>LR824619.2:7952500-12752500 GCA_902829305.4 Spodoptera exigua | reverse complement strand
CTTGGTGTTATAATTATATAGAAAAAAGTCAAATGTTAAAAAACTTGTGCAAAACAATTGAGTAGATAAACCCTTCGTATTTTATTTTATTAATATCTATAAATCTTCTATTTTATAATTTATTTTGGGTATACATTCTTATCAGTATACATTCTATCGGTATACATTCAAATCTATACTAAGTAAAGTATACAACTGTTATTTTGACTGCGGTGTTGGGTAGATTCCAATATCGTATGTAACTCTCCCAAGCAAATTTATGCTCTATAACCACAGCTTAAGTGTGTTAACATA
This sequence comes from Spodoptera exigua, assembly GCA_902829305.4. Taxonomy (NCBI): domain Eukaryota; kingdom Metazoa; phylum Arthropoda; class Insecta; order Lepidoptera; family Noctuidae; genus Spodoptera; species Spodoptera exigua. The sequence continues at coordinate 12,752,206 of LR824619.2, read as the reverse complement.
TTAAAAAAAAATATGCCAAGGCGGCTTGCAGTGAAAGGCCATTGTTTAGGTTTTTAAAACTTAATTAGGGGTCATAAAAGCCGACTCAACTATGTCTTTGAACGCTCCGACATTGAATAAAGAAGCCAAACTTATTTGACTGCATCTCTATTATCATATTTTACTATATTAAGATATTTATTTTAAAATATTTTGAATCTAATTTGAATGTTAATTTTCATTAAAGAACTATTGAGCTTTTGCAGTCTAAAATCATTATCTCCTTTCTGTTTTTTACACTTTCACGGCCAAAACACTGAACCGATTTCGAATTGGAGTAATTTTGAATCTTTTTTTAAAAAATATGTCTTTCTATGCCTCCGCGATAACCTACATTTATGCGAACGAAATCGCGGGCAAATAGTTAGAAAGAAAAGTATCATTTGTAAATTTAATTATAAACAATGTTAGCAATATTTTGATACAAGTTTGAGATTTAGCTCTATATTTTTTTCTGCTCAATTGGATTGGAAATTGCAATTCCAGAATTTGAGATTTATAATAATGTAAACAAGATATAATGTAGGTGATAATACCTACTTTTTATATTAATACTACATGAATTTTTTTCTATATCTTTATCTAAATACAATAAACATTTTACTTACTTGAAGATTCAACTCCACGGCAATTTGAGATATATTCAATCCTTGTCCATGTAAAATAATAATTTGGTTCCTTTCTTCCTGATTAAGGTTTCGGGTCGACATGGTTACCGAACAAATTACAGGTCAAAATATACACAATACACACACAGTCCAGGATACAAGCTAGGGTCAAAAAGAGGCTTTTGATCACAGTCCGGTATAAAAGCACAGGTCACAGTTGGGTAGGCAAACAGTCCGATAGAAATAAACAGGTCGTAAGAAAAATTGCGATGGGCCGAACGGGAAGCGTGAACAATAAGCGATATGCAAATTGGCACTGGCATGTTTGTTATAATTTTTTGCTACGCACGTGCACCCTGCACTCACACAAATACACGTTGTCTCTGATTGGGCGGAACAAAGAAGGGGCGTAGTCAGCTACTAGTTGCGCTTCCGCAGGAATATTTTCTTAAGTGAGCATGCTTATCTTTTGCCCATAGTACCTATGTACTATTGATAGATTCGTATCTACCTAGATACGAATATGCTTGATTTCATTGCAACGTTGCAACGTCATAACGACCTAGATATAAATATAATTTGATAACTATAATTATTATTTGGTGTAGTAAAATATCTAGCACATTCCATTATTGTCATATTACGTGCCAATAAAGATAAACACACAAAGATAAAACTCCTATAATTCACTTCTCATGTGTTGCGTTTTTGAAATTGGTCTAAAGACTACGTAATGCAACAAAAAGTTCGTAATGAAAACCAGTGCTTATCAATGATCTTCCTATTGAATGAAGTTTTTATTAAAAAAAAAGTAAATACTTAATTGACTTAGGAGTTCAGAAACTCGGTGTTCAATTGACTGCACGGTTGGCGCGGTGGCTCGGCAACCGGCTGCGGCACAACGTGTCTTTGTGTCATCCACAAATTGTTGTTTCTAGTCTGAGTGTCATTTTTAAGCGCCCAAGACACAGGAGAAAATGCTAGAGTAAGGCAACATATTTAAAAAAGCAATAATAACGGACCAAAAATTAAGAAGAAACTAAGCATTTGAATCTTTGCAATAAGCCAAGGAAGTATTTTTTTTTATGTGATTTTTTTTTACTTGCAACCTTACCTTTTAAGGATTGGGATTTTGGGATTGGGAAGGGATTGGGGCAGGGGAAGGATTGGAGCTCCGGTAACCTCACTCACACGGCGAAACACAACGTTGTGGTTGTTTCACGCCGGTTTTCTGTGAGGCCGTGGTATCACTCCGGCCGAGCCGACCCATTCGTGCCGAAGCATGGCTCTTCCACACTTTAATTGACAGAATCGGCCACAGAATCCACAGATTACGCAAATATGTGAAGGACGGAACTATACGGTTATGAAAAAAAACGACATTTATTCTGCCCATAAACTATCTACTAAAAGACTCATAGTACTAGCATTGTCCTGTAAAAATACTTTACTACCCCAATAGTGGGCCAATATTGGTTTCCAAAATGGATGACCAATTTTGTCGTGGACCTTTAGTGCTTAACAAACATTGGTAAGCCATTTGGTGACCAATGTTTGACGAAGACCAGGTGTGGTCTGACACTGATTCATTATCTTCAATAACGTCTACCTGTGTGGGTAAACTGTGAAATTTTCCTTAACTTTGTTTACGAATAAGTAATATACATTACTTACTTAGGTACTTAGTATTTACATAATATTTTTTTCCTATTTCCTATTTTAGTTTTTTTGTTCGACGACGACGTCAACTTTTTTATTAAGTACTTCAAATTGAAATATTGTATCCAATATTTTTTTAAATTGACATTTATATACTTGCTGCATATTTTCCTCTAACTAGAACTATCTGCGCATAAAAGAACAAATATCTTTCCTAGTCTATTCAGATTTAATTTGAAATAAAAAAGAGGTTTGATTAAAGAAGTATTTAATTTTATATCCTAATCCTATACCTATGCATAGTGGAACGTATCATTTATTTATTTACAAAATGGCTAAGCATTTTCTGCTTAATCATTATTTAAGAATACCTGGGTATATATCCTGATACATAGATACGCTTATCGTAATTTCAACTTAATTGCTGTTATTATTTTACCTTTGTCTTATATCTACCATCGGAATATGCACAATGACTTCTTACGTACATGATATTGTTTACATATCGTGGTAAATTCCCTTTTTTCCAAGGACAGATTGAATGTAGGTAAAGTGCTTCCATATTAATGAAGAAAGCCAGATATTGTATCTAAATGAATCACGTTAAGCTGTTATCAGTCGAGAAATAATTATGTCGAGTAAGTTCATTACTGTCAAGGATATTGGGATATTTTTATGAAAAAAAAATCGCATCGGTATCTTCAACATCGATATGAAAATTAAAGAAACATTTCTATTTATAAATAAACTTACCCCATGATATAAAGACGAGAGCCGTTTTATAGACACCAACACAACATTTTCCACCACCATTATTATATTTTTAAATCACAGTTCCAAATTCAAATCGTATAAAATTTTGACCACAGTGAAATAACGCGCCACGAAATCAGTATAAGTAAAGAATAGCACAGGTTCTAAAATCGAAATTCAAAATCCTTGCTTTTCTTGAAGGCTGACCGCGACGCAATGGTTTCCTTCGAAGAGTTTACTCATATATATGGTCTCAGGGATATACCGACATTTTCCTTGAGCTGTGGATTAGTAAACAAAATGCTAAAAGATCCAACTGATCTTAAAATCTGGTTTGGTAACAAAATTCGCGTTTTATTCTTAATAATTTTATACTTAAATGGTGAATGTTTTTCTATGTTCGTCTTGTTGTTTCGTCGAAACTTATTTTCGTAACAGGTTAGACTTGATTCTGTCTGGGTTTATGGTTTGACAATAAAAATAATTTTAGTCTTTAGGTATCTAAATTGTAGCTTCGTTTTTTGGCTGATTTCATTCTAGTTACTACATAATATGTGCGATCTTATTTATATTATGTATTAGTTATGCACCGCAGTTTCACCAGCGTTTGTAGTAGCGGGCATAGTGAAACCTTCCTATAGTGAAAGAATTTTGCGAATCGGTCAAGCAGTTCCGGAGCCTATTTCATGCAAACAAATAAACGATTACTCTTTATAATAATACTACTATTGCGCATTATAAATAACTACAGTGCTGGGGAAAAATGCTAGAACAAAATAAAATGTGTTTACAAATAAAATAATTAAATTTTAATATCTCAAACAATATATGTAGGTATGGCCCAATTAACATAATTAACTGAAATGACAATATGAAATCAAATACAAATTATGTTTATACCTAAGCAGGAAAGAGTCCGAATAACTTGGACAACTTGGTATAATGTAGTTTCGGTTTTACCACATGCGTAAGAGTGCCAATAGTAGCTTACACTGATGTAAGGATAACTTAGATTCGATATGAGTTACATTGATGACTGTTTAGAACACATAAGAATAAATTCATCAAACCCCAAGCGGACGCCGCGCATATTGATCCTCTACTGTGTCTCGAATTACAGCGATTTGAAATGTTAAAAGCAAGAAGGTAGTATGTTTCGATAATTCAAATAATGATTAATATATGGCAGGTTACAAAGAATGCTCTTTAAGTTAGTTAATAACAATAATTAAAATGACTGAACACTTTCCAAGATTACTAAGCTGTAATGATGTAGGTACCTACAGGAGTATGATATGGTGGTAAATGAGCAGATTTTATAAGTAGCTGATAGTAAGCAAATCGGTTTCGCCTATGGATACACGCTACACCAGAAAAGTTACGAGTGCGTCTACGACCTTTTGGGGTTAGAGTTTTAAAGATAAAGGGATTTTGGAAGAGACGGTAGAGGGAAAAGATTGGGCTTCCGGTTAAGGTTCTTAAGGTTCATTATGAAGAATGATACAGAGGTAGTAGCTCTGACGTCAGCAGTCACAAATGACGTCTCACAAGTCTCCAACTTTGGTTTTTTTTATCTCTGGACCTGTGACGTTATATCTGGCTTTTTCCCCTGATTATCGTGAAGTATGAACGATGGTTTAATCGGTATCCACAAATTGAATAACAATTAACATTTTGTTGCATGAGTACCTATTTCTTCAACAAAATCAAAATGTAATCTAATTCTAAACTACTTATTTGACATTTATTGAAAATGAAGGAGAACTTTTTTTATAACATTTCCCCACCACAGTAGGGAAACACTAGAAGGTTTTCAGCACACAATTTCACACAAGTCCACGTAAAACCCAGAACGTGACCAAGAGTTTGTGGACACATCGAGTTCTTACATGTGGGAATCAAACTCGCGAGACGTTGCACAGCAGCCGGTTGCCCAGTCACGTTATATTCAGCTTCAAACTTATAAGTGACCTTCACGTAGTTTCAACGTATTTGGAACAGCTCCAAGTCGAGCTAAGCAGACACTATCTAGACTATTCATTGATAAGTGATTATTAATATTTTTATAATGGTAAACATCAAGGATAATTTTCAAATTCGTTTTATTTTAAAGGTAGTGAAGTTAGCGTGAGGTTACCGATGGCTCATCCCTTTCGCTCCTCATACCCCAACCCTCAAATTCCTTACAAACTCCAAACAGACAGCAACGCCAAAACCGGGCTGGTTCTCCCGCAACCCCGCCAGACATTTTTTGTGGTATAGGTCGGCAAACGAGCAAATGGATTATCTGATGGTATGCAATCAGGGCCGCCCGGTTTCGGATGTTTAGGGATTAATAATGGATTGAGAGAAGGGAGGGGGAGAGATTGGGCCTCCGGTAACGTCACTCACACGGCGAAACACAACGCTGTGGTTGATTCACGCCCTTTTTCTATGAGGCCGTTTTTTTCTATGATCCCGGTCGAGCCGACCCATTCGTGTCGAAGCTTGACTCTCCCACATGACCCTTAGAACATTATTAATGTTCCGTTAGTTTTCAGACGTGGATTTAAAAATACAAAAATCGAATACAATACATAAATAAGTAGGTATACATGTATAGACCACAACATAACGTGTATTATTAGGTAGCAAATTCATCATTTAAGGTGACCCATCCGATCTCTTAGAACCGGATTGTAAAATATGTTATGTAACTAAAAACTTTAGCTTTACAGTACCTACTACCTATGCTAACCTATAATTATCAACACATAATTCCTATAATTTGCGCATCAGTAGATAGTTAGGTGCATCCGTACTTATTATAAAGATGGTAAGATTGTACGTTTTTACGCGAAAATGACTGAACAAGTATTGTTAAAATTAGTTCAGAAGTGTTTTATGTATTGTTTATCGTAACAAAATGTAAGATTCCCATTCGATATGCAAACAAAAGAGAACAAAATACACATATTTACATACTTTACCTGTTGTGTAGGATTCAGGATAAACACTTTATTTTTATGCACAGATTAATTTTAACAATTTTGGAATACATATTAAGAACTGTCGGCAATCTATTAGTCTATTTCTTAAGTTAGAAATAATTTTAAATAACCATAAATTAGCAGAAGTGCCCTAAAGGTAAAGACAGCCACTTCTTAAGCATGGGAGAGCTTAAAAGCACCAATATACATAGTTTTGCCGAATCATTATGTACTTTCTACGATTATTAAGACACGATATACGGTGAACGAAAAAATTGCGAACAAATCTTTTTTTGTGAGGGGAAAATTGTCCGATGACATTTCTCACCCAGGGTGAGGCAAGAGGGTGTCAGACTTTTGCTGACTAAAAACCCCGTTTCTGCTCCTGTCCTACGCCGAGGCCCCAGTCCCTTTTTGCACTAGCCTCGCAACCCCGGCAGAACACCAGCCCTATGTATAGGGCCCCGTCTGCCCGTTTGTGGTCTATTGGCTACAGCGAGAAAACCTGAACTTATATTTTCTTATTGTAAGTTTGACATCACCAATTCATAATCATAATAGTCATAATCATAATTCTTTATTGCATCCACAATGTAAGATAAGATGGTACTTAATATGAATAATATGTATAGTAACAATCATAGACCCTGATGGGCACAGCAAACAGTAAATTAGAAGAGAGGCAGGCGTTGTTTCTCTCTCTCCTTGAGGAAGCGTAGTTATATATGTTCTCACCTTCTTCGTGTGAGAAGAAGACTTTGGCAAGCAATGGGCACTTATAGGCTGGTGATTATGACTATAAGCTACCTACGTGATTGCAACCATGTATCTCATTTCATTCTCGATGCGTAAGTATATACGCATACAGCATATCTATGATTTTCCTTAATGATTACGTAGCTCAAAAGGAAAATGAAACAAGATGTGACGAGGATGGTTAATATATATTTATTTTTATTTCCTGGACATTCCCAGCTTATTGTCTTGGCAATGAGAATGATTTAACTCGTATAATTATTGACATTTTCGCATAAATTTTTATAATTTACTTTTTAAACATCATTTTTTTCTTTGTGAAAAAGTAGCGTTCAAAAACCTAACTTGTAAGAAGAAGACGCTAAGATAAATCGTCATTGTTTGCATATGTATGTATTGACTCCTAAAATGAAAAAAACTAACTAGAAGTCCGTCAGTTAAACGAAAAAATATTAGACATTAAAAAAAAGCTAAGCATTGGTACCTCGGCCTCAGCCTGGAGCAGGAGAAGAAACGGGACGGTCATCACTCAGTAAGAGACGGATACCAAATGACTTCTCTCGCCACGCCCTTGGCGAACAGACCGCAGCGCGCGCCTCAAAGAGCCAATAGACCACCACAGACGGAACCCTATAGGGCTGATGTTCAGCCGGCGTTGCGGGGTTTTAGTCAGTAAGAGTCTGACACTCCCTCCCGCCCGGCCCCACAGAAAAAAACGCCCTTGGCGAAAGAAGTCATTTGGAAGGTAGGAGCTCACTGGGCAGTATACAATGGACTAAATCTTAATGTCACACGACGTTTCAGATCGAAACATAACGTAGAAAGTTTTTGATTCTTCAAACAATGAGAAAAAACTGTCTGTTGTATAGGAAATAACTTAAGAACGACATTAAAACATGGCTGAATTTTCCTAAAAATGATAAGTACTTATTCTAAAATTATTAAGGTGACATATAATAGATAAATGCTTCGTCAATTACAATAATAATTTACATTAGTACATATAGGTATACATGTATTTAAGCATAACTCAGATCTTATAGGTACGTGTTTGCATTTGAAAATTGATCTCTGAGGAAAATAACAAAATTAAATCCGAACCAGTTCTAAAATTTATCACAGGTCGCCCAGGACACAGGTTATTATTTATTGAATAATAATATACCTACCCTATGATATATTCGCTGTTTGATTTCTATTTCTTCTTTTGTACAAAACATTCATTTTATTTATAAGAAGAAGGTATATATGTACACAGTACTTTAGAAATATTGAAATAAATATATTACAAACATCAACATACATAATGTTACAACTTATAACTTAATAACGTTATATCTATAGACACATGTAGTATACATACATACCTATATACTTATTATAAAGCTTAAGACTTTTTTGTATGAAAGCTCTTATCTCCTACTAAACTAAGTATGAAATATTGTTTTGAGTTGAGCAAATATTTTTGTGTTGAATAGTTCTGTTAGTCTATGGAGTAAGGCTGTGAAACATCACGTTACAAACTTTAGCAGGCAATTAGCTTAGCTCTGATATTGAAGAATACAGTGCGTTCTTTAAAAAAAAACTAATTACAACGAAGGCACCGCTGCACCAGTTTATTTTAATTCAGTTGTTTCCTTTATCTATTTATTATAGGTACTTTGACCAGTCCATCGGTTAAATTAATCATTGTCTTTGGTCGAGTCATCGAGTCATACTCATAACTTTCATAGGAATTATATGTATAGTCTGTACTGCGACAGAATGACGCAAAACTTGTAATACAGGAAGGAATAAAACTTTCATTCGCGTCATTCCAAAGTAAATCATTCATTATGAACTGAATGCGCCTGAACTGGTTGTTTGTTGCGTTGACCGTGAACTCGTTTGTCGATGTCCAAAAGCTTTTTTTTTTCGAGTTTGTGAAATTAGGGTTCAACCTTAATTTTGAAACCGGTTAAAAAATAGTTAGAAAAATAGTTTTTTGGTGGTCCGGCCTGTTAAATATTGATTATTCAATCGTCAAAAAAACTTCCCTAGACTTCAACGAATATTTTAAGACCAAAATTATCCAAAACAGACCAGCCGTTTTCAAGTTTTAGCGAGACTTACGAACAGCAATTCATTTCTATATACTCGGATAAGATTTACAGGATAGTGCCAGAAAAATTAATGGAGTCAAAACAATAAATCTCCACAGCCAGCATAACAGATTATTAAAATATTTTTCTATTTATGATATGTTACAAACACTGCTGAATAAAGACCTCTTCTCATACGAAGTAGGTTTGAATATTAACCACGCTTTCTCAAGGAGGATTGGCGATTTCAAACTTAACACTTAATTTGAAATTAGAAGTTTAGGTTTTCTCATGATGTTTTCCTTGACCTTCATGTTCATGTCACTTATGTTACTGGTGTCTAAACAACCATAGAAAGTACATAAGACTCGAAGTTGTTATGGAATGAAGGATCTGGGAATTGGGGAATACGGTAGACGAGATAAGAACTGGACCTCCAGTAACTTCACTCACACGATGAAACAAAACGCATGCATTGTATTAGGTACACCGGTTTTCTGTAAAGTCATTGGTATCAAGCAGGTCATACTAGCCCTTTCGAATGAGCCATGATTCGAAAGGGCAAGTTTCAACACTATTATTTTTAAGTATATAAAAATAAAACAGTTTGTTTACTGCTACGAGTTCTAACGCTCTGTCTTCTGTTTGCGGTCTGAGATTAAAAAATACGTCCGTTGTTTACGCGGGAAATTGCAATTGACAGTTCATGTTTTCTGATTGAATTTATAGTGACGAAGGAAATCTTGCATTCAGCCTTCTATTATTAATTATTATTAGATGTTGTATTTTTTTGAGATATTTAATAGAATTTGTTGATTGGAACATAAGAAAATTATTTGTTTAATTAATAATTATTATAACAATTTATCTTATCAGTATCTTATTTTTATCAACTTTATTTTTAACTTAATACTTTTTAATTACTTCAAAAATTAATTTTAATTAAATTAAAAGTCAGTCAAAATTATTTCTCAGGTACTACCTACATTTATTTGCAAAAAGTATAAGTGCAATGATCACTCAAACATTAAAAAACTATGGTATTTCAGTCACGTGACTAAGGTATTGTGCTGAATTTTCTGTTCTGTGGTGCTGCGCTTTGCCGCCATTTTGGAAAATAATCTTGTTTACAAAACATACAAAGAAATATCTTCATAACTAGGTAAACATGTCCATGAACCAATCCAGTCGTCGTCGCAGTGTCTATGTCAAGGTTGCGTGTGCGCAACGACGCGGGCGTGCAAATGACGTCATAATGTTTTACCGCGCACGTTTTAACAATTGCGCTGCTAACCAGGTACGATAATTATGTTATACACTAGACTTCTGTGTGATTTAGAGTGGAAAACGTGGAAAAGTAGTCATTGAGCTAGCGCGGTGCTTAATGCTCTAACCTTCTCCGTACGAGAAGAGGCTTTTACTCAGCAGTGGGCACTTATAGGCTAATGATGATGATGATGTTAATTTGTGTAACCTCTATTCATTGGTAAATTCTCTTGTGTGACTGGCCAGTCCAGTGTTGGGTTTGATAAGGTTCCTCTGATTCAGACAATTCTTTTTTTGCACTTACTTGATTACTGACAATTATTGCTTTCAGAATACCTTACCTGATACAGCAAACAAAGCAGTTCAGTCTGTTTTGTGGGGGTAAAATTATCCAAAGACTTTCCCCTTCTGGGTAGGGCTAGAGGTAGTCTCAGAATCTTACTGACTAAAAACCACCCCGTTCCAACTCCTGCTCTGAACCGGGCCATGGCACATTATTGTACCGTACTACTAGTCCCGAGTAGACTAAACCCAGAACTGGCAGAACTTCTTTTTAGTGCATTAACTATCTATGGATACCACAGCCTCAAAGAAAACCGACGTGAACCAACACTTATGTTCTGTTTTGGCGTGTGAGTGAGCCAGTGAGGTTACCAGAGGCCAATACTTCGCTCCTATACTCTATACTTAAATCCCTCACAACCTCAAGAAGCCGTAGTAACTCCTTTGATATAATGAGGTCCATGGGCGGCGCCAATTGCTTACCATCAGGTAATCCGTCTACTCGTTTGCAGAAAGAAATGTGACTCCCTTTCTTGTGGCTGCTATTTGCTTTAACAACTAGGTAACCTAAATAAATATGGTTGGTAGTGTGTGACTAATGGACAGTACCTAGTTAAGAAATAGAGACGTCATTAAATTGTTTGGTGTATGTAACATTAAGTTAAAATATGTTGTTAACGTTTTAGGAATTTACACGCCAAACACTTAAAAGTTGCTTAATGTCTTCCTAAGTTGAGTGAGTTTGGTGAAATCAATATTGAGTGCTACCTTAGAGTTTTAGAGCGAGATTCTCAGGATAATTAATACGATATTTTTATTATATTAGGTACTTCGTTGGTCTGGGATCATTTAACAAGTGCAAGAATAAAGTGAAATTGGGATTTGAATAGGCAATTTCAATGAGATTGTTATCGAGTTATTTTAGTTGTTATAAAAAATTTACCTCTTTCCCCTCGTCGTTCGAGGTTTTAGATGACATAAATAATATCAAAACTTCTTATATTTAATAATAACTTATATATTTTTTTTTTACTTGAAATTTTGTTATAAATAATATTGTACCTGCCCAAACGGGCCTTGATTATTGTGTGCCCAAACGGGCCTTGATTATTGTATGCCCAAACGGGCTGTTTGTTTTACTGTATACCATTATATGTATAACACCTGTAACCAACACAATAAAGATTACTTTACTTCTAAATTTTTTATTCTTTATTCTATCACCTACATTTATAACGTGTTACTTACTACAAAAAATTGTACTTAGCTCACTGTTAATCCATTAAGCATCAAAATATAAACACAACTACGCAACAAACAGAAGAAAAATGTACCTAAACTAATAATAACAAGGTTTACTTACGCTTGTATCATTTCAAATAACTCACTTGTAAATAATCAGTTACCGTGAATAATTGCATTATGTTTAAATACTTAGGTACTAGCAGTAACATACAGTATCTAGGTAACGCATATGCTTTAAGTAAATTAAAGTTTCATTGATTAATCTAGATAAATTGTAGGATGAAAAACAATATGTAATTTATGTCAAATTTTACCTGTTTAGTAATTAACTAATGAAGAGATTTTTTTACGTAATTGGTCGGCAAACGAGCAGACGGATTACCTGATGGTAAGCAATCAGCGCCGCCCATGGACACCCGCAACGGAGGAGTAACGGGTGTGTTGCCGACCTTTTAGGGATAAGCTATTTGGAGATTTAGGGATTGAGGAGGGATTGGGGGCGGAGAAGGATTGGGCCTCCGGTAACCTCACTCACACGGCGAAACACACCCCTGTGGTTGTTTCACGCCGGTCTTCTGTGAGGCCGTGGTATCACCCTGGTCGAGCCGACCCATTCGTGCCGAAGCTAGCACACTTTTTTTCTTATATATTTTTCTTATAAACAACTTTACCTTACACAAAGACTTTCTCCTCCTCCTCCTTCATGTGGTGGGTGCGTTTTCAAACATATATCACATACATATCACACCCAGACCCGGAACAACAATCTATGGATCACAACCCGCGAAATGTCGTGGAGCAGTCAACTGCCCAGTTACTATGGCAACCGTGCGCCAATAAACATCAAGAAAATCAGCTAACATTGTATCCAGCTCAACACTAATCATAAATAATCGCATTAGACAACAAGAACAATAGATTCTCAGTAACAGAGATTAAAAAAATACAATTTCTAACCATTAAATAACAGCAAAAACAGATGTAAATCTCCATTAAACTGTCAACGATTCTTCAAAACAATCGCATAGTTAGTTGCACTTGTCGACCAACACGATGGCGTTTCCATAATAATTTTCCGTCAATTAGACCATTCATCTTCTATACCGAACAATGGCATAAAATCAACGTTCACAGTTTCTCGCTAACAAAACCCTTGTTACAATTTAAACTATATAATTGGAATAACATATAAGAACACATACGATGTGTCCATAATTTGTTTGCGGATACTAAATCTGTTAAAGATATATTTAGATAGGTTTTGTGAATTAAGTATATTGTGTTTGTGATCGTTCAGGTGGTGCAAAAAAAGGAGTGGCTATTTTATGATATTTTGAACATATACAGTAAGGGAAATTATATTTTTTTAAGGTTGGAAAATAATCTATTGTTTTCTTTCGCCCTGGATGGAGCCAACCCTTTCCTTTTCCAGCTCCAAGCCGGGCCGTGATACATAATTTCTGTCACCCGTAAAATGTTAAACCTTCAATTTTTAGTTAAGGGCTGTTTTACCCGACTACGGCAAAGCAAAAGGAGGGTTATGATTTTGACTCGCATCTTTTCGTTCATGCCTTTTCTAGTTCATTCTTTTGTTGATATTATGCGCCACAAATACACTTTAACACCAAAATAGTACAAATAATAAAAAGTTTCAAAACTAAAACCCAACTACGAAAAACTACGAATACTGAAAAGCGTAGACACGCGTTATCAAAGTGAAGGTATGGTAAGTAAATGTAAGTAAGTAAATGATATGAATAAGAAACTTCATTTCAAAGAGACGCTAAAAATTTCAAAAACCTACGGAACTAGATACAAAGGTAAAAGAATGGGAAGTAGCGTTACTAATACATTTATTTCTCAACACAATAGCTGAGCACTTAGGAAGATTATTAAAATTTTCCTTAGATACGGTACTACAGAACATATACATATAATAAATAAGTAAATGAGTCATACATCATCTTACTTCAAGTAATTACTTAAACGGCTAGAAGTCCATTCATTATAATATGTATACACGTAGGTACATATAATATGTAGATACTCTAATTTACATGAACACCCAGATACCGGTAGTTTTCCATATACTTATGTATGTTTATTTAAAGTTATATTGTTGCTATAATGATCATTAACAACTGTGAATACGGACAATTTTATTGTCACATACAATAATTAAGTGTTTTATGTGTTACATTAAAGAAGAATTAAAGGTGCCCGCTTCTCATGCATGAGATTTTGAAACCTGGCAAGTACCAATGTGACTTTTCCGGGTTTTTTCTTTCTTTTTATATAAAACGTAGCCCCACTTAAGGATTTTCTCCTGTGTTGTGGGTGCGTTTACAAACATACAATGTCACATACAAATGACACCCAGACCCGAAACAACAATTTGTGGATCACACAAAGTGTTGTTCCGAGCGGGAACCGAACCCGCGACACGTTGCACGGCAGCCAGTTGCCCAGCCACCGCACCAACCGTGCAGTAAAATCAGGGTTATATGCCTACTTTCTATGATTATTTAGACACTACTGATTTACGGTGAAGGAAAACATCGTGAGGTAACCTGGACTTAAAATTTCTAACTAAAGGTTTGAAATCGTTAATCCGCCTTAAGTAAGCGTGGTGATTAAAATGATTTTATCTGCTGTTTCGTGTATAATACATTAGATGTCGAGAGCTCTTCTTTTAATTAATACCGAGTGAAGCACAGGCAACGATTGCTTATTCATTTTTGTAATAATAACGCTAAAATCATCACTAGCCTAGAATGCTGACTAGAAATACAGCCGTGTTACCTAAAACTTTGTTTCTTAGAAAGCGAATATTGCCGAAAGTTATAACCGCGTCAAACCGCTTCAGTCTTGTGGGATAGTCGTCCTTTTGCATTAGATCTAGAGAGTTAGAGAGTGTGTGTGTATATGCAACAATTTTTGTTTCATAAACTATAAAGGTCTTTAAGTTAGGGAGAACCATGCTTCGCAAGAATACGCGCTACCGGAGTGATACAAAGGCCTCACAGAAATCCATAAAGACTGGTGAACGTATTAGTTTTATGTTGACTTTATTTGTTTTGCTTATCGTAAGGTGTGCTTGATCAATTGCTTTCATGAAAATGGGATATCCTTCAACATAGTTCTAACATAGTCAGTTAGCCTAATTTGAAATTAGTTATTGTAATAAAAAGCCTTCTTGCGGGGCTAACGCAATATGCTACCACGGCCTCGGCCTCGGCAGAAGAAGGAATGTCATGCACGTCGATTCTATATAATTTGTTTGATTTTGAATCTTGTTCGAGTGCGAAGTGAGTGTCGAAGTGACGGGGTAATTAAATTTTAAAATGCCACTTTTAACGTCATCTCATACTTTATCTATCAAAATGTTGCTGTCAATTTAGTTCAACTCGCAAGTGTAGCGCTAGTGTACTACTACTCACCGCGGATTCAGATTCGAAGTTTAGAATGAAGTCTTACAGAATCACACCCATGGTTTTTAGTCAGTATGATTCTGATTTGATCAGTCAGAAAGAGTCTGATTTGATTAAATTTAAATTCCACAAAAAAAAAAAAAAACGAAAATTTAAATGAAAATATTTCAGATTATTTAGTTTTTTACGTGCAAATATATTTTACAAGTATGTTCTTACTATAACGATAATAACTACAGATTATATAGTGTAGGTAATCAACTGTCATTTTAATAGTTTACCTGACAAACCTACATTTAAAATGTTCTTAGTCACACACAAGTCAGCATGACTCATCATAGATACAAGCATCATCAGCAGCTAGATATGCCGATTACTGCATGTATTTTTTTTTATTTAATAAGGGACAACAATTTGGACCTTAATCATGCTAATGCGCAGGGATTAGCATGATTATGGCCGTTATCACGCCTGGTGGTAAGTTAGAGCACGGAGTACATAAGCAACTATTAGGCCTTGAATGGACCTTGAAGATATCCAGGTTATACCCTTCGCGGAACACAGACTCCGGCAAAGAATGCCTCCCCAACTGTTAAAGGGGCTATAAATTAGTCTGAGAAATTTATATTTTCTTAGTTAAATGCTATTTACAACTCGATAGCAGACCGTGTATGATTACAAAATATTTTTATGTGATAGGACTGCGTGCGTTGCCGGCCTTCTGGGGATCAGAGTTTCGGATATTTAGGGATTGGGGTAGGTTTGGACCTCTGATAATTTCACTCAAACCTACCTCAAAACACAACGCTGTGATTGTTTCACGCTGGTTTTCTGTGAGACCGTGGTATCAATACGGTCGAGACGATCCATTCGTCCCGAAGCATGGCTTTCTTACACTTATAAGGCCGTGGTATCACAGAATACACGTAAAGTATATGAGTATATAAGTGTATTAAAAAGATAATGTAGAATAAAATAAGAATTAAATAAAATTAAGGGTTTTAATCTGTGGTATGACGCCATAAATGGCAGGAAAAGCTGAAAAAGCACACTGAAACACTTTTTGTACTGTATTTTAGCAAATAAACATATATTTGATTTAATTTGATTTGTAGAAGCAGCTATTTTATTCTTAGAACAATAATTAAAGATGACAGCCAAGTTGATCATAGTGATCATTAAAGTATTTTTTCTTTTCCTAAGAATTGTAATGACATCGTTTCGATCGACTACTTAGTTGCTTGTTGATTAGGTAAATCTAATTGTCAGTAACACGAAAGCTGCAACTTTGTTGTTTAATGTAAATCAGGACTGATTTTTTAGAAGTTATGACTAAGACATTATATTTCTTTATCTTGAACTAGCTACTCTCGCGTGGTTTCACCCGCTGCTCGGAACCATTTGATCGTAGCGTGATGTTTTATAGCCTATAGCACTCGGGAACATTGTAGCTATATATCACTGAAAGAATTATGGCAATCCGACCAGGGGTTCCAAAGATTACCTCCTACATACAAACTTACAAACATAGAAACTTACAAATTTTACCTCTTTATAATATTAGTATAGATTTAGTCAAGTAAATTTATAGAGAAATTGGTAGTATCGTTTGTTTTTATTTAGGATTCTGTAGTAAACGAGGAACCGCCATGTCTGTCTGTCTGTCTGTCTGTCTGTTTGTTTGTTTAACATCTTTTTCTCCACATTGTTTTCTCATATGGGTAATGTATTAGTGAACTTGTAAAACGAATATTTAAAAAAAGAGTAACAAAGGAGTTTCTTGCTCGTTCTTATTCATACGAATCTACAATTTAGAACGAGCACCTTGCTTCACCGACGTACAGGCTCATAGACTATTATTCTATTTTGACGTTTCTTAAGTACCTGTTTATAGGTTAACTTGATTACAGATACTGTTAGTTTGCCTTGTGTTTCACCGTGTGAGTGAGGTCTCTAGAGGCCCAATTCCTCAACCTATCCCCATCCCTTCCCAATGCTTAAATATCTGAAACCGTTTTCCCCAAAAGGCGAACTCTGCGACACTCTCGTAACTTTGGTGTTGCGGGTGTTAATGGGCGACGCCGATTGCTTACCATCAGGTAATCCGACGTCGTCTGCCCACTTATCCAATTGAAATATTTACATTTGACTTTTCCATTTCGGCTGTAAAATTGGTCCTGTAAATATTCCCCTATGTCGTCTAACTCTGTGATATTGGTTTTTTATTGGATATGCAACAATTCACAATAATAACATAATACTCTGCTGACCCGCGGTCATTGAACCCGTTTACTAAGCCGCTTGCAACCACAGTTATGTACTTACGAGTAGATGTCAGTACTAGAATCTATGTAGGTGTATTTTTTGTATTACTACCATAATCGCTTGTTTAATAAGAAAACAGATCTAAAACTCTTCAACGAGTGTGTTCCGAAATTGAACCTTATTAATTGAAACATAATTTTAAGATTCATATTATAACTTCTTCTTTAAGTTAGGCTTTTTTTCTACTAAGCGTACGTATTTCTAACTCATAAACATTTACCATCACAAAACAAGTGTAACCACATTTTTCAGGTCATATTTGAAAACAGACTGGCCGTCGCTAACGCATGTTTAAAAAAACAAGACTAAAACATGGCGATAATAACAGTCCCGGGGCTATTCCCGTGGGACCATCTTATGAAATTCATTGAAGAAGTTTTTTAACACAAAAAGACGCCTTATATGTTTTATTAGTTGCGTGACGTAGGTACTTAAGTTTTTTTTCTTGTTGGATAGCTCTTGTCTATGGGTGGCGTATGTATATTTAAATCCTACTAATAATAAGTTAGTAGTAGTAGTAACTTATAAAACTTCCGTTATAATAACGGAAGTTTTATAAGATTGTAAGGATGTTTCTTTTTTCTTTCACGAATAAACTAATGAATGGTTTTCAATGAAATTTGGCACAGAGATAATCTATCTCTTAAAAGTTTCATCTGTAATAACACACTTATTTACCGGTAAAACGGGCGAAACTACTGTTAGAGTCTAGGCCCATTCGCGAATTGGCGGAGTGCCCTGCTTGGGCTGAGCACCGCCGTGTTCTCAGGGAAGTGATCGGCGGCAGCGCCCTCTCGCGCCGGCCTTAATCGAGGCCATGGTGCAGCGTGAGAGGAACTGGGAAGCTATTCCTCCTTCTGCGAAGCAGTTATGCTCGCAAAGGAGGAGTTGGAGCGCGTGAGGGAACTATCCTCCTCGCGCCCCAGCGGCCGCAGAAGGCGACATTCCGGACGTCGGGGATCGAGAGATGATCTCCGGCCACCGTAAGCGCGGGTCTGCGGACGGCGAGTAAGGGTAGCTCACCGCCCGACCAGAACCGGACCCGAGCGGACGGCGCGTAGCGTTCCGCGCGCACCTCAAAGAGGCAATAGACCACCACAGTCGGGGCCTAATAGGGCTGATGTTTAGCCGGGGCTGCGGGGTAAGCGCAATGAGGCACCGCGACCTCGGGCCAGAGCAGGAGAAGGAACGGGGGGGTTTTTAGTCAGTAAGAGTCTGACACTCTCTCTCGCCTTACCCTGGGCGGGAGAAGTCATTGGATGATTTTCCCCTGTCAAAAAAAAAGTCCCATGCGCGAATACCACAATTTATATATAATTCAAATAAGTGAACAAGTTCATAAATCTAATATCAATAACGTCTAGAACGTGCGCAGATATATTTAGGTAGCATAGCATTAGTAGCTTAGTAAGCACAGCATCCGAAAATTCGAAATTTAAATTTAAAGGTAATTCGAATTGTTTCAATATTAGGTACATTCTTTTTAATTTTTTCATAAAGTCAACAGGAAAGCACACCAGGACTAGAGTCTAGCACAATATTACAGACATTTCAAGTCAATACAAGTCTTAAATGAATTATTTATTAGCAAAAAACACGAATTGTTAACATTTTCTTAAGAAATATCTAAGTACCTAATAAATAACTAGAAATGCAAGATTACTAGCAGAACAATAACTCGCATTGTTGGTTTATTTGTATTGTTGTGGAGTAACATCATTTAATTGGCTATAAAACTTATCTACTAGGAAATACTGAGTACACATTAAAGAATGAACAAAATGGAAGAATGGAATGAATTGTTAAATCTCCCTTTCAGACATTAGCGTATTTATTTGTGTAAGAATCTTAAATATATCTTCATTAATTCATAACGCAACAAAAACAATCTCGTTTTCGATACCTATCATAAGAATTTTGCGAAGCGTGAGTCTCTATCTCAAATCTGATTAAATATAGTCATTATAAAAATAACAGAAATCACTGAAGCTAAAATTAATTTGACTCTTTCTGGTTTTATTGGTCCTACCTATAAAACAACATTAAAAGGTCACACATTTCTTTGAAAATTTTGTTTTCATTACATCGACATTAAGAAATTAAGAACGAGTAAGTGCTTATTATGTAACTTTAAATAAAAAATAAAATTCATAAGGTATTAACTATTCTCAATTCACATCTTCAAACTATTTTCCGATTTTCTTATCACTTAGTAGTAAAAATGGTGGTTCCAGTAATCTTAGTAAGCATTACTTTTTATGATCATGACGTTGCACGTCATAAGATGGCGATAATAGCAACAAAAACTGCACACAACATTATTTCACGATGTGGAAAGAAATTTTACATTTTCGTATAAAATGCAATTTATTAAGTATTTTGTGTATGAACCTCTTTACGCCTCGGTAACTCTTCTAACTACAAGGCTGTAAATATTTAATGATTAGGACATCCTCGCATTATTTAAATAAAAAATAATTGTTGCACTGTTGTTTATGGTCAGCTAAATGATTCGTATTTTCCATGTGTTTTTATTAATCTATAAATTTTTGTAACTAGACACATATTAATATAAAATACGTAAGTATTAAACTGAACACGTGTAACAATAAACTAGCCTTGGTTTTAAAAAATACAAAATAATCACGTACCTCATTTTGCAACCAAATATTTTTCTCAGTCAACACAAACGCAGAATTGTCATAACAACACTTTTCCTTATCCATTTTTTCACTCCCGAGAGGCATTTATTCAGTTTCACACAAAGTGAAGAATCAAATGAAAATTACTGAACACACGTGCGTTGAAAACCTTGAACGCGATGCATTTAAGAAAGTAACTGGATCGTAAAGCGCAACATCTATTCGTGACTCGCAAGGCAGGGTTAAGAAATGCTTTCCCGCCGAAACCGCTGTCAAACGTTGACAGATCACTGCGCGGGAAACCGACTCGATGTAAACTGACCGCGGCGCTGAAACGTTCTGCCTAATAAACACAATAATAAAAATGCACCACCGGATTTCTCTAGTTATTTTTGTGATTGTTATAATACAAACTAAGTAGGCACAATCGCTAATATCCGAATAAAATTTTCCGACCGAAAATTATTATAAAACGATTTATTTAATGATGTTTTGGTGCGATCAAATTTGGCTGTTTTTGTGATAGTTAGCCCAGGTTGTGTTATTTTGTTTTTGCTTCACAAGTGACTTGTATAAACGAATATGAAACCTTAGTATACTTACTACTAATATGTCAATTGTTATGGGAGCAATAATTAATGTCTAAGTAGGTAATTGATATGTGGTATTGGGTTCCTACTTAATGTTTGCTTAACGTCAGATTTGATTGTTTTAAAATTACAATGAACACTCCTACAGTTGTGTTATTTACCGAGTTGAGCTTGCAATGGGATGAAAGATTAATATTTACTATGGTTTCATGCAAGGAGGTGTGTATGTAATATCTTTTAATAATGACAGACACTGATTCTTTTACACAATTTGTATTTCAATTATTGAATTCTCTTTCCGTTTGAGAAAAAAAAAATGATCGTGAACGAAAAAAAGAATACAATGATTTCTTCAATAAAACCCATATTGATCTCATTGCCATCTAAAAAAATAAACCTTTACAATAAAATACAGAATTTTAAAAGTTTTTTTTCAAAGAACGACACTCCTATTGCCTATTGATAATAGAAAATACAATAATGACTGATTTGTTATCACGTTACGTCAGCTCACACAATTGATCTCTGTTCCACTAATATAACCTTGAATACGTTTTACTCGGTTTACTTTAGAAATTAACTTAGATTTAAATATAGGTTAAGTGAGGAAACGTGCCTAACTGATTACTGATTTTAGACTGATTATTGTTTTGTTTCTTTTTATAAAAAAGAAACTACTTTTGAAGTAAAAAATCATTTGTTTCAAATAAACCTTTACCAAGCACGCAGCGTTGTGTTTCGCCTCGTGAGTGAGGTTACCAGAGGCCCAAACCTTCCCCTCCCCCAATCCCTCCTAAATTCCTAAATCTCTAAATCCCTAATCCCTAAAAGGTCGGCAACGCACTCGTAACTCCTCCGTTGCGAGTGTCCATGGGCAGCGCTGATTGCTTACCATCAGGTAATCCGTCTGCTCGTTTGCCGAACTATTAAATAAAAAAAGGCACTTCTGAACGTCAAAATACTCAAAGCAAATATATATAATCATCATCACCAGCCTGATTCTGTCCAGTGTTAGACATAGGTCTCCTCAATTGCACGCGTCTGAGCTCGATGTTCAGCTCTTCTCATCCCACCACTGCCAGGCACTCTTTTTTTGTGAGGGAAAAATCAAATGTCTTTTCCCGCGCAGGTTGGGGCGGGAGGGAGTGGCAGATTCTTACTGACTTAAAACCTCCCTGTTCCTAGGTATATATCCTACAATGTTATTGAATGCTATAGGCTATAAAAATCACGCAGAGGTCTTCAGGAGCCGAGCAACGAGAGAAACCGCGCGAGAATAGCAAGTGTATAAAAATTGTTAGTTTAACAACAATGATTATTTAGTGCAAGTAACCCAGATATCCACTAGATAAGACACTGGATTAGTGCATTCTAAATGCATAAATTAACAAGATTTTATAAAATTACAAGTACCTTTGCATTACGGGTCAGTCAAGTTATTTTATTGAAGTTGAGACCATTAAACCAGGTGGTGACCAAACATGAATCACAGTTGACTTTTCTAAACTTATTGGCCTCCTCTTAACAGTTTAATCCCTAATAACCGACAAGACGCCGTCACTTGTAGTAACTCCTTTGGTACTAAGAGTGTCTGTGGACGACGCTGAATGCTTGACGCTGTCTGCTGATTTGATATGATTCAAATCTACATTTTGGAGCGGGTGTTTCACCGAAGGCTGTCATTGAATTTTTGACGTCTCGAAATTATCTGTGATTGGTTGATGAAATCTTTTTGACATTTATTGCAATCGCAGATTTTTAAATATAATTTAAATATATTTTTCGAGTTTATATAAAAGAAAATTGTACTGCCTGGCTTTGTTAAATTTGTAGGTTACTTAGTCAGATCTTGCGACACCCGCAGAAAATGTATTTTAGTGAATCATACAGACTTTTACGTCAAACTAAGTCGTAAAACTAATTTAAAAATCCCAAGCGTTAGTTAAATTAGGAACCCAAATGGATGACCTTACCACTCCCAATTTTTAACAATGTGTAATATATCCGAAGCAATGAATAAAAACATGACTAAGTGCTACTACACCACAAGTTGTTTTTTTCTAACATAACCTTAAAAACGTTTATAAACTCTGATAGACATAATATTAGCCAATTTCATTCATAAATGTAGGAGAGCCAAACTTCGGCACGAATGGGTTGGCTCGACCGAAGAGATACTATGGCCTCACTGAAAACTGGCTTGAAACAACCACAGCGTTTTGTTTCGTCGTATGCGTGAAGTTACCGGACGCCCAATACCTCACCTACCCCCCATCTCTTCCCAAGTCCTAAATATTGGAAACCTTTATCCGTAAAAGGCCGGCAACGGCCTTGCAGCTCCAGTGGTGTTGCTAGTGTCCATGGGCGGCAAAAATTGCTTCCCATCAGGTAATCTATCTGCTCGTTTGGTGCAGTACCTTTCCTATAAAAAGGTTCATCATAACAAAACAACATTAAGTGGCTGGCTCATTCCACCTCACTATCATTATACCTGTTCGTTTAATTACATAATCTTGTCCTATCGTTAATCACTGAACTGATTAGTGCATAATAAAGGACTATTCGTTTCCCGCGGGTTTTGCTTGTGTAAAGCCTAAGTTTGTCTCTATTCTTCTCAATAACTTAAATACAAAATACTATATGAATGTACGCAATCACAACACAGTACAAAACATTAAAAAATATTGTGAACAGTACTAAGTCGCTTTCTCTGTCCATTATCCCTATGTATGCTTGAATCTTTTAAACTACGCAACGGATTTTGATGCGAGTTTTTTTAATAGATATAATGATTAAAGAGGAAGGTTTATATGTATAAAAACATTCGTTAAATAGTGGAGTAACTTTTGTACCAGTATTGTACCTACCTACGCAAAATTTCAAGAAGATCGATTGTGTATATTATGTTTAAAAAAGGATTAAACACACTTTCGCATAGTTGTAAACATTAATTTAGTTCGTATTGCTTTGAAATAAGGTCCAGCATCAAGCAAAAAAGTTGAATCCTTTTTTGAGAGAGATAAAAGCCTAGATAACCTACCTACCTAGATAACTAGTTATCTAGGTATGTACTATGATCACTAGTTGCAAGCAGTGGTACGGTACGTCTCGACCGGTCGAGTGCAACGCTCGGGAAAGTAGGATTTTACTACTCCACTACACTGAGTGGTCAATGCACTTTTGATTTTACAGGGGTGTACTTGCGAAGTCACTCAAATGAGATTAAAATGTGATCTGCTTATTTCAACCATGATTGTGTGTGAAACATGTATCGAGATTTTTCGTTGATAAAATTGGAATAAGTGTGAAGTCTGCTAAAAGGAAAACAGAACATAATAATTATAGTAGAACTAATTACAAAATTAAACTGTAGGAGGAAGCAGGAAAAGAAAATAATATTAGGTATGACTATAAAACCACACCGCTGTTTAAATGGCGAATTCGAATACACAAATAAAAGAACCGTTTTTTTAACAGCAAATACGTAGCATTTTCCATCTCCATCCATCCATCGCCAAATAAAAGTTGTCCCATCACATTTAGATTAAAACTGTTCAACGGGCCTCTGCGAGTTGGCTTCGGCTCCTCATACGCCTTCCAAAGGTCCGGGACACTGTGGTCCCGTGAAAGGAAAGAATAGGAAAATCATAATTCAAACATATTAACTTATCTGAAAAAAAAATGTAGCTGGAAACAATATTAAAAATATTATGTTTATTAAACCAAATGATTGGTTCGAATTTTTAAACAGCTCAAACAAAAGAACCGTTTTCTTAAGAGCAAAGTTAGCGAGCCAATATCTATCTTATTATTTCCCCACGTAGGTATCTATTAGGTACTTACTTATTCTATTCTTTGCTTCCACATTTAAACACTTGAATTTAGAATTAAAATTATCGCCTCTGGCTTTCGATTTGAAAAAAGAAAGTTATCCGTTATAAAACTGTTATTTTGCATACGGATTCCAATGTAACTGAATTTAATTCTAGACAATAGAATGTCCTCAAAACTTTAATGCTTTGAAAATATTTACATAAAGAAATTATGTGCTGAGAATTTCGATGTAAACAACGTAATAAACAAGTGTAATAGAAGAATGACGATGAATCTAAAACACAACGAAACTTCACATCATCAGCCTAAAAGTGGCCACTGCTGAGCCATTACTGAGAGAAAAGCCTGACGATTTCAAACCTATAATAAGAAATTATAAGTCCCAGGTGTCCTCACGATGTTTTCATTCACCGTATGACAATGACCCAAGACGAACCAATTAAATTAAGAAGGTCAGAAAAGAAAAAGTTGAGCAAACATTAAAGTATTAACTGAATAGGTAACTAACGAATAATTAACAATTTTTAATAGGTTAGTAAATCCGTCCCTGTCATACATAACCGCAAGAGATGCAATTTTGCTCCAGACCTTAGCGCTATAAGATACACTTGTATTATTCGTGGACATCCAGCGAAGGTTTGTTCGTAGACAAAATCTTGAAAAAGTGAAATTTACATCCACGCCGGCGGAGCCGCTAGCGTACGCTAGTATACTATGATAAATACTGTTCGCAATTACGTTTTTCAAAATTACCTAAATTAAAATCACTCATACCTCATCATAAAACACTAACTGCTCCCGCGCGGTTTGGCTCCCGCCCGCTGTTTGGCTCCTACAAATCGTAGTGTGATGTTTTATAACCCAGAGCGTTCCCCGATAGATGGACTAACAAGAAAAGATTTTTTTTTTATGGTATTAATCGGCAAATGACCAGACGGATTATCTGATGGTAAGCAATCGGCGCCGCTCAACACCAAAGGAGTTACGAGTGCGTTGCCGGCCTTTTGGGGATAGGGGTTGCGAATATAAGGATCGGGAAGGGATAGGTGAAGGGAAGGGATTGACTCCGGTAACCTCACTCACAGGGCGAAACACAACACTGTGGGTTGTTTCACGCCGGTTTTCTGTGAGGCCGTGGTATCACTCCGGTCGGGCCGACCCATTCGTGCCGAAACTTGGCTCTCCCACACTTAGATTTGTTCAATCCGAATCAGTAGTTCAGGAGATAAACGCAAACAAACAAACTCTACAACTTTATAATAAGTATTAGTATCTAGATACAGTTTTAAATAAAAATAATTTACAAGCTAGCTATAAACATGAAACGCAAACTGAAGCCAATGAGATCCTCTATAAAGCTGTTATTTACTCACAAGATTCTCTCAGATCTAGATAATCATTTTACACCCCGCTACGTTGATGTAGACTAACAACATAACGACATACATTTACATTTATATTACACTTGCAATATTTGCATGGATAGACAGGATAAAGTTATCGTAAAATGTATTTTCCCTTTTCCCTGTGTAAACTTTCCTTTTGAACTTAAAGGACCCAATACTAATATAGGTAGGTACAGTTATCGACAAATCAAAGCATAATAATAATAATGTGATATAATGGATGGCTGTACCTAAATATGTAATTCCTTAATATTTTCTGTTCCTTTCATTTACGTATACTTTGTGTAATCTATGTTATATAGAATACATAATAAAAAGTAAAGTGTTGTTATCGATAATTTTTTTCATCGCTTTAAAACGGCCGGTCGGACTGATCACAGGACTTAACAAAAATAAAAGCGACAAGTTAGACTCTTGCGATGCTTTTCACCGAAAGAATGAAGTTGCCATAAGGTCAAAACTCCCATCTCTGATCCTAAAATAATTCCCATAAGCCATCCAATAAGGAATCTGCTCGTTTGTTGCCCAATCCCATAAAGAAAAGCCTTCAATGAATTTCAAATAGCCCAAACATTCCCTAACCAACACGACAGCTACAAGCAACAACTTAGAAATATTCGCAAACAATTGACGCGTGTCTGCCAAAGTATGGTGAGTATGTTTACACTTCGCCCAATGGAGAATGGGCACGGTGTAAAAACAAGAGAATTATGAGACGATCCACCAAATCAATATTTTACAATACATTGCGTTCTTCTTATAATCATCTGGTATCTCAAACAGTGGTGTAGGGTTGTCACTGAGTAGTTGTAACTTTTTGCAAAGATTTTTGATTTTCATTTATTTCATTTATGATTGCTGAGCTAGTAACTACTGTACTGTCAGCAAAAAACGTGAATACAGTTGGAGATGTTCTCGAAAACACACAGAGCTGACATTTTTTAGCAAATTTTTCAAACAGAATTTTCTCTTGTGTCATGTTTGCGTACAAAAATCAAAATCCGTTGCGTAGTTTTAGAGATTTTTTTTAAAGAAACGTTGCCCCACACTGAGATTTTCTCCTGTGTCGTGGGTGCTTTTACAAACATACAAATTCACATACACAACACACGTGTGTGCGGGAATCGAACCCGTGACACGTTGCACAATAGCCAGTTGCCCAGCCATTGCGCCAACCGTGCAGTCAAAGTCAAAGATTCAAGCATACATACAACTAGAAATATGGGGACAGGGAAAGCGACTTTGTTTTATAGCGAAGTTTTGAGTACCATATTATTCTCATACTTAGAAATACGCAAAACAGGAGTATGGTTCTGGTAATAAGCCTAAGATGTCGGGTTTTTTAAATATAAGGTAATTTACCGCAACGAGTTCAATGACTTCCACCTGCAATGTCGACGCGACGGAGCTCAAATTCACAATGCAGATATTTTCCTCAAAAGCTAATTTGAAAAATGCTTTTGAAACGCCAATGCTGTTAAGATTAGTTAGCTATTTAGGAGATTGGTAGAAAGTACAAGTGTGTTGCCTGTCTATAAAAAAGAAGAACGCTCTTTCCTCGGAGATTTGGAGGTCGCGTTTAGATAAACATAATGATGACCACAGTTTTTTTGTGTCATAGGTCGGCAAACGAGCAGGTGGATTACCTGATGGCTGCTGGTAAGCAATTAGCGTCGCCCCTGGTCACCCGTAATACCAAAGGAGTTACTACTAAAGCGTAGCTGGCCTCATGTGGGTTATAAGGGATGTAGGGTAGGAGATTTGAGGATTGAGAATGGGGGGAAGGATTGAACCTCCGACAACCTCACTCGGCGAACGTATGTCACTCACAACGTAAGAGTTGGTCCACGTTTTTTGTGTCGCTGTGGTATCAACATTATGCATATGAGGGTGTGGGTTTGAAACCTGGCAAGTACCAATGTGACTTTTTCCGAGTTATATGTACTTTCTATGATTATTTAGACACCACTGACATACGATGAAGGTAAACATCGTGAGGAAACCTGGACTTATAATTTCTAATTTTAAGTTTGGTATCGCCAACCCGCATTGAGCAAGCGTGGTGATTAATGCCCTAACCTTCTCCGTATGAGAAGATGCCTTTGCTCAGCAGTGGGCACTTATAGGATGATGATGATGGTATCAGTCCGGCCGAGCCGACCCATTCGTGCCGAAGCATGGCTCTCCCACACGTAAAAAAATGTGTAAGTTCATAAATGACGTAACAACCTTACCAACTCCGGATGTTGGCAATTCTCCTGAATAAGATGCATCATTGTTAACATTGAGATGGACAACTGTCGCACAATTATCTGAATGTTTACTTAAGATCATCGTATTGTGTGCTTGTAAGAGTACCTACATTTGAAGGTTAAAGAAATACGATAGGAATTTCTTTGTTTTGAAATGTAATGTTAATTCGGGTTTGTGAGACTGTATTGTTTTTTAAAAGTAATTAAAAGCTAGATTTATTTTATCTATACTTACTTAATGTTATAAAGAGGTAATATTTGTAAGTTTGTATGTAGAGGTAAACTTTAGAACCGCTGATCATATTTATAAAACTTTCACTGATACTAGAATGTTCCTGAGTGCTACCCTGGGCGGTAGAAGACAATTGATAATTTTGCGTTCACAAAAAAAAACTATCCCATACATTGGTGGCTATGTTTTATGATGAAATCTTAATACAAGAATGCATTGCATTTTACCTAGCAACTCACATTAAAACAAACATTAGGAATGCAGCACATGCCACACTGCACATACAAACAGCAGGTAATTAAAAAATCAATACAATACGATCCAATACAATTCAGGTATTTGTGTTATGCGTTCACTAGTTATATTATTATTAGCACAGACATTTTTGCTATGCTTTATTGATTAAATAATTAATTAATTCGATTGCACAGACCGTATTTTTTTACAATAATTATTATCTTATCCTATGCTATTGTTCAAGAATAAAATTAAATACAAAAATTTAAATTCACTTTAGTTTTACTAATAAGGTAATAATGGCGTCTCAACTATTTATTATATCTGTAGCATAATAGTTATTTTATCTGTGGTAAGTATAAACAAAACATAGACTATGGAGTTCATCTTATTTTTGACATAACACTTACAATATGGCGGTTTATCGAATAAATAATTTAAATTTTATTGGAATTCGCCACTGGATTGATCAGCGTGGTCGCCAAAGTAACATTTTACATTCTGAACAGGTTTTTTAGGCTTCTAAATTAGCACCAGGAGACTACAATATGAACTTAAATGAGTGAATATAATGTAAAAAGTAGATATTATAAGTAAGTTAAATCTCAATTGGCGAAAACAAGGTCATACGAAAGAAACAACCAGAGATATCTCGTAGCACACGGTGCTACCCCTTTCGATATCAATAAAGCAATAATTATTAAACTGATGACTTGATTATTTAACCTTAAGATCATCTTTAGAGGGTCATCGATTATACTAATCATCGATAAAAATTGTTTACCCTAGATTACTTATGACCTTACGACCTAGAAGATAGCGGCTAGTATTCAATCTAAGATTTCTTTCAAATTGACCGTTTTAATACAAAATAATAAGTCGTAAATAATAATATTATTTCATTCGTTCGTTACTTATCTAGTAGTAATTAAGTTATTAGTTTTAATTAACTTTGATTTTTATCGCGTCCGTATATTTAGTTAGATTTTATTATGAAAATTTCTAGGTTAATTAATTACCTAAGGATTCTGAAAATATTTAGTTTACAAGTTCCAGTAACTTCAGTTTCAGAGTTATTTTTACTAATTTAAGTAACATTCATTTAATTGTCATTTCAGTTTGAACCACTTTTATTTACCTACGTTGAAATGAAATATAGCTATGATTGGTTTTCAGCGCGTTTGTCAACGAATTTAATGAAATATTATTACCTATATAAGTAAATCGTTTTCTTTGGGTAGGTATATATAAGCCGATATTACACACTATATAGAAAATTATTTTCAGTCAAAAATATTTTCAATTTATGACGGTAAAGTGTCTTCAGAGCAAACTGAGAATATAAACACGGATCACAATGGAAGAGTTCAGCGCACACCTTCTGCTCCATATAGGGGACATAGGACTTTATGCCAAGTAATGACAGTCCACAAAATTAAGTACTGTACATAAGTAAAATCAAGATCTCCTGCCGACGTAAGCGTGGTTCTGAGCGTAGGTACGGCTTGTAGCGTTCCGCGCGCTTCTCAAAGAAATAGACCACCACCACAGGGTCCTACAGCGCTGATGTTCACTTGAGGTTGCGTAAAGCAGAAGGAACAGGGTGATTTTTAGTCAGTAAGAGTCTGACACTCCCTCTCGCCTCACTCTGAGACAAGTCATTTGATGATTATCCCCTCACAATGCATTCAACCTTCAAAACAAAACAGTTCACGATACACACCCACACACTTACCAAATACACGTGGGTGTGCTAAAAACAGGAGTAAATATCTATGACGTCAGCACTAACCTCGTATCCAAAATCAACCTTAATATCGGAGTTGCAAAGTCCAAAATTACGTAATAAACAAATGACTCTGGAAATCGGATGGAGGCGCGGTCAAAACACTTGAGATAAGGAAGTTTGTAACACTGTATCCATTAAAAGCTGTGATATTGTTGTATAGAGATAGATAATTGGTGCTTCAAATGATGATAGCTAATATTCTACAAAGGGTAAACAAATGCTTGAGAACTTTTTTACTGACTCATCGTCAATCGTTATATTTATTGTCTGTGTAGTAGGCGCGTTTATAAACTGTATATGTAATTTCGCATGCACATAACACCCAGATCCAAAACACACAAAGAATTGATTCGTGGGAATTGAACCTGCGACACATTGCACGGCAGCCACGTGAACTGTGCAGTCAAGTTGAATTCAAAGCCAAAACTGGACAGTATTTCGAAATATGGAAAAACATACCGAATGGTCCAGTATACATGGATTTTAGGACGGGCGAATGGAAGTCGGTGTTTAGTTAAAAATTAAATCCTAAAAGTTTATCAGCAGTTACAATAAGCTGATTCCAATATCAAGATGAAACACATCGCAAAATGCGAAAACCGCGTCTTCGCATTGCGTTGATCAGAAAAATGCTAACATTAAAGGCTGTCTTGAAGCAGGTCAAACGTGTTTTGACGTCATTCCTTGCAGAATGTGGTAAGGACTGGTCGGACACACCTCCGGGCCTTCGAATGAGGTATGAAGGGAACTGCCTTCCAAGCTACGATAACATAATAATGATAATGACGTGGTTTTGCAATTTGAGTGAACTTTCCGCGCTGGTGTATTTCGCGCTCCATAAAAAAGTATGTCCAAAGTATTGTGAAGTTTTTATACTGATCTTATATGTTTTGCATGTAGGTGTAAGAGGGTAGTTTATACAAATCACGTTCTGTATTCTAATTTATTTGATACGTAGCTTTCCAGATATTTTAAACAGCCTTGGCAAATGCATTTATAGTATTAAACACAGGAAGTAGAAGAGATGGACTTTTAACGTTAGAACAACCGTATCCTGATTATAAAGAACGAAAATAAGATCTGACAGATAGAGAGAAAGAGTGAATCTATGAAGATTTCGACCGTATTAAAAGAAATGGCTTGAATTGGAGTCGCAAAATCAATAAAAAAAAATTGTTTTAATCTTAATGAAACATTCCATTAATTATTAGGTAGTGTCTTTTGGTAATCCGGCTGCTTGTTTAACGATGTATACCTTCCATTAAAAAAATATGATCAGATTACATAAAAGTGGCCTTTTTCAGCTTTCTTGAAAAAATATTTACCTATTGCCTATAAACACACGTTTTTATTATTATATATTTCGTAAAATCAAATTTTATATTTGCAGTTTCGAAGCGGATCTGGCCAGTTTTCCTATAGCCATGTTAATTAATACACAAATAACTTTTTTAATATTTTCGCGGTTTTATTCCGACTGTAGAGTTCAATAAAAATGGCGTAGAAATATGTTAAGTAAATACATGTGTTTATCGTTTCTGTTAGATTTGTGTAGTTGGGTTGATTAAATTAAAGTGTGATTTCTAAGATGTTTCTTACATGAATTCCGATGAACTTTAGTATGATTGCACCTTTTTTTGGCATGGTAATTGTCGTCAGTATGACATATGTATTGGAGATAAAAAAATAATATTCACCGGGACGAGTATCTGAAAAATGCTAAAATATGATGGCAAGAAAATATTCTTTACCGGATTCTGAGTTCACCGAAGGGCATAGAGGATATAACCACATATAACATAACATATAACCACAAGGTTACCTATAGTGGTTATATCGTCATTGCCGAAGGGTGTGTTCAAGGCTAAGTGAATAGTTTGCTTATGCGTACTCCATCGTAGGTCGCATCATCATTTACTACCAGACAGGGTCAGTGGCCAAACATTGGCCCATAAAATAAGAAAAAATGGGAGTGCTTTTTATGTGATAATAAGCAAATCAGCGCCGCTCATGGACACCAACAACAGAGGAGTTCCGAAAGATGGTGATTTAGAGATTTGGGAGGGTAAGGATTGGGCATCTGGTAACACACGGCGAAACACAACGCTGTGGAAGTTTCACGCCGGTTTTCTGTGAGGCCGTGGTATTACTTCGGTCGAGCCGACCCATTCGTGCCGAAGCATGGCTGTCACTTCAAAGTTAAGTGCTATTGGGAAGTGTGGCTCACAGGTAGAAAAACGCCACGTTCCTACTTGAAGTGTAACTCGAGCTCAAAGTAACCACCTGTAAGACAACTGTTTGCTCAAAGAAAAATTAGATTGAGTCTAGCGACAGGTTGCCGCAGAGCGCCTACCTGTTCTGAATCTAAGCCTTGCTTTTTATTACGTTACAGTATTCTGGAGGTACATATTTAAAATAATTAATAGGCAGGTCATCTTTCGTTTCCTTTGGTATGCATATTATGTAAAGAACAACTTCCTATTACAGGTATCAAAGCAATTGTTTTTAAACGTAAAATGGGCGAATGAAAGGAAGAAGACGATTAAATTATAGATTGTAATAACTTAGCGTAACTATAAAGAGAAATACGGAAGTACCAGGAAATTATTGACGTGGAGAAATAAGAGAAGAAAACATATATTTCGTCCTTCTGCTCAGAGCCAAGTCTGCACTGCCATGTTGGCCACTTTCATGTAAGCACCGGGTTAATGATAAACAGACAGTTCTTACGAATTAGATCCTACACTCAAAACTTATCTGATACATAATGGCTTTCTATCCAAAGACTGAGACACAGACTACAGGCCCTATTATCATGGTATAAGAGCAGTAAAAAAAAAGATGGCCATTGATTTATTTGAGTGTTTCGTAACTCAATAAATTTGTTCTACGAAACTGATCAAATAGATTTTATGATGAAGGACAGAAGGTAGTTCCTTGGAAGAATTTGTGTATCGAAATCCACCCAGAGGGGTTAGAATGAAAAATTCATTTACAGATTAAGCAAAACACAATCGCAAAAGTATGAATGAAATATTATAATATAAATGAAATATAAACTTACAAGAATTAAGGGTCTAAAGCTAGTCCTTTAGACACACGACAACGATGAGTTTTTTTCATTTGTGTTCATTTGTTTAGTTAGAAAGTAGGTAACCAGCTTATTGGAGACTTGAAGTCAACCATCCTCTTTAAAATATCTTTGTTAAGATGTGCAATTTATAGGTTTAACGTACGTATTAGTATAGGTAGGTATACGATTGATTTGCCCTTAATTCTTGTAAACCAAGCAACGAATGGCTTCAGTATAAACCTTGTATGTTATGTCATTATACGTACTTCTACTTTAAGAAATTATATAACTGTTTTTTTACTGTGTATGTAATGTAGTGAAATTATTACTTTTAGTGATCGAAAATTATGTGTATTTTGGCCTGTTGCAAATTAGGAATGTACTTTTTTTACAAATATAATTACATAATAGGTAAACTATAAATTAAACTATTTTAACAAACAACCAATTAGATAACATGTTATTGTTGAATTAATAAACGAGTAAATAACAATGACACGCGTTATTTTGATAGAAAAGGCGTCAACAACTTTGTAGAATTTGTTTGTTAAGAATAGCTTAAGCAGCTACAAAATTATTTATTTATTTATTAAGAACCATTAATATTCTTAATTTATTAGCATTTCTTCTATTTATTTAAATGACCTTCAATTTTATTTTTTCCTTGTCATTTCAACCAAATTTCTCTGATAAAATTATATTTAAGGTATATTTTTGTATATAACCAATTATAATTACTAGCTGTCCTAGTAGTACAACTAGTCCATGCTTATGCGAATATTAGGCAGACGAAATTCAACCTTAAACGCAACTTGCGTCACACAACCACCCCAAAACCTTTGACCTTAACTTGACATTACTTAAATCTCACTTACTTTTTTGTCCAGAAGACCGATGTTCTCTCCTGCCTCGCTCGCTTTCTTTTCATCAGCCATTTTTGTTTTTTTCACACAGGTATTTATGAAAATTGATAATTATACGATATTTGTTCCCGGGAATGTTTGGTTGCCGGTCGCGTGGATGAATAGAGACTGTCAGTTACCCCACAGTTGACGCATGCGCGTTTGCGATTAGCTCCCGGACCCCTATTTTGCGTGGTCAACGTCAACGGGCCGTATTGACGCGGGTTCCGCTCAAATTACAACTTTTTGTATTCGTGATAGGGTACAGTTTTTCTTGTATTTTTTGGGTCGAACAGATTTATAGTACGTTCATTCATCCGAAAATACGTGACGCTGATGTGCGTCACGTCTGAACGACTTAACTTTTTTTTTAATAGGAAATGTAACTTTTTTAAACTTTTGCTAGACTTGCATGTAAGTAGGTGGTATTCCATCATCTCTGAGTAATCATGACTTAATTTTCAATTTTGTAATGTTCTGATGCAAGTCTTGGGTGTGTGACGTAAATCAGAGTAATAGGGGCTTGTTGAATAAAGTAAGTACCTAGAGGTTACTAGACTATGCGGATTTCTAGTAAGTCATTAACATCAGCCTCATCATTATCATTCAGTGCTGGATCTCTAATAGCATGCCATCCTGCCATCCTTAACTCTCAGAATTCAACTGCAGCCAGCAACTTCAGGAATAGGTAACTAGGTTTTCTTCACTGCTGTAGGATGGCCTACACAGTAAGTTTGTTGAGTAACTAGGCCTGCTTAATATTTTGTTATGGTATTTTTTTGCAATCTTCATGTATAGTGACTATTGTGAGACTAACTAAACGTGACGGTGACGTCGCGCCCGCTGCTCATGAATAAGAGTCCCGTCGTACCTTGAAACTAGTAGAGCTGCTATAAGTAAAGTAATTCTCCCGATTTAGTTAATTTCAATGAGTTTGTATTATCATCATCATCATCATTATCAGTCCCTTTGCGTCCACTGCTGGACATAGACCTCTTGTAAAGTTATTTCGTACAAGTTTATTATAAATATATCCTTCCCATCATCCCTTCCTCACAAAATCCCTAAATTTCCGAAACTCTAATCCCCAAGTGTCCATGGGCGGCCCGATTGCTTACCATCCGGCAATCCGTCTGCTCATTTGCCGACTTATACATATGAATGTAGTTTTTTTTATATAAAGTCCTACTAGGACTATGTTCTTGGACTCGATCTATTTTTTGGTATTGATCCAGATTAACGCATTGATAGTATTGATCCAGTTTCATACGGAATCCTGAATATTGTAAAGTAAGTACATAATTGTAATGTTAATCTGAGCAGAACAAACAGTATCAGTGCGTTATCAGTACGTGCAGGATGGTAAAAGTATACGTTTTAGGGAATGAGCTTTTATCTCATGGAAAAACATTGTGTTTTAGGTGATTTTATCTTGTTACGTTATCCTAAATAGTTTTAACTTTATAGCTTAATATCTTGAATGGTGTTTTGTGAAGGGAAAATTACTTCTCTTGCCCAAGGCGAGGCGAGAGGGAGTGTGAGACTCGTACTGACTAAAAAACCCCAGTAGCTTCTCCTGCTTTACGCCGAGGTCGCAGTACCTTAATGCGCTAACCCCGCAAGTGTATCCCACTCTGAGTGCAGAACAAAAAGATTCGAAACCTTATATTGAGTTAATTTTGTATAATATGAGAAAAAAGACATCATATCAGAACAAATGTCACACACAGACTATGCGAAGAGTAATAAGCAAATCAAGTGCAATTTGCGACCCGGCCGGAGGAGGAGAAGGGTGGATTTTAGTCAGTAAGAGTCTGACGCTGCCTCTTTAGCTCCACATACGGCGGCAGAAGTTATTCGATAATTTTTTCCTACTGAACATAAATATTGTCGAAATATAAGATTTCCTTTTTTACTTCTCTATATCAGACAACACATCTATAACTACCTGGTCTTCCATATTCCGCTTCATACCCTACACGGCAACATGGTCTATTCGTCCATTCTTTGGGCTGCCTGGGGACCACCCTGGGCTGGGGGAGAAAACCGACGACATTCCAAAAAAAAAATGAAATAGTACTGTCCACTGCTAGATCTAAGTGTCTAATCAATAGTCAATATATATCCGATTGTACCTATCTAATATTTTAAGGAAGTATTAAATGTAACTTCAAACAATAAAGTTATTTCTATAATGTCTCCGACTCACCTTTACCTTACAGGTCCTAGTGTAAACGATAAAGAAATCATTATTTTGATCTTCATTAGTTTGCGTGTTGTATAAATAGGTACTAACTAAGAATGATTGACCTAATAATCTAGGTCTGGTAGGTGCAGTGCATGGCTGGGAATGGCAGTGACACGCCCCCTTTTATGACGCAGTTCTGCAATTTAACAAAGGACGATACTGATTGAAAACAAATCAGGTTTGACTTGTCGTGTGTATTTGTAACAATTTTTAAAGGCCAATCTTCCATTTAAGTTCCTGATCAATGTATGCGGCAGATAGTTTATATTCAAACATTGTGCCAACATGGCCAAGTATTTTTGTAGATAACTTGTAACAGTTTTTAAACACGTCAACAGCCTATAAGTGTCCTCTCGCACACGGAGAAGGTTTGAGCATTAATCACCACGCATGCTCAAATCGGATTGGCGAATTCAAAGGTTTTCTAACGATGTTTTCCTTCACCGTATGTCAGTATCAATAATATAACTTGGAAAAAAGTCATATAGGTACTTCAGTTTTGGAACCCTCGTGCATGAGAAGCGGACCCATTAACCTACTGGCAACCAAAAGTTTTCTAAGGAGGAAAGTAAAATTAACTATCTATGTAGTGTTTTGTTCTTGAGTCTTCTGTTGTGGTACTGTTTAAGATTGCTATTATAAAATCAGGTAGGTGGAGTTGTGTGGAAACACTGCTAAACAGAAGTATATTCTATGGGACCTGTTATAAAGTACTGTGTCATTAGCACCGGTTACTAGAAGAAATCTAGAAACTGCACTGCATACACATGTTCTCCTTGAGAGTAAATTAAAACTCTTTTTTTTTAATTCTTCTTTTTTCGAGGCATCTCTAAACCGTACTTCAGTAATTATTTGTAAACTTGCCTCTGATTACGTCACATAGCAATGGTAAGTACCTAATAATCAAGTTAATAACATGATCAAAACTAGGCCTTTCTTTCGACGAGATAAACGAGAAGCTCCCACAAATTAGTTTGCGGATCTCTGAACGCATTCTAATAGGTATCTGTACTATACTGCCTTATCCATTATTTTGCGTTTGTTTGACAAACGAATAGCGATAACCTTACGACATTGAATCGTTATCAAGAACGCGACTGTGGACGCGACACAGCGACAAACGAACGAATCTTAATATACTTACGACATTATCTTATAATTAGGTACTTAGGCACCAAAATTATATTATGTTATTATAAATTAATATAATTATAACGATATATAACTCATATCAATAGTTCAGGGTCGCACATGTACTAAGGTATCTACAAAGAATCACGGTTGTAGTTTAAGAAAAAGCAACTTGCTTAGATTTTATCTGCTCTAGTTTAAGCTCAGATTTAGGTACGAACGGTGCTTAGTAGGACTTGGGTTTCATTCCTGAATGTGAACTGGTGTGGCCAATACTTGGGTCACGCCCATCATGTGACCCGATGTCCCGATTGCAGTCTACTGAACTCGATCTTTGGCTCTTATCATCTTACTTCTGCCATAGCTAGAGGGCGCTCTACACTAAGTACGTTTATCTTAACGCGGCCTCCACCCAAGAACGCGTCTATCCCAAAACCCATCAGTTCTTTGACAAATGTAAACGTGACCTACCTACAGCCACTTTAGGTTGCTAATCTTTTGGACTATATCTGTAACTCTCCAACACACATTGAAGATTGAACCCTTCTAAAATGGTGGGGATGGAAGTGTTTACGCGCTCTGCAGCGGAACCTTTGCTTAGCAGTGGGCACTAACAGGGTGATGATGACTCCCCGTGATAAAGGCGATAGAAAATGTACAGGCTACTTCCCTACGCTGTGTCAAAAAGTCCAGCCACTCTGAGGTATTAGGACAGTCAATTCGTCGTCGCTCGTCGCTGAATATTGAGTTTATTAAGCACTGTAGGTACTCAGAGTTATTAATAGGTTAGTTAGTTATTGTATCTGCGCAGCGACGGTATCACTGTATGTGGAGAAACATGGCCCCTCCCAATTACAATTGAAGATAATTAACCTACAAATCTAGGCAAATCTGACCAACTTCTTGACCAGAGTTAAAACTTTATGACTTTGTAATAAAGTATATTTTATAAGTTCCCTTGAATGAAGAGTATCTACCACATTGTTGGATGCAAATGTTTCTGCTAATTGACCTTTGTTCGAGTTTTTTGCATTGTAATCAAGAAATAATTATGAAAGTTAATAATAGCTTAATTTCAATTTAAAGTAGTTACAGTCACGCTTGCGAACGAGGCTGTGTATATTTTAAACAGATTGAGTACAGATCCGAACATAACTAGTTAGTTCTTCTTTACTATTGGGTAATTGACAACCAATCAAAATTAATACAATTTTCGTAATCATCAATTTTCTGTGAATTGGTTTGTATTGGTTGTATGTGTATGTGATATGACAACATGTCACGTCTTTCTGCACTAGATACCATACTTATTTCTCGAAGTTTTATTAAAAATTACGAATATTATACTTACCAATTTTTTTATTTCTTTATACTTAATTTACTTGGTTTTATAGTATAAGTCGGAAAATGAGTAGAAAGATTACGTGGTTATAAGCAATCGGCTTGTTGGCGGTTGCTGGCCTTTTAGGGATAAGGTTTCGGATATCGATAAATAATCGATTTTTGACTGGTCCAATTTCTAAAAAAACCCACCTGTAATTAATTTCTCAATAACTCATCCTCCATATCTATAAAAAGGTCTAAAAATAAACAATAAAAATCCAACATTCGATTCATTTAATATTTATTTTACAATTAAATTACATGATAATTACTTTCGTACTGTATTGGGGCCGAATAATTACATACTAAACAATATATTTACAATGCGAATATCTATGTTACAATCTATTGAGATGGCATTATTTATCATTAGTAATATCAGTCCTTATCACAACTGTTATTTTAGAGCCGACGTTGTTTGAGACTATGAACAAAATTATTAAAAAGTGTTTAAGTATAGGTCCAAACACTGGATACAATGAAATGACACAATTTAAAAGTACAATACAAATACAAGATGTTATTTCCAAAAAAGTATTTTTAACAATAAATTGTGATTGAGATGAAAATTTATAAGAATATGAAGGATTTCGTGTCATTTAATGCGCTTAAATCCCATTAGGACTTTAAGCTACACTAGCGCCACCTAGATCGAATAAAAACAAAAACTCTATAACTGTTTTTGTTTGAATGAAGATAGATACTCGATCTAGGACTCAAAGTATGCCAGAGAGAAGCATGAGGAATGAAATTAATACAGATTTTATAATATCAAATATATTATATGTTATTAAGAAGACAACTGTAACTTTGAAATAGACCTTTCATAAAAAAAAAATGAAATTCTAGTCACAAATCAATGTCAGCTCTTACAAATAATGTAGACATACTCTGGTAGTGTTTACTTATATTTTAGTTAATGTTATAACTACCTAATATATTACAAGTTTGCAAGCTTTTTATAATAGAGAAGAATGACAGAATACAAACATTTTGGCAATTCTTGACATAGCGAAACTTTGAAAACATTACCAGAGTACGCGAAACATTAATAAAAATTATGATTGATATTTTATATTTTATAACATATTAAATAACCTACAAATTAATCAAATCTGATACAAAAAGATTCATTTATTTTTTAATATTATGGAATTTAGTATATTTTTAATTTTTCAGCGAGATTCTTGATGCAGAAAATCGATAGAAAAGGATGTCAAGTTGTTTCTAATTTGTTTTGTAATTATTCTAGGTATTCACAAATATATATTTGATGTATTATCTATACATTTAGACATGAACAGTATAAGTATATGAAAGTAATATTTAAGAAAAAATATAATTTTATTATTCACTTTATAATATCTATACGTATTTTATTTACATTCATTACAAATAAAACAAATTTAAAGTAAAATCATACAAAAAAGTAAACATGGAATCTAACAATCACAGATTCCTTTTCTAATAATAATTATAGAATTATTATTATTTACACAATTATGACTAATTTTATTTATATTCACGTGGCAAGAGAATATTACTAGTTGTATTAAAATATAACCTATATTAACATACATATAACATTTGTATATACTATAATATAATAACAGACATATATATAATTTATAAAAAAATGCATATTCGTGTTTAAAAGAATTTTTAATGATTAATTTGCAAAATACTTTCGTCTTGGGGACACCTCTTACAAAAATATATTAAATTCTTTGATAAAAAACGTAAAAATATTTTGCTATAAATTGAGTAAAAAAAAATTTTTGAGTAAAAAACTTCTTCAATGTATTTTCAAACTGAGAAAGTAAAGAGATAATTTACATTTTTTTTTTCTGCTCGCGAATTATTGTTATACGTATTTATATACAATAATAGCTTATTTTCTGCAATGACTTGATATAAACGACAGTGCGCATGCGTGCCAACGTGACAGTACTATCTTTCCAAAGCTAAACGAAAGAGCCTGCGCAGGCGCATATATGTTCTGATATTAAAGGTAGGTCAGTAGATTCATAAAATATCAATTAATTTTTTCCATATATACAATACATATCTGTTCAATATAAAAAACTAATTTCAACTTGAAGCACATCTAAGCATCCGGTATATTTTTATATATACATGTTTATATCTCTATTAAATCTATTGTTGCCAGTTAAGTTTAAGTTTTAACTAAGTCCCATATAATAGGCGGCAAACATATTGCCATTTTACTTGCTATTTACTGAGATTTTTCGAAAATCGTCAAACTTAATTACACTTTGGCCGACCTCGAGTTACGAGGCAGTCAGTAATAATAATTAATATAATATTTAAATATAATTTCTCGAATGTTTCGATACTTGTTCACTAACTATTAGGCCGGTTTACTACTCGTTGTTTGTTATTCATAGATAATAGTTTAATAATAATAATATTTATAAGTAGTATACAACATTATAGTGGCGCGAGGAGAATGATGATAATAATATTCTTTTTAATGCAAATATTATGTTGATTAGGTTTAAAACCTAAGTGAATAATTTCGAGCAGCACCGGGAGCCCATGATCATGAACAGAAAGCGCGTCAACTGACATGGCTTAAATCTATTCCAATATCTCGTTCATCAGTTAAGGACTAAGGAGTTACAAGCATTTAAAATTATGATATGATTTCAGTAATTCTGCAATAATATGATAACTATGCACGAAATAAATAAAAATTTATGGTGAAAAAATAAACTATTAAACCTATCCGCCCGCCACTAAAACGTTATTATATTAAGATAAGATATAATTGACATACAATTATTATGATAATTGTAATAATTAATTGTTATTATTTATTTATTTTATATACAATTAAACTTTATTTTCGTTTGATAATATGTATTAATTGATAATGAAGATTTATTTGCATTTAAATTTCAAATATTGATAATGTGTTTGCGTTTATCAGAACTAATCAGAACTATATAACATCAGGTTTAGAGGTTTAGACAATTCTCAGAATTAGATTTTTCATTGAATTTTACTAAAAACTTTAAAAAGTTAAGTTTAGTAAGATTCTTAATAACTTGTGAAGTTAGCTATACATATTACGTTTGGGAAATAAAGAATTATCAGCTTGATAGAATGTAATTTTATGAATCAGTTTCAAGTTTCTACGGATAAGCTTACTGGAAAATATGATATTATTAATTACTCTAGAAATCTACAACATACCACATAATAAATATGTGATATCGTATTGCTTGAATACGCGTAGTTTCATATACTTACAATTATTTATTTTATTATATTATACACTTATATTTTCACACAAAAAACGATTTTACATCAAAGTAAATATATAATGTAACAATAAAATTATAAAATATTAATAAAAATATATAATATAAACATCCTTTACTACCGATTTTTTTTTTAATTTATCCGAGAATGTTTTCGTTTTCTAATTGTGAAACTATGTTAAAAATTAAAAGACTTATTAACTTGGAGAATTAATATTTTTCATGAGAATAGTTATGAATATCGAATAGCATACAGTCTTATTTTTTAAACATTAACTTTTAGTTACAGGACATTTTCAAAACATACAATAGCTTTGATGGAACTGGAAGTACAAAAATCGGTTGCTTAGTCAGAATTCAATAGATTTTCAACTCAATTACAAGAGGTATAAGGTTAAAAGTCGATTAAAGATTGATGACTTAACCGAACCGGTATATTACCCATGTATACAGGTTGTTAATCGGTTGTTTACTCAGAACTTAACAGATTTTCAACTCAATCCAAAAGATATTAACGTTGAAAATCGATTAAAAAATCGCCTGAATTCTTACCTAACTTGGATTTTGTGTATTGCCCATGTATACATAGGTTATTTTCATTAAGAAGTTTTGTTGGAATAAGACTGATTTCAGTTAGTATTTAAACAATTCTAATTTGAAGTTAACTTTAGAGAAACAGGTACTAGAAATGGAGATAGCTGCAACTGCCCACGCTTTTTACCAACAAAAGATGAACAAAGTACTTAATAAAAGGTTTTCACTAGAATTTAAGCCTAAATTGGGTGTGTTGCATACATTTTAGCGCGAGCAGTCGCAGCGGCATATCAACAAGACAATTGCAACATTTATTTTATTAATAACAATAAATAATGATATAAAATTGTCGCAGATACGAAAAATAATATTAGAATTGTCCGTTACTTTGCTGATAAACTCTATTTAGTAGATATTATTAAACACCGTCATATCCTAACTATGAAAATTGTCCTTTGCATCATGTTAGCTACAGAGAAAACTGCAAATCTCTGCATAATAATTTGCATACTAAATATGTTAAGAATAGGGATCAAAATGCTATAATTCTTGCAGCACCGTGTTTATTGATCTTATTTTGATTGTGAGTGATGACGATTTTGATGTCCAGACTGACTTGTGACATATTTTGCGTTTATCAGCAAAATAAAGGCTTTCTTTTGTATATAATTCCTCATCTAAAGTCCCACAACCTCAAGATCAGAACTTCAAGTGACTAATTAGAACTAACATACATTATGATATGCTCGTTACACGCTCCGGTTTAATTAACACTGAATTTAAGTTTTCTTTTAATATTTATCGTGAGATATACTTAGTTTAAATAATATAAACGGCTTTCGTAACTCAAGTGTTCTCGACTCGACTGGTTTCAAGCCACACGTTTGTCTTTATGAGCCCCGGTATGACGTGAGACTAGTCGAGCATGCTCGAAAATGGTAAAAAATAAGGAAGCCGTTAATATAATTTAAAATCAATTAGATTATATAATCACAGAAATTCGTGTTATATCGAATAAATTCGGAGACGAGGTATTAAGTCTCATTACTTGATTCTTGTAAATCTTGTATGAGATTTCACTTTCACGGCCAGTCGCGTGTTTCAATATGTATAAATTCGAATATTTCACATAAATCAATCAAAACATTAAAATATATAAAAAGATGTAATTTCTAATATAATTGAAAATAATATCTAATTTTATTTACATTTGGAAATTATAGAAATAACTTATACAAAAAACGAATGTTTATAAATAATGACACGTCACAGTACAACACGATTTTATTTTACTTTATTATAATATAATAATAAATCCATGAAAAATCGCTACGAAATTAAATTAAATATTTTATATGAATTACTAGATGATGATATTTATAGTTCTTCGTTTTCTTTAACATCACCGCTTTATACCAATGAGCAAGAATTAACCTCTCTAACACAAAAAATATTTTGAGTAGATTTTTCAACTTCACTACGTTCGTGTCAGTATTTCTGTCAAAAACTCTTTAAAATGAATTAGCAAGACCCATCGGCAATTAAAATGTCCATAAAAATCAAAAACACTAAATATAATAGGCAAATCAAAAAATTACTTACATGATTTCAAACACATTGTATTGCCAACAACTTAAAAAAATCTACAAAAATACTTTCAGTGTTACCATTTTACAGAACTATAAACCTACTTTTAAGGTTAGGGCATCAACGATATCTCTTAGAAGAATGAAATTAAACGACTTTTTGTATCATAACCTTACCGTGACGTCATCATCGAGAGTCGTGTCGACTTCGCAGCAGGAAGCTAGCTCCTCAAACGACATCCCATCTAAGGTCAAGGACACGGCAGATATGCTCTTGAAGAGAGCTTCTGTGTCCAAATCCTCTGGTAGTTTAGTTAAGAATTGGGCTGCAGATATGAAGTC
The DNA here is from genome assembly GCA_902829305.4 of Spodoptera exigua. Lineage (NCBI taxonomy): Eukaryota > Metazoa > Arthropoda > Insecta > Lepidoptera > Noctuidae > Spodoptera > Spodoptera exigua. Next base: position 12,707,324 of record LR824619.2, on the reverse strand, counting down.
CATGTCTTTCAACTCATCTTGGTATAAGTGGAGGACGCCTGGAATGTGAAATAAGTGAGTTAGTTTAGTTGAAAAAATAAAAATAATATCTGGCTGTTAGCCTGAGTAGATCAATTAAGCAATTTATTGATTCTGGCGAAAAAGTTAAGGTGCAAAATGAGTTATTTTCTAGTAAAGTTTAAGTAACACTGCTATTTTATCTTTACACAAACCTAGTTTCTCTGAATCTCCACTAGACTAAGATTGAGTGGCACAGAATGCCAAATAACATTAAGTCCTCCTTATTTTTGTTCCTCCTATGTCTATCATGGGCGCATTAAGTTTTTTAAATACTTTTCTAAAACCAGCAAAACGTATAACAATAATGTACTTTAAAACAACAGGTATAAAGTTCAAACTTACCAAGAGCTGTGTTAAAGAGGAAGGTATCTCCGTCTCTTAGGAAGACATCCCAGACTCTGCAGGCGGCGTCCAATGGCATTGCTTTAGCGAATGCAGTGTAAAGCCACTCGAGGAGATACAGCTCGGGGGCCACGATGTCGGCCAGAGACGGGAGGTTGTGACGCAGTAACGTCGTGTACGCTTTCCAAAGTCGCTGGAAAATTATTAAGATTTTGATATTTTTTGCAATTTACACAACTACAGATTTTCTTGGTAATAATTTAGTTTTCCTTTGGTTTTGCAGGAGTTTTATGGAATAACGAAGTGAATAATGAAGTATGGGAGAGCCAAGCCTAGGCACGAATGTGTCAGCACGACCGGAGTGATACCACGGCCGCACAGAAAACCGGCGTGAAACAACTACAGCGTTGTGTTTTGCCGTGTTATTGAGGTTACCGGAGGCCCAATCCCTCCCCCTCCCCATCCCTTTCCAATCCTTAAATATTCGAATCCCTAATCCCTAAAAAGGTCGGCGACGCACTCGTAACTCCTCTGTCTTTTCGGGTGTCCATGGGCGGCGCTGATTGCTTACCATCAGGTAATCCGTTTGCTCGTTTGCCGACATATCACATAAAAAAGGTGGGCACACAAGTTTTGGGCTTCCAGTAACCTCGTTCAGTTGGCGAAACACAACGCAATAATAATGTATCGCGGCTTCAGCCAGAGCGTAAGAAGTCATTAAACGATTATAAAAAGCAGAAACGTATATTTGCACCTATGTCTTGTAAATATAACACACCTGCATTGTGGCTCCGTCCCTGGTGAAGGCGGCCCTAAGCACAGGCCCGTCCAACAAGTTGGCGAAACAGACAAATGCTTGAGGCGCTTCCATGTTCAAGATCAGCACTGCCGCTATGAATGACATGCCCTGTAAAATTAACATTTTAAAAATTTCTATTTTAGTTCACAATTCTGTAGCCTATGCTAAGAAATCCGTAATCAAATAAAATTAAATGACCGTATGACTGATTTTATTTAAGGCTTTGAGAGTATCATCGTCATCAAAAGGTAAGTAAGTACAGATTACAGAACATCCACATTTATCTAGTTATAAACCGAAATTAATAAAAGGTGCGAGACTTCTGCCAAAAATATATTAATTACTGAGAAAATAAAAACAAAATCTAGCAGACCTAATCCAGTTTTCCCAGCTATTAAATCGGCCTTTTATCTTTGTACACGACAACTGAGTAATCTCAGTTTCGACTACTAAAACACCATGATAACAAACACCCAGTTTAGCCAATCTTGGCCTTCTATTACAGAGATATCGACTGCACAGTTGACATGAAGGCTGCGCAATTATCTGCCGTGCGAGCAAGAACTCTTAGTGTGATCCACAATCAAATTTTTGTTGGTGTTATGTTTATGCGAAATTGTATATGTATAAACGCACCCAAGAGAAAACTCCTGGTGCGGGGCAACGTCTTTAAAGATAATAATAAAAATAAAAAACTAGAGATTAGTGCTAAACAAAGTATTTAAAAAGAATTGTAGATCCACAATGCAATACAAAGTCCCGCTACCGTACATAGTATCACGCGTATGGCGTATCACATACATTGTTATCACGTAATCATTACCGACAAATAGCAATGCATGCGGGCTGATGGGTCACGCAACTTACCGTTAAAATATTATGATCATGTATAATGTAGCTATTAATACTTTGTTTGCAATTCAAGACTAGAGAATCTTCAAGACTAGAGCTCCTTTTTTGAGGGTAGAAATCATCAAGGAGATCTCTGGAGAGAAAGGGAGTTTCAAACTCATTAATTCTATTTCAGGTCGTCGCCGTGGTATATTATGACGCTTGCACCCGCAATCCCGGCAGACTAGTCCCTAATATAAATTTGTTGTACCTACGGTAAAACGATCGAAATGCAGCCCCCTGATTGGTTAGTTACGTAGGAACAGGCCAATCAGCGAGTCGAACGTCATAAACATGTCGATTACCATAACGTTAAGCAAAGTCGCACTATTCATTGTTTCTTAAAGTTTTTTTTAATTTTGCGGTCCTTAAACTATTTATATTTTAAGAAGCGAGCCCAAGTAATTTTAGATATGTAATTAGTAATACAACATTTTTACAGAAGTTGTAAAGGTTAATCTGAGAACTGAATCTGAAGAAACTATTTTGCTCTAAAGAACTTCTTATACACACCTGAACATATCCAATATCAGGTCTATAGCACACGTACGCCGCCAACAGCTCATGCAACACATCAAAGTATGGTCCCCCGGGCTGGAATATACATAAGTGGGGGAAAGTCCGCGCAATATCCAACTGTATCAACTCCATGGAACATTCGTCACTATAATCTAAGAGATTAGGGTTGGATTTCGAACAGCACTTCTGTGGCCCTGCATCAGTGGCTTGGGACTTGAGATTCTGTTCGCTGTAATTCCGTGGTATGCCTAAACGTGGTTTTTCTTCATCAGTTTTTATTCTGTCGTCGGTTTTGGCTAAGATGTCGTCTATTTTGCCAAGTTTTTCCTTCTGTTCTGTGGCTTTTTCTTTTTGGCAGCTACATGTATCGTTTCTGTTGACTTTTAACCGCTTTCTCCTGAGCTGTGCTTCGTGTAACCTCTGCTTGGCCTTCGCTACGTAGTCTTGGTACATGTCGTGTGTGATTTTGAGTTTATTCTCGATCGCCAGTTGCCATACTTTGCCGCGAACCGCTGGAGGAAGCCCGCTCCACCAAAGTTCTAGAGTTCGTTTTGAATTTTTCCTGGAAGAGAAGTTGTTTGATTAATTTTTGACTATTATTGTTCTTTTACATTTTGCCTAAATATAAATATAAGTATGTTATATCTTCATAGTATCTTTTTAACCTTTAAACCCTGCTTTTTAAAAGTTATACTTAATTAAGGAATTTAAATTTAAAGACATTTATTTTACATTAAAATTCCTTTTACCAAATTACCGTTGTAATTTGTCAATCTCAAACAATTATTCCGTAAGAACTCGTATAAGAGATAACTTTAATGGCCTTTAAATGATTGTAAATTATTGGTGAATATTTTGATTGGTGTGACAACATATCTACTACGTAAACGACTATCGGTAATTAATGCATTTAATTGGTATTTCACGCGTAAACCGCAATCAAGAAATTAAGGCCAGTAGCACTGATCGTACCTATAGCTATGCGGAATGGTATACAAACAAGTATTTTTGCAGTAGAAATGTGGTACAATAATTATTTTCACTGTTTAAACTCTAAGACCTTTTACATGTTTTTTATGTAATAACAACCTTTGACTTTTAAATCAAATATGTAGAATTGGAAACTTAAAAGATCAGCGTGTAAACTACGTATGTTGCAGTCGTACATATGGCAACAAATACAATTCAGCCACATTCAATCCAGCTTTTGTTAAACCGCCGCATTTCAAGACTGCCCTGTTTTTGACCAAACACCTAGAGGTAATGTAGTACGGCACAGTGTGCCTGCGACATACCTATATCCTATATACCGCTATCGTATTTTCATTTCGCACAAATTGAGGGGTGACGAGAGCTTTCATCATCCCTTTTCAATAAATCTTTGGATAAAAATAACAAGTACCTAAGTACCTAAGCATAAAGTGAGTACTTGAGGGAACTTCCCACAACGCTTTCATTGTTCCCCTAATGCCTTCGAGTACAACGTCTGCAGTACTTGGAAAATCTCGTCACCAATACGGTAGGATACTTATTTTTAAGGATATATTTTATTGAATGACTTCTCCCTCCTTCAGTGGAGCGAGATCCGAGGGTCAGTCGACTTTTTCAAGCGGATACTTGCTCTGCAGTGTAAATTTGAATTCGTATCTAATATTACTAACGAATAACAATACTAATAAGACATCGTGGTGACCTGAGAGTTAAGGTGCAGCTTCTCATGAATGAGGGTTCGAAATTTGACAAATACCAATATACCTTTTTCCGAGTCATATGTACTTTCTAAGTTAATTTTAGACACCACATACAGTGAAGAAAGACATCGTGAGGAAATCTGAATATAAGTCCAGATTTCCTCATGATTTCTTGTTATGAGTGTGAAATCGCCAATCCGTCTTGAGCAAGCGTGGGGACTAACCCGGGGAATGCTGGAGCATGTGTTTTCTATTGTGTCTTATATACGGCAGACGAGAGGTTAATGATCATACCTTCTCCGTGTGAGAAGAGCCCTTTGCTCATGTGTGTGTGTCTAAATATAAAGTTAGTAGTCCATATCAAAGGTAACTTACGTATTATTCCACTCTGGCAGTATATTCTGTGTCCACTCCTTGGCATGCCTGGCGAGCCTCTCCTCCAGACGCAATGATTCCTGCATCCTGGCGTGCCTGGCGGCTGCCTCCCGTTCCACTCTCCGCCTGGCTGCCTCCACCATCCGTGCGTGCTCGGCTTTATGTCGAAGAGCTTCTTCTGTGCATTTCGCTGGGAGATTTGATGGCCTGGAAATAAGAATAAATTTGGTTAAAATATTTGCTACCTCATAAGAGAAAACCTTCCCTAAATCTATACTAATATTATGAAGAGGTAAAATTTGTAAGTTAGTTTGTTTGTAAGTTAGTTTGTTTGTTTGTAAGTTTGTATGTGGGGGGAAATCTTTGGAACCACTGGTCGGATTCCCAAAATTCTTTCAGTTATTGATAGCTACAATGTTCCCGAGTGCTATAGGCTATAAGATATCACGCTACTATCAAATGGAGCCGTGCAGCGAGTGAAACCGCGTGGGAGTAGCTAGTAGTACATTAACTTTTATAATTCATTTTATGTGCACCGTTCAATTTGATCCAGACAGACATCTTCTGAATAACGTCGCTAATGTTATAAATGATTGTATGAGTCTTATAATTCACAGGAAGCATGATATTTATAAAATCACAATCACCAATCAAAATCGATTGCTGGTAAGTACTTAATAGTCGAAAATCCCTGTATCAATAATTTTATAATTATCGATGATTAAGTATAATAATTATGCAGTATTATACAATTAGATAACAAAGGATCGTTCATCGTGCATCGATTGAATATTCAAATGGTATCGTGCAGGGCTCGCGTGTCTTACATTATGTATGGAAACGCATCAAAGGTGCACGCTTATGAATCTGGAACAGGCAAGTTACATTGTTGTTTAGTGTCGGAATTCGGTTTCCAAGAAGTTTAACGAATGTTTTTTGAACGGTGTTTGGTGTCTTGAATGTTGATTTTTTGGTATAGAGGCTTTTACCCGCGGTTTTTGAAGAGTGAATATTACCGAGTATTTCTCCCAACTACATATAAGTATGTAGATAATTAGGTATGTAATCGACTAATGTCACTTTAATTCATCAAACCCCAAGTGGACGCCGGCGTTCGCGTACCTATTGTGTCACGAGTTACCTTGGTTGGAAGGTTAAAACTAAGTCTTTGACTGTCGCCAAAAACTGTAAAGGCTAATCCTCTGCTAGCATACCATTGCCCGTCATGGCGTTCTGTGTTAAATGTATATTTACGACTATCTTTTCCTATCCTGTTTTCAACATTATATTATAGATCTGAATGTTCTAGAACGAATTTCGAACACAAAGACCAAACTGCGTTTCGGCAGCAAAAACATAAACAATTCTAAGAATTTTCAAACTATGTCAAATTACAAATTTAAATCTGCTACAACCTTTTCTTGTAATAAACAAAGCAACCTGCTTTCCGAATAATTCAGCCTTGGCCTTTCATAAAAATGACTATTGCTTTGGAAAATGTCAGTAACATGAAGTATGTATCTTCACATTTATCGGAACTATCGTAAATCGTTTCTACCTTCATAAATATATAAGTACTTGAGATAGCATTTGAATATCTTGTTATTAATGAAATGGAAAATAATAAGACAGGGACAAACCAATCATGTTGCCTTTAAATGTTAGTTGATTATGAAGAATTATTTAATATACAATAAAACTCGCAGATGCATGTTAATCAAAATCTGCCTGGAAACGAATTCTTCCAAAAAAGCTTGGTTCGGGTGCACCTTTAGAATAAATTGGACATGGCTAATTTTGCACAGCTACATGCCGAAATACCAAAGCCATTAGCATTTTAAAGATAAGCACGAATTGTAAACTAAAAACAAGTTAAAAATGACGAGCCTAATCACCCTTAAAACAACGGCTACGCTAATCTTCATTTGATAATCAACTTGCGAAATTGCAATTAAAATAAAAACATGGGCAGCTGCGTGTTCCACGCTCCTTGTATTTTTTGTCTTACAACCTCTGCAGCTATTCAGTCAAATAAAGACAAGATAATTTATTTAAATGTCCACATTGAATTAAGAAAGCGAATTGCGAATAATGTTTAATTCATCGTCACATTCCGCTTAAAGCGTCTGCCTTTTTAATGCACGTATGAGTACATTATGCACGCATTTAAATCTAAAGTGTATTAGCTCATAAGCTAGGCACGCATCGGCAATCTTTATAAATATGCTAAATCCATTGTGGTAACGAAATCTTCTCGAAAGAACAAAACAAGATCTCTGTAAACCACCATTTACTTGAGTAAAATTAAATCTGACGACATAGTGCAGCAAAGGGCAATTCTGCGAATTATCATAATAAGAGACAATTGTTGCCTAGATTTCTTTACTCAACATTGCAAAATAACTGCCGATGTGAAATACTTTACACTAAAAAAACCGTAAAGACATTTCAAATTTCAATTCGTTTGAAACCCGACGCTGAACTGAAATCCAATATTCGCTGCTACTATCAGCAACGAATATTGAAAAATATAAAATCGCGTTGCAAATGCGGGAATATTTCAAGAGCGCTTGAAAAATATTCCGAGTCCCGTGAACCGGAGCGTGATGAGTAGCACAGATTAAATAAAGTTCGCTATTACACTGAGCCCTAGAGCGGTCACGAACGAGCAAATTGCGGAGGGCAAGTCTGTCATTACACTGGTATTTCCGCTTCTGTGCCTCTGTTGTGCTTGGAAAAAGTAAAACAGCTACCTTCAAGCACGACTCCCATAACTGTTCTCTGCTATTTTTAACCGACTTCAAAAAAGGAGGAGGTTCTCAATTCGACGCGTATTTTTTTTTTTTTTTTTTTTTTATGTATGTACACCTATTACTCGAAGACGCCTGGACCGATTTGCAAAATTCTTTTTTTATTCGATATGGTATACTTGCCATTTGGTCCCATTGTCATGAGGTCAGGATCTGATGATGGAATCCTGGAGAAACCGAGGGGAACTTTCGAAAATTGTAGGGGCGAGTAGGTTTTTTGTATGATGTGTAAGTAGGCCTTTAATAACACTACAACTTGACGAAGGTCGAAGTCGACCTGTCATTAAGGGTCTGATGATGAGAACGAAGGACAGCTCAGGAAACTCTTGAACGGTTTACAGTAACTACTTCGTGTTTGAACTTAACTCATTTATATTGATAAAAACTTTGTACCTGTAGGTATGTATCATAAAAACTCTACCAGTTTACCTGATGATGGAGACAATGACCGTCGAGGGAATTCCGGATGGAAACGAGAGACAGTCGAGAGAACTCCTCAACGATTCATAGCAGCTTCCATGTGTTTGAGCTTAATTTATTCATTTTGATGAGAACTTTACATCTTGATGGATTGTGACTATCATTAGGGATCTGATGATGAAGACGAACGACAGTCTAGGGAACTCCTCAACGGTTTACAGGAGCTACCTCGTGTTTGGACTTAATTTATTTATATTGTTAAGAACTTTCCCTTTCTAGAAAGATAGCCTGTGTCCCAGAAGTGGGAACATTAAAATGGCTGATGATGATGATGATGATGATGATGATGATGATGATGATGATGATGATGATGATGATGATTATGAGAACTTTCCCATTTCATGGGATCTATATTTTTTAATCGGGCGGCTCCTTTCGTTGGCCTACACATAGCTACTTAAAAATATATACTATTCAATATGTTAATTTATATTTAAAATATTACTGTAGTTTACAGAAGAACTTGCAACAGACACTAAAAAGAAAAAAATAAAAAAAACTACGTTTAAAAAAACCGACTTCAAAAACAAAAAAGTGTCAAATAACTAATTAAAATTGATATTTTAATAGCACTCTTACGTACGCGAAGCTAATACTTTTAATATTAATAATAAAACACTATCAATTCTATGTGCTACCTATTCATAGGTTTGAAGTCGGTGCCAAGCCCTAAACAGAATAAAACTAAATGAGAATTAAGACTGTTTAACTGCTAAAAGACGAAATTTCCACAACTAACAACGCAGCTACCTACTACAACTTTTAACAACCAAGTACGAGAAAACTCTCAGAATTCATAATTCATCCAAATATCTTTCTAAGCTATATACAGTTTCGCCGGTAACGAAACCATATAGACTTCTGATTCTACGCTAACGCCATCAATTTAGAAAATCGGTACTAAATTTCTTAAATCCTAACAAATAAATTCAAACGCGCCCGGCGAGTTTAGGTACTCATGTAATCATGCTTATTATATTATGTATTAGGCTTGGCACCGACTTCAAGCCTATGAATAGGTAGCACATAGAATTGATAGTGTTTTATTATTAATATTAAAAGTATTAGCTTCGCGTACGTAAGAGTGCTATTAAAATATCAATTTTAATTAGTTATTTGACACTTTTTTGTTTTTGAAGTCGGTTTTTTTAAACGTAGTTTTTTTTCCTATAGTAATGTTGGGTAAATTCAAACTGTAGACTATTGTTGGCTCTAACAAGGAATGTAATTAGATACTACGGCTCCGGTGTAGGTTTTCCACGTCAGTCACGGCAAAACTTACTAATTACAATGAAATTAATATCAGGTTTGTACATTATTTTGTAATATCGTAAAATGCAAGTTCTTGTTTGAGTTACGTCACGTGACTATTAATCGATCGATTCCCTTTCTGCACCCATAGGGGAAGACCAAGTAGCTAATAAACAATGCTGTTTATGACTAATGTACTAGGGCAAACGTTCCAAATTCCCCCGGATATTATGAAAATTTAGCACAAGTGCCAACGATATTGCGTGAATCCGGTAATTTTCGCGTTGTGTTGTGAATATTAATTTGGCCATTTAAATTCTATAGCACGGACACGTAATGAGGTTGGTGGCTAGATAAAGCACGATAGTGTCAAACCTCACGCAGCCCTGAGGGATATACCTACTGTGGATCATCGAAAATTAATATTAAAATTTCCATACATTATGCCAGCAGATTAAAATTCAATTTTGCATTTCGTTCGCGGATTACGCCTATATCCCAGGATAATGTCTGCAAGAAAGATTGTAAAGCTCTTTTTGATTGCCAAACAGAACTTTAAAGCTTGTGTAATTGGCAATAAAAAGGAAATTAGAATGTTGCGCAGATGTTCCGCGAGACACGTTCTTTGTTATTTAATATATTGAGACAAAATGGTACAAGTGAACAACAGTCTGGGAATTTTGGCAAAATCTTTACATACCACGATGCAGCAGTATTCGCCGCATAATTGAATTCTCTCTTTCATATTTCCTACACTTTCTTCTTTTTCTAGCCTTTGCCTGACGAGGATTACTTCTAGATAACATTGGCTAGATCCTGCAAAGAATCTAAATGCTTTTAATTATTTCCCGTTTATATTTGTGAGTCATTCAATAACATCTGTTGTTGTCAATGCAGACAGGTACGTGTTTTTCAAACGCACGGTATGGTTGGAATGCTTGTACAAATACAGCGATTAAATATTGATTTATTATGATTCTATACGCTTGAAGAAGTAACTTGAATACGATGTATTGATTGATTATAATTTTAAGTACTGATCTGAGAGTCTATTGTCGGATTAAAATTTCTGGAATTGTATATCACCCAATATAGGTATTTTTACAACCCTTTGTACTATAACTCATTAGTACTAACTTCACACGTGCATCCACGTTCCTCCACGCAAGACTTACCACAACTCTCTATATTAAATAGACTATAAATCAAATTTTATTATATCAATTGAAACTATGAACAGAATATTGGTCACGTTCATTTCCCGTAACATAATTTGAAAATGAGTTAAAACTAGTTGTGTTTACACGTGCTAATACGATTTATAACAATGGCTTCTTGCGTGATACACTGGAAGGTTCTTATCAATGCAGAGTACACTCCGACCTTCGACTAAAGCACCTAATCTTGTTACAAGTGTCAATGCGCTTGCTTGTAGATTTCTGACAGGTCATGGGTATTTGATGACTAGGAGTCTAGAAGGACTGATACATTGAATTTGGACACGTGTTCAAAATGGCTTCAATTAACGGTGATTGGGCTCACTGATTAGTCTTAAACTCAAGTAATCCTGTTTGCGAAAGTTAAGCAACAGTCTTTGTTTATTTTGTGATGGAAGATGGAAAATAACTCGTTAATTAATTGATATATTTCACATAGTTACTGTCCTCTCGTTATAAATGGTCATGTTAAAAAAAAATACTAAGTCTTTTTCATTCACAAGGAAAATATGACCAGCTATTATTAATTACTTAAAAGTCAATTAGGTAAAACCCGGTGCAAGAATCGATTTCCAACTAACATGATTAGAGATTGCATTAAAGGATATGATAAAATTACGAATTGCTAAATATCGAATAGACAACATAATATATATCGTATCTTTCGTTTCAATGAACGATTATCTTTTCAATATACTATATCACTAATATTAATAAACACGTTCGACGTAATATACAACTGACTTCTTGGTTGTAATACATTAAAAATCATCTTCATTGTGGTAGTATAAAGACTAGGTACTCGAAAAATTGTGTTCCACTGCGTAGGAATTTAGCAGGTCCGCCATTATGCCGTCATAATTAGGAGGATTAACATATCCTGGCACGCACAGGAAAGGTGGGTCGAAACTATTGGAGCATGTCGACGCACCCACTCACGCAGTTTTTATTTAGGTATTAACATCAATCACGATAGCAATCAAAAACGTTTCTTTTGACAAACATTATAAAGAAAATTAGAAGTCCCTGCTGATAAACTAACGCACAGGTTTCGAGGAACGTACACGAAAATTTGAAATAATTATGGGCGTACCAAAGGACCAATTTACGAGACAAGTGGAATAAGTAACTTGAAATAACGGCTTATATAATTGAGTAGATTAATACAAAAGGACCACATTACAGAGTTCTTTCTGGAACTCGTAATCTAATTACAGTCTCACAAATGAATATACTTACTAATTTAGAAAATAAAGCTTCTTTGCCTACCCGAGAGTTAGGGATATTACTGTATAAACTGGAGGCCTAATATAGATTATTTCAGTAATTCAGTGCGAATCTTAATTAGCCAACAGTTTCGGCGAACCGTGACGCGAAAACGTGAAAACAGTTTATTGGGACAAGCAATGTCGGTCAAATAGCACCTGTGTGTAACCTCGGAAATGTCACCGACTAGCGGCGCCCATTGTGGTGGTGTTATGGATAGCTACCACTATTTGTATGGCCTTTTGTCCAAATTCCGCGACTGGAAACGGTTGAATGATATTGACGAAAAATATTTTTTTCTTTCTATAGCCGCTAAATAGCTTTCTTTTTGCAATGAATCCTGAATTTGAATTGGTCAAGTTATTAATCTGGACATTGAGTCTGAACCACAAACAATTTATTCATTTTCTGATAAACATAACTGTAAAAACACAAGATGAACGTTATCAAATGTCTTTACAATGACAACAACAACAGGTTCGGGACTATTTGTTAAGAAACTTACGAAACCTTATCACATTTGAAGGAGAAAGATAGAACTATGAGTACGATAACACTGGCTGGAGCAAAACATTATACTTCAAAGAAAGTTTTAATGACTAAAGTCAATGACTTGGAACTAGACCTCCTTGTTATACCTTTACACGACCCGAACATATTTGATTCCAAAATTCCGAACCTGAACCGTGTTACCATAAACTATAAATATAATATGTGGAACCTTTATCAAGTTTATAGGTAGGTAAAGTGCCATTAACCCGGTAATAGATAAGTAGCACGATGTTGATGAACTTAAAAATTACTTTGAACTTTATGTAGAAAGTTTGAGTTCATCATACCGATTAGTTGAGTCTTTTGAACTTGATGATTAATGGTGGAAGATCTATTTGAAATGAGGATATTATATGAACAAGTGTTCTAAATAAATGTACATTGAACATTGTACTACAAGTAGTTCCTATTAATTAGTAGAGGCATACGATACTACGGCTAAGCGACCATTTTCCTTAGTAATTGGGACAGAACACTAACATTTATTCGCTGGGGACGACATCACACGGCGTGTACTGCCTAAGCGTGGGTAAACAGATGTCAGGTCAACTGTACTACATAGTTACGACAGACGATTCTTACTTTATTATGTCTAGTCTGTGTTATTTCCGTAGGTCGTACAAATGTTAGTAAATTTTGACTAGTGAACACAGACTAGTATTTGTCATACACTATATTTTGGTGTCATTGGCTAATTAATTTTCGATACGTTTTAAAGAAAAATATAATTTTAAACACTAATTTTAACTAAATTGTTAATGTTATGGACTTTGTCTGAAATGACGTCTAATTTTATTTTATTTACATAATTTTATCCTTATGTTTCTTCTACCTTTGGTCTAAATTCGTACATCTAATTACTCAAGTACTAAGTGGACAAATTAACAAACCTGTCATGCTGTATAAGAGCTATTGAACTGGCCACCAAGTCTTCAAACTGTTTCTCGCTTGCAGAACTCCCTTGTCGCTTATGATGATGAGGGGTGTTAGCTACAGATGACGCTGGAGTTAAAGTCTTCTGAGCTTCCGAATTTAAAGTCTTCGCTGCTAAATTCCCACTGGATTTGCTTCCAAAGAGACGCCATGACACCACTGAAGATGGGGCGTCGTGGTTTTTCGATGAGTTACTTTTCCATGGAAATACACCTCTGTAACAAAAGAAAACCATTTATGTAGTACCGTATTAAGTTTGTGAAGACTCAGTTTGATCTGATGTTATAAGTTACGATTTCATTATACGTGCCGTTTCAATAAATATATAGCCTAGCAAGTCAGAACTTGAATTTCTCTTCGAAACTAATCCTCTTTCGCTTTTATCGTAGTAAGAAAACGTTTCATTGAAAGTTCCAATAAAACCCGTGATTAATGCGAGCAGACAGACACTTCCTTTATGGGCAAGAGGAAGTTTGTAATGGACATTGGACACCCACTTCGATTTTGTCGGTCAATTAATTAAAGCGTAGTCATGATGAAAGTTTTTTACTATGAAAAGTAAAAATGTAAATTATATGCTATTACATCTAGGATTTCCTTAAAAACAGTACATCGAACTCAATAAGACATGCATGGTAGGTCTGTTTCATATAGCATTATCATATTTATATTTTGTAATTGTATTGTTATGCCTTGGTGACTAAACAAATCAGACTTTCATATTACAATTAGGCATTATCATACTGTACATACCGTTACGAAATAAAAGTTTATATAATAACTAAATTAAAGCCTTGATGAACGAATTATGGTTAAACTTTCATTCAAATAATTAACGAGGGATGACCAACTACATTAAATATTAATTAATTATGCTTATTTAACACCTTTAACTAAGTTGGTTATACTGACTCTAGTTAGGGAAGTAAAAGTATATTTTTATTTAGAGAATTTATAGAGGAAGTGTGTGACTAGTTGGCAGATAAATATGGCGAATTGTTGTCAATTAAATTCTGATATTTCAATAGTCAGATATATGTTATCTCAGGACTAAAATTGTTGCTGTCACTGTCTTATAGAAACATTCTAACGCGACAGCATCATAATTAGGTATTCCCCAGGTAAATTTATCTAACCATTGAAAAATCAGCCCTAAGTGAAACAGTTAGCTAGTTGAGCTGAGGTTTCGCGCACAGTACCAGAGTAAACAACAACCTAGCTATGAGTTATAAGAGATACATGACATGACAATAATCTATTTCTGCACCAAATATTCTTCGAGATTCGGATCCGTTGAGTAAATTTGACGTGAAAAAAGTAAGAAAAACCCATCCATACTTTCCTTTTGCGTTTATAATATTAATAGGATAACTTTGCACGTGGGCATTGTTGATACAAACACTGCGAATGTTTCAAATATCTGAATTGTGCTGCTCTCCGCCAGTACTATCTTTCATTTATACACCGTACAGCCAAACAGCGTAGGGTGAGTTTAGTTTGCAGTGCAAGAAAAACAGCTTGAATACCTCTTATAGGAACATGTACACTAAGTTACAATCCCATTTGTAAGATAGATACATAAAAAGTCAAAAGTCAAAAATCATTTATTCCAATTAGACCTTTACAGGCACTTTTGAACGTCAAACAAAATTTGTAAGATATAGTGTCAGTCTGTCGGTCAGTCCTCTTAGTGAAGCTATTTGCTCGTTTCAAAGTGTAGATTCCGATGGAGAAGAACGAGCAAGAAACTCTATGGTTACTCTTTTTAAATCAGTTTCACATACAGATTCCTTTTACAAACAGTTATAGTTATATACATACATAGTTAGTTTAATGTTTGTATCACTACTAACAATTAGATAAATTGTTTAATTATGCAATGGTAGAAAAATGTAGTATGAATCAAAATAGAAATCGAGAAATCGTTGCGAGAATATTAAATCGGCTGTAGTAAAGTAAATAAAAGATGAGTAGTGTCGTAGTGAAATGAGGTTGTCATTAGCAAAGCAGTTGTACAAGACAATTATGTAACCTGTTTAAAATACATAAATGTCGGTAACGTGATTAAAATCGGAACATAGCGTTATGTACGAATCAGCCGGGGTTGCGGGGTAAGCGCAACGAGGCACCGCGACATCGGCCCAGAGCAGGAGAAGGAGCGGGGGGGTTTTAGTTAGTAAGAGTCTGACACTCCCTTTTTTCTTTTCCTGGAGAAGTCATTTGATGAATTTCTCTCACAAAAAACAAAAGCGTGTGATGTACGAGCGTCAATCTTGAAATTTGTATAATGGTCCTAGGAAATCATGATTTTTGAAAACACCAGGCTTAGAAATCATGTATAAGATGGTTTTAGCAGATGTTGGAAATTACGAAACTTAGTTACGTTAGTTACCTATACGAACCATTCGTTGTGACAGTACATACATACAGAGACTAACAAGAATCGCTTGTTCAATGTATTCGAAAAGAAATTGATATGAAATTCAATTGTATTGAGCTGCGGTTGCAAGAATTTCTCATCTGCAGTTTTTTTTTATTAACTCTATACATTGATGAGAATTCGTAATCCACTAACTTATATCAGTGTTATTAAGAAAAGGATTGTAAACTTACAGAAGTAACAATTCTGCTCTTGTTTCTAAAAAATAAAGGCAAAGGAATTATAATAGTCTACACCTAAAAAGGGGGACTTAATTGTGATCAATTTTCATTACAAAACAAACACATTATTTACATCCATTAAACTCTCTTACCAAACAAATGCAAGAAAATATACGTGAATATTTGAGAATTCAATGTTCCTTTTTAACGAGAAATGCTTTTACAAAGCGGCCCGCCTTTTTGCGCGTACAAAAGGACCGAGTTAAGTGCACAGAATTTCAAACTAGGCAGTCCCAAGTCTGGGAGTTGAATAACACTCGACCGATCTTTTTACAACTCTGTAAGTACTCGGTTTATACGTAGCGTAAGCGTCTTTTGTTAAAATTGCAGAGACGGGACGATGACCTATCTAAGAGAGGTAAGATTTATTAATTCTGCCTTTCTCCTGGCCTAATCCCAACTAGGTCGAGCTTAACGCCGAATTAAGCAAATTCGGTTGAATACCAGTGTTTTATGGGAAACTGTCATCTGCCTTCCGCGATCCATTAAGGAATGACTGATTGCCATAACGTTCATATTTTAAGTATAACAACCGGAACAAACAGGTTCTTGGGTACGGATTAATCCCAATCCAATGCACTTTATTTACCAAACACGGAACCTAAGCCATTGAGACTGATATAAACAGACAGGCCATATCAAGAACGAACCATTCTCTCACCTTTTCCATTTCTCAGTAAGCAATAACAAATACAGTATTGACTGACAATACACATCAATCATCAAACCGGCGTATACGCAGAACGGAATGTCATTGTGTGATAATTCGCGCTGTGCCAGTGTGGGACGGTACATGATCAATAGATCAAGCAGGTACCGGATCATAAATTGGGTCACTTTTATGGTACTGATGGTGAAGCTGTGTATTGTTTGGCCTTTTGTTAAGATGGCAATAAAAATAAATAGGCGGGTATTTTGTGTCAATATTATACTCTTAAAATGTGCATCACAGATATGGAAAACCCATTTATTATTTCAAGAGCTGTTTTTTACTTCAAACTTATTATAATGAAAAAAGAAAAGTAACTTAATGGAAAACTTATGGAACGGAAAACGAAAATGAATGGTCGTGGCGGTTCTAGTAAAACTACTTACCTAACCTCTTAAGTAATGGAAAAGTTGCTAATGTTACCAGCTAGCTACAAACTGCTAATATGGATCAACTTTATACCGAGAAATCTAAGAAGGAACGCAATCAGGCAGATTTATGTAACCGCATTAATTGCCATAACACTTGTACACTACCATTGTAATGGCATTTCTTAGTATTAATTACGAATATATCGAGCGAAATACATCGTTCAAAAATAGAATTAATGATACAAATAAGAACTTTATTTGTTCGTGATACGACTACTAATTAAACAATATCTCAATATGCAAAAACAAGGAAACCAAACTAATGGTGTACAAATAAAATATATTATTCGAAGCATGAACATGCATCAACGTCAAACACATGTACGGCCTTCATACAATTTGCGTAGTACATTAATATCAAATAATACAACATTATCAATCGAAACCCGACTTAATGGCCAGGAAATAAAGTTGATGTTTCAGCTGCTCGAGGAATTATGGATGAATTAATATCTGAGCCAGCACACAGCTACATAAGGGGATAATCAAGAAGTCCAATGTAAATGGACTTGTTCATTCTTAATAAAAGTTATCGTTAAAACGGAGATACTAAATTCACAGACAGTGGGTTTACGAGCTTAGTAACAACAATTTTATGACGTCTTCAAAATTCTTCTTAGAACTCTCATGTTTTATTTCTGTACAAAAATCCGGGCGCTTGTGTGAGTATGGGTCGTCGTAAAATAAACACCATAAAGAAGATTACGTCCACCATTCAGGGCAAACATTGAATCACCGCAAACACACGTCGACCTCGGACAAGAAAGCGCTATCGCTGTCATAGTCCACTGGCTGAGCTTACATTCAACACGGATAAAAGACGGATTATACGAAAATGGAATTGGATTTTCTTTCGGAAAAATTCTAAATAAAGACACGTATTGTTGTTTAAGTGTATTAGAACTAACAAATTTTGGATCACGATAAATAAATAAATAATTTGTGAGATCTACAGAGTGTACATGGCAAATACCAAGAAGGTATTACAATTTTAAGTCAAACCTTGGGTTCGCAGCGAAACTAGGCAAACTACTTAAAATCATAACGCCACAACAAAAGCTTATGCAACCATAGAAATGCAGTTTCCTACAATTGTTTTACGGCTAATCTGTTAGTTGTGCGGAATAAAAACAGCTGTGGTGCGCGCGCGGTGCCGGGCGGCGCTTGGTACACCGTGGTACGAAACGTGCGCTCGCGCCGACACATTATCACGACGACCCGGCGCACTTGTTAGTAGACGAATCGAGACTCTGTGTACACACTCATACCATATACGAGTATACATATGCAGGACATAAATTAATATTAATTTGGCTTGTGTATCAAATTATTGCGATATATAGTCGCATGCAAATAGAAAACAATAATGATGCCGATTTATTGAAACATATAAAATACTTTATTAATTAAACGACGATGAAACAACAGACCCAAATTAAGAATAGCAAAGATTTAATCAAATATAATGGGTCCAAAAATATTGCATACTCTTCAAAAACATAGTTCAACAAAACTGCAATTTGATCCACAAACAGCGGTTATGTCATCAAATAAAATGACAAAAAGAACCGCACATCTGTCATGGTGCAAACGGAAACGACACTACATTCCAAAATAATTCTGTAAACGATACGTTCAGAATAGTCAAGCTATCTAACTTGGCAGAAACTTTACAACTAGGAACTAATATACCATCGAAGCAACTTCTCACGAAACCTCCATTTAAATACATGTTGGTTATGTAACAATGATGTAGACGATGATCTTGAAGAACCCACAAACAATTGAACGTAAAAATTAAAATTCTTGATATCCGTTGTAAACTTAACGTAGATAATAATTAACATGGGATTATCCATGAGTAATTTTGTAAATCAATTATATGCTTGCACAGCGGAAGCCGAGTAATTAAGGAAATATGTGAGAACTTCTCGTTCATACCTAGGCACTTTCAAATAGCTTCTCATTTACTATGATTGTAGTGCACTTTTCTAAGGCCCTAATTATTTATGTTCAAAAATTCGTATAATTGAACAAGAATTATATTGAATATTATATAGATATACCAAATACACTTGTGTAGACACATCTACGTAACAATGACGTGAGAGCTCGCGCACATTACGGATAACTTTAGCAAACATGCTGTGTACAGACCGGCAAGGTTTGTTTAAATTCATATTTATCTTTCAACGCGACAATGGAAAATGTGGAAACAATGGCACTCGTTATAACACGCTGCTTAACTGACCTGCCAATTAAATAAAAACACGGTGAAAAGCTAAACAAGGCGAAAGTAAAATTTTGGTGTTTGTGGAAGAGCGCGCTAACTTCAATAGCAACTACAAATTCATCAAAGCCAACTTTTAACTAAAGAAAGCGAAGACAGTTTTGTAAAAACATGAGTCTTTGGTTATACGGAAACTTAAAAATACCAATTTTACAAACTCAGGAAATTATGTTTTTAAACGTTTACAATAAAAGTCGAATTCCATTCCATCCGCTTCCACCGACTTCATAAAAACGACCGCAATTGTTAAAATAACTAACTGAATATAATTGGGCCATAAAGTACAAAAGGAAAGCTGAACTAAATATTTTCTAGTGCCAGTAATACGTAGCAGAAAACGCATTAATGTCAGTATTGAAATATAAACTATAGGTTACATGCAAAATTGGAAATGCCAAAGCAATTTCACTGAATTCCCAATTCCTTATTAAATTGGACCGACGCGAATGTTATCAACGTTTTTGATTACGGGCGCCAACTGATTGTGAGTAGAGTTAAATTGTTTTCTGCGTTGATACGTTTACCAATCTGAACATTGTTTTAAATAATGTAAGTTATCGAATGGCAATGTTAAAGAAACATAATTGTAATAAAATCTCCGTTAGGACACAAAATAACGGGTCAGAGACCAGGCAGAACCATGTATGGAATCAAGCAAAAACAAAACACAAACGCAAATTAATTGCCCCTATTTTTGAATCATCCTTCTGAGAAATAACAGGAGCTATAAATCAAAGCTAATCTTCAACTCCCACACGCAAGCATTTCTGCTCACAGTCCGGGGCATAAGGTGTATAAGAAATATGTAACCTTCTTAGAAGTATATGTATGTGAGCAAGAATCCCACATCAGGCGCGGTATGTGGCGCGAGGTGCGAGCTACAATTATTTGAGGTCAGGGAGCACGATGTGACCCTTATGATACCGAAGCTTGTATTACTTATATGTACTTAAATGTAAAGATATATAGATATATGTGTAGATAAAATAAATGCTACTAAGTCTCCAGAGAAATCTTTTAATGTCTATTTAGAAAGCAAGTTGATCGTGTCTAGTGATTATAGCATAACATCGATGCACTTCGAAATCATAACTTTATTAAATATAATAATTTAAATATTCCCAGGAAACCAAAATGTAATAGAAGTTCAGTATTTACATACTCTATGGTTGAGAATTAATTAAGATTAAATTTGAATATAGGAACATAATGCTAATGAAATATCACACCACAAGTATCGATCGAACAACAAACCAGGAACTAACAATGCCTGTGAAACTACAGCTAGCATTGAAATGTCGAAACATTTGACACTCACTTGCAAATTCAATCGACGATAATACAAATAAAATCAATAGCGTATCACAAAACTAATTTATTCGAGGCACGGCCTGCCCATCCATTGTTGCGATCGCAACATTCCATTGTGTGGTCGTGACCTTCGCATCATAGAATGCTGGACAGATTACTGGTTGCGAGTGGGCGACTACAGACAGACGTACCTGTTCACTCAGTTTTTGTGCTGGATCCTACAGTTTGTGAATGAAAGGATTGCCGTGTTGCAAGTAAGTCGAATCAATGAAGTCACTATCTTTTATTATTGCAGTTTTTTTATAACCATGTTCATATAATCGAGCAATGTTTTATTATCGTGTGCACATCATAATAGCAAACATAGAAATTACCTTAATTAAAGTTTAGACACGATCCTAATTTAATTTGCTACACCATGCGTAGTTTCTATTTAAGACTAGAGGCACGTGTTATGCCCATCAACTGCTTGTGTGTATAAGTAATTAAAAATAGACTTGGAGATTATTTGATAGTATTAAGTGATTTCATTACGACGAAGGAGACTAAAATAATAATAACTAAACTATCTTAAGATCATTTAAGATTAGAAAAATAGCCGAAATATTGGTACCGAAGGACCAAAATACAGAGCAGTCAAAAACGTGAATATTACTTTAGCAAATGCTTGGTTACCTTTGAGAGGGAACGGAAATCCTTCAAGTGTGGAAAATGGAAGTCCTTTTATTTCTTTTATATTTGTTGACACTTCTTGGAACCAATGTAACTAGATATATACTTTTAAAACTAAATTTAACGCTCCAATATACTGGATAAGATTACCAGATTGACCTTCGATGCCGTTAAATATATCTGCATCAACAATAATTACAACACTTGACGAAATTACATCCGCAATTAGATTTACCTGTCGTTTGTTCACATGTTGTATGTTTATGGAGATCTCGACATACACTGTGTCGATATTTGCAACATTTTTTGCCTTGACATCGTTGTTTGACTTGAGAAGTCCATATTTTGTCATGGCGTGGTGCAGAAGTCGACTTAAATGAGTACTTCTTCTTGTGATGTCTTAATGACAGTAGATTTTCATGCCATGTCTAGTCTAGTCATTTTACCTATTTAATGTACATCCACATGTTCTACTTGCGTCAATTTGTTCGTGTACTTCTAGTCGTGATGGCTCAGTATCCTATGATTAGATAAACACTTAATAGTACGGCTCATGTAGGAAGCTATTTGGTCTGGTATTCTCGATTATAGCTTGCTGCCTTATTATGTGCTGTTGCAATTTAATTATGTTTATACATACATAAGTATTTACTATATAATCAATCACTTTCTATAAATAGCATAATAACCACATTGTTTATATTTATCATATTGATTGATAAAACATGAGCTGTGGAATTACTCGTTGCTAAAATTAGAATATTCTAGTATAAGAGGCTTCTAATGATACTAGACAAATAGACAATGATAACGATCCCAACGACACTACATATCTCCGACAACATGTTTGCAAAAGTATATCAATGTGTTTATTTGCCTTTTGGTCTCTTACCTTTGATACAATAAATTGCAAACATAACAGGAAGGAGAAATAAAAATCTTTAAGCTAAAGCAAGCTACTTTAAATAATCCGTAGTTTGTGCAAGAACTTCTGTATCAAGATAAGTTATTTGGTTTATTGTTAAGCGATTGCTTATGAATAAAAATGGAGGTCCGCGTCTAAGTTCACACGGTGAGCGTCAACCTTCATGGTCCTGAGCAGGTTTCATGTCAAAGGTATAATTATATCTTTATCTTCTATTGCTACCCATATCATTATACTGACGGCCCCAAACACATTTACATCAGTAACTATTCTATTTTGTATTTTTTGTGTTTTATAAGCAGTACTTACAAACACAAACCAAAAGGTGTTCTTAAAGCCATTTCATAAAAAACAAATTAGGTTTTGACCAAATATAGTAATTCAAAACAATTATAAAACTTCACTTACTGTTTTAATTGAACAAAACTCTAAACTGTCGTGTCTGAACGAAGTTAGTCAAACTACGTCTTTATTCTCTTTCCCTGGTAATTTTCCTCTACCCGGAAAGTTTAATTCAATTTCATAATTAAAGTGCATTCCGCAAAATAATTAAATTAATTTCCTCTGGCTTCCCTGCAGTGCTAGCTACAGTTATGCAATACATTTGATTCGTTTCGCATTTCGACCAATAATCTTGTTCGCTAACGAATCAACGTCAATCGTCGACGTCGACGTTTAGGAGGAAAATGTTCTTCAAGTTTATTTAGTTTTTTGTTTAATAAAGACTTTGATCTTTGGCATAGCTAAAGTTTTTCAATTCATGGATTGTTTTCTATTTCATTTCAACCATAGGAACATAAAAAAGGAAAATAGGATCAATGAAAATTTATTGCGCCTATATTCCCTTTTTTGTTAGGTCATTTCCTCTATATATTTACTACCTAGTCGAATATATTAGTTTCATTTCGATGGCTAATCTTCTTGCAATCTAGACTAAACAAATTGTTCGCATCAGATCGTGTCGGCCAGATTAGTAGCGCTTTAGATTCAGATAATGCGATTTCATTTATTTAAACTTCCACTGCTTTCGAGCGAGATGATATTTCCTTATGTTTTAACATATCAGTTTTCCTCGAGTTCATCTTGGCCTTTTGACGTACAATCTTCTAAGGATAATCTTGCTAAGAATTAACAAAGTAGGCAGGTCATGGACGTTTAATAGACTTTTGATGATTTAGAAACACAGACTAATATTAACAAGCAATCAGCAAAGATAAGCCGATTTAAAACATTGCGCCTGACTGATTACGTTATTTAGTTAGGAGACGTCACTATTAGCGCAAGTTTTTGCACGAAGTAATACATTTTCCATCGGTTCCCATGTTGGCATTCGGTATGTATCAAGCCGTTCACCATACCATAACAGTTTTGCAACACTTTGCCCAACCTCCGGTTCGAATCTCAAGACGACACCGCGACATGAGCCGTGAGAAACGGCAAGGTCTGTTGCAAGAAGACGTGAGTGACGATAGAAACCAACCTTATGACGTACGTGCTAAGGCCCTTCTGGTAAGTAAATAAGGTACACTTTCCTCTGATTAAGCAGCACAAGCTAATATGGAGGTCTAGTTACTAATTGACGAGTTAATTCGTTCATGCCATAAGTCTAATGACGAGTTTGTATTCCTAGTGAATAATTAGAAGTAGTTTAAAATAATTAAAATTGCAATGATTGTAGAAGAAATGTGTATGTTGATCGTTTCTGTGAATGTAACGTCATTGATAAAAGCGTAGGTTTTATCTCCAGTATCTTTGCTTACCATTTAGATAAGATTATTAAAATATCTGTTAATTGTGTCATTAAGGTATCATTTATTTGTTATTATCCGGCTGGCTTGCGTCAAAATCTGGGATCTACGTTGTAATCTATCGTCATAATACAAAAACACGCTTTAGTTTCATGTACACATTGTACTTAGGATTTTATTTAAATATCGCGTCCTAAAAATTATATTTACAATCGCAATTACAATTTATGGGTATTCACAACATTTCTACACGTCTACATTATAATCATGGATAGCTGATGCTTACATTATTGTATGCTAGCCTGCTATGATGACGTCTATCTTAATAGTTATATCACAATTATAATTGCGTGATGCTGTTAGGCTGCTACAATTACATTCATCATCACTAGAAACTTCTCATTTAGCGATCGTATCAGTACAATGTTAGTTCATTGCGTTACAATACAAGTCAAGGCCGAACATAAAATCTAGGAAAAATAAAAAACACCGAAACCTGTTTGCATTTATAGCTAATAGCGTAAATAAGCAAGTCCGAATTTTTGCCGCAGTCTCGAAAATTGTGCTCAACACGTAACAATGTCCATAAACGATTTTATGTATATAAAGCTAAGGATTTTAATTATACAGTAGTGTTATTATAGTTTAACTGTCAAGGTTAAGGGTAAATATGTGGTCAACCATTCAATTACACGAAAAGCAAAAAAAAGGTTTGTTGATGGCAATAACATAATAAACAATAATAATGTTCTTGCCATGGGCTACTGAACAGGAGATTGATAATAAAAATCTCACGAATACACGAGCGAATCGAGTAAAACGGGGCAAAAACCAACAACCTTTGTATAAATATTTTGTGTTACACTTAACTATGGAAGAAACACGTAGGTAAAAAAACAAATATCCTAATACATGCTGAAAACAAAATATGACATATGTTAGAAACCAAATAAAGCATCCAGAAACAATTTGTAGATACAACAATGTATTAAAACAATCTAAATACAGATTTC
The DNA here is from genome assembly GCA_902829305.4 of Spodoptera exigua. Classification (NCBI taxonomy): domain Eukaryota; kingdom Metazoa; phylum Arthropoda; class Insecta; order Lepidoptera; family Noctuidae; genus Spodoptera; species Spodoptera exigua. The sequence continues at coordinate 12,682,378 of LR824619.2, read as the reverse complement.
AGTATCCAAAACTACAAAATTAATACAGTGAATATCACTGTTTGCTAGAAACTAGAGCCACCAAAGAAGACATTGAACAATAAAAACAGGTCCCAATTGGATGCACGTTGAGCAACACGTGCAATCCATAACAAAAAATAATATGTGGTGTATTAATAGTGACAGATGTATCGCCTACGTCTCGTTCTCAAGTAATTTCCTTCATCCAGACAATCAGACTTTATTATGGAAATAGATATAACAATAAATATTGTTTTAGATTGGTATGAAGCTTTAATGGAAGCCACATTGCGATATGGCTTCAATTAATTTTCAAGAGTAGAATAGGATATTCTTTGTGGAAATCAAAGTTGTGATAAAGATAACGACTGTATTACGAAATAAATTGATGATTATACTAAAATGTTGGCTAGGAAATATTATTAGAGGATACCAGACGAATGCCAAAAGACATCCTTAACCCACATAATAGTACAAAAAGCAGCTATAAACCAAGCATTAACCTAAAATTTGGCAATGTGTGTCATTGTAGCCTTGGCTTGGCAGCGAGGATAGATGGCCGAGACCTATTTTGAACTAGCTGGTGTCCCCAGTGGCAGATGAATGCGGGAACGAAATGACTAATATTTTAAATGACTTTGACGAGGACAACGCTATTATTAAAAAGAAAGTTTAAACAAGCAGTACACTATAATACTCTCACAGAACATTGGCAAGGGATTGCTGGCGTAATATTTGTTTCGCAAATGACCTCTTGGAATTCTAAAAAGGCAGGTTATTGCGACAACTCTCTTGCAATTTCTAACATTATTTAACAAAAAAAAACTTACTAAAACGTTTTCGGTATTGTGCTCAGCACATGTTGCTACTACGTTATGCCAGTCTGCAAATATAATGTATTTTGTACTATTTTCTTATCTATGACGCAACGGGTGTTTTAAGAACGATTACACTTATTCTTTAGATACTTATGATTTAATTTATGGATTACACCTTCTGCTGTCTGCAGTCTTAAACTTTATCTAAAGATCATAGGAGCATACGGAACTATTATGAACGCCTAAAATATTTTAGAAAATGAAGCAATTTGACTAGTGCAGAATTTCTTCGATAATTAATATAATATTACGAAATTAAATACAAAACACTGTTCAGTACTCACACAGCTTTAGCACACATATCAAGACACTATGAGTTAAACAAGAACAAACATAATGTAGCAAAAAAAATATTTAACACGACACACTGTACCCAGACAAATACTCATTCCGACTGAAAACAGATGGGGTTATCAATACATTACATAGTAATAAGTTTTTAAACATTTTATATTTAGGTAGAATTGTCGCTTTATCTGTAAGTTCGTTCGTTTCCGGGACGAGCAGGAATGAGAGCGATATCAATACGTGCATCGCTTACATAGTTTCAAACCAATGTTGGAACCAGTTAACATCAAACATTGCGATTGGATACGGTAAAACCGTGACTTGTTACGAACTCGGAGTATCAAAACATTCTTGGTTAAGGTAATAAAAAAACAAAGATACAAATATATTAGACAAAGACTACACAAACATGAATTTATAAACACAAGCAGTAAGATACAATCAATCAAACTCTCTAGCAAACAACACTAGATTATTTCTTCAACTTAAGAAAGTGATTTGTTCTTCGTTACAAAATGATCTTAAAATGATAAGGTAGACTACTTATTGTAACGGCAACTTCGAATCAAGATCCATTATGAGGTCAACAGTTCTCAAAGAAACTTTAAAGATTTTATCCAGAGCTAACGAATGGTGAGCTCTGAGCTCCTACTTATTGGCTGATAATATCAAGCGAAGAACGTATTTCTTAGAGACGCTAGCGTATTGATAAACGATAAAAATAACACTGACCAAACTTATAAAGCTGCAGGTCAGTTTGATAGGATAATTCCATTGGATGTGTTAATTAAATGTGACTAAGAAGCCAAAAAAGGGTGCACTAGCAGAAAATTAATTTCCTGTGATACATTGTCAGTAATTCTCTAGACAATGGCGAGAATAGAAGGCTGTAATAGTAAAGTACACGCTTCAAAGGACGTTTTATGTAAACTCGGTCCTCCAGTTAAAGTTAAGTGATAAAATTTAAAAATTACAACACTACCACAAGTGCAATAGTCTAAAGATAGCATTGTGCAGTTCTTTGTAGTTTGAGATGGAATATCTCTTTGCACAAAACCATTTATGCAAATTGTACAGGTATGTTTTTATAAACAAAATTATGTGCCTACATTACATAAACTGGAAGATGTAAGCAAGCCTCGTCCACGTGCGGTTACGAACAATCGAAATTCGGTTTTTTAATATCACCGCAACACACACAATAGCAAATAATGTGTCGCAATGAATGAAAGTTGTGAAAGAATACGAGAAATCTGTTTACGTAATACACGCAAAAATTCGACCGACAATAGACTTTTACATGGTTCATGCACATACGAGTGCAATACTAATTTTATACTCTAAATGTTTTGAGAAACGTATAACAACAGCATTTGTTGAAATATAAAACAGCGTCGATTGCCAAGATTTAGATTTACATTTAGCATCACAATCGGAATTAGCTCTGGTTTCACTTCTCATAAGAAATGACGTGGTTCGTCATAATCGACATGGCTTCAGTCTTCGAGTGCTTTTCCATTGTGAGTTGGTTTCTCTCCAATCAATTGTGAAAAGACACATGCTGGATATTTGTCTTTCTAGCATTTTCCAACCACAATTCACGATTCAGAATTTCCGAACAAAATTCAGAAATAAATATTTTTCTAAACTAGCTTGACTATTGTTGACACATCCGTAGCAAACCAAACTGACCATACTGAGCTGAACCAAATCAGGCATTACTGCAATCTGGTGACATCATGCTTATTCAAAGGTGCATTACGGGCTAAACGAGTCGCACGAAACGAATTAATTAAACCACGATTAGGAACGATGATCTTGTTACGTAATTAGTTATCGATAAAACGGAAACCTGTCTTCGGTTTCAAAGTATTGATAAGTATGTGTGAGCAAATTGCATAAAAACACCTATTATGAGTTTTGTACCTGATTTTTCTATAGGAAACTATTCGTATTCTTGATTCCGGCCTTCAGTTGTAACGATCCGGTTGGTCGGTTTGGAAATTGTATCGAAGTTAAATTTGTCAATGCCGTGTGACGTAGGTGACTTCATCAATATATGCTAGTATTTATTTATAAGCAGGAGAGGTCGCAGTGACGTCGTCGTACGTTTAAATTATTCCGGTATTATTGAACTGTTTCGTTGACTCTAGTAAGCAATCAGATGGTGTTGGAAATGGTGTCATGACGTCACTTGACGTTCCGCCTCTTCTTGGTATAACTGGATTGCCTTATAAATATCTCACAACAACTTTTGTGTTCAACTTACTGATTTGATTTGATTATGAGATTTATCGCCATACCTCTCAAACCAGTCAAAATACCTCATTTTATCAATACCCTACAACAGAGGAAGCCTAAATATATATGTCATCAGCATTCCTATCTACCACAGTAAAACCTTACATCACGACAATATCTGCGACGTTTTGCTTAGTGACCTTACCTTCAAAAATAGTAATAGAATTTATAGTCTAAACTAATTTACTTATCAATCGTTTGCATAATATGTAAGTAACCAAATCGATACTGCCTTTGTCTGGCTTATTGTTTTGTAGGTCATGCATGAAAGCGGACTATGTTACAGTTGATTAACCAATAAAAAGACCAGTGGGCTCTTTATAGGGCTATGAGTCAAACACTTAGCTTATGACTAAGGTTTTCTTCAAAGTAGTTATTAACTACAGAAAGGGCACAAAAGGTTTAATGGATCAAGCATTTTAATACCACAAAGTATAATTTGTCGAAAGTTATACCATTTCAGAAATTCCAAATACTTCGAAAACACCTATGTTACATTCAGATGAAAATTCCATATAAGTTCACAAGCACTGTGAGATTCAAACCTGTTTTTACTCCGTCAGAAATATTCTACAAAAAACCAGGTGTTTTTAATAACATCGTGGAGACATTCGACCTCTGCGAGTGAATCTATTTTGGGACATATATCTATTATACACTCCAATACGTCAAACTTTTTCAATTCCAGATATATTTAATCTAATAAAAGATCAATTGCAAGCAATAAAGCTATAATTGGTAGAATTAAAATGTCCTCAACGACATTTACTATTACATAAGGTACAGCCAAAAGAAATAGTCTCAATCAAGTCTATTTAATCTCTATAAATAGTCGGCATTCATTCATAGTTCATGCATTCTTGTGGCTTTATAAATTCAATGGTTTAATTGTCACGACGTAGCATAAGGGTACTTTGTTAGTTAAATAAGAATCTGTGCTCAGATGTTGAATTACCCATATTTGTTATAGAAAGGTGTCCTTTGCTGGTTTGAAGACTCATTGAGGATGCTTGAGATATTTGGAATATAATTTAAGACCACACTGTTGGGCACAGATGATAAATCACGTTTGGGTGTCATAAACAGAAATTAAGACACATCTAAGGGGAAGATGGCAGTGGGCTGGCCATATTAGCCGAAGAACCGATGACCGTTGGAGTAGACGAGTTCTTGAGTGGAGACCGCGTCTCGGCAAACGTAATGTAGGACGTCCTCAGGCAAGGTGGAGTGATGATTTGCGCAAGATGGCTGGCAGGAGCTGGATGCGAGTGGCCGAAGATCGATCCCAGTGGCGTGCAATAGGAGAGGCCTATGTCCAGCAGTGGACTGAAAAGGGCTGATGATGATGATGATGAAGGGGAAGATATTTCTTTCAGATCACAAATTTTTGTCTTTAATGTCTTGGTTATACATATTTTGATTCCATTTCAACTTTATTTGTAATTAGTAAGATTTCGTTGATAGTCCCATAGTGTACTGAGTAATTATTTTAAGTTTTACTGCGTAAGTAACAGCTGTATTTATTGTCAATTAAAGTAAATCTATAAAAACGTGAGTGGTTACGTATTGTAACAATTTCCGTCGACAGTAAAAAGCTTACAGTCATGCCAGATTAAGTGTGGATAGAGCTGTTCGTTCACGATCGATCATTTATGTGAAACTTAACTTTCTTTCATTATGTGATGTGAATGATAGCAATCAGCGCCGCCGACTATCTTTAACATCATAGGAAGACAAGCCAGTAGTGTTTTAGCGGATATGGGTACATATGACGTCAAATGATAGTTAAGTACTAAAACATTAACCATCCGCCTGGAAAAACATAAAGTGTCACTTCATCTGCACCCGTACATTTCTCTTGCATTTATATATATAACGATGATTCGTCGCTCGAAATGAAATATATAAACCCAATACATACTCAACCTACCTCGCACAATCAAACATTATTTCTTCCTCTGACGTATAGGGCAACCGTATAAAAAGTTATCCAATTCAAAAGTACATTACAGAAATCGATTTATTGAGTGGAAATGACAAGCACTCTACTGACGTCGGCATCGGCCCTCAAATAGTCCCTTGAAGAACTCCGAACTTATAAATATTCTACACATAAATTGCTTTCTATTCGTGAGTGTATTCTTAATATTACTAATGTTTTTCCATATTTCTGTTGCCAAGGAGGATTTATGTAGCATGTGATTAAGTATCATATTCTTCAATAAAAAATAGGACAGTATTTTGATGTTTTTCAGAACGCATACTATTGACGGCTATTCCCCTAACATTTGTTAGGGCCAATAAAATGACATTTCTCTCTATAAAACTGTAGTAAATCGAAAAGTAACAGCATAAAACGACCAAACAATCGCAGCTGTTGAGGATTTAAAGAAAATACATAAATATTAGATTTTATTGTGGGCCGTAAAGAAAGTATATGAACCGACTTCCGTAATTATTAAGTAAGTCGTGTATGTAAGCGCTACTATGGTCTGTATGGTACTTTCACTGGACGAATTTAGTGAATTTCACTGACAGATATGCCATCGTTATTATTGTTCATGGAGTCGGTTAGCGTGAACCAGCATGAGTTATATTCTGCAATACGCGTAACTAAATTGCCATAATTGTAACAGTTTCTTTGGGCACCAGAAATATCTAATACAACACAAATGCTGTATAGTACACATTACACATATACCACTGTGTTTTTACCACGCTAAATTGTGATTCATCGGAATTTTGTCATGACTTTTTCAATAAATATATTATATCCTCAGATTATATCTCAGCTTTCAACTTGTTTTATGTTTCTTGTTTCATAAATCGAACCATTCAGCAATATTCTAGCAAAGAGGTTCTGAACCTACACCTGTCAAGAATGCCATGAACCATTACACTTTCTGTCGCTGAAATGATTTACTTCTAAAAACATAAATTCGTGTAAAATATTTTATGGTCATACGTTGAGACTGAAGACATATTGGAATTAAAAAAAAAATATCTAAGACGTCTGACCACTTCAGGTAAAATCATGTTATTTTGTTACGAACTCTAAAAGTAGTATCGTGCCAAAACACATATTAAGCACTTCTCACGCGATTTGAAGACGGTGGCTCTCTATTTGGTAATACGACGATTGTCACTTATCTTTTACGTAATCTTTGAAGATAAGAATATGTACATCGAAAGATAAATATCGTTGCTAGTTGTAGCTTGTTTATTGATGTATTGAGTTAGGTACGGAATCGGATAAGTTAAACTGACAAGCGGAAGAAGATAGATAGAAAACGTTCATATTATTGCTTATTTTCAATTAGGAACAAGCAAAGGTATGCACTAAGCATTAATCAATCACGGGTGTACAGTAGATCAAGAATTTAGAACACCACCATAAAATTCGACAAACTATACTCGAAGCTTGTTTAAAAGAATTGTTCTAAAATTATACCAAACCCCTGCAGCAGCTACCCAAACTTCGATGCTGGGGATATTCTAACGCTCATTTCACTGATTTTATTTTTGTACACCAAGCATAATACCACAACGAACCGTTATGAACTCTATAAATATAATTCTAATAATCATGCGAGAAAAATTACTAGCCAGACAATCACTGAGTTTATAAAAAAGTCACTGACCCCAAGGTGAGGTAATCTTGCATCAATTTTAATCATAAACTCATCAACTATCTTCTCAGTCGTATTCGTTAGTATTTCCCAACACTTCTTCAATTTTATGATATACAAATTCTTAAATCGAGGTAGTCACTTTTTGTCATTCAAATCGTTATAATAACTTTCCATGATCTTGGATGTACAGAGTTCATTAGTGTCGTTATCGGTAAAAGAGAAATATTCTGAACATCACACGGCAACCTTTGCTTTCATAGATAACAATTGCACGTGTTTGTCAATATTTATAATAACCTTTGCACACAATCCGACTGGTTTGCAAGTTCCTCAAAGGCAGTCCTGAAATAGGCATCGGTGCAGTGAAAGGCGATGACGTCAGTATGACTTTACCTTCCTACGCAGACTAGCGATCTTGAAAAACCCCAGTGCACTGATACCATGTTTATAGTTCAAGATCGTATCTAATTATGGGCATACCTAGAGCGGCAAGTCTTTGTCACTGGTGTTTTAAAATGAATTTCTGAGTTGGACTACGTTTACTTGGTTTGGCAGCACAAAATAAATCATAAATACTTAGATCAGGTAGTTCAATTTGTTTAGAATACACCGTAAGACAATCTTTCACACGCACAATGAAAATATCTTCATCGAATAGATGTGCAAAGTTCAACAACAGACCATTTGTCATTCGTTACAAAGTGTTCGTTTTCTCACTAGTCATTGTAATGTAAACTTTGTGACACAAAGTTGACAAAATTAAAAACATTAGCGCATTGTCGCGCCATCTTTGTTACCATATTAACTTGGAACATTGTTAGTCATAGTACCTTCAAGAAGATATTTTTATCAACCATTAAAACACGTGAATCATCAAGTTCTGAGAATACGGAAATGCAAATGATAGCCAAAATCTATTCGAAATAATACTCTTAGCGAATATTGGAATCGCTTATTTGAGGATCCTGTTATTTTTGATTTCCGGATGGGTAGAGCAATAAATTGTGTATTGGCCATTATTTTCTGTCCTGTAGATGACGGAGGATATAATATGGTTTCGACATTTTGTAGTACAAAGAGAAACCTAATAGGCTCACTAAACTCACCTCAAAATTAAAATATTAAATGATATTATTAAAGTTTATTTTGAATTGGGACATCTTAATGGGATTAAAAATTGTTAGCAGTCTCTAAAAAGACCTTATTTTAAGCCATTAAGGCTTGATTCACGATTTCAAACTAAAGTTAACAAAAAGCAAATAAGTTATTTTTAAAGGCAACCTTTTGAAAATGGTAAATAATTTTGTTATAGTATTCACCATGAAGGAGATGATCGTGTTTTGCAATTTCTTTCGTAGTCTCATAACAAAAGTTTCGCTAAAGATACAGAATATTGAGACCGAATTTTATCTGCTTTGGGATTTTATTGTTGGAGAGATCATAACTCAATCGTACTAAAATCTAAAACTTTAGCCCAGCACTATGGATATCAAATATTTTCGATTTCGATTCACAAAGTTTATGATTCAATAAAAAGAATTGCAAAGCCTTTGTGTCCCATGAAATGCTATTCGGTTTGTAATTTGAAATTCAAACAGTGCACATTTAAAAATTCCAAGAATACTGCAAGCAGAATATAAAACTGTTTTAAAAATATTTTCTTCATGCCGTAAGCAGGGTCCACAAAGGAACATTGCACTGCAAATCCAGCTAAATAAATATCAGTTGAGTCATTATGAAAGTTTACGTTGCCTTTATCGTGCTTTACTTCATTAACGTAACTACGGTTACTTTTATCTTTCTCTTCTATATGATAAGGTACATTTTGCCGTAAAAGCAAACAATAAGTAGAATGAGGTCTTTATTTAATTCTTTCTCTTGGAAATTATTGGGAGCACGTACGTACTTCGAATTGTGAATGTTTCCCTATAACTATTTCCACAACGCGTTGGCAACAGCTATATTTATCCCTATTGTTTTTCTAGTGGTTTCATTGGCATTGAATAAAGGGGAGATGAATCTCCCCTATGGCTAGACAGAGGGGGCTGTGCAATAACCATAAGTGATGTGGTAACGATACGGAAAGAATTTTGGGCGTAACATTTATCTAATCTACGACTATTCAGAACATTTCTTGACCGCGTACAATTGTTCTACAAAACTTATCAATGTTTAGCTTTACAACTAAACAAATAGATTAGCCTAGTTTGAAATACTATCACTTAAAACTACTTTAACATTTATCACTGACAATAAATTTCCGGTATGCAAAAAGATGACAAAAGAGTTCAATCTACCGGTGACATAATTGCAATGTGCATTAAAATATGAGTAAGAAAATGACGTAATCAAAGGCGTCACTAAAGTTGGTTCGACTGACAATGTACATAGAATTATACCAACTATACGAGTGACAATGGAATTCCGGTAATCCACGTTAGTCATTAGAAGAACGTAATTAACTAATGGCACAAATGTTCGACAAAATTATCCTGACGTCAATGAGTCCAAATATAACAACCTAACTATAAACTTGACCGGCTCATAATAGAACATTGTCAATGCTACCTCAACCGTGAAATTTCTTTCTGGTAAGCCTGCGGTCGAAGGATGTGCGTATTTAAGTTAAAAAAACAGAAAGGTATTCTTTCAAATCAGTGAACCATGCTAGTTGTTGAGTGTACGGCTACGGAACTGGCTTGGTTGTGCTTATAACATTCCTGCGGTGCGCTGAGCTAATCAACTTTTCTGATAAGACTCGAGGCGAAGAAGCCATACAAATATTTATTAACCTTTTCAAAATTATTCCTAAGTAAGAAGCCTTTCACATAATCTCATTTAAAGTTTTGCAAGGCATATTGGCATTTTGAAGAATACAGGTAAAATTCCATAAGCAATATTGCAAATCTAGTCTAGTAAAGTAGCATTAATAAATGCATAATTAAAGTGACACAACAAATTGATATTTCTAAAATCTTCGAATTTTGTAAAAGAAGCAAGACAAATTGATTATTTTTAAGAACTTTTAAGTAAGTCGCGAGAAAAACAAAACCACTGTTAAAAATAAATAACTCTGAGATAATAATTTACGTAATAGTAATAGTTCGAAAAACAGCATTGCCTTGTAGCCAATGACCATTTCAGATGCTTGCTTTGCTGTTACAATAATTTCAGTTATATTTATCAGATTATATAAAGCATAAAACCCGGATTTATAGCCAAATATGTTAAGGTCAAAGAGAAACTGTGTGGAGCTTTCTGAGCTAAGGCTAGTAGCATCTACTCTCACTCAAGCAGCAAAAGTGTAGAAAGACAACAAATAGTCACTTGCACAAGTGAAAAAACAAGCTCATGAATGAAACCTTGGTGTAACAGCTGATGTCAACTTTTTATAAATACGACATTGCCATTAAAACTCCAAGGCAAAGCGACAATACTGTACAAGTACAGTCGATAACTGGTCTCCGTATTTAGCAGTTCGTTAATTTGAGGGCCTTGCAACTAATGAGAGATGAACCGGAAAACCGGTTAGAAACACCAGCTGTACAATTAACAGTTACTTTATGTTCACACACATAAAACAATTTATTTATTAGCTGGATATGACTATGTTCTTTATGTTCCTTAAATAAAAGTGGAAACGATTTTCCGAGTGCCAATTTTATTTCAGCTACCGTGGCGATAAAGGAGAGCTCGAAATCCATTTTATTGTTACTTTAAAACTTTTCCCAGAATAGGTACCTTCTATAAAGCTGATTTACTTTGTCTTAAATGTCAGCTCTCGACTCCCGGGGAACCTGTCTTTTTTTCTATTTTCGCTTCATCTGACGTATCGAGTGTCTCGGGTATCTCGTTTGCGGCATATGCTAAGCGCGAGTTCTTAGAGCACATTGCTCGATAAACGTGTAACATTAGCACATGCTTTCAACCAAGTGCTAATTTGAAAACACTTTTAAATCTCACTGCGCAGTCTGGCGCATAAACGCTCCACCGCGCTGAATGCAGCCTGCTAATAGAATCTAAAACCGCAACAACAAAACCGAAGAGCTTTTGTTAATGGCCTGATGCGTTGTTTTCATTGCTGTTTCGAGGATGAGTGTGTTTAACTCGCGTTGCACATAGCCAGCAAGGATAAAGGTAAGTTTTAAAGCAACCAAGGTCAGCGTAGCGGTAGTACGAATCCATAGGCACAGCGCTTTTGAAAACAGGTTTCCCCGGCCAAGTCTCGAGTGCAAAGAATTGGCCATTGTACGTTATTACGTATGCAGCAAGTTTGCTTTAGCTTAATGCCGTATTGTTTCTCCAACCGGATCTCGAAGGGCTTGTATTTTGTTTTTAATTTATTTTCTGTTTTCTTGGGAGATGTTTGAAAGCCTTGTTTTATTTATACAGGTTGTAAACACGTCGATTTTATCTTCGATGGTGACTTCAACGTGAAATTCGTTATTAATTGCATCAGTATGGCAGGACTATTTATTATTGTTTCATATTCTGTTTGGGTTATTTGTTTGTATTCTAAAATCAAGTTTTCTATCAACATCAACGTCAATTCTGTTTAGAGAGCTCATAAAAGCCCCCAACCAGCATGAGGCGTAGGCAACCCTTTAGTCTTTGTGTTGCGGTTGTCCAGGAATTTGTTTGACCTGAATGCATTTCGTCATCGACTAACCGTAACGCCATTCATTGCCTCGTACCCGTATGCTATGTGTATTATAAGTATATACTACATAAATATTTGATCCTTACTTTTTTTTCAGATACCTGATGTAATAGTAGGGTACAATACAAAGAATGTATGTATCTGGAATCCAGAGAACAAACTAAAATCTAGTGTCTGGATCTTAGTTTGTACATTCATTGGAATGAAGTGCTTATCACAAAAATGCCTTTAAGTTTATCAAAGGTGTCAATCGAATAATCAGTAGATAGAGCCAAGATATGGTGATTCATTTAGTATCAGTCCTCTGATGTCTTAAATTACGTTGCAAAAACTACAATATTCATCTTCATGATTTGATCCGTATTGTTTAATTCAATCTCTAACGGTAAATGACGTCATGGTCTACTCAGACTAAGTAGACATTAAGCATTTGCGTTTTTACATCGTTTTCGCGTTGCGTCATAGCGTAGACGACACGCACCATCAGCATTCAGTAGTTCAAAGACCCTTAATTAAAATCTCGAAGCGGGAACTAGTCCGTACCGCTAGAATGGTAGAAAAAGATGGCGATATGCCGCCATCTTTATCTGCGTCAAACATTGATGTTGGATAAGGGGAGCACATAAACAGGTCGCTTTACATTCTCAACCCCGATTTATTTGAAGTAGTTTTGTATCGTGGTTACGTCGCTTAGAATTCGTCAGCAATAGACGATAACAAAAGAAATTCTTTAGGTGAAGAAGTATTGAAAAAAATGGTATCGACCCTTAATTCCATTATAATGGGAGCACGTTTTTTATCACAGAAGCTTAATCTCCCAGCCCTGTAGAATAGTCATAAAACGTCGAGTTAAAAAGCATCTGGGCGAAGTCATAAAATATTTAAATAAGGCTGTTGTACTAAGCGCTCATAAAACGATCTTTTGGATTAGTCAAATTTTTAACATGCCTAGTCTTAAACCGGTTATAATATACTAAGAATGAGCACAACACACTAAAAGAAATCTGCAGTATGACCACTCTGAAAGGAAATCGGATGCACCGATCGGATACGTATTTTCAACGAGTTGCCAAAATTAGCACAGTGTATAAAGAATATTAACGAAACCGCGATAACCACTGCACCGCAACCTGTTAATGCCATAATTAGAAATCGGACGGTACAACGATAAATACCAGCACGTACAGCGCATGCGCCCCGATTGAATTTGCAAAACAAACAAGTCAGTACCGTCAGGTGCACCGTGCATATCGCATAACAGATGGTATTTTATTCCGTAAATATTATTGTGAAACCAGTGGACTGCACGAGCCAGTCAGGTATTTGAATCGCTCTTGTGCTTAAAATAAAAAAAATCAATAAGATATCTAAGTTTTTGTATTTTAACACTTCAATAACTTCCGTCTGTTCTAATATCAATAGTAGTGGCGTTGCGTCATCCTTTTCAGTACAGCTGGAGGCCACGCATAGATAACACGCTTCGGAACGTTTTTTGCTCGCGTTGTATTTAATATGTGTTTACGTTTAATTCTCTGTTTTGTTACAGATAATATTGGGTATTCGCTATCATTTAATGATAAATGAGTAGCGCGACCTCAGGACTAACGGTATAAACCCAAACAAACGCCGGATCGAGAGAAAGCGTTGAGGATTTCCAGCGGAGTGAAAGCACCGACTGTCAGTGCAACCGTAGCGTCGCGACGAGCGGACGATAACATAACCTCAACATGTCTCTCGCAATAGCTTCAGCGGTGATCCTGACAAGTGCCGCGGCTGTTTATTGGTACATAAACAGGCATAAACCCTTGAAGCACATACTCAGTGAACTAAAGTACGCGCTAGACATGCAGGGCGCAGGCGCCGGTGGCCTTATTGATGACTGGGTGAACATCAGAAGGAACAAAATTGTGTTGCCAGACGCGAAGAGGAAAATTGCAGTCGTCACTGGCGGAGCTCGCGGTATAGGGGTCGAAGTCGTGCGAGGATTACTAAAGGCAAATATGATGGTCGTAGCTGGTGTAAGGAAGCCGGAAGCCATGAAGAAACTTGCAGATAATATGGAGAATGGTGATAACATCGTAGCTTTTCCATTAGATTTACAATCGTTGAAATCAGTCAAGAATTTTGCACAGAATGTTTTGGAAAAATTCCCAACTATTAATCTTCTTGTCAATAATGCTGGGATAATGTATGGAGACTATCATGTGACTGAAGATGGATTTGAGAATCAATTAGCGGTCAACCATCTGGGTCACTTTTATTTGACACATTTGTTGTTGCCAGCTCTAAAAAAGGGGGGCGCTATTGGCGAAGCAGCCAGAGTTGTGAATGTGACATCATGTGCTCATTACCCTGGGAAGATATTCTTTGATGACATCAATATGAAGGAGCACTACGACACGACGGCGGCGTATGCGCAGGCTAAACTGGCACAGGTAAAGAAATGTTCTACTTTCGTCTTACAACTGTTCAAACTGGTTTTTCAAAGTAAGAGATTTTGTTATTGAAATTGTAACTAGGTGTTAACTTAAGAAATGATTCTGTTTGTTACAGTTAATGAGTGCCCGATACATCAACAAGATGATGGAGGAAGATGGATATCCAGTGAAATGTTATGCGGTTCACCCAGGCATTGTGGACACAGATCTGTTTGAACACACAATGTTCAAAAAAGCTTTCCCTTGGTTAATGAAAGTGTTTTTCAAAACTCCAGCTAAAGGTGCTGTTTCCGTTCTTCACGCTTGTTTTGACAAAGATATAGAGAAAAAAGGGGGATTGTACATTAGTAACTGTATTGAAGGTATTAGTAATAGTTTCTCAAAGAAATTAGATTATCAAGAAAAACTGTATGATATTTCATGTCAATTAGTTGGAATTGACAAGGTAAATTTTGGTAAAGCATGAGGCTAGTTTAAATACAACTAAACAAACATTCCCATTGGGACAAAACAAAGACTTTAGAATTATAAGTACAATATAAAGACTATTTGATACATAATATTAAATTATATGACTGTCTTTGAATATGATTCAAAATAAAAGAGTCTCATACAACTTTGGTTGTTTTATTTAGCATTTATGTAAATTTTAATCCTATCTATAGAGTCTATAGACACATAACTTCATACATAAAACCTCTTTGTCCTCAATTGGTATTCAGAGGTGATACATCAAGAAGTGAACACTGAAATGAGGTATTTTATGTTTGATATTTTATCGAAAAACAATAGACAATAAACAAAGGAATACTCTCTGGAAGCTAAGGTGGAATGAATTTGAATAATTTTTTTGACCTGGTCTTATTGAAATACAAGACAATGCATTTTGCAAGTAGTATTTTATGAGCTTGGTTTTTTTATTAAGGAAGGAAAATGACTAAGTTAACAAGCTGTGTTTTTTACCTAATTTGAATATCTTTACTAAGATAATGTTGTAAGACATGCATGTTTATTTTATGTGGCAACATTTAAAATACATTGTTGGTACAAGCAACTAACAGAAACTTGATTTGAGAAGGATAGAGGTCAATATAGTCATGTTTATTTGTTAGTTTTCCTTATATATTATTAATATCTTATTAGCATTGAATAACTATATTTTGTTAACATTTAGGTACAGGTAAATATAACTAATATTAGGGATAATACAAATCACACTGTTTGTAGTGTTTAAACGCACCCAGTTGAAGTAATTGATATTCTTCTGACAAAGAATTATTTCTGGCCAGGAATGCAATTAAAGTAACCAAATCATTTATTCTAATTAACCGCTAGTCTGCCGGTACCTATATGAGACACAATAGAAAACACATTGTGTCTCGCGTATATCTGCGCTCGGGTTAACTCTACCACGGGATAAATGAAAAAAAAAAATTCAAGCAATACTGTCCACTTAAATGATGATCAATGTTAATTTCAAATTGAATAAAATAATTATCAATGGTCACAACACACCAAATGCCATTGCAATAATGATAAAACGAATTACAATACCTACAAATACTGTTAAATTTGAACTTTGTTGCACATTCCTTTGAGTCCAATTTTCTTCAATAATACTTATGTGTTATCACATGTGCGAATTAGGAATGAATGGAATGAGTCATAGTTTGTTTTAAGTTTTAAAATCATAACAAAATAATAATATTTCCCTAATTAGGAATAAACAGAACAACATGTTTTCTGTTGAAAACCAAAATTTCCCCACTTAGTATCTTGCTAGGTAATTAAAAGCTGTTTAATAATAATCACCAATTAATAATGTGGACTTACCTGCTGAAAAATCCCGACAATCCTTTCTTCTTCAGTTTAGATTGCTCCTGATCATGTGAAGTTGCATCGGAAACTTCATCATCCTTAGAGGCAGCAGAGCCTAGAGAACACTCGGATAGACTGGAGACTGTACTTGAGAAAGAACCACCATCCTTGCCTCGGTGATGGCCACTTACACTGCCCCACTGCAGAGTACTCTTTGGGGAGTCACTTGTATCACTTTTCTCACAAGTTGATATGGAAAAATTGCCTTCATCACTGAAACTGCTCTTCTTAGACAGTTTATCAATATCATCAGACGTATCCTCAACTTGTTTCTCCACTTTTGGACTAACGAAATGTAACTGCTTAGTTATCGGGTTGTACGCAAGCTGCATGTTATCCAACGCTTCACTGAGGCGCATCCCGCCTTTTTGGCACGGCGACGACGACATCGTGATTTCGAAATTCGAACACCAACACAATCAAAGTTCATATCCATGTTTATGTACACAATAATTATTTACGAAAGCCATTATTGTAAACTTATAATCAGTCAATCAAGCACACGCGTGTTTGTTATACGCCTCTAAACTTGGGACATCACTTAACACAAACATTACACTAACTAATTTATTCAATTGTTTCATATTTTGTTTTAACTACAATCAGTAACACAACCATTGACCAAATCAAAACAAGAATTTGTTTGATGATATTTACAATGGCATGATTATTAAACTGAAAACTTTAAATTAATTTTGATTAACTTAACACTAAATTTGCTTTTAACATATTCATTCGTTTCTATCTAAAACAAGAAATAAACACAAAGCAACACACCCATCGCCTTTTACTTTCCACTGTAAATTAAGACTGACATAATACAACCAGTATTGCAAGCATATCTTTTTATTTTCCCACCCTACTTAAAATCAGTGGAGTGTTGCAAGATTATGAAACATTACTTAAAATCTTATAAGCTGTATTTTTCATAACAATGCCTTGCAAAAACACTGCACGAAAAACGAAATAAATAGTCAATAATAATTTAACAATGTACTATTTGTGTATTTAAAGAAATCGGTTCCCTTATACTATTATTTTTTCATTACTGTCTGGTAATGTAGTAACGTAAATTTAATATTTCAGTTTTAAATAAAATAATAAAAAAATTAACAGACGTAATATTTTTGTAAAAATCTATGTAGAGATCAAGGGTGAAAATTCTCCCTTGAAATTTGTAAGGTATAATGATCTGGCAACATTGGATTGTTTACGTCGGACGTTCAGAAACTGATGACGCTTTTCGATTTAATGTCACGTTCGGAAACGTGTTTTTTTTTTTTTTTTTTTATCTTTATTTAAAAGAGCTTATTTGCAGTTACAAATATGACGCTCCGTATATAAAGCAAAAATAAATTGAAATACTTAAAAAGAAGAATTAAGGCAAAGATGATCTCCGCCTTAGACCCTCTTTAACTAAACTAATAAGTACTTTAGCTCTTTCACACAGTGGAGACGATAGAAAATTTATATAAAAACCTATATTGTAACATTCTTTACCAAAAAATCGATGTCTTAACTCCTTATTCCGATCACACTCCGCTAAAATATGATGTACGTCTTCAACTTTACCGCAAACATAACATTTCGGAGAATCGTTTTTTCGCATTAGGAAGGCAAATTTATTCAGCGGAATGTGACCAGAACGTAGCCTAAACAACAGTACAATATCTTGTCTGTCTAGGTTAGATATTTCAAACCAAGGAGCTTTCCAAGGTTGTGATTGGACAATTTTATACCATATTCCCACATGTTTGGACCGTTCATCAAAGTATTCTTTCCAAAGTGAATAAGATTTTTGTTTAACAATGTAAGTGCAATCAGAATAACAAGGTAAAACATCCATACATATTCCGCTGTGAGACGCCTCTGTAGCCAATCTGTCAGCTATTTCATTCCCTTCCACACCAACATGTGAGGGTATCCATTGTAGAATGACTAATTTAGAAGAAGATAAAATGTCCATCATTAATTTGATAATCGTGAAAGCTATGGGGGTTCCTCTCAAGCCCGAAGTGCACCGAACCAAATGCTGAAGGGCACTTTTAGAGTCACAGAATATGACGAATTTATTACATGAAATTGACTGAATATATGAAAGGGCTTCTGATATGGCAATAAGTTCTGCATACATTATCGAAATATTAGAGTTTATCTGGAGTTTTATAAAGTCTTTCGTTTGTATATCAAAGAAAGCTGCCCCAAGTGTATTTGATGTATTATTTTTCGAAGCATCTGTAAACATTTTATAAAAGTCTGCGTAATTTTCATTAATACTCAAATCACAGATTTCCTTTAAAATTAAGTGACTAAAAGAGCGTTTTGGCTTATTCACTGACTTAATATCACAAATGATATTTTCAGAAAGATCGATACTGGTAGTCCAAGTATCTAAAGAAAATATATCTAAAACTTGCGTACTTTGTACGCGAACATCCTTGAAGTAATCATATGCTTCAATTAGTAGCGGTTTTTTCGGTCTACCTGTGCAGGAATTTGCCCACAAATCTTGCAATTCCTGAATAGATTTATAAATAAATGAACCACCCCAAGATATAGTTTTGCAAAAATATTTGCCAGCTAAAAATGATCTTCTAACATGTAGAGGTTGTATACAAAGTTCGCTTTCCATAACATGAATAGGCGAAGATTTAATGAAACCCCCTATTACTCGCATACACTGATTTTGAATTTTATCTAATTTATTTAAATGAGCATTACAACTATTGCCGTATAAGAAGCAAGAATAATCAAAACGGCTTCTGACAAGGGAAATGTACAGACGTCTGAGATGTGTCGGATGAACACCCCAACCTGGACCAGACAGAACTTTAAATAAATTTATTAACTTTAACAATTTTTGTTGCAATTCATTAATATGTTTGGACCATCTTAGGCAACGATCTAACCACAATCCTAAATACTTAACATTATCAACAACATCTAAAGAAGTATCATTAATCTTAAGTTCAATAGGAACTTCATGTCTTTTTACATTTTTTCTAAATAAACAAACTTTACTTTTCTGTGGTGAAACCTCTAAACCAAGTTTCTCAAGAGACTTCGAAAAGTCTAAGAGAGCGCCTTGTAAAATATAAATAGAATTATTAATGTTTTTATCAGTAACAAATATTACATAATCATCTGCATATTGCGAAAAACACACCCTAGAATTTAACGATTTACAGACATCCATGGTAGCAATATTAAATAATAATGGAGACAAGGGATCACCTTGAGCCAGTCCAAGGCTAGTACGTCTACAAATATTAACATCATTAGTAACAACTTTTAAATATCTCTCACTAAGAAAATTCCATAAATACAAACAGATATTTGAACCTACCCCTAGTCTGTCTAAAGATAGTAATAATGTATAAATATCGACATTATTGTATGCATTATTAATGTCCAAAAAGCAACTTAAGGTAGTAAAACCTTTTAAAAAACCTGCTTGTATTTTTGAAATTAAATAGGCTAAATTATCCAAACAAGATTTAGACTTTCTAAAGCCAATAGTATATTCCGAGAACATTGCATTTTTTTCCAAATACCACTCTAATCGCTTATTAATAATTGAATGAAAAACTTTACATATACATGACATTAATGCTATAGGTCTCAGAGATGACACAGAGTTGGGATCTCGTCCTGATTTCGCTATTGGAAAAATACGCGTATCTCGCCACTGAGCTGGAACAAAGCCACTATCGAAAAAATCATTATACAAACGTGTTAAAACTATTTTGCCATTTTGAGGCAAATTTTTAATCATAGAAAAGGAAATGTCATCGCAACCAGGAGCTGTATCAGATGATTTAATATTCTTTTCCATTTCCTGTACAGATATAGGGGTAGACAATTTAGTATTACTGGATTTAAATAAAGGTTGCCTGTTAACTACATAATCTGGAGTAAGGCTACCTAAAAGTGTTTTAACCCGGTTCTCTTCAACATAATATGTCTGATTAGTTTTGTGACACCCTTTTATCCAGCGCATTCGCTGCCACACCACACTTGCGGACGTTGCGTTATCTATACCTGAACAGAACTTTTGATATGCTTCCCGTTTAGCATTCTGAATATATTTTCTCGCCTCAGTGATTTTATTTTGAAGATTATCTAGGTTATTAGGAGTAGGATTACGCCTAAATGATGCTAAGGCAAGACGACGTTCTGCCACTGCTTTTGATATATTTGCACACCAATAAGGTTTGGGTATAAACCTATGACAAGGATTTGGATTTATTTTATAGTAAGGAATATAGCAATCAGCAGCTTTATTAATGACGTTCACGAATAAATCATATGATTGCTGCAGATTAGTACTCGAATACATAAATTGAGAAAAATCTTCCTGGAGCTGAGTCCTGTACAATGTCCAATCAGCTTTTTTAAAATTTCTTTTTTTAATAGAATGAAACAAGTTATTACTGACTGATGAAATCTTTACAATACAATGATCACTACCTAATGTTTCACTTGTAACACGCCATTCAAACTTTAAGGCTATGTCTGTTGAAACTATTGATAGGTCAGGAGATGAAGATTGCAAAATACCATTAACCAGTTTAATTCTAGTAGGATTTCCACTGTTCAAAGTAATAAGATTATAATCTATTAAAGCATCAAAAATTTGACTTCCTCTCAAGTCCGTTTTAGAAGACCAACTAGAGTGATGGCCGTTAAAATCACCGAGTATCAAGGATTTGGAAGCAAAATTACTGAATATATTTTCCCAATCCGTTTGTGTGGTGTGTACAGACGGAGGACAATATACAGAAACTATGTTTTGTAACATTTCACAATTAAAAACTTTGATATGTAAAAGCTCTATACCTGAATGAAGAGATGTCTGTGAACAAGCTAGGCTTTTAACAGAATTATGAACGAAAATTGCTACCCCTCCGTATCCATCTAATCTGTCTTTACGATATATTGTATATCCACTAGCCCGAACCTCCTGATCGCCGCGTAACCAGGTCTCACTTAAAGCTGCAATGTGAACTTTTTCTTGGCACAGTAATTGCTCCAAGGAAATCATTTTATTTTTTAAACTTTGGCAATTCCATTGTATTATATTCAACTTGTATTTATTCCTTCCCGCCATTATTACAGGAAAATAAATTTAACCAATTACTATTTAAAAAATAGTTTTTCATCTTAGATGTAAGCCACTGCAATATAAGCATAAATACATTTTTAATCTTTGTAGTAACATCTTCTTGGGTAAAAACGATATTGTATATTTCTGTTAATAGTCCTTCAAAAGTATTTTCATTCATCTTGTCCTTATAATTACGAGTTTTTGTTTTAGTGGATGTATCATTGTTATCAGTATCAGACGACCACACGCCCTCATTCTCAAAAGACATTTCCTTAACCTTTTGACTTTGTTTTTTGTTCTTCTTCTTTTTTTGTTGGAGCTTCTGTTTTGTATTCACCTGAATATTATCATCTTTACCGTCATTAACCAAAAGTTTTCCGTCTAACGGCTTAACTGAAACCCCTTTTACCGTAGATGCATATGATGAAACTGTGGCAGTTGAAGTTGATGCTTTACTATTGTTTTCCTCCTGTCCGGTCTTGTTTAAAGTCGATGTTTCCTGAGTAGATGGCGTGTATAACATAACAGCTTTCTTATAAGTGCAGTTTGATTCCACCATCAATCGTCTTAGTGATCTTTCTTTAATGAACATAGGACAGTGTTTACTTAAAGCAGTATGTTTTCCACGACAATTTATACATGAAAACGCATTAGTATCGCATTCTTCATGTGCAGCTCCACATTTGACACATGTCTTCTTTTTAGTACACATTTTTCGGAAATGGCCAAAACGCCAGCAATTCGAACATTGTGTAACGGGAAATACATATGGTTCGACTTGTGTTCGAACCCCATAAATGTAAATGAAAGTCGGTAACGAAGAACCCTTAAAACATATTCTGACGCTCTCACTGTTGGTCCATTCAGTGCTGTCAGGAACTTTCCGACTTAGTCTTTTGACAGATATTATTTCCACGTCACTGTCCAAGCTGCCTAGGATATCCTTATCAGGAAGATCTAATTCAACATTTTTAATTACACCATAAGATACCCCCACTTCCATGGTACGCTGCATTTTCCATCCAAAATCTATAAATGTCTTACAAGCAAAAAGCTCTCCCATACTACATTGGTCATCAAATTGTACATTTAGTTTAAAAGGGTTTATATATCGAACTCTAATTATATTACGTATATTGTTATCTTTCATCAATTTTGCAAATTTGAATTGTTTGGGTAGTACTTCTTTGGAAGAAATACTAGCCTCAAATCTTTCTCCGGGAATCGATAAATTATTAAGGCTGCTTGCATATCGTTTTCTTGGTCGGGATACAACTTGCCATTGGAATGTTTCATCTGAGTCATCGTATTGTCTTTTATTTTTGTTGTTTGGTATTTTATTTTGATATTCATTATCCTCTTTGCAGTAATCATGTTCGTCGAGTACGAGTGATAAATTATCACTCACCACCGACGACGCCATCTCTATCAATCTCTATTGTAGGATCGCCCGCCCCGAAAGCACCGCGATCAAACGCGAGCTCGCGGGCCAAATATGATACACACACAATAAACACTATACAATTATTGAGAACATATACTATTTAATCCCAAAAGATACGAATTTTAATTTAAAAATAATTATTTTAAGTTGGACAAAATTAATAATTATTTTCTTGTTGGTTGGTTACCATAGCAATGGAAACGTGTTTATGAATTATATTTTTTTGTGCGTGAAATCTCATCCTTGTCTCCTATATTATATTGTTTCTTGTAAGTCAGTGTTATTGTGATGAACACTGTTTGGTTTTTTAGATTTTAGAATATTGAATTCTGAATATAGATGGCCAATCAACAGGTAAAAAGTAAAACAATCATATATTATCAAAATAATTTATTTCTCGTGTTTGTCTACACTGCAAACATTTAAAAATACTCTGTGGTCTTTCGATTACAACCTCGAAGGGTCAAGTGAACGAATATTGCTTCAATAACTAATATTATAAAA
This sequence comes from Spodoptera exigua, assembly GCA_902829305.4. Classification (NCBI taxonomy): domain Eukaryota; kingdom Metazoa; phylum Arthropoda; class Insecta; order Lepidoptera; family Noctuidae; genus Spodoptera; species Spodoptera exigua. The sequence continues at coordinate 12,659,248 of LR824619.2, read as the reverse complement.
ATAGATTCATTATTATACAATACAAATATTTACAATAAAGTTACACAATAACTTGCGTATAAATTAAATAAACCTCATTAACATCTGACAACCGTGCGTATTTTGGAGATTTACAAAAATAAAAAATACCTAGTTGTGTTTTATTTATAAAATAAATTACGTCTTGCATGGAAATATACATCCTCAACTCTTTGGTACTTTGGATGGATTCTTGTCTGTGGCGCCGAGTTCAGGGAATAACTCGATGATGCACAAATCCAGTAAGTTGTAAACCAGCTGAAATCAAAAAGGAAAATATTATAAATACATTCACCATGATATTTTATTTTTATCGCTAAAGTAAGTAAGCTAAGTTGTCGCTGGTAATTAAATTCCAATGAGTCATTAAAGATTATCAAATAATGCAAGCTGTAACCAAAATACTGATATAGATAATGTCGTGAGAATGCGTCACTTTCAGCAAGTATCGATATACTAGTAATATACTTTAGGCATGACTTAAAGGAGATAAAAAAAGTTCCAAAATGTGCACCTTTTCCAAATTTGGATAAAGTGCACATTTTGGCATATTTGAGTTTTATTACACATCTACGATTAAATACTTTCATTGCACAAACAATGATTTACGAAATTAATTAATGTTAAATTTAAAATAAGATTCAATTATTCATGTTCTTGTACACAACCGAAAGTATTAAACGTTCTCAATCCAATATCTTTGGATTTAGATCTATTTTCGACATTCGTTTGTGTGAGAAAACTAAATCAATACGGTAGTTTCAAACTACCGTAGTTTCCATCTACTAAAACCTTACACTTTACATTTCAATAAAAGTATTCAATACTTTTATTGAAATGTCAAAAACTACTTTTCTCGTCATAGTATTTTAGCGTCAAATAGCTTACCTACTTATTTCTTAAAAATAGCTTAAAATGTCGAAAATGCTGTGTATGTGTGTGTAGGTATGGTTATATTTTATTGTATTGAAACATTGATTTTATGAATTATTAACCTAGGAAACTAGGTAATTGGTTGATAATTGATACAATTACCTGTTTATTGAGGTGTGGCACCTGTATGATGTCGAACGCGTTGAGTATGGCGGCCCGCGCGCGCGGCGCCAGCGTGGCGCGCGGCAGGGCGCGCTGTAGCTGGCCGCGCGCCTGCCCGCGCTGGACGCTCGCGTCCGCGCGGGGGACGGACGCGCGCTTACCGAATAATAGACCTAAAAAACAACCCAGAAGAAAGTTATTTTTCCGTTATCGCGTGCGAATGTATACGTATGTCATACGCTAGTAAAATACTTGTCTTTAGAAGATTATAATTTACATAAATTTTTTAACTCATTTACCATGGGCCTGGTAATTTATTTTTTTGTGAGGGGAGACCGACTAATGACTGACGAAAGATTCTTGTAACAATAATATATATACTCAAAACTACTGCGACTAGCAAACGCAGAAAGACAAACTAGAGGAGGTTGGGGACCACTAAGGAGGATGTCCAGGCGGGGTCGTGAGTGCAAACGTCGTGACCCGACTCAAAACATAAGGAAATACGGGGTAACTTCTAGTTGATAAGCGTGACACTTTGCTTGTACTCTATGCAAAGCGAGAGGATCGAGGGCAATTCGTAATTTTTTTTACAGTACGGCCGTCGTATTTTGGCGAGTCTGAAGTTAGCCGTTAGTCTGCGCAATAGTTCTTTTGGGAACAAAATTGTGTACTGCGCAGCTAATCGGCTAACTTCAGATTCGCCAAGATACGTCGGCAGTATTGTACGTTTGGTGGTTCGATTCCCGTACGCAACAACTCTTTGTGTGATCCAAAAATTGTTGTTCCGGGTCTGAGTGTTGGTTGGCTGGGTGTGTGATTTGTAACCGCACCCACGACACGGGAAAAAATCCTAGTGTAGAGCAAAGATTAAAAAAAAAACTAACAGACGGATAACTTGATGGTAAGCCATCGGCGTGCGTGCCCATGCACACCCCCAACACTAGAAGAGTTACCGAATGCGTAGCCTGGTTTTTGGGTATTAGGGTTTCGGTGATTAAGGGAGTGAGGAGTATTTGAGGAGGCAAAGGATTTGGCTTTCAGAAACCTCAATGACACGGTGAAACACAACGCTGTGATTATTCCACGCTAGTTTATTGTGAGACGCACAATAACTATTTTCTACCCTCAAAAAGAGATGTCTGAATGTATAATCTGGATACCTACCATGACCTAACCTAATAAGATGCGCGAGCCTCCTCTGGCTGAGCAAGTTGTCGAGCGTGGCGCGGAGCAGACAGTCCGCGGCGCGGTCGGCCGCCGGACGCGCCAGCGACGCCAGCGCACCCACCACGCGGGTGATCACGCTACTCACTCGAAGCACTTTTATTACTGGAAAATTGTCACAATTTTATATACCTATATACTAACGCCTTATTTACATATACAGCTGTAGTGAACAGAGAAGTGGGCAGGACTAAAAATATGTCAAGAAAAACACATTTTTAGTTTTGTTCCTTTATTAACATGGCAGGCGTGTTTTTTATTATTCAGTCATGCTTTCAAATACCAGATTTTTTCAATACCGATATCAGTACCGGTATTAGAAATACCTAACAATACCGTGATAACGTGATCACGGTACTAAACTTAAGTTTTTCAAGCATTTAAAAAAAAACTATCGCTTGACAGTCATCCTTTCTAAGGGATTCTTCTAAGGTTCATAAGGACACTTTAATTAGGGAATTAATAAAACCATTTAAATACGTATTTTTGTTTCCAAATCAGTCTTTATCATGCTAAAGAGAGGTAAAAGAAAAAATGTATACTCACACAAATACATAAGACACTGTGTGAACCCAACAACGTAGTTCTGGTACTCCGTATCAACATTACTGATCGTGGGTTCCACGTCAAAGTTGTTTTGGAACACGGACGTGTGAATGTTGCGCGCGTGACGTTGTCGTTTGTACTGCACCTCGACGGGGACGTCCTCGCTCATTTCCTGAGCTTCTTCCACGTCACGAGCTGTTCCTTGCTTCCTGGAGGCAGAAGGGACGGGATCAGCTTGCTTCAATGACGAACTGGTGATTTCAATATAAAATGAACACAAAAGAAAGACACATCATTAAGACCCGAGCGAACGACGCGTTGCATCAAAGAGTCATTAGACCACCACAGACTGGGCTGATGTTCAGCCGAGGTTTCGGGGAAAGCGCAATAAGACACCGTTGTCGGTTGGTTTCGAATTTAACTACGATAGGATAAAAAGGAATGTTCTTATTATTAGGAATAAAAAATAATGGCTAGGTTTTATTACGACGACGTCTGGTTGAAAAGAAAAGGAAGATATTGTCCAACCTCATGTTTGCCCTTAAAAGACATAATACAAGATGAAACGACACAAAGTAACCATTGAACGTACTTTGAGAAGTAAAATACCAAAATGTACAGGAATTTCTCCTACTATGCATAATCTACAAAACCACCAAAATCATAATTTAATACAAAAAAATACTTACAAGGCCTGATACCGCTCAATATCAGAAGACACCAACAAATTCCTGAGAAAGCTCTCTAGATGTTGTCCCTTCTCCTTCCGTAGCCTTAGCGCGACGCTTTGGTAAATATTGCCTAAATCCGTGCTAGTAGCGTTCAGGGTCGACGCTTGGACCACTATGGAGAAGTCACCATCTTCTGTGAGGAATATTCGAAGCAGTTCGCTAGTCTGGAGCAAACTTTTCTGCAGTAGTCTTTGGAGGAAGTCCTCATATTTGTACCTCAGCGTTTCCAAAGGACTGTTGTCTCTGTAAGTGAGAAACAAGTTGAATTTTAGTTGTGACTCATTTTGAAATCTGTGGTAATGACGAAGATTATTTATATTATTTTCTTTGGGAGCAAAACCTTTGTAAAGCGGTTAGTTTTTCGTTTTTGTTTCTCTTTTGTTTCATTGATATTAAGAATGATACAGTACTGAAAAAAAAAACACTTAAAGGGGGTTTTGCAATTTATTGCTCTCAGATAACGCTGTTTAGAAACTGTAGTTTAGCCACCAATACTACCACAGAGAATGTTGTCCCGTCTCTTAGGTGTACAGTTTCAGGACATACGCAGTGGACTTGTCTCTATCAACCATCATTTATGTTTGATCTTATCTTCGAGTAAAAGGACGGGACATGTTTTTATCTATATATTATAAAATAATGTTTTTCGAAGGGGCGGGGCGTTACCTGCGCGAGGGCAGAGACAGGTCGTGCAGCAAGGCGTCCCCGTGGAACTCGTGCAGCTTGCTCCGCAGTAGATGGAAGTATAGTATAGATAGTGGGGCGTTACCTGCGCGAGGGCAGAGACAGGTCGTGCAGCAAGGCGTCCCCGTGGAACTCGTGCAGCTTGCTCCGCAGTAGATGGAAGTATAGTATAGATAGTGGGGCGTTACCTGCGCGAGGGCAGAGACAGGTCGTGCAGCAAGGCGTCCCCGTGGAACTCGTGCAGCTTGCTCCGCAGTAGATGGAAGTATAGTATAGATAGTGGGGCGTTACCTGCGCGAGGGCAGAGACAGGTCGTGCAGCAAGGCGTCCCCGTGGAACTCGTGCAGCTTACTCCGCAGTAGATGGAAGTATAGTATAGATAGTGGGGCGTTACCTGCGCGAGGGCAGAGACAGGTCGTGCAGCAAGGCGTCCCCGTGGAACTCGTGCAGCTTGCTCCGCAGTAGATGGAAGTATAGTATAGATAGTGGGGCGTTACCTGCGCGAGGGCAGAGACAGGTCGTGCAGCAAGGCGTCCCCGTGGAACTCGTGCAGCTTGCTCCGCAGTAGATGGAAGTATAGTATAGATAGTGGGGCGTTACCTGCGCGAGGGCAGAGACAGGTCGTGCAGCAAGGCGTCCCCGTGGAACTCGTGCAGCTTACTCCGCAGTAGATGGAAGTATAGTATAGATAGTGGGGCGTTACCTGCGCGAGGGCAGAGACAGGTCGTGCAGCAAGGCGTCCCCGTGGAACTCGTGCAGCTTGCTCCGCAGTAGATGGAAGTATAGTATAGATAGTGGGGCGTTACCTGCGCGAGGGCAGAGACAGGTCGTGCAGCAAGGCGTCCCCGTGGAACTCGTGCAGCTTGCTCCGCAGTAGATGGAAGTATAGTATAGATAGTGGGGCGTTACCTGCGCGAGGGCAGAGACAGGTCGTGCAGCAAGGCGTCCCCGTGGAACTCGTGCAGCTTGCTCCGCAGTAGATGGAAGTATAGTATAGATAGTGGGGCGTTACCTGCGCGAGGGCAGAGACAGGTCGTGCAGCAAGGCGTCCCCGTGGAACTCGTGCAGCTTGCTCCGCAGTAGATGGAAGTATAGTATAGATAGTGGGGCGTTACCTGCGCGAGGGCAGAGACAGGTCGTGCAGCAAGGCGTCCCCGTGGAACTCGTGCAGCTTGCTCCGCAGTAGATGGAAGTATAGTATAGATAGTGGGGCGTTACCTGCGCGAGGGCAGAGACAGGTCGAGCAGCAAGGCGTCCCCGTGGAACTCGTGCAGCTTGCTCCGCAGTAGATGGAAGTATAGTATAGATAGTGGGGCGTTACCTGCGCGAGGGCAGAGACAGGTCGTGCAGCAAGGCGTCCCCGTGGAACTCGTGCAGCTTGCTCCGCAGTAGATGGAAGTATAGTATAGATAGTGGGGCGTTACCTGCGCGAGGGCAGAGACAGGTCGTGCAGCAAGGCGTCCCCGTGGAACTCGTGCAGCTTGCTCCGCAGTAGATGGAAGTATAGTATAGATAGTGGGGCGTTACCTGCGCGAGGGCAGAGACAGGTCGTGCAGCAAGGCGTCCCCGTGGAACTCGTGCAGCTTGCTCCGCAGTAGATGGAAGTATAGTATAGATAGTGGGGCGTTACCTGCGCGAGGGCAGAGACAGGTCGTGCAGCAAGGCGTCCCCGTGGAACTCGTGCAGCTTACTCCGCAGTAGATGGAAGTATAGTATAGATAGTGGGGCGTTACCTGCGCGAGGGCAGAGACAGGTCGTGCAGCAAGGCGTCCCCGTGGAACTCGTGCAGCTTGCTCCGCAGTAGATGGAAGTATAGTATAGATAGTGGGGCGTTACCTGCGCGAGGGCAGAGACAGGTCGTGCAGCAAGGCGTCCCCGTGGAACTCGTGCAGCTTGCTCCGCAGTAGATGGAAGTATAGTATAGATAGTGGGGCGTTACCTGCGCGAGGGCAGAGACAGGTCGTGCAGCAAGGCGTCCCCGTGGAACTCGTGCAGCTTGCTCCGCAGTAGATGGAAGTATAGTATAGATAGTGGGGCGTTACCTGCGCGAGGGCAGAGACAGGTCGTGCAGCAAGGCGTCCCCGTGGAACTCGTGCAGCTTGCTCCGCAGTAGATGGAAGTATAGTATAGATAGTGGGGCGTTACCTGCGCGAGGGCAGAGACAGGTCGTGCAGCAAGGCGTCCCCGTGGAACTCGTGCAGCTTGCTCCGCAGTAGATGGAAGTATAGTATAGATAGTGGGGCGTTACCTGCGCGAGGGCAGAGACAGGTCGTGCAGCAAGGCGTCCCCGTGGAACTCGTGCAGCTTGCTCCGCAGTAGATGGAAGTATAGTATAGATAGTGGGGCGTTACCTGCGCGAGGGCAGAGACAGGTCGTGCAGCAAGGCGTCCCCGTGGAACTCGTGCAGCTTGCTCCGCAGTAGATGGAAGTATAGTATAGATAGTGGGGCGTTACCTGCGCGAGGGCAGAGACAGGTCGTGCAGCAAGGCGTCCCCGTGGAACTCGTGCAGCTTGCTCCGCAGTAGATGGAAGTATAGTATAGATAGTGGGGCGTTACCTGCGCGAGGGCAGAGACAGGTCGTGCAGCAAGGCGTCCCCGTGGAACTCGTGCAGCTTGCTCCGCAGTAGATGGAAGTATAGTATAGATAGTGGGGCGTTACCTGCGCGAGGGCAGAGACAGGTCGTGCAGCAAGGCGTCCCCGTGGAACTCGTGCAGCTTGCTCCGCAGTAGATGGAAGTATAGTATAGATAGTGGGGCGTTACCTGCGCGAGGGCAGAGACAGGTCGTGCAGCAAGGCGTCCCCGTGGAACTCGTGCAGCTTGCTCCGCAGTAGATGGAAGTATAGTATAGATAGTGGGGCGTTACCTGCGCGAGGGCAGAGACAGGTCGTGCAGCAAGGCGTCCCCGTGGAACTCGTGCAGCTTGCTCCGCAGTAGATGGAAGTATAGTATAGATAGTGGGGCGTTACCTGCGCGAGGGCAGAGACAGGTCGTGCAGCAAGGCGTCCCCGTGGAACTCGTGCAGCTTGCTCCGCAGTAGATGGAAGTATAGTATAGATAGTGGGGCGTTACCTGCGCGAGGGCAGAGACAGGTCGTGCAGCAAGGCGTCCCCGTGGAACTCGTGCAGCTTGCTCCGCAGTAGATGGAAGTATAGTATAGATAGTGGGGCGTTACCTGCGCGAGGGCAGAGACAGGTCGTGCAGCAAGGCGTCCCCGTGGAACTCGTGCAGCTTGCTCCGCAGTAGATGGAAGTATAGTATAGATAGTGGGGCGTTACCTGCGCGAGGGCAGAGACAGGTCGTGCAGCAAGGCGTCCCCGTGGAACTCGTGCAGCTTGCTCCGCAGTAGATGGAAGTATAGTATAGATAGTGGGGCGTTACCTGCGCGAGGGCAGAGACAGGTCGTGCAGCAAGGCGTCCCCGTGGAACTCGTGCAGCTTGCTCCGCAGTAGATGGAAGTATAGTATAGATAGTGGGGCGTTACCTGCGCGAGGGCAGAGACAGGTCGTGCAGCAAGGCGTCCCCGTGGAACTCGTGCAGCTTGCTCCGCAGTAGATGGAAGTATAGTATAGATAGTGGGGCGTTACCTGCGCGAGGGCAGAGACAGGTCGTGCAGCAAGGCGTCCCCGTGGAACTCGTGCAGCTTGCTCCGCAGTAGATGGAAGTATAGTATAGATAGTGGGGCGTTACCTGCGCGAGGGCAGAGACAGGTCGTGCAGCAAGGCGTCCCCGTGGAACTCGTGCAGCTTGCTCCGCAGTAGATGGAAGTATAGTATAGATAGTGGGGCGTTACCTGCGCGAGGGCAGAGACAGGTCGTGCAGCAAGGCGTCCCCGTGGAACTCGTGCAGCTTGCTCCGCAGTAGATGGAAGTATAGTATAGATAGTGGGGCGTTACCTGCGCGAGGGCAGAGACAGGTCGTGCAGCAAGGCGTCCCCGTGGAACTCGTGCAGCTTGCTCCGCAGTAGATGGAAGTATAGTATAGATAGTGGGGCGTTACCTGCGCGAGGGCAGAGACAGGTCGTGCAGCAAGGCGTCCCCGTGGAACTCGTGCAGCTTACTCCGCAGTAGATGGAAGTATAGTATAGATAGTGGGGCGTTACCTGCGCGAGGGCAGAGACAGGTCGTGCAGCAAGGCGTCCCCGTGGAACTCGTGCAGCTTGCTCCGCAGTAGATGGAAGTATAGTATAGATAGTGGGGCGTTACCTGCGCGAGGGCAGAGACAGGTCGTGCAGCAAGGCGTCCCCGTGGAACTCGTGCAGCTTGCTCCGCAGTAGATGGAAGTATAGTATAGATAGTGGGGCGTTACCTGCGCGAGGGCAGAGACAGGTCGTGCAGCAAGGCGTCCCCGTGGAACTCGTGCAGCTTGCTCCGCAGTAGATGGAAGTATAGTATAGATAGTGGGGCGTTACCTGCGCGAGGGCAGAGACAGGTCGTGCAGCAAGGCGTCCCCGTGGAACTCGTGCAGCTTGCTCCGCAGTAGATGGAAGTATAGTATAGATAGTGGGGCGTTACCTGCGCGAGGGCAGAGACAGGTCGTGCAGCAAGGCGTCCCCGTGGAACTCGTGCAGCTTGCTCCGCAGTAGATGGAAGTATAGTATAGATAGTGGGGCGTTACCTGCGCGAGGGCAGAGACAGGTCGTGCAGCAAGGCGTCCCCGTGGAACTCGTGCAGCTTGCTCCGCAGTAGATGGAAGTATAGTATAGATAGTGGGGCGTTACCTGCGCGAGGGCAGAGACAGGTCGTGCAGCAAGGCGTCCCCGTGGAACTCGTGCAGCTTACTCCGCAGTAGATGGAAGTATAGTATAGATAGTGGGGCGTTACCTGCGCGAGGGCAGAGACAGGTCGTGCAGCAAGGCGTCCCCGTGGAACTCGTGCAGCTTGCTCCGCAGTAGATGGAAGTATAGTATAGATAGTGGGGCGTTACCTGCGCGAGGGCAGAGACAGGTCGTGCAGCAAGGCGTCCCCGTGGAACTCGTGCAGCTTGCTCCGCAGTAGATGGAAGTATAGTATAGATAGTGGGGCGTTACCTGCGCGAGGGCAGAGACAGGTCGTGCAGCAAGGCGTCCCCGTGGAACTCGTGCAGCTTGCTCCGCAGTAGATGGAAGTCGTGCTCGGAGCGGTCGAGTGCCCACAGCTCGGCGGGCGCGGCGCCTCCGCCCGCGCGGTGCACCGTCAGTGTGAACACACGGACCACGCCACGCCGGGGTGGGACTTGCTGGGGAAGGGACACCAAATTTTTTCAAGGACTATTTTATCGTCAGATGGTAGAGACAAACTTCGGCACGAATACATCATCTCAACCAATAAATGATCGTCGTTTTTCATCGCACGATCAAAGTGGTCGTACGATAACCAAAGGCGTCGTCCTAATTGGGAACGATCGTACGATGGCGCTATGCGTTCTCGTCGTGCGATGAGTTCAAACATACAGAATTCATCAGTGTCCTATTTGAACCTCGGTAGTGATTGTGTGAGTACATGAAATGCTTAAAAACGATCGTACGATGCGTTTGATCGTACGTGCGATCACTTTGTGATACAATCGCTACGTATTCCATTGCAGATATAGTCAAATGTTTCTTTTGACAATGGACAAATAATTCAAACAAGACAAACACTTCTTCGTTATTTCGTACATCAAAATAAAGGACGAAAACTTCAGCGTGCAGATTCCTGGATCTATAAAGTATTTCATGTTGTCTACGGTTTCTTTTTTTTAATGTTGTTTGCAATTTTTTAAGGATTATTGCCCAACAGCAAAAGCTGCGTCTGTCCCGACAACAAAGACAAATTGGTCATCGTACGACCAGTTTCATCGTGAGATGAAAAACGTATCGCGCCATCGTACGATCGCTCCCAAATAGGACAACGTCATAGACTCATAGAAAAGCGGCATGAAACTACACAAGCGTTGATTTGTGAGGGACAATTAATACTTTATATCTACGACACTGATTTGCAATTCTGCTCGTTTGCCGACCTGTGCCACCAAAAAGTGCGAGCGAGAAGCGTTGCTTTCAAGTGTAACCACAGCATAAGAGAAAAATTAATTAACTTCATGACTCAAATAATCTGGTACGCGACACAACAATCTTACATTCATAGCGACTGTGTGTTATTTACCTATCCCTAAATTTGCCAATTCAGTTCTGATAACTTAGGTCTATATGTATGATAATTATAATTATTTAATTGCCTTGTAAACATCGATCACTAATAAAGAACTAGATACACAATCAGTGACAAAAAAATGTCCTAACTGAAAGTCCACCAAACTCAACATCGCGGTGTAGTTTTAGTTTAGTACCACTCGAATGCTCCGACGGTAAACACGCCTCAGTGCTCGTTTAAAAACTGCAAAAAAAAACAAAATCTAAGACGCAAAAAAGGATGGAATTTCATATTTTCGTTAAGTAATAATATTATCATTATAAAATTGTCATCATTCTATTTTAAATATTGATATTTTATTAAGAAATCAACTTTAAAACTTTTTCCAAATGAAATCGTATTCAAAAACCGGGGTTATAATGCACACAGTTTATAAAGACACTTATACTAAACGTAAAATCATTCTCTAGCATGACCACTTAAGTTGTTCGGTTTACGTGGATTGATTCTGTCCCGTTTAGCGGAGACGCTATTGTTTCTAATTTTATTTATTGTTTTTTTATTAAAAAATAGTTTTTATTTAATAATATACTTCTTTACTGTGTTTATTAAAATATGGAATAGGCAGATATAATGGATTTAATTTTAACTGCAGTAAAGACATTTTTTTTTAGCTTTCATCAAAAACCCGTGTGATATGAAAAATTGACAACAATAACGCCAACATTTTCAGTACTTACTTTAGATATATATTCTTTTTATTATTTTACATCTTTTTTATTTGACTTCGAATTTCGGAACTTCGGAAAAATATTCCTATATATTTATATTTATATGAAAAATATTCCTATACTTTGAAATATATTTTTCAAAGTATACATATATACTTTGAAAAATATTCCAAATTTAGGAAGGATTAAGGAGGACGAAAATAATAAAAAAAAATATAACTTTATGCATTCGTTTCGAAAAGAATACTATAAGTAATGCGTTTTAATTTTCGTATTTTTTTTTATAAATTATCAAAAAAAAATTGAAAGAAATTTATTTAATTTGAGACATTTCGACTCCAATCATTCTTTGTCCTAGCGGTGAGCCGAAGTCGTTAAATTTTATTGCTCATTTTTGACACATTGTAAATTCGACTTAAAAACATGCGAATATGGTTCAATTTCTTATGATTTATGCAAAAAAGTTTAGATTTTGTATATCACTTTGTGAAAACAACTCTATGAGTTGCATTTAAGGTTTAATTTACATTAATGCATGTTTATTTCAAGTATAAGTACCTAAATACAGTTGACGACAGTTTTGAAGCGAACTTTTGTATGGGATTGTGTATCTAGTTCTTTATTAGTGATCGATGCTTGTAAAATAAAATAAAATTAATAAAATTAATAAATAATAGTACTGAGTAATGAGTTTTGAGGTTTAATTGATTTTTTGCAGCATACATCCATTCTTTAGAACAAGCAGAACCTTAGTAGGTACTTCCTTCTATGACTATAATTTTGTGTGCATAAATAAATATATTGGATAAGGAAGTGCCATCAACTCACAGAACACCGCTAATGTATGTTGCTATGTTCCATCTTATAAGCAAAAATTCTGATCAACTATAAGGATAACTATATGGTAATTAGTGACCAATATTGAGACACGATATTATACCAACTTATAATTACACACGTTTCTATACTCATTAGTTTTATTATATCTATAATATATTTACGTCATTATCGAGAGGCCTTCCTCTCCCGAGTATTCTTAGATAAACAACACTAACTTAAAAAAAACTAAAACTCACCAACTTAGTCTCAACATTCGTCAACACGACCTTGTAAGTGCTTAGATCGTGTCCCCTCAACGACTCCTCAACGGCCAGATTGTCTAGATACTTCAATATATCCATATTGTCCACTCCATCTCCCTCCGACTCCTCACAGTTGGTGTAACAGTCTAAAACTTGTCCATCTACTGTCTGAGGTTTTAGAGCTCCCTTTAAACGATGCCCCAACTTTAAAGCTTGGTTGAGAAGTCTATCATGAGGTCTGAAAGGAGACAGTTTGTTTTGTATTGTTCTTAAGATTACATGCAGTAATTTTTAGCGTCGATATTGGAGATATAGGTAAGGTATTAAAATGTTATCAAAATATAATTTTGAGATGTTACACGTAGCGCCATTCGTGAGTCTAAAAGTGAAACATGTATATTGTCTATGTATAGAACGTGTTGAATAAATCAGTCTTTTCGAAACCGTCAACCGATCTTCTCTCTTGTATTATAAGGCATGTAGGTATGCTACATGTCATGGTGGCCCTGAAGTTATGGCAACCGCTTCTCATGCATGAGCATGCGGTTCGAAACCTTGCAAGTACCAATGTGACATTTTTCAAGTTATATGTACCGTCTATGATTGTTTAACACCCCGCTATCCACCGCCTGTAAACGGTGAACAGTGAAGGAACACATCGTGAAGAAACCTGAACTAATAATTTCTTATAATAAGTCTCAAATCGCCCATCCGCCTTGAGCAAGCGTAGTGGTTAATGCTCAAACCTTCTCTGTATGAGAAGAGGCCTTTGCTCAGCAGTGTGCACTTATAGGCTCACGCGTTGCTGTGGCAAAGATAAATAATATTGTGACTATAAATTGAGATGTAAGCTATCCTTCAAAATGCATACGGAATGCAAATCAAATTTAAAATCGGTTAGTAGTTTAGGAGTCAATCGCGGACAAACACGTGACACGAAATTTTTATATATAAAGATTAATGGTTGGCAGTCTGGTGAAAACTTATGTTAGTAAATGCACCCACGACACAGGAAAAAATATAGTTTGGGGCAACGACTTAAAAATAAGGAAACAAAGGACTTACTTTTTTACCATTTGCTTCTGATATCCTGTAGGTAACCTGCTTCCGATAAGTAATTTGTAAAACTGTAAAAGATAATGTCTAAAACTGTAAAAATTTTGTTTATTGTGACTGAAACTGAATTTATTATGACCATTTTTTATATTAATTTTGCTCAAAACTTTTAAATTGTATTCCATATAATTATTATATGAAGGTTTAAGTGGAGAATTTAAATGAGTGTCACAAATTGTGTGAAGAATAACTAAAGAAAGTAGTTTTTATCTTTAAAATCTGGAAACTATAAAAAAACATTTTGAAAATCGTTAATTACCTCTTCACTATGTAGAAACTTAGGCAGCCATATTTTTTCTAATTCAGAATGTGATTGTCGCGCCGCCTGATACAGGGCTCGACTGGTTTGGAATCTGAAAACAAAAAAGATTTTATGTAAATAAATTCATCTTTAAATCGTTTTACATAATTGATTTACATAGTACAAACTTGTATAAAGTCGTATTTTTTTTATTAAAATAATCGAATATAAATAAATTGAAGTATAGAGTTTCAAATGCAATTTATTGAAAACTAGATTCTCCCGCGCGGTTTCACTCGCTGCTCAGCTTTATTTGATTGTAGCGTAATGTTTTATAGCCTATAGCACTCAGGAATATTGGAGCTATCAATAAGTGAAAGAGTTTTGGAAATTTGACCAGTGGTTTCAAGTATTTCCCCCTACATACAAACTTACAAATTTTACCTCTGTATAATATAAGTCTTGTATAGATTACCTTCTCGACTGAATTCACTGAGTAAAGTTCTACAGTTTTAAGTCATAAAAACGGGACTCTCAACCATGATTCCTTCATTCAGTTTGTTATCTACTATATAAAAATAAGTTGGATTTTCCTTCCTGACGCTATAACTCCAGAACGCACGAACCGATTTCCACACCAATTTACAAAAACTTTAACCCTCATTTTTGCTTGCCATTGGCATAGGAAAAATCGCACGAAACGCTAGTGAAGTAATAGCGATCTATAAACAGAACACAATACGTACTCGTTGATAGTATTATGATGCTGCAGCAAGTCCCGCAGGTCGTGGTGTAGATGTGGCGCCAGTAGTGGCGGGCCGTCCGCCAGGTAGGCGCAGTACATCGCACGCGCCGCGCGCTGCAGGGACTCCTCCTCCGACGCGCTTAGCTCGGGGTTCAGGATTTTTGTTTGGAATGATTCTGTAACAAAATACAGTTTTTTTTTTATGTGATAAATCGGCAAACGGAGTTACGATTGCGTTACACCGACCGTTGCTGATTTTGCAATGGTTGGATAAAAGTTAGCTAGGGAATAATTATGATGCTGTCGCGCCAGAATGTTCCTATAAGACAGTGACAGCAACATTTTAATTCCTATCTTTACATTTATCTGACTATTGAAAAATCACCTAATTAGTAATTTACTTAATAAACTAATATCTATCTTATTATTTTTATATTCTATTCGATAACCTTTGTTTTTATTCTATCCGTATATCATTTTCAAAGTCATTTCCTCATTCTAAATACTCACTGATATCGTTATAGAACTGTAACAGATGCAGATGGCTGGTGGTCTTCATGTACTGCATGAAGGCGTACAACAGTTCCTGGTCACTGATCACGAGGTCCAGCTCCAGCCTCAGCAGTTTGCAGCGCCGGCTGTACATCGACTCCGTCTGACGGACGAACGTTTCTAGGAATTCTACCTGTAGGACATTCTTCAATTGTAGTCTCATGTAATACGTGTGGGAGAGCCATGCTTCGGCACGAATAGGTCGGCTCGAACGAAGTGATACCACGGCCTCACAGAAAACCGGCGGAAACAACCACAGCGTTGTATTTAGCCGTGTGAGTGAGCCTTCCGGAGGCCCGATCCTTCCCCAACCCCTAAATCTCGAAATCCCTAATCCCCAAAAGGTGGACAACACAGTCTGTCGGTCAGTCCTCTTAGTGAAGATATTTGCTCGTGCAAAGTGTAGATTCCAATGGAGAAGAACGAGCGAGAAACTCTATGGTTACTCTCTTTCAATCAATATCACTTCGAGCCTACGGATTACCTGATGTTAAGCAATGGACACCCGCAACAACGGAGGAGTTACAATAGCCAACCTTTTGGGGATTAGGGATTTGGATTTAGGGGTTGGGGGAGGGGAAGGATTTGGCCTCCGGTAACCTTACTCACACGGCGAAATACAACGCTGTGGTTGTTTCACGCCGGTTTTTGGTATCACTTCGGTCGAACCGACACATTCGTGCCGAAGCATGGCTCTCTCTATAAAGTTTTAAGTTACTTATAAAAAAGTTTTATCTTTTTAAACTTACCTTATAATTAGGCGTAGAAGGCAACTGTGCCATTTTTTCATCACCCGTGGCCAGTATAATGAGAGTATTCAGTATGTAAGGCTCGGCCAATACGTCAGTCAGAGACAATAGCACCCAACCAGCGAATATCTCTCTTATTAACACACGAAATACACTGGAACAAGAAAATGTGAACTTTAGACGATTGGCGATAAAGATGTTTTTGCTTTATTGGTACCATTATCGCAATTTACTACAAGAAATGCGTATTATGTAAGGGTTAGTTCTTAAATCGAACTTGTTAGTAGACTTTGGTGTAAATTTTAGGATTCATAAGTAAACATAGAACCCCTTATTACAAAACAAGGTTTATCTTTAGTCCAGGTTTAAACCATTGAGTCGGGTTTTGAATTTTGAATCTTATTGTCATCTACCTCCAATTCGAAATACGAAAACTGGCTCAATGGTTTAGTCCTAGACTAAAGTAAAACCTTGTTTTGTAATAAGTCCGAGAGTTTTTGGAATTGAGTTAGACTTAAATCAATCTATGCACTCATTTACTATTTCCTTCAAACCTAAAATATAACCTTATAGTTGTTCTTTCGACAAAACACCACTCCGCTATCAAGTAACGCAAAATTTGAGATTACCTCTAAAGAAATACCGAAATTATACCTTATTACTGTTCACACATAAGGTAAAAAACGCCATAAACTACGATTCACAAACGTATATAGAGATATTGAATGCAATTATCACATTGAACAATTCTGTAGTGCTAAGTAGTTCTAATTTGCACCTTGTAAAGATGTAACAAGTGTTCTAACAAGGCGTCAGCTTACTAACGAATGCGGAATAATGTTCCGGGGCCTCGGCCTAGAGCAGGAGAGAACGGGGTGATTTTTGTCTCACTCCCTCTCACTCCACCTATGGCGGGAGAAATAATGAATGATTCCCCTACCCTCCTTAAAAACAAGAATTAATAACAATAGTATAACTTATAAATTACTACCTTAAGGTTTTAGACATAAGTATAAATGTAACAACTACTAGTTGTCCAAAATAAATAAGTGCGACTGCTATCGATAACATTGTTAAAAATTTTTACACTTAAATGAAATTTTATGGGATAGTTAGACAAAATGGATCACCTGATATAAAAAAATCAGTGCCGTACATGGACCATACATGCAATGATTCGTATCGGACGGTCCGAGACGACGATGATTTGGGATGGGGGGAGTATTATGGAATCTAATAACATGATAATTAAATTCAAAGTACAAAATTGAACTCGCTAGCGGCAAAGATAAAGCCGATTATGAGACCTACATATTAAATAACTAGCTACTGCAGCGCGATGTCACCGCTACTCGGCTCTTATTGGGCATACTATGATTTTTTATAGCCTATAGCACTCAGGAACATTGTAGCCACTTATCAGTGAAGGAATTTTGGAAATCCGACCAACTGTTCCAAAGATTACCCCCTACATACAGACTTACAAATATAGATCTTAATATTAGTATAGATATGTAAATACATACAAATTAAATACTCACGAATTTTGCAACTCATTATTCTTCAATAAATACGGCATTATGGCGTTCGTGATACATCTTAAATACTTTAATTCTGCGTTCCTATTGGCGGCGGCCGGATGTAGCGCCATCTTGGAATCTAGCGCCACCCCCGGACGTGACGCACATACTGAGTAGTGACGTAACGCACACGGTATTAACCGGGACGTTATGAATTTGGCGTAGTCTATCTGGAAGAGAAGGTTCAGTCATTGGAAGAGGGGGCAAAGTTTTACAAATAATGGTTGACCTGGGTCTTAAATACCTTGTGAGTTATAACAGATTATTATTTCCGTGAATTATTAATATCTTTTTTTAAATTAAAATGTAAAAACTAAATTTAAATTCTTGAATTTTAATAAACATATAATTATTAAAATGTATGTCGCCATTTTCAGTCAAATATAAATTATCCAATACAACAGAGACAGAGCGTTAGAAAAAATCTTAATAGCACATACTGTATTCCTAAATTTGATGCAAATAATAAATTATAATTACCTTAATAGCTCTCTGCAGTAAACAAGCGGACGCATATCTGAGCTGGTACCGCAGCTCGTCCACGAAGAACGGCTGCAGTGTCACCTTGCTGTACCATGAGTTTATGAACTGGTCCAGTATTGTGTTGTAGAACTGTAGTTTATAAATAAATATATGTATGTGGTCAATTAAAAAAAATAGTCAAAAAAGTCAAAGAGTCATCCAATACCTACAAATGAGCAATTCTGCTATTAATATAATGTTAACGTTAACTTCTCTCTACGACACCCGAAGGATAGACAGGCAAAGAAACTCTGTGACATTAAGTCCACTTTGTACACACAAGTCTAACCATGACGTTCAAAGTAAGATCTCGAAAACTGTTCGAATAATTTGGATGAAATTTTGTTTGGGACGAAAAACCAAACAAGGGGTTTTTTTGCCAGGAGAAATCATCAAATGACTTCTCCCGCCCAGGGTTAGGCGACAGAGAGTGTCAGACTCGTACTGACTAAACCGGGGGGGGGGAGGGTATCAGGACCCCCCCCTCCCCCCGTTCCTTCTCGTACTCAGGGCCGAGGCCGCGGTGACTAATTAACCCGCAACCCCAGCAAACCAAACAAGGCTAGGTTATAACTTTAAATAAAAAAAAACTTGTCGTCATACTAATGGATTAATTGAACAAAACGCCTGCCCCTCTGCGAGGACTACTAAGTGAAAATAAGAAAATAAGGTGGAACTCAATGGCTTCCTAGGAGTTTGATTTTGATACCAGTCAATGAGTTAGTCACTCGGTATCGGAAAAGTTTTATAGATTGCTTTTAAAACATTACATAATGGCGGCAAAATAAGTACTGTTAAATATTTCTAACTTACGTATATTTAAAAGAGTCGATTATATAGCTTAAAATATTTTACAATTTACTTTGATAGCCATATTATGCTTGGCAATTCGTCACAATATGCAAAGGTACTTTTAAAAGCAGAGACGTATTAATAACATTATAGTATTTAGTTATTATGTAACGTAGAGTTTTAGTGCAAATAATTCTACATAAACATCACAACCAGGCTCGGAACAACAATTTGGAATCATGCAAATCAAATATTAATTGATTCGTGCGCTTAAAACCGCAAGACATTGCCAGACTTTAAAAGATAGTAACCTCTGAGTTTATTTCGGCATTTCTTCTCAGAGTATTTTATAGGAAATCTAGTGTTTTAATATATAATATCTATGTTTTTAACCTAGCAATGTTTATATCTAGCAATGTTTTATATCTTCTCTATCTATGTTTTTAACCTTATCTAGCAATTTTTTTACATCTTCTCTGTGATGAGTCTTGACGATAATGAACTGCTAAGAAAAACATCGCTGCTGTGTCGCCGCGATACGCACGCCTCTCATAAACAAGAGTCCCGTTGTAACTTGAAAGTATTAGAGCTTTTCTCGTTTCATTCACGTGAGTAAGTCGTTTTTAACAATAAATTTTCTATTTGTCACGATAGTTCCTATTCAAAAAAAGATATCTTGACGTGTAAAAGTGCAATTTTATGGTCTATTTACAAAAATAAATTGATTTTATAGTGAAGTTAACAATCGCTAAGTTACTGCGTTTACGGCAACGGTGACTTTTATAAGCCTCTTTTTCAGTCTCTCATATAATTAACTAAATATATTTGATTGACAGCATGGTTGGTGCGGTGGCTGGGCCACTGGCTACCACAGAACGTGTCGCGGAATCTATTCCCGCACGGAAGAACTATTTGTGTGATCTACAAATTGTTGTTCCGAGTCTGGGTATGATGTGTATTGTATGTCTGTAAACGCACCTACAACACAGGAGAAATCATACTGTGCGACAAAGTTAAAAAAATGACTTATGCATCTCCACTACACTTCACTACAAAGTTTATGTAACATTAGTTTTTATTACAAGTGTCATTGGATTCAGAATTAGAGATGACTTCACCTATTCATATTCAATTGTTTTGGTTTGGACTCGCTATTGTTTCGCTTATCTTCTATTTAATATAACTTGACCTTCAATACCTAGTCTTTAGAATTAAATAATACAAGATTCGTATAATTGCACGGATTTTTTTTTTTTTTTGAGGAGAGAATAAACATTATATGTCTTCTCTCGCCCGGGTTGGTTGAGATGGAGAGTCAGGCTTTTGCTGACTGACAAACACCCCATTTCTTTTTTTGCACCAAGCAGTTCCGCGATATATTATTACGCTTAAAAAATAAACCCTAAATATTGTTACGATAATAACATTTCAAGTAAAAATATACAACTACTCACATCCTCTATAGCCTGATCCAACTGTTTGTGTATTTGTAACCCTATCCAGGGGTCTGCGGCCACACTGGAGTCATGTCTTTCACAGTCCTTCGACCCACAAGTCTCGCAACCCTGCAAAAACAGACAAATTACTATTTCAGAGTAAAAAAAATAATGTCAATGTTATCATTTAAGTGGTATTAGGTTTTCAGAAACATTTTAAAGGCTTTTGATTAAAGTTATGACGTTTTATTAAGGAAAGCTAAAATAGACGAATAACCGACCTATCATTGTTGGTTCGACAGTGGTGTGGTTGCTATTGAAAATGGCGAAAATACCATGGAAGATGATTTAGAAAATCAAGGGCGACAATTTGGTTCAATTGTCTACTTGTGCTTCTAGTCTGGCCACCTACTTCAAGTAGTAAACAATATTAAAATAAATCGACAAAACATTTTAAGTAAGTTTGTTAAAAAAGTTTAGTGGTATATATTTTTTGATTAGTCTTTATTGTGTGTTTGAACTCTATGAAGCCTGTATATTTATTCATATATTTTTATCATAGGATTTACTTATGCCCGGTTCCTATATTTAACGAATCGTCGTTGTATACGCATTACGACCAAATGACATTACGAATAGTTATCTTGACAGTCTACTGACGGTTAAAATATTTATAGGAACACCACAGACACCACAGACACCATAGATGTCCATACAATTCGCTTACCGACATCCGTTAGTTGCAAACCGTCAGTAAGTTGCACGACGAGACGTTTGTTATAGGAACGGTTTCTGCTTACGAATCGTATATAAAACTACTATTCGTAACTAAAACGGATCGTTTCTCAATTATAGGAACCGGGCATTAAAGAACAATAATGAAGATAAATTATTAAGAAAAATAAGATTAGTCACAAGCACAATAAACAAAATAAATGATGACTAATAAGGCACTTGAACAATTTGGATAATCATATGATCATGAGATGACTCATTCCTGCCCCCTCATACTTTCAAGGAAACTGCCAATTATGATTTATTCAAGAAATTATGACTAAACATATACATAAGTACAATGTTTTATTTTGTAATATTATTATGTGTGAATTTGAGAAAAGGCTAACTTATAAACAATTTGTGAATAAGATAAATATAAAAAAATATATTATTGACATAGTATTTGTTTAGAGCTTCATTTAAATAATTTAATGTTAATGTAAAACAAATGAAATATGCAAATATTGAATCAACCTTAAAATTGTGAGTATGTAAATTTTTTTAAAGCTTTATTTTCTTTATTTTTCATCAATATATTTTTGATCAAAGTAAAACTATAGAAAAATTCTCCAACTAATAAAAAAGTAATGAAAAGGTGTCCCTACACACATATTCACTATTCATTAGTTATTATTATCATTAGTTATTTTATTTTAATATGCATAATTTTAATTACTTCCATGTTAGATGAGAATACCAATACATCAGTCCTATCAGATATCTTATCTGTTACATATGTAGATAAAAGAAATTAAAATCAGATCAGATAGCAGGTCTATAAATTGATAATGTGCACTTTGACCTCAATTAATAATGATAGGGGTTTTGGTTTTGTTATTAAATTAAAACTAGTTTAGATAGCTAGTTTTGAAAATAATGGTATCAGACTAAATGTCTATATCATTAATATCACAACTCACAGACATAATAATTAATTAATAATGATTTATTTACATAATACTGTGACTCAGAGACAACTTATATGTCCCTTAAGTTAAATATCTCAGTGGCAACATAAACTATTCTTTTAACTACCTACTTACACAGTAACCAGTATCTTTAAACCTACTTCTATCTGAATAAAGACACTTAAAGATAAGATCTAGTTAACTGATAAGCAGTTTAACTAAGAAGTTAGAAGTAGAACTTGTTATACTGTTACCTACACTTTAATACATTACTTGATACACAACTAAAAAACAAATACCAAGCAAATAGTTAATCAATAATTAAGTAAATAAATACAACCAATTAAAGTTAAAGAAACTTTAATGAAAACAAACAAAACAGTACTTTGTTGTTTTCTTGGTTGTATCCAATAATTACTTTTAAGATAATTGCTTATCAAATAATTTCAATAATGAACAAGGAGGCGTACATGACCTCAATAGCAAATAACGAGTTTTCTATAACAAATAAATAGTAAACAAAAGGTATGCTCACTCACTTTGACAGGCGCTTTTCCCTCATCTTTGCTCGTCTCACCGACGAAATGGCACTTTAATTTTTCAATATAATCGTGTAAAATACTCGAATTGAGCATGTAATAACAAGCCAGACATCCCAACACATAGCTAAATGCTATTGTGGCAAAGTGAAATCTGAAAAAAGTTTTGAAACATTGCAATATAACTCGCAGAGCACACTCATGAATAGGAAAGTAGTATTATTACCTGTAAAAATATAAAATTGCGATCGACGTACATAGAATACCGAAATAAATAATATAATTTTTATTATCAAATTTCTCTGAAAGCTTCGTTTGACATCTTTCACTCATGGCTAAGCGAGTAATGACGTTTGTTTGTATGACGTCTGTGATCATTCACAATTTGACAGCGGAAGTGTTACCTTAAATGGAGAATAAAGCCATTTAAAAGACTGGTTGTTTTAAAGTTTTAAAATAAATGTAATTTAATTTGGCTATTGTGAGTGTTGAAAGTGCAATTTATTGAAATAAGAATCAATGAATATTTTTATCTCTTTGTTTCTCTAATTTCTTCACTTAAGAGGCAACACAAAACCGTTCAGAAATTATTTTTTTAAATAAATACCAAAAAATTTAATGTAATAAACCTAACAAAAATTATAAACTTAGTTGCTGTGCACAAACAGCAAACTATAAATAGTTTTTTTCCTTAATCCGTAAATTGGGTAGGTACACCGGCAAAAAAATAATGAAAGCAGTCATCAATCAGTTCTGAAATTCTGACAGATTTCCAATTTCATTCCCTTATAAAAATAAAAAATCTTGCATAAAAAAATAATATTACAAAATATACTTGCGTTACAGTTGTGGACAAAAATTAACATAAATCTGATTACAAAAAGTCTCATCTCTTTTCGTCTATTTTAATTATAACCTTAACGTTTTAGGGGAGTCGCAATCAGCCGGTTGTTATAAATAACTGACTGAACAAGATTTGCAAAGCTTAGAACAAGACAACAAGTACTCGCCAGGTAAATAAAAACATATTCTTAAAATTACAGATTTAAAATATTATAAGGCAGAACGGGTTTTAAGCAAGAATCTACTTGGAACTTCCCTGTGGTATTATAGTCTAGATCTTTACAATTCCATGTAAGGATATTTAACTATAAATTGATTAATTATTTGGGTATCCTAGCCCCCTAAATTCTCCGCCCTCCAGTTTTTAATCGTGAAAATTCTTCAGGTTAAAATAACCTCATCTTGATTTTATTAGTCTGAAACCGATTTCAATTTTAAGATAAGCTGACCTTTTGTCTTTGCACAGTGTAAACAAATTACCTATCTAAATGAATACCATTTACTTATCAAACTCAAAATATGTACTATTTACCATGTTATCAGAACATTCCAAATAACTAGACTCAAGTTCATCTGCTTCCCCACTAACAACAAATATTTCAAAATTTGTTTTTAATTTTTCTTGCATAAAACTTACATATTGTTATTTTCCACAGATAAAATGGCATTTCAAAGATGTGTACTACAACTCTCAAGACAATACATAACAAAGAACTGCTTACTCCAGTCAGCTAACAAACAGAAGTGCAATAATAGTTGCGCTCAATTCAACCGAAAATACAGTACTAAACTACCAAGACTGTATTCCGACAGACATGAATGGGTTGTAATAGACAAAGAAATTGGCACTGTAGGCATTAGCAAGTACGCACAAGAATCTCTAGGTGACATTGTGTTTGCACAGTTACCGGAACCAGAATCAATGGTGCATGAAGGCGAAGAATGTGGTGCCCTGGAGAGTGTGAAAGCAGCTAGTGAAATATACTCACCAGTAAGCGGTATTATTACTGAAAAGAATACTGAAGTAGAAAGTAAACCTGGGCTTATAAACACTAACTACTATGACAAAGGCTGGTTATTTAAAGTTCAAATGACTGATGCAGAGGAACTACAAAACTTAATGACAGAAGAACAATATAATAAATTCCTAGAAATGGATGCTGAAAATAAAGAGAAAGGTGAAAAAGAGAAGGGAGTAGACACATAGTTCTTTATTTGAAAATTTTGTTTTATTTATTAACTGTTACTAGAGAAAATAGTGTTTTGTTATGTTTTAGTGCAATAATGAATTATTGTTACAAGTTTAAGATTCAAATTAAAACAACAAACCAATATTGTGCGTTATCATTTTTATTAGTGCAATCTTAACTACAAAAATCAATGGTAAACACGTCTACTTTGGCATCAATCACACTATAGTGCAATTTACATTTTATCACAATAATTTTGTATGCCAAAAATGGAACATAACTATCACAAAAAAGTCCAAAAACATATCACAAATTACAAAAAAATATGGCAAAACAAATGTGTCCTATGTCAAATACATAAAATACTAGACCAATTATGAATTTCAGTAAAAAATAATACTAAAAAATGCTGTAATATTTTGTCATTGGTGCTAGTACATATTTGAATATAAATAAATACCATCTACATTGCAAATCTCACAAAAGAAGATCTGTAAATGATGTAGGGATTTACATCAGAATTATTTCAAGAACATCTTTATAGTGAATATTATTTTTATGAGGTGGAACTATAGGTACCACTGAATACAATGCGATTTGAGCTTTTATTTATGGTAAAATGGGGTGAACAGATTTCGAGAGGTGAATATAAATACAAAATTCGATATTTTCTTCTATCTTGCATATCCAGAAAAATGAAGTAGTGAATTTATTATTCATCCACCCAACAAATTCTATTCACCCAGTTGTTTAAATATATACCTTATGACTAGACATACACATAGGTTTTAACTATAGACAATGTGTGGATAAATTCAAAATTTTTGAACACTGATAAACATGAAGGACTTGTTAGGATGATAGGAAGTTCCTAATTAAAACTATTGAGGGCTGATTTTTCAATGTTTAGATAAACAGTGACAGCGACAATTTTATTCCTCATTTAATATAGACTGACTATTGAAAAATCTGCCCTTACTGCAATTAATCTGTTAGGTACTGAATTTTGAACTCCGCCACACATCTAGATTTTGATACAATAATATCATTTTGAAGTAGATTAGAAGCACTTTGGAACATTATTTAAATATCAATTACAATACTCATTTCCATGATACTGTTAAGTAATACCATAAATAGAAAATTGGGTTAACTTATTTTAATATCTAGTCAAACGAAGCAGAAGGTTTCAAAAATGGAACCATTTCGACATATATCATTATATGAATCCAGAATACGATATGAAGTGAAATTAAAAGAGCTAGAAGAATTAAAAACTGAGAAAAACAATTAGAATATTTTTCTAGAAAAAACTGATCTACACTAAAACACATAGAGAAAACACACATTTAGCAATTTTTCGAAAACCTACAATATTTTTTTATTTCACCCATAACATAGTAATAGAATAGATTTTAATAGTTATAACATCATAGACAATAGAATAACGTATGTGGACTGTGCCCAGGGATAGTTTAACAGTATTGAATATGTCAAAGTTTAAAGTTACAGTAAAATCTTATGAACTAGAAATATATCTGGTAAAAAGCTTGAGAGTGGAGATTATTCTTAATATCAATTATGGATAAAATAAAGAGGTTAGCTAACTGGTAAAAAAATATTTTACAAATAACTGTAACTGGAAGAGTAATAGTACTATATACAGCCTACTTGATTCTGTAATACTTTTCATTGTATTTTCGACTTTAAATAATTGAACTGTACAGTTGAAATTCTAGTCAAGAAATCGAGAGAAAGGTTAGGTCGACAGTAAATAAAATATAAAGATTCAATTGGATCTACAATCTTCATCAGAAAATTTGGTGGCTAAACGCAGACTTACTATTAATTTATATAAAAAAGCCTTTTCTCTTGAGATCTTCGCTTTTCACTTCATCCTCTTTGACTATTACGAAACTGACGATCAATAATAAACCTTATAGATCTAGTTAGAAAAACTTAATTTGAATGATCTCATATTCAAAATCATATAAAAATTAGATTGTCATCATTCTTAACCACACAAAGTATTTATGTGATATTTATTTGAGGAAACTCCTAATACGCAAAAATTGCATGATTTTATATCAAAATAACTGGTTGAAGATGGATGTACAATAATTTCCCACTCACATAGAAGAGCATTACTTTTACAGAAATGTCACACCCAATACTGCAACAGACGTCATAATGATTTCACGTCAAACAGCATATCTACCTACACTAGAAATATTAACTCTTCAAACCAATAGACAATAAATTCAAATATTTTCATTTCGCCTTACATATTTTCATTCACTTTTGACCCAGAAAACTACCCAATTCGTTTTCATACAATACATAGTTAAATATGGCATATTTTATCAATTTAGCTTAAGTAGTTTCAAATTGATATTTTGAAACGTTTTTTCTACATTACAATAATTAATTATCTAATTGGATTTCGACTAGCTTTTTGCCTTTAGATTGGTTAAAACCGAACTGTTTAATATCACTTAAGTCAGCTTAATTTTAAAGGAGTATTCTTATAAAAAACACTTAGTAATTGGGTACAGATTACACCTTGACATGCAATGCCTTTATGTGTGTTGAAAAAGCCTCTCTGACCAGAAAATAAATTATTATACTTTATTAAACTTTCGCGTTGCGTCAGTCTGCTTCAGACCATGGCAAGTGCAACCCTGCCGAAACCTCATACAAATAACCAATAAAACAAGTACGTGGTTAATTCCGTTAAACAGTAAAGTATTAATATATTATTATGATTCCAAAATACTTTTTCGGTAGTAAATGAGGACTTCAACCCAAAAATATCAGGTATATACAGGCTACAGAACGATAACGATAACAATCAACGCAACTTAAGTACCTATTGATTACAAAATTTTTGTTCAAGTCTCTGTAAGATTCCCTATTATCAGAAAGGCTTTTACAACATAAGTCAAATTCTCATACCATACGTACCTACACACAAAGTACCAAAATATTACCCCGTAAAAATACAATAAGGTATACCTACTTCTTTATCCTCGTAAAATTAAGGGTTATTTTTGCTACCCATCCAGCTTCTCCAATTAGGACTAGGGGTCTTTAATTTTTCATACCATTTAACGTTGAAGGGTTTGTCTAGAGACAAGTTGGCTGTTATTTGAAGTACTTTGGTTTGTGTGTTGTAATTATACTCGCATTGTTTGACGCAGGGCTGGTCGTTGATGGCGACCATCTTGATCGGTGGTTGGTTTAGAACTGAGATCTTGTTTAGGGATGGCACGCCGTATCCCCACCACTGCACCGTGCTGCGAATCTCCGTGATGTTTAGTGAGAATTCTATGTGACTGTATTTCTGTTCTTCGTATGTGTCTGTAGAAAAAGATAATTATTGAGTAAAAATAATATAGATACAGACTTACCGCCGTAGGTATTTAAACTTCTTTAGGTGTTTACTAAACCCAACGACACAAAATCTTTAAATGTGTCTCAATACAGTTGCAGTTCTAGAAAAGTTTATAACATATTATTCTTATACAACTAGGACTAATTATTTGCGCTTACCAAATAGCTTTAATTTAGCGTGAGATCCTATATAACTAATCAATGTCGCTATTAAAAATTTATTTAATAATTCTGACTTCACTTCGCTTCACACCAATCATGCCTCCACAAATCCCTGAATTCCCAGGACCCCTTATCGCCATAAGACCAGGAACGCACTAGCAGATTCTGTTTTGTTGCGGGTGTCTATGGGGCGCGCGGATTGCTTACCATCAGTCAACCATCTGTTGCCGTATCACATAAAAGAAAAATTGCATTACATAGACTATTTACTTACTCAAACTGTCTCCATCGTCCCAGTACAATTCTCCCTTAGCCTGATTATCTCTATCAGGTACTACCAGTAGTTGCAGCGGGGAACTCCGCGTGTTAGTTGTCGTGACTGGGCCTTGTTGCGGCGGCTCTTGCATTGGTATTATTCCACCGCCCTGTTAAAGGAAAATAAACTCTAATTAAATTAACATAATGTAGTCTATGTCGTCCTGTTGTACGACCTTATTACAAAAACAAAAAAACAGCTATTACTATTGGAATCATAATGTGACCGTTGAGTCTGATTTCATTGTTGTTCTTAACACATTCAGTGCCACCGACTCGCCCAGAGTCCACGAAAAATGTGTCGGCTCGACCGGACTACTACCATGGCCCTACAGAAAACCTGCGTTAAACAACCAAAGCGTTACATTTCGCCGTGTGAGTAAGCTTACTAGAGGCCCAATCCATCCCCAATCCCTGAATCTCCGAATCCCTAATCATCAAAAAACCGATATATATATATATATAATCTGTGTGATCGTTTGCCACTCTATAAATGTCTTTATTTTATTTATATTTATAAATATATCAACCTATTATTACCTTAACAGACACAGTTTCATTCTCCATAAGTTCATAAGACTTATCGCTGGCAATGAACTGTCCATCGATGATGTTGTACCAGCTCTGAGGTCCCGGGAACTCGGCGCGAGTGGTGACCGCGCCTTGTTGCAGTATTGGAGATACCATCACGAAGGGACCAATCATGAACTGTGTGTCTATCTCGTGAAGGTTGTTTTGTTCTGGTGCTCTGAGGAGGGAAGTTTATTGGTTAGTTAATCCTAACTAATATTATAAATGCGAAAGTAACTCTGTCTGTCTGTCTGTCTGTCTGTCTGTCTGTCTTTTCTTCACGCCTAAACTTCTGAACCGATTTCTGTAAAATTTGGTACAGACATAGTTTGGAACTCGAGAAAGGACATAGGATAGTTTTTATTCCAAAAATCTGCAGGAAGTAACTTTTCCACGTGAACAAAGTCGCGGGCAAAAGCTAGTTGTCTATATTTCGCCCCTTCTGACATGGAAAAGGTCATTCATGAGAAGCAGGCGTCTTAAACGCCGTGGCTTTTTAATATACTCTTAAATAACATCATTTATAATCTATCGGTTTAGGTTATAACAATCTTGGCATGTCTTTTTTTATTCAAAAGTTGTATAAAAATTGTATATAAAATGTATACAATCAGGTATTTACCTAAATCGATGTTAGCTAATAAACTAAAGTTTGGTATGGCACACTACTTCACAAGCAAATGGTGATTTATATACAAATCCATTGTAGACTTTCTTACTATAAACATCCTGCATGTGGAAAATTAAACATTAAAAAATGATCCAAGGAATAAGTTTTTACAACACACACTGAATGGCAACGCTGCGGGTTCCATTACAGCACGAACAACACTTGTGATCCACATCCTTTTGTATAGGGTCTGGGTATATATGAAATTGTATGTAGTGATTGCGACCACGACCTGTACAACCAGATCGAAACGTCAAGCTTTCCAAGGTATTAAAATAATTAAATCTTTGTGTCTATTTGTAAACGCAAAAATAGAACTACAAGAACTTACTCGAAGAACAGTGGCCTGACGACGGTATCTCCATAGACATGCGCCCGCCAGAACAGTGCGTAGTAGTACGGCAGAAGCGAATAGCGAAGTCGCAGGGCGCGACGACTCGCCTCCACTACTTCTGGGCCCAGTGACACCGGGTCTTGAGGCTAAAGAGAGAAAATAACACTTATTGTTATTAAGTTTGTTCGTTTCCTTTCACGGGATCACAGAATCCCGGACCTTTTTAAGGCGTACGAGGAGCCAAAGCCAACTCGCAGAGGCCTGTTGAACAATTTCCATATAAATGTTATGGGACACCAGCCGGCAATTATCCCTGTATGCACTATAAAAGTGCACCCAAAGACAATCCCCGGTTGATGCAGGACTATTGTGAAATGTGGTAAAAATTGATAGGGTTATGGGTATGGGTTGCTATGCACTAGTGGATGAAAACTATGGAAATACTATGGCCCCTGCCCCTGACCAATATTGATACATACGGATAAACAGGCAGGGGGTGACTGGCAAACTCAATTAATGGGCCCCCGGAAACGGCCGCTAGCATGTAGCGACACGGGGGCAACATACGTTGAGCTGCTTGGGGAAGGAGAGGCATCCCACGGCTATTAGAGCAATCCCGGAAGTACGGTCAAGACCCCTACCAGCACCTTACTGAGATACATCCTTCCCCCGAGTCTCCTTCAAAAAATATGGAACGCTTCACGATTTTGCGTGTCATCCTTGTATTTTTGTTAGCGTAGTTCGCGAGTAATGCACAAACAAACATACATTTCGTTGGTTCATATTTATCTATATTTTTATACTTATATTATAAAGAGGTCTTTGGAACCACTGGTCGGATTCCCAATATTCTTTTACTTATTGATAGCTACAATGTTCCCGAGTGCTATAGGCTAATAAAGATTACGCTACGATCAAATAGAGCGAGTGAAACTGTGTTATTACGGGAGTAGCTAGTCTTCTTAAATATAAAAATGGATCGTAAAATATGTTGGTAAGCGCATAACTCAACAACGCCTGGACCAATTTTGCTAATTCTTTTTTTGTTGTGTTTGTTATTGTCAGGAGAAGGTTCTTATCTATGAAAATATTAGAAAAGTTGAGGAGAAGATTAGGAAAAAGTGACACTTTGATAGCGAGATAGTTGGGCCCGTGCAAAGCGGGGGCGGGCCGCTAGTATTTTATATAGATGAGAATGACCTTCGAGCTATCATCATTATGGTTCCTGGAGAATGGGTAGAAGGCCCCAAGTTGCATCCAGCGCTTGCAGAGCTCGGTGGACGTGTCGCCGCGGAACCCGCAAATGTCGGCGCCCATCATCGGGATACCGAACAGGCTGAAGCTTAACAATTCTGTGGAGTTGCGAGAAGAAACAATATTTATTTTAATATTTAATAAATTTTTTAATATTAAATTAATATTTAACATAATAGGGATAATCACTACATTTTTATTCATTGAAAATTTTAAAAAATTTTAATAGGTTTCATGGTATTAATATGACTTCTCGAAAGCTGTCATTAGATAACATATTAATGTAAATGTTGTATGTATAAATGAAAATGTTATAAGACAAAATATATACTACCTAACTCCTAAAAAAATAGTGTCATTTCTGCTATTTTCGCGTAAGAAAAAATAACCTAATTTAGTAGCACTAACTGAAAATTTTCATAGTCTGTCGTCACAATGTCAAACGAATTATTTTACACGCCAATGAAAGGCTTTTTTTATCTGAACTTTACAGAATCGATGAACAAATAAAATAGACTTAATTTCCTCACCAGGCACAGTCATCCTCATATCGTGCCAATCGCTGGCGATGTCCCCGCTCCAGTGTCCCGAGTACTTGCCCATGCCCACGAACGTCGACCGCGATATTATGAACGGACGCTTGCCGCGGATCTCTGCCAGCGAGCTGTACAGAACATACATTCGTATTAGTATTATTATTGAACTAGTTAGGATAGGATGCTGATTTCAGGCTTCTTTTGAAGCTAGGGAGATTATTGGGTCCTATAATATTGTTGAAAGTTGAAATGGTACTTAATTGCAAAACAAGTGTGGCAGAGCCAAACTTTGAAACGAATTTATTTTATTTTAAGTGAGCCATGCTTCGGCAAGAATCGGTCCATACCACGGCCTCACAAAAAAACCGGCGTAAAACCACTGCAGCGTTATTTTTCACCGTTAAGCGCCCAATCCTTCCCCTCTCCCCATTGCTACCTAATCCCTAAGACTCCGAAATCCAAATCCCTATTAGGCCGAGCAACACCCTTTTAACTGCTCTGGAGTAGTCCATGGACGGCACCGTAAATAAATAACAAGAAACCTACACTATTTTCATTAATTTATCATAATAAAAAAAACGAAATCTGCAATTGGACTTACAAATAAGTAGCAACAGCTTCAGTGAAGGAGTACAGATTATGCAGATCATAATGTTCGCCCGCGTAGTGCCTGGCGTCCATACAGACGGTGTGGGTCCGCAGCGCGGGGTCCGACGTCCGCGGCATGTACGGGACCTTCTCGGGGGCGCACCTACCCACTGCCGTACCGTCGCGGAAGTTTGACGGCTCGTTCATATCCTGCAAGAATTGACAAATATATTTATTATACAAATATATAAAAATCAATGACACTTTTCGTTGTAATAAACTAAAAATGCCTTTGCAGATTTGGCTAATTTTATTCGTCTTGAATGGAAATCCAGAGAAGATACAAACCTTCTCTCGACTTCAACGAATAATTGTTTTTTTTTTTTAAACTTGAAAGTGTAAAATCGACCTCCACGCTGATGGAGCCGCAAGCAACTGCTAGTCTATTATAGATATAGAAATCTATCTATACTATCAGAGCGTTATGTTTTGCTATGAGTGAGGTTACTTGAGAACCAAGCCTGCCTTTCCCCCATCCCTCTTTAATCCCTATATCTCCAGACGCCTGAAGAAGGAGATGAAATAGGGTATTTAGTTAGTAAGAGTCTGATAGTTCCTCTTGCCTCACCCTGGGAGAGAGAAGTCATTTGATATTCCCCTTACAAAAAAACCTCGCATGTATCCATAGGCAGTGACTGCTTACCATCAGGTACAGTTAAATAAAAAAGAGAAATTTATGAAACAAGTTCTACATTCGATTGATCATTGAGCCAATTTTATCACCTTTTAATGCCCTATATTATTTCGTAACTAATAAAAAGTCGATATAGACTTCTACGCATACCTTCGAAAATCAAAAAGGCGTGATTTTTTTAATGTATTCACAAACAAACTTTCTAACATAGTTATAAAATTAACAAACAAAAACTAGTAAATAGTTACTTACAATCCAGGCTCCGTCGTAAGGAACATGTTTGTGGAAGTTGGCCATCATCTCCAGCCAGTAGCTGCTTGAGTTCGGGTGAGTGAAGTCCGGGTAGACCGTTTGCCCAGTGTTCCATACCTAGACATTTTTTATTCCTTATTTTATATACCAAATGTAAAGTAATTATTGTGAAATGAACACTAGACTACTAATGCAATATTTTTATAGGTTATAATATAACTATAAAACACCAACCACTATACTCGGAATTTTAATATGTTTTGGATTTGACAATTTCAGTGTCGCAACGTTATGACAAGTAATAAACTAAATAGTGACGTTGCAAAATTATTCGATATGGAAATGGAATATTTTGAATCGATTCCTCTTGTTTATAAATTTACTGTCGTAAACAAAGTTTATCAGGAAATTAAACATTTCTAACCCGATAGTTTAGTTTTGACAATCAATAAATAATCTGATGCTTTTCTGTTATTCTTCTTCTTGTGATGAAATATGTGATCTAATAATTATGGTAAATATTTATTTTATAAATTGTCGACGTTATCGCTTTCGCTATCGCTGTTACTTTCTGTAACATTTATTATGAATTGTTTCTGTGATATTTATTGTCAATTAACATATCTGGCTTACTAATTTCCTCTTCTTTGACAGCATGGGATACGCATTTAGACCATTCGGTATCTGAAATTTTTTTAATGTCTTCCTGAAACTGATTCACTGATTGTTTATCGATTTTTGTACTCATCACTACTGTTATATGTGGTATTATTATTTCACAAAATGACAGTGGCTAATGTCAAATCTGGAATCGAATTAAAATTCCGACTATAGGTCAAAAGCTGCGCCTCATTCCCAGTTCCCTGTATTACGGCTCTTCTCTACGTTTATGCTTAATGACCTCATGGAAGCCGACCCGAACAGTGATTTTATTTGCTGATGATTTAAAAATAATAAAATTTTCCGCAGCTCTTGCAAACGAATTGTTTGTTCACGCATTAATCGTATGATCATGTGGACTGGTGTCACCGACGCCCGCAGACGGCTTGACCGACACTTGTCTCCCTTAGTTAACATTTCTGTACACCTACTTTCTTTCTTACCTTGTAATATACTTCATTTTAAACTAAATACTTACAGTCCACATCATTATTCAATTCCCTGACTTCCTGAACCTTGGTTAATGTGTATTTATTGTGATTTATATTATAATATATAATATGCTAATATAACTGGTTTGTTAACCGTAACATATAAATAAATAAAGTATGAATGTTCCTTTAATAGATATCCAGTAAAATATCTCACCTGTCCAATAAGTATCTGATTGGTGGAGTTCTTAATGAATATATCCATTTCGACACCTCGGTCGTATGGAGGATAGGTGCCTGGTTTCTCTGACGCACCCACTCCTGGATCTGTAACATTTTATTTATTTATTACAGCTTTAAGCACTAAGTTTAAATAAAAAATTATGAATCCAGGTTTGCTCACGATGTTTTACTTATAATAAACTTCGAAGGTATATGCAATATAATATATCTATGTAGCTCAGGTTTTAGAACCACATGCATGAAAAGCGGGCCTTGTTCTTAGGACCAGCCCGAGTTTTTATACATATGTCTCTTAAAAATTACTTATCTGTCGATAGTTATTAAAACAAAAACAAATCTATCATAATATTGTTACACATAAAATTTATCACACTGTGAATGGTTTGTATATGTTTAATTTGTATGCATATCAGTATTTATTTTGCATCAATATTATGACTAACCATATGTAAAAATATATATTGTTGATTTGCCTCTCCTATATAAATAAACTAGCAACCCGCCCCAGTTTGCAAGCACGGGTGCATTACTGATTTTAATAATGGATGTTATTGTCAAATCAAATCATCAAATCAAAATCATTTATTCCAACTAAACCAAATAGGTACTTTTGAAACGTCAAAATAGAATAGTAGTCTGTCAGTCTGTTCGTCAGTGAAGCTAGGTGCTCGTTCCAAATTGTAGTTTCGATATACGTTTTCGTATTTGTACATATAAACCTTCCTCTTCAATCACTCTATCTATTAAAAAAACTGATGAACTGACTGGACTATTGAAGATTTAAGCATACATAGCGACACAGGGACAGAGAAAGCTTTGTTTTATACTATGTAGAGATAAAATGCTATTACTTACCAATAATAATCATATAGTGCATCCCTTCAGAATGTACCTCCTTCACAAAGTCCGGCAGTCCCGCGAAACGCTTCGAGTCGTACGTGAAGTCATTGTGGTCGTGCATGTAGTCTATGTCGTTCCATTGCACGTCCTACAAAAAGTATCTTATTACTATTGGAACCATAGTGAGACCTTTGAGTCTGATTTCATTGTTGTTCTTAACAGAGTGCAGTTTAGTTCGTTTTTGGAATAATTTTGAATGCGTAAGCTGGACCGGAGTGATACCACGGCCTCGCCAACCGGCGTAAAACTTACGTTGTGTTTCACCGTGTGATTAAGGTTACTAGAAGCCCAATCCTTTCCCCCCATTTTCCATCCTTATATTACCTATCCTTAAATAATCCATATGAGGTCTGTAACGTACTTGTTGTAATAACATCTTATTATTATTACGGTATTATGAGTGTCTATGGGCGGCGCCATAAGCTTATTATCAGGTAATCCGTTTGCTCGTTTGCCGACCCATGACATAAAAACAGTACCGATCTAACAGTATTTCAAATAGAAAAGACTAGCTACTCTTACGCGGTTTCACCCGCTGCTCGGCTCCATTTTCTCGTAGCGTGATGTTTTACAGCCTATAGCACTCAGGAACATTGTAGCTATCTATCAGTGAAAGAATTTTGGCAATCCGACCAGAGCGGTTTCAAAGATTACCCCCTACATACAAACTTACAAATTTTACCTCTTTATAATATTAGTATAGATATATGTATACAAGTAGCATATAGTAAATATCATCATTTAGAATGATTTCTAACAAGAATATAACAAAATAAAACAGTTAAA
This sequence comes from Spodoptera exigua, assembly GCA_902829305.4. Taxonomy (NCBI): domain Eukaryota; kingdom Metazoa; phylum Arthropoda; class Insecta; order Lepidoptera; family Noctuidae; genus Spodoptera; species Spodoptera exigua. Next base: position 12,623,303 of record LR824619.2, on the reverse strand, counting down.
AAACTTACAAAAGGAATCCCAGCATTCCTGTTCGCTTTCCATACACTTCTGGTAGCATTCACTGTGTTGTAATTAAACCTAAAATCAGAAAAAAATATCAGTTACTGTAAAATTACTAGGTTTCAAAATATAGGAAAAACAAAACAATCAGGCCCAAAGGTAGTTACCGCTTATCCCTTTTTTTCATTGATCACACACTCACACATAATCGAAAGATGGTACACAGTATGTAAACCCAAAAATAAAATTGAAATAATATATAAAAAGTACTATTAAAATTGTTCTCACATAATAAAACCGACTTAAAAATGTAATAAAGAATCTGTAAAACTAATTGAAGAAGAGTTCTTCTCCATCCGAATCTACACTTCGGAACGAGCAAATAGCTTCACTAAGAGGACAGACTGACACTTTTTCTCTTTAAGTTTGATTGATATTTAAGCCTGTAAGGGTGTAATTGAAATAAATGTTTAGACTTTGACATTGACTTAAAACAATGACAATAATAACATATAAACAAAAAAAACCTGTATAGTGAGGGGTTGTTTTTTCAGTTGTTTTTTATCTTAAGTATTAATCAAACCAGTCTTCTGCAGGAACACTTAAAATCCAACACTGGAATGGCTCAGGATGTTCATATGAGGTCAGAAACAAGCCTATAATAATAATTTTGATCTTCAAAATGAACACTTTTCTTACCTGCACAAATGGAATCCAAGCGACCAATAAGGAGGCATGAATGGTCTTCCAACCAGTTCAGTATACTGAGCTACGACATCTTTAGGCGAGGGTCCGAGGAACACGAAGAAGTTTAGAATACCACCCGTTGTCCTATACGTGATGCCTGGAGTCGGCTGGAGAACCACGTCTGAAAGTAATTTTTTATGGTTTTATATACATTTTAATATAGCGCGGCTTTTTAAGAAGACCGGCGATGATAACATGCAATTATTTATTTAGGTTTTTTGTTTTATTTCTTGTAGGAATTTGTAAGGCTGAAAATGATAAGCGTAAAAGCTCTAAAATGTTTTCTATAGTCAACTTTAGTTCGGCGCAAATTGCGCAAAAATTTTCATCTTCTTTTGAAGCTCGGCGTTGATTAGGATTTATTATCATGCATTGTTTTGTGTACGATTTGTTTAAGTTGAAATGTAGCTTATTTGCAAAAAAAAGGAAAAGGTTTAAAATGTTTTCTACAGTCAACTTTAATTATGCGCATATTGCGCAATCTTCTACCATAGTTTAGCGCAACGTTCAAAAGACTGATCAATATGGTTTAGATACGCAATTACTTATTCATTTCACAAGTACTTATTTATAGTTCACCTATTTCCGATTAAAGAAGCAATGATAAGCCTACAACACAATCTAATAAGTTCCTTCTTATTATTTAATTCGATTTCAATAACGTTAATCCACTACCCCACACCAAATTAACTATTCTACGCTGTACAAACAAAACAAAACTCAACCTTTACTACAAAAGCATAAGATCTATTTCACAACACTAAAATCTATATACAAAAGTGCATTATATACAGGGTGTACCATACCCATAGCGTTAGAATTGAGTAGAAGCATGCCGTGACTTTTCCCGTCGTGTTCCACTGCGAGGTAGAATGGCTGCGTGCCGTATAAGTTCACCTAGAATATAGGGTATAGTATTTACAAAGGTAGGTAGGAGGTAGCCAAGGCAATTAGTAGGTAGGTGTTATAATATGGAGACTGAAATTGGGTACTTTATCAAAAATAAATTATTTCGACTTTTCAATACAATAAAATATTTAAAAACATTACACACATATACTTGTAATATTATGTAAGTTTTTTGATGCACAAATATTACGACGTACGCAAATTGCGATTTAGTTCAAATTTTATAAAAACAACAAAGTTTTTGACATTTGGATAAAAGTATTGAATTTGACTAATTTTAAGTAAAACTACTGCGCTGTCTATTAGGTCAATCCCAAGTAACACAGACATGCTGAATAGTGTTTGAGTAAAAGTAATTCGAAAATATTTACAGATATAAGCTCCATAACGTGTGAGGAAAGGCTATTGAAATAGCCAAATTCTGAATAATTTTCTCTTTCTGCCTTAATAGCCATTTATGCTTGATAAAAGTTGTATTAAGGTCGACTATTATTTTTAAAGCTTAGTAATAACTTCTGTACAGCATAAAACGCAGATATTATTAAGCCTAAAGCATTACAGGTGACTTTAATTTGAAAAATATTGCCCGGGTCAGCATTTATCTGTATAATAGTATAAGTAGCTGAATAAACGTAATTATCTAATACTAATAAACAAACTTTTCTCAACTTATTGCTTATAAAACCACCATACTCTGTAAAACTGTGTCCACGGCAGCTGTCTTCTGAATAAGAGTGTAAGTAATTTCTAATGAAAGGAATATTAGCATTGTATTTTGAATAACAGCTTTTATTTTGCCGTCAAGTCATATAAGGTTCCACATTTTATCAATTATTCAACTACTGTATAAAAGTATTTTCTGTGTTCTAAATAGAGCTTATTTTGGTATAAGGGAAATAAAGTCATAGTTTATAGCTAACGTAACACAGATGGAAGTCGAATGATGTATTTTAATTCCGCAATTACTTGTAAAAATACCATTTTTAAAGAACTTATAACGAGTTTTTCTGGGTAGTAAGTGAATTAAAGACGTTTAAAACATTGTTTTACTACGAGAGCGAGCTTAGGTAGTCGTAATTTGAGTCAAGTCCGAACAGATCCAGTTAAAGGGAGTTCTGTACCTTCAAATAATGCCGTTATAGATTTTGTACAGAATTCAGAAGATAATATTTCCGCATCTAGTGAAGATAAATCAGATGTGAATTTTATTGAAATTAAAAAATGGGCTCTTAGTAAAAATATTTCACAAGTCGCACTGAAAAAATCAATAAGAGAATTTCATTTTTTATGTGAAATTTTGTTCGTGAAGTTACTTATTATAATTAAAAGCGTTTAAAATTATCAAAATTTCTTTTATTTCTCAAATTTAAAAAAATCCGTTCAATCTTATAATTACTAAATTAAAAAAACAGTAAGCCTTCTTGGGGATGATTTCTCAAACTCGCATATATTTAAAATTTTAGTGAGCTGGAGGCAAACTCCAGAGACGACGTATTGTACACACTATGGTCTACACATAACGTCATATTAGATAACTCTTCTTCTGCATCTTCAAAGGTTGTAAAATTATTTCTTTTTAAGGTACAATTCATTGAAATCCAATCCGGACTAGGTTGAGCATTTTCGTTTTTACAAAGGTAATCGGCATTAAATTTGGGCCATTTCAGTTTCGCTGTGCTTTCCCAGTGGGAAGGTAGAGTGCATAGTTCTGCTCTGCCCCTTCGTTGAGTAGAAACAATCTTAAACAGCATTCTCCTGCAAGACATTTCGCTTTATGTTAGGAACTTAGAGTAAGTACTATTTTATGATAGCTAAAAACAATAAAACTATAAAAACCTTTTAGAAACTATAATTTCGCGAGTTTAACACACGCCACGCACTAACTTGCAGCCGCGGTGCGCTCCCTATCTGTGAATAATAGTAACTGATCAATACGTGTAAATTACTCGATGTTGTTTGTTCTAGCTAAAATAATTCACTATGAATCTACATACTACTAAACTACCCCCATCGCATAGATGGTTGTAATTTTTTGTAATACGAAATTAACCCAACCTACCTAAAACTAGAAAAACAAAAACATAACATCGTTATAACTGCGTTTATGTACATGCTAAAAAAAATAAGAATAAAACATTATGCATAGTATTTGTGTTGTATCTTTTGCCACTGAATAGGTAGAAAAAAAACCCTTATTTGTATTGAAAAATATAAGTGGTCCTTTTTTGTAATTACTCATATAAATATATCAATTTTCCTGAGAAATTTGGTCCGTCGTATTATGTTTTGAACCCTGATTCGCTGTATAATTAATCACATTTAGTAGCGTTATCAAGTGTTATTCAGATACTTGTAGTGCCTAATCACTATTTCTCAAATTAAATCAGAGTTGTACGGTAAAATAGCTGCGTGGAGAACTTTTATAATGAATCGCCATTTTATTTTATTTTTAAGAAAATTATTGAAACATTACGTATATAAAATGCCCCATTTTAGTAATTAATTACAGTTAAAAATATATTTTTTGAGTAACTTAATGACTTTTGAAAGATTAGCATAACTGTTTCATCCTAAGTATTTTTGTCACTTCTAAAAGTCTTTATTTATATGTCATATACTATTACTAAAAATGAATATGAAAGCGGCGCGTGAAAAATGTTGAGATAATTTATATGCTATTCACGATAAAATATCTTGCGCAGTAATTTTTTACGTGTATCATGGTTATAATACATAATAACATTTAGGTACTTACCGATTCGCATAGTTCCACTACCATCTTTATTTTACTAAAAACTATGAAATTTCAAAACAAAGCACACACTGCACGATTAAACACAACTTTTTTTCTAATTCACAACTTAACTTTTAATTATGTTTGAAAAGTATTACGCAAATGAACATAATCCTGAATAATTTTTGAATAACAAAATCCATATGCATTTGTCTGAATAAATACGAAATAATAGCTATATTAAAGTGATGACAGCTTTTTTTCAGACGTTATTAAGTTAAGCCTGTTATTATTAAGCAATTACCCAAACTTTACAGCTATATTATACAGACTTATGCATTTAAAAATGTGCCCAAATTGCTTGAGTAACAGTTGAATAGACGTTCACTCAGACAATATCCAGACAATAGTTACAGCTTATAGTTTCGCGGATCACTAGTACTCAAACGTTATTCAGCATGACTGTGTTACTTGGGATGCGCTCATAGAAAGAGTAAAACCTTCGTTTCGATCATTTCTTTGAGGTTGCATTCTTTCTTGTATTTTCTCTTTGCATATTTATAATTATTTGCTATACACTTTATTTTATTAAGTGAAGATTGTTTATTGTATTAAGTGAAGACGTAAAAGACGTATAAATATACAGAAAAGAACTCAAGGTTTCCCGAAATTTCGAAAAATCCCAAGTGTCAATTATACTAACCCCCTCAGTAGGCGCCCTGTCTCTATTGAACAACGCAAAGGTATTCCAATTGACATTGTTCATGAACCGTGCCCTCTTCTCTCCCAACCCGAATATATGGCTCGTTGGTAGCACTGCTGATAGCTGCAGGAATTTGTCTGATAGGATCAAACCACCTATGTCTTGGGTGTTTACACTGAAAATAAAGAGCTAAATAAGTTTTATGGACAAAGCTAGAAGAAATTCATTTTCTTGTTTTTTTTTAAAAAAAAACGTTGCCCCATATTTGTATTTTCTCCTGTGTCACAAGACACCCAGACCCGGAACAACAATTTGTGGATCTCACAAAGAGTTGTTCCGTGGGGGAATCGAATCCGCGACACGTTGCTTGGCAGCCAGTTGCCCAGCTACCGCACCAACCGTGCAGTCAGTCAGAAATATTTAAAAAACATTGTATTTTTTATATCCATCTGCAAGATTAATTACTTTAAAACAAGAGATGTGATTTTTTACGGAATTGAATACTTTCAGCGATATATTGATTTCAAATATCGTGCGACGGTCCTCTTTTAGTATACTAACTTAAGTCTCTTCAATATGTCACTTCCAATATTAAAGTGACATATTGACTAAATTCTTTTACCTAAGTATTATTTTCTTTTTCCAAAAAAAAAAATTACAAATACATCTCCAGTCGCAAACCATCGACTAAATAGTTATTTTTTTTATTTTCATACCCCTGTCTGTCAGTGAATAAAACAATCAGAAACGGATCATAGATTAGAAATCTAAAATGCCCATACTTACTTACATTTGAATTGGAAATCTTTCAATTAATTGTGAAAAAAACGTGAGTGAACTTACATAGTAACATTATCAGAATTCCTTATGACTTTGAATCCAATGAGAGAACCATCGACTTGCACCCTGTACTTCTTCTGTGAGAGAGGTTTCGACACTATGGTTATTTCTGGCTGTATTGGCTCAAACCGCTTGTGTTCTGCGTCGTAAATCTGAAAATTTCATGAATAGTATGATTTTATTAGCACTTTGTAAATAATGACTTGTGCAAATTGCAAGCCTTTCGGGTTTTTTTTTTCGGATACATTACAGATAGTTTATGCGGGAACTGCTCAACTTCATTCTCATAGTCCTTTCCGTCATCTTACCAACAGATAATTGGCAAAACGTCATCGCTTCATCATAGATATCCCACCCACGCACACGAAGTGTTTAGCCTCCATATCAGAACCGCTAAGGAGTGGAATTCTTTATCGGAGTCAGGGCTTGTACACAAAACTGCGATGCGACGTCGCATCGCAAAAATCTGCGAGCTCCCTCTAAGCATCGCAAGAACTTGCGAATTGATTCGCATCGCGCATTCCACCGGATTTCATAATAGTAATTAATGGATGAACCCAAAATCTTCTTTGTTTCTTTTTCTGTATCTTCTAAGCAATAATAAAAGTGCAACAATAATATTTTGCTTCTCACCTTAATCTGCAGAGCATCATCAGATAGATACTTGAAGTCCATCCTCGCTACTTCAAAATCTCCTGGATACCCTGAAGGCCGGACTTTCTCCATGTAGACATTCATACCGTGCTTGTCTTCAGTCATGTTGAGGAATCGGAAGGAGTCGAAGTGAGACGGATAGTAGCAGTACGGCACTCCTTGAGTCTCTGTTGACTTCCAACAGCATCCTGAAAGTGTAAATGTAATTTATTACTTTCTTGTACAAAAGAAATAAAATCATCGCCGAAATGTGGCGTCCGGCCTTAGTCGAGGTCATTCATGATACGGAGCGAGAGGAACTGGGAAACCATTAGATACCTTCTTTTGTAAAGTAGCGGTGCTCGCAAAGAAGGAGGCAGTGCGCGTGAGGGAGATTTCCCCTCACGCCCAAACCGCCTCGGAAGGCGACAGTCCGAGCGTCGGGAATTCAGCGACGATAACCAGCCACCCGTAAGAGCGGGTCTGCAGACGGCGAGGAGGTGGCTCGCCTCCCGACAAAACAAGAACCGAGCGTACGGAATAGACCACCACAGACGGGTCCAGGGCCGATGTTTATCCGGGGTTGTGGGACCAGAGCAATAAGGTACCGGTACCGCGGCCTCGGCCTAATGCATGAGAAGGAACGGGGGGTTTTTAGTCAGTAAGAGTCTAACAGTCTGTCTCGCCTCAACCTGGGCGAGAGAAAAAGAAATGATGGCTGAATAAGTTGCAGTCATTCAGAGATAAGGATTAATACTAGATGTGTATGAAACCCGTGCTTCGACACAACAAATCAATCACCTAAATTAATTTAATTTTTGTCTTTTATACAATATGTAGATAATACACGGTTGTCGGTAGTCACTGATTATTAAGGCAGTATTCTCGTATATATAAAAGATTATAAAGCAAAAACAGCATGTAGAATACAACAACCTTTACGCGAACCCAACATGAAGGTCGTGTAAGCACGCGAATGTATTGCGGTATAAATTATAAAACCAATTAAATAATAATTAAACAGCATGCCTATATAATTATTAATGAGATTGGATGTGAAGTATTAATATTTTTCATAAAACGTGCGAAGGTCAGGAGCGAAAACTGATATGAGTTAATCCGAGGTTCATCATCTTTAACTGCATATCCTTTCATCAGTTAGTTTTGGGATATGATAAGCTTTATTATATGTATAGACAAAGATCGATTTTCATTCCAGACTTCGCGATGTTACTGTGAATAATTTCAATTAAATACTAGTATGCTGGAATTGTGGGTAAGTAGTATGATGTACCGCAGCCCGAACTCCCGAAGCAGTAGTCGGAACGGGGTGATTTTTAGTTAGTCTAACCATTTCTCTTAGCCCACCTAGCGGCGGGAGGAGCCATTTATTGATTTCCTCCCTCAAAATGTAACCGTTGCGGGATCGATTTCCTCATGAGCAACCACATATGTATATTCGAAATATGTGATTTTTGAAACATGTATTTACACAGGTACGACAAAATCGTTTTCTGGGTAGTTGTATAAGAAAATAATAACGCTAGAACTGAGAGCCTAATGAGAGTTTTCTTAACGTTAGCAAGACCGAAACTTAAAGGCGTTTAGCTCTCTGATTGGTTGGTTAACTTGGAGCAGACCAATCACAGCGCCGAACGTCATAAACATGTCGATGGCTATGACGCAAAACAAACTCGCACTAGATACTGTAGGAAAGTACACTACAGAAACTTACCTCGTTTAACACAATCTTTTTCATTCGACGCTCCTTGAGGGAAACAATCAAACTTCATCATCTCATCGACCTTCGAGCACATATCCTGAAGAACTTCCACAGTCCTCTCCGGATACACATTCTTCTTATTCAAGTCCGTCTTCTTTCTCTCCGTCGCATTACTTTTGTTCTTCGTACTCAAGTTATTATGGTCATGGTAACGATACTCCGGAGCTTGCTGTATAGGAAACTATTTATTAGTTATATCTCTATTATTATTTTATGGAGGTATTGGATTATGATTGCTAAACTAATTAAAATTAGGTACCTTTTCATATGGCATCGGTGATAATGGTTTCTTGATCGCATCTGGATGCGTTCTTTCCCAAAGTTTTCTGTAATTTAATGATTAATATTATGTGTAAATATTTGGATACAGATTCAGTAAGTATAAACCAAATTGAATAATAGTATACGTCGACCTCGTAAAACATACTGTTTGAATAGTATCTATGCATAAATATAAAACTAGTGCTATGTAATGCATATATAAATGTGCAAATTTAATGTAAGTTGCCCCATTCTTTAAAGTATAAACTTTTCAAAGTATAATAATTTCTAAATATCCATATTAAGTCCACCTTTGTGTACCTTGCACCTTTATGTACAAATTGAAAAACCTTTTATCTCAGATAATACAGTCCTTTACTAAAGGATTAACGGGAATATTGATAATTTAATCTCTTGACTTTCGAAACTAATTACTACCCCCTACATCAACAGCATTCTTATGCTGTGAAAATGAGTAATGGGTTCCTGTCCATTGCTCTACCTAATAACTCTTCTACTTCATAGCATCTACTCTTGGCAAGCATGTCAGACCTTTAAATTGCCATCTTCTGCTTGGAGGTAGTTTGAGAGTCTAGAAACTTAGTAAAGAACATTTTTGATAAAGAGTTTAGAAAGACAGATAGGTGCAATTTTGCGTATCCTAAACTACACTACTTTAGTAACGTAAAAAAAACTTTATTAATTTTGATGATAAGCATTATGTGTTTCGTGTGATTAGGAGACCCAATGCTTCCTCTATTCTTAAAAGTTCTCCAGAAAATCTCCAAAAAAGCCGGCAATACACTATATGTATACAAACTCCTGTGGTGTTTTTTTTTTACTTGCTATAAACTAGTGCTTGACTGCAATCATGCCTGATGTTACCATCAGGCAGCAGTGATGCAATCGTTGATGGTAAGGCACACTAGTTTATTAAGAGCCTATTCACTCTAGCCTTGAAGACACCTAAATTATATTCGGACGGAAAGACTGCAGCCGGCAAACTGTTCCAATCCCTCGATGTACGCGGTATAAATGACGAGGCAAAACGCTTAGTCCGGGTCGCAGGTGTCTCAACAACGTAAGGGTGGATATTTGCCGTACGGAATCAAATCGTGCAATTCCTGCGCATACTCTTGATGCGGGTATCTATAGGCGATGCTGATTGCTTAAAATCAGGTGATCCTTAATTACATAAAAAATGAAAAGAAAGAGTATATTCTCTTAATCGTCGAACGATAGCAATTTATTTTTTGTTAAGGGGAATATCATCAAATCATTAGTCCCGCCCAGAGTGGGGCGGGAGAGAGTGAATGTCAGACTCTTACTGATTAAAAACGCCCCCTGTTCCTTGTCTTGCTCTTGACCGAGGCCGCGGTGCCTCATTGCACTTGCCCCGCAACCCATAGCATAAATATTTCTACGGACCTGTAATGCTCTTCTCCCCAGGAGCCTCCCACAGCACCACCCACAGCCCACCAGGCGCCCACACACAGCGCACAGACTAGGGCCACACCCAGCATGCCTGACCCTAGCCCGGGCAAGTGCTCCCAGATTCGCTGAAATATGTTGCGACGCTCCGAAAAGCGCTGGTATCTGAAACAAAAAAAAATTAAACTCAAATTTAGTTTTTCTTTTTTTTTCTTAGTAGCTTGTAGAGGTGTCATGTCTGCAATTGTGTAAAGACACCATAAAACATAGAAAAAAATCTGATAAAACCAATCAAAAACTTTTACTGGTTAAACTATTTGTTTTTATGATGACAACATCACCGCACAATAGACACATTTTGTAATGCATACACTTATATAATAGTATTAAAAGACAAGTAGAAATTGCTACAATGTAAATAAATATTAAATACACAACTTTTTCATGTTTCTGTCCTAAAGTGCACAAAATATTTCTAACACAGCCAGCAGTACAGTACAGACTATCTGGAAATGGGAGTAATGTTGCTATTTATATCACTTTGATATTAGAAAATTTATTACACAATCAAAGTTCATGTTTACTGTTGAATTCAAATGTATGATTAATCAGGCAACAAAGTCTAAAATAATTGTTGCTATACAATTTTGTATTATGATACAATGAGTTAGTGATCATTTTGTGTCAGTGAATCGTTTGAATACCTACCTTTTGTTTTTTTTTCTATGTGTAATATGGATTTTGGTTAAAAACAATACAGTTACAATATATTACAGATTTTGGTCAAAAACAAAAAATAAGTAATGGTAATTCACCTTTCAAATGTGAACGCTGGTTTTGGGGTTGGATTAATTAATAAAATTCTTTGTTCTCTTCTCATCTTACATAACTTAACTTTTTAACTAAACTTAAGATTTTTTTATCAACAATGAGCACGTTTCAGACTCTTACGGCCTTATTATAAAACAAGGTTTTACTTTAGTCTAGGACTAAACCATTGAGCCAGTTTTCGTATTTCGAATTGAAGGTAGATGACAATAAGATTCAAAATTCAAAACCTGACTCAATGGTTTAAACCTGGACTAAAGATAAACCTTGTTTTGTAATAAGGGTGTATCTGACTAAAAACTACCCAGTTTCTCTCCTGCTATTGGCCAGGGTTACAATACATTTTGCAATTATACCCTCAACAATAACTGTTTTTTTTTCAAATCCTACCTACCGTGGTAACAAACAAATTAAATGTACTTACCCTTTTTTTCTTTTATGTATTTATTTGATACTTATTTCATGCAAAGAGGTAAATAGGCGGACTTACTACCTTAGGTATTTCCTACTTGCCTTGGGTAATGCTAATGCAGAGATCAGCCAATACTCGTGAAAGAAGCAAGCAAGCAGGCTTAATTTTAATAAGACATACATGACAGATAATGTTAATAATGATAAATTAAATCATCACTTACAAAAATAGAATTAATTTAATAAATACTTAAAATTTTATTTTTTTACGTAGTCAACATTTTACGGATGCGTTCCATACACAACGAAGAATGATGCGTTCCGGCGTAGACATGAACCATTATAATCAATAGTGCCTCTACCAGTACTTACTACAATGTTTTTCAATAAACTGAAACCAGTAAATCTTGAGGGAGGTTTTAATAAACTGCAAGCTAGTTTTAATATATTATCATGTGTACCCACTACAAATTCCACATTTCTAATAATTAACTAGCATGTAAGAAATGTTTACAATTCATAAACAGAGTCATAAACATGGAAGAACATTCTAGTTAGAATTTACTAAGTAACTTCTATAATGAATAATAAAATGAATTATGGTGTAATAATGATTTAAAAAATGTAAATTCCTAACATTACACTGCTTGAAAGCAGGGCAAACTGATATGAAAAGGTACATGATATTGTCATCATAAGTTTGATAAACAAAATAAATATTGTATTCATTTAATTTTGAAGACCATGAAGAGGTTGTTTTATAATTTTTTTATAGCCAGACACTGCCACATGCATCAATGAACAGGAGTATGATTGTAATGGAATCTTAAGGGTTAAGGAAGGACGTAAAGGTAGTTCTAGTTAGCACTCAATGGTTGTAACCTCCATAGAACAAAGGTATTAGTGGGTAGTTTTAATTGAATGTGTACAACTTACCTATGTTCCCTTGCTCCAGACTCTCCTTCATTTCTTGGCTTTGGAATGACTCCGCTAAACAGTGGAGCCCTGCCTGCCTTGTTGTTGTACCGCCCAAAGGGTGCAAAGGAATTTGAAAGCTTCCTCTTAAATGTAACACCTTTAGGGCCATTTAGAGAAGTCTCCGTTTGACTATCTGCAGCTCTGGAGCTCTCACCTTCTAATTCAGTCAATTTTGAATTCTTATCACTCTCGTAACAAAGACGATAGTTAATATTATCATTTAATGTTAAAAGATCGGTTTTAGAACCAGGAGATTTGTCACAGAAGTCTTCAAAAGACACAATCTCGTAATCATCGTCATCCTCGCGGGTCTTTTCAGGTTTATACGGTATTTTTGGCATTATAGTTTTTCCTAAATGCGACGCACGGAATCCATGTATAGCAGATACCTAATTTTAGAACTTGATAAATAACATTACACTTAAACTTTAAAAATAAATGATAAATAAAATCACTTTATTTGCATAATAATTACTGCTGTACAGGAGAATACAATACAATGAAGGAAAAACTGTTTTATTTGTAAAAAAATATCAAATTCCTTCGTTTGTTGTTGTTGGTATTTTTATTTTTTAAATCAGAGATAACTAATTGAGCAAGGTAACCTCATCATTCTGCCTGCAAAATAAAATATGGTCCTTTGTCAAAACAATTAGATAAGTATATTTCAATTTTAAAATCGTTTTTTATTTTAACTTAGGGGTTATAATCATTTATTCAATTTACATATTTGAATTATTTTTGTGTAATAAAGTCATAGAAAGTTAAAACCGACACAAAGCATACATTTGAAAATAAAATTATTTTGAATTTGAGGGTACTAGAGAAAACTGTACCATTTTGTGACCACCAATTTTAGTTAATGCGTGGACGATATGGTGGACTATTGATATTCTAAAAATTTCTTTTTAATTTGTTAGTTTTAAAGTAGTAAATTAATTAAAATGGATTGGAAAAATGCAAAACTTCTCTTTTTGTCAACTGCAACAGTGATTGTCGCTACACAAATAGTAAAAAAAGCCTATAAATATTTTTTTCATCCAAGAAATGTTCAATCTGAGAATCCTAGTGACGACATGTGCGATGATTTGCTAAATCTTAAAACCCGTGATATAAACGATGTGATAGTGTTCTCAGACGATGCGACTCGACATACAGTAAGAATACCGCCAACTAAAGAAATCACGATATGTGAAAGTAGAGATTTAAATTGCTACAAACTACTCAGATACATAAATTCCACACGTGAGACATTGGACGTGTGTATGTATCTTATAACAAGCGGAGAAATAGCAGAACAAATTATACGATTAGGACAAAGACATGTCTTAGTAAGAATAGTTGTTGACAGTGATATGGCGTTTACACCACCATCACAAATTAAAAAGTTAAAAGAATACAGTAAGTTGGAAATAATTTATATTTCATTTTTATTTTAAATTGGTGTCTCAAAAACGGTTAAAAACGATGTTTTAATTTCCAGGTTTTATCCAAGTGCAGACGACATCCAAGAGCAGAAAGACTTTTTTAATGCACCACAAATTTTGCATAGTTGACGGACCGAAAGCCATTCACCGTAAGAACATGTTAAAAGCTCATGCCGAAAAGTTAAATGTTCATGCGAAAGATATCAAAAATCCAGTTAAAATCCCGGCTAAGGTCAATGTCACTGGTTTTGTAATGTCTGGTTCTTTGAACTGGTCCTCCCATGCAATGATTTCAAATCATGAAAGCGTTATTGTTACATCACATCCAAAAATTGTCACAAAATTCGAAAATGAGTTTGGAAGTCTGTGGGTGGAAAACGAGCCGGTTGGTTTCTGAAATCTTTAAAAGTACTTATAATAGGTATACTTTTATTTCATACTAAGTAAAACTTCTTCCTTTTTGTAGGCATTGAAAACGTCGTGATTATCCTACATGCATTTTACACTGCACAAGTAAAGTGTTACCTTACAGCTACTTTTAACAACTTCTTGGTAAGTACCTGCTTTACGGATTTATATAGAAAACCATTCTTGTAATCTGGGTTTTTACTCGATTGCGATGACAGCAGCTGAACCCAAAAGGAAGGGGGCGTTGAGCAATAGATGTTTACGTTTCAAAAATTTTATTAAAACAGTAGGTAATAAAAATATATTATACATAATAATATCGTTAAAAAGTTAATAAAACAATTTCAATCTTTGGAGTGGTCCTCTATAGTCTATTCATTTCCCGTTCCTCAAAATTGACAGGAGGTCGACCATAGACAAGTCCATGTGCACTTCAATTTCGATCGATCATATGTTTTCTTTGTGTAGTTTTTTCAGCCGCTGTAATTCGAATTGGTTATAAAGTTCACGTGTAAAATTGCCTGTAAACCCTTAATAACTGGCTCGTTGTGCTATATTGATGCTCACTAGGCCCCTCTACTGTGTGAATTAATGAAATTTTGAGACAAAATTACTTAGTGCATAATAGGTGCATTTCTATGTGCACGTGCTTGCATTTTTCAGGCTAATTGTAAAGTTTCAGTTTAAAAGTGTGTTGCAAGGTGACCTTAGATGCATAAGAGCTGTCTTATTTACGCAACAGTCACCGCCCGAGCCCAGTTTTTCGGTTTATCCTATTTAAAACGTGTGTACAAGAGTGTTAGTATAAGTTTCAAATCTTAGGTTGGAAAATACTTTGGTTGTTTTATTACAACTCCGTGTCATCATGAATTTCGTATCCTGGATTAGTATTCCGTTGGATGAAGTGTTTGTGGTAAGTAAAATATTTTTTTTGCCTTAAAAACAGTAGTGAAATCAGGAAAAAAACAAGTTAATTTTGAAGGACATTCTAGAAAGGTCATAATGTTTATATTTATTTTTTCTATTTATAAACCATCTGTATTTACATTGCCATTATGCATCATAATAGTTTAAAGAGTAAGAAATGCCATTGGAGTAATTAAAAAAATATAAACAATTAAATCTTTAATTATTTGTTTTTGTTTTGATGGCTAATGACTATGATTTGTAGTTTGAATTTCATATTATTAATCATTTAATAAGAAAAGCAAGGATTGCTGAAATATTTTACAAACATGTGGAAATGCCACATAGGCAATGTGATATTAATCAATTATTTGATTCATTTGTACACTAATATCAAACCAATCAAAGGTACAGAAAACATAATCTATCCTTACATATTCTTAAAATATGATCTGTAATATGATTTAATATTAAATCTTAAATCATTAGACCATAATTTTATATGATAGTGCAGACTCTGTTATGCTTTCATTTAAAATTTTAATTTATATGTAAAGATTAGAACTTATAATTGATTGCATTTATCTTGGTACATTTAGCATAGCAATTTGATAATGAATATTGCGTTATTATAAATAAATGAGTTGTCATACTGCATACTTCAGTGAATTCATTTCTAGTTTTGTGGTGTTTATAAAGAGTCTATACACATGAAAGAAGAAGAGTATTTTATTATAAATATGTTCATAAAGTCCTAAGGTTTGATTTATACTTTATCTCTTATTGGTCTTTCAAACATGTGCTTGAAGCTCACGATTTCCGATGATCATCTCATATTACATCAGACTCAAGAAGTCCGGTTGTGTGTTTTAAACTTTTGAAAGGGGATTTTCTTCTTTATTCCTGATATCTTATTCAATGTAATTATAGATAATGAAATTCAGTTATTTAGATTATAAATGTGTACTGGTTTATATAGGTCAAATTCTAGTAAGGGTGTTACGGGATTCATACTAGAGTTATAATGAAATACTAATATGATTCTGATATTCTTTTGTCTCATAAAATTTGTTAACTTCTGTTGTAAATAAATATATTTTAGACATTAAAATTAATACTGTTTTGTTTTTGTTTCAGATAAATATGAAAATAAAATACCACATGTGCCAGTGTAAAATATGTGTTAAAAATATTCATGAAGTGAACGAATTTAACAAAAATTGTGCAAACGACCAATACAAAACGTGAAAAATTAATAATATTATTGGAATGTGTGAAAGTCAACAGTTTCAGTTGTGTTTATAAAGTGCACATTGGATGCAGTGTTCTTTCGCTAGATGGCGCTGTTTGGATTGTTGCTTAGCAAGTGAGCAACTTGTTCGGCTATTCGCCGCTAGGTGGCGTTAACGGTAAGTTTTAGTTTGATTTCATATTGCGTCACCAGATGTCGCTGTTAGATATCACTTGCAACACTGCCATCTAGTGGCGAGTAGCAAAAGCTAAAATTGTTTGCTTAAAGTGTAGATGGCGTTACTAGGATCAAATTTATTTGAGACCTATTTAAAATAAACGTTTTTTCCCCATTTTTTTTTTATAAGATTTATGATTTTATGTACGTGAACATTAAATACTTAAATAGCATAGAACTATTAACAAGAATTACTTTTGAATTAGATAATCGAATATATTTTTTCAGTAATTTTCGTCAAATTTCGTAATATCCTATACGCCTATATATCAGCAATGATAGTGATGATCCTAAAATAAGTCTTATAACAGAAATAAAATGAGTATTAAAGTATTGTCTAACCACCTACATACATAAAAAATCAACACGTACCTACCTTCATACCGAAGCCGAATCCAGTCGTATCGTAATGAGTTGATATTCATTTAGGGAATCTAAACTGAATTAAAATTTATTATGAAATATCGATTGTGGATATTGCTTATCACTATCAGTATTGAAGGCATGCTTCCAACGCGTATTGTTTTAAAGTAGGGTAGGGTAAATAAAGTTTTTTTTACAATACCTTAGAATTAGCAGGTATCTTTAATATCTTACATCTAAATGTTAAATTAATTAAAAAACAATAATTAATGAGCATAATTGGAAAAAAGAGACAATTTGACGTATTAAATCCATCTGCTTCAAACACTTTCAACGGTCAAGGACTGTCTGGCTTCAAGTCGCTTCAAAACGTTGTGAAATAACAGGTTATGCAATTTGAATAAACCAGCCTTGAACCTTATATGTAGACAAACTAGTCGGAATTCGGTTTTCCGAAAACTAATTTGAATTCCACCGTATTCCATTGAGACTGAGAACGCATCACTATTTAGTATTCCATTCTTATTTTAAATTTGAATATCTACGTTTCTTGGCGTAACCGTTGACATGACTACCACTTGGCTAGGTTGGTACTTTCACACACATTTATGTACCTAGATTGTTCTTTTTTAAGGTTAAAATTGATTAAGGTAACTAACGTAATTAAGGTAAGGTAACCAACTATCAGTATCAACCTTTTTCGTTATCGCGTGATATTTGATATAGTAATTTTTATTTAAAACGACAATTACCTTGTAATATCTGTTTTAAGTATCATTTATCGTAATCAATTCTCGTTTGCTTCTTTCTCGTCGCAAAAAGTTGTTAATAATTTTTGATGATAACTTTCGTGAGACACTAAATTTCTCTGCTCCTGAATAAGAGTCCCATTGTGACATGAAAGTTGAAAATAGTAGAGCTTTCCTGAGTTAAATGACCCTACTTAAATCACATAATAAGTCGTTATCCTCATTGATTTTAGTTGGTAATAATATGAAACACAGAATTATTTTTATTACTTATCTGTAGGTAGAAGAGAGAATATTATAACTTCAAATATTGTTATAAATTATATAAATTAAATTATTAGCTAGGTACAATTAATGTGTAATTAATTAATTATAAATAGTTTTACGATTGGACATTTACATAAATATGTACATAATGCGATTTATCTTACACAGACAGACTACCAACATGCTTGTTTCCGATTTTATTGCAAAAATAATTTTACCTATTTAATTTCGTACGATGATCTCAATGAGTACTGAAATAGGTAGGTAAAATAAGGTAAATTTAGGTATTTGTGTTGTATATTATAATATCATCATTACTTACTTTAAAATAATTACGTATAGTAACGTACATTTCAAGCTAAAGTTTAAAGTTTTCGTAATTATCAGTCTGATATTCTCGCTATAGGAAGAAAATCTAATAAGAATGCATAAATCATTACCTTCCTACCATCTCTTTTAATTTTAGCTACGAAGTGGGTAGTTGCCGCGTTCAAAAATAAATTATTTCAACTTTTCCACAGAATAAGATTTTCAAAAATAATCATGTTTTTATTAATTAATATCACAATATTGTAGCTCTTTTTTATTTTGACTAGATTTTTCATGTTTACCTTTATATTACGGCTTAATTTATAAAAAAAGTTACGTATTTCATGACCACCAACTAGACCAATTGCGAACTACTAACCATATTTGCAGTCGTAACTATTACATATTTAGGAACTAGCCATCCAACAAAAATTTCTGCGACATATAGAAATAAAGATTTCTATGAAATAGAAAATATTTCTATTCAAACACTGGAAGTCTGTGTTCGTCATCCATGGTACCTGGTACGTTTCCTGTCCAGAAAGTCGTGAGGACATGACATTCTTAAGAATTAATTAAATTGTAGTACTTACGTACCTACACGTCACATTTTTGCATTTATTTGCGTCTTGTTCTAAGAAATCGCCGCTTTATTTGTGCATTCTATACATGTATTTGCTTAGCAACACAGATTTTGTCATTCATTATAGTTTTGGTTTCCCTAAAGTAACTAGTCATCAGTGTAGTAAGTAGGTACTTGTTCTAGAAGATTCGTGATTGACTTCTTTGATAATTAGGCAGATAAATGTAACCTAATCTGTTTGACATTGTCTGCCAATTTAATCATAATCATTTATTCGTCAATTAGATGACACCTGTGTTCTTAAATTAGCATTAGAATAAAATTATCAAGAGATGAGGAACTAGCGATGTATTATAACTAGCCATAAAATAATAAGTAGGTACAAGAAGCGTATTAAATTTTATGTAGTAATAAAAACTGCCCTGAAATCTCATCCTTAAGTACTTAACATTAAAGACTGAATACATTTGTTATACACTATAAATAATTCATAAAACACGTCCTTTACGAACTGCTAAAAAAATCTGTTATCTACGATCTTACAAATTGCCACATTTCTAACGTATCAAGAGAATACAAAGTGCTTAATTTATTAGTTTTATTTGTTTTTTTGGGACACTTTGACCCGTGCATCGTTTTAAGACCCGCGCACATTCAATGTGAGGCGTCCTGTACAGATTGATAACAAAATAAACAGTTAGATAAAAGTTTTACAAAATAAGATTGTTTCTTGCTTAAAATACACTTTCTCCAAAATAGTATAAACGCTTATGTCATCATTAACGTAGTTTCAGCTGTGCTAAAGTTAATCAGGATACATTTTAAAACGTTAATCTCGTATAGTCTAATATTAGCGACATCAAACGAAAGTTCGATGATCTGAAAACAGTGTCGTGTTTTCAGTTAGAAAGTCGCCAGTCGCCTGTTGCTTACGTTACCAGTGTGGGACGAAACTTCCCTATGTTTGTAAAACGGTGCGCTTTAAAAATAGTATTCGTTTCGCTTTCTGTCGCTTAGCCGGCCGTGTATTTACGTCCTAATCCCAGCCGTGTGACTCACGTAACGTTTAACATTTTAAATGTTTTTATATTTACAAACAAAGCTACTGAAGGGTTAACAGCACCGGATGTTTTGTCCAGATATGGAATATAACGCTTTTAAAGGAAGTGGATAAAATAAAAAGGGCGGGTGAATCGGAACTCATAATCGATATAATCGTATAGTCGATCCGGGCATACGATTAATGTGCTGTTGACTTTTTGATTACTTAAATGTTGTATTGTGTTGGTGATCGAGGCTTGTTGTCACATTCTTGTGTGTGTTGGAGCGTCACAATTGGCTTAATCCACAATCCTATTTGCCTCGCTTATAAGAATCGAGGGAGTTTGTAACGTCAGACTGACGTGAATTCTCAGTAGATCTGGATAGCCCGTTGTTTCATTACGCCCATTCTCTGTCTAATAACTCATAACAATTCAATATTGACGAATAAAATGTAGTTATGAAGGAACCAGCCTCTTGGTTTACCTGTCCGGTTAGTCCATTTGTTATCCGCTAGGAATCGGTCATATTGCATCAGTTACATTTAATTGACATCGCCTCGATTGTTATACTGTGGCTGTATTCGATTTTGTGGTTGAAATCTCTGAAGCACTTGAATCGTTTTATGTATGATTATTCACATGTTTAGGGAGATTGTTGTTCCTCTTAAAACGAGTTAAGTACCTTAACACATTAATTATAGCTGTACTACTTCGAGGAATAAAATACTGACTAGCTTCCTACATTTAGACGGAATTTATCGTTGTCAATATTATATCAGTTATCAAACCATGACCTTGATTAATGTATTACTGAGCTAGTTTCAATTAATATTTTTGCAATCGAATAAATAAATGGACGATCTCATTAATTATTACACGCACTGTTTGGCGGACGTGTTGCCGGTTGAACAGGTCATGCTCGAGTCCGCGACACGGTAACGATGTTGGAACATCATCAATCTTTTTATAACTACCCACATAATTAATGCGGGCGTATGTTACTCGAGTTAATACTTAACAGGTCATTATTTAATTGTTGTGTCTTGTGTTCACAAGTACAATGTTTTGGTTCTTGTGCATTGCGTATTTTTGCAAAAATGCTTATCGAAATAAATTACTTTATACTTATATAGTATCATAGTACATCTAATAGCGAAACTAATATGTAGTTTTTCATAGTTTTCAAATATGCAAAT
This sequence comes from Spodoptera exigua, assembly GCA_902829305.4. Taxonomy (NCBI): domain Eukaryota; kingdom Metazoa; phylum Arthropoda; class Insecta; order Lepidoptera; family Noctuidae; genus Spodoptera; species Spodoptera exigua. The sequence continues at coordinate 12,602,326 of LR824619.2, read as the reverse complement.
GAAACTGACAAAAATGCTTCACACTAGCTGCCCAGTATGAAAAGTAATTTAATTTTGTATGAACTATGTACTGCATAAAGTTTTTCGGGTACTTAACTATAAGAACGTGGTGTAACAGGCTCTTAAAATTTTATCATGTTGGGGTTTTGGTCTTTATAATGTTATAGGGTATAATTTGTTTAAAATATTGTGTTGTAATATGTTATGTTACGAAAACATTGTTTTGTTTAGAAAACATTGTTTATGTTGCCGACTTGTTGTACATGTTGCTTTCGAGGTTGTTTGTATATGTAGGTATTATATAATAAATATTATATTTTCCTTATTTAAAGATACTTACAACTTTATTTTCATGGCACTATAGAGTCTTAGTCTTGAAAACTAATAGTAGTACTGATTATTTAGATAATGTAAACTTTTACCTTTAAACAACTCTCAAAGATGTACTTAATCTGTCTTTTACTTTAACTTCGAAATTCAAATCGCGAACGGAAAATTTCATCTTTAGAACGTCATGGCGGCGTATCTTCGTATCGTCCGTTTAAATGTTTTTTTTTTTTAAACAGAGAATATAGAATATATTTTTAAACCATAAAGAAAGATACGGCCAGCGCAAAACTAAGTAGATACCTCGTTTTGTTACCCGACTGCCAAAGAAGGAGGGTAATGTTTTTCGAGTGTATGTAAGTATGTATGTATGTCTTTTCCTTTGTGACCTCCTGCAGCCTAAACGGCTTGATGGATTTTGATGTATGAGGTATAGTTAGATTTGTCTTGATTACGGGAGTGTCATAGGATACATTTTATCCTAAAAGTCCCACGGGATAAAGACATAATAATATTTTTTCTAAATTTCCCTTTAAAAAAATATGTATGCGGTATCATTAGATTCATTTCAATCACGGGAGTAATTAATATAGGATACGTTTTTTCTCAAAATTCCCACGGGAACATGTTAATTCTGCGTCAACGCAAAGCAACTCATGCGTTAGCAAGCAAAAAGATAGGGCGTGGCCTGGAATGCGGCGCGCGGCGCGGTAAACAGCTAAAAAGTTATAAATAAAAAAATTATTATTAAAAAAACAAAATACCCGACTGCACACTAAAAAAAGAGTAAAACAAGCCCCACAATAAAAATTTACTGAATATAATTTATAAATGTTGATGGAAAGCATCGCAGGCGGGGACCAGCTTGACCGCCACCAACGAAAATTCTGCTAAATGGTGCACAACAGAAATGACTATAAATAAGCCTCTGTTGGTCCCCGCCTGCGATGCTTTCCATCAACATTTATAAATTATATTCAGTAAATTTGTATTGTGGGGCTTGTTTTACTCTTTTTTTAGTGTGCAGTCGGGTATTTTGTTTTTTTAATAATAATTTTTTTATTTATGCTTAACTAGCGTGCACCCACCCCGGGTTCGGACGGGTGCAATACTGATGTCAGATTACTATATGGATGTTATTATGCATATAAACCTTTCTCTTCAATCACTCTATCTTATAAAAAATCCGCATCAAATCCGTTGCGTAGTTTTAAAGATACATACATAGGGATATAGGGGCATAAAAAGCGACTTTGTTTTATACTATGTAGTGATAGTTATGTACTTATAACAGAGAAATACAATAATTCAGTGTATCCCTGATTTTAAATCATACTGACAGATTTAATTAAGTCTCATTCCATCCTTGCCATCTGCCCCGCGGTAATAAAATTGACAGTTCGATAATACATCTCATTTCGTGCATTGGTTTGCGGGATTATATCATAATTAATATTTTGTGTAACCTATTGTAGTTTCTCGATTTAAATTAAGCTTTCAAATTCAGACTTGACCTATAACTGGTGCTTATTCTTTACGCTGCCTTCTCAATAGCAATGAACAGACAAGACAAAGTCAAAATCAAACTATAAACAGTTACTTTGAAATGTCAAAATCTATACTAATATTATAAAGAGGTAAAATTAGTAAGATCGTAAGTTTGTAAGTTCGCATGTAGGGGGTAATCTTAGGAACTGCTGGTCGTGTTGCCTAAATTCTTTCACTGATAGATAGCTAGAATGTTCCCGAGTGGTTTAGGCTATAAAACATCACTCCACAATCAAATGGAGCCGAGCAGCGGGTGAAACCGCACGAGAGTAGCTAGTATAAAAATAATCTGTTCGTCAGTAAAGCTAGGTGATCGTTCCAAAGTGTAAATAATACGAATACCTAGAGAAGAACAAGCAAGAAACTCCATCGTTACTCTTCAAAAAATATACGTTTTACAAGTTCACTAATGACATTATTTAATGTATATTATTGTACCCATATGAGAGAACAATGCAGAGAACAAATTGTTAAAAAACGGGAAGAACTTATGATGGGATCAATTCGCAAATCAACAGGATGAAGCCTACTATTGATACGGGAATGTTAAACCTAGACGTGCAACACAGGATCAATGTGTGTACAACGCGACTAGTAAGTTATATTCAGTTACAAATCCTACAGTTAATCTTCCTCAAACCCCGCATCAACACACCACCATCGCCGGACTCAAATTACCACTTAATTCACCTCACCGACACACAAAGCACCTATAAAAATATTACAATTGACAAAACTTTGTGTATTCCCATACAATAAAGTTTATTGCCTTTAAACACACATCATAATAGACATGTTGTTTAAATGCTTGCATATTATACACTAGTATCTATATAAATAATGTTATTTACGAGCAATTTGCAAAAGTGCTAGTTTACGATGCTCTTAAAGGGACATAATGTAGGGGTCTTGTTTATACTGCATGGTTCCGAACGGCTTAGCTGTGAAGGGGAGGCGCGCAGATTGTGGTCAGTAAATAACAACATTGTCTGGGATATTTTTTTTTCTTATAAAGCCTACTTAGGAGAATTAGCAAAACTCATTATGTAATGAATGTCTTTGAGATATTCTCCACAATCGTACAATACTGTTCTCATATCAAAAGTGGTTGTCCGCGGTTAAAAAACATCAAAGTGAACGTAAAAATGTCGTGTAACGCGAGTAAAATTAATTTTCGCGGCTGATATCATAATTTTATTAATTAATTAAGTTTAACACGCAAGTCGCGTGAATATGATGACTTGCTCTGTTCCGCTACTGAATCTGCTATGCTGTGTTCATTACACAAGAAATTATATTTTTAGTTTTATTCATACGGATAGGTACAAAGAACAAATTATTATCCCGCACACACCGAGTATCGAATAATGTCCGCCATTTTTTGCGCAGACTAGGTTCGAGAATAGAACTTAATTATTACGTGTGCGTATTATCATACAGATGATGTTATTATAACTTTTCTCGGGATATAATGGGCTGACGTTAACGCGTCGGTTGGCACAGCCTCAGGGCGTTGCAGCTTTCCAAACTTTGAATGAGCTCCTTCGCTCCGCATGGCAACAGGATTAGAAACGCTCCAGATTCTCATTGTCAATACACGAATAATTGAATTTTACCTTCTTCTATGAGTTTGGCATCACCTGCATTTGGTCTATGTGAAAAAATGGATCCCCATCCCCATATATTTGGCGTCTCGTTACTCAATGTCTTGTGCCTTTGTGTGCTCAAGACTATTGTCTGACGCGAATTTTGCCGCGGGCGACCCTAGTTCCGTATTAAGCAATTAAGCCCTTATTTATAGTGGGGCAGTATTGATTTACGACTGTTCCGTTTTGTCGGTTGCGACGTTTTGTAGTTGTCGGTGGCGGCGTCTTCCCGCCAGGTGCGACTCGTACTTTTTTTCTTGATAGCATTGTGGACGGTTTCGTTTCAAACTACAATGGTTGCGAGATTTGCACAAAAACGTGGCGTAAAAAGGGGGGTTCTTGAAAAAACTATGGTTATGCAGAATGTCCAAACGTTAGTTCGTTGGACTGTAGTCGCGTGCCGTAAGCTTTATATTTAATAGTTTTTTTTCGCGCCAGACCCAGGTGAAGGCGCAGCTTGACTCGGTCTCCGTGATCACGAATAACTCGATTAATTCCTTATATTGTTTTATAAACTAACTCGAATTACACTTCTTTGTTGTTTTTTTGCCGAGAAAAGGAAATTGATTCCTGTTTAAATGTCATCCTGTAAATTTCTTTAAAATCTTATCTATTTCCGTATGCAACGATTAGTCAATTAAAAACGATTCGTCTTTAAAAGTTCGTTGCCACGGATCACAAGATAAATGCGTGTTATTCTTCTGCCTCAAGCACTCCTTGACACGAGAGGCACTAAAAATACTTAAATTGATTAGTCGCCTAAGCGTTACACGTTTTGAATTTTATGTTTAAATATTGCACCGAGTTCCTGAACGTGTGGGAGTGTGTTTATAGTTGTGCCGCCTCACACAGCATAATAAAATTGACACAGTCTGTAGTGTCAATCGGTTTGATACCCCCAACAATGGTTCCCGCGCTTTTACGGGATGAATGATTGAACGAATGAATGGATCACTGCGGGCGGTTGATGACTGACTTTGTACTTGTGTGTATGACTAAATTAAATAAATATTTTATTGTAGTTTATTTTGAATGATGTGGTTCGTAAAAAGGTTTTTTATTTATTTGTTGTGGTTCGGTAAACGGTTATTGATGATTTTTTGATTGGCTGCTTTTTAAATGATGATGTAATATTGCGTCTTTGTTGTGTAGCTTTGATTTGATGTTTTCAACGTAAATGAACATTCATTTATAATAAGAAGAAATAGTGTATTTTGTACTCATTTTTACTATACGAGACTTACAAATTGTTCGTAATTAAGAATTCAGACAAAAATTAAATTAATTATAATGACGTGGAATTATGTAAGGATTTCCATAATGAGCCTGTTATTGCAGCTGTTCGTGCATTAAAATGTTATTTTCTATTCAGTTGCACACTGGCGAATGCATACCTGAATCTAAATGTAAAATTTTGCATAATAATTATCATTCGCTTCGTTATACTGTGGCAAACTTCCGCTGATGAAAAATTACGTCTTATAATAACAGTTCCTCTTTTGAATCTATTAAGGAGTCAGCTAGTCGAGCATTTTGAAGATATTAATTTCACGTGATATGGTTTACAGGGTGCATTTTTAATACAACAGGTAACAAAACATAGTTAGCGCTTGTCCGCATCGCGCGATTTACACTGTGCGATTGGTTTTTTCTGCGATTTTTTTACCTCTCCGGTTACTTCTATACCATTCTATCTGTTAGATAATTGCGAAAATATATAAATCAGAGCGTTTTTATCTTATTTCGAACAGGCGATATATAAATTTGTTTCTATCCTACTTTAACTTTAAAGCGTTATAATTGTAACTAAATTACTACTTAATAATAAAAAAGTAGATAGTATAGGTACATAGTTACCTCGTCTATATTATTGTTCGCAGTTCTAACTAAGTATTAGTAACAAGAATAGATACAAAGTAACTTTTTCACAGAAAGCCTCGTCCGGAATGCAAGTCCGTTATAGCATTGATGCAAGCGCGCGATCTCTGAATATTTTAGACGTATGGTCTGGCCTGCACGCGCGGCTCCTCAAACAATTCTCGTTGAAATTCACCATCTTTTTAACACTGTAATGTATACCAAAGAAAAACGTTGTAATTGCACATTGCGAAATGTCTGCCGGTCTATTATTAGTTTTTGTTAATACGGCGTTTCGTAGAAATTAGCCGGCTGCCTCAAAATCATCTGGATGTAAACATTGTATTAGACTTTACGGGTAATTAACATTGGAGTACACACGGTGCTTGCTTTTCCAGTTACTCACATCCAACGTACTCGTGTTGCGTTCTTATCGTGACTTTGTTTCGATATTATGTGTTATTCTACCTGTTATCCAGGTCATATTTCATCCAGAACCCAATAAATTTAATCTAAATCCCGTCAATAGTTTTCTGATCATTCGTCCAACAATGTTTCCCATGCGCACTTAGTCTGGTCACATGAACTTATTGATGAATGATCCTTTTATACGTCAATCAAAAACATTTAATTTCAAATATAGAACTGTCCGTATATCGGAGGGGATCTATAAAATCAATCACTACAGTCGCCGAGTAAGCGAGGGACGGAATAACGGTTCACGACAATTTTCCAATATTTTCACTTTTTTTTTTCATCTCCCCATCTTGTTTGGACAGGCCCCTTGGCTAAGAAACTTTGAAAAGTATGATTTTTACGGATATTAAACCTATTTTTCGGGACGGGGTGCCCTTGTAATGTTTTATAGTGTCTACAGTGAGAGTCTAGACAAATTTCTTAAGTTATTTTGAAAGTTGGGCCAACTATTTAGTGTCTTCAAACTTTGGTAATCGATTGTAGGTCTATTAAACAAGCTTTAAATTAATTGTAGTTGTCGAGTTAACTTGAATTTTAGTGGACTTCATCTTCTTGATAAGTTTAGAGAACAGTTTTAATAGATACAGTATTAATTATGTACAACTATTTTTCTAGAGTGCCTAGCTCATCTAAACTTTGCTTCAAGCTAAGTAATTATCTTAATGCTAAAGCTCTAGAATCATCTCAAACTTATCTTAATTACTGCTGGATCTTATCTCTGAAAAATTTCCGACGAAAATAGATTAAATTGGCATTAAGTACGATTAACATTTTCATTTGCAGCTGAAAAACTTTTGCAAAAATTAACTTGCCTTACGTAATTAAAAATAAAACGTATAGAAAAGCGTTATTTAAAATTTGCTCTGCAGAAAAACATTCATTGAAATCAGTCGATTGCGATAGCAACAATGGATTTCGAACGTAACGTCTTTATTTATGAAATAAAAAGTTTTTAATGTTTCAACACATTAAGTTCGCGTGTGCGGCGCGGCGTCCGCTTGCATATATGCACGTTACTCTTACGGGATATTACAGGGAGTCGGCTCGTGTTAACTCAAATATGTGTGTAACTAACTAGTGTGGTATTAAATATTAATGGGAGATCGTTAGCTCACACGCGACCGCGTCTAGCCGGGACGTAGGTTGTAAAGCCGCTTTTTATTGACTGAATTAGATCTGGCCCCTTCTGCAATGCGCGGTTGTTGAGGGCGACGGCTAGTTTTCGAAACTAATTGCCAGACTGCGGAATTAGCCGGGGTTGCAGGGTAAGCGCAATGAGGCACCGCGACCTCGGCCCAGAGCAGGAGAAGGAACAGGGGGGTTTTTAGTCAGTAAGAGTCTGACACTCCCTCTCGCCCGGCCCTGGGCGGGAGAAGTAATTTGATGATTTTCCCCTCACAAAAAAAAGATTGCGGAATTAGGTAACACATACTTAGCATACTTGGAGCCCGCTTTACAACAATTGTCTTAAGTCCCCCATAAACTTATGTGGCTAATATTAGTGCCATTTTATCTTGTACATAGTGCCATTGTACTATAGTTTATTATAATAGTGTTTTTGCGTTCTTAACTGCTCTTAAATCCTTGTTAGATTTGTATTTATTCCATTAATTACACGCACTTTTTCCGGTTCGTTACCATATTCAGAATTGTGTCCCTAATAGGTACAATGTCAATAATAAACACATTTTATGCGTTGAATATCAATTGGGTTAGGCGCTGGAAAAACCTCATAATACTGGTGAATTCTAAAATTAATGCTTTATCAATATGAACCTGCACTTATCAGACTTAGGGAAATACCCTTAACCGATATTTTGGTGTTGTTTTCCTTCAAGGAAAATTGTGAAAAACGCATAATATGCTAAGTGCTTAGCTAGAAGTTTTTGAGTGGTCAATAAAAACGGTGAAGTAATTTTAGGTATGTAATTTATTTACAACTTTGATTAATTATTATTACGGTTTTATTTACAAATTATTTATTAAACTTGTGATGCTTCGGTGTTGCCAACTATCAAGTGATCCGTCCATTTTTTCGACGTCTATTCCATTAAAAATATACAAGTATAATAAAAACTTTTTATATTATATCCTCTTTTGAAATGTTAACGTTAATTTAATCATGCTGTATAAAGTATTTACTTTACAATACCTAACTTCCACTCTATTACGATACCTAACTCAATTTACAAATGAAATGAATTTACAAGCCGCGTTTTTTTGCTTGGAATTCATTTTGCATCCGCAATTATAGCGTGGGCGGCGATCTCTGGCAGACTGCGTGAGGTCTACCACAGACCTCAACAAATACTACAGACACTAGCACGTCAAACTAACCACAATTTTTTAAACACATTTTTAACTTTAACACAATGGAATAAGGTTAAAAATGAATTGAAGAAATTTGTTAAGTTAGTATACTTTGACGTGCTGATACCTAAATATTGGATTCAGTATCAAATTAACACTAACGTGTTAATAAACCCGTGTTCGTTAAGACATGACGCGGGCGGCCGTGCAATCACTGACGAGCTAGTGATGAACCATTACGAAATATTTGCATAATCGACTAATCTACTATGCAGTTCCGAATAGCTATCATCCATTATAATGGTCGATTTCAATAAACGAATCTTCATGGTGTTAGTTCTACTTTTATGGTTTGATCGAGCCTTGGGCAAAGCCTTAACTTGTTAGAAATTAAATGGTTCATGATTGCATAAGATTAACTATAGTCAAATATAATCTTAATAATATTGTGAACAAACAAATCTCTTAAAGTATTTTACAGAACAGCAATTAACACTAACAGAATAATTAACCAAACCATTATGAGCTAAATAAATCCATTACGAGTTATTAGTCATCATGGCGGCCCATCTCTAAAAGTCTGGCAGCAACTTCGCGCCTAAATTTGAAATGAGAATGCGTGAGAAAACGCTTGCGGCCCGTCTTGAATTACGACGTTCGGAATGTGAATGAACGCCTCTCAAAAAAAAAAGTACTCAAGAAGTTTTTGCTTGTTAAGTATAGGAGTAAAAACTTTCTAGGTCCGCTATGATAAGGAAAATTTGCACAAAATTTTGCTTGTAAATCAATTTATAAGTCATTGTACATGTCAAGAACCTACATTAGAGTATGTTTGCGGTCTGCCTAGCCGACTCTTGTGTCGACGAACTGCTCTTAGCACGCTTGACGGATGTTGTGTGTGGTAAGAAATTACTTGTGATAATTTTAGCAAAGAGGTTTCATTAGGACAGCTTTTTACAGGCGCGCTTCCTGTGGAGAGGTATAAATGGCAGAATTGTTAGCTTTTACAAAATTGAGAAATCTTACAAAATAGTTCTGCACGGTATTATTATACGGCATTAAATAGTTCTATTTGTATGTAAATAAAGTCTATAATACAAAACGAACTTCGAATAAGTCGAAGATCAAATGTCAATGCTCTTTAGTGCCTTCTGTCCAAGTGAACGCATCCAAGGTGCAAGCCCCGGTATCATAACCCGTTTGCTTCAATTACGTATTCTTACACCTTTAGAATTAACTTCTTCAACGGAATCACTATTAATAAAACTTCCTTGAGCTGTTATGACACAAATCATTGTGTATAAAAAAATAAAATCGTATTTAATCCCCCTATTTATCCGTACGGGGACGCTTTTGTTTTTTTTTACCATCAAATTGCGCTATAGAATCGGAACACGTGCTGTCTTCAAGAAATTACGGGTTCTAGGGAGACGTACGATATAGTTTAGTTAGACACGGAGTAGGGTGTGTGTGTGATACGGTGGCCATAAGTTTTATGGGCGTTTGTGGGATACATCCAAGTGTCGTACAATTAGACAAGGGGATAAATCGATTTCAATTTGTTAATTTTGAATAGGAACACGCTCATTGTTATCTAGGTAGTTACCATTATTTTAAGTAGGTATGCTTAACAATTGCATCATAGCTAATTATTTAATTAACTTTCTTTGAACTCGTGTCATTGATTTTCACCTTGAATTTATCGAATAGTTAACAATAAGGTCTATCCAAGGCTCGTAACACTGGATCCAACCAGACAAGTCTCACTTACACCCTACGTTTTATAGTCATATTTACGAGCGAACTTGCTTTAATCATAACCCTTCCCCTTGTAAGTCTTAAATTTTTACGACAGTCCTTGTTGAGCGATTGTTGGAATTAGTGTTTGTAACGACACAGTCCACGGTAATGGGATCGTTTGGTCACATTATACATGAGCATGCAGCGCCGGGTGCGGCAGATGGCTCGGCTCAGACGTTCCCTTTTCAATTGCCCATCTCCACCAAGCACCCATTTTTTGCCCCCAAACTGATTGTGATCACTACTATTGTAACATCCATTGTACCACACAGCATTGTTGCGGAGAAATTCTTAGATTCTCGGCTTTTCTAAGGCATATTGCAAATTTTCTTTTTCTGCAAATTCTTATGAATCGGTGGGAACCTTTTTGCGATTTTGGATTAGAATTGAGGGTAATGCAGGTAAAGTATGGGGATTGCGATCGTGAGATGTCGATTGCAGCATTGATTTTGATGTATTGTGTTACAGTTTTAAAAGCTCCCGTTTTGCTCTAATGGTAACTATATTGTGAGGGTACATAATGTAAATTAACATTACTGGAAATCGTTCCACGGTATTTATTCAACATCTGTTCTAATATTGATTTATTGAATAACTGTTGCAATAAATAATCGTTTTTGCGGTTTGAGTCATGGAGAGTAGAGCATTTGTGTGTAACAACGGTGAACAGCGGCATATCAATCCTTAACAAATTGATCAATTTGAATTTTTATTTTCTTTCCATCTTACGACTTTTTATAGCTACTCCTAGAAACACTTCAACATTATTTAGATAGTCCGCCGCTAAATATTACAAATTCGTCGGCTCTATTTTTCTTCAAAGGGACTCCTACCCTTTGAATAGTCATCGGCAGCCCTCCTGGCATTTCAAGTGTCTGAGTTAAACACTCAGAATCAAGTGGCCTACTTGTGCCAGTTCGCCGCAAAAACTTGTGCTTCTTGTGCTACATTTTTATAGCCGTGCTTCCAAAAAGTCGACCGTAAAAAGGTCTTACGTCTGCGTGTTTTAAAATTTCAGTGTATCGAACAAGCAGATCACGTAGTAACGACCCGAGTGCCTTGCCTCACAATTTTGTGACCTTTGTTCGCTGCTATTTGGCCCTATTTGGGTCTTACAGGATTTAAGTTAATTTCGTTAGTCCTCGATTTCAGGGTTGAAGGGATCTAAGTAAAAGTATCGATCGCTTACTGACTATGTGTAATAATAACGCAGTCGCCAACAACATTTCCTCACTGGACAGTAATGGCAGCGAGGTCTATAAACGGATCATAAAACTGTTCATCATTAAATCAGTCTATAATCTCTTTAAAGTCCATTTTATTACGTGTTCAAACTGCCATGATTATTCGCCGTATGTCTCGGAATGTCAATATCCAAGTCCATTTCATAGAAAGCTCCACTGGCAATTTCCGCCCATAACATGACGTAAGCACCGCCCAAATGTCCCAATTGAGTTATAAATCTTGCTCAACGTCTTTATTTTAAATTCATCAGTTGTCCATTTTGTGCCTAACAAAATTAGCGGGCACTTTTTAGTCCCCACCGTTAGATTCGAGTCACGTATGAACAGTTAAGGCGCATCTCAGCATTCGAGGGCTGAGTTTAATCTCGGAGGAATGTCGGACGCTCATAACAACGCCAGTTCTGAGTTATGGGCCGATAAACGCGACGGATTTGAATACTCCGCGACGAGACGGCGTCAACCCCTTCCTGATGAGGTACATGCCTAGATGGATTCTTCCGGAGACTCGAAATTAGGAAGTCTCTATAGTCTAGTCAGATATTCAGGACAGCTATTTGCATTCTCTTCTACGCCCCATCAACTGTCAGAAATGAATGCCATTATTTTATTTGAATTAAACCATCTTCAGTGGTTCTAAAGATGGCTTTTCCTTTTCATTGTTAAAAGATTCTATATTATAGATATATTCTTGTAAACGTTTCACGAAAGAGCCTTCCTTGAGTTTGAGTTTGTGCCAAAAAACAAAATTGCTTCTTTAAAAAAAGCATTTTAGGTTTGATTATTGTTTTTATACGCTGATACACCTAGATTAAAATATATTTTGGGAATGAAAGGCCATTGAGGTTATATTACATTTCTGGGAAGTCTGACTTGCGGATCGTTGACAATAGAAGCACCATGGTCACGTAGTAACTGGCTATAAAGTGTTTGTTAGTGTCAAACTAACCACGGTCAGACGAAATGCGTCGGTCGAGCGTCAGTGAACGGTTGGTTGGTTGACGTATGAGCAATTATTTTACCGTAGTTAAAGCTTTAATTTTTCCCGGTCTGCCTTTTTAGTTAACTAGGTAGACTGTAGTACGATCCAATTTTACGCCACTTTTTGCAAATAATTTAAAGCGTCCTTATGGGATTAAAAAACATTTGCTTCATGGCAGAAATTGTGCTTATTGTTTAGTTTTATAAGACTGGCTTTCAATTGAATTTTTCATTAAGAATCGCATTCTTTGACAGCAAGTACAGGAATTATCTGCTTTTACAATACAATTACACAATAGTCGGACAGTGGTTCTTGGAAATCTTTTGTGTATGTCTAAGTGTCATCTACAAAATATTCTTCGTTCGTACAACTAAACATTCCTTGTAATGGCTAGCAATTCTTATTTGAATGAATTGCTTAACAACAGGTCATATTTTAGCTTTTATGACAATATGTAAGGTTGCTTGTCTATTTTATTTTGTTGTAGAAGTACAGAGACCTTAATTGCTTGTTTGTCATCCGTTATTCAGTGACTTATTTCAGTTTCCCCTTGTTTTATGGTATTAAGTGCTCTAATACAGAACGGAATTGCAAATAGCATTTTTCACCTTCGCCCCCCTCTCAAGGACTCTAGGGGTATTCTAAATCTTTTCTATTAATGTGCAATAAACAATATTTTCGTCTAGACTGTATAAATATATCAGAGGTCTAGGTATAGGGGATTCAAATTTAATGGCGTTGTTTGCCTTTATGTGTTTTGTTTTATAACTTATTTTCTAGCTACAATTGCTTCTTACGTCATGGGGGATGCACTAATGCTATTTGTATGTTCCTAACTCTTTAATGGCAGTCGCGTATGTGTTCCGGAAATTACTGGACGGAGACAGATTTATCGTTATGGTAATTCCGTCTACATTCTGCACTAAAAGTACGCAGGGTGGAAGAGACAGTATGTCTCAGAACACATTTCTTTGGTACTTACACGGTTCTAAATTTTAGGGATGGATTTATATACTCTTTTAAGGTCTTTCTATTTTATGTTACAAGTAACAATACAATGTATGCTGTCTTGAATTGTAGAAGTACTTGCGTTACATTTTTATCATTTAATCCCTTCTAGACTGTACAACGTAAATGGGAACATTTCACGCAGTAATTGCTCTATTTGCAAACTATAAAACCCATTTAAACTCTGAAATCTGAAATACCTCACGGCTATTCTATTTTTAGCGTCCTCCTCTCTAAACCCAAGGTCTCTCAAGATATGAATGAATGTGACAGATTATCGATCGTGAACGTACCGACCGGTCGATCATGCTTATCTAATGTTCCAAGTAAATATTGGTTCGGAGCATACCAAGAATTTTGGACGCAGTAAAACGACGTGCGAAGGGAGGCTTGCTTAAATATTTAAAAGGGTGTAGGATTGGATACGGTGTGGGGAGGTATGGTGTACTGTTTAATTAATGTACTCTTTTATTTCTAGTTAATGATATCCGGATATTGTTCGGTTTTGTTGCTGTGTAAATATTGATGGACAAGCTGAACGGTTACAGTTTAATGATTTGATAATAGTCTCGAGTCGGATATTTTTCTTGAGATCTCATGCTCATTTTAAGACTTGAAACATTACACTGATTCTAGTACTTAAACAAGTTCTTTGTAGTAGCTCAGACTACATTTATGCCTATTTTATAGGACAAGTGACATAATAGACGAAATATTTACGTCAATAAGCATTTTCGTTTGTATGGTGCACCAACTAAATCCCAGGTTTACCAAATAACAATTTATTTTATTCTTTATTCATCTGCTTTTCGGCAGTTTATAAATCTCAAACGTCTTTTGTTGTCGTGATAAAGCTTTACTCCAGCTTTTCCGTATCAGTGATTCACAAAAAACGTTATTAATTTTGTTTGTCCGTCTGTTCTGCCCGTTCGGCCATATTGTTTGGATATTGGTTCCGATATTCTGCCGATGGTCACTACCTGCCGCTTACCTGACCGCTCGTGTTATTGTTGTTATTTCGTTTTAAACCTTCGTTCTTTGAAAAATGTTTTTAGGATGCTACAGAAATGTTTAGATGTGTCTCCTATTTCGGAAACTTTCTAACTTTTTGTTCAAAGAAAGCAAAATTGCATATCTATTGTTGCTTCTAAGCGGGATGGTGATATGTTATTGATTTTACTGGGCTTCGAATGCGGTGCTTTCTATTCGGAATCAGTTATCTTGGAATCTTCGTCATTAAAGTCAACATAATTTAGCAAATAATTGCTTCGAATTAAATTCAACTGCAGATATACTGTTCTCTGATAACAGTAGAGTAAATACATCAAATCCTCCCTCGCCGACAATGAGTAACCGCAGGCAGGCTTCAAAAAACATGCATGTAGCAGACACGGATACCTGTACATGTGTACACGTTACACACAATTACTGGAGTTTTATGATCTGTGCAGTGGGTATGTAGCGTCGCCCGTCAGACCAGACACGCAAACCCATACATCCAATGATTTGATAACTGCAACGAGCCGGCGGGGCGACGCGGTGCAACGTTACTGCGGCGCTCGTAAAACGTACCCCACTACAATGTTATTAAACGTATTCTCTGTTTTATTGTCGCATATTCAATTGCTATTGCTATTGACATGACATTGTTTTATTGCTTTTTAATGAGTCCACGTTCTGGTGATTGGGTCTGTTCTAACATTATGATCAGGTTCATCTGTTTTTGTTAGCTTTTATTTTTAAATTGTTTGTTTTGAATTCGATTGGTCAGCTGTTGCGAATGGTTTTTGTGTTCAGGTACTTTACATTTCTTTTTTATTTCAGTTTTGTTCACAATTTAGTACTGGTACTACCTAAAGTCAAATGATTTTATAAGGTTTCATGTCAGTCTTATAAATTTTGGAAGTAGAATCTCAAACTAACCAAGTATTGGTCCAAATTTGGACTCCAGTAAACTCCAAAACATGATATCTTAGTTTTCAACGTATTTTAATGAAATTTTCAAAAAGTTCTTAGTAGGAAACAAGATGATCGGCCCGAATAGTAACTACCTACAATAAGAGTAGGAAACAAGATATTAATTGACAATATATTCACAAGGTGCATGTTTAATAAAAGAGTTTGAAAAGTTAGCGGTCTCTTTGTACCGTTTTATAGTATCGTTAACCTTTTGCTTATCAATTTTATGACGTCAGTGTGTTCCGGCAGTTAGGGGCTGACGCTGCAGGTGTGTGTGACGTACAATTGTCCAGTGTAAGGCAGTGTGCGATCATCACAATGTTTGTGTTGATGTATTACTTACTGTCGTCGAGTTATTTTTTTATGTTGCATAAATGTTTTTTTGTTAGGTTACTTAAATTATTTTTGTCTTTTCTTATCTGATGGTAAGCAATCATTGCCGCCCATGGATACTCGTAGTACTAAAGGAGTTACTACAAGTGCGTTGCCGGCCTTGTGGGTTATTAGGAATATAAAGATAGGAGATTTCATGATAATGAGGATGGGGGGAAGAATTAGGCCTCCGGTAAAGTCACTCACATCGCAAAAAGGCATCGTAAGTGTTGCTTCACGGGTCTGTAAGGCCGTGGTATCACTCCCCAGCATGATGAAGCATGACTCTTCCACACATAAGTGTGTCTGGTTATTAGTTAGAGAAGTATTATAAGTCTTACTCCTAACTTTATGAAATGTGGTTTAAACAGTTATACTTTAATACACTACCTTGTTATTATTGAAATGCCTGTCTGTGCAAAATATCTTCTGTATTTCACTTTGACGTTGATTTATTTCTATTGTAACAAAAACAAATTTATACAGGTTGTTATTGATACTGATTTAAGACATGATTTCTATATAAAACATTTCGTAGAATAATATATCCATTTAAAACATTACTGTTTGTAAACACACGAAGCGTGAAGCTGACATGGATTTTTGCAATTTCGAACATTAAAATCAAATGTGCATCGCGATGTATGTTAATAAGTTTTAACAAAGTTGTCTGCGCATTAAGGAAAGTCTGCGGCCCGTGGCCCAGCCCGCTAGACCGTGCACACGGTAATATTTTGAATAAATTACAATTTCCCATCGTAAAGGAGGTATGAATACGAATTAAGTGTTTTTATTGGCTGCACTGCTGTAATACGCGTTTTGAAATTATTTTCGACTCCATACTGATATCGTTTTAATAGTCCTTCGACCCTATAATGACGTTTATGACGCATTTAGCCTCTATGCTACAGATCACACAAATAAAGGATAATATAAACCCTAGTAAAAATCATATTGCCGTGTAATATTGTAAATATACAAGTTTAATGACGTCACCGTAACGCTGTGTAATCCTGCAATTAATGGCTCAGATAAATTTATAACTGCCTAAATAGTACGAAAGAGCGCTTACGACGCTATAATTAAAGTCCACTTTTACTCTTTTTAATAGTTATAAAAATAAAAACTGCACGTGCCTGCGCGTTTTCCAATTAATACCATATTTTTATATTTAATTGATAATAATTCTTGTAATATTATACACCTTTTTAATATTCAGTACGAACTTTTAAACTATAATAAACACTCGACTAGCGACGGTTAAACTATCACGCGAAATATATTGCAATACAATGCGCCCCATCTTTAATGCGCCAAGAAATTTATTACGGCAAACCGAGCGATAAACTCAAAAATAAATTGGGTGTCGCCATAATGCTGTGTTACTTATACTCGAACACTATTATTTCGTATATAGAACGTATGGAGTAAACGGGAGGCGATTTCTTTACGAATTTATTCTTTGAGCGCCGTTTTCGCGTCGTATTCAAAAGAGTTATTGGTGATTGTCGATGGGCACGTTATTGTTCGACTTTAGAGGGGGGCGCTCGACTCCGTGTTATCTTTTTCGAAATGGCAATAAATTTTAAATGAATCGCCGTGTGATTGCGATCGTTGAAGTGGTTATCGTTTTGAGAATGTTCTTTTGTATGCCGGCTGATGTAGCCGACGCCTTTTATAGGTGTACACGGGACTTTAATCGACTCTTATGTTCCGTATAGCTTTAATTAAGAACTTAAAGCGATGTTGTGGTGAGGAACAGGTCTCTTCTGTCTATAGATGTCATTAATTTTTTTTGCTTCATAATGTTTCATATGCTGTCCTCCTGGTTGAGATACGAGGTCGCTTTTTTAACGGACTTTTTAAATAGGGGTTTTTGTAATAATTGAACCAGTTATTTTCTACGATTTCATTCACGATTCACAAGCCTTATTTTTAATCGCGTGCGGAATGAAACAAATCAAGCCTACAACTCCAGACCCACTTCAAACTTGGTAAATTGTCTTAATCAAAGTGAAACATTACATACCAGCAAATCTTTTAGTATTACGTCATGTAACCTATGCGACGATGACTAAATATTAGTACTTCTGACTACGTACCATTGTGCCCGTCTCGTTGCCCTCAGTTGACACTAACAATTTGCGCGGGAAGATTAACAGCTGCTCCTGTTTCCGGCATTCCGTAGCAGAACGTTTTAAACACTAATTCCGGCTGGATTTAAATTTAGAACAATGCTGCGTTCTCTTTTTTTGTTTTTTATTTTATTACTTAGTTATACGGATGTAAGGAGTTTTTCGTTAAAAAGTTTGTATAATAACTTTGTAGATAAATAACATTTAGTAGAACCTTATTCTTATTTGACTGATATTTTTTTTTTCTAATTGTTATTATCTGTCGGACGTTGTTACTTTTAGAAAATTAAATTATAATGAAAGTGCCAATATAAATAATCATTGCATATTTACAATTGATGTTACTATGTACGTAAATAAAGATCATTACTGTGCAATAGTTATTCCTCATACGATTCTCATAACAATCAATAGACAGTTGACAGTCATGCTCTTCAGAAAAAAACCACTCGAGTATTCCTATAATTATTGCAATTGAGTTAAGTGACAATAATACGCGATTACTCATTTATTTATGATATTGAACTGGGTAATAGAATAGCTAATTCATTTTAGGACTTGGTTTGAATAAGAAAGACAGTGCTGTTGTGCGGTGCTTAAAATTTTTGATGGCATTTTATCGTGCATAAACCTTAATTTGAGTTGTGCCAAAGTACTTTCTCAACGTGTTTTACAAAACCTAAATAAACTTATGCTAGTTTAAATAAGACCTATTTTGGCCGCCATGGAATGGAATTCTTAGCCAGAGTCTGTGCTTCCCAAAGGGTAATAATAATTGGGTAGTGTCCTAGGTCAAAAATAAATTAATTCAACATTTTAATACAATAAAATATTCAAAAATAACTATACTTTGATTCATCGTTCGATCGACACACTAAGTTTTAGATTTTTTTAGCTCATTATTCAGAAATAAGTAAGCTATTTGACGCAAAACTGTTATGACGTCATACCTCAGTTTTTCATACAAATTTCATAGAAAAGTATCGTTTTTGACATTTGGATAAAAGTATTGAATTTGACTAGTTGGAAACTACCGTAAGGACTGGGAAAATAGGTTGGTTATAAGCATCATCAAGCCGGTAAGTGGCAGCGTCAATAAAAAAAAAAATGTAAGCTAAGTACGTCAAATTAATCCTGATAGTGTAATAGAAACATTATCACACAAACGGACCCAAGTCTACATCATCTTACTTGTTGTACTCAATTAAAACTTTAAAAACAACATCACAATCTACCGTTTGTTTAGAGAAATGCTCGCGGAAGTGCGTGCAGTCTCTCAATAAACTTACACACTACAATAAAATTGTAAATATATACGCACGTGCTTGATTTTTATAGTATTTGTCTATAGGGTACTATGGAGGGTGTCCCATAGTAAATATTGAATTACAAACATTGGTTCGTAAAAGAAAATTACAAGTGATTCTTTCATGTGTAAGTAATAAAGTAATAGATTGACTTTTCTTCCTCTCAAATGAAACGTACGTGCGTGTTTCAAGTCACGATTATCGAGTTTCTGTATCGATATAAATCAAACAAATAATTTATCAGGTCAAAGTATAATCGGGAAATTGGTATTTATTGATCAATTGTTTTTATTCGTTTCTAAAGTACTTGTACTGTTGTTTACAAAGTTGATTTTTGAATATTTATTAATTAATCAGGGTTTGATTACTCATTGAATATTTTTTATTTCCAATAGTTATAGTTGTCCTAGTACAAAAGATAGTTCTTCTAAAAGATAACGAAAGTTTATTTACGTTGGTAACCGTCTCAAAAACCGTATAATTATACACTTTGATCAATGACACGGAATTCGAGACATTGGTCGCCGTCTCCGGCGCCGTCGCGAATCGTGTGCGCAGTCGCACTGAATTATTTCAATAATTGTATTATACTCAGCTGTTGCTAAGTGGATTATCATCAAGTTGGTATTCCGCATTCCTAGAGATTGGCTCTATAAAGATTCAGTTAATCGTCTACATTTCGTCCCACGTGCCATCGTGTTAAGGCGAAGTTTCTTTGTTTTTGTCAACTTTTTTTGGGAATAAAATAAATAAAATATGACATATTGGTGTTCACTTTTAACCAATTAGGAGTCTGATTGATATGTTATGTTATGTAGGAATAGGCAACAAATACAGATTGTATCCCATGACAAAGAAGAAGAAAATTAAGAAGAAGAAAACTAACTACGAAAAGAAGTCTGTAGTTAATTCTGTTTATATTTAATTTTTCTTACTAGAATTTTGAGTGCTTTATATTACTAAGGTAATTTGCGAATAATATTATTTTGAAAGAAAATTACTTTACTAACTAATTAAAAATGCAATAACTTCTTCATTCAATTTGTTTACCAAGAACTTGGAACAAATCTAGTTCACATATTACAGTAAATCTAATTAGTTACTTCAGTAATATAATTAATTGCTTAGTATTCTACGTGTTTAGTATCTACTTTGTATCATTGAGAATTAATTACAATATAAAATGGCAATCGTACCACGTGTGACAGAATTAGAATATTATCATGAACTCGTCTATTTACATGCACATTAAGCTGTACCAAACCAGTTTATCTCGCTCTCGCTTTGTTTAACATTTCCTCACATTTAACAGGTCAGATTATACTGGTTTTTAAGTGTATACTTCTTATAGAAGTTTTGTTCAAAGATCACTCTTACCTACCTACAGAAACTAATGCTAGTAACTACTTATCTAAATACTAAATACTAAAGTACTATGTAAATAGGTATTTTCCTTTCCAATAAGTAAAGGAAAATACACCACATTCTGCTTTAACCTTCAAAACTAACTCCATATTAACTAAGCCTTTAGGCTAACGTTGGTTTTGACAACAAACCTATTAATTATTTAAATTAGCTTACACCCAATTAGTGCCTAGACAATGTCTAGGTTTAGTAACATTAAACATAGGCTTATAGACGAAGCCATAGTAAGACAGACAGTTCTAGCTGAGCTAGACCCACTCAGGTATTACAATGTCAGAAATCATTATTTTTTGTGTTTCAAACAAAACTGTTGAATTTATTAAATATTGTTTCTTGTGTTCCTATTTTTTGCCCATAAATCGAAAGCCGAAAGTTATTTTACTAAAAGTTTGAGTTTTTATTTCAATAGATGGCGCTATTGAGGTGTTAAATCGAATAAGTGCAATTTCGATACTAAACCATACAGCGTTTGTAATGAGTAATGAGAAATCAAAGTCTTTATATTGATGACCTAAAGCGACACTAACGCCATAACTAAAACGCAGATGATATTCCTTCTAGAAATAAAAAAAGTTATGCAAAACAAGTTAAATCCAGTGCACTCCAGTACAGTCTTCTCCTTAACCAGTGTTATATGTAATTGGGCCAGGATGTCGGGAATAACCGGCTGATTCATACAATCTCGTGACTACGCCCACTTTCAACTCGCCTACAATGTGGGCACAGCTGATAGATTCGGCTATTTCTCCACAGCTCATCTAGTTACTCTATTGCATTCTAAAAGTTCAAGTAAAAATATATCAAGGAAGTAATTAGGTTGTCTCTGTTTTTTTTTTGGGAGTAAGTTTTGAGTGTAAAAACCTTTTAGATAATAAAAAAATGAAAATACTGCAAATTTTTGTAGGTACCTACGAATACAAATATATTACAAAAGTTAGTAATATTTATTTATAGAAAGTTTATAACGAAATTGTTGCGCAAATTAGTTCTAGAATTTAAGCGAAATCGCCTATGTGCTACATCTTCGTGTAATTTGCATATCAATATGTAGATAACACCAGTTATATCCAGTATTAACTAGCAAGCTAATTTAAGAATTGTTTAGGTTTCTTCCTTTAATTTTCCTCGTCATCATCCAATTCACCATAGCTTTGTGCTAGGTCAATCAACTTCACCACGTTTAAATTACTTGCTTCTTTATTAGTCAGCATTAAAGTCGAAGTTTCTATGCAACGTAGCTGATTTGTATAGGGCCATGAGCTGGTGTCTACTAGTAGTAGACGGTCATAACAATATCGTTTTAGACTTGTAATAATAAAAACGCAGTGACTAATGCTCTGACAACGAAGACATTTATTCATACCCATCAAATCTTGACCAAGGGTATTCTAATCATTGGCTTGCTTATAGTCATCATCATCAGCCGGAAGACGTTCACTGTTGGTCAAAGACCTTCCTCTTAGTTCTCCAACGCGAACGACATGTGACGAGGTCTATAGCAGTGTCGTCGGTCCACCTAGCAGAATGTCTGCGTACGCTACGTCTTACGATTTGTGGTCATCACTCGATGACCTTTCTGACCCACCGGTCATCTGTCCTTCGAGCTTGGTACTTCAGCAAGCTGGACTTGCAGCTTGCTTCTATACTTGCTATACTTAGACGTAAGGCCTATTTTACAATCTTCATATACTTAAGAACCGGATAAATCTTTGTCGCAGATTCGTACAAATTACTTTCTATATTAATATAGAAAATCTGTTACTTAGTGTTTATTCAGACGTTGTGAAAAAGGACCTTATTATTTTAAAACTACTCGTGTTACCACTATGATAATAATCAATGAAATTTAATGTAACTAATAACTGGAATTATAAAATGTAGGAGCATTTGTGACACAAATCTCTATGTTCAGGCTTTGATGTTTTTAAAAAAATGGCAATTTCATGGTCATTGTATGAAAATTAATTTCTCTGTTTAATCACGGAGATTCAAGGCTAAATAAATGGCAATATCTTTGATGTCTGCAAGGTTATTCATTGTATGATTAAAGGCCAAACGTCAATAAAAATATATTTACTTCGTCTACACCATGAGCTCTCGGCTCCAGATAATTATAGATTTCAATTACTCATGGCTGGCAATACACTTTAATAGATCCACCCTTACAACGCATTAAACCGACCTTAACCTTAGAATTGTTTAATTTTAATGAGGATAGACGGAAATCGTAAACACGTAATGGATAAATATGTTAAACTACAATAGGGACAAACAAAATGTTGTCAACTATACAAAGGTCAGATTAGGTAGGTAGGTGACACACGTAGGCTCGTCACAATACTATTCTTGAATAATTCGCATTAAAAAACTCGTATTTATACCCGTTGATATCGCGGAAACAATACTCGTTTGCCACTACTAAAAATGTATATAACGTGTGTTACTACGCAGGCGTAGGCTCTCTGCTATACATCTTACTACGCCGTAACCAGTTCCTTAAATACATTGTAAAATATTGCGGTTTTTTTCCTACACTCGTGCGACATTCATATACATAATGTAAATTATCCAGCCAGACGACATTTCGTACTTAATTCCAACATTATTCTCTTATAAAAATGAATGGGATTCACAAATTACGGATTTCAATGTCACGCCTCATGTATTTAGGTTGGACGTGCCAATTTCTTCAGTTCGCTTCAAGGTTCGTTGATAAGTGGGCGAATATAGGTTAGTAGGATCGTCGGAAGATATCGCATTGTGTGCTCTGGGAAGCTATTGGTTTTGATTACAGTCGCCTTTGTGTGCATACCAGATATGGGGTTATTGGAGGGGATGCCTATCTCTCGATAAGATGGCACGTTTCATTACGGCGCTGGACTTGAGTTTCTAATTGAAATTAACCGCAAATTAAACACAAGCTGCCCTTATTCCTCCTTACGCAATTTTCTAAAGCAATATAACTTTTGGAAGGAATCGCTTTCCCAATAATTCAGTTGTAAGCTCGCTTCACGGAAATCGATCGCGTAATCAAACAACTTAAAATTCCAAGAAACTAATGAGGAAGCGTAAATATTTATAAATACCTTGAACGAATATATTCTACGAGTAGTTTCATCTTTGACTAATATAATATAAACATTGTACACGGACGTCTTTCCTTAATACATAGAAAGATATAGAATACTAGAATAGTTATATTTACATAGGTATTGTAAATACTAGTTATCCTGTTCACGGGGAATTCCTTCCATAGAGGTATCGAGACTCGATCTTGCGCAAAACACTATCGTAATCGTCATCTAAACTGTATGTAGTTGGTAGGTAAGGTATTAAAATGTCATTCATATATTTATTATCTTCTATAAACCTTCAATATCATATGTAAACACAGAAATCATTGCATTGCTCAGATATTCTCAAAATGACATCACGTAAATAGAAAGTTTGTTCATCTGCATTCATTTAATATTCAATTGTATGCTATTAATGTAGTCTATTAAATGAAGAGAGGTATTGAATATATATACTTTTGCTTTCTATGAAATTGAAATTACAATTACATTATTTCTGCATTGTATTTATAGCATTTTGCGTCACAAAATGTTAGTAGATTCGCGCGCGAAATCAGGTGGGACGCCGCTGATATAAATATTGGCGGGAAAAAAAGATTTCACAGTTGTGGAAATGGAGTCGAAAGAATTATTATGTAAATTGAACGAATCAGCTGCTAGTGTACCCACGCATGTTGTAAAATTGCTAGAGAAATGGGTTAATAGAGTTAATGTGGTGGTAAGCCATGAGCTAGTAACCTAGGTCTACCCACTTGCTCAAAATCTTGCTTCCCGGATTTGCCATAGCGACAGGATTTAAAAATATCTAGAGATATAAATGTGGCAAAGGAGCGGGAATGCTGATAGTAAAAGTTCAGGTGATGATGCCAAATATTTCTATCGATGATAGTGAAAATGGAATAGAACCTTGCATATTAACAATGGGTTGAATAACAGAGACTTGTTATAGGTAGTACCTACTTGTATACTATTATAGCAGTAAATTGTTATCGGCCTAAATCATTTTGTCTTCAAAGTACACATTAATCAGTTTTTGTTCTTCACGTAACCGAATTCCGAAAATCGATAGGTTTACATATCAGAAGTAATAAAGTAATACTTAAGTTACAAAACCATATAACAATCTGGTATCAAATTGCTCAGAAACAATCCGAAGACTCCGATTAAACCAGACACCTAACTGCATCAGTGAATGCAGTACGTTCAATTTGAAACGGTAAACTCTATAAATAAATTGACAATCGTACAATGTAGTGCATTCTTACGTGTGCCAAGATATGTATGTGGGACTCCGATAGATCAAAATAACTCTTGATTCATTGCACACCGTGGTGCAATTGCATTCATTCTCCTTATGCAGTCTGCTTTAGACATTGGCTTGCCTTTTTCGTATTTCCATAGCCATTATCGTTCAGTTTTAAGCTTATTATGTTCTCTTCGGCCGTTATCATGTCTTAAGGTGGAAACTATTTCTTTTGTTTGTCAGTTTCTGGATTTGTGGTATCTGGGAAATAATTCTTATTCCTGAAACGTACAGGATTTATCGTTCTCAGTATGATCTGGTATACCCAATAAGGAAGATTATGTAAAATTTTCCGTTACACTTTTCTGCAACCAATAGCAGTTACTATAATTATTATTGTTGTTTCAATGTACCTAAGCTAAACTAGCAATTTCTTCTCTTGTCCAAGTTTATTTCTCAAACGGAACGATATCAAAGAAATTGTAATTGTACGGTACAAAGAACTTATTTGGTTTGATCTTGATACGCGGTATCCGCCTCCGTTCGTAGTATTTTTGTAACATCCGAACTATTTGTTAAATGGGACAAAATAATTGAAATGAGATGTGCATGTATTTTCGCGTTGAAGGAAAAGAGTGAAAATGTCAGTGAACTGCCAGTCATAGGGCGTAGGCGATCCATCCCATGCCAGTGGCCAGTACACTACGAGTTCCGCTTGGCAACAGATAACTACAACAA
Source organism: Spodoptera exigua (assembly GCA_902829305.4). NCBI lineage: Eukaryota > Metazoa > Arthropoda > Insecta > Lepidoptera > Noctuidae > Spodoptera > Spodoptera exigua. The sequence goes on along the minus strand of LR824619.2, from coordinate 12,576,877 downwards.
ACAATTGTTTTCTTTATGTCTGATCCGTTTTTGTTTTTTCCTGGAAGTCTAGAAAATATATTCGTGGTATGCGGTATTGTTTGAATTTTTAGTTCGCCTAAAAAACTTCCAATCATTTTTGTCTCTAGAGAATTTGTTAACGAAATATAAGCAACGAAATATATAATATTGCTTTTAAATAATACATGAAGACGCTATACCAGTGCGTAGGGATTTACGCCCTACTACAAATTCCATTTGCTAATTACTTAGTTAATATTCAAACGGTGATTTTCCTCGTCCATTGTGAATTATATACGGTTGAAGGTAATTAACGACGATACCTCTGTCCCACCGCATTGTATGGCCCCACGTGACCACTGCAACAGTTGCAATGTATCGGTGACCTAGCACCCAGCACCCATCGCGCCCCAGTCACTAGATAACGTAACATAGGTCAAGATGCTTGTTGTATTCAAACAACTACAATGTTGTATTCAAAGACAAGTATATATACATAATCGTTCCAGTATGTACAATCGTATGTGTCAGTACGTTCGTACTCGTTACAGATAATTACATTTTGTGCCATGCTGATCCCAACAGTTTTACAAACTGAAAAATGTCGAAACAAAATTCCTAGAATACACGCAACATTTGCATGTCGTGTGATCATTTTTTCCTAGATTTTCCGACATTTGTGTCATCGTAAATGTTCTGCTGCATTACGATATGAGCTTCTGTATGTCAAGTGTTTATGTTCTACTGTCTGTTTAAACAGATATTAACCTGTTGTCACGCTTATGAATGCGGTAATATAATTTTCAACTGTTCTAAAACGGTGTGGCGTGTAATGAATGGAATATGCAAATTGAAATGCTGTTGCTACGCGGCATTTATCTCGTTTTAGACATCAGCGATAGATATAGTTGCGGATAGTGTAGTGGTTGCCCTACATGGTTGCGTCATACGGTCGTAGGCGCCGGCGGCGGCGCTAGCGCGCATCTCGGTCAGTGTGCCACGCGCGCACGCACCTAGTCACGCGCACACAGATTCACACCAGATTACGCATTTTCACGAAGATTTTACATTTTGTTTGAGATAATAGCCAGTTTTATAACGCTCTCACTTTCATTGGAATTCTTATCACAAATACTTACACAGCTTTGTGATACTTCCTCATTGACACCTACAGGGTCACTGTGGTGATCTTTGCTGTATTTAAATGGCCCACTGTCACAGTGTTATTTTATTGACTTCTATTATTGTATATTATAATGACGCGTAGCATTTATTACGATTTTCGACAAATGTTACAACATGTATTAAATGACGACAAGAACACTTTTAGGGCTCATTTCATAATAATAATGAAATAGACTAGATGAAATAATCAATTAATTTTATTATTTTACGAGTTATGTCTGCAATTTAACAAGTCGCCCATCCCGTTTCTATTTTATAGGTCCAAAATTTTACAACCTGTCAAAAGATTTACAGTTGGCTGCACAAAGTAATATTTTAGCAGTTTATTTGTTTATTTATGAACAGTGTTCAGTGACTGGAAGTCTTGATTTTTGCTAATATTTATAGACCATTATTTTAATTTCAAATGTCACATTCATTACGTGTGAACGTCTGTTGCGAAATTATGCAATTCTATACTTTTCTAGGCTTTCCAAGGTGACTGGAGTTATCTGTAAGACATTTATTTTAGTACGAGGAAACGCAATTCTTTATTATTTATGTGACAATGTATATAGATTGGAGTGGATCCAACGCTGTGTTTCTCCGATACAAAAAATCAAATGTTGTGCAATGTTGCAATACTTCATAATTATCTGTGTCCGATACAATTCTCTTTTCTGTAAAGTTTCTAGGTACAGACGGTGTCGTGCAGTTTAGTTTTAGAAAAGACGTGTCTTGCATCAGTCTCTGTCAAAAATGCACTCGCTGGTGGCCCCAGGCGACTGTAATTATTATTAATTACACCACATGTTTAATAGTTCTCTGAATGTTAGTCATTTACTCGCTTTTAGTTTTTCGTAATGTGCATGGCATTTCCGTAGCCAGTCTGTGTTCTATTGTTAAATGGCCAAAGTCCATTTTTGAATGTGTCGTGAGCATTGTGATTTTGATACACCCGTGTCCTTTTTCACTATAGGTATATTTCACTGCGTCTGCCAGTTGAAGCCAGGCTGTAAACTCCTGTCTTTCGTATCAGCAACATGTTTCGTAACCTCCGGCTAGCACGACAGCTTGATATAAATAAATATCGTCCTAAGTAATGTTCCGTGGATAGGCCGTAGGTCAATATAGCCATTAGATGGCGTTGTGTTCGCCATTACGGACCGCCAAGAAGGGAGCGGTGTATAGTGACCATGGCTTTAATGTATTGAGAATGACTTGCTGTCTAGATCTTCCAATATTTTATGTTGACCTTTTAACAGACAGGGCCCGATACGAATTGCAAAGACTGTCTTCAGAAATTTAATTATTTCATTTCGTAACCGAATATGTAGGTACTAATGCATCTTGAATTTGAAACTACGTAAAAATAGCCCTCTGACAAGGTTTAGTCTGGATGGTCCAAGATTAGACTGATTTGATTCATTGTTGATTTTAAATCCTGGTAATCGTTCATACAAACGCCAGTCTCACGAGCGAGACATTTCGTCAGCGAAATTAGAATATTTCTAGAAGCAGGAGTTTAGGTGTCTAATATATCACGACTGGAAACAATAGCAGCGAAATATAAGAATAGGTAAAGTATTCGTTCTAAACGACCGTTTATAGTTTGACTTTCGAACAACCTATGTGGCGCTGACGCGAATGTTAATTGTCTGTGTCTCCACATACAACATCAGACGCCTTGTCATCTACATAAGTAATATTTTATTATGCCGTTTAAATAAATCTGCGGTTTCTAAATCCTAATGCAGGAATTAGTGCAACAATTTTCTCTTATTGTTGCCATTATTTTTATTAAGCTTCGCATTTTCAAATTCATTTCAATACTCAACATGTGTGGCCTATTTTGTCAGTGTATACGAATACAAGATCTTTGATAAATCATACGAGAAATCCGGTGTTACATGCTTGAATTAACCAGTCATTTTCAGTCGAATGAAACCAACCAATAATGAAAAATAGATCAAATATACCTACGCCTAATCTTAAAACATAGTTATTTATAGCCAAGAAAGATTTTATTACCGGTACTGACTTCCCTAATGTCCCTATTTCCTAGTGGTCACCCTTGGGCAGGGCGGCAGATAACACGACCAATTTGCAGATCTAATATCCGTGGTCCCAAATTATACTCGGCCACGGGAAAGGGCCATGAGTGATCCGTATGGGCCGTCTTTATGACGTGTTGTGGATTCCCTGCTTTTATATTAATATAGTTAATAGAGAAAAATGGCGTCCTCTCTGACTTATCGTTGTGGTGAGATGATATTAATTTGTGGAATCGTGTGGGTGTGAATGTGGTGTTTTGTCTTCTTTATGGCTAGACGTATTTATTTGTTTCAACGGAATTCTATGGTCGATTCGTATTTTTAAATAGATGGTAGGTGTTTTAAGCTTCCGTGTCTACCTGCCAATTGGTTTTACGAAATAAAACGATGGAATTTTTTGAATGACCAGACAGTATTAGTAAAAATATCGAAACTCAATTTATGCTACTGGAAAATCGGGTCGGATGTAGATGTATGAAATACAATAACTTTCATTCTTATTGTAACTGTATTTTTCGGATGCGTAACTACTATAATAATCATAATCGGAAATGTTTTGTGTAGGTTTCGAAACGTTGCTAGATTGTGCTGTTTTTTATTGTACATGGGCGTATCAACTAGTTCGATGCTGCCTACGGGATAGACCCCACTCACTTTCGATGTCGCACCTACAGACAAGAAAGTGCGTAGGCTTAACACCATAGACAGCGCATGCTTTATGTGAGAGCAGAATAATGGAACCATATCATAATAAATGCACTTTAAATCTATCGACGCGACGGGTAGTGATGGGAACAAAGCGCCCTTTGTCAGTCAAACTCAACTAGTTCTCAGTTATTAAGTTGAATGTGAGTGAAAGTTATGAAATTACGCTATTACGATATCTGTAATACTTCAACTCCATAGTATTCTAAATTTGTCATCTTAAAAACTAAACCAAAATATCATTGTGAAAATAACTTTTACTTTCACGTCTAAAACATTGTCAAGAGCTTCGTATATTATATGAGATGGAATCGTTCCTTACAATATTTTAAACTGATAGCAATTTCCAATAATCTGTTTCGTATCGTCTGGTCCCCCACTGTCATTAGCAGGCGATACGGAGATACCTCCTATTGATAAATCTACTACAAATTGCTTTATGTCATCGATAATACCCTTTAGTTAATAGCCATGGACGCACTCACTGTGCTTAGGAAATGTTTCTTCCATTTCATCTCCATCTTTATTTTTTTCTATCTTTTTGAATCTGGTTTTAGTAAGTTCCTTATGTGTATCTTCTGATTTTGTTTTATTTGTTGTAATCTGTTTAGCTGTAGGATTAAGATAGACATGATATTTTATTTTCGACGTAATTTCTTGTGAGTTGTGTCAATCGTTATGCCGAGCAATTTCGTGGAGTTATTTACTTGTTTCTCTTTTATATTGACTACAAATGTCTGTATCTCTACTATAATGATAGTACGACCATAATTTTGACCAGTTGTTACTGATTCTGCTGACTCATTACCTCCAAGTACTGACGCAAGGACTCATGTACTAACAGATGTCATGAAAAATTCATGAAGTAATAATTTATACGATAAGCAATGAACCGTATTGTCTTGTTTTAAGTCACTATTTGCTTATTTACTTACCTTCGTGGTTTAATTAGTGATGTGAGTAATGAGGTTATGACGCATTTTTTCATTGAATTTGTTTGTAGTTGAAGTTGAGTTATTTCAATTACTTATATTTTTTGGTTCGTCTTTATGGGTTGGAATTTTTTCTATTTATTTTGACAACTTAAGTATAATAACATGATGAGCGTTTTTTTTTTCTTCGTATAATTGACATTCTTATCTATTAGATCGATTTTTCTGGCCATTTCAATTTGATGCAAAAATCTCAGATATTTTTAGTTTATTCGGTAACCCCAACTTCCCCATCATGGAATTATGATGCCAGAATTTTAATATTGGTTTATCTCGTCCCCTTTTTATTCGTAAACATTTTTTTACGATAACCCACATTATTAAACATAGTTTAGTTTTACAACTGCGATTACATCACACAAATTGCAGTCAAGTGGAACGCCAGATTTTATAGTTATGTCAGTTTTACTGTATTTATTACGATTCTGGCCCGCATCAAGTAAAAATGCGGTCGAAGGACATTGTTTTTAAATACACACAGATGTGTTAATAGGACTAATTGTTATTGCTCATATGTTTAGCGTTGTGATGGGTGTATTGACGCACGGTTCTGATGAAATGCAAGTCACGAAGTTGCTTAGATTTACATGTTGATTACATTTGTTAGTAGTAGGTTGTTTTATGATGAACTGTAGTGCTCATTCCTCTTCCCTTTGGGCAAAGGCCGTTTACAGCAGTGGGACAGTTACGGGCTGTATAGTTTTCAAGTGCCATTGGTTTTTTCTTACTGAATAAAAACAGCTCTTTACCAAATCTCATGGTCTTGTGCCTTTAAAAATGAAAGCCCACAACCATAAAAGCTAAAAGCCACAGCACATGCACTTCAAATTCTAATAAAACCCATAACTTAATGACCGAATATTAAACAGTGCTTATAAATGAACAGACAAATCAGTCATTATTAAATTCGAAGCCAATCATCCGCAATTTGTCCAGAAATAAACGTTTACAACATTAAACATCCTGATCCGGACAACATCCGTTATAGCTTAACGTAATATATGAAATTCTCAACTCGAAGCTAATACCTATCTGTTCTCGTTATACTTAATCGAAACTTGGCTCGACTTGTCCTTCCAAGTTTTCTAATGCTTATTTTGTGCGGAGCCCGATAACTCAACATTGTTCCCAAAACTTTGCATTGTTGTATTTGACTTGTGTTAAAAGGTTCCGAACGAGGCACCCTAATTAATGATGTTAATGTTTCGAAAATTAGATTATTGATCGTATGTATTGTCTATCAGTCCAAACTTGATGGTTAAGTGAGATTAAATCTTGAGAAAGTAATGAAAGCGAAGTTTGAAATGACTAAGCAATAGTTGAAGTACGTGCTTCTGAATAACTTAAAGTAATGGACCATATACGAAATACCATAAAACCCCTACACATACTCGAAACAAGTAAATGACCCAGCCCCAAATGGCTGCCATAATGCAGTTATGAGTCTCCTACGATGCCCACATACTTGGTGATAGTAAGGGGATTTTACCCCTAGGACAATTAATTGTCCAACGAGCGTCCGGTCTAGACTTTTGGGGCACTTGGGGACACTCAAGTGGACGTTAACTTGGTCTCTATTTGTGCTTTCTGTCCGTATACTTTCGGTAATTAATATATTTCTTCACAAGCAATTAATGTAACTAGTTTTCACGTTGTTTTTCTTTTTGTTTCAGGGTGAGTACCACTGCGAAACTTGCGAACTTCCGTTTTTACTCGAGGTGTGGTTTTGTAAGTAATCCTTATTATGTAACTATCGCTTCTTATGTTAGCTGACTTACAATCTCTTTCATTCGAAAGCTAATGACATGTTTAATTGACAGGTTCATTAAACTTGTAAATAAATGATGATTAGTCCATTACCGTTTGCGGGAAAGTAGCTAATATTAGTACAGTCATTAGATTTATTGAGTCATCGCATGACCCTCTTTAGTCAGAGTGCATTCGCTGTTCACGGTAAACCTATTAATACAAGCAATTATAATATTTTACCTCAGTTATGCTTCAGTTGCATACTTATACGGGAAATCTAGTTCAGAGATACAACGTTCTACGTTATAATTATGTTAATTAAATTAGGTCATGAAGTTTTATGTATTTGTTTAATGTGTCCGAATATTTACATAAATCGGTTGCATTAACAGTAATGTTGGAGCAGTCATTAGTCGTTGTCGATGTGAGATACAACAGAAGCTAATTGGAAAACGTTTTGTTGCCTTTCAAGCAAGTACGAGGTTAGTTTATTTGTGTTTGAGCGTAAATTTTACTATCGCCTAGTTTTGATGCAGTTGTTTGTGCGGGGTTCAAAGACTCGAGTACTGGTAGACACTATCTCGATCCACATCAGCATGGGGCGGTATCCTATGATTTACTCGGATGCGCACTATTCTTGGCCCCAGCACAAGGTACAAGATCACGTGTGTTTTACAACGCGGTAGTATTTCGCAAAGTCGTAAAATAAATATGTCTTTCGGTTTCGTTCGCATGAGTTGTTCTAGTTTTAGCACAAGGTATACTCCACAGGGCAGAGTCGGTATCAATTATGTCTGCTATGATATTTATTTATTACCATTGTCGTAAAGAATGTTAAAAGCTACTTAATTCTGGATTAGCGTAGGAGGTGATAATAATGAGCAGTCACCATCGGTTCAGTGTTATCAATGGAAATTACCCGATGCTTTGTTTGTCTTTCGTAATGTGACGCCTGTCGCCGCAGACCCCGGGGAAATGTTCGCGTGTAGACAACACATAGCAACAGCTATAGTAAATATTTTGAAACTTTTCCCAACATTTTCAAACAATCATTTAAGTTTACTACTATTGACCTAGATTCCTCTATTTCTTTTTCGCAAAGAAAATATTCTGAATTGTTTGTCGAATAAATTTCATTGGCGAAATAAAACTAGTGAAATATATTGCGTTCTGCAGACAAGCGTTTTGTCAGGCGCGCGGGAACATTATCAGAAGACGATAGCCAGAGAAATAGTTGTTCTGCTCACGATATAGTCATATTACTTCCTTCGTTAAACTAACACACGGTTTGTACTTTACGGTTAGTTAGTGTACAATTTATAAAAAAATCATAAACAAAAGAGATATATTTTTCGTCTTGAAACAATATTTCAATCCGTCGCTTTTAGCTCTTCACTTGAAATCTACGATCATTCAAACCTTGACATGCAACTGTTCAGTGCAAAGCAATACTAACGGTACAGCTGTCTTCAATCTTATTTCCATCAGGTGATGACTCATATTTCCTTGTTTCTCTGGTAATAGTATAGGATTAGTAATAACCCAAGTTTTGTAGAGCAAGTACAAATCATTCATGAAATGTGTTGAACTGTTTGATTTACAACCGTTTGCCGTTTGTTTACTCGCCATTATTGCGTTCCAAGGTGTATTTGGATTGGTTTTTTACTCATACAGGATATCGTGGGTAGCAACAGAAATGTTTGGATCCATTTATCTAATAACGAAACGAATTCCATAGGATTTCTTAATTCTTGTTTCTTTAGAATTGACGTAAGTAGCTACGTCACAATTAGTTTAAACTTTTTCTAAATACTGACTTAGCAACGTACTAGCCTTCAGTCTCAATTTTCATAGGTCGTCATGGCCGATCTAATGGTCCCCAAAATCCCCCATTGGACATACTAGATATGATTTGTGTATACAACCTCCATTTAATTGAAGCTATTCTCCATAGTATGAACAGGGCTCCGCAAATTACATGCTGACCATGTCCTCGGTCCTTATAATACCATAACTGATACCCTTCCCGGTCAAACTACACCCTGTTGATTCACCAGCGGGGTTAAATGTGGATAAACACATGGAAAATGGCTTACGTCCGGGAAAATTTGCAAACTCAACCCTCTAACGTAGCCCCGGGACGTTTGTATGTATAGTTGTGGCTTTTGATATGAAATCGCTAAAGAACTTGAAATGGCCAATGCGGGGTTGAGAGGATACAGTTGACTTTTAGTTTTGATATCCATTGTAAGTTATATTTTCGAAGTATCCTCGTATTCATTTGTTGTATATTATGTATAAAGGTTTTGCCTTAAGCTCATTGTATAAAGAGTATCATTACGTTTTTCCTGTATGTGGTTGGGAGATCCAAAGTTCACTAGAACATCATGCCAAATGCATACCTACATAATTTGTTGCTTTTGGCATGCATACCATAGTTGGAGATATTCAGCGGCCTTCTCACGTGCTTTAGAAATTCTTACGAAATCCTAGATAACGGATCCTTTTATACGGTTACCACAAGAAACATGATCAGTGTCTTAACCAAAGCGGATCTTGGCAAAGGGCCGGTACACGAGAATGAATAAGTAAGAGTAAGCGCGTCCTTTGCAGTGAAAGTAGCAATGTGTTACCAACTGTCAATAGACTTGGATTCTTGGCAGTTCAGCTAGTATTGTGGTAACGGTTTCTGGCTATCATTACCCCTTAGGTAATTGCACATGTCCAGAATTAAAACAGGTTCCACGTGTTTTGTTTAACTATTTGACTCCAGTGATGAAATTACGATTCATGTGATAAATGTTTTGTTTATCCCTAAACAGACTTACATTGTTTTAGTCTTATTTCTCTTTGTTTAGCGGTGTATCGGCTATCATTCTTGTCCGTTTGTCTGTAGCTAACGTTTTATTTACTCGTCTAGGTAATTGATGTTAGATGTAGGATGGCAATGGAAGGTATGAAACTAAGTATAAATCTTTCTCAATAGAATATTTCACTAGAGTTTCACAAAGTTTTCTAGTATACGTTTGTATTTTTTTATGTGACAGGCCAGCAAACACGCTAGGATAACCTGATGGTAAGCAATTGGCGCCGCTAATGAACACTTTAACACCGGAGGAGTTTCTACTGTGTTGCCCAGACTTGTGGGAATAAAGGTTTCGCAGATTTAGGGATTGGGGGAAAAGAATAAATATCGGTCCTCCGCCTCTCGTTGTTTCACACCAGTTTTCTGTGAGACCGTGGTAATCATTCCAGTCGAGCCGACCCATTCGTGTCTAAGCTTGGCTCTCCCACTTCAAATTCCGTATCATTAACGAAATACATATTTCAGGTTGATGCCTTCATTCCATGCAAAATCTTTTCATGAATTCATAAAGCTTACAGCCAATGTCAATGCTATTTATTTACTCAACGAAACAAGAATCATTTCACCTTTCAGTGGAGTCTCCTAAATTGGCAGGCGATCGTTCCGAACAATACAAATTGTCGTTTGTTTTTCCCAAACATGGGATCAGTCGTATTCATCCAACTGGTCCGTTGTAAACACGCTGTGACCCTGATGAATAAGTAAACTTTTGATTTTAAACCACCACGGGTTCTCATGAAACATGCAGAGCTGGCTTTCCCTTCATGTGCCTTCATATTGTGTGTATGTACATCAATATTTGATTTGAACTAACCACGGCTTTTTGAATAGCTGATGGAAATTGTTAAGAGAATGGGATTATGTGTGTGGTTTTTCGATCGTTGCGGACACTTGAAAGTGTTTTGCTATGATTAAGCCATATTGATTGGCAGCCAGTATATGGTCATCCTTTAGATGGCTTTTCTATTGTTTTTCGTTTTTACTACAGTGTATAAACAAAGTCAATAAAAATAAAAGTCGCTTTCTCTACCGCTATATCCCTATGTCCCTATGTTTGCTTAAGTCCTTAAAACTACGCAACGGATTTTGATGCAGTTTTTTAATAGATAGAGTGATTGTAGAGGAACGTTTATATGTATAAAAACATCCATTAAATAATGGAGAAATTAAGTATGTGGCGGGTCGCTAGTTAATTATATTACATACTTCGAAACATACGCTTGTCAGATTACCTTTATAATTCGTAATCAATGTTTAATTAAAGTTTACTAGCGCCATACATTTCCGATGACTGTCTTTGTCCAAGGGCCATATTAAAAAAAACCAATACCACACACGCAGTAAGGAAAATTAAAATTGTCCACATCCTTATAGAGTACCACAGCTTAAGTAGACCAGTTAATCATTGTTCTCAATACAGTCATTGCCGGCAGAAGTTATTTATAAAAGTAATTATTGTCTAAGTGGAAAATCCATATTATTGTCTGTCTATTGAAATAGAACATTTGTATTTTATTTACTCTCAGTTTCCTTGGAATATGTTTTAAGTGCTACGTTTGATTTCCTCTCAGTAGTTACCGTCTTCGAAATATGGATATAAAATAATAGCATTACAATTGAAGCCAAGATTTGTTTAGCTGCCATACAAACAGCTCAACTTGTTTTACATAGTGATGATAATCTCATAAAACACGTAATTACCACCCGTCGTGTGCAAGTGTACATACGGAGATGCCATAAATAAACATAATATTTTAATGACTCCACAGAAATCCATTCTAACAAATGTTCATACGCAACCACCGATTATTCATGATTGTCATTAAAAAGTTTACAATCGTACTCGTAATATCGGGCATGACAATGGTTGACAGAGGTTCACACACAGTGTTTTGTTTAGTTTTCACGCGTGGCGGACTCGGTACAAATTGCGGCAGATTGTCGTGTAGTGTGGTACGGCCACATTAATCATTGTAAACGTCGGGAAAATGGTATAATGGTTGCTAAATCCACTACTTATCGGCGGTCGGTTTGTCGGCGGCTGCTCTAGTTTTGTTTGGTACGAGTTTCAAGCGGATAGCGGGAGCGGAAGCGATTTGAGTGAGTGCCTTTTGCGAGTTTTGTTTACGTTAACATGATGGATACGTTTATGACGTTCGGTGCTCCCGTTGAATATGCTTGAACCAACCAATCACAGGGCTGGACTCGGTAACGTTTTGATCGCCCTAATTTTAAAATAACTTGCATTATATATTTTTAAGTATGTAGGTAATTGCTATTATAACAGACAATCGTTGTTTTTTGTAGTAGCATTTCGTTACATTCTCCTTGTTATTGAAAAATATTAATATAAATATGTTAAATTTTTCCTATCTTTTGAGGAAAACCAAATTTTTTAATGTCAAATAGGTACACAGTTTTGTATGGCTACAAAATATATCATATCATTACTCCCTCTTATATACTCCTAGAATAAATACTTGCACAAAGAAGCGTATTATATTTAGAAGGCAAAAATAAACTCTTAACAAATAATTTGACTGATAATGTAGACATAAAATTTATACATACCTTGACACAGTAGCGTGACATGTGCAATTATTTCCATGAGCAGAAAGACGTATTTGTTTTATAGCTTAAAACCTGCAAGAAACAAGCAAACTAAAACTGCGGTTGACAATGCGCCTGTGACTCTTCTGGCGCTGCAGGTGTCCATGGGCGTCGCACATCATTTACCATCAGGTAATCCGTCTGCTCGTTTGCCTCTTATTTCAGTGAAAAAAAGCTTTTGCCCACGGCATCGCTTTCATTCTACCCTACTCTGCTTAATCTACCCAAGTCAATTAGTACAGAAACAGGCCTTAAGTCATTAAATAATGTATGGTTTATTAGCAATAAGACATTGACAGTTTCATACCAAACTTGGCAAGTAGGTTTTGTCTTTAGCATTACATATTTTTAATTTTAAACATTTACTATTTAAAAATAATTTATTTACATTTGACATAACATAGTTTTCTTTAACCTTGTACCACACACCATCATTCTTTATTCCAGTTGCGACCCTCAAAAGAGGACCAGTGACAAATGATGTACAATATTGGAAAAAAACACCCCTACCATTGTCGCTGTAATCGAATATAACTTGTTTGTTCTTTAATAGTTTAACGGTTATTTTTGCAAACGAGTGCAAAAATGTCGGAGATACAGGCTCTTTCATGCGCCGCCATTTTGCTTTAACAATGGCTGTTCTTATAATCCGTACATTTAATTCGGCGGTAAGGCATTGTACAATAAAATTAAATTCTTAGAACCACGTTCTGTATTATGTTCTTTATTATTATTGGTTTTAATTGATAATCATTTGGTAAATAATTGTAAAAAATATCTCTTGCTTAGGTAGCCGAAACTAGATCAGACTTTTTTGTTATAAATCAAATGGCCAAGTTTTATTCCTATTCAATTTAGGTTCCTAATTAAATAGGTAACTATTTGCAAGAGAAAACCATGTCAGTTTACTTTAGCTGTCAAAAAGAGAACAGTTCCATTTTCAAAATTTTCTATAAAGAAGAAGGATTTGTATTCAGCCATTATTATTAGCACATCATATTTCTCAGTGTTTTATTCTTCTTTCTTATTGCGCCTTATAAATCAACCTAGCATATTAAGTTACACCTTTTACATGTAACTTTACAAAAAGCTTTATTCAAAACGCCAATATGCGGTTTTGTGTTATATTTTATTTGTTTTATGTGAATATAATAATCCCGTCACACGACATTAACTTTGTTTATATAAATAAATAATAAATTGTATGTTGGTATGGCAACCTCGCAACATTGTGTGCTAAGTAAAATGTGATTCGTTCCATTTAAATCCTATTAATGTTATGAATTGATATCATAAATTCTATTAACAATATATTATATTTCTGAATAGAGAATATTAATATTTATTTTCTCACATATAATAAAAATAAATAAACTTTAACTGGAGCGTAGCGTAATATTTTCAAAATAGCAGCTTTGACCCGAATAGCTTTCTAAAAGTACACTAAAATAATAATCGAAATATCGAACCGTATAAAACGACTCCATAACAATATCTGATATAAAATAAATAACCCTGGAAGCTCTATTACTTACTCAAATTGACACATGTTTCATTAAAAACATTGCTTCCGGTCCATTCTACCCGATTGAAAATGAAATATTACGAACACTTGATAATATTTGGTCAGATTGTAGGATAGTGACACGTACAAACATTCGAATATGGTATCTACGAGGCAGCACGGACCACTCACACATACACACATGGAGCTGGTAGCACACACATTACAAACATCGACCACTTACCTCAAACGAACAAAAACCAACGTACTGTCAAAGATGCGTCCAAAAAAGTTCTTTTTGTAGTTTTGTTTTGAAGCCGAAATGAATTTATTATGAGTAAAGGTCTTTTGTGACCCTCAAAGATGTACAGAAAGACCGACGCTATTACCATACGCATTGTACTTTGGTTTTATGATTAATAGTTATACTTTACTGTGCAAGCTTAATAGAGACTATTTTTTAAATATGTATATGTCAGCTATTTGTTTATGCAATTTTTGGAATCATTAGCCGGTGCAGCCGCCGTGATGATTGCGGCCAAAGTGTGTTGAGATTAATTTCTGAAGGGATGCGTGTGAACAGAAGACTGTTTTCAAGTTGATAGGTGATGCGGAAAATGTCAAGTTATTAGGACAACACGAAGGTAACGACTGGTCCTTTTTTACTATCCGTTATTTGAAGCACGAACTATTAAAACGCAGACGAACAACAAAGTAAATTGGATAAAAAAGTAATAATGACATTAATACTTTGTGATAATTTTAATTGTGGCTATTTACATTTACGCGTAGGGTCGTCAATATAATTTAAAATGTTATCTCGAATCTTACCCCCAGCCCCTACATAATGATATGTTAGCAATTTGAACCCACATTTTGCGGTCGCATGCAACGTACGCGTTGCCAATTTTGTCATAAGGGCTCCGGCTCTCTGACTCATGTATAATTGCGGCTGTCTACTCAAATGATTTTAATGATGTCAAAATTGAGTCGGATGATAAGGCTAACAATGAAGATAATATCGGTATAAGGCGGTGCGCGATATGTTTCTGCGATCGTGCGATTTTAATGGCTGTAACCAACCTAATGGCGAATTTCAAGTGGAACATCAAATTGTAGTCAAACATTTTAATATCCAAACTAATATTATAAATGCGAAAGTAGCTCTCTCTGTCTGTCTTTTTTAACACGTCTAAATTACTGAACTGTGTAATTTGGTACAGACATGGTTTGGAACTCGAGAAAGGACATAGGATACTTTTTATACCAAAAATCTACAAGAAGTCACTATTCTACGCGAACGGGCAAAAGCTAGTGTTTAAATAAGTTGTCTGTTTTTATCTAAGAGTTCATCGTTATCATTCTAATAAATCTAATGGTGGGCTCATAAAACCTATGTCGTCGTTTACAGTAGCGTATTCATAGATAAATAACATTTGGTCGCTGGTCGCAGCATAGCAACTGTCTCCCTTTTATTTTGCGAGATTAGCGTTTGACACTGTTTTCTTTCATTCCCTATCACTTGTGGAAATGTAGGTCGACTTATGTCCACAATGCTGCCTTAATTTCCTCCTCCTGTATTATCCTTAGCCCGTGATGTCAGTTTGTGTTTCTTTGTTATTAAATCTTATTTGCTCTTGTATGTATCTCAACAGCTGACATGGTTTATTTTTTCACAACCTATTGAAGTAGTACTGACTTCGAAGTATGAATTAGGATCGAGTTTCTTTAAGTACTTATTTCTAATTGATTTGGCTTTAATGCCGCCTTTTTTTAAATCAGAATTTGTATCAGTGTCTATTTAATCTTTATGTTCTATAGACTTTAGTATGTCGACGACTACTTACTAATTAAAATATTTTCCACTTCTTCATAAAATTAATGTCTAATACGCTTCCTGTTTAATTCCCTGAGAATGTTAATAAGGTTACATATGTTTGTTTATGGTACAAGATGGTCAGGTTGAACCGTCTCTAATAAAATTAGAATAAAATACAGCACCTTGTCATCACAAGGTTAGAACTAAAAGTATCTTCATTAACCGCCGACTTTATGGATTGGGAGAGTATTTAAGTTCGGAGTTAATATTGCCATGCGGGTAGTTCAATACACATTTTAATATTTTACTTGTGTAAACAAAAAAAGTAGCAGGCAATTGAAATTTTTCGAATCCCATTGCTGGGCCAATACGGGATCATTCCAAACAGAATGAGTGGACGAATATTATTATTAAGTCATTAATATACACAGTAACGTATGCCTGTAAAATGGTACCCGCATGGTGCGCACGCGCCTCTAATGAATTTCGGAATCGGACCCCATATTGTATTTCTTTTTTCTGACGTTTTGTTATTGACTGCGTGTGGGCACGCCTTAGCTACAGATTAACTCACAGCTATTCATTTTTTTTACTTCGTGTTTGTAATATAATTACTGAGGTATTTATTTTCATGGTTTTGATACTTGCTTTCTAAAGAATTGTTTATTTCCATCAACTCTAAAAGATGTTGACACTTTAAATCTGTCCCAATCACGTCTCCAATACAAAGTCGTATATTTTCAAATTTAATGAAAATGTTAGCTCCAGTTAGCACACGAGACATACTTCCTTGGGTTCATTGCTTAATTTAATTTGTAATTGACATTAATTTCACATTTATTCTGACATTATGTTAACTTAAATTGACGTAATACATTATGAAATGTTTATTCCAAATGACATGAATGTTTTCCCGCTTTGAATCCATTCAGTATTATTTTTATCGCATCTTAAAACCAACTGAGAGTATTTCTAAAACGATACATTTCTTATATCGGACGTTTATATCTTTTTTATTTGAACCATGGGGAATTTATGCCCCTCATGGGAATCACTCAACGGGACCGTGCCAAAACGTTTCTGACGTATGTAAACAGACCCTTAAAATAAAAATAAAATTTAAACCGGAAACTGTAGAGCCAGTGTCAACATAGTCCTTCTGCGAAACTGCAATTAGCTTGCCTACAAAAACTTCATTTCATGTAAATATAATCATTGAAAAAACAACGCCGAAAAAGGTTTACCGCTTCTGACACTTTGTTTATTCAATTTTCAACTTTACGTTCCTGTAATTGAGTTTATTGTGTTTTGTAAAGAGATTTATTAGAGGTGGCGCTTTTTATTAAAAGTTGCCAGTTATAAATTAAGTTTTTTCTTTTACTTATTATTTAGTATTCAAACGGCTTTTCTAGGAATAAAATCTATGGCGCCTTTATTTAGTTGTGCTAGAAAGTCGAGAATGTTTGAAAGCGATTGGTTTTTTTTATATTTTTTAATGTATAACAGTTGAGTAATAACCCGTTTAACAAATTCCATTATCACAAGTCCAAACAAATTTATCGAGCGCAGCACCCAAAGTGTTGTGAATTACCAACACGGAGTTACAAAATTCAAATACTAATATCACTTTTTTTGTCAGTCTCACATTCTTGCTTGATAAGGGCATAAGTAAAGTTTCCATCGTGTTCGCTGACGAAACGATGAAGTGTCGCGACCTCCCATAACTGTTATCTTGAACGATAGCGTTCTGTGACAACGACCGATAACTGGGCGTCACTCGGCTCCTAATCACGATTTATGATTTTTAACGGTCCATCTCTAGGCGCCTTCACAGTTTGCTGATAAAAACTAGCTAGGTTTTTCCTGGTTGCGTCTAGACGACATGCTTGAACACACTTTGACTACAGATACACAATTTGTTTGTGTTGTTATGACGTGTTTTTGTAAATATATTGTGTACTTACGAACGATGATGCCGTTGATTTTCAATCTGTCTCACTTGATTGTGCTCCAAATCTAGAATATTAAATCGTCAGATTTATTTGTAATGTTTTTTTTTATGTATGTGGGCAAACGAGAGACACCCGCAACAACAGGGGAATTACGAGTGTTTTGCCAACCTTTTGGGGATTAGGGATTTGGAGAATTTGAGATTGGGGGAAGGATTGGGCCTCCGGTAACCTCACTCACACGGCGAAACACAACGCTGTGGTGGTTTCACGCCAGTTTTCTGTGAAGCCGTAGTGTCACTACGGTCGAGCCGACCCATTCGTGCCGAAGCATGGGTCTCCCACAGTTGAAGGATTCGTGTGCAAAGTCTTTGTATGCCAATGAAATCAAAACTAAGACGCAAACCACACGAATAATTCAACTTTACATCAGATAGCAACAGTAACAATTGATGTTGTTTGCGTAGTGTAAACATAATATTAAAATCAGTGCCATCCGATTTTCAGATTACTTACATCACATCAACAAGATGGTCGCTAGACATTGTAAAAACTTACTTGTGAATGATAAAAAATGTACATTTCATTGACAATATAACGCATGTAACTGTAATAAAAGCTATGCATGACTTATTCAATGTTGTTACTTTTGTAATATGACGTATGGGGGGCTTTATGTACGTACCATTTGCGTGATTGACTTACAGATAAAACAGAAAATTATGAGCCTCGGTGGCGTTGTGTAACAACCAATAAATTTATACTGTTTCTAATTTAGAAATGGATACTGATACTTCAGTAGGCGGACGGTCGCTAGCACTTTGTAACGGAACCCTGTTTTTACAGAATTAGTATTTAAGTACGAGTGGTCGGTCTATCAGGCTTTGCATATTTCCCCTCTGTCGGCAGTCCGCCTTTATTATTCCGTGTAATAACTCGACTAAGGCTCGTCCAGATGGCCTTGTCTTTTAAGTTTGTTAAGTTTTTACTAACTTTTTAATTATTTGGTTTCGGTTAAGGACCAATTCTTGAAGTAAGAAGTTTGTGTATTATCTTCGACATATTATTAGTGTTTATTAAAGATTTTGTGACAATGAAGAATGCATATATATATGTTTTTGTTCTAAAAGTATATTTTAATGAAATTTCAAATTTCTTAATTTTCTTTCTCTATGTTCTATTTGCATTAATGAAATCATAACTTGAAAAAATGTTTTGGACGAACAAATTGTTCTCGGGTTTACGTAATTGCTTAGTAATAGGTATAACTTGCGCAAACTGTCGAGCTTTATTAAATTTTCAATTTTGAAATGAAAATGAGAGTACTCGCTGTAAACCTGTAAAAGTATTTCATCAGGAGAATGTTTCAAGGTATTATTCATTTCTGTGAATTTGTTCAAGTAAATTACGAAGATTTTATCCTAAGCATATTTCTTCGAATCTATTCCATTTATACGCTGGACCGGTGAAAATGTGTAGACGGACGTGACAGACTTCAAAAGATGACCCGTCGAATGTGTTTTCGAAGTAATTGCGAACGATTTCCCACATCACAGCCTACAGTAAAAAGTTCTCAATAAAACGAGACGAGGTCCGCAATCGGGACGTTGACGACATCGTCACAACACGTTTGGTCACAGAGTAATGAACTTGATAAGCAGTTCAGAAAGAATAGCTTGTCAACGTCATCGAACAACAAACACTGAGTCTAAATTGTATACTTATCTTTAATTATAAAACGTGTCTGGCAAGTAATCGCACGGTTTACACAAACCCGTGTGTATAAGGACTAAGGAACGCAGCATTTGATGAGCGATGAATACTACAAGAGCCGCGACCAGCCTGTCATTTAATAACATAATTGATCAAACATTCTAAAGCGAGGGGCCAAATTTATGTTCACCTTCCTTTCGGCGGAAGAGTAATCACGATAAAGTAAAGAGATTTACATTGGATCTCTTTAGGATAAACCGACCCTGTTGTATGAACTCTCTGATCTCTTAAATCTCCTAAATGAACAGGTTTGTCTGAAGTTGTCGGGTCGATGCCAAGGGCAACAGACAATGTCACTTCTATTTGCCTTTGGGCTGAGGGAGGTAAATAAACTAAATACTTGTATTGCTAAATGGAGTGCAGTTTGTTATGTGAAAGAGGCACTCAATTAAAACGTACGCTGTTGACGACACGCAGAAAAACTTGTTTGCACGTTGTCGCTGAGAAAACCAAAAGTATAACAAACCTCCTAATTCGCCGAAATTTTGTTACTCATAACACTGTGTTAAGTTCAAAATGTGGACCTAAAAGATGGAAATAAATATTCGGGAATTTGAACAAAACCTTCTTGTATGGCAGTGAATAATATCAGTGGGAGGATTGTGATTTGTGTTGACGTCATCTCTAAATTGTCACAAAGAAAACACCAAAAGCTGGTCCATACAAAACAATATTTAAATCTCTGTGAAAACGAACGTCGTACGCAACATGAACTTGACATTGACATGAATCCGTGTGACATGTTCATTTGACATGTAATTATTATGTATTCGACGGCTCGTTCCATAGTTATGTTCCCACAAGGCGCGGCCTACTGCATACGATTGACCTTTAGGCTGTTTGTACACTGTGTAACAAGACGCATAAAAATGTCAATAGAAATGTAATCATTTACTCTTTCGCAGCAATATCAATGATCATTCAATTGTCGCGGTGTGAGGCGACGACTCAGTCTCTATTGAACCTTGAACGTCATTATGTTTATTAGATGTTGATATGCAAAGTCACTGTGACCATTGTTATACCATATTGACAATAAAGGACAACATACGATGAAATATAAGTTGTTAATAGCCTAATCATCTAACTGCTATTAAATTTTCTTCAAAAATATTTAAATCACTAACTGGTCGACGTGTATGACATTGCAAAATGATTTGTTTTGAGCGTGATGAATGACGAATTCACGATTCGGTTTCTAATGTATAAGAATGTGGGATAAGTTATTCAGTATCATGTTGCCACGCCAAACACCACAGATATCTGAAAAGGAAATTGGTGTGCAAAACATATGTTGGCTCCGTGCGTCAATGCGTGAATATTTCGACACTACAAAACGATTCCCATTTGAAATGTTAATAACATTCAAGTTCAAACGGACGCACTTTGTTACGATGATGGAGATTTTTGCCAAGATTGTGCTGGGATTAATGCGGATGGTACACTACACCTGAATGTTTCACTCGGCTACAATGTCGGACGTTCGCTATTTTGTAACCACTCGCTAGGATAACTGCACCTCGACCGCCATAAAGTTATCCTTCATTAATGCCGCCTTATCTTCTCCATGCTTTATTGTCATGGTGCACCTAAACATTGGAATATATTACAACATTCATATTTATGCCGTAATTTATCATGTTTTGTTTTAGAACTCTAGGTTACACATATTTCCTGGTACACGTTACTGTTTCAAACGATCCCACATCTTCGATGTTTTGATATTTTTCAAAAAATAGAAACGATTTATAAAATAAGTTGGGTTTCTGTTTATTAATAACATTGAGCAATTTATAGACTTAATAAACACAGCTATGTTTATTCATCTCTCTGAGAGAATTTTGAATTAACCTTTCCAAAAATTTCATTTTCATCATACAGAAATTGTTCATTGTATTTTCTACATGTATATTTTTAGCGCTATTCATAAACATGCTGAGGTTTATATTATCATACTAAAAAGTTTCACAAATAAACTGCTCCCGAAATGTTTTCTTTGCATCAGATCTCCATCCAAATCCACTTTAGGCGCAATTTTCTCACGCTAATTTCAGCCACGCAAGCTTTGCCAAACTGTCTTTGTCTAGTTTTCTGAGAAAGTGAGTTCATTGCACTCTGCTGGGGTGCCCTCTGCGTAGAAAATTAGATTTTTCAACTTTTCGCGTTATAAATAAAGTCTATCTACAACACGTTCGTGACTTCATGCGGCTTTACAATTTAGGTGTTTCTCAATTGTCTGTTATTACACTTTGCATGCGACTAACTTTGAACCTGTTAGCTTTTTTATATTTATATACCTACGTCTGTTGTTTTTAATTAACAAAGTTCAGTTGTAGGGTAGGTTAGATTAGGTTCGTTGATAATTTTATTATTTTGTTTTAGTTACACTTAGCACGCTACGTGTGTCAGTCTTTTTTTTTAAACATTACATAAAAATCGAGTTTGAAAATTGTACCAATTATAGACTGTAATCGTATAACTGTACTGAATTAAATTTGTAATAAAAACTCATAAACCGTTCAGCGAACAAACCACCTAATTTACTGGCATACACATAAAATTATATGTCCGAACATTATCAAGCCGAAAATCTGCCGTCTAACACTTAAAACGCGAAGTTAGCCACGTTTCAGTAAAAGCCGCATTCGGGTAAAAATCTAGCCGCATTCTGCAATGCAGCTGTGCCTGTGGGTGGTTGGCCGTTGCAAAATTGTTGTTTATGCGCCCCAGCCGGCCATTACTGAAATTATATCACGATGCATTACCTGTACTGTTTACTGAATCGCGAACTTATTGATGGGGCTCTTTAAATACTGTTCTTTTCGAGTGTTATATGTGGTTTTGTGTAGTGTATGAAGTTAGGAAAATATGCAGTCTGTTAGGCGGATTGAGAAAAGACATGGATGATTCAATTCCTTGTTTTGAAAATTAAGAAATTAATCTATTAACCTGACTCTAAAGCTGCTACTAAATTCTTATGGGAACCATTTTTTCCACTCGATTTCTTGTTTAGAAAGAGCCTCTCAAATATAAAGACAGTCTCGGTAAAATAAGTAAATGTGTTAAGATATGAACAGAAAATCATAAATCAGAATAAACAGGATATATCAACATGCATGATGCAACGTACATTAGAATTATAAGTACCTGAATTAACAGATTACATTATAGATGTGTGACGTATGTAGACACACCTAGTCTGTGCACACACGCACACATTGTGACGCGTTTCTGTCTGTGTACTAAGCACACACGGAAATACTACAAAGTTCATTACTCTCTTTTGATATCTTTTTCTTTTTTAATATCTATGATGCCAAGTTTTTATTCTTTTGATTACACTGTCTCTGGCATAAGGTTCGATAAGGAAAAGTATCGTTTTGTTTTCTTATTTGAATTTTCATTTATTGCCGTTTGTTGAGACACTACCATTACGCAATTCTCCTGCTTTCTTACAGAAAAAGGCAATATTATAAGTTGTTATGCTAACGAGTTTGTACTTTTTTTCTTAATTATCTTTTTATCCACACAACATCTAATACCCAATTAAGCCTTAACGCCCGTGTCACATCACGGAAAACTGCCTTACGGAGTACGCGTGGAGAACCCTAATTGAACAACTCTGTAAAAAGCCTAATGGAAAAATGAACTTAATTTTAATTGATTAAAGTTGAATCTTGCATGTAATGCCTCGTCATAAAGTGTAGTAGGTGTTGTCGTACACTCGATGTTTACCCATCACTTGAGCTTTGATTTCGTCATTAGCTTACTGGTGTAAGTTGACCTATTAGTCCACATACAAATGTTTATGTTCCGCTTTAGTGGCGCGGCTCCAAAGTCTCTGGTGTTCAAATACGTAGAAACTCCATCCATCCATCATGTCGGCATGGAACTGTGTGAACGGATTATTTCTAGATAACGTATCTATCGGTCGGTTACCGAACGGAATTTGAATTGAATGAATGATTATATATTTTTTTCTTGTCGAATTTCTTGCATAATAATTCGCAATGCCCCTTATATCGGAAAAGTAAATATTAACCATCCTTACATGTGTTTTGTCAGTAAATATTAAAATTAAATACAGTATACTTGCCCGGAATCACCTTCTCAGATAATGTTTAAACACCATCAAAAAATGGATTTTTGTACCAAGTTCACAGGTTACTTCCGTAATTAATTGAATGAGTGATTAAAATTTACCAGCCGAGTATTATTTTAACTTTTTATAATAAATAATTATCACTTATGAATAGGTATGAGTAATTTTTGGAATAAATTCTTCAACTGGGAATGTTCCCGTGGCATCGGTCCTCGAAAGAATTCCAAGTTTTTTAATTACGCGTTTTGAATATTAAATTAGTTTAGTTACATTGTATCACATTTATCAATGGATTTTACTACCTTCGTTGTTTTTGTTTTAATTTTAACGTATTTAATGGTGAAGTCGGATGGACAGTCAGAATTATAGACTTGATGAGTTACCCATGGCTGTATTTATTTACTAGGTGCATCGACGACACCGTCAGTCGCGCGGAGCTAAAGGATACAGGTGGCGAGTAGTCATTCGATGTGGAGGACAAAGGGGCAGGCATTTGTTCAGGAGTAGACGTCTTCCGGCTGATGATGATGATGGTGATATCTACGCCCTCCCTCTAATCTGCATTTACCTGCCTGATTACAAATTTGGCCATTGGGGGTTACGTACTCGATCAAACTGTACTTTTAACTAATACCAAATACTAATATAAAATAACAAATATAGATTCTGTTTAAATTCTCTTTTGACAATTTTTGTACTCGTTTTTTCAGTTAGATTCGATTGACCGTCAGATGTTGATATGGTGCTAGTAGTCGCAGTATTAATAGTACTCATTTTATCATTTTTGAATCTCAAGAAACCAGTTGCAGTGTTATAGAAATTCAATTTAAATTATATACAAACAGAATTAGACTCATTGTCTAAGGAGGTAAACCTCTTAATCTATTGTCTGCCTACAGACGAGTAGGTTCAGTTGCCAAGTTGATAAGCAAACGGTAACTATCCGTAATCGATCAGTAATATTCCATTTGGTTGTTTCAGATTCGAGTTCAGTGAACGATAAGCTTCATGATAACGTGAGTTTTAACATTTTATACTGTTGTACTTACTAATATTTTTTGGCAATCTGTTGCTAAGTGGATTGTGGACGCTTGGTCGGGTTGGAATTTGGATTTGAAGGTTTGTGTAAAATGTTTTGTTGCGTTATGATGTTATATTTTGGTATGAGGATGAACCTTTTTGTGTCTTAATTATAATTTTTAGCATTTGCAATTATTTTTATCTCATTAGCTATAGCAGTATGGCAATACTGACATTATTCAGTATAAGTATGGCAATAGCTAATGAAATAGCTTGTCTTAAGTTTATGCTTATAATTAGAAAACGAAGGTTTGTTTTCGATTGGTGTAAAAGCATAAGATTATACTGCAATTTTAGCTTAAATTATTTCTTTTAGGGATTAATCTTAACTAATCATCTATTAATAATGTAGTTCACAAGAAATATTGGTTTATAAAATAAATGTACATGAAACGTAAAGTTGATAATCATTTTTCGCATAAGTAGCTAGAAGTAGGGCTGGGCCAAGCATGTGTCGCCATAACCCTTTTCCATGTAAAAACTAAATGATACTTAGCAAATGGTAGAGCTAGAAGAGAGCACTCTATAATTTGTGGTAAAATTGTAACATCGATGTTAAAAGCCCCGCTATTAGATCGCCCATCCGAGACTGTACACAATGTTTTCGTTGTCACCAACTGTTTCTGTTATATTTAAAAAAAAAACAACATCCATTGACAGACTGACTGGCTGAATGACGGACAAAGCAACACATTGATGGGTCTGACAAGGAGCATGCTTTTTGTTAGAAATATTAGAAACTCGCTAGTTTTTTGGGAATTTCCTGTAAGCAAAACAATGGGACTTGTTTTTCTTTCTATAATTACAGTGTAACAAATGAGGAATTCTAGTCATTGTTCCCTTTCTTATATTTATTAAGTTTAGGTTCTCTTAAAATTATTTTTCACTAGCCCTTGATTCGGACGGACTCTACTTAATGGATGTTATTATACAGAAAAATCTTCCTCTTCAATCACTCTATCTATTAAAAAACGTAGTTTTGAAGATTTAAGCATACATATACATACATATAGGGGCAGAGAAGCGACTTTGTTTTATACTGTGTAGTGATATAATAAATGAGTACTTTAATACAACATATTTCTTGTACGAAAAGCATACATTTTTAGAAACATGATTGATGCCAACTGCGATGTTTGAATTTGGCCAAATTCTTAAGCCGCCGTTCTTAAAATAATTCATTTGTTTATCTTTTACTAAAGGTACAATGTTTACAAAGGTTGAATAAATTATATCGTATTGAAACGTCGTGGGAAATATAATATGGGGACACATGCTAAAATCACAGCTTGGGTGTTAATATCCGCTATAGATAAGCCAATCTAAAACTATGACAAATAAAGGATAAGGTTACCGTCACGTTTCCATGGGGACCATCTACCTACCTGTTACCATGGCAACCCAATTAATATTCTCACTATATTTTTAATACAAACTTTTATTTAATTAATTGGGGAATTTGCTATGATTCCAAATCAATTCCCAAATGGAAGAAGCTTTTCGAGAAATCAGGTCTCAACTGATATTTTCTTAGAATATTGATGAAAAATTTATTTATTTGATACAGCCATTATTTTAGTACTCCCTAGAGTTTGGTGTGCTTCGAAAAGCCTACATTTAGTATCGAAAATAAGTTAGTCTGTAAAATGTATTTTTCTTGAACTCTTCTTCAAATCATTTTAATCTGTTATAGTTCAATCCTTTTATCCTCCTTACCATAGGAAAATAAAATCTCTGAAATGTGATACATGGCAAACCTACCACAGTTTCGAAATACCTTCACGTAAATTCCATAAAATTAATTGGCATTATTGCCTTTTTTCTCAGTAATAATAGTCCGATGGTATCTGGATCCGTTATCTCGGCGTGCCATAAATCAGGCGGGGCTGCAAATTTAGCCGTTCGCAGAACTACCCATTGTGGTGGATGATCGATGACTACCGTGGGGCTACAAGGAACTGGCTCCATGGTGGCTTTCCCGACCGCCTAATCAAGTTGTTTGAGCTCGTTTTCTTAAGTACTCTTGATAAAGTCAACATATTTGTCCCGGTTTTGTTGTATACTGTTAGGTTTTAATGCTATTGCTGATTCTTACTTTTTGGCTAGTTACTTAGCTGCTTGAGGTCTTGTCATTTGGGTGTGACGTGTAGTTTAGTAGTTCTAGTGGAGGTGCTAATGTTTATGCCCGCTTTTAAGCAACGATTACTGTACACAACATATAAATAAAAAACGTTTCCCCCTTTTAGGATTGTCTCCTGTGTCGTGGGTACTGTTACAAACATAGAATTTCACTTACACATCACACCCTGACCCGAAACAACATTTTTAGATCACAAATATGTTTGTGTGATTTTTTGGATCACACAAAGAGTTGTACCGTACGGGAATTGAACCCGCGATACGTTGCCCGGCAGCCAGTTGCCCAGCACACCGCGCCAACCGTGGTCAAATCTGTTTTTCGTTTTACACTTTCCAAACTTAATTATTACATTCCATATCAAATACAGCTGTATAGGGATTGTAACTGCAAGAGTAGTGAGTACACTATAGACTGCATTATACCACCCTCCCTCGACGTGTTCGGCTAAAAATTCAAACAATGCAGCAGATTTTATCAAGTGTCACCCTAGCAGCGTGCCGTACCTAGCTGGTTGCCGGATAACGGCTAGATGGCTAATAGCCTCTACATGATACCACCGCACGTCTGCCTTTGTGGACGTGCCAATTTATAAGGACCCTCCATTCGAGGGTGGAATGTTCAGTTTTTCGAGCAAGTGGGTTAACGACTTTAGGTTTGTTGTACACGTGTGTTGTTAACTTTATTTAAACCTGTGGTCTTTAAAGTCGAAGTCAAATCAGAAAGATAAAAAATTGACAGTCTGTCGAGGACAGACAGACAGTCAGAAGAGGACTGCCTCTTAATGAAGCTATTTGCTCGTTCCAAAGTAATAATTAGCTAAAAACTCCATGGTTACTTTTTTCTACCAAATATAAAGAGCGCTAGTGTCTTTTAGTTTTTTAAAGTTACTAACTTGACCTGCATGGTGGAATTTAAAATTATCCATGCATTTGATTTTGTTTACCAACTAAGATATCTTATCGATATTTGACCAGTTCTGTAAACATAATCTATGGTAAAACCAATAAGCAAAAGAAATTGATAGAACGAGAATGCAAAGTCACCCTTGAAAAAAAAAACAAAATAAATAAAACAGCTTTCCAATCGATACATGGCGTTGTATCTGAGATATTCCACCAGCACAATATTGTCGAGCCGCGGTTATCCGGACGCTGGCTAGGTGCGGCATGCGTGGGGAGGGCGGTAGATAAGTATCAAATGCATTGTTTCCCTTCGTTGCTGTCACATAGGGGTAGCACTAACGGTTTTTGCATTATATCCTCTAGTTTACGTGCGAATTTTTGCACTCTTTATAAAACTAATATATCGTCTTCCAACCTCCTTCTACGACAACGAAGTGAATGTATTCCTAGGACTTGACAAAAAATACGTGACTGAACTACCGGCTGAGTAATGTGTGAGTGAGTGCCCCTAGCAACACGCAACGTTATGTCATCATTAAGTATTTGTAAAACATCACTGTCAGCACTATCCGTACCTTATTTTTCCTTGACAAGGTAATGAATAATGTATTCATTGATGATATAAAAGCTTATTGCTTATTGCTCGAAGCTCACTCGCCTTCCAAGAATTCCTCGCGTCATCGCCCACTGTTTAATTTCTATGTTTCCATTGATTGCTGATGGTAGAATTACCTCGTACACAAATTACAATGTTATGTCGATAAATTTTGTGTTATTATGGTTATTGATCGCACTTTGTCAGCTTTGATAGATTGGTTAGGCTCTAATGACTTTTGTTGTTTAATTATTCACTTCAACTTGTACTTAATAAGATTTAATTTGTTAGTCTGTATGAGGGGATTTATCAATATTATCATAAAAAAATGACATTCTTATTTTAAAATGCCCCAAATTAGAGAACGACGCTTATCGATGCAAACATCAAACAAATTGGCAAAATACTTTTTATTCCCGCCATATCGATAGCTGATTGTGTTCGTTCAAATGACGTTTATTTGATGATATATTGCAGCATCGAATCATATGCTGCCAGCCCTATTGCAATTTACTTCAAGTACTTACAATTTTCCCCTTGTTCACTTTGTCGTGTGTGAATGGAAATGCGATCTCCTTCCATGGGGTGAATAAATTCCATAGATCTTTGGCCAACGTACTTTTAACGGTTCCCTAAGTATTATTGCGTGTTTTTGTTATGAAAATGATGTGTATGAGTTATTTTTCTGGGTGAGCTTGGAATTGTTTGTGGGCTAAGTTTTTTTGTTAAATTATAATTGAGGCTTTCAGGAGTTCAATGGCAAATTTATGGTTGAACTATTTATAGACTTGGGCAATACAATAAGGTTTAAGTAGGCGCTTGACGTACGAGGTCTGTTTTCGTTTATATTTAGGGCTGTGAGATGCTCTCGATTCTGGATATCTGATATATCTACTTAGTGGGGTATTTTGTGTGTAGTGCCTAGATTGTCATCAAGTACGGGCTCGGGTTCATTAAGGGTCATTACACATAGTATGATATACACATACCTCTGTCCACACATTGCTCATCTACTTTGATCTGAGGCATGTGACGTGAGAGGGGTCCGCCGGTGACTCCCTCATACGTGCGCTATTTTAGTACCCCACTCGATGTACTAACACACAGATAAAAATGTACATACGCCCGCCGGTCAGTACAATATTTATTTATTTACAAATGCCGTAGCCCGTAGTAAAAACATCGTAAACATTGTTGCGTGTCTATTGTTAAAGAAATAGCACTGTTTTTACGTGTCCGCGGAAACGTACACTGAGATCCATTAATATGTAAGGTTTAGCTAGGCAATAAATCTGGTAAGCCGATATCTAGGCAATCTATAAACAGCTGTTCAGTGAAGCACAGACGTTTTGACAACTGAACTCGCTTGATCTCGTTCAGCTTCGTTTTTACGTGTTTTCTTGTGTTCGTCTGCGGTATAATTAAGATTATGTTCGAACAGTGCGCAGTGTGCTAATCTTTTCGTATTATTCAGTTGCAGGCTTGCGCTTCGATCTGAATCGGAATATTATTGAAATCTCTTTTAGTCGGATTTTTTTATTGAAAAAAGTTATTGGTTTCTGGCGTTTCATTTTTTTGGTTTCCTATAGTTTTTTAGCGTCTAAGAAGAGTAGTTTTAGGCGTGAAACAAACCATTAACGTAATGACGCATAGCAACCATAGTTACCTTATCTGTATTTACAAATACATTTACATTGTTACCGTAGTATGTAGTACGTGTGTAAATCAGTTTGGTACACGTGTAACCACACGATAGAGTAATATCGGTTGATTGTTACCGTACGTTACGTTCGTTATAATTTGGCGATTTCTTTGAATGGTTTTCTTTTACATAAGCTGATCTGTCACTAGGTTTTAATTTTGTCAAATGCAGAATTTTTCCAAAACAGTAGGGTTGTTACCAACTGGTAATTTATTTAGATTTCCTATTCTATAGAACATTGTGACGTCATAATATTTTAACATCAAATAGCATACTTATTTCACTAGAACAGCTATCACTTGAATAATAATGAAGGTGTCATTGTTTTTCAGTATAAGCAGAATTTTTTTTTATTTTTGAATAAGGTCAGGCCAAATCACCTGTGTTTGGGATGTTCTGTTTTTAAATCGTCTGTTTAAAAAAAGAACAGCTAAATTGCTCCAATTAAACGAAGTGTTTTAGACTAAAAAGGTTTTCTTATGGAAACTGACGGGCCTCAATTTACTTACAAGTACATCTACTTTCTAACACATAGCAACCAGATTCCATTATTTGACATTACCTGAAGATGGAGCAACGTTTTTGCATGAACAGCCGTTTAGCGGCAATTTTAACGTCCTATAGTAACTATGTGATGCAACCGAGTTCGACTGTACTGTGACCAACATAAGTCTTTGGTTAAATACAAAATAATTTCGTTTTGCCCAAAAATCTTTTGCGCCTAGGCACATAAATGAAACTTCTGCTATTTTGAAAGAAAATACCTTCTTTGCAAACCGCTTTATTTATTTCCTTTCGTAGTTTACAATTTTTAAAGTACGTAGTACAACGTTAAAAGATTTTAACGTTACCTTGGTTTATTCTACCTTTAAGACTTTAGTTAGACAACTAAAGTATTTGTACGCCTCTGAGCAAAACATGGAGAATCTACCTATCTGTAACACCGCACATACCTGTGTTTACAGATAAATTTTCTGATTCTGAACGTCACCGACGTTCATACAAAATAGTTAAAAATAAAAAGTGTCAGTTTGTAGGCTTTAACTCCAGTGAAGGTATTTGCTCCTTCCTAAGTGTAGATTGATGAACTCGGAAACCGGAATCGGAGAAGAATGATTAAGAAATTCCATGGTTCACTCTCTCTGAAGGTAGCCACAGGCGGCACTGGTCGTTGTACACAAAACTCCAGTTTAGTATGGCAAAGCACTAATTTCGTTGTTTTTTTTTTTTTTTTGTAAAAACGTTGCCCCACACTAGGATTTTCTCCTGTGTCGTGGGTGCGTTTACAAACATACAATTTCACATGCACATCACACCCAGACCCGGAACAACAATCTGTGGATCACACAAAGAGTTGTTCCGTGCGGGAATCGAACCCGCGACACGTTGCGCGGCAGCCAGTTGCCCAGCCACCGCGCCAACCGTGCAGTCAATTGATTGTACATGTAGTGAGTAGTATGTTGGCATTCATAAAACAATGCCACGGTCTTACAGCTCACAGTACCGATCGTTTGGCTTTAGTTTATTAGTCGTATTATATATATGCCAATCAGTAAACTACTGGTTTCCTTGTAATTTACGTGCGGATATTTTAAAGTTTAGCTCTTGTTAGTTATTGCTACTAGCTTCTTGTTCTAGAAGGTTGTTAATGTTTGTTTTGAACGCTACTTGTGTATATATGAGATGAGCGGTTTCTTGTGTGCACTTTTATAGAAAGAATAGACTATTTACTGCTTCTTGAATAGCAAATAATAATAGCGTACATAAAATTGTTCTTAGAACAGTAACTACTAGGCAATCCTCCGGCGTACGGCGAATATCCACCCCTACGTTGTTGAGACACCTGCGGCCCGGACTAAGCGTTTTGCCTCGTCATTTATACCGCGTACATCGAGGGATTGGAACAGTTTGCCGGCTGCAGTCTTTCCGTCCGAATACAACTTAGGTGTCTTCAAGGCTAGAGTGAATAGGCTCTTAATAAACTAGTGCGCCTTACCATCAACGATTGCATCACTGCTTA
Source organism: Spodoptera exigua (assembly GCA_902829305.4). NCBI lineage: Eukaryota > Metazoa > Arthropoda > Insecta > Lepidoptera > Noctuidae > Spodoptera > Spodoptera exigua. Next base: position 12,545,151 of record LR824619.2, on the reverse strand, counting down.
ACATCAGGTGGGATCGCAGTCAAGCACTGGTTTATTGCAAGTAAAAAAAAAAAAAATCCCCGTATTCCAATTCCTATTGATTTAATCTTTTTTTTTTCTGAGTAAAGTTCCATTATAATTTCTATTTATAAACCAATATCTCTTATGTAGGTAGTTTCTTATTCCATTACGTACATATTTCCATATTATGACTTAATCAAAGCTTCGTAGAATTACGATACCCTCCCGCGGGATATTCGCTTTGTTTTTGTTTGCGTTCGGAAAAAGAGAAAAACAAATGAACGCATTAAAATATGTTAATGCTGGTACACTATGAATAATTCGCGATCCTTAAGGTCGAAGGTTTGATGTCATACAACGAGGAGGGGCTCAAGATTTATATCTTTTCGCTAGCTTTGGGTGGTAGCCATACGTTTTTTTTGTATCTGCCTTAAAGGTCAGCGTGCATTGGATTTCCGTCATTCTTGCATGCTCTCGATCGCGTGTGAGCACTCAGCCGCCATGTCTTATTTTTATTAAATAAATTAAAAGTCTTGTAATTTATTTAAACTTAATCTAGAATGTTCCTTAACTGATATAGCTTTGCATCTTTTAATTCGTGTATAAGGAAAACTGGTTCCGGTTATCAACCTTTAAACTTAAATCGTTCTTATTAATTTGTGTTCTTATAAATTAATATTTAAGTATTTACACTTTAAGGAATTTATTTGCAGATTACTGCTCTTAACTTTCTATTGTTATTACGACAACAATTAATGAAAATGAGTACTTGTTAAAAAGTTTGTAATGCTAAAATAAAAAAAAATACTCACGATTTTACATTTTTACTCTTTCCTCTTGCTCGTGTTTTGTCTCTCTGTGTTTGATATGTTTGGTTATATCTCTTCCTTTGGTTATATCTTTCATAATTTTCATAATAACTTCTCTACATTATACTTCTATTGCCTTATATTTAGAATGGATATTATCAAACTATATTTATCTTTCTAAAAGTTTGTTCTCATAATTCATGATCGTGTGCTATCGTCCTGTCCGTTTCATCATATGTTCATACGTGTCCTATCTACGCGAGCGCCATCTTTGTAAATAAAACAAGCTTTGTCCAATGTGATAATCGTGTCTTTTTGACCAGCTTTTGATATTAAGCGAGTGTGGTAAATTGGTGAATGTTTGTGACGTTTATGTCGCTAGCGTTTTTGAATCTTCAGCCCGGGCTGCGTGTGTAAACGATAATGGACTATTGTCCGGCTTGAAGCCGGAGAAGGTACGAGGTGGTTTTTAGTCAGTAAGAGTCTGAAACTCTGTCACTCGGTCGTGGTGGCCCGGAGGTTAAGGAGCCCGCTTCTCATGCAAGAGGGTGTGGTGGGTTCGAAACCTGGCAAGTACCAAAGTGACTTCTTCCGAGTTATATTTACTTTCTATGATTATTTAGACACCACTGAAATTCGGTGAAGGTAAACATCGTGAGGAAACCTGGACTTATAATTTCTAATTATAAGTTTGAAATCGCCAACCCGTATTGAGCAAGTGTGGTGATTAACGCTCTAACCTTCTCCGTATGAGAAGAGGCCTTTGCTCAGCAGTAGGCACTCATAGGCTGATGATGAGTCTGACTGACACTCCCTCTCGCCACACAGAGGGCGGGAGAAGTCATTTGATGATGTTTCCCCACTCAAAAATAAGGTCAAAATGAATGTATCTGATGTCAATTCAAAATAATTATTTATTGAGTTTCCGCTAACATCTGATTCTGAATTGCAAGTACTTAGTTATTGACTACTAGCTCCTCTCGCGCGGTTTCACCCGCTGCTCCATTATATTAGCTCCATTTAGTCATAGCGTGATGTTTTATAGCCTATAACACTAGGGAACATTGTAGCTATCTATCAGTGAAAGAATTTTGGCAGTGGTTCCAAAGATTACCCCTACATACAAACTTACAAATTCTACCTCTTTATAATATTATTAGTATTAGTATATTAGTATAGATATGCATCGTCTTTTAGTGGTGTGTGATTAATTGAATTTTTCCAACTTATTGTGCTTAATTAGTTATTTGTGAGACTCTATGTTCATGTTTAGTAAAGAACCCTTAGCTGTTCTAAGGACTGAATTTTCAATAGTCAGTATATTATCTGAGGATTAAAAGTGTTGCTGTCACTGTCTTGTACAAACATTCTGACGCGACAGCATCATAATTACTCCCCTGATAACTTTTATCTAACCATTGGAAAATCAGCCCTTAGTGAGTTTGAATGATTAAATTTATTAAATGACTGCACGGTTCGTGCGGTGGCTGGGCAACTGGCTGCCGTGCAACGTGTCGCGGGTTCGATTCCCGCACGGAACAACACTGTGTGATCCACAAATTGTTTTTTTCGGGTCTGGGTGTCATGTGTATGTGACATTGTATGATTGTAAACGCACCCACAACACAGGAGAAAATCCTAAAGTTGGGCAACGTTATTTTCAAAAAAAAAAGGGTGAAACATTAGCAATGCTGAATTTTTAAATTTCGATTCATTTATTGCCCTGACCATGAAACAAAATCTACAGTACACGAATGAGGTTTCAATTCAAATTAAAAAAGAACATTTCGATGTTTAAACTTATGCATAATTATATTAAACATACTTCTGTGCACCTAATTAAATGCATCCCGGTCTCTATTTACATTTCCCGCATGCATGCGTAACTCCCTAACTTCGATATTAACTTTAAAAAATAATCGTGTATAAATTAGTTAAACTTAAATAATATATTATTAACTATGATTTGTGATTGCTATCCAACAACGCAAGGATCGTTCGTAATACCAGGTTTTCTTTACTTACAAACGTGGGTTTTAATTGTAGAAGTTATTGTAGGGAACGTTTGTGTGTGGGATCCGTATGTTTTGCTCATTATTTTTCTAGATTCCATCTAGAGTGCTTGCTATGCTTGGTTTGATGATACTTTGTTGTATTATGGCTTTTCCTGTAGGTAGATGAAGAGCATTTTTTTTTTGCTTTCCTTATGTTATTATTACTATATAACTTTTAGAGTTTGAGAAGGTATGTACCTCAACGTAAAGAAACCATCCTCAGAATCAAAGTCAATAATCAAGAAACTGTCACCGGTTTGTTTATCCCAAAGTAATTCAGAATTGACAACAGTAAACAAAGATTTAGCTTAATATTTGTCCAATTAATCACGAGACTGTCTTGTTTCGTTGGACATAATTAACTTGCACCACCTAATTAATCCCCTCAATTAAGACGGTGAGCTTCGACTTTAATAAAAGTCTTCGTATTGCAAAGGCTTCCGTGTTTATCCGCGTGCCCCCAAAAATATTCGGCCCTACAAAGGGCGCACAAATTGTCATAATTGAAAGTTAACGTGCGTTAACTGACGTAATTACAAGAATTGTTTATAATTAAAGGCGTTACTTTTTTTCACTAAAACAAGCACCGAATTATACAAAATTACTAGTTGTATTGCCTCCTGGACTTATCATTATCCCCGTTCTATGTCCCGGGAAATAGTTCCTGGAAAAAGTTATTATCTTGCCCTATATAAATAAAACACACGAAAGTAAACTTTACTCAACACAAAATAAGGATGAAAAAACTGATCTTAGATAAAAAAAGTACAGCAATTTTGATCAGAAATTAATTCTAAACAAAATTATATTTCTTGCCCTTAACTATGTTAAGTCGGAATCTGAGTCTAATACTGATGAGAATAAGGTTGAGGATATAGAGTGTGGGCAGCAAGAAATGTCTTGATCGACAGGTCAATTACCTAAGGGCACGCGCACAGTGTACAAACACAGTGAACATGTTTAAATTAGTGTAGGAACAATTGATGTTTGAGTGATCGGAACTCAGTGAATTGGTCATTACGGAGCCGTTGGGTGGTCGATTATTATTTTTTTATTTACTTTTTTATAAACATTATGAAAACAGACAATAATTGCTTACAGCCTTACACCATTCGTAATTGTTTGTAATGAAAGGAAACGTGTATGAACAGTGTAATGATCTTAATTTGTTCAAATAAGTGGGCTCGTGAAGAATATATTTTAATGATGTATAAAAAAACAATGGCTACCTGAATTAAACAAAAGAAAACGTTCAACTATGGAGATGATAATATTGTAAATGGAAAATAGATGTAGATAAAATAGTTGTCTAATATGTATCAGGAAGAAATTAAATATTTGTAAACCTGATTTATATGTGTACCCTTAAATTTGAGTATAACCCCTATCGGCGCGGGGTAATCAGTTGAAATGTTCCACAAGGATCTATTAATTGATCGACAACATGGCCGAGACGCGACGCACCTGCCGCTGATTTACAACGCTCACAAAAAACACGAAATCGGCAAAAAACTTTAAACAATTTGAGGACCTACATTAAAAAGCCATCGGTAGGGATATTAACAAATGTTTAGGAGTTTTAAGGGCTCATTACGGGTGGAGGCGGGAAAGTCGGTGACTACAGGGTTGCGTATGATAAGGATCAACGCCAAGACACCTGTCCAATTGTAAAAAACCCTATCATTTATACGAAAGACAGTTGTGTCCACGTATCATGATGACTTTCTAGAGAAATACGATAGTTGCATGTATTTAGAGATTGCACGTTGCACTTTCGTCTGACTGCTTTATGTTGGATGTTTTATCAGTGACACCTAGGAGTTTTATAAGTATTCCTAGAGCTATAAGTTAATGGTGTTAAACTTTTTCTTGGACTCATGAGTTGTAAGTCTTGTCTGCTGCACTAAACCATGTCCTCGAGTAAGTGATAGTTATTGAAACTTTAAAAAACGATGGAAAACAGTCACATGAATTTATTTCTGCAGTATTAAAGTACGCAGTTGTTATATTGTTATCGGAGTCTTTTTAAAGTCCTTGCACCATATACAATATGGGTATACACCCTAAGGGTATTAAGAACTTAACTGAACCGTAATACACAATTAAACAGAGACGCAGATTGGCTGAAGCGGTTCAAACCAAATTTTCTAGACGTCTGCGAAGTTTCATCTAATTATTAACCGGAATAAGTTGTCGCTACACTGTTGCCAGTACTTGTAGTACTTGAGTGAAAATGCATTTGTTTCATTATCGTCTTCACCATTCAAGCTTCATTCAAGTTTGTGTCAGCCTTATACCTTTCCAACTCAAAATAATATTCCAACAAACTTCTTCACAACTAATATCTGTATTTACAAAAGTAATATCCAATACACAAGAGACCCACAATCATACAAAAACAATTCATTATCAAATATACATCATTATAAATTCAATTTGAAATAATACTTTAATACTAATCCATCATAAAACCACTAATTGAGGGGTATCCGATTATATTGTGCATTAGCAACCCATAAATTTTGGACTTTAAAATCGTCCAAAATTGCCTAATACCGGATGCGAATCAATCTTTTAATTACAAACGCTAATATGATATCGAGTCCACCGCAAGAAATAAACTCCAACACACAAAGATATAAAATTACACGTAACAAGGAAACGTGCAGCAGGTGGTGGCAATTACTGATAGATACAGATGTAGGATGAAACAAAGCTCCACATTAAACCGGACCACCTTACCAACACCTTTCCGAACCGACCAGCTGCCATCATTAAAAAGGGAAGTGTCATAAATGACGCCTCGGATAATATTTGTTTTACAATAGCCAATGACAAGACAATACTCGGAATCTCTCTACAAAATGTTATTACATTATACAAAAATGAACTGTGCCAACATACCACCCATAGATCCCGATTCATGTGCGCCAGTACCATAAAAGACTCCAGCACAATGGATTCCGTTCATCTTTTGTTGTCAAGGGTAGATGGTGAAATGGTCCTGTCTTCCCGGTAAGAGGATTCGTTTTTGTTGTTACTGATGAATAAATTTTTATTTACCTCCAGCGAACAATGTCAACGCCGACAAAAGTCAGCACCGGTGTGTCCTTCCAATTGTTTTTCAAGTACCAACAGTTTTTGAATTGCTTTCTTACGACATTTAACTAAAGAACTATGGTTTTCCCGTTCGAAATGAATTGGCTGGTTGGTAATAAATATCATAGAAACATTTAGTTTAGTATTCAAAGTACTTGAGGTTAAATGTTATTCAAAATATAAGAGAGTCGTAACAAAGACACGCAACATTGCATTCCCATAAATCGCCAATGATTTCAAGGAATTCAAAAAGAAACAATATTGCACCAACAGCTAATAGGAACGAGTTCCCTCAATCTGATACCGCATTCGCGCCAAATTTTTTTTCTCCCAAAAAAAATTGAGGGCTTTAGGTAGGCGCCAAAAAGCCGCCAGTTCTCAGAACAGGAATGAATGAAAAAAACCATAAACTAAAGTTGCGCCTCACCGACAAACGGCTTCACGTGCCGATGCACCGAAGAACAAACCTTCCGATGGTTAACAATTTAACGATAAACGAAGTATTGGTCCGTTTTTGTACGCTGTATCTCTGTCCGTCTGAATGGATCAGTGTAGCGATTAGAGACACTTTAATTACTGTAATGTTATGTCGCTTTGATGCTTGATGGCTTCGTTGCAAATAGCGAAAATACGAGATTTTACAAAATGGCAATAATCCGATACCGGCCAGGTAATTGTGTCTTTAGAAATGCGCCAATGACTGTCAGGAAGAAAGTCTCTACAGTACTATAAAAGTTTTTTTTAGACAATATATTGCGGCGTGTCTTTATTCGACTGAAGTATTGTCTCAGTATAATGTTCAGAGGCGCGGCAAAAAATCTATTCCATAAGTATCAAAACAGTTTATGACCACGCAGTCCACAATCTATTACATTACTGTACAGTCGTCGGGATCCGTTCTCATCTTCATCACATCATCCGGGCAGTCCTTTGGGAAGTCGTAAGATCATTTCGCCATTTCCTTTGTGGTCTACCGCGACGTCTGACGGTGCCTTGGGAATCCTTCTGTGGCTACTTATAAACTAGAGAGGGTGTAACTATTGTTCTTATTGCTTTGTCGGGTACAGCCGAGGTTACAATGTCCGCGATTTGCTAGTTTTATTCGACTTTAGACATTTTTGCCACAAAAAAGCGATAGCTTAATTTAGAATGTAATAATGTACATTGTACACCTTAGGAGTTAATTCCCTAAATCTCCAACCTTACCTAAACCCCAAAAGGTCGGAAACGTACTTGTAACTCCTCCGTTGTTGCGGATGTCCATGGGCGGCCCTGATTACTTGCCATAAGGTAACCCATCTGCTCTTTTTTGCTTCCTATAACATAAACTTGGTTAGCGTTTTAAATAAAATATAATATGTCGTATAAATAAAATATGCACATCTTGATTTCAACCAATCATTATTTTTTTAGTTACTTTATCAAATATCGCTTGCTATGAAACCTATGCCTAAAATTTTAATCTAATCTCCTTGCAAACTTGGGCCATACCTTCCAATACAAAATTGGCTTTGTTCACATCGCTGGTACTACTTTTGAGCTCCGCGTTTCCATTTGTATTCATTCATTACTTTGATTAATAACGTGAATGTTGAACAAATTTCGACAAGATTCTTTGATCGAAAATTGATGGCATAATAATTGCACGGTGCAGGTTTGGAGTACGAATTTTTACAACCTATGCACCTGTGCATCATTTGTTTAAGTCAGTCCTCGGTACCTCAAAGGTTTTCGTACATAATTACCGAAATATCATTATTAAGTAATTCTTTGAAAGTGACGTAAGTATCCTTACCGCTTTCTTCCTGCGGATTTCCATACAATTCTTTTTCTGTTTAAAACATGTTCGCTTGTTCATCGATTTATTTTCAATACTCTCAACGTCGAGCATTCTATATTTATTTGCTGTATAATTTTCTTCGATTGTTATCCACTCATCCCCTTAAGTTATTTCGGTGAAGGAAAAAACATTTTTAAAAGCGATTATTTCGCCGGTATAATAATCGCGTGCCTTTGACCCAAGTTTGGAACAATAAGATGATTAGCAACCCTTAGGCCAGGCTCGCTCCCTTTTAAACGATAGAATTACTTCGCCGCGATATGATGTTTTGATAGCGGAGGTCGTTATACGCTCACAAATCTTACGTTAACCGCTCGTGATTTTTCGCTTAAGTTTTTTATTGGACCTATTAGTTGTAATTTAAATCCAACTTGCAATTTTTGCAATTTAAAAACTTGAGGCTTGTAACAGCTTTTAGGGTTATTTATGTGCCGAGGTTGCGGATTAAGCGCAATGAGTCACCGCGGCCTCGGCCCAGAGCAGGAGAAGGAACGGGGATGTTTTTAGTCAGTAAGAGACTGTCACTCTTTCTCGCCTAACCCTGGGCGGGAGAAGTCATTTGATGATTTTCCCCTGACAAAAAAAGGGTAATTTATGCACTGTAGCGTTATTGTTCTGTGTTTATCATTGAGGTGAATGTATTTTAATGGTATTTATAATAATATTATGCGACATTAGTGAATAGAGGCGAGCGTTGACACTCGAGCTATGCGGTAATAACGTTCCAAATTGACAGACAGCAACACATTTCATTGCCAATGCAAAGGTCGGTCGTTCACAGTCTACGTGCTCGTTTAGATCGTGTCAAGGTGAAGCCGGGTTGCATTAATTAACTAAAACATCTGAGAGGCCTCTTGCACAGATTAGGCGACGTCCGGTCTGAAGGTTAATATGACAATTTAACAAGCGATGCGGGGAATTGGATCGGGATCAATTAGAACCTTTCTGGAACGATTGAGGTTCATTGCTCAGACATTAATTTCTGATACTTGTTGATTTTAAGCGATATAGAGAGGTGAACGAGCGAAAAATCAAAATTGTTTACTATCCATTCGAAGTAATACTTAATGCTTCGAAAGGATAATTGAATAAGGAATACAGACAGTTGTAAAATGTATTAAACACAATTAGTTATTAATATTAACGAGACATTTATTCGGACAAACAAGATTGACAATTGTGAACCCGGAACGGAAAACGTTTCAATGAGTTATGCATGTACCGTTAGTTAATCTCAATATCTAATACTGTGAGACTAACTTATCTTTGATTGCATTCTCTAATTCAAAATACAAAGCAATTATGTAATGAACTTGTTATGATAATGTTGGTATTAGGGTCGATAACAGTGGTACAGCTGACAACGGAGAAAGGCGGTACGGATGACATGGTTCTAATTGTGAAACGCTGTGTGAATGTTATTTCTCGGATCATGATTCATCGGTGCATTCGTGTTGTCACTTCGTATTAAGCTTTCCTAGTTCATATGTTCTAGTTGGAAGTATACTTCTTATCTTTACATTTATACAAGGCTTTAAAATCTTCTCAAAGCGTTGATCTTCATTGTGTAGTCCTTAAACGCTAAACACGCAGAAAAGTTGTACATTTTCTCTTACATTTTGTTATGAATTCTATTTAAGTAATATTATAAAGCTTATACAAAAATATTTCCCGCTTCTCTCTCTCAGTATATTGCTTCCCATTAGCAATTATTTCTCGTCGGTTGTCAAAATAAATCCCGATTTTATACGAGCCCTAGTTTCGTGATGAACGTCACTGCTTGTCTATGTCCAACTCGGCTTAAACCGATCTATTTTCGGTGAATAATATTATTTCGTTGTTTTGGATACACTCATTCTTATGAAATCGTCCACAAAATTATCAAGATACAATTAGAAGAGTCTCCCTCTTTAGTTTGTAAATCCGAGAGCTACACCAGTTAAGCACAAATGAGCTACTGAGCCTACGAAGTGAACATCTTACTTCATAAATCAACACAAGAAAACCCTCGTACAAGTGCTTACCTTAAAATTGATTCAAACGTATTCCCTCGCCGACGATGATTTACGTTGCTTCCGCAAGCTCGGGTTACGATCGGATGACATAACTTTCTACACCATATATGTCATGTGTTAGAGACATTGTAGCGGTGTCTATTACGGTGTGAGCGGAGGGTGTCGTGTGTCCAGAAATATCTGGCTATTTAGCGGTGGACGCGTTCACACCGACGCGTAATTTAGCGAGTTCAATCACCCCACATCATTCCCTCAATTAACAGGTCAATACACAAAACCGTATGCGAAAAGGAAAAGTTTTAACTCGTTTACTAAAGGACTAATGGTACCGGTGCCTCATTAACACACAAAAGACTTAAAACTAAAGACATTAACGTCTAAGTCGCTTCTGACAATATCTTCAAAAGAGTCTAAAAGAAAGTTGAAATTGAAATACGTAACGTAAAGCGCCGTTGTTGTAAAGAAAGCTCTTTAGTTTGAATAGGAAAATGGCTCACAATCGATTATAATTATGTGTACGCTGTTTATTGTAAACGAAACTGTTTCCATTTACTATAATGACTTTGGGTATCGTTTGTTTACTCTTTGCGGCTTTTCCCTCGTTATTTTAGTAAGCTAAAACAAAGATGTGATTAAATCTACCTACCTCTAAACTTTCGATATTTTTTTGCGTAAATATTTTCTTAAGTATATTTATGTATTTTTTTAGTGTTAAGACTCGTTATATTTTTAAAAGGATTTTTGTTTGTGTTATGTATATAAAATTTACTGTGTGGTTATAGTTTTTTTTCATCATAGTCTATTTTACTAGGTTAAGGTCGGAATTCGAGATTTGAATATAGGATTGGTGCCTCATTAATCGCATTTATGGCAGGTGTTCGATTAGTTCGGTGTGACAGAGAAACACGTTTAGGCGCGCCGGTTCCTATGTACTTTTTGTCCCGGGGACAATTCTAAATCGGGCCGGGTCGTTGCCGGTCTAATTCCGTGCTATCCACGCCGCCCATACTATATACTACTGTGACTTCCTATTGCGTAATGCCGATACAATTGATAGCGTTTAGCGAATATGAGACACAGTGCACGCTCCGGTGACACGACGCGCCACACTGCATGCACTGTGCACGTTTCATTACGAAACACTGCGTCTAGTTGGAAAGTGGCATTAGTCATCTTCATACACAGGAGTAAGTACATAGCCATATTAAAGGATGTAGGTGTGCTTAGTTGACGTGTGATAGCTCTTTTTGTAACACTGATTTTGAGATTAGATTCGGCGTGTAATTGTGACTATAACGCCGACACCACGCTTCCCGCTGTATCCGATCGCGTGAATACAAATTAAATATAATGTAGGATGTCGACGTGTGTACACCCATTATGCGTTTTATGGTACTTTTGTGAATGGGCCACGTAAAGTGCTGTTCAACATTTGAATTCTCAAAGCGTAATTAAAAGACAATGGCTCGGGGTTTAATTTATGGATACAATCGAGCCAGCTTAAAAAGACAATCTAAAAAGACTTTTATTATCAGCCCCATCAGGGCTTTGACAGCGCAGTTTAAATCGACACAAAGTGCAACAACATGTTATAAATGCGCTCCTGAGGTGTCCATTAAGTTAATTCCTTTGTGCCCACAATAGATATCTGTAGCTACTCGAAGCGTATCAAGACTAGAATAGTTGACAAGGAATGCCGGTCGGCCATGTTGGCTGGCGCACGCGCCGGTGAGCGCCAACTAATTAATACATGCCCTTCCAACTCTTCATTAGCGAGCAGACGCGTTTTTGTAGAGATCGTTGCGGGAGCGCAGGTTTTTCGCGGCCGCACGTGCGGTAAACGAACGCGATCGCACTAGGAATTGCTGCAATAAACATCATTGCAATTGTAATTTGAAGAAGGAGGGATAAGAAAACTTGGGACGTTTAATAGCGATGAGATAAGAAGCCTTTTTGTCCCGAACTGGTTTTTACATTTTCCAATGTGTAATAATTTGATGTTGTGTTTTTTGTATGAAGTCGTCGACTCCGTTTCAAAATACAATAAATCTTCTCCTACATTTGAATAAGAAGTCAATATAAATAAATCTTAAAAATAGACGATAAATTCGCAAAGTATGAAACTACTATGTAATTAAAATTGTATGATCAGTTTAATTACGATCGTTTCTCTGCTAGGGTTTATTGCAATGCCTTTAAATTCTCACTAACATAAAGCTTAGTTTTTTCGCTAGTTAAGAACTCCACGTACCGATATTAAGATGGTATTTTACGATTCCCCCCAGTGATATGTTTAAATGTCGGTTTTTATGCGGTTATGATATTACGTTTTTTTTATTGTTTCCGGTTTTCGAGTCGGTCGGGTTATCTTTATGTTCTATTTTATTATTGTCTTGTTGAAACGTACGTACGGTTTTTGTTGGAGTAAGAAGTTTTTTGGGAAAACCTCTAATATAAAATTATCAGCGGCCATGTAATCGAAGAGCAGATTTTGTGAGCCGTAGTTTATGGTAGTGTTCTTCTTCACCTGGAAATTAATTGAAGTTTTTATTAGTTTTTATTTGCACGTTTGCTTATGGTTATTCATTGTGATCATTGAACTTTTTACACATGCCATACATTATCGCAGTTTTTGCTACACGGAGTACAGGACACCTTTTTCTGGTAACAAACTTTAAAGCAATATTAACCTTACCATCAATGAATGTTTTTCTAACCAAAATATTTGCAATATATTGCTCTACTTACTCCTTTATTTTGAACAGTTTAGAAGTTAGATCCGCCACAGAGTACGGTGAATGTAGACTACACTACCTGTACAAAATTCTTGGCAAAAAGATCTTGATGGATATGAGTTTTGTTGGTGTCATAAAAAGTTGCGCACGTGCAAAGTTTTGGCTATCAAAGCGATGGCATTGACCTTTCCGATTGATTCGATAGATATCCGACGGACAATAACGCAGAAATAAGAGCTTAACTTCACCCAGGGCTGTCACACTACTGCAAATGATTAAATAACTTATACTAACACTAGCTTTTGCCCGCGACTCCGTTCGTGTGGAATAGTGACTTCCTGCAGATCTTTGGTATAAAAACTTCACAGTCCTTTCCTGCCTATGTCCTTTCTTTAGTTCCAAAATATGTCTGAACCAAATTTCACAGAAAACGGTTCAGTAGTTAAGGCGTGAAGAATAGACAGACAGACAGAGTTACTTTCGCATTTATAATTTTAGTTTGGATTGTCGTTAAAAGTTTGAAGGGCGTTCAGAAGATGGCTGTTTTGATCGTCCTCCTCGTTTACTTACATGTTTAGTACCTCTGAATATATGGCCCAAGTATCAAAGTATTGTTTAACTTCGTTTGTGAGTCGTTAATAAAGATAGCTTTATGATAGCGCAGTAAGTTATGTACTTAACAATTTATAGCCGCCTTTAGTCTGGAGTTAGAAATAAAATGATTGAGGTGGAACGCGCAGTAAAATTATATTTTGTTTTTGTATCTAGAGCCTTTAATGTAATTACCGTCTACTGAATTAATTTTATGGAAATAATGACCTTACTAAATCTAGAATCACATACGTCAATGACAGGACTTTCACTCTTTTTGTAATAATCATAGGTTTCTGTTTACATTGACAAAATAATTATCTGACGACCTTTTGTTTTTAAGTTGTCAGTTCGTGGTAAAGGTATGAAATAAATCAAGGTGACAACCCTAGTAACGGGGCAAATGCAAAAACACGACGGGCGGTCGGGACGGGCGGTAGATGTCGCTATGTTTGGCTCCTGCATCCGCTTGTCCGAACCTCCATTAAGAAGAGAATGTATTGTAAGATAATAATGACAGACCTCTTTAGATCTGAGAGTCAATATTGTTTGAGGACGCCGCGAGAGATCAGGTTTAGTGCATTTCCATAATCTGGTGTAGACGTGGTCGATGCGTTTGATGTCGGAAGCCCGGGGGACCGTGATTAGTGTTGTAAGTCTTTTATTTTGAGGGTACAAAAATATGTTTTTGGATAATAAAGATGGTGAGAAATCCGTCTTATGGTATCTTTTTGGTAGTGAACCGATGTAGTTATGAAGTAAAACCTAATTCATGTAAATGAAGATTACGTACCAGTTCATTTTTGGCAAATTAGGTTTTAAATTGACATGGTAAAGGATGCAAACATTTACAATGTGTTTACCTCTAAATTTATATCGTCCATTGGTGCGTATTCATTTATTTTAAAGTGCTGATCATCCTTCAATTAAAAAATGTTCTGTATTCTATATAACCAGGAATTTATTCGCAATGTATACAAGAAATTCTTTATTACAGTAATTCTAAATAGACAGGAAAAAGAAATATGCAGTATGCTTGTGTTTCGAAATTCGCCTGAATGTGAAATTATCAAAATAAAGCACGTTTCCAGAATATGGAGGCGACACAAAAGAGGTCGTTACATCCAGCCAGACTACCCATACTCCTACATAGTTCTAGTGAGTTAGTCATAACTTCCGACATATCAAACACTTCACTATTACGTTAGGGAAGTTAGTTTCCGTCCTCCACATACCTACGTACACACAGTAGCCACACACAACACTAACTTTAACGCCCTTCACATAAAGGTCAAAATTGAATACAAAAGCGCAATGTACGTCCCGACGCAAACTTAATTATACAGTTCGCAACCGAAATCTAACCCATTCGGGCGGTGTCAGGAGTTACATTAGCATATCCGACGGTGGCAAATACAATTTTGTGTGCCAGTACATTTGGCTTACCATAATGAGTGGTTTATGGCGTGTGCGATGTACGTGGGCAGACTGACACACGCGGTCAAGGTCACACCGACGTCCGTCGTCCTGCGAAGGTCACGTTTCTGACCGAGACCCTGTTTGTCCCCCAAAGTTCTGGGAAAAACGCGCTGACGACCGTTTCCTTTAGATCCTAATCTTTGATGTCTCTGAAATATGGTCCACTGAAGGAGAATAATGCGTCATCTCAGTGCTAAGTGTAATGTCTGCCTGGAACCCAGCAATTGTTCAACATAAAACACTTATTCAGACACTGCTATGATCCAAGAACTTAAAATTGTAATACTGTTGATATGAGAAAAATGGACAAAGCTGGTAAATTTCACCCAGAAGTAAACGTCAAATATTTCATAGCTATTTTTTTCTAAACTTGCTCAACTGCAGTGAAAATCCTTTCGAACAATACATAAACAATGATTCACAAAGCTACTATGTAACATTTCATAATACATGTAATCAACACACCATAATTATAAAAACAAACCCATATTTTAATATCGCGTTATAATTTGCGGGCAATTTTGTCGCTACAATGTGGCAGCCACAGATACATATCACTTAAATATGATGATACCATTATGTCTTTATTGCACAGCTCGACATAGAAAACTCACTGAGATAGTATCTCTTACAAGTAGATATGAATGGTAGTACGAAGGTATGCAAAATTTTATTAAGAAGCAGAAGATAATGGATCATTTGTTGATCTAGTTTTAGTAAGATAATTCTGGACCTCACTTATCTAGATGAGTGGGACTTGTAAGATCTACATCCTAATGTGGTCAGACCGCAGGGCCTGCGTAAACTAGTTTAACTAATCTTGGCACAAACGTTTCAAAACTCAATTCAAACTCGCGTGGCGGCCACACAAAGCTTAAATGAAACCCTAAAGAAGAGAAGACCGTCAATAGTTGGTATCCATTCATTACCTAATAAGTTCATTCAACTTGGCGTGGAAAACGAGGCAGCTGACGATTCAACGTTATTTCATTATTTTTAGATTAGCACACGATCCAAAAATACTTCACAATTCCTTTTGAACGTTGGAAGATTATCAAAACCTTTACCAGTTTCCTATGTACAAAAATATTAAAACCGTTACATTTGTACCCCAATGTCTTATTTTAAATTGATGATCAGAGAACATCCTGCTTTAATTCAGTTTAAAGGAATCCATCAATCTGTTTTCACCGCGGCCTTGGTCATGAAAAATGTTAGTGGCTTCACGAGGATCGATCGGCTATTATAAATACGGTTATTATGGCACTGTATCGATCCCTCGGGGTTCAAGGTAGGCCGTACTCGCCTCCTCCGTCTTCTTTGTACTTATTCTCTTTGAATAATGATCGCTTTCATCGTTCGTATAAAATACAACAGTGCGCGGCATTTCGTCGCTTGGAAAATTTACAAATTTTTCAACTCCGCTGATGTATTTCTCATTTGTCGTTTTGCTATCTGGTTGAGTGTGCCTACTCATCGAGATTGATATTTAGACATGCCTTACTCTAAAGTCTTTGAACATTTTGATGGATATTTGCAGAATGTTTTATTCAGTATCTATTATCTGGTATAAGTTGTTGATGTTTCCCGTGGGCGTTGCTTCGAATAACACAAGATTGCTTTTGCGTTTATTGTTTATAAATTCTATTCTCCACAGAATCTTCATAATCAATGCTTTAGTTCATAGAAATCATCCTTTGAAACACGATTTAAGGAAGTTTGTTGTGGTTTACGTTTTGCATAACTATATCGTGACTGTATTTGAATATATAACTTCTTTCATTCTCTAGAACATTCTATTAATGCTAACATCCGCATCAAAGAAAACATTAGGTTGACCACAAATTCTGGAAAACCCTACATGTTCATTTACATGTTTACTTGTATAATAATTCTCTAAGTATACCTGGCCTTGAAGAGTTCGTTGACAAAACTAATAGTTTACACGTTGGTGCCACTAAGGACATATTAGTTTAGCGACACTAAGATGAAATGTGACGAAGGATGGCTCCCGTCTTCGAAGGGAATTTCATAGCGATTTTTACCAAAATTCCTGTGTGATTTAGACATTCCTTGACAGAACCAAGGTGAACTGTACAGGGCTTACGTCATGTCCAAATGATATAAGACTTAGGAAAAATCCACAAACGAGTTGTCCAGGGTCGTAAAATAGATTTTAGTGTAGCGTTCGATTTCGTAATCTGAGTGTGTCTGATAATATATTAAGTAATTTGGAATCTTAACTCGTATTTTAGTTCAATGCACTCAGCATTAAAAAGGTGAGGTATCTTGAATTGAAGGTTGGTAATTTTTAAACAAAAATAACTTAAGGATATTTTTCTTTTTCTATTTCAGTTTTTATCACCAAACAAAGTTATTAGTTACACATTACCTCAGACAAACGACCACCCATTATACGCAGAAAAATATTGCGTAACGTCAAAAACCATTACTTCGTTCCGGTCGCTAATCCATCGTGTTTTTATGAGAAAATCCATGAAAAACGATCGTTTCTTCCGAAAGCGCTGGTTTATCGCGTCGGATGCCTTGCCAACTGTCCATCATCCCAGTTCAAGGTCGGTCGTGTCAAAACATTCAGCTGATGTAAGTACTGGATCGGGGACTATCTTATTGATATATTAAATGCGCACATTTAAATCCTATGTGAGTGGAGTAAGATAACTTCAATGTAGAAATCCAATACTAAAACGAACAACTTCGTCGTGATCCTATACCCTTTATTTATTAGGAAAATACTCAGGCTTCCAAACTAAAGTCGTACTTTTTGTTCAGGATATGTTCAATCCCAGTAAGTCGTTTCCTAGTCTATTCAAGCACTATGCCTTGTACGATTATACTATTGCGGACCATAAAATGGATTCCAAAAACGTCTAGCACTGCAATCGTGCCTAGGACAACGAATGTGCTCTTAAAGTTTTGTTACAGTTGCTCTATGCATTCGGAATTTGCTCTAGTACCTCATCTATTCTGCAAGAGTCCTTTTGGTAATCTTTCAGAGATATCAAATGAGTTAAGAATAATAATTTATATAAATAAAGTATAAAGTTTTTTACTTTAGAAATGTTAAGCGTCGAAGTAACGTAAAGCATAGATTTCGGAATTTCATTGTGAGTTCATCGCAAATGATTCTAGTCGTAGGATGGAAACAAGCACCATTTTGTCTAATAATAATGCATTCCGTAGCGAACAGTGTACCGGGCTCGGTGGAGGAGTTTCCTCTCACTAGAAGTAGTTTATGTATTGAATGTTAAATATTGTCGTCATGTCTGTCTGTCCGTGCACGTGTTCTGAGGTTCAAGGGCGGGTTCTCCGGTCGTTACACTTCGGTTTTTGCGCGTTTGCGTAACTATACCTCAGCAGACACATAGATTGATGACAAAGGCATGTAAACATGACATCGTGGCTGTGACATGTTCGGAACGAATCTTGGCATCCGGATCAGACGCACAACGATACGAATGAATTACATAATGTTTATTAACTTTATTTCATGTTCGAGAGATAAAAGAAAGGGTTCTAAATCTGGCGGCAAACACAGGAAGATCGTGTGGTTTTAATTAGTAGGGTCATGACACTCGGTCTATTATCGATCTGAATCATCTTATCCCTAACATGAAATCTAATACCATTTCCAAGATCGTTTAAACAAAACAAAACTCGTATGCCAGCCCTACTCTTTTTACGAGTTACCTAGCTGTCTTAGTGTCGATAAAATTATTTGTACGTGCGTAGCAACTATCAACTAGAAAAACGAGGAACATATCAAGCAGTCGTTGTTTAATTCAATATCGCTGACTTCATAAAGACATTGACTTTCTAAAACATCCAATAAAATCTTTACAAACGTCTTATTTTTCCATTCATTTACAATTATAGATACTGTTTATTCTCGTCGATTTTTTCTTTGATTCAAACTTTATGAATGCGCGCGGCAGTATTTGGTCTAAATGGCTGGGCGACTACTTTTATTTGAATAAATACGTATGCAATTTGTTTGACAAATCCATTTTATTTGTTCTCACCTTTGGTCCCGGCGCCGGCAGTGGCGCCCCCTGCTGTCGACAATGTTTATGACACACAAACATGAGCATCACGGGCTTCCGAATCAAATCGGCTCTCGTAACCAGTTCCTTTAGTCTCAGTGTATCTACATCCAAAAAGAGAAATGGTGGACGTGCTCTAATTTAAAAAACACAGAGCCGTAGCCTGTTATTACGTCTTTCTCACCGTTTTGTAAAGCAGTCTCATGTATTACAGTAGGCAATTGTTTTGTTTTTGGATTAGGACTTGAAAGCGTTCTCCTTTTTTTAATTTAACGTCTTATATTTGTATCTCGTTTTCGAGTAACAATCGGGAATAAACAGTGATTTTGTTTGTCAGGTCAGGTGTCAGGTCTTAAATATGGCCTTGGTAAAAGAAAGGTAGTTGCCTCCTAACTACCTTTCTTTTCTAGATTTTAAACAGGTACTTTTTTCTACGTACCTGTTTAAAATCTGTAAGTATTCCTGTCTTTTGGCATGATCTCGTTCGAATCACTTTAAGTGCATCTGAGCTTACACTGGGCATCCTTTAAGGATGACGCGTTGTAAACAATGATATCCACCTGTCCTTGATCAAGGAGGGGACCGTAAATACGCTCAGCTTAATTTACATTGAATGACACAGCGTTTTGGTGAAACATCGAAATTCTAACACGTACAGTATCAAACTCTTAGTTCTGCATATTTGGTGACGAACTGGTCGAAAACTCCAAACTATGAGGAGTGTGGGCGTGTGAATCACTCGGCCACTACAAGTACTCAAGTCAAGGTCGTCTCGAGACCTACGCGGCAATCAAAATTTTATGGTGCTTCGTACTCGGCCGTATCTCTAAATATAGTTAATGGGCATGGTGAGCGAGGCCTTTTTTGGGGATTTCTTTGTTCGTCCTTTTAATATTGTTTGTTTTACAATTTGCAAATGTTATGTCTTCCGCATTTTTCAAAATCGGATTATTTTTTTGTTTTGCGACTTCTAGAAGGTTCCTCAATGGCGTTGGTGTAACACAACTTCGCAATTAATTCGCTTAGTTTGAAGCGGTATACTTTTTTGTAATTAAGATAAAATACCCAGACTTCTAAATTATACTTGACCCTAACATTTTTGCATTTTAACTCAATTTGCAAATTCGTTTCCTGCGATAAGGAATCTACTCCGATACAGATGACAGAAGTCTATTTAAAAAATCTAAGACTACATCATCATTTATGAATGCATACCAACTGTTCGTTTGCAAATGAATCATAACTACTTTGGCGGTTCATGCCTACATCCTTTCTGCGAACTGGGAGTCTCTAACATCCGTACTGCTTTGTATTGCTTGACTCAGGGTTCATAGGTCGAAACTCAGCACAGCCAACTATCTACCCCCAAGCTTGCCTGCGGAAGCGAGGGTCATAGGTTCAAATCGGCTTACCAAAACTATGCCGACGACCGAAGACGGCCGAAATTTAATTAGAAGGCGTCGTGTCACGAATTATGATCTTGATTGCTTGACGTATGAGCACCGTTTACCAATTGGTTTTTAATTACATACCAGTAATTACACTTCTTAGTTCATTGACCAGATTGACCATCGACCTTAAGAAAGCTCCTGGCAGATGCTGTGAGAAACAAATCTAGATAATAGGTAGATCTTCCTTAATAAATATAAGTGATATACGTAGTTCATTCACTTTTCGATTCGAATATTTCACCAACAATAACCTCCGTGTAAAACAATAAACATTTCGAATTCCGGCTTCGCAATAAAAAATACAGAATCAGCTGTTATTAAATGCCGTTGTACTACAGAGCAGGAAGAAATACCTCGGACATTTCGTCGAGTCTTTCCTGATAAATTAATTAAACAGGGACCAAGCTTGCTCTCGGACGGCCGTGACCTCTCGCTTCCGTTCCACTTAACATTCACTGTTTTCTTTCACTACATCTAGTAAAGAGACTAAGTATCAGTAATTGGTAGTCTTAGAATATTAGTTTTTTGTCCAATCGATATTCGGATCGACAAGTTTAGTATTTCTATTTTCTTTTTTCTTTTTTCTTGCTCTATTTGCCCAGTTACTTGAGAAGCCAGTTAGAAGCCGTTTTGAAATACCGTTGCTGACTCGTCCTGTCTACTTCGTGAGTTTCTTAAGTGTAATTAATTTCGGACCATAAGCTGGACCTAAGTCGTTTGTAAGAGGACTTTATCATAAACTCCTTATTGATTATATTTGAATGGCATTTTTTTAAGAATTAAAACGAACGATAATCTTGTTACACAATTTTGCTAAAACAGGTTTTGTTTTCAAAATAGTTTTCCTCAATAGGTACCAAAAATTTTGATCCAAGTAAGTTTTACCGTAGAAGTGTTCCTCGAAACATTAATATGCAGGGCATTGGTTTGCCACTTTGGACTCTAGTGCGCACAACACATGACTCATTCAAACACTTGTCTGATACTAATTGATACCAATAATTGTTATTTTTAACCGTGATACGATGACACATTTATTTAGTCTTTTTATGAATCAAGACAGTCGTCTCCTGTGATCTCGGGTTTTTTCTGTAACAGCCATTAAATTGAATTTTATTATTTCTGCTAACAATATGCAAATGCATGGTGTTATGGGTACAGCATGTTGTCATGGCTGACTAATCAGTTATGACTTGCATGAATATTATTATCCTTTAAGAGATAAATATGTACTTTATTTTATTACTTCTTCGAATACAACGATGGTATTTCCTTAGATATGGCGCTTATAAGAAATCTACAAATAACAGACAATATAACAGGTCTTTACATATGAAATTGCCGTTTTGCATAAAAAAAATTATACGAATTTTTTGATTTGAAATGCGATGAAAATGTAACACTAATCAATAAACAAATGACTACTTTTGGAAAAGAATCCCATGTTTTTAAAAACAAAATTAATTAGCCTTAGCCTAACAAAAACTTTTGATTTGAAATGGCCAGTACTGCAGAACGGCAATTTCATAGGTAAAGACCTATTAAATATATTTGACCTATCGAAATATGTTCAGAAAGTATGTATACGTTATGCCATTATTTATTTTAGTTGAACAGCTACATAAATATAATATGATGAATGATATTTCTTTAACTCTAACAAGTGATAATTCATTAATAATGTTCAATAATATACGTTGCTACACAAATTTGACTTATAGGTCCTTTTGACAAGGTTCTTAATTCCAATGATGTATGAAATCACCATCAGAATCTGTTTGATCTGAGCATGAAATGCAGATGCAGGCCGTTTGACTGTTTGTGTAATAAATTAGAATTTATTGACGTAATGTATTCATATTAGCTGCGACATATATTTTAATGTTTCGGGGTTCTGTATACTATTTATATATATGTTTACTCCTGTTTTAGTGGGATTTATCTGTACTGCTACATATGTTTTTAATTGAATGTCTATCGCAGCAAAAGTTTATTTTCGTAAAATACTTCTTAATGAACATTATCGTTTCTTTTCACACAGCAATTTCAATGCATAAGCCTGACGATTGAGACCTGACAGCTTTTTTGTGCAATCATTATCACATTGAATATATTTGACGTTCTCAGTCTGGACGTGATAATAAATTGAACGCGTGCATGTATACATTACCGATTAGTGATGCTGCAGATCAATGATCGCTTATTTTTTTTAAATTTTTTTGGCACAAGCGGCATATCGACGTATTCGTCTATAAAAGGATCGTGTTGTCTGGCAATCATTTTTATATTATGTACCTCTTAATTGCTCGTACATAATATGGGTTTTATATCTATACAGCGTGAGAACCATCGGTGATGGCATTTCTGTATATTAATTTACGACTATGTTTTATGACCGTTGCAACGATTTAGCCCGGAGTTTCATTAATTCGAACGTTCCTATGATTATAGTTATCGGTAGTGTGGTTGCCTATAATTGTTACCTGCGACTTGTCCGTCTTGCGGTGTTTTAACTGTCTTCAATATTTTTATTATAATGAAATTTTATTTCGATCTTGTTGACGTTTATATATGCTTCGTTGACCGCGTCCCATGTGTTCCTTTTTGCTTATAATTTGAAAATAAAAGTCTTGTCTGAAGATTTGTCTTGCAGCTTTAGTTTGATGACTTTCAATTATTATGGAGTAGTTTCTGTATCCAGTGTAAACTAGTTAGTGTAGTGATGATGACCGGCGTCAAGATGGAAGCACACAGCTAGTTATATCGTTACGCTACGGTAGCAAGGCGGTGAACTGTGGACACGCTACTGTAAAAAAAACATAGTCAGCTGTGATATGTTCTGTAGGTTTAGGGTTCTTTCTATCATATTAACTGTTCGTCAATTTTGCTTCTAATAATAACAAAATTAAAAAGAATAGCAGAATTCGTTGGAATCGGTTCAGTAGTTTAGGAGTGAAGTTGGAAAAACTGCTAAACAATTATTTTTCACTCACTCTTTGTTAGATACGACTTACTGACTTGCTGACAAACTTGACTATTACTTTCATTGTAGGACGAGCACTATTCCATTTTTGTTTCAAGTTTCAAAGTTTTTTTGAACTATCACATGTAATGGATTTCTTTACTTAATTCTAAATAGGTTTGACTACTATCTCAAAGAACTCTAAAACGCCGACACTTCGTTATCCCTTAATTTGAAATCATGTTTGTTTTTGTTTCCAGATGAGGTTGACGGCGGCCCCTTGATAACACCATGGTGAGTTATGTTTTTTCATTACAAAAATTTTATTTTTGTTTATCCGATGACAGATATGGTATATACGCCTTTTTTAGACTTAGTTGTCGAGCTAATTGTTTATCTGTGTTGATTAATTAGTTGTCTTGGTCCTTTTTAACTTGATTCTCTAGTAATTAAGTTGGAAATTTAAGATCAGCTATCGCAAGATTGGGTTGGATTTTATTTACATTTCTCTATTGATCAACAGTAATTTGCAATAGTAGAATCAGTAGATACTTGTCAGCAATTAAACTAAAAAAGCATTAAAGTTTATTGCGTCCATTCACACTAACAGCGTTTAGTAAGAAAGTCGTAAGTAGTATTAAATTCTCCTTTTCCTGTTCACAAAGAAATTTCTTTACCAAGAAATGTCGGTTTTACTTCAGACTGATGTTTATTTTCGCCGAAAACACCGCGAAATTGTTGCTGACAAATTTATATTGGCAATTAAATAACTGTTGTTGATTCATTCACGGTTTTTGAATTCGCCGGTCGCCGTCCGACGCGCCGCCGCCATTATTTCGTGGCACCCGCTTTGTTGGGTATTTTAAACGGTTTAGGAAGTAAGTAAAAGTATTTACATCGTTGTTTAAAGATATAAACTTGATCAAAGAGATACGCTTTCGGTATACAGTTAGTTCCAGTTCAATCGGATGCTAATTTTGGTGTTGCCGGTGAATTTACGGTGCTGTGCTAATTAATGGGCTTTCATGGTGTTACAACACAGAAAATAAATAATAGGCAACCTGTCTTACTAAGACCGTTTATTTCATATTCAAATACGAAATATAAAGAAACTACCAATGCTAAAACTAAATACGTGTGCGCGGACTTTTTTGGTCTAGAATAAAACCTATTAGTATCTGCCTAACGAATTCTGCGAATCGTCAATTAGATTTACAGTTACAGAAATTAAAATGAAAGCATTAGTCGCTATATTTAATGTCTAAACGGTGAAGGGGTCCAATTTAATCTAATTTACTTCTTTTGTATAGATAATTGCGGCTGACTATATTGCGGTAACGTCAGTTAAGTGAAACTCTTTGCGTTATTTTCAACACTGTTTTAGTAAAACATTTTTTTTCTATCGTTTTCTTTTATGCCTTTGGCTTTGTATCATTTTCCTGTTACACATCACCTTCAAAATGTTCGGAAGGCCCAATAAGCTTCCTTTTAAGGACTCAAATGACTTAGAAAACAAGTTCCTACGTCCTTATGATCCAGTTGCATTGAAATACTTTATAGTCTCGTTTTGCTCTGTTCTTATGACTGGTTCTCAAAAATTGTGCGATTACCTCAGTCCATTGTTATGTGCCGGGTGGGAGGATAAAGGGTTCACATCCACCATTTTATTGCTCGTCTTTATCTCAATTGAACAGCAAATAAACGTAAAGACAGTGTGTGGGCAGATTTAGAACAACTGGCTAATGTCTAGAGGGCGAAATGGGAGGTTTATCGCACTCCCAATTATACCTCTGTTGAAATGCTTCTCACTGATCCCGGAAGAATGTGCGTAGGTGAATTATTTGCTGTTGATTTTACGACATAACTGCAGTGCGTTAATAAAACGCGAGTCTTAATTACACTTGCGGTACATAAATAAGATATTTGATATTGTACACTAATGGCGTTGCTGTTTAGTTGATACGTCGTCACGGTTGTGCGTCTCCACCTAACGCAGTGCTGTATTTATCAACAAGAATATTGACCCAGACACGGCTGACTAGCTCTCTCTTTGATTCAGTATAAATAGTAAATAATCCCATTTAAATTATTATCAAGAAAGAACATCAGAAACCGAGATTTCAGCTCAATTCTTGAATAGAGGAAGTTAAAGTAAACACATTTATCACGGAGCCCACGTTATAGTTTCCATCTGACAATCGTCACGGAATCCTCAGAAATCCCTTCTCATGATTGGTTTATCACAAGAGCCGGCATTTGTATCGATAACCCTGTCTTCCTCGAAGGGCGACCCTCGATAACTGGCGATAACAATGTAAATAGATAGCGACATTTGGTGAATGAAACCCAACAACATAGCCAGAGGATGTCAATTCATAAATATGTATATTTGTGTACCGTTTTGTATCTACTTTTCGGATTTTTGTTGATAACTTTATGGGGATTTATTCTTGGGTTGAGGTGAGAGGGCGCTTGTGTCAGTTTGGGGGCATTGAAATATTTGTTCTCGTATAAAAAGTCGCCTTCGAAGGTTTCGGGGTTAGGACGAGAAGTCACTAGGACTGAGGTTGCTAAACAAAAAATCGTATCGACATTAACACCATTCCATTTATTACCTCAAAAGTGTAGAACCTTTTTAATTCAAATTTTTATTATCTAGGTACTTTCATGTATTTGTAATCGACTTTTGTTCTCGTTTTCGGCTCCTCCTTTGATTGAAGTCAATAATTTTGAATCCGTCACCTGTCCCGTGCAGTAGCCTCACCACATTTTTTTCATCTACCCACAACATTGGGCCTTGGGTTTCTATAACAGCATCGTCATCCGCGTTTTTTCAACCTTCTCGTCATTACCCAGTCCTGTCGTTTCATCCCAAAATGAATTAAAAAGTCATCATAGTACTCCAGTTTTTATTTATACGCCTCGTAATCATTACCGGCTGATAGATTTTTTTCTAAACGTACAAAATACTCAGTCGTTTTGTTTCATAAGATTGTTTCGTTGCGTGATAATAATAACGGATGATTACCCTCAAATGGGCGGTCATTGTGGCCAATGATAAATACATTAACTCCTGATTAATACTGTTTTAAAATATCCGCTGGTAGCTCATTACGAAGAAGTGATTCAAGAGCTAATATGGCGCTAGTATTTCGGTGTTCATAGAATGGTTTTGTGACTCACCATAAAAGTATTTAGCTACAGCAGTAATTGTAGTACCCGATAGCGTTATACATTCTTTATTGATTTCTTGAACTGTTCTAATTGGTACGTGCAGCAACTGGAATGTTCTAGAACCAATTTAATAGAAGTCACGCCTATCTCACTTAGGTTCCAATCCTTGCATATTTCTTTCGCATTGTTCAATCAATCATGTAGGTCGCTGCGCTGGGCCTAATTGATTGCACTGGACCTACTTGACTTCTAACCTCATACGAGGTCTCAATATCGACAGTGGGAACTCTAAGACCTGGTTATTAATGTAAATAAGAACACTATCACGTGATTATCACTCTACATGAACACTCAATGTTAACAAAATGATCTTGTAAAGTTAAATAAACCATTATCATCGTGTTCGGCAGCACTCAATTCGTGATCAACTACCGAGATAAGGTAGACTTTGGAACCCAATAAAAACTATAGTATCTTTATCAAAATATTACAGCTGTTGTATGAATGACTCATTATACATTATGAACCAGCCGAAAATCCAAGTTATTCACAGGCTGTGACGTCACGCGTTTGTGGAAATTGGACGGTAAGCTGAGCCATGTGTTTAGGTACTTAAATATTAGTGCATGTTAGTCACCTGATGAAAATCGCGATCTCATACATATATAATACCTATGTATTACTTACTTAAACATTGGACACATTTAGTCAAGTTTCAAGCAGTTTTTGATGTTATTTAACGGATGTAGGCAAAAGTTGGATAAAACTTTCAAGCAAAATATATTGTATGTTGCATTATTGGTTGAAGGCCTTTCCCTTACAACCTTCAATAATTTAATAACAACAAAAATCGATGCCCTTGTTTTCAAAATCACCCTATAATACGAACAAGTTTCATTCACAATTATATTTTTTTTTACCACCATAAAACCGCACAAGTATATCCACCGCCGAAGATTACTCTTGTGGCCTGACATTTACTTTTAGAATTCATTTTTTCCAATTATAGTTAATATTTTACGGGATATTGTGACCTTAACCCGTGCAACGCCTTGTTATTATACCGCTATGGAGTTTATTATGACATTTACAAACGAAAAAATAGTTAACGATACATCGTTTTGTGTTTTTATCGACAAAATATTGATTAAAGGATATATTGATTCAAGTTTTTGTTTTTATAGTTTTCAAATCTTTAAACTAATGTCGACTGTTTGGGTGTTTATTTAACGTAAATTATTTATGTTAATAAAAGGGAGAAAAAAGGTCTGTTGTTTTTTTAATTAAAGAGAAAATGCTACAATCCTAGCTATCCTCGTGCTTAGGTAGTCTTTTTTGTGTGCGCTTCTTCGCTAGTTTTAGCGTCAAAACAGGTACAATATAGCCTACATTACATTCCTATAGAGCCTCCTATCGTGTGATATATGGTTGGTTGTATGAGTATGCGTGTGCGCAAGGTCGGCGCGGCATCTGCTGTACCGGCCCGACCGGACGCCGGCTGTGTTCCACTTCTGCGACGTTTACATGACGATACCCATGACAATTTTATTTAAGTAGCTAAAATTATGTTTCATTTACTGAAGTATTTTTCAATTCTTTTTAATTACATATATTTGTTTGAAAGTTTGATCACAAATTAATAATACAGATTCAATAGGGTAGGAAGTGTCAATGATACCTATTAATCACCAGAGCCCATGTCCGTGACAAATACTTGGCACACAATACACATTTCTCGAGAAGAGACATTCATTGTGATAGTTGGATAGTTCTTTCCTAACTGAATATCAGTTGCCAAGGCAATAGAAACTTATTGCGGCACTAGCCATCGATCAAAGTTATCGCCCTGTTTGTACAAATGTATCCGAGCAGTCCGTCTGACACTAATGAGCCATCCTACCAATACATACACAAATGTTGCCTAGATTTTATGCCACCTCATCCTAGAATTCCAAGGGAATCGTTCTCCGCAAACGATTTATGTCACGGAATGAAAGATAAGAAGTCGATGCTGCGCGAGTCTATTTAAAAGACGTTACGTGCCCGTTCCTTGTATGAAGCCAATAAATTCCGCGTCATATAAGACGCAGCTTAGCGCGCGCGCGGCGACGCTGCGTGCGAACCGGGTCACCGAGGGCTCTGACTCAGTCTCCAGTCTACCTTGCAATGCAGGGGTGATTGCTCTCCCACTCCCACTCTACAACTGACACTTTTGTTGCACAAACTATGCAAAAATACACCATCGCCATGCAGGTGCGCTAAATCAACACTCATTGTGCAAATTACAGGAACCAACGTCCAAAGTAAAAGAGAAATCCTAGAAATCCGTCCCATTCAGACAATAATACATCATACATTTGCCATCTCTTGGTGTCGCTTTTGAATGCAGCTCCATTATTCCAGAGATATGAAAACAAAATCTCGTCCTCACAGTCGGATGGATGCATTGATCGCTGAACAAGTTGGAACACGCTTTTGTGAATGTAGAAAGGCGCGATTTTCTCCGGTACATATCGCTAAAGCGTAGCGTTTATGTTTGGGCCCATAAATCACAAGTTTACCTTTTCTCGCTACCACCGCAGGTGTCCACGCAGTATCATCGAGCCGAGACTGCATTGTGAGCGCGGCGCGATTGTTCCATTTCATTCACCTGCGATCTGTCCGGCCCTTATTAGCCTGTCTATCGCGACGTTCTCGCGTCCTGTAGCCGTCGCCGCATCATCTCAAACGGTGGCACAGTTCGACATTACAATTTGGTATCTGTCATTTTTGTGTTAAGACCGAGTCTCGCGTGTCATGCCGGTCGCGTTAGACCGGATGGGAAGCCGAGATGCTGTAATTTGGCCGCACAATACCGCGCAATAATAATCGCAGCCGTTCGTAATTGCGACGACATCCGTTGTACGACATGTACATATTGTACATACATGTGCACTCCGTGTGAAAGTTCGAAAGGGCCACTCGTTACCGGACCGAGTTGTGTTATCAGAACCAGTTTTACGCATTTTAGATATATCGGCTTTCTTTACCGCTCGCCACTCGAGATAACTCGCGCACCGACGATTTTATTGCTTTTAAATTGACAAGAACTTTTTGTATGTTCATGTTCGTTTACTTAATAAGGGATTAGGCGTCGTTTCACACCTAATACGAGTCGTTGATAAAAAAACAATGTGTCACGATGACAATGGAGGTCCTACCACAACATACGGTTGATTTGCTTCGACCGGAGCGATTAATGCTTTTGTCGGTTTTTAGGAGCGGAAGTTCCATTGTCGAGCCTGTCGTGTGGTCACTAACGTATTTGATTTGTGTGCATGTTTTGACAATCGGTGTTAGATAAATGCTTTTCTCGCCATTGATTTACTGCTATGTCCGGTTCGAGCAATGAGCTATCCACCAACGGGATGATGTGAAAGGACGAGCTCCGAAGGCTGTTTGCGCAAACTCAGGTAAAAATGTGGAAGTATTTTTTACAACAAAAAAATCTATTGTCAACGAAAATCAATTCGATAAGATCTGTTTCCGACTGTCTACACTCTTCAAAAGATAAACGTAACATGGGGTTTAATTTTGTAATGTTATCAATAAAAAATATTTTACTTTCCTTGTGTTGTGGGCGTGGGAGCAAAGGATCGATTAAAAAAAAGCGGATATCCTCTAGTGCTTAGTATTAATGTATACGTATAATGTTATGGAAATAATACCCTTTATCCTTTTAATTCAATGGGATTAAAAGATACTGTATAATTTGTATAATCTAGCTTTTTATAGAGTGCACCCTTCCTTACTGTTCTCAATTTTCATACGGTTGAATTATGAAGAATAAAAAAATATTCGTGTGTATTTTTAAGAACATCTTTCAAAACAGGTATCGGAAGACGAAACCTTTTACATTTAAGGCGTGTAAACCTCTTTCTACTGGTGCATTGCAATGCATTAAACAAGAAACAAGTTAACGTTTCAGATTTCCACAAAAAACCGGATCACGTCCTTACAGTTTATTTAATTAAAACCTATTTCTTTAACGATTAAGTCGATGGAAAATTACTATAATTCAAAGCAATGATTTAAAATGGATCGGTGATTCGCTTACTTCTAAATATTGTACATAAAAAAAGTAATAAAATGTATAAAAAACTATTAAGTAAGTACACGTTATACATCTATCTATCTATGTCTGATGGTTTTAGATGAAAGATTCAATCACGAAGCGAAACGCTTCTCAGAAGCCCGGTTTGTTTTTTCGCTAAAGTTCAATAGGTTTTGGGGTTCCTCTTGTCGTTATATGAATCGCTTGGTAATGGTAGTATGAGAATTAATATATTTCATTTTTCGCACCAAATAGATACCTCGAATATTTTTATGGCTTTTTGTAAAGAACACTATGTATTTTCAAAGCCTTTTATATGCCTGGGCACTGCGACTTAAACGTCTCTAATAAAGCCATTAGATTTAATTAACAACTTGCAGTAATTTGTAAGCGGTACTGCTATAATCTTTATTAGTAGTCCACTGATGCAGTTTCCTCTTCCTAATTAGTGTCCCTTGCATTTTAATTTGAAACAAAGTTCCAATTAAATTGTGAGCATCTCAATAATTCTTTTAAACGGCTACATAAACGTCGCTGAATATTCATAGCGTTGGTAATTACGGAACCCGTGGCATACTCCGCTTCTGTCTTAGCACATTTTTTCTTAGCCACCAATCACTCGGGAGTCGTGAGCTCAGTTTTTTCAACGAGACCCGTTAGTGACCTGCACCCTACCATCTTCCATCACCAATCACCGAAGACATGAATAGTTCATATTACACGTATCCTTTAAAAGGAAGCATCTTAAAATTAACACGTACTGACTCAGCGTTGGACGTTGAACTTAGCAATACCGCCATTTCATCATACCGCTTCTATTCTTCGTATACTTTTGTGAATGTATAAAGTGCTAAGTGATTTTTTTTGTGTTCGAAGAGATTTATTTTGTTTTTTTCTGGACCACCTCGCAGATGACATTTTGATGATTAAGGGTTGTACAGACAAGCATGTGTTGTGAATGTTAAATTTCTTTGGATACAATTTTAGGGTGAATTCCGTGAGAATGCTGTTTTTTGACAAAAATAAAAACAAGTTTTTGTTTACGTTTTTTGTTTTTGAGAAAGTGATTAGTCTCATATTGGAGTTTGCTTAATTAGTTTAAATTTTATAGATAGCAACTAAGCCATACAAAAAAAAGAACTGGTATATAAGTAAAATGTAGCTATTTTACATTGACTTAATGCAATAACTATATTATTTTACGAACATGTTTCCAATTATTGTAATAAGAATGAAATTGTTAATGACGATTGTCAGTAAAAATGAAAGGTGTGAGTGAAGCCGTCATTTCAGATTTAATAAGAGAAAACGTCATTACGAGTATGGACCAATCAAATCAATGTCACCGTAAACCTGAAGAATTGACCCTAAAATATGGAAATGATTGTCATTTAACATTGAATTTTGTGTTTCTTTTATGAATATTTTTGACGAGTATCGTATTTCTTGAGGTGTTAAATTGATATTATCATGAATTTCAGCTCATTTTTTACTTTGAAATTGTTTTTTTATTAAATATTATAAATATGTGGTATTCTTATAGTGCTTGATGTTGTAAGTAGGTTAAGAATTAACGACATTGTTTTCTCCTCGTTTTCTACGGACGTAACTGAATTGTTTATTTTATTTTTTGTTTAATAATGTGAAAAAAATATATAAGTACTTATATGACACAAAATTGTTGTTTTATATTTTGAGTTACATGCTGAATTGACCAAGTCTTGTATTTTTTGCGTTAGTGTAATTAATATGCTTAACTGGTATCTGAAGAAAAAAAGAGTTTGTGAAAAGATTACAGTTTTATAGGAAAATAACCCGCTAACGCCCAATATTTATAAATAAAGGCAGGAAAAGGAAAATCCGATATTAAATAAATTACCAAATACCTACAAAAAAGACAGTCAATTTGTTTGAACAACACAAACCTATTATTTGTAAATGAAAAAATAACTCAACAGTGTGAGAACGACAAATGGAAACTGACAATAATTGTATATAAATTAAGGGCCGGTCCTTTACGCCCTTAATATAAACATGGTCACCGAAATTAACTTATTATACTATACAAAAAAATAATAACAATAATATACTCCATACTCTTGTGTATTATTCGGATCATGGCAGCGTGACATGTACTAAAACAACCAACGTAACCTGACCTCTCTCAGTATCAATAACTCACATAACAACAGATCAAATTATATTGGATTTTCAACTACCTTCATATTTAATGTTTTGCAAAAATG
This sequence comes from Spodoptera exigua, assembly GCA_902829305.4. Classification (NCBI taxonomy): domain Eukaryota; kingdom Metazoa; phylum Arthropoda; class Insecta; order Lepidoptera; family Noctuidae; genus Spodoptera; species Spodoptera exigua. The sequence continues at coordinate 12,512,539 of LR824619.2, read as the reverse complement.
AATTTTATGGTTATGAAAATAAAGGTCATCGATGCTGGGTAGGTTAAGTAGGTATTATGTGTTGTGGTCCTTGTTAGTGATGGATAAGGGGATACTGTACTTAATTGAGTCGCTGCCGTGACGTGGTTTGATGGAAGCGATTGTCGTGTAATGGAACTGTTCTTTTATTTGATGAGATTGTTTTACTGGTTTTGGTCTTTATTACTTAATATTGGTTGTTAGGTCAATCTGGTCCATAGACGAGGATTTAATATTGCACGGTTGGCGCAGTGGCTAGGCAAAGTGTCGCGGGATTGATTCCCGTACGGAACAACACTTTGTGTGATCCACAAATTGTTGTTTCGGGGTCCGGGTCGCTTCATCGCTTGTGTATGTGAGTTTGTTTGTGAACTCATCCAAGACACAAGAGAAAGTCCTAGTGTTGGTCAACGTAAAAAAAAAACAGATTCTCTCAAATCGTCGCAGTTGATTTCGCATTAACAACCTTATTAACACCATGTACCCCTATTGCCGAGACTTAATGCTTTGCTATAAGACCAATCAACCAATCGGATATAAGGATTACGTCCAGATAATCCTTCTATTTACAAAATAACTAGTTTTATAAGGAAAACAATGAACCAAACGTCCAATATGCGGAAGGTTGACGGATATCATTAGTGCTCTACTAATGATCGTCACTGTGCTTAAGTATCAGGATTGTTGATAATGTCACATTGTATTGATCATTGTTTGTTTGTCTTGCACATTGATAGATGCAGGTTTGCGACATTTATGTAGTTAGGTGTTTTATTGTCTGTTTGGTGCGATTTATATTGCTGCTGAATGCAAATTGATCAAATGCAGACGCAGAGTCTTGAAGAGCGTATTTAGTTGCATATCTACTCTATTCGATATCTGTATTTGATGTTTAATTCATGCAAATATTATATTAAATTCGAAGCAAGAGGGCTTTTTTAGTCAGTAATAGTCTGAGTTCCTCTTGCCTCATACCGGGCGAGAGAAGCCTTTGATTTCCCCCAAAAAAATAAAGAACTAAATTTAAAGTTTTGTTAGCAAAACAAGTCCATTTTAGACAAGGAAGAGTTAAAAAAGCCTTGTGCAAATCGAATTTTCAAATAAACTATCTACACTATTTACTTTCCTGAAGTAAAATAACAACTTCACTAATCTGTGCAGTATCTAGTCGGAGAGCTGACGTACGTGCCGCCGTTATCTGTGTCACAATGCGACGATAGCGCCGCACTGCGCATTCATGCCTCCCCGACTATAATATTTAAGGCTCCCGCCGGAACGCGCGATACATTTTTTATTATTTCGGATTTCACCTACCAACATATTGCAATAAACAAAATATGGCAGGTTCGGATGAGTTTTTGATAAACGAAACGAATACAGAGATACATTTTTGTCAGTGGAAATGACTATGAAAATTTCATTTACATCTTTTAACTTAGTTTCACGTTGAATATTGCGCGAAAAATACGCTGTTTCACCTTATTTACCTAGAAAGATAAAATCTTAATGCCAGCTACAGAAATAAATTACGATAAGATGAGAGGAATAATTGAAAGTAATTCTTGTACGCTTTCGTATCAGAGATATCGATATAAAAAGCGGATATGGCCTTTTGATAGATTATCAGTCGTAGTATTATGTCGACATATCCGACTAATATCCGAAAAGGATAGTATAGCATCGAGGGAACAGTAGTGGGCTGTGACCGCAGAATCCGGTGACGATCCCACCACGATCGTCCGCCAGACCGAACTAATTGAGCAATATTGTAAGGTCAAAATGTTATTCCTGCTCGTTATCAACAAGCATCCGTTGATCATAGGCACCGCATTGTAATTCTGCCTGGCCCATCAGGAAGTTTGATACTACACATTATAATGTTTCTACTGAATTTGACCACACACACTACTATGATAAGGAATGTATTGTATATTTCTAAACTGTTCTATGAAGGAGGCGGGATGCGGGCAGCGTCTCTAATTTGCCGTTGCTATTTGACCCGCATCCAACGAAACCGGGGTCCAATGTCCTTGGATAGCTTTTAAGTTTATTAACCATTTTAATTATGGTACTGCAGAAAACACTAAAAATGTAGTTAAGTCTCACTAGTGCTTTATCGGTGCTAGTACTTAATCAGTAGTCGTAAACTACTCGTAAAACTTGCAACAAAGTCACGAAATATTACAAAACATAACTGCATTGTATCTTATAGCCTGCATTAGCATGTATGATGGTATTTGGGCCTTTATAATATACTGTAGCTAATGAGCAAGCCCATAAAAAGCATTTCAGTGTGGGAGAGCCATGCTTCGACACGAATAGATCGGCTTGATCGGAGTGATACCACGGCCTTACAGAAAACTGGGTGAAACAAGCGCAGCGTTGTGTTTCGCTGTGTGAGTGACGTTACCGAAGGCCCAATCCGGGGAGGATTAGGCTTTTCAATCCAAAATCTCCACATTCCTAATGGTCGGCAACGCACTCGTAACTGCTCTGTTTTATGAGGGTGTCAATGAGCACCCCTGATTGCCTACCATCAGGTAATCCGTATATTAGTTCACTGCTGTCCTATCACATAAAAATACAAGTCTTGCAAGCAACAATCACTAAAGTGCAGAATTACCAAATCCAAAATATCCAGCATAGGTATAAAGTCTATTTTAAGATGTAGCCTGTAGCCGCTAGTCCTATCTCCGTTAGGAATGTTAATAAACAATGGTACCTAGTCTCAAGAACAATATAAACCTGTTATACCGGAACAGAGGAGCGGGCTCACAACGGGCAAACGTGATGAATCTCGACATCCAATCAGGAGACTCCATTACAATGTGTGAAACATGTCCTCCGTACTATATACCTACATATTATATACACAAAGGTGGTCGACGTCAGCAAGCCCTTCATAAAATTGCAGTAACTAGAAATCTGCCACGTCATTGCCATTTTTAATAGTTTTATGCAACTCTGACGTGCCCAAGGCAATCTATGTAGATAAGGGAGATTAAAATGTCCAAGTGGTACTACGTCAGCGATTGGTTATGCTATGAGGTCTATGAGCAGTGAAACAGTCAACTCGACTCGTTTTACAATATTTTTATGTGATAGGACGAAAAATGAGCAGACAGATTACCTGATGGTAGGCAATCAGCGCCGCCCTTGGACACTAACATCAAACCGAGGAGTTACGAGTGCGTTGCCGACCTTTTGGATATTAGGGATTTGGAGATTTTGGGATTGAAGAGCGGAAGAATTGCCTCCGGTAACCACACTCACACGGGGAAAGAACGCTGTGGCTGTTTCACGTCGGTCTTCTGTGAGGCCGTAGTATCACTGACCGGTTGATCAGACTCATTTGTGGCATGGCTCCCCCACACTTGGCAAATTGTCTTCTAAGTATATCATTCTTATTAACCACATAAACTTCAGTTTTTACAAAGCAGTGTCTACAAGTATTCCTCTATGTCCTCGTATGACAACGTTTGAGTCTTCAATTGTCATGTATTTGCTCACAATGCTAACGGATATCATTAGAACAGCAAGTAGGGCAAGCAATATTTGTTGTAGAAATGGCAGTTTTCAATATTATTTTATATGAGTCGTGTGTGGAACAAAGGTTTATTGTGTAGTTCTATTGCCCCTGGGTCTAGGTTGCGGTCGGAAGATAATGGTGTCCTGTGCGTTTTGCAGTTGTAAATGGAAACAGCAAAATATGTGTAAAGTATTAATTAAGGGCTATGCCCTTGTTCTGTGGCAGTTCTGTTTGAAATATTTGTGAATACCTCGCTTCGGTCTACTCCTGTTTTTTTTATCATATAAACTAGTGCTTGACTGCAATCCCACTTGATGGTAAGTAGTGATGCAATCGTTGATGGTAAGGCGCTCTCTAACCTTGAAAACACATAAATCATTACTGGACGGGAAGACCGTTGCAAGCAAGCCATTCCAATCATTAGATGTGCGTAATTATCGATAAGTGCCAAAAGATGTCCTATGGTTCTGCAAAATATTTATAAATGAAATTCTATTAACCATCTATACCACCACTAAGTACAACCAAAATCTTTATTCAAATCAAATGATTCGTTTATTTAATCAACTTGTTTGATTTAAATCGATTTCGCATTTCATGTTATTTTTAATGGTACGAGTATTTTACACTGTAAGTGTATTCGCTTTAATGCGTTGACATCCACTACACTCTCGAGGCCATTCTTATGTATTGGCACTCATAGGATAGTACAATATTTGTCAAAGCAAAGTTTCCAGACAGAATTAATGTTTATCATTTGGGAGAAATCAGTGTATGCTGTAAAACTAACGATGGTTACATCAGACGTATGATAAAAGAGCAGTTTTTAATATCATGCTGTTCTGTTATGTGTCTTGACTAAAATTATTTTTGGAATTAAAGCATTAAATTACCCATTATCGTATCGATTAACAAGCACTCTCAACATTAAATTATCTTCTCTAACAGGTAGATAAGAGAACGGCTCAAACATTTCCACGATAAATTTTCGTGAGAAATGATTCAATAGACGCCTTTAGATTGAATAAAAACAGTGCGAACTAAGTGCTTATCTTTCCGCACAATTTGTAGCAATAATGGAGGGAAGTGAAAAAACTTGACGTCGGTAAACGGTGGCCCAACAACCCATCATTATTTCTGCACTATTGCAATTTTAAGACCTTCGGACTTGACATGAATATGTAATGTTGCTACATTCTCCCATGGGCGTTGGCCTCTTTAAAGACCTTTTTACTAAAGCTATCTTTTGCCCGTAATTTTTGGGTTGAATGTACAGTTGACGCAATGCTTTGATTACTGGCTTCTACGTAACGTGTTACAGGTTGAAGAAAATATTTGTATGACTTGCATATTTTCTGTTTGCATGAGGACAACGAAAATTATTACTCACTAAGTATACTAAACATCTAAATAATTTGCAACTAGTATTTTGCTTTCAAAATCACGAAATGTAAAAATTGCCAAAATAAGAAACTGCTTATAAAACGAAGTACCAAACCATTGACAATAAGAAAGAAATTCTCGAATGTTCTAAAAAGAGAAAGGGGGTGTGGAATTCCTGTAAACTAAGCCGGAGGGCAAAAGCGCCTTTAATTTAAGAGTGGTGGGTTGTAAGTATGACGAGATAAAATTGAGGGTTGTTCCTACAAAGAAATGTGTATAATCACAAGTACACAAGTACCCTTACTTTGGCCGACTTCTTTTAAAGTCTCCTTTTGATTTTTGAGGTGGGTAGCTATACAGTACCAACATGTTTCCTTATGATGCATTTTACCTTGGGACGGTACGATTCTTTACACCAAGACCACAGGCAATTTGACATCAATTTGCGGTTTTTTATTTAAAACTATATTCAGTCGGGATTGTTCGCAATAAAATTGTACCTATATATAGTTTTATGAGTCGCAAATGCTTTTAAATTTATAAATAGTATTAGAATTGCTGTATCGTGAGATATAACTGAGAAAAGCTAGCCGACTGTCTTCAGTTTACTACGTACTCTGCTCTTAAATAAGAGCCCCGTTGTGACTTGAAACTGATAGAGCTTTTCTCAGTTAATAAAAAAATGTGAGTAGGTAAGTTGTTATTTCCAATAAACTGATCAAAATCAAAATCTTCTTAGTATGCGTCTTGCAAATAAGAACGAAAAATCAAATTTATAAAGTAGGTAAACTTCTCACCAAAGAATAGAAAATCCTTGATTTTCCAAGCTGACACAATGTTTTTATAACTAACCGTTCAGTTAGTTCTGCGATAATGATCGCGATATCTTTGTCATCGCGGCCTGCGCTTGCGCAACCGTGATTACGGGTTATCGAATGTAGGCCGATGTGTTTGTAACCTTATTTTGTTTTTGTTTACTCTTGTTTCAAGTTTACCGAAGTCTCTATATTAAAGTTGTTTGTTCGGTTATATTGACCTGAAAAATTAAGACAATACAGTCTTAGTCTCTTTTAATATTTCTCTTCAGGAATGTATGGAGTCCATATAGCGAACGTCAGGTACGTATCTCATCAGTGGATCGATATGTTAGAACAGTATAAGTACAGTTACTTATTCAAATACCGCTAAACGAAGTAAGAAATATGTAGACAGATCATAGTCTCTCTATCCATTAACACAGTTGAACCTAAGTCCCGAAGTCTATCCAGTAAATCCAGTTAAAACCGCCTCACGTAGTACAACAAAAATGAGTTAACAACTCATACAACTTCATCGGGGACCCATCTAACCACTACATAAACAATCGATTAAACTGAAACCAACAGTCGATGCACAAGTTGCCAACTGTCGAGCCTCCCTGCAGCCATTAACTGCACCGAGCTCTAAACTTAATCGCTATCTATAAATAGACACGTCTGACTCGGCAGACGTCTCACTACACGACACACGAACACTAACGTCCTAACTACAACTTCCACACAAACCAACATCGACCTTATCCACCAACCGTAGAATCCAATCTGCACCGCTTGCACTCACTTGTAAAATATAAAATACAGTTTTCATAGGCGATATGTTGCTAAGCGATTTTGCATCGTAAACAAACGTGACAAGGTACGTTTCGATTTGTTTTGGCTGTTAGCGCTCGGGTACGTAGGCTGCAAGTTAGGTCGGAAAATGAAGCGCCGTTTATAGTACTCATTATAGTACTATCGTAGTATTGTGCGAGTGTGTGAGTGTGACGGCGAGCGCACGGTGCGCGTGTGTGCTGCAATGGAGTGCAGCGGCTGCATGTGTGTGTGCACCGTGCTTATACTCTGTGAATGGAGATTGTATTTATGTTTCCCTGTCTGAGGTCGGCCTGCGGCTTTATTGATTTTTTTTTCATTACGCTCCGTTTTAGCTTCGCGTCAGATGCAAGGGAATGGGGAAATAGTAATGGACTAGTAGTTGCTTGGCAGTTTCACGTACCTATACTTTTTTAATACGTTTTAGTGGGCCGCATTACTGCGGGCTAAATGGGGGTTGTAGAATGAATCGAGGCAGTGTGCCTCCGCTGTGTGTGTGTGTGTGTGTGTTGCGAGTAGATGGAAGTTTTGCGCAGTTGTCTAATGAGTCCTAGTTTATAAACAGATGCAGGTAGTTACTGCTCTCGTATTTTGGTGTATTCTGAATAAAATTCTCTCGTTTTTACACATACCTACATGTATTACTTAAGACTCAGATTAGGTACTTCTCAATGCATTATTAGGTTTGACTACCTATCGTTATATATGTATTTATATATACGATGACTAATTTCCTTTATTTTTTTTATTTACAGGTACTTACCATCGCCACCAAACACCACTTGCAGCAACGGTAAATATATTCATACATTTCTGAGAATAAATTATTATCTATACTTATAATAAATCTGTAGAGGGGTCAATTCTGTACATTAAATATATTTTCAAAATAACTACCAGGGGGTGATTAGTGATCGATACTGATGCCAAAAATGCAATCAGTAAAAATTTTGTCTGTCTGTCTGTCTGTATGTTCTTTATAGAAACAAAAACTACTCGACGGATTTTAACAAAACTTGGTACAATTATTCTTTATACTCCTGGGCAGGTTATAGGATACTTTTCATCACGCTACAAATAATAGGAGCAGAGAAGTGAAGGAAAATGTTGGGAAAACGGGAGAAGTTACTCCCTTTTGTAAGTTTCAGTCGCGTGTGTAACCTTAATGGTTAAACTTACATAGAAATTATGTATGACGGAAATATTTTAAATAAAATTGTCTAAAAAAATGTTTTACAGCATATGTCTATCTTTTATGGTTAACTCACAATAGCACGTGTAACCCCTGATAGCTTAGCAATTCGGATAATAAGACATAGCGCTGTCGGAAGTGAACACTGAATCATGGTATAAGAATTATTTTTGTGTAGCGGTTGCCGTGCTCGACACGATGCGGTATAAAATATAATATTATATAGGTTTTATCAAATATTTGTAACTCTTACCTATTAGTTAGATCCGTACCTTTCTATCTATTGTCGGACGGACTGCGGAGACTTAGTAAGTAATAGGGTATTTACCCATTGGAGATGTACCCATAAAAATGAGACGATAAATACCAAATTTTATGTATACTTAGATTTTGTTCTATTGCTATTTGCTGCTTTTTATCAACACAGCACGCGGGCGAAGCCGCTGGCGAAAACTAGTTATTAATAATAATAAATCAGTAATAGCAACTCGACTAATAATCGTGATAACCTCTAGTGATGTAACCATTGTTTACAATTGTTGCACCAATAATATTATTTATTCATATTCATATAAGGATATAAAAAAAAACTGACGGTAGCTGCACAGTTCCGTAAGTATTCGAATTAAAAATATTCTCGTATTAAACAAAATATACTTCGTCGCTAATACGTTTAAACTAGATAGGTAGGTAAGTAATTAAGAATCACTGTGGCTTAAAAAAGACTTAGATAAAAATACAGGATTTTCTATTTTGTATCTCATAAGTGTGTAAGTTGTTGAAATGATGAATAATATACACATATAATGGAATAGAATAATCAATAAGTATGGTATTAGGTAAATTGTCGTAATAGCCCATCCCGCACAGGCGATAAAAAATCTGTGCAAAGACGCGACGCGGCGTGAAAATAATTATTCTGCGGCGAATCTTACTTCGCAAAGGGGGCATGCACTAAGCTTATAATCATTAAAAAAAATGAAACTTAGAAGGAAATTAGATTTAAATGAAAAATATATTTTTATGGGGGGAGGGGGGGGGGGTTATTATATTATACTAGCTACTCACCCACGGTTTCACCAGCTGCTCCTACAGATTAAAGCGTGATGTTTTATAGCCTTCAGCCTTCCTTAATAAATGGCCAAAGTAAGACAAAAAGAATTGTTCAATTTGAACCAGTAATTCCGGAGATTGGCGCGTTCAAACAAACAAACTCTACAGCTTTATAATATTAGTTGTACCTATACTTAGATAAGTATTGTTTCTATTTCTGTACTTGTTATCGGCGGCCTTAGTAACGCTAACTTTGAGATTGATTGCATTAGACACGTGTGTTACCACGTTACATTTTCATTTTCTTTTACATGTAAGTAATTTTTTTTTATGAAATATGTCGGCAAACTGGCAGACGGATTAAATGATGGTAAGCAATCAGCGCCGCCCATGGACACCCGCAACGAAGGAGTTACAAGTGCTTTGCAGACCATTTAGGGATTAGGGATTTGGAGATCTAGAAATTGAGGAGGGATTGAGGGAGGGGAAGGATTGGGCCTCCGGTAACCTCACTCACACGGCGAAACACAACGCTGTGGTTGTTTCACGCCGGTTTTCTGTGAGGCCGTGGTATCACCCCGGTAATGAAAAGTTTTTCAATTTGAGTAACGTCTTTTAGTCGATTTTGCGCGATTAATCGTAGTTTGATGGGACAACACTAGTATTTATTCCTATGTAGCAGGCGTGCGATTAACAAGTATTTTCTTATACCTTTGGAGATAGTAAGTAAAATCATATCTATCGACGGCGATGTACCTCCTGACTCATAATTTTCACTCACTTTTTTTAAATACATAATCGATCTTTGGTATTATTGGGAGGTGATTTAGTAGATTGTTGTTGCAATAAAATATAAAAATTAATGAGAGTTCGATCCAAAAGCACATCTCGATTAAATATTACAAGTCAATTTCCAAAAAAAATAATTGGTAGGTATCGACACTTCATATTTTTTGGACAAAAGAGGTTTTAACTGGGCTATGGTACTTGCTAACTCTAAGAAACATTTTTGTATTTTGTGGCTTTGTTATGTGATTAGTGACGTCACAGGTAGTTAAGTATTGAAGAATTTTACTAGAAAATTTATAGCGGGAATCAAACGATGTCAGCCATGTTAATATGAGTTAGCAAAAAGTACCGTTGCATTCATGATGCATAAAGTCGAATCACCCAATTGTGCTGTGTGTGGTGTTGTAGAGGACGTTCAACACATTTTGTATGAGTGTCGTCGTATTGAGTCTCAGAGATATCAGGATTTTAGTTTTAACAGTTATGATATTGGTTTTTATCATAGTGTGCTAGCGTCACCATTATCATCTGAGGCCAAAAAATTGTATCGTCTAATTATTTTATGTTTAAAGTTAAGAGCTAGCTAAACCTATAAATGGTTTAATAAGTAGATAAGTAAGCACTGAATTTTGTACACAATAATAGGGCTGAAATCTTCTGTATGGAAAAAAGCCCTTTTAATAAAATAAAGATTTAAAAAAAAAAAAATTTTTAAAAAAGTACCGTCTTGATTTTCTATCAACTAAATATTGTTGTAACTGATTGATTATGTTTAGTACATGCCTAGTCAGATTTGCAACGGCATTTATTACAGGGAACAAGCATGTCGCCATGTCGTGCAGTATAAACATATTATTATATTTCAATATCATTTCAGTTCCGATGTCACGGTACGCGCAACTACTAACGTTTATAAAATTTTCCTCATGTTTCATTTATGTCACGTTATACATTTTTAGCGTAACGGTATAGGAATCGATTACTACTTATATAAAGCGATAATAATGCGGACTAATTCAAACTAGTAATTAAAGGCTTACCAACTAATATTATAAACCTAATTAATCCATCGAAAAACCTATACATCTACACGTATCCCAAAATAAATCTTTTTATAATCTTATCGACCAATGAGCTGTCCGGCGCACGCGATTATCGATAATTTCCCCCGGCCTTCAGCTCTGTCGATGTGGTCCCGGTTTATCGATAGATAACGCATCGATAAAAGGGGCCGCAGTAGTCTCAGTTAAACAATTACCCGTGTACTACAACTATTTCACTAGCCAATGTTTACTATTGTTAAATATCATCAACCGTTCAACGGATTAACGTTTACGAATGAATCATTCGGACAAGAATCGATATCGATACTTGAACTCGATAATCGTATTGATCGATTTCTTCTACTCGTTTCAAAGTTTCATTAAAATTCGATTTCATGGTGTTAAGACTGAAAGGGCCAATAAGTGGCAAGAAAACACTGGTATAGAACAAGTTGTAGATAAATGAGGAAAATGGAATCGTCTCGTAATGATGGAGCATTTTTATAAATATACAAGTTTGAATTACTCAACGATTGCACAATGTTATGTTCAGGCTGTATTTTGTCAGTTTGTACAGTCATCATTTCGTAATTTTCGCTGTTTGATATCATTGTAGGTAGTAGGTGTACCTGCACATGTTTACTACTATAGAATGGTATTGTTCTAAGTAGATTAGAAATGGCGCCAAAATTTTTATTTCAAAAATTATAGAACACGTTCCTTTTCATCTTGATAATTTGGACCAAAAAGGTTGTATTACGTCAAAATAAAGAAAGTAACTTGAAATAATCCGTCAATATTTGTTAAATATTTCGTCCGTAATATTTGTTAAATATTTATCTAGGTTGTCAAATTTTTCTTTTTTATTTCGACAAAATTTTATCTTTCGTTGTAAAATTCTACCAATACACGTTATATTTATTTTGGGACTGACTACTAGACTCTATGGTTTAATTTGAAAAAAATATTGTAATTAGTTATAATTGATATTTAATTTACTTACTTCGATATTACGCATACACGACCTACATAATATACATTTTCCAAAATGGTGCGTTCCAATCAGTGACTAGGTACTGATAACTAAGCACGTGTGTATTACATAAGGTATACACATATAACACGTGAAACTGCAGATCTTTACTGCTTCTGATAATAATGATAAGAAATACTTAAATACACTTTTTACTCGAATTTCAAATTACGATATCTCCAACGCCATGCCGCGGCGTCGTAGGCGCTATAGATAGTCTACAAGGACAAGATGTGATAAATAATACAAAAATGTTAAATTAATGATGCTAGTAATCAGAACAATCATCTCATTAGTACATTAATATTATCGGGAACAGAACAGAATGACTGCACGGTTAGTGCGGTGGCTGGGCAACTGGTTGCCTTGAAACGTGTTGCGGGTTCGATTCCCGCACGGAACAACAGTTTGTGTGATCCAAAAATTGTTTTGGGTCAGGGTTTCTAGTACCCACGACACAGGAGAAACTCCTAGTGTGGGGCAATGTTTTTTAAAGAAAGAAAAGATTACACTGTACAAATTACAAAAATATTATCCTTCAGTTACAGGAGTCAATATTCTGTACATAACAAACAGACGCATACCATTTCATACATAAAATATTAATTATACTATACTGAAATCTAAAAAATGTAATGACAGATTAGGTTCAGGGACGGTTCTCATAGACAAATATTGATAGTAGAATTGGTTTGTATGGTAAACTGAAACAAGAAAATGTTACGCCATAGTTAACGCGTTTGTGAAAAAGTCATATTGCAAAATCAAATCATTTATTTCAAATAGAATAGAAAAATACTCTATAAAACTTAAAACAAAAGAATGACTTTATGAAGTTAGTCCTCTTGTGTTGCATTTTTTTTATGGTATAACCATCGGTCGGTCGGTAAACGAGCAGACGGATTACCTGATGGTAAGCAATCGGCGCCGCACATGGCAGCACCAAAGGAGTTTCGAGTGCGATAGCTATTTGATCGTTCCAAAGTAAAGATTCCTATGGAGACGAACGAGCGCTTAATAAAATTAGTAAAAAGTGTAAATCTATCGGTCACTCCTCTAGCGAAGCTCTTTGGTGAAACGAGAAACCTCCATGGTTACTTTTTATGAACTTTGACGCTTCACAACGTTGGTTTCAGTATTACAATAAGAATTATTCGCGTCACACTGCTCGCTACATTACTGAAAGGTTCTGTACAGCCATTATAAGCGATTTGTTCAGCTGCGGCCGCCTCGTTGTTGCTACGAGCACTACTAGCCATTGTTTCCACATTGAAATAATACTCAATGTATGAATGTGTGTCAACGGGTCGCACTCAACAGATTTAATGAACTACGATTGTGTAATGACGTCAATTAAACAGTATCGTTTGCCCCTTTATTTAAATTTTACACAAAAATATGTAGCCTGTAAGAAAACTCATTCAACCAACGGTTATTTAAAATATGTTCGTATAAAAATTATATAATATAACCTTCAAATATTGTACTAAAACTTGCTGATAAAATTCCTAACATAATGTACCTATTCGTCTCAGTGCGCAAGCGCTTTAATACATGCAGGAAACATTTTTAATTATAACCGCCATTACTCAGTTCATTAATTTTAATTGTATAATGTTGCAATAAGTCTAAAAAATAATAATTTGATCCGATTTTTACGTGTAATCATATTAAGTAACATACTGTATATGAAGATGGATTTAAAATTTTCATAAATAAAAATATGAAATCGCATGTCATTACGAAATATACTTAATGTGTAAGCAAATAAGTTTCAGTCTGGTTTGCGGATATAAAATCGTAATTAAACTGTCTGGCGATTTTGGCATGCGTTGCTCAGCCAGAAATAGAATGTGTAGGTAACATCTAATAAAACATTAACGTATAGGAAGCGTGCAATAAATAATGAAATCTACGTCTATAAATATACGGCTGATATTAATATACACTGGGAAACTAGAGAATAATATTTACTATTGAATTGGAGCATGACCTACAATATTATGTGAATATTGATAACAACAAACTCAAGTAATTTGTTACATTCAGAGATCTGTTGGGAACAGAACATTTTAAGACCACTTCAGTTAGAAGTTCAGATTTTTTTGTGAGAAATTGTCTTCACTCGTCTATCAGGACTGATGAATCTTAATCTGCGAAATAAAGTCCTGCCAATAAAAATACAGAGTAAAAGAGATGCGGAAAAGAGATAAAAATTGGATATACGTCCTTTAGTCTTTTCATATATTCACTTAATTGTAACTCTGTTTACAAATAAAGCAAGAACGATCGTTCCCAAGCTATCTATAAAGTCAATATTTTTTATAGTTCTTCCCCCTCATAATGCTAATTCACAATAATTATTGTTGACCACCCGTTAAACCTCACCACGATTATAAGGATGATAACGACCGACATTCTCATGCTTCCACCAAGAAAGCGTTCAAGAGACGCTTCATAGAATTACCATACTGATAAAATCCGAAGTATTTATTACGGTAACAGCTATACTGTTTATAAATATTATCGAGTATTGAGGGCATGCGATAATCAGAGTCTAACTCAATGGAAACCGTAATCACGAATAGGGATATTCTGGACAAGCTTTATATATCAAAACCAAGGACAGTGACACCGTCCATATAGAGTATTTCAAAGGGAATGAGGTCTAAGCCAACTGGACGCAGTGGCAAATTAGTGTGGTCCCTAGCTTTGTATAAACCCGTATTGTGTAAGGGTCTGGTTAGTTTGGAGCCAATGTAGGATTAAGAAACGGGGTAAATAGTCAAGATTACGACGGGGCGTGGGCGAAATCGAGGCCATGACGAAACTCTGATTGATAACGTTCCACTATACGTATTCTGATAACTTCGCTTCTTGTTGCTATGCGATAATATGAGTCTACGGTTTTTTTTGTTCATTGTATTCTAATGTTAAAATAGGACGCACGGCTGTCGGTGAGCCCACCGCCTGTGGGTGGACTTTTGTGTAGGATATATTAAAAGTGTTATTTCTTGGCGGAATATACGATGTCGGTTCACCAACACCAGGCCCTGCGTCAGATAGCATTAAACATTTTGACGATATCTAACTAAACACTAGCTAGAGCTACAACAGGCACGCTTTTTTGTTTGATACTATTTCATTGGAACTGTACAAGGCCAAAATCTCCACCATGAAATACTTTTAAGTTCGTTTACATTAATTGTCACGAATGAAGCGGTCCCAAATCGTTCGGAACGAAGTTTTCCATAAGTGTCAACGGCTTCCCGCCATCTATTTCTGGCTGCCAAATTATCTGAACTAAAAAATGTCACCCACGTCTTCGGTGGTGTGATAACCGACGTCGGCTGACGCTGAAATCTTGTCTATAAATTATTTTTGAGGCAGTTAACTCACACGTTAATGTCTTAACAAATCGCCTTGAATTAATATGAAGTCTATTTTTATAAATTACATGCGATCGTCTGCGATTGTATTCCTAATTTAAATTGTGACGTACGGAGACATAATTAGAATTTTGTGATTATTTATCAACGAATCATGAACGCAAAATTGTCGGTTTCTTGCATCACTTTGTATCTACAAAGGAACTTTACAAAAAACTGAAGTCATTGATAATAAAATGAATCTGTAAGTATTCACTAGGCTCTTCATTCACACGTTGCGGGGTGCAATTATTGATCCAAAATGTAACGAAACGCTGACTCACGCATTCTATATTAATCTTTCTTCACCCCTTCCTGGATTTATTACTGGATTCGTCACAGCGTAATGTAGCCAATTTAGAATGGCAATGCACTTCTCCGTATCGCAAAACTTTTTATTACTGCAAATAACAATGGAACTTGGATTATTAAATTTAATAGCTTATGATACGTCATCATTTTCTTTTGAAGTACGAGGGTGTGGACTTATGGAGTGAAAGAAGGATGCCAGTGACTTAACAATTTTACATCTGCATTTTAATATGACTGACGTAGATTTACTTACCTTTCGTCGAATGTTGCAGATGTCTTGCTTTTATGAACACGCTCCCTACGGATCTCATTATTATTGACTTTCGGATCATTGTCAACTATTGTGCATTTGATATTGAGTAACTCAACTCAAACGACTTTGTTAATGTAATCCTCTAGAGACTTCACTTTCTGTGTTGTTGTTACATTTATATCGTCATTTTTGTCTATTTATTTTCATTAAAATTTTATGTGCATTTTACTGTGTTACGATTCATTATTTTACTTTTCAACGTTTTAAAATTGGTTAAAAATTCTTGTTTCAGATCAAACGCGACCAGTCCGAAGCCAAGACCTCGTTCCATCTAGCGTTTAGCATATTAGCAGTCCACCACTATATTGGGCTCTTTATGTTGCAATCACATTGTGTAAATGATTTAAAACTTCAATCCTAGTTATATCTGGAATATTACGAAATATGCAGTCAGCACTCATCACTGGACTTGTCTCATTGTATCCATTCATTGCAACACATGATGACCCTACATTGCAATTTCGTATGTTCTTAGGATGTGCTGATTGATAACATTTTGTAGTCCAATATTACTACTAACGTAATACTAGCTTTACACTTGTACCTACATTTACCATACTTTATGGTAAGATCTCGGAGGAAAATATAAAAATGCTCCTCTAGTTTATAAGTTCTATGACTTGAAACACTTTGTGATCTTTATTACGTTTTTCTGTTTTCCTCCGCGATCCTCTCAGTTCACGCATTTTTATTGTTTTTTTTACTATATTCTATGTTCGTGTTGTCTATACGTGTTTTGAATTATATTGACTAACAAATACTAAAAAATTCTAACGCATGACTTTATTTTTACTGTATCAACTCGCGAGTATGCATGACGTCAAATAATCGTGTTTAATTTTAATTTTATTATTTTTGTTAAATACTTAGACAACCTGCCACACTGACATGTTTATATAATTTTAATTTATTTGATTGTTTATATTTATTGATTGTGTTTACTTCAACAATTTGTAAAGTTTATTGTATTCCAACAGCAGTATGAGATCAATCGTATAGTTTAGCCTTGCTCCATAAAACTTGATTTTACGTTTAATTTCCATCGGTTAAATTCGAGTTTTAGTTCATGCATGGCAATACCCGGGGTTGCTTTCTAGTTTTTTTGTTAAGAAAAATTTGATTATGCAATCTGTTAATTAAATTAATCAGTCAATTATTTATTATCGAAGTTATTGTTTTATTTGTATTGATTTAAGAACAGATTTTAATAAACATTTCGGCATGAATGTTGGTTTCATTGAGAGTCCATGTGGCTCCATCTGTTCCCACGATTATTTCGCATGTCTTGTGAACGTTGAATGGCACGTTTGGAGGTCGGACATAAAGTCATTTTTCAATTAATCCAATGTCATCAGGACGAAGCGACCTCTGCACCGAACCGGCTAAGTACCTATGTTCGGCATCCGATTCCTTTACGATAATAAACTTTATATGTATCATTTTAATGATGAATTCCTCTTCTTGAACAAGCGAGGTCAATACAGACTTTAAATAAATTTGTACAGTTGTTTCCTTACTATGGCAAACTTGTGTAAAGCAAGTTAAATAATGAGTATGAGATCATGGAAAGGTGTATTGTGGCCGCGGGAAATGTGCGCATTGCTCAGTAGATTACTGGCTGCGAGTATTTCTGTATTAAATAGGTCACACTTGGTGTGTCAGTGGTTCACCAGCTGATGGGTTCGCTGTTTATGCTTCACTAAACCAAATCCTCGTAATGTATGTCTGTATTGTTGTTCTATCTGCTTAAATGCAGGTGTTAAATTAACTCAACATGTTCAAGTGTCAGTAGCGTCGTACTTTGACCCGTTTTATTATTTCTTTAAGTCTTCTATAAATCTTCTATGTTTTGATGGACTGGATGATTTACAAGTTTAAGACGTGCATTTTTAGTTTTATGACTGTCATAAGACTTGAAGGAAATATTAACTTCTTATGAGATGTTTATTTCGGGCGTCGAACTGAGATTATAGGATTTAGAGACATTAAATTCAGTGAATGGGCCATTTCTGGCACAAATGAGGGGGGGATCTGTGAATTGCGTTACTGAAATACATGAGACATGACATGATATTATCGTACGACATGAATCGAATGATGACAATGATGTAATAGATACGCTCGGACCGTCAGCAAATATTTACTTCAACGCACAAGTATTTGCTAAATCAGTCATTACAATTGAACAATTCAATATTTTTCGCGAATAAAGTCAAACGCTAGTCAATAACAACTTGTGTGTTTGTCAGCATTAAAAAACCGATCCTATGTAGGCTGTAAATGTTTTCTCCATATAACAGGATCATGACATGATATATATAGTGTGTGTATGATTATATGTATTTATGTAATATTATATGTAAGTTCTTATGTAAGTATACATATATGTATTTACTTGGTAATGAATGATATATATATATATGTATGTATTGTTTGTGTATATTTATTATAGTGGTATATATATTCTTCAGCCTTTTACTATTTCATAAATTCCATGCTTGCTTCTTGCATCTGCCATTGGAATTCTTCTCTGCATCGCCCAAAGGTCAGACTGGTAGAGAATGCTCAAAGCATTAAGTCCACCTTGTGTACAGTATCTTGTGCATGAAGCTTTTAATAAATAAATAATAAATAAATAACATGACACTGCAACTTTATTATTGCATTCATAATACTTACGCACATCCTTCTATAGTTTTCTATAACACCTGACCAAAGTCCAAAATGGAAAATTTACTTTAGTTTGTAGAAATACATGACAGACACGCAATCATATGAATACAAAAACCAGAATATTTGAAAGAAAGATCTAGAAAGAAAAAAATGTCTGAAAAATTTTAACGAACCACCTATCGTAACGATGAGTGAAAATTAATTCGTCCGTAGTAATCTCGGATCGGATCTTATCTGACCAATCTGTTCGGACAATGACCGCGGTCTCTAGTCTTAAGACTTAGTGGATCTTCGAGACGATGACTAATCTTAAGAGGAATCCGTTGCGACGTCTGAGATGTGTAAGGCTTTTTATACAACGTAAATTAAGGTGTCAGACACTGGAATATGTTAATTGAAATGATAATTTGAGCAATAACGTCTAAGTTCTCTATAGTTTTTATTTTCTTTTCTCGAGTCAGCTGTGTGGAGTCTGGTTAGCAGTCGTGCTGTCAGGTCCTTGCTCCATGATTTGGCAACTTTTTGGGCTGATTTTTTACGTCTGTGGTTTAAAATGAAGCCTTTTTGGCGGCTTATCAAACTTCGAAGTGTATCTTCGCCAAACCTTCAACTTTTGCTCAGAAATGCATGTGAATAAAATGTGGTAAGTTAGTATCTATGGCAGCAATCACAGTCACAGCAGTATTAGGTAGTATCAGTAAAGTGACACCGAATAACGCAACCCAACGTGAAATTGCAGGAAGCAGCGACATACTAATTACTCTAGCGACACGTGAATCACTATTATTACATAAACGCTACATGTCAGGCAAGGCAGGCCCCGCTAGCAAATATTTCTCCAACCTGGTCAATTCTTGGCCATAGTGACATTTCACAGTTGCATATGGCCGTCGAAAGTTTGTGCCGATGAATAAAAGTTGTCCCACCAGTGACTTTCATACTTACGAAATTTGTTCACTTAATTGGGTTGCCTGTCAGTTATGGAATGTTAGGGTTTTGTCCAGTGGAGTGCGAGGCGATATATGATATATTTGAACGAATATTTTGTTATTTAAATCAAATACTAAAAGAATATTTTGAAAATGAAAATGTATACAAATTACGCGAGTTAAAAGTACTACTTTTGAACAATGATTTCTCCAATACCGAATTAAAGCACAACTTGCTTTCTTCTCCGCGAATCTTTTGGTGCATTACAATCTCAGACATCGAACACGGGTCCCGGTATTCGTGTGATGTTTTTTCACCAAGATAAATGTACTTACGATTGAACGATTACATTGTACTGGACAGGTCAACGGCTATATTAAGTTACTGTTTTTGTTTAAAAAAAATATGGCGATGGCGAAGACAGATAAAATTGAAGATCTTAAGCAAGTTGACTATCCTCGTGATAGCTGGACTTTTTGTAACTCATGTCTTATTCCCATTTAGCCGGTGTTTTGGGGCAAGCGCAAGCAAGGTACCACGGCCTCTATCTGGAGCAAGAGATGGAGCGGGGTGGGTTTTAGTCAATAAGAGTCTGACACTCCCGCTGGCCCCAATCTGTGTGAGAGAAGTCATTTGATGATACTTCTCTCTATAAAAAAATTGACTTTTTAATGATATAAGACGACAAACGAGCAGACGGATAATCTGATGGTAAGAAAAGTTCTTGCGTTGCTGTTTGGGAAATTGGAGATTGGGGCCGGTCATTAAAAGGATCCGATAACCTCACCGTGATGTTACCATGCAGGTGAAGGAAGAGGGTAGGCAGAAACTTAAGATCGAAACTATTATGATGCTTGCATAAGCACTTCGTAACTTCAATTACATTAACCATTTACGCGGTAAGCAAAAACGAATCTTCACAAATTTGTTATCAATTATAGAATTTGGCTAAGACTACAGGTGAAGTTTGCAGTTTGCAACCGCACTGCGGATGGACTACGGAGAAAGTTCGAAATGAGGTCATAGTAACTAGGATTTGGGGAAAACCACTCCATTATGACGGTTCAGACAAACAATTTAGGTTTTATTCTGATTTAGTGCAGCTGCAGACTTTTAGTTGGATTTCTATGCGTTATTTGTCTGACCTAGCGAGAGAATTGGATTTATGGTTTTTTAATGCGCAAAGACTGCAAACAGAGTAACTAGGGCGTTGCCGGCCTTTTAGGGATAAGGTAACCTCACTCACACGGCGAAAAACAATGGTATGGTTGTTTTCATGCCATGCCATGATACCATGCCATGCTATGGAATCACTCCGGTCGAGCCGACCCCTTCATGCCGAAGCTTGGCTCTCAACACTTAAAGTGTTGTTGTCGGATGTTCAAGGATGGTAAAGTATTGGATTTTTTAATATTAACGGCTTTTTTTGTAGAGGAACTCGACTGCTTTCAAGACATACGTAATAGCTCATTGTAGTCATGGTGAACTTAAACGGATGTCCTCAAAAGCCTCATTGCACTGTTATTTACAAGTTTTCACAGCACGGCTATCCTTCAATCATGTTGTCAATCAGTGTTTTCAGCTGTTGTGTACATCAGGTACTGAGATATACCTATTTATTTATTTAAATACTTTTTGCACAATTGTGGTCAGTAAGCAGCGGTAGTAAGTATAGTGGTGGGTATTATCGAATGCAGTCTTTAATTTTTCTGTCTCGAAAAATAATTGTTAGTATTTTTTGTACCTTAGTAAATGCTTAGTAAGTATCCTTGATTAAATTGTGGTTAGCGATTAATCTGAAATTGAGATTAGTTGCACAGATACTAAATTCAATTCTACAAGTTTACTTTTCAAATTTTAGAGAACAGTATTATTTTACATTTAAATTGTATGGTAATGAACTAGTTTTATTTATTAATTTGTAGATTTCATTATGTATATACGAAACAAAAACCTCATGAAAATATCTTTTGCCTCTGTTTCATCATCTCTAAGATGTGGCATATAGTTAATACAAATAACGTTTTCTATATTCAAATTAATCTGATACTTAGCGTTGGCTATATAGGCATTATGAAAAAGGCCTTTAGTATATTGTGTCATTCAGTAATAATGTATCGTGACTTTGGCTTGGAGCAGGAGAAGGAACGGGGTGGGTTTTAGTCAGTAAGAGTCTGACACTCCCTCCCACCTTACCCCGGGCGAGTGCAGTCATTTGTTGAATATCCCCTTATTAAATTAATAATTGTATAATGTGTAACTAAAATGCACATACATAGCTACACTTGCATAAGAATTGCTAAATAGTACAAAAGTTCGTTCAAAGAACGTGTCCACGTATCAGATAGCAGGTTATTATTTCCATTTGTTAGCATAGAACATAAAACCTACAGGAAACTGTTCGCTATTTTATTGAGTTTTATGTTTGTTGAGTAATTTTTGTAACTTATAATGTAATATTATGATAACTAAGGTAATACGATTAATCTTTATAAAATGGATCGCAAAATGTGTTGGTAGGTAAGCGCATAACTCAACAACGCCTAGACCAATTTTGCTAATTCAGAAAAGTAGAGGGGAAGATTAGGAAAAAGTGACCCTTTGATAGCGAGATAGTTGGACCCGTGCGAAGCCGGAGAGGGCCGCTAGTAGTTAATATATGTATGTTTTCTTTCTTGTATGTATGATGAACCGCGGCCTGGCTCCGTGTAGAATTAGGAAGGAAAAACGAAGAGGGACGACCCCGAAAGAAGAAGGAATGCGATGTCTTTTAGTTAAATAAGAGTCTGAACACCACCCAGACCAATTATTGGATGATTTTACAAATTTTTATTAGGTATGGTACCTACTCCTACATTTTTTCAGAACTAAGAGGATAATCGTTGTGTTCAGTTTTAATGAAGTTCAGTAAGTATTTCTATAACTTCTATTTTCATATTTTCAGTAACTTTGAATCGATTCGGCTTAGGTAAAAGGCTGGGCTACATATTGCACTGATACCTCTATGAACCAAACGAGCTCTTTCATGATTTTACCAATGTGTCAAGCAATTTTACAGGTTTTAACATCAATAAGTACCTACACAGGTAAAATTGACGCTGAAATCACTGAAAGCATTTAAGTCATACAGATAGACCATGACACACATTAACAAATAATACTTTTTTAACCTATGTACATAGTCACGCGGACCTAGTCACGCTAACCTCACTATACCTAGTAGACAGTTGCACATCGAACTACCCTCACTTATCAAATACTATTAATTTTAATTTCAACCTTTTCCAATCCAAACTAATATTACAATTGCGGAAGTAACTCTGTCTGTCTTTTCTTCACGCCTAAACTACGGAATCGATTTCTGTGAAATTTGGTACAGACATAGTTTGGAACTCGAGAAAGGACATAGGATAGCTTTTATACCAAAAAATTGCCGGAAGTCACTATTGCACGCGAACGGAGTCGCGGGCAAAAGCTAGTCATTTTATAATTAAGATAAATTGACTTAAGAAGTCCCAGCGAAAATTAAACTGGCAGCTAATATTCGTGTAATCAGTTCATAAATCAATTTAAAAATAACATTATTTTATAAACAATAATTGTATTAATATTAGAACGAATACCAGTTTCATAAGTCTAGGCGTGATCCGTGCAAAGTGCAAGAGAAAGCAAGACATGGCACTAATGCGTGCAAGTAATTATATAAGTAAGTACATATATAGCTGCATTCATTGGCTGACAACTTTGTAATAGATCAGACGATGCATCTATTTGTTATGAGACAAGTAATAAATTGGAAGATATGATTTTCTTTGTCAATGAATTACATGACTACTAACTTCTACGTGTGCGTTTCTGGACAAAGGCTCTTCCCACACGATTCAAAACCTGGCAAGTACCAATGTGGCTTTTTCCAAATTATATGCCTGTACTTTCTATGGTTAATTAGACATCACCGATATCTGGTAAAAGAAAACTTCGCGACATTTTTTTTATTATAAGTTTGATCAATCCGCCTTGAGCAAGCGTGGTGATTAATGCTCAAACATTCTCCGTGTGAGAAGAGGCATTTGCTCAGCAGTGGGCACTTATAGGCTGATGATTTGATGTGTACTGGTTTGAGCATTAATTACCAGGTTTTAAATTAGTGTGTATATTTTACTTTACGGTGCAAAATAAAATACAAAGTGTAAAAAGACGATTTTTTTGGTAAGCTAAATAAAAATATTTTTGATAAGTTAAGTAAGTCAAATGAAAATAATAATAATTGTGTAATGAAAACACTTTTGATTTTTTCAAATCATAAAACACGGAACTTTAAAAAGATCACCTCGACACTATATTAATAAATGCTAAGGGGGTATGAGAAAAAGAATAACGATCTTCTGTAATAAGTAGGTACAGTTGTATGCAAGGTCAAATTAAATTAAAACCACTGAATATATAACTGTAAGTATATTTATTATTTCGAAACTTAAACACCTAATCGACTGCACATCATTAATTATACTTGATAGCATTTTAACATAGGTAATTATGTGTGATAAGTTAATAAGGTACTGGGAACAGTCTGAACTGACCTCCGATCACTAATTCCTCGCCTTCAAACACCAAATTGCATAGCCTTAAGTCTGGATTAAAGTCTAGACTTCTCAGAAATGTCTACCTAACCTCCATAATCTGGTTTCTTAAATACCAACTGGCGGAGTCTGGATGTATACTTTTGTTTTTACTGTGACCTCCATTGTCCGGTGAGGTTTTGATAAAGCCGAAAAATGAGACTGGCCGTTCGATAGAAGAGAACGATTTTCGGGGTTGACTCATCGTCTACCAAAAAGTTGGATTAAAACCTGCGTGTATAAAAATAAAGTCCTTGGTGACTCATCAAAGAACCCCAGAAAACGTGACGTCATGACTACTAGACATTATATACTTCGAACAACGTCATTCTTTCGTTTGACCTTCCAAAGTGCTCCTCAAAACACCATTCCTTAAGATTCCTTCGTCCAAAAATAACCTTCAATTGAGCAATCCAGAGGGCAAGTAAATGGTCTCGTTATCTCCACAGCGTATGGTAATCAGTGTCACGATTGTGGCGCGATGCAACGGGGTCGTTGACCTATGAGCGTCCGCAACCATTTCGGATGGTTGTGATCAGGTGATATATCGAGCGAATTATCAACGGACGAGTGGATGATAAGTAAGTTGGTGTAATTCCGTTAATGTGCTATTTGCTAAGTATGTTTATCCACAAGAGACACACTAACGATTATTCCGTTTGTTTATGTTTTTATTTTTACCCGCGCGTTTGTTTTGGATCGGCCACATTTGCGCTTTGGATGCGTGAGTAAATGTCACTTTCAATCTTTGTTATTCTAGTCCAAACTTGAGTTCTTTTTTTAAACATTGAATTTAGAATTACTTTTAAAAAATAATCTTGATGAAGCTGTTTATTGATACGTAAATTCGTTAGAACGATATTCTCTTTACCATATTGCAGCCTAATAAATGGAAAACTTGTGTAGTTTTTTATAAACAGAGAATGTTTAATAAGATGGCGCTCGTGTTAAGTTAGACACGGTTTTGCGTTCTGCCCAACTTCTGTGTTAAAAAGCTTTTACTCGTGTACCTGAACGTTTCTAAATAAATTAAAAAAAATATCTTTTCGGAAACTAGGTCAAAATATTAGCAAGAAAAATGAGGAGCCAACATTCTTTTGCATACTTCTTAAAAATAAGTATGTAAGTATCATTATACTAATCACATTCAAATCACAGATACATTCAATCATAATAAGAACAACTTATTAAGGAAAAAACCCATTGTCTGACCAGCTCATGAATGAAACTGCCCAACATTCGATCACCAACTCATTCCCATCGATCATGACTGACTCACTACTCATAAATACTGCCTATTTGAACACGGACATACAACAACGCTAAATATGGCTGACTTTACTGTTTTTTGCCTTCAAATAAGGTATGATTCACACTGCCAGATGGTGAAAACTTACCATTTTTGGATGAGCAATTTCTTCAATATTGTGTTACACACATTGATTGTTTGCATTTTATGTGAATTGTCGTGTAATCTACTAAAGTAATGCTTTCACTCGGCGGCTTTCAAAGCTTTAATTACCGTGATTTTCTTTAGTACTTACTGAGATGTCTCATTAAACAAGTCTATGAGAAAACATTGTTTGTTTAACTATCAAAGTAAATGTTTGTGGAGTGTGCACATCGGTCGGAGACCGCGTGCCGTTTGAAATGGTTCAACACGTTAAATAAGAGCAGTCTACAATTTATTGAGTATCAAAAACTGTATAGATTTTGAATTTCAGGTCTTTTTACCCTTGCACGCCTTCCGCAGACCCGCGCTTACGGAACGCCCGGATTGTTTTCCCCTGCGGCAGCTGAGGCGCGAGGAGGATAGTTCCCTTAAGCACTCTGCCTCATTCTTATCGAGCATGAGCACTTCACAGTAATAGAATATGGCTTCCCAGTTCCTCTCGCTGCGCACCATGAACCAGGAACACAGGTACGTTATTGTCATTTAGTTTATGTCGATGGTTTGCCCAATCACAGCAACTGTCGAAAACTTAGCATCCTATGGTTTCCTATACTTACCTAACAAGAAACGAGGGAAACCAACGGTTGCTCCATTTATGTTTTTGTTTACACCATTTTACACAATTACATATACAGGAAATGTTTACCACAACTAGATTCAGTTAATTTAAGATGTGTGATACATTTTTCATTAACCGTGACATCTCCGATATCTGTTATCGAAGGCCACGGATTGGTCCAAATGTAATTTGCCGCCAATTCGATCTGCTAAAGGTTATCAGCTCTGATTCTATTTAGCTTTCCGTCTGCAAATTGGTGTCGACTACTGATATACGGACAACCTTGAAGATTTGATGTATTTTATTACTAAAATTTGTAACATCGCACCATTTGGATACTCGTATGTATGGTCACCAGTCGTGACTATATGTAAGTTGATTGTGATTGGTGGAATGTTTTTTGTTTCCATTTGGCATAAAGAATTTGAAACTAGCTACTAGCTTGTCCTAATGTTTATGACGATCGGTATTATTCCACCCAAGAAGGGGTTCGAGAGAATTTTGAACAAAACAGATTAGTTTCAAACTTTTATAAGTTCAAAATAAAATAATGGATGCTATATGAAATCGGCTTAAAGAGTTCGTTGAGTAACTTCTAGTAGAGTATATCTTGGTGAATGAATGTGGAATATTCGGTTAATCGTCCGTGTCGATCGAATGCTCTAATTGGGCTTCAGATCGATGCGTGTGGAAAACAATGAGTTCCGATTAGCGTACAGAACATTCAACCAAGTTGCCAAACTTATCGACTGTGCCAGACGAAAAAAACTATGCAAAAAGTATTTTTTACATCTGCTGATATTTATCGCCGTTGTGTAGGTGTCATATCGTGTAGTTATTAGAATAATTATGTATATTTTATAATTTTTAAAAGCTTTTTACTATTACATTAAGTACATAAGCCGATTTAATAGTATTGACACTGTAGTTTAGGTGATGCAAATACTAAAATGATGTAAGTATATTATTATGACATAAATGCAATCAGAGAAAGCAAACTAAAGTCGAATTCATACAAATGTATACTGTAAATAACTTAATATAAAGATTAATTTGCTGATAAAACAACCAACAAAACTAAAAGACGTCCATCTTGGAAGACCAGTTTACGATACCAAAAAGTCTATGGACGTATCTTGGAATAAGCTGACTCAAATCCAATGGAACTTTCCTGCTATGACTGTTCTAGATTTAAATACAAAAAATATATATCAAAAATCGACCCAGTAATTCATTATTTAAATTCTCTTGTTATCTTTCTTCGAAGTGCGAACCGGTTTGCAATGCGTCAGGCTCTTAAACCGATGACGATAGACTTAGCTTATGAAACTAAGTTTCACTTGAATTACTAAGTGTAACTTTTTAAATGTCAGCTGTTATTAGTCTAGATGCATTTGCTAATATATCTCCAGTGAAAGGATTGGACGTTTAGCCTGATAAGTAGCGAGTAGGTGATATAGTTTATAGTCTGCTTTCGATATTATGGTTTTGTCAATGTCCTGGATATTCGCAAAATCAATAATAATGTTCTTAATAGAATGACTGCTCTGTCAAAAGATTGCCCTCAACTACAACAGAACTACGGTTTAAGACATAACCAAAAAGTAGAATACGTTATTTGGATTTTAAATTTCAAAATTTTTAGTAGGGAAAATGACAGACCTACAACAGATCTTATGAATTTGTAGATATATTTATTAATTTGACTTAGAAGAATAGTGTGCATTAATAGTCACAACTAAAAAACATATAACTACCAGGATTTTCCGGAATGTGCCTGCCCTATTGGAGAGGAAAGCAATGATCAGAATATTGCTTTGACTCAAGAAAGCGATATGAAATATGATGTACACAATTATTTGTATTTAAAATTTTCTTCTAAAGCACACATTTTACGAATTATAATTTGAGCAAAACATCTATATACAACTCAATCCATTTATATCAGTGTCCCTGGCTGTAATGGTCTCACTAGTACTAGTAGTAGTCTCCTAATCTAGTTGTCTGAAAAGTATCACCTGAATTTATCACAACCAGTCACCAAATATATTTATTTATTATGGCTTACAAGGTACATTTTACATTATAAAAAGTATAAAATGTCCAACAAAACTGTACACACAGTTTGTCTGTTGGATCAGATTTCAAATATAATAATAAAATAATAATAAATTACAATAATAATAAAATTGATAATAAATGCGATGGACGCAAATTTATTATATTAGTATTATATATGTTAAGTTATATAAGTAGTATTAGCAGGTTAATATTAAGTACGTAAGTATGAAAATCAAATATTAGATAGATATAATCGGAGTATAGTATGAGATTTGACCTTTTTAGAACATTGATTTATAACAATTTAAAGTCTCAATATTATGAGTAATATTTCAATCTGTTACACTAGAACTGACAGTTTTAATTGATGTATCAATTTTATACGCGTCAGACGGATTTACTGATTAATTTCTAAAATTTCAATTCAATATTTGATGAGTTTTATGTTCGAATTGTTCGAATTAACTATTTGTTTATGTGCAAATGTCTGTGTTTATTCTATGTTCTACTTGTTAACTAATGTCTAATAGAAATTGTGATATCCTTAGATGTATACCTAATGCCAATGGACCATCACAGGCGGGGCGAAATAGGGCTGATGTTTAGCCGGATTGCGGGGCAAGCGCAATGAGGCACCTCGGCCTTGGCTTAGGAGCCTTCTCCTACGGGGGGCATAGGTTAATCAGTAAGAGTATGACACTCCCTCCCGCCCGACCCTGGGCGTGAGAAGTCATTTGATAATTTTCCCTTAAAAAAAAGATGTTATGTAGCTTAAATTCAGTGTTTTTCTGTTATGTTGATATGTTGTCGTTATCCCAACTAGACATTTAAAGTTATTTGTATGTTTTTGTAGACAGTTCTGAATCGCGTTTTATTTGACAGAGAATCTCCCACGTCTATTCTATGATTCTTAACGAAACCCCCACATGTTTACAAGTCATTCAAACAGTCTAAATATCAACGACATGCAATAACAATGTATAGAACCATTCGGTGAGAGTGGATCGCCTACTGATCATTGTAGTCGCTCGAAATGAGTCACTTTCCTTAGAAACCGGTCGAGTACGCTGTCTCACTACATGCGAACTGGGACCCTCGCTCACTGGAACAAATCGGGAATTTTAACACTGTACCACAGTTTTAATTACAGGTGAAGTTATTGGAGGTAGTATTAAATAAGAAGGAGAAAGTTTATTTGGAAAACTATTTGTTCGTGATGGAAAAATCTATCCGAGTCATCTATGGGAGGTGTTTAATGGAGTTCATTGATTTATAGGGAGTGATGGAACGAATTGTAACTTGGACTTCAAAATTGTATATATGGCAAACAAATTGTAAGGTCCAAAAATCGTATAGTTAGGTCAGACATCAAAGCCGTAACTAAAAAAGCTAGGTTTTAGAAAACAAGGGCAAAAATTTCAACTTCGCAAATCAACTCCAAGGTCTTACTCAGTAGTTGCTAGCGATTACTCCACCAAACAGTCCAATCTATTGCAAAATTTGACCACAAACAACCCATAAGCTTCCTTAGGAAACATTCCTCTTTTGAAGAGGCTATTTAAAATTAGTCTCTGGTCTAATTTAAGAAAAAAAACTGTTTTTTTTTATCTATTTGGTACTTAATAGACAGTAAGGCGCTGCCCTTCAACCAAAACGGACGTCAAGCCTAAATATTGTAATTGAATAATAGTCTGCTTGTGGTTTCTTTATCATTATTTATTACCCCACTTCCCAACTAGGTGATTTATGCTCTATTTCATCTGGTTATAGAAAACAAGCGGTTGCTATGGTTACCAGATGAATCATTGCTTCAGACTGAGGTATATGGCGTTGTCAGATTAGTGGGATCTTCATAAATAATAGTTTATTTAGGGTGTTACTATAGTAGTCTCATTAAGAACATAGATATCGACTTATATAACCACCCAGAGAAGGACATACACTGTACGCAAGAATCTCTAATCCTTTCTCTGTAACGAGTATAGTCTCTTCGCATATCGTTGGTGGAATTGCGTAGGTTTAATTGTCTTCTATCAATAAATATTTAATTGCTAATCAGTCATCACAACTTTTTATACCTATCTGAACTAATAAAGTCTAGGTAACTCAATGCCATCACGCCAACACCTCCCCGAATCAAATTTGAACAACGGCTGACCACAAAATGAGATGATCGATAATCACGATTAATTGCCCATAAAATATAATTCAATGAAACATAAAAAAAACAATTATTGTATAGCGTATGTTGACGTAGCAACAAACATGATATGGCCGGCACTAGTTTTTATTACATTGAGTCACTAATCGGAAAATTACCGAGAAAGTAACACTGTGTGAGTGTACGTCGCTCCGACGCGTAGGTGCGCCCGCGCAGAGAAATGTGAACGAAACTAGCTAATCAATTAGTAGATTGGTTCAGAAGTACAATGTCGTAGATAATAGAAAGATCGATTCGATTCTGCTAGTTCTAAAAAAATCTTAGATCCCATTTTTAATGCAGACGAATTTTTGAAAATTTCTTTGTGTTATTTTCTGCATAATTCAGCTCAACTTCTTAATTCGGTTCAGAAGCGTATATTATATCCTCTGACTTAATACTTCTTTTGCCTTCTTAATTTTAAAAAATATAATTTCCTCTTATATACGTCTTCTTTTGCTTTTCATAGAAGAAAATAATCGTCTTAGAACAACATACAGAAGAATGATACTTCTAACATTGCCTATAACAGTGGTATAAGCAAATGTGCTTTTGATCAGTGGGTGGGCAGTATAACATTTTTTTGATTGACGTTGGTTGACTTTATTTACATTAGATTTTGGGAGCAACGGTCGCATTTTGGCAAATGTTGGATGTTGTAATCGTTTATGTACTGATCTTGTGGCCGATTATTTCGTCTCTTTTTTTTAAGTTGATTATCTAATAGTTATAAATCTTGTTCATTCTTCCAGAATTATCTGAAGCTAGATTTGAAGTCTTAACAGCTTACTGAAATAGCATTTTCGAGAATTTTCGACGGTGTTACTAGAATAGTTTTAGAATAGGGGTATTAAAAATAATCCAGTGGTTTAATTTTGAGTATATGAGATACATCCCATGATTAGTTAAAATGTTTGAAGTTTTCTATGTTTTCTATTACTTTTTAATAATTATTTCTTAAGAAGAAACAGCAATACTTATATAGTTAATGAATCAAAATTGCAATACCCGACAACACTGTACCCCGCCTACAAATCTTAGATCTCAACCACATCTATAAGCATCCCTTGTATGCACTCTTAGGGTAACCAGAGTCCCAAAAAAGGCTGATTCTATTTTACCTTGGCGTCCCTTTGTCCTCATAATTAGCAAGCTTATCAGATGACTGGAGATGTCAGCCAGGGCCATGTAATCACTCCATAAGGGCTTGCAAAGACTTTGATCTTTTTGCCGCATTCAAAAATGCCTGTGAGATATTTTTGAAGTTCAACGATTCTACAGGGGGTCATGTATTTTTGGATTTTAGCGTGCAGGAAGAGGTTATTTCATAATTGAAAGAATATTCGAGAGTAGTTTTGGATGACTTCTTGTTAATTCTTTGAATTTTTCTTCATTTAGTTAATATTTATTTTTGGAAATGTTGTTTACCTTTTTGATTGCATTTCCCAGAGCTAACTCACGTCATACTGTTTTGATACTTTTTTTGATTAAGTTCAAATTTTATCAGGATGATGTGTACAAATGACTGCTCCGTGTATGATTAAATATTTATAGATAGAAATAAAAATAAGTTATTGTAAACAATGTCATAGTGTGTCATACGGTGATCTAAGTCGGACTAACTGATTATAATATTTCATTGACAAATTATCTAAATATGAATACTAACGTAATTTTTCAAGTTTCAAATTCTGTTTACATTAGTTTTGCTCGCATAAACCTATTCCTTCTTTTTACGTCTTCTTGTTTCGACCTTCATAAATGTTTTTTTTGTTCGGAGAAAATAATCAAATGGCTACTACAGTACCTACTGGGTGGGGTGACAGGCAGTATCTGATTCTTGCTTCTCGTGCTCTTAGTCAGCTGGCCCAGGCTGATAGTTTAATAAGTAATTTATTATTAAGTATAGCAAGTTATAACGAGAAATAAATCCAAATAATTTTAAACTACATAGCTACACAATTGATTGCGTCACATATTTTTTGGTTAATAAGAATAATAAAGACAGGTTCTATAGGAACACAATAAGTACTTATTTAGGACAGCAATCCGGTTAGCACCCAGTCAGCAATCTCCGAGACAGACTCGCAGTTATACCTACCTTCCATTATCCTTATGAAGACGTAGATCGTGAATGATTCGTCTAAAGATAAGGACAGCACAATTTACAGCAATGAACATCCAACCAAGCTCTTTTAATAACGTTTTAAGTGTTTCAAGCACTTCAGTAAACATTAGTATTTTTTGTTCAAAATCGTTTTTCAATCTAGAATTATATAGTTGTAATAGCGCGAGGTCCATTGCTCCTGATAGACTGTATCAACTATTCAAATAATAGACGATTCATTATGAACAAGAAATGGATCGCAAAAAATCATGGTGGATAGTTACTTCGTGCGCAAAGGTATGGTTCCGTCAATATTTTTGTTAATTTATTTTAATTGCGAAGCTGGATTCGTTTAATTGTTACGTACGTTTCATACTTACGTATTTTCTTAAAAACTATGACTTTTATAGATTTTATTTTTTTGTTGCTATTACTTCCAATGACTTCATTAGGTTGTATTATTTTTAAAGATAACATTAAAAACGCATAAAAGTACAAATATGTAATTACTAAGTAGGTATGTTTATAATTCAATACTACAAAATTGCAGAGCAGGAACGAAGTCAGCGAATTCTTTAAAACTACAAGGTAATACTGTATTTGTATCACGTTTTTGGCCAAAAAAGCAACTGGAAACTGGCTCAGGTTGCTTCTTTTTGTGCAAATTGTAAAGTCAACTGAAATAGGTTGCTCCGTACTTGTAGGCAAGGAGCCAAACTCTTGTTTTTGCCTCCGCAGTAAATTCAGCATTTAAGACAGAGTTTTTGCGGAATTTCGCCGTTGGTTTGTTTCCGTAACTTGTGCCTTAGAACTCGTGGACTCAATTTTGAAGTTTGTACAAAAAGAACATACTGTTTTCGTTTGTTCTAAGTGACTTCAAGCTTCTGTCAGACATTTTAAGTCGCTGTAACAGATAAAATAGTACTTAAATATTAATTTCTTAGACATAACACTTTTGAATAAATTACTTTTAAGTACTTACTTGAAACAAGTACGTACTTCATTATACAGAAGTACTTTTTACATAACATTAATATGAGTAATATTCACAATTACAAAACTAAAATTGTTTACAATTGTTATCGTTCTTAGGGAACTCTAAAAAAGAAAATATAACAACATTGGTCGTGTGGGAGTGTGGTTCTTTGAACTATACTAAAAGACACAGCATGCCAATGTTAGAAACGACTGTATGATGAAGACTTAAGGTTGGTTTTTCATTATCTTCGTGTATTCACCTGCAAGATTCGGCTAGCCTTGCCGATTTCTTCTCTACTCGCAAACGTTGTAAGCCGGTCATCTAGATTCTTTCTTTTTTAATTCCTATTACTAGATTAGATCTAGGTTTTTTGTGTACATTGCCTTTTTAGTCAAGTGGTCAAAAACGATACCGTTGGGTGTGAGGTCTTGAGTTGCGATCTAGAGGAGAATATTGTAAACTATTTCTATTATGAAGTTCGGAGATATTAAGTTATTATGATACAGGATAACTTGACTAGTTACAAGCTACACGTGGGGCTCTTGTCACGAGCAGCATTGACGACTACGGATGTAGCGCATTCAACTCTTTAGTGTCAATGAAAATAAACCAATATTTATATATAATTATATTTTTAACAATAATTTTATAGCATATTTTTTGTAATAAGTAAGTTATAAATGAGATTTGTAGAGGTTTCTACATTACATACTAACTTAAAATGCGAAAGTTAAGTTTTTCAAGATGTCAAGTGAACAATTCCATCCTTCGGGTTTTCGACTACATATTTTCTACTTAAAGACATTGTTATCACACATGAAAAAAATATTACACTTATATTTTTACCCGTAAATATTAATTTACAGATATTTTCACGCTGATTTGCATAACCATAAAACCTATTACAGTACATAAATCTCAAACCGCAGCTGCCGAAACTGGCTATCTTCAATCTGGTTCAGTTTGAGCGTCATCACGACGTGTAATCGAAAATGGGTGTGGCAGTGAGGTGCCCGTGGCGGTCCGTCAAAATTAGCGTCCGTGAAATAAGACCATGTCTGGCAAGCTTGTCTTAATATATATAATGTGATATTATGTGTTGCTATCGGTTTGTTGAAGATTTTTGTTTCATATTTTGAGTATTCGATGGTTTTTGGTAACTGATGTATGATATGGTTTCGGTTTTATAACATTCTACTTTACTGTTTATGCATTCTACTTTACTTATACTGTTTTTTTTAAGTAGACATTCATTGTTGTGATATTTCTTAATCTTGTTGTACAATTGCGTGATTTAAAGCAAATATGATTTTCTTATTAATAAAGATGATCAAATGAAGCTGGCCAGTAAGCCGCTAGCTTTTCTTCTTAATAAAAAAAAATTGTTTTCTATATAAATAATATTAAAGTAATGTGTAACTTGACATGAATAATACAATCCTCCTTTAAGCGAAGTCGGTTAAAAATTATACATGTTTTCACAAACCAAATGCTTCGTATATTAAATAATGCCAGGAACCCCAATAAAAATTGAATTCAAAAGTGTGAATAAGGAAATGTAAGATTAAAAACTTTTCAGCCAATTAACGAGTGAGTGCAAGTGAAGACGGGATAAAAACTTGTATAATTTACAATGTTCCTGCTCAATTATAATGTCATACGTTAACTTTTTAAATTGGAGCACTTTTCTCTTATTTATTATATGGTCTTATGTATTTATATTTTATATAGATTTTGTTTAGATAACGTCGTGGTGGCCCAGAGGTTAAGTCGCCCGCTTCTCCTGCATGTAGGTTCGAAACCTGGCAACCATCATCATCTTCCTGCCCTTGTCCCGTTTTATTTGGAGTCGGCGCAATATGTTTTTTTCCTCCATTCTGTCCTGTCACTCGTCACGCTATCGCTAACTCCTCTGTCTTTCATATCACTTCTCACACAATCCATCCATATTTTCTTTGGTCTCCCTCTCCCTCTCCATCCATCCACATTTATACTCATGGCTTTTTTTGTAACAAACCTGGCAACCAATGTGACTATTTTCAAGTTAAATATGTACTTTTTATTATTATTAAGACACCAACTGACATACGGTGAAGGAAAACATCGTGAGGAAACTTGGACTTATAATTTCTAATTTTAAGTTTGAAGTCGCCAATCCGCTTTGGGAAAGCGTGGTGGTTAATGCTCAAACCTTCTGAGGAAGGACTCTTCCTATGCTCAGCAGTGTGTACTCATAGTCTGATGATGATACTGATTTTGTATATACTTGATGGTCATCTGGTAACTATCGTACTTGATATCGATCGTTGGTATCGATACTGGGATTTCAGATAAGTATTATTAGACGATTCTGATTTTGAAATTCTCAATAGTGACATGGAGTATCTTTACAATTCTGTCAAGAGTTCAGCTAGCAGACCATACAAGTACTTATTTGCAAAAATAATTTACCCTTAATGAATACAAAAATATTGTATAACAAACCAACTTCATGATATACATATAATCAAAAGGGAAAATATAACAAAATACTTTGGAATTGAGCTCGCGTTTGTAACCGCAAAATACTAGGTAGGTATGTAATATTCAACATGCGAATAAACAACAAAAAACAATCGCTTATTTACCTATCTACATACAACAGCACCTGCACATATCTAATATTACAACGACTCCAAGTAAGTACATAAAAGTAACATGAATCGCAAAAATTCGCTAAAAACGCAAAACGGATACAATTTATTAGCATTGTTTTATTTAAAATCGCAAGTTTGAAGTCGCAAGCGCAATACGACACTTATATGTATGTATGTGTACCTACCTACTTGCGCGCGCGCATTGTCGAAATACCCGCTCCGGTTATTGACCCCGACCGTGAGGCCTAAAAACCTGTACCTGTCGCGTTTCAGAAACTTAAAGCACCCACATCAGGTTGCCGTGTGAACTGAACCCACATTGTTTTTGACTGTATACCTATATCTATATCACAGACAATACGCTTAGTATAGCTGCTTGTAGCGAACAAATTGTTTTTTTTTATGAGAGGAGTATCGTCCAATGCCTTTTCTCGCCCAGGGTAAGATGAGAGAGAGTGTCAGACTCTTACTGACTAAAAACCCCCCGTTCTTTCTCCTGCTTAAGCCGAGGTGGTAGAACCTCATTGCGCTAGTCCCGCAACCCTGGCTCAAGCACCCAAATAACTTAATATTAAGCCATTCTTATTATGTATCCTGTTTCATAAATGATATCGCAGTACAATTTTAATAGTTGTTAATTTATTAATTTTTATTTGTAATGAGCTATCTAGCCTCATGGTTTTAGCGATGCTACGACTGAAGATGGACCGATAAGCATATTCACTCGGGTCTTGTGGAGACCTGACCCTTCGGGGAACTCAGGCTCCGGAAAAGAATTCAAGTTATCCAGTTGGCTGCGGCATCTATTTGTGAGTAACGTGTCATGTATTCTTTATTGCTTTGATTTAAAGTTCAAAATTTCTGAAAAACTCGACAGATTGAAAGTTATTTGGGCTGCTAGTAGACCTTTTGTGGATTCGGTGGTGATTTGAATGTGGAAGATAGACTTTCGTTGTAAACTTAAAATTTTCTAGATTGATATTTTAGTTTTGATTGGATTTAACTTCTTCGCTGGTCAAGTGGTCACAAATGCAGCTTTTTTAGTATTATAGATGGCGTGGGAAATGTTTCCCAAACACTCGCTCAAATATAACATGCAAATCAAAACATTACTAGCAGAAGAGGAGGGTCAGGATAATTTAGTTATACCTTTGCTTTTTTGTCTAAACGACTAAATAAATATTTGCACTTTGCTTACCCCTTAAAGGATTAAAAAGGATAACACTATGGTTGTCGCTTCAATATTCTTTTTGATTTCTAATCCCTTTTTTATGCGATAACCGCCAACGAGCAGACAAATTCAAGCAAATCAGCATGGAATTCCGCACCCGCAACACCAGAGGAATTGCAAGTATCTTACAGGGCTTTTGGGGATTTAGGGATTGTGGAGGTTTAAGGATTGGGCCCCACTACCGCAACCACACGGCGAAACAACGCTGTAATTGTTTCACGCCGGTTTTATGTGAGGTGTCACTTCGGTCGAGCCGGTCCATTCCTGCCGAAGCATGGCTCTCCCACTCTAAAATCAATCGAATAATTTTAAATATGACTGCATGAGAAGCACATATAATTCAGATTTATTTATTATAAGTTACGCTCACAGCTTATGTATACAAGTGGTTTAAAGTAAAAAACATAATAAATAATTTAGAATGTCTCACGAAAGTTATAATAAAAATATGGTTTAAAGTATTGGTTATAGGCAGTAGGTCATATACATTAGCCAGTTACGAGCTAACCAACATTCTAAAAATTATGCGTTTATACAGTCAAAATATAAGTTACTTAATTAAATGTAAGTTACTTATGTAAACATTTTTCAATATATAATTATTAGGAACCGAAGGGAAATATAAAATTTGTACCTAAAAACTAACCTACACCTAGGTTTTACGTGTTAATGTACTCATAACAATATACAATAATTATTTATTTATTTATTTTTACTTATATAAGTACAATGTGTTCATACTTATAAATAAATGTAACACGCGAGTCAAATATTATTAATATTAATTAACACAAAATTATCAGAATTTGTTTTTCTATTTAAATATATTTTTCCTTTTAATGATAGGTACCTACAGTGGTTGGGAAACCAGATTAGGTATACATACTACCTAATACATACACATGTATATATATAAAATGTAAAATGGAAGTATAATTAATAACTAATGTCAAATTCTAACTAGTACAGATCTACCTATACACATAATAAAACTGAAAAATGTATGTTTGTACAATGGATATTTTTTATGTTACCTACTATAAGTTAACGAGCAGACGACTCAGTTGATGGTAATGGATATGACATGGACACACATGGACACCCGCAACACCAGAGGAGTCAGTCACGCGTTACTGGCTTTTAAGGTGTACGCTCATATCTTTAACGTATTTTTATAAAAAAATGGTTGGTCTGGAAATATACATATTAGAAATACTGAGAAAATTATTAAATTTGTTTCTTTGTTTGTCTAGCATACGCTAATATCTGGAACTAATGGACGAATTTAGATGAAACACAACATGCAGTAATGATCAATGCGAAAATGCGGATATAGGCTATAAATATAATGTGTACTTAGTTATAAATATAGTGACATTTGTTTCTCTTTACGCCTTCGAATTCGAATCTCGATTTTTTTTAACAAACTTGGTCTATTTTTCCACCGAAGCCAAAGCCACGCGTAAATACTAGTTATCTTCATATTTATTTGTCCGCGGTGAAAAAGCGCTGAAGCGGGAAATTCCCATAAAATAAGAAAAATAAAAATTGTGTATTTAGTACAACAAAACTTAAAACATAAACACAATCTTTCTTTCTTCTTTCTTTCTAATATTTTAACATTTTCTTGGAATTTTGAAAATTCCCTGCAATTGAACTCCTTTGAGTGAGTCTTCTGTTTTTTTTTAATTTATATATCTTACTAGCTTTTGTCCACGATTCGTTCGCGTGGAACAGCAACATCCTGAAAATTTAAGGTAGAAAAACTATCCTATGCCCTTTCTTGAGTTCCAAAACCTTGTTTTGTAATAAGGCTGATAAAGTTTTTGCTGAAGTTACGCAATACAACAATATACGCTATTCCGTCGTAAAAAGGTTTAAAATTCGTTTCCTGTATCGTAACATTTAAGGATAAATTATTTTCACTGAGTAAATACTTTGTATTTTGTATACAAGTTTCCTTATATTACTTATACATAATTTTGTATCAAACAATACAAGCTGACCGACCGGACTTTGATCGGGTGTAATATTATTTTAAAAATTTCCTTTAATATTTAGTCAACAGTAAAGAATGATTAAGGTCGGTGTAACAATTGGCATATTCTGTAAATATGATATCATTTTCATTTTTATAAAATCCAAACTAATATTATAAATGCGAAAGTAACTCTGTCTGTCTGTCTGCCTTTTCTTCACGCCTAAACTACTGAACCAATTTCTGTGAAACTTGGTTAAGACATAGTTTGGAACTCGTGTAAGGACATAGGATAGTTTTTATATCAAAAAACTGCAGGAAGTTAAGTACTATTCCACGCGAACGGAGTCGCGGGCAAAAGCTCTGTAGTATTTTAGTAAAATCGAGATCAATGAAATGTTGGCTCCACAAAAGTGGCAGAGAATTCTTTCACTCGTTCATGTTAGTTTTTCTACAGACGCAAATAGATGGGAGAAGGGCCTGTCTAGCCAACTTTTAATAGTTTTTCACTGTTGATAGTTCATGCCAGTATTATTTAGGTGATTGACATTATTTCTTGTTGTTTTGGCCGGAGTGTGTTACAGTTTTTTTGTTTATTTGTAGCACTTAAGATTGGGTGGTTTTTATGATGTGGTAAGGAATATAGCAGTAGCAAAGAATATGTCTGATTAAGGCTATTTGGTTTCCTTTTGTGTCTGTTATAGCTGTTAGGAACAATTTTTTTGAGAAATTTTCAAATAGATTTCTAAGGGCTGATTAGTCAATAGTCAGATAAATGTTATCTGAGGAATAAAACTGTTGCTGTCACTGTCTTATACAAACATTCTGACGCGACAGCATCATAATTATTCTACAGATAACTTTTATTCAACCAATAAAAAATCAGCCCTAAATCGAATTACCTATCTATGACATTGATTTCAAAAACAATCGAAGCATGAGTGTTTACAGTTACAATCATTATAAACCTTTTTTCAGGTCCATTCAAAAATATATACATATAATTATACGTCTGTCTTTTCAGAGAGTTAAAAACCAGTTATATTAAGAACTTCCCGTCGCCCAGTCACACGTTTGAACTAAAAATCGGCAACTCAGTAGACTGTCTGCTGATTGAGTGACTGACTGAGTGTACAGTCAGACTCGGTGTCACAAAGAGCATCGTCCCGTCTTCCTGTGCACGTCACATCGTTAGTTACGTGTATTAGGAAATTCTTCGTGTGTGGACACGATAACTATGGAGCGACGAAAAGTTAGCAAAATTATGGAATCCGTGTATCTAACAAAAATAAGGTAACAAAGAGAAAGAAATATTTTATCTATTTATTTATTTATACGTCTTGCAAAATGTACAATGGCAGACTTAACGCCTTAGCCATTCTCTATTTTTGTGAAGAAATAGAAGTTTTATAAATTTTGATGCTTTCTTCTCTCAACTTCGCAGAAGAATTTTGATACTACTATTTAAATATTTTCGTATTTAAATTTAGAACAAAGTTGTCTACATTCAAATAGCACAACAACGGTTATAAATTCAAATTAAGAATAATAATTCGAATGACTCATCAATGTAATTGAGAAACTACGATATTTTAAAATAAACAATACAAGTAATAATATATCTTCTAATTATGGAAATAACATTCATTTTGCAAAGTAGGTACTGTACGCGTGCCGGATCATTGAGGAAAAGAGTATTGTTAGTATAACAAAGTTTCAAATAGTTTGTATTTATATTAAAATTGTGTATAAATAAAATAGAAATCCCAATTTTGGTAGCTTCGTAGGTAAGGAGTTTCCAACCCATTTGCGCTTATTTATAAATAATGGGAATTCTAATTTGATTCTGATTTGTAATTTGATAAATCGACAAGTAGGAATTTTGTATAAAAATAGTATGCATTTAAAACCTTTAATATATATTGTTATAAAAGTTTTCTTCTTAAACCTAAAAAATATTAACTGTACATCAATTAATAATGTGCCAAGTCTGTAGTAACGGTGGTGGCCACATACGTCTAAAGTAGAAACCACCCACAATAGTTGAGCGGGTGAAAGAACTCGCCAGTTATACACAGTCCTGGATCTGATCTCATCTCTAGGACTTTTAGGAATAACGCTAATTATAATAAGAAATAAACAAATTAATATTTCAAAAAAATCCTAACACAATTGTCCATGCCTGAATATTAAGAATAATAAAAATAAGTATGCTATCTTTTTGAAATACTTAAACAATAATGCATCATGTTCCTTTTGTAATAAAATACAAGTTTCTGTATCTCAGTAGTTTTCATTTGTTTTGTTTATAAATATTTCAAGGTCATTATAAAACTAACATTGCATCACTGCTTAACATCAGGTGGGATCGCAGTCAAGCACTGGTTTATTGCAAGTAAAAAAAAAAAAACTAAGATAGTCTTTTAGCAATGGTATACATGAAGAAAAGTGGTATATTTAATGAGACTATCTGGTGGTGCCCTGAATTTGTAAGACAGTGGACTGCCCATGTTGGTTAGTACCTGTAGATCGTTTATTAAGGGTCCGTGGCCTCGGCCTAGAGCAGAAGGACCTAGGGTCAGGTCAGTAAGAGTCTGACAGTCTCTCTGACTATAATCTGGGACATTTAATAAGAGGAGACATTTGATTAATTTCCTCCTCCTTACAACAAAAAGAGAACCTGATAAGAATTAAGAGGATTATATGCATGATGAGCTGGACGTAATCTGGAGGCAAGCCTCGTAGTTTCTACAGCGACTGTATCGTCTGGAAGCCTTATGGAAATCTTGAACTTATCAAGATTTATATCTATATATAGTCCGATAAGCCATAAGTAGCCTAACCGATTCTCTGAAAAAATACACCTAAAAAGTA
The DNA here is from genome assembly GCA_902829305.4 of Spodoptera exigua. Classification (NCBI taxonomy): domain Eukaryota; kingdom Metazoa; phylum Arthropoda; class Insecta; order Lepidoptera; family Noctuidae; genus Spodoptera; species Spodoptera exigua. The sequence goes on along the minus strand of LR824619.2, from coordinate 12,470,518 downwards.
AAGATTTTTATTTACAGACAGATTGCGACAAAAACCGTACCGAGATTTGCATAGCAACACCTCGCCACCCGCCTGCAAAGTTATTAACCTCGTCATTGGCACGGACTCATAACCAGCTGATTCCATTCAGCAAAACATTTCTCTTTTAAACGAATAACAACCTGACCAGACTATAAAATCCAAATATTTTTAAACATAATTTTAATTGGGCTTTCTCCGCTCGTAACATTATCGTTTGCTCCTCCCGTGACCGCTACTCAAAGCGACCGGAACATATCTCAATACAGTCTGATCTGATGTATACTTTACTTTATCACATCAGTCATCAGTTACATTAATTAATGCATGGCAATCGGCAAAAAGAGCTTTCGATCACACCGAACGGTATTTCGAATTCACGCCAATCATGACTGATGCAAAACATCCAGTTTTTCAAACTGAACACCTACAACTCCTGTCGTCTCTTTCTCGCACCAAAAAGTGTGACGGAGAAAGGTAGATCTTTACGAGTCGAAAGTTTTTGCTCAAAACTTGAGTACGTAAAGGCGCTGGAATGCAATATTCAGTTGTATATAAAAATAAAGTGGGCCGGATTGTGGCGATCCTATCGGGCCAGTGCGGCGGCCAATTATTTGATCCGACTCTGTTGCCATGGCAACGGACGCTTGTTTCAACGCAAACGCCAATCGATTTTTCGGTCATTAAATAAGTTAGTGGCATACTTTTATGAAATGCCCATAAAATTGAGTGTTACGTGATACCTGGGGAATTTGGGCTATCATCGTTTTGGATTGTATTTTATACTTTTCGTTAGAGATATCTATTCATTCATAGTAGCTTCGGACAATTAAAATAGTAACAAAACAATGTTGGAAGCTTATTTCCAATCTATCACACAGCATTTTTTCGTCACACTAAAATAAACACACGAACATCGATTAGTAAGCGTTACCACCGGCCATTAGACGCAATCCGCTGCATTGAACGCGTAATCTACAGCATGTGTCAATAATAACACAAATTGAATAGTTTTCAATAGCAAGTGCATAGAACTGATGGACCGGAGAGAAAGCGTGGCGGTGCCTGATAAAAAGCTCACCCACTATGTACAGACAGAGAAAAAACGCAAAAAATATATATTCATTACGATGCCTCTGAGTCTGTGAGACATGCCGACCGTAGCGTCGACAAAAACGGTTAACATATTTTTTTTGGTAAGCTTAATTATTTTTAAATAAAACAAATATTTGATAGAACACGAGAATGGCTTAAAGGCATTCATTCATTGACGTCACAATTTTATGTAAACAATATTTTCGTTGACTTAATTTAAAGTTAAGATATAATATATAAAAAAAACATTAAGTACCTCTTTGGTGCCAAATTTTAATACCTATCCTGTAATTGGTTGGAGAAATTGAATTGATTTTGTATTCTTTATCCAGATGAATACATGCAATATACGAATAGAAAAGAATATTTATGTGTCTATTAAACTATAGTTAAAGAGTTTATTGGTGAAAAAGTTCTCTTTTTTTATGTGATAATTTGGGACGAGTAGATTAATTACCTGGTGGTAAACAATCTACCTATGGGCACTCGAAAAGGAGTTGCAAGTGCGTTGCCGATCTTTTATAAGTTGTTTGCATTTAAAGACTGGATATAAAGGAATTGGAGATGGGAGGAATGAATTGACCCTTCTCACAAGGCGAAACATAACGCAAGTTTTGTTTCACGCCAGTATTCTGTAAAGTGGTATCTCTCTTGTTGAGCCGGCTCTTCCGTGCCAAAGTATGGATCTCCCACATTTAACCAATAATTATGTTTGTTCATCACAATTATTGCATTATTATTAAATAATAAATTTATAATAAAATTATGAAGTTATTATTTTTATGTAATCGCTACAGCGTGGTAGTGGCCAGTGGAGCAAAGCGCGTGTCTGTAGTCCTCTACAGGAAGTTGATTTTTACGTAATTATATTTTTTTCACTCCGTCAAAATACACCTTTAAAAGTGCTTACTACATATACTACAATATACTTATGTGGTTTAAGATGATGCTCTATGTAATTTGTATTCTTTTTAAAAATTAGGAAGTTATAATGACCATTGGCAATTTCTTAAAATGTTTGATTAAGCCTCTTAACGATTATGCTTGTGAGTTTTTCTGATTAAGTTTTTAGTATCTTAAAGATTTTTGGGGATAATAAATATTTATCATCGAAGCAGAAAAACCGTTAACTGGAACATTTTTGGTATTTGCTATAGATCTGCGCTTAAAGGCGTTGCAGCAGTTTCGGGAGGTTGAGGTGGGATTGTCCCAAAAAATATAAAACGTTTTAATAATAATAATAGTGTCGTAACCTAATTAATTCACCATATCATCACACAATGAACCGTTGGTCAACTGTCACAGGTTCCTCAGCAAGTCATGTGTGCTGCAGATAACATCGATTTCTGTCAAAAATCTCGTTGTGATAACATCTCGTAATAATTAGACGCAGTTCCTAGTGTAAGGACCCCGGTTTTTGTCGTATTAAGTTCAGAACAACGATAAGCCCCGAATGTTTAAGAACCATCGCAATCAAGCAAGAATTAATCTTGTGTCTTTCAAAGAAGGTTGAAAATTCGTAAATCGAATATGTAATACTAAACTGGCCGTTGGCATGTGTTTTATATGTGACAGTTCTTGCAAAAAAACAATGGCGGATCTATCAACCAAGCGTGAGATAAAAAAATCATTTGATGCTAAGATTGATTTCAATAGTACAGTCCACCGTTAAAATAGTGAATATTGTTTCTTAACAGCTACCTTATAACTTGGTAATAAGGTCGTGTATTGGAATGGTTGTTGTGTTAATTTGAGGTTGATTGTACGATGAAGTGATGGATTGGTACCGGACAGGACGTTTGTCAGTAAACTCGTAGGTCAGTTAGTTTTAATTTTTTATCGCTCATTACAAATTGCGGTTATAATTTAGAGCTCGTAGAAACAGCTGCGTAGATCAATCATTTGTTAGATGGGTGACTATAACGTGTTTGAGGGTCCTCTTAAGCCCAAAGCTGACCATATGCTATGCTTAAATTAAATAATTTTTGCTTGTCTAAAGTTTAGAATGAACACCACAGCATTGCTGACTAATATACTTACAGACTGTTTTTTTTATTAACTGTGCCCCACACTAGGATTTTATCCTATGTCGTCGGTGCGCTTACAAACATACAAACACATCCAGACCCGGAATTTGTGGATCACACAAAGAGTTGCCCAGCTACCGCACCAACCTATTTATTATTTAAATTAAATTAATAGTTCTCACTTCAGAACCACACAATTCCAGTTCTACTTCAGTCTACCTGACTCAAGCAATTCATCAATTTAAAACGATTTCGTTACCATTGAAATCAGGCCAAGAATTCGCTTGTGACTGACCAATTGAGATCTGAGATCGTGATTCAGCACTTACACCTTATAGGCTGTGTGGTCGTGATTGTACTAGTTATGTCTATTTTATCTAATTAACGCACATTTCTATAGTACAGTGCGTACACGTAGCCAGTGAATGGTTTTTGAATATGCCTCAACTGAGGTCATTTTCCTAATGGAGGTATCTTTCTTACAAATATAGGAGAAATTTGATAGCAAACATGAAGACAACGGCAATGAGGCAAGTAATAATAAAGAACAAAGACAAAGAAACAAAAAAAATAATGAAGGTAGGTGTCGCCACCATCGTGATGCGAAACTTTAATTAGTGCAGTGTGTGTCTCCAATATCTCAGGGTATAAATGGGATGGGTATCCTAGGTTGTAAGCACAAATATTCTGCTGAGTCGCTTTTTTTGGGAGGGGCTAATCATCAAATGATTTCTCCCACCCAGGGCGGGAGGGAGTGTCAGACTCTTAATGACTAAAAACCCCCCTGTTCCTCCTCCTGCTCTTTTTTTTTTTTTTTTTTTTTTTTTTTTTGTGAGGGGAAAATCATCAAATGACTTCTCCCGCCCAGGGCCGGGCAGGAGGGAGTGTCAGACTCTTACTGACTAAAAACCCCCCTGTTCCTTCTCCTGCTCTGTGCCGAGGTCGCGGTACCTCATTGCGCTTACCCCGCAACCCCGGCTCTCCTCCTGCTCTGGGCCGAGGTTGCGGTGCCTCATTGCGCTTACCCCGCAACCCCGGCTGAACATCAGCCCTATAGGGCCCCGTCTGTGGTGGTCTATTAGCTCTTTGAGGCGCGCGCGGAACCTACCGAAGCTGCCGTGCCCAGTAAGCACCTGCGTCAGGCGGAAGGTGAGGATGCCGGAGCGTCTCTCAAGCCACTCCTCAAAGAAGGGTCTTACCGCTGCTGTAGTAGCGTGCACGTGCTCAGAGTCGCTGCAGTTAAACAGTTTTCAGACTCAGGCAAACGAATTTTAGTAGAAAAGTCACCAGAGTCTAACGACATCTGAAATTCTGGAAGTGTTGGCTATAACCTAAAAATCTCTTGCTTCAGGAACAGCTCTTTCGGTAGATTTATCCATAACCTAATTTTGTGGAGTATAAACCTCCTTTGGGGCCGTTAATCCAAAGTAATTCCAAATTATAAATGCGAAAGTTACTGTGTCTGTCTGTTTGTCTGTCTTTTCTTCACGCATCAACTACTGAACCGATTCTATGATATTTGGTACAGACATAGTTTGGAACTCCAGAAAGGACATTTTTTTACAGGAAGTCACTATTCCACGCAAACGATGTCGTTAGTTATATGTAATATGTAATAGAGGATATTTATGTAGTAAACAAAAAATAGCATACACAGTAAGAAGTTCAGTCTTGCGTCTAAAAAGTATCTAAGCCACCCAAGTTTTTCTCTACAATCTGCATACATATTACCTATACGAACCCACGCTAATTTCGTTAGCATATTTTTTCCTAATTTAAGTACACCCACATTAATGCAACGACGAAAATCAAGATGGCGCCGCGCAAAAACGGGTCTAACCTTTATGGTGGTCTAGTGTTTACTGACTATGAAATTAAAATGCTAACGTATGTTAACCAGGTTGCTTATTAAAATACGGATTAACTAGCCGGAAATCGTATGTTTATAGTCACGCTACATCCTTTAGTGGATAAGCACAAGTTTTTCTTAACGTACTAAGACTACGTTTGTGGATGTCAATTGTCCAATGAAGCGAAAACAACGATGCCTTGAAGTAAATGCCATTGGATTATTAAATATTTATGTAAATGCCATATTCGATACACTTGGGCAGTCTGGGTCGTTGTTTTTATGCTTTGAAAAATGCGTACCTGTGGTACAAAATTTATCAGCTGACTGAATTTTTTATCCTCAAAGGTCTTCCGAGTATGTTTTGCCTAGCCAAAGCTCTTGGATTGTGGATTTTATCGCCTGTTGGTTGATTAATAATATTTCATTCAATGAATAGCGTAGTCTGTTGAATAAATTATGTCGCAGTACATTTTTGGTAACTGTTTATTTCCGAAGGCGATTTAATATCTGTGCGGTTCGCAGCTCTAAAATATTCTAACCTACCATTCTGCCATTTGTGAAGGTATTTCTTCATCCCTCAACTAATAAAAGCCTCATTGACCAATTCATCTAGTAAATCATACGGCTAGCCAGTCTGGCCTTTAGTTGAATCGCTTATTGGCTGGAACTTGTATTTAGAAGAGAGAGAGATTTTCTTTTGCAAATTTAGAAGCTACTAGCTGAAATACTTAATTTTACAAAGTAATTTTCTGGGCAAATAATCTAATCTAGATTTTTATCTTGTATTTCGATTTCTAGGCGATTTTGATTCTGATAGCACCTACCTAGTATACTCCAATTCTCATTCTTAATTTTTTTGTCTTTGTGTTTTTGCAATCTTTTGTCAGGTCTATAGAAAGAATAAATATTAACAAGGTCTATTAATTTAGCAACATCTTTTTTTGAGCCCTGATATGCCTATATCATTAAGTGAGTTCTCCCGTCCAGGGTGGGGCGCGATAGTCATTATTTCTGACTTCAAACCCCCGTTCCTTCTCCTGCACGTCGATTCTATAAAATTTAGCGTCGAAGTGACGGGTAAATTAAATTTTAGAATGCCACTTTTAACGTCATATCATACTTTATCTATCAAAATGTTGCTGTCAATTTAGTTCAACTCGCAAGTGTAGCGCTAGTGTACCACTACTCACGGCGGATTCAGATTCGAAGTTTAAAATGAAGTCTTACAGAATCACACTGCTGCTCTGGGCCTAGGCTGCGTTACATTATTGCGATTATACCTGTGACCCTGGCTGTAAGGTGGAATGTAGCAACACCTATGATCACACCCAACGCACAAAGTAATACCAAATTTCTTCAGATTAGTCGCGATTTTCCGCAACGAATCTAAGATTTGTTCAAAGGTTAGGCTTTTAAAATCCAATTTATATGTAAATTTCGTACAAATCCTTCAATTATGGGATATAAAACGTGTTTCGCTTGTCCCAGTTTGAAGATTTCTGCGAAATATTTGTTTATGGGTACCTTAAGAACAATGTGTTATGATGGTAATAGTTTATTGGTATGTATGTTGAAACTTGTAGACTGTCATGTTTCATTTTTTGGTTATAAGTTAGGTTAGGTTAGGTACCTTTACTTGGAATTCTGTCTTTGGGTCTTTGGGCTTTATTAAAAGTCGTTGCCTCACATTAGGATTTTCTCCTGTGTCGTGGGTGCATTTACAAACATACAATTTCACATGCACATCACACCCAGACCCGGACCCACAATCTGTGGATCACACAAGGAGTTGTTCCGTACAGGGTTCGAACCCGCGACACGTTGCGCGCAGCCAGTTGCCCAGCCACCGCGCCAACCGTGCAGTCGAGTCGAACTGCTATACATTGTTTGTCTTATTTTTCAGTTGTTTCTCTGTTAGGAGCAATTGTGGTGCCAACTTGCCTCCTCTATAATGTGGTTACAATATATGGCATTTGGTTTTTTATTGTTTTACCTCTATTTGACTTATCCTCTGTGATGTTGACTTAAGTGTGGGAGAACCATGCTTCGGCACAAATGGGTCGGCTCGACCAGAGTGACACCACAGTCTGAGAAAACCGGCGTGAAACAACCACAGCGTTGTGTTGCACTGTGTGAGTGAGGTTACCGGAGGCCCAGTCCTTCCTCTTCCCCAATCCCTAAATCAACAAATCCCTAAGTTGACAACGCACTCGTATTTAACTCCTCTGTTGTTGCGGGTGTTTATGGGCAGCGCTGATTGCTTACCATCAGGTAATCCACCAGCTCGTTTGCTGACCCATTACATAAAAAAAACTTCGAGAATAATAACCATCACGGACCCTAAGAGCAAGGATCCTTGCAATAATCACCTAAAAATCACTTCTTAACTATTGAGCTTCTTCTCAACGTGTCGTGTCTAATTCCAATTTCATTTACTCTAGACCACTGCAACGGGAGGCAGTTCACTATCCATCCATCAACGACCTGCTACTCCAAGCCTCCTGTGTCCAGCCTTAAACATTAAATCAAAATAATATTGATCATGTTAGAGAGAGATCTAAACACACCGCTTTCAACTCTATTAATCATTACATGTCGTATGATTGACGAAATATATAAGAACAAAACACCAACCAAATTAATAAAGCACCCGAAAAGTCCTAACTCAAACTACGTAAGGTTTATATTCGTCTGTTTTGATGTTAGATATATTTATCTGTGAAAGGCAATGCTGATCAAAAAGATATAAATATTGTAAAGAATCTAGACAGACCGTTAGTAGGTCTAGAACCGGTTTTGCTTGATCGGAATCTCGGATCAGCGTTTGGATCCGGAAACGCAATTCGTGACCGGAGGAATGAATTTAATTGTGACCATTGTTGAATTGTACTTTAATATTTATTAAGAACCCTGTTAGTACAAATGTTTAAATTGTTAATAAGTAACAAAATATTTTAAAAAATAACAGATAAGTAAACTGTTTAAAACTGAAAATCAATGACAGCAAATATTAACTAAAAATCGCGGGTTGCTCACGTGTATATATTGAGAAAAGCTTTACGAGTAGGTAGTAGGCTGCGCGACGTCGCCGCGTCCGCGCACGCTGCTCATGAGGAAGAACCCCTCTGTGGTGCGAAACTAGTAGAGCTTTTCTCAATATACACGTTTAACCCGCGATTTTTAGTTAATTTAGTATGTCTCACGATAGTTATTATAAAGACAGCAAATATGTCACCAAAAAGTTTCTAATAAAATAATGTTATGGGACCAAAAAGCTATACAACTTTTTCTAATGACCAGAAAAATATCAGGTCGATTTAAAGTCGAGCGAGTACCAACAGCTTTTTACCAAAAATTCACCCTGTGGAACATTCATCTCAGTAATTCATTGTGCATCATTATCTTCGAAAAGGCGATCCAGAGCAACTTTTTCATCTTTCACAGCAATTTTAAAACAAACTGTACGTGTTAATTACATTTCAGGTTTCTGAGAGCTTATTAGCAAATTATAGTTTGCTGTAGCGATGTTCTGTTAGCATTACCGATGTCGGATCATTCAAAGAGGTTTTTCGCTCCGATATTTTTTTGGGCAAAAAGTCTGGACAGTTTTTTCGTCGGACGAAATAATATGGGACTAATGGTGTACCTGCCAGCCTGTTGGGGGCAGTGCACACCGATGTGTAACTTTGATTAAAATATTATGACAGTACAAGTGGACCGGTATTCTGGGTTATTCTTTATGTTTAACGTTTGTTTTGTTTTATTGCGAATTTTTGTGGGGTTATTTTATTTTACATTTCAGCTTTGTCTTTCATTACTGTGTTAACAGAATTACGTAAAAATTTAGCACCTAATTTTGTTCTTTTAAAAAATCTGTCTATTTCTTCTCTGTCACAATAATCAGCTCAATCATACTTTCGTATCCCAAACAATTTCTGACTAAATTAAAAACCGATTTCACTAACTGCAACCCTAATTAACAATTTAATTACCAATCAAAAACGCGGTTAACAATATAACATCACACCACGTTGAATACATTAAAACAATCCGCTAATAATAATATTAAAAGTGTGCCACCAACCACCATTCAATTAAGAATTAACTGCCAAAAACATGGACTAAAACCGCACTCGTCAAAAGTTAAACCACGAAACGTAATCGATAAACATTGTGAACTAAGCTAATACCTAACTGAATAACTTAATTGGTTGGTCGTGCAAACTGTATAACTGTTGTGTAATAAAAAATAATCATAAGTAATATGGTGCATGAGCATGTGAACACCATGGTTACTCTTTATTACAGTGAAAAAGTAAGTAAAAAGTTGCCTTCAGCCCGAAGCGGACTCATTAAGCTAATATAAACGAAACGAGGACCGAATGCCGCCGAGCTTCGTGGAAATGCATCGCTGACACAGTACACGATACTGCCGAAGGATTGGATGGACTAAGTAGCGAAAAAATCCAAAATTTAGAAATTTTGACATAAGTATGGAATGTTTTCCTAAAAAATCTAGGTAGGTTTTCTGCTGTTCCAGACACCGTAGTATTTTATTTATCCGAAACGTCTCGTGTATATCACCTACATTATTCTTTTGCATTCATACTAGTTACTAAGAATGAAAAAGACTAGGATTACCTACCCATTTTAAGAAAATAGACCTACTAATAACTAAATTCTTGTTTCTCTGTTTGTCCTCCACAGTGTCACTTTCCTTCTATGGTGGTACTCCAGATTTATAACCCGACAAAATTAAATCAACATATAACTTATGTTGTGGCCATATCTCTATTGACCAACACGTTTCGGCTCTGAACAAATTGACAAGTTTATCCGGATATGTCGAGGAGCACGATGAAAGCAGGACCGTTGATGCCGGCCAGTGATTTTTGATTTATTCGGGTTATAAACGTGAATTCGGATTTAGGGTCCCACATTGACGTGTGCCAAGAAATGTAAGCAATGAAAGTTTATTGTTAGGTGAAGCTTCTTCAGAATCACCAAGCAGTAAAATATGTCATACTAAATCAAAACTTGGAACAAAAATTGCACATATGCTATTCAAGTCGAACTGCATTTAATAACAGTCTTTTATCTAGTCAATAATATCTCCAGCGCTCCAGTCTCACCTGTTCCAAGAAAATTTGCGAAAATAGTCTCTAAAGCTTTTACTATCATCCTAAGCCGCAAATGAACCAGCATAAAACTCCGAGACTTTATAGCCACTTCCATGTCAGGCAATAAGGTGCAGGTTTAATACTCGGGACCTCTTTCCCACGGAACACTCAGGCGCAGCTCGGTGCTGGCAGTTCCTTAACGATTTCCATCATTGGACAAGTCGGTGATCCAATTAATAATAATAATGGCGAGGGCAAAAACAACGTTACGATGTGCGATTTTGGAGCCGAAATCAGCCCAAATACCGCAGCCTCCGGCAACTGAGGTCAACGCTCTGGAACTGGTTCAGAATTATTTGCCCAAAAAAGCCCTTGATCGTGGGACGCCGAGGGTTAGGTGGCATGGTCAGATTTTTGCAAGTTCCTTAACATTTTTGCGTTATACGCTGATAGTATATGTCTCCTGGGCTGGTCGCGTTCCAAGAAATCTGAGGCGCTTTTGATTTTGCTTTATGGTGATGCGGTATTTGAATGCCCTAAAGGGGCAGGAATTATTTAATACACTTCAGTTACAATTTACTTTTAAATTGGCCCAACGAGGCGGCCGTTTTAATCGCCGCGTAAAATACGTTAAAAGTAACAGGACGCGTCTGTCTGTCTGTGTGGATTAATTTCTCGAATTATTAAGCTGTGCTGGTGGTACGGTTTTCAAAAGGATTTTGTTATAAATTCGTTTGCAGACAACCTTTTTTTGATACTGATTCGTGATACGATTGGACGTTTTGTAAGAGCGTTTTGTGTACAAATACATAATGACACCAATAAATTTACCTGCCCTGAATTTTAACGATAAACATATCTAAGATTTTACATAAAACAATAGTAATTAATAAACATGTTTAAGTATAACGAACGAACCAAGACTTTGCCTTTAATTACTTGTGTTTACATAACCATTATTACATAATGATTCATAAAGAAATGTTTTTGTTTCATACTTGTCTTTGCAGGTCGTTTTCCGATGGTACCCGTTTCTGTAGGAACTGGTGTACCACCCAGGGCGTTTTCGAAATTATCCGGTTACCACCAGAAGAGATTATAATATGCGATATAATTATGATTTTAACGTAAAAACGTCAGGAGTACAGAGGTAAATTGTGTTACCATACTGTTTTATTACGCGGGCATCTTATAAAACATGTTGGTTGTGTCGATGGGTTTTAAATGTATGGTCACTATATTATGATGAAGAATTTCTGTGAATGTTCGTTGTGTTTAACGTTTCGCACTTAAATCTTTAAAGAAATTTTGACGTAATGATTTATTCATATAAACAGTATGTTTTTTTGGATGGTAACTATCGTGAGACTTACAAAGTTAATGTATGTGATTGAGAATAACGAGACATTGAGAAACTAGTCTAGCTATTCTCATAACTGAGAATAGCTAGACTAGTTTCAAGTCACAATAGGACTCTTAATCATGAGTAGCGAACGCGTCGCGGTGACGTCACGTAGGTATATTATATTTTTCTTTTTATTCAACTTCGTTTTCGTTATCTAGACGAAAGTTTTAAGTGTGGGAGAGCCATGCTTTGGTACGAAAGGGTCGACTCGACCGAAGTGATGCCTCATAGAAAACTAGCGTCACACAGCGTTTTGTTTCGTCATGTGAGTGAAGTTATCTCAAAATCTACAAACCTCTAATCCCCAAAAGGTCGACAACGCGCTCGTTCCTCCTCCGTGTCCATGGGCGGAGCTGATTGCTTTCCATCAGGTAATCCGTTTGCTCGTTTGCCGACCTATCACATAAACAAAAGAAAATGGCTGCTGAATTCTGCTGCAGTTTTTCTTTAAACTGTTACAAAAACTGCAGCAGAATATTTCCATTTTCTCCGGTACTTTTCCTTTACAGTTTGTTCTAAATCCATAAAAGGATGGCTAGCAGCGACCTGTCTACGGGCTGTCATGTGGTATGGTGGTTGCTAATAAACTATGCAGGTATAAGGAAACACATGGAATCATATTTATGGTAATCAGCCGTACTTTGAACTAGGGGAGATACTTTTTACCGTATTGCAGTACGATATTTTTAGTAAAAATGCTAAAATGTATACGGGTTCCTGTTGCATTTTGAATTTGCTAACGTTTTCCCTGATTTTCATTTGGATATCAAAATTATGTATGTGTAACTGGTACTTGCGCTATTTTCTGTTGGATTTATATAATCAGAATACATTATTAGAAGACTCGGATTGAAATCAAAACCTATATATAGATTGGAACCGTTTAAGGCCTCACATCATCACATCATCAGCCTACTGCTGATCAAAGGCCTGTTCTCACACGGAGAAGATTTGAGCGTTATTCACCACGCTTGCTCAAGTCGGAATATTTTGTTGCGGGGTCCAGGGTAGTTGTTCATGTCCCTGGGACGCGCCGGACTTCAGTGTTTCGGTGTTTTCATGGTCCAATCATGGTATTAGTAGATACTATTACTGGTTACTAATGTAGATTCTGGCTTACAGGAGTTGCAGCGATTGTGGGACGTTGTGGCTGACTTATAATATTTGTATTTACTCTTTTTTGTACACCATAAAAATATACACAGAAAATCTTGAGATATTTTTTTTTACTTGCAATAAACTAGTGCTTGTCTGCGATCCCACCTGATGATAAGCAGTGATGCAATCGTTGATGGTAAGGCGCACTAGTTTATTAAAAGCCTATTCACTTTAGCCTTGTAGATATAATGCGTAGCCTTGATATGCGGGGTTGTTCCAAAAATATCGTCTCTTTTTTTAAATAGCAATTATCGTGAGCCATATTAAATTTATGAAAATAACGACTTACTCAGAAAATCCGTTTACGGAGAAATTCTCTACTAGTTTCAAGCCACAACGGAACTCTTATAAGGCGCCCAGTAAATAAACCGTCTCTTGTTTTTTTTAAGATTTAACCAAGAAACTTCTGATATATTAGTAAACAATAGAGAGTAAAATAATCCTTGGAACTAATGACGGTGTCAAATCTATCAAGGACCTTAGCGGTCAGTGGTAGTTTACACTTAACTAGTTTGTATACTATCAATTAGTTGGTCGTGGAGTATTGCATGGCGTGTAGGGGAGCGTAGCCACAAACCACAGGCTAGTATAGTAGTACGCGTGAGAAACTGGTTGCATAAGCTCAGCCTGCACTAATACACATATCATAACGTTTCCTTATTGTTCTTTGTTATTGTGATCTTCATTTTTATAATCATCTTGTTAATCTTGCGCAGTTTCACCCTTTGCTCGGCTCCTACGGATCGTAGCGTGATGCTGTATAACCTATAGCCTTTCTAGATAAATGGACTAAGAATTGTTCAATTCAAACCAGTAGTTCTAAAGATTAGCACGTTCATAGAAACAAGCAAACTCTATCATCATCATCACCATCATCATATTAGCCACAGGACGTCCACTGCTCCACTGACTTCCAGATAGGCCGGTTGGAAGCGACCTGCATCCAACAAACTCTATAGCTTTATAATATTAAGTTTTCCCAACATATTGAAACAAAGAATCGATTAACCGGTTGGTAGTTCAGAGCTCGTTCTTAGAGGGTCGGGTCTTTATAAAGAACGTGATTCAGACCAATATTGTCTGCTGTTCTCATTTGCTGCCTGGGAACTGATTGCAAGAGCAATACTAAAACAATTCTCAAAAGCTCACTTGCGCGATGCAGGACTCGTTACGTCATCTCGTGATTTTAATAACTCTTTTCTGTGTGTCGGCAAACATTTATTCCTTCAAGTATTAAAATACGTGACGTAACAACGATTAAATATTTATTATGTTTTCGGCTTAGTCACGTAATAATTTGACGAGATACTCGACTAGTTTCAAGCCATGCTAGAGGCCCATATTCATGAGCAGCATGCTGCGACACGCGACTCGGCGACTGTGAATATGGGTCTCTAGCATGTCTTGAAATTAGTCGAGTATCTCGTCAAATTATTACGTGATTAAGCCGAAAACATAATAAATAATTTAGAATGTCTCACGAAAGTTATAATAACGATTAAATAAATAAAAAATGGCGTCGTAAATGTGATCGCAAAATTTCGCCCGATCGTATTTTCTTCGAAACGACTCCCTATATTAAAAGCCTCGTCCAAATATTGAAATGTTATTGTAATTTACAAGATTCTTAAGTACAAGTAACGACAGTTAGCATTATGATCTTAATTTACAACGCTATATCAACGTTTATGAGTTCTTCGAAACGCTTAAAGTGGTAAGTCGGAAGTTTCGTTTTCAATAATGAGAAAAATATTGACATAACAATAATAGTTATAGGGACGTAAATATAAGGTAAATATGTACGATAATATCGTATAAAAACAATCAACGTCCCATCTGTATGCAGTGTGTGTTAAAAGTAATCTCTATGCAGTAAGAATGGCAATTTACGTGAAAAATAAAATAAAATTTTAAACATAACCTCAAAAAATTTCGATGTCAAAAAATTCGGCAACCCTGATCCGAAATTACGTATTAAAATTTCACCTGTCGCCGTCAAAATGTGTAATAGGTAGGTATGTGTTCATATGGTATCGATATCTGAACCTGTTCTCGATTTTGCATCAATGGACGTCCACTCGAGGCCCTGCCCGCCACTGGATCCGAACGCAAATTTCTTTTGCATTAAACACGATATTAAAAATCAATGTAAACACAGAGTAGTCTTAAGGCAGAGAGTACCGTGCAAACAAAATATTCCGCTTCCCTTTCTTTCAGTTTCAGTTCTTGGTAAAGAGACAACAAATTTAGCCTAATTTTAACCTATTGAACTGTTGATAACAACAATCAATTATTTACTAATTGATCCTGAAAATTGGTTGACAAAAATAATAATTATTTTATCATTCATTGTATGAAAAATTTTTAGTCATAAAGAAAAGAATACATTACCAAGTCGTTTATAGAAAAAAACTGCTCAATAAAGCCGGGAGTCTCTGTAGCCAAGTACTCTACCCTGGTGCCCTGGGGACCATCTCATTTGATCTGGAGCGAGTCTTGTACTTTTTTCAGGGCTTCGTGCAAGTTTTGGCAGTCACTTACAACGCGGGTTCGACCGGCATCCGACCGGGATGTAGAGACCATGGAATTGCCTCAAAATGATGTGGAAAATAGTAATACTCTTAAATCGAAAGTGAATAGATATGGACGGGCCTTTTCTCATTTCATTTCCAAGTCTGGAATTTAAAGACATCATACTTGTGAAGTGTTGACCCGATTTGTCCTAAACTGTTTTTTTAGACAATATTTATAAGGCTAATGTGAAGTTCTGATCGACAATTTGAAGCTACATTAGGAATGAAGTCATTTCCAGCAATATAATTCAGAATCCCCACCACCTACATTATACACTTCGCAATTTCGTGGTGCACGTAATTGCATAGCGTTTTCGACTCAAATTTTTATGTTAAGTAGTTAATGTTTTCTTAAAATAATGAGTAGTTCGTCGTAATTGGACGGCGCGGCGCGGCGGCGCGGGCGCACGGGAAATCGGCTGATTTTAATCGCAAGTCTTACGCTTCGGTATGCGGCGTCCTTATTTACTGTTATGCTGTGTTGCCGGGAATATAGTGCGGTAATTTGGATCGAGTAATTGTTTGCTTATACTTTGTTGGCCAAATTCTAAGCATTTTGGAATAATTGTACTTTTTTTTTAAGGTAGCAACTTGGTCTCACAAAACCAGAGGCATTACACAGACAAGTCTAAAAACCTTTAAAGGGAACAATGAGACAAAATTTCAACTAAGAGAAAACATAGGGATTTCTGGTGAACTGATATATGTCTATATTCAAGATTGGCATTCTAGTAATATAACTCTTAACTATACTTGGAAAAAATCCATCAGAATGTAAATGGTTTGTTTTAATAAAATAAATATTTATTCTTTATATTGTGAAGAAATATGAATTATCACTATAACAATCTTAATTAATTTGAATGCAATCCGCAAAACTCAACCCACTCGGAATTACTTTAATAAAACGATAATATCAATAAAATTTTACCAATTATAAATATTTCCTCGCAATACCGATTATCGATTATTCAGACAAAACCACTCGGTTAACCTTATACGTTTCTTGTGATATTTAATCGAGTGCTGAAAGTATATAAATCTTGGTAATCGAGTCAAAGAAGTCGATTCGGACAGTCTTGTCCGATTACGAGGTGAACTGGAATGCGACTCGCTTTTATTTTTAGGGGTCCCGTAGAAAATGGTAGAAGGATTCCCAATTTAAAATTCTGTCTGTCTGTGCCTAGCTTTTTGTACTGTTTTTATTTTTTATTTATATTTAACCTTACTGCTATTTAGATATTTTTCAGTCTTGAATAAAATATTATTTTGAATATTTTTCGAATTCATCCTATGATATAAATAAAACTGCGAAAGTTTTTTAAGAATCGATGTACCGGACTTTTTGACGCAAAACTACTGAACGGATTTGAATGAAATTTATCGGCACAGCGATAGATTCTGCTGTATAGTAGAATAATACTGACTTATACTGCAGGAAAAGCCACTGGCAGAATCTAGTATAATATGGTAGTTGACAACAGTTAGATATAACATTTAAATAATAACGTTAAAAACGTCGTCAAATCACTGAGCGACCCTCAAAAAAAACCATACATTTATATATAATAAAAAGGATACTCTTTTGACTATAATCTTAGTGATAGATAAAGTCTGGACTTACCTGAAAGATTCTCCCGGAACGGGAGAAACCAAAAAATGAATTTGCTTCCTAAAAAAACAGAATTTGTAATGAATGACTTCACACAGCCACAGAAGTGGGTGTTACATTTATGAAGCGCGCCATTTTCATGATAGGTTACAACGACGTAATGACGCAATGATCTCATTAAAATAATCCAATTATTACAATCCGTTAATAATCGATACTGTCAGCTTCATAAATATGCTCTCTTAACTTTCAATCTAAATAGTCTAGAACATATTTATTTCGCTACCTACGTACCTGTCTACCCACATTGTTGTTAGTCAGCGTAATTATCAACGTCCTCCCATGACCCTTGTTGTAAAATCATTGACTTCTCGTCTGATTACGTAAGTACAATTTTGTTTCCTGGGTCTAGTACTTAAAAGGATACTGCTAAGCTGCTGGCATAAGTTTACGAAGTCTAGGAATTAAATAACCTTACTACCAACCTATATTCTACATTTTTAAACCTAAAACATTTAATTTTCTTAGGAGAGATGTGATCTAAAAAACGTGTTCACATATTGTAATGAAGCACCCGTGCATGCCTCAAATACTCATCAGATCACTAGGCCATCATCCAGCCAGGGTTGCGGAACCAAACGCAATATTTTTTTTATGAAGTAGGTCGGCAAACAATCCTATATCCTGACATCCGCAATACTAAAGGGGTTACGAGTGCATTGCCGGCCTTTTGGGGAAAAGGGTTTTGGATGTTTAAGGATTGGGGAGCGATGAGAGGAGGGAAAGGATTGGGCCTCCGGTAACCTCACTACACCACACACGGCGAAACACAACACATGCTGTACCGCAGCCCCAGTCCAGGGCAAGAGAAGAATCTGAAACTCCCTCTCGCCTAATCCAGAACGCAAGAACGCTTTCGATGATTTTCCCGTCTAAATAAAACAAGCATGTAAGGAAATAAAAGTCTAAGAAAGCAAAGACAACAATCTGAAGAAATATCATTTCCTTAAATTTAACTCAAAGGGCAACCATAACTCCGTATAAACAAGCCTTCAACGAAAATTATATCGAAAAGCGCTCATTTCCGTTACTTCAAAGTGATTTGCACTTGTACACCGGTTAAGCAATTTCGTATTGAATTATGCTGATTATTATAATAATATACATATATAATACATCCATAACAAAAAAATTGTAAGCAATTTTCGCGTCAGGTGTCGATCAGTATATTCGAGTTTCGTGCAAATTTCTCTGTCTGTTGTCTTATAAACAGTGAGAACAATAACTTGTTTATAATTAAGTACATTATTACATTAACATATTTGATTTTGTTTCTTAAAAGAAACTGTTTACTATGATCATAAAAGGTACAAGGTACACGTATTCAAAATAAAATCTATTAAAAGTATAAAACCTTTTATCATGCCATTTATCTATATACAAATATCAACAGGTTACCGGAGGCCCAATCTTTCCCCTACCCCAATCCGTTCCCTTTCCCAAAATCTCCAAATCCCTAATCCCTAAAGGTTGACAACGCACTTGTAACTCCTCCGCCGTTGCGGATATTAATATCAGGTAATCTGTTAGCTCGTTTGCCGACGTATCACATAAAAAAATACAAGCTTTTGCCTGCGACTTCGTTCGCGTGAAATAGTCTATTCCTGCTAATTTTTGGTATAAAAACTACTTACTTTCTCGAGCTCCAAACTGTGTCTGTACCAAATTTTACAGATTTCAGTTCAGTAGTTTAGGAGTGAAGAAAATACACCGACACAGTTACTTTCGAATTTATAATATCATAGTTGGGATTACATATTTACATATTGTGTTTTGCAAACTAGCAGCCTATTTCTTGATGGTAAGCAAATCGGTGCCGCCCATGAACACTCGCAATAACCAAGGGTATTATAAGTTCCTTGCCAGAATACGGATCACCGATGGTAAGCAATCGACGGACGCACACACAAAACCAGAGATCTATGTTTGTGTGTATTGTGTTCCCGGTCGGATAATATGAGTTTTGGGGATAAATGAAGGAGAGAACCTCCGGTAACCTCACTCACACGGCGAAACACAACACAAGCACGTAAGCGTTCCGGGGTTGCGGGGTAAGCGCAATGAGGCACCGCGACCTGAGCCCAGAGCAGGAACAGGAGGGTTTTTAGTCAGTAAGAGTCTGACACTCCCTCCCGCCCGACCCTGGGTAGGATAAGTCATTTGATGATTTTCCCCTAACAAAAAAAAGCACGTAAGCGTTGTTTCGCACTGTATTTCTTCGATGACGTAGTATAACTCCGGTGAAGTCGACCATTCATGCTGTCTTCAACACAGATATAAATATATTTACATCTGTGATATTTGATGTATTAATGTTTTGCTTGTCCAATAGAAACTTTTTTTTAAACCATTCAACACTTGTTCTATTTTCAAATTTAGTTACACATGACTATGTAACACATATGTACATAATCCTATATGTATACATACATATGCTCAAAATAACTTTTAATTCGGATTAATGGTATATTCATGGCAAAACGGATATTCAGGTCTTGATGTGATTGTAACACTATTGTGATCTATTTTATGCGATGTTACTATCACCACAATACCAGTTTAAACAATTGTTGGTAAACCAATAAATAAATAAAATGTGATGAGTCGCTGGCCCGGCCTAGAGTCTCAGGAACGGGATGATTTTAATAGTCAGTAATAAAATAGTCTGATACTGCCACTCGCCTAGCCCAGGGTGACAGAAATCATCTGATAATTTTCCCCCTAAAATGAAAAAATAGGGTCATAGTAAAACAGTCACCAAGCCAAACTTTCTCCAATGGAACTGTGTTGTTATTAGCACCAGCTGGTCAGTGCCCCCTGGGTGACATAATCTTCCCATCACCACTTACGACACCCACCGGCAGTGCCATGTCTCCAACTGTCAAAAAATCACGTCTATGAATAGAGCTCCATTCCATTCCAAGAAACTGAAACATTTCTATTCATAGTCAGGACCACCGTGGTTTTGTTCAACGCGCTTTACCTTACTGTTTAATTAGTTACTATGATTTTTTTCTTGTAAAATCAAGACGAAAAAGCTTACGAATATTAAGCTAAGTTATAGATCAGCTCCACTTATGAACCCTTAAACTCAAGAGGAGTCACAATAGCGTTGCCGACTTTTTAAAAAGAAGCGACTACGGTTTTTTTCGTACTACAAGTATGACGTCATAATTTGAACATACTGTATATTAACGGTCACTTTTTGTATTACGAACATTTAACTGTAACAGTTACTTTGACAGATTGGAGACCAACGCCCGAAGCTAAACGTGAGCTTATACACAAGAATACAAAGAAATCCTTTAATTAGTTCACTCTCATCTTAAGACTAAGAAAATAGAGACCAATATCCTTTGTTTCGACTGCAAAATAATATTGTTGGAACTATCAATTGACCAGTTTATCATGATCTATAATGAAGACTAGGGGGAATGGAAAATAAGGTCAAGTTATGTTGTGTGTCAGTGATGTCTAATGCCCATCCCTAAATCGGATGTGTGGCTTAATCACGTTGATTTTGTTTTACGACCAGTCGTGAATTGTTGCGACTAATCGCAGGGTGAATGTCGTGGGGTGTGATCCTGTCAGAAAAAGGTGTGCTTATATTATTAGGGACTTTTAGTGGAAACAAATAAACGCAAAGAAAGGGAGTAGATATTATCACGAAGGGCGTTACTTTGTTTATCGATTAAATCGAAAAGTAACAATGTCCATTCTTTCCCCAGTTACCTAAGTTAATTATAAAGCAAGTATAATTCATTGTGTTCATGGATTCAACTCAAAAGTGTAGAAAGAAAATGCGAATTCTTTTAAACCGATTTCAATGAAAAATCGTCTTCAGTCATAATGCTATCAAATAAGCTACTTTGTATTTTTGGAACAAGCCACAACCTCCCAAACTCTGGATCTAAAGAAGATTTTTTTTTCTGGCGTGACTCAGGCACATGAGCAACTGAGTCTTATATCCCACAATGGAATAAATCAGATGATATCATCGAAGGAGAAGAAAACTACTTGTGGGTTCTTAAACCTACAAGATCCCACCCATATAATTAAGGATCCTGGAATCGCTGGATACAGGTCACCTTTAACCTGCATATGTGGAAGTCATTGGAAAGGCCTATGTTGGGTTGTGGAAGTTATGGCTGATTTGATAAGAGTCTTATACTCATTTTGGACTTATTCTCAGATGCCTTTGTATATTATAATCTAGTAGCATTACAAAATGTACTTCTAAAGTACTAAAGCACTATCTTATGAAACTTAGATCCCAAAATTGTCAACATCGAGTTGTTGTCGATGTCGAAAATGAAACTAGTCTTCTTGGTCCACTGCCTCGGACTTATCGAGGTGCCAAAGCAACTTGCAACCATAAATGTGGATTTAGAAGGCCCACTTTGGAATAGAATACAGCTATGAAAAGAAATCATATATATGTATTTTGCAAATTCCACCTACTTGTGTTGTTGGGTTTATTTAAAACTAGCTACTCTCACGCAGTTTCACCTGCTGCTCGGCTCATAAAAGCCTATAGCACTCAGGAACATTGTGGCTATCTTTCAAAGAATTAATTTTGGCAATCCAACCAGCGGTTCCAAATATTACCCCCTACATACAAACTTTCACAAGAGTAAAGAGATCCACACTTCTCATTTTGTCATTTCTAAATTCATTCATTCTAACACTATTTTGGAATAGAGATCAGGGAAAATCCCTTTAATGAAGAGGAGGCTCAGGCAATCCAAACAGTGAACTCTGTTTCAGGTATCATATACCTCCAGGGTTTGTCTACAAGAGGACATTCTTTACTTACCAATTATGGAGAAAAACTGATAATTCCTTGTTATGATTTGGAAGAATCATCCAATATCTCTTTATAAGTAGGGCGAGAGGGAGTGTCAGACTCTTACTGACTAAAAACCACCTCGACCCTTCTCCTGCTCGGATGGAGGCCGGTTCATTATTGTTCTTGCACTAGCGACCCTGGAACTAATGATCCTTATCCAAAGCATACTAAGTCACAGCCTACAACTCACAAAGTCTATTATCCTTCTGTATCACAATATCAGTGGTTCAGCTTATTATCGGTTCATAGTTCGATGGATAATAATTGCGACAGTTATTTTACCGCGCGAGCTAACGAGGTAATAACAGACTGAGTAACTTGTTGTGACTACATCATTCTTACATTAATATTGTCAGCAGTCAGTACTGTTTCGTGGAGTACTTTTATCTTGGTACGGTTGTGACGAAATGGATTGCGGTTTTTTTGACATGGTGTTAGTGCCAGTGATTTTTGTACGTAATGTTTGCGTGGGCACAGGCAAACACTAAGTTATTTGAATGATATATGATTTGGACTGATGTTCCTATAGCTGTGGCTATATAACTATAGCTTAAAATCATCTAATTACTGTTCTCTGACCCTTACTGACTAAAAACCCTCGTTCTTTCTCCTGCTCCAGGCCCAGGCCGCAGTACCTTTAGCGCATGACCTGCAACCCCGGCTACTTTAGGCATACCCATACCTATATTCCTTCTTTTTTTACTATCACTGCCAAGATCTCATTCTTAAAGACTACTAAGGCTTCCACATCTATTTCTGTAAGATAATTTGTGAAAATCTGCTCAGTATGGATACACCCCCCAAATAATAGTAAAACTTTTGTCTTTATATAGAAAAGTTGCTGGTGGTCAGTGCATTGTCAATAGATTTTAAACTTTATTTCAAAACTATAAGACCGGAAATTAATTAAATAAACTTTCCAGGTAACTTCATAAAGAGTTCAAAGTTTTTAGAATAGAAATATTGAGATTGTCGATTCATAAGTCCTAATTGCCGAAACTGGGCCTATTATAAATAGATATTCACGTTAACTGTGGTCGTAAGTCGGTGCGTGATTTAGCAACCATGGAAAGTGGTCAACGTATTCATGTTAGTTGCCAATTGGCACCAAACCGACTATTTCTTAGAAATGGTAGCCTCGTGACGTCATCTTTATTGCCTAGTATGGTGTTAGCTTGTCTCACGTACATTGGCTATGAGAAAATGATGTGCGGTAGGTATGTTTTTGATAGGAGGATATACACAGCATGTAGATGGTCGGTAGCCAACATCTGTGCGATTTTCGCCAAACTTTCTGACTCTCACAGCAAAACTTTGGAATGATCTTTCGCCGGCAGTATTTCCGAACCGATACGACCTTCAATTGTTCATGAAGCGTGCATACTCCTTTTTAAAAGAGCGTCAATGTGTATTTAACTCAAATTGAACAACAATATCGTGGACATATATTGTAAAAACCCTCCCAATATTATGTAGATGAGTTTCGTTGGAACGTATTAAAGATTTTGCATGTTTTTATTATAACTTGTTTTAGACAGGAAAACTATTTATTTTTCCCTGGTTTATAACGGCATAACCATTGATGTTATGCGTCAAGACTGACGCAGGTCCAAGAGAATGTTTGTGGTTACTTACTGTAGAAAAGATGGTCACACGGGTGGAAAACCGATTTGGAAGTCGTAGGTGGAAGCCCAAATTACAGGACAGCAAATAAGCAAATGAATTACCCGATGGTAAGCAATCAGCGCCGCCCATGGACACCCATAGCACAACGGAGAAGTTACGATTGCGTTGCCAACCTTTTGGGGATCAGGGATTTGGAGACTTAGGGATTGGGGGAGGGCAAGGATTAGTAACCTCCGGTGACCTCACTAACGCAGCGCAACACAACGCTTTGGTGCTGGTTTCTGTGAGGCCGTGGTATCATTTCGGTCGAGTCGACCCAATCGTGCCGAGCATGGCTCACACACACTTATGATCTTCTGATAATAGCAGAAATACGCACTTTACTGTAGAATTAATTAATACGATTAAGAATTATATGATTAAAAATATACAATATACCTTAGAACACATACAAAAACCAATTACGAATGACCTGACCACATACCACAAAGCCTAAGGTGTTATACATAAATAATAACAAAACATTAAAAACATATAACGTGTCGATGACCACCACGTAATTAATCACACCAACACT
Organism: Spodoptera exigua; assembly: GCA_902829305.4. Classification (NCBI taxonomy): domain Eukaryota; kingdom Metazoa; phylum Arthropoda; class Insecta; order Lepidoptera; family Noctuidae; genus Spodoptera; species Spodoptera exigua. Next base: position 12,446,546 of record LR824619.2, on the reverse strand, counting down.
TAATCACCGGCCCGTTAATTATTCAATATATCACCGGTTAAAACTCAATTTGAGTGGATCGTTATGTTTGTTAAGAGGTCTTTATTTTTAAACTCTTTTGTGTTAAATTAATAGGGTTTCTTGATACTAGCCTTTACCAGCGACGTTGTCGACTAAATGTCTAAATGTATTTGTTCGTTTTTTAGTTTATTATTACGAAACCGCTGAGCTGCATGTGATGAATTTTGTTTCCGAAATAAGTAGATGTGATTTTTGGGTGAATACTTGTGATGAGTATTTTTTTATTACTTTCGTTTACGATTTTATATTGAGCGGTGTCGTGTACGGGTGATTTCGGGGGCAATAAATCGATCTTGTTAGGCATTTGTTTTTTTTATACGCATAAAATTAAAATATACACATAAAATTGTATTTTCTTAAAATTAATTTAAGAAAAATTTTATGTGTATGTATGCGTTATGTTGGTTATTCAGGTAGGTATATACTAGAATTTTAATAGTCATAGTCGACATGGCTTCCTATTATTCATAACAGCTGTAAAATAATAAATGATTTTTCAATCGTTTAGTTACTTCACCGCTCTCTTCGAGGCGTCAACCAATTTAAAGTTAATAATTTTAGTATCACGGAGCGTGTTGAAACTTGAATCACGCCTGCTACACCTAATGTCAATGTGAAAGCTATAATTATCATGTACATACCATGACACACTTATTTGCATACTTAAAGGTAAAAGGGTTGTCATTTAGTTAGGTACCGGATCGCGACAATTCTATTTTGTTTTGGACGATATCGAGCTGAATATTTCGCGTATATAATTTGTCAGACGTTTTTTTCAAACTTTTTAAACAATTATCTGATGTGGTAAAAAGGAACAGGCGCAAACCTAATAGTAATAAACTGTGTCTACATAGGGCAAATACAACTCTGACAGGAAAAAGCGTATTATGTATGGCGCCAAAAATATATGATAAAATCCCTAACGATATTAAAAATTGTAATATCAAATTATTTAAAAATAAATTGAAAATGATTTTTGCCTATAAATGTTATTATAGTATTGATGAATTCTTGAATGAAGATAAATTTAATATTTAATTGTCTTTAATTTGTAATAATAATGTTTAGTTGCTCTGCTTTAGTTGATTTTTATGTTTAATTAATTTGAGATATTGGTGACACTTATACGGTCCTATTCACCCAATATTCACCCTTGTGTAGCTAATTTTATAAACTAACAGGAAAAGAATACGTTATAATTTCATTTACTACATAATAAAATTAAGTATTTTCCTCGAATCTAATGTTAGTTTTGGCGGCAAAACGAGACGGTATCATGGCACTAGAAAGAGTTTAATTCTGATTTCGTGAGTAATTCTTAAATACTAAGAGTATGACGCAATAAACGCTAAAGACTCTCATTTTCATTGCTTCCACTGTTTATACGTAATATGTATATGTATGTTTGCGTTGTCGTCTGTGTATCACATTATGGAAACTCTCCGGAATTATAGGAATAGACGGATTACCTGATGGTAAGCGATCAGCGCCGCCTATGGACACCCGCAACCAATGAGGAATTATGTGTCTGTGCCGACCTCTTAAGGATTAGGGATTTGGAGATTTTGGGGTTGGTGGAGGGAAAGGATTGAGCCTCCGGTAACCTTACTCACACGGCGAAACACAACGCTGTGGTTGTTTCACGCCGGATTTCTGTGAGGCCGTGTTATCATTATGGTCGACCCGACACTTAAATGGGAACAAAAATCCAACATAATTTTGATGTTCCCAAAATAATACGATCTTAAAAACCTTCAAGAAAAGAAAAGTAAATATTATTTTATGTCATTTATTTACACAAACTTGTTGCATACATTCACAAATGCACAATAGTTTCCACTTCCCTCGGTAAATTTAATATAAAACAAATGCTTAGCTGGTAGCTTTATTAAAATATATATTAACATTTAACTATCTATTGACACATACATAACAAAAAAAAACAAACAAACTGTCGAAAACTTGCAAATGGCCGAAAATACAAGCGAAACAAAACAATAAGTACTACTAAACACTTGGAAAAACCCACCGTCTATTTCGACAACGCAGTATTAGCTTTCGCCACAGTTTAAAACGAGAGAAGCCGCCGACTTTTCTAGTCTCGCACGCCGGGTCAATGACCTGGAAATGGAAAAAGAACTATTTGGCATCCGCTACAGCCGATGTTACGTGACGTTTCTTTCATGTTGGGTTTAGGGATGCGCTGGACAAGAAAATATTCAAAATAAACTAAAGTTAATTCTGCTGTCCGGCGACGGTAATCGGCGCTGCTGATAATCGTCTTATCTATGCATAAGAGGCATCGAAACCGGGCAAGTCACAATGTGACTTTTTCCGAGTTATATGTACCTACTTGCTATGATTATTTAGACACGACTTACGTACGGTGAAGGAACTGAAACGGAAGGAAGGAGGAACATCGCGTATATAAATTTCGCGCGTCAGCCTGACGCCGAGTCTCTGTCTCTATCTCTGTACCAAATTTCATTCAAATCTGTTCAGTAGTTTTTACTTGAAAGAGTAACAAACATCTTTTCTACTTTCTTTCTTTCTTTCATTCACGTATTCAATTTAATTTAGCATTTATAATGTAAGTTGTTTAAATAAGAAACAAGTCCCAATTTGACGTTTAGTTTAAGTTTTCTTTTTTATATGTGTAAATGGTCTGCTACGGAACTCGATAACAGTTCACGCTTGTCCATTTATTTTTACGCGTAAAGTAGATGTTGAATGTGATATTTGAGAATGTTGGCAGCCTGATTGATAGTAGACATTTGGAAATAAAATATTCTTTATACCACTACCGTTTTATGAATGAAAAACTATCAACGTTATAGTTTTAAATACTATTCGACTTTTACCTAGTAATCTGAGATGTTAGGTCACATTCTGAACGCAACTGAATTTTTCAAAACAACTTTATTTATCGTTTGAAATAACAAGTTTTTTTTTCGTTTTTTCTAAGAATTTCTTAGAAAATTGCTTTGACACATTTATTTTAATGAAACGAAATGCATTTTTTGCTAAATGCATGTACCTAATGTGTTTTGCTGACGCTAAGTCGAGATCAAATATCATTGAATTTATTGAAGGGAAGATTTGCAACATAGAATTACGCGGGTGTTAGGCTTGACGTTTCGACCTGGTTGCACAGGTTGTGGTCGCAAGCAGACTGAAAGGGGGAGATTAACAAACCAATTTCTTTTAATAAGCTACGACCAAACTAAGAAGCTAGACGCAACATTACAACGGGACTGACGTCACGACTTCAGAAGAAGTCCTCAATCCTCAAATAGCCTTCTCCCCGATTTGCTTACAATGCACTTTTGACTTCTGTGGTGTTTGATGGGCGGCACCGTTTACTTACCATCAAGTCATACGTCTGATTTTTTACAGCCTAAGAAAACTGTACAAATAGGGTAGTTTCCAAGATCGAAAAATATTAATCATACTTTTATTCATTGATTTCATGATATACCTAATTATAGATTATTTCTAGCAAAATTTCAGAAGTTAGTATGAACTGAATAATGATTAAGACATTATGACGTCACATATTGCGATTTCATACAAATTTCGTAAAAAAGTATTGTTTTCGAATTATCAAAAAAAGTGTTGAATTCGAATACTTAGTCAAAAATTACCGCATTGACCTCTAGAAGACTAAATAACTTATATTAAAAACCGGAAAATCAACTAACGCCATATGCGAAATGAAAATAAAATTGTCACCTGCCAAAAATAGCCAAAAGTTTCTCCACTACAACATGACAGTTTTTTCACCTATTATTCTCACATAATTATCATGAGCATATTTTACGTAATGTCTGTGCGTACGTCATTTGAGTTTACAGAGATGGTAGTGACGTTTTACAGGTTAATAGCCTCACTGAGTTTAAGGAGGTTAATAGCCTAGGTCTTTCTCAAGGCCCTATCTCTTTATCATCGTGTTTAACCGTCAAACGGCTTTGTAAAGTGATGGTTTTCGTCCAAAAAATATCGGGTCCTTTGAGGCACAATTTGTCTACAGGAATACGGTAGTTTCCAACTAGTCAAATTCTATGTTTTTATACAAATGTCAAAACTTATACTCTTCTATGAATTTTGTATGAAACACTGAGTTATGACGTCATAGCATTTGTGCATCAAATAGCTTACTTATTTCTTAAAAATTAGCTAACAAATATGTAAAACTTAGTGTATCGATCGATCGATGAACAAAAGTATAGTTATTTTTCAATATTTTATTATATTGAAACGTCGAATTAATTTATTTTTGACCTAGGAAACTATTTAATTTAGGGTTTGCTGCTTCCTAAAGCCCCCAACTATATCTACAAATAGAACTTTATCATGATCAGCTTTCATCGGGATTGCTAAACCACAATACCTATGTAATAGATCGTGGCTGGCTCGCAGTATAAGAAGGTACGATTTTTTGTTGACCCTCCTTCTCGCCCAGTCTAGAACGGAAAGAAAATCAACTCCATGAGCTAAAGTCCCCCCAATAGTACGCCACTGAGATCGATTTTCTGTTCTTTGCAAATAATAAAACTCACTGAAGCACTTTTAACTAAGGAATGCGAAACCGCATGTATATTTGTTTCCAAGTGCGAACTCCTTACCACCGCAGAAATAAAGTAAAGGTACATTCATACGCACAGAACCAAACAAAAAACCTTCAAAACAATATTTACTTTAAAACGAAAAATGTTCATTTGAATGTTGAGAAAATGTATAAGTGATTTCGTACGGGGTCGGGCGGCAAATGAGGTCCATTCATTATACATATAGTTGGTTTTACTTTTATTTGCCGCGACTAAGTGAGAAGGAATAGCATCCTGTTCACGATACGACAGCAAATTAAGTGCTTATTCACATAATTCTAATTGATTTATTACTTGTCTTTGTTTTGTTATGTTTTATTGTAATGGTAGCATAATGCCATCTGCGCAAAAAAACTGAGACCAAAATTAAATGTAGGTATAGAACAGAAAAAAGTTATAAATCAGCATAAGATCTTCTATTTTTAAACAATTAAGCAAACCAAATATTAAATGGTCTCATAAATCAATGACTATAACATTTAATTGCCCGTGCGCATGTCTGTATAATTCTTCAAAATCATTAAAAACAAGTTTGTCTTTCGGAAAATAACAACAAAAAGCAACGGTTTGACGTGTCGTCTGTCAAGAATGCATTCTAAACTCAAATGACATGACAACGGCCAGTATTTTTAGATAGAGACTCCACGGTAGATTTTGTCCTAAAATATTTAGGTTAAGCGGCTAATTTTGTAACGTATTCAACAATACTTGTCTCTATTCGTTTTCTTTTGCATTTTTGTTTGTTCGTTCGCTTGTTTGATGTATTTTTGTAAATATGTCTTCTGAAAAATGTTGATTCGTGATCAACACTGGCATAGTTAAATGTTTGTAGACGCTTCATCTATTAAAAGTTGGAGAATCTTAGGTACTTATATAAATTTTCTTTAAGGACATGTCGTCAATTTTGTAAATTTTACCTGAATATGAATGTACAAGACCAAACGCATACGAGCATACATATATATTCGTACGTATCATAAGTACGTAATGCTTAGAGGTTTTAATTTAGTTATAGAAAATTCATTGATGTTACAAGTAGGTTTTCGAACTTATATTTAAAGTGACGTTATATAAGAACATCGTTCTAATTTCAAATTTTTAACAACTCCAAAATGGCGGCAACCCGATTTTAACATTCCTATGCAACTTTGATTGCTTACGACCGATATCCTGATCCGTGATCCGTCTCCTCCTCGATCTCGTAAACCACCTTAACAATAATATAACTATGGATCATCTAAATCCATTTTCATTCACAAAATAATTGAAGTCCACAAATAAAATTAACTTGACAAATACATTAATATGCAGACCATCCTCGTTCATAATGTGTGGGAAAATTGCGCAGGCGTCATCGCTAATTTAGTGCAAACATGCAGATGCGCGCGCGTCGTTTTGTTTCCCGTCCTGTTTGTTTCGGTCACCGATTGTACAACTACCCACATTCTGTTATGCAACTCATCCGGTACAAGTGACTTAGCTGTCTTATTGTAAAACTTAGTATCTTTTAAGTATTTTTGAGTTATTTTTGATATAAAATGTTGTCCAATTAAAATTGTGGACGTGATATTCAAATATGTACTTAAAGTAACGTTTAATTAGGTTAAAATTTAATTACTATCTTTTAGATATTGATGTTTTTGGTATTTCGATAAAGTTTTTTTCCTAGTTTTTTAATAAATCTCCTAATTAATTATCATATTTATTTCTAATCGGCTGATAATCCTCAATGGCCCTAAAGAAGACTGGTTATTAAGGCAGTAGGGTTTAATTATGTAATTTATTTATGCTTAATTGTACACAAAATTAGCAATAGCAGATTTAAGCGTAAAAAATACACAACAGAGAAACCTTTAAAAATCGCTTATCGTTTTGAGAATCAAAGTGTTGTTTTTGGGATTCTTATCACACTAGAACCACCCCTAATAAAGGCCTATCCTAAAAATAAGGGCCTTTCCTACTTATAAAAAAAGCCTATTCTATTATATAAACTTATAAACCTTATTACTCCAGAACCAACAACCAAGATAAGTCTTCTCAATTTTATTAACAATTACAAAGATATAACTTAACTAACAAAGTTAACTCGCATGTAAATCATTAAAATCAAGAGGTAAAACCAAATACAATTAACTGAACAATCTTGCGAAGGTTCAAGCACCGTTCAAGTATCACTTTACTTAGTTCCAACTTAAGTTAGTCTGTGTAACTTATTTAGCTGCACAAAGCTGCCTCTCTCGCACTAACTTACTGTCACTATTGTGTTAGTTTGTCAATTAAAATTTGTATTGTTGCCCAGAGAAGCAATTGCATCTGTCTTGTTCAAGGAATATAACCTTTTTTGTACATAGGACCTTGTACTGTTATTGTTTTGTTACGAAAAAAATTTGGTGTTCCACAGACCAGTTTAAACATGTTAGCGAAATGACAATTTGGTTCAGGTTTGATTTGAACCTTATTTCAGATTTATAAGGTTCGAAATGTTTTAAATGTTGTGTAATTGTTTGCTTTGTTGAATTATTGGTTCACACATCTGCCTGATCCTTTGGTATGTTTTCTTTCTTTACATAATATAAGTTACAATATACGCCAGTTTCATTTTCTTTGATTAAAACACTGGCGATTAATTTCATGCGTCCGAAAAAGGTTATAATCTTGCACCTACAAAAAAAAAACAATAGGTAACCAACCGAATCTTAAACTTGGAACGGCAACGCAAAATGGCCGCGATCAAACGTTCCACATTTAAAAGGGTTCGATCTTCAAAGATAAGATAATAAATCAAATTTCGTACTCCCGCCGTTGCCCGGGGAATAAAGTGCAACGGTCTGACGTCACGCGTTGCGTGTGGGACTTACTCTACGAGTTTTACAACTTGATGTAAATAAGGATGTCAGAAACTATCTATCGATATTTTACAATAAGTATTTAGCTATTAGCTATTAAGCGTCTATCAAGTTGGAAAGATCGCCCAAACTATTTAATCAATTCAATAACGATAGGAGTTTATTGGCGATACAACAAAAAATATATATAGATGCATTTCTTAAAATATGTTGTTTAAAAATAAACGAAAACAAAATAGGAGCTTAGTGTATATCAAGAACATATTAGGAATAAATTTATTCCAAATATTTTTAATGCTAGTAAGATGGGATACCCAACATCTGAAAAATTGAATGGACTCAAGAAATTAGGCCTGGTAAAAAAATAAAAACATAATATTATATCGATAACTTTTATTTGATGGTTTCCACATCCCTAACTATAAAATCTGGTGTCGTACGTAAGGGGTGTTTAACACGGGAACAGTACCTACTACTGGTACATAAAAGTACTCAGATATTAGTCTATTACAATAAAACTGATGTATGCACGCGAACTTTCAACGTTTGTTATAAGCGTGTAGTAAAAATTTTATTTTCTTTCTACGTGTCGCTATTAAATAAAAAAAATATTATTTATGCCCAACAATTTTGTTCATTTCTAGTAAGATGGGATACTTAATTTCTATAGAACTCGATTTAATACTAATATAATTTGTAAATAAAATGTTAGATATATAATAAGATATATTTAATACTCGTAGATTACACACAGATTATAAAGATTACAGACACAAACTAAATATATTGAAAACTACGCTTCGCACGGGTCCAACTATCTCGCTATCAAAGGGTAATTTTTTTCTAAACTTCCCCTCTACTTTTCTAACATTTTCTTTGATAAGAACCTTCTCCACAATAACTAATACAACAAAAAGAATTAGCAAAATTGGTCCAGGCGTTGTTGAGTTATGCGCTTACCAACACATTCTGCGATCCATTTTTATATATAAGATAAACTCTTACTAACGTGAAAGAACTGAAAAACGCTTTACAAGTTTCAATTCACAGCGGAATTCTTATTCATGAGATAGGTAGATTTTTATACTTACGATATTCGCAGATTACAATAACTAAAATTCTCGTAGCTTATATGAAAATGTTACATCACTATTTCGGCATTCTATTTAGCGTTAAAAAAAATACATCTACATACGTATTAGGCCACGTATCTATCATTTTGAAAAACCTTGATTTTTTCTATTCGAACATCGTACTAGATAACACATAATCACTAAATAACATTGACCACCCAGTGACCTATTAAAATATTTAATTTCAAAAATCAAAAGTCAACAATGAACTTTGGTTTTTGATAAAAAATATACTTAATAATCGCAAGGTTATCCATCTTATGTGATACGATACATAATTATCTATATACATAATAATATGTACGTCTAACTAATATCCGTCAGTTAACTTATCTTACACAAATTTGCGCACAAATATAAAATAAATAAATATATTATCAAGTTGTATATTTGTTGTTATTTCACTGCTGAACAAAGTCCTCTTCTCACTTGGAGAAGAACAAGGACATTGATCACCCGTGCTTGCTCAAGACGGATTCCTGACCCTGAGTTTTTTTTGTCATGGGAAAATCATCAAATGACTTCTCCCGTCCGTCTCTTAATGACTAAAAACCCTCCCGTTCCATCTCCTGTTTTAGGCCGTGGCCGCGGTGCCTCATTACGCTTGCCCCGCAACCCCGGCTGAACATCAGCCCTGCAGGGCCCCGTCTGTGGTGGTCTATTAGGCTATTAGCGGGTGCAAGCGTCAGCGGTCCCGGCCTGAGAGAAGGGAAGGGCTAGTTTTAAACCAAGATGTTTTTTCGATGACAAACTTGAAGAAAGTCTCACTTTGTATGTTATTTTTGCAAAACAAAAACCTTGTAATTAAATACGTAACCAAAATGCTAATCTGCATAAATGAACTCTAAATCTATTTATATACAGGGTGTCCTGTAAAGAATGGATAACCTTACAATGCCTCTAAGTATATCTTATGGTCATTCAGAATATTTACGAAAAATTAATTTACCCGCAAGGTGGACAGACGACCTGATTAAGGTCGCAGGAAGCCGCTGGATGCAGGTCGCTTCCAACCGGCCTATCTGGAAGTCAATGGGGGAGGCCTATGTTCAGCAGTGGACGTCCTGTGGCTGATTTGATGATGATGATGATGAAATTTACAAAAAGATTTTTCTATAAAAATGTTACTAATTATTTTTTTTTAGACAAATTGTGCATAATTAATTTTGCAACAATGTTTAATCATCATGATTATGCAATAATGTAATGCACCAAATGTACGTGAATGTCGTAGGATCATTTTCTATTACCTCTAGCACCAGTTCTTCTACTTCATGACATCATAACTTATTTACTACTAATGATACTTTCCTTTTCATTTTTGTTTTCTGAATGGCCATAAGATATACTAAAAGGCATTTCAAGTTTATCCATTCTTTACCGGACACCCTGTATATCCGAAGTGTTAAGCCCTAAGACTTCTTGACATACTGGTAAAACCTTGGTATTAAAAAGCTAACTATTAAAATTGTACTCATAATCGTCCAAGAAATGGGCATGTACGTTTCAATTATTTTATATGTATTATCACCATATCAAGTAATTTATTAACTTTTTCAAATACACCACTTAGATTTCCATCTTCTAGTCTTCGTATCACGAATCAAAACTGAAGAAATGCATGCATTTTATTTAAAATGTATTTTTTTATAAGATTATAAATGGTTCCAAAGTTCTGTCAGTGCCTAAAAATATTTCGTTAATTTTTGCGCACGAATCAGATGACTGAAGTGTTATATAAATTAAATATTTATTTCCAGCTGTAATTACACAGTAACTGTGTAGATACGGGTTATCTCCGTCGTTGTTGTCGAGGTCATGATTCAGGAAATCATTCACTATCAACATTTATTACGCCTCATTTAAATTTTTAACAAATTCCTTCGCTTTCTTAAGTCTTTTATGACATATTTGAATGTAGAAGTCATGTTTCAGTACGAATAGGCTGGCTCGGCCGGAGTTATACCACGGCCTAACAGAGTATCGGTGCTTCTTCAACTCAATTACACTAAAACTGAAGTCTGAGCAGCTTAATAAAAATTTCGAATCAAAAAGTAGTATTTTACCAAAATCGGCTAAGAGCCCAAAAGTGAACAATTACAAAGATATATATGTATAGTCCAAAATAAACAGGATTTTAATAAAAATTATTCACCTAAGTCCAAATGAGAATTACTATTTCAGACGAACCTAATCGTATCTATTGCAATCTAATAAAATTCTATAATTGTCCAAAAACTAATTATGTATGGATGTAGTCTGTCTGCTGAAATGTTAGGAGCCTGAATATCTACACAGCCACTATGTATCAAATAAATTTGAATAGAAAACTATGTGCCACATAAGTTTATCGGATTGTTATATGAAAACCCCTTAATATTTTCCACACTTCACTACATAGTATAAAACAAAGTCGCTTTCTCTGTCGATTTGGGTAGTTTCCTAGGTCAAAAATAAATTCATTCGACGTTGACGTCTTTCTCGATCGATCGATCGATACACTAAATTGTATATACTTATTAACTAATTATTAAGAAATAAGTAAATAGCTTATTTGACGCAAAAAAAATATAACGTCACAACTCAGTTTTTTATACAAATTTCATAGAAAAGTATCGTTTTTTATATTTGGTTTAAATATTGAATTTGAATAGTTAGAAACTACCGTATTTAAGCATGGATATAATCTCTATGCATGCTTAAATCTTAGAAACTACGCGGTTTTTTTAATAGCTTTTTATTATTCTACATAAACGACTTTATACAAAGTGATTCAAATGTATGTGTCGTTTATTTCCATATCTTCTTACTTTGTACCCAGTCCACATTTACTTTCATTTCTCACACAAACCAAATCCCCAATCAGACTATTTACCTAACTTCTTCTTCCATATATAAATAGACAAACATCCTACATTAAACAAAACACAATCTTACAAACATTCATATAAAGTTCATATCACAATAAAGACTAAAGTTATCAAGTCAGCCTTATCATGAAATGTGATTAACCTAGTTTACAGTACCTACATATATATACAAGTAGGTATGTATGTATGTATGTTCAACAAATGTTTGTAAAGGAATCATTCAAAACTGTAAATCTGTGTCGAGCTTTCGTCAAGTGTAAACTTTCGTAGTTCCCATTATTGTGTTATGTAACAATATAATATGTAACATTTATTCTCGTTACTTTGTTTACATTCCCAAGTTAATTGTTAACAATACAGTGTGTTTCCTAATATACATTTATGGTAATCTTTATTTAGTTTGCGTATTTTATGGGGTTTCTGACTTGTAGCGTTTGAGGCTTTGAGTACTTATTTGGTGTTAATTCGATATTTTATGTTTCGACTGCACGGTTGGTGCAGTGGCTGGGCAACTGGCTGCCGTGCAACGTGTCGCGGGTTCGATTCCCGGACGGAACAACTCTTTGTGTGATCCACTAATTGTTGTTCCGGGTCTTGGTGTCATGTGTATGTGAAATTGTATGTTTGTAACCGCACCCACGACACAGGAGAAAATTATAATGTAGAGCAACGTTTTTTTAAAAAAAAATGTACTTCATCTTTTTTTTTGAGGGAGAATCGTCTCATGGCTTCTCTCATGCCTTAGTGGAGCGAAAATGACTCTTATTGACTGAACACCACCCCGTCCCTTCTCCTACATAATTGGTCTTACACCCGCAACCCTAGGTACAGTACGGCCGTCGGATCTTGGCGAGTCTGAAGTTAGCCGTTTGTCTGCGCAATGGATCTTTTAGGAACAAAATTGTGTACTGCGCAGCTAATCGGCTAACTTCAGACTCGCCAAGATACGTCGGCGGTATTGTAATCCTTAGTGTGATCTATAGTAAATACATACTTTTGCCACTTTAACCTAACTTGCCAAAAGTATTTTGTTTTCACCATCACATGAGGTTTTTCGCTTCCTTGCGCATCAAAGGAGTGGTATTCCAAGGCAGAATCTTTGATACCAGAAGGGTACCTGGTCTCGAGTTGATAGGCGTGCTCCATCATCGCTTACCACCAGTGAAGTTTGTAGCCAAACCTTATCTTTTAGTTTGTAGCCAAAGCCAAAAGTTTGTAGCCATAAGTTTGTGGCCAAACGCTTATCTTTTAGTTTGAATGTCACTCAAACTTTTGTTACCTTTTCATGTGTGGGAGAGCCATGCTTCGGCACGAATGGGTCGGCTCAACCGGAGTAATACCACGGCCTCACATGCGTGAAATAAAAACAGCGTTGCGTTTTGCCGTGTGAGTGAGGACACCGTAGGCCCAATTCTTCCCCTCCACCAATCCCTCCCCAACCCCTAAATCTCCAAATCCCTAATTTCCAAAAGGTCGGCAACAAACTTGTTAGTCCTCTGTTGCCATGGGCGGCGCTGATTGCTTACCATCAGGTAATCTGTCTGCTCGTTTACCAATCTATTACATAAAAAAAAAAACATTCGAACCGCCAACGTTTACAACAAATGCCGCGTTTATCATTCGTTTATCATTGCGAATATCTATAATGTAGGAAATAAGTCACTTAACAATTAAAAAGCCACGTCAGACTCAAAAAAATATCGATTTAAAGCAAATAAAATGATGTACCTATTAAAATAAAATAAAATAGAAATACTTATAAGATTATCGGTCCCGTTGACTGATACGATTGAAGTTCTTCCTCTATTTAACAAGGGCAATGATATGATATCTCAAAATGATATGTCAGCTTAATAGCCAAGGTCTTTATAATCCAGGCAATTGAAGGCCTATTCTCCGTCAAAAATTTTATTCAGGGTGTTTAAAAATACACCTAGGTTGTGACGTCACGTGTAGGTAGATAGCATTTTTTGTTTTTACTGTATTTTTTTTGTAATAAATTAATGTTTTTTTGTGATTTTAATTTATTTGTAAGTGTTCAATTTGCGACTACGTTTGTTGGATTACGTATGCATTTAATATTGAGGAAACATTTGTTAGATGTCAGGAAAGAATAGGTATAAGTTACTACTACATTCGGGAATTAAATACGATCTACCTTCACAAAATTATACTTGGAAAAAACACCATGTATTCAGATTTTAACCTAGGTCAGTGATAAAATTTAATACTGACGTAAAATCAACATTAAATAAATGATAAAAGAATTATTATTTTATTTGATATAAATATATATTATGTAATATAGTGCTACCTTTATAATATAATATTTTTCTACGCAGTAGCCGAAGATAAAAATATCAGTGGATAATAAAGTAAAATAATGTTTACATTTTAATATAAAAATGTCACATTATTATGTTTACACAAATATAAAAAGATAAGTTATGTGTTTTAATTTAATTTAATGACATGGTGCTGGGTGCTCTCCATATTATTTTAGTTATTTTGTAGGGTTCAAATGAGAATTTTGGGTTGAAAACTATTATTTGAGTTTAGTTCATTATTTCTATTGGTTTTACACCCTAGCCCAAAGTCTAGATCAAGGGACGATCTCCGGCCACCGTAAGCGCGGGTCTGCGGGCGGCGAGTAAGGGCAGCTCGCCGCCTGACCAGAACCAGGCCCGAGCGTACGGCGCGTAGCGTTCCGTGCGCGCCTCAAAGAGCCAATAGACCACCAGAGACGGGGCCCTATAGGGCTGATGTTCAGCCGGGGTTTCGGGGTAAGCGCAATAAGGCACCGCGACCTCGGCCTGGAGCAGGAGAAGGAACAGGGGGGTTTTTAGTCAGGAAGAGTCTGACACTCCCTCCCGCCCGGCCCTGGGCGGGAGAAGTCATTTGATGATTTTCCCCTCACAAAAACAAAAAGCCAAACATTGTTCAGTGCAAATTCAAGCGTGGATACTCTCACTGACATATTTAAATTCGTGACAACTTTTATAACATTATACTGCCTATTGTACATAATATGTATCTCAAGTTTATCTGTATATATTTTACTAGCTACTTTCGCGCGGTTTCACCCGCTGCTCAGCTCCATTTAACCGTAGCGTGATGTTTTATAGCCTATAGCACTCAGGAATATTGTAGCTATCTATCAGTGAAAGAATTTTGGAAATCTGACCAGGCAGCGGTTCCAAAGATTACCCCCTACATACAAACTTACAAATTTACCTCTTTATAATATTAGTATAGATGATGTACAATAAAGAGTAAATAATAATAATTATTAATTTTGTTTTTTCTTTCCTTTCACGGGACCACAGGGTCCCGGACTTTTGGAAGGCATACGAGGAGCCGAGCCAACTCGCAGAGGCCCATAGAACAATTTTAATTTAAGTAAAATGGGACATCAGCCGGCAATTATCCCTGTATGCACTATGAAAGTGCACTCAAGGATAATCCCCGGTTGATGCAGGACTATTGCGAAATGTGGTAATAATTGAAAGGGTTATAGGTATGGGTTGCTATGGACTGGTGGATACGATAACTATAAAAATTATTATTTTCATTAAAATTATATTTAGCAAGACGTATGTATGTCGTAATGTCGCAAAAAGAACAGAAACTAATTGCTCTTTTGAGAGGTTTCTTCGCTAGGAATGGCTTCTTCGCCATGGATGGAATGAAAGAGAGAGTGTCAGACTCTCACTGACTAAAAACTAGCCCGTACCCCGCTATATTTGCGCTTCCAAAAAAATCCCGGCTGGGCATCGACCCTGGTGGATCTGTGGTAGTCTGATGAAGATGAAGCTTGTATTCTAGAAAAAATGTTAGTATACAATCCACGACGTTTCCACGCTCGTATCGTGTTTGTTTATTTATATGTATAATAAGTACTTATGTATAAAATTTTCTTTGATATATCAATATCCAGATTAGCAAATATTTTTCTTATCAGCAACTTTGGCGCCAACGTTCTTTGCAAATACTTATTGCACGACTTACTAACATTCCAAAAAAATTGCATAATCGACGATAAGTTAGGGAATTTCATTTTTATATTTATAAAAGGAAAATAAACAAAATTAATCATCAAATGAATAATATTGTTTTTTAATGTAAATACGACATTCTTTTATCTAAGCATAATGTCTACAAAAACGATTTCCTGCAAAGAATATGTTCTTAATTCAAAGTAATTAACTTTTTTGAAAGTCGAACATAATATTAAATGTTTTTGTCAGCCAGTCCCATAGTGACGCTATCTGCTCGTTCTAAAGTGTAGATTTAAAAGTAGAATAACGATAAAGAAAAGCATTTATCCCAAATTAGTTTTTTTTAATATTAAGTACTTAAGAAACTCAACAAAGCGTTTTGTCAATTTATCTAAAACTGAAATCGGTATCTATAGGTATGTATTTAAAAAACTAAAATAAAATAAAAGAGAGTCACACTCCCTCTAACCCTACTCAAGACTGGAAAAGGAATTGAATGATTTTGCCTCATCAAAAAAAGTGCACTGCCTACATGATCCAGAACAAGTAATGTTAGAGACTTGGCTGGGACACTACCGTGCCCCCAGATGTGACGTCTTAATACTAGTAAATAAATCACGAGAATTCACAAGAGAACGTTCGGATGATTCAGATTTCACGTGATAAGATTACTACTAAGATATTGACACGCTGATACGTAGCGAGAAAATGCATTTACGATAAAAAATAATATAAAGGTATATATATAAACTTGGAGACCCGCCGAGAAACCGAAAGAGAATTTAAGTTGTCCATGTGGCCGGGGTTATCAAACTAAAATGGCAGTGGGCAGGTCACATTTGTCGAAGAATAGAGTAGACAGTTGAAGTTGATCACACCGGAAAAAGTATTCTGGAGTGGAGACCACGTCAAGGCAAACCTAATGAAAGGCTGGGTAGAGTTACATCCTTAGAGTTGCTAGCATTAAGAAGGTCTTACGAGAGAGGCTACATAAAAAAATCAAGATTAAGATTAAGACCTAGATTCCCCTAAAATCAACGACAGTTATCCACATGTTTAGCTCTGATAATTAAGAAGGGCTTCATAAAATAAAGAATTTGTACACATATGACTTTGTATGGACAAGAAACCAGAAAAAAGAATGTATTTTCTGCGCTTTATTTTATTTATACTCTGTCAAACAGTGAGTTTAGGTGTAAAAATGATGACTAGAAACCTTATCTCATAAAAAGTAATTTTAAAATTATCATATCTACATACATAGGTATAGGGATTTGGATTTTTCCTAAAGATAGTGTCTTCATATCAATTTCTATACGAAATTAGGTCAACTACAATTCTATCTCGAATACCTTTTTTATTTTCCTACAATAAGTACTTATTTTAGTTTATATGAAAATTACAAATAAAAATAAATAATTTAGCGTAACAATACCTACTGTTTCAACGCTGTATGCTGTGTTAAATTGTCTTTATTAAGCTTTCTTAGTGCAAGCAAAAATTATTATGGGGGGTTTGACACTCTGTCTCGCCATACCCTAGACAAGAAAAGTCATTTGATAATTATCCCTTCACAAGAAAAAAAGAGTATTGGAAATTCTTGTGTCTAAAAATAGACAGAAATATGTCTATAATAAGGATGATAATAAAGAAAATAGATGATGACATGGATGTACAATGTAGATACAAGTAACTAAAGTTACTATCCAAGATTACTATTAAAAAAAACATGTTTAAAAACCGGAGGCCAATCCCTCCCCCTTCCTTATCCCTTCCCAATCCTTATATCTGCAGTTATCCCCAAAAAGCCGGCAATGCACTCGTAACTCCCTAGGTTGCGGGTGTCCACGAGCGACGCCGATTGCTTACCATCAGGTAATCCGTCTGCTCGTCTACCGACTTTATCCATAAAAAACTGTTCGTTGAATTATACAGTAGTAATTAAATGTATGCGTAACACGTATTGTATAATGAATTTGAAGTCATAATGATGTATTAATACAACAAAAATGTTCATCGGGATTAGCTGTCGTATATAATCGTTATCAGGTGCGCAGGCGCCGCGGTGCCGCTCGCGTTATCGTGATTTCCTAGATATAAGTGTGCGTACACGTGCCTTGTGTATCTTATCACAATATTTACGTTTGTGTGAGTATGTATGTTTCTGTGTGCAATTGCGTTTGGTTTAGGTGATATGGCTAGAAATTGTAATTTGAGAATAGTGTTTTTTTACCCGATTACAACAAATAAAATATAGGTTTACTGATTTCTTCGATAATATTCGATTTCAACGAACAAATTCTTCTGATAGTGTAATTCCCACAGGACACAGGAAAACTTATTTACTGCCTTTGAGCTTTAAAACCAATAGGTGGCCAGTATGAAAAATGTCTCTGAGAAATAGACACACATATTGTAAAATTACCAATAAAATGAAAATGACCACTAAAATAAAAATTAAAAACAAATATATTATTAAAAAATTGTTAATCATCATCATCTTATTATCGGTACTAAATAAATTAAATAAATAAATAAATTTTTCTTTCTTTCTTTTTTTTTCATCATCAACAACAACACTCTAAATGCAAACTGCTGAGTAAAATTCTCTTTTCACACAGTTATTAATCGGGCACGCTACCATAGCAGCGGTAAGACCCCTCTTTGAGGAGTGGCTTGAGAGACGCCACGGCGTCCTCACCTTCCGTCTGACGCAGGTGCTTACCGGGCACGGCAGCTTCGGTAGGTTCCTGTTTCGGATTCAGCGGGAGGAAACGCCCGAGTGTCGTCATTGTGAGGACCACCTAGAGGATACGGTGGAGCATACGGTAGCGGTATGCCCTGCCTGGGCTGAGCACCGCCGTATCCTCAGGGAAGTGATCGGCGGCGGCGACCTCTCGCGCCCGGCCTTAGTCGAGGCCATGGTGCGGAGTGAGAGGAACTGGGACGCCGTCTCCTCCTTTTGTGAAGCAGTCATGCTCGCAAAGAGAGAGGCGGCCCGCGTGAGGGAGCAATCCTCCTCCTCACGCCCCAGCAGCCGCAACTGGCGACACTACGGGCGTCGGGGATCGAGGGACGATCTCCGGCCACCGTAAGCACTGGCCTGCGGTCGGCGAGTAAGGGCAGCTCGCCGCCCGACCAGAACCAGGCCCGAGCGTACGGCGCGTAGCGTTCCGCGCGCGCCTCAAAGAGCCATTCGACCACCACAGACGGGGCCCTAAAGGGCTGATGTCCAGCCGGGGTTGCGGGGTAAGCGCAATGAGGTACCGCGACCTCGGCACAGAGCAGGAGAAGGAACAGGGAGGGGGGTTTTTAGTCAGTAAGAGTCTGACACTCCCTCCTGCCCGGCCCTGGGCGGGAGAAGTCATTTGATTACTTATAGTGATTTTTAAACATATAAGTCTAGGTTGCCTAATGTTGTTTTTCTTCACCGTATGTCATGTTCACGCATAAGCAGCCAGAGCGCCTTAACCTCTGAAAAAGAAGAGAACGGAGCTCATTAGGAGATACTACGGGCGTCGGGGATCGGGCGACGATCCTCCGTAAGAGCAAGGATAGCTCGCCGCCCGACCTATCCTTGCTCGCTATCCGCAAGCCGGCGCTTGGGCGTGCCAATTCAAAAAGCCATTCGAAACAAAAACATTATATATATAGCTCTAAAAATTCCCATGGTGTCAGTACTTCCCCCAGAAGTAGGTCTTATCGACAATATAACCAACTCAAGTCTTATTTGTATAGTTATAGCGTTCCTACGTCATAATGCTATGGCTTTGAACACCATAAACATATATTTTATGACAAATACAACGAATAGTCATAGTATTGTATATAGTACACCTCTGTTTACTTTTCCGAGAAAAATAGGTGCGATATTACCTATGTTATGGCGTCGTAATTTTGTGAAAAATGTCCCTAGTATATAGGATAACTATTAAATACATATAATGCTAAAATTTTTATTTATTTGAAGACTTTTGGAACACAATAATGACATTTTCTTCAAGTTTAACTTAAAGGTGTGTTTATAAATATATAAGATACAAAAAAGTAATTAAATATCATAAGAAATAACAATTCAAGTCTGGAAAGGCAAGCTTCAGTACAAATGTATCGACTCGACCGGAGTAAATACCACAGCTTGACAGAAAACTGACATAAAATACCATAACGTGGTTTTTCCGTGGTAATCAGAAGTACCAAGCATTCCGTCTTTTCCTTCTCTCCATCCATCCCCAATCCCTAACTCTCCGAAACCCTGAGTATTGCCCAAAAGGCCGGCAAAGCTCTCGAAACGCCTCTGATATTGAAGGTCCATGGAGTTTCTTGCTCGTTCTTCTCCATCGGAATCTACACTTTGGAACGAGCAAATAGCTTCACTAGAGGACAGACGGACAGACTGACACGCTTAATTTTAAAGCTCTTGAGACACTTTTTTCCTTTTTTGCTTTGACGTTCAAAAGTGCCTACTGTGGTCTAATTGAAATAAATGATTTTGACTTTTGACTCTTTTTGACATGGGCGGTGCCAAATGCTTATCGTCAGTAATACGTCTATTTGTTTGATAGTAAGGAATCAATAAAAATGCTTTAAAACATCTTATTTCAACTTAATCTGGAATTAAAAATTCGATCATGTTCACACCGACAATAGTCTTCCATAAAACACATATACATGTATCAAGCCAAGTAGCATTTACTAACTTACAAAGTATTAAAGTCAATAAGATTAAAAACCAGTACGAGTTGTATGAAACATGTTGTTAATGGCCAATAATTGGTCCATTGATGCATTCTTCGAGTACTTACTGATAGTTGCGCGTGCGCCTCTACTAAGGAGTGATCAATTACTTCAATGGTTATATGTGATTCGAACTAT
Organism: Spodoptera exigua; assembly: GCA_902829305.4. Classification (NCBI taxonomy): domain Eukaryota; kingdom Metazoa; phylum Arthropoda; class Insecta; order Lepidoptera; family Noctuidae; genus Spodoptera; species Spodoptera exigua. The sequence goes on along the minus strand of LR824619.2, from coordinate 12,426,157 downwards.
GTCATTTAGAAAAATATTATAACATATTGTAAATAAAAAGTGTGGGAGAGTCAAGCTTAGGCAAGAATGAGTCGGCTCGACTTTCGCTTCGAAACCGGCGTGAAACAACCTCAAATTTGTGTTTCACCGTGTGGGTGAGGGTACTGGAGGCCTTATACCTACCCCTCCCCCCATCCATTCCCAATCCTCAAATACCCAAAACCCTTATCCCCAAAAGGCCGGCAACGCACTCGTAACTTCTTTGTTGTCTTCCGCTTGTTAGGTGTATACTACACCTAACAAGAGCGATCTCCTCGCGCCTCAAAGAGTTAATAGACCACCACAGACGGGGCCCTATAGGGCTGATGTTCAGCCGGCGTTGCGGGGTAAGCGCAATGAGGCACCGTGGCCTCGGCTCAGAACAGGAGGAGGAACTCTCTCTTGCCTTCCCCTGGGCGGGAGAAGTCATTTGATGATTTACCCCTGACAAAAAAAAACACCAAACCAAAGGAAGTAAAAAACTGATCTTAATTTACACAAGAATTAAAACTTGACGCGTAAACGTTGATTGTTTGATAAAACAATTATTTTATAAAGAAAATAAACTCTTTTCTTCAAAGTAACGTAATTATTTAAACTTCCTATAGTTAATACAAACATTGGACGCAAGTCGTTTCAATGTCACGAAGAACATAGTAGTTAATATATAAACATTAATAATTATACGGGTGTATGTGAAATTGTATGTTTAGAAACATACCATCAACACAGGAGATAATCCAGAGATTAATTAAAAACAAGACATAATATGTTAACACATTTTTTCCGACGTTATTCAGTACTCGCTGCTCGGCTCCTGTAAGTCGTAGCGTGATGTTTTACAGCCTATAGCACTCAGGAACATTGTAGCTATCTATCAGAGAAAGAATTTTTGAAATCTAGCCAGCGGTTCTAAAGATTACCCCCTATAATACAAACTTCACCTCTTTATAATATTAGTATAGATGTTCTTCTATCTGCCTCGGAAATCTAATCCATGTATGACCAACGAGGTATTTACTTTAGGCCTAATTATAATAAGTTTCTAATGATTAAAGTTGTTGTATGTACATATATCTAACACTGTGAAATTGGATTGGCGCCAAATTGTACGGCGCAGTCTGTACCGACATGACAGCAGATCATAAGTTACTGCTTCTATGAACAAGATTACAGCTATTTTCCAATAATAGTCAATCAGACTTGGTAACAAAAATCTGTATTGCCCAAAACTGAAGAAATTACATAAAAATATTGAAAAAAGACTTTTCTAAGTTTACTGCTATTTATCCCATCATTTTTTGCGAAAAATACAAAACATGACCACAACCTGTGCCTTTATCTGCATGTGTAATAATTACATAATTATATTTTTCTTTTCCTTATAAAATCCATTAGTGTTTTTGAATGTAGTTATAACAAAACCTTTCAAACATATTTGATATTAATCCAGGTCATGGTTGTGCGAACTGAATCTTATTTTGTTCAGCACTTTGTGCACATTTAAGTGACAGAAAGCTGTCAATTTTATGGCGCATTGTTTGAAATCGCTTCGTTTATCTTGAGCCATATCTTTGCTATAAAGTTGTACACTAGTATTGCGTATTCAATTCCAAAAAAGTAAATAAAAATACTTGAATACCATACAATATCAACAGTTGTGTATATATTTCATACATAGTACAAGCTGTTCACACAAGCTATGGCGCCGGCGGCTACTATGAAGGAAAACCTACACAGCAAACCGAACACACCTATCGCATTTCCACAAACCATTATCAAATCGCGAATCGATAAAACGGTAATTATATCGAGCATTCGCTATCGTTCGCGGAATCGATTGCGAACGTCTTGTTGATGCAATTCGGTTTTATCGTTCGCGGAAATTTGGCGGCAAACAGAATGCATTCGCCATTTTTCTGTTGGCTGTCACAACAACGCTAGTGCTGGGGTGACGTCAATTTCGTGCGTTTCTATATTCAAAGTTTTAACGGTTTTTATTTTATTTTTTTATTTTGTTACACATTCTAATCGATATTTAAATGTGTACTTTTAAAACATATTATTTATTGTCTATGGTCTTTTAAGAAGATTGCGATGCTTAGTTTACTTTTAGTTCGATCAAAGACTTCAACGGTTTGACGTTTGACATTTACAAACCGATTGTCGATTTATTCCCGATAGGGCTATTCTTAGGAGATGTCATGCTGTCTAGTCTTCCTATAGACATACTATGTAGGTAGATATAGGTCTAGTTTGATGCTCGTTTGGCACTCGCCGCGTCCGTGTTGCTCGCCCTGCACTGACCCAGCATCTTCAGGCCAATAAACTCTGATGCTATTTTTTCTTAACCTTCTTTGTGACGTTTTAAAAGTTAACTTCCTTTATATCACTCTGCCGAAGAATTGCTTAGCATACAGCAATACACATTGCATAAGGAACACCAAAATAGTGTTTGACGAAAGGATATTCAAGTTAAGACAAACATTGTGTACAAAACGCCGGTTTTATAGGCGTTTTATCGTAAAAACACATTTTCCTGGAACGATTTTGGCAAACGCGCGCCGCGGTCGACGTGGCCTCCTATGTACTATGTGATATTTTTAATTCATGAATCAAAACCATATGTACATGTGACCATTGCGTCGGCTGCACACGCGAGTTCAAAAGAGTGAGAGAAAAAATGTCGTTTCCGGACGCTCTAAACAAATTTCTGCAACGAACACGTGACCGGAGTGACAAGCGAGTTATTGTTCGTTGCCCCTTACTCCTCGTATGGTTCTACATGACATATAAAACTTTAAGGGCTTTAACTTTGATCAAACGCCTTAAGTATTTGTCAGAATTAGACAGATTTGACTGCACGGTTGACGCGGTGGTTGGGCAACTGACTGCCACAAATTGTTGTTCCGGATCTGGGTGTGATGTGTATGTGAAATCCTAGTGCGGGGCAATTTAGTCCTTATAATCCTACTAATATGATAAATGTGAAAGTTTGGGGAGAATGTGTCAATGTACATATATGTTTGTTATTCTTTCAGGCAAAAACGGCTGGACGGATTTGGTTGATATTTGGTATCTAGATAGGTGATACCCTGGATTAACACATGGGCTTTTTATCCTCATACCACGCAGCGAAGCCGCAGGTGGAAGCTAGTTATAAATAATCTTGTTACTTTAAACGGAATGGAAATAAATGGATCATTATTCTTGTAAAAGTTCACATAGAAACTAAAATTATCAGTCATTTAAGAATTTCCAGTCTCACCTTAATTAAATTTTTAAGATAATATATTTAGGTACCAATAATTTGAACAGTCACGATGAATCTAAATTCATATGTATTTAAGAGATAGATATTATATTTAATACAATCATGTCTATATATAAGTTTACTAAATCGAATAGCCAATCAGAATCGAGAACGTTATTTCCTAAAGATCAGACGACCATACCTAAGTGAAAATTTCACAATGTTTCATAATTTGAAAAGAAATATCTTTCTACTGTTTTAATTGGTTTATTTGTGTTAGTATGGCCTGATATTCTAAACTTATCTGTTCTTCAATCCATCTTGTACACGTAAAATGACTTGTCGAAATAAATTAGGTTAGGTTAAGATAAAGAACTATGAAAACTATCCGTCATCACTCATTTTTATGACGCAAATGACAGTTGATGTGGAATTTTTAGCGTTCATTCAGTTTTTGGTACGCGGGAACTTCGTTTGACGTAGAAAAGTTTTTTTTTTATAGGTAAGTCATATTCCTTACTTCCGACTCTATTTCTAATCTCAAGAAGTCCACTAGTTTTGACAGCTCGTTCTTCTCCTTACCAGTAGCTCTGTACCTGTTCCAAGCGCGAAGTACGTCAACTGGTAGCGCCGACCATAGGGAATAAAAATAATTTGACTTACAAAGCTTTTTCACTCCATTGGTTTTGCGACCCTCGTTGCATCGGTTCTCGCGCATAATGCTTGATTATGGATCCCCAGTTTGTCTTGAAACTCGTCGAGTAGCGTCGTAGCTTTATTAGTTACAAAGTATTTTTTTTTAACCACTTTAGGATTATCTCCTGTGTTCTGGGTATATTTAGGAACAATTCTATAACCACATCACACCCAGACCCGAAACAACAATTTGAGTTGTTCCGAACGTCCAGCCACTGCCCCAGCTGTACAGTCAAATTATTATTATGTATGTCTCTACCAATCACGGGACCACAGGGTCCCGGTCATTTTGGAAGGCGTACGAGGGGCCGGAGCCAACTGTGCAGAGGCCTTTAGACAACTTTAATCTAAATGAAATAGGACACTAACCGGCGACTATCCCTGTATGCACTATGGAAATGCACCCAAGGACAGTCCCCGGTTAGTGTAGGACTATTGCGGATAATGGAAACAAAATACAAGGCTATGGGTGTGGGTTGCTATGGGCTAGTAGGATGGGAACTATGGAAGGACTATGGCACCTGCCGAAACAATGTAATTTATACACGTAAAAATGGCAGGCGGAGACTCGCCAACTCACCGCCCGGGCCCCCGGGAATGGTTGCTAGTAATAGCAAACAGAGGGACAACGGAAATGTGAGTGGCTGAAGGGTGAAGAAACTGCCACCAGCTTTCTACTCAGATCATCTGCATCTGCCTAAGCATCCTGCATCACTGGCCCACTCGCCGCTTACGAACAGCTTCCACCCTCCGAGCAGGATCACTACTCTCGCGACTCCACTCTGGACGGCCAATGAAGGCAAGCCAGAGGTGGGAGACCTGTTCCTCGTCATCGTCCACTCCGGCCAGCCAATGAAGGCAAGCTGGAGATAAGGAACGGTGACTCCTCCCTGGAGCAATCGGGATGATGGTAGCCCGCGGGATCGCTAATTCCCGTCACCTCGCCTCAAGGTGCCCTGCGGGCTTATTATTATTATTATTATAAGATCGGTTAAAGAAGGTGCAATTGGAATGAAACAGGACGAAAAACAGGATAAAAAATATACAAAAATGGCAGACACTGTACTCCAATTGCAAAATTCCACGATGACGAAATATTATTTGATATGTTGTGTTTATTTTTATCAAAAACCAAATCTTTATGTACTTGTACGTGTGTAGAGATAAACAAATAGTAAATAGCACTTCAGACGGTCATTGACTGCTAAATACCTATACCAAATTTTATATATAGATAGGTACCTATCTACACAATTTCTAGACTTTCACCTGATTAGATTTACCTGTTGTACTCGTATTTTTCGTCTCGTCTTTTTTATGTTATATGACATCGAGTAGACAGGTTACCTGATAGTAAGCAATCAGCGCCACCCATGGACACCCCATGGACATACATTAACGTAGGATTTCCGAGTGCTGGTCTTTTGGGGATTAGGGATTTGAAGATTTAGGGATTGGAAAGGTTACGGGGACGACGGATTGGGTCTCCCTAATCCCGTATCAATGTTTTTAAGGAAAATAAAATAACTAGGTACTTATCTATATAACCAGGATAACTAGGAAACATAGTTTTGAAAATGGCTAAATTATGTCGATCTGTTGTGTAGAGATAAACTGACGCCATTCTTCAGTTCTCGGCCAAATGGTTGGGCAAAATATTACACTTTGCAATGCAATCGAAAATCAACGCGGTGTTCCACCATATACCCATGTGTCTAAGAGGCGGGTATCATCGAAGCATTCGTCGCAACACCCCTACGGAAAATATTATAAATATACTTCACTGTCTGTACCTAACTTAATCCGTGTCCTAATATTAATACTGTTCTGTAATCACAGACAGACAAACATCACAACGAGTGAAATTAATTAAATTCTTGTAAAATGATTGAAAATGTACTTACTATTGTTGCTAAGGCGAAATTGTGTCACACGCGACATATTTTCACTTAATCACAGACGGCGCCAAATTCATATCGGTCCTGTAAAACCTCTAATATATTATGATTACAGCGATTGTGATAAGAAAATATTTTATCAATAAACTTCTTTGCGGTACCTGCCTTTCTTAGTCCTCAGCAATTTGTAGAATCTAATTTATTTTAGGTATATACAATGTATTTTAATGGATATTGAGGATAAGGAGCAAGCAAACAAACAAACAAAGTGACACTGCTGAGTAAAACCCCTCAGAATGGTCGATTAGACAGACAGACAGCCGTGCTACGGCACGAATGGGTTGGCTCGACCGGAATGATACCACACAGAAAACTGGCGTGACACCACAGCGTTGTGTTTCGCCGTGTGAGTGAGGTTACCGGTGGCTCAATCCTTTCCTTTTTTTAAAGAATAGGAGGCAAACGAGCAGACGGATCACCTGATGGTAAGCGATCGGCGACGCAAATAAACACCTGCAACACCAGAGGAGTCACAGGTGCGTTGTCGGCCTTTTAACAAGGAGTACGCTCGTTTCTTGAAGGTTTGAAGGTCGTATCGGTTTGTTAATACCGCCTCCGGAAGATCATTCCAAAGTTTTCCCTTCCTCCTCAATCCTGAATTCTCCAAATCCCTAATCCCCAATAGCTCGACAACGCACTCGCAACTCCTCTGTTGTTGCGAGTGTACATGGGCGGCGATGATTGCTTACCATCAGGTAATCTGTCTGCTCTTTTGCCGTGTTATGGCATAAAATTTCGAACATCAGATTACTTGCCTATATCTTACTCTAAGTCTTCAGATAAATAACGAGAAAAACTTCTAATACTTTTTGCTCTTTGAGAAGTCTAAATGTATTACTGAGTCCCAATGATGTATAAAACTATATAATAATGTATATATAAGTATATATAAGAGTTTTATATATAATGTATATAGTTTTATACATCATTATATATAATACTATATAATGATGTATAAAACTATATATGTAATACGTCATTGCTGAGTCCGTATCAAACTAATCGAGTTACGTACTTAACACATCGCAAGGTAACATTACCTTCTGAATACGTGCGTTCGTTTAATCAATTGTTTTTTTTTTGAGAAAACCATTGTATTGTCATTCTTCCTCAAATTATAATTGATTTTCGCATCTATTTTCAAAATCCATCATCATCATTTGAAAAAGTTTGTGACAATGTACGGATGTATTTTTGTTGTTCTTTCACGCTGAACGGCTGGACTGATTTGGTTGAATTTGGTATGTAGATACATGATCTCCTGAATTAACACAAAGGCTTCTTTTTATCAACATACCACGCTGGTGAGGACGCGGGTGGAAGGTAGTAAGAAAAAAATCGAAGAAGATTTTTTATTGTCACCTCTTTCTTTTCTGACAGGGATAATGTGTGTCTGATCACTGACGTGTAAAAATAATTAATTACCAAATTTAATTATGTATGCGACTGGACAATTTTCAAAGTCCATATAAAATAATAATAATATAAAAGCCTCTTTATTTCTTGCAAAAAATGTAGAGTACAAATCTAAACAAGGAAACTGATCTATGAACCATTTCGTGTAAAAGTGAAGTGAATTGTAATTCTAATAACAAATTTTCGTATCATGCAAGAACTCCTCCGCAGATGAAGGTCCAAGGAACTCCATCTTTCCCTATCCCTTACTGAGTCCATCCAATAAGGACCAAACGTTTTCAAAAAATCGTTTTTCAAAGTTCATAATTGACTGTTATTGAGAAACTCTCTTAGCCTTCTGTCGTCGTGTCTCATAGAACAGGTGATTTAGTATAAAAATATTAAATTTAATTGAAACTCATCCAGCTGTTTTGCCTAACCAAAACACAAACTTTCACATACAATTCACTCATATTTCCGAAACAGACAAAAGAACTTCCGAACTTCCGATACCCGTTCCCCTACTTGCCTACATCCGAAAAATATCCCACACCAAATCGAGTATCGATATCAATAATAAATACATCGATTACATCTTATATCGAGATATCGATGTTCAGATTTGGACATTGCGAATACTTTGTAACAATGGCTGATCGAATATTCATGGGTTGGAGATGGCGGATTTCCTCCTGATTCACGTCCGCTCGGAGTAGGCATCTGTGGTGCGATGACATACCATACGTGATCTGGTGAGTAAAACGTATCAAGCTTTTTATATAGTCGGTAGTTTGATAATGTTTGCATCTTTGCGTGTTTATTGTTTGCTAAGTATGGCTTTAAGCTGAGTTCATAATATTACTTCGAAGTTAGTGCTATGAGATTATGACGTCACGTTTTTTCTGTAGAGGACTGGGACTAGTAGTGTTTCGCGTTCATCTATTTGAAAATTCTCATCATCTGGTATTTTCTTCAGCTCCGAAATGGAATATTGTTCATTATTGACAGCTTATTAAAATATTAACAGGTTGTTAAAGACTTAAGCTTGAAGTCTACTTCTTGAAAAATATTGTTTTGGTCTAAAACAAGACACAGAAGGAGGTTAGTCAGTAACAGTCTTCCTCTTACCATACCCTGGGCGAAAGAAGGTCACATATGACGTCAATAGATTCAAAGAGCAATAAGTTAACGTATGACGAAATAAAAAAATCATTAATGAAGCAAATAATAATTAAATATACATTGTTGCTAAGTAAAGAAAGATATTAACGAAGGAAGGTGACGACTTAAATGACCCGAGAAATGTATTAAGTATTTGTTTTACGATGTTCCTCGGAAATTGATATTTAACTTAAAAATAATCGCCAGTAACAGGATTTTTGCAAGACTACCAAGTCATAAAAACAACAACTATGTTATTCGCATTGTGAAATCAAAACAGAAGGTCTAAATACCCACGAATACTTCATTTAAAATCCAAGTATGGTAGAGTTTTAATTGTGGGAGAGCCATGCTTCGGCACGAATGGGTCGGCTCGACCAGAGCGATACCACGGCTTCACAGAAAACCGACATGATACAAAGCTTGCTGTGTTTCGCGGTATGAGACAGTTTTTCGACTCCATCGCTTATCCCCAAATGTATAATCCTGACATCCCCAAAAGCCGTAAACACTCTTTTAATTTGGTGTTCTGTGCGTAGAATTCAAAACCACCAGAACGTTTTGTTCATGGATTCGACAGATTCTTTGCCGACTTAGGTAGGTGGTGAAAATGGCTTTTTCTATACATTAAGTGAGAACACTCATTAAAAAGCAGAGGTAGCTAAAATATTACTAATATGATGATAATCCCTGTTAAAGAAAGTATTTCTACAGAATTTTATTATTCTACCTCCTCTTAGATCAGTTAGATCTCGCTTCGTCGCGTCAATCTCATTGATTCTTCTGTCTTATCAATCTTATTATCCACTGTTTTTTGATTAAACTTTCGTGACACATTCTAAATTAATTATTATGTTGTCGGCTTACTCACGTAATAATTTGACGGGATACTCGACTAGTTTCAAGCCATGCTAGAGGCCCATATTCATGAGCAGCTGTCTCTAAATCTCGTCAATTTATTAAGTGAGTAAGCCGAAAATAATAATTATGCGAAAGCTTTACCAGATTCATACTATGGATTTTCTGCATTTCCATTTTATAGTGTCTCTGCCGCATTGGCGATGAAGTGCGAATTTTGCACAAATTATTTTAAGCTCCTCCTTATGGTGGCAGCTTGTTTTTGTTTTATATTACCATAGCACCCCATATTCTGATCATGGGAAACGAATGTATCCTTGGATATACATGTTTGCTTTTTGAGTCGCAAAGTTTTTAAAATCACTCTTTTGAGTGTATTTTCCTTAAGGTTTCATAACCAAATCCGTTGTTTCTTCTCTTCTAATAATATTTTAGTTATGGCTACTGTTGTATTGGCAGGTATTTTCTTTGTTGTATGCATTGCTAACAGTAAAAGTTGTTTAGCATCAGATTCACCCATACATCTATAAATGTTAAGAGAAATGTGAATGTACCCACGATTGCCACTAATATACAAAATTGCCGATTAATAAAATGAAATATCAACCCAGTAACTAGATTCTTGATTTGTATTCGTTACCGATTCAATCTTTTTTATCACTTTTGCTTTAATTTTTTTATTATTTAATTGTCAGAAAAATTTTGAACAATAACCTATCTTTATGTAGGTACGTCTTTCATTGTATGTTTCATTTCTTTAAAGCTCAAACTTGACTGAATAAAGCCGCAATGTAATACAAAATTAATCAGCATACTAACATGATATACATACATAACTTAGTAAGTAAACAATAAAACAGTTTTCTTTTTCTCCTCTCTCTTTCTCTCTCTCTATATTCATTATACTTAGTCGGGTCATAAGTTCTGTCAAAACCTTATATTTTTAATTTTCGATTACTGGCCAGAAATTCTTCGACTTATTTTAAAAATAGAACTTTCGCGCTTGTAGAAAATAAAAAGAAATTATTTTTTATTCATTTTTAAATATGGAGTGGTCGAATAAAGAAGACAGAATCGCGGTTATCGCGTTGCACCGCTGTGGTTACGCGCCAAAAGACATTTTCAATATTCTTCAAAATTTGAAAATAACGTTACGGTTTGTTTATCGTACTATCAAACGATACACCGAAGAGTCAAGCTTCGAAGATCGTAAGAGAAGCGGCCGACCTCGCACAGTTCGGACACATAAGGTCATCAAAGCAGTGAAGGCGCGAATCGAACGAAATCCCGTACGTAAACAAAAAATCCTAGCTCTGCAGATGGGGCTAAGCAGAACCACTGTTAAAAGAGTACTAAATGAAGACCTGGGACTACGAGCTTATCGTAAAAAGACAGGACATTTTTTGAACGAGCGTTTAAAAAAAATTAGGCTAGACAGATCCCGCGCTTTGCTACGACGGTACGCGGGAAAAAAATACCGCGAAATTCTTTTTTCGGATGAAAAAATTTTTACTATTGAAGAAAGTTTTAACAAACAAAATGATAAGGTGTATGCCCACAGCAGTGAAGAAGCAAGCGCGCGTATTGCGAGGGTCCAGCGTGGGCATTACCCTTCCTCATTCATGGTTTGGCTTGGAGTCTCATATTCAGGCGTAACTGAGGTGTTTTTCTGTGAAAAAGGTGTGAGAACTAGTGCCGAAGTTTATCAAAATACTGTCCTAACAAACATAGTGGAACCTCTTTCTCAGACAATGTTCAGGAACAGGCATTGGATATTCCAACAGGACTCTGCACCGGCTCATAAGGCACGAAGTACGCAAGACTGGTTGATCGCTCGTGGAATTGACTTCATCCGGCATGAAGACTGGCCCTCTTCTAGTCCAGATTTAAACCCACTGGACTACAAGATATGGCAATATTTGGAGGAAAAAGTCTGTGCTAAACCTCACCCGAATTTGGAGTCTCTCCGAGCATCTCTGGTTAAAGCAGCGGCAGACATAGATATGAATGTGGTGCGTGCAGCGATCGATGACTGGCCGCGTAGATTAAGGGCATGTGTTCAAAATGGGGGAGGGCATTTCGAATAATGTAAATAAAATTATATTGTACATTTAATGACCTTTCATTTCATATATAATTTTTAAATAATTGTCAAAAGGCGTATAAGTTATTACATCAAAAGTTTGTGACAGAACTTATGACCCGACTAAGTACATACAATGTATGTACACATATTATGTGTATGTGTGTGACAAGTCTAATTTTATCCACATCCGTGTCAATGACTATTGGTATTTACGAATATTTTTGTTATAGCTCGATGACTAGGTACAAAAATGAGAACTAGTTTTCTTATTTGAATAGTTCGAAATTTCTTTATTTTCTAGAAATTTTTGCTTTTGTTTGTTTTCTATTAATGCTTGGTGTGTCTGCCTTGTGTTATTCTATGTAAAAAGCTGCGACCTGTAAACCAGGGTCGATATTTTTTATTATTATTATTTTTAAAGGCTTGTACCCTGGTATATTGTATCTAAGATTTTCCGTGTTTAAGCTTAAGCAGTTGAAGATAAATGACACCCATTTGAAATAAGCATCTTAACTAGTCTTGATCCTAAGGCACCGCGGCCTCGGCCTAGACCAGGAAAAAGAACGGAAGGAAGGTTTTAGTCAGTAAGAGCCCGACACTCCCTCTCGCCTCGACCTGGGCGAGACAAGTCATTTGATGGATGAAGGTCCGAAGCAGAACGGGAGAAGAAACGAGGCAATTTTTATTTAGTAAGAGTCTGACACTCATTTGTTCTTTCACTAATCGGGAGAAGAAATGGGCAATACAAAGATACAAGCAATACAGGCACTTTGGAACGTCAAACAAAATTTTGAAGATATAGTGTCAGTCTGTCGGTCAGTCCTCTTAGTGAAGCTATTTGCTCGTTCCAAAGTGTAGATTCCGATGGAGAATAACGAGTAAGAAACTCCATGGTTACTCTTTTTCAATCAATCTCGATCCCCTACTAACCTAAACAAGAGTCTAGACCATCGGACAGTCTCAAAATATCCCTAATCACGTGCAAAAACACGCCAAAATTCCCTTTCAATACAGCATGGCAGCAACACAAACATTATGCTCTGACGATAATAGTTATATTAAGTGCGTAAATCGAAAATAACTTCTGAATGGACAATTAAAACCCCATTGTAAGGGTTTCTTCATCCAAGGCCTTCAGTTCAGGTGTTACGAAATGATGCGTGTAACACTATTTAATTTGCGAATTACGTAAATTTCGTTTGTTATATGAATCATTCAGGTGAACATGTGGTTATAAGGACGTTTGTAACACGTTTTCCAAGTACCTTTTGTTCTGTGAGAGTGTAGTACTCATTATTCTGATGAAGTTTCTGTTTTGGTGTTACCAAAATGCTTGGAATGAGCACCTAGCTTCACCGACGAACAGACTGAAAACTACTTTTCTATTTTGACGTTTCAAAAGTACCTATTTATGGTTTAGTTGGAATAAATTGGAATAAATAATTTTTATTTTGACTTTGACTTTGACTTTGACTTTGACTTTGACTTTGACTTTGACTTTGACTTTGACTTTGAATGAGTGGGACGGATTACGTAGATGGATTACCTGATGGTAAGCAATTGGCGCCCATGGACACTCGTTATACCAAAGATGCTACTACAAGTGCCTTACCGGCCTTTTGTGGGTTTTAAGGGATTAAAGGATAGGGGAGTGTAAGGCTTGGGTCTCCTATTACCCCACTCCCACTACAGAATACAGTGTCCCGCCTATATTCTGTGAGGCCGTATCTTTTTTTAAATTTTATATTAGTCATCTTTTGCTTTTGAATATGTTGACAAAATTTCTTTAATAGAATTGTTATTGTAAGGGCTGATTTTTCAATAGTCAAATAAATGTTATCTGTGAAATAAAACTGTTGTCACTCTCTTATACAAACATTCTGAGGCGACAGCATCATTATTATTCCCCAGATAACGTTTAACCCTACGAAAATGAAATAAACGAATTAAAAAGCATAGCAGACGCCAACACGGTAATCAATAAAAGACAGCCAAGTCAATTCAAATCCGACCAAAAAACAATCAGGTTTCAACTCATTTGTACTTAAATACATAACAAATGTCCAATTATTTCAAATTCTTTAATGAACAATTACACTGACCTTTAAACTCAAGTACTTACCGTCGATATCTTGCCTCAAATGGTACCGCCAAAACGTAGAGTACGTTGCACTGAAACCAAATTACATGTAAAAAAGAATTACATTGGTTGAATGCATGTAATCACACATATTTACATAGTAATCGCAGATAATAAACCTTTTTTGTATGTAGCCTTTCACAAACCAGAAAGCGAGGTTTTCAAATCGTTGAATATTTTCGTTAATGACAAAGATACTTTTATGAGAGAGTTGGCTTAAGGCATTTTTAATATTTATGTTATCGGGCGCCTATTCACACCCACTAGATTAAGAGTGCGTTGCCGGGTTAAGTTGATTTAGAGGTAGAGGAGAGGAGGAGGAAAGACCTTCGGTTACCTCATTCACACAGCGAAATATATCGTGGTAGTTTTTTTTATGTAATAGGTCGGCAAACGAGCAGACGGATTACCTGATGGTAATCAATCAGCGCCGCCCATGGACACTCGCAACGGAGGAGTTACGAGTGCGTTGCCGACCTTTTAGGGATTGGGGATTTGGAGATTTAGGGGTTGAGGAGGGATTGGGGAAGGGGAAGGATTGGGCCTTGATGATGATGATTGGGGAAGGATTTCATGGTGGTATCCTGCGCTCATAGGAGGATCAAGACATAAAAGGATTTTTCCAAACGTTGTTCAGAAGAGAAACGATATTTCAAAGGCATTTTACCAATTATCGCAATATAACTGTATTTATTTAGTAAGACGTTACACTAATTATCAGACCCTTTTTGATTCGTTTATATATCTTTGTCTTTAAGCTCCTTGTACCTAATATATATTTACAACTAGCTAGCTACTCTCACGCGGTTTAATCCGCTGCTCGACTCCATGTAATTGTAGCGTGATGTTTTTAAAGCCTATAACACTCAGGAACATTGTAGCTATCTATCAGTGAAAGAATTTTGGCAATCCGACCAGCGGTTCCAAAGATTACACCTAAATACAAACTTATAAATTTGAATAGAAGTACCAACTTGTCAAATCAAGAGTGATCATCTGCCCTTACGAAAAATATTCTTCTTTCTTAAAAGCAACATCGATAAAGAACTTTACAGAGGACAAATAAGGGTTTTTAGTATTATCAGCTGTTTCCTTAACTTCAAATAAACGTGTAATATTGATTTAGAAACACAATAAATAGACCTTGGATTGCACGTGTATCAGCATTATAATACATATTTACTTACATTCGTATTTAATAATCGTATCAAGAAGATTTGGTAACCGCCTGTTATGCAATCCAAACTTTTATTATAAATGCGAAAGTTACTCTGTCTCTCTGTGTGCCTGTCGGTCTTTCTGTATTTTCTTCACGCCACAGACATAGTTTGGAACTTGAGAAAGGACATAGGATAGTTTTTATATCAAAAATCTCCAGGAAGTCACTATTCCACGCGAACGGAGTCGCGGGCAAAAGCTAGTTCTTAATATTTCTTATCGAGGTTATTTGCCAATTATTAACAATAAAGCAAAGAATAATATGACACAAAATGGTACATTGCCCTTTCTTGAGTGCAAGCTACCTACACCTGATTAGGCGAACTACCAAACTGCAAATTTTACGTGCATCATAAAATGGGTATCAATATCATTATGTAGACACATTTCGGGCGTGGAAACCGTTTCGAAAATATTTTTTGGAATTATTATTATTTTCGAATTTGTGTCTGACTTGGATTCAATAAAAGTTGGAAGCGAATGTGAAGGAGGCATTTACTATTTATTCCTTAAGGTCAGGAAAACTGTACAGGTCAGGAAAATCATCATACCATCTCTTTGTTTTGAGGGGTGATGATCATCAAATGTCTTCTCACGCCCAGGATGAGGCCATAGGAATTTTTAGACTCTTTCTAGCTAAAAACTCCTCCGTTCCCTCTCCTGCTCCAGGCCGACGCTGCGGTACCTTAATGCTCTTTTCCCGAATCCATCCCGGTCTATGGGTTATTTGAGACTTAAAGGTTAGAAAAACATTGACACTCTCAGGGTTTAATATTATTTCTTTATTTCACATATAAACAAATAATGTACAATTTTAAATATTTCTTAAAAATTTAAAATTAAAAAAAAAAACATTTAATAATATAAAAATATAGTGTCCCATCGGTATCGGGAACAAGGTCCCAGTTACGGCGGTCAGGGCTCCAGAGAAAGGAACCTCCTGACAATACGAGCCGTGTCCAGGAGTACCACTTTCTGAATAAATATTATTATTATTAAGGGACTCTACATTTATTAGGTACAAACCAATGAGGAAAATCCTTTAAATATGAAGTCATCATGTAGATTACAATCGTTTCCTTAGATAATATTATGTACTTAAATAATAATAAATCGGTAAAGAAGCATTTCGGTGTATTTTTTGCAAAAGTAAATATAGTTATCGATTGAAACTTATCATTCTGTTTGATAGGAACTTCTAACCACATTACGCTGTTAGTTCATGGTCAAAAAATGCTACCTAAATCCGATAACGATTGTGGATATTGATAACGGTTATTAATAATAATAATTGGGTAAGCCGCCAACGTATATGACAATTAAACAGTGAAGGTAATTCATACTTCGGTTTAAATTCGAAGCGTTTTCCTGGCACTCATTGGACGATCGTCAAATGAATGCTTGAAATTGAAGTGTACGCTAGAGTCATGCAAATATGTATATACGCATTGGTATTTTAAAATTATTTCTTAAAAGGTATATTATTTTTACTGTTTTGTAATTTGTTTGCACAGAGTTGGTTATTAAACTTTTTTGAAACTTGCTAAAACGCTGGCAGAAATGTAACTCAACATTTAATAAACTTCAGAATAATATTATTTCTTGAAAAAAGAAATCTATCGATATACTATTAGCAAGACTTTATCGCCAGTGGCGCCAAAAACGAACACTAAAAACGTAAACTGTTTTAGCCACGGAAGAGACAAATGAAAGTCATATCCAGTGTTATATAAATCTACGAATTTTAAAACTTTACAACTGTTTAAGTAACGTAAAGCATTTAAACAAATTTCGTTTCATTTATGTTTATTAACAGTTGAGGTCTGACGATTAAGGAGGTCTTAACTGATCGGATTATTTTTGCTCGATTACGGTCATTTCATAAAGGTTTTATTTATTTTTTATTAGGTGCCTCTGTTGTGCGATATCGTTTTACGTAAACGCTACAGGTAGTTGGTCTCGGGTACAAAGTACTAAGGTTAAGATAAGGTTTACTGTGCTACATTTAATGAATTTTGTACCTTATGTGTTGGTGGATATGTCATTAAATGGCTTGTACTAGCTTTAAGTGATAATTATGATTGTTAGGAAGGAAGTTTGTGATACCCTATTATGATAGTATCTGAATAAGGAAAATAGAAAAAAAATTCTCATTATTGATTTTATTTTAATTTATGACTAACACCCGGTTTCCGAAAGGCTGATCAATGTTAAAATCAATTTAATCTCTTGTCAAGTCATCTGATTGGTTGACTGAATTATCAACAACCAATCAGATGACAAGTGATTTAACAGGAGACTAGTTAATTTTAACGTTGACAAGCCTTTCAGAAACCGGGTGTTAGTCTTTACTGTTTGCTGAGTTGGCCAAAGCCAAAACTAACGGCTTTCCTATTTAAACTTACCAATAATAAACCATGTTTTGGCCAATCGATGTTACCTCAACAGGTAAACCAACCAACCTTTTTTGTGCGTCTCCTCGGTCGTGTCGGATTGCCGTCCTGTCGGATCACGACAATAAGAAGATGGTACAAAGTGTGTACCTGTGTTTGGACACGTATTTATACACTACATTATCCCTTGCGAAGTTGATGTGTCTATCTGTGAATGGCTCCTATGATTGATATGAAAGTAAAGAAATTATTTACTTGTGAAACTACGCCTTCGTTCATAGCTGTTTAGATAATATGCCAATAAACTTTAAAAACGTACAAGGGAAAAGATCCAATGCCTATACTACTTTGTTTCAAATCCCATCAAGTTCGATTCAATTTTTTACGCATAAAACCATAATTCAGACAACGCAACTTTCGGTTTTAAATGAACCTCTTTTTACCTAGCTAAAACATAACCGCAAATTTTGATTAAAATAAATCTTTATACATCTAATCCCTACGCATCGTAACTATGGTCTACAATGGAGTGGATGCGAGAGGTCACCGGTGTCCACCTAGGCGTTCGTTGGTGTCCTAATGACAGTAAATACTAAGAGTTGAAGAATACGTAAATTGGTGTGAATATAAAAGAAATCTCCAAATCAATTACCTACTACACGTTTCCATTGATAATATTGGTGTTTGTTCAACCAAATCTAAGTTAGTCATGCAGGAACAAAAACAATAGGTTTAGGTGATTCCCAGGCACCACGAGAGATCTCCCACGGCCTCTCTCGAAGGTTGGCCATAGTGACATACTGTCTCTATTGAGTAATTAGGGTCAAAACCGCTTGGCACTGTTGTCTGAAATCAAACAGTTGTGGGAAATCAAATTTATACTTTTTTGTTGATACTTTTCAGTTTTTGCTCAGGCTTTCGATGTGTCGTTTCATGGAGATGCTGTGAAACGTTTGTTGGTAAGTCGTTACCATGATGAAGGTTTAATAGTTTTGATCAACGGGTTCAGGAACATACAAGAAGTTTTTGTCTTACAAAATTTTCTGTGTCACTACGTACTACGGCCCAAAAGAAAATTTGATGCAGTACCTACATTCCTTGTCTATTACTTTCTTTGAGCAAAATAACATCAATGTAAAAAAATAAAAGTGTTCGGTGCGGGGGTTGGGCAGAAAAGGGACCCGGGCAGTTTTTGGTTAGTAAGAGACTAACTTCCTCTTGCCCCACCTGAAGTCAAAGGATGACTTTCCACCTCAAAATAAGTATAGCGAAATATTGTATACTTATTGGTGTACACATGTCTCTGCGAACTTCTTCAAGGAATAAAAACAAATGACGACCGTTCTACAATTCTACATAAGTACACAAATATAGCCAAACAATTCAAAACTCAACAAAATCTCCTTACCAACTTTATCTTTCAAACAGTGTTAAGGAAGTAAATTATTATAATGGCGCCCTTTAATTGTGATGACGTCACGCGAGGTGACATAATTGTCGCTATGCCAGGGCTGGCACTAATTGCACCAATTAAATAAACTGACTGTATCCTAAAGTTTTAAAGAGGTGGAAATGCGAATAACCTGTGGAAAATAACTTTAATTTTATGCACCTTTTCATAGATGTGTACAACAGAACAATTCATATTTTGAGTCATAACTTCATTATTGGAGACACAGCCCATATATTTGTTGCGTTTTTAGTGTATATTTGTATATTTCCTAATTTTACCTTTTCGCTACATATTGCTTCTTTCGAATTTTAAAACGTTGTCAGATCAACCTAAAAACTCCTTGCCTGTAAGCTCATGTACTCGAATCCCAAATTCAATTTTTTATAACAAGGTTCTACCAATTAATTCGACATATCAAAATTATCATTATTTTCCCCTACACTCTCATAAAAACTACCAACTTCCGTGTAAAGAAACTAAATTCAAATAATTTTATCTAATCTTTCCCAAAAGACCTCACGTAGACGGAAATCTTCCATGACCATCATCAAATTGTCCATGTTAAGTCAAAGCGATGCCATGTTAACTGTGCTGTCCTAAGATTCTTACATGTTAACTGTAAAAGTCAACATTTGTAGCAACCTTCCGATGACCTCGATGACAGAAACCATCGAATGCTTCTCTTGTGTATTGATGATCTTGAACGTTATTATCTTCATAGCTTGTAGGTACTGTATTTGCTGTTTTTATTGAAATGTCAATATGTTAGTATGTGCTTATTCGTGAGGTGATTTGACTTCTTTGTTTTTTGGGTAAACTGTCGTATAGAATCTAAACCAAGCAAAAATCTGGATCTAATAGAAAAGTGCTATTTTGCAAATTTCCAGTACAGTTATTCCAAGTGCTATTTTTTCCAACTGTGCTGGTATCTTCTTTGTCTTCATCGTCTATTCACATTATTTTCAAATGCTTCTTTGATTGAATGAGTTTAAATTAATGATGTTAATAACTAAAGCACTAGGTACTTAAGTAGTGTTAGCCAACCATCTAACACCTGTTCCGATAGCGTTGTCATCGTTACTGTTAAATCTTATCACAATCTTGTTCTTACCGAAAATGTAGTTACCAATTGGTAGACCTATTTCTTTATTTTAATTACTTATTACTAGATACTTTTTATATGATAACTACGGTTGTCCAATGGCTTCAAATTTGCCTTGACCTCTGATGTTTTTCCCTTTTCTTTATTATCTGGCATTTGGCTGTCGGGGGAGGACTGTGTTTGGTGCTACACAATTTTGGGCTCATTGCTATGACTCAGAAATAAGAATTTATCGAAAGGCTATTTGGTTTCCAAAATAAATGTGTGCTGTATACCAGTACCACTTTGCCTGAGCCAGGGAATTAAACCTGAAACCTCTTCCTCGGTATTCAAGTTGCAGATCAGAAAATGGATGAAAATGGATGAATTAGGATGTAAGTTACATATAGCATACAAAATGGTCTTAAATCTGTTATTCGGACTAGAGTAAGAAATATTATTTTAAATAAAATCTAAAGATTGAAAAACATAACAATTTAAAAATATCAACCTTAAAAAGACAAATGAATGTATTCGTAGCAACAAATGATACATTTACATAATCGTAGGTGCGAGAGGCCGGTGTCTGTCTGTCTGTTTACACAGCAGTGTCTGTTACACAATCTTGTGCGTGAAACATCAACATAAACGTATAAAATGTTTTACAGCATTTATTGTTACTTCATTACAAGTTTTTTAAACTTTATAATTTGTGTCTGTTGCTAAGTTTTTTTTGGAGATTTCATTCATTAGACATATGTTGTTGGTTTTTTTTTTAATAATGACGCTGTGTGCATTATGTCAAGATGTAGTTATTGAAACTTAGGGCTGGATTCTCCACCTTCATATCTCATTAATAAATAAAATTGTGTGGTAAATATTCCATACGAAGTACGTTCTATATTAATCTGGTACATAATGGGTATCCAGACTTCACAACTTACACATATAAATAGTAACAAGACCTGGTTAAATTTTTAGGGCTTTTTCTTTAGATGTTCGGGATTTTAAGTAATTTTACGTTAGTAGTAACGAAATTGTGACCTGAAAAATATTTTTATGCGTAATGCTATCTATAGCTACACAACTAACAAACCGCTTGATAACAGGCAGCTATTATGAACTCTGTATATTTTCGCCAGGGGCTATACTAGTGCCCTGTGGGCTACTTGAACAAAGAACTGTTTAATTGAGATTACATTTTCCTGTGACATTTTTGTACTCCTTACTTACGTCATTTAAAGCCTAAATTATACTGTACCTAAACCAAACACTCGTAGTAACCAGTCAAGTTCAAACCAACCAGATTGGATGATGATCTCACCCATTCAACAACTCTAGTTTGTTATGAATGACGTCCGAAAAAAACTCCAGACATTTTTATAACGCAGTTGACGCCGGGTCATTAAAGGGGCCCATAAAATGCATGCATTCAAACAATTGCCCGACAAATAAGTTCATTCACTCTACATTTAAAAGCAGACGTTGCCGAAAGAACTTCCTCTACGTGTGCGGAATCGAACCCATTGTCCAAATGTCGAGATCTTGACCAGAATTGTGATGTTCACTTGTTTTGACCTCTGGTTAGGATGTATTGTCATACAATTAGGGTTTGCAATTTAGAGTTTAGATTTTAAAAATACTTATTCTAGCTTCATCATTTATATCAGCAACAACTTATTGGAAATTGGGTCGGATTCACACGTCAAAGTTGAAACAAGCTAGCATTACTATTCCTTCCTCATGTTAAATACTGTTATTAACATTTTCCTTAAGATTTTTTACTGCTATCAAACGCAAAATAAGATTTCTTCGTGACATATCTTCAAAAATACTATCAAAACTTTCTTTCGCTAAGTTAAAATCAAAAAGTCTATCTAAGTGATGTAATTTTTCACGTTTCACTTAAACTATGTCAAACATTCCAGTTCAGTAGTATAAGATTATTTATACAGTGCTCCATATCATTCTGTGTTATCAGTTAGATTTGAGGAACGTACACATTGAGTGTATTTCAAGGCGATTCGTATTGAAGACAGAGCGCCACTTCTACAAGATGATTTAGGGTTGCCTACGTCGAAAACGTTTCTGTACGTTAGATACTTTATCTTGTCGAAGATAGTAAATGATTTCTTTTCTTGAAATGTTGATAGGTTTTTTTTTATTATTTCAGTAAGTATTATTTTCTAAGTTTATATTATAAGTTTATATTCTTAGTTTTCTTCAAAGTCTATTGAGGTCGTCAAAATATTAATATTATTTTACTAATTATATTCTCTTCTTTGAGAAATAATGAAATAATCATATAATCTTATAAATTTTTAAGGTCTTCTCATATCACGATGTATTTCTGATTTACTTATTCGAAATTCCATCCTTTTTTGCAACATTAAATCTTTCTACGCAAAAACCTATTTCCTCATAAAAATTATGATTATATAAACTATCTAAACATTGTTGAGATAGCAACGGTACACAACAGTAATGCTGAATAATCTTGATAAGTGACACAGTCGTCAGCTCACACCACTAACCCAATTCCGCTCAGCTGATGTTAACTAGCGTAAAAGATAAAAGGTTGATACACTCTGTTTGCTTTAGATCCCTAGATCAACGTGAAGACGAGATAGCATAATGGTTAGGTATTAATTGGCCAAGCTGCGAGCGAGCCAGCCGCGCCATTAATTTTCTTTAGGATAACATCATCGCGACTACTCTGCTATGTCCCAAACAAAATAGTACGCTCCGTATTTCAAATAAAATCACACAACTTCAAGAATTCCAAAATTAACCAAACAATAAAAGAGAGAACCAAGAAAAAGTTATTAAACGATGGAACTCCAAGGATGCTATTTACGAGCTATGGGCATTGTCTGCCTTGTACTTTTTATAGCAAGCAAAAGTGCGAGACTCTTTAATGTTTATGGAAACCAGTTTTGTATTCATTGCAGCAATTTTCAGTTTATGGTGATCTTTAGTTGCTTCGCATGATAGGGTTTCTTCTTAACTATCGTGTTTCAACTGGCTTTTAGTATTTGTATGATTGCCCATTGGGGGCCTTCTGTAGCCTCTGTATCGCTTAATCATTACTAATCATTGATAACATATTTCTATACTCCGTTTCTTTTATCAAAGGCTCACGCCATAGCGCTCACGTACATACCTACTTTGTTATACCAAAACGTTTTATTGTCACTATCAGCCAAGATAAGTACAAGGTAATAGTTCTCTAACAGTTTTTTATCTGAGACCAATTGATATACTATCTGTAGTGTATCAATTAGGTAATATGGATTGTCGCTACCGTTGAATTCACCTAATACTATAGTTGACGCAATAACATACTGACCTATATCTTTTATACTCATGTGAAATCTCAGTTGCGGTACACAGACATCCATTATGATACAATTAATTATTTTAATGACGGATAAAGTGGGCTTTGCGAGTGTTGTCACCGTTGTTATTTTTTCCAGCAGTCATTTTCGTCGTAACACGAAACCTAGTCATGAATGGTCGCCAGGTCGGTAACCTATTTTCAAATGGAGCAGCTGAAGCGGGACCTAAATGAGAGGGATCAGGAGCTCATGGCCAACGACTTGGTGATAGCGAATTTGCCCGAATCCCAAGCAGAGAACCCAGTCCATGTTGTAAAAGTCATCGCCACCAAGCTAGGTGTCCAACTCGATGATCGGGATATAGTGTATGCTGAGAGGGTTGGAGGGAGACACCTTAAGGCGACGAGCCCAACAAAATCAGCAGAGGTCCGCCCTCGTGCTGTCATGGTGCGTCTGGCGCGCCGAGACCTCAGAGATGCTGTTCTTGACAGCGCGAGACAGCGGCGAGGAGCAACGACTGAAGATTTGGGTCTCCCGGGTCCTGTGGGTCGTTTCTACGTCAACGAAAGGCTGACGAAGACAAACCAGGACTTGTTTCGTAAGACGCGTGCGGCTGCCGGTATCCATGGCTGGCGCTTCGTCTGGACGAAACGGGGACGAATTCTGGTCCGAAATAAGCCTGGAGACCAGACCCGCAGAATTGGATCTGAGCAAGATATTCAAGAAATCATTGGACAATACACAGTTTAGACATACATATATACAGTTCAAGTTAAGTCTCGTAGGGTTTACCATGTTTACGCACTATAATGATTGGCTGGTGCGTCATTTCGGGCATAACCGGGTGCTTTTTCCGGGAAGGAGCATGAGTCACAAATCAGCTGTTTACTTAATTGTACAATTGGCAAACATATTTACAGAATTGGAGACAACACACCAACAAAATCAACCTATATTTACTACAAACTATCTTAAACATAATAAATACAAATCAACAATTACTCTATACATAATTATATTTACACTTAAATACTATCTTAAGTCTTATATATACAAATCTACAATTACTACATACACAATTATATTTACACTTAGATACTATCTTAAGTCTAATAGAAACAAATCAACAATAACTACATACAAAGTCTCACAATTAATAAAAATAAAGTATTTTACTTACACACCTAACTTTCATTTTAATAATAAATACTATATCTACACATATTTTACTACATACACACTATACACAACTATTACTTTAAACACACTATACAATATATACACAACATTATTTACAAATAGTAAAATACACAAACATGCCTAAGTCTAAGTGCTTAAAGTTCGGTTTCTTGAACGCGGGGTCACTGGGAACAAAGCATGATGAATTTAGGATCGCCATGTCTGAACACTCAGTAGATGTCATGGCGATCAATGAGACATGGCTGAGACCGGGTGAAGAGGGGCGTGCGCCTAGTGTCCCGGGTTACAGACTGAAGCACGTACCGCGGTCGAGTTCTGTGCGGGGAGGACGAGGTGGAGGCGTTGGTTTTTACATAAAAACAGGAATTAAGGCGAGAGTGATGAAACACTCTGAACAATCAGATGTAGAGCAGATGTGGCTTCTCATAATTGTAAATGGTAGGAAGATCTTGGTAGGCACTGCTTACAGACCGCCATGGTTTGACTTGACTGGATTCCTGGATGGTATAACTGACAGCGTCACTGCATTGGCCCCTTACGATTATGTTATTTTGTTAGGGGATTTTAATGTTAATCTATTAATTAATGATTACAAGACTACTACCTTGCTTGACTTTATAAATTACACACAAATGAACCAAGTAGTTCAGACGCCTACGCATTTCGTGGGGGATAGTGGTACCCTAATTGACATTGTTTGTACAGACATAAAGGTACGGAACGTCGTGGTAAATCACATCAGCGAACTTGGAAGTCACTCTTTCATCACCTGTGAGGCAGTGATTAAGAAGGAGAAGGTGAAACCAAGAACGGTATCCTACAGACCACTACAGGACATATTAATGGAACAGTTCACAGCGGACTTGAAATCCATACCATGGTTGGGAATGACGAGGTCAAATAATGTCAACAATATAGTCACACAATTTATTAATGCTACTAATCAGCTATTTGACCTCCACGCACCCATGCGAACAAAAAGATTTAAAAACCTCCCTACTCCATGGATTACTGACAACATAAAGCTGATGTTTAGGTTAAGGAATGAGGCACGAGGTAAGTATTATAACTTAAAAAAGAAGGCTAGTAACATAGATCACATTGAAACTGCCAAGAGATATTACACAGACCTCAAAAAACAGGCAATATTTGCTTTGGCCCGGGAGAAGGATGTTTATTTCTCCAGAGATATTAATAGACAGATAAAAAATCCCAAAGTTCTATGGAGGAATTTAAAAGCCCACATCTTACCCGACCACAAGGATAGCTTCCTCCCGGACCACTTTAATGACCCAAACAATATAAACAGGGCCTTTCTTGATGTTCCAGGGACATGTAATGTATCAATATCTCAGCTAACATTCTTCGAGTTTAACAGTTATGTGCCTCATGGTACTCGGTTCGTGCTCAGGAGTGTTAGCGAAGCAGATGTTTTTAGGATATTGCAGGACCTTGGAACTAATGCAGCTGGCACTGATGGACTGAGTCTGGATATGCTGAAACTCACATTGCCATGCACGCTTCAGACTATCACTTCCATAGTAAACACATCTATTGAGACCAATACATTCCCTGATGCATGGAAGTGTGCTGTGGTGCGGCCTTTACCAAAAGTCAGCAATCCAGACTCCTGCAAGGATCTTCGCCCCATCAGTATCCTGCCCTGTCTGTCAAAGGTCCTGGAGAGGGTAGTGTATACTCAAACTATCAAATACCTGGAATATAACAACATACTGCCAGATTTGCAATCTGGGTTCAGAAAGGGGCGTGGGACAGCAACTGCACTCGCTGATGTTATAGGAAACATTCTTGAGGCTCGTGACAGGGGGGAGGGGACGATTCTGGCTTTGCTCGATTTTTCTCGGGCTTTCGATGCTATAAACACCGCATTACTGCTTTCCAAAATGGCATATTATGGATTTGCAGCGGAAACAGTAAGGTGGTTTGGTAGCTACTTGGAAAAAAGGTCTCAATATGTTGAAATCCGGAACCAGGATGGATCCATCTTGTCCTCCTCCCCACTTCCTGTCTCGCGCGGAGTACCTCAGGGATCAATTTTGGGGCCACTTCTCTACATTCTTTACAGTGCGGATATCGTAAAGTCTTTTAAACACTGCAAGTATCACATGTATGCAGACGACATACAAATTTACATATCTTGTAGGCCTGCAGAAGTGCTACAGGCTACACAAAAAATGAATCATGATCTGCAGAAGGTTGCCACTTGGGCAGAGCATAACTCCCTGGTACTAAACCCAGCTAAGTCTAAATACATGGTTCTGGGTAGTAAGAGGGCAGTGAGTGCCATGCTGTCAGTTGGGCCAGTTATAACAATTAAGGGAGATAACATTGAAAGGGTGAACACAGCTACCAACTTAGGTCTCACTATGGATCCAGAGCTACACTTTGAGAAGCACATTGTAAATTGCATGAGGAACTGTTTTTACAGACTTAAAATGCTCTACACATTTAGAAAACACTTGAGTGTAGCTCTGCGCAAACAGCTTGTGGATAGCCTGGTACTGTCAAAGTTAAATTACTGCGACACAGTCTATGGCCCGTGCTTGCTGGCAAGAACAAATACATTAATCCAGCGTATACAAAATGCTTGCATAAGGTACTGTGTTGACATACCAAGGAGAAGCCATGTCACCCCATTTGCAAATCAAAACAATATATTAAAAATGGAGGCTAGAAGACGACTACACATGGCGGGTCTGTTGTTTGGAGTCATAACTACTCAAAAGCCATGGTACCTGTATGAGAAGTTAAATTGGAGGCAACATTCATGTAAAAACCACATACGCTCTGCAACAAATCCACTATCTATTCCTCAACACAGAACTGCGGCCTTCAGGGGGAGTTTCAGGTATGCTGCGACTCACTGTTGGAATAACCTGCCACCACCAATGCGAGGCCTGAAAACAAAAAGTAACTTTTTACTACACATGAAAAAGTATTTACTAAACCTACAGAACTCAACCTAACCTAACTCTCTTCAATATTTATTAATATATTTATCTACGCAAATTACAAAAATTAGTATATATTTCTAACCTAAAAAATTATATATTACTAACCTTCAAGGTCGCGGCCTTCCTGCAAGGGATACAGGCATCCAACAGATGTCCGCGATTACATCCTTTCCCCCTGTTAGTATAGCACACGTCTTTCTGCAAATAACCCTTGGCTGCATGCTGGAAACAAGTCACACATTTACTACACACACCTACACAGTACAATCATACACGACATACGCTTTTGTTACACGATTGTATGTTTATTTGAATGGCCTGTACTCACGCTGCTTTTCGCTTCAAAATGTTCATAAATATGGTGGGATGCCATCACGTCACCCAAGGATATGCTGAAAATCAGCGCTGTGGCACCAATCCCTTGTGGTTGGGGTCTCAGCAGATGCTGAGCATGTCCATTTTTTGCGCTCGTACCACATTATATTGTTATAACAGTAGTAAGGAGGAGATTATCAATATAATTAAATTATTAAATGTTCTTTGTTATTGTTTGTTAAACACAAATGTTACTATCTTGTCCTTATGGTCCACAGATAATAAAATACCACGCGACCTCGCGCATAACTGTGGACCATAGACAAAACTTTTTGTTTTTTCTTTTGTTATTAGTTTGTTTCTAAAAACCATTTTATTTTTATGTGTCATTTAGTTTAGATTTTTTGTATTATTTTATTTTCTTCTTTTTTTGTATTTTAGTTTTATGTGTGTGCGCTTGCGCAAGAATAAATGTTTTTTTCTTTCTTTCTTTCTTTCAACAAACTGACCCATTTTCGCGGCAGCCCTGGCAGGAAAGGGCGTTCGAAAATGGCGCTTACGTTCGTCTGGGCGACGTCTGCGCCCGCGCGTATTCCGTGCGCATCCAGCCTTTCCGCCGGCGCGCGCAATGTCAACAAACTCGGCGAGTCAGCTCCGAGCTCAGGAATGCAACGACCACAGCGCTTGTACCATTCAATAAAAACACAAGATCCGAAGATCCACACACAAATGAACTAAACGCCAAAACCAAATACAATACATATTTAAGCGTTGATATGAAAACAGTGCTAAGAATGTATCCCATTATTATCATTAGATGTAACTGTTAAGTAAAGCGAGAGTTCTATATTTTCATATCTATCGAGTGTAACGTCTGTGCATCGTGCGCTAGAGCATGTCACGGTATATGCAGTATGAATAGGATGTACCCTTTTTAGTAGTTCCTTTTATTGCGTCACTGTATTAACGACACTATCTATACATTCTTACAGCTTGTATTTTTGATTGGTTATTCCGTGATGACGTCATGGATTGATAGATAAGTGTTATTGTCAAGCAAATGTGACTTCAATCAAAACTATGTATTGAGATAATATTTGGTGTCTAACACCTAGAGATTTGTTTTATAAAGTGTTGTAAGATTTCTTTGTTTGATATTTGAGCTCGGGCTTATTTTAGTGTGTTTTGCTAATTTGTTTTTCTACAATGGGGTTTGCGGACATGCCTTATCACACGTTTACTGTAGGTCCCAATGAAATTAAAAGTGCTTGATTTGTACTCAGATATCACCTGTTATATCGTTAGCATCTGTCTAATTGGGAAGTTGACTGCCATTGCAATTACCGCCTCACTTAGTCATTTAATGGACACTTAAAAAATGCAAAAGTAAGTATTTCAGAAACATAATGCTTCATTGTTGAGGAGCCCGCTTCTCATGAAACCCAGCAAGCACCAATGTGACTTTTTCCGAGTTATATGTACTTTCTATGATTATTTAGATACCAATGACATACGGTGAAGGTAAACATCGCGAGGAAACCTGGACTTATAATTTCTAATAATAAGTTTGAAATCGCCAACCCGCATTGAGCAAGTGTGGTGATTAATGCTCAAACCTTCTCCGTGTGAGAAGAGGCCTTTACTCAGCAGTGGGTACTTATAGGCTGATGATGATGATGAATGCTTAATTTATGTAGTTACATGGAGATCTTGTGTACAACAGCAGCTTTTTAAATTAAATGCAAGACCTACAAGCTACATGTTCTTGTTATGAGGCCAATTTAAACAAAGATTTATTATAGTTTCTTTAGCCATTTCAATAAAATAATAAATTAAATCGACAAGATCCTTTCGCTGTCATATTTGTGCCAATTTATGGCACTAAAATAAAAAAGTTTTTTAATCAAGTTTTAGTATTTAAGAAGACGAAATGCTCAATCTGAAATAAAGTCATATTAAACATTTTATGGTGCTTAAAAATACTATAAAAATTAATGTGAACGGAGTAGAAGAAACATAACAGTTTTTAATTAAAATGTGATTGTAGTTACTATCGTATTGTCAAAAAAACTAGTCTCATTTCTTAGAGTTATAGATCTAGTATTTTAGTTGTTTCGATAATTATTTTTAGTGATAATATCAATGCGAAAGTTTGATTGTGGGTCTGAATGTATGTCCGTTCCTCAATTACTTCATAACGGGTCAGGATGAAATATGTTCACAGATGGATGATATTATAGTCTGGAATTCTCACCTCTTTTACTCGAAGAAGGTTTGAGCATTCATTCCCAGGCTTGCTGAATACAGAGTGGCGAAACTTATAATTAGATATTTTTTATTTATGTTTGTTTTGAATATATATTATATGGTATTACCATACAGTATGTATACGGTCCCGTGGTAAATCCGATATAATATATACCTATGCAAAGTATATGTTATATGGAAATAATATATATTTTGCATACGGATCGTCTGATAGTAAGCGGTCAGCGTCCTGATGGATACCAGCAGCACCAGAGCAATCATAATTGCGTTGCCTGCCATTTCAGAAGTACGGCCTTTTCTTGAAGGTTCCAAGGTATCGGTATTACCATAGCCTAGCTTCTTTCGCAAAACAGAAACCAATCCTAATGCTTTTGTACGTGTCGTTTACTAATGCTTTTGTATATGTCATTTTTCTCAGGTAAATTGACGCCTCGCCTCATAACTATTATACAACCCGACTTATTTTGGTTTTTTTATGGTAGTTAGAAGCAAACGAACTGATTACTTGATAGAGCAGAGGAATTAGAAAAACGAGAAATGGGTATTTTGAGGGTTATTGAAGATTTGAAGATTGGAGATTGGGGATTGGAGGAAAGGGAGGAAGGAGTGTGTCTTCAGTAACCTTACTCACACGGCGAAACACAACGCTAGCCTTGTTCCACGCCGATTTTCTGTGATGATGTGCTATCGCTTCGGTCGAACCGATTAAATTTTCCTAATGACCTTGTAGAAATAAAACAAAGTAAACTATACTACATCCAATACCTATACATTGTAGACTATATGTATTAAAATAGGAAAAAAATTAAGTTCCTCTATTATTTAATTCCTGTCAAAATATACAAACAGCGAGCATTAACGATGCACTAATTAACTCGGAACTCTGAAATACCAGTTCGTTCCAAAATGATCGCAATACCAATGTTAACTAACTCCGAAGAAACCGTGTCACCCACATAAAATTATAATTTTAAACTATTCACGGTACACGTTTTAGTTAAATATTTGAACAGCGATCAATAACTTTGGGCACTTGTTCAAACATAACTTTGACAGTAGGTAAATCATTAATTCTTTTGTCTTATAAAACCTACATTTCAATGTACCTGTTATTTTCCACATTTTTTCCAAAGTTACATAATAGTATTCCAAGTTTGTTTTGGATTTGATTGCATCGTGTTTCGTAATTTCGTTACCTACGTCGTATTATTTCAGTGCCTACTTTTTGTATATGTTTTTGAATTGACCTGTTTATTTTTTTACTGGTTGTGAATGATTTAGCATTCTGTTTTGGTCTTCGATAATTATCTATGTTCAGTTATACTTTAGCCCTTTAAAGGAAACACAAATTTACATTTTATAACGCGCCCGAAGAACTGAGTTTTTTTTATGGCACAGGTCGGCAAATGAGCAGGCTACTACAAGTGCGTTGCCGGCTTATGGGTTATGAGAATTTTAGGAGAGGAGATTAGAAAATTGAGGATTGGGGGAAGAATTGAGCCTTCTGAAAACTCACTCACACTAATATTCCGTCATTACTGTACTCCCTTTAAAGGAGCTGCTGCACATTAGGATCGATGTTTTCCAAAACCAGAATTTTTCTTTAAATCGCTAAGCACCAGATAATTTTGGATTTTTTTTTTGTGGGCCATGTAACAAGAAATTTATAGAGACCATAAAATAAATTATAATCTCTATGATCCTGCGATTTTTCGTTCACTCATTTGTCACTTGTTCCAATGTTGACATTTTTTTATCGTTATCACTCCGTGTGTATAGTAATCGATATGCTATCGATGTGCATCGATAAGATAACGATTTAGAAGACCTTATCATAATAGTGCACGTCAAAGTCCGAAGCGGACATGTCAACGACTGCAATAGAATTTAGGTCAGATTTATTTCAGTTTTACAGCTGCTGTTTTAGAAAAAGATAATTACATTACCAATATGCATTATTTATTTAATACGTTATGTATAATATACAAAGGTGTAATACCAAAAGGCATTGTCTACCAGTCAACCTAAGTGCTAAGAACAAAAACGTCGGCTACGCAACACTTGTGAATGCCCAGGTGATAGGGAAACTCGATTTTGTCCCTTAAAATATCTATGTGTATTTTTCTAAGTTTTATTGATTATGTCCTTTCAAAGATTTTTTAAACACCACTGAAAAACATATGATGAATAAAGACTTCGTGAGGAGACCTAAAAATTATTTTTTTCAGATCTGAAGAAGCGTGACAAACATTCAAAATGACAGCTGTCAGTTTTGAAATTGACATTTGATTGATATAGAAAATAAAAATATTTTTTTTCTACGTTACTAGAAATAGGTCAAAAACCATTGTCACCGTCATACTTTTTCTCTAATACCTACTTTCTATTTTTCGAAAAGACTCGCGAGTCTAAAATCAAATAAATTAGAGGTCCACGGTCAAGATGTAACCCAAATTGATTCAACTTATCATAGCCATCAGCTAACTGCTAGAACACGCGTGGTTTAACTACGAAATCGAAGTTATGTCAAAAATGTGTTAACACGGACACGATAATTGTATTAGAACTTTAAAAAATTGCCTCCACACTGTGACACCCATTGACAATACAAAAATGTACTAAACGCACTTGAAGTTGACAAATATCGTCTTACTGGATTCTCTCAGCTACATTCACATCACATCATCCGACTATAAGTGCGCACTGCTGAGCAAAGGCCTCTTCTCAAACGGAGAATAATAGCGGATGGGCGATTTGAAACTTATAATTAGAAATTAGTTAAACGTGTTCTAGAGTGGAGACCACGTCTAGGCAAACGTAGTGGGGCGCCCTCCAGCTAGGTGGACTGACGACATCCGCAGGGTGGATGGCAGTGGTTGGATGAGAAGAGCTTAACATCGAGCTCAGTCGCGTGCAATTGGGGAGGCCTATGTCCAGCAGTGGACGACAACAAGCTGATGATGATGATGATGATGATGATGATGAATTAGAAATTATACATTCAGGTTTCCTCACGATGTTCTCCTTCACCGTATGTCACTGGTGTTTAAATAATCATAGAAAGTACATATAACTCTGAAAAAGTCACATTGGTATTTGGCAGGTTTCAAGCCCTCATGCATGAGAAACGGTCGCCTCAATCTGCCACTACAATAATATCACCTACGTTACCGGGATAAAAAAAAATAACGTAATGTAGTTTTTTGTATGGGATTACACTGGCCAACTAGTCTACTGGATGTGGATGAAGTAAGTAAGCTTGCCCATGTACACCTGCAACTCCAGAAGAGTTACAAGTGCGTTGCTGACCTCAATAACTTCACACACACGACGAAACACAACACAAGCATCGTTTCATGCCAATATTCTGTTAAGCCTTGGTCGAACCGGATTCACGCGAAGTT
Source organism: Spodoptera exigua (assembly GCA_902829305.4). Classification (NCBI taxonomy): domain Eukaryota; kingdom Metazoa; phylum Arthropoda; class Insecta; order Lepidoptera; family Noctuidae; genus Spodoptera; species Spodoptera exigua. The sequence continues at coordinate 12,392,947 of LR824619.2, read as the reverse complement.
TGGAAAGAATTTCAACCGCCCAACTTTATTTGTATATTCAGTGTACCAGAATCAATTATGTTTACATAATTATGATAATTCTCCATACCTTACTACCCCTATTTACGGCACATAAAGAGGTTTAATAAGGTAAAAGTTAGTTGCAAGCCATCCAGATTGTTCATGTACATAATTTTATTGTGTATCTTCAGTTAAAATCTTAATTAAGCCGCGGTCACGGTGTATTAATACAATTAATGATAACTTCCACGTCTCTGGACTGTTTGTTGGCTCGTTGGTTTTGTTCGGTTGGCGCCACTGTCGCGGTAGGGCTAAAGCTCTAGGCATATTGTTGAAATACATATAAGTTTATTGGTAGTTAGGTTTTTTAAGTACAGTTTTATATTTGTGTTTTTATTAACTTTTGCGATCACTTATTTACTTCATGGCCAGCGATGATCTGGCGAACTAGCAGTGTAGCATGTCTTCCGATAAACAATTTAAAAAAAAGATCAAATATTTTTACTTAGATTGCTAAAATGTAATTTTTGTTAATTTTTTATTACACTTGTTATTTAATATCGTTTTGGAACCTGAAACCTCAAATGAGGACATATAACTAACAATCTATAGATACGATCGCGTACAGATATAAACCATTTTGATGATAATAATGAAGTCGGAGGACACTTTAACAGAAGCATTATAAATTAAAATTAAAATATAACTCCTATTACTAAAAAGCAAATACATAAAGTATTAAAGTTTTCCACCAATAAACACACAGCCTAACTCGAGTGCAATGCGCGGGCGCACGCGATCCGACAATATTGAAACATCAAGAGCAGCCCTTTGGAACCGTCGCGTCGTTACTAGATATTTATTCGAACCTGGGACCTTAGCCGACAAACTGAGCGTTTCGCTCGTTACGTTGACATATCTTGCATAAATCATTATTATTATTCAAGTAATATATCATCAGTGAGAAGGTTTAATCTAACTGATTGTTGAACCTTTTATTTTTATTTAATTTCTTTGAAGTTTATCATGAATAAGAGTTTATCTGTATAATTTTATTTTCTACTCGTGGAACAGTCAAAGACTTAATTGACATAAGGAAAGGGAAAAAAAATATAGAGAATCAGAGACCTAATTTTGTCATTTTTATTGGACAAGGGCAAACCAAGTTGACAGATGGTAAGTGATCACAATAATTAAAGAAGATTTTATCATAATTATCATCATCATCAGTCTGTTTTCGTCCCCTGTTGGAGTTAGGCCACTCAAATTGCACATCACTGAGCTCTATATGATTAAAGAAAAAAAAGCGTTAAGAAAATTTACTTTCACCTAAATTTTTTTTCTCATCTTTTATTTTAGATTTTTAATTAATCTTTTCTTTCTTCTACTACAACCAACGATTTTGTTGTATTGTAATTTTTATGTTTTATAAGCACCAGACTTCAGGTATTCTAGAAGTTTCTTGTTACCTGCGTCTTCATCAGCATGGTCTATTGCAGTTTATAGATTATCACTTTTTGACCTTTTAACTATCTTCAGACACAAAACCAGTACAATAAAACAAGACCTTCCGTCCTGAAAGAAAGACGAACGAACAAACAAAATAGTTTTTAATTTGAATTATATTTTTTTATTTTTGTTTCTATCCTTTGCATTTTACCAAGATGTTCTTTTCAAATCATAAAAGATATTAATAATACGTAAATGTCTGCTTGAAAGAGAAATAACTTACACTTTGGAAACAGAACAACTGTTCCAAACAATATCGGATCCATAACTCTCACTAATGCATTTTAAGCGTATCGGACGATGCAGCCGTCATAACTGTATCTTGGACCTGTCAAAACAATCTTTGTATCCATACTTTGATTACGAAACAATTAGCTAATTATGCCCCCCGCCCTATTTTCATAAACTAGGAAACGTTTAACGACCATTGCACAATAACTAACGGACAGACAAAACAATCGAAACTTCTAATATTAGAAAATTATAGGGAAAAAATTCCACCGTTTCATATCTACTTTGCAAGCTACATTGGTGAGTTTGTATGTCTGGTGTTTATTTTCGGCTTGTTGGACGCGCAATGGATTGGGTGTTTAGCGAAGTTGTGCGTGTTTTGGTAGACGGTATTAAATACATTATGGCCTAGTTGGCACCGTGTTCCCTCCCACGAGCGTCGTGAGGGAATCACAGAAATTTTGTCGTCGGCAGAAATATACTGGCGCAGTTAATGTTTATATGTTATGTCGGAATTGCAAACAATATTTTTTCTCAGTGAATTTTCTTCGTGAATGCATGAAAATACTTAGATAAATGTTTTAGATACACGTGTTTCATAAAATTGTTTTGTTCGATTCGTTTTTTTTTTAATTTATTTTATTAGTAACGGTGTTAAAATTAAGAATTTAGTAGGTAGTTTTTAATTCAATTTTCGAAGCCTTATACCAAGGACAATTTTACTAAATAAACTAGACACTTTTGTTTCATATATGATGACATACTTTAAGGTTATTGCAGATACAAGATTAAATAGACAAAATATGTGATGAAAACAATAAAACATTGAAGAAACACAGCTAAGATTTTTACGTAACTGGGTCAAAAGTTAATCCACATCGTTAATTAGAGACTTGCGAGTTGATCAAAACTTTTGTAACGACTTATAAATAACTCGCCGTCTCGTCTGCGAAGTTTTATCAAAATAAAGCTGAAGATGTTTAATCCCACTTCCCGGTGTAAATGGGATAATTTAAAAAGAATCGTTATTTTATTGAATTTCGTTGCTTCTGGCGTCGAAGCTACACTTTTTAATAGGATTCGGCGGCAACCGAGCATCTGGATTACCTGGATTACCTGGTGTTAAGGAATCGGAGCCAACCTAGCCAAAATAGATAACGACACGAGAGGAGTTTGAAGTGCCTTAACGGGTTTCGGGGGTATAGGATTTATGTCAAGAATGTGGAGATTTGAGAATACAATTGGTCCTCAAATAACAATATTCACGCGACGAAACATAATACAAGCGTTGCTTCATGCAGGATTTCTGTGTGACTCCGGTCGAGCTGGCCAATTGGTGAAGATGCATGGTATTCCCATACCTAAATAAAGAAATTAGGATGAAATATTGTTCCAAATAGGCGGGAATGAAATCAAGAGGTAGGTAAGAATCTATTGCGTAGATTTAAACATTTTAAATAGGATAAGTTTGAAACTATGTTGCATTCGGTATCATGATTTTTATGATTTTAAACTTTAATCCGAACGTAATAAAGTTGACATGTATGGCAGTGGAGGGTCTAGCTTCATTTTTTGTTTGTTTTTTTAGAAAACGTTGCCCCACACTCGGATTTTTCTACTGTGTCGCAACACGCACCCACGTTTACAAAGGTACGAATTCACATACACATCACCCCCAAACCTGGAACAACAATTTGTGGATCACACAAAGTGTCGTTCCGTAGTATGTGCAGGTGTGTAGCTTATCCGACTTTTCATTTCCTTATTACCATTAAGTTATCAATTTTATCCGATTTTCTTGATCGTTGGAAATACCTCAAGTATGTGTAATTATTTTGATATTTCGTTGCTATCTTAATTACAATGAGTCCGCTATGATAGTATAATGTTTTGGTATTATTATTTAATGTGTGTTCGCTTCCGTTTACGGAACCACAGAGTCCAGGGCATATGGAAGTCGTATCATGTTCGTGTCGCTAAAACTCAAAAACTGCTAGACCGGAGGAGAGAAGGAATAGGACTGTTTGAAAGCAAAAAAATTGGCAAAGAAATTAGGAAACGCATATTATACTGGGTGATACGTCATTTATTATTTTTCCATACAAACGCCTCTGTGTGTGATATTTATTCATTTCATGGAACAACTATCTGTTTTTTAAAACAAGACACATCAGTAAACATCGTAAGGAAATCTGGATTAATATATTCTAATAACAAGTTTGATATCCTCTTCTACCAAGTGTGGTGGTTAATGCTTCTTGCTTCTCCGTGTGAGAACCGACGTTTTCTCAGCAGTAAACACGAATAGGCTAATAATATGATGGGCACCACTGCCTAAATAAAATATGTTACGAAAATCCTTTGACCTATTTCCAATGACGATAAGGTTGAAATTGCCGTAACATTCAGTAGCAGACTGCTATCAATAATTTATTTCATCTATTCCCGTTTCCACTGACGATCGATGGCACTAATGCATTTCCGAACCTGTCTGTTAGTCACTCTGCAGCACTGGTACTTCAGGTACCACTTAGAAGCTTAGCTAATACCTAATTTAAGTGTATTTAGCTTAGATCATTGGATGTTAGATTAAAATGACAGATTATACTAAGCTGAAGACTAACCACGTCACAGTGGCTAGAGTTCAGATCACTTTTAAAAACATCAACAGAATCCACTGCTGAGCAAACTCCGTCTGTCTGTCTGTCTGTCTTTTCTTCACGCCTAAACTACTGAACCGATATTTGTGAAATTTGGTACAGGTATAGTTTGGAACTCGAGAAAGGACTTGGCTCGAGTGTGGGAGAACCAAGCTTCGGCACGAATGGGTCGGCTCGACCGGAGAGATACCACGGCCTCACAGAATACCGGCGTGAAACAACCACAGCGTTGTGTTTCGCCGTGTGAGTGAGGTTACTGGAGGCCCAATCCCTCCCCTTCCCCTATCCCTTCCCGATCCTTATATCCGTCCATGGGCGGCGCCGATTGCTTACCATCAGGTAATCCGTCTGCTCGTTTGCCGACTTATATCAGAAAAAAAGGACATAGGATAGTTTTTATACCAAAAATCTGCAAGAAGTCACTATTCCACGCGAAAGGAGTCGCGGGCAAAAGCTAATGTTTAATATCCTTTAAATAACTGTTTGAACAGTTAATTCCAAAACATCAACATAGACAGTTAAAACACAAAGCTTACTCATACAAAAGCAAAGCTTCTCATGCTGAAAACAGTACCATAACAGGTCGGCCATATTTATTTAAAGCACGTCGCGAATTATCCCACATTCCTGTCTCTAGTGCGTTCACAAAGCAGATGCATGCGGAACCAGTGAACGAATGAACAAGTGAACGAGTGAATGAACATAGCCTAGTTGAAGAGGCAACTGCGTCAACAGCATACCTTTAATAAAGACGTGCGTTTGTTACGTTTAACACCATAAAGAAATGGACTTTGCCATAGAGTATATTACAGATAGTTCAAAAAGTTTATATGTACCTAAGTAATTTCCTCACAGAGCAAAAACATCTTCTTTGGGGGGTAACATTCATCAAATGTTTTTTCTAGGCCGAGAAAGGGAGCGTCAGACTCTTACTGACTAAAAACCAAATATAATCTAGGTGTCTTCAAGGCTAGAGTGAATAGGCTCTTAATAAACTAGTGCGCCTTACCATCAACGATTGCATCACTGCTTACCATCAGGTGGGATCGCAGTCAAGCACTAGTTAATAGCAAGTAAAAAAAAAACACCCCGTTCCTTCTCTGGTGTTATTGAAGACACTTCAGACTTCTTCACTTAAGCCGAAGTTTCTGCTCACAGCAATCACAGATATCTCCTCTGTATTGCAATGCGTAAAATCTTAACGATATTATAAATGCGAGTTTGTAAAGATGGATTGTGAAGATGGTTGTTTTTACCTCTTTTACTCAAAAACTGCTGAATGGATTTTGATGAAAATTGACACAAAAATAGATATAGTCTAGAATAACACATTAGCTACTTTTCATCCGGGAAACACAGAGGAAACTGACAGAATTTCCTGTTACACAATAAAATATCAGTCCACTAGCATCTTTCAATACTTAATTAAGTATCTACTTTACATTTTAATATTTACTACTAACCTAGTATACTATGGTAGAGCCTACAATAAACCAAACAATAAAATAGTATTACTAAAAATATATATAGGTACATACGATAGACACCATCCAATTAGCGAATGAGTAGGAGTACTCGTTATAGTAAACAATCATAAATGAAAAACAAAAGATAGTTATATAAGCTGAAATCAAAACAATATGGAGTACAATCACTTATATGTATATAGAATTGAATGTACCTATTATATTGTTTGTATCTACAAATAGCTTTTTAACTTTATGTTTGCAAAGTAGAAAATTAAAAAAATAAATTTTGAAGCGAATTTATCTTTGGCTGTTTAAGTTCAATTTTTTTACTTACACACGTTTCGTTTGCATGACTATAAATGCTTAAGAATTAACTCTAAATCCAAAATCATTATTTATTTTTCATCTAATAATTTGTGTGTCTTCCGACACACGCCGGGCATAAGTAACATAAATTAAAAATAAAAAAACGCTCGATACAAAAAACATAAGCTACCTTTAAAAAGCCTAATAATACAAAAAAACTTAATAGAAATCGTTTCATCCGTTCAGGAGCTATGATGCCACAGACAGACAGACACGTCAAACTTATAACACCCCTCTTTTTGCGTCAGGGGTTAAAAATGATGCTTCTAAGCGTTCATCACAGTCACACGGCAACCAGTTTTAAGTCAGTAAGAGTCACTGACACTCCCTCTCGCCTCAGCCAGGGAAGTATAAGCCAATAGCATACACTTTGGATTAAGTTATCTGCCATTTGGCGGGTCTTACGACACACGTTGGTGGTGTCAAAATTATTCTTCTATGCTGCGGCCATAACCCAGCATTCAAGCCGCCATTAGAAAGCTGTCCCGTTGAAAAAGAAGAAAAAAATTATGGCATTCTTCTTTAAATAAATCTCTCCAGTCTTCGTCCACATATTTCCTTAATCTGTGTCCCTTGCCCTCAGTGTACACAAGTGGACATAGCGCAAATGTTTGTCTTCACCGCTCGAGTGTCAACAGGGAATTTTGTATTTAAGCAATGCCGTGCTAAGCTATGTTATTGTACTAGTATTATCAAAATAATGTTGCAACATCACATGTCATTTATCTAGAGCTTCACTTTTGGAAACATGAACGTGACGTCACATGCGAACGCCGGCGTTCGCTTGGGGTCAATAGGTTAAACATTTAATGGGGATATTGATTGCCTATTTTTCCGATGTTCGTTTGTTTGACATGTAAAAACATCTTTCTTTTTTTTTAAGTCCGTTAAAAATGTTTTTTATTTTATGTAATATGACATTATTGTCGTCATAAGTACCTACTTACCACCGCATCTCCGGCGAGCGGCAGGAGAAGGAACGATATGGTTATTAGCCAGTAAATGTCTGACTCTCTCTCTCTTTCGCCTCACACAGGGCGGGTAGAGGAATTTGGTGTTGTATTTCCACTCAAAAAATGTCTCACACGAAGTCACAATCTTTGTAATCTTCATCTGTATTCAACGATCATGTAGTCGGTTCCTAAAATTTGTTTTAGCAAGTACCTCTTTTTGATGGGATAAGCAACACCAGAGTCATCGTCATCATAAGACAAAACACGTCTATTGCTGAACAAACGCTTCCCCCATAGTTTAATTCATGTTCAAACCGCAGGGCGCCGTACTAAATTGCTTTCAAAATAAAATCATTACCAAGGAATACCTAATCATTTTAAATGCCTCTGAAAAAGATTTGATAAACAAAAGTGGTCTAATTCGCTATCAAACTTTTTACTAGGCATAGGTGTAAGTAACTATAGATAGGTACTACTTCAATTCTAAAGGAAAAACGTTAGGGTACCTATCTCGAAGATTAAAAACTAAAAGGAGTTCTTTAAACACAGATAATGCAATCAATGAAATGACTAATACACGTATCATTTAGTATATTTACTTACAATAATAATATCTTAGTCATATAGAGATAGAATACCAGGAAAATTCAAACGAAATTGAACTATGTGTGGATGACACATTCATTTAAAACAAAACTTTTAAACAATATGATAAAGTTGAAAATGGTCATATCGTAATCTAATTAACTGTCATAAAATGGCTTACCAAGGACCAGCAACATATATGTAGTTGCGTCTGCTGATTAATCTCAGTAGCTAGCCTTATGGGGATTTGGGGATAGTGGGGGGACCATTGGGTCTCCGGTAATCTCACTCACACGATGCAAAACGCAACCGTTACTTCACGCCGGTTCTCTCTGAAGCCGGTAAAGCCCTACACATACCAAAGCATGGCCTTTCCCACTGACTGACTGCCATATTGCTGTATTTGCAATCGGATATCGTAGTAGCAAACTCATTTATCTTGAATTAGGTCAGTCAGATAAAAACTTAGGTATATTATAAATACAATAAATAAAAATATAAATAATCATTATCGTAAATCACCCTTAAAGATTAAGCTGAACGGTCACGCCTAATTGGTCAATTGGAAATTCCGAGATAATACGTATAGAAGAAAAACTTTCGATCTGAATATTTTTTGTTTAGATTTCTAAAGGGTTAAGACGGGGCAGTCATACTCAAACTTTGCTCCAGAGAGCCCTGTTGCAGAGACTTCGCTAATCCGGGCTGACTCTCTTTCTTCAAGCCTAATATGTATCAGCCAATAGATGAACAATAAATATCAACATGCCCTATTAGATTTGTTTCTTTTGGAATCATACATTTAAATAATTAGTTTTTGAAAACTGATTTTCACTACCTATATAGGTATACCCGTAACATTTCTTTTGTGTTGGGGTTTCATCAATAACAAAGTTTGAGAATCGCCGGTTAAGGATTTGAATGGATTTCATGCACCTATTTTCATTTTAGAATAATACTATCAATAGGGCTGACAGTTTAAGGATTAATTCGCGCGGTAGTACCTACCTAAAAAAGTCAAAGTCATACTTGACCATTAGGTCAACTTCCACCTAACATTGGTGGCCTTTCATCGACAATGGGTGTGTTTCAATCGGTGATCATCATCATCACCATACACAGAAGTGTTGTCTTCAAAATAAAGGTAGTCCACCAGACTTCCAAATCGGTCGGTTAATATAGTCAAAATATTCCATTTTCAAAATGTTTACTTCAAAAATTGTCTTTTATAAATTAAAAATTTAAAAATGGAAAGTTTCTTCAAAAAAAAAATGTCTTATCGTATATTACCACTATCTTACTTAACCCAATTACCTATAAATTACGAGTATTATTTTATCAATATTAAATTATTATCGATACGAAAGATTCTGGAACTGGGCCGAGTTATCGCGTCCGTTTCATTATACGTATCTATACATTTATAATATGTATACCTATATTTTTTCTTTGATTAACTTCACTGTTGTTTTAAGATAGCTATCAAGGAAAGGGGAAGACAAGTTTTATGATTACCTTTTAATAGTTAAATAAAAAATACAGAACATATTCACGACTTTCATTCAAAATTAAAATCCTTAATGTGATGATTACCTATTTTAACTGTTGATTTGAAATAACATAACGTAATTTTGGAATCATCATCTGCAGTGTGATTCTGTAAGACTTCATTCTAAACTTCGAATCTGAATCCGCTGTGAGTAGTAGTACACTAGCGCTACACTTGCGAGTTGAACTAAACTGACAGCAACACTTTGATAGATAAAGTATGCGATGACGTTAAAAGTGGCATTCTAAAATTTAATTTTCCCGTCACTTCGACGCTCTCTTCGTACTCGAACACGATTCAAAATCAAACAAATTTTATAGAATCGACGTGCTGATCTGGGTGGGGCGAGAGTTAGTGTCTGACTCTTACCGACTAGAAACCACCAGTTCAGCCCGTAAGGCTGTATGTAGGTCCGTGGCCCTATCGATGGGGGTCTGATGACTCTGATGACTATTTGAGGTTTCGCATACCGCTGACATCACGTTATTGAACTTTTTTTCGTAACAAATGGTGACTTAGCAAGTTCTCATTCCCTATAACTTCAATTTCAGTCTATAAAAATGATAAAATACTTATAAGGACAACAACATAGTTACTCATTGATACCGTCGTGTCCAAAACCCACGTTTCATAGTACATATATTTAAACTATTTAAGAGAATTTGTCTTCTGATAAGGGTGTATACGTGTACTTCATATTGTATAGAATTTATCTCCTAACGATGATTCATAAATTTCGTCATCCCTAGCGTTAGCGTTCATTAAGTTCACCGAGCGAAGTGCAAACTACTTATTAACTACTTATATCTCATCATCATCATCATCATCAGCCTGTTGTCGTCCACTGCTGGACATAGGCCTCCCCAATTGCACGCCACTGAGCTCGATGTTCAGCTCTTCTCATCCATCCACTGCCAGCTACCCTGCGGATGTCGTCAGTCCACCTAGCTGGAGGGCGCCCTACACTACGCTTGCCTAGACGTGGTCCACTCTAGAACACGTTTACCCCAGCGGTCATCGGTTCTTCGACAGATGTGACCTGCCCACTGCCACTTCAGTTTGCTAATCCTTTGGGCTATGTCGATAACTTTAGTTCTCTGTCGGATCACCTCGTTTCGAATACGATCCTCCAGAGAGACTTATATCTTCTCTTCAGATAATACCTTCTGAATGATTTCGTCGATTATTCATGTCCTGGCTTACAGGAGTTGCATCGGTAATGGTAGGCTGTGGGCTTGGCTCAAAATTACAGAGTATATGGTGCTCATTATTTCATTTCACCACTGTTATAATTATAATTTTAAAGACAGAGTAGTAAATAACAGCTGTTACAATGGTCTTTAATCATCTGAAATCACTTATGCCAAAAAGCCGATAGCACACCATAAACTCTTCTGGCGTTCCAGGTATCCGTGGGCGCAACGGTTGCTTACCATCAGATAATCCATCATGTTTACGTTATAACATAACAATAAAACAATTAAATAGGAAGTTACTGCAACTTATCAGCCACGTACTTACACCAGCGAAAAATATTATTTTAAAGGCATTGTTAATTTCAATTTGTTTCATAACAGATTACTTAATTAAGTTTAAACTCAAATATTTGTAAAAATATTCCCTCTTTATTTATAAAACTACGTTAGTTTTATCTATCTAAAAAGATCATTCCGTTGACGCAATTTAACGGCTTTTGAATGACGTATCATTCGTTACATAAGTCAGAAGGCATATATTTAATCTGTGATAAAAAGTATGACACTCTTTATCTATGGAATTTTGCAAATAGCTAATACACGTGTTAGGCCTATATAGATTTGGTCTATTTTTTGTTGATACTAGGCAAGAAAGCGATTATAGATTAAATGTAAAAATTAAAATTGAATTGCCAAATATTTCGCTAAGTATGGTAGAGCCATGCTTCGGCACGAATGGGTCGGCTGGACCGGAGTGATACCACGGCCTCACAGAAATCCGGCGTGAAACAACCACAGCGTAGCGTTGTTTTTCGCCGTGTGACTGAGGTTTCCGGAGTTCCAATCCTTCCCCTCCGTCAATTCTTAAATCTCCAAATCCCTAATCCCTAAATAGTCAGCACCGCACTCGTAATTCCTCTGTTGCGGGTGTCTATGGGCGGCGCTGATTGCTTACCATCAGGTAATCCGCCTGCTTGTTTACCGACCCATCACAAAAAAAAGTACATAACTCTTGATCGGCTGATCCGATTTCAATAATTATTTTTGATAGTGTAATAATCATAAAAATGGTAGCGTTCTTGTTGAAATATTTCAACAAGTATCCTTATCTATCAATTAGTTAGTGAGTGAGTTATAAAAGGACCAACATGGCGGTCTTTTCCTTTAAATGCTTCATTAGGAACGCCAATTAAGCTATTTCTATGAATAACACAATAGGCATAAATGACTCACGTCATATAAAAATTGTGTATAATTAATACACCATAAGTTTAAAAGTAGCTTTATGCTGTTATTCATTGAACCAGCCGCTGTAATTGATTTGCAAGCTCATAGCATTCAATCACAGCCTATACATTTGTTTATACATTTTATGTACACAAAATATTACAAATTTTTACACGAGATTTTAAAAAACAGAATAACAAGGGTGTTGCACATTTTTAAAGGATTTTCTTGATACTATTTTAAAAATCGAAATTTAATCCTCATCAATTAAGTAAATCTTTAATGATATACATATGCTAACGATCAAAATATTCAATATTCCAAAAAATTTAACATTTTGGATTGTACGACCAGAGTGATACCACTCCCACTGAAAACCTGCGTGAAACAATCACAGCCTTGTATTTCACTGTATGAGTGAGGTTACTCGAGGCCCTTCCTCAATCCTCAGATCCTAATCCTAAAATCCCTTACCCCCAAAATAATGGAAACGCAATTGCAGTTGACCACCATAAATAGAGCCTAACATAGCAAATGCTTAACCGGGATCGCGGGTCAAGCTTAATAAGTTACCACCTAATGAAGAACAAGGAACGGAGGGGTTTTTTTAGTCAGCGAGAGAAGTCATTTAATGATTTCCCCTCCACAAACGAGTTTACAAGGAAGTGCAATCATCCCTTAGGTAAAAAATTCTACTGATTTTGAAATTATTGGGGTTACGCAAAATTATCTTGGCCAGGTTTGACCTTACGACGAACCTTTGTGAAACAACCAGTTAACTTTACTGGTAAATACGTTTACATCGATTGGTAACGAAACCAGGAAAACAGGAGTATATTATTATTAGTTAGACCTTGATCTCTCTGCGCGAAGTGATATGGCCCTTTGACCTTGGGCATTTCCGACTTTATCGCGGACTACACCCATTTCTGGCTGTTACCGGCAAAACGTCAACTTGCAAATCGTAATTAGTTTTGTGGGTAGATCTACTCTTCTGGTATGACGTAATAGACGTTCCATAGAACATGTTTGGCATAAAAGTATTGTGAATTCGTTTTTGTTTTAACTATAGTTTTCTAAGTCAGAGATCTGTTGAGTTCAGATCTCTGCTCTGATACTTTAGGACACTATTATAATTATAACTGGCCCATGATTTTTACTCGGATACTTATCTAAAAAGCAATGCTCACACTACTAAGTCACGTATACATTACACAGAGCAGATCCAGAAAAACAATATGTGGATCAAAGAGTTAAAGTAACAGTAATAATGTTAATTTGTAAAAGTCTCCAAATCCTTATATATTCCATTTACTTTGTATACAAAATGATAAGAAACACTTCCTAATAATTTACACATGTATGACTCTTTAGAGAATCATGAATTGATATCATCATAAAGAATAATGCTACGTCGGATAGCCAAAATGCAAGGTGTCATAATATTTACCTCCTTAAAAACTAAAATATTAAAAGATAATTAGGTTATATCGCCTTCGAAAGATAAAAATGTATCTTAAACCTTAATATAATTATTATTACCTATAGGATTAACAATTACACCGACATACAATTTAGGCTAATCGGTTTCAATCGAAAAAACCCGAGTTATCACATTCTACCTATAAAAATCTTTTGTTGATAAAACGAACGTTAATAATTGAAACTATTTACACGTAATCGTTTTTATTTTATTTATTTTATCAATGAGAACAGGTTCTTTTTTCATTTTTGTAAAGAACCTAACAGACTTTAGAACTCACATACATAATAAACCATTCATATCAACAATTATTAAAATTTTACGAAAATCTATTTAATTACAACAATGTTGGTTAACTAAGTTAATCCCAACCAATCGGCTGTATTTTCAATTACTAGATAAATGTTATCTGAGAAATAAAATTGTTGCTGTCACTGTCATACACAAACATTCTGACGCGACAGCATCATAATTATTCCTTAGGTAACTTTTATCATTTATTAATAATTGAAAAATCAGCCCTTAATGAAAACTTACAATATAATATATATTTTTTTAAAGTTGATGTAATGTCACACATATCTAATATTGCCAGCGATATTGCAGTTATTTAGCTATTTAGATATTTAAATATTTCTGGCTATGCGTAGTCGTTAGGGTTGCAAGATGAAAATATTGTAGAAAAACACTGGCCGTAAAGAAAAGCATCTTTAGCCAATTATTACGACTTCAAGTTTTATTTTTCTTTTTAAACCTCAAGTTCGAATAGTCTTGACAGCCAATTCCGGCCCAAATAAATACTGAAATTTCGATTTTAAAAATCGATTCCTTGGATGCGAGTTCTTGTCAGTCAAAACTGATTGAAGGATAGTTGATTGAAATCGATTAATTTAATTAATTAGGATCGTTAATCGGTAATGGCGACATAAGCCATTGAAGAACATTATTTATCCATAAAATTATTTCATAATCGTGAATGTTTCAAAATTATTTTATGTAATGTTGTCATTGATATAATGGTTTATCAATAAAACATATTTACATTATATGCTATAGGGTGATTAGTTAACGTTATCGTACCTATCTCATTTATCATTTAGTGAACTCATTGTATCTTATTCATTACTTATTTTTAATTAATATTGTGAATGCGGAAAATATATCGAGTTATTTAGGCACGTGAAACTCTATACATTTTTCTTAGTTTTTTTTGAATTCACATCACATCACTGCAAAAATGCTTCTCCTCACAAGGAAAAACGGTTGGCGTATTGGCTGGGCAACTGGCTGTTACGCAACGTGTCACGAGTTCGATTCCCGCACGGAACAACACTTTGTCTGATCCACAAATTGTTGTTTCTGGTCAGGGTGGATTTGAAAAAGGATAAAGTTTGATTTGATTAATAACCACGCCAATTTTTCTTCGCGATGTGTCAGTGGTGTCTGAATAATTGTACAAAATACATATACCACCGCCGCCCATGGACACCCACAACATCAAAAAATTTACGAGTGCGTTGCCGGTCTTCTGGGGATAAGGGTTTCGGAGATTTTTGGAATGTGGAGATTTGGGGGAAGGGAAGAACAATTGGATTTTCGGTAACTTGACTGACACTAAACTCTGCGCTGTGGTTGTTTCACGCCGGTTTTCTGTGAGACCGTGGTATCACTCCGCTTGACCCGACTCTTCGTGCGCGAAACATGGATCTTGCACTTAGAAAATAAGGTTACCGTTTTAACTCTTTGGGCACGGAATCGTATGTAAAATATCACCATTAAAATACCATACAGAAACAATTTCGCTTAACGGGGCCCAAACCCGGGATTAACCTTTTGATCGTGGTAATTTGGAACACAATAGGTGCGTGAAAACCGGTGATTGGGGTTTAATGAATTAAAACAAAAACTAAGCATATTTTTAAAATTTTATATCTTGAAGTTGAAATTGAAACTACATAGTAAGTAAACATGAAACTAGTAAGTAATCTTAACTAGCAGTTAGTTCATATCTATTGCTGGTTCACTGATAGATAAGCAATCACAATATTTGTATTAGCCGGAAATCAAAGATACCAAACCTTTGCTAACCAACGCTTAACTTACTTGGTAAAACTTAGATAACTTCAAATTATATTATTACTAGCCACTCTCGCGCGGTTTCACCCGCTGCTCAGCTCCATTTGACCGTAGCGTGATGTTTTATAGCCTATAGCACTCGAGAACATTGTAGCTATCTATCAGTGAAAGAATTTTGGCAATCCGACCAGCGATTCTAAAGACTTACAAATTTACAAATTTTACCTTTTTATAATATTAGTATAGATTACACTTATTCTTGATATTCATCACATCATCTTTTTAAATGCTTACACGGAGTAGGTTTGAGAATTAATCACCACGTCCCCAATCAAGGCAGATTGGCGATTTAAACTTAATTATAAAAGATAAGTCCAGGTTTCCTTACAATGTTTTCCACCATCGTTTATCAAAGGCAAAGGAAAGTAGGCATTTTACGAATTAATATATTCGTAATCCTCCTAAATTGTAAATACAATATACTAATATTATAAAGAGGTAAAATTTGTAAGTTTGTATGTAGGGGGTAATCCTTGAAACCGCTGGTCGGATTTCCAAAATTCTTTCACTGATAGAAATCTACAATGTTCCTGTATGTTAATAAAAGAGAAAAAAAAGAATAATAAAAGAGTGCTATAGGCTATAAAACATCACGCTACGATCAAATCGAGCCGAGCAGCGGGTGAAACCGCGCGAGAGTAGCTAGTATAAAATATGAACATTTATCAGGAGAGTAGTCTCCTCCTCGAGTCTTTAATTAACCAAACCCCAAGCGAACGCCGGCGTTTGCGCAACTATTCTTCTTCTATTGTGTCTCGAATTACCACGATTGAAATGATATATTTCAAATAAATTATACATAAAATAGAAGAGTAGTCTATTTTATGTATAATTTAGATTAAGTAAATATAAAGAGGTAAGTTACTATTTATTTAATGGTTTTTTCCGCATAGATCACCATCATACTATATTTATGTCACTTTTGTACTTTTCTAAGTGTGGGAGAGCTTTGGCACGAATGGGTCGGCTCGACCGGAGTGATACAACGGCCTCATAGAAAACCGGCGTGAAACAACCATAGCGTTATGTTTCGCCATGTGAGTGAGGTTACCGGAGGCCCAATCCTTCCCCACCCCAATCCCTCCTCAATCCCTAAATCTCCAAATCCCTAATCCCTAAAATGTCGGCAGCGCACTCGTTACTCTTTGCGGGTGTCCATGGACGGCGCTGATTACTTACCATCAGGTAATCCGTCTTCGCGTTTGCCGATATTTATTACATAAAAAAAAACAAAAAACTGTATTGTATCTCTGACCTACTTCAGATCTAACATGTTTTTTTTTATAATAGGACAACAGATAAAATATGAGAGGTTTTATGTATATCATCATCCAAGAGTAAAAATTCAGGGTCTTCTTGGTTACCAAGATCGATCCTACAGATCCAAAATCAAAACTCATTAGCTTGCTTTCAATAATTGTATCTTATCTTTCCCCAACGCTGAATGAGCATAATTACATCTAGCATTATGAAAGAAAATACCATGATTGGAGAAAAAAAAATGTCTTTTGTTTCCCGAGTCAAAAACTTTTAAAGGAAGATGGTCAGCTGCCTTTTGCATGCTCGACTTATACACAGCTAGTCGTTTGTGCGTTCTGTGTTCTTATATTTATTTATTACCATGAAAACAACTCGAAATTTAAGCATATCAGAACGCACAAAGATCATACACCTTCGGAACGATGGAGCTGATATAAGTGAAATCGCCCGCGTATTAAATATGACGGTAAGTGACTTTATAATACCTAATTATAAAGATGATTTTTTTGCTGGAGATGTTTCCTTTTTTATTGCTAAAAACAATTTCGTGTTGCATGTTTGTTTTTCTGTATTTTCTGTAGCGGAAAACCGTAAAGCGTTGGGTGAATCGCTTCGAAACTGAGGGCCACCTCGAAGCAAGACCACGCGTGCCCTCACCAAGAATCATCACACCGGAGCAGCGAGCATTAATGGTGGAGACTTATGAACGGGAGCCCTTTACTTCAACTAAAACGTTTGCCAAAGAATTTAATTGCGATATGCAAACAATACGTAATCATTTACGACGAGCAGGTATCCTCAATAAAAAACCGGTTGTAAGAATTAGTTTGACAGAAGCAGACAAAGCGGCTAGAGTCCGTTTCGCTCGCGACTATAGGGACTTCGATTTTACACACGCCATCTTTACCGGAGACAAATGTTTTACATCGACGGAAGCCGGTCGCAAGCATTTATGGCGCGTGAACAATACGCAGTATGAGTCAAAGAACAGAAAAACCGACGGAGTAGTAGTCAATATGTGGGCCTGGATGTGCTCTGGAGGACCAGGGGAGCTCGTGTATATCCCCGAGCGGTCAAACGGTGCCAACTATTTGGAACTGTTGTGTGACGTAATGGTACCAACAGTGAGAGTGGTGTACCCGGAGATAGAAATGCCAGAAATATTATTTTTCCAAGGCAACTATCCCATACACCGCTGGCACATGGTTGACCATTGGATCAAGCAGCAGCCTTATTTACGAACTGTTCAGTGGCCAGTTCGATCCCCGGACCTAAACCCCTTGGAAAATTTATGGGCAATTATGGTTCAGAGATGGGACACAAAGAAGGAGAGAACGGAAAAAGCCCTTGTATCACATATTGACGAAGTCTGGAACTCTCTACGGGGCTCGGACCTCTGTGAGGTTCTCGTTAATTCGATGCGAAAGAGATGTGATGCCGTTATAGATGCTGGTGGCGCTCTTACCAAATATTGATAGTTTTGTTTCATAGGATACTTTCATTGTTTTTGTGTTTTTTTCTTGATTTTATTAAGTACTTCTAAGTTATTTTTTTTAATAACCTACTATATTTATTTAATTTAAGACTGGCAAAGTATGTGTAAAAATGCCACGAGAGAGTTATAATACAATTATTTATTTTTTTATCAATGTTGTTAATATTTATTAATTTGAATGATTTTATACTTAAATGTTGTCAGCTTCAACAGTAATGTGCATACATTTAAATTTATATTATTTATTTCTTATAATTTATTTTCTTATACACCATAAAAATCATAGTAATAATCTTTAATTTTAAATTTATATACAAAAATAACATATAATATTATTACATATTAGTATTTTTACTACTTTACCTTCCCTGTGCATCCCGTTTTTTTTAACAATGGTATTTTTTCGGTGTTTCCTTAATTTCAGGTTGTAAGTACATATAACCTCCAATGAAAAAATTGCCCCATAAATTATGTTTTTTTTTAGTTAAATGTCACCAAACGAGCAGATGGATTACCTGATGGTAAGCAATCAGCGCCGCCCATGGACATCCGCAACACCAAATGAGTTACGAGTTCGTTGCCGGCTTTTAGGGAAAGAGGTTTCGGATATTTAAGGATTGGGAAGAAGTGGGGGGAGGGGAGGGATTGGGCCTCCGGTGACCTCACGTACACGGTGAAACACAACGCTGTGGTTGTTTCACGCCAGTTTTCTGTGAGGCCGTGGTTGTTTCACGCCGGTTGACGCCTTCGTGCCGAAGCTTGGCTCACCCACACTTATAGAAGTAAACTTACTTTTAAACTTAATTACAGAGCATCGAGATGGTCTCTGTAACTAAAGATTTTTCTGCAATTATACGTGTTTGTGGTAGATTTTGTTTTAAATCATTTTATTCATATTTCGGGTGTAATTCATGTATGGTTCATGTATTTTAATTACCATTTTTATTAATTTATCCTTAAGAACAATTTGATCATAAACAAAACTTTTGTTTTTGACATATAGGTACATATTTTTGTGTCATTGATAATATTCAAAATTATTTTCAGCTTAATTTATTTTGTGCTTGTGTGTTTTTCTTATTAATTAATTGCTATACTAATCATGTTATTTTTTCAACTTATTTAATTGTATTGAACACATTGTTGTGGTGGTGTGTGTTAATTGCTTTTTTGGCTTTTTATCAAATCATGGAATTTAAAATGCGAATAACTTGTTGTATTTGATTTGGTATATAATATTAGTCCTTATGGTAGTCATTTAAACTTAAATAAATAAATAAACAACTGAAACAAAACTTTAGTTGGTTTTATTGTCTTTAATCCGTTGAACGACACGGGGGACAACATGTGGGCCACGCTAGCGGAGGATTTACCCTCAACAGCAATCTGTAGGCAATCAATGGCTTAACTAAATTCAAATAATTATAGGTTTTGCGGTTTCTCCCTATATTTAGTAGCTGCTCTGAAAAAAGTGAAAAAGATAGAAAGTGCTATTTGGTGTGGGCAAAATTGTAGTCTTACCTTTGAGTTTTCTTTGCCTAATTGTCTTATAATTATGTTCCAAGTATGGAGACCCAGAGCTAACTTATTCGGGCACGCTGTTATAGCAGCGGTAAGACCCCTCTTTGAGGAGCGGCATGAGAGACGCCACGGCGCGGCGTCCTCACCTTCCGCCTGACACTGATGCTTACCGGGCACGACAGCTTCCTGTTTCGGATCCGACGGGAAGCAACGCCCGGATGTCGTCATAGTGACGGGCACGATGTTATAGCAGCGGTAAGACCCGTCTTTGAAGAGTGGCTTGAGAGACGCCACGGCGTCCTCACCTTCCACTTAACACAGGTGCCCACCGGACAGAGCAGCTTCGGTACGTTCCTGTTGCGGATCCAGCGGGAGAAAAAGCCCGAGTGTCGTCATTGTGAGGACGACCCGGAGGGCTCGGTGGAGCATAAGGCAGTAGCGTGCCCTGCCTGTGCGGAGTACCGTTGTGTCCGCAGAGGAGTGATCGGCGGCGTCGACCTCTCGTGTACGGCCTTAGTCGAGGCCATGGTGCGGAGCATGGGTAACTATAGGAAGCTGTCTCCTTTTTCTGCAAAACCGGCGATGAT
Organism: Spodoptera exigua; assembly: GCA_902829305.4. NCBI lineage: Eukaryota > Metazoa > Arthropoda > Insecta > Lepidoptera > Noctuidae > Spodoptera > Spodoptera exigua. The sequence continues at coordinate 12,372,720 of LR824619.2, read as the reverse complement.
TGTAAAGGAGAAGGTTAAGCGCGTGAGGGAACTATCTTCCTCACGCCCAAGCCGCCGCAGAAGGCGACACTCCGTGATCTCCGGCCACCGTAAGCGCTGGTCTGCGGACAGCAAGGGTAGCTCGACGCCTGATCAGAACCAGACCCGAGCGTACGGCGCGTAGCGTTCCTCGCGCTTCAAAGAGCCAATAGACCACCACAGACGGGGCCGTACTAAGGCTGATGTTTAGCCGGGGTTGCGGGGTAAGTGCAATAAGTACCGCAGGCGCGGCCTGAGCAGGAGAAGTAACGAGTAACTTTTAATCAGTAAGAGTCTGACACTCCCTCTCGCCTCACCTTGAAGTCATTTGATGATTTTTCCCACACAAACAAAAACACAATATTTTACATACATACATTTTTTTCTAGGAAACTGTGAATTTGTCAAAGTAGGTACCTAATCAATTGAATGTTATTTATTTACGTTGAAAACGAAAACAGTGGTCTGATTATATAAAATATACGGGAAACTAACTATGTTTGTCGATGAGGAAATGTTTCGATATACATATAAGATTCCGTTGAGCCTAATTAAAACGGCAAATGTAGTGTTGTGCTATTTTAGTCGATTTTAATCGTATACGTTCAATAATAGTGCGTGAACAGGAAACTTTGGCAGCTGATAATCAATTTTCGAGTTTTAATTATTGAGTTTTGAGTTCGTTACTACTTAATGAACATTATAATAAGAACTGCCTTTTTGGTATTACCAGTATTTTTTCGTTAACCTACCTACTAAATAATCAGAAGGTAATAAATATATACCTTAAATAAGGACTGTTGTTTTGAGATTACCCCAGGAAAGGAACATCCATTAGATGTTCCTTATGAGTTTTGACTATTTTGTTACTCAAATATCGAACGATGGCACTTCACTGAAGATGAATTTGCGATCTTCAATTGTTTCACTAGAAAAAAGTATATTTTTTTTTATACTATCCTTCATTAACAAGTTGCATCGTGTAATTTCAAACTAAGAAATTCCTGGGATTAGTTCCACGTAAAGCCCCAGGAAGACAACATTATCAGTAGGTATAATTAAAGATTTTTTTAAAAAAAAAACGTTGCCCCACATTAATTACATTTTGATGTTCTTTATTAAGACACATTCTCCCATATTCATTAATAGCACCGAAATTCTGCAAAGAAAAATCACTAAAATTGTGTTTTACTATAGTGAAACATGGTGTTCCTTGACTTACCTATTTTTTACACACGATTCTCTTATTACGGGTCCTTCACTGCCCTCTTGGGGGTTGCGACCCGCAGATTGAAAAACATTGAACTAAAAAAATGTTTCCTTTTCGTGCCTTGTTTATCTACACCCCTATTGGCGAAAAGTAGCTCACACTACCTACCCATCCGAATAAAACTGGCTTGATATTAAATGGTAGTCGCACAAAGCTTGTGTCGTTAACACAGTTTAAAATTTTACTATAACTAAGTAAAGTCACCTTCAACTACTTTCAACAACAAAATTGTAATTAAAGAAAAGACACAACGCAAAAATTCATCTTGCTCCATTTTTTGTTGTACTTCGGCGAAGTAAGGATTTGGATTGCTTTATTGTGGCCATTGTAACAACTACGAAACACATGGAAAAATAAAAAAGTCATAGTAATCCTGTGAGCTTTGTTTCCTTATAATATCTTCGTTGGGTAGGGTGGGATTTTATGGGGTCTCTTTTTGGGAACAAAAGAGGTGTTATTACTTGCACCTACGTCTACGTACCTGCAAAAGCATCAATAGAATTTTGCTTAGTGTAAAGATAGCGCTTTTGTTTGTTTAAAACAATACCTTATTCTAAACAAATAGGCTGGGGATAGTTGTCGAAATTAGGAGAAATGTTCATTAGATATAGTTATTGAGAATTTTACAAAAAAAAAAACACCACGGTTTGGATTCTTAGAAAAAGGTTGTAAGTTACTGTAGGTACCTGAGTCAAGGTCGGAGTAAAATGTTTGTAAACAAACTAAAGAGACTTCTTCTAGCCGCGCCAAATATCACTACTTACCTATTTGAAAAAAGAACGCAGTTCTCACTCAGTTCCTATGTTTGTCCGCAGAAATCTCACGATTAGCTGAACCGATTTTGATGCGTGTTTTCTGTGTTTTTTTACCTATCACTTAACAGATTAAGAAGGTACCTATTAAATAAGTAGTTGGAAACAAACCACAATGTATAATGATCATGTTATAATTTAGAATATTAGTTATTAAACAATTATTTATGAGACAAGAATGCCACTAGCTTTCAAATCCGCTGAAACTCTTGTACTTAAGCCAGGATCCTCAGTAGGATACAACTACTGAAGTCCGGCTCGTCACCAAGCATGTCCCTGGGACACTATCGATAGTCTTGGATCTCGCAACTAAATAACTAGAAGGTAATATTGTAATATGATTAAAAGACTTGGATCTTGGATACTTGACTTTTATTGCACAGTACACAGTCGTGCAGCTCACTGCACCAGAGTTACACTGTCAATGGTAGTGATATGACGACATAGACAATTCTAGTGCGACAATGATTAGTATTACTAATCACAGATAATACAACAAATATTTGAGGTGAAGAAAAACTAACGAAACGGTGATAGTTGGCATTATTTCTATTAAAGCAACCTTTGTCAAAAACTTTCATAGATCCAGAGATTTTGAATAAATAGGTATTGGTTATTAGTCCCGGCCAGTATTCCATCGATCATTGATCAGAAAATAAACCCAAAATATGTATCCATCTCTACGTTTGAATCCGGAACATAATTAATTATCAATTACAATATGAAAAACGTTAGCAACCAACATTCCAAAGAAGTAATTAACTAATAGGTATTAGTTATACGAGTAGATTATTAGTACCTATATTTAACAAATTACTTAAAATTAGTTAAGTATCTACCACGCACACAAACCATTCGTTTTTTTATCTATGTGTTTGTTCTATGTACCTACATGTTAAAGGATTGCGCCTTTAATAATTTTGAAAATTAAGTCCCATCTATACTTAAAAAGGTTTGTTCGGAAGGTTTGCATTTGAATGTATGTAATAATGGGCAAGATGGAAATGGATTTGAGGGTACAGCGGGCTGGTAATCCTATTAACCAAGAACTGGCAGACCAAAGACAGTAGGTAAAGGAACGAGGAGGTTTTGTACTAAGTCAGTAAGAGTCTGACACTCTAGTCCGACAGTCCCACCCAGGATGTAAAATAATTATTTTCACTACGACACTACTTTGAACTGAGAATTTTGTTGTCCTTTAACAAAAGCATAACTTGCAACTATTACCATGCTTTGGCAAAATACCACGAATGAACAAGGATAGGACCAGGACTCAGGATAGGCTAGCCCTATAACAATAGAAAAACGAAAACTAAGAAATCTATTCAAATGACCATTTATTTTGCCGAAAAGCAAACGATCTCAAACAATGGCGAAAGATTAGCCGTTTTTAAGTATAAAAGTTTATTTTTTAAATTAGCAATTAAGTAACAATAGGGTTATTATTTAAATATTCTATCCTTTTCCTTCAATTAGTTTACCTTATTTTGATTTTTGCAGCTGTTAGATCATACTGTATTTAGTTACCGTCGTGTGAACATCGCAAGGTGCTATCGAAAAGGTTTAAAACGGAAATATCGATTTAATATTTCTTGTCTACAAATAACTATTGTGTGCCTACATACGTGGATAAAGTACCTTTTTTGAGTGCATGTGTGTGTCTACCTGTGCGAATTGAGAAGTCGTCAGGAGATCAACTAGTTTGGGTAAGTTTTCTCTATTTTAATTGTTTATCATTTCTATGTCACACGACCAGGTGTAGACCACCCTTAGATTATATCACCAATTACATGAACTTAAAGGAGTTATAATGCCGTGCTCTGTAGGTACATAGGTACTTATTTTTCGTTCAGTCATTCCCCACGAAGCATATAGGTATTGAGGTTATAGGTATAAAGGTATCATAGTCAATTTAAGTACGCAACATAGAGGATTTATTGTTGTTTTGTTTTGTTTATGTACGCACATTATTTATTTTGTTTTTAACGTTTTTTAACTTGAGTCTTGTACAAAAACTATAGGTACATTAGTTATCAATTTATGTATTAAGAATTTACTAAACAATTCCGTTTTGAACACAATTTTGTTATTCTACGTACCTAGATTGTTTGTGTAATACGTAGGTATGTATTTTTTTTTACCGCGCCTACGACCAGTTTAAAAATTGCAATGGAATACGTTTAAAAACGTTACATACTATGACTTAAGTAACGAACAAAGTTATGTCAGTAGCAAAACAGTAAACTATAAATAAGCAATCAGTTATTGACAATAACGTTTATCACAATCATACTCTTCACTTGATGGCCGACCACTTGTAGCGACGTTATTCCGTGTGTTTACATTTTATTATTATTATTTATTAGTTAATCATAAAAACGTACTTCCCGGTTATGGGTACCTAAACGTTGGTTGCACATCACGATTATGCATTATCCCTGATGTTTAACCAAATAATAAGGGGATTAGCGACACTTTCTTACATAATGAGGATAATCTCTCATCCTGTTGTGACAAATAGCCGGGCACCCTGCGCGTACGCACAACGCATGAAACCGTTTATTAGGGATGACATATCCATTGTATTAAGGATTTTGTATTTTAATGACGTGTGACAAAACTGCATCTTATTTTTTTTGCGTTACTTTTTTACTATTATCTAAAGAAATACGTTTACAATTAACTGTTGTTATTATTATTATTTAATTATAAGCTAATTACGACGCGTTTATTATTAATAATTCATTCATTGATATTTTACGGTGATTGTTATTGGTATCGGCAGCCAATTACACTAATTAGTCTTTATTTCCATAGTGCATACTGCATACTATGCGGACTGCGATTGTAATTTTGTTAATGAGTTAATTTTCTAATGAACTGTGCAACGAAATGTTAACACGAATCAGTTATCGGTAACTCATATTTACATATTTTTTTTATAATAAATATATTTGACATTTCACACCAAAATAACGTGATACGCTTTATTAAGCTGTACCCTAATGTATTCGGATCTTTAAGTCAGTTAATAAAATGTTTGAATCAAACCTGCCGTTCACTTTGATCACCGGGACAGTCTCACTTGTCAAAATAATGAAGTGACATGTCGTAAAAACGTGACAGTTACCGACCGTAGACAAATGAGTTTGACTAAGGCCCGGATTATATCGGGTTTGATGTGTTACCCCTTTCAAATTCTATATTCAAAGGGTTCAAATGTATTCCAAGGGCCATAGAACGCAGATTTGTATATTTTTTTTCATAGAAGCTAGGGAAATTGTAAAATTGTGGGTTAAGTGACATTGTTTGACAACCCTAGCTAAGTTACTTTCGGAAGTGCACGTTCTATACTTCCTGCTTATCTATTTTTTACACGAAAAGGGATGAATGAATGTGAAATTAATTGAAGGGACGTACTTGTAATAGGGTTACAGTTATTGGGGCAAGCTTGATCCCTTTTTTTATTATATTTTAACTTCTTCAAGAAGTCATTGAAACTAAAGTTAATAAGCACTTTTTTCATCGCAATGCAATGGCAAAATTGATATGCTGTGCACGTTTAATAACGAGCTGTAATGATAAAATTGATTAATATTTATAAAACTTGTTTTTAGGTGCTTTCAATAAGTATTACACTTAGCCACTTATGAAGCTCTTAACATAAATTTATTAATTACACACTCGATCACTTTAAAATGATACTGATCACTTCGTGTAGCTATTTTTTGTTTATTTATTTATATTAATTCTTGTAATAAAAGCTTAAGGTGATTACTACTACTAAAGCTTTAGGTGATTTTGGAAGAATATGTTCGGTTCAATAAAGCAAAATAAACACTTTGCTTTCTTCCTACATCAACGTTTGTATAACATATTACATTAGCAAAAATAGTTTCACTTTGATTCCATCGAAATTTAACTCTAATCTTATTTTATAGTGTAAATAAAAGAAAAGAATGAACGACTTTTATTAGTCCTTAGGTTTGCAAAGTCGATGCGGATTTTTATTTGTATGGGAATGCAACGCCAGGAATGCGGGGTCAGTGAACTTCGTAGCGGGAACATGGGGTTGGTACTACGGGATTACCTACCTATTTGTTCCCAACCTTACGTAAAATAACAATACGTATAACAAAACGAATTTACGACCCTTGTTAGTCTAACGGAACCCTAGCTTTATTTTAAAATTTAGTCCGGCAGGCCATTTTGACGCGCGCCTCGCCAATATTGCCAATGTAAATAATAAGTTTTTCTGTTGCCATGTCGATAAATGATAATAACCAATTTAAGTGTACGTAGTATATTTAATTTACAAATATCCGTGTATCCAGCTGGTGTTTTGGCAACAATGTGCCAATTACACAATTAATACTTAGTAATTGTATGTAAGTCGGACAGTTTTTCCTATTAAACTTAACACTTTTTTATTATAAATGTGATATAGGTACTAAGTTTATAGCATACCTACTTCGATTTTTTTATTCAATTAAAACTTGGTAGGTAGTAAGTACCTATAAGCCACCATTACCATTTATTATTAACCTACCTACCTGGATTATTTCCTACAAATAACTAAATTCGTAGGTACTTAGGTAATTAAATTCCAGATATTGGAAACTAATTTAGACTTAATTGTTAATACCTTATTAAGTTTATGTCAACTTACTTTTATGAAAACCTACAAGCTTCTCGTCCGAGTAGATACCTACACATACATAATTTAGTGTTATAAAAAAATTGAAGTCATTCAAATTTTTTTACCTATTTATTTAATTTTCTTCAATAGCTAGCTTTGCAGCTGTACCTACTTAATTTTTATTTGAGATTTTATGACATCCTCTGGATACCTACCTTGGGACCATAAAACACTGGTAAAGCTTCGCAGAAATATACAAATGCAACGTTTATAAAAAGGCTCGTTAATACAAGCATCTGGGGTCAAGACCTTCATCTCGGTTAAGGAACGCGCTACACCTGTAGTTACAGCTGCGGGACCTCACAAACGCTAATTGTTTGCTGTGTAGACGTCCAGTAAATAATACGTGGCAATTCATCAGAATCGCGCAGGCATTTCTGCTTCGCGCCATAATCCGCCGCCTCAGGAATGTTGACCGTCTGGCTTCGATATCTGCAGCTGCTAAAAAACAAAGCGACACAATCTCCCCGTAGCAAGGCCGGCAGCCGAGTGAGGCTCCGAGCACTACTATAGCGGTTTGTACCATCTAGCCGTAGCCGCCGTGTTCGTTCGCCTCCTCAATATTCAACTCGATGGGCCAAACACACACTCGCAAAACTACTACACACACATCCCCACTTTCGTGTTCTTTGAATGCCGCTGCGCTGATTTCCTTCTTCGAGCGACCCCTCCACCCCTCGAGACAATCGCGCTCACCGAAATTCTTCTGCAAAATTCTACTTCAAATTCATCTCAAACATGCAAAAAATTATATCATCTATTTACTTTAGTAAGTTGTGCTTACATTTAGATAATATCCCACCAGGATATGTACGTATTTACAGAGAATTTCGTGAATGACATCGAATTAGCCGGGACGCGCGGGCGAGAGGGGCGCTACCGCGTCACCGCGCCGCCGATTGCGAACGCCACCGACCGGCAACGCTCGACGACGACCGCTAGTCGCTACTCGCAGCGCGGTTCGTGCAATACGTTCATCTAGCTTGTAGTCGTGTCCACGGCGCCCATCGAATCGCACGCGCGGCTCTCCTTAGAACCGGCCGGCTCCCGAATAATGTTTCAGTGTTTGACAAACTCAATCGGAGGTCTCGGAAGAAGTATCGTATTTAATAATTTACACTGTATAACCGATCGCATATTCTCAGTGAGTGTTACGCAGTGTGTACGGAAAAAACTTTGTCGAAGATTCTGAAGAATCTTGTGTAAAATTGTGTAATACACCGGCTGCCGCCGGATTGCTTTTTGCACAAAACTTTTTGGTAAGTGTTGAATTTTGTGTTTCTTAATTTTGTTAATTCATTATATAAGCAGTGTTACATTAAATTTCAAATGTAAGTGGGTACTGAATACTTAGGTACTGTGCGCGCGGGGCGTTGCCGGCTAACTCCAACCTATACTATAGGTTTAATGAGTTTTTCTGCGAATTGGCAGCGCCCAAATTCTTTACCTTATTGTTGTGGCAAAGCAATTTACAATCAGAGTACCTGCAATTGTGGGTAGTTACATTATAATAATATTATCTCAAAAATTTTAATAAAAAAGTTTAAATAAAATAATTGATGTAGGTACCTACTTTTCTTCGCCGGTAGGTCTATAGGTACTAGATGCATATATTTTTTTAGAAATAATATTTCAGAACTACCTTGGCATTAACAGATATGTTATACCTGTATAGGTAGTTATCAAAAAGTTTATATATCCAGAATAAAATAATGTACACTATACTGTAATCGGCAATATCATTGGCCATTATTACATCCATATATTAAAAAAAAAATTGCCACGCTAAACAATATCACAGATTGTTTTTATTTATTATTTTAATAAATATTGTGAAATAATTCGAACTTGTAATTGTGTAATATTCAAAAGTTACCTCGATCTACCTCCATAATGTGTTATGCAGATAAAAAGTAAAACAAATCTATGTATGTTGATAATGGTTTGTATCAGATTGCTTTCATTGTGCAATATTTGTGAAATTTATTTACAAACATGAAACGAATATTTCACAAGTGTTCTATTACTTTGGTAACATAAGTAATTCGACTTTAAGCGCGTAATTAAAATATTTCGACTAAGTATAAGTAAACGTAAATAAATAGAATTATTTTTTAAGTTAATGGTACCCACTTACATTATTTTTATAAATAGTAAAATTTAGCGTAGGTATTAGCTTGTTGAAAATATTAGATATGTACTTGTTAATAGATATGAGCTAACAGTAAATGTGTGATTTGATTTTTCCCAATCTTTTATTTGGCCGAACCGCAGGCGTTCCTAAATTTTAGAAAACTTTAAAAACTATGTTTTGTGAACTTAAATTGGCTAAATTGTGTACCTAGGAACCTCTACGTAGTGTAACCTCACCTAAGTTTTTCTTGTGTGTTTATTACTTACGTACTTGAAGGTAGGGCGTAGAAAGTAATTAAGTAATCTCGTCTTCCTTCAATGTGCAAAATAAAAAAAAACTGACTTAAAAAAATATAAGCAAAGTGCCACTCATCAACGAAACACTGTTGTAGTACGTAGAGGTATGTCGCGTGCATTGCATTGAACGCTCAAATTAGCGGGAAAACATCTCTTTGATTTGCATTATTATTAGTAAACACTCATTTCGCGCCGATCTGCGCTTGTAAACAAAAACAATTTTACGGAAATCTTTATCAACTCCACTTAAACGATGCACGCAAAAAGTTGGCGGGATTAGTGATGGGACCGCTCTACTTCAGGTAAAGAGAAAATAACAAAAAAGATGGCGGGGGTGGGTGTCAGGACAATGACTAATTGTTATTTCTCAAAAGTGGGATAGGGCCCAAGGCCGATGTACTCTTTAAAATTGTTCGGTCTCGTATCCAGACTTCAGTCTAGTTTCGGGCACCGCAGTGGACACTTCCTCCTTAGTGACACTTAGCTTATAAATTATTGTGCTGTTTCGAATTGTGATTGTTTGTAAATAACGGTGCTCTTCTCCTGCAGTGACTAAATATTTAGTGATTTTTTTATAATTCGGTGTTTCTAAATAACAGCGAATTATTTTCGTGATTAGTGGACTTTGAAATTAATAATTGGTTTTAATTATTTTTTATCTATCTTCAATAATTATGAGGTACTTTTGTTTATTAATGTTCATTTTTACACAAAAATAAATTTATACTAAATTAATTTCATTTTGTTTGATCTTTTTTCAATATTATTTATTTTTTTAGACTTGCAAAATTTTTGTCAAGCCATCACACATTCATTAAACATTAAAAATAATTTTAATTATCATTATTGTCAAGCTTTTACTAGTTTTAACAAATCGTCATATTTGATTATTTAATAATATAAGTTTACTATTGTTGCAGACTGCGTGCGTTGTCCTCATCGCGCGCATCTTCCCTGTGATAAGAGGGTCCTGTGATATCGACGAGTTCGACTTAGCTTTAAAATTAGTTAGTGTTTAGAAATATAGAATTAAAAATGTCGCCACCGTTCGATTCATTCGTTCAGTTTGACATTTGGGAAGCCTTGGACGAAGATTCTGTGCGGTTGACACAGACTTCAGAATTCTGGAATCAAGTTCAATATGAAGCCGACGGATTGGACATACTCCCTCCAGCCAACTTTTCAGACCCGCTCCAAGAAAGCGATGAAGACTGGAGGGTAATGGAAACACAAGAGGAAGAAGAACCACACAAAGAAAATATTGTACACCATGATTGTATGTGGGCTGGCTCTTGTGCGGATTTAGTACATCCAGGAAACACATTTGTCCCAAGCGATCCGACAACAACACCAACCACACCTGGACAGAGTCTGCTTCGACGAGATATGTCACCATCAAGACCTGAAACTCCACCATCAATAGACGGCGATGAACCACCACAGTTCCGTCATTCAGTCGATGTTGCTGGCACAGCTTTACGCCTCTTGAGAGACTCCGCCGTGGTAGCAGCCGACCATTCATACACACTGGCCCGGCGGCACTTAGACTACCTCGGCGTGCAAACACCCTCTGACTCATGTGAATCAGGTCAGTATTTCATTCCGAATCATCGTCATTTTTCATCTCAGTTTTTTTAATACTATCTGTCTCTAATTTAATGTGTGCTTTCGTAAAAGCCACTTCTAAAATGCTTGGACGAACTTACAATATAATCGTATAAATATCTTTGTACAGCGTAGTCTCTTAGATTTGAAATTCAAATGTATGATTTTAGGGCCTCTTTTACTTATCGGGAAGCCACTAATACGCCGGCGACGATCGGTGACCTTAATAACAAATACGAACTGTTTACTTTTTGTTTCTCACTATGCTTGATAATAAACAAATATTTTTATTAATTACATACGCTCATTTAATTTGCTTTGGTTCTGGTTATTAGTTATATTCTGACACATACCTAATTTAGTTCAACATTATATTTATGAAAAAATATAACCAATCGCCAAGTTAGGTCAAGTGATTATATCAAATTTAGCTTAAAACACTGTCTATCTCACTAAGTCGTAAGATGTTTCTCTAAGTATTCGCAAAGTTGGGTTGACCGGGAATGTTGCCAGGACGCAGGCGCTGAATATAAGCGCGGGAAACTGCGCATATCGACCGCTATCCCGCGTCCCCCGCCGCGTCTAGACGCACCCGCTTTTCCGCTCTTCCGGAACCTTCGCCTATTGCGACCTTGAACGCCTCAACCTTCCTTAATGTCAGATTGCGCAACGTTTGTAGCCGGCCTCTCATCTCCCGGGAATGACATGTTTAATTAAATGAGAATCAAAGTTGTATGTAAACTAAGTAAAAGGTCTCACAACGTGTCGCGGGCTTAGACGGAACTAAGGTCATAAGTACATCGACCGAAACGTTCCGACCTTGATGCATCCTCCAATTGCAATCGGCGCTTCCCGCCGGTCGGGCGGCGGTGGCGGTGTGTATATTATTTAAATGATGGACTCGATCTTTTAAGTTAAAATATTTAAATGTTTTAAACTATTGATAATTTGGCCAATTCGGCTGTAGCTACTGTATAATAATTCAGTCGTAGCTTTTGGGAGAAAACTAAATAACATTGTCGACTCTAATAATTAAATTAACCGTAAGCTAAGTAGAAAACGAAGCAAAAGATACACGGGCTCCCTTACACTCGGCAATCTCGTGTCTAGCCCGTTACTTGTGTAAGAATGCAGTGGAATGAAATGGAATCTCATTGAAGTGTAGCTTGCTCGGCTTGCTGGACCGGTTTGAAACTCGGTATTCTCATGTCCAGCTTCGTCGGATGACAATTTGATAGACAGCGTCTCAACAATCGTGATAGAACATCAGTCGGTAAGCACCTTTTATCAGATAAGAATATCATTACAGATACCTTCTAACGACTCATTATGCATTCAGTGTCCGATTTAAATATGAATTAGAAATACGTAGTCATTAAATTAGAAATAATACAAGAAAAAAATTCAAAAGAAAAACTAAGTTCTTAGTATACTTAGGTATGTCACATCACTAGGTACTTCGCGCGGCGCAAAGAATTTACGACGGCGACGCATGCGCGGTTTTATCGTTTCGTAACGCCACGCAGCTAACCGTAGCCCCTAGATGTCACATTTTCGCGCCATTTTAGTTGTTAGGTACTAACTTTTAGATGTGTACTTCATAAGCTACCGTACTATTTTCCTTGTTCTCTTTTATTTTATATATGCATTTTTACTAGGAATATGACCTGTAAGTATTAAATACCTATATTTTTTATATCTTTTCTAACTTGACGAGATAAGTACCTACCTACCTACTTATCTATGTTTAACTTAGCGAGTGATTTTGAACTGATGGTACGACAAACTATTCTGGTAGATTGAAGTCTTGGTTACTAAATCATTACTCAATGTAGGTCACTGGTTAAGCTATGAATTATAAGTTCCTTTAAGGGGCAATTTAGGACACTAAGATCCGGTTTGTCGGGCGCCCTAAACATTTTAGTATCAATCAGTGAGCCAAGGCTATGTTCTAGTTAAAGTACGAAAGGCTAAATGTGCACTTACTTAACCTACATGTTAATAAATTTTACTTTCAATTTAAAAACACCGTTTTCAGCACCTATATCGGATTTATTATCTTAATAAATTGGAGGAATCGAATTTATTTACTATGGTTATGAAATGTCAAAGTTTCCCGCCATTCTTACGTATTGCAATTCAGTCATTCATTTTTATCAGACAGGTTCGCGTGCAATATTGTATTATGTACCATTTTTCTTTAGTCTTAAAAGAAACATTAATCGTGTCGCCAAGCGTAATAATAATAATTCAAAGGCCTCGGACGCGTAGTAAAGCAATTTGCGCGGTTTATACTATGTACTTACATATATGTAAGTATAAATTTAAAACAGTTATAGAGCTACCTTCATATTCTTCACGCGCTGTAGTACATAATTGGTATATTCATAGTATAGGTATTAGTTAATAAGTAATAAAAATAATTTGTTATAAAAGAATGCGCGCGAATTCGCATTCCCGGATAGTTTTACCTAAAAAATCTGTGTAATGTGATAAAATACTTTTGAATGAATGCTCTACTTCTGTTGGTATGTGTAAGTACTTCACCGAGTGATAGTTGACACCACACTGCCCTAAATACTGTGGCCGGTAGTTTAACAGATATTTAGACTAACCTAGCCTTGCGCCGCCCGCCTAGTTACCGAGCCTGGCCCACATTTGATCTCAATAATTAAGTATTTGCTTGTATGATTTATATTCAATAAGCGCCGATGTTAAATCAACTCCAGTGACAGTTTGCACAATTTGAGTACATGCAATGTACTTACTTATGAAAGTCATAATTAATTAAAATCGCATTGTAATGTTTCGCCTCGGCAGCTAATAAATTCAAAGTTTTATGTTTAATTATCTACGTGGAATAAAATCAATTTGAAAATACTCGTGATAAGAGAGTTAGAAACTCAAGTTCAAGCTTACACACATACTTCAATTAAAAGTACATTAACAGCCATTTAATAAGGTAAACAAACAAATTAAGTGGTTGTTATACGCTTCAGTGATCGCAACGATCACAAAGATAGAGAAAGTTTTTATCTGAATATTTCGGCGCGAATCGCAGCACTAGGCCAGTAGGGCAGTGTAACGAAAAAATAATAATATTAAATAGTATTTATCAAGCAGCGATAAAGTAATTTCACTGGTCGATCGGTATGCATATACATACGTAGTGGAAAGGACCTTGGGCCTTATCGCCACAGAATATGCACTTAGATATTTAAACAATCGGTATGAATGTGTTGATACGCTCACATCGCGATCGTAGCGCCCGCCATCTTGGCCTCCGCGCGACCGTCGCATTATCAATGCCGATAACAATAGTACTTATTACAACGTGACACCCTAACATAAATTTGTATTGTCTTATCACGAAAAAAAAACTAAAGCCACGCTGACGACTGATAAAACGACTTCGCAACAAGATAACGCTGTTACATTACTGTTTGATCTCGTAACATCGCGAAATATTTTAATGAGGAATGTTGTAGGTGCCTACTTGTATTTGGTTAGCCGAGCGCCGTTTTAAGTTCACTCACAACTCACACGAGCTGCGTAATAAGTCAAAAATGGCGAATACTTATCGAATCGTAAAAATAATACTTCTCTCAAGAATTGTCGCCAACACGTGACTGTCTCGGCGACTTATGTGATTAGGTGGGATTGCAAACAATATTCAATTCTTAACTTACATTGATATTATGTAATGCGCACGTTTTGACGAATTCGTCACATTAACAGTTTCGCGCGCTATGACATGGTCACCATATTCATTGTTTTAATGTTGCTTTGTATTTTAAGAGGTGTTTTATGTTGTCGTACAACCACAGCTGAGGACTGTGCTTGTGTGAGTTCAGTCAGGCATATCTAGTAATAAAATAATAATTACGATCCGGTTTCTTATTCGGTCGCAGATGGGCGTGGTGGCTGGTGACTGCCCGGCAACACGAACTACTTACAATGACGTAATGAACTGCCCATTTGAATGCTAAACATTAAGGAAGTGTCGTCTCTATAGGTTTTTTTTTATAAGTTATTGTAGTGTAGGACTATGATATTAAGGTTTTTACTCATTTAGATCTTAAATCAAATCGGTCTTACGATCGAGTCATGGGTGATCTGATCACTTAGTTGTTTGGCTTCTGTTATTCTTGTGTAATACTCGCCTACTATTATAATTACTGGCATTTAATTATAAAGTAGAAACTTGTATAATTAGATTATAGGTACTTGTATGTACCTACAAGTAATGTTGTCGCTAGGTGGCCCTACCCTACGTTGCGTAGTCTAGGTATGAGCGTGTACTAAGTTGCATAGTGTATCACTCCCGACACACCTAGTCCGTTACTCACAACAAAACTGCATGACTAGAACCTTTTCCAAATTAAAAAGAAAATGTAGTTTCACACTCGTGGGTTTACACACTTAATTCGTTTAGGAATTCGCATGTTTAATGTTAATGAGCCTCCATACACATATGTCTCATTAATTGGGTAATAAAAAAATGGTTGCGTCACATTTTGTACGCATATGTACCGTCCATGAACTTCCGCCGGTGCGAACACCACTCAAGGTCGCCCGCTGATGGTGGATCGATGCGCCATACGATAAATTACGAACGGTCTATTTTAGCCGGCAACGAGTGGTTCCCAGTAAACCAGATGACCGAGTTTTCTTAGTTGCGTAACACTACAGAAATAGTGGCTATCTGTCTGTATATTGATGCCTACGCGATTATTTGATACCTACCCTCGTATCGGTCCCTTATCTTTGATAGTAGCGTACGATTTTCGTCGTAGGTACCTAATGTGTACGTAGTATTAGTAATGAGTTATTTTTATTTGTTGTTTCCCACGTCTGCTCGGTGGTGAAAACAGTACCGTCATTATTATTTTGGATTCGATAAGCATGACGTATTAAGTAATTAAGTTCAGTGGGAATATGAAAACCATGATCAACATAGCAATTTAGCTCAGTAAACTGGTACGACTTACGTACTTCTAATTAGCGTACACTTACATCAGTCATACAGATATAAAATACATACAGGCTGTGCCAATTTTCAAGTTCCTGTATCAGTTACCTTTAAATTATTACTTTAAAACTTCTTACTTCCAAGTTCGTTACACTCCATTAGGATTATCTTTTTATCGCGACGACGAAATCGCTTCAGATTAAGTAAATAGGAAAATTTATGATAACGCAGTACTAACGGAATTCGCGACTATGGTGTTAGACTTTAGTAAAACGGTTATGTCCATATTGGCTTCCATTGCATTACATGAAAAAAGGTTTTATTTATTTTTTAATTAAGCCGACATTACGAGCAGGCTGTATAAGATGGCGTGCGCCGCGTGCGCGTCACGATAATTTTTAATTATCGTGCTCAAATGCCAGTGAACTTGGCCTCAAGCCGTGGCCAGCGGAGCGTGTACTAGCCCCCGCCTCACAGGTCATACTCGACGAAACCATTCTACTTAGTGTCTGCATTCCGTTTTCTAACGTCTTTGCTTGTTTACATACACTTGACAACAATTATCCTTTCCAAATTAGTGAACCACGCGAACATTTAGATTTGCACTGCTTCACGTTTATGATAACTGCATACTGTCGTTTTCCGGACACATCACCCCACGTTAACGTTCAACTTGTCCTTTCATTGAACCTACGCTTTGTGAATAATTAAAAATTAGAAAAATCTTTTTACGTCAAGAATCGTGAAATAAGGAAAATGTTTACAACGCTGTATGGCAGGGAAAACGCTGTAACGGTTTGAAATAACTGTCTACAAAGATCGCCGTCGATTAATAAGTTAGTCTGTAAAGTCTGCAAATCTATGACTCATTGTTTTCTCACGCTAAGGCTACCTAGAATTTGTGACTAATCAGGCTCTACTAGTTGCTACCTAGCTAACAATGCTTATTCATTGTTTATCTTCGAAAATGAAATTTCAGCAAAGATTTTATTAAAGTTCGACGTCTTGGCCGTATCTAGACATGAAAACATATGGGCAAGTATAAGAGAGAGAGCTGGCGATTTTTTACCCCACCACTTGTATACCGGTCGGTCGGGCGAACAATAAAAAGCGGATTATCTCTGGTATAAAATTGGAACGGCGGCGGATCTGAGAATCGCGTCTCGAGTGATGGAGATATAATAGATATGCACTAGACCGGATCCCGGCGGGCGGCGCACCGCGACAATACCGGCCGTATCGCCTTACACGCAGATCTGAAACAAATACTCTCTCGGGCGACCGTTAATCGTGTTGGCGCCACGGAGAAAATCGTCACGTGAAAATTGACTCCCGCACAATAGCCGCCTACGCGTACTGTGAACGTTATATTATTTACGTCTTTCACCCCTCACTATTGCCTTCCGATTAAACACTATGATCTACTATACTGAACCCCTTTATTTTGTCACTTAACTCTTTAGCTTTATTGTGTGTAAAATTCGACTAACAGTCAGTCTATCCAACGCAAAGTTATCCCAAATATGGAGATTCTGTCGATGGCACCAGTATGGTGAATCCTAATAGGCAGGGTGTGTCTATGTAGCTCAATATAGCGCCAGCAATCTTACCCACGCCTAGATTTAGACGTAAGCGAGGCGTGTTTGACGACAGGCGCCGATCCTCGAATTAGATCTACGCGTAAGCGATAAGCGTCTGCGTAACTATGCGGAAACGTAGTAAAAAGATCTTGTTCGTGTATAAATTTATCGTCGCGCCGTTCGATAAATGTGTCTGATGAGCATTTTTTTCGCGCAAAACTGCGCAATTTAATGAACCTATTTAGCCGCGTCCCTGACTCGCTATTTCGTAATCGAATCGGCCAGCTGCCCACGTAACTTGTTTCTATTTCTAGTACTTAAGCATTGGAGATTTAAACGGAAACTCTCGTCCTTGTTAGGTACATAAATAGCATTGCAAGCAACACGTTTTAGCTCGCAGCCGGTAACCTTTAATCACAATGAACCGCTGACATAATTATTTGTTGGTGTAACCGGATAGTGCAGGCGAACGGATTCCGCGAAACATGCACCACGGCGTAAACACGACTCGGACAAACGTCGACATCCGCACTTAGGTGCAACGCGATCGTGAAATGGAAGCCCGCACCTACATAGCTCATTCATACAAGCCCACAATGCACTCTCAGCACTCGTATCGCTTCATTGCTGCACCGGACGGAATTTAGGCCGTTTCCGCAACGACCACTATCGTGTTACAATAAGAGTTTAGATGTTAGTACACCGCTGTAAAAGGTGGTGGTATCCTGTTCATTTGGGAGTCGTATGCCTCTATGGTTGCGGTTCTAGAAAAGACAGGTATATTATATCAGTGAGGCGCCCGTGTTGAGGCGGCCTCGATGGACGCCATGCAACCCCGTACGTCTCACACATTAGAAATACCAGGCGCAATGCAACGTGATCGATAGTGCAGCTTTTAACTTGCCGACTGAACCGGTCCTGCTGGTATGTCAGTTAGGAACGTGTAAGCCAGCCGGCCGTCGTTATCGTGCAACTCTCACGTGACAGTTAATTTCGATCGATGCTTTGTTAAATGGTGGCGGCGGAGACCGGAAAGCGTGTCCACCGCTCGGTAATCCGGACTCCATTGAGTGCGGACGTTGCGGCACCGCGCCGCGCACGCGCTCTCGTTTTGGCGCGAATGGCGCGCCGTGACGTCAGGCGTCTGGATCGATGGCGGCAGACGCTGCGGTAGTACGACGGGGTCGACGCCCTCCCCCGCCGTACGCCGCCCCCACCCCCTCCCGCGCACCTGACCACTGCAGTCGCATCTCCCTGACTAGATCTAGCCCCCTACGATAGTATACAGATGTAGTTACGACAATCGACGCCCGCCTTTTATGGTGCTGTGAGCGTAATGAAAGATATGAATGAAAGTATGCAAGCGATGAAACTGTAAATGCGAGTGGGACTCTATAAACAATATGATCTTTTTTATTATATAGGTCAAAGTTTTAAACTTAGTTCTCTTTTGTTGCAGAGGAGGAAATAGACGTGGTCTCGCTCGGCACGCAGCAGCCATTGCCTCCATCGCAAACTCACGTACGTACGGACACCCTGCCCCGCGTGCCCTCGGCGCAAGAGCGCCAGCACATACAGCGCACGGTGGAGACTGCAATCACGCCGCGCTCCCCGCGACCTGCAGCCAGGAAGCGCTTGGTGCCACCGCCCAGCATAGCGGCCGCGACATCGCGTCGTCGTGCCCGAGGCCCCGGCCGCCGTGGACGCCGCTCCAACACTGACACTGACTCTGAGGCTGAATCGCCCGAGATCGAACGCCGCTCCATCCACAACGACATGGAGAGACTACGACGCATTGGCCTCAAAAATCTTTTTGATGAGCTCAAAAAACAGATCCCGGCCACTAAAGACAAAGAGCGGGCACCCAAAGTGGTCATTCTAAGAGAAGCGGCAGCTCTCTGCAAGAAGCTCAGCCACGAAGACATCGAGAGAGAAAAGCTAAAGAAGAAACAGCTCCAACTGGTGACGAAGTTGAAAAAACTACGCGCCGCGCTCTCATCGCGCTACACACGAAACTGAGCGCGACGCGCTACTGACTGGTAATCAATTTGTTCCGACTGAGGGACTGTACATAGCCTACTCGACTGGACACTTATGGACTGTCAACTTTTTATGTAAGTCGCGCTTCTCGACGCTCTAGTAAACGTTAGGAACTGTTTATCCAAGATGTGGTAGCGCGTTTGCGACCCCGTCCGTCTGGCCGGTAACTCCCTTGCCGTTTTGATTGCAAAAAATTAATGTCTTCAGTCGAGTCGGTCTTCGGGAGTTTGTTATATTTCAAAGAAAATTCAGCTTTTACGGCTTACTCTGCTTCTGGCAAGGTCTCGAGAGTATAATTATGACACTAACCGCCAGGTTTGTTTTGCTCAAAACGATATTTTGCAGTGCCAAAGTGAGCCATAAAACTGTTGTTAACGACAAATCCTAGGTCTTCAGTAAAATATCTTAATAGTTACAGACTGCTTCGTGAACTAGTAGACTGGTTTATACCTCTAAAATGTTTTTTGAATTTATCATTAAAGTATACATAGTTGAAATAGCACATACAGATTTACTCCGTGTTGACAGATCGAAAGTGATATGACATTTGTTAAAATATTGTTTCGAGACGTTGATATGAAGATTTTTTACTGGACCTTCCATTAAATAGTTAAGTATTTTAAAGGAGCATGAATTTGTCAGTGCTGTAAATATAATGAGAACGTGCAGGTAGTTGAAAAGCTTTGTCAGAGGTGGTCAAGCGCTTGTGAGCAGAATGGAGATGTATGGCCACTATATATGTTTTCGGCCCGATTCGCAGGATTTTCAATTTTAACCTTTGACTCGCGAGAGTGGGGTTAGTGAAGTGATACATCAATTACTATTACTTTTAATTGCTTTAAGTAAACTATTATTTTAACTGCTTTAAGTAAATTGCATTTTAGGATAGGCAAGCTTGTTTAATTAGTTTATTTTTGTTATTTTGTAAATTTTTAACACTTATTGTTTTTTACGTTAGAAAAGCCCTATTAACTCGGTACCAATTTTAGTTAATTTGGAATCGTTTGATAAATTTTGGGTCGTTTTAAATCGATAATGTTTTGTACAATAATAGAATGATTCACATACAGCTTCCATTATGAGATGATGGTGATGATTCATACGATTTTATGAGTAATGTGTATGCAATTTTATATCATGTGAAACTACATCGACGATAGCATGCGATTGTGATAACGGCTTTCTAGAGCGACTATTTAGTGAGTAACTACATAGTGCCCTTCCAGGGGTTTTATCCTTTTGATAGCGTTTTAAATGCGGCCCATTCGCAAAGATTTTATTTTCTTGATGCTTGAATTAGACCGTTCCTGTTCCTTGTTTACTATCACGTTTAGGTGCGGGATTATGTTCACAACTGTACTCGTTAAGAATATTCAGATAGCTTTTTAAAGTACTAAATTGCTTTCATGCAATCTCTAACCATATTCGAAGATTTATCTTTATTAAATATCGCTGCAAAAGGCACTCTCCCTAATGAGACTTAGAACCGTCTATCCTTTCGGGGACCTAAATACCTTTGTCATGTTTCTTAAATATTTAACTTCGATTTGGTGAAATCGTTGTGGACAAACCATTTGTACCTACGTGTGAACGGAACTTAGACACATGAGCGTGCTATCCGAAAGTGTGGTTCCCTTCGTTTTACGATCATCGTACCTTATTATAAATATAAACATTATTATTAATGTTAAGCCGTTTAGAATATTGAAATCAATATTAATTCATTCTCATGTTGGGATTACAATAGAAACACCATATTTCATATGATTTATGACATTAAAATAATATGTTTTTATGTAAATTGTATAATCTCAGCGACAGTCATCGATTCGTAAGAAAATAATAGACTGTGTATTTTGATAATAACATCAAGTCTTATAATATACCATATGATATGACGGTCCGAGAGGATCGATTAAAAAAAATAACCAAGACATAGTTCCTCATAGTACCTACTAATAGTAAATTTTGCATTTTTTTTCTTATATTTTTTTATTAATGCTGGTAAGTTAGTAAAGTACTCGCAATAGTTGGTGTTTACTGAATAATAGAACCTGATCAGAACAATAAAGGTTCAAAATTGTGCAGAAGTAGAACTCCGGCCGGTGTTGATTGTTTCGGTTGAGCCGCTTCTTTATTCTCCTGGTCAGGTTTCGAAGGTTGATGTTTTATCAAGCACAGGTCGGCAACGTGAGTGTGAAGGCTTTAATTGTGTGAGGAATGTGCCTTGCTATGTTCATGTACATGTATATATATATTAGGTTTATACTCGAATTAGTTGCAAGACATATTTTTTGTGAACGATGTCTACGATTAAAATAGCGCTGTTCTAAGTAGTGTACATACACAGACAAGAAAGTTATTGATATTAAAGATGTTTATCTTATCTTCCACTAGGTGATTAATTGTACATACAAGTGTAATGGTAATACTAAGTATAATTATACTTTGATCAATCCTTTTTACTAACGAGTCTTTTTCCTAGTAATCGTTTAGTTTTCTTAACTGGAGAGTTACGGATCCTCGAATGTTGTACCTGCATTTATTTTTTTGTTAATTCATATCTTGACATAATTAAATAAAGATAATAATGGTTTTAGTTATCCAAAATATAATCGGTTGCTTTGGTGATGATGACCAGTGTAATTAGACACATAAGAAAAAGTCAGTAGTTAAATGTTAATATGGTAAGAAATGACAGCTTTATAAAAATCGGAGACAGAAAGTGAATGTAAAGTGTTGACAAGTGTAAAACGAAGCACGTTATTGTGAACACTATTGTGACAAGGCACATTTCCACCACTGCCAAAATGGAAAGGAATTATTGATAAGTTTAGGTTGAAAACTGTATATAGTTAAGGTCGGGTTATAAAATTATAAGTCCTGTTATATGTAAAAGATTTCCTTTTATTCTTTGTGTAGTATCCTAGTTTGTAACACCTAGCCACCGCCGGTTGGGCCCCGCGGTGTAGTTATTGTGACGAGTGGGCCCAGAAGCCGGCGGAGGTGCGCGCGCGCCGCTACAGGGAATGCAGGGCGCAACATAGATTCCGCCTAATATTAATATTGCACTCTGCAATCTTTGAAGCGACGCTCTTAAGTCTAAGGACCTTTGTACTTATGTGACTAATTTTTTGGGATACTATTGTAACACAGAGATAGTTTTTTTTTGGTTTTGTTCCTTTATGTGTATGGAAACACTGATACATTGTATTGCATTGACTATACATATTAAACGCTTACGTCGGATCCGGAGAGAGCTTGGGAACAGTGGGCTAATTAATGTGATTTTTATACTTATTCGCTGTAATTTGGGATAAATAAAATCATTGTATTGTATAGTATAGATTCTGTGATTATGTACCTGTTGGGTACGTTTGGGTTTCCATAGCCCTATCTGGTCTGACTTAATAAAAAAAATCATTTGACTTTTGATTTTTATTATATTGTCCTTATTTATTCAACTACCCCTCACTAAAAACATAAAATGCCATATCAAAATTGGATTAGAAGCAAAACACACCACCACTTACACACACAACACCAATGCAGAAAATTATAGTTAAAACTATGGCATACTTTATAGTATTGAACCACTATGAAAACATAATTAATTACCAAATAATATTAACACAAATACCTAACTTGAAAGAAAAATTAGAAAAACATTGAGATAAGAGGCCATAACAAAAAAAAAATGAAATTTGGAAGTGTCAATGAGCAGCACTTACTGGTTAGGTACTTTTTTTTATGGGATAACTCTGCAAACGAGCAGACGCATTACCTGATGGTAAGCAATCGGCGCCGCCCATGGACACCCGCAACACCAAAGAAGTAACGAGTGCGTTGCCGGCCTTTTGGGGATAGGGGTTGCGGGTAAAAGGATTGGGAAGGGGAGGGATTGGGCCTCCGGTAACCTCACACACACGGTGAAACACAACGCTGTGGGTTGTTTCACGCCGGTATTCTGTGAGGCCGTGGTATCACTCCGGTCGAGCCGACCCATTTGTGCCGAAGCTTGGCTCTCCCACACTTAAACTAGGTACTAAAGAATACCTACTCATTTTATGTGGAATGAAGTAGAAAAAATCTCCATTTTGCCTCAATCAGGTACACATTGAAAATGGTGGAAGAATAATTGGCAAGACCTCATATCCCCCTAACGTTTGCCAGAAAGCAGGCAGAAAAGAACATAAATGACAACCACTTGTTGCCAATCATATTTGGCGGGAAAATGATATAAAGACCTCTTTTGCCCAGAGCATGGCGCGAGGAAATGTCAGAATCACACTAAAAACACCCCCGTTCCTTCTCCTGCTCTAGGCCGAGGCTCATGACCCCAGCTAAGCATTGGCCATGCTGGATCCCATCTATATTGGTCTTCTGGCTCATTGAGACGCGCGCAGAACGCTAGGCGGCGAATGCATGAACTGCTGGTATCGGATCGGAATCGCATAAAAGTACTTAAGTAATAGATAATTAGGATCCGGGAATCAAACCCGAGATTCTTTACTAGGCGGAGTGGGAGTTGATACTACTAAGTCGTCTACGTAGTCCGAACTTCGATACTTATTGATAATAATAATAATTATTATAGGTAGGTGAGTGTGTTTTGTTGTACTTGTAGGTACCATATTGATTTGGAAATAATCCACTCACCGCAACTCGTGAAGTTTTACCAGTTGATAGGTAAGTACCTATTAAGATTCAAAGAAAGAATTAGGCTATGTCCAGACAAAAAGATATTTCTGAATTCACAGCTCTGTACATTTTGTTAAAATCGAGTTGGAACTGTGCCCGATAAATTGTCAATAATTAACTAAGTTGTATTTGCTACTTAAATACTGTGGATGGATTGACGTCAAAGCCCTTAGTCCGACTTTCTTGAACTATAGGTTACCTATCATTAAAGTGAAAGAAGAAAGTCCATAATGCGCAATGAATCTAATGCATAATTACAGCATGTTTTCAAAACAAGTCGCTATCTATGTAAATATTCTCAATATACACAGACTGTTAGATATATGAAGAAAGAGAAAATGTATTTAGTAGATTAACAATGTATGAATAGAGAATATATAAGCATAGTTATATCTACTCGTACTTTCCGATTGTAAATAGATATGTCTATTAATAACAATAATTATCTCTTTGGCTGTAAATGTTATTCCTTTGCTGCAAACGAAGCGGAGCAAGAAGTTGACACTTTGACAGCCGTCAAAACAATAGTGAAGTTCGTGCGTTTCGGTTTTACGATGGCTCTCCGTGCAGTGATTTCTTCTAAAGTGCCTATGGTGATAATTTTAGGTGCAACAGGAACTGGAAAGACAAAGTTAAGTGT
Organism: Spodoptera exigua; assembly: GCA_902829305.4. Classification (NCBI taxonomy): domain Eukaryota; kingdom Metazoa; phylum Arthropoda; class Insecta; order Lepidoptera; family Noctuidae; genus Spodoptera; species Spodoptera exigua. The sequence goes on along the minus strand of LR824619.2, from coordinate 12,347,953 downwards.
AGAATTAGCACAAAAGTTCGCTACAGAGATCATCAGTGCGGATTCAATGCAGGTGAGTTACCAACAGACCATATTTGCATCACATTCTAACCTCAAAGATTTAATCATTATTTTCTTTTCACTGGCTATCAATAAGTGTCTGAATATATTTATTACACTATAGGAATACAAATACAAATTCAGAAGATCAATAAGTTTATAGTTTATAATAGTTTTTAGTTATTATTTTATGAAAAATAGAACCTAACCTCTAAGTAATGTTTTGATCAATATATCTTCAATAGTATGAGTACGGTGATCATGTTTTGTAATAGAACGTGTTGATTTTAAAAGATCTTGCCTTTATTTTCAACCACGGATAAGTTAAATTTATAAATATTCACAAAAATGCAAACATTTCTACAGATAGACTTTTACTTTTACCACGTCCCAGACAAATAACTTGTCAGGTACAAAATATTTAATATAAAATACCTTTTGATAACCTACCTTTTTATTAGGATTAAATCTTATATGAAAAACATTTCTAAGTTGACTGTCCTTTAATCAGAATCTTATTCAAAATTGAATAAGCACTAATAAGATACAATATGCATTCTTCTATCTAAAATCTTTGAAAGTTGGACATTAAGTATTTCTAGTAGGTTATTATACTAATCTATGTAGATAGATTAATTGAATGCTGGCAAAAGAAATTACAGTGGCAAAACTAAATGAATTTCAAGGAATAAAAGGTGCAGAAGTCGGTAAATAGTTTAGTTTAGTTAGTTTACTTAAATCAATTTCCTGACATCTATTTAACTTCAAATTCTATCTTATGTTATATGAAATTTACAATAAGATATCTGCTATTTCAATGTTGTGGCAGACCGGAGGTTGAGGCAGACTGGAGGCTGAGGCAGTTCCTTCTTGTGCATGAGTGTGTGCGTTTGAAACCCGATCTACAAAGTGTACCAAGTACCGATTTAGTGTTTTTATTTATTCTTTACTGTAGCTACTAAGTTTATATAGATACCACTATTAAACGGTAAAAGAAAATATTGTTCGGGAACCTGAACTTATAATTTCTATTATATGTTTGGATTTACCAATCCGCCTTGAGCAAAGAGTTTTGATTTGCTCAAACCTTCTTCTCCATGCCGTGTAGAATAGGCCATTGCTCAACAATGAACAACTGGTGATGAGTGTTTATTGTATTATTTTACAATAGCTAGTTAATGCCAATATCTTGCCTCTTTTACAGAGAGTGATCAATGTCTAATAGTATAATATGAAACAATTTATATAGTTGTTAAAAATGTAATATATTGGCTTAGTAGTAACATTTAGTTTCCCATACCAACGGCAGCTAGTAATAAGGAATTAATATGTTATTTATTGTATAAGATAGATCATCTTTTTGGTATCTATACCATTCTGTACAAGGAATAAATCTTAGTTTTAAATGTGGAATATAAATATTGTAGGGTATATGCCATTGATTGCCTTTTTGTCACTTAATTTTTAAATAAGCTCCAATCCAATCCAATTAGAATGTCAACAACATTTCTCCATATCAGACAATGTTGACTGTATGTATAAGAAATATAAGTAGATATCAAAGTTGATTGCATGTTTTCATTTTGAGTTTCAGTAAGCTAAACTAATTAGAAATACTTATTGGAGTTGTTTTAGTAGTCTAGTTTTCTAGTTAGTGAAGAAGATATAGCCCTGTACCCTGATTTGTAATTAGATTTTTAACCAGCAAATATGTAAGGTTCACTTTTTGATACATAGTACGTACGTTCGTATTATAGTGTATAGGTAATAGGTACACATGAAAACATTTTACGTACACAACTACCCCATCAGGAACCAAATTGGCGTCATATTTTGTTACAGCAATAAAAACACAACGGTACAAAAATAACCGTTACACTCGAAACCACCCCATCACTGACCCGGTCAACGCATACCAATTATTCCTGAACTTTAACACTACAAAAAAAAAACAATACACTATGGAATCCGTGCGACTTTTGCGTTCCACAGATTTAAAATTGCATGTAATTATTTTCGTTCAGTTAGACCCGCCTAGAACAAACTGGCTGTAAAAAAATCTGTCTAACAATGGGGCGTAGCCTGTGAATCACCGGTCACTATACTCATAATATAATGTTGCCGATAGTAAAAAAGAATTTTGATTTGTGGACACTTGTGTGCGCCCGAGGCAGTATTAATTTGCAAATGGCCGATTGATGGCGGTCAGGCATTTAAAAGTTAGTTAGCGATATGCTGATAGTGTTAGGTTTATTTTGTTTTAGAATTTAGTTAACTGATTTTGTATCCGGGTTGCTTTGCCTGGTGTTGCGATAGCTACTAGAGATTCTATTAATTGCCTGGCATGAAAAAAGTGTACTTATAAAATTGACTTATTTATGGCGAAACGTTTTAATTTTAAATAGGTAATTCAACTTTCGCTTCGCTTATTGTCATGTATTCTCTAACATTATTGTTTTTTTCTAATTAGGTTTCAGTTTCTTACAGGATATATTCTTATAAGAATAACTGAATAAGTGTTTAAATCGAGGAAAACGCGATGGGTATCCGCTCAGTTGTACTAGGTATAGCTTTTGCGACACGATGTGTTCTTCCAGCTTGGGCAGCTAAAAGCGAATTACGTGCATATATAATTGTTTAACTATACATATTGCATACTTGGATGCTGATTTTTTTCTCTTTCTAATGTCTATATGATGTTTCTCTTTCTAATTGTTAATGACAGTCGCGAAAGTATATGTCAGCCTTTTTATATAGAACCTCGATGCTTAATGGTCTCTCTTTTGTGTGCGAAGAAATTTTATTATTATATGAGAAGTGCGATGTTCCAACCTTCTTCACCAGAAGCGAATGGTATATAAATTTAAATGTAATAAATGCACAATTTAACGGTGTCGATTTAATTTAATTATACATCCACAACTGTTCTTCCAGTGTTATTATTAAACTTGTCAGTTGAAAAAAATTGCCAAACTTAACTCGGTAAGTGGATTGTCCATATATGGCAATGGACTGCATAATTTTTGTGAGTAATGACCAGTTGTTAGGTCTTGCCTTTAGGCACTGAGCTGATTAGGCTTTCGTATGCCTTCATGACTTGAAATGGTACGAAATGACAGTGTGAACTCACGCCATATACGACAAACTAGTTTCGCTTAAGATCGAAACTTTGTCAGTGCCTTGAGGGGATAAACTTTATGTAGTGGTATTTGTTTTGGGTTTTGAATGGATCAAATGAAAAATTAGTTACCATGTACAAAAAACTGAAATACCTACACATTCGAGCATAATATGTATATGTAGTTATATTTTTGAGTCATTTTCTTATTTTATTTTGATTATTCCAAATAATCTAAAACTAAAGTCAACATAAGCCTGTAGTGTTCTTTTCTCTATAATTTAAATATAAACCCCATCTAATCGAATATAAAAATGAATGTGTATAAAAATCTTTAAGTTCACCCGTATAATTATTGTTATAATTTAAATCGTGGCTCAAGAGATATATTGTTACATCCATTCTCACTCCCCCATTTTAATTTCAGGCTTCATTAACTCATAAAGTTGTTAAAATATTACTAAGCTCATCTGTGTACGGCAATTTTGTTATTTCTAAGAATTTCTTAATTTCTTTCTTTGTTTTATCTTTAATTATTATGATAGGCGAAATAAAGTATTGGAATAACTCCCAAACCAATATCAAGAACTCAATTAAAAGTTGGTTTTGATATATAATCACAAAGTTTTGGGGACAATTATATTTGTCACGGTAGTCGATGGCAGTATTAGGTTTTAGTTACCTGTTGAAATAAGCTTGTTTCTAAGTCAATTTGAATCGAATCGAAGCAGAGACGATATATGATTTACTTGTTTCACCCGAGCTTAAGTCTATCTCTCTGCCAAATATAATTCGACGAAGCTAGTTGGAAGCGACATGGATATACTTAGGGACTTTTGCATTTCAAATAAAAATTAGCTGGATGATAATGTCTTTGAATTGGTTGGTAAGGCTAAATCAGTTCACCAGGTTTCGCCAAATATTTTGCAAGACAATGAGACCGAATTTTAACTAGCTTTACCTCCTAAAAGGTTATAGCCACAAGAATGGATTTTGGTCTCCGTGCATATTCCCATTAAATAGCTAAATTAAGATAAATGTGCCCTATCTATGTTAGAGTGGGTTTGATCACAATAGGTCAATGGGCATGAATCGGGAACGACCTCACGGCACAATGTGCACCCTCACTTTTCGGCTATTGTGTTCCCTGCATTCATACCACAATCGTTTTATTCATACCTTTATTTTGATAAAAACAAATTTTAAATTATCTCGTGATGGTGAATTGTCTTATCTTTGGTAGCATTTGAGGGATAGTCGTTTTTATTTAGTAACAGTAATTATTCCAAATTAGTATAATTTTAATAATAATTAATTAATTGCATGATGTAGATAATTTAACGACATAATTTGCACGCTTGCTTGCAGGCTGAATGCAGTGACTTTAAGGATATAAGACCTTTCGTCATAAACTATGTATTTTCATTATAACTTTCGTGAATCATTCTAAATTAATTATTATGTTTTCGGCTTCTCACGAAATAATTTGACGAGATACTCGACTAGTTTCAAGCCATGCGAGAGGCCCATATTTATGAGCAGCATTCCGCGACACGCGACGCGGCGACTGTCGCGCTGCTGGGTTAAGCAGCAGAAACTTGTCGAGTATCTCGTCAAATTATTACGTGAGTAAGCCGAAAACATAATAATTAACTATGTGTTTCTTGCAAATAAAATGATTTGTGATATTTTCTAAGAAAATAAATAGAAAAGCAATTATTATAGAATCTTTCACTACTCTTTATCATAGTATAGGTTATCCTACAGAGAGATACATTGACTTCTAAATCTTCCATAAATCAGTGTCTAATCTCTAGTCCTCAGATAACGATTTATGGGAAAATTTGTCAGTCATAAACAATAATTACCAATGGGCATAACAAAAAATGGAACCTGGAGGTCCAATATTACTACCCTAGAGAGTTTGGGGAGGGCAAACAGATTGTCTGGTGCCAAAGAGGAAGAACAAACGAATCTTGCGCAAGTAAATAATTTTGAACTGGTCTAAAAACATTCCAGAATAGTCCAGGAAAGAAGAATGATCGTAGAAATAATATGGATAAAGAGAATCAAAGTGAGAAGACTTAAACTGAATAATTATAAACGATGTAGAGCTCATGTGCTAAGTTATTGACCCCAGAAATAAATCATTATGTATTATGAATTACGTACATATATACTATAATAATAAAATTTCGTCTAGTCACGCTGATAGTACTGATGTTCGACGGCAAAAAATTAAACTGTCCTTATCGAAATGGCTAGACTACTAACAGATTAAATGTTTGTACGTCAGTGAGACTAATTCTGCTGAATTGTTAAATAGCATTAAAGAAATATTAACATAACGTACACTTTGTGATTTCTCGAAAAGCCGGCTCATGTGAATTGGAACTTTCTTCTTCCACCAGTTATTTTATCAGTTACATATAAGAAAGCCACTTCATTTGATCCCATAAAAGAAGAAAGACTTAAAATTTTCTTTATGATTGTTCTATTATTACTGTATACTTGTAGTGAAGGGACTGTTCTGCAAACCAGCTTTAAAAAAAAGGCATGTGTTATATAGTTTTTCTCTTCTTTAAAGGACGTAAGTGACAGTAATGTAAAATACATCTGTAACCACTGTTACACCGTCTGCGGGTGTCAAGAGACGATTTTCTTGACACCCGCAGAAAGTCCAGTCCCCAAGTCGATACTTAGGGACTGGACTCTTTAACTCGCATTTTGTAATGACTCATTCCCTGCTCATCCTACAAATACCATGAAAAATATATACAATTATTCTAAAAAGATCTATTTCAACTTAAGACCAATTCCAAATACAAAAAAGAAAAAAAATAAAATAACTTTTTTCTGTCCGGAACCTAAAAAATAATATTTTTTTTGTCAATGTCACTACAAAAATGGCATCTTAGATCCGGTTTTAATAATGTTAAAAATATATTAACGCACTTTCACTATAAAAAAATCTCATCTTCCTAATTCTACAAAACTGAAGGCATGTATGTCGTGGGATTTGTACCAATGAATCCCGCATACCTCTTAAGTTTGTGCACTGAGTTACATAACCCTGTCGAGTAGCCTTCGTTCAGGTCGCTGTCACTATAGTATATGCAAAGATCTCAGATAAAACGCACATACCTGTGTGGCATTCGGATTTGTCTTCATTGATTGATTAAGCTGTTGTGAATAACCTTCGCACCGGTCGATGTCGTTGTAGTATATGCAAAAATGTCGATACTTAATTGATTTAAAACTTCTTATTTGAATTTTTAATTAATGGGTCTTCTGATAGTAGTTTGTAGATTTATGTTGCTTTAGATTACATCACTCCTGTGTTTTGTTAGTATAAAATAGTTTTAAAGGTGTATAAGAAAAAAATATATGCATAAGTACCAGTTTTTTTTGTTAGTCTCGAAAATTAAATACAAACCATTTATAAATATTATCTAGTTTATATAATTGCGTAATTTATTGACCATGATACAAAAATGTTCTTTTTGAAAACTTTTTCTTATTGGTTTTTAATTTATCAATCAGTTTATGTCAGCAAAGATAGATAGTTTGCAAATACAATAAAATCATGTTAAATGTTTCGTAAAAGTTCACCAAAGTTTGTTTAAGTTTTCTCTGAATCTTCCCTGACAATCAACGATGTAGCTACTGATGCACCGCTACACGTGCCACATATTTGGTTACACTTGAGGACAATAACATCGTGAGACAATGTTTAAACAACACGGATTACTTCCCAATTTACGTCTAGGCACAAAATTGTCACATTAGCGTCATTTTGCTACATTTGTGTAACTACAGTAGTAACATTTGTATGTACATTTCATGTTACCCTGATAATTTGGCATTATTCTATATGCTAAAACTCAATCTTATCAGGATTCAGTTGCTTATTAGACTTCTTCATTCGGATTTATTCCATCATCTCCCTCTAATCCTTAACCGACATAATTTAAAGTAAAAGTATTTGCAGTTTTTGCAACAAAAGTGATTATTTTTAATTAGGGTACGGCGTAATCCGGGGATTATCATCAATTGCGCGCATTTTGCTCTCCCCCATGACACTTAGAATTAAAAACGCGGTTAAAATATCTGAATATATTTATGGAACTAATTACAATCCCTTTGCTTTAATATTCTTTGTAATGCATAATGAAATAGTGGTTGAATTCCTGTTCCATGTAATTCTAATTAGATTGTTGCTGTGTATTAGATGGTTGGTTTCATCTTCTTCTGATGTTGTATCTTCAAAGCAGTTCTTAATTAGACAATATTAGTTTTTACTGGACAACGTCAGTAATACCCTCAATATCTGCCGAATACTATTTTTAGGTTGTATCGATCTCAATTCCAACAATTTGGCAGCAGCTCCAACAAAAAGGGCTGTGCTAATTGATTTCATGGCCATTACTCCAAATTCAATACAATCAACCATTTTATATGAACTAGATTCAGTACAGAAAGTGAAAATTCTTGTATGTAGTTTTCGCTTCTTTTCGTGGTCATTAATAGAATGAATCAAAGTCTAAACGTTTACATCTAACGAGTTTTAATATTCGACTCAAGGACAAACATTTTATGGCGTATCTAATTATATAATGTTGAAGCAATTTAACAGGCGAATTACTGAAAGATACTCTCAAAACGAATGCGTAGACAAGTTTTATTTTTATCTATTGTAACAATAAAATAAATGGAAGGTTTATTTGTAGCCTAGTTCCGAAATCTAAACATAAATATTAAAATTGTTAGCGATCAGTTCACACCTTCGCTTAGTTCGAGAGGCAAGTTACATCTGCGAATTCGCCACATACACACAATTTTCGGCAAGACGTCCGCTTGTTCGTGTTTGCATTCCGCAGAGTTCGACGTCTCGTCCAAGGCCATCTGCGCGGTATTTTCCGCCACCCTGCGGTGCCTCCATAGACCTACCAAGTTGAGAACTAAATATTTGGATAAATCCTGTGACTCCTTAAGGATCTTTTCATCGAATACTAGATAAAAATTGAGGAAAAAAGACACCAAAGGCCTTACAAGGATACAAAAAAATTGCGCCGAACTTTGCAAATGTCACGTAGTCGTATATTTATGAATTGTAAATGTAACCAGTCCTAAAGTTCTACAGAGCACAATGACGTCAATCTTAATTGTTCTAAGAATTAAAATTATTTTTACTTAAAATACGACCAAATTGAAAATGCTGGAAAGATATCCCTTTGAAATGGTTTCAGCGAAATACTGAAACGTTCCTTAAATCTGAATCTCACTTAATCTCCTCCAATGTTCCCGACAGACATAATATGTACGATGTGTATCTCAACATAGTTTATGTTGCGTTGTTCGGTGCCGGTACGCATTAAATAACCTGCGTAGCGTAATCCCAAGGTATTCTATTTCTGATGTTGTATTTTGACCCGTTTTCGAGTCTGCAGTATGGATAGCAGAATGTATCGGATTGCAAATACATTTTCGGAGTATGTATGACAAGGAGTTATCACGATAGACGAGAATTAAGTTATGCTGTGTGACATATGTGTAAACACTTGTGATCGTGGACATACTATATGTAGTTTGCCGAAGTGCCTCCGTGTGACCTTCGAAGGTATAATGGGTACCTTGGGAGGTGTTAACCTTCGTATCTACTCGGTACTATGACTTTTTATGAATGGCTGTGTCTCGATACCAACGTTTTTCTTGGTTGTTCTCTAATAAAATTCTATTTATTAACCGTGTCATTTTAATTGCCCTTTTTGTTAGCACGTGATTTCCGCTTCGGTTAAAAAACCGTTTCCATCACGAAAGCCAACCGAGGAAAAGTTTGATTTCTTAAACGAGCTTAAAATATTTTCCAAATGTTACGAGAACCTAATTCATTCAAAACTTTTCATGCTAGGACTTTATTATGACCAAGTATTTTTTTATTTCGTAACATATTAAAGCTAATGTGTTCTATAAAACCGGTTCTTTAAATTGGCGATATATAATTGGATATTCAATAATCTTTTCGAACTACAGCCTTAAGAAAGTTTACCGAAATAAACGGAAAAGTAATTTCTAAACTCGACTAATAAACAACGAATAAAAATTCAGGATGAAAGAGACCTCCAAGAAAACAGCTGTTCAAACAGTAAAATCTATTCTCATGAACCTACACAGGCGTCATTGCGGACATTTTTTGCGGGCCTACGTTATGTAATTTTAACTTTACGACGTCACAACTTGAATCTTTAACCTTTATGTATGTAAATGACCTAAGAATCTGCGAATTAAATTTGGAAGCGTTAGTACAATGTGTGCTATGGACAGGGAAACATAGTGACATCATGTGTACGCCCACGTTAAACTGATGCTCTCTGATTCATGTCATCTGCATTGCCATCAGCCATTACATTAAAATAAAAAGTAACAGCTGTAGTGTATGTTACACCGATTGCTTATGAATGATGATGATATGACTGATCATGACCATGGCTGTAATTGAGAAAAATATACATTTGTATCACTGCAAATAGATAAATGCTATTCATATGTCGCATTTTCATTTATGAATTTAAGACGTCGATTGGGTATAATTTTTCGATTAGCCTTGTTTGAATATGAGTTTATAAATATAATTTATTATTGACCCTTTGAACTTGGGAATTGGAGACCGCGACGATTTATATGTTTCCTTTTCTGTCATTGGAGCTCAATTTGATAGACTAGGTGTGACTTCATCGTCTGTCATTTATAGTAGATGCATATCGACTCTAACTGACCGGTCTGGAGGTTATTAGGGGAGACCTTTCTTCAACAATAAATGTCTTGTGGTTAACCATACCATGATGAATAGTTTGTACCTGACTATTTTGTCAATGTTTTTCTTCTGTAATTTGAAATCTGCGTTAGAGGAAGGCAAAATGGTCCCCCAGTTATATTCGTCATGCACCTCTTTTCACATATTATGGCGTTTGACGTACGTATGCCTTAAAACAATATCAATAAAATCTAATATTTTCCTCAATGCGAAGCTTAAGTTTGTAGCGGGCACCTACAGTCATATTTTGTCAGACATTTCCTTGTAAAAGGGTATGATGCCTATTGCCAGTCTGGTCTTTAGATTGAAAGTAGTAGAATTTTCAATAAACCAAATAATCTCTTGCCAGACTTGGGGATTTCTTGTTGCAGTCGCGTTTGCAATTACTCATTTTTCGATGACCTCATGATACCTGTAAGTGTATTCACTCCAAAATAGTTTCGCAACTTTAGACAACAATCCAAACTACTCCTGTGTCGTTGCGTTTGCATACAAACATAGACAATAACACGCAAATATCACCCAGACACGGAACAAGAATTTGTGTATCATAAAAAGAGTTGTTCCGTGCGGGAATCCAAGCCGCGACATGTTGCACAGTAACTAGTTCCCCAGCCACTGCGCCAACAGTGCAGTCTGAAACTATAAGCGTCCAGCTAGACTGTAGAACTTCAGTAACTAGACCAACGGAATAATCTTTATTTATTTACGTCTTAAATGAACTTTGAATGTTTGCAATGTCTGGCTATTAATGTACATTAGCCGGAGCAGGCGCGTCGATCTGTGCCAAGACTGCCAAGAGTGCCTTTGTCCAAAAACCGAGGGAATACGTTCTATTACTCATTGTTTATTTCTGATTATAGTTGTTAGTTTATAAATACTTGTTCACTCATTTGTTTAGATTAAGTGTATCCCTTTTGGATAAACGTTTTTGATAATAATACGTCTTAACAACAAAAAAGACAAGCATTTTGAACTAGCAGGTTCCCCACTGTTGGTCTTAACGACCATTTGTACTTGCGATTATCTTAAGAGCAGACTAGGAGACTAAGTATTTAACAGACATCCAACAATATTGTTTATTAGTTACTTTTACCTTTAAGACTCAAATCTCCAGCTTTGCGAAACATAAATGTTATGTCAAACCCTCTTATTTAGAAAAAGCCCATGGTCCAATAGTTCACCAAAAGACATCACAGGCGGTTGATGTTGTTATTAGTTTTTCCACCACCATGAGATATTTCTGGACATAGCTGGACTAAAAATTCCAGGTCAGGCATAAAATCAGATGTCTTTTAACTCGGCCTGTCTGTTTTATCACAGACTTATAAACCATCCCATCTTTGAAGATTTGGAAAAAAATGTTGGCATGTACTCGGTGCCGAGTTGACACGACTCGACTCGCTAATTATATGGTCACACGTAAGTTTAGTAGACAGACTAGACATAAAATAGTCTGGAATGTTCTATTTTGAACTTTCTACGAATATCCAGCCAATATAAAAAAAGTCCCCATTCTAGGGCGAGAGAAGACATTTGATGATTTTCCCTCCACGTAAAAAACGAAAGAAGTATCAAAATAGTTTTTATAACCTTGTTCTTTTCGCGCTAAAACTAGTGAACCCTAAATTATGGCAGTATGGCTGCCGATGCCAATATTGATTCATTTTGAACTGCTCTTCACAAAAATAAAAAAAAACAATTATCGTGTAATTGCAGTAGTTCAGTGTTTTACTTTAAGTATAATAGTCTCGCAGAATCTACAATTTTGATAAATGATGTATTATGACAATATTAATCTAATTTTTATGGGACATATCCATAAGCTTTAATAACAAATCTTCCCTTAACACTTGATTTGTGTCTTGCATAGAAAAAAGGCGCGGTTGTCGAATTTTTTTGCGTAAAAAGGGCGTTTACATTAACGTCATTGATAGCCACGAGGCATTAGCAATTCTGTACGTGTATTCGCCATTACAAGTGCTGCTAAATATTCTGCGGTTTCTTACATACATATATATATTAAATTAGTATGTTGTATGTATGGATATGTTGCTCACCAAATTCATTCACCTTTGTATTAAGAATTCGTTGATTTAATAATTTAGTTTGTTTTACTGGAATGACTTGTTGGTTTTTTTTTGGCCAGAATTGTAACTGCTTAAATTCTTCTAGCTTCGAATTGGCTTGTATATTTCAGATTTAAATTTTTGTCATTTTCTCGAGGATCGATCTTTTTTTAGTAAGAGAGTACCTAATGTTAGTTAGTGTTTTATGATGATGTAGGTACTCTGGTGAGAAAAAAAACAGTTCTTTATGGATTTAAAAAGAATATTAAATTTCGAAAAGTTTCTATAAATAAAGTATCTCGATTAAAATTCTAGATCGCACATAAAATTTAAGGAAAATTTTAACAAATCTAACTTAATATTATTTTAACCACTTAGTTGATATGCTTTTTACGATCAAATTGCTGTAAATTTCTTCTTAGTATTTTTATTTTCCGATATTTATTGATTTTTTATTAGTTATATCTATACTTTATATGCATTTAAGATCTAACAGTTAATTCTTAAATATCAGATTAAAGTTTTATTAGAAGACAGATCAATAAACACACAAAGTTGAACTTTTTGACGTTCAAAAGTTTATATACCGGTCCAAACTAATATTATAAATGTGAAAGTAAATCTGCCTGTTTGTCTGTCTTTTCTTCACGCCTAAACTACTGAACATATTTGTGTGAAATTTGGTACAAACATAATTTGGAACTCGAGAAAGGACATAGAATGATTTTTAAACCAAACATCTTCAGGAAATCATTATTTCACGCGAACAAAGTCGCGGGCAAAATCTATTTTGAAGTAAATGATTTGACTCTCATATTTAAATAGTTGCCTGCCCTACTTCGCATGGGGTCCAACTGCCTCGCTAATAAAGAACCAATAAAGGTGTACATTATTCAAGTCCATTAATTGAGGAGCAGGATAAGGAAATGGTGGTATTTACTCAGTAAGAGTCTGTAGCGACATCTATCGCACAACAAGAACAACAGCACCAATCACGTACAAGTGACATTTTTCAATCAGGGTAAACGATGATTTGATGATTTTTCACCATCAAATAAAAGAGCTATTAATGTTGTTCTTCGTTACCATAGACGAGGTTAAAAGTTAAACTCGTCCTGACATCACAGGTCAGATAGGACAAATCATGGCGATAAATCTAGTACAACAAGCTTCATAAGCTGTTTAATTACCTTACTCTGTTAAGTCTAGTATTAGTACAGCCCTGGGCCTCGAGTCTGCTATTACAATAGTGTCAGAATAGTAGATAATTGATTTCAACATTTTTGATTTTGATAAGTTTAGTAATCTACTAACACGATAGCGTCATTATGACTTTCCAATGATCAGTTCAATCAACCAATGACACTTAATTGAAATAATTCTTTAGAACGGTAATCTCGTACATAATGACCCATGAATATTTGCCATAATGCGGTTAATTAAATCAGTTCCTTTATTCATTGATTTACGTTTAGAATATGAATGTGCAGTTATTGTTTATGATTCGTTACAAGACATCTCGTATATACTATAATTCTATTACGACATCGCCGAACGCCAATGATCAGCCATTTTGAATTAACAGATTACGAACTTTTAGCAAAATGACAATGGAATCGTGTAGGAATGACAACACTTTGAAAATAGTAAACTTGGGCCCCTGGTTGCTATTTATTTATAATGTTGATTCGTTTTCTTTTGTAATTTAGTTCTAACCTAACCTAACCTTACTTAACTGTAAAGATTAGCATCTCGATTCTAAAGACAATTCTTTGGATCTTTCATTTCAGGTCCTGTATTTTTTTCTCTCTTTTTAAATAAACTTTCCTTCACATTATGTTTTCCACCTGTGTCGTGATTGCGTTTATAAACACAATTTCACACCCAAACCTGGAACAATGATTGTGGATCACACAAAGAGTTGTTCCGTGCGGGAATATCAACCGCAACACGTTTCGCAGCAGCCTGTCTTCGTCTTGATTGAGACTTAAGTTATTCTATCAAATAGATAGGTTTTAGACAATCATTCTAGCCAATAATTAAACAGCTAATTAAGCTTATTTGCTGTGACATAGATATAAGAAAACGTGTGACGTAGTCTGCTTATTGTCTCTTCATTAACACGGTAAAGTGTCAAAGAACTGAACTGACGTATTCTCTCTACGTAGGTACGAAACTCTTTTGTTTTTCTGTCATATCATTTGTTTAACAAGTCACATATAAAGTCTGAAGTATTTTAATTAAATGTGTCAAGTACCGCTACCTAAAGTTATAGACAATCTGTCTATTTTTCTTGTCTGTTATTTTTTTTTGTTACCCATTAATAATTTACAACAAATACATTGATATACATATTATTCGTAAACTACAAAAGTTTGTTCATAATGCTATTACTTAGTCTTCATCAAAATATTTTAGATAAAGGTATACATTTAATTCTAGTAACAAGGAATATTAACATTATATTAAGGACGTTGTTAACAATATTTCCAATCCTATATCAATATCAGCATCCCAAAACTGCAGAAAGTGAGACTTTAGTTTAAATTTTATATATTTTTTCATGATCATTTGTAAATTTGCGGGTAGGTAATTAATTACACGAGGAACTAGGTAAGAGGTCGTGCGTCGTGCGCTCACCGTAAGTATTGTTGGTACTTGGTACCTACCGTGCGAATTTTGTGTGTGTGATGAATTTTCGAAGGACAATTTGAACATCGTAAATGTTCAGTCACGAAATTATCCTATCACTAAATGTAAACTGCTGAACATCAGGAACATAGGTCTTCAATAAAGATAATCAGATCTTTTTGGAGGTGTCTTAAATCCATTTTTTAAACGTTGCCCGAATTTGTCATTTTTCCTGTTTGTAGGTGCGTTACAAACAAACATTTTTACATACACATCACATCCAGAGCCAGAACAATATTTTGTGGATTACAAAAATAGTTTTTCCGTCGGACCCGGGACACGCTACGCGGCAACCGATTGCCCGGCCACCGCTCTAATCAAGTCAAATTTCATCCTGTATTCTTTTAATATCTTTTCCTTGATATGTAACTGTATATACATTACAAAATCACTTCCAAGACCTGCCTCGTATAGACTAATCTAACGAGGACCTCATAAAACAAATTGCATATAATAACAGTATCACAGAATGGCATAACTTCTATAAATAACATGTCAAATGTATGCGTACGACAACTGTCTGTTCATGGAATTTCTATGCTGTCATCCTTAATACTGATACGAGATTGCTCCTGCTGCTTATGCAAAGGTGACGTTAATTTGTAATTGAGGTTATGCATTGATATGTCTTCTGTAGATTTAAGCTGTATTAGTCATGGACGTTTTAGATAAATGATTCTGATCAATGTTTGTATTTTGCTTCTATGCCTTTTCTAAATCTTATATTGTCTAGATTTATTTATTTTTATTTTTTAAAAAAACGTTGCCCCACTCTAGGATTTTCTCCTGTGTCGTGGGTGCGTTTACAAACATACAAATTCACATACACATCACACTCAGACCCGGAACAACAATTTGTGGATCACACAAAGAATTGTTCCGTGCGGGAATCGAACCCGCTACACGTTCCACGGCAGCCAGTTGCCCAGCCACCGTGCCAACCAACATAATACAGATAAGTCTAATAAAAAAAATACATAGATAAGTCTAGGAAAAATGATTTTATATTCGTATCTTTATGGCGTTAGATAGATTTACGTGAATTAAATGAGGAAAGCTCTACTAGGTCTTTATGACTGGGCAACTGGCTGCCGCGCAACGTGTCACGGGATCTTATCCCGCACGGAATAACTCTTTGTGTGATCCACAAATCGTTGTTCCGGGTCTGGGTGTCATGTGTATGTGAAATTGTATGTTTGTAACCGCACGACAGAGGAGAAAATCCTAGTGTGGAACAACGCTTTTTTTAATGAAAAAAAAAGAGCTAGATTTGAATGCTAGTACCATAAACAATATGTTCTATGCCGTCATCATTATTTCATTATGAAGATAATCGTCATGCACTTCAGCTCTGTCATGCTTTTCATTACGTAATTTGATATGTTAGGACATGGATTGGTGCTTAGTCAGTGCCAAAAATACCTTCGTCTGATACTGTTGTGGTTTTTTGTAACGGTTTTTTTTAATTACCTGGGATTTTAGATTTTGATAGGTATTTCTTACTAATCATCTTGAAGAGCCTGTTGACCTGTTCGAAGATGATTCTTTGATTAAAGTGCTTTAGGGTATACGGAACCTAGCTAACGTAGATGAGAACGAACATTGGAGTTCGAAAGGTCCGAGCCTTTTTTTGTAATTTTTCGCGGGAATGTGTCTTTTATTTTCTCACACCTGCTCCATTAACCAGCTAGCTTTATATATATTATGTTTTTTTTATTAGTTTTTCTAATATTGATATTTTGATAGTAAATATCTCCACTATTTAATACATGTTTTTATACAATACCTTCCTTATCAATCACTCTGTCTTACAAAAAACCGCATCGAAATCTGTTGCGTAGTTTTCAAGATTAAAGCATACATAGGGTTATAGGGACAAACTATTTTAGTGTTTATGGTGCTATACAATAATTTAATTGCTCAAATTTTTGGTTGGTTGCGCCATTTAAGGACGGCCTTGAAACTTCTGAATTTCTACAAAAAATTTGCAAAGTATTTACAATTGGTGGAAGTGCTTTTGTGGTGTCAATACTTTACTTTTAATTTGTTTTAATGAAGAAAAAAAAATGTGGTGTAAAGGAATATTTGGTGTATGTATATTTGTATTGCTTTGGGTAGGTCTTTACATGCTATTAGCACTGTGGAACAATTTTGTTAAGACTTTTATACATTTTTTTATTATATTTCGCATTCATTCAAACGATATTATATCATAAAAGTATCTTAAATTAATAATGTCCTAAAGTTAAAATCATTTATGTTGCTTTTCTTTAAGTTCTTAATGACAGACCAAACACATTCTCAAATAATTTGGAATTGACACACTTAGTTTTCTTGTAAGTATTATATTTTGATTATGATAATTCTTACAATTTTATACTTATTAAAGATTACTTTTATAATATTATATAAATTCTAAAATGTGTCTTGTTTTCTAACACCGTTTTATTATAACCTATAAATAAAACAAATACATACAAGTACACATTAAAATGGGGAACAAAGGCGCAAAGGAAAAATCCAAATTCTTAGCATACATTAAACGAAAAACCGCACGTACTATGTTAATTAGATTTTAATTTATTTCGTTTAGTAGTTGATTGTATTGTCATGCAAGCAATGTACGCAATACACCGATTTACAAGTTAACATCTCTAAAAACAATAGAAACTTAATTATATTATACAATATAAGGTCGAACTCCCAGTTTGTAGCGGATTATCATAATTAGGTGGCCATATTTGATGACACAATTTGATTTATAATTCTTTACATTTGGCTAATGGTACCTAGATTTAATCGTCGCCCGATTTAGTTTGTAATTAAGATCGATTTTATTTAAGCTTGCTTTGCCTGCTTGTTAATGAGGCAAATCATGGGTTGGTTTGAACATTTTAAAAATAGGATAAGTGGTAAATTCTTTTGCGTTTTAGGAATGGGATGGTAGAACAAAATGGTGGTTGATAGGGGCCAATGCAAACGAGAAAGGAAAAATAAAGTTTGTTGGGCTCTTTGAAACAGGAAAAGCAGTAAATATGCGTAAAGGTCTTAAATAAAGAAACAGACATTTTGAACTAAAACTGTTCATTAGTAAGGTTATTTGATTGGTTTTAAAATTATATAATAAATAAACTACTTGGTGATGACGACGTACTATCAAATTACAAATAGCTGCCTCGTCGTCAGGTGTACGACCGTTGCTATGCAAAAAAACGACGAAATTATTAAAACCAGCTTAACAGTTGGAAAAATATGGAAAACTACTTTGTTGAATTCTCATTAAGACTAAAAATATATTTGGAAACATATTTTTTTGTTGTAACAATGAGTAATTCCGGTAACGTGCAGTCACTGATATAAGTAAGCTGAAACCTTTCCTAGAAACTATAGGAGCCTTAGTATCAACTAACAAGTTTCTGTATTGTAAGCCAAAAAACAGCTGACGCTTTTCAAAGCTTTGCTATGAATCAAAACCATAACCGAAAAAAATTAATTCCGCAATTTGCATGCTTAATTTTGTAGTAAACTCGGTCTCACACGGCAAAACGCCCAAAACTTGTAATATGAGATTTAATCAAATTCTTTGTATCGTCCTGTTAGGCGTGACCTTCAACATCTACAGCAGACTGTTTAACATCAAACACTAGACAAAGACTGCGCAAAAACGTGGTACGCGGGCGAAGTAAAACACTACACGTACGTCGTACAGGTGAGTCCGAAGGCCCCCCGAAACAGTCTCTAGGCGGAATGTTTCGCGACATGACATCATGAGCCACTGACCCACCGAGGCCGTCGATTCTATTAGATTACACTATTCAACGTCGCACTCGTTCGCCGAGCCATTGATCTTGCCATGTTCTCGGCTTTTAGTGTTCTTGCATTTCAATTGGGCGATCACGTTCTTTTTTTAAAAAAAATAAACAAATAGGTAGTCTGTCTCACCGCGATGATTATTTTTATGTAATGCTTGGGAAATATGCAATCGATGTTCCGGATTGTATTGATGACGATGATGATGTATTCGAATGAATAGTTGTGATTTTTATGGCAGCAGGTGTCGAATGTTCGATTGTTGAAGCTTAAAAAAATGCGAGATAATTTCCAGGAAGTCGTATACGAAGTTGATAACAATTCGGGTTTACAAATGCAAATAACTTCTTTTTTATTGTTCAATACGAATAAGTGTTTTGCGAAAAGTTTTTCAAAGTAAGTATAAACAGTCGTGCTTGCAAAAGTAAGTATCGTTGCGCAGTCCTTATAAAATATATAAAGAAGTAAATAACATTCGTGTTACTATATGAAGGAAATCAATAAATTGCGTGGCTTTGGAGACATATTTATTAGTACTTGTGTCTCCATTCCCACGTCGACTGAACGTAAAGATTCGATGAATGAGGTATCATAAACAACACTTATCCCACGAGACTTTGATTCGGCTAATTGTACGTGGAATTATCGAGAGAAGTTAGTAACATTATTAACTACTATTATTTTATAATTTTTCATTCATCGATTGTTAGTTATTGTAAAGGTACCGTTTACATGTAAGGTCGTCAGAATTACAGTAAAAGATTTTGATGACTTCCTCAGGGAACCATATTAGGACCACTGTTGTTGTTAGAAAATTATTGTTTTCTTTCGATTAATATTACGGTGTCTGTTAAATGAGCTGTTATGTTATGTCGTAATTTCTTGATTAGTTCGGAAATTATTTCCTGATATCAAAAATATTTATTTAAAAACCTAATAGAATACTAGAGTGGCTTCCCAGTTGTTGTTGTACTTTGTCATACGATTGCATGCTTAATAAGGTTTCAATAAAAACTTGTTGTCATTATTGATTTAGCTTCGACGTAGTTTAAAAAATTGAATGAATGTACATACATAAAATTATTCATGCATATGATCACGCTTTTCCTTTACTGTGTATGTTTTTACTCTTATAAATATTTAAATAGCACACATCGTCTGTACGTTGCTTGGAAATACTTTAGGACGAATCTTAACGTCCTATTGCGAATACGTTGAATATTTTTTTTTTCTATTGCGCCTCTATTTTGTCAAATATTTGTGTTTCATCTTTAGTTGAAGGAGTGTCTATAATAAATTCAAAGGCTATTCCTGTGAGTAGCTAAGTGAGTTTGTATTTGGAATCCGTTTTTAGACCACAATTTTCTTTTATTGTAAATATGGGAGTCTTTATCAGAAGAAAATGTTTAGGATAAAATTTATTTAAATTTAAAAATACAAATTGTGAGTTTGACCAGAGCTTTAGCATAAATTGATGTAATTGTATATGAATGTCAAACGTAATTTTTTCTATTCTTTGCCAGCGAACTAAAATTGATGCAAACGTTTTCTATTTTGATATAAGTAGTACCAAATATGAAAACACATTATTGTTTAATATTTTATTAGTAAACATATATGTCTAGGCTTCCTAGACACGGGTTTTTGTCACAATAAGAATCGATTCAAGTGTTCGTTGTTTTATTTTGATTCCTCCATTTTCACAGTTAGTCTACAGCAAGATTTTCCTTATTTCGAAGCGTACTATTTTATTTATGCACAAAGTTTTTGCTAGCTATAGGACGATGACATTTTGAGGTCATTTGTGTGGTCGCCGTCTGTTTTGACACGTGTATCAAAGAATGAAGTGTTTTTAATAGAATGTTTTGTTTTGTTTTCTACAGGATTAAGGTTGTCGTGTTTCATCCCTCGTTGTTTAGGATCAATTTGCCAAGAGATTTTGCTTTTGATGTTTCGTATATTCATTGTGTTAATTATTTACTAGTTAATTTTACACTATATTTTTATAACTTATGTTTCGATTAATTATGAAGGCAAATAATGCTTACTTATCTGATTGATAAAATACATTTAAGAGAAATATTATTTTGAATAGTTTATATTTTATTCGTTATTTTGTAATCACACACAGTTGCTGTGATATAATGCTAGCTAGAACAAACAATGGGTCTAATATTTAATTCAGATTATTAATCATTTGGACTTGTCTAGTTTTGGCGTAACAATTATTTCGTATGCACATGTGAACTCAATTAGCTTGGGAATTATCTCATGGATGCAATAAGACGAGTGGCATTGATGATGACAATAATTAAATTTGTCAAATTACGTCTTCTTTAATTTGGAATTTATTTATTCTGCGTAAATTAACAGGTGTAGCCGTCGTTGATCGGACCGGTGGTCACCTTGGTTGCAGATGTGTTGATTTGATTATGAATTTCTCAATAGTAACCAAATTAATCGTGGATTTGTTTTCTACAGCTATGAGCTCATCTACTCTTATATGGGTGTTAAAACTTCTGATGTTAAGTGCGTCTTGGACCTAAAAGTCAAAGAGTGAAGGGAAAAAATTAAAGATTTTTTTTTTTCATTTTATAATTTGGCAAATCAAAGTCATACTGTTTTTGGACGTCCATGCTCATAGCTAAACGGTTTTAATGAAAGCCACCAGAACATTTGATTTGTGTTGCGGGGTAAGCGCAATGAGGCACCACGAACTCGGCCCAGAGCAGGAGAAGGAACAGGGGGGTTTTTAGTCAGTAAGAGACTGACACTCCCTCCCGCCCGGCCCTGGGTGGGAGAAGTCATTTGATGACTTTCCCCTCACAAAAAAAACCTCGTCGTTTGCCTAACACATAAAAAAACACTGTTCCATAACAACCATTAATATTAGAACTCTTTAAGATCAGAAATTCGCTATAACTTATAAATATGTAAAAAGCACGTTCACCAATAAAAGATATTGTAACTCTATGTTCCGGTAAATTGTCCCAAATCTCCGTCCATTTTTCCTTATAGTCTTTTCGATATTGGTTTTTTAGACATGTTTCTTGGACTCGGACTTTTTTTCTAGTTCGAGTTTAAGATGACAAGCGTTAAGTTCTTGGGTCTAGAAATATATGATTTATATTAGGTGTTTGTTTATGTTTTATTTGTACATGGTCCGTTTAGGTATCTCTTTATTTTCTTCTGTCTAGATTTTATGGACTTTCTTCGAGTTGTTTTTGTCACTGATTATTTTCTTTTCAGTGATGATGACAAGATAATGTGGCCCCATAAGTAATGATTGGCTTGTGCTCTGGGTATGTCTTACCTCTTCACACAAGTAAATATGGTTAATGAATCTATTGATTTTTTTTGATTCACATTATACTTAGTTCGAAATGATAGCATTATCTTATTTTCACAAAGAGGTCATTTATCTATACTAATATTATAAAGAGGTAAAATTTGTAAGTTTGTATGTAGGGGGTAATCTTTGGAACGGCTGGTCGGATTGCCAAAATTCTTTACTGATAAATAACTGCAATGTTTCTGGGTGCTATAGGCTATAAAACCGCTACGATTAAATGGTGCCGAGCAGCGGGTAAAACTGCGCGATAGTAGCTAGTAGCTAATAAACTACTTGGTAGCATAACAGATTTAAATTAAAACTCTAAAATTCTGTTAAACATTTTGCCTGAAAGAATTTTATTTTCGATAAATTATCCTACACACTAAAATGCTTCATAATATATTAAATCTTGCGCAAGAAATTTCAATCCTTTCTATTCATTAATTTTCTTCTCAAGACTAATGACTCGCGTCCTGTTACTGAATTAGGAGAGACCCAGATCCGGCCATGTGACATAATATATTTAGTAATACGATATATGTATGTACTAAGATACCTACACGTTCTGTGCTTTCTAGTAGGGCATTGAAGGATTACCTTGCAGCCTGTAGGTATCTAATACTTTTAGTTTTGTCATGATTTTTCATCATGTCTGAAAACATTCGACTGATACAATATTAGTTTTAAAAGCCCAAAAATATAAAAAATGACCCCCTAATCGAATCTAAGCTTCGTATTTAGAAGTCTATAACCTTCACACTGCAGCGCGTGTCTTGTAAAGCGTATTTTGCAAAAGACCAATAATTTTTGTCTTCTAACCGAATATGAGACGAAATTTTGATGTCGAAACGTCCGACTGTACGAAAATATAAAATGAGTTGATCGTTTACTACGGTAAACTAGAATTATACGCTATGTAGGTATTTGTTTGAAAGTGAAATTGTTTTACTCCGACCTGCCATTGTGATGGTTGGCCCGTGACACAACCTTGGTGGGTCATCGCAGCTCACATGGGGATTGTAAACAAAATTATGGCGTTTGTGTGGGTGTATTGTATTGTATTTAGATCACGAATTTTGTGTTTGGTTGTGTGTTTTTAGTGTTTTGGTGATTAGTGTTGGTGTTTCGGTGTGTTGTGTGTAGTGTTTGGGTAGTTTTCGGATCTATTTATAGGCGTTCAAGTTTTTGCACTCGTTAATGTGGCTAAGTATGTAAATTGCTTTTTATATTAAATTATCTTTGTAAAATATACAGTGACTGTTTCGGTTTTTCGTCTAAAAGAAAGGAATTGTCACAGAAAAAGACTATTTATGTCACTTTTACTTTTAGCTGTAGGTACAAAGCACACAAGGCTTTTGTTATGGCCTTCATATTATTCCCAAATGACTATTTAAATTTGGACTGCACGATAGTCTTAGATTTTTATCTAATCGTCACATTTTTGCTAATATCTCGTTGGATTTCATCATTCGCTTCACTATCTAGCAGTTATTTAAATATTCTTTTGTATATATGAATGTATATAATGTGACAATAAAATTAATACGTCGTGATTCCAATCGTTCTGAATATAAGGAAATAGACCGTTCTACTGCGCAGTAATATTTTATTCTGTTATAGGACCTGTTCTACAAAACTGTTTGAATTTAGAATGTTTTATTCTAATGTAGATTGTTAAAGAAAAGGATACTTTATGAGAACAAGAAAGAAAAAGAAATATGGTTTGAGATACAATGATGGTAGGAGATAATTGAGAAGCCAAGTAATTTTGGGATACAGACAGAATCATGAGGTTTGTGCTTATTAATTTTATATGATTTAAGTTCTTCTAAATCTTTTCTGACTTAGAATCGGTTCAGTATGTACGAGTATTCTGGTTATATTCACTACAGACTGACATCATCACAACATTTTAGTACTTTATCTTAAAATATTTGCTTGTTTAAGAGAATTTTTAATGTCTAGTGTCTTATAGGATCTTCAGTCTTGAAGGATGGCACATTTGCAAAAGAAGAGTACAATTGAAATTTTAAGAACCATGATATCACAGTAATTTTAATAACATGTATATTGTCATGTTACATCTCGTTATCTAAAAGTGTTAAGTGTACATCTTCATCTGTTCTCTTTAAAATAAGATTTATATCAAAAAACACAAGGACATTATTAATATTAATAGATCTTATCTGGCCACATAAATGTTCTTCAGTATTTGTGAGACCATTGCCACCATATTTTATATCATCAGTGGACACACTTGTATTATATTTAGAGACATCGTCAACCAGTTCTTCAATTTACATATCAAAATGATTTGAAATTAAAATAGATTCCCTCACATCTTATAATGCGCAAATCGTATTGTGATTTTAGTCTGTAACGTAAATATCGTCACGCCTATTTCTCATTGGGGTTAGCAGAGGCAATTGAACCCCAAAATGATCCCATACTGATATCCCTCGTTCGCTTCTTCTTCATTCATTAATTTCTTAACGCATGCTCGTCGTTTGTGGATGCTGTTAAATGTATGTCGTAATTTATATTTGCTTACTGAATCTTTCTTCTTCTCTTTCCTTATATAATTTGAGTCTAAAATGTTCTTCAGACAAATGCTGATTGGTTTCAACCTTAACAATATGTAGTATACCTTTATAATATCACTGACGTAACAATGACAGTCCATTGCTACTATGACAAAGAATGTTTGCTATAATCTCTACAGTTTTGCAGACGGTTGGAGATCAGAGATCAATTCAAAACGAGCAGTTATATTTGTAACAGATTCAGAAACAGGAGATTCTCCTTGTTTTGTCTCTTTAGGTCTCTAGGCAACTGTAATTGCTCTAAATGACCAATGGCAGTTCTATTCAAATGTGATTTTAGGAGACTTGCTTACTTTCTCACGATTATAACTAATAACTAATTTCAATCCTAAAGAACAAAATGTTGAAAAACTAATTAGAGTTATTCAATGACCATCACCAAATTATATTTTAACACTGGCCATGTCATACGGGCGTGGTAGCCAACGAACAGCCCTAGTTTCAATGTACCTATCGAACTGACACAACATTAGGCAGTTTTGAGGACTCCTTATGTTGGATGTACCTTATAATGTCCCTTGCCTAATTCCTAATAGCTAATAGCCATTCGTTTTAGTACAAGCGATAGAGTAAGAATAAGTTTTGTCTTGTCAGATATTAGTATTAAGACTCTGTCGGTAGTACTTGATAATTTGACTTGCGCCCTAAAACTAATTGCTTAAATAAGGGAGAGTATAGAAATTTTTGGACCTCAACATAGTCTTCGTGAACTTACGTTTTCTTATTTTATAAGATACTCGTATACTGGAAATTGAGCAGATCCATTATCTGATGGTAATCAGTCAGCGCTTCTCATTGACACCCGCAACAGCACAGGAATGAGAAGTGCGTTTTGGGTGTGGTTAGGAAATGGAGGATTGCAGATGAAAACTGGGGATTTAAGTATTTCAAGTTACTTTGTATCGTATACTAGCTCATTCATAGGCTGTAATGTCATAAACCATCAGATTATTTTGCAAAAGCGGCTTTGCAAAATCTTTATCTTTAGTGGAAACGTTTATAGGCAATTTGCTACTACATCTTGATGTTTTGAAAAAAGAAGAATTGATTATGATTCTTCTAAGGAAAAATGATACACAAAATGTCACCCATCAGTACTAATAATTAGGTGTTATGAATGTCACTGGTATTGGAAAGCAAGTAAGTCTAAAGATAGAAGCTATCTTTACGCTCTCACTGGTATGGTGTCAGCAGAATACGAAGCGGAACTAAACACAAGTAATAGTTGTAGAGATTCAATTATTGATAGTCGACAGGCTATTAGAAAGTTGCAAGTCCTTATTTTTCGTGTTTGAAGAAAATAAACCTTATTTTCTTCTTTATTTAGAGGTGACAGAGGTATACATCTCTGTGTCACCATTTCTCCAAAATAGTAGGCTTTTGGATATTTTTCATAGAGGGCAAACTCATGTCTTTGATCTGGTGACCATTTTCAACAATACAATGTCAGACAAACGGATCAGACGTATCCTTGCACTACAGTATCATTTGCGATTCTAATACTACAATAAGCGCTATTGTATTCACCAAACGTGGTTTAAATTCTTTTGCAATTATCAAACGGTTTGCAATATTTATCAGCTCGACCAACATTACAGAACAAATAATACTTGCACTTGAACTTGTAGTATCGGTCAGTACATGTTTCTTTATCGAAGACACTGATATACCTAAGGGGAAGTTGCTTTTCAAGGTCAGATCCCCCAACCACCTAAATAGACCTTGGAATTAAAAAAAAAACGCGTCGCGTCACGTTGACTTTAATAAAACTTCTATGGCGTCGTAAACGTACGGTTTGGCCTTGTCAGGTCATTGACATAGCCTAGGTTTTGACGTCAGACGATTACACGCTAGGCAACTGGGCTCGGCACGCTCGAAAATTTCAAGGCTAACCTTGCTTCCCGAAACTTTGATATGTATAAAATTGGATTGTTGGTGTAATGTTACAAGTATTCGATAATTTTGTTGAAAGTTTAGATTTTCCAATATTTTGTCTATCTTATGAACTCATCTTCAACTCGTTCTGAAGTGTTTTCTTTAAAACTCTTCTTACATTTCATGGAGCCCAGACATTTTAGAGTGGGTCAAAAATGCCGGTCGACAATTATTCTCTTCTTACAAAGAAGGTAGTTCAAGTTCCCTCTCGGAAAATGTTGATACTTAAAATTAACAATTACTTCTACAATAACAAATAACAGAAAAAACCAACTATCACTTTTAAATTGTAAGTTAAGACAGTACAGTACCTTCCTACATTGAGGTAGACTAATTGATAGGTTTTTTAGACGTTTCTTAATTGTTGTGTAACTAACTAACTTAATCACATTTTATTCCTAAACCGTAACATTATGGCGAATCCATTTCCGTATTTAGATTTGCCAACTTGAATATGTCTGGTTCATTTAAGGTTAATTTGAAGGTTGGACCACGGAAGTGTCTGCTAAATCGACGGTTGCTAGGCTGAATTACTTAATAGACAAAGAAGAATATGGTAATAGATCTGGTTTTGAAGGAGGAAGAGGTTTTATTATAGGTATTATAAATTTTATAGAGGTCTTTGTAGTGGTAGTAACCTCTTAAAAGGTTGTAGAATCGTTCTTCTTTACGCAGAACTATAGAGTGACGAAAGATGTCGATGAAGCGATAAGTAATTGAGACGTTATAAAATTATTCTACTTCCCTTGAAACCAGTCTTTTACCAAGTTTAGGTTCAGCATCTTCTTTCTTTCATTCTCCTCTATCGGACGCCAATCTAACTTCTTCTACTGTCTCATTCTTTACGTGATTTATACTATACGCCTTTTCTTTCTTCATCCTTAATGTTTATCTGCTTGATGTGATCATCGTAGATTGTTGATAAACTGTTCTATCGTTACGTTTTAAAAAGATTTTCGCAGGTTTTCCTCTTACTGAAGAATGTTGGAAAGGAATAGCGTGTTTAGATCTTGTTATGATTATTCTAAACTAATTTCCAGAATCGATTATGTTATCAATGTAATCTACTTGACGCATTAAGTTGAACACTTCATTTCAAATTGTTTGTTGACGGATAACCTTTTTAGATTATTATCACTTAACACAACCTGAGGAAAAGGGGTTGACTATGTCTTTAAAAATTGCAACCAGTCCAGTAACCTTGATATGATCATTATCATCACCAGCCTATAAGTGACCACTGTTGAGTAAAGGCCTCTTCTCACACGGAAAATGTTTGAGCATTTAATCAGAACGCTTGCTTAAGACCGATGTTCAAATTGTAAGTCTAGGTTTTGCTTACGATAATTTTCCTCACCGTTTCTTGATTTCAGTGGCATCTAAAAAGTTTTAGGAAGCACAGAAGGATAACTCGGGTCTTAGAACTCACGCCTTGATTAGCGACTTCCTTAAGCTTTAGGTCACCAAGATACTATAAAGTTTGACAGCATCCTTTGAAATTTTCTTGGCTACCGGCTTGCAATCCTCAAATTCTTTTGTTTAGCCATGAAACCAGCTGGTTTTTTTTTATAATATCTTTGCTGGGTACATTCAAGGGTCAGCTTATATTGATTTTTTCAAGTTTCAGCTTATATTATTTTTTACTTTTTTTTTTTTTACTTTACTTTTTACTTTTACTTTACTTTATATTGATTTTTGGTTTGTACTATCCTTTCATCTAAAATTAATTGCTATCATAACTATTGGTAGGTAGATGCCCTTATTTCAATAAATTCGCAAAAAAATCGCAACGCCAATATTTAACTTATCTTACTCGTGCTTTGTAATTGTAATTTTTGTTTGCCTGTTACATACATTTTGGTGTCCTTGTGTTCGATTCTCCTAAATTGCTCGATCGATTTTGATCATGTTTTTTTTTTTGTTTCAGGTACTTTCAATTTCGGATGGTTTGCAGCTAGAATTTGTATTTTTCCACTGTTTGGAGCAAGTTCAAAGAAACTGGAGTTTAATACGTTTTAGTACAGAATGTCCGAATACTAAAGGACATCAGATAACCTTATTATGGTGTGATTTTTGTGGAATTTTAATTGATATGTAATTTAAAATAATAGTAATATATGGTAATATATTTCATAGTCAATGTGTTTGCCATTACCATATGACACGTTATCTTTATGGGCGTTATAGAGCTATTTAATAGAAGCTGCACCTGCTTAACGAATGAGTTCTTCTTTTTAATCTTATGTCGGTTAAAAATAAATCGAAACGTAATCTCGAATGTAATTTTTTAAACTCGCAAATTAATGGAGACATCTATTTAGCGAATTAATAAAGGAAAAGGAATAAAACATGAGAATAGTTTTATCTCAGTGCTAAAGCGGATCACGTTATAATTCTTTTTACAACTCGTGTATTTTTTTCTTAAATCCTAAAGCTAGTTTGTCTTCAGAATAATAAATCTAGGTCGTTAATTTTTTTCTTAACTTTTTCAATGTTATAAAAAAGTCTATTTCTGATTCTTAGTTCACGTTTATATTCGACGAAATGTCGTTACTTTTAAAATGTTCGGAGAAAATCCTCCTACTGTTGTTACATTAGTCTATTTTTATTGACGATTTGTCCAGCATTTTATGCGAAAATGTTGGACAATATTAGATTGCGTACCGAGTTTTAGTTTAAGATGATTGCATTTTTAGGTAATTAAAACATACAATTTGGAATATGGATTCTCCAAAACGACGTAAATTATAGATTTATTTCGAGAACCTGTTAAACTTAAAATACTTATATTACGTTTTAATTCAATATCTTCGAGGGTAAGGCGAGAGAGAGTGTCAGACTCTTACTGACTAAAAAGTCCCCCGTTCCTTCTCCTGCTCTGGGACGAAGTCACGGTGACTCATTGCGCTTAACTCGCAACCCCGGCTGAACATAAGCCCTATAGGGCCCCGTTTGTGGTGGTATATTGGCTCTTAGAGGCGCGCGCGGTACGCTCGGGCTGCGTCCTCGGCTGCAGCAGAAAAAGGAACGAGGTATTTTAGTCAGTAAGAGTCTGCCATATCCTGGGCGAAAGATGTTACGTCATGATTTTTCCTACACAGGAAAATAAAAAAGTACTTAGAGTACTTCAAATCTATTCTCAAGAGTCTCGTAGACGTATCGCACCCGTTGCGTGTTATGTAAACGGGTCATAACATTTGTATTGGGTTGATAGCCTCATTATGCAGCTCGTAAAACGTCTCTCTATTTATATTTAACCACTTACATACAGATTTGTGGATTCCTAGATTATCTACGTGTTCAACATTTTATATTTGAGATCGATTTCAAGATTGGCTTTGATAGAATATTAACTTTTTAAATGTTCTACTGAGAGACTGAGAAAAGTATTGACATTGCCAACCTTTTTTTTATTATTCACAAACTTATTCATTAGTCGAGTTAGCTAGGTCTAATATAAAAAATGTAAGGTGGAAGGAAAAAATAAAACTTATTCCAATAGAGAAATCGTGTCTCTTATATAAATGGTAGATTTTTTTTAAACTAATCATATTAGAATAGTAATAGTAAAGTATTTATACGAATTATTTCAACTTATTCTCACTTATCCATGTCAACAAACATTGATCCTTTTTACTTAAAGTTCGACACTCGATAAGTTGTAAGTACAGGATGGATGTTAGTTACTCTTTCACGTAAAAACTACTGAACGATTCAGAATGAAATTTGTCACAGAGATCGATTATAAGTTTGAAATTACTAATGGGCTACTTTTGCTTGTTGATGAAGTAGCTGAATATGAACTCTGAAATGTTTCAAGAGGAAATTGAGCAAGCAGTACCGATTAATCTTGTGAACTTCCTAGGAACTGCTTTAAAAGCGCTGACTTCGCAATATGACAATATATTAGATGTCGTGAGAAAATTAACCGTTCACATGCATAGCACGACCATTCCTTACTTTATGGACGATTTTCCCAACCACATTTTCCGTTGCCAAAGTACCCGTGTGTGCAAGTAAATGTTCGACAGAATTTCAGTGAGTAATCTGAATTCTCTTATTCGGCGATGTAAAATTACAAAGTATGTGTGTTTTTTTTATGTGATGCTAGGTAGGATATGAGTAAACGGATTACCTGATGGTAAGCAGTCAGCGCCGCCCATGGACATCTGCAACAACGAAGGAGTTACGAGGACGTTGCCAAACTTTTGGGGATTTGGAATTTGGAGATTTTGCGATTGGGGAGGAATGTGGGAGGGAGGGGTTGAGATTTGGGCCTCCAGTAAACTCAATCACACGGCGAAACACAACGCTGTGGTTACTTCACGCTGCTTTTCTGCAGGGCCATGGTATCAAAAGTAAAGTTCGTGTTGTAGTTGTCGTTTGAAAATGAAATTTTACTATAAAACATCAGCTTTTTTTTCTCCTACAGTCACGTAACCCTTCCGTTAACCGACCACATTATTGACCCTAGCGGTTGAAAAAGACCGCGCGATTTTACCAGCCAACTCTACCACTCAGAAAATAAGGCACATTCAACCCCCTCCACAATAAGGGAGCCTGTTACGATAATATTCTAAACTCCAGCATGATTATTTTTTCCTGGTATAAAAAGTAATGTGTTTTAGCAACAACATGCCACTCCAATCAAAACTCAAACCTCGACACAAAAAAATAAAGTCGATTTTTAACTGCGAACTGACCAAATTAGAATCTGTTACACCATACGGATAGGGGCTTTTTGCAAATATTTAAAGGGCAATTTTTGTTTGTGTGCGTTTAATAAAAATATACGCGAATGTTGCCAATTAACGCGGCAATATGTTGAGTTGTTCTCGGAAGTCGCGATAGCAACTGATCGCGCGACCGTCGTTATCGAACAAGGATTAACTGGCAACTCAGAATGTGAAAGCTTCCAAAAATGGCGGTTTTATGGCGTCGTATCCTTTTAAAAGTGTTTCTAAACAAATAAGAACGATGTCGTTAAAGTTATGACGAGTTGTCCTTTCGTCCCTTCCGCTGTACTTAATGTCCTTTATTGGCCAGTTTATTGTGCAGCCAATTAATTGACTTACAGACATTTTTTTTGAAGAAAGAAAGAAAGTAAAAGATTTATTTCTTGCAAAAAAAAAACAGATAAAATAGGTTTTTTTTTTGTGAGGGGAAAATCATCAAATGACTTCTCCCGCCCAGGGCCGGGCAGGAGGGAGTGTCAGACTCTTACTGACTAAAAACCCCCCTGTTCCTTCTCCTGCTCTGTGCCGAGGTCGCGGTACCTCATTGCGCTTACCCCGCAACCCCGGCAGATAAAATAGGTACGTGCACCTTAAATCCAGTCAAACAGTAAAGTATACATTTTGAAATGTATTACATATAGTACTATAAATACAAAACAAATAATCATGTTTTTCAACAATATCACGCATCACCATGTCATAAGAGACGGCCCTAAAATTGACGTATATGTGTGCGAAGTAGAACAGAAAACTGGAAAGACGAATTCTAGTTACGGCCCACTCATTCGGTGTTGTAGGGCGCCGAATCGAATTAGTATCAAATGGGGTGTACATAACACAATTACACCGACAAAATAAACACGATTGCTATGTTACTTTCTTCGCGAAAATTCGCTTACTTTTCGCATAAAAGGTGTTTGTGCCTTAATCTTAAGCTTCGGAGAACGAATGAATGAATGGGTTTTGTAACGGCTTCGGTTTTGAATTTAGAAGGTTCAAGGGTGGGCGGTATGTTTTCGGTTTTGTTCAGCAGTTCATTCAAATTCCATCATCCATCATGTTTAGTGTGGGAGGGAATATTTTTCATATTTTACCGTCAGACTGGTTTTATGCGAGGAGTACAATGATTTGATTTTTAGTAGACTTTCATGTAAGTGTTGGATAAGTCTTAAATCTGTGTGTATGAGGCTCATTGATCTCTGTTGAATCCACGCAATTAATATTCTTTAATTCATCAAAACCATTCGCTTGGGGCTATTCTACTTAGCTTAAAAATTATTGTGTACGATTTGTAATTAGAATAATCTGTTGTCGATTTCCAACTCAGTTTTTGTGAATACAGTTGCGTTTTTCAACAACAAATACATTCTTGACATAGCTTCGTATTAGGGCTAATATGTTTTCCTTCAAGTTAAATGATTAAACAATATCCACAGAATGACGCCTAAACAATTACGCAAAATTACTTTTAATGTCTAGTTTTGTTTCTGAGGTCATTAACGTAAACCCTTTTGACCATTGTTCGCGTTACACAATATTTTACTAAACGAGGTATCATCAGAGATTGTCAATGAACCGGCTACCTTGACATGTGTACGAGTCACTGTGCCACTAAGGTCTTTGTTATCCATTGCGGTTTTTGTATACGATGTTCTGACTTCGTCTCTAAGTTTTGCGTCAATGTATGTTGAAATGTTATGCGGGTAATTTTCCAGTAATTGGAGAGTTGAATGGAATTATTTTGTTCGTGGGAAGGGATTTTAGGACTAGACATTATTTTCAAATTAGTGGTTGATGCAAGTGTTACTTAAAGTACAGTTAATTGGTTAAAAATATTCTAATACCGTGGTCTAACATTCCCTCTCGTCCGAAAAATTATCATGTAAATCATGCGGGGCAAGCAACAACACAGACAGGGTTTCTTTTTGTGAGGGGAAAGTCATCAAATGACTTCTCCCGCCCAGCGCCGGGCGGAAGAGAGTGTCAGACTCTTACTGACTAAAATCGCTGTTTCTTCTCCTGCTCTAGGCCGCAGTGCCTCATTGCGCTTACTCCGCAACTCCGGCTGAACATCAGCCCTATAGGGCTGATGGTGTGTCTGTGGTGGTCTATTGGATCGAGTTGCCCTTACTCGCCGTCTGCAGACCCGGCCGAAGATCGTCCCTTGATCCCCGACGCCCGTAGTGTCGCCTGCTGCGGCGGCTGGGGCGTGAGGAGGAGGATTGCTCCCTCACGCGGGCCGCCTCCCTCTTTGCGGGCATAACTGCTTCACAGAAGGAAAAGGCGGCGTCCCAGTTCCTCTCGCTCCGCACCATGGCCTCGACTAAGGCCGGGCGCGAGAGGTCGCCGCCGCCGATCACTTCCCTGAGGATACGGCGGTGCTCAGCCCAGGCAGGGCATACCGCTACTGTATGCTCCACCGTATCCTCTAGGTGGTCCTCGCAATGACGACACTCGGGCGTTTCCTCCCGCTGGATCCGAAACAGGAACCTACCGAAACTGACGTGCCCGGTAAGCACCATAGTCAGGCGGAAGGTGAGGACGCCGTGACTTATCTCAAGAGGGGTCTTACCGCTGCTATAACAGCGTGCCCGATACAGACAGGTTGGGCTTTAGTCAGTATGAATAAGACTCACGCTCCATTGGATGGTATTTCCTCCCAATAATAGGTACTCATCATATAAATGTTACTAGGTAGGTACATTTTATTGTCTTAGGTATTTGTTTTATTGAAGTTAATTGTTGCACACTATAATATAATACTTACATATTATTAATTTGCAAACAATTATGATTTATTGACTAGAATAAATATATTATAAACATTCATATGTACAGTTTATGTTGGTAAATAAACTGTAGCTTTTGTTCAAATGTGTTCTAATAAGTACGTTCTCTTTTTAAAAAGACCGGTAAAGTATGGTAGTAGACCCTCACTTATGGGACTCACTAGAGCTCATGTTCAACCGGTGTTGCGGGTACAAGCGCTATTAACTACAACGGCCCCAGTCCGGAACAGCCGCCCATGGATACCGGCAGCAAAGGAGGAGCTACAAATGCGTCGCCGACTTTTGGAGGATTAGGGATTGAAGGAAGGCCAGGTTTGGGCCGCCGGTAACCTTACTTATACGGCGATACACAACGCTGTGATTGTTTCACGTCGGTTTTACTTGAGGCCGTGTTATCACTCCGGTCGACCCATTCGTGCCGATCCATAGCTTTCTTACACTATAAAGCTAGTTGTTTTCAAAAGAAGGCCATAGATGCACATTTAAAGTCTCATGATAAGACATATGTCTCGTCTTTGATCTCCAAATGGCTAGGTAAAATTTCACATATTGAAATAAATCCAGTTTTCGTCGAAAATTTTTACCATTTTTCTCAACACAAGGTTTGGACTTTTAGACCTTCTATTCTTTTATAATTTTAAAGTCAAAGTCAAAATTATTTATTTCAATTAGACCCATACAGGCACTTTTGAACGTCAACACAACTTTAAAGATACAAAGTGTCAGTCTGTCGGTCAGTCCTTTTAGTGAAGCTATTCGCTCGTTCCAAAGTGTAGATTCCGATGGAGAAGAACGAGCAAGAAACTCCATGGTTACTCTTTTAAAATCAGTGTCACATAAACATTCTTTGATACATTATTTAGTTTATGCCATTATTGTTTATGCCAAATATTCAAGTTCTAAGTTCTAGTAGTTTACGAAAATCCAATAAAGTTAATCCTTTGTAATATAACACAAGACTTGTATGTAAGTACATATATAACTATTTTATATAACAAACATAATGTAAGTCACGTTGTTTGCACGTGACTATGTCAGCATTTTCAGTGTGTTATGACAACATATATGTATATTTCTATGTTAAGTGGAATGTGAGGCGTATAGCCAGGATTTCCTTAGCTTCCTTGCATAGTTTGCAAACGGTAAATTCCTTTACTAAGCTACTGGGGCCTATAAAGTACCTACTAGAGACAATCCTACTAAAATTAATTACTTATACTACTTCATAATATTCCTACAAATATTATAAAGCGAAAAGTGTGGGTTATTCTTTGAAATTTGGTATGTAAATAGGTGATAACCTGGATTACATAGGCTACTTTTTATCTACTTGCGGGCGAAGCCACAGGCGGAAGCTAGTCCATAATATTTATGTTTGTGTATGAGTATGTGTGCTGTTGTCACCATGGGCATTCGCAACACCAGAGGAGTTACGAGTTGCGAATATAAGGCTCGGGAAGGGAAGACACAGAAAGAGAGAGAGAGAGAGAAAAAGAGAGACAAAAAAGATCTCAGATACAACGCATGCGTGCACGCATGGTAAAGAAAATCAAAGTTTTGTTTACAAATCGAAGTAACGGACCCCATATAGATACAAATGGGTAAGGCAAACATGGCGCGAATCTCGCAAAAAGCAACCCGCCATTAGACAGAATCGAATACTTACACTATACAATGTTTAATACATTTCCCCCTTCAGTTTACACATTATTAAAATACCGAACACTTTACTTCACCGTATACAGCTGAAGTTACGTCTAACAAGTAAAAACACACCCTGTATGGTAAAAAATAGAATTGCATTTTCATTGTTGCAACTATTGTTTAATCTTTACATTTGAAATCTGACTTTATTTTCTGTCGTATAGAAGTTATTTTTGCTATCTCAAGTAAGGTAGTTGATATGCTTACTTTTATCACGTGCGCCTACATGAAGAGAGCGCTGTATAATTGATTTTCTTTTGATAAAAAATTGTAGAGCTCGCATACTATTAATATTTAACGTTTATAATTTGATTATTTCGCACCTAACGTTATATTATTGTGTAGTTTTATGTTAAAGAAGGCCTAATACTTATGTATTTTTTTTCTTTTTGTGTTGGTTGAAGTAACAACTGCAAAGAAGACCTTCTTTATATTTATTTAAGAAATCATAATTTTCATTTCGGAATTAAAACTTCTATGTACATTGTCCACATACCGCAAAAACAATTATAATTGCCAAATTATGATAAAAAAAAATTAAAAATAGAAACCTCATTCAATCTTTTTTCAAATGTGGAACTAAATCCTTTTTAAAACATTCGTTGTTTCAACTAAAGAATTGTCTCGTGAAAATAACACAGATAAAAAAAAATCTTTATTTTATAATTTTTAAAAGGGTAAAAAGTCCGTTACCTGATATGGGACTTCAGTAGCGCTTTATATTGACATTTTAAATACAATTTAAGCTCAACACATTTCGCTTCAATAATTTCATAAGTCCTAGAATAATATTGAAAAGGCTTAGCTTATAACAATATACGAAAGTCAATATTTGACGGAATAAATATATTAAGTCAATTTTTAAATAAATATTTATTTTTTTAACTAGTACGGTAAATAGCTATGTTAATGTATGTGTAAAAAAATTATGTCGAGTCTCTTATGTCATCATTATTACCATCAGCTGATAATTGCCTCATTTTTTATGGAATAAGTCGGCAAACGAGCAGACGGACTACCTGATTGTAAGCAATCGGCGTCGCCCATGGACACCCGCAACACCAAAGGAGTTACGAGTTGCGAATATAAGGCTTGGGAAGGGATAGGGGAAGGGGAGGAAAGGGATTGGGCCTCCGGTAACCGCACTAACACGGCGAAACACAACGCTGTGGGTTGTTGCACGCCGGTATTCTGTGAGGTATCACTGCTGCCCGTGCACCGTGGTATCACTCCGATCAAGCCGACCCATCCGTGCTAAAGCTTGGCTCTCCCACACTTGACTCTCTCCCCATTGCTGAGAAAAGTCCTCTTCTTACCTAGAGGGAATGTGGGAGATCCATACGTGACACGACTGGTGATAACACGCCCGGCCGGCGTTACTGTTGTGAAGCAATCTTGTGTTTCGCTGCGAGAATGAAGTCCGGAGGCCCAATCCTTCCTGGATTCTCTTTTTATCGTGTAGGGAAGACGAGCCATCGGTTTACCTGGCGCATGGTGGTAAGCAATCTGCGTCAGCTATAGACATCTGCAACAACAGAGAAAGCGTTCAGATGATACTGATGAGCAGGAGAAGAAACGGAGTGGCCTAAAAGAGTCTGACATTCTCTGTCGCCCCACCATGGGGGACAGTAACTATATGACGATTATAACCTATAAAAAAAACGTCCGATCATGATAAATTACCCTACATTGATCTATAATGGCCAACGGATCTGAATACAAAAGAAAAGATGTGTTTAGTATTAGAATATTCCATTTTTTGGTTCTTTTATTAGGTATTCTGAAATATTTTTTGTTTGTAAACTACATAATTTTATTAAAATATTGGAGGCAGGTGATATTTTGAATATAAAATATTTGCATCTAGTTTTTAGTTTAGATTTTTTGTTTTAAATGTAAAATAGAATGTAGATTCAAAATTGCATTGTTACAATATTTTGCTGCATTTTTCAAAAGTTTGTTAAAAAGTATTTTATTAATGAATCTACATACATTATATTTTTTTTCTACCATAATGAAAAACAAGAAATAATGTAAATCGTGTTTATTACGAATTAATTCCGTGTTCGAAATTCGAACAATGAAATAAACAGTCTTGTGTTCAAAGAAGCATTAAATTAAAAAAAAAAATTGTTCTCTATGATTAAAAGATAGAAAAAAAGTAAGTTTTTCGAAGTATGGAATAATCTCTCGCTTTATTAGTAGATTAGTAAGTACTGAATTTTGTATTTAATAATAGTTCTGGAATCTTCTATTAGGAAAAAAGCCCTAATTATAAAATGAAGATGAAAAACAAAAATGAATAATCCCTCTTGATTTCACTACGAGCATCAGGACATATCTGATGATAAGGAATAAAAGAGAAATCTAAATTGCGTTACTTAACTGCTTTTAGTAGAATTAAGTGTGGGAGAGCCATGCTTCGGCACGAATGGGTCGGCTCGACCGGAGTGATACCACGGCCTCACAGAAAACTGGGGTGTAACAACCACAGCGTTGTGTTTCGCCGTGTGAGTGAGGTTACCGGAGACCCAATCCTTCCCCTCCCCCAATCCCTCCTCAATCCCTAAATCTCCAAATCCGTAATCCCTAAAAGATCGGCAACGCACTCGTAACTCCTCCATCAGCGGCGCTGATTGCTTAACATCAGGTAATCCGTCTGCTCGTTTGCAGAACTATTACAAAAAAAAAACTTGAGAGAACACCCCCTCTCCTCTCAGTGTTGTGTTATGAAAACAAAACAAAAAAATAATCACGTGTTAATGTTTTAGTTTTAAGCTGTTTCGAGTCAGAGTTTTTGTGAACCAAGTTTTTGCTTAACTAAAAGCATATTGAACTCATCACGCGGTTGTGGACCATTTGGAACTGGTTCCTATAAACCTGGGTCACCAACCTTTGTGTAAAGCGTCATGGTGTCCTGTTGTAATCTTTTGGTGAAGAAGAATGTGGAGTTACCGGAGGCCCAAGATCCCACCAATTGTTTACTATCAGGTAATCCAGTGTTAGCCATTTTGTTCGCCACCTTATCTCATAAGAAAATATTACCTAGCTAAATGAATACTTAGCTAATCTCAAAGCTAAATCTTGGGATAGGTTTTTAGTGGACACTCCAAACGACTCTGGAATAAGTTTATCTTTTGCACCGTCAAAAATAATGTCGTTCCAATACCTTCTCTTTTGTACTAGTTATGCCCTATTTTGTCAGGGCAAATCATCAAATTACTTCTCCCGCCCAGGGTAAGGCGAGAGAGAGTGCCAGACTCTTACTGACTAAAAACCCCCCCGTTCCATCTCCTGCTCAGGGCCGAGGTTGCGGTGACCCATTGCGCTTACCCCGCATACCCGGCTGAACATCAGCCTTATAGGGCCCCGTCTGTGGCGGTCCATTGGCTTTTTGAGGCTCGCGCGGACCGCTATGCGCCGTACGTTCGGGTCTGGTTCTGGTCGGGCGGCGAACTACCCTTACTCGCCGTCCGCAGACCCGCGCTTACGGCGGCCGGAGATCATCTCTCGATCCCCGGTACTAGCTATGCCTGCGGTGTGCCTAGTGCATGATTAAGTTTTGCTTAACTTACAAAACATCCTCTTGGTTCCTCAAATTTTGACTACCAAAACCGTCGTGAGTTTTAACTAGACAACCGAATAACAAAGAATATTGATCAAAGTAGGAAATGTTAGAAGTACTCCAGTTTCTAATTTGTCCCTTAACAAGACATCATATTAATTAAAATCTTCGGCTCGACCCTCCATTTCGGACATTCGTTTAAAATGAAAAAGAATTGCACACACAGAGAAACAAAGTCAACAACATCACAAGCTATTCCTATCTGCAAAACCTCAAAACAATTTTTACCTTATCATTTTGCGATAAAGTTGAAAATCTTTTTGGGCTACCTTGATCAGCTGGTGTATACTCATAATTTTTTTCCGCCATCTTTTTTATTCTCACATTTCTATACCTGTATCGAACATTGACTTTCATCTAGGATGTTAATATTTCAATTATTTGTGTATTGTTTGCTTCTATTGTTTAATTATGTAAGCCCCCTACCTTGGAATACCAAGGGAGACACATTTCTGATGTTTTTATGTCAAAGGGGATCGGTTAAAGCGAAATAGCAGGGTACGAGAGCATCAAGCACGTGAAAGTACCCTAAACTGTCGAAAGGATTTTCAAGTCTATTGCGTATAGTTTAGGTTAAAAATTTATTAAAGATATTTGAAAATTTCGTGTATTTTGATGTGATGGGTTTCGTATAAGGGATATCTATTTTCCTATTTTCCGTGTCGATGTTTCAATGGTTTATTGTTGTTTATCACTGTACCATTGAGATTTCCAAATGTTTTATTCTAAGTTGAAGGGTGGCTGGAGATTACACATTTCTGTATTTGAATCTTTTTACTTTTCTTTATTGTGGAAGCTATGTTGTGATGTTGTATTTCATCTTTTTGGTAAGAATACGAATACATAATGATAGTAACTACTAAAGACTGCATAATATAAAAAAAATATTAATTTTATTATCTCGTCATTTGTATTGTTGAGTCTACATTTGTTCTATGAGCGTCAAAGTTTTAATGAAGTTATTTCTTAGTCGTCTTCCCTAATATATAGGCATGGGCGATACAAAGAAAGTAATCTCATTCTTTACTGAAACTTCTTCAGTTGCACACTACGAAAAAAAAGCGCGAAATAAATTTAAACAAAGCTATTGTGTATAAAAGAATTATTACAACTATGTATTGTATTTACAAAACTTAATCAGATTATACACCGCGGGGTGACGCGGGTTTTCGATTTATTTGTAAACAAGTGCAGTCGGACGGTGACTAAGTCAAGTCTGGACCGATCATTCGACTAGGATCTCTCGAAAATCGTGGCTAAGTTTACCAATCGTCACGCGTCCAATGCTTTGTTATTATTACAGAAGGCGAATGGATTGGAAGTCTTAAATAATAAGATGTATGACGTGCCCGAATCGAGAACTGATCTATTTCTTTGAAGGGGGAAATCATCGAATGGCTTTTCATACCCTGGTTGAGACAAGAGAAAGTGTAAGACTCTTACTGACCAAAAATCTACCTAATTTTGTGCATTCTTTAAAAGGGGAAGAGTATGGAAAATATTTCATTCATTCCCTAGAAGTGATTTTTTTTCTAAAAGATTATTTGGCTGTATGAAACACCACGACTTGGTTATGGACAATGTACCAATGTTCGTCTTGGTATTACAACATCTAAAGAATTTTTTGCCAGCACATACGAACAGTTTTCTGCTGGCATCCTTTTAAATTTCTAAAC
Source organism: Spodoptera exigua (assembly GCA_902829305.4). Lineage (NCBI taxonomy): Eukaryota > Metazoa > Arthropoda > Insecta > Lepidoptera > Noctuidae > Spodoptera > Spodoptera exigua. Next base: position 12,307,010 of record LR824619.2, on the reverse strand, counting down.
TCAATTACCATTCATTTGCAAGTAACTGATTTAAGCCGTGTGTCTACTTTCGTTGACTACGTTTGCTGATAAACCAATCCGCTAATTATCCGTCGAAATTATGGAAAGTCATCAAATCCTTAACCCCCAAAAGGTCGGCAACGCACTCGGGATCCCTCTATGGAGTTGCTAATGCCTAGGGCCGCGCCGGTTGCTAACTATCAGGTAAACAAGTCTGCCCGTTTGCGCCCTATCACATAAAAAAGTGAACAGAAACTTTCTGTGTTGATGATGGTGATAAAACAAATGAAGATTGTGTGAAGTTGATCTTCTGTACTAGTGTTACGTAGTTATAATCAGCACAGGTGAATGATCTGTACGAATTGAAGGCCGACAATCGTTTGGTCAGTTTTTTTTTTATAATATTATTAGTACTTACTTATTGCTTATACGTGTGTTTGCTCGGCCAACGATCCGAGACAAAAAAATATATGTATGTAGTTCGAGCTATTAGAATTTTTATATACAGTCCGTTTTGGGGCCTTTTTAGGTAAAAGTTTTAATTTTTATTATGTAATGACACAATTTGATATGTATTTCTAGAATGTTCTAGATAATCTTATAAGAGTTGATTACTGATTCAGATGTACGATTTTGTTCTTTTCCTCAAGAGATGCAACATTCCTAGCATTTCTGTCTTAAATAGAGTGCTAAATAAGTGCTAATATATGCGTGGTACGTAGTCCATATTATAGCAGTCTTATTAAAGCTTGTTAGACATTATTGCCCACTAAATAGGTCAGGAAATAGGTTAGGTACGCATGAAGAAAATATGCGAATAGATATCTAGACTGGAATTATTAATTGTAGACTGTTATTTTAACATAATTATTAGTTTTCGAAACTAGTTGTGAATTTACGCTAATTAGCGACACGCCTAGTCCGATACGAAATGTTAAATTCTAATATAGTAAAGTGATTTGCTTTCTGATTTTATAATTTCTATGTAAATCTTAAGATTGTTAAGTTTCCCCATGAAAAATGTTACTTACTTTACCTTTATGTGCGCTATGCAGGGGTCTTATAAAACTTTTCGTCTTAAAATACATCATTGCACAATAAGACAAAATACTGAAATTAATCACCGCCATTTTTTTGGCTCATTCGCTTTTCGGAAAACGGAATTACGCGGAGGACATCGGCAAAGTAGGAATTTCCTCCCTCCCCCAAGAATCCGCATATTACAGATAGAACTGAATACGAAATAAGGTTGAACTACCCTCTGAATTTCAATCGTATTGCACGTTTGACGTTTGTATATCAATGTTTTGCCGCGTTTTTATTGTCGTAACAGGTGGCCATGATGAAATTTTAGTTTTTGTTTTTTTCTGTTTTCGCCCATTCTAAATTTGAATGGCGGGAGTTTGGATTAAGTTGATTCGATATTTGATTATTATTTATTGGTCTATTTAAGAAAATGAATATTCATTTTAAAAATTAAATCCTTGGTTATAGAAAAATATAAGCTTTAGATTTCTGTAGAACTTAGTTATCCAAATCAGATGATCTACGCGTCTTTATATTTTACGTCGCTTAGTTATATTTGCAAATAGCAAATAAAATTTAACTTACAAATTATTTAAAAGGTTTGACTTTAAACACCAATTAGTTAATGATCTCTACTACCTCAAATAGACGTAAAGATTATTTGACTGTTAATATTATCTTTATTACAAAGAACTTAACATTTTATATCATTCAGTGATTTATTTACGTCTCTATAATATTCGGGTCGATTAACAAACATGTAGGTTGGTATTTGGACTTTTTTAATACATTAAATTAAATAAATGTCTTTTTAGTTTTTTCTTCGTATAATTCATATTAGTAGCTGTTTGGAAAGTCACAATCAAAAAGTAGTATGGTTTTCTGAACCAATCTGTCGAGGAGATAGGCACCATAATCTAAAATATAAAATGAATTGCTTTGTTAGTCTCTTAATATAACTAAGTATTTATGCTAATTTTGGTCTTAAAATAAAGATCGGAGAAGGTTTTAAACGGTAAAAACATATAGAATAATTGCTTGTAAAACAACACTGAAAACTGTCATTTTACTTATTTGACAAGGGATAAAAACCACATTATTAAACTTTTTGAGGCATATAGGTTTCATATAAAGATTTGTATTACACAAAGACAAAGGCAATAAAAATATTTATAACACAGTAATTATTCAAATATAACACATTGATACAAAAACCGTACAATTTATAATATTTGTAGCACACGCACATCGCTGCGATTAAGTTCAGATCACGATTGTCGATGAATTAAATCTAATTGCGATGAAAAAATCGTGCGTGCGATTAACGCTGACTTTTTTGGCAGAGTCCTTTCAAGGCGCTTAAGGTACGGTTCCCATGCTACGACTGTCGCAAATTGCTGCGTAATTAAGCTATTAATTGTACAACTTTAATTGTTGTAATCGTTATAATATTGGCTTCTGATTGGACATTTGAGAAGATAGGAAGCGTTTTATAAATATGTAGGTTCTAAATGGTAGGTGAAAACGATTTTAGTTTTATTGGTTTATTTAAGAACTTGTAATAATTGCTGCTAATGAAGGTGTAATTAATTGGTTTTTATTACATTTCTTATGGTTTATTAAGTCTTAGCTAAAAATACAGTAGGTTCTCGTTAATATAAGAATAGTAGTGCCCAAACGTAATAATAAAATTATGAAACTTAGGGCTGATTTACTATAGTGAGATAAATGTTATCGAGGAATAAAAGTGTTGCTGTCACTGTCTTATACAAATATTTTGACGCGACAGCATCATAAAATTGCCAAAATCAGTCCTTAAATGAATTATAAAAAAGGTACGGTAATTTTACTACAAATTAAAAAGGTTTCATTAATACTTCTGTCTGTATGTAGCGGTTCTTCCCAAGTAGACGGCGCGTAGCGTTCCGCGCGTGCCACAAAAAGCCAATAGACCACCACAGACGGGGTCCTATGGGGCTGATGTTCAGCCGGGGTTGTGGGTTACGCGTAATAAGTCACTGCGGCCTCGGCCCAGAGCAGGAGAAGGATCGGGGGAGTTTTTAGTCTACTGACTAAAAACTCCGTCAGTAAGGGTCGTAAGGGTCTGGTACAAAGTCAGTAAGGGTCTGGTTCTCTCTCTCGTCTTACTCCGGGGCGGGAAAGGGCATTTGATGATTTTCCCCTGAAAAAAAAAACATAAATAATTGTATTGTATGTAGCGGTTCTTACCAGCCAGTTATATTTATGGTAGGTACCACTATTTACCGCAATCAATACTGATTAATTTCTATTTTAGCTCAGTGAAGAAAATAATAATAAAAAAATGTTTTTAGTTGAAGCGGCAAAGATAAAATTTCATATGCACATGACATTCAGACCCGGAACAACAATTTGTGGATCACATAAAGAGTTGTTCCGTGCGGGAACCAAAACCGGCGTCACGTTTCGCGACAGCCAGTTCCCAAGCCACCGCGTCAACCGTGCAGTCTATCTAACTTTATAAACCGTCCTAGAACAAAAAAGAAAACCTAAGTATTCATTCAATCATCGAATCATTCACAAGACTGATACATCAATCCAAAATAAAGCTAATCGCGTCACAAACGATGTTAACATGTTATAAATTAATATGGACAAAAATTTTATAGTTTTCCGTCATCGTCTAGTGGACAGTATTAGTATGATCGTTAACTTATAAAATACTCGTAATCGGCTTAATATGTAAAGTTTTCCAATACATATATGTAGTATTGATTGATTAATATATGTATACAAATGTTTCTAAGCGGATCTTTCTATGATTAGATAATTCTATTAATTATTATCTAGCTACGGATATAAATATGTCTGGTTTCGTAAATTTTATTACTTTTGTCACCATTCTAGACTTGAAGTTGTATTCGGAAAATATTTTTCTAGCTCTCCGAATAATGGTTTCATCTACAGATGATTCTGTTTTAAATAGTCTGCTGCGCTATGACCTAGACTTATGTTAATTTCATCGAAATCCGCCTAGCAGTTTTAACGTTACCGAATAACAGACATGTAACTACACGAACTTCCTCGTTTGCCACCATGTTTGATTGGAATTTACAACAAATGGCTTCAAAAATAGCAACTACCCACATTTGGTTGCATTTACAAGATAATCAATTGGTAAAATTAACATCTTTTATCTTCTAACAAGCAAATTAAACAATTAATTAACTTAGTACAAAAATGGAGTGCGCCAATACCTGTTAGGGTAGCTCCTAACTCCGGTAGGGTTGCCATATGGCATCAAATTAACAATTGGTATTAGGACGCAGAATATTACATTAACCACTTAGCTAAGAAGGGTTGTCGACATCAAAGCTTTATTTTATTTTGTTTAGCAAATTATTTGATGTATTATTTGTATTGTGTGTAAACAAAACAATATCGATACATAGTTTTATGCATGTAATTTTTAAACTGATATTTGGTGTACAATGTCGACAGAATTAAAGCATAATAATATGCCAAAGAAACCTACTTCGTTATCAACGAACAAATAAAATTAACACAAAAAATCCAAACAAAATTATTTAAATGGCAACCCTACCATATCTACCGCTCGCTGACAAGTCGATTTTACAATCTCGAACACCAGGTCTGGCAACATCGAGATGTTTTACAAACAAAACGTTGTACGGAACCCAAATAGGATTCCCCAAGCGGAAGCTGTGTGTATTAGCATAATGTGTGCCACGAAACGGGGACGACTGAAATGAAAAGTGGTTTTCAGACATGGCATTTAATTTTAGACGGTTTTTGAAGCCGGTTTGGCAAGGTAAATAAGAATAATAGATATTTGTACGGATGCCGTGTGTGATCTGCTTCGTTTTGACAAAAGTATAAGGTAATATTTGTTGTGCTGTTTAAATTTAATTTTGAGTAAAACTATAATCTTTGGTATTCGGTTTAGAGTTTAAAGTTCTTCAGATTTTTTATATACATATATTCATTTTAGATCTTAAATTGATTTAGGTGATAATGCGATTTTCTTAATTGGGTACAGATACAGATCAAACTGACACCTGTTGTTTTTGAAATATAGGTAGGTATAACATGTTACATATCACTTTGAATATCTCGCTTTTTCGAAAATTAACAAAGGAAATATAATAATCATGACAATATTATCAAATCGATTCAATTAACTGGTTTGTTTAAGTCTCAAATGATACACATATTAAAAGAAATTATTATTATTGAAATTTTATAGTCTTTGGTTATTGCGCGTACCAAAAAGGTTTGGAACTTTTTCGAAGCGTAATGACGAATATAATCTGTGTTCCCATGTTTGGTGGGAAAAATTGTGATAAAAGTGTGATAGGAACGAAATGCCTCGTTTAGTCCCAAGGTAGTTGTTAAAAATGCGATAACTATCTTAACATTTATTGAATATATTTAGGTATAATTTGAATTCATCAGATTTTGAAATTTTATATTTTTTGTATATGTACTGCAAATTAAGATATCATTTCTTGAATGTTACAAGTATACGTATTAGGCAAACACTTTACCCCAATGCTTAAGGTAAAGTGTTCACTTGATAATTTTTAAACAGATGCATTTCGAAACTTATTATATTAATAACGAAAAAAATCTTCACCAATCTTTATAAAGAGGACCAAAATTTTATTCGACAAATTCAACCACCGACAAGTCTCTTTAGTAAAACCACACCTTAAACAATGTCACTGTCTCATTTAAGGTCTGAACAGCTATTTAGCATGGACAACACATGAACAATGACTTGTAATTCGCTCAATTATACCCACGATTGTAATCGTTTGTTGACCCGACCTGGGATGTCTCATCAGCCCAGTTATAGGACATTCGTCCCCGGAAGATTTGTTTTGGAATGCTTATGTTTCGAAGTTAGCCTCGAAATTGCAACTGGATATATTTTATTAGAAAATGTAATTTCAAGGAAAAATGTAAGAAGAAAAAAACACTGAAAAAGTGAAGGTTGCCACCCCCAAGATATTAATTGTAAATTCGGAGTGCAAACAAAAATAATTTTCTTGGCCCCCGGAATGTGTTTTTACTAGATCTTGAACCCTTACTCCAAAACGGAGTTCCGTAACGATCGACACGAGTCATTAAGTTGAGCATATTTTTATTGGGTCAGTGCGGTAACTATTAAATATCATAAAAATTTCATAAATAGTGCTTAAAGAAAATCTATTAACCCGAGATAACGAGCGCAGGTCCACGCGAGATACAATTCGTTTTCTATTGTTTGTCATATCCCGCAGACAAGAAGTTAAGGAACCTTCGATTTTGAAGAATTTTCATACACGTTAACTTTTTTTTGCAAGCTTGCTCTCAGGGTCACAGACTCCAACGTAAAGGGCGATGGAAACGTCCACGGAATACATAAAGGATCGATACACAGTGTACTCCTGTACACACTTCCGGTTGCGTAACATCCGGTCCTAGTATGTACGTACAAGTCTGATATGAATTTTTATACGCTGTTTTTCCTTTCGATTTTTTTTCGCAACCGCCATTTTGGATGCAAAGTCACTATGATGATTTGTGGTCGCGATTTCTAAGAAGACCACTTTAAGGTGCTTGGCCGAATAAGTGGTAAGTGGTGTAACGTACTTGTTAATCTCCAAACTGTGGAGATGCTCTTTTAATAGATATTTCGCGAATTCTGTTTTTATATCATGTACGGTTTTTTACTGTGATAGCGTGGTAAGCGAGAAGCTGGATCATAAGAAAGACAGAAAGAAAGAAAGAAAGAAAAGTTATTTATTTGCACCATAAAAAAAATAGAAACAAGAAAATTTGGTACAACTTATATGGAAAGTATGCACGGCGCACGGGGTTGCGGGGCAAGCGCATTATGGTACCACGACTTCGGCCGGAGCTGGAAAAGGAACGGGGTGATTCTAGTTAATAAGAGTTTGTCAAATCTTAAAGTTCCCCCCCCCCTACCTAAAAAAAGGTGACAGGTTTTTAAGTGTGGGAGAGCCATGCTTCGGCACGAATGGGTCGGCTCGACCGGAGTGATACCACGGCCTCACAGAAAACCGGCGTGAAACAACCACAGCGTTGTGTTTCGCCGTGTGAGTGAGGTTACAGGAGGCCCAATCCTTCCCCTTCCCTGACCCTTCCCCAATCCCTAAATCTCCAAATCCCTTATCCCTAAAAGGTCGGCAACGCACTCGTAACTCCTCCGTTGCGGGTGTCCATGGGCGGCGCTGGTTACTTACCATCAGGTAATCCGTCTGCTCGTTTGCCGACTTATCACATTAAGCTCCTGGCTTCAAGATTATTAAAAAAGTCAATAGTCCTACCATCTGTAACACACGATAATAATATTTTATTATACAAAATCTGTTACCATGGTAACATAATGGCTTAACTCAATTACATTAGACGCATTGGATATGCGTTTATACGAGTATATAAATAAACGATTTATTTTCTTTCTATAAGCAATATCAGCGTGGAAAATGCAATCTTTAACACATTCATACATAATGTCTAAGTACCTTGATATAATTGGTAGGTGCCAAGGTCAAATGGTATTTGTTGTTAGGGAAAAATTACGTTTTTCCTCAAAGGGATAGGAGGTTTGCCTAACTGTTTATATTAGGTATGTTTTGGCAGCTTTTTTGTTCGCTTCTTTGTAAGGTAAAACGGGAGTATGTTAGTGCGAATTCCGGAATTAAGTTAAATCATTGTTATTTATACTTAATGTAAGTATATTATTACGATATAACGTGTGAGTATTTTTATAGCAAAATTTCAAGGATTAGGTATATGTCGCAAAAATGGCATCAAAAGCACATATAAAAAAAGAAAACGTTAGATTTTTATAATTCAAATTTCAAACTACGAGTTGTTTGTGACTAGTTGTCACTTCATTATGTAGCCAAGAATCTTGTCCAACATAAAACAAAAAAATACTTTTTTATTTCATTTCTCTTTTTATTATTTTCCTACTCATCAATTCGAAATTGATGAATTCTTTCTAGATTTTAGAGAATTCTTTGCACACTATAAATTGTTTTATATAAAACAATAGTAAAGTCTAGCCGTAAATTGAATAGTATAAAAAAGAAATGATTTGATCGATTCAGTCACCCACATTTCGAATGGACAGACATTAGCATTTTTTATATTGTATTAATATCAGTTGCAATTAAACACAACCTGATTTGATACATGCGTGATGATATCATATATATACTTATATATTAAAATTAATACTACGTAGGCTTAGATTTAGGGATCCTTTGAAGAACAGAAAATCTTTTCCTGTACCTTTGCAAGGAAACATTATCATTGAAATCGTGACTGTAAAGGCGAGAGAGAAGGAATACCTTTTTTATTTAATTGTTGTTATAAAACTAATATTTTATAACAACATTAAGTATAATAAAATTATTTAAATTGGTTAGAATTCCATTTTCAATTTTAAAAAAGGTTTTCTTTATGGTTTTTGGCAGTATATTAAGGTCGCATACGTATGACAGTTCTGTTTAGTATACAATTAAATTGTAATGAAGTAAATGTTACAGAAAAATTTGTTGCAACAATTTGCCATTGCGATTAACACTTAATATTAAAATTATTTAATAACAGGAAGTCTGAAGTTCGAAACTGTAAAATATTTAAGCAATTACGCTCTTTCCATAAACAAGGTGACTAATATTGAATGCTACCGTTGTTTTGCCCTCGAGAATGCGCTATCTTGGCTGCACGGCTGGCATGGTGGCTGGGCAACTGACTGCCGCACGCGATTCCCGCACGGAACAACTCTTTGTGTGATCTACAAATTGTTGTTGCGTGTCTGGATGTGATGTGTATTTGTAATTGTATGTTTGTAAACGCACCCACGACACAGGAGAAAATCTTAGTGTGGGGTAAAGTTTAAAAAAAAAATACAAATCTACCAAGAAGTCAGTTTGTCCAATCACTGTAGATGTTAAAAATTAAAAGTTCCGCCCTAGTGCCATCTGATGAGCAAAACACGGCAGCCTCTATTGATAAAAACGAATATGCATCCTATTGTGGAATATACACTGTATTTATAACAGCGATGCAGAATCAGATAATGATAAACCTGATCCTCTTTCAGTTGGTCCTCTTACTAGCCACAAAGACGTTTTATTTATACGTTCGCCATGATTTTTTTTTTTGAGGGGAAAATCATCAAATTACTTCGTAGCGAGAGAGAGTGTCAGACTCTTACTGACTAAAAAACCTCGTTCCTTCTCCTGCTTTAGGACGACTACTGTCGTGATTAATCGTATTCCTAGGGTTTCCCAGTCCAAAGTTTGTCGTTTTCACCCATTTTTTTCAGATACGACTGATCAGTAATTTGCGCGGAGCCATTATCATGTGTCATCAATTAATAGTATCAGACCGGACTATATGTATAGATAAATTATAAATCTGTAATAAATTTGTACGGAATCATTAACTCGTTAGTACAAATCGCACATTTCTAGATTGTTTTTGTAACAAGCAATCTAATTCTTCTAGTTTATCTTTTAATCAGTTTCAACTTTCAAATTATGAGAACCAATGTGTAGCTGTTAGCTTGTGGCTGGCAAAAAACACCCGTTACTTCGAACCCGGATTTAGGATATTTCCTAATGTAATGCCTAGATGTAATTAGTTTGTAACGAACGGTAAAATACAAGATATGTTTATTTAATTTTGGTCTAGACTCTGGAATGTTGAGCTGATCTTATGGTGTACAAGTGTTGAGATTTCCATTCCAAAATTTAAATCATACTATTTCAGCTATCAGCAAACAATTATTATTCAATTTAGCATACATTATTAGCAAAAGAAGTAATATATGTACATAGTATGTAATATATTTTTTATATTTAATAAATTGCTTATAAATAATATATCACATAAACAAGATCGTGTACGAGTAAAGTTCTATGTACACATCGTCTTATTTATCTTGTTACCATGGCAACTACATAACATTCGCCCGGTTTCGCGCCAAAACACATAACGTACGCAGAATTGGCGGCAAATGATTTAATAATATCAATGAAGTACTTTATTTTACAGGAAAATGCAAAACCTGTTTAATAATAGGAGGTAACCGTTGTTTTAATTGATTTAATTGTTTATTTATAATTATATTATTATTCCCTTTGTTATGGTTCATGGGTTTCCTTATTGCAGACGTCGGAACAAAATTTTATTTGTGCGCCCGTTGATGACTTGCAAGATAATATTTGGTTTGTTCCCATGCAGGCAAATTTAACTTTTTTATTTAGGTCCGTGTGATTGTCCTTGGATGGTAAAAAAAGGAAAAAAAGTACAAACATATTTCTATTTCTATTTCTTGTTAAAAATATACACACCTTCACCTAGGTCCCGTACTTTGAAATTAGAACCGATTTTTCAATTTAAAACTTAAACACAGGACCTCTCATTACTCAAAACAACATGTCAGTTGTTCCAAAAAGGTTTGATTGCTATATTGCTCGACATCCCCCCTCCATAAGTGAATACAACATTCCAATAAATAAGTACATTCCCACCACTTAATCTTACATTACGAGCATAATAAGCAAGTAATATTGATAACCAACAAACGAAAGTACAGTTAGCCCCTAAAAATTCCACACGTTGTAGGCTTGTAGCCCTTTCCATACAAATTGCGGCTACCTTTGAATACCTTAGCTCGAGGCATTCGGTCGCACATAATTGCATAATGTGTGTGTTAGTGCGTCTCTCGTTTGTATGAAGACGCATTTGTTTGAATATGTCCGAGAGCACGCGGCAAGGTGACTGATTAAGAGGGATTAACGATTCAGTGGCCATCTTTGTATGAATTGTCGGACAATGTGAATGTTTATTGTGCTTTGCTGTGAACTGTACTTTTTGATTGTGTGTTCGATAAATTATGTTCGGGTATTGACGGGGATCTGGAGTATGTTTGGTGCAATGAAAGGATTTTTCCTTTTTTTACTTTTCAAAGCCCTTTTTGGTGTTAGGATGGCATTATTATTAATGATTGCGGATTCTCTTTTATCCGCAGACAAGGTAACATTTGCTCCTGAACAATGTAATTAAGCTTAATGTCAAACATAACGTTAAAAACAAAACTTTTGTCACAGCAAATTATATGGTGAGTCAATCAATAACTTCATGGAATGCCAATGTTCACTTAATACGCGTTTATTTTTCATAAATAACCCTAATTATTTGTATTCAATTTGCAATATATATTCCATTATGCACTTTGAAGCGTAAACAATGTTTACACGAAATAAGAACTAAAACAGTGCTCTTAAAAAACCTTCAAATAAATAAAAACAGATTTATCCTCGGTCTTGCATTCGCTTGGCGACCGTCGCCTCCGCTGCGGTCAACGACTCTAACCTTGGCATTGACTACAAAATACAGATCTAAAACTGAACATACACAAAAACCGCTATATCTTGACACGCGGCGAAATATCCAACTAATTCACAAACTTCAAATTTGACAGCTGTTTTGACAGTTCTCTTCGCTAGCAGCGCCACCCTTAGATGTCAGGTTAGACTGGCTGTATGTACTACGTAGCCGAATGAAATTGAACAATTATATAAGGAACGTGTAATTATGTCTGTCAGTTTATTGCCGTGGGATACTTACTATATTTGTTTTTGATTGATTTCAAAGGTGTTATTGTTTTTTTGTTTGTTAAGTGGCTGTGTTATAACGCCTTTCGGCTAATGGTCAGATAATTAAGTACATTGCTGCTTTCGTATTTGGAAGTTTCTCTTCCTTATTGTTAAAAAAGCAATGGATCTTTTATGTAGTACAGTATGTCAGCTGATTGTAATCAATGTAAATGTTTTTGGACTATTCATGGGAAATAGAAATGATGGATGGGGTTTTTAAGTGACAGGTTGGCTACGTACTCGGGTTACTAACCTAGGTCTAAGTAGTTACACTAGGTAGTGGGCACCAATTTTTTAAAGAGGTAGGTTAGGTTAAGTTGCGAAGTAAAAACCTTCTTTTCTGTTTTCAAATTTTTGTTTATTAATAGTCAGTAAATAAAAATAACAATGTTACCAGCCTGCATCCGTGTGCAGTTTAAAATTTGCCAAATTCTACCTCATTAGTGGAGGCCTCTCCGTTGTGCGTAAGCAAATTTTTTTCTAAGATCCACCAACCTTGAAGAAGTTCACGCACTTTGCATACATTAAATTAACTCGACAATTACACATTAAGAATTATCATAACACCCATTTATTTTTATTATGTGTAAATAATTTACGTTTTTTTTGTAAGCTTAGTATTTGTTGAGGTCAATAAACTTTGGATTTTTGTTTCATAAATCCTAAACAATTTCAGTGTTAGGTCAAGGTTTGTTTTCGGTCATTTTGTAATGTTTTGGCCTTTCACTATCATGTCAGCCAGTCTGCATTCACGATAATAAATCCAGTAGGCGCCATATTGTAGTGGCTCAGCCCGAATCTAAAACACCCTTAGTACTTAAGGCTTAGTTAAGGGTCTGTCCTTCTTCTATAAAAAACTTGAAGTTACAGGTAAGCTATTTCTTGCCTTCTCCTCCAAAGAGTGGATTTTATGATTAAGAGTTTTCTATATTTATTATATTTTTTGTTTTGGAAGGACTATAATTATATTTTTATTGATAATAACGATTTTCATAAGAAACGTTCTACTTATTTCAATCCACAATGGGGTTCTTGTTCATGAGATTGATTAAAACAAATCTATACTTAATTATAATTAAATTATCACTGTTGATCCTGTTGAGGTCTCCTCTTTACTTTTAGTTACAGACTGCCCATTGTACACTTAATTGTTATAAACCTGTTCTTTGTAGATTTTGTAATAACGTGTGCAATAAAGCATTTATAAATATATAAATATATAATTTAGTAATACTTATATGACGGTCAAGCAGAAGGCGACTAGATGCATAAACCTTAAAGAATCTCATCACATCATTATAATTAGCCTATAGGTGCTCACTGCTGAGCAAAGGACTCCTCTCACACGGAAAAGTTTGAGCATTAGTCACCGCGCTTGCTTATGGCGGATTGGCAATTTCAAACTTACAATTAGATTTTTTTTTAATTAAAAACGTTGCCCCACTATAGGATTTTCTCCTGTGTCGTGGGTGCATTTACAAACATACAATTTCACAAGCACATCACACCCAGACCCGGAACAACAATATCTGGATCACACAAAGAGTTGTTCCGTGCGGGAATCGAATCCGCGACACATTGCGCGGTAGCCAATTGCCCAGTCACCGCGCCAACTATGTAGTCAGAAGTCAAATTATAAGTCCAGGTTTCCTCACGATTTTTTCCTTTACCGTATCCTAGCGGTGACTAAATAATCTGAGAAAGCAGAAATGACTTGGAAAAAGTCATATTGGTACTTGGTACTTGCCAGGTTTTGAACCCTCATGCATGCATGAGAAGCGGGCGCCTTAACCCCAGGGCCACCACGACAATAAACCCTAGAAAATAAGCTTGATAATTATATTTGCAGTTAGTTTCTAGTATGTATGATTAATTTCGTCCTTGCCCCGTTGAATTTCGTTTACCTACTTTTTAGACTACCCACAGCGACTCCGTGAGAATCTTATAAATAAAATTTTCACATGGCTTCTTATAGTTAATACTTAATTATTAAGTTAGTTTTATTGTTAACTTTATAGTTATATAAACGATTGTTTCAAACATTTTATTGTAATGATATTGAAGAGTTAAAATTTGTTTTAGTAATTGATAGTTTGGCAAAAACAAGAGTTTTGAGTTAAGAGGTTTTTAAATGGAAATTGCCTTGACTCCATTTTTATGGGTAAAAGGAGTATATGGATCATCTTATGGTCCCCTTCGCAATCCCTAAATTTTTAAAACCCTAATCACTAAACGGCTGTAACGCACTCGTATGTCCTATGGTGCTGCGGGTGTATATAGGAGGCGCCAGGTTATCCGTGTGTTACGGCATGAAACATGAAAAACGACCGACGATTTGGTTTGGAAAAAGTGCAAATTTTTTTTTGCGGGAACCTGTTAGAATCATGTGTGTATTACATTAACACTTAGAACGCCGTGTCGGGCAATGGTGTCCGACGCTAGCGGAGGGTTAGCCTTCAACAATTTTTGTCGGCAGTCAAATGCTTAACTTCAATAACTAACCACATTGACTCTTGAGTCTTAATTAAATATTTTCCCATCACATTAAAAGATTTTTCAAATAAGTTCAAAATCCTACGAAACGGGTTTCGCCCAGACATTCCGCGGTAATAATTATTATCAATCATCATACCTTTGTCCTTGAGAAAATTAACATAATACCTAATATATTAAAAGATTTATGTTAATTATAACTAATTATATTTACATACTTGTCTTTGTAACTAGTTTTGTTTTACGACTTTACGCGTCTTCACCTAATGGGGCCGATTTGACATTATTATGTCAACGGGTTGGTAGGTATGGTATAAAAATAGATTATTGTAAATACATACGTAAATATGTGACGTAAATTAATATAGATTTGCATCTAAATTTTGGATTTTAAGGTCAGGCTAGTACGTTAGATTTCCAATCCAACAGACAAATGATTGTGTGTTTCGTTTCTTATGGGATATTTTTAACCGACTTCAAAAAAAAGGAGGTTTTCACTTCGTCGGGATCTTTTTTTGTCGCCGACATACCAAACAACAACATTAGTATTAGAAACATGTATTGATCGGAACTTACTAATCATCATTGTTTTACTTGGCACCTGGCACCGACTTCAAGATTATAAAAATAGTTATTAATATTATGCTTATTCTATTTACCTAAAGAAACTTTATTTTGTGCTTTTTAGTTTACTTTTTGAAATAATATTTTATGAATAACTACCTAATGAATTACTCGATGGTATAAGCAATCAGCTCCTGAAGAGTTGCAGGATCTTAGTTAGGGATTTAAGGATTGGAATGGGATGGTAAGGTTCAGGTCGTCGGTAACGCAACGCAAGTATTGTTTTCCCTTGGTTTTTTGTGAGCCCGTTGTATCATTTTGGTCGAGCTGACCTATTTGCGCTGAAGCATGAATCTCCTACACTTATTAACGCCAGAATAGTGGCGAACCTCGTACTTACTATAGGTATATAGGACTCTTAATAATAACATATCTGTTGAAAATTATGTATTTCATTGTTGTAAAAATTGCGTAATATTGTGTCACAAAACTAGAATATATCATTGTAAGTGTCGGAAAGTTGTTCTTCATCTATAAAAAGTTTTTCTTAACACATGCTCTAGAAGAAACTAGAAGAATATTTTGATTTGAAAATATTTGCATACTTGTAAACATTCAACTCGTTTGCAAATTTAAAACTAATACAACTTTATGTACCTAAACGTCTTGACATATTTGTACCTACTTAGCAAACAATTCAGTGAAGTATTTTATTTCATTCACAAAAATAAAGTTAGACATTTATCTATGACTAAGTTGAGTTTCGTAACTACCTGCCTATGTAGTTATTTTTAGTTTGATTTCGGGGTTCCTAATATTATAATTAATCTACTTGAATTCTAAATTCATCCTAATCATCGTCAAAAGGCTATGGCCTCTTTCGCTTTTATATCAATTATCACACAATCTCTCAATTTTTTCAATGACTTTGTAATAAGACTAGCTACTCTCGTGCGGTTTCACCCGCAGCTCAGCTCCATTTGATCGTAGCGTGATGTTTTATAGCTTAAAGCACTCAGGAACATTGTAGCTATCTATCAGTGAAAGAATTTTGGCAATTCGACCAGCGGTTCTGAAGATTACCCCCTACATACAAACTTACAAATTTTACCTCTTTATAATATTAGTATAGATTTGGTATTATTATATTCTGGTTCTAAACCTGTAAAGGTATTCAATCAAATAACAACTAGAAACTATACCGTATACCACCTCTTTGCATTCAACTTATAAATCTACTAAAAAAAAGAAACAAATAAATATTTTTCCTTTTTTTCCAGGTACGTTCGATTTCAAAAATCGAACAATGCAGAATGCAAACACGTGCCACAGCTACCACAGTCAACGTAATTTGAAGTCGGCACGTTCGTTATGTCGGCAAAATTGACAATAATAACCATTACGACATTACAATTTAATTTATTTGCCAATATTTAATTATAGTAAGCTTGTAAACAAATGTCTATTGGAATGTACGATGATCTACATTCACATGTTTGTTTAAGTTAAACTTCATTAAAATTCAAGCCATTTTTATCAATAAACCACAAATCAAGGAATAATAAACATTTTCAGTTTTTTTCTTTTGAGAAAGAATAGGCAGGATCAACGACATTACAATTTAATTTATTTGCTAATATTTAATTATAGTAAGCTTGTAAACAAATGTCTATTGGAATATACGATGATCTACATTCACGTGTGTTGTTCACAGGATGAACAGGTGATCCTGACAAAATGAAGGTTCATAACCAGGATCACAGCATAAGAACCTTCATTTTGTTAGTGAAATAATTCTAAGTCCATTATTGTTAAGTTGATTCAATTTTTAAATCATTTGGTAGTTACTTACAAAACGCTTTTAATTATTTTTACCTATTTGAGGTTGAATTGATAAAACAAACGACAGTCTACATATACACAATAGGGTTTTACTGTGACGTCATTGGTCATATCAATGTGGCATCTGGCTTCTTAGTCGCCAGTTTGTTGCGTAAACTTAAAATTACTAGTTTAAAAATAAGTAACTTTGCTGTTTTATAATAACTCTCTAGCTTTTGCCCACGGCTTAATTCGTGTGGAATAGTGACTTCTTGCTGCAGATTTTTCCTATGTCCTTTCTCGAGTTCCAAAATACGTCTATAGCAAATTTCACACAAATAGGTTCAGTAGTTTAGGCGTGAAGAAAAGACAGACAGACAGGCAGACAGAGTTACTTTAGCATTTATAATATTAGTTTGGTTTGTCGTTATCATAATTCTTCTCATATAGGTGTTTCTTTTTCGAAGAAATTCTCCTTCTTTTTCCATGTAACTGATATAACACGATCAAGATAAAATGATAAAACATTCGGTCGGAAGCAAACCTTTTAACCTATTTTTTGAGACAGTAATTTCACTCAGACTTACTCGTCTTGATCAAATTCTCTTTTCGAACGACAAATAATTTGAGGTAGAATCGTCTTGAATTTCGTACCTTCAATTTTTAAAAGGGGGTTACCTTTAAAGCCAAGTACTTAATTGAAATGTAAACATTGGGAATTATGGTTTTTAGGGGTTGATGCGGAAGGGGTTAAGACGATCGATGATATCATAGAACTGAAAAAAAAACAGTAACGTTCAAAGCGATACCTCGAATAAAATCAAGTAAAATTTACAGCCGATAGCACTTAGGAATATTGTAGCTATCTATCAGTGAAAGAATTTTAGAAATCTGACTAGCCGTTCCAAAGATTACCCCCTACATATAAACTTACAAATTTGACCTCTTTATAATACCTATTAGTATAGAAAAGGCCAGCGTGGACTGTTTTAAGATAAAAAGTTAAGTGACATTCCTACAGAGACATGCAACCAAATCTTGTTAGGAGTCAATAAGATAAAGATCTGTCTTAGAATATTACTGCTACATCGAAACTTATTTGGTGTATCTCACCTCAACAAAAAAAGTAACATATTCTATTTAAAATAACGACTTAAAACGTCGGCGTCGGTGCGCGCATGAATAAGAGTCCCGTTGTGACTTGAAACTAGTAGAGCTTTGCTCGATTATGTCATGTGGATAAGTCGTTATTCAAACTAATATTATAAATGCGAAAGTACCTAACTCTGTCTGTCTCTTCTTCACGCCTAAGCTACTGAACCCATTTGTGTGTTTGGTACAGACATAGTTTGGAACTCGAGAAAGGACATGGGATAGTTTTTAAACCCAAAAATCTGCATGAAGTCACTATTCCATGTGAACAAAGTCGCGGGCATAGCTAGTTTTCAATAAAATTAATATACGATACTTACTTTATAAGACTAAATAATACAAAAAACATATAAATTAAAAATTAAAAAAAAAAACACACAAAAACATGAGCTACAGGAGCTATGATGCCACAGACACACAGACAGACACGTCAAACTTATTAAAATTTTTGTTTTTTTTTGTGACGTACATAACTTTTCATTTGATTCCTCACTTGTGCATATTTGCAGACATTCGGTTTTTCTTCCCCACTTTAACCCCCCATAACATAAAAAAGGCTCAATCGATTTTCATCAAACATGTCTAAGAACACCTGCCCGTAAAACAACTGTTATACAAAAAAAAACTAAATTGAAATCGGCTCATTCGTTCAGGAGCTATGATGCCACAGACAGACAAACAGACACGTCAAACTAAGCCTAAAGCCCTTATCGGTCACAAAATAATGTGGATCCTAGGATTATAGCATAGTAGTATAGTTTGTAATAAACTAGTGTAGATTGATAGGGATGTAGCACAGATTATTGTTGCGTAGTTGTTTTACTTATTTTGCTTTTCTATCAGACAAAATTATAATTACCAGACAAGTAATAAAAATAAGTGCAATGCTAAGCAATAAAGACAGAAAAAACTATCATCCGACCCAAGCAACGTATAAACCTACTGACAATTTCAAGTTATCGGGGTTAACGGCCATTGAAACTTGTTATCAATGCATTTTAATTAAGTTTTTGGCAACGTTGATAACTTAAAAACGATTTAGATTAGGTAGGTGACCGCGCATTCGTTCGTGTGATATGCATTCAATGTTGACGCGTGAATCGCCTTAGGAAAACGGGTTTTGTACAATTAATAAAACTCAAGAAGTTTCTAGAAGTCCTATATCTATACTAATATTATAAAGAGGTAAAGATTGTAAGTTTGTATGTTGGAGGTGATCTTTGGAAATCGTAGCGTGATGTTTTATAGCGCGCAGGAATATTGTAGCTATCCATCAGTGAAAAAAATTTTGGCAATCCGACCAGCGGTTCCGAAGATTACCTCCTTCATACAAACTTACAAACTTAAAATTTTACTTCTTTAATATTTTAGAATAGATGTCGATCACTAATTACCAGTCACTTTATAAATGTAGTTATAGTTTATTTTCGTTACGTACCACAGAAAACTTCAGAAATTATACAGATATGCCTCATTTATACAGAGGAACTCTAAAATATTACTGATACATTGTATGTGGCCTGTTGCCAGCCGGATCTAGGTTCATTATATATCAGATATTGCAGGTCAAGCTCAGAATTCAGAGTTGATGGCTATCACAATACTGCCTACTCACGCATACCAATGTAGCTATATGTATAGCTATGTAGGTACGTCCGACATTCAGAGGAACAGTTATTTATGTATCAAATGATGTATTGTGATTGTTTTATGACTAGCCTTTTCGCCATTTTTTGTATTAATAGGATCGTAAGACATTAACATACTACATTGATTGAAATACTTATACAATTTACTCTCGTGGGTTCTTCGAAATAAGGTTACTTACGTGCTCCGTTGTCGTTTGAAACTTATCGAGTTTCTTTCGAAAACTTCTTAAGATTAATTTCTGTTGATCGTCCATAAATATAAGCTAATTGACTGGTTTCTCGTGCAAATACAAATCTTGCATGGTCTTGGGTTAGATTCCCGAAAAAGTATATAGTAGGTACCTATATTTTTTAAATTTTGTTGTACGTACGTTATTATCTTTTGGAAATAAGGAGTTTTGGAGAATTAGGTATTTGGGTTGGCAAAAGGGGAGGGAAAGGATTGGGCCTCCCAATCTCACTCACACGGCGGAACACAACGTTGTGGTTATTTAACGCCGGTTTTCTGTGAGACCGTTGTATCACTGCACTTGTGTCGGTCTATGCGTGCCGTAGCATGGATCACCCTGAAATAAAATGAATGTTTCCACAGTGATGTAGTAATGTGAATGTTTTATCGTGAAACCGCTTTTGATGGGGTTTCGTGTGTTTAATCATTATTTTACTGCCGAATCATGATTGTGATGCTAAGTGAAGCTGTTGCATGACAAACGGATGGCGCCGGCGTTGGCTATAATATAAATTATGAAATGATTATATTTTATAACTGACCTACATATTATATTCACTTATTCTCTTTACCTAACCTCGCGAATTTATAATTAATTTTATTAATTTCTACGTAAACAGTGGTAATAAAGTACCTACCAACCTAATTATTTTATTAATTAATTTTATCTCTTAAATATTTGTTGTTTAGTTAGGTTGTAGAGAATGTAAAATGTTCTAAATAAGCGCGAAAAAAAAAACATGTCGAATTCAAATTTAGAACGAACTTCTATCTATGGCGTTTCAAAAAAGGCGTTCGGCCATTTTAAAAAAAAATACACCTTTAAAAATAAATCCAGGGCAATGAGGAACGAATCTTGTCAGATGAAATCAAAGTTGAGAATTCTATATTTTTTTTCTATAACCTAATTGTGTCTCTTTTTATTGTCTATCAGATGAACATGGCCGTCAACCTCTCATTCTTAAGCTTACACAATGAGCAGTATAGACAGACTCCATGGTGCTTTTTAGTTTCAAAGGTATCTAGGCCAAGATGTTAGATGACCAGCCAGTCTATTGAATTCCAGCAAGGATTTAGTTTAAACTTATGTGTATGCGTTTGATAACATTTCTATTTATTATTTTTTGAGTTTATAAGCCTTAAATCCAATCAGAGAATGCTTTGAAGTGGGTCTGTGTTCGGTAGTTGTTGTGGATAATAAGAAAAAGAAAAAAATTATGAATTTAATATAAAATAATGAAATGTAAAATTATGCAACAGTGTAACCAAACAGTAGATATATTCTGTAGCTTCATTATATAAAAATATATTTTTTATATAATTATAATCTAAGTATACTAAGTAAGTAACTAAGTACTTGAGAACGCGTTTTCAAGTTATCTCAAAATAAAGGCGTCTTTACTGACATAGAAACAAGGCTCCTAAAATACTTTTTTTTGGGGTCATGTAAAAAGAAAACGATAATATTTTCTTAAAATATGATTGATGGAGGTTGTAAGGTGAACCTGTCGTGAAGGGGCAAGGTAGTCCAGCCCTAGAGTGGTCATTCAGGATGAATGAAGGATTATTTTAGATAAATGGACTACAGGGTTGCTATGAATATCTAAATGTCACGAGAATGAGTTCTATTTTTAGTTTACTTGAGGTGTATACTATTCTTTATTTGTTTATTTATTTAAGGCACATCAACAACACAAACACAAACTTGGTTATTTTACATTTTATAGGTCTTATTCTAATGTTAGCGTCAATAATAGGTGTGCACAACATTCGTACTACATACATATGTGCATACTGTTCTTGATTTTGTTTGTCTTCTATTTTTATACTTATATTACAGTTGTCTGTAGACAATTTGTTGACCCTATTGAGGGTTTCAGTGATTAAATGGTCGTTTTACTATTCTCATAAAAGTGTTCGATTTACGCGGCAAATAAATTAAAAAAAAGATTTCATTTTTAAAGTCTAGAAAAAATAGTTTCGATTTTCAAATTATGGTACTGGCAGACAAGATTCTCTGTCATCCAAACATAAAATACAATTCCAATTTCGAATTTGAAACCACAATAATTTCGGTATGAACAGAATTTTGATAATAAAGACACAATTTACTAAGATAGCAACAGTTTTAACACTGTAAATATAGGCACTTTTAACTTTTATCTCGACTTGGCAACAGAGTTTGATTCGCCGAAATAAATCGGTCAGGCTTGTATCGGAGCAGGGGTTAATTACTTTAACTGTTCCGGTAGAGATAATGTATCGGTTACTTTGTGCTCAGTGCCTTTTATATTTGATTCTTTGGCAGACCTTATATGGACTGAAATAGAAAGTTGGACACAGTTGTTTAAGAAATTGCCTTTTTTTGAAAGATAATCATTAACTTCAGTCCTCGGATTTAGGATTATCTTTCTAAAAAATGGATGGTTTTTAAAAAGCACCCCGTTCCTTCTCCAATTCTGAGCGGGGCCTTGGTTCATTATTGCGCTAGCACTCGCAACCCCGGCTCGACATCAGCCTCAGTGGATCCCAATTGTGATCTGATAGCTCTTGGCTGGATGACGGAAAGCACTATTTTCTTCAATTGTCACAATCAACTGCATTCTATGATTTTCTACTGAATTGTGTTGTCATTTTCAAGCGTTAAATAAAATATGTATGTATTTTCATTTGGCTAGAAAATACACACATGAGTATGTAGTGAAATAATGATCTTATCAGTTTAAAAACTTAAATTGTAAATTCAAATTCAAATTCAAATTCAAATTCAAATTCTTTATTTGCATGTTAAGGTGGGTACAAGGATCTTAAATTAAAATAACAGGCACAGCTTAACGGCCTTTTTCAGGCGTTGCAAAGAGGGCTATAGCTTATAAAATAATATAAAATTACTTAATTTACATTACATTGCATAAAAAAGAAAAAAATAAACAAAAAAGTTCATAATTAGATAAATAAAAAATAAAAAAAAGTTGTTATTGAGTGAGTTAGTAGGTAGGTGTTTGTGTGTATATGAGGTGGGTTTTAACATTAATGTTGGTGTTCTATTTTCCTTCGAAGTATTCTTTGGTTGAGTAGAAACATTTTTGTATTAAGAATTTTTTTAATTTCCTCTCAAATATTATTTCTTTCCTTTCGTTTTGTAGGTCTTTCGGTAATCCATTGAACATTTTGACTGCCATGTAGTAAGGACTTTGGTTAAGCATTTTAATTCTAGATGGTGGTAGGTACAGTCTGTTTTTATGTCGGGTATTTACATTATGGGTGTCTTTTACTTTAGTAAAGTTATCTTTGTATCTGGTCCAGTGATTGCCAGTGGACTTTTTTTAGCCTTTTTATAATAGGGGGCGAGTGCATTACCACACACCAGGCGTAAAATAAATAACATTTAGGTATTGAATTCAAATCTGACGCATATGTCGGCGCCACATGATATTTGAATCACACGATAGAAGCTTGGCTATGGTCTTGTACCAACATATGGGCGTCTACCCCATTCATACCTAAATCAAATGAATCACCTAATTATAGCAATATCTGTTTACAATTCAACTCATGCGCAAAAAAATATGTCACTTTGCGATTCAAATATAGAATTCAGCCATTCGTCATCCGTCTCGGAATTCGGAAATGGAACGCATTTTTCAGTCTTCATATATCCGTATGTCTGTTGGTGCAGTCATTAGTCATTGGTTGTTTTTAGAGTTTTCAGTGCCTGAAAATATTTTTAGTGGGTTTGCCAACCTTAGGATTTATTTGAAGTAGGTAGAGGTACTCTTATTAAGTGGGACGAAAAACATTTTTTGACATGAGATAAAAATGTTTGGAAAGAAAGAAAGAAAGAAAGAAATCTGTTTTTGTTCGAAAAAAAAGTAGAAAAATAAAAAGTTTGAATAACAGGACAACGAAATGAAATAAAAATAAAATTAATCAAAACAATAACCTTAAAACAGACTGGCCGCGTTGGCGTTTTGGCCTCCTCGACTTCTTTAACTTCCTCGACATCATATAATTTATTTTGTCTATATACCCATGCGTTTTTAATAGATCTATTTTCTAATACCAAAATAAACGGGAGTCTTTCTCTTTCTCTTTCTCCAGATAATTGTTATAAGGAAATAGCATTTATTGCAGTGTCTTTCTAAAATAGTAATTTCATAATAGCCAACGGTAATATGTCTAAAAATAAACAGGTATCAATGCTTATAATAGATGTCGTTGTTATAAGAATATAATTATGTCTGAATTCTTCACAAAATAGTTTAATAATGTTAAAGTTAAATCCTACTTTCCTAGTGTTCTTAGTAGCCTTTTTTCCGTTGGGTGGTTATGGTACTACACAAAATGATTCTAGCATTTGTCTTTCGATCAACATAAAGATATTAAACTTTATTGATTTTAATTAGAAACTAGTGTGAAATATCGATAGCATTGCGTTTAGCTTAGTGGCAAGACGAATGAAAAAGGCCGGCCATGTACTTATAATTCTTTATAAATGGTGAAAGTATCATATCAAGGATTTTTGGGACATGAAACGAACAGACGGGTTACTTGATGGTTAAGTACCAATCATGTAATAGATCTTTTCCTAGTTAATTATTGCCGAGTACAGTACATTATTTGACAAGTTATATTTTTTTGTCATAGAAAAAAAAAAAACTTAAAAGACGCATAAATAAGCTACTTCATGAATCATGACTAAGGGGTTTATATATCGGAGCAGTGATTTCTCAAATGATAAGTATAATCTTAGAATGGATTTGAATTCCATGGATGGCTTTTCTAAAGCGAATTTTTGAATATTAGACCTCACGAAAAGCTTCAATTACCATCTCAAAGAAAGAAACGATATTATCTAATTACGTCACATTATATCATCAGCTTATAAGTGCCAACTGCTTAGCAAAGGTTCATCCCACACGGAGAAGGTTTGAGCATTAATCACCACGCTTGCTCAACGCGATTTCAAATTTATAATTAAAAATTATAAGTCCAAAATTCCTTACGATGTGTTCCTTCACCGTATGTCAGCAGTGTCTAAGTAATCATAGAAAGTATATACATATAACTTGGAAAAAGTCACATTGGTTCTTGCCTTACCTTCGGACCACCATGACATTATCTAATATTGTTAATGAATTTCTCAATTTCACTATTGCTTAAACGATTGTAGCCATGTTATGTTTCCTGCCCACCTACCAAGAAGGAAATGTTATTTGTTTACACTCCCTAGTTTAACTACAAAACGCTGGTCTAAAACAAACAGCTAAATCGTTTTATTGTCTATACAACAAAGGTTTACTGTCAAATTGAACTGTACGCGGACCTTTTTATAGATTTATCTATGCTCCGTGATCGGTGGTAGGGCTGTCAGAAATGATAAAAATAAACGTTGGGTGTTATACTTTATTATTAAGTAAGAAGCTTTAAACTAAAAATAACATTTTATTTTTCAGTGTAAAAATGGAGACATTCCTAATATTTATCTAATAAATTCTCTATACGACTGTCGTTATTTTCTGTCGTCAATCGTGGAACACTATTTTTGGTGTTCTTTCTCTTATTTTATCAAACATTATTTAACAACAAGAAATAACAATTGGTTTACCAAATTGAACGGGATTTGCTAAATTCAATAACGAATTTGACCTAATAATCGATCTCGTAACCTATGGTTCCATAGTCACACTTTTCACACAACAGACAGCACAAAGTTTTCTTTTTTGTTTTTCAGTCTCTGGTAATATAAGACCAATAACAAGAGAGGCAACCCTAGTCAAAACAAAAGTGCTACATTTGTGAACGGAGAAAATTCAAATAATAATATGTTGTATGAAAATCTTTTCAAGTACTTTACTTACTATGAAGATTTATAGTAAGTATTGTCCGAGTAGTTTTGTGGATTTGAGTTTGAGAATAGACAAAAAAAAAAAATGTTGTGATCGACCTAAAAAAGTACGGTTACGTTTTCAACCCTGATTTTGTAGGTTGGGATGGTTCTGAGTATCCACTCCCGACCGCTATCCACCTTCGGGCTGATACTTGGACTCGGACTTTTGGCTGTTGAGTGTCCTCGCTGGTCCGGTGCGCCCCTTCATAGTAGAACTGCATCCCGCACACTCCTTCGGGGGATCCATACCAATACCTGGCTTAGTATGGACGTTCAGTCAATATGGGCCACTTGTCACCAGAACCTCGACCTGACCCCATCCTCCGGGTCCGGTCTCAAGGTAGCGGAATAGCCGAATTTCAGAAAACGATACAACTCCAGTCACGTTTTTAACCCTGTGTGATGTGTGTACAATATTGCCGGAATATAAATGTGTGTTGGTTCCTAATTTTCAGTTAATTTTTTTTTATGAGATAAGTCGGCAAACGAGCTGACGGATTACCTAATGGTAAGCAATCGGCGCCGCCCATGGACACCCGCAACACCAAAGGAGTTACGAGCGCGTTGCCGGCCTTTTAGGGATAGGGGTTGCGGATATAAGGATTGGGAAGGGATAGGGATTGGGCCTCCAGTAACCTCACTCACACGGCGAAACACAACGCTGTGGGTTGTTTCGGCCGGTATTCTGTGAGGCCGTGGTATCACTCCGGTCGAGCCGACCCATTCGTGCCGAAGCTTGGCTCTCCCACACTTAGATAATGTTGAAATGAAGGTTTCTGTTTTAATATTTTACTTGCTACTGTATTTTGGAATGTTTCTTTTTAATTCCTATAACTTCTACCTTCAATGCTCGATGCAGGTCAAACGATACCTACGAGTATTGTGCTGTTATGTATGGATTTTGGCAAAAAAAACAGTATGTTTGCGGTTACAAAAATAAAGTTGATAAGCTCTTACATTTACGTCAATGAACGTATTTCCTTTGGTTTATGTAATGTATTTTTGTATATTTTAAGGAAAAAAAATAACGAAAAACAAACTTTTATTGTTAGGTACTTGATGAGAAATTATAACATAAACTGCGGGAGTATTATTAGTACTATTAGGGCTACCGCAAACGAGGCACTTGCCACAAGACTGGTATGTTTTCTAAAGTTCTTCTCTTTTATTTTTTATTTAAATACTTTTTGCACAATCGTTGCACTATGGCGGACTTGATGCCGAAGGTACCTCGTCATTTATACCGCGAACATCGAGGGATATTGGAACAGTTTGCCGGCTGCAGTCTTTCCGTCCAAATATAATTTAGGTGTCTTCAAAGTTAGAGTGAATAGGCTCTTAATAAACTAGTGCGCCTTACCATCAACGATTGCATCACTGCTTACCATCAGGTGGGATCGCAGTCAAGCACTAGTTTATAGCAAGTAAAAAAAAAACTTTCAGTCTACCTTAGGGTGATAAAGAGACTCGCCAGACACGGTTGATGCAAGTTACCGCCACACGCTTTCATAGCTTTGCTCTGCGGTATGATTTTCTCCTGTGTCGTGGTTGCATTTACAAACATGCTGTTTCGTATACACATTACACTCAGACCCGGAACAATAATTTCTGTATAAGTACAACAAAGAATTTTTTCGTAACGACGAAGTGATACTTTACATATCAGCTGGTTTTGCCCAGCCAGCGCCAACCGTTGCTTTATTTTCCAATCTCTTCCAGTTAGGCTAACATTAGAATAGGTTAATATTGGTCCAAATACAACAACTACTTATATTGCAGGTTCATTTATATAAAATGGCGTCATTTATACATATGTTATAAACTAGCTTTTGCCCGCGACTCCGTTCGCGTGGAATAGTGACTTCCTGCAGATTTTTGGTATAAAAACTAACCTATGTCCTTTCTCGAGTTCTCTACCAAATTTTACAGCAATCGGTTCAGTAGTTTAAGCGTGAAGAAAAGACAGACAGACAGACAGAATTACTTTCGAATTTATAATATTAGTTTGGAAGTTTGGATAGGTAAAATTTGTATGTAGGGGGTAATCTTTGAAACTGCTGGTCGGATGTCTAAAATTCTTTTACTTAGATACAACAACATACAATGTTCCTGGGTGCTATGGGCCATAAAACATCACCCTAAGATACGCACTAGGTGAAAGTGCACGGCAGTAGCTATAATTCATATAACGGTATACTTTAAAACCGTTCGATCTCTTTGAACTTATTAATCATATTCTAGAATCAACATAATCGATAAAAAACTCGGTTTTACTTGACATTTTGCCCTAGTTGCGTTAGTGATATCGCGTAGTGTAGGTGATTTTATACGAAAATATGTCAGAAGGTTAATTTCTCAAAGTGGTTTTAGTGATAAGGTGAATGCTAAGCTTTTGTTTTACAGTTTAATGCTGAGGCCATCGTGGTAAAATAAGGCTTTATCCATTACAATGCTCTCATTCATTTGAAATAATTATTTATGAGTTAGTGGTTTCTGTTACATTGGCAATACCAGCTGACAAAAAAAATGGATTTTGGGCAGTTTGGTTGCAGCAGTTTAGGCAGACTTTGGTGTATTGAATTTTTTGTACAGCAAAAAATGTTTCGTCAAATAAAAAGAAATATTTTATCATACTTTATAATAAAATACAGCATAGATTATTAATAATAATAAGGTTATTGGCTAATAACATCACGCTACGACAACAGTGAAATCACTAAAAAAATTGGTCCAAAAATTTAACTACTTTTTTTTCATTTGTTTTCGAACTCACCACACTTATACTTCTCATACTTTTGTCCTATTTACCAAAGTACGTATGTTGCAACGTACATAGCTACACATATGTCATACGTCCGGTGTTCAGTTGCATTAACTCCTACAGATTTATTTACAACCTACATGCATTTGTTTACTTGATAAAATTTGAGTAAACTTTAAATTTTTTAATAGTGTGTGTATTGGTTCTAGCTGATTTTATATTTATGTAATTTGTTCATGAATGAAGTTGAATGTTCTGGACATTTTGTGTTTAGGTATTTTATTATTGATTTGTTGTCATAATGAAACTAATTAAGTGGGTTTGGGTCTTGGCGTGGTTTTAATGTTTTTTTTATGTAATAGGTCGGCAAACGAGCAGACGGATTACTTGATGGTAAGCAATCAGCGCCGCCCATTGACACTCGCAACGGAGGAGTTACGAGTGCGTTGCCGACCTTTTTGGGATTAGGGATTTGGAGATTTAGGGATTGAGGAGTGATTGGGGAAGGGGAAGGATTGGGCCTCCGGTAACCTCACTCACACGGCGAAACACAACTCAGTGGTTATTTCACGCCAGTTTTTTGTGAGGCCGTGGTATCACTCCGGTCGAGCCGACCCATTCGTGCCGAAGCATGGCTCTCCCACACTTCAAAACAAATTGTTATGTAACAATGAAAAGTTTATTTTTATGTAAGTTGTTACATTAAAAGCTAGGTTTGTCTTATGGTCCGGGATTGCGGGGTAAGCGCAATGAGGCACCATGACCTCGGCCCAAAGTAGGACATGGAATGGGGGAGTTTTTAGTCCAGTAAGAGTCTGACACTCCCTCCCGCCCCACCCTGATTTTCCCCCCACAAAAAAAGAAAAGGTTTGTCTATGACTGCCCTTTAGAAAAATGTTATACTACAATTGCAAATATTTTAGGAGGTCATCTTGCTCGATAAAAAGGATACTTATTTCTTTAGTACAATAACATTACATCAAAAACTGTTGCACCTTTAAGCCCTAAAATATACTGTTGTAGTTTAAATAAACATCTATACGACGCCTATAAAATACAAATTCAAATACAGCATCTACTAACAATTTCGTGTACAAATTATAATATTATACGGTACGTTCCAAAGAAAAATATTAGCTTGATACCGCTGCAAATTTTATAGAGATCGTTTCGGTTATTTGTGATATTGTAAAACGAGGTTTTATTAGCTTCGTATGCTGTTCTTTATGCTCTCTCATGTGGAACTGTTGGGGGGTGAAAAAGTTACAGCCTGTATCTATTTGGAATTTACAAGTTAGGATTTAGCATATTATTGGTTACACTTTTTTTATTTTGTTACAGAAATATGACTGCCATATTTTGTTAATCTTTTGTGGGGTACTTTCAACTTTTCACGATTTTTTTCATGTGTCAATTCGAAAATGCACAGATTGGAGGTGGTAATTTTGGAATAGTAACTATCGTGAGAGATACTAAATTTATCGAAACTATATTAGTCTACTACAACCAATAAAGCTGTTGTCAGTTAATTAATGTGAATGAGTCGTTATTTGAAATAAGTTGAACATTCATTAAGTATTTTTTATGTGATCAAACGATTAAACGGTTTACCTGATGGCAAGCAATCGGCGCTGCTCATAGGCCACCCGCAACACTTCCATGTCCGTTGCCGCCCTTTTGGGGCTTGGGCCTCCGATAACCTGACTCACAAGGCGAAATACGACGCAAGCGTTGTTTTCCACTGACTTTCTGTGAGGCCGTGATTTTATCATAGGGATATAGGTATATATCGATTCCATTGAAAGTAAATAGACGAATTCGATAGAAAACAAACAATACGGTAGTTTCCAACTAGTCAAATTCAATACTTTTATCCAAATGTCAAAAACGGTACTTTTCTATGAATTTTTTATGAAAAACTGAGGTATGACGTCATAACAGTTTTGCGTCAAATAGCTTACTTATTTCTGAATAATGAGCTAAAAAAATCTAAAATTTAGTGGATCGATCGATCGATGAATAAAAGTATAGTTATTTTTCAATATTTTATTGTATTAAAACGTCGAATTAATTTGTTTTGGACCTAGGACACTACCCAATTCTATTCGACTCCTTTTTATATGACTGTTGACATTTAGCTGTTTAGCACTGTTCTAATTTTAAACTACGTACACTGGCAACACTTTGCATTAGGTGTGGCATATGACTCAAGATTAACATAGATTACTTTGCTTAACTAGAAATACTCTCATTCTACGAACAAGTATGAGATAAGACAATCATATGTACTTAGCGTTAATGCAACCAAAAGTATGCATAATTAATACAATTATGACACTACTTGATAATTCCGTTTAACAATGAATTTCCTTATAAAGTTGCGTTTGATATAAAGGTTAGTTTTCCTCAAATACTCAAGATGCGAAGCGTTATTGAAAGTCAAGTCAAGAAGAAGATTTTTTTCATTGAAGGTGCAGGCATGAGTTCTTATTTGTCCTTTGATCGAATATAGTGTTGTCAGGAAGATTCTAAATATAACTATCTAACTTCATAAAAGCTATAGATATACTTATATCAGAATATATTCAAACTAACTTCGGCTAGCGACTTCCCCCGCCTTACCTAAATGAAACCACACATTTAGAGGAAAAAGATTATTGCATCTCAAAAAAATAAAAAAATTTAGAGGTTTTTGTAGCAGACAGAGAGAGATGAATAGAGGCATCGCACGACCAGATGAGGTAAAAGTGCATTGCCGGTTTAGTTCTTGGGATGGGGATTGGAAATGGCATAGGAAAGAGAATGATTGGGTCGCCGGTAACATTATGTCTTGTTTTACGCTACATTTTCTGAGCAATCGTGATATCAATCCTGCAGATTTGTACCGAATGGATCTACTAGAATTTGAAAGTCTTAA
The DNA here is from genome assembly GCA_902829305.4 of Spodoptera exigua. Classification (NCBI taxonomy): domain Eukaryota; kingdom Metazoa; phylum Arthropoda; class Insecta; order Lepidoptera; family Noctuidae; genus Spodoptera; species Spodoptera exigua. The sequence continues at coordinate 12,275,820 of LR824619.2, read as the reverse complement.
AGTCAATTAATTTACTTTAATTAGACAAATTTATTCGATATCACCGTCTCAACTCAACCACCATATATGAGTTCCCTGCATATGTACTATGTAATATTACAACGGATTTAGCATACTACCGGGAAAACCGTGCATAAACGGCACTCGGAGCAATATGCTGAATTATGCCAATACGTACGAAATATTTTGCTGTTCCTGTACACTATGCTTGATAATAGTGAATCGATTTGCATAAAATATGTTTAGGGCTTACACGTCTCGCGTTTCCATATAAATTATCAAGTCCAAGTTCGCGGAAATTTCCAGGGTTAGATACGTGATAATACAATTATATACCGTGGCGCGGACCTGAAGCTGGAGAAGAAACAGGGTGGTTTTTAGTCAGTAAGAGTCTGACTCTTTCCCTATATCATTCAGGGTGAGAGAAGTCATAGAACGATTATTTACTCACCCAAAAAAAGTATACAAAAACGACTAAGCTAAAAGTAATTTCAGGATTGTATAGAAAAATAAAATTGTATCTCTTTGGCTCTAAATTTTAGATAAGATAAACATTTTAGATTTTAAACTCTAAAACTTTTTAAACCTTGCTTATGGTTCTCAAATTTCATTAAGATTGGTTTATGTTTTTATAATAACTATCGTGAGACATACTAAATTAACTAAAATTCGCGGGTTACTCACGTGTACATGTTGAGAAAAGCTCTACTAGTTTCGAACCACAGAGGGGTTCTTCCTCATGAGCAGCGTGCGCGGACGCGGCGACGTCGCGCAGCCTACTAGTAGTAGGCTGCGCGTAACCCGCGAATTTTAGTTAAGATTGGTTTAGTAGTTTAGTAGTACTATCCATACTTAATAATTTTTTGATTTGCGAGAAATCATCAAATGACTTGTTCCGCGCAAAGTAAGGCCACCCCGTTCCTTCTCCTGCTCTAGTCTTGCAGAACATGAGCCCTATTTTTCCCCATCTGTGGTTTTCTAATGGCAATTGAACTTGGACTTGAAAATTTGTATGGAGACTCGCGTCACCCAACCGCTCTTTAAGCAATAAGTGGGAAGCGTTTAGTCTGTGTGTTGTGGTTCGCAGCTATAAATCTTATGGATTTATTATGGTAAAGATGCAAAGGGGTTCGTTAGGGGGTCGTCCACAGCTTATAAAGGTATTTCCAGTAATTTTGCATGTATTTTGTAAGATAGAAATGGGGTTGCTTATCAAAATGAGGGTTGTTTGGTATCTGTAAGTAAGTATGGGTGTTGTTTAATGTTTAAAAGAAAATGATTTAACTCTATGTAAATAGAGTTTAATTTTGATCTTCAGAAGCTTAATCACTAAGAGTATATAATCATTTTTTTATGTTATAAAACGGTAAACGAGCAGACGGATTACCTGACGGGTAAGCAATCAGTGCTGCCCATGGACACTTACAACAACGGAAAAGTTACGAGTGCGTTGTCGACTTTTTGGGGATTAGGGATTCGGTGATTTATGATATCGGTATGATCAGGAATTGGGGGAGGGAAAGAATTGGGCGTCCGGTTACCTCATTCACACGGCGAAAGACAACGCTGTGGTTGTTTCACGCCAGTTTTCTGTGAGGTCGTGGTATCATTCCGGTCGAGCCGACTCATTCATGCCGAAGCATGACTCTCCAACACTTACATTTTAGTCTTACCATCTATACCAATATTATTAAGTTAGAGAGTTTGTGCTTGAACGTGCTAATCTCTGGTGTTACTCGTGTTAGTTGGTCCATTTATCGATGTAGGTTATAGGCTATAAAACATCACGCTACGACCAATAGGAGTCCAGCAGCGACACAAACGAGTAGCTAATCATAACTATAGTGCTTGACTTAAACACAAAATGCTTGTGAAAGGTGCTTTTCACAATATCAGATGTTTTTGCTTTGTGATACTTTATGCTTAAATAGAACACCAACATAACCAACAAAATCCACCTCATATATAACCCCTCACATATACAAGCACCTACCTACTAACTTAACTATTAACTTTTTGTTGTTTATGCAATGTGATGGAATTTTTGTCATTTAATAATATTATACATATAAGCTAGTAGCCCTCTTTGCAACGCCTGAAAAATAACCCTGTGCCTATTATTTTAATTTAAGATCATTGTACCTACCTTAATACGCAAATAAAGAATTTGAATTTGAAATATGCTTTGATACTGTAATACCAATTGTAGTACCATTCACTATGGACATAATTTCTTTCATTTCCTTTGCACTGAATCGGATACAAAATTCTCTAAAAGGACCACTAAGTCAAGAGATTCTCTCAATACACATAAAAAGAACAAACCTCATCCTATTCGCACCCAACAACAAAACCAAATATCACCCTGTTCACAACATTCCCTTATTCGCAATCGAATTAAAAAAGCAAAAATTGACCTTTGCTACCGCCACCGTTTCCGGTCCGTCCGCCACCGGACATTCTCGCCATAACCCCTGTCGGCCAACGAACCAAAACCTTATGGTAAAAAAACCTGCATAGAAACCGGTATTGGTTATTGCAGTTTTTAACCTCCTATAAGGAAAAAAATGAATTAAGTATATTATTTAATTTTGTTCCAATGATTGGCCTGGTCACTTTTGGTAGGGAATCGTTGCATCGCGAAATTCTGTACTGTTCTCTTAAGTTGCAGTTTTTGGAATGAATCTATGCTCTTTTGTTTTGTAATATATGACGACGCGTCGATTATTTAAATTGAATTTTGAAGAAGGTTTTAACACAATTCATCGGACGAGGGTACAATGAATCGTACTCTGGCGGAACGTCAAACAGACAGTTCTGCGTACGCATTATGGTGGCGAGCGAGCGCTGTGACTGTCATACGAGACGGATCGCCGATGTCCGTTATTTTTGTAATTTATTTGGTCTGATTACGCCCTAAAATCCTACGCCCTGCGATGGACTGTGAAGACGATGATCGGGATGTTGATGTTTGTACCAACCCTCCCGTGCCTTCATATAGAACATGTAAAAAGTGTGATAGCAGGACTTACATATATCTAAAAGACTCTTTAATTCATCAAACCCCAAGCGAACGCCTTTTGCAACGTTTTGTTCCTCTATTGTGTCTCGAATTACCATGATAATAAAGGTTAAATTTTCATTTATGAATACCATTTCTGGAGTAAATTATTCGAAATCTTATATACCTACCGTACGGTATGTTTTCTGATCGAAGCACATCTATTTTTAACAGAACCTTATCAAAATATCAGAGGATGAGACAGTATTTCTCTAAGCGATATTTTTAATAAGTGATTTTATGATTTTTTCTTCTTTAGCCGCAGTAAAAATAAAGAAGCTCGCTTCAAAAGGTCCAACATTAGACATTAAATAGCCTACAGGCATACGAAACATCAGACGAAATAAATTGCTTTAATTTTGTTCCTTTATTCACTTCATTATAGCTACAATATTTTTGTACTGAACGCCTACATTAAGCGAGTTTATTAAAATTATTTATCTACATTTTCGCAAAAGATATGCACTAGCTTTCCCCCTGGGTTCATTTTAAACGATCTGTTATTTAACCTTCACAATTTTCTTGTTATGTTTCTTTCTGTGTTTGCCTTACCTACTGGAGTGCGTACGTGTGGTCTATATATATGCTAGATATGCAAGGAAGCCATAATGACGGAAGGAAGGACGCATATGGACTCCCTCACATCCACATTGCATTCTACGATAACAGGAATCGTAATCGAGTACAATATGGTAATATCAATTCCGAGAATTCGATAGGACAACATTAGAGCGGGGAATTTGTGTTTTACATAAAACCGCTCTTAATTACTTAGCAGAATTAAAAAGGATCTTATTGTGTAAGACTAATGCAATGTTAGAACATTAAAATTAGATTACACGTCATAGCAACAGTATATTATACCGTCGTGAATGTTGCCGTATTCTTGCTACGTCATCAAACATTAGTCGAGAAATTTCGTCCCCTCAATTTCTATTGTAAACTGACCCTGCCGCAATAAACCCAACCACCAAAAGCTCAATATATTATCTTCACATTTACTTCGCCTTACAGCAGTTTCAAACTCAAGTCACGAATGCGTTCAAAATAAAGATTCGATTGTTGACTCATCGACGTCAGAATCGAAACGTTTTCCCGCGTAAAGTTCGCTTGTTGCAAGCTTAATTAGATCGACGGAAAAGTTAAACATTAGCATTTGAACATCCTTATATGTAAACAAATAAGGGTGAAATTATAGAGGTCTGTGCTGAATGCAATAGCAAATAGATTGTCAACGTATAAATAGTGCAACGGTGCGTTCCGCGAATTCACTGCGTTTATTTTCCTCCTCGAATGGAATGTACCTTTGACGTCATCGTCATTTGGAACGCACCAACAAATAACATGGCCAAATTAAATTGTCTTCATTCTATGTTTACATTTGAATTCGAAGTAGGCTTAAGAGATGACTTTTCATTTTGTTTCGTTTATTTTTGTTAGTTTTGCACATTTAAAACGTACTAAAGTATTTCACATTTTGTATTGGTAATAATTATAAACTTAAGCTACAAAGTATCCTTGAATATTTTAAAAGTTGGTTGTAAAATATGGAACACCTGTATCAACGACATTTTAACAAATATGTACTTATTTGATTTGGTAGGAATAAGCGGAATGTTATAATCCGAACAATATGAAATGTAAAGGCGTTGCACGTAAGTTTGTATATGCTGTTGTAGCATTTAACTCGGTCGGTTATCGTGTGCAGGATAACGGTTCTCATAGTTCGCTTGAATGACCGATAGGAATGTTTTTATTAGTTCTAAAAAATAAGGTGTTTTTATAACTTATCGCGTATGGAGTTTACGCTTATGGTGTTTGGACAGGTGATGTGTAGACAGGTTACAAGTACATTGCCACTTACTCATGTAGCAGATAGCATTTTAAATTGTATTATTATACGATGAAACTTAATGTCTTAATTAGTAACGCCATGGATAGCGTTAATTAAGATAAAGTGGTCAGGAAACGGCCGCTGACATGTCTGTCTGTCAAAAAATCAGCCATTACGATTTAGATTAAGGGCGCGGCACATTTGTGGCACCCTACACGAGTGCAATGGTCAATTAACGAAATGTGGACTTCATGATTTGAAGTGATTTATTTGAAGGGGGCTTGCGTATCCTGTCGTTTATCTATTAATAATGTATTAAAACTGTTTATAGACAAGGCAGAAGACATTACGTTCTGAATATAGACAACCTTTTTCGTATTTGATAACCCTATGGAAGGACTCATAGTTAGGAATCACATAAAATGTGCCGGTAGTGACGTAACGATGTTACAAATCTGTTCCAAATTTAAACGCTACTCAATTCCAAATTCAAATAAATAAAATAAATAGAAAAAAGGGAAAACCGTTTTAAACATAATTTATTAACAAAAGAAAGCGTTTGTATGTCTGTCTGTATTACAATAACTTGAGACAAACCGTCAAGTAGAAATGTTACAAAATCGTTTGTCCCCTTATGCCCGTAAAATAACGAATAGGCAATAATTAGTCGCCATTTTGAAGAGCTAGCAATACATTGTGAAAGCTAAACTTTCCTATTTTAAGTGTATATAATGTAACAGCCTTTGTTTTTGCGTATGCATAACTGTTGTCCGTTCTATTTTGGACCTTATACCATTAAAAATACAGGTTTCGAGGTTTTATGAAGTAGTATTTAGAGCCTTTAATTTAAAATAATCAGTTGGTATTGTTCCCAGGTTTGTCTTCATTGAAGTAACGGCAACGTAATTGATTGCTTACATCTATAACTTTTAGTTCTCACATAGTGAGGAGCAACAAAGCTGTTTTAATCAATCATAGGTCTTGGCAACGCCTGGTATACCCTGAAGCGGTATATGGAGATATATTTACATTAGATACATTTTTTAGATCAAGAGAAATAGCTTTGCCCCTCAACTTTACCCATCCATATGTGTTGGTTGAGCAACTTACTTTTCATTTTCGTAAAACGGCTTAGTTACATTACTGTTAAATAAAGGGAACTCGACTTGTTTCAAGCCACGTAAGAGCTCATCGCTACATTGTAAAACATAGCTCTCCCCCTGTCCCTATATCCCTATGTGTGCTTAAATCTTTAAAACTACGCAACGGATTTTGATGCGGTTTTTTAATAGATAGAGTGATTGAAAAGGAAGTTGCATAGTTCTTTATTTATTTATACTTATTGCACAATGTACAATGGCGGACGTAACACCTTAGGCATCCTCTACCAGTCTACCTTTGGATGATGGAGAAATAGAAAAGAGTTTATATGTGTAATAAGATCATTTAAATAGTGAAGAAAATTAGTATCAGAATTGTAACCGTGGGTCGCTAGTATTACACCATATCTATATATATATATATCATAAATTCGTGTTAGTTACTCCACTTATAACTCAAGAACGGCTGGCTGAACCGATTTAGCAGAAAATTGGCAGATAGGTATAGTTTAGAGCCAAGAGAAGGACATAGGATAGGATAGAGTAGGTAGTGTAGGGTAGGTAGAATAGCGTAGGTAAAATAGGGTAGGTAGTCAAATGACGGGAGAGACGCCGAGGGTAAGACCTAGTTACTTTAATATTTGTTCTAGTGCCGTCAATCATCCAAAACAGCCAATACTATTTTATTTTTTCCTTGTCTATCTACTTAATATAAGTCTAAGTCGACGTGACCTTAAAAAGGTGAACACTTTGATTTCTTACAATCGTGCCTGCCGATGCAAATGAGACCAGTTCCAATAACTGACAGGTCATCCGAACGCCATGGGATTATTCCACCATTAATATGTTCCGGTTTTTAAAACATTATTAGGTTTTCGATACATTAGGGTACCGTAAACTGATAGAGGAAACTGCACTTTAAGTAATTTAAAGTCTTATGACTAAATTAGAATGCAGTTGTTACTATTTTGTTCCTGCAGGTGTCGTTGGTGTCATCTAAGGGACTACGCATTGAACAGAGAAAAATGCTCTAAATACTTCTCCCGCTTTGGGTGATGAGAGAGAAAGTTTTAGACTTTTACTGAGTATAAACAGTCCCGTTCTAACTTCCAAATCCTGCTTTGAGTCAGGCTATGGTTTGTCATAGCTCTGCTGGGAACTTTTTTAACCCTGTGATCTCCTACACAAGACAGACACGGTGAGTCCAAAGATGGACTATCATCAGCCTGATTTCTTCTACTGCTGGACATAAGCCGCCCTAATTGCTCGATGTTCAGCTCTTCTCATCCATTGCCAGCCACGTTGCGTATATCGTTAGTCTATCCAGCTAGAGGACGCCTAGATGGACTTAAAGGATGAAAATGACCCATCTGTTTGTAAACAGCAGAAAGCTGAACTAAACCTAAATGAATCATATTTAAATTCAAAAACAACGAAGCTCCATATGATTCCATATAAGGATTAAAGTCATTAAGCTCCCGGCTCACACTTGCCCGCGTTTTTAGTGCTCAAAGCCGAAATACCAGTTCGCGAAGAATTTTAAAAATTCGAACTTGTTTGCCAAAGACACGGTTGGCATATATTATTATATTTGTATTACTCAATACCTAGGTCATTGGCCTACCTGCAATCGGCGTGTTCTGATCGCAGTGTTGCCATTTAAAATTCTGTACGTTTGTTTTGTTATCTTTTTTTTGTTTTTTATTTTTTTATTTTTTTGCAGTTGTAATATCGTGGGTAAGTTTAGGTGTTTGTATGTTGTTTTGTTTTGTTTTGTAATATGGGTAAATGTCAGCTGTTTTGTGTTTACGTTGATGTGTGGTGGTGAGCGTAGTTTTAAGTTTGTTAATTATTAAACATTGTTTTCTATCAATGTTTAAAGTAGTAAACCACGAGTGAACTTTGGTTTTTGGCAATATCTTAATAAATGTAACACTATACTTACTCCTGACTTTATAAAACAAAGTCCCTTTCTGTATCCATAAAATCCCTAAGTACGCTTAACGGTTTTTTTTAAAGACAGAGTAATTGAAGAGGCAGCTTGATATGTATAATAACATCCATTAAATAGTGGAGAAATTTAGTATCATCAACACCGTGAAAAATCGGGGCGGGTCGCCAAACTTAAATAATGAACCTTGTATAGTTTATTAAATAGTCTTATTTAGCAAAATCCCAAGCAAAGTCACGGTATGCGTACAGTATAGAAGAATTTGCGTCGTATTGTTTTTCCATAACATTCTTGGGCTAGTTTTTTTTTGGTAAAGTAATCCGGATGTCAATGTGCGCCAAAGTATTTCAGTTTTTATAACGATTTCTCGTTGACATCCCTATTTTAAATACGGTTGAATTTAATTTTGTATTCAAATTAATTGCAACAGTTTTTTATTGGGTGACAATGATCTTAGAATTAAGTACTTTTTTCTGTTCCAAGATTATTTTGGTGTGTTCTCATATATAAGTATACTATATAGATATGATGCAATATCTTTTAATTTGATGAGTTTGTTTGTTTCAACGCGCTAAACGCCGGAACTACTGGTTCGAGATGAACAAATAAATATTTTTGCGTTGGATAGTCTATGTCTAATCATTGGATGACAACGACGGCGAAAGCTTAATCTAGAAAGAACGGGAGAGATTTAATTTTTATCTAAAATTAATAAGTATTTGTTACTCGTAAGCTGTGTGGTTATGTCACAACAGAATATATATTTATACATTCTAACCCTGCTATGCAAACGGGTATCGTAATTATTTCGTGTTCACGGACGCCTAAAAGAGCTTGTAGCCCATTACATATATAGGCCCAGGTTACATATAGGGCCCAATAGGACCAATCTCCATAAGGGGTTTTGGGCGGAAGCGCAATGATGAACTCCCGTGAAGAAGACTGCGAACCCCTTTGCAGTTTTTAGTCAGGACAGACACACTTCCTCTCGACCTACTCGGGAAGGAAAGATTGAAGGTTCTCTTAACACATTCAGTGCCCCCGACGCGTATGTGCGTGCGAGGAAACGCACATACGCGTCGGGGATCGATGATAGAATAAAACCTTCTTTTGAAATTCGACTCGTTTTGTATATTAAATTCTCTTATGTAGATGTCCAGCAGTTGTTCATCAAGTTCATCACAGGTTATCAATGAAAATAAGAATAATTCGCACCTACAAATAGAAACTTATTACCAAACATTGTTATTTCTGGACGCGTCGCAATAAATAACACTTGTTTTTATTTTTGGAACAAACTTCGGCCGCCATATTAGATTCGGGGTGTAATGTAAGTAAACAAGTACATTCAAGGTTAGTTTATTGCGACGCGACGTAAATAAGTATTTTAGGACATTTTTCTAATATATTTTGTATGATAACTCCTAAGTTTTTGACTATTTATAGCAGTTTTCGGCACTTTTTCGTACTGCTGTTACAATAATTTTTATAGGCAGGTACATTTTTTCAAGTTATCCTGTTTCAAATCTCTAAAACCTCTCGCAAATATTTATCGAACTATCCTATTAAGTACATACAAAAACAAGCAAAAATAACTAAAATATTCTTTCAGGTCAAACCTTATTTTCCTCAATACTTGTAACACGGAGAACCCATAACATAGTTTTTAATGCTATTAATGAACGATATAATATTGTAAGGATCAAAACACCCAATTAGTGGGTCCTATTATCATAAACTTAGATTATAGACGGAAGCATACAGTCGATATAGAACCGCAGCCTTCCTGCTTTTATCATGACCACGAATCCCATGGTACCAACGCTACAAACTTCAGGGGAAACACAGCTCGTAAACCGATAGGATATCAATGTTCCGTTTCGACATTTCTAGAATGATATTCATTCATTTTTCCTCAAAAGAAAATTACCTACCGTTCTATAGAAAAGAAGACATTCTCTTTACAAACATTCTGATCACAATGTCTGTGCATTTTTTTTTTGGAAAAGACGGATAATTCATCTAAACTAATATTATAAAGAGGTAAAATTTGTAAATTTGTATGTTTGAGGTAATCTTTTGAATTTTTCGCTGGTCAAAATTATTTCTCTGATTGCTACAATGTTCCTTAGTGCAATAGGCTATAGAAAATCACGCTACGATACGATCAAAAGCAGACGAGCAGGGAATGAAACGGCGCGGGAGTAGCTAGTCACCTGATAAATAAGTGATCAGTCGTCTCCCATACGTTACAATTATTTTGCCTGGTTTTATCACATTAAAGAGTGGTGTTTACTTTGAGTATGACAATGGTTAGTGTTATCGTGTTTAGTACTAGTTAGCCTCCTAATTATTATTATTGTTTTTGAGTTTAGATAGTGGTCAAGATAATTAATGAAATTATGCCTTAATTCAAATACGATAAGTTCTAATATCTTGTGGCAAAAATCTCTTTGATTATCTACAGAAATAAAATAGATATGATGTCTCCATGGAAACCTAGCCTATTCATACTCTTTGGTTATTAATTTGGTATTTTCGACTTATGCTAATAGAATATTTAAAATAATCATACTTTCATTCACGAAACACACGAAACAGCTACTTCATATTCATATTTTACTAGATTTTTTTTTAAGAAATAAGTGGTTATTTCCTCTTCCTCCCAATCCCCTACCAAATTCCTTACAACCTCCAGAAGACTAGCACCACAAAATGTTACTGTTAGGTGATGTTTTGACCTATATATAGGTATGTATACATTTTTCTCAAAAAACTTAAACGACACAATCCCCAAAAACCTCCTATTTTGATTATTCGAAAAAGCATTGAATTGTACTAGCTACTTAACCACAGTTTTAGAGGAAAGTGATATTAAAATTAAAAAACCAAAATGGCGGAACTGGTTATTAATATCATTCATACGCGTGCACAACTATGAAGTATTTTCAACAGTAGGTAGGTACCTATGGAATTATTTTATCAAGGAAATTGTGTACTTGTGTACTTAGGTATTAAAAGTAAATAATCCGTAGAATTGCCTTCCCTAAGTTTTGTTAGGCCGGTCATTTATAGACGTGTGGGAGAGCCATGTTTCGGCACGAATGGGTCGGCTCGGAGAAATATCATGGCCTCACAGAAAACCGGCGTGAAACAACCATAGCGTTATGTTTCGCCGTGTGGGTGAGGTTATCGGAGGTCCAATCCTTTCCCTCCCCCAATCCCTAAATCTCCAAATTCTTTATCTCGAAAAGGTCGGCAACGCCCTCTTTACTCCTTTGTTGTTGCGGGTGTCCATGGGCGGCGCTGATTGCTGATCATCAGGTAATCCGTAAGCTCGTATAACTATCAGATAAAAAAAAAAATGCTGCCTGAGATGAGGAAGAAAAATAATTGTGATGTTGTAAAAATTATGAAGATTTTAGTTTTGCTTATTAATGAGGTCAGATTTAATGTTTGCAATTAGTGCCGGTGCGAGTGTAATAATGTACCGTGATTCCCCCATAAAAAGCAAAAGGCACAGACTCCTTTATTTTAGTCTGCAAGAGTGTCAGGCTCTTTCACTCCCCTGGGCGGGAGAATTAGAATAAACTCGTTTTTTTGTACACGCACTTTTTAACTTTCGGGTTTCATATTTACAACATATGTATAATGTAAAATAGAAAACGATATTATAAAGAATTTGCCAAGCCACATTAAAGGCTGGCAACGATGTACTGTAATTTCTTTTATCTTTTAGTGTTGTGGGTATTGAGTGGTGATCGCTTACCATCAGGTCATCAGGACGCATCAGGTCATATGCCCTCAATTCCATAAAAAAATGGTGGAAACCACCGGTGGTAATAATGTAACCTATAAATATTTCATTCATAACCTAACATTAAAAACTTAAGAATATGCCTAGAAACAGCGGTTTGAATGTAGAAATAATACAAAAGTTCATATTTCGCTATAAAGCGAATTCCTAATGTAAAATAACACTCGATCACTCAATGTTGTCCAATAGTATCCTGTTTCGTAAATTCCATAATTCTGTTGTTTTTCTTTTCAAGCATTTTTTTATGATACGATCTATTTCTTAGTAAAGTATAGACGATATTCAACTTTATTTCTGGTACTAGTAGGTTGGTTTTCCTACGTGTGCTGCTTGGATATAAGCTGTTATGTTATAAATCGGTTATTTGTTGCATTTTTGTTTACCATTGCATTTACCTTCATAGAAAGAGCTTTGATTTTTGCCGTTATAATGCATATTGATGACAAATAGGTACATATTTTTTAACACCTCGATCCGTTTTGTTAGCACCTGTCCGCACAGCGAAACAAAATTCGTGCGATTTTGTTTCGTAATTGTATTTTTTTTTTTAACTTTGGGGAAATACACATAGTATTTTATGGTAATATGTGCACAAGCGATAAAAATGGCCTATGCATTGAGAATCGTCGTAGTGCGAGAATATACACAAATGAGCTTGCTCGAAACGGCGGATGACGCAAAAGCCTTAGGTATATCAGCATCCTAGAACGCTTGAGTTCCCAAGCCCTTCCTCCATCCCTAATCTCCAATCCTTAACATATCTCTCAGATTCCTAACCGTTAAAATACAGGCAATTAATATTTGCAAAACATTTGGTCTTACGGGAATCCATAGGCGGTGCCAATTATTCCTCAGGTGATTCTTCTGCTTTTTTGCCAGATAGATGATGCCAGATGCTAGATATTAGTAAACTTTCCGAATGCTTAACCCTAAGACATCAATATAATTGCTCATTGTCAGCATAAATTTTCTTAAAAAGTTTTATAAGAAAACTTGCAGCGAGTTTGCCTTGGAAATAATGATTGGGTCAAAAGTTGCTGGAGTAGTTTTAATTGTGGCAGTCTGCCAACGGTGGGACCGAAGGAAGTATGTGGAGTGGAAATATTAAATGAGATAGTGACACAGTTAGGTGCTGACTTAGCACCTTTTTTTTTCTTCGGGGAAAATCATCAAATGACTTCTCCCGCCTAGGGTAAAACCCCTCCCTTTCTTTCTCCTGCTCAAGGCCGAGGCCGCGGTTCCTCATTGCACTTACCCTGCAACCCCGGCTGAACATCAGCCCTATAGGGCCCCGTCTGTGGTAGTCTATAGGCTCTGTGAGGCGCGTGCGGTACGTTACGCGCCGCACGTTTACTGACTTAGTACCAAAGTTGGGATTTGTACATAGGACTATTTAATGTACCTAGGTGTTAAACTTCTTTTCAGTATCTATAGTCTCGTCTACAGAGTACCAAATTTTCGTTCGAGTCTCGATTATGTGACAAAATAAATACTGAAATCTAAACCTTATAATGAAGACGAAATAGAATTCATTTTTACCCATTACTTTTCGGCCAGTTTCGTCAATATCGACTAAGCAATTACATATTTAATTAATTAAGGTGGGATAGTAAGTCTCTCTGGTAAATTTGAACCTTCTAAACTACGATCGTTATTGATGTCAAGGAATAAAAGAGAAAATATGAAAAAGCTGATTTTCCGCACAATTCCTTTGACTATATATGTGTTATGTTCCTATTTACACAAACATGACGTCGGTACAGTTTCCCGGTACCCGTGTATACATTAAACAAATAATATTATTTCAAAGAACGTTATTGTAGCCAGTCAATATTTGCTGCTCATAGCGAAATCCTTGGAGCAAACTATGCAAATACAGGATTTCTTACATATTATTGTATGATCCATGTCTATATGTATACATATAAATGTCACGTTAGTCAAATTTCTGGCGCCACTGATACCCATCAGTGACGTTATGATGTCTACAATTTACGAAGTCTAGATATCTACTATGCCAGAAAATGACTCGGAAATAAAGAAAATGACAAAGTGTAGAAATAATGCTATGTAATAGTTCCCAAAATAGAAGGTAGATGTCACTATTTAGGATAAAGATATGTAATGCTATTATTTTATTTCCCAAATGATTTGATTGTACACCGATGAATAAGTACTCGCTACAATTACATTGAATTGAATTGTAACTCTAGGCATGCCATACAGGAATTGCAGACTACACAACAGACACATAGTAAACTGTTTCACAATACATTATCTTTAAAACCTTCTAGAACAATTCTATATACAACTGCTCTGCAGAGACGTAATCGCGATGGCTAAATTATTTCTCTTCAATATCTGGGAACCGGTTTTCTGAATCAATTACCCGTTACGTTCAAGCTTGTATGACAACGGGACTCGAGACAAGACGAAGGGGGTCTAGGAGACCCCTCTCTTAAATGAATACGTCTATGGAGGTCTTGATCACCAGACACCGGAAGAGGCCGTTTATGTCTCGGAATTGTTAAAAAACATACTATGATTCTGTGTTTGAGTCTGAGATCGAGTTGCTTTTGTATTACAAACTCATTTCTAGAACTTGACTATAGATAATTCTTGATTTTATAACAATAATATAACAGGTTTTCTGCGTAATATTAATTATTGAAAAAAAAATGGCGCAAGAACCCAATTCAAATCTGACCTGTACACATCTATTCCTGACTACTTTTCAAAGTCAAACAAAACAGACTAATCACTTTTCCCGCGCCCAAACATACAATAAACTTTTCCTCAACCTAAAATCAATACTCTTGATAAAACGAAAATGTTGATAGGACGTTACAATGCTAACACAATTGGAAGTAAAAAACTTATGAATTCAAATACCTATGCACAATTAAAAAGCATTCTTACAAATTGTCTGACTTATGTCATGTGTGGATCGTTGAACTGTGAAAATCTTTGTTCACTCATAGACACGAACAAGACAAGTCAGCTGTTAATATGTGCCATTAGTAGTCGGCTAGCTCCAGCACATTAGTTTGACTAATGTCGTCTCCACATACTTGAGGTCACCACGCATTTGTCACCGACATCTTACTTCTCATTCGTTCGAGATTTCCGAAAATGTACACCATGTTCCATAAATTGGTCCCATTATAATTTTATAAACATTTACTCGAATGAGGTGTCTGAACTTGAATGTTTGTCCTCACTTCTTAATGTCCATGTAGATCTATGTTTAGGAACTATAGCTATTGTTCTTAGGGTCTATTAGTTTGGTTACAAAACTTCAAATAGGTACTACCAAAAAGTTTAGATTTACTTACTTTACTTTTAGTTTACGTAGGACGTACTACATATTCATAAAGGTCCTAGAAAGTAAGCTATAAATAATAATAATGTTAATAGAAACATCATTTCGTACTCCCAAAATGGTAATAAATGTAAGCAAAATACATTAGCTACATCAAGGAGTAGGGTGTTCACAATACTGTCATCATTCAAATAATCCGTCGGCTCAGTGAGTGACAACCCTCGGCATCCAACATGGCCGCCGTCTGGAGGTCAAGAGGACTGGTTGTCGTCTCTTTGTTCTGTTTTTGCGATGTACCCTGACCTACCTTTGTGATTTACTGGGGTCTGGGCAGACGGAATTCAACATTTCTGTTGCTATGCCACGAATACACCGTTCATTATTTATATTAATGGCCATGTCTTTCATACAGGAACTAAAGAATGGGGTGTACTGTTCTGTGGTGCTAGTTGTTGCTAGCCATTTCGTGTCCTCATTAGGTTCCGTTGTTGCGAATCCCACACGGAGCGAAAACTTGGTTGACCTACTTCATTATTCCGGTTCTGGTTATCTGTTATTTTTGTTTTTATATATTCAAGCTTTCGTGAAACAAATAAATTGACTATAAAATACAATACGTACGTTTGTACAAACGGATAGTTTCTCAAATGGAGATTTTAAATGTCCCTAATCCAAGATTAGCGTAATTATCAGAGGGTTAGTGTTAATTGTAGATACTAATTAAGGTAAACGGATTACGTAGTCTGTATGTAGGTATAGCCTGCCGGGTTTTGGGTGTAACCTATTAACTAATTGTCTTAGTGCTTCGTTTGCGTGAGTTAAGCACCTCATACGGTGAAACGTATGCTGTTGTTACTAGCATATGTGTGTATTCAAATATAGTTAAGCAACCGGCCATGTCCGTGGTCTGTCGGAAGTTGCGTAATGCGCACACATGTTTTGTTACAGATATTCGCCTTATGTATATGTACTTCTGGTGTTATTAGGATTGATAGTTTTCATTGTGAATGGTGGTTCTAATGTCTTTGTTGGTCATTCTGATTGGTTTTTAGATATAAGTCAGCAAGATTCGTTGAATGTATGCGGCCATGATAATTATAAGCCGTCTTACATACATGTTACTTGAATGTAAATGATAGAAAAGTGTAAAAGTTTTTTTATGAAATGTTTAAAATATTGTGCCTAATGTCCGTAGGCAATGGCATAGAGTTTATACATTGCTTAAGAACAGTTTGTAAATGTGGTTTGTAACCAAAGGAGACGGATACGCTTTCATACAATTTTGGGCCTAGATGTAAAAAGATGAAACTGGTGTCATTTGATAGCTACTATATTAACAAACAATTACTGAAAATTTCGCAGATATTGGCAATCTGGGAGCCGAGATATAAAAGATTTAAGAAAAGTGAGGTTAAGTAACAATCTATATATATTAGCCAATTTTTGAAGTGCGATAGTGATTTTTACCCGATTGCCGGAGGAGGGTAACGGTTTTAATAGTATACGTGTGTATATTTGCATGTATTTATGTTTGTATATAAACAAATATCAAATATAAACCAGATGCATCCTTCGACTGCACAGCATAGCTTACTTCTTGTTTACCTACGTCTTTTTAGTTTACTTAGTAGGCAAGGCTTATGCAGTAAGGCTCGCCAAGGAGGAGGTCAGCCTCCTCCTTTCGCCTCCTCCTTTGGCCATTTTCGAATCACTGCTAATATCATTTCGTCATCCAAAGCTCAACGTCCTAGTGTATTACAGCGACTAGTCGCTATGCCACAATTTACACAACGATCCATAATGTCGATCAATATCCTATCGGTAGGCTGTTCGTCGAATCCAAACTATGCAAGTCCAAGCAATATGCAAGTCAACGTTTAAGCGAAGTTCTCCATGTCCGGTATGGTAATGGTAGCAAGGCAAGGGTCGTAGAAGGAGGAAAATCAAAGGTCCGTGGGAAAGCCGGGCCGAGGAAAATACCAATAAGAAAAATGGGAGGAAAATAAAAACACTCAGAACGCACACGCATAAACGATACGAAACGAGTGTCGATCGGTGTCATGTCATACATGTCAGAGCTAGCACAGATTAAAAATACAATAATCGATTAGTAAATACGAATCGATAAAATGTTTTTAATTATGTTGATATCTAAACTCTAAACTCAGTTTAAACTCTTAATGCTGTGAGTTTAATTGATTTAATTATTTTAATTAAATAAATCATTCAGTGACATCATTTTCGTAAATAGTATGAACTCTGTAACGATTATTAATTACAATTGAATCGATAATCCGATTACTTCGTAACCCTAACTAAATTGTTGGATTTTTCATTTCCCAGATTGTAAAATAAATTGATTTTTCACTATGTAAAATAGAAAAAAATAACCATTTTTTTAAGCCCTACTTCAACTTATTACGTGAGGGCCCAGAAGTCCCCGTCTCCTTTTACTTCTTTAATTCTTACATCATCGCTAAAATAAATCAAAATTCAACCCCGATTCACATTCGTCGAAAAATTATGAATAATTCGTAGAAAACGTGCCCTTAGATCCATTTTTACTTGATCAGCATAAAATATACTTGAGCGGAGTGGAATTAGGTATACGTCATGATGTGACGTCACTCGACCTGATAACGAGGTGGAATGGGCGTCATCATTCCCCAAGTGGGAAAACTTTGAACTGGTACAACTTCATGACTACACGCTTTTAAAATATGTATACATTATGTACGTATCTGATTTACTACCTACTATCATTTGCCCGCGACTTTGTTCGCGTGGAATAGTGACTTCCTACAAATGTTTAGCTTAAAAACTATATTATGTCCTTGCTCGAGTTCCTAAATATGTCTGTACCAAATTACACACAAATAGGTCCAGTAGTTTAGGTGTGAAGAAAAGACAGATAGACAGAGTTACTTTCGCATTAATAATATTAGGTTAGAATCAGGACTTCCAAATTCAAATTTAATTTTTTTTTTATTTCCCAACAAGAGCTTTGGTTTACTTAACAATAGGTTTCTATTTTTCGTATCATTTGATAACCCAGTAGTATTGTTAAGACGTAAAAGTATTATAAATTGTGTTTAATAGCCCAGTTCTGTACTGGCCATATTAAAAAGCCCATGTGGACCTTAAAAGTCTGACTGTGTGTAACTAGTGATTGTTTGCAAAATCTGAAACTTAATATTCTGTCTAGATTTCTTAACACAGGTTCTTTTGGTATTGGAGCGGTGAGGTACTAACTACCTATCGTCAAGAAAAACGGGTTCATAAAATAAATAACAAAGAAAATTTCCATCATGCCCGACCGTACGGATAGTACCTACAATAGATTTTAGATCTTGTTAAAAAATGTATATAGTTGAAAATCTATTAAATTAGTTAAACAGATGAAAGTATTTTGACTAGCTATACTTTAAAGGGGTGTAATTTACAACTCATTATAAATATCAGTTTTAGTCGTCAAACACGAAAACTGGAACAATATAATGAATAATTAATTAATTTACATTCACACTTATTAATTTGTAATGATTTCGACAACCGTTTGTTTCTCATAAGAAAGTTACTGAACTTACACTAAGGATTTTCAAGAACAAATATTTTAGTTGCTTCTAAAAGCAGTTTTATCGACGTTACCCTAATAAAAAGTAGCCTATGTTTTATTGCAGAATATAATCTATCGCTGTGTTAAGGTTCATCAAAATCTATTCAGTAGTTTTCGTGTGAAAGAGGAACAAACATCCATCTGTAATTACAAACTTCGTTTTTAATAATAATATGAGTATAATAATTTTTGGGGTCCTCATTACAATATTTCTTGTGCTGTTTTGAGATAGGTTATCGAACGAGCTCTGAGCCGACGGTAAGCATTCGGCGTCGCCCATGGACACCCGCAACACCAAACGAGTTACAAGTGCGTTGCCGGCCTTTTGGTGATAACTGTTTCGGATTTTTAAGGATTGGGAAGGGAAAGAAGAGGGGGAGGGATTGGGCTTCCGTTAACCTTATTCACACGGCGAATTACAAATCTCAACACTATGAGCTTATATCGAAATAATTGAACTCTTTTTTTTTGTTATTAAAATACCCATTAACTGTTTGAACGGCTTAGGGGGTGCTAATGACCAGCGTTTGCGCAAACTTTACCTTCTACAGTTTTCAATATTCATATTAGACAAGTCAAAATCATATTTATTAATTAAAATATGAATCAATTATCAACATTAAATATTTACTCATTATATAGACTGAAAATAAAAACAAAAAACTTAAGTAAGTTCTGAAATACGATATTTACAGCCGCCACTTTTTCCGACATTATAAATTAGTGTGAAAATTTAAATAAATTTATCCTTTTTTGCTCTCTCCACAGTTTTAGTGTTGGCTGCGATCCGCCCACGCTGCCGCCCACCGTCTCGATATTACCACACAATTATAATTACCGTTCCATCATTTTATTACCGAAAGTAATATTATTATTAAATACTGTTATTTGTAAACCTTTGTTACTTTCACTTGTCTGAGTAAAAGATGCCTTACAAGCTTTCCATCTGAATGTTGAAATGATGAGTTGTCTAACAATGAAGTAAAAAAATTGACTTTTAATTTTTATTAAAATGTAAGTTATATTTTTTCTGTTAAACATAAAGTGTTGTTATAATTCAGGAACAAATTTCCACTACGTATTGTCATTGAAAATGTAATATGAATATATTATGTTCTAAACAGCAGTTTGGTTTGATGGCTTAACTTATCCCTAAACTGCTTACAAGTAGACAATTATATTATTACGTATATACGTTTGAATTTGCCAAAATGTTAAGCAAGCAATAAAGACCTAATTTTACTACATTTTAGTGTATCAAAAATATTATTATACGTATCTCCTGGCGTGACAAAATACCATATTATATCGAAATTATGCCCATAATTATGGCCATATTTTTAGACTAATTAACTAAGTAGGAGAGTACATTATGAAAATAAAGAGTTACCACAATGTTCACTTGTGTCCGACGTGTTCGTGCGTGGGTTAACTCCCGCCGAGAAAATTTCGATACCAAAAATAAAATGTGTCAACGTACGACAGTTTCTTAGTAAATTTTAATTCCGATATTTATTCAAGCTTTTTCTAGAGTGTTATAAAGGGCAGGCTGTATGATTTGTAGTATTATAGAAGGTTACTATTTAGTTGTATGAAGCAAACTTAGCTTTTTAGTGTTTGCTGGGAGAGCCTTTGTTGGGATTGATCGCATCTTATCCAGTGTTAACTCATCTTCTTCTTAAGACGGTAACATTAAACCTTTTTTTTGAGGGGGCAAAATGCTCTTATTTGCTTCTCCCGCCCTGAGGGGGCGAGAGAGAGAGAGAGAATGTAGACCACCACAGACGGGGCCCTAAAGGGCTGATGTTCAGCCGGGGTTGCGGGGTAAGCGCAATGAGGCACCGCGACCTCGGCACAGAGCAGGAGAAGGAACAGGGGTTTTTAGTCAGTAAGAGTCTGACACTCCCTCCTGCCCGGCCCTGGGTGGGAGAAGTCATTTGATGATTTTCCCCTCACAAAAAAACCCCACCTTTACATCGGCCTGATCGGGCCCCATCTGTGGTGGTCTATTAGGTCTTTGAGGCACGATGGAATGTGACGCGCCGATCCCTTGGGTCTGCATCTGGTTGGCACCCTTGCTCCGCACACCAGGGCTTACGGTGGCCGAAGATCGTATAATACTGAACCTGAGACCTACTTGTATTCGGCGTATTCTAAATACCCAAGTACACTTCAAAAATAATATTCAGTACACAGTCTAAGAAGTTGTTCTCAGTACATATATTACTTTTCTTCTATACCTTCTCACTCCAGATTGATTGGACATCTTTGTATCAATGTTGATCCCATTATTGTAGATCTGTCTAGACGTCCGTCTATCTGTCATTGTGAAGCTCCTCAACAACCAATCACAGCTTCTATTTTTAGATAGAAACAAATTGGGTAGAGTTACATAATTCCTCCGATAGGGTAGTATGGCTCTTTTTATTGCCTACTTGCAATTATCATTAATTGGTATTTTGCTTCATTATACTATATATTTAAGACGTTTTCAAATCTAATGTCATAGAGAATTCGACTTTATTAAATTATTTAAGTTTTACATTCGTTGTTTATGTATATGATAGGTGGTGAACTTTCTGCCAAAGGCTGAAACATTTATCTGCCTCAAACTTATAAGAAAACTAGAGGCCCGCTCCTACTAAGCTCTGGTATCCAACTACCTTGCTAATGACGATAATGTCGCTGTTTCTCAATATTTTTATCAAAGGATCCTTCTCCAGACCATATCAAAGAAATGGAGAAAAAAAATAAAAAAATACGTTTAAGCGTAACAATGAAACAATGAAACAATGAATTTATTTTTGCAAATAGGCCATAAAACGGCACTTTTACACGTCAATTTATATGTGAAAAACTAGATGAAGCCGGCATTTCCTATCTGACTACTCTGAGAAGAAATGCCGAAACAAACTCAGAGGTCAGTCTCTTTTCAAGTCCAGACAATGTAAAAATAACATAATGTGAGAGAATCGTGCAAGTTCATTCTGTAGTGGTCTTTTGAGGAAAGAACCACACCAGTTTAAGTGGACCCGTTCTGAAGACAGGCACGCAAGTGTCAGTTTGCAACCAGTATAGCTAGTGCTGCTGAGTTGTCCGACGAACAATACCGGTCTAAAGAACATTTGGGTGGGTCGCGCAAGTACTCAAACTGTCAGAACGCAGATAACTGGTAATCAAAAAGCACGGCAAGTCTCACACGGTCCTTACACTAACAATAATATAAAATTATAAAAATGTCAATAAATAAATAAAAAAAATGTCAAATAAAAAATAAAATGTCACAATAGGTGATTATGTCATTGTATAAAAAATAAACGTAATGTCAAATTGTATATAAAAGTGTAATTTATGTTACAAACATGTCAACATGACCTGTGCAGACATTACAGCGGCTCATTCCCATGCCTGACTATCCTCTAAGTAGTCTTTTATTTTATAAAATGCTTTACAGCAAAGTTTAGCCTTTATTACACTTTTAAATTTATTGAGGCTCAAATTTTGAATATCGCTAGGAATTTTATTGTAAAAGCGTATACATTGACATCTAAACGAACTAGTTATTTTCTGAAGCCTGGAGGCAGGGACAACATATTTGTTTTTCCCCCTCGTGTTAATATTATGTATATCTATATGCGTAGTGACTAGTGTGTTTAAAAACACATTTCGCTTTTAGTTTTTAGGAAAAAGTTCCAATAAAATTAAGTGCATTGACACTATCCAACTATTAATGTTGCTAAATCATCGATATCCATCGACGTTTAATTCTTAAATTTAATCTTAGTTCACTGTCCCGTAAGTGCAAAAATATTTGATCAAAAGCGAATTCAATACTAATCTCCTTTATATCATCAAACAATAAACAGCTAATCAAGTCGTCAATGTCAATCAAAATTGTCAATCAGCTTCCAAAACCTCAATACGTAAACTCCTTTACGTCAATTTGCCAAAAAAATAGTTAGTAAGCGTATAAAAAACAATGTTTATTTATAATTAATCAGATTTGAATTGATTGGCCTCCCTTGAACCCTAGTTTTGGCCTTGATAGTGAATGGAACCCGCTCATTGTATAGTTATTTGTATTTGACCTGCGGTTTATAAAAGTAATACGTCAACGAATAGGTAATTTGAAAATTGTATTTAGAATTTTTCGTATATAAGGACCGGTATTGTTTTTTTTTTGGTCTTTTCGGTGTCACATTTAAAAGTAAAAGTAGTTCAACTGAGACCTATATTTTGTTTGCTTTTTCAACAAGAGGAATACAGTCTAAGATATTAACAGGAGTTTGTTTGGTATTCCTATTTTATCAAGGTTTCTTATGATTTACACATCGCATCATTATTATTGGTCCGGTTGCCAAAACTATGTACATCCACTAGACCACCATAAAAAATCCTTAGTTTGGTACTGGCGTAAATGGTTGAACTAAAGAGTCTTAATATAGACTTTAATCCAAGCTCTATCATCTACAGGTTGTTACCTAACATCCATTAATGTCTTAAACAACAAATAAATGTTTACATTTACAAACGCACCCCACTCACGCCACAAACTATAAATAAACAAATAACAAGTCTAAACCTGCCCTCCATTCAAAAGCACTAAATGAAAAAAAATCCATTCAAGAAAAAAGAAATTCTACCCACGCCCTCTTATCTAGAAAACGTAGACAACAGCACATTTAGATACCCAAATTCGCTAATACGATGTAAAAGATTTAAGACTCAGTCACAGTTTTCTTAAAGCAGAAAATATTTTAAACGGCAGGTAATACTGTTGTCAATATACAAACTTCAGCCATTTTGTTATCAATAAAATCACGTGACATTGCAGTTGACATCTGTGTGTGACGTCAGTTTACAAGTTATGAATGGGCCCACGCCTCGTTCTACTCTATTTCGAGATCTCCCCCCGACGCGAAAGCTCTAATTATTGAGTAAGCTAGGATTCTTGGAACTAAATCTAGGTGTAGTCTGTTAACTTTTTTGTACAAGCGTTCGTCCGTGGGTGAGTTTTGTATTTATAGGTGTTTCGTCGTGGTTGAATATTGTTGTTTTAAATTCGCTGAAATGTCATAATTTGATTGGTATTGAATTTAAAAATTGGGTTGCGGAGTTTTTTTACTTTTACAAGACATCTTAGTAAGACATTTGAATCCTTTATCGGCCTTGTTATTGGTATTTTTACTATTTTTCTTCTCTTAACTAACAATATCAACTTCTAAAATTCGATCTGACGCAATACAAAAACAACATTTCCCTACAATATTAAAACAACGTCACACTGACCTACAAGACGCTAGCTTCAAACAAAGACACGCAGTAACTACATAACTTTATGAATGAACCGTCCGTATATCCGTGCAGATAACGATGATTGTATCGATTGCAAAGGTCATTCGTAAATGCAGTAGTGACTAGTGAACATGAATGAACGCCTACGTCTACGTACTTATATTGATTAATAGAAGGAGATAATGCCTCTACCACTACTCTTGAATGGTAGCACTTAGTAGTATTTATGTCACTACGATGGGAGTGTATTTCGCGTGGGATGTTGTACTTGTCATGTTTTGATCTGGTATGCCCTTTATGTTGTGTGGATTTTTGTTAATAATTAGTTTGGTTATGTTTTGGCTTTTTTTGTTTATTTGGGCTTTTGGTGTAGTGACTCTTACAGATGGAATGACAATATTGGATGTTTGGGAGAGTGGAAAATGGAGTTCATTAATGAGGACTATGTACAGTGACGAATTAAAACAGGCTGATGCTGATGAGGTATTGTGGTATTGTCCTATATCAGGTCTGTTTACGTGTATCCAAACTTTGTATTTCTTTTTCTCACTTAATAGTCAGCGTCAAATATGAACAAGATTGTGATTTCTTTTCTTTTCGAAGAAATACGGAAAGATTTTAATAATGTTTTTGCAAAAAATTGCAACGTTACTTAGAAGGACATTTTAAATGGTAATTTAGGATTCGTGCCAAGGACTAGCTTTGAAAGCCTTTTGGCGTCTTCAAATCTTTTAAGATGTTACTTAAAACGCTCTAGGGGACAGTAAGAGCTAACGTTTTAACTTTAGAGTTAGATTTAAAGTTAGCAGCATTTAATGGTAATGTGTTAAGTAAACATTGCACTAATAGTATGATAATGCTCGTTAATGGTAGTTTAGATGTACGTCAACGAAATTATTTTAGTCTTACCATACAAAATCTCTTTTAAAATATAATTAGAGAATCGTCCGTCAGTCAGTTTCAGTGTTTTTTTTTTTCTAAATTGGGAAAATCATCTAGTCCTTTCTTCTACCCAAGTTGGGGCGAAATTAAGTGCGGAAAGCTTGTATTTCCAACCCCGACTGGATATCGGCCTTACTGAGTTCTATGTGTTCGGCGCCTTTTAGTTAACCTGGGTGCTAATATTTTTATAGAATGAGGTATCTTGCTTCTGATAGATTTATTTACCAGTTTACCTGTCATGCTCTACCTTGTAAGATGTCAAAATATTCTTAGTTTCTGGTTATATCAAAATATAATAATACTTTTATATGATAAGCTAAGCCAATTTCAATCAAACGATGTCTTGCAGTTTTAACGTTTGCTTTATAATGCTGTAATCTTTATAATTAAATTGTAACCACAGGACCAGTCTGTGAACCTAAAAATAGCTCAAAGATAAGTGTTTCAAACATTATTTTCCTTAGTGATATCTCAAAAATATAATTAAGTAAATATTCGTCGAATTTGTTATCAATAATCCAAGCAATATGGTAAAAATGTATTATTATTAATAGGCAAAAAAATCTGCTGCATTTTTTAAATCATGTGAAATCGTTTATTAAATGGTTTGTCCTCTATTGAAGCTGTTTCATCGTTCCAAAGTGTAGATTTTTTGGTTACTCTTTTTTAATCAATTTCACAATTCATTTTCGTTACATCATTTAGTCGGTTATGTGTGTAAAGTTTCTTGTTGATCCAGTTAATACTTAACATGTTTTCCTCACTCTTATCGTATTGTAGTATACAGTTGGTTCTAGGGTCGCGTGATCGGAACAAATCGGCGCATTCGTCAACATCGGGTCGGGTTTTACAGCCCGTGGGAATAACTCACGTGTCTATATAAATAAATACTTCCGAACATGAATGAGGAGAGTTCATCATTTACCCTTGCTAGGCAGTGTTTTGTTTTATTGTTTCCATTTTTTTTTGTTTTGTATAGCTTGGAGTTTTTGTACGGTAAAGCTTGTTATGAGTAAAGAATTGCAATTTTAGGTAAAGCTTTGGTCATGTAAATGGCAGACTTTAAATTACATTTGCGTTGTTGTTCCTTATGTTTTTATTTGAGTGAGCCCATCATCAAGTGACTCCTCTCGACCTGGATCTGGTGAGAGTGAGTGACAGACTCCTACTGAGTAAAACCAACATCATTCCTTCTCCTGTTCTGGGCCGGGGCCATAGTAACCCCGGCTTGACGGAGGCATTTTGGGTCCCATCTGTGGAAGTCTGACAACACAACAGACGAACACTTCATGTTTGGATTAAAGCACTGCTACCATTCTTAATACAACAAAGTACATAAATACATACATAAATACGATACGTGATCTAGTTTCTACTAAGTTAATTCTTGTATTTCTCACTGCAAAACAAAACTAGGGCGACCCTGTTTGTCTTCTCATACCTAATTTGCATCCTTTTGTCCGAATGATCATTGTAACGGTCATTTAGAGGCCATCCTCACAAAACGTCTTGCAATGGATTCTGGCGATAACCCTAAAATGCCAAATACTTTATTATCTTGCAGCAGCTATCAGCACTCGTGCATCCGCGAGGGACGAGATACCCTTGACCTTTCCTTATCAAACATGCGTTTTATTGCGAAAGTGTTACTCACTGTTCTTGTCAAAAATGTTCGATCGAGTAGAAAAAGGACCAAGTATGAATGGATATATTGTTGTAGAATCCATGAAGAGTACACACACATGTAGTAATAAAGGTAAGTTTTTTTTAACTGGTGTTGCAAACCTGATAAATAAAGATGCCAAATTGTCTAAAGTCTAGTTAAAGTCACCAAATGCTGTTAGTTGCAATTCTTATATAAGAATTAAAAGATGGCGCTGCGATCCGTAACAGCTTTTATAACGTAACAATTCGAGGAAATAAAAATTTAAATAATTAAAGTAAAAAAAAATAGTGCATCCACCGTTTTTTAGGTAGGAAAATTATCCAAAGATTTATTTCGTCCTGAGTAGGGTGAGAAGGAATGTTGCAGTCTAACTCGCTAAAACTACTCCGCCCCTCCTTCTACTTTGAGCCGCGGTACATTCGTTCAGTTATATCTGCAAAACTCTATTTGCTATGGCCCCCTATACAGATAAATAGTGGCATCATTTACAAAACTGTATCCAAACAGCCACATAAATGTTGTCCAACAAATCCACCGACAGATCGCTCGATCTATCTTTCAATACATTCAATATACTCAATGTTGGATTCGGTTGGTGAATGAATTCCATCGAGTGCATTCGTGAATGAAAGATAGTAGATATCACTGTTTACTTTCTATGTTTGTATTGAGTTGAAGATAGTGATATTTGTATACTACAACCTATAAAGTTTGGGACGGTCGCTGGTATCGTATCCTTCTTGAAATAGATAGTTTGAGTAAAATAATATACTGTCGTAGTTTTATACCGCACTGGAGGCGCAAAAGCTTAAGTATTTTGGTGTACCCCTAGGTGTTATCGTCAGCCCTAAAATGTTCGTAACCTGAACTAAGGTGTTGCTTTCCATTTACACCCCGAGATTTTGATGATGCCGTTGGAGCACCAAGCTGGAGACAAACCTCTTTCATGGAGTTTTGAGTTTATTTCTACCAATGAAACAATGAATTTATTTTCGCAAATAAGTCACAAAACGGCACATTTACTCGTCAATTTATATGTGAAAAACTAGATGAAGCCGACCATGAAAACCATCTTAATATCAATTGAGTAGTAACAATTGCATTGCGATTGTTGTGTCCTCTCATCATCTCTCATCTCATGGTCTTTCCTCTTATCGTATGACAACAAAAGTTCGTCTAGGTTTTTTTTTGTGTTATTCTACTCTACGATTTTCTCTTGGGTGCGTTTACAAATATACAACTTAAAATACACAAGCCATCCAGACTCAAAACAACAATTTGTGGATCAAACAAAACGATATTCCGTGCGGGAATCAATCCCGCAACACGTTGCAAAGCAGCCAGTTGCCAAGCCATTGTGCCAACCGTGCAGTTAAATGTATCATATACCGTCTACATGTACCTACAAGTGTATTTGATAGTATAGTAAATAGTTTAATCAATATACAAAACTATATATAGTGTCGTCATTGACACTTGGTATCAGGATTGCGTTCGTCTGACATTGCTTTAACTTTTGATAACGAAAAGATTGGTACAAGAAATCATGTTCGTTTTGTCTCATTTTGTTAAATATACATAAACGATGATGTTGTACTTCACTCTTATAAGTTAAATAATATTTAAGTAAATGGTTCTGGTCCTTGAGTACGCCCTTAGCTTTTAATAGGGAATTGTTTGCCAACTGCTAATTATATTTTGCAAATATTGTAAAGATGTTTTCTAGTATTTCCTTTGTTCTGATATTGTCACATCAGTTAGGACCAAGATCAAGCTTTTTTATATTTGGTCCTTCTTAGCTAGATATTTTTACCAAACTTCCAATTTACTCGAGAATGCTTATTAAGTTATTATAAAAGCATATTAAAAACTTTTAACAATTATACATAGCTATAATATTAGACACAGCTAATTAATTAGATAATGATATTCTTAAGCGGCACACTTAGGCTATAAAACGATTAATAAATAAGTCCATTCAAAGAAATAAACGGTAGAAACTTTATTAATCCCATGATGTGCTTTATATTTTTTTTCTTTTCCTAGTTTTAATTTTGCGTAACCATACCAAAAACCTTTAAATCTGTTCAAATACAGGTCAGACAGAGATATGGAACTACGTAGTACATATCAGCTCAATACTCTGACAGATAATTGTAGTTATTAATAAATGAACTAATGAGCGAAATACGGTGATACTTGCAATTACAGCGATAGGCTCGGCCTTGGCTGATTTCACTTATCTAGCGAATTTTAAACTGCGGTATGGTCCTTCTGTTCGCGGAATACCTATTTTAGACAAATTTTCTTTATTTTTTTTCGCACAGGATTGTGATGGTGCTTTCAAATTACCTGATGGTAAGCAATCGGCCCAACACCCGTAACAACCGGGGAACCGCAAGTGCGGTTTCAGGCTTTTGGCTTGGTTATTTGCTTTGAAGATTGAGGATATTTTTTCGCTCATCATAATCATCAGACAGACAGAGTAGTCAATAACGAAATGCCCGGCCTAAACTACTATTTTTTTTTAAATATTGGTAACGTATAATTTTTTTACATTTTTTCAGTAACAAAAGCATTTGTTCTTCAAATAATTAAACTTTCACTTTCCGCTCTTATCTGCAACTTAAACCTAGACATGGCAACAGATTTTTCAAACCATGTGTATTCAGATAAAGCTCCATACATTGATACATGTCTGCAACCTGCATCACATACGTAAGTGCCTATAGTGTTTACGTAACATTTACGAACTAGACCAATTGGTCAGACTGGTCTTCGTTAATTAATATAAAAATTTGAAAATTTTCCAATATTTTAGACGTAGTTTTGGAATTAATTTAAAACCCACTTGGTTGTATAGATTTTTTTTTATTAGGACAGGACCGATACTTGTTTTATGGTCAAGTGTTGAAGGCATTATTGTAATGTTGGTCAGGTTGACTGGCAGATAATGCCATATGATATGAAATCTGTCTTGCGTACTTTTGTCTTTTATGTGTAAATAATAAATAAATTTTGAAATAACAAACGATAATTTTATTTTCAGAGACTTTTTAAACAGAATGTACCTATATACTCTGACTTGACCGTTAGATGACTCAAAATGCAGTCACACGCCTTGACCGTGCTCGGCGACGGAATTAAAATGACCTCTACTAACAAATAGAAGAAAAGAAGAGTATCATACAAATAAAATTGGAGTATTTAAAAATTCAAATTATATAATATATGTATAATACTACGCACTATATCAACTATAAATCTAAATATATTACTTATTCACATGACCAAATAACACCGGTTTTTGAGTTATCTATCAACGCTTACGTCAATGGCACTTTATTTACATTATGATACTAATGACCAAATTTACTGAACCTTAAACTAATAACTGATATACGCTGATATAGGCCTATGCAGATTGGATGCAATTACAAAAAAGACCAATATAACAAGACCTCTGATTACGAATGTTATTGTTGTATATGGAGGTCTAAGTAATTTGGGTGTATGTGACCAGTCAATGAAGATATCTTTTTTGGCACTAAATGATAGTGGTCAGATGTCAGGGTTCGTTGTGCAGATATGAGCATGTCCTACCGCAAACTTACAATGTTGCGCAAGGTGATTGATGCTTTTTTATAATTTCATCAGTCATCAGTACAAATCTGGTAATTTTGTTATAGCCACAGATACTCCAAAATGTATAAAATATTATTAGGTATATACAAAATAGCTAAGCAGTCACTAGACAATAGTACTTATTTTAGCATACTCGTACCTGATGTTTAGGATTTGCCGTAATTTCATGACATTAAGTTTGTATAGTCAGGCATCATTAATAAATGCAATATTGATTTATTTATCATCATCTTCCTGCCCTTGTCACACCCAGGCACACCTTTCTCCTTAAGGGCCCACCACAGAACCTCACGAGGTACCCGGTCGTATGCCTTTTCGAGGTCAACGAATACCATGTGCAAGTTTTTATCGGAATATCCACTCTAACTTTGAAGACAATTGTGTATCTATTCCGTATGGATATAACGAAATGCAATTGCAATAAGCTGAACGTCAACTTACCACTTTGTCTTTACAATATAATGATGGGGTCAGTCAAGTACCCAATTTATCCATAAAATATTACCCATCGTATCATAAAACTAACTGCTTCTTAACTTATTAGCTCTTGCTTAACCTGTCAACTAGGAACACCGCAATATAATCCCCAATCCGCTTATCAAGTGCGGTCATTACGACTTGATTGGTTAACTAGAGGCCCATGTGAAAATAACCAACATAACTTGACCTCCACCTTGCAACGAAACGTCATATAATCAACTACACATGAATATAACACACAATTTCCCCCAGATCAACTTAAATTAGCCGTCCTGCACGTAAGAATAAAACAAAAGCGTGTAATTTATGTCTAACTTTGAAGAATTCTTTAGAAAAATCTACTCGTCCTAAATACATTAATTACTTTTTGAAATTATGGTAATTTATTTGAATAGGCCTATCAGTACGAATTTCGACATTCTTTAGAAAGTTTTCTCTGTTATTGTGGTATAATTTTATTTTGAGAACATCGCTTTTGTAATTCTGGTCCTTCGGTACTTGTTCAGTTTTCTTTGCTATATCCTTGTATTTATCGATGCCAAAATTTTACAAATTAACAGAATCAAATCATTCGTTTATTATTTTTCACACTGAGAATGAATTTGAACAGTCATGCTATGATCTAAAAAAGGTCGTAGGGATCCGCTGAATTCAGGTAACATCCAAACGTTGAATGTAGAATTCATTGAGAGATCTTCGGAGTTATCTCTGTTCTATGGATCTTATGTTCTGGAGTAGCGAGTGGTTTATGACCTGTAACTCTGTCTATGACATGCAAATGATATATTGATAATCTGTATAAGTATTAACTATAAGATTTAGTTGGATACAATTAGTATACTAATATTATGAACGCGAAAATTTATTAGTATGAATTCATATTTTTATATATTTTACGTAACAACTGCTGAATGGATTTGAATGTGGGTTTGCCATAGAGATAGATTATATAGCCTATAATAAGACACAAAGCACAGCTGGTCCTATAAACATCAACCACCCTGGAGTGTTCTACTGGAGTTTGGACTCCAGTCCCCATAATGGCATCAAGAGGCTTCCATGCCTCTTCTAGAAAAGAGGGGTTTGCCATTTTCCTCTTCCCCCACCTCCATGGTTAACCCTCGTATCAAATTTATCACAAAGCACTATGTCGTTTAAACCACATAATATTCTTTTATCTTCGTTATTAATACATCTAGTCCTTTATAGAAACGTGTGTCACACAAAGCATGGATAATGCAACGAACTATCCTTGATTATAATTCAACCAGCATTCCTCTCTTACTAGGTTAGGGAAAGGAGGAAAATTCCTCGAATTAAATGTTTTAAATCTTCACTGTTATCTACATGATGTAAGTATAGCTATAAAGTGTAACTGTTAAGCTGAAGTATTTTTTTTTTGAAGAAGGGAAAATCATCAAATGGTTTAGCGAGAGAGTTTGTCAGACTCTTACTGACTAAAAACTCCGCCTTGTCCTGGTTCAGGCCGAGGCCGCGGTACGTTATTGAGCTTGGACCCGCGATCCCGGCTTAACATCAGCCCTGTTGGGTCCTATCTGTTGTGGTCTATTAGCTGTTTGAGGTACGCGCGGAACGCTATGCGCCGCACATTATGGTGTGGTTCTGGTTGAGCAGCGACCTATCATTGCCCACCGACCGCAGATCCACGAAGATATTGGTAGCCTGGAATGTCCTGTTCAGGAGAAAACTAGTAGACGTAGATTTACCGCGTCACAGTTCAGAGTAGGAGAAGGAACAGACTGGTTTTTAGTCAGAAAGGGGCGTAGGAGGGTTTTATAAGTGAAATTTAATTATTTAATCACTTGGATAATTCCTTCCAGGTTTTTGTTTTAAGTACAAATGTAGGAACAAATTACGAAATTCCTCCGAATTGCTAGAGTGTTTCTATTTTAAGCGTCACAATCTCTGATTAACATATCTTTTCCTGCCTTCAACTGATTTTACTACAGACAATTTAGTGCTAAGTCACCGTTACTTTTTCTGAACGTAGGATTATAAATGTACATTCATTTTCAAGTAGCTATTTATGGGATCTTCTCTTAATACTAAGACTTGGCGTCGTTGGATAATTTTATTTCGAACCATCGATTAATATGCAGTGTCCATTTCTAGGATACTTGCCACAAGTAAAAGGCCTACATGATCATGATCATCATCCTATAAAAAATTGAATACATATTCCCAGGCAATGAAAAACAGTAAAAGGTAAAGCGTTATTCCAATTATTTTATAAACAGGCAGTTTTTTGAAAAGGGACATCATCTAATGACTTCCACATCTGGTGAGACGAGATGGAGCGTCAGACTCTTATTGACTAAAAACCTCCCCGATCCCTCTCCTGCTTCAGACAGAGGTTGCGGTACATTTTTGCGTTTTCCGCCCCGCTGTAGTCCCTTGGACTTATGACCTTTGTAAATCAGTTCCTATTTTTAGTATGGAGGTAATAAGTTTTGACCAATTGGCAAGTTTGTACCATAATTCGATAATGCAACTATGTATTTTACAACATGAAGGTATTAGGCAATTAAAGTTCCTAGAAGTAGGTCTCGTTAACGACTACGCGATATGTCACGGGTCAAAGTCATTTTGGGTTGGCCTTCCTGACTAGAACGTAAATTTCTGTTTTGTATGTATGTCTATGATATTAATTATTTTGGTCATCACCCAGATTCATAGACAGTTAACTTAATTCTGATGTTCCAAAGAGTGTCTGTTTCCAAGGTAGCGAAAAGAGCAATAATGTACAGCTGCCACGGTCCAAAGATGGTGACTCTGAATTTCACTGGTGGTAGGAGGCACGCGAAAAATACGAAAAGAATTGCATGGCCTTTTGAGGGTTTGGGAGTTGGCCAGAGCCTCCGGTAACTTCACTTCTACTGCGAAATACAACCCTTGCGTTATTTTCTGCAAGACCATGGTTATTACAAACTGGTGAATATTTTGTTTGAATCATTTAATCTGATTTCATTATATTCTCATATAAATATTTATTGTAGACGGAGCTGATTACAAGCTTGATAAAATTTTGGACGAATTTAAATACCTTATAGTTCCTAAAGTAAATTGTAAACTGTGGAACCTACACATCAACGCATGTACATACACGTGTCTCAAACAACTCATCAATAACTAAACCTCTTCTTATCTTAAACAAATAATAATTTATTTAGACACGAAATACCAAAAAAATGGCGATTTGCGCAAATGAACTACATCATGAGCAGTTAAAGAAGTAATCGCTGCTACTTTGTCCTGGGGTTATCTGGAGTGTTACACAATAAGCTCTTCCGAGTTTCATTCACTAAACCAAAGTCACATTGGTCTTATCACCCTGTATATATGTGTTGGCTACGATAATTGTGTCATATAGATATATAATAATAATATACCTACGTATATTATTTATTTTGTCCCGTTTCGGACTTGTACGAAAGGTCTTGTCCTATGATTAATTTGTTTTTAAAATTTGCTTTTCTGGGAATTTACAAATTTTTTTTAGAACATTGTGACAAAATTGCATTTATTAAAAATATCTGGGTATTTAAGTGGGTGAGAGTCAAGGTTGTGCATGAATGGGTCAGCTCGACCAGAGTGATACCACGGCCTCACAGAAAACCGAAGTGTAACAACCACAACGTTGTGTTTCGCCATTTGATTGAGGTTACTGGATGCCCAATCCTTCCCCTTTTCCATCCCTCCCCAATCCTCAAATATTCGGAACCCTTATCCCCTAAATGCCAGCAACGGTGCCGATTGCTTGACATCAGATAATCGGTCTGCTCGTTTGCCGACTAAATGTAGGTAGGTATTTCTACATCGTGCAATATAGATTTTTGTAAATCTTTCTAAATTCATTCCAAAGAGTCTCTAATATAAAAATGAATTATAACTTATCAGTCCTTAATTCATAAACATCACCATCATCAACTTATTTTACTGAGCTCGAGTTGTGTGTCCTAATTAAGTATACCAAACATGTATGCATGAAGAACGTACAAAATTTTGTCAAGACTTCCAAAAGTTTGTTTTATAAACTCGTTATCCTCATCTATATAATCACTTGAAAATAATATCAATTTATTCAATATATTATTACATTATATGTTACAAATACATAAAAGAACGAAAAAACCAAACACCACCCAATATCAACAAAAGTATTGGGTATTAAATAAAATCTACGAATAATTTCAATCCAGAACATTCGCCCTTCACTCCCACAATCAGCTGACTGACTGACGCAAACCACAGAATTGCCATAATTTAGGATCGGACCTGATTATAATGTGCTGATAATACTCATATGGACAATTGCGCAACGACCGATGACATTGAAATAATGCGTAATTCTTCGTGACCTGTTCATTTCGATGATAACTTAATTGTTACTATTATTTATCTCATTTCTCTTATCTGACACGCAGACACACATTGCGAATGTCGTATGTTCTGCTTACCTACGTTTTTGAACATATTATTATTAAAAGAGAGAGAAGGTCTTGAAACTGAACTTGTTCAGGATAATAACGATGAGCTAAGATATAAAAATTGTTGCTAACGGTCTAAAAGGTTAGTCTAGCGTATTAGATTAAGCGCAAAGACACACCGTGGCCTGGCTCAGAGCAGGACTTGTACGGGGTGGATTTCAGTCGGTCAGTCTTATCCAGGGTCATCTACAGCAAGGTCATTAGACGTCGTAGGGTCTAAATTACTGCGAAGATTGATTCAAGACTAAAGAAGTTGAAATTATTTAATTTCATTCCCAGATATAGTTGTATTTTTGTGCCTAAGATGGATTGGCAGGCTATAAAAAGATGACCCATTGTAAAATAAGAGAAAAAGTTAATATTTTTAGAATTTCATTGTTATGTTTTGCTACTCAATCATTACTTGATAATGTAGCGTACATACGTAACACGTTACATACGAAAGCAACTTTCTGATTGTGTTGATGCGTATTTTGTTTATCATCTATATCAATATTGTTATTAGTATATTTACTAACATTATTATCACTTCCTTTTATCTTTCAATAGATTACTAGATGGATACCACAATCTCGCCGCTCCGTAGCGGTTAATTAAAAGCCGCATCGTCATTTGTAATTTTTGGCACAACCTTTGTAAAGAGTCTCCTTATTAGTAGAACGGTGATAAAAATAAACTAAAAACTTCTCCGAAAATTCTGAGTCCACTTCCTGTACTCAACAATAACCATTGTAATGACCATATAACAATTAACCGTATCACTACTACCCTCAAAAGTTTGCTTCCAAAAAACAGGGAAGGCAACAAAGCTAAAGAACCAATTAAAATAAAAAGAAACAGTTGATATAGATTATAAAATTACTATGAATAGAATCAATCAGCTGTTTCAGTAAATAAATTTAATTATTTTATACCAAAAGCAATCTAAGTGGAAAATCATGATATTCTCACAATAGGAGGATCGTTCTAAATATTCGCAGCACCATTAACGTTAAATAATGAAAATTGAAAGATGCCAGCGGGATTATTCAGATGTATGTCACACCCTCCACGCTAGCCCCGTTACATATATTTCATGGTGTTTTACTTGAATTACCATAATGTCCCACGACCCATTGAAGGTGTAATAATAGAATTTTTCATGATTTATAATGTGACACGGATGTGGGTGGAAATTGACTGTTCCCGATGCTTATGGGGGAAATTTTCCATAAAGTGGGTATTTGATTCATGGCGTTTTTTGTTGGTCTTTTTTGCATGTAATTGAGTTGATAAGTAATGGTGTTCTTTGAACAAATATGTGTTTCTGTTTTCGTGGAAAAGGTTGAAGACACCTCTTGTTTTTGGGGGTTTGGATTATAGGATTTTTATATCCATAATGTTATATTTAATCACGCGAATTAGCGGAAAAAAGCTCTACTAGTTGTCAGTGACAGCTGGACACTTATTCGTTGCAGCAATACGAACTCTTTTCGTGAATAAGAGTCCGGTGAAACTGGAAACAGTAGAGCTTTTCACAGTTGATTGCGTCGTCATTATTTTTACTAAATTTAGTATGCCTTACGATA
The DNA here is from genome assembly GCA_902829305.4 of Spodoptera exigua. NCBI lineage: Eukaryota > Metazoa > Arthropoda > Insecta > Lepidoptera > Noctuidae > Spodoptera > Spodoptera exigua. The sequence continues at coordinate 12,239,015 of LR824619.2, read as the reverse complement.
CTAACTATAGAAAAAGTATCAATGTATAAATTAGGTAAAATAAAAGTTTATTTTGTTACAGATTTACAAAGGCCTCGACGTGGTGACTGCGAAGGCTTCCACCAAAGAACGAGAGATGGCGCCTCATCACCTACTTGACATTCTGGAGCCTCATCAGATGTTTACTGTTGTCGACTTCAGGAACAGAGCTCTTAAAATTGTATCCTTTTTTTAGTCAACACGTAGGTATTAAGGTGTGAATTCAGCTATAAATGCTTCGTTTGAGTCCAATGAGTAAAGCAAAAACTATAAGGCTTAAAATATTATACTACTAATTACAACAATGACCATCAAATTCAAGTCTATACATATAATATGACCTACAATGCTATGAACATCTGTTTAAATATTTGACACAGGTACTGAATCGTTCAACAATTTTACGTGTATACTATCATACAATATGGTTTTAATTTAGCAAATATTGAGTTACAACATTTACGGGTTAAAAGGTTTTTTTTTAGTTGCTAACGACTGTTTCTAGGTCAGTATGATTATATGGATTTCTCGTTGATTATTTAATACTAATTTTTATAACGGTTTGCAGATTTGTTTAATGATTCGCCAGTAATAAATTCGAAATAACAAATTATGTACATTCCATATAATTTCTATAATACGTACTCGTTACCTGCCTACTGTAGCCAAAATCGCTAACATAAATTGAATTACATACGAAACAAAAAAAAAAATAACATTTTCATTCATCGAATTTGTCAATATGTAAGTTGGCTGTACTTGTTTTCGAAATACTACGTAGTAAAATACTTAAATTCAACAAAGAAATAATAATAACAGTGCGTGTGAAAGGGAAACTTATCTAGAATATCAGCTGGGTGCCGCAAGGGTCAACTGCAATACTAATGGAGGTGTAGGCGTAAAACACGTCACTGGCACTATTGCAGAGTCTAATTTAGTCATACTAGACTCAAATAATGTAGTAACCATGACTCATGCTTAGCTTGAAGCCTTCACGTAAGAAACTACAGAATAAACACACAAAGATACACAACATTTTGACAATACTTTGCGCATCTGTATAAAAACAAAAGTGTCATCAAACACAGAACTTTATGCTGTAGTAAATAATAATTAGTAATTAAGGTTTTTAAAAGATAAAATTTACTCTAGCCTTAGACGGATAAATTCTAATCTGTTAAAGTTATACACTACTCGTTTTTAAAATGCTGTTAGGTGCTAAGTGTCCGATAAAAGTCGTCAGATTTTCCCTAATTACTCAACGACATGTTTCGTTTCTTTTTAAGATTCCAGTGCTGATAGTTGTATAGTTTGACAAGTTAGGTTGTAGATCTTGAAATATTCCTATACCGTATGCCGATATGAAAAATTCGTTGATCAAACCGTAGTAGTGCCGGTCACCTCTGACAAGTATTTGAAAGGTTTACCTTCTTTCGCGTCTCGGCCATTGACCACCTAATCCTCTTATGTTGACCAAAGTAGCTTACACATTTGGTACATCGTCATGTCTGTATTATAAGTATGTACCGATGTACTCTGCTAACGAGCAATTTCGTCATTCAAAAGTGAATATTGGGTTATTGGAAGTACCGTTCCTTTGATTTTGTACGACTTGATGATCAAAAGATTGATTGTTACTGTATTATTTTTATTAATGTGGTTTTCCTTGTCTGTTTAGTGCTTGTTATTACCGTTTTTTGCTTTACCTAAGTTTTTATTTAGCTGTATGTTGGTGGTCTTTGTCAGTTAAGTTCTTAGACGCCGAAAATCTAATTCGGTGTTATTCCGAACTCGTAGTCACTTTTGGATTTTTAAGTATCAGAAATGATTTAAGATTATACTATTTATGTATGTCATTATATTTAAATAGTTCCCTAATTGACGTTTTAATTAGTTCTTAATAAAATTATAGATGCGTCGAAAGTCAGAGATAACACTATACGAAGATCAATAGCGATAACACTAGTTTGAATTCCATTAATCTGATATGTTTTCTCTTCTTCTTCGGAAAGTTCTGTATTTATTATGTTAAACATGATTTTAATAAATTTACTGCCGGAACGTGAAGCAAAAAAAAAAAACAAATAAACGGCATGTGCACGTTAAATCTCGAAAAACCATTAAATTATTAATATGCATCGCGAAAGTTTAAAGTATTAAACATGATTTTGTTAATAATGTCAACAATCAACCGGGGATTGTCCTTGGGTGCACTTTTATAGTGCATACAGGGATAATTTCCGGCTGATGTCCCATCACATTTAGATTAAAATTGTTCAACGGGCCTCTGCGAGTTGGCTTCGGCTCCTCGTATGCCTTCCAAAGGTCCGGGACCCTGTGGTCCCGTGTAAGGAAAGATCAACAATCATCCTGATATGTCTGTAGATAAAAACGACCTACTTCCAAACTTACAATTTTACTTAAAGTTGATAGTTATAATAAGAATTATTTCCTTAATTTGAATAAAATCAGATAGAAAACTTAACAGAACAAGGGAAAATACCCATTGTGGTTGGTGGAACCAACTACTACATTGAATCAATCGTTTACAAAATCCTAGTTGAAAATATGGATGACGGTGAAACCTTACTTTGGGATAAGTCGAGGCGAAAAAGGAATATGGAAATGGTAGAAGATAACAAAGAAAAAGATAATAAGCCAGAAATGGAAGAAGAAGAGGGCACAGACAAACTTTTAGCAAGTAAAAGTGAAGCAGGTCTATCTGAACACAAAAGCGCGAACGTACTCACAGATGAAACCAAAATAACAAGCACAGAAGAAGAAAAACTTGAAATTGAAAATACAGAACATCTTAGAGAAAGTGTAAATACAAAAGATGTTGGAGAAACATCCAACTCTGCTCCTATAAAAATAGATGTTTCCAAATTTCAAATAACCAAACAACAATTACAAAAAGATTATGATAATGAAGCAATTTTTACGAATGAAGAGATTCATGCAAAGTTGTTTGTGATAGATCGACAGATGGCGCGGCGATTACATCCGAACAATAGAAGAAAAGTTTTAAGGTAAGTGGATTTTTACTATAATTACTTTGATATAACATTCAGTGATTCTTTGCACTGCTTTCTGCCATATCTTTATCTTAATTATCAACTTAGTATTTTAGAATAGGAAACAAAAACCAGGCATTAGTCGGTTTTTAATTAGTAAATGCCTCAAATAAATCATAAAACATCTAATTCTTTTAAAAGCTTGATAAAACGATTTATATTATTTTTCAATTTTCCCGTCAGAGCTTATTTAACATGACATACATTTATTGTTTTTATAATATTACAGCGTCTAGTCAATTTGTTTTCGCTATCACTAAACGATTTAAAAATAAATCATTCAACTATTTTATCCATTCAAAAACAACGGAACGACGCAAACAAACTGACGCGACTGGTTTTTATGAATGAATCCATTCGATATTTTGCTAGGCGGCTATCAATAACTCATTACCAATTTTAATAATAACCTCTCCTATTCGATTTTAACCTTTATCACATTGTTTTAAGACACTAAGTGATTGTAAGTCTATTTTTCTATAATATGTTTTATCAACTTTATCAAGTAATGTCATAGTTCAGGCACACTGTGTCAAATTGATCAATCTGGTCCTTAGCTGGCCGTGCGTTATCTTAAACCTTGCGTCGTCATGCTAAGAGTCACATTGGTAAATCAGAAACGGCGTGACGATTGATTTATTTACAACATGTTTCTCTATAATTATTAATATGTGAGATTTTAATGGGCCGTCGTGGGATATTTTTGGATCCTACGATTTTGAATTCCAACTCTTATGGTTTAGTGTTCAAATGGAATTGTCAAAAGACAAAAACTATTTTTATAGAGTAAAGAATCAGCAGTGGTATTTGAGAAACGTCCCCAACAACATAAAACACAAAATCTGTAAAATAATAGCATTCTTGAGGTAAAATATTTATTTAACTGTTAAAATATTTGCTCGACATACTTCCTTTTAAATGGTTACGTGTAATTTTTATTAATTAATTTAAATTTATGTGCAGATGTTAACAGACCAATCGGTGGAATTTTCTGGAAAATTTTCATACACTGACTGCGCTGTTACGAGTTTTATGTAACATTCATTTTTACATATTTACTATTCTGTTTTTGCAATATTTCGTCGGCAACAATCAATCTACATAAACTGTCCCTTTCTAGGAATAAATTACAATGAATTTTTATACGAATTCTATAGTTAACAGCCTTGAACGAATAATCAACTTTATTCTCTTTTTATTACTATAGATAGTCGGTTTCCTATGTTTAATGTTTTATGAAGATATCTCGTTCGACCTCATCAACCTCTCATGCTTCCTGTTGCTCAATAATTGTGTTCTTGGTGTTTCTTTGATTAGTTCAGAAAGGGCCTCTTTTATATCTTCAGTATCATCCTTTGTAATAGTCGTATTATTGATCGCTTCTTTTTCATAGCATTTATTCTTTTTACTTAATATATTATCAACAGACTTATTATTTTATACTTTAAATGGTTTAGCTTTATTAGGATTACAAATATTGTTCTAAGGTTGGAAATTTGCGTCACAATCCTCCCACTGAGTGTTCATTCTCTCTGTAGGAAGAGTAATAAACTTAGGCTCTGTCTTATTTATGAGTAATTTCGTAATGTCTATTCTAAGAGACGAATCATATTCAAATTCAAATCACTTAATTCAAGATGCCACTTTTTATATAAATACCTCCTTTTTTGATGTCCATCAACTTAAATCATTCGCTTAGTATTGTTTCAACCTCCGTAGAATCCGTTATAATATTGTACCGTCAAGGAGGACAAGTCCAAAGTTTCATGCTAAATGCTTCCTTCGCATATCGCACAAGGCGTACTAAGATATGAAATATTGCCGGTTTTGAAAAAAAAAACACTTCCCCCTAACAACAGCGTTGCGAAACTTGTTCACGCGGTTTACATAAATATAGGAATTGAAGGCCGCATGACATGATGACATAAAACCTTTGAACCAGTTAGCCTGATCTCCATCCATTACCGAAATGTACGTCAAAAAGGGGGAAGTGTATTGACGGCGGCAGCTCAACTAACGCTAGACGTAACAACTTCCGTAGGTCTTTAACCGCTGCCAAGGATTTCGTAGACGTTTGCGAATGTGTGAGTGCGACCTTGGTTCTACTACCCGTTGGTAGACTGGCCATATTCGCGCCGGTAATTCGCGGATTGGGTCGTGGCGATTGTATGTGGGTCGAATAAATTGGCTCGTTTGTTGGGACAAGTGATCGGGTATTATAAACGTAGCTTATATATAATATTGTGACGTATTACGCTATATTTGATGATATTCGAACAGTAAATATTTAATGATCATGTCTGTTACAACATGTCTTGTAGTATTCAAATTAAATTGTTGTATTTTGACTGTACTTACATTTTAGAGATGCTTAATTTATTATACTTGAATAGTATTTTTTCCTTCCGAACAATTTGATTTTTTAATTCTTACATTAATATTATAGTAACAACATTTTTATCAAAATAAGTACAAATTATTAAGTTATATCCCTCCTATTTTTCCAGGTCACTAAACCACTCATTACTTTCAATGTTAGCGTCGATATTTGTAAACAAAAACAAACGTAGCGGGTATTCAATAAACAGTCCAGTGGTATCTGATGTGAGGGATCATGGTCACCCTACTGTGTATCGCGAATAAGGCCCCGTGATAACCCCGAATAACTTATCACGTGATTATTATACATTCGGCAATACAGACGTGCGACTGATGTTTAAAATGGAAAATTATCATAAGCGTATTCTATCGGACTTTGAGTTTTCGATTTTTTCCACGAATTGTGCCATTTGATGTGCTCGAAGTATATTCTTGAACGGGACCTCTATTTATTGATTATACATTCCTTTCTCTTTTTCTTTTTCGCAGTATTTCGTTTTCGTTGATGCGTAGTACAAGTTATTTGGTTTCGTTTTTTTTCATGTAATAGCGTCTTAATTGTAATAAAATAAAAAATATTGTTAACAAAAACACACAACTCAAACATGAATTAGCTGAACTTCACTCATGTCACATGGACCTAATAGATCAACACAACCACTTAATAAAACAAATTGATACTTTTCAGCAGTGTACTGACACACATGAAGATGCTCTTAAACGTATAACACATCTGGAGCATGACCTCAGAGAAGCACAAAATATAATTAATGACTTAGAGGCCTCCAAAAAATCTGTGTTGTCGGTCAACACTCAGAGTTTGTATGAAGAATTGGTTGGTAGTGAATCTGGTGACATCTGTGAACCAGCAGTCACAATAGACTTAACCGGTGATGATACCATTACTGCTTGCCCTGTCCTGAATAGCCACAATAAAATAAAAAAATATATAAAACTAAATAAAACAATTAAAAAACTCAAAAAGAAGCAAAATCTGTTTAAAAAGAATGTCTATTTAAGAAAACAAAAATTAAATCTAACTCAGGAACTTAAATCATGCAAAAGTGATTTAGAACAATGTAGGGTCTTATATGACAAAGACATTCAGGCTCTTCAACAAGAACTTTTACAACGTGAAATGTTCTTAAATGATATGTTCCAAAAATATGAATCTGCCCAATCACAACTCAATAAACACATGATTGAGGCAGGAAAACTTGTGGATTTAGTTACTTTTAGTGCTGAGAGGTATGAGTCTCTTGCAAATAACCTTTCATGTAGCTGTGCCCTCACTCCACCCTTTGAGCCAGAACTTGTGCCGGAGCCACAAACAGGGAGTCAACCAGTTGTTACCTACAACGCTGGTGTGTTTACAGACTCAGTGGGTGCAGGTTTTGGGTCACTTATCGCTAATTGTCTTAAATACAGGGTAACAAATTACTGTTATCACAATATAAAATTTGGCCATATGATAGAAAAAATATCACAGAAACAATTAGCAGAAAATCAGCCAATAGTAATATTAATGGGTGATAGTACAGGGATAAACAAGCGGGATATAAGTGATGGTATCAACACCTTATTGAAATTAAATACAGGGAAGATAGTATTATGTGCATTCCCATATGCTGACACTCTGTCAAAAATGCAAAATAGTAAAATTCATAATCTAAACAATTTAATATTTTTTCTGACCTGCTGTCATAGTGACAAATTATCATTTTTTGACACTAACAAATTTGTTAGTGGTTTCAAGTTGACCCGGGATTATATGTATATTCCCAGGAAATGTAAATTATTAATTGCTAGTTTGCTAGCAAATAGTATTAATTTATTAATAAGTAGTTTTAGTGACAAATCTATATTGATTAGACAATCTAACAATATAGAGATTAATTGTACATATAATAGCACGAAGGAGGCTCCACATTTAGTTATAAATATGGATAGTACTCCGGATAGTAATCTTTTAAACTGACTTCCACGACAACAGAAGATAACCAATTAAATTACTCAAAAACCCCTATCATTGAAAAGGTTTCTTCTGGCAATATTGTTAAGCATAAACTTAAATTGAAAAATAAAACAGATAACCTGTTGTCATTGTATAGTCAAAATGTTCAGGGCTTAGCATCAAAAATCCTACAAATTGAATTGTTTTTAGAAAAGTTCCAATATGACATTATTTGTATAACTGAACATTGGTTAAAAGATTATCAAGTAGAATCAATTAACTTCAATAATTATTGTGTTGGCAACTATTATAGCCGCAAAGAAATGATACATGGTGGTAGCTTGATTTTAGTAAAGAATTCAATAAAATATAAAGAAAGGCAAGACATTGCACTGCTATCAATTGAGCACTCAATAGAGTTGTCCTGTGTTGAACTGGATAGGCATATTGTAGTATGTGTTTATAGGCCTCCTAACATACAGAATTTAAATATATTTTGTTCAGTAATGGAAGATGTATTACAGAAAACGTGTTCTAGTAATAAGTATACAATAGTATGTGGCGATTTTAATGTTGATCTCTTAGAAAACAACTCTTATTGTACAAACTTATTAGGTCTTTTTAAATCTTTTGATCTGTCTAATATATTCCTTGAGCCTACCCGAGTAACATCCACCTCGGCAACTTGTATAGATAATATTTTTTGTAACTGTGATTATTTACATAATGAAATTGTAAACAGATTACCATCTGATCACAGTGGGCTAACAGTCAACTTTAATACTTTTAAAACTGTGGCAACTAAGGAAATTATATTCAGACAGATAACAAACAAAAAAATTGAGTCATTAAATAACAATTTAAAACATAAATTATGCAGCCCATTACAAGACAATGAATGCCCGAGTGAGATCTATGCTAACTTATTATCCATCATAAAAATACAGTTCGACAAAATGTTCCCTTTAAAACGTAAAAATATCCAGTGTAAATTTTTATTCTGTGACTGGGCTACACCAGGCATTCGTATAAGTAGAGAAAAGTTATTTGAGCTATATGGCATGAAACCATTTAATAAAAGTGAGGCTTTTCATAGGCATGTCTCCAAATATTCAAAAATATTTAAATTAGTTTGTAAGCATGCTAAATCACTCTATATTAGCAGTAAAATCCGGACCGCGGAAAATAAAATAAAAGCTACCTGGAGTATAATTAATAATGAAACAGGTAGAAACAAATCTAATAAGACAGAATTTAATTTAAAAACCGAAAAGGGATTTACTAGTACAAATTCATTAGTTGCCCAGGAATTCGAAAATTTCTTTAAAAATATTCCTCTTAAAACTACGGAAACGTTGCAATCATCTCCAGCACTTGCGGTCGAGCTTCTCAGAAGTAACGTCAAAGAATGTCCTGCGGACTTTAGGTTTAAACATACAAACCCCCAGGCAGTAATAAAGGCGTTTAAAGATATCAAAGTAAAGTCCAGTGAAGATCTCTGGGGAATGTCTGTTAGAGTGTGCAGGTCTTTTATAGAGACTATAGCGCCTTACTTAACTTTAATTTTTAATAAAAGTGTAGATCAAGGGGTTTTCCCGGATTTAATGAAACATAGCAAAGTAGTTCCATTACTTAAATCAGGTGATAGCACAGAACGCAATAACTATAGGCCGGTCTCTATTTTGCCAGTGCTCAGTAAAGTGTTTGAAAAGTTGATACTTACTCAAATACTGCGTCATTTTAACGCGAATTCTATTTTCCATGACCAACAATACGGGTTCACTAAGGGACGTTGCACGACGGACGCAGGAGTATCGCTTATAAAACAAGTTTTCAAATCGTGGGAAAAAGCACAGGATGCCATCGGAATATTTTGCGATCTTTCGAAGGCTTTTGACTGTGTTGAGCACGAAACACTATTACTGAAGCTGCAACACTACGGCATTCGGGGGGTATCCCTAAATTTATTAAAATCATACCTTCTAGAAAGACTCCTTACAGTACAAGTAAACAGAGTAAACTCCCGGGGTGCTAGCGTATCTATGGGCGTACCGCAGGGCTCAATATTGGGTCCATTCCTATTTTTGGTTTATGTCAATGACCTGCCCCATTTATTCCAAAGTGAACCGCATATGGTATTATTCGCCGATGACACATCCTTGATCTTTAAATTAAATAGACGATCAAATAACTATGACGAAGTGAATAATGCCTTAATGAAAGTTCATAATTGGTTCACAAAAAACAACTTAGTACTTAATGATAAAAAGACGAAATGCATTAGATTTATTTTGCCAAATGTTAAAAGTAACGTATGCGATGATATATTATTAAATGGTCAGAAACTGGACTTTGTAAAGGAGACCACATTCTTGGGGATTACTGTAGACGACAAGCTGCAATGGGGGCCCCACATTAGATCTCTAGCGGGGCGGTTGAACTCGGCAGCTTATGCTGTCTGGAAGATCCGTCAGCTAACCGACGTAGGCACGGCACGACTAGTGTACTTTAGCTACTTTCACAGCATCATGTCGTATGGAATTCTGTTGTGGGGACAGGCATCCGACGTTGAGTCTATCTTTATCTTACAAAAGCGTGCAGTCAGAGCTATCTATAACTTAGGTCGTCGCGAATCTCTCAGAGAAAAGTTTAAGGAGATCAACATTATGACCGTACCATGTCAATATATTTATGAAAACATTATGTATGTTAGGAAAAACCTACAGCTATTTGTAAAAGTATCTGACAAGCATGACTATCCTACTAGACATAGAAATAGATTAAGTCAGCCTTTATTTAGATTAGCAAAAGTGCATAAGTCGTTCATGGGATTATGTGTTAAATGTTATAATAAAATCCCAACTGAAATACAAAATCTTAATGAAAGTAAATTTAAATTATGTATAAAGAAAGTATTATGTCGGAAAGCATACTACAAACTAAATGATTATATAGAAGATAAAAATGCTTGGAGGGTGGCTGGTTTGACTGCACAGGATAAAAATTGTTAAGGTTAAGAGGAATTTTGATCTCAATTATTAAATTATTCACCATGTTGTTAATTGTTGATAAACTGGATTTTTGTAAATGTGAGAGCCCTGTAACTTATTATAATTGAGTTAGACTTATAGTATATTGGTACTTGTGTCAGTTGGGAGTTGTCATGCTCACTCAGGAGTCTCACTGGCGGTGGCACGGGCACTGGGCCGCTCGGTTCCCTATAATATGGTTGAGTTGGGCGGTGCTGGTGTACGTGTCATGTTCGTGAACGGACGCCGCCTATTGGGACTGGTCAACTCGAGACTGTCTAAAGTTGCTGTCCCTGAGGGTTATTTCTTTTTCGGATACTTTGGTTAAACACTAGTGTTACACTGTTCTCACATAATGGAACTATCTAAATTATGTAACAATGCATTGTAAAAAGTGATTGAAAAAGAGTAACCATGGAGTTTCTTGCTCGTTCTTCTCCATAGGAATCTACACTTTGGAACGAGCAAATAGCTTCACTAGAGGACAGACGGACAGACTGACACATAAAGTTAAACCTTATGATATCTTTTTTGCTTGACGTTCAAAAGTGCCTTTTTTGGTCTATTTGAAATAAAGAAAAAAAAAAAAAAAAAAAAAATAGTTTAAGATAAGATTGTACTATGTTTGGAACTTATCTTTATAGTGGCGCCAAAATGGTGCCATCAAGCTGAAGGAAGTCTCGGAAGCATACATTCTAATACAAATATACCTTCAAAGACCGTAATTTTAAAGCGTAACTAAGAATTTATTAAATAGTAAAACTTTTTACAGGCAAACATAATGTAATGACTTAAAGATGAAAAGTCTCTCATTCACTGAAATTAGACACGACAGAGTCAGCCATTTCATTGAGAAAGAGTTCAGTAATCGATGAATTGACAATGATTGTCCACCATCATCCATTGTGTACCCACCATCAGATGGATAGCTCAATTGAAATAAAAACTCCATTCTAAACCATGAGCACAAAAACTAGAAAAAACCTTATAGGAGCATTGTACCTATCAATCCAAGAGATGTCTGTATTAAACTTTATACGAACACCAATTATAGTTTATAAATAGATTACATTACGTAGTTATACATATATTTGTAAGTGTAAATGTATCATTATATAGTAACAACATTAGTTTAATGTTAACTGCGTCATACGCAACTATTTTATCAGACGCTTATTTAACTGAGTCTTTAGAAACGAATTTCTTATAATTAATCTCCTTGTAGTAGGATGAACTAGGATCATAAATAATGAGTTTATTAGAGGGGCCTTCTGTGCGGTACTGGTTATAAAGAAAGCGAAGTTAACAAAGGCTACACATGCCTATACGCGGCGAGCAGGCGTAAGAAAGGATTTCATAAAAACAAATTTAAGGGCACCTATTAAGTATTTGCACAGGGCTCTCGCCAAGTTTCATCCACTTATAGTCTTACTTGGACATACAACTAACTCTATTGAAAATTGTGTGAAGAAGCTTGTGGTGCATATTTAAGTGTTGCCAAAAACTAAAGGAAAGATGGGTAGTACAAGGAATGATTTGAAATACCGGTTATTGATGTCTGATGGTAGAAAATGGAAAAGACCTATAGCACTGATCCTGAGCAACTTGATATGATATTTAAGCAGAAGAATGATGAAGCAACTTTAGGTTAAGCAACAAATATAAGAGTTAGACTAGACAATGTTTTTTACCTCAGAATGAAAGTAAATAGAAGTAAAGATGTCACACGAACGAAAGTCCTTAGGTTCGGAACCCTAAAACGCTTACTATGAATATCTTAAAAACTGATCATTGTAAAAAGATTAGAGGACAGATGGCTGTAAATCTACGTGGCACTGCTAACTTTCTCATCAAGATGGTTAACTAGATAATCAATCATATATTTTAGAAAGATTTTCCAATATATTCCAGCATTATTTCGGCGTATAATTTCTCCATACTAATACACTTATGCTTACACAAAAACTAGGTTACTTACACTATTATTCCGCCCTATACGGCCATATATCCTGGCTTTATGAACAGCTTTATATGTCATGCGAATAGGCGGATTTTTCCGACTATAATTATATGTATGTATAACTATGACGTCACTGTTGCTACGCGCCCTACAATGGTGTAGGATAGCTCATGGGGTGGATCTGCTTGTAACGCTGTATTGTGCGGAACAAAATACGCAGTCGTTGACCTAAATAGGTCTTGAAATAGACGTAGGGTTTCTAAGATGTTTAAGAAATAGATTGCCTTGTTCTTCAGTAAGGAATGATCAGGCCCTTATCGTGTATAATCGTCAATGGTTTATAAGGATATCACTAATGATAAAACGTTGCCACCGTAAGCACTGGTCTGCGGGCCAGAACCAGACCGAAACGTACGACGCGTAGCCGACAGACTACCATAGATAGGGCTCAACAGGGCTGATGTTCATCTAGGGCGTTGCGGGTCAAGCGCAATGGTGTATGGTGGCAGAGTAGGAGAAGGAACCGGCTAGTTTTTAGTCATAAAGGTCTTGACACTTCCGCTCATCTCACCCAGGGTCGAGGGCGAGGTCACCTAGAAGGCTAGAAGACATTTTTGATGACTTCCTCCCTTAAAAAAAATATAAAAAGGTTGACCAAACTACCATAATGGTATGATGCTGAAGTACTGAAAACTTAACGGTGTTCTATTGCACTATCATTATAACATTATTACTATCATACACTTTTCAGATCGAAATCTTAAAGCAAGCTCCATATGTCTCAACTCTGATGTACTCGCTGTCTGTTTCCGTGATTCTAAGCCTACACAAATAGCTAGTCTAGCCTAGTCTCCAAGCAGACAAATATATTTCGATATTTTTTTCTCGAATCTAAATCGATACGCAGTCGTGTGCACTTTGTACGCACATTTATTATTTTTAACTAGAAAAGAATGCTGTTCGAGCTTAAAATGAGCGTGAGCTGCGTTGACCCAGGGTTAACCACCATAGAATTCTCGTTAACATAGAATTTTCGTCCGTACGCAAGCCCATAAATTTCTCAATAAATTACCAACGTTAATAATGCTAAAGTTGTGCCTGTATTTCCTAGGAGATAGAGTTTATATCTTCACAGTATCTTTACACCAGAGCTTATGTCCTTCTTCTTGCTTAAAACTATTTGTAATTTTGCAATGTATTCAAAATTTCAAGAAGATTTGATGAGTAGATAAAGCTTACGAATGACAAACAATCTTAATGTCGTATTAGTCTGGCCATGGTCCTTAAAAGCCTTTGTTCTAATTCTTTCTTATCATATTGGCGAGACCTGGATACAGAAGTCTGAAAATCGATTTCTTTAACCTTTAGATTTAAAAACAAATTTTCCGAAATCCTTCTTCTAAAAACTTGGCGTATTATGAAGCCTCCTACTTCAAAAGACCATTATGTAACTAAAGTAAAACTTCTTTTAGAACTTCTGTAAATGTCATTCACGAAGTCTTTAAGATTACTTCCTTGGATCCCTTTATCAATTTCTATCACGTTTATCCTACAACATCAGAATTTCTTATTTTTTTCGTAAAACCCTAGTGAAACTTTCACCGCACAAAAGTGAGAGTGATATTTCATTGTAATCAGAACAATACTCGTTTGTTTATGAAATGTTTGGTGTACAGAGTACGTATTATCTACAAAAATAATATTCAACCTTAGATAGTTCATTTCATGGCTTATAATTTTTAATAATTGAACAAATCAACTGAGGCAGGCTAAGAATCGAAAAATGCCAAATCAGTTTCAGAGAGAAGTCAAAATTGAATAATACAATTCTTCTTCAATAAGTCTTTCTTACACAATCATTATAATTGCGTGTATGGAACTGTCTCATTGCTAGGCATGGGCTTCTTCTCCCAGAGAAACACCTTTGTGTGCTGGAAAACCGTCGTAAAGCAAAATTCAATCACATATAATTGATCTCTGCGAAGAAGCTGCGTAAAATTTTCAATCCTGTTCGCAGATCCATGCAAAGTTCATGTTTGGTCTGTCTAGCATCCAAGGTCTTTACGCACGTCTACACGCATGACGCACAATAATTGTCGTGTCAACAATCAAGTGCAAATTGATATAAACGCCATTTTATTTAGACACGTTTGCATTTTACTTTATCACTTATATGAAGGTATGTGGCGACGCTGTATATGGCTTGGAGACTCTCATCAAGATATTGATAGGATCAATTAGGAAGGTATCATGGCATAGCAACCAAAGATATGTAGGAAGTGGCTAGGCGGGAACGTATATTTCTAAAGATTGGCGGATTTTGATGGACTCCTAAGAGAAGGAAACAAATGCCTAGGTCTTTAAGATAGCAATTCAGGACTTAAATGCAGATGAGGACAGGTAATAGGACTTCCTGAGGATTATTATTCCAACTTTGATGTTACATGGGACTTGTAATATAGCCAGTGGATGAAGGATGTTGTAACCTTGAATATGTTTTTGATACCTAAGGTAAGTTCTAACTACACCTTTGGTTTACAAAGCGTAACGTTATGTATGTTATGTCACGTTATCACAACTTGTGTTTGTAATAAGTTATGTTCAGCAAAACCAATTTTCGGAGAAGTGTAATAAATAATGTGGGTGATATAATATGAATATTTTCTCTAAGAAGGGGATGTTTTCGAACGTACACTCCTACTTTTTGGGGCTTTTCATGTGGGTGTTTGTAAGTTTTGATCTAGCTCAAGGCTTTGGAATCACTTTTCGGAGCAAAATAATACGAGCTTTCAGATTTCTTGAACCGTCGTTTTCAAATCTAGATCCGGGATCTGAACCCTCGATTTGTAGATTATTACGTACTTATTTTGTTTGGCAATTGTGACCCTTTGTGAAGCTACTGGTTGCTCATTTACTGGATCTCATCCTATCTGTAAAGTTGGTGCCAGAAATAATAAGTGCACCACCTAAAATAACGTTGAATAAATAATATTACGTTCCGTACTCACATCAAAGTACGTTCCACTCCAAAAGAATATATAATGTTATTCAGTAACGCACTCTGCTCTCCGCCGCCCTTGGCCCCGTCCTTGGCGTATCGATTGCTTGCCGTCCTTGGATGAAGGAGGCTGTGGCATCTGGATACATTTTATGGGATATTTGTTTCAAAGTAATTTGTTTTTGGTTCTTTTATTAGGTTTTCTTGTATTACAGCTTTTATGTTATTCTCCAAAGGGGTGTACGAACGTGTGGCTATTGTGAACCTACTTGTTCTTGTAAAATGTGCCTATGCAATTTTAGACTAAAACTTGCTGACCAACTGTTGCTGAGAATAGAAAATAAGGTAGAAACTCGAATGTAGAAACCGCTCAACTAACCAGGCACAACTCAAAACCATTATATGTAAATCACTCTTTGGAACCTTAAGCAAGCCTGATTGAAAATATAATTAAACTATATGGTTTTCTGACAAATAAAAAAGAAACTGGGTCAAAATTAAACAACATTCGGTTGCAGAAACATTTGAAATTATTTCATACTTTAGGTACCTACGCACGCACTTGGTTGGTCCTTTTCCTCGAGTCGTCCTTGGCCCCGTCCTTGATGCTTCCGTATTGATTGCGTTTCGTTCGTTGACTTTGGGCGTTGGGCCTACTCGAATTATGCTTCAATTCCATGGTTTTGTAATGAACATTTTACATGTTTCTGTACGATGTAGGAACTAAGGTTATTGGTATATAAATTAAACAGTTGTACATTTTAACGTTACGATTTTATTATGGTTTTTACTTTGAATTGAAAATGTTATTCGTTTTCACAATTTTATTCATTGCGGGACAGCCTTACTTGATACTCTAGAAGAAATTAAGGCACTAATCATCAAAGCCGACATCACAAAATATTTTCACTCCAATGAATACAACATTATCCAAGTGAACCGAACTAGCCGAAGTGTCAACCCGCACCTCACAGGGTCACGGACGCTCACCGGCCCCTTGATAATGACCTTACACCAATTTAGACGCAGTTTTGAATCATTAAAACGTATTACGCCTCAGTCGTAGACATCCTTCTGTTTGACAAGACTTTGTTTAGGTTTGTGTCAGTTTTATCTTAGAGCCTAACCTGTTCTGTATCTGTTTGTTGCCTGGGTCTCTGAGAATCGAGAACTTATTAATACAAATTTTGCTCTGTAGATTTTATCCTGTTTAAGCCCTCTGTTCTTGTTTCTTGTTCTTCGTGTACATTGTATCGTGTCTGATATATGATATGATGTATGACGACTATGCATAATACAACATTAAACTTACTTTTAATCTTAACCCACACTAATACCAACAAACGAATTATAAGGCGCTAAGCAATCATCTCATTCGATTAAAAAAACTCGACATTTTGCACGTCATTCTGGACAAAAACATTCAGAGTACTTCCAGTAGTAGACAATGGAGTATCATGAAAAACTCGTGTCATATGTCAACTAGTTATCAATCATGAGGTTGAGCGGCGCGACGCTCATACAGCCAATTGACAGGGATTGCCCGCACCATCGAATTGTGGACGAAAATTCATTTAATAACCACATAACGGGAACTGGATTGGTTTCAGTGGAGTATTCGTTTTTTAAGAAGATTTTATTACTGATCGAAATATTGGCTGACATTTTCTACTGCTGTGTTTTTGAAATGTATATTTTTAATATCATACCTGATTGTCCTCCTTTTTTATCCTTATTAGTGGTAGCCCACTTAAGACAATCCAATTTCCTCTATTTATTAATTTATCTAAATACGTGGGAAGAGTATTCATTTCCTGTCAAATGCCTCACGTAAATCTAAAATATATTCTATATCTAAAGGATACGAAATAAAATAGGAACGGCTTGAAATTTATTTACAAAATTAGAAAGTATTCCTGGTAGTGGCTTAAGGAACCATTTAATTATATTCTTTGTTTCGCAACATACAACCACAAATTCGTCTGCGATTCATTCAAGATATCATACGAACCGATCCCTCATCTCTTTAACACGTCACCACTAACCGACGCACTTGAAAAAAGGGCATAGAATATGACACCCAATTTTCAATGTCACGCCAGTTAATTCACACCAAGTTTCGTTGAACGTGACCTATAAACATCTGATGGGTATCTTGAGGAGTCCCGCGGGGTTCGGGTACCGGGCGACGTAGGAGGGGGGGAGGGGGCGTCACCCGGAGGATGACGCAAGCCCTACAATAAGGAAGTGTGTTCAATTGTCCGTGCGTATGTTGGGCTATTCCCAAGTTTTATTGAAAAGAAATGGCGCTTAGTATTTATTTCAAGCTCTTTTGTTTTTGGATTATGCTAACCTTGAATTCATACGTACTTTACTTGGTTAGCAAGTGTAGAATTTAGTTTCTGAAATTAAACACTCAAGTCTCAAGTAAATGAAAACTAAGTGGCAATACGTTGCTACCCGCGTTGACAGATTGTTATAACAACCAAAATTAGCAGCGGTGACACAAGAATTAGAATATTAAGTTCACAAAATTAACATTTTAAATGTATAATGTAAACATAAAGGTGGCCTCTGAAAAGGTTGCGTCTGAGTTTTTCACGTCACAACTAATATTTGAATTATTAAATTGACATCGATATACATAATATAACTGGTTACAGAAGGTTAAGATCTGCAGACAGTCTCATAAAATAATAATAATGACACATATTGACCGATACATATTAATTTTGTATTAAAATATTCCGATTACTACCAGACTGGTCCTATAGACAACAAATTTTCAGAAATTATTAGGAAATGTTTCGTTGAATGACCTTCGGAATCTAATTTTAGTGAATTTATGTCCAACCACACCTACGACCCCCTGAATTATTAACGAAATGTAAATTTGTATTTTATACTACGTAGTTTCATTCAAGATTTGCCAATCACGACATAAAATTTTTACAAGGACGGCGTGTTAAATCATTCAGTATACATTAGCTGAATGATAAAAAAATTGGTTTATTTGTAGGATTCATTCAGCCGATGTCTCGGGATTTTCAGATGAATGAAGGCCTGTCTGGCGGCAGACAATTCTGACCCGAAGTGGTGATCTTAGACAGTAGCAAACTGATTAAACGGTATGAATTTCAATCTTGTTCCAAATTCGAATTAAGGTTTCGCAATACATGAGGTAGGTCATGGTTTGACCCAATTTGAATTTAAAAAAGGAACAAGCAACTGTTTTAGTAAACAGTTTTTATTGTATGCTAATTTTATTGGTTCTTACAAAATTTCCTGTTTCTATTTGGTTTTAAATCCTTAGCGGTTCGTATTTTCAAAGAATAGCCCTGCCCGTCGGAATGTGGTGCGTATTGACTGATTTATTGTAATGTAATGTACACCACACAAGTACTGCGGACTTCTGTGAACTAAATACTTGCAAAATTCTTACAACTGGTTTTTAAGGAATTTACTTAGCTTCGGTGTTATTTGAAGAGCTAAGTAACGGTCAGTCAGCTTTTTGATTGCATTGTCCAATTGTAATTATTAAAATAGCCTCAAGTCATTCCTTCAGAAACATTGGAAATGACTTCAACCTTTTTAATAATTTAAAGATTTTAATAGGTCTTTTAGAAGCTCTGTTTTGAATTTTCGTATATATAGAACCAAATATTGCACACTAAGGAATATTTTTAGAATCTGTGTTAAAATGTCGCATCCACAACATACTTGTTTTTCAACATACAATGATACATATCCTAAGAGAGATATTCTCAAACACATTCGAACTATAAAAGACGAAACTGCTGCAAATAAAATCGAGTCGAAAACATAGTTACAGTTACATGAAAACTTTGTAATGCAACGAAAACATCTCCTGGAAACGATCTCGACAAGTTTCGAGCTCGTAAACGCATTCAGGACCCGATCTCTTGTGATGCGAATAGTTTTAACAAGCAGTTAGGATGAGCAATAAGCATAATGACGCTGAACCGGCCTTGTGGAACAGACAACGATGTACGAACACGATGACATAACGAGTCTAGCTAAAATTATGTAATTAAACATGTATAAGTCTTTACTTTGACTCATAACTAACAAAGGCGTGCGTTTCGGATTTAAGAATGAGCAAATGATTTGCGGTTTACCCATTATTGAAATTAAAAACGTCTGGCTTCTTTGAATAGACATTTTTTTTGGAATGTCCTCGCTAAATTATGCATTTACTACTTTTGTGTTCGCAAGTCTTCTGCGGAGATCATTTAGAGATTCGCCACACCCATTTTTGGCGCGGAATCGCGTTGCTATGTGCAGATTTATGATCCATTTACAAGGTTGAGTACGAAATTTCTTGTGCATATGATTAACACCTTTTTTGTTCCTAATTCTGTTCACACCGACAGTTCACATGCTGCTGGAAGAGATTTCTGAAGAAATAAACTGTCCCTTTGTAGGAACCTAATTGTTCTATGTTCCACTTTATTGTTCTTACTGTGTACATGAAATGTTAAATAAATAACAGCTAGTAATAGTGACAAGATTCTATAAAATTAACCACATAATCCTTAAGCTGAGAAAATCTCAAGAGTCATCAGACATTTTTTTCAAACTGATAGCGGAAATAATAAGTGAATAATGATAAAGGTAAACTACAGTTTATTAATTACAATGATATAGGTTAAAGGGTGTAACAAGTGGCTACATAAACAATTAATTATGACTTTCAATCTTAAGAGAGTAACTTCTACACTCAAAGACATTTAATGATTACTCAGACATATTCCTTAGTACCTAATGATTTAGTTCTGAAAGTTAAGGCCTTGGTTAATAAACCATTAAATGACTTTTCGTGGTAAGTAATTAACTCATGTGTTCTGAAGTAAAAGTAATTGTCTGAGAAGAATTGTATTTACACGATTTTGAGTTTGCACTTATTTTGTAAACTGACCTACAATATGCAAATAATTTCACTATGAAAATTCAGTTGACTTAGAAATCATAAGTATTATTTATTAAACTTGTGGTGTCATTGCAACCAATCTTAAAATTTTATAGTGATGTTTTTTTTTGTTATACTTACCTATTATGTTGTTTATGTTGAATGGGTGTCACGTCAGCATTTTAAACTTAGTAAAATCAACTTCTCCTAGATTGTAAAAGAAATAGGGGAATATCTTCAAATGCTGCAGTTTCTTGCTCGGTCTTATCCATACGAATCTAAAATTTGAAACGATGTGGTATGTAGAATTAACGTTTAACTCTAAATTGTTACTCTTGTAGTAGATCAAAATTTGTCTAATGCTCCATCTCTACTCTCAACAGTCTTCAAAATAATTAAAATATCAAACAAAAACTACATAAACGCAACACTTGAAACAATCTGACGAATAAATTATCCCAACATTCAACCGAGCCAAGCCGATTAGCATAAAAACAACTGACAACTATAAAAAAAAACGTATGCTTACTATAGGTACCTATAGTTCTCATTCAGTAAAATAAATACTGATTCATAAGCTGCTCGGCGTGTGAGAAGATTGCATTAAAAACTGCAGTCAACACCGAACATCGTAAATATGTTGTTTTTTTTTTATTATTATTGTCAATGTGACGTTGCCGTTGTTGCCACTGTGTAGTTTATTTTCAGTACTGCAAGTTTGTTTGGCATTGTTCTTTTTTCAAATTATCAAATGTAGAAGACATTGTGCGGTACGAGAGAGAAAGTCATACTCTTACTGACTAAAAAGCACTCCGTCTTTCTCTTGCTCAACCGCAACCCCAACTGATGATGTACCTTGTAATAAGTTATGTGTTTTGAGTTGTCATTTGTTAATGATAGGCTCGTTTATCAAGTTCTCTTTTCAAATGTGTGAGGTAGGTTATGTGTATGCTTTAATCCTTAAAACTACGCGACGGATTTTGATGCCGCCTTTTAATGGATAGAGTTATTGAAGAGGAAGGTTTATTTGTATAATAACATTCATTCAATAGTGGAGAAATTTTGTATCTGCTTTGCACCCGTGCAAAGCTGAATGATCACTATAAATTATAAATTATCATCTAATCTATATCTAATCCATTTTAGTTAACAACGTAATGGATTTAGAGTAAAATCTCTAGCTCAAGCTTAGCATTTATGGTCACGCTAGTTAAATTTCTTCACAATAAGTTGTACATACCTGTTTAAAATGAAGTCTTCTTAACCATATCTACCTACATTGCAAGTAAATAAAGCCTTTTATTAAAAACTAGCGGCCCGCCCCCGCTTCGCACGGGTCCAGCTGTCTCGCTATCAAAGTGTCACTTTTTCATAATCTTCCCCTCTACTTTTCTAATACTTACTTTGATAAGAACCTTCTCCTGACAATAACAAACACTACAAAAAAGAATTAGCAAAATTGGTCCAGGCGTTGTTGAGTTATGCGCTTACCAACATATTTTGCGATCCATTTTTATATATAAAGATCAAGTCATTAAAATCGACAAGTATATAGGTATACCTAATTGAATACTTACCAAAGTATCAATCGTCATTGATTCAAAAATCAATATCCAAGTCAACGTGCTTTAAAGGATACTACATACAAGCAAGTACATACATACACACGTATTGATTTGCAATTTGTCAATGAGTTTCGTCAATGGACACTTATACGTGCGTAGTATATTACAATATGATATAAAACCTTTGCTCTTTAATATTCTGGTCTTGTAAGGAATACAAATATTTACTACAACACGCCAGCCATTAAGTTAGGCTTCGGTACTTATAGTTCAAGCCCACAAGTACTTAGGTACTTTAGTTAGACTGGGTTTTAAAGTTTTCAAGCGTTTTTTTTTGTGAGTAAACCAAAGATTTCTGTTTTTTGTCAAATCAAAGGTAGATGTTTTCTTTCTTTACTTGGACAGAATTCACTAATCACTAAATAGTATGAAACAAAGTCGCTTTCTATGTTCCTGTCTATAATTATGTGTGCTTAAATCTTTAAAACTACGCAACGGATTTTGATGCGGTTTTTACAATAACAATTTAAAGTCTATTAAATAGTGGAAAAATTTCATATCAGCACTGCACCCATGCACAGCCACAACGGCTGTTTGCTAGTATATGCATATAGCGAAATTTATTTCATGATACTACGATACCGACTCATCAGCCCTCATTATACCAAACACGAATGTCCCAAATGTATTAATAAATCAGTTGATAAAGTTGAAACCATTTTTTAAAAGACAAATGATATCTGATTTACTGTTTATTATTATTTTGTTTGTAGGGTGCGTACGCGCCTCGGCGCCTCGTTGGCATCGCGTGATGTCATATCCGCCCGCCATTCATGCCGAGACGTTCATTCATGAAACTCGCGCCTCGCTGCGTATTAACAATTATGACCTTAAATGATTCCGTAATTAAGCACACTTTAGCTTAAAACTCTTGTCGCAGAATAATTATATTCTAAAGATAAAATATTTGCGAGCCTAGAGCATAAAAAACAGGATATGTTCGGCCATATGTTCTGAATTTGGAAATTAACACATTGTTAATTACTTGGAGTTAGTGGATTATGAATTTTGTTAAATGTTGGTATTACCACGAAGTTGTGTTTCTCGAAACCAGTTGTCAAGTTGTCATGCAAAGTTATCTTGAATTTTGTCGATTATAGTTTCGGTATAAATAAGTATTTTGGTAACTACAAGGCGTCACAATCTTTATTCTCAAGTGTTATCTGATGACGTAATGTAGGTACCATTTAGCTGGTGGTGGCTGGGTCGATATTATTGACTCATTCAATGCCCCACACAGGCGGACAGGCGGACGCTATCATGTGACAGGGATAAGTAGAAGATTAAGGATCCAACAACTTATTCAATGACTAGCCGTTGCCCACGGATTTGCCCTCGATATCAAATATACAGCAATGAAATTTCCTCTACATTAGTTTTTATAATCGACCACGTACGTCAGTACTTGATTGAATACCAAATGAACTTTTAACTTTCACATGCATTGCGCTTGCGCACTGCCTGTTCCACCTATCATATCCACATTTACGAATCCAAGAATATTAATGTCTGCCATATAACAAGTTAACGATTAATATCGATCGCTATTTTATAGCTTTTAAAAGCAATATCTCCTCTGTTCCGACACAGAGTATAAAAATGTTAGAGAGTAAATGTGTCATAATTCATAATTGTCCGCGCATCTTATTATGATTCATTCGAATAGCGAAGATTCGAAACTCATTTGTCTATGTCCAACATGTTTTTTTGACAGGCCACTTCCGATTACACATACCTAAGTCAGGCATATTTCAAGGAATGTATAAATAAAACTCGTCAAATTATTAACAGATCGTGCTTAAAACTTAAATTATATTATGTTTTGTGGTTTTGTGAATTAATTGTGTCTATTCAATATTATTTTAAAATGTTGGTGCGATACATTACCTAGTGCTTCTAAGGTCTAGTTTTTTTATTAATCAAAGACAATATCATATTTCTAGCGTACCTCTATGTTTCTCTTCTATTACTTTTCATTCTTTACTCTATGCCAACGACACATGGTATACGACGACCGATAATTTTGATCCCACCTCTCGGCATTTCAATATTTCTTATTTAAAGTTTTAATACTTGTAATGAATGTTGAAATCGTGTTTAGAGTTATTGTGTGTGATCGTTAAGCATTCTATGATATTATCACTTTGTAACTATGATAGATAGCTCGGTCCTTTTTATTTAAATAAATTATGTAAAGGTTTTTTGATGTTTTTTGCCTAATTTTTTTTAAATGTCTATAAAAATACGGTTGGGTTTAATGTTGTGTTCAAGATATCTTATCAACATTTTGAAATAAAAAAAAGTTACGGTGATGACCGTTTTATTGCTTTTTTTTGGAAAAGTTTTTGTCTTGGTCGCTAAAATGGTATTAAATCTTTTGATGTGTTAGGCAAATTTTATAGCTTGATATCATAACATAATTATCTTATCTTTACTAAGTTCAAATAACTTAAAACTTCCGATACATAAAGATTCTAAATTACCTAATTTTATGACTACTTCCTTTATTTTACTTTGAATTCTATTACATAAAGGACAGAGTCTATTATTCGCGTTTTTGTAACGCGATAATTAAGTAATTATAATCAAGTAACATCCATAAAAATGGAATAATGACTAGGCGTTGTATTAAAAATAAAAGCACAATGATTTGTATTTTATCTTAATGGCGCATTTAGAAGCCGAACGGTGTCGTGCCATGGGGCGTATAAAAATATTTAAAATATTCCCGTGACATTAAGCATATAAATAATAAAATATGTAAACAGTAACGCACCAACGTCTTTGTAATTGAATTTATAAGAACTTTTAAAGGCTTTCCCATTTCCATGTAAAAATACCTTGCGTCGTTGCGTCTCCAATTAAAAATTATGCGTCGTTGTCGATGAATTATAACGTGCCTGTCACCTACCTATAATGTCGTTTCGCCTTTTTGATGAAAATATGTGCGAAATTATTTATAATAATATTTTGTTTGCGTAAACTCAACTTCAAGTGACCCACTGTCCCAAATTTTGAATGGCCTGTCAAATTCCTGGCGATTTATTCATAGATTAATTTGATGTCGGCGCCATATTAGTATTTTTCGCGCCACGCTCGATATCGGGTCGTTTAATATGGCATAATCATTCACACCACGTTATAACAGATGTCGCCCTTCAAATTTGGGTGATGCGTGTAGGGTTATCACACTTCTTACCTACACAACTGATGGATATAAAATTCGAGAAAATTAACTTTTCCTAGTCATTTGCAAATTAGCAGTTAGTAACCAAATAAGTACTAAACGTAATGCCAAACATACTACGATTGAAACATATAATGATAGTTAGGTACGGTTGATTTATCACAAAATCTTTATTTTTTTGAATCCGACTAGTTTTATCAAATAAGTCAATAGTTTCAATACACGTGTTTAGTGTTAAATATCAGTTAGGACCATGACTTTTGGGCGATGCCCTCTACAATAAAAAAAAACATTATCTTTTCGAAAATATCAAGTAGGTGTAAAAAAATATTTAATGTGCGTTCCTATCTAAATTAATAAAGACATTCAAAATTCAAATTAAGTGAACGCGTCAAATAAATTGAAATAATAAGACTATAATATTAAATTATACATAGTAAGTACCTACATGCGTCAAGGGATGTACATCGCAAAAAATGCGAAAAAAAAACTGTAAGGATGTGTGTTTATATTTGGAGTTGATGTCGGTAACCCTAGCGCGGTTGCCCTTGGATAACATTTTGACAATAGCTCTGCGATGCGTAGATATATATTTTTTATGTTTCCGCTTTACTTCGTGAACGTTTTATTAGTATGTTGTAAGTTCGTTTCTCGACACTTCGGGTTCCGTAGGGCAGGCAGCCAGGCAGTTTGTTCGACAAATATCCCTGTTTACACACTTGCCTGTTAGCTCTGCCGATGGACACACAGAAAATATGAACTCGTTTCAAGTATCGACAATAAATACGAGGTTTACGTAAATCACTTGTGTAATTCTAGCTTTGTTTACCTATGAGTGGTATTTAAGGTGTGTAGGGTTGGTAGAGTTGATTATATTGGTTATCCTTTCTCTTACCCTGGGTATATGTAGGTACTAAGGTACTTCATATTAGACAGAGTCCGAACCGACCGAAGATGGCAAGCAATCGGCGCCGCCCATGGACACTCATGACACTCGCAGTACCATAGGACTACAAGGGCGTTGCCTTGGTCTTGTGTGGCTTATTAGAGATTTATGGAACGGGGATTTGAGGATTGAGTGGGGGGAAAGGAAACATAACGTGAGTGTTGTTCCTATCTGGTATTCTGTGAGGCCGTGGTATCACTCCGGTCGAATAGCGCCGAAGCATAGCTCTCTCACACATAAACCTTACTTAACCTTGATAAACCTAATGTCTTGGGCTACCGATGATGATGATGATGATGATGAAATCACTTAAAGCATTTAAGAAAATATAATAACTGAGTATGATATAAGGAGCCTTCCAAAAGTCGGTCACAAGCCCATGGCACCCATTATTCCGTGGCCAACTAAAACATGTGTTGTCTCTCCTTATATGGTGATGCGATAACCGGCATATTTTATGGGAATTATAATGAAACAGACGGGAATGGAACTTGTGACCTTGTGCGACCTAATCTGTGTGAATTAATCGGAGAACGTTTGGCTGGGTTGCCAGATTGTAATTCTAATGTTTAGAGAGGTTGTCTATGGTAGGTGTGGTTATAATACTACATTAGGTTGAGAGGATGATGACGGGTTTAAAATATAGAAATCTATTCAGTCTATCAGGGATATAATGAAATATTTTTTTTATCTGAAATGTTTGTCTTACAAGTTTCTCCAATAATTCAGGATAAGCGTTCTATCATTTGGCAACACTTAGCTAACCGTAGTTATAAGTGAGTCATTAACTATGGACACTGAGTTGCCACTATCAAATAGTTACTTGAATTTACTGGACAGATAATCACGACTCGTTCCTTCATAAGGTGGCTAGACGGAGATACTCTTTTGGTAGTTATATAATAATATAAACCTTCCACAATCTTGGTGACACGAGTACCCTCATATACGAGAAGTAGGCTACATGGCTATAACCAGGTTTGAAACCTGGCAATTACTAGTCTGGCTTTATTCGACTTATAAACATATTGTACTACTATTATTTAGACATCACTGTGATACGATAAAGAAAAATATCGTGAGGAAACGTAGACTTATAATTTCTAATTATTCGAGTTCGAAATCGCCAATCTGCAAGCAAGTGTGGTAATTAATGTTAAAACCTTCTTCGTGTAAGGAGACACTTTTTTCAGGAGTGAACACTTATATGTAGGTTGATAACGTTTTTCAGGAGTGAACAATTCTGTAGGTTCATAACGTGATAAACTCTCCAAAAGTTATGGTATATGTAATTCCAGATTTCAGATACCCAACATCATAAGATCAATCTTAAAAATTGCCAAAATTCTTAACAACACCGACCATATCCAGTTTTATCGACCCATAATTCGAGCTTAGCATTCACACTGGCCATTAACTACCAGCAAAGCTATCAGTCAGAAGTAGTAATGATTCCATTGATACCTCTTGATTAATTCATGAAAATGAGGTAGAACAAAATTGAGCATAATTGGTAAAGGCCGTTTGGTATTTATTGAATGGACGACGACGTTGCTGCTGCCCTTGGACAAGACATTTTAAGGACTGATGTAGAAAGGCAGCCGATAGTCGGAATTTAGACGCTGGGATTTTCTGTGCTTCCAATAAAACGGATTTATAATGTCACTATTACGTAGAAAAGCTGTTATTGCCTTTATTTAAGTATGAGAGAGAGTAGAAAACCGACGTGAAACGTGTTTCGCCGTGTGAGTGAGGTCACCGGAAGCCCAATCCCGCCCTCCCCCGATCCCTACCCTATCCCTAAATCTCCAAAACCCTAATCCCTAAAAGGTCGGTAACGCACTCGTAACTCCTTCGTAGCGAGTGTCCATGGGCGGCGCTGATTGCTTACCATTAGGTAATCCGACTACTCATTTGCCGTCCTATCACATAAAGAAAAAACAAAGTGTAATGTAGTAAAAGATACGAAGAACTTGTTTCTTTTTTCACATTTACTCTATCGAAGACATTTTTAGAAGGTCTTCAATTTCTGCTCCGAAGTCGTATAAAAATCGGTACAGCAATTTAGGCATATAAGCGCACCAAGTACACCGTTCCCTATAAATATTAACTAACAAACCTAGAGCTACTTCCTAACATCAATAATATTACCTTATAGAATACGTCGCGTCGTGTTTAATCACTTGGAATATAAATTCAACGTACAATCGACCAATTTGAAACATGACCCACTTTTAGTATAAATCTTTTGAGTTTACAAAGGCAAGGATTTTTGAAGATCTCCACAAAGTGAGTTTGCTAAAAATATGGAATTTGTTAAATAAATATTAAGAGACAACGTATATGTTTAATAGACACCGGGAAGCAGTGTTCACTGATTAACCTGTTCTCAATTCTCACTCACATAATCTTATCACACACATTAACGTAGTCTCTTGCCGGAGGCAAAATAATTAAATGGTTTTTCTTTCTTCTTTCTTTCAATCCGTCCCTTCCCCCATACCCTCCGCAATCTCTTAATCGCAAAAACCCCTTATACCCAAAATATCGGCAGCGCACTTGCAACACCTCTGATGTCGCAGGTGTCCATGCTTGTATACCGCCATTTCACACAAAACACAAAACTTGCTCCTTGTGATGTATCTGTAACGAAATACGATTTTAGTACGTCATAATGTGGATGTGTAGATAGTACATGTGGCATTAGTGTTGCGTGGTGAGGCGCCTGTATATCACTTAGTTAGTGGCATTCACATTTAGTATGTTAATATGCTATTGTTTGAGTGGGGACGGTAACGTCGCAGCAATTAATGTTACACAGCTCCTACGGTCCCACGGAACTCGCCATTCCTGGCGTGTACTTGTAGCGTTTACAAGTTAAACGGACGTGTTAATAGTTAAGAATTATTAAGATTTTTGGTGTCGTCTTAAGACAATTTTTTTTTAATTGTTTTTTTTATCTATTTCCTGACCATGGCATTGTTATTAATCTTTCAAATTTTGTTAACGATCCTATTCAATGATTGGTTTTAAAGATTGATAAGTAATCAAGTTTATTTTTTATTTTGTAAATCTTTCTACGCAGTAAGTTCTAACACTAGGTTATAGCTTTTATTTAGCTAGCTTGGTTTTAGATCTATATTTTCTTGAGACACCGCTTAAGCAAGCGTGGTGATTAATGCTCATTACTTCCCACATATCAGTAGATTGGTTACACTATGGGGATTACTATTTTATTACTATCACTGTTTTTTTTTTGTTGCTGACCGTACTTACAGTAGTATTGTCCAATCTACCAGTAATCACTGTTCATTAAGGTTTCCATGTGCATACATACTTTTTAAAATTCGTCTGTGAACCATTTTTAAATTGCTCTTACATAAAACAATTACATATGTGTGTGTAATAATATTAAAAAAATTCATTGGACGTGACACTATTTGTACTTATACATTTGATATAGTTTAAAAAGTACGTTTTTAGTACCGTTTTGAGTACCTATACTGTTGTGCATTCTTAGCGACTTAAATATTATGTGAAATGAGCATAAATCTGAGTAAATAAACTTACAAATATTCCATAATAATTTGATAACTTCATTACATGTTAAAGAATTTGAAATATATTCATAAAAAAATACTAATTAATATTAATTTAATTCTGTTTCTACAAAAAAAAAATATACAAAAAATTATATGCACAACATTGCATAGGCCCCGACGAGATTCGAACTCGTGATCTCCTGTTTACTAGACAGGCGCTTTAACCAACTAAGCCACGGCGCCGGTTATTGTGAGCGGCCAAATTACATACCACGTTCCACACACACAACTTCGCAACTAATCTTGATGACGCAATTCCGAAATTGGACCACATACACCTATCTCTTTTTTCCTTACCACACATCTATTGTGTGAAAGAGATAGACATAGCATTATAAATATTTTATTTTATCTTTGTGTGTCGCACTGTTGCTAGGCGCGTTTTAGCAAAAAATGATACAAAAGTTTTTAAAATAAATGAATTTGTTAGATAATTTCTGTGTATCAGATAATTATAATCTTAAAACCTTGAGAGGTATGGATTTACTTTATTGTTTGATATAGGGCTGGCAGAAATATCATACTTTTGTTGCAAGCAAGACCTATATTATTTTTCCTGGGTAATTAAGTTAATTACGTTGGTTTATGTCATTATACCTATCGGATGTGATGGAAAACCAACTGGATCAATATTAGATAAGATGATAATCTTCAACGTCAGCACATTATGGATACAAGTGCAGTTGTACCAAGGCCATGGCCCAAATTTTATTGAAATTAGCGATTGTCGAAATAAACTGTATAATTCTTTTTTTTTATTTGTTGCTACAGAACCAAAAATATCGACTCAGGCTTAGATAATTTGGTTGCACAGTAAATTACTACTAACTTGAGGAAATCAAACAAAATTAATTTGCACAGCTAATGCCTATTACAATAAAATATACGTAATCCATTTTTATTCACAATTCCAACTCATCGGAATCTTTTTTTTTATCTATGAATGCTACTTTTAAAATAGTTCCATAGAATCCCGCTTAAATTCAAACGCGTTCTTTTTTCTTTTTTTTTATAAAGGCGTGCAAAGTCCACATAGCATTCATATCCTTAGAACGTTCGAAAGAACTTTGAACGCCATTAATGCTAATTTTAGCTGGCAGCCTATAAAATGACGTCACATTTTTACAAGTATACGAATATGAGAAGTCTGTCTCATTCATTAATTTGGACATCCGTTTGCTACATACATAGATATAAGTAGGTAGGTTCTGTGTATTAGGTATACATACATACAAACATATACTTGACTAGTATGTTATGAGTGCTTTTAAAAAGTGCGTTTGCAAAATAATACTGAGAATTTAGGAAATATTTTTGGATGGTTTCAACCCAATTATTATAAGTAAAAACTTAAAATCTGTATATGAATAATTAGACAACCAAGTTAAGAAATTATCTATACTAATATTATATTATAAAGAGGTAAAATATGTAAGTTTGTATGTAGGGGTTAATCTTTGGAACCGCTGGTCGGATTTCCAAAATTCTTTCACTGATAGATAGCTACAATATTCCCGAGTGCTATAGGCTATAAAACGCCACGCTAATATCTGTAGGAGCTGAGCAGCGGGTGAAACCGCGCGAGAGTAGCTAGTAGTATATACAAAAAGAGCGTTTTTAGTCTAACCCGGGACGGAATCCGACTGATAATAAGTTTGTTAGAGAAACTGCACATTTGTGTTAGTAACATTCGTTTCTAGCATATTTTGAACTTAAAACGGTGAGATTTTCCTTTTAAATTCCCATTCGTAACTATTTCAAAGAGGTTACCGTTTTTATCTAATCGCTTTAGTTGTCAAAAATTAAACGACCAACTGAACGTTCGTAATCGGATTCAGCGCCATCTAGCGAGCAAAAAAGTAGTAACTTTATATAGACGAATTTTAATCTATTCCGCGTCCGTGAACAACCCTATTGAAACAGTAGGCCCTTTCTATCCTGAAGCTAATTCATTGTTTTTACACACAATGACCGTACTTGACCCGCTGGCATATAGACGATAGACAACAGGCTAACTTTTGTTAGACTCTGCTTGAACTTATCTTACAAATTGATCTCACTGTTATTTTGCTGGATTACAATAGTATGCTCAGTTGCTTACTTGGTTACTTTTACTTGTCGATACGTAATTTGTGATATTTAGTTTTCTGAATCGTTTCTTCTGCATTAAGATTATTTTTAATTCAATTTTTACACTGAGTTTACGTTCATTAGTCTAAACAATGAAACCTAGAAGAACATTATTTTATTGACAATCGAAAAAAATTTACTTACTTACATTTTTAGATCGGCAAACTAGCAGACGGATTACCTGATGGTAAGCAATCAGCGCCGCCCATGGACAACCGCACCCGCAAGGAGGAGTTACGAGTGCGTTGCCGACCTTTTAGAGATTAGGTATTTGGAGTAACTCCTCCGTTGCGGGTGTCCATAGGCGGCGCTGATTGCTTACCATCAGGTAATCCGTCTCCTCGTTTGCCGACTTATTACATAAAAAAAGAGTCTGACACTGAACCCTGTTATTCTATAAAGGTACAAGCTTGTAAAAAGTGTTCTGTTGTAATATTAGGTTGTACCAAAATGCATCCGGTTCAAAAAAAACCTACATGAAATTTCAAATTAACGTATTATTCATAAATGGAATTCCAAAGCTGTCAGTATAAACACTTTCCCAGATCACTACAGGTACATTATCAGTCTAAGCATAGCAACACTCACCTGTCAGACCCACGGAAGTTAACCCGCTATAAACTATATACAAACAGATGCGTATCTTCAAACTAATTAATATAAAATAATACACAAGACACAGCCTGTATTCGTTTCAGGTCACTCGACTATAAAATTATACGATTTACATAATAATTTTTAATTAATAATAATAAACAAGTTGAGCTTTACCTAATTAAAGGTTATCTTAGCGAAGGGAAGTCGTTTGTTATCTTCGCTTCGGTTTCTGAGGGTCGTGAATTTTGTTTGGTTGCCATGGTTACGGGTGCTTGGAAGAAATTTGAGTATAATGGCGGTGGCAGCGTGCAGGGCGCCAGTTGATAAAGCTTTGACGTAAATTTTATTTGCATTGCGATGTTAAATAACGTTTATGGTAAGCTTCTTTGCATTGGAACGCAGACAAATGGTCTTTCTATTACTTTGATATTGTGAATCTTAGAGAATTTAAAATAGAATCAGGTTTATTTGTTTTCTGTATTACTACACTAGAACAATTATGATGCAATTCAACCCTAAAAACTTGTAACATCCACCCAACCTTAGCGCCAAATTAACCAATGCCAAATGTGAGAGTCCAGCAGTGGACGACAACAGGCTGATGATGATGATGAAATGTGATAGAGCCAAGCTTCGGCCCGAATGAGTCTGCTTGACCGGAATGATTCCACAGCCTCACAGAATACCGGCCTGAAACAACACGCTGTAATTTGCCGTGTGATTGAGGTTACCGGAGGCCCAATCCCCTCCCCCCGTTCTTAATCCTCAAATCCCCTACCCTTAAATCCTTAATAACCCACAAGATGATGGTACGAGTTACCACAACGTATTTGTAGTAACTAGCATTTGCTTACCATCAGGTAATCCGTCAGCTCGTTTGCCGACCTATGCCAAAAAAAAAATACATTAAAATTATACTCATCTAAATATAACCTAAAATATTGTTCCTAATCACTTTCTACTTAAAGTCCTGTCACGAGTCGACGAACTCTTTCCAGCGAATGCCTCCAAGTTAAATCAGTATGTTAACAAAGTACATACAATATATTATATAGTAATCAGCCCCTTCATTTCTGTGGTTTATGCCCTGAAACATTATTATGACGAGATAAGTACGACTTTCGATTCCCGACAATAATGTGAGCTGACGTTTGTGGGTTAAGTTATGAGAGAAGCGATTTGTTTGTAGATTAATTTCTAGAGAAGTCATCACCACACAGTAAGGTAAAGAAACATACATTCAATCTGATATCGTAAGAGCCGATTAACATTCGATAATATTAATTGGTCTTAACCCAAGATTTTTAAGTCTTACTACATTTTTGACAGAAACGCTCTACAGCTAATGTCATAAAACGACATCAAACATAAAAGTTTGGATTGAAAATTATCTCTTATATTAATTCGGGGTGATAAAGTTTGCTAAACTTCTTAAACGACACTTGTACCCGAACTAGAAATAATGACAAATCCTTTCATGTAGGGCAACTCAATATTTCAAAGTACATTATTTTAAATGTTGCCGCACTGGTTCATTACATTTGGTCCTGTGCCGTGGGTGCCTTCATGCATACAATTTTACCAATACATAACAGAAATGATATTACAAAGAAATTTCATTCTATAGTCTCCTCGATATATACAGTTCTACCCTCTTTCCTCTCATCTCTCATAACTTGTTCCCCACATAGACATGACGTATGTTACACAAGTTACACGCAATAATGCGCGTCTAAACCGAGGCGACTTTTAAAAGTTCAGCGCGAAGTTGCCGACAGCTTCCATACTGATTGTTGTATACAATTTTGCGTCTTTAAGGATAATATTCTTGATGTTTAGTGAAAATTGAGATTAATGATTATTGAGTGTTAGGATTATTTTTGTTTGGTTATTTGATTGTTTTGTTGGTTTTGGAGTCTGTTACTAAAATTGTGTAGAAATGAAATTATTGATTGTAGTTGCAGTCTAATGCGTGTATCGTAAGTTCTAATCTATGTTTGGTTTTATTATTTCACGGAGTATCAATATCAGAAAAACCTGATTCTTCTTGGTAACATTCATATAGCGACAGGCACACACAACCCAATCAACACCCACTTAATTACAGAGTAAATTAAAAATCCGTTAAAACCCACACCTGATAAATGTGCACCGTAAAAAACCTCCCTTTGGAACCAAACAAATGGTGCTGTCCGCGCTAACAGGTACATGAACAGACACCCTACTATTAGTCTTGCCCGTCGAATCCGATCCATCGCTGAGGAAGTCACAAGTCACAAAAACACCACTTTAAGAAGACCTACACATCACATCTAACAAAACAAACACATTAGGGCCAAAAGGGTGACAGAGTCCAACCTAAAATGGTCGTCAAACTACTTAATAAGTGTTTTGAATATTAGATATTGTTTAATAAAATGCATGCTCGGTGAACTTGACTTTTTTATATTTATAATTGACGTGAGAATGTCCCAATTAGGAATTAATTATTTATGGGGATCCTAGTGCAACGTTACGGTTGCGAGGTGTCTTCATGGCATGTTGGTTATGGTATAGGAATATAAGGGTGAGGTTCAAAACATATTTGTTTTTGAAACGGTTTTCTTTTTACATAAATAACATGAAATAAGTTGACGCCTTGCCCCTACGTACTGCTAATAAGTCTTGTTTAATAAACGCTAAATTCTAAAGTTAAATCTAATTCTAAAGCTAATGTTGTGGTCGCCCGGAGGTAAAGATGCCCGCTTCTCTTCTTCATACTATGAAACCGCTTCTCACACGAGACCTTGCAAGTTTCAATGTGACTTTATCCGAATTATATGAAGACTGCACAGTTGGCGCGGTGGCTGGGCAACTGGCTGCCGCGCAACGTGTCGTGGGGTCGATTCCCGCACGTTATCCACAAATTGTTGTTCCGGGCTTGGGTGTGATGTGCATGTAAAATTGTATGTTTGTAAACGCACCCACGACACAGGAGAAAATCCTAGAGTGGGGCAAAGTTTAAAAAAAAAGTGTACCATGATTGCCTAGGCACCACTGACATACATGACATATATATGATGAAGGAAAACATCGTGAATCGTGAGGAAACCTGGACTTATAATTTCTGATAAAACCTTGAGAAAGCGTAGTGATTAGTACTCAAACCTTCTCCTTATGACAAGAGACCTTTGCTCAGCAGTATGCGCTTATAGTGTTTTAGTTATGTGAAATTGTAATATATTATTTCCGCGTCATCTACAGTATCTATCATCAGTAACGCCAATTTCATACTCGTATTGATATCTCGTTGTTTAGTGGAATTTTCTAATTCTAAGTATCGCCATATCACACGAATACATCTCTATAAAGAAACGGCCTTTGATTGCAGTTCGATGAGTTGCACGTTTTATGGGGATATCCCCCTTTATGCCGTTAGCTTTGTAATTGGTTTAATTAGATTTTTGCCATGAAAGGTTTTTGCAAGGGGTTTTAAGATGTCAATGATTCACTAGTTTTCGTTTCTTTATTATTACTGAGATGTACGTTTACCCCAGGCTTTCTCTGTTTTGTAAGACAAAGACAAAAATATATTATAAATTCAGTAATAAATAATATTTCTTGTGCGCCAAAAGAGTTAATCCTATTGGTGTTTTAAGGATTGAAGATGGAAGGGGGAAGGATTGGGCCTCTGCTAACCTCCCTCACACGGCGAAACACAACGTAAGTGCTGCTTCGTATCGGTTTTCTGTGAGGCCGTGGTATCACTCCGGTCGAGCTGGCCCATTTGTGCCGAAGCATGGCTGTCCCACACTTAACGATTTAATTATTTATTCTTTTATCGTCAAGTATTCAGCATGTGGCTTCAATATGTATAAAAATAATGTCGGATAATGCTTTCACACCATGGTAATTAGCAAAAGATGTAAGAAGATGAAACATGTTGTTTCTATTTTAAATCATAAGGTTCTACCCCGTACTGATGAGAGATTCCGTTTTAGCTATGACAGATTGTTGATGGAATATTTTGAACTGAATATTGATGTGCCTTGTTCGTGAAGATTTCTGCTATTAGAATTGAAGTCTTATGTTTTAGCAGTATGACTTGATTCATCTGCTTTTCCCTTTACACATTATAATTTAAATACTAGTTAGTTTCCATTTTGGTTTTAGTATATTGAATCTTTTGAAGTAACGTTAATCTGATTCTTGAAATATAAGGCACAACATAAATTTAACAGAACAAAATAATAAAATATCGAACTTTTGTAAACTAATATAATATTATAAAACTGAAGCCTAATATCTATACTAATATATAATATTATAAAGCTGAAGAGTTTGTTAGTTTGTTTGAACGCGCTAATCTCCAGAATTACTGGTTCATTTTTCATGTGTATGTTAGTACATTTGTCGAGGAAGGATTTAGTCTATAAATCACGCGACGATTTGTAGGAGCCGAGCAGCAAGTGAAACCGCGCCACAGAAGCTCGTGGTAGATAAGTGCAATGGACATTTTTTTATTTTGAATTGGTAAAAGTTAATTACTTCGTCTTATTGAGTGACTATAATACTTACCATTTATACCTACAATGTTACAGGTCTATTCTTCGTAGATTTGGCATCCAAGTTATGAAGGAATGTTATGAACATTTACCTCCTGACATTTAGATTGTTAGTTACATTCAAACTCTAGGTTTTAGCTGCATGACATTTTCGAAGTGATGGTTTATTGTAATATCTTGAATATATTTGGAGGTTTAATTACAATGTACCTTTTGATTACTGAAGGTACTAGAACATTGTAGTGTTTTTTGAAGCTAAGTCATATCCAATGTTATTTGTTATTATTTGGTATTTCGATACGACCTTTCAACCCTCAAGAAACGAGCAGCCGGCAACGCGCCTGTGACTCTTCTGATGTGTCCATGGGCAGCGCTGATTACGTATACCACCAGGTGGTCCGTTTACACCATAAAGATATAAAAATAATAGTTTTTCTTTTAATTAAACAAATTATTGAAGTGAAAAAAGTTATCATAATTACCTTCATAGGTATTCAGAAGAAGTCAGAGGCCCAATCCTGCCCCTTCCCAATCCCTCCCCAGTTCCTAAATCTCCAAATCCCTAATCCCTAAAAGGTCGGCAACACACTCGTAACTCCTCCGTTGCAGGTGTCAATGGGCGGCGCTGATTGCTTACCATCAGGTAATGCGTCTGCTCGTTTGCCGACCTATTACATGAAAAAAAAGTCATCAACTGTTGAGTAGAATTCATCCCTCTAAAGTTATTTCCGATTCCCTGTTTACTAAAACTGTTGTAAGAACAACGCCGAGCGACCACACATAGGTACGATTGCCGATAACAACAATCAAAAGTCTTTATGTACTTATATGTAGGTAGTAAAGACATATACATACCTAGGTACTACAATTGCCAGCATTACGATAGCCTTGTATACCTAACTATAGTTATACCGTATACAAGTAAATAATAAAAAGTAAATTGTAATTTAACTAAATACTTATCAGTCACGGATTCTTTAAACAATATGTGATTTGACCTCGTGATATTCCGATTGTAGGGAATACCCGTAACACTTCCTTGTATAATTAATAATTACAATCTTATTCGTATTTATATGGCGCCTACTTAGTTGTCAGAAGTACCCATTGTACCATAAACTATGTGATTGTGTGCATTTCAAAATAGGAAGGAGTTGCGTACCTACATTTTATGCGGTTAGAAATTAAGTCGCCATTCTTATTTCAAATATTAGAGAATACCTTATAATTATTTATATATCTTAAAATCTTATTTATTTTAAATTTTTTAAAGTCCTTATTTCGCTATGGATATTTACGATATTGTTTATTATGACGCCATGTTTTTTGTGTGACAAACACATATAGCCATTTTTAGTCTTTAATGCATTGATCCTTCCAAATAATTTATTTTGACTGAGTCAATTACCAATACAATTAAAATTAATAAGTTTCCTATAATACTTTAACGTTTTGAAACCTAAGTATACACTAGAAATAGAAAAAGATGAACTGTTTGAAGAGCTTGTCGAAGAACATTTGCCTAATTGGCAAAGAAAAAGAAAAGGAGACTTTTACAGAAGCTTAACTTGTCGTAGTGGGAAAAGACATAAAATAAGGCTAATAGGTAAGGTAGGTCCAAACTGGTCTACACCACAAGTACTTTCAAAACTGGATTAGATATAATAAAAAAAAAAACAAAAGGCGAAGGACACACAAATACCTAAGTTTCACACAAGTTTTAGTACAAATCAATTAACGTTTTACGAGCGTGTCTCAGTTAATAGTTGTGGCGTGCGTCACTGCGGCTGCGCGTAAAGTTACGTGGCGTCGCGACCTATGACCACGTCGCCGTCGTTCATTCATTCGCGAATGGCGCTCACTTGGCCTTGAGGCCGGCCCCAGCTGTTTTACCGCGAAGGGATGCGAATGTTACGTCAAATAGTTGCCACAGATGTAATACATTTTCGTGCTTGGTAGTCAACAGATCGAAATTTGAATTTGGAAATTAGATTGTCATTTTTTTATTGAGAATTATTTAATTTGAATTTGGACGTTCAATTTTTTTTACAGTGCATATCTTTGCGTCAACGACTAGCTACGTATAAAGGACCACTGTTAAGAATGTCTGTTATTAATTCCCAAGGTTTTTTTTGTCATAACTTGGCTAACGAGCCATGTTACCTGGTGGTAAGCGATTGGAGCCGCCCATGGACACTAGCAACACCAAATGAGTTACTACGAGTGCGGGGTCTGCTTCTTCCGGGTTGTGAGGAGATTTACTGGTAGGGGATTTGAGGATAGAGAATAGGGGTAGGGGAATTGGATCTGCAATATATCTCACACACAGAAAGAAACACAATGTAAGTATTGCTTCCCGATTTTCTGTAAGGTTGTGGTATCAGTCCGGTCGAGCCCGCCCATTCGTGTTGAAGCGTGGCACTCGAACTTATTTTCATCATCGGATATTCTCCTCTATAATGCGCTATAGGTGAATCTAAAGAGGTCTTCTATTTCCAACTAGCAAAATATCCAGACTCAAAAAGAGGCGTCATATCATTTACGTAGTACTTACAAATTCAGATAACATACTATTGAAGAAAATATCATATCGTTTTAGCTCTTACCATATCTTCAAGCCACGTGTAATTTTATGTGTACATAATAAAGAGAGAATTTTTATTCACGTGGCCCAAGTCTAAATGCCAATCGTACGATGGCTCCCAATCTTATCATGTACTTCCTACTGCATGATTGCCGTGGACGATAACCCACTAGCGGTATCTATGTCCAGATAGGTATTAAATAACTACGCCTTGCTATGATTTTGAGAAATATTAAGGCGTAGTTCTTTTTGCGACTCATTTAATAAAATATCTTTTGCTAAAAATAGTCTAGATAGATGTTAGAACTGGATTTATCGGATTTCATTATTTTGTGTCGATTTAGATAATTTGTTACGAGGTTTTCTTGAGTGTTTCATGGTGATTGGATGTGGTTTTTTTTTGTATGTTGGGCTTTATAAGCAAATGTGGTAGGAACTGAGAATAAATGACAACAATTGGGTAGTTTCCTAGGTCAAAAATAAATTAATTCGACGTGTCAATACCTACAATAAAATATTGAAAAATAACTATACTTTTATTCATCGATCGATACATCGATACACTAAGTTTTAGATATTTTGTAGCTAATTGTTCAGAAATAAGTAAGCCATTTGACGCAAAAATACTATGACATCATAACTCAGTTTTTCATACAAATTTCATAGAAAAGTATCGTTTTTTACATTTGGATAAAAGTATTGAATTTGACTAGTTGGAAACTACCGTTTTTTATGACTTTAATTTTGCATTTCATAAACAGTGGAATTTGCTAACTTGATCTACAAATAGATCTATGCATATATTTTGGAGTAAAACGCACTGTAATGAATTTCCATTCTTCTTTAACTTTCATCATATTTTTTGTATAAAACTTTACAATTAAAATTCCTTTTATAATAAAGTTTTTTCCCACTCATGCTGAAAAATCTAAAGATGAATATAAAATGTTTGCACGTTGATGTTATTAACAAGCTTCCTCAAAGTTGGTCGGGCCACTAAAAAGGCGTGACATGCTATTAAAAGTTAAAGCGCCATTTTACACGCCCAGCTCATTATGGGGCAAGTGATGATGCTACACGAACTATTAGGGCGGAACTTTATGAACAAAATGTATCGATATTATAATATTTTTATTAAGATATTTTTTCTAAATAATTTGCTAGGATTTAGTTTTAGCATTGCAAATCCTTTGGAATAGGAATGTCTCCTGGGTTAAAACAACAAGATTCTAATTAGTCCGTCTGTTAGATTATAGAAAAATACTCGATACGTATTTTTTATTTGTCCATACGAATAATGTTGACAAAGATACAGCACATTCAAATTCAGGAGTAGGGGCTCGTGACGTCACTCGAAAAACGAAAAATGACGTAGCGCGAACTATCGCCGCTCTGTAATTTTGTTATTTTAAGTTTTAGAAGCAAAAAAAATACTTTTTTACTATTTTCTGGCGTTCTAAAAGATGGACTAATTATTTTTTTTAGTCATCATCCCTATTGTAAAATTGACATTTATTTCATAAAAGCGCAGTCTTAGTAGGTACTATACTATGTATATAAGTGGCATTATCCTTTCGATTTTGCAATTAAAAGCTAAAAAAATAATTATCTGACATAATAAGATTCATATAATAAGTATGTTAAATATTTTTAAAAAGTACAAAATATATCGGAAAATTTCAAATAAAAAAAGAAGAAGTTATAGAATTCGACTAATGGACTAGGTATGAACTTATTGACGTAATGAAATAAATATACAGCAAAATATTGGTTCGGACCAAAGCGCTGTCCCACATTTTAAAATTAGACACAAAAATTATGTTTTACATTTATGAAATTGTAACAATGTTTCCTACCTACATTTTTACTGCACACAACCGGAGTGGAATAATCATAAACAGACATAAAAGCTTATCGTAAAACCACAAATATAATGCGTACCATCCATTTCCCACGACTGTCATAAAAAAAACATGGCCGCGATAATCTTATAGTTAAACAATCGTACTAAATACCTACCTATTATTATAATTGTTGTGTTAACTTAATTGCGTAGTTTAGACATTCAATGTTTATTAATTACTAGCTACACTCTCGCTGTTTCACCCGCTGCTCGGCTCCATTTAATCGTAGCGTGATGTTTTATAGCCTATAGCACTCAGGAACATTGTAGCTATATATCAGTGAAATAATTTTGGCAATCCGACCAGCGGTTCTAAAGATAACTCCCTACATACAAACTTACTAATATTACCTCTTTATAATATTAAGGAGCAAGCGACTTCGAAATTTGAAAGTTATTTTCTTTTTCATGTAATAGGTTGCAGGTTGGCTAGGTTTGAAATCGGCGTTGTCCATGGACACTCGCAACATTAAAGGAGTTGAAAAAGAGGTGCTGGGCCTCTTGGAAGGATGTTAGATATATGATGGACATGGGATTAGGGGATGGCAAAAGGGAGGCGGAAAGAATTATGCCTCCGTTAAATTCACTCGTATGAAACATAATGCAAGTTGTTTCTGTAATATACCTAGCCGATAATGTCCTTAAATAAAGACAACCGCGGGCAATAGCATACTTAAAATTTTCTCTTAGCTTAATGCGATACCAATACGTGACGGTTATACATCTTAGGATCCCGAATTGTTGGATTCTGGCTGAAGAATTTCATACTCCGTTTGTCTGCGCTAGGACTCCTTCGAAAGAGTCAAGATTTAGTGACAACTTCTATATGTATAAAGTAGGTATGTATCATATTGAAAAAAACCAGGGATTAAAAAATGTTTTGGATAATTTATATATATAAGAGTAACAAATTCTACTATACATCAAATTACCTAGATAAGTAGACAACAGGTATTTCATTACTCCTCTGGGTAAAACACATTGATTGAATGGAAAACCAGCTATTTATCAACAATTAACCTATTTAAAAGTAATCAGATTTAAATCGTTAATCATTTAATACATGTACTACATAGTTTTCTTCGTTTACTGAAAAACCGATTTACTTAAGATATTAATTACGATACACTAAGGTAGTTGTGAATAGTGAAAATAAAATGTTTTAGAATACGATTATTTGAAAAAACCGTCCGGTCTTCTCAAGAAGACAAAACTCTCCAACATCAGTGTATATAACACACAGTGCTGAGACGAGACACTGTCAGTGTCCTGATCCACCAATTTAAAGACGCAAAGGAAGCTATAAAAAGTGCTATGCTCGAAATCTATCTGAAGGATCAAATTCAAAATGAGATGATTAGTCAGAAAACTTAATTTATCAACATATGCCCTAGGGCAGTGAAAAAACATGAGCCCCTAGCGTGGCTTGAAAGTAGACGAGTACCTCGTCAAATAGCACTTTACGTGTATAGGCTGTTGCACATAATAATTATTTGGAAAATTTGCTACAACCGAATGGATGAATCGATTGTTACTAACTGAACGTTTACAATTAGTTTTTTTTTTCTTTTGAAATTTGGTTATTCTTGTCAAAATACTTTCAATTTTATATTACCCATGTTTAAAAAAATCAATCAACACACCCAGAATTTGTTAATCGGCATAACTATAATCATAACCACTCTATCAATATAATTCGATCCGTTTATCAACAAATTATTTCTAATTTACGACACCTGGCAACAACGATGTAAAAATGTCAAATTTATTAATGAGCTCTCCGATTGGTCGGTTTCGATTACCGTTCCGAGTTCAAGGATGGCAAATGCCGCTATCTGAACTGGTCACGTGTTCGCGAATTCTGCGGAAAAATGTACCTATTCAGCTCGATTCCATGGAAATTTTAAAAGAAATGTACCTTAAATACCTTTTCTTTTCTATTGGAAATCGTATTTTTATCTGCGATACAAACTTATTTTCTATTATTTCAGAGAATATAGTTGTATTTGTATAAATGAAGGAGTTATTTCGTCAATACTTTAAGTCCCTTTAACAATAGTTTGCTAAAAGGGCCTCCTACGCTGACCTTTACATGAAATTATATACATT
Organism: Spodoptera exigua; assembly: GCA_902829305.4. NCBI lineage: Eukaryota > Metazoa > Arthropoda > Insecta > Lepidoptera > Noctuidae > Spodoptera > Spodoptera exigua. Next base: position 12,195,446 of record LR824619.2, on the reverse strand, counting down.
GACGTATTCACTTACATAAGTAGCAGTTACTATGTAGATAACTATGACTCAATGGAACCGATTCCACAGTGAAACGTACGTAGTCTCTGTGATAAAAATATTTCCGTAAATCTCGAAAATGAGATAAATCTACTGCGCCAATTCGGTTTAGTTTTACATCATCTTTGAGGCCAGTATTTAGTTTCAGTTAAATTAGAAAAAAGTCTGGGTCTTCAAGATCTAGATTTCTATAATTAACTTATTTCAATACTAGCTGACCCGGCAAACTTCGTACAGCCTCAAATATAACTAATAATTTTATACTTAGTCATACTATTTGCTGACCTCCTGAACTTTTCATGTATACCAAGTATTTTTTCAAGACCTTAGTACCTAAGCGATGCCCGTTCAGCCTTTTCCGAGTTTTTTTTTATGTAATAGATCGGCAAACGAGCAGACGATTTACCTGATGGTAAGTAATCAGCGCCGCCCATGGACACCCGCAACGGAGGAGTTACGAGTGCGTTGCCGACTTTTTAGGGATTAGGGATTTGGAGATTTAGGGATTGGGGAGGGATTGAGGGTGGGGAAGGATTGGGCCTCTGGTAACCTCACTCACACGGCGAAACACAACGCTGTGGTTGTTTCACGCCGGTTTTCTGTGAGGCCGTGGTATCACTCCGGTCGAGCCGACCCATTCGTGCCGAAGCATGGCTCTCCCACACTTAAACTAACCACGTTTTGGAGACTAATTTCAAAACAACTGCGTGGTTGTCAATAAAACTTGTTGTAAATAAAGCACAAAGAATGTAAAGTAAGATATCTATGTATATTTTTCAGACGTTTTAATTTTTCCTCGAGCGTTGTCACAGTCGGAAGCTAGTTTAACAGATTGATACACAGACCAACGAAAAACGTGATAAACTTATTATTGTTACTTTTAGTCGCGACGTAGCTAAATGATCATCATTACAATAAATTATGATAATTGAGTTTTTAAAATATAAATCTAAATGGTCGCTTTGGCTACCAACTGACAATAGAATGTTTAAATATATTTTTTTCTGTGTCACTGTAATATATTTTCTGGGTGATTTGTGAATTTTATTCATGGGACCTATGTAAACAATAATAGAACAAGCTCTACCGTCAATTTTACCTTGATCAAGCTTGGCAAGAAAATCTTGAAAAATATCGTTGATTTTTCATTAAAGTTGTAGCTATCTCTAAGTTATTTCATTCAATGACACAGAAATAGATTTTGTGAAAAGCTAGTTTTTCCCAAGAGATATATTTAGAAAAAGTTTCTCTTTTCAGCTTAATTAAATTGCAATATCCACCACTTATAAAACCAAAGTTAAAATAAAACTTATCAACCTTGAAACGAAAACTGAAAATGTTCATTCAACAATGTCTACGGAATCAACAGCTGTGCAGCTTATCTAAATATTTTAATGGCTCCATCGAGCCAGATATTTGTTCCACAACCACAATTGTATTAGTGAAATATTTGGGGCACTGAGGCGACTTAGCTTCGGGTGTGATCGCGCGAGTCCGTCGTTTATCGATACTAGTCGCGTCACTGGTTCAAGGTTTAACACGCGGAAAATTTCATGGCCGTTCACGTTTCAACTGATAATTTAATGGGCGCTCGCTGCGTTGCGTAATAATTAAATAATTCTTCTAATCGGAATAATTGGGCCCAAAATGATAAGCCGTCTGGTTGTGGTTTTATTTCTGTATTTGTTTGAATTATTATTTTTTGCGCGAATTTTAGCCGTTTCGCGGTCTGTTTGTACAGTTTCAGGAGTTTGTGGTTTAGGAGCTTCCTATTTAATCATTTGTCCCTCGTAGGTAAATATTATATAAGTATACATATTTCTCTTTTTCCTTATTGTTTTTGTAAATTTTAACAAAGCGAATATTTTTATTTTTTCTGAGTTAGATATTATATCTCTTGAAATTGTAGAAGGTGAATTCCTACATCATTAATAATCAATCACTTTCCTTGAGATTTTTGTCAGGTAAATCTAACCTTTTTGCCCTACATTCTAAAGGTTCATTTCAGGTGAAGTATACGATGATACGTGATAGATCTCCCAATATAAAATACTCATTTTTGTTTTGACCAAGGTTCATCCACATTATAGCCTATATTTAAATATGATTAAATAATATATTATTAAGCCATGAGTATAAATGTGGATGGACGGAGAGGGAGGGGGAGACCAAAGAAAATATGGATGGATTGTGTGAGAAGTGATATGGAAGACAGAGGAGTTAGCGATAGCGTGACGAGTGACAGGACAGAATGGAAGAAAAAAACATATTGCGCCGACCCCAAATAAAACTGGACAAGGGCAGGAAGACGACGATTAAACAATATTTTCATTAAACTAAAAACTAAATAAATTAGAAAATTCATGCAAGGTGTTCACGTAATGGTCATACCTACACGATTGGACGTCACTTGTGCGTCAAACAATTTCTTTACACTTCAAATGTGTTCCAAATTTGTTTTGTTTTGTTGTATAATTTTATAGAAATGATTTGTAACTTTTTAATTTAATACAGTATTTTTTTGGAGTAAATTAAAGTGCGATATATGTTTAGCGGTTCTTTAACTAAAACACTATATGATCGAACTGAATAAAAAAGGTTTTAATTTTTTTTTAATCACAAATTTGAAAACAGATATTTTATTTGTAAACCAAGTTAGTATGTTAGGTAGGTATGTGAGTTAGATAGTTTCTCCATGTTTCGTGCCCAGAGGCGTACATATATTACACATATTTAAAATTAACATTATTATTTTGCTTCTGGAATGATGTAACCTGTCACAGTGAACAGTGTAAATAAAAAAAATTGACCCAATTGTAAGTAAAATTAAATTATATTAGTTTCATTAAATGTCTTAAGTCTATTTTTCAATAGTCAGATAAATGTTATCTTATCAATAAAATGGTTGCTGTCACTGTCTTATACAAACATTCTGACGCGACAGCCTCATAACTAATCCCCAGGTAAATTTTATCTCACCATTGAAAAATCAGCCCTTATAGTAACATGTCAAAGATCTCAAATAAAATTCAGGACTATCAGATACTATTAGAAAATAAGTCACAAGTAATGTCAATACTAATCAAGCACATTAGATGTAAAAATAACAAATATGTAATCTCTAAATACTACATATACGACCACTGCTGTGCATTGGACGAAATTAGGCTAATCTATACTAATATTATGAAAAGGTAAAATTTGTAAGTTTGTATGTAGGAGGTAATCTTTGGAACCGCTGGTCGGATTGCTATATTTTTTTCACTGATAGATAGCTACAATGTTCCTGAGTGCTATGGGCTATAAAACATCACGCTACGATTAAATGAATCCGAGCAGCGGGCGAAACCGCGAGAAAGTAGCTAGTGATATACATATATACGACCAAAAAACTCCTTTATTCTTGTCTCAACAGCAAAACTTCCAACCGCCACCTGTAACACACATACACAACTTTAAATAATAATAATACAAGAACTATACCCATAATCGCTTTCACAAATCACGTAAGCGGGGTTCGTTAAATTTTTGCGACACCTTCTAATAAAAAGTCTATGGTCGCCCATCCAACTTAAATATAGGTCACCGGATATCACGAAGAGGCTCCTACATTACAATGCCCAAAAAAACTTAATATTCAGATCAACCACTTCTTTCCCAATGTCCCTTCTGTTCCTATTGTTATTTGTTGCTATCTATTACACTTAACGACATTCATGTCTATAGGCCTAAACGTGTTTAACTGCCGTATCCTCAAACTACATTTAAATGAACCTATGAGTTTTTTTGGTTACAGTGGGCTTGGATTATAACGTAGTTAGGAAAAAAGTTTAGTTATTTTTGTTAAATTTTGAACATTTGTTAAATTGAAAACTATAATAATAATTATAAATAGGTTTTTAAACGAGCAGACGTGTTTTCTGATTGTAAGCAATCTGCACCTCCTATAGAGGTATCTCCAAACACCAAAGGAGTTCCCAACCCTTTTGGAGTTATTATGGATTTGAGGATTTACAATGATGAGCCTCTGGTTACTCAAGTCACCTGGCGAAACACAACGCAAACCTTACATGTTAGTATCCGAGACCATGGTGTCACTCCAGTCTTCAGTCAGCCAGAAGAGGCTCTCCCATACTAGATTATATGTTATACAAATTTGGTTTCATACAATTTCTATTTTTTATCGACGTCTACGCTGATACCCCCAGTTATTTTGCTTGTTACTTTACCTTACCTTTCTTTCTTTTAATATGACATATTTACTTGCGGCTTCGGCATGTTGATAATATCGGATACCAAATTTCAATCAAATCGGTCCAGTCGTTTTTTCGTGAAAGAATAATTAACATACATTCTCACAACCTTTCACATTTATTATAAGTAAGATATTCATAAAACTTAAATTTAAAACCGTCCTATACCCAACACTAAGAAAAAATTGCCAATATTATATTACTTTACTATTGCTTGTCTTTGAGTATGAGGCAGTTAACGAAGCGTTGTTGCTAGGCGCATATCATGTCATTATTTAGCATCCTTCGTATGCAAAGTTTGGAATCGACCTTAGATACGTTTTGGCGAGTGGCCCTCTAGAATATATTACCTTATAGCCACTTAGTTTGGTGTTTAGCTAAATTTTCCATGCAAAGTAGGACGTAGGCAAAGACCATGATTAATTCCTACACTTACCTTCAGTTTTATTGATGGACAATTTTATGAATTATACAGATTTTGCAATATGATAATTTGTGTTTTAGATGTTAAACTTGTTCAGGCTTTTATTTAGGTACATTCAACAACCAGTGCTATCTGACTATGTGTGTCTCCCAGAAGAGATAAAAGTGTTGAAAATGGTATTTCAAATCTCCTTGCTTTGCAAGCAGGTTGGACTATTGGAGACCACGACCAAAATATTGGTGTTTATTACAGAGCCTTGCTATATGCTATATCCTCATCATCAGCCTACAAGTGCCCACTGCTGAGCAAAGGATTCTTCTCATACGGATTAGGTTAGAGCATTAATTACCACCCTTGCAAATCAAATCAAATCAAATCAAATTCTTTATTTCAAATAGACCAAAAAAGGCACTTTTGAACGTCAAGCAAAAAAGATATCATAAGGTTTAACTTTATGTGTCAGTCTGTCCGTCTGTCCTCTAGTGAAGCTATTTGCTCGTTCCAAAGTGTAGATTCCTATGGAGAAGAACGAGCAAGAAACTCCATGGTTACTCTTTTTCAATCACTTTTTGTTGTAATAATGCTCAAAATATGTATATCACAAATATCATTGCTATAGCTACAGTGGCGCCACTCCACTCCAATTGTATTTGGCATGTACCCGTTCATTCTTTTTTACTCTATGTGTGTGAATCTATGGTAAATACAGTTTCAGTTTGTTAGTTTCAACGTACACGCTTGTTTCTTTTTCTCTCAATTAATAATAGGTTATGGGCCCAGGTTGCCTGTAATTAGCTAGGGAAAGTTGTAATTTTCAGTGTTAGCTCAGTTTTTTAGCGTAGGCCGCGAGTGATAAGCAAAAACTATCATGTCGACGAACTATTTAGTGAATGTGCCGAAACTAAAAGGGCGGGAAAATTACACGGAATGGTGCTTCGCCGCGGAGAATTTTCTGATCCTGGAAAACATGGTGCACTGTATAAAACCTGTTGCCGCGAAGGATGCAGAAGCCGCTGATGATGCGAGGACAAAAGCTAAATTGATTCTAACAATTGACTCCAGTTTGTACGTGCACATCAAGGAAGTAAAAACGTCGTTAGAGCTGTGGAATAAGCTGCGAGCTTTATTCGATGATTCCGGTTTTACCAGACGCATCAGTTTGTTGAGAAATCTTATCTCGATTCGTCTCGAAAATTGCAGTTCTATGACAAGTTATGTGACACAGCTAGTGGAAACTGGACAAAAGCTAAGCGGAACGGGATTTCAAATCAGTGACGAATGGATCGGCTGTTTATTGTTGGCTGGTTTAACGGAAAAATATGCGCCGATGATAATGGCAATAGAACATTCCGGGATCGCCATTACCACCGACGCCATTAAGTCAAAGTTGATGGACTTAGATGAAAACAATGATGGCGACGCTAGCGGGGCATTTGCAAGCTTTAAAAAATATAAGGTTGGCTGCACTGGTCACGGCGGAACCAAAGACAACGGATATTCGCAAACGTCAAAGTCAAAGAAAGTACCCCGGTGTTACCGATGTAAACAAACAGGGCATTATCGGAATCAGTGCACTGTTGATAAAGATTCTGCTAATACGAAATCAATTGAACGTAAACAGACAAATGCGTTCAATGCCGTCTTCTTAAACGGCAGTTTTTCGAGAAATGATTGGTACGTTGACTCTGGAGCGAGCGCCCACCTAACCTCAAACGAAGATTGGATGAAAAATGTCTCGACTGAACATTCAATTAAAGAAATTGTTGTTGCTAATGAAGAAAGGCTTAGTGTGAAGTGCTCGGGTGACGTGCAAATTACGACGGTCACTGACGACAGTGAATATGACGTGAATGTCGAGGGAGTGTTGTGTGTGCCAAAGTTAACCACAAACTTACTTTCTGTCAGTCAGTTGGTTAGAAACGGTAACCGAGTGGTGTTTACTACCAGTGGATGCAACATATACAACAGAAATGAGCAGTTGGTCGCCGTGGCGTCGTTGACGAATGGTGTTTACAAGTTGAAAACTTCTGAGAGTACACTGGCTACAACGTTTATATCTGTAGATACATGGCATCGCAGATTGGGCCATGTAAACAGCATGTATTTAAACAAGATGCCTGATGCAGTGAGTGGCATGGAATTGGAGCAGAAAAGTGACATTTCCAAGTTGTCATGTGTTGTCTGTTGTGAAGGCAAGCAGTCACGTCTTCCTTTTGGACATGCTGGTTCGAGAAGCAGTGAATTATTGGGAATAATTCACAGTGATGTTTGTGGTCCCATGGAAAATGCTTCGATTGGTGGCTCAAGGTACTTCATTTTGTTCATTGACGATTACAGTCGGATGACCTACATATATTTCATGAAGCAGAAAAATGAGGCATTTCAACATTTCCAGGATTATAAGGCCAAAGTAGAGAACCAGTTAAACAGGAAAATCAAAATATTTCGCACAGACAACGGAAAGGAATTCTGCAACAGAAGTTTTGATGAATATTTGAAGAAAAATGGCATTTTACACCAGAAGTCAAATCCATACACGCCAGAACAAAATGGTCTGGCTGAGCGCTTTAATCGCACAATAATTGAGAAGGCGAAGTGCTTATTATTTGATGCAAAGCTAGGCAAAGAGTTTTGGGCTGAGGCATCAAATACAGCTGTCTACCTGCAAAACCGTACTGTTCTTCCAGTTTTAAATAATAGAACATCTTATGAAGTCTGGACAGGGTGTAAGCCTGACATAAGCCATCTGCGCATTTTTGGCAGCCATGTCATGGTCCATGTGGCAAAAGAAAAGCGCCAAAAATGGGACAAGAAGTCAGATAGGCAGATATTAGTGGGCTACCCAGAAGATGTAAAAGGGTATAGAGTTTATTGTCCTATCACTAAGAAAATCAGTACCAGTAGAGATGTAATTGTTATGGAAGAATTGTCCATGCCTGTGACAGAAAGCAAAGAATGCTACAAAGAGAGCCTAGATTCAGTGGGGGACACATTTTCAGAACAGCTGGAAGATACTCTTAATGAGAGTTATAGTGACACATCTGATATCACGTATGTCCCGAGTGAGTATGAAAATGCTGAATCCAATGAATCAGGTGAATCAGAGCATGAGGAAAGAGCTGTCAGGTTGCGGAAGAAACCAGATCGGTATGGATATTCAAACATGTGTGCTGTTCCTGATGTGAAAGCATGGGACGATGCTGGTGATCTCACTCTACAGGAAGCATTGGTAGGGCCAGAGAAGGAGCAGTGGTTAAGTGCGATTAGGGAAGAACTGAACTGTTTTAGTGAAAATGATGCATGGGAGTTGGTAGATGCTCCTAGTGCAGGCACAGTGGTAAAGTGTAAGTGGGTTCTCAAAAAGAAATATAGTGACAAACAAGTGAGATATCGTGCTAGACTAGTTGCGAAAGGGTTTAGTCAAAAGTGTGGTATTGATTACAGTGAAACTTTCTCTCCTGTTGTAAGGCATACCACCTTAAGATTATTGTTTGCTTTAGCTGTGCAAATGGAACTTGATACTGCTCACCTAGATGTTAAGACTGCATTCCTTAATGGAGAATTAGATGAAACCATATATATGCAAAAACCAGATGGTTTTGTGTGTTCTGATGATGATAAATCTAAAGTCCTTAAGCTAAAAAAAAGCTATATATGGTCTCAAACAATCCTCTAGAGCATGGCATAAGAAAGTTGATAGTACAATGTTAGCAATAGGTTATAAAAAATCTAAATTGGAACCCTGTTTATATACTAAGTCTGAAAATGGTATGAGAACTATCATAACACTGTATGTAGATGATTTTTTCATTTTTTCTAATAACAAGTCTGAAATGATGTCAGTAAAAGAGATTTTAAGTAGTCACTTTAAAATTGTAGATTTGGGACAAATAAAACAATGTTTAGGTATAACTGTCAATACTGATAAAGAAAATAATGTCATCTCTTTGAGCCAAGAGAAGTATATAGATCAGTTGTTAAATAAATTTAATATGTCTGTATGTAATACTGTTGATACACCTATGGAAGTAAAATTGAATATTAAGAAAAATTGTAATGTAAAAGATCATAATCCCTATCAACAGCTCATTGGGAGCCTAATGTATTTAGCTGTACTCACAAGGCCAGACATAGCCTATGCCGTTGGATACCTTAGTCAATTTAACAATTGCCATAATAATGAACACTGGTTGTACGCAAAGAGAATTGAAGTACTTAAAGAAAACAAAAAGTTTAGGTTTAAAGTATTATAAGAATGGTAATGTTAATATTGAGGGTTATTGTGATGCCGATTGGGCAAATGATGATTCAGATAGGAGGTCATATACAGGATTTTGCTTTAAGTTATCAGGAGGGGTAATCTCATGGGCTAGTAAAAAGCAAAGAACAGTGGCGCTTTCAAGTACTGAAGCCGAATATATGGCCATAACTGAAGGTTGCAGAGAAGCTGTATATCTCATTAATTTACAAAAGGAGATAACTGGGCAAATGTATACTATTAACATATATAATGATAACCAAAGTGCTCAAAAGTTGTCTGAAAATACAATGTTTCATAATCGAACCAAACACATAGATGTACGTTATCATTATTGTAGAGAAGTCATTAGTAATAAGATTGTTAAGGTAAATTATTTGTCTACTCAGGATATGCCCGCAGATATTTTAACAAAAAGCTTACCCTCAGTTAAACATCATAAATTTGTAGAAATGCTAGGTATTTTAGATGTAAATACTTAATATGTGTAACAGTATTTTGAGAGTGGGGGTGTTGTAATAATGCTCAAAATATGTATATCACAAATATCATTGCTATAGCTACAGTGGCGCCACTCCACTCCAATTGTATTTGGCATGTACCCGTTCATTCTTTTTTACTCTATGTGTGTGAATCTATGGTAAATACAGTTTCAGTTTGTTAGTTTCAACGTACACGCTTGTTTCTTTTTCTCTCAATTAATAATACTTTTTACAATGCATTGTTACATAATTTAGATAGTTCCATTATGTGAGAACAGTGTAACACTAGTGTTTAACCAAAGTATCCGAAAAAGAAATAACCCTCAGGGACACCAACTTTAGACAGTCTCGAGTTGACCAGTCCCAATAGGCGGCGTCCGTTCACGAACATGACACGTACACCAGCACCGCCCAACTCAACCATATTATAGGGAACCGAGCGGTCCAGTGCCCGTGCCACCGCCAATGAGACTCTTGAGTGAGCATGACAACTCCCAACTGACACAAGTACCAATATACTATAAGTCTATAAGTCTAACTCAATTATAATAGGTTACAGGGCTCTCACATTTACAAAAATCCAGTTTATCAACAATTAACAACATGGTGAATAATTTAATAATTGAGATCAAAATTCCTCTTAACCTTACAATTTTTATCCTGTGCAGTCAAACCAGCCACCCTCCAAGCATTTTTATCTTCTATATAATCATTTAGTTTGTAGTATGCTTTCCTACATAATACTTTCTTTATACATAATTTAAATTTACTTTCATTAAGATTTTGTATTTCAGTTGGGATTTTATTATAACATTTAACACATAATCCCATGAACGACTTATGCACTTTTGCTAATCTAAATAAAGGCTGACTTAATCTATTTCTATGTCTAGTAAGATAGTCATGCTTGTCAGATACTTTTACAAATAGCTGTAGGTTTTTCCTAACATACATAATGTTTTCATAAATATATTGACATGGTACGGTCATAATGTTGATCTCCTTAAACTTTTCTCTGAGAGATTCGCGACGACCTAAGTTATAGATAGCTCTGACTGCACGCTTTTGTAAGATAAAGATAGACTCAACGTCGGATGCCTGTCCCCACAACAGAATTCCATACGACATGATGCTGTGAAAATAGCTAAAGTACACTAGTCGTGCCGTGCCTACGTCGGTTAGCTGACGGATCTTCCAGACAGCATAAGCTGCCGAGCTCAACCGCCCTGCTAGAGATCTAATGTGGGGCCCCCATTGCAGCTTGTCGTCTACAGTAATCCCCAAGAATGTGGTCTCCTTTACAAATTCCAGTTTCTGACCATTTAATAATATATCATCGCATACGTTACTTTTAACATTTGGCAAAATAAATCTAATGCATTTCGTCTTTTTATCATTAAGTACTAAGTTGTTTTTTGTGAACCAATTATGAACTTTCATTAAGGCATTATTCACTTCGTCATAGTTATTTGATCGTCTATTTAATTTAAAAATCAAGGATGTGTCATCAGCGAATAATACCATATGCGGTTCACTTTGGAATAAATGGGGCAGGTCATTGACATAAACCAAAAATAGGAATGGACCCAATATTGAGCCCTGCGGTACGCCCATAGATACGCTAGCACCCTGGGAGTTTACTCTGTTTACTTGTACTGTAAGTAGTCTTTCTAGAAGGTATGATTTTAATAAATTTAGGGATACCCCCCGAATGCCGTAGTGTTGCAGCTTCAGTAATAGTGTTTCGTGCTCAACACAGTCAAAAGCCTTCGAAAGATCGCAAAATATTCCGATGGCATCCTGTGCTTTTTCCCACGATTTGAAAACTTGTTTTATAAGCGATACTCCTGCGTCCGTAGTGCAACGTCCCTTAGTGAACCCGTATTGTTGGTCATGGAAAATAGAATTCGCGTTAAAGTGACGCAGTATTTGAGTAAGTATCAACTTTTCAAACACTTTACTGAGCACTGGCAAAATAGAGACCGGCCTATAGTTATTGCATTCTGTGCTATCACCTGATTTAAGTAATGGAACTACTTTACTATGTTTCATTAAATCCGGGAAAACCCCTTGATCTACACTTTTATTAAAAATTAAAGTTAAGTAAGGCGCTATAGTCTCTATAAAAGACCTGCACACTCTAACAGACATTCCCCAGAGATCTTCACTGGACTTTACTTTGATATCTTTAAACGCCTTTATTACTGCCTGGGGGTTTGTATGTTTAAACCTAAAGTCCGCAGGACATTCTTTGACGTTACTTCTGAGAAGCTCGACCGCAAGTGCTGGAGATGATTGCAACGTTTCCGTAGTTTTGAGAGGAATATTTTTAAAGAAATTTTCAAATTCCTGGGCAACTAATGAATTTGTACTAGTAAATCCCTTTTCGGTTTTTAAATTAAATTCTGTCTTATTAGATTTGTTTCTACCTGTTTCATTATTAATTATACTCCAGGTAGCTTTTATTTTATTTTCCGCGGTCCGGATTTTACTGCTAATATAGAGTGATTTAGCATGCTTACAAACTAATTTAAATATTTTTGAATATTTGGAGACATGCCTACGAAAAGCCTCACTTTTATTAAATGGTTTCATGCCATATAGCTCAAATAACTTTTCTCTACTTATACGAATGCCTGGTGTAGCCCAGTCACAGAATAAAAATTTACACTGGATATTTTTACGTTTTAAAGGGAACATTTTGTCGAACTGTATTTTTATGATGGACAATAAGTTAGCATAGATCTCACTCGGGCATTCATTGTCTTGTAATGGACTGCATAATTTATGTTTTAAATTGTTATTTAATGACTCAATTTTTTTGTTTGTTATCTGTCTGAATATAATTTCCTTAGTTGCCACAGTTTTAAAAGTATTAAAGTTGACTGTTAGCCCACTGTGATCAGATGGTAATCTGTTTACAATTTCATTATGTAAATAATCACAGTTACAAAAAATATTATCTATACAAGTTGCCGAGGTGGATGTTACTCGGGTAGGCTCAAGGAATATATTAGACAGATCAAAAGATTTAAAAAGACCTATTAAGTTTGTACAATAAGAGTTGTTTTCTAAGAGATCAACATTAAAATCGCCACATACTATTGTATACTTATTACTAGAACACGTTTTCTGTAATACATCTTCCATTACTGAGCAAAATATATTTAAATTTTGTATGTTAGGAGGCCTATAAACACATACTACAATATGCCTATCCAGTTCAACACAGGACAACTCTATTGAGTGCTCAATTGATAGCAGTGCAATGTCTTGCCTTTCTTTATATTTTATTGAATTCTTTACTAAAATCAAGCTACCACCATGTATCATTTCTTTGCGGCTATAATAGTTGCCAACACAATAATTATTGAAGTTAATTGATTCTACTTGATAATCTTTTAACCAATGTTCAGTTATACAAATAATGTCATATTGGAACTTTTCTAAAAATAATTCAATTTGTAGGATTTTTGATGCTAAGCCCTGAACATTTTGACTATATAATGACAACAGGTTATCTGTTTTATTTTTCAATTTAAGTTTATGCTTAACAATATTGCCAGAAGAAACCTTTTCAATGATTGGGGTTTTTGAGTAATTTAATTGGTTATCTTCTGTTGTCGTGGAAGTCAGTTTAAAAGATTACTATCCGGAGTACTATCCATATTTATAACTAAATGTGGAGCCTCCTTCGTGCTATTATATGTACAATTAATCTCTATATTGTTAGATTGTCTAATCAATATAGATTTGTCACTAAAACTACTTATTAATAAATTAATACTATTTGCTAGCAAACTAGCAATTAATAATTTACATTTCCTGGGAATATACATATAATCCCGGGTCAACTTGAAACCACTAACAAATTTGTTAGTGTCAAAAAAACTTGCTCAATGCGGGTTGGCTATTTCAAACTTATAATTAGAAATTATAAGTCCAGGTTTCCTCACCATGTTTCCCTTCACCGTATGTCAGTGGTGTCTAAATAATCATAGAAAGTACATATAACTTGGAAAAAGTCACATTGGTACTTGCCAGGTTTCGAACCCACACCCTCATGCATGACAAGCGGGCTCCTTAACCTCCGGGCCACCACGACTTTTATGCTATATCCTACCCAGGCGAAGAATAAGATTATTTGTAAGGAGAATATCATCAAATGTCTTCTCCCGCCCAGGGTGAGAGATAGTGTCAGACTCTTACTGACTAAAAAGCCCCCGTTCCTTCCATTGCTTTGGGCCGACGCGATGGCGCGGTGCCTTATTGCGCTATTTCATCTTGACTACACAGTTGGTGTGGTGGCTGGGCAACTGGCCATCGTGCCATCGTGTTGCGGGTTCGATACCCGCACGGACAACTCTTTGTGTGATTTACAAATAGTTGTTTCGGATCTGGGTGTCTTGTGTTTATAACCCACGACAAAGGAGGAAGCCATAGTGTAGGGCAACGTTTTATTTAAAAATACAAAGACTATTTAACTCGATAACTATCCTACTCGACTAAATAACGGATAAGGTCTCCCTCTAAATTCATGACCATAGGAAGGGACACAAGGTTACCGGGTTAACGTATCCTTTACGAATACGTCAGATTAACGAACAACCAACCGTTGTTACATCTTCAAAATCGGTTCTGTGAATTTCTACACGACAACAGCATGTCAAAGTATACCTTTATACAATTTTACAATTTCGATTTGCAACTTTATTCCTCGAAAGCTAAGGTTGAATGTTGATTGCAGGAATTTGGCGGCGTAGTGTAAGTTCAGGTGCTGTCTTTTACTGTTTCGATGTGACCTGGTTTCCGAATGTTCTTATCGGTTGTTGCTAAGGACCGATTTTATGACAGGATATGACGGATTTGATAATTTTACTATTGATAAGGGAAGTTCTAGAACATAGCTTCCAGTGTTGTAGATTTGTTAAGTTCATTTAAGTTTTTAACTTAGTCTTAACTTTGAATCGGAGATTGGATTTAAGCTGATTTATTTTTTCTTTAAAATTGATCTGATAGTTCCTACAGTCCACGTAAAGAGTTAGGCTATCTATATAACAATAAGCTACATAAAAATACAGGTTACCATCGCACATATAACCTATGTGGAATGATCCATGAGCGGCGTTTGACACAGCGGTAATAAACCTCCTTTGTCGCCTCCCCATAAAAATAATATATCCAGAAATAGCTCAAAAAATCACACTTCGACGAATGCAGCTAATGTCATTGCACTCAGACTAAATTCATGGGCAGCGGAAATGGTAGAATATCAACAATAATACAAAACAAACATTGATAAACCTTGAAACGTTTAAAGAAAAATGATAAAATGTACAAAACATACAAATACTTGCTATATGGTAGGTAGGTCGGCAAACGAGCATGCGGATTACCTGATGGTAAGCAATCGGTGCCGCCCATCAACACCAAAGGAGTTACGACTGCGTTGCCGGCCTTTTAGTGATGAGGGTTTCGGATATTTAAGGATAAGGGATGGGAGGGGGAAGGAGTGGGCCTTCGGCTATCTCATTCACGCGGCGAAACACAATGCGGTTGTTATTAAACGTCGGTTTTTTGTGACGCCGTGATATCACTCCGAGCCGACCCATTCGCGCCGAAGCTTGGCTCTCCCACACTTGTAGTCTGGATCTCTATCCTTATTCTTTTGAAGGATACCTGATACCCTACAAAAGCTGACTAAGGCGCTACACGTTCCATCAGTCCACTACAGTTGCGGTCGAGGGCTGATGAGGGCGGCTGCGATTGTGGGTTACCAAAGCGCCATGACGTAAATATTCGGCTTTGATGGTACAGGGTAGTTTAAAGAGTAAAAATCTGACACCCTGACAAGTCATTGGATGATGATAAAGGGGGATTTTTAAGTGTCTGTCATGCGTGAAGGGAGATTGTATTGTAGGGTAGAGAACAGCAGTGGACTTTACAAGCACATGAACTAATTTGTATAGAAAAAACACACTCATCCGTCCTTTAAACTAAAATAATTTGCAAATTTGCCTTCTGATGATATATGTTTACGAAATACGCAATAAAATTAATGGCGACCTCATGTCAATTGATGACGTCATGTCCCTTGGATCACGTAGCTAAAATAATATAGATTTTTAAATATCTCTAATTCTTTAAATTCGCAGACGGTCGTAAGGATAAGTTGTCAACGGCCGCCCAACGAAGTTATAACAGATAATATTCTGTTGGTTTTCCGACAACTAGTTTATTTAATAAAACTTCCTTGTTAAAACGATGGTCTGGGGATTTATGGTACTCAGCCTAACGTGTCGGTATATTTTCAACTTTATATCAGAAGTGTAAGGCTGATTATACGTTAATGGAGTTTGTGAGTTTTGGTTGGTGTACTTCATGGGCGTTCTTTGTGACGTTTTCGTAATTCTTTTTTTTTATAGTTCTTGATTTAGTGAATTGGCAGTAGGCCCACGTGTGTGGGAAAAGTTAATTTAATTCTTTTTAATAAAACTTTTTGATTGGATTACGAATTTATTCATTTCGGTCTAATGATATTTTTTTGACTTGTCAGCGTTTATTCTTTATTATTACAAACAGATCTAAAACCGATATACATAACGACAAAAGATATATTCTATTGTCCATGTGTTCAACATTTTATTATCAGTTGAGAATCATACGAAACTCGATTAAAATTACAAGAAGAAGATAAGTACTTATAACATTTTCAATTATAGAAACGCACTGCCTACATTTTACATTCTTTCCAGCCGTAGGCGAATTAGTAATTTAACTCTAAGAATAGATAGTGTTAAGATAAACTATAATAACACTTCCGTGTGAAACATGATCTTGACCAACCTCAACTGCTTGAAAAAAACCATAAACAATCACGTTTTCATTGCCACATCCCTGTTTTCGTCTATCAATAACAAGAACTCTGTAACACCGCTATAAAAATAAATTTGAAACAAATCCAGCTATTAGACTTAAGATATATTACCCCGGATATATTCGGTGTAATAGTGGCTCCACCTCATACATACATAGATATATTTAATATGTATGTCACCTTGTATTTCTGTTAACACATACAGGAATTTTGAAACTGGCAACCTTGATTGTTAAGTAAGCGATCGAAACGCGAAACTGTTGCTTCTTCGCCGACCTAGACGAGTATTGCTAGCCAGAAAAATGTAAATTAAATAGGTTAGTTGTATACATTGTGTACCATAGTGATGTACAGCGATTTTGAGACGTCTTTTTTTTTGTTTTAAAATATATTTTTATATGTATGTAGGTTGCGTTTTATAAAAGTAGTTTAAAGTCAAAAAGTCAATTCATTTATTTCAATTAGACCATTATAGGCATTTTGGAACGTCAAACAAAGATTTAAAGAAATCAAATGATAGTCTGGCCCAGTCCAGTCCTCTAAGAAGAGCCATTTGCTGTTTCTAAAGTATAAATTTCGTACATGATTTGTCAAGCTGATTGACTAATAGGTATTCAGAATTCTTTAGGCAAACCTTGCCTTATTCTTCTTTCTTCTTTTTCCAGCAACACAGTAACCAAGGAGTCCACCTCAACCAACAAAAAACTACCCCGTTTCTTCTTGAAAAGTCAATCTAGCTAGGTTTCATTATCAGAATACTCGCTACTCACGCGCGGATTCACCCGCTGCTCAGCTCCATTTAATTGTAGCGTGATGTTTTATAGCCTATATATATCACTCAGGAATATTGTAGCTAACGTATCTATCAGTGAAAGAATTTTGGAAATCCGACCAGTGGCAGTGGTTCCAAAGATTACCCCCTACATACAAACTTACAAATTTTACCTCCTTATAATATTAGTATAGATAAAACCTAACAAGCTAAGCTCGGTCATCCAGGTACCGAAGTATAAATAAATTCATGTGACGGGCACAGAGTGCCTAGTAAAATCAGAGGCGACATAGACACAGTGCTCAGCTCTCAGCATGATGGCGGACACTTTATCAGGTGTTCCTACGTTAATCTGCAACTATACTGCAGTGGCTTGATAGCGTTTTACCTGCAGATACATAATTTGAGGATCTGCTCTGCATATTCTGAGCAATCATTGCTAAAATTTTAATATGAGTATAGATAAAGAAAATTGAGAAATTACGTGTCTTTGTAGAGAAAGTTATATCTTAAGACACTAGAGTGTCTTACGATAGTTACTATACAAAGTCTCTAATAGTTACTAGAGTAACTGTTCGTGCTTGATCAGTTTCAAGTCATAATCGAAGCTTATAATCATAAGCGGTGTATGCATAGTTTGTTTCAAGAGAAAATTATCAAATTGTTTTGTCGCCCTAGGTTTTTTTTGTGAGGGGAAATCACCAAATGGCTTGGCGGGAGGGAGTGTCAGACTCTTACTGACTAAAAACACCCCTGTTCCTTCTCCTGCTTTGGGCCGAGGTCGCGGTGCCTCATTGCGCTTACCCCGCAACCCAGGCTGAACATCAGCCCTATAGGGCCCCGTCTGTGGTGGTCTATTGGCTCTTTAAAGCGCGCGCGGAACGCTACGCGCCTTACGCTCGGGCGCCCTGGGTGGAGTGAGAGGACGTATGGGACTCTTACTAACTAAAAGCTACCCCGTTACTTCTCCTGCTCCAGGCCATGGCCTGCGCTTGACCTGCACCTCAGGCTGATGCAAAGAATGCAGATGTTAAAGCATAAAAGTACAATTTTAGCACCATTCTAAACAGGTTTCCATAATAATCAGGTAATTTATATACTCGATATAGATCAACAATATCAAATATTTACTTAGCTATAAAGGAAGATAACTTGTTTAATTGATACCTATCAATCTATCAATCTGAATATCTATCCCACAGTAAATAAAATCGTTGATATAAATAAATGGTACGATCATAGATTTAGATTTAGATATGGCTACAGGCTATAGGTTATAGACGATCATATGACTATGATATCTATGATTTTATCGCTAGACGAAATGTCGTGATCTATGCGATATTTGAATCAGCTTGACCTTGAAAAGAGCTCCCATTTTGCACAATATATTATTCTTATTTTTTCTAATGTGTGTGCACCCTGTGCAAAGTTGGTCGTCTAGCTTAGGTTTTTTACAAATTGACATGTTAAAAATTAAGAATTAATTAGAATGAATAATTATGCTGTGTCATTAAACTATGAATTTGCAACATAATTTGGCACAGGCTGCAAACCTAAAAACAATGAGCTTTTGGATTTAATTCCCCACTTCTTTTTTGCAAATTCCAACAGGTGGTTCGATATTCGGATTGTAGAAGTAAGTCTGGCCTTGGGATAAAACCCATTTTAATTCAATGGCAACACGTCACTGAATTCGCGACTGGACGGAGAATATACAAATTTTTACTTTTATGTTGTCGTAAATCACACGTTACGATGGCTACACACAGCTCAATGTTGGAATTAGAAAAATTAAATATATACAAATGTTATAAAAATGAATCACCACTATAAGTACTCCTAGTGACCCAAATATAACAGCTGATCACGTCATTGTGTTGTATAGCACCTGTATCACGTTATAGGTTGTAATTTAAATTGGTGTTTTCGTGCATTGCCCAATTTTTCTCCACAAGGACATATTCAGTCTGGTAGTGGCGATGATTTCGATGATTTGCTTTTCAAATGTCTTTAGAGATATCACAGCATTTAGAAAATTCGTCTTTCGCTCCTATTCTATAAAGATTAAATTCACATCATTCCGCAAACATTAAGTAGGTAATTAGTACATCCATCTTTTGACAATAACAATAAAATATGACCATAATTTCATATGGAAAGCTCAAATTAATCTCTAAAATTAAATCTCTTATTCGACAAAGAACAATATCGCAGTCTTGAGTGACAATACAATATATTGGCGAGATTATTATGTCTGTGACTCCTAATGAGTGAAGTTCATTCTATATAATTGAGGAAGACGGCGAAAATTTATCGTTTATCTGGCGACAGTGGACTGGAACTAGCGATATTTGTGGACCAGGCCTGAGATTAATATAGGAAATGGTGGTCCCAAGGCCAATTGGTGTGACGCATTTGATCTAGGCATCACAGCAAACTTGCCATGACGACGCATTTATAGCTTTCGCTATCCCATGACGGAATGTATGTTAGGAGTTTATTTAGCCACTGTTTTATTTGCTTCCTTGATCACAATTGCGACTACTGGACGCTTTAGTTTAAAGGGCTGTTCTTCGAGCTAATTCGATATGATTTTTTTAGGTTTTCTTTTGTTAAGGCCGATTTTTCAACAGTCAGATAAATGTTATCTGACGAATCAAATTGTTGCTGTCACTGTCTTTTACAAACATTCTGACGCGACAGCATCATAATTATTCCCCAGATAACTTTTATCTTGCCATCAAAAATTAGCCCTTACTGTCTTTAATGTTGAATAAAATAAATCTTATGTAGATAAGTGCGTTTAAGTATTGTGCACCTCTTATGAATGTTTCTAAGTTATAAATTTTGTCAGTAAAGTAATTAATTGTGTTTCTAATTTTAATTTTAAAATGACAGATATCAATTTGAAAATGCCAAGTGAGAACATTGAAGATACCAAATTTATTGATGCATTCATCGTTTTTATTTGTGGAAGATGTTAGCGGATATGTCTGCATAAATTCTATAGGCAAATTACCCACTTAATTAAATTTGTGTGCAATTATCAAGGGTAAACACCATTTTCCAGGAATTCCATCGTTATAAGGTTGACTCACAAAGTACCAGCCTTGCAGTCTTAACACTTTTACTTTTTTCATTTCTTATAATTCAATGTCAAACGACTCCTTCCTAATTGGTATCATTACAACAAATTATAAAGTTTTTCTATGCTTTACTTAAAGTATCAAAGGCAAGCAAAAAGAATAGAGAATTTAATAACGCCTGCTCGGAAAAAATGTACAAAGAAAATAATTTAAAAGAAAAAAGTCTTATTACCCATCCCATCGGACATAAAAATTCCTGTAACGAAGAAACAATAATTAAAAACCTTGACGAAGATGTTAAATTAAAGTCTCAAGTACAATGAATTAACGACACAGTACTGTCAGGAAATGACGAGTCCCTGACCTAATTTTTTGTCTTGGTGAACATTAGACATTTATTATCTGTGCGTATGAAAACGTTTTGTTAAACCGCTGTGGTATACAGTACCCACACTGTAAAGCTAAAAGTCAACATATTCCCGCGCTACGGAAAGTTGCTATACTTAGCCCGTTGTTGCTAGGCGCCGGGAAGTATGAGTGAATCTCTAATATAGTTGGATCAGAGCTATTCAGTTTCTTAGCTTCACATGCTTTGTACATTATTTCAGTATCCAGGAATAGCCTATAATAGAAGTACTCCACATTGTGAAACTCGGAAGAGGGCGAAAGAATCTAGTATAGAATTATCTAGGGTTAGCACTAGATTTTATTTTAAACTGCTCCGGGACGAATCTTTGTGTTTTACTTTTTTTGTTAGATTCTCTATAATTATAGTGGAGATAAACTTTGTATTTCATTTAAGAACTAATATTGAATTAAGAACAAATTGAATTTTCTTCTTTTTATTAGACTTCCTATATAATCATTTTTCATGATTGAGTGAGGTTACCCGATGCCTAATTCTTCCGCTCCCCTAATACCTAAATCTCCACAATCTCCACAAATAGGCAGCGCACATAGAGGATATAATATCGTCTCCTAACTTCTCTGTTGTGTCTATGAGCGGCGCTGATTACTGACCATCATGTAATTCATCTGCTCGTTTCGTCCTATCACATAAAAAATATCCTGATCGACGAACCAAAAACTAACTCGAAAGCGACATGAGAACGGAAGGTATCTCCCACCATAATGTTGTCATCGAATAACGTTGGCATGATTATAATATTTTCCGGTACAAGAAGCTTTTATCTTCCACCGGATGAGAAACAACAGATACCCAAGTATACACCGCTTTACTTCGATTACGGTATTATCAGTATGGGAATTATTATGGGAAATAATGTAATACTTTTTACATACTATGTTTGATTTTTATCTGAAGTGACTAACGTGTCGTAATATATTAATTGTGTTATGTAGGTATGTGTGTATTATTTTATGTAGGATTAATGTCATAATAGACTAGCGACCCGCCCTGGCTTCGCACGGGTGAAATGTTAAACTTAAATCTCTCCGCTATTTCATGAATGTTATTATTATTATACATACAATACTTTCGTCTTGAATTACTTAATTGATTAATAAAAAAACTGCATCAAAATCCGTTGCGTAGTTTTAAAGATTTTAGCATACATAGGGATAAAGGGACAGAGAAGACGACTTTGTTTTATACTATGCAGTGATAATGGAAACTGATCCTGAAATACAAATACGTCCGATGTTATTATCACACATCATCAGCCCATAAGTGCCCACTGCTGAGCAAAGGCCTCTTCATACACGAAGAAGGTTGGAGCAATATGCGCCACGCTAGATCTAGGCGGATTAGTGACATACAACTTTGAATTAGGAATCATAAGTCAAGCGTTATTCGCGATAATTCATTTATGTCTAAGAACTAAATAGAAACTTTAAAAGTACAATTTAGAAAAGTCACATTGGTACTTGACAAGTTTCGAATCCACACTCTCTTGCATGAGAAACGGAAGCCCAACTACCTAGCTACTAAGACTGATGTAGGTTTACTTTATTTTGCTTGCGAATGTGAAATTTAGTAACACTAATAGTAGAAAAAAAGCATTGGTGGTGACTTAACATCTTTTAAGTTACGTCCCCATACATTAATAAGATAAAAAACAATTTTAACACTAAGGAGGTCACGTAACTGCCACTAGATGTTATATAAATCGTGAAAATATTCCTCAGCAAGTACCTTCGTACCTTCAAAATACATAAAAGTCACCGGCATTGGATTGAAGTGATTAGTTTTACGACCTAAAGCGATCTGAATGTATATAAACTTCATTATAAAATAATATTAGCATTAATGTCACGTTTTACTATATGTCACATGTTATAGGTACATATGTTTATATATATTAAAATATTTCCGCTCTTAAGTACTTAGAAAAATATTTGAATCCTCGCGCCCCACCGCGGCACTTCCTTATTGACGCGGCTGTTGTCATGGTAACGTGTTGTGGATCTGTGTAATTTTATCTACCCCTTTAGGGTAAACTTACTGCAAATGTTAGAGGAGTTATGAACTCCTCATATAATATAAATATGGATAACTTTACGAGTTTTATTTGTAGAAAAATGCTATTCAAGTAAGTCTCAATGTTATGACTGTAGACCGTCTTAAAACTGAATTTAATTCAAAAACCTTGACTTTTTGCCAAACTTCCTACCGACCAATAGCACTTATGACGAAAAATCTAAAACATGTGATCTTCCTTCTACTTTAATTTGACGTAAAATATTTTAGTATATTTATTTAATACATTTCTTTATAAAAATTAATATACATACTTTATGTGTCTGCCCTATTAGCTAGACCATAATTACTGTTCAATAAATTATTAAAAACACTCAAAGCCAATATAAATATTTAAAATATCAAAGATATGGGAACTCAATAAATATTCGGAGCATTTTTTCATAATTGTAAAAATAATATCTACGAGTTCGTCTTGGAGTCGCATAAATCGATGCGCACGCGCCGCGGCGCCGCCCACTCGTGACGTCGTTTGATCTGCCCAGCTTGTTCTATAACACGCACATTACTCGACTAGTAAGATCATGTGCTTCCGTCGTTTTTCTTGAAAAATCACTTTTGCTATCGTTCCACTAATTGAAATTGCTTTAAATTCAGGTCAAGCGTGCACTGATGAAGAAATGGTCTACCTATCCCAAAGCTTGTTTATTGATCCGTTCTTACTATAATTTATTGGAATACTGCCGCTTTTCACGCACTTCTCATAATGATTTAGTAACGTAAATCACCCTGGGAGATGGTAAGAAATGAATTTATTTGCTCGTTAGTCAAAAATGTTATAGAGATACATATCTTACACGTGTCATAATGAAATGAATATAATAGAAAGTATGGTGTAGTTTTACGAAAATTTTTTTTACAACTTATAATAAAATTCTAAAGCATATTTCCCTCAGTTTACGACTTACACGCTTACAATCTAAAATAATCACACAAAAGTTCACGAAGAGTCGGTCGTTTGCGAAAAATCCTCAATCAATACACATTACCGCTACATAAATTGTAGCGAAACAATTTCGTTTTCACTAAAACCCGCCGCCACGCCATTGGGAAACGTACGCAAATTATTTTCGTATAATTTTATTATTTTGGCACGTTACGTTGCGCGCTGTCTGTCTGTCCGTATTTAGCGATATCGGCAATGTGTGACGCATTACAGTGGGCGTGTATGTGGGACTATCGATAAAAACCATTTAAAGAGATGAGGAAGTGAACTCGTGTTCGCATCACTGGTTATGGCGATGGTTGCCGGGAGTCTGGCAGCCAGACCTCCCTCGCGTTGGGTCCTGACATCTCAATCCACGTTTTGCCTGGCGGCGACGATCGATTGTGGACGCGCTATGTCTGCACGTGATTAATTTGCTTCCTACCAATATACTGTTTTGACTGCACGGTTGGCGTGGTGGCTGGGCAATCGGCTGTCGCGCAATGTGTACGCGGCTTCGATTCCCACATAGAACAACCCTTTTTGTGATTCACAATTTGTTGTTCCGGGTCGGGTTGTGATATTATATGTTAGTCCCACGACACATAAGAAAATCCTTAAGTGCTAGGTTGAAGGAAAAGGTACCAAATATATTGGCAAAATAATAAGTTTAAATATTCTATACCTAAAGTTTTCTGTTTTCTATACCGTGTAAGTCAATGAGAGTCAAATAATAAAAGTCAATGCGTTGTTCTCTTTAGCAGTAAGTCCGAAATTGGACCACGAGTTAGCCAAAAAGCCCACAAACTTACCTCTATAAGTATATTTTTTATCATAACTAACTTATGTCATGGTATCCTTATTTACGTATTCAAAAACTCAGATTCTCGCGTCACAAATTCTCAAAACAGTTCATATGCAGTAATGCCTCATCCCACTCACTTTTGATCCCCAAAACGAGGTTTGGCAAAATTGAAATACATCTAAATAGTCTTCGAGGGCCCGTCAATAATTTGTGGCCCTTTTCATCAAATCCTTAACCATTTTTGAGGGATTGGTATCGAATGGAAGTATTGACCCTTCATGTTATGGCAGGGGATGTAGTCCCTTGGGCATGTGGCTATCGAAAACCAAATTCTTCAATGCAGTAATAATGTAAACAAGAATCTTGTTATTGTTGTTATTTACGTGTGAGTAAGCTAAATCAAATTGTTGTCGTTAAATCGAACTTTAGTGCGGTGAAATAAAATCTCGATAAATTAGGTAGTTTTCGCAACTTACGAAGTACTTTTTTGAAGGTAGGATATCTATACTTATAAACGCGATAATCTTCGGAACTGCTGGTTCGAATTGAACAAATCTTTTTATGTTCGTCAGTCCATTTGTCGAGGAAGGCTATAGATTTTTAAATATTACGCAACGATCTGTAGCAGCCAAGCAACGAGTGTATTATTGCTCATCTGAGTCCACACCTAGACAAAGGCTCTCTTCTAAAAAAAAGGGAATTGCATTGCATGCTATGGTGACACGACAATCCTATATAAATCTTCATAAAAGAAATATAAAGCCTCATCCCTCAAAGGACAGCTTGTCCTTGAAGCCGTGCGAGACTCGACTGAAGCAGTTACTCTATTCCCTAGACTAGTTTAACACTCACACTGACCATAACACAGAAAATAACCGTTTATTTTGAACACCAAATTGTTTTATAGACTTTAAAATACCGACAGCAGCGTGTCAAGTTAGCCTGTTGTACTTGTGAAGGATTTTTAACTCTACCAGCTTGGTATAAAGCCGAAAATATGTCAATTTGGTATAGGTTGACGTGCTTCTATGTTTTTGAAATGAATATGTATGCTGTGCTGTTTGGGGTTTTTTGCAGTCTTTGACATTGTATGCCTATAGTCCTTTTTACCCTTCATAGGTCGATGGTTTTAGGGTTAGGCTGCTAGTTTGTCTACCTAAAAGCTAGTATATTTCGTGAACCTATAGATAGCTGAATTTAATTTGAACAACTGCTAATCATGTTTCATTGTTTTGATGGCTGTTCGTCAGTTCCAGGTAGTTTTATGCACCTCAAAAAGCGCCTTAGATCATCGTCAATGTTCCTTTCTTTATGAATAGATCAAAAGTTTGTTTTTATATTAATAGTAGCGACCCACCCCGAATTTGCACGGGTACCACTATTCAATAAATGTACATACATTCCTCTTCAATTAATCTGTTAAAAAATGTATTAAAATCCTTTGTGTAGTTTTAAAGATTTATACATACATAGGGATATGAATGGGGACAGAGAAAGCGATTTTGTTTTATTCAATATCAACTTCAATAACAACTTTAGTTATTACATACTTATTGTGTATATTATAAGCCTGTATTACAATTTCTGGATAGCTATTTTGTACTAAGTAAATTTGAATAAAGAACGCAATCTGTTTGAATTACTGGCCACATAAATTTAAAGCATATAAAAAGGCCCTACAAATATTAGTTGTGTTTTATAAGACAAAGCAGCTGCTATTAATTCTGGCACCTTTAAATTCTATTCGTGCGTTACGCAATATCTCCATCCGATATTACAACCCCAAGGTTTTTC
The DNA here is from genome assembly GCA_902829305.4 of Spodoptera exigua. Classification (NCBI taxonomy): domain Eukaryota; kingdom Metazoa; phylum Arthropoda; class Insecta; order Lepidoptera; family Noctuidae; genus Spodoptera; species Spodoptera exigua. Next base: position 12,169,228 of record LR824619.2, on the reverse strand, counting down.
CGTTTCGCTCACGTAGCGGGCCCCTAATCCGCCTGCCGTGAAGATATTTTCGCGCCGTTTTGTGTGGCCATTAAATCTGAGGTTTTTTTTACTTTATTTTTTTCTTTTAAAAAAGTTTGTGACTGTGAGAGTGTATGTAGGAGTTACAAAGCTCCGTAACTCTGTGGTATTTTTAGAAAAATATGGCGAATTAAATAAACTTTATAGAAATACCTGATTAAATACATAAAAAGTGAGTTTTTCATTTGAAAAAATATATGGTATTAATTACATTCCACGTCACCTTTTCCTCGGACAATGGCCGCCATAAACGCTCTCCTGAACTCAAAAACAGTCATTGGTGTGTTCGCGGATGATTTGAAGATGATAGTGTCAGAATGTTTGAAGTTTTGTGAGAAGGATGCATGAATGAGTTTAAATAATCTTGTTATAAGATAAATAGTGTAATGGGCTTCGGTCGATCTATTTGATTAAATAAATAAAATTAAGACGTTCAAATACAAATTTCCCAAGTGTAGCTGAGCCAAGCTTCGGCCCTAATGACCGGAGTAATACTTGTACAACCACAGAACAGAAAATTAGCGTGAAACAATCATAGCTCTATGTTTCGTCGTGTGAGTGAGATTACTGGACCCCGAATGTTTTTCCTGACCTCCAGTCACTAAATGTTCACTAAATACCCAAAAACCATTACCTCTAAAGGGCTGTCGACGAGGTGTCCGTTGGCTGCGCCGATTGCTCAACATCAGGTTACTACAAAGTTTGGTATAAGAATAATATTGTTAAAAGAAAGCTACTAAACATCAAGATAAACCAGTGCAGTTTATTTATCCTACGGACATTAAAATTTTTTAATTTTATGGAAATTTCAGTCCGCTAACGCTTATCAGCCCGCAAACTTTAGAGTCGTACCCAAACAAGAAATCGATTCCGCTATAAATCGACGGCCATGACGACATGACATGAATATTATTATAACTCGTATTTATTGAGGATTAGTCCACCGCTGGGACTCCGCGAAATATGGTGTGTGGGACTTTTTTTATTTCTTAATTTATAACTCCTAGATGTCAGGGGAAAGTATTTGGTGAATTAAGTGGGAGTCGTTTAGTCGACTATGTAGTTAATAGTTATTTGCATGTTTTATGGGATGCTCCCGCATAGGGGGCGATATGGTTATGTCCATTCTTCTCACATTTTCTAGCTCTGTGATCAACCAACAAATATTTATTTAAATAAATATCCAACTAAAACGAACTTCAAAATAATGTATTCTGAAAACTGCAGACAACAAACTTTGTTGAGGTCAAAACTCCCAAAATGTGCAGAACGACTTACATAAATCTCCTCCATTTTCAGAGATTTAAGTTTTGATCCCAGCTTAATGTTTCAAATGTATACTCTATGACAAATATAATAAAGGATGATGAACTGAACTTTCTGAAGACAAAGAAAAGGAAGTCAAAAATCTGTTTCGAAGCAGGAAATGAATGTAACTCTTTCTGGTACGATCTCGAAGCGTCTGCTGTGTTCATTACTTATGGATAAGCTAGTGTCACACCCCATGCTCCCCGAATCCCAAAGGACCCATTCCACGACCAGAAGTCGTCGAACTTTCACCCATCAAGAGACATTTTTACAACAGTACGCTTGCAGAATATATTTAAATCTCTACCGAGGAATGCTTCAGCCTCGTGAATGAATTAACAATCGCCCAAAACAAATCACTCAGGCTTACAAACGTACGGACGGAGTTTGAGGGGTCATTCAACATCAGACCTTTCATTACCATATAGTTTTAGTACCGTAAACGCTGATGATGCCAAGAAAAACGATCACTGACAAATGTTGCAAAGGACAGAATGTCTGCAGTAATCTCATATTAGTTTTGATATATTATTTAACACTGAAAACACGAATCAAAACACTTTCCCCGCCAAAAACCCTTTGTTCCATAGTATCCTTATGCTATCCACATCCTTTTAGCACAATGCCTTTGTTGTCTCCGCGAGAAATCGTCCTCTTTTCGCCCGTTTCACCTTGAACCCATCATAAGGACTGGGAGGAGCCTTCCGAACTTTCACCTAGGCAAAACATTTTTAGAATCTCGTTCGAGTTAGTACATCATCAGCATCGAAGCGTGGTTTCCAGTACATCGTAATGTTTAGTATCCTCAGACGGTCAGTGACCCCCAACCTGTGGGTCGCAAGCCAGCAATGGTCCGCAACACTACACTACGAGATATGATACCGCCTGACTCTTTGTTGTCTGGGATAAGATTGGTGTTACCAAGTACCCAAGAACTGGTAACGCGACTCGAACTCGATTTAATGTGTAAACACAACGATTTAGTTGCTGTTTTGTTTTAGTTTGTGGGTGGCCATAGAAATTTGTTATTCCCAAGTGTGCCTGGCCATTCTTCCTTGAAATAATAACAATTTCTTAAAGTTATTCCTGTTGTTATTCAATATGATTTAACTGCCTCTCAAGTCTCAAGTAGGTAATATACGATTGCACTGTTGATGCGGTTGCTAGGCAACTAGCTGCCGTGAAATATGCCACGGGTTTGATCAACTCGTTGTTTGATCCCAAATTATTTTTCCGGGTCTGAGTGTGATGTCTATGGTAAATTGTAAGTTCTTTAACACACCCATGACTCAGAAGAAAATCCTAGTCTGGGGTCACGTAATTTTCCTTAGACAATTTTGCAAAAAAAAAAACAGAAGATGTATTATGTATTATGTATTTCTAAATGCTTTATAAAACGTATGACATAAGGCTGTGTATCCAAGAGACTCTTTAAAGCTAATCTGTAAAAAGAGCAAGAAACCAGTCAATGGTCAAAGTAAATACACGAAGACCTAAAGAATTTCCATAAAACTGAGAACAATGGTAAGGAATTTTCATTTAGAGTTTGCATGTAAATTATTTTTCTTTTTAAATTATTAAAAAGTTGGTTCGATTCTGTTCTCAGTTTGTTCATAATTTAGCACGTATTTTTCTTTCCTCACGTCGGCTGCAGGTTTTCTTTTATTATTCGTATTTTCTTAGCGAAATTGCTATTGTTATAGAAACGTATTCTTATCTATGTCATTCATGCATTATGTGATACATGAAATCGTCGGAAAAACTTTTTATTTTAAGAACAAAATATAAAGCAGTGCACATTAACGCGATTAACACAAAGACACACACACACACACCCGGACTCACTCACAAACTCATTCACACACGCTCACAAAAAGCTTTCCGTTCCAAATTCGACATAAGAAAATACATTATAGACACATTTCTTAAAAAAGTACAGGTGCAAATGACTTGATATTCGTCATCATCATTTACTTATTACCTCTTAATTATAACAAATAGGTTTTTGGAAAATATCCCTATTTTATGTGACCCTTCACAAAAGAATCATGTACACAAACTGCGCACATTCAACTTGAAGTTCGCACATTCTGACCCTCCTCAAGCCGTGTTAGAAAAATCGTAAAAAAAGTTACGAAAATTACTTGATAAGTACATACGTAGATGCTCTCAACTTCTAGGTTAATTTGATTTTGACATCTCTTTTTTGTCGTATGCAGTAAGATCGATTTTTGTAAGTAAATATTGGTTCTACAAATCTCGAATCATACACGATTTTTATGTTTTTTTTTTAATTTGAATTTGGAGTTTCGATGTTTTTAATTAATGTTATTTTTTTCTTTAAACGAATAAGGTTTTATTCCCATTGTAATCCGAAATGTACCTTAGTACTTTCTTTTTGATTACTTGATTAAATACAACTTGCCGTGCCTGTCACTTTAATACTTTAAAAATATTTGATAAAATATCTCACGCAATAATAGCATTTAAAACTGAATTTTACCCAGACGTAAACGAAACCTAAACCTAGGTTTATAAAAAGATTTACTTGTTGTATATTTCTAGTTTTAAATTAATCATTCAGTTACTGATTATTAAAATTCACTACTGTTTTTTTTTTCATCTTAATAAAAAAATTCAAAAATCATTTATTTAAATTAGACCACAGTAGGCACTTTTGAACGTCAAGCAAGCAAAAAAGGAAAAAAGTATATAACAAGAGCTTTAAAATTAAGCGTGTCAGTCTGTCCGTCTGTCCTCTAGTGAAGCTATTTGCTCGTTCCAAAGTGTAGATTCCTATGGAAAAGAACGAGCATGTGTAATTAAAGTTAAACTATTGCCACACTCCGATAACAATTTAAGGTTATAAACCAATAACTAATACCAAATGTTCAAATAGTTAAAACTACGCAGGAATTACCTTTTTACCATGGCTGATGCCACAAGTACGTACCGAAAAGTTGACAGATTATAAACGTAAACAGAATTTACGCGCGAAAACAGTTCGCCGCCAAAGGCGTTCTGTTTTTGTTGTGTTTACTTAACGACATGACGTGCCGTCAAAATGGGATCAAGTTAAGTCTGTCAACAATATATTAAGCTGTTAGAAGTTTAACGTTGAAGGTTTGTCTATGCGACGAAATAGTTCTTATTACTTCACTTGAATCTATTTTGATACTCGAAGGACTAAAAAGTTTATAGATAATAATCTATGAACGTTACGTGAAAGTTTAAAATTAGTAATAGGTTAAAATATGCTCTCGTACTTTGAAGATAAAAGGTGCGTTTCATATTAACTTCTCTTTATCACACTACGAATCCAAACTAATATTATAAATGCGGCAGTAACTCCGTCTGTATTTTCTTCACGCCTAAACTACTGAACCTATTTATGTGAAATTTGGTTTAGACATAGTTTGGAACTCGAGAAAGGACATAGGATAGTTTTTAAACCAAAAATCGGCAGGAAGTCACTTTTCCACGCGAACAAAGTCACGGGCAATACCTAGTAAGTTAATAAAATTTATATGTAGTTTTATCATTCGGGTCCTGGCCATAAAGTCAGTACCTAATTCGAATAGTAAAATTGCTTCTTATATAAATTGGTTGATTAATATTTTTTATATCAAAAGCTTAAAATTACTTTTACGCGATATAAGTAGCTAAGAAAACTATTATAATATAAATAATTAATAACCGCTAAGATATTGACTTACATAGAGAAAAGCACAAATCAATCTCCCTAAAAGAAATTATTATCCTAAACACATTTCTATCTCTGAATCATCCACCCACGAAGCAGTACAAATATTTTCTAGTACATTCCACATAAATATCAGATAAAAAATTCTAAGTTTCGCTAAGTGACGCTCATAACACCCGAGTACTCGTAAAACGAAAACTTTCAACTTTTAATTCGCGCCAAGTTTCCCCAAGTACAAGCTAGCAGATCAAGCAACCCTCAACTGCCTAATCACTTCATTAGATATTGAACTTTAAAAATTAGCGAATAAGGTTTAAAGTTAAGTGGGCGATTTTGACAGATTAGTGTAGGTTTAGGTGCTGTGTCTGTACCTACGCAGTTCGACATTCGATTAGAATAGTAAACGGCGTTGTGGGGGACAGACGTCCCCCTGTCTGCGCCCTAGGCCCAACGCCCTTTGCCCTTTTTCAAAGATCAACTTTGATTAATGGCACAGATGCGAGGGAATTTCGGCGGGAAAAGAATGTCTACTTCAGCGTTTCTGGTCCTTTGACTCTCAGTTTCTAAATTTATTTATGAACTACGATGTCTATCATCGGAAATTTTCTGATTGGTTTGGTAGTTTAGACAAGGAATGAGTAGTAAAGATTCAATGTTTACCTAGCTTGAGATTAGAAATGTTAACTGCACATAAATACTTTGTGTCCTTTCAATTTACTGCCAATGTTGCCATTTAACAACTTTTATTAACTCGTGAATTTAGCCATAGCAATCTCTTTCATAATATTGGACTTTGCACCACAAAGTCTTTTCATATAGTGTATATACAGAACAGTGCCATATTTTTTATCATATTATGAAATATTACCCTGCTAAAGCTGCAGACTGCCTCCTAAATCTACACCGTCTTTAGCAATGCCCCAAGCGAAATCTAGTTGAAGCAACACAGCTTTAATTTAGTCAACATTAAATGACGTCATCACTCAACGCTGCTACCTAAATAGGTAAAAAAATCACCGCCGCCATCGCTTCTGTAATTTCGGTCCATTAGTCTGGGGCGAGCGTCTCGCCGGTCGGGTACAGCCGCACTGAGCGCGCCCGGCGCCCTTACCCTGCCCTTACAACAGGATACGACGCAATAACCAAATTTCACCTCACTTTAGTATTTTTAACTGCTGTAGAAGCATCCACTCGCTGTACAAAGTCAACCTTCTATGCCAAAGTAATTAATTATAATTTTATTTGAAGCTTTGAGGTGTTTTACTAGGTTTTGTCTGGTCTCAGTACAAACGTACTGAACTTTCCCGGCGCCCTTTATTTATCCTTACTTCCAATCCCGGATTCGCTGATTTAGTTGGTTTCTAATACTATAAGCTGTAACATTTGGGTAGTTAGTCTCAAATCGTCAAAGAAATCGTCATTCGGGTTGGCGGGAGAATCATATACTATACAATGAAGTATATAGTTTGCACTTACCAGGATAAAACTTTTAGCTTCTTTGTCCAATTTTACTAGGATCGTGTCTCTGTACACATTAATAATTTACGACTTAATCGTTCCTCATTTATAATCCAAAGATAAGAAAATTAAGGTACACTTACGATACTTTTTCTTTAGCACAGATTTCTTTCGCGTCTGGAAGGACCAGCGAAATTTTTTGGTCCTTTCGGGCTTGTTACCACAAGTGCGGGTGTACCGAGTTCTTTCTTCGTCCTTATCGTGTCCTTAGGATACTTGACTGAGTGTTCACAAGAATAGATCCCTTGGGTACTTGAGAGGTGCCTAAGGAATAGAAAGTGTGGTCGCGCCTAACATTATGTAGTACGAATATTAAATGATGTTTATTTATGTAGATATGACTCGATTATTTTTAAGAATCACTTGGTCATAAGATGGTTTTATTGTGTGTAAAGTCTACGTAAAGGAATTTAGCTGTGTGATAATTTAAAATATTTTCTGTAAAATATATGACAATTACAAAGTTATTTGTTTAGCAAGCTGTGGTTATGATACTGATGGTTTAAAACTTAAATGATTACTTTGAGCTTCCGATTTCCGCACTCCAGCGCAAAACATATACTGGTGGTAATGAAACAGCTTATTCGTGGTCATACGAAAGAAAATAAAGCAAAATCTCCACTTTTATATCCACTATCATAGTTCAAGTACAAACAGTTACAGGTGCTAAAGTAATTACAAATACATAAAGTATGCGAACTTCGTCTCTGGGATGTCAGTCAGAACCTACATACATAAGCACATATATCAAAGTGTTTCAAAAGTCCCCTGCCATCCGTCTCGTCGCCTCGGTACATGTGTACTCAACTTTCAGCCCTTGACTTTCAGAGACCTCCGCTAGGATGTCTTGTCACTCAGCTAAAGCCTTTTGTGGTAAATAAAATAACAATTGAACAGTTTTCTGGGGTATTTACTTAGCTCCTGAACAGGTTCTTATAGGTAAAGGTAATGCCGATTCGGTTCAAATATGTATTGTGCTTTAAGGAATATTCCTGTTCCTTTTTGTGGCTTTCCTCATAGCTAATTTTTTATTTGGTCCTTGGTTCCATCGGTGTATCGGGTAAAAAAATATTTAGAGATTCGTCTGATTTTGGTACTATATAACAATGACCGACATACAGTACTGGGTGTTTTACACGATATATTTATTTGAAGGACCGAGTAAGGAGGAAGAAGAAGGAGGATTTTACAGTTCTCAGAAAGAACTTGGCCTTCCCTTTTTCATTGAACTATCAGTTTAACTCAAATGTGCTAAATTGTGTTTCTTCGAAAGGTCCTTTGTTTTGGCGAGCCTCAAAGAATTTGTAGGTCAAATTTTATTGGCTGTAAATCTGATAGGTCAATTTATAGACTCTGTTTACTATGAAATATGTACTCATAATAAACAGTTTTATAGCCGAATAAATGTTAGATACTTCTTTTATGGAGATTTTAATAGGAGATAGGATTCTACGACAAATTCTTTATGTACTTTACAGAGGCAATTTAATAAAGTTGAAGAGTTATGTTGAATTGAAATTGAGAAATTATTAAACAGAACAGTAAAATTCTTGTATAGCTTTTTTGATTTAAAACATTAATTAAGATCTTTCTTGCTAACTTGTTAATGTACGTGATAGTAAATGGGCTCAAAACGTAAACATGTGGTTTTTTTGTGAAAATTTTCTCTCGCCCAGAATGAGGCGAAGAAATCAGAAAAAATATTTTTTTTTCCTAGCCGGTAACGTCCCACTGCTGGGCAAAGGCCTCCCCATCTTGCTTCCACACCTCCCGATCCTTCGACCGTGTCCACCAGTCTCGTCGATAGGCGTCCAGATCGTCACGCCATCATCTTTTCCGGGGCCTACCCCGCCTGCGGCCTCCACCCTGAGGTGTACACTGGGTGACAATAGTGGCCCATCTCTCCGGATGTATTCGGATGACGTGTCAAGGCGAGGCGGCAAAATTAAAATGGGACTGCCATTTTAATTTTGCCGCGTTTTGGCCTACATCAGCGACTCCTGTTCTGGAACGTATCACGATATTTCGTATGCAGTCGGTCCGTTTTATGCCTAACAGGCTGCGTTCCATTGCCCTTTAGCAAACCCTGAGCCTGGACTTCTGACTCTCGGTGAGAAACCAAGTTTGTGCACAATCAGATTCTTACCGACTAAAAACTCCTCGTTCCTTCTTCTGCTCCAGGCCGAGGGTGCGGTACCTTATTGCGTTCAATGTGCAACCGTGGCTCAACATTGTACATTTTTGGAACCAGCTTTAGCGTTTACATGTAACTGACTAAGTATAATAAACTGAATAAGAAAACTCTATTACTTTAGTTATAATATTATTGAAACTAACTACGAAGACTTCTATGAAATTTCCTGATGTAATTACAAAAGCATTTTTATCGGGCAATTTGCCTCGAGAAACTAATTTTTAATAGACCACACACGACATAACCTCAAACCTAATTTCTGTCAACGACTACATTAATATCAAAGGGAAAAATACCAAGGAACTATACATATATCACAGTTCTTTTTTAACTGTATTTTTTTCCTATCAAATGGCTGAAAAGAATTTGTATGTTACCGGGTTCGCGTTTAAAATGATATATTGTTGGCGTGGTTGTCACGTAGGCCAGGAGCTGTGATTATAGAGCGAGATGACGTTTCTTGTGGTATCGTCATCATTATCATCAGCCCTTGGTGATTCAGTGCTCGGCTGTGGACCTTCTCCTTTGGATATTCCTTTTATCGAATACTATCCTACTATTGTTTATGTAGTCTTCTTTATACAACCTCCTTGGCTCACCAATTCTACTAATTCTACTACCTGATTAACGACTTTAGCTGACACCTATGGGATAAACGCACTATAGATATACATATAATGAATAAATTTCAAAATACCTCTGACTTCTAGTGAATGACAAGCCCATAAAAGCCCCTTCGTCAAACCATACCGAATCAAAAAATAAAAAGCCAGGCCAAGTCATGAATGAAATCAACGACGCGACACTCGAAATACGTCGCCCACTGTCGCGAGTGTAAGTGCCCACAAATTCCCTTTCACCCTCAACCTATTTCAGTAACTCAGTAGCTCACCTGACGGGAAATAATTCAGTACTAAAACATTTTATATACAAAACGTAATTCAACATAAAATATAGGCAGTAACGACAATTCCTGTCGCCTCCGCTATTCGGCGCGTCTATTTCGATGCGAATGAAGCCGCGGGGCATAGTTATAGCTAGTCTATTTAAATCTATGTCTGTCGCTTGCCCGGTATTCGGGTCAAACTATTAGGCTTTATAGAAACACGGTGACAACGGCAGGAACTTTTTGATTGTGACTATTTCGAGATCTTCCTGGAATAGTGCTAGGGTATACCGCAAAAGGTTGATTAAGAAGTGTCATGGAACATGTAGATGTACTAAACTAGAGTTTAAGCCACCTTTACTAATCCTTTGGACACCTTAGTTGGTATGGACCGATCAGAATAGCATGTTTTATCCTATTCAGAACTAAAATGAATTACAACATCAACATTCGATTCATCAAAAAATTTCGCAATCTCAACAAACTCGTAATGCAATCGATACCCACAATTATAATGACAAAAACGGTAATTAATACCTGAAACGGTTGCAACACTATACTTCTTTGTCGGCATCCGTCCAGTAACAATAGACAGGTGGACAGATGACACCTTACAGTCACAACTCTATTGTGAACTTTTTAGACAAAAAAAAATGATTACAGACCAAAGTAACGGAACTTTTTGGAGACACTTTTTTGTCGGACCGTTTTTAAATTTTGGGGATAGTGGTTTTTTCTATTTGGGCTGGTGTGAACCAGTTGATATTATGCCTTCCCCTTAGATATCTGATACTTGGGGACTGCCTGTGTTATCCGACCACGTGCCAGAATTGTCACCTCGTATCGTTTGCTGCTTCGTTTACGCATTGGAGTGTAGAAGCAGGTGTTTTGTATGTCTTCTTGAGGATTAGTTGGTTTTAAGGAAAGAGGTTTGGATCATAAGGCTAAATAGCTTGATTATCAGAAAAATCGCGTGATTAGTTTTGGCATAGAACTTAAAACAACAGCTTTACTGGATTGCAAATCTGTATGAGTCCTCACCAATACTTTCACTTTCAATTGTGTAAAAGGATAGTATAGTAACCAGTATTTCAAACTCAATCATAGCATTGGTGCTTTGGAAATAGCAGGGTCTATCTTTAGGTACTTAAGCCCTAAAAATCATTCCGACTCCATGGTGGTAGTTATCCCCCATAACACAAGCCACACATGAATCATTCAACCAAACCACTTTCCTTCTATCAACGGGACTATTTAAAACACAAAATTGCTCATTAATTAGGCAATGTCACGCAAAAATGTGGAAACATGGCTGTTGCATTGTGACCGGTTCGCCACGTAATGTATACGGCTTACGGCTAATTGTTAGGATGCCTATGCAAATTTACGCATAGGGGTTCCCTCATGCTGCACTGGTATTGGTAGAGAAAGTTTTGTGTTGGATTCGTTATTATGGATGGAAATCTGGTCTGACTTACGGTAAAGGAAAAGCATTATGAGGAAATCCAAACATACAAACATGCGAAAGTAACTCTGTCTGTCTGTCTTTTCTTCACGCCTAAACTACTGAACCGATTTCAGTGAAATTTGGTACAGACATGGTTTGGAACTCGAGAAAGGATATTGGATAATTTTTATGCCAAAAATCTCACTATTCCACGCGAACGGAGTCGCGGGTAAAAGATTACCGCCCTAGTTAGGGCGAGCAGAAGTACCAGTTTCTTACTGACTAAAAGCCTATTTATTCTCCTATTCCTAGCCGGAGCCACGGTATATTATGCGCTTGCGCACACAATCCTGGTAGTAGATATGGTTGCGTCTATTCTATTAGTAACTTACTACATCTAGAACTGCTGAATAGAAATCCAAATTTAAGATTAAGCACAAGATAGTTTGTATTTTTAATAATAAAAAGTTATTGAAATATTCCGAATTTTGTACTCTCCCATCCATCCTCGTATTAACTATCCCATCATGTGTTTATTTAAAGCAGCCGCATTTTCATCTAACTTTTGTTTCTTGACTTTCACCTGTCAATACTAAAGTAACTTCAGTGTGGGAAGATTGAAATGTTTCGCTACACAAATGAAAAGGGACCGAACGAGCCACATATAAACGTATACAATCCAGTATAAGTTGACCTCGTATTGTTCCAACTTCCTTTCGAGCTGGAGTCCAACTTATACTGGATTGTTTACGTTAATATGCCATTTTCTATACCTATATTTGTGTGTGTATCACGTACTAAGTACTGTGATGTTTCAAAGGTAATCAAACAAGTTCAGACGCCCTTTGACAGGGCCCAAATGTAGCTTTTCCTAATTAAAATCTTAGTAAATATACGTACTTAAGTATCTATATGTATAAGTAAGTATTCAAACCAGTGGCCAGGTTTTCGCGCCTACTTCCTTCCACACCAAAATATAAAAAAGAGAAAAACATATTTGGAATATGTATTAAGAAAGTATTACAACAAAAGAAATTTTAGAAACTCGATGGAACTTAAATCGTAAGTGTTTTTGGCCGGGGTTGCGGGATAAGCGCAATGAGGCACCGCGGCCTCGGCCCAGAGCAGGTGAAGAAACGGGCGGATTTCTAGTCAGTAAGAGTCTGATACTCCGTCCCACCCGACCCTGGCCGGTGGAACACATCCCATGATTTTCCTCTCACAAAAAATAAAATAAAATCGTAAGTGTTTTATATAATAGGTGGCAAATGAGCAAACGTATTACCTGATGGTAAGTAATAAAGTAATAGACGCGTGCCCACGGGCAACACCATCAAATGCGTGATACCGGCCTTCTATGAAGGAGTACGTTTTAAGTGTGGGAGAGCCATGCTTCGGCACGAATGGGTCGGCTCGACCAGAGTGATATCACGGCCTCACAGAAAACCGGCGTGAAACAACCACAGCGTTGTGTTTCGCCGTGTGAGTGAGGTTACCGGAGGCCCAATCCTTACCCGCCCCCAATCCCTCCTCAATCCTTAAATCTCCAAATCCCTAATCCCTAAAAGGTCGGCAACGCACTCGTAACTCCTCCGTTGCGGGTGTCCATGGGCGGCGGTGATTGCTTACCATCAGGTAATCTGTCTGCTCGTTTGCCGACCAATTAAAAAAAAAACGCTTGTTTCTTAAAGGTTTGGAGGTCCTATCGGTTCGGAAATACCATCTTCGAAATAATATATCTAGTATTATCGAGAATAGTTGACATCGGTAATTAAAATATATAGTTATCGACAAGAGAAATGCTTAACAAAACTCAATTATCTCGTTACTCAATCTAATAAAAAGTGCTAATTAATAAAGAAAAAATTATGACGTCAACATCGTTGTAACCATGACGAATTTATAAAATATGGCGTTCGTAAAACAAACACAACGTTTATTGATTTATTGCTTCTAATTCTAGTTTATTTAACAAAGCCCCTATTCGAATTTAACTTAATTATCAAACTAGTTAATTATCACACGTCCCACTTACCTATTACGTTTATTTTTTTAAGTTTTTTTCTTTTATTGTTACTTATATCTCTCTCCATACACTTCCGACCATAAAAAGTAGTAACTCACTTCATTTTTATTTCTTCAACGTCATTAAATTTTTCATAATAATAAAATGTGATGTGTTTTATACTTTTAATGGTTATAAAAGTAAGTATCAGTTAATATTCATAGTATCTGTAGATACGAATACAAATGTATATAATTTATAAAGTAGTTTTACTGCAAATTAACTGCTTTTAGGGGAGTTTTAGTATGTGTTATATAGTAAAAATCCTTTGGCTCGACTGGTTCGTGCCGTAACGTATCTCGTTACATTAAGGCCGTAAATAAAGTAATAATCATAAATACAATGCGAGAGTACTCCGGTGATTCTAAGAGCATAAGGTTTACTGAGAAAGAAAGTGATGACGCAAACAAAAACATTGTTCCTAGCTAGCAGCTCTGTTGAAAGATTTTCAGATAAACATTTCCTAGTATAAACTCGTTTCTTACTGTTTCCCTTCGCATTGCATGCTATGTATCGATGCATCTGTCACGCAGACCTTACTCAAACACAATGAAATTATGTTACTATAGCGTTTCATCAAGATCCGTTATTTAAATAAGTATTTAAAAGAAACAAGCTCTGTACTACAAACGTAACCTGATACGTTTTTCATGGCCTCATGTGTACACGGCGGGTCAACGGCCCAAACAAAAACTCATTCAATTGTCTTCTACATAAGATTAATATCTAAACAGCTCTCATTTAATAGCTTATTATGGCTTTAAAATCATTTTGTAGCGATTTATTAATTGTAAACATAACATTTTGTGCGTTTTGAGTAATCCAAAGGTACAAAGAGCATTTTATTACCTTTAAAATTGTTTTAGTGTGTATGTGTATATTCGAGGCAATATAACACTTTCGAAGCTTAAATAAAACATCAGTTAATTTATAATGAGAAGAATCAACGATCCAGTAAGTCGGAAAGATTATTGTGTCTATAAAGTTCGTTGAAACCTATAATTATTTTGAAGTTTTTATTTGCTGTCTGAGTATTGCCCTAAGGTAGGTACGCGTAAATAATAATTTATTTATGTGACAACAAAAAATAAAATAAAATAATAACTATTTTTATTTTTAATTATATTGATATAAGTATATTGTACGTTATAAATGTTTTAATATGTGAAAGTAAGTGGCACGAACGCTTAAATTAAATAAATTAAGTGTTACGCTTTTTATTGGTTGGATTTGTATTACCGGAATATCGTGAAACTAGCATTGTTCATATATGTATATTATGGTTGTAACACAAGTTGGTATTAATTAGATTTTGTTTTTAACCAGGCTAAATATAGATGTTGGTTATACCATAGTTCCGATTTAGAAGTAAAATAGATACGAGTAAACTAAGTCTAGTATAACTGAGTACTTAAACTGAAACGTCGGAAGGATCTCTCGCCCGCCGTATTTCCTAACCAATACGACCAACAAACCATGAAGAAACGCGCGTATCCCTTCTTAAATAGCCGACACCGCGCCTATGACGCCTCTGATGTTGCAGTTGTTTTGGGTGCTAATCACTTACCATCAGGTGATCCGTCGGCTCGTTTGCCTTCTATTATATAAAGAAAAAGTACTATTCCTACTCTTTCAGTACAGACTTTATGTAAGTAATAACAAGAATAGGTCCTACATATCGCATAGTTCACACGGCGAAGCAATTTTCATTCCCTTACGTAACGAGAGTCAAATCTGGGCAGATGTCCCAGTTTGTTCCAATATCTTCAATATATAGCCTCCGCTGTTATTGGAAACTATCCAAGCCGTACATCAACATTGCCTAGGCCGTATTCGAATGGAGCTGCCGAAAATACTCGCGGAAATCGATTTAAAACTCGATTCATATCCGGAATTGAATCGATGATGTCAAGTTTTGAGTTTTGAATAGACATTTGTCTTCGTGTGTCATGATGGAGTATATTGCAGGGATCATTTGATATCTTCGTTTGCTTTTTCCTGCTAAACTTACATAGGTAACATCAAACAGCGCATTACTCAAAAGTAATAAGCAAATTAATCATGTTTTATAAATCAATAAAACTCACGTTCAATGAACCAATTAAACAGTGTCCAAATAAAAACCAGAAGTAAAATAAAACTCAAAATTTATTTGATAAACTGTCAGCGAAGCGTATCACGTCGACCTGCTCCACATACACGTCACCAATAAAACGGACGAGTAGTAATTAAAAATAAATAACAACAATATGCCATCAGGGTTCGTTTACCTGGACGAAGTCAGGTGACACCGCTAGTACGAAAATAAACAGAAGTCAGCCAGTCAACTTGCGGTGGCGGCCATCTGTCATGCCAACATATGGCGTTTTTACGGGGCTACGATTTGTTTATATCATATCCCTTTCATTCTTACCCGCAGCTCATATTTTTCTCTCGCTCTCTCCCAGTTTTCCTTCAAGGTGAGGGGTAATTGAAATCGAACACTGCATGCGGGTTAAGTGAAAGGACTTGTCTTGGCATAGATTAGGGCGCTGCAGAAGGTTTTTTGTTTCATTTTTTACCTATTCCCAATATAGGTTGGAATGAGATGCAAAACATTACACTTGTCTTTATCTTGAGTGGGATGACAAAAACAAATCACTGCTTTAATTTGAACTAGATACTCTTCGCTGTAGCAGCAGCCGCACCAACTTACCCTTGTGTGGTAGCTTGGGCACACCACGGCCTCTCAGAAAACAGGCGTGAAATAACACTTACACCGTGTGAGTGAGGTTACCAGGTGTCCTCTGCCCCATCCCCAAATCTCAGTCTTCAAATTCTTAACAACGTTCCCACAAAAAGCCGGCAAGGCACATGTAACTGTTGTCGGTAATCCATCCATACTTTCGCCGCCATCTTGCATAAATAAAAAAAAATACTAATAAGTCATTCATACTATGCACTCAGAGGGTATAAAGTTAATTATTTCAATTTAATTGATACTTATTTACGTTAATGAAGCAATTTGTCTTGTTCTTCAAGCTTTTAGTACGTAAATTGTAGTGAATGTTAATTTAAAGGCAGTGTTCCTATGATTCTGCTCAGATATTTATCAGTTTTTTTGTATCAGAAAGTAGGAGAGCGTGTTGTAATATATTTTATTTTATGATGTTTTAAAAAAAAGATTTTTTTTTTCTTATACTGTCAAAGTTTAGCCACATTTATATAGAGGTAGGTACTTACTTCTAAAGTGTCAATTAAAATGGTCCATCAGTTTGTCAGTTAATCTAGGTGATGTTCCAAAATGTAGATTCTAATGGAGAAGAAAGAGAGAAAAAATCCGTCGATACGCTTTTAATGAAATGTGTATATGTTTGTAAACTACGCGATGTATACTCCTCTTGTTTATAAGCTCTTGTTATCATTATAACACAAAGTACCTACACTTACTACAGAAATTATTCCACAAAGTAAATTTTCCTCAGTGGTGCAATTTCATTTTAGGCACAAACATTTCAATACTTTTATAAAGCTTTGTACTTCTTTCCGCAAACCATGAGAACAATGACCTATCTTACTAAGAAGTACCTTTGTCATGTCAGGAGCCCAATCCTGTCATGTACTTTTACTTTAAGTACAGTAAACATTAACCAAAAGATTCATTTAACTGCGCGCTAATATTACACGTATCTGAGTAAAATTTTAAGTTCGGTACTGCGGTTAATTAAAATTATTATTATTATATGCTTTGAAGAGCCGCTACGTTTAGGAATGTCCATAAAATTACTTGCTAAGAGATTGATTGTAAAAACAGTAAATGCTTTATGTGCTTTTATATGTAAGTATAACGGCGAAGTTGATTTGATCCCAGACATAGTGTTAAACCATTAACTAGTTTTTTTTTATGTGATAGATCGGCAAACGAGCAGTCGGATTACCTGATGGTAAGTAACAATTAAATAATGGGTCGGCACGACCGGAGTGATACCACGGCCTCACAGAAAACCGGCGTGAAACAACTACAGCGTTGTGTTTCGCCGTGTGAGTGAGGTTATCGGAGGCCCAATCCTTCCCCACCCCCAATCCCTAAATCTCCAAATCCCTAATCCCCAAAGGTCGGCAACGCACTCGTAACTCCTCCGTTGTTGGGCGTCCATAGGCGGCGCTGATTGCTTACGCATGAGGTAATCAAAAAAAAAGCTCACAAAATTAACACCTTATAATATCGAGTCACAAATCCCAAATAGCTAGCGAAAATATCACCATGACGCTTCTCCTAAAAATCAAGTTCAGAACCAGTTCCTCATCCTTGGATCCCAAGTATCTGATACGTTACGGTAGTGGTGTATCGATAACCGTCGGTAACAATTAAATCGATACCGTGACGATTATTTTACGTCAATTAATCGATTACGTTCGATATTTCTTTTGTTATATCATTTTTTTTTTTTTTTTTGATATAGGTAAATTAAGTTTGATTAGGTCTGTTTGATCCATTTGTGCTTTGCAGTCAATGCTCGAATTCTTAGTCGTTATATAGAAGGGAAAGGTACGTACATACACGATACCCTGTTTATAAAAATAATGGTTAAATTCTTACCAGCAGTTCTGGAGATTAGCGCGCTTTATCATACAAATTCTTTATTCTTTTAATACCAGAAAATTTACGTATATGGTTCAGATTTTAAATTGAGTGCCATTTCTTTTCGATGCATTTTTATTGCAACTTATAATTGTGGTAAAATAACCTACTGATTACTTCTTTGCCCAAGAAACACAGTTTATCAGAATTTATTGCAATACAAAAATAACATGGATTGTTTAGAAGTTTCCTTATAAGATAATTTTATCCAAGCAACGCCAGGCACCCGAACTAGTGCTCAAAATAAAAAAACTATAACTCTGACACATTGATTTCACGAGCACCCATTCATGGCATCGGTAATGGGCTCGCGGTATATTAATGTTCTATGGTCTCTCTTGGGCAGGCTATTGTTTTACTGGTACACTGCCGACTGTCTTTTGTTTTGATGAAAATCTTTGCTTACAACGTATGCGTGTAAATACTGGGAGAATACGTCAACCACTAACAAAGGTTTTACCCTACTAGAAACAAAAGTGTAGGAGAGCCAAGTCTCACAGAAAGCAAGCCTCATAGAAAACCGGCGTGAAACAACCCCAGATTGTATTTTGCCGTGTGAATGAGGTTACCGGAGGCCCAATACCTCCCCCTATCCCATCCGTTCTCAATCCTTAAATATCTGAAATACTTATCCCCAAAAGCCCGGCAACGCATTCGTAACTCCTTTGATGTTGCGGGTATACATGGGCGGCGCCGCTTACCATCAAGTAATCCATCTGCCCGTCTGCCGACCTTTCTGACAAAATAAAGTCAAAAAAGTAACAATATCTTCAGTAACAATATTTATTCTTTGTTAGTAACTTATACATACAATAACTACGTTATTTACCTTCCATGATTATTCAAACGTAATAATTATTTGCATACCCTAGTCCCTGACCCTAACGTTGTTTATAACAGAACCATAACTGTGACCATAATGTAGATGTACCTCGTTCTTTATTCAAACTCACTCGCTGTTTATGATTAGCAAGAAAAACGCATTATTTTAATTTAAGAATCCATAAATTACAAAGCTTCGTAATTCAAAAAATGTTTTGCCAACTTCTTTTTTCTCGCCGGCCAGCCAAACCAATTACAGACTAATTTAATTAAATGAAATAAATAAATATAAAAAAACATGGCTGCTACGGTATCTCTTGGTTACGACAACCATTTTTAATGTTGGCAAAAAATACGTAAAACTACTTATCGGGGGTTCAATTAAGCTGCAGTTTTGTTCCTATTTAATCCTAAAACATTACTTATGTCAATATTAAGTGCATTTTTATGCAAATCGCCGAGATAAGAATGAATTTTATATTAGCTGCGGCGAATTCATTCATGAAAAAAAATGTTTTGAGTCAAATGGTAGGTAGTTATATAAATAACATTAAGCTTTATGTTCAAAGACCCGACAGCGACGGTTATGCTATTAGCTGATCCATCTATCAGTAATACTGATTAGTCAGTTTTAATTAATAGTGCGTTATAAATATACGAATTTCGATCGCAGAAACACAATCAATATTGTGTCAATTCCATCGATATATAATTTTAAAATTCAAACATGTCTGGAAACTTCTAACTCAACGCTATAGTTGAAGCAACAAAAAAAAGTGTTGAAAGGAAAAATCTAGGCGAAGACAATTAAAAATAATGTCTAGAACGCTAGAATGATTAGTCTAGGATAATTTTAGGCTGGAGACCCACTGGTCGATGGTAGGCAGACTAGGCAGTTACTGAAGAAGTGTGGCCACCACCTGTTTCGCTGTCACATGGTGCCAGCATGTGCTTGCTTCCGCCAATTGACGCGGCTACATTGTTACACACGATACGACATTTATTTTTTTATTAAAACGATAAAATAATTTGAATCACGTAATAACACTTTTAAACTGCAAAATGTTTCTATTCCGTAAAAAATGTTTATCATATGAATACTTTTTTAGGAATTTGGGTAATTTGATTTCTGTCATTCTGAAAAACAATTCACTAAACATAGTGTGAGTGTGACAATGTGTAATATTGTGAACAGCACTAGCTGTTCGACAATATATGTCATGCTTTGTATTTTCTTATATACTTAGCCTAAATCAAATTCAATTAATACAATTACAAGAACTTTTTGTCAACTTTACAATCTTATATAGTAACGCAAGAACAGGAGTTCAATGGAAACGCTCCCACAATACTTTGACAAATCTTTTAATAAAATGCTTACGGCCACACGGAGAGCGCTAATGCTGATTAATTAACATTTATTACAATTAAAGCTCTGAATGGGTCGCACTGTATTACATGTAACTACATTTATTTCTAACAGATTCATTCATTCGCCTTTGCAAATATTGACCAAATTAGAACTAGATGAAGGAAAATTTTTAAAAGATGTTCATTGAGTTGGTATTTTACCCCGCAGAGTACGTTAATAACTGAGATTTCTATAATTAATTGTATTATTTTAGACGTTTTGGTTGCTTGGACGAGTAGGTATTCCAATTATAATAGAGATCGATGGATAGTATTTAGCATTGTTCCACTTTCATACTATCGAATTTTTGCAATAAGCAAGAAAACTAGTGGCCTTAGTGACCTTTTTTGAGGCGAGAAAAACATCGAATGCTTTCTCTCGCCTAGGGTATGGGGCTTTCCATCCCATATAATAAGTGTGGAAGAGCCATGCTTCGGCACGAATGGGCCTCACAGAAAACCGGCGTGAAAAAACCAAAGCGTTGTGTTTCGCCGTGTGATTGTGGTTACCAGAGGCCCAATCCTTCCCCTTTCCCAATCCCTCCTCAATCCCTAATCCCTAAAAGGTCGGGAACGCACTCGTAACTCCTCCGCCGTTGGTGTCTATGGGCGGCGCTGAGCTTACCATCAATCCATCAACCTGCTCGTTTGCCGGCTAGCAAACCTGGCTAGCCCCCTAAACTGATCACCTGGTGGTAAGCAATCGGCGCCGCCAATGGGCATCCGCAACACCTAAGATCAAGCTGACCCATTTGAGCCGAAGCTTTGCTCTCCTACACTTGGTGACCTTGAGAGATGTTGATGACATGATTCTCTCATATGTCCCCCTCACATTATTTTGCCATTTGCCTGGACTTTCAAAGATACTACCGTGAGTTTGTTCCGGCATTTTTTCTTAGGATAGTCAGAGAGGAAATGCCGGCTAGTTTTTTTATATAATATTTACGTGAAAAAGGGCTGTTTTGGGGCCTATTTACAACAATAAATACATAATTTAATTATATGTGCATTAAAGGGTAATAAAAAAATGTTTTGTTACATTCGACTATCTCTATAGTAACAGTTCTAAACGAAGTGTTCAGAAACAAAACAAAAAGTCGTCAGACTCCATTTTATTCGTAAAAAGTAATCTTATAATCATTTCTCATTCTTCTTTGTATTCAACAAAAAGTTGTATAATTGCTAAAGTTTTGGAAAGTAATAAACTATTTAAACTTAATTCAGACTTTGGTACGACGAGATTACTTAACCGTTTACTTCTTATTAAAGTTGCCCTTTAGCGGTAAAATGTATTTCTAAGGCACCATTTTTTTCCTTACTTACCATTTATATTTCATTCATCATTTCTTTTGCTATATTAGCTAAGTTATGAGCCTTTTCCGAGGTCTTCCAAGATATCCCGTCGGATAAACCTTAAATTGTTTTATATGTTTTTTCTTTGTGATATGGCGACATACGAGCTGTCGGACTACTTGACGGTAAGCAATCGGCGCCACCCATGGACACCCACAACCTCCAATAACATCACTCATACGGTGAAACACAACTCCCTGGTTTCCTTCACGCCGGTTTTCTGGGCGGCCGTGGTACCACTTCGGTCCCAGTTTGACACCATAAGTTCAGAATCAAAATGCCTGGTCTCTGACAAGACTCTCATCATAAATGTTAAGTGGTAATGGTCATGCTGTGTTCAAAAATGTAGATTCCTTAGTCCGACCATCACTTAATCATGTGGTTTGGGAAAATTTCACATAGTCAATAAATCGCTATCCATAATCGCTGCAGTGGTAGACACTCCAACAAACCACAAACACTAATAAAGAACAGTTATCCCATCATTATTATTCCATTAAATACTTCTTCGTTGAATAGAAAAGTTTTTTTTGCGTCCACAAAATTCTACATGTCATGATCAATTAAAAAATCGTTCGCTTAGCCTCATGTCTAAACATTTGATCAATGTATATGCTCTAGATCTTACGATGAAAAAATTTAGACAAAAAAAGTGTATAAGATGAAAGGCTTAGTGTTCAAAATGCCTTGTTAGATTTATCAGTTCTAAGAATTTTAATTACCTATTCGTTGTTGATCGAAACTTATATTCTTTGTTAGTGTTCTAGTATTTGTTGTTATGGTATTATAATAATTTGTATTTTACTTTTAAAGTTTTTATTAAGCCAACAGCTTTGTAGTTGTACCCATATACTTCTATAGAGTCTTTTACTTTAACAAAATTTATGAATTCTTACATATCTGAACAAAATTAAGTACACATATGTCATCACAACATAGTAACAAAGTCGCTTTCTCCATCCCTATATCCCTATGTATGCTTAAATCTTTTAAACTACACAACGGATTTCAATGCGATTGATTTATAGATAGAGTTATTGAAGAGGAAGGTTTATATTGTATAATAACATCCATTAAATAGCGGAGAAATTTAGTATCAGCACGGCACCCTTGTGAAGAAGGGGCGGGTCGCTAATTTGTTTTCTTAAAATGAAACTATTGCTAGAAACCGCAAATATTTCTTCTAATCCTTATTTTTATGGTAGAAGAAGAAGAAGAAGAAAGATGAATAAACAGCAACAAAATGTTGTCTAGTCATTCTGTCTCTTTCACAACTCAAATAGTATCTCTATTGCCATCTCCATCTACATAATGAAATAGGTTTTTTATTTCTAATTGAATACGAATTCTCAAGAAATCAGAGACACGTAAGATTCTATGTTATTTCTTGGAAATCACACCTGTGGTGTCTTTTGAGTGTTTTAGCAATGTGTGCGTAGGTGCAATGAACTATGACGGCTTTTCCTATAAATCTTACGAATATTATTTACCTATTTGATGAAAAACATACTGGTTTGATTCGATAAATACATAAGTTATGAAATGATATAAGCCGGGGTGTGAGTCCTAGCACTATAAGATATAGTACGGCCGTCGTATCTTGGCGAGTCTGAAGTTAGCCGATTAGCTGCGCAGTACACAATTCTGTTCCTAAAAGATCCTTTGCGCAGAGAAACGGCTAACTTCAGACTAGTCAAGATACGACGGCCGTATAGTTCCGCGGCCTCGGCTTGGAGAAGGAGAAGGAACGGGTGGCTTTTAGTCAGTAAGAGTCTGACTAAAGCTCTCACCAATTATTTTCTCCCTTCAAAATAAAACTATATAGTAACTAGTACTTTAAAAAACCAAGAAATGTGCTTAGGTATATTATTGTCAACTCTGATGGAAAAGTAATCTATTGTTTGCACCCTTCAATAATTCTGATCTGAAATTTCTTAGTCGTTAGTTGTAGTAGAGGGCACTTTTCCAAAGAGGCACAATCCAGTCTTTATGTTTTATAACTATGCCTTTGCAGGAGTCTGTGTTCTCCAAAGAGTAAAACAAAAACCTGGGTGTCTTCAAGGCCTGAATAAATAGGTTGCTGTTGCGAGGATAGGCTGGCTCCATCGTAGGTCGCATTATGGCTTACCACAAGACGAGACAGTGGCCAAAAGACGGCCCATTACAAATTAAAAAAAAGACCTAGAATTAATATTAAAGTACCAACCGCTTCTATAGTACTTTCTAGCTCAAACATAACAGTACCTAGTTATTGATTGAATCGGTCTCCACTCACGACATACTCATCAGCAGCTATTCGATACTTAATGCCGAGCTAATGATGACATGCCCTCGTTTATCGAGTTTAGAAAGGCAGTCCAAGTCTGGCTGATGAACTAGGCTCGACAAATATGTGACACTAGACCGACTTTGAAAAGAAGGAGGTCCTATACTAGGCTGGTTTTGGGGTATGTTATGAAGACCATACACGACTTGAGTTTGGTAATGATTTGGCTGTTAATATTTAGAGAATTTTCAAATGTGATGTTTCAAATCTTATCTTAGTTCTAGTAGTCTTAAACCAAGACTCATTTAGCTTATTCTTAGAAAAGTTGTCTAAGATATCAACGATATATTACTTTAAAATAATATTTAAAAATATAAAATAGGAGCCAGCCGGTAGCGGGAGCAAGGTCCAAGCCACCGGTGGTTAGGGCTCCAGAGACAGAAAACTTAATACAGTCTGGGGTCTGCTAATTCGGTAGCTGACATAACAATACACAACACCCGTCTGGTCGGAGAATCCTCCCTTTTCAATTGAGGATGAGGAACTTTCCACCCTGTTCTCTTATAGGTACCTCTAAAATTTAATTCTAACCTCTATAATCGTGTCAAGAGAGAGTGAGATTACCATTGTCATATACACTGAAAAGGGTGACAAAGAAACCCACCTAGCAACACAATTCACATAAAAAGCACTAATAATTCCGATCCATATGACATCATAGAACAAAAAAAGAATAATTCAGATACAAGACATTTCTATCACCACGACGTAACGATCAGGTGGTTGACAGTACGACAGCTCATCAATTATCCCCTGGCTTGACACTCCGTGTGTGTCTAAATGACAAAATACTAGCTAAAATCAACCTTATGTCTTTGTAATAGAAACATAACATATTAGCTATTAATAAGATTTTTTTACCTAACCCAGTAGGCTAGGTGTCGTTGACCGCAGTTTTTGTGGTTCCAAGAATCATTGAGTATTGTTTCCATTAATTATAATGTTGGTCTAATTAAGGAGAGCTGCGTATAAAAGAAATATCGTAGCTCAAAGTTCATGGTAATTATGTATTTAATATCTATAATTATGTGCCACACAAGTGTTAATGTTGATTGCTACATCTGAACTAGCGTCTTATTATTTCTTTTATTGAATATGTTTGAAAAATCATCGTCAACGTTAATATTTATAATGGACTTGGTTCGGGCTTGTACTGATGTTGTTTGCACAAACGCAGTCATAAACCGCTGCTCCAGCTAGCAGCAGAAAAAGGAACGGGGCAGGATTTTAGTCATTACGTATCTGAAACCTTCGTGCTACATACACTGCAGGACAAATCATTTGGCGTGTTCCCCCTTCAAGCACTTCCCATTTGGGGGAACAGATAAATATTACTTAAGTGGTAATATAAAATAAAGACTTCATTTCAGACACAAAAGTATTTCCAATTTTATAGCTTCACTTTTCTGTCCATAACATTGTCATCTTTGTCCGTTTGTCCAACAACCTATTAAAAGTGATATGGTATTACAATGAAGAAATCTTAACTGGTTTGTGACTCTGATGAATCCCCTCTCCCCCCAAAAAGTCCAGAGTTTTTTCTAAATATAACCGGAGCTATAGTGAATTTTCCCCAAAAAAAGACCCGTTTGTTCACGACAGAGCTCTTAGATAATGTAACCAGAACCATAGTATAAACTAAGTGGAATATACGACAACTTTTTAAAACATAAACTAAACTTCTGAGCACGTCAAAATACATCTAATTGGTACTTGAAACTCTTATTGGTACTTATTAGGCTCATAAAAACTTATGACTTGAGATTTGAAGCTTTGATCTTAAAGACATTCCAGCAACCCTCATTGAATGATTAGGTCACTTCAGAGTTAAGACAGTTGAAAACCGTGCTTCCATTATTTAATTCCACGTAAATTTTTCATTTATATATGTGTAAGTAAAACATAATAAAAATATACTTCCATCTTTACAAATTTGTAGGCTTTTTTGTAATAGGAAAACCATCTAATAACTTCTCTTGCTAGTGTGGGGTGAGAGGTAGTGTCAGACTCTTACTGACTAAAAAGCGTAGAGAAGACTCACTACTTATGAGCACAAGCTGTTGATGTATAAAATATAGTATCAGCCCTAGGCTCATACCCGCCTGGGGCTGCGTCAGTAATAGTCTAACGCTATCTTCCGTCTGAACCAGGGCTAGAGTCCGGGGTCCGCGGCCTCGGCCTGAAGCAGGAGAAGGAACGGGGGGCTAGTCAGTCTGACACTTATTCTCGCCTCACCCTGGGCAGGAGAAGTCATTTAATGAATCTACTCTGTAAAAAAGGGTTAATATTGATTTTTCCCCTCAAAACAAAGCCAATCATAGTATAACGAGTAAATTTGTATCCCGGATTCAGCTCACGAGAAATCTGACATATGCAGTTCACAAGTGAATGCGCATTCCACATTCTCGGAATAATGTCGCGCGTTCATACAACGGAAGACCTTTCACTTTATACTTCTTATGTTTAATTATATATTTACATACGGAACCACATACCGAATACAATCGCTGGTCGGTATTACTGTTCAATTCCGCGTATCGCCAAATTACCTAACGGATGTTGTGCGCATTGAGGTGTTACAGACATGTGAGGTGTTATCAATCAAATTGGGTAGTTTCCTAGGCCAAAAATAAATTAATTCGTAGTTTCAATACAACAAAATATTAAAAAAATAACTATACTTTTATTCATCGATCGATCAATACACTAAGTTTTAGATATTTTTAGCTAATAATAAAGAAATAAATAAGCTATTCGTCGCAAAAATACTATGGCGTCGTAACTCAGTTTTGCAAACTTTCTTAGAAAAGTATAGTTTTTGACATTTGGATAAAAGTATTGAATTTGACTAGTTGGAAACTACCGTATAGCAAGAAAAGGTACTAATGATATGTGTTCTGAAGTAGATATGATTGAGACCAGTTACAACATGGATACTAAAATATTGGCAGGGGTACACGAATAAACTCACAAGTCTTATTTGGGATTGGCATTTTGTTGACTACAAGCTACTCTTGCGTTTCACCCACTGCTCGGCTCCTACCGGTCGTAGCATGATGTTTTAATCGCCTATAGCCTTCCTCGATAAATGGTCTGAAAAAACAAAAAGTGTTTGTGAAATTCAAACCAGTAGTTTCGGATATTAGGGCGTTCAAACTAACAAATTCTGCAGCTTTATGATATTTGAGGTATACATAGATTAAGTATCATGCTCCTCGTATAATCAAAAGTTACCCTAGATTGTGACTTTTATAAGCAAATTATAAATATTGTATGACAAACTGTGTAGGTACCACCAGAAGATCAGAACCAGGAAAAGATGAATACATGGTATAGCAAAAAACTACATTGCCAGCGGATCAACCTATACCAATCTATAAAAAAATCTTTAATCAACTTCAAACTACATTATTTGACAACAAAGTCGAAAATCGATAAATTTTTTTGAAAATTGTGGTAAGTTTATACCCTCGTATGTACTTAAAACAAATAAACCTGCAGGTATGCGCGTACGCATTCCTGCGCGTGCGCCGCTATGGGAGCCGGCGAGCGAGCTTTGACGCTAAACATACATTAGAGTAACTATAATAATGCGTTATTTTAGTGTCAGGTTGTTTGTATTTAGTTATTGTGACACGAGACATCAATTTTAATCTATATACTACCAACTGTTGGATTTGAAGAGCTTTGGCTACTATAATTAGGCAAAATGGACCTTATGAATCGAATCACTTCAATTAAGACACATATTTTTTTGTGAATTTAATTGCATCTACTTTTTGCCATAAACCAAAGTGTAACAGGATTAAAATCGTGTAATAAATGAGGCACATATCACAAAACCTAAAAAGTGAAGCTTATAAATTATAAATACTTTTATGTCTCAAATAAAGACTTAATTATATCACCACTTAAGTAGTATTTAATTTCCACCGGAGGCATAGGTTCACTTCTTCCCTCAAGTCCTTTAAACTAGTGTGTGTCCAAAAATGTTGCTGATCACTTACCATCAGCTAACACGTCTTGTTCCACCCTTATCTTGTAAAGAAACACTTGATCGATGAAAACATAGAAGACTCCCCTTTATTTATGGAAAAGAAGAGATTTACATCTCATACACTACTTATTATACAGGGTGTTGTCAAATCTTTAAAAATACTTTTTTCAACTCTATAAATGATTAACGATATGTCTTGACACTCAAAGCCTACATAGTCTATAGAGATATTGTGTAACGCTATAATTTTCAAATCAATGGATTTAAAGACTTAAGTTTAGTTTTATAATGGCATTTTTAAATCCTGGGATCGAAATCATGTTTGATTTGGTTTTTGCTGGCTTATCTTAATGGCTTCTTTTATGAGGGGAACAACAGAGGGAATCAATTCATCGTTTTGGCTAATAACTCGGATCGTAACATAGTGACATTGATTTCTAATAATGTTTATGAATTTGAAAATGTTAATCCTTTTACTTGTCAAAGAAACTTTGAGAATTTTTTTATCTACTACAAAACTTAGCAGTTTTCATTCTCAATATTCAATTCAGATACGTACATATGCGCCTTTTTTTTGTCAGGAGAAAATCATCAAATGACTTCTCCCGCCCAGGGTTAGGCGAGAGAGAGTGTCACACTCTTACTGACTAAGAACCCCCCCGTTACTTCTCCTGCTCTGGGCCGAGGCTGCGGTGACTCATTGCGCTTATACCGCAACCCCGGCTACAACCACGTACTTACGCGCCTGTATCCATCAACTTAATTAGTTATTCCTCCTGATAAAGTAACAATTTTTTTCCTGAAAACGAATCGTTTCGCACGTGTGGATAGAATATCAACCACGAAGTGAAACTTTTGCCTATTACCTGGTGAATGGATGAGAGGAAATCAAGTTATGAAATCAAACTCTCCGAAACGTATCCGTGCCACGTGGCACATAGTTCATTCGAATTAAATAACAGTACAAAAGGTCTGAAAAGGGGACTTTATCGGATTAGTAGATTATTATTTGAAGTTTTGTCACACAAAATGCGACAAAGAAGCTATTATAAAAGAAATCCGACACATTGTAACAGAAATTGAACCTTATTAGAAATCCCTGTACTTACGCGTACGCGTCATCAACAAAAGCAAAGCACAGCTGGGGTTGCAGGGCAAGCGCAATATGGTACTTCGGCCCCGACTTAGAGCAGGAGAAGGAACGTCTTAAGTCAGTAAGAGTCTGACAATCGCTCTCGGCTCACGATGGGCGAGAAAAGTCATTTGATGATGAAGAATGATCAAAACCATTTTCTCAAGTGAAATTCAAAGTCTAGACAGAAAAAAAAACTCTACAGTGTAAAGTCAGCTGCAGAACATGACATCATACTCTTAGTCGGGCATCGAACTAACGAAGAGTTTCCTGTGTTAATGGACGGACATTCGTATGCGATAATGTAAGACCTTACTAAGGGCAAAAGGGATTACTAATTAATGCGAAATTGGTGCCATTGACCTCCAACCGATAATGTTTACTAATGCAACCAGAAACGCAACATTGATCGATTGAAGAATTACAAGTAATAAATTTAAAAGGTCTCGGTGATAAGCGTGTTTATATAACGTCGTTAAGTTCAAAACAAAACCTAATTCAGTGGTTCTTGTACTTAATTTAATGACTGTGTGAATGAGAGACAATTAACAGCCAAATATTCTGTCTCAAAGAGCCAGTAGACCACCACATATGGGGCCTAACATTGCCAATGCTTAGCCGAGGTCGCGTATCAAGCGCAATAAGGCACCGCGGCCTCGGCCTGCAGCAGAAGAAGGAACGAGGAGAGTTTTAGTCAGTAAGAGTCTGACAAGCACACTCGCCATACCCTGGATGAGAGAAGTAATTTGATAATGTTCCCTTCACAAAGAAAGCCAAATTTTATGTGGAAAGATTTTACTTGCAAGTTGATTCCTAAGAGTTTTAAAAGGTTTTCCCTAACATTCCTAGGACAATATCGCAGTTAGGTTTTTAATAATAACGGTGCAATGGCAAAAGCTTCATAGATAATATTCCCTTTGCTCAGTATAGTAGTAATACATAGTACCTACAAGTGACACAACTTTCGATGTTGTGACGTCAAAACACACACACGATTGCAATTTATATCTCACGAAGTTTTACTTTGTTTATTTCGAACTAGCTCTCTCCTGGGGATTTACTCGTGTACTCCATTCCTATACGAGATTCACACCGTAAAGAGATAGTCAATTAAAACTATGTAAACAAGCTAAATAGATATTCTTACTATCCCAAAGTTGTTTAAATAATCCTTCCCCTTCAGGGGGTGCAGGGAAGGGTTTTCCCAATCCCTAAATCTCCATAACCTCTTAACCTCCATAACCCCCGGTAACGCAATTGCGACAATTCTGTTTTTGCGGATGTCCAAGAGTGGTGATGGCGGTGAGGTCCATCAGCATTCCGTAAATAATTTAAGACAGGACTGCAGGACTAAAACCCTTTTTCCACATTAATGGGTTAAGAAAGAAGAAAATACCTACTTGTTACCAACTTTGCTCAGCTAACCTAACCTAACACTGTTCTATAAGCAATCCAATCTTCAGAAATAAGAGGATGGTCATCCAAAAATAGATAGATCGTTCTGTACAGTTGTTACTTTGCCACAAGTTTTCCTACCAAAATGATATTCACATAAATATTACTCGGCGTATATGGTAGATTGCCAAAAAACTTGGCGAAACTTTTTCAATAAACTTAGCCGTTTTCCTATTACATATCTCTTGTGTTTGCCCTTCAGTTATACGTTCTAGTTAGCGCAACTATTACTCAAACGGTTGCGGCATACGGATCTATTTGGACCTTGACAATTATCCTGACAAATAGGATCTTATGTTACCTCCATTAGTTAAGAAAAGGATTATTGGTTTTACAAACAAAAGTGTTATTTTTGTACGAAAGTCTACGCTGAGAGACCAGACGAGATAGCTAAAACGAATATCAGTCTGTACTAGTTTACAAAAAACACCTTTTTTATAATGGTAATATAGATACCAAGAGTCAAATTGGTTTTAAACATGATAATCAGGCGATTTTGTATGAAATGCCAACGACTTCTCAAAACAAAAAAAAAGTTTAATTCCATCTACTTAGTGAGTCACTTTGTTTTAAGAAGTTTTAAATACTTAATTGCGTCATGAGAAAAGCCTTGAAGTAGGTCTTTTAGACCCAGACAGGCTAATGATGATGCGACGATGATGACATACTCAAAGCAGTATAATAAACAAACAAGAGGTCTAATTTAAATAGTGCAGACAATTTTTTATCATATCACTCCCACTAAAAACTCAATGAGAACCCAAAAAACTGTTAGTTCAAACTCAACGACCGAAACTTACTTAACACAATTTTTGCCGCCATTTTTTCCCGCCATGATGTAAGCGAGGTCGTCGCCCCAACACCTGTTGCTTATGTTTTTTTTTTAATCATGTCTGCGTTGGGCACTGGTCTATTAAGTATTAAGCACTTAGTTTTTATTATAACCTCTTAGTTCATTATTGATTTGTGGTCAGGGAAACGTATTGCGTTAGTTGGTGGTGTCAGATGGCACTGAAAGTGGACCAGAAAAAACCCCAACATTATTGTATTGAACTTAAAAACATAGAATAAAAAACAGATTCAAGGGATTATCAAATATTTTGGCAACAAAACTACGAACAATGCGGTTACTTTTGTTTTTAAAGTCATAAATAAGGTTCGGATCGTATCCAACACTGGATTTGAAGCAAAAGTTAAAGGCTTTAGAGAGATAAATGCGGGGTTTGTAACCGAGAATCGATCTGTATCCCCATGAAAAGGGGATTAGGGAGTTTCTCAAAGTATAGATTCACCTTTTGAGATGTATGAAATTTTAGAAGCGTGTTGTCAACATCGAACAAGTTCTGATCGCTTGATTTTATGCAGAAAGGTTCTTATAGCAAAGTTTTTTTCTTTCATTGCTTTCGAAGGTATGACATTAAAAGTTCTAAGACTGGTGAATTCTCGATTTAATTCCTGGGTCAGGCAAATATTAACTGGGTTTTCGATCAATATAGTTTCTCAGTAATAGGTTACAGAATCATTGTAGACATTACAATTTGATTTTCTCACCCTTTTCCGTTATTTTACATGAGACACATTACAAAACTAGCGAAAATAATTATATACAATTTTGTCAGCATCTTAGCTTACCCTTTTGGGAAAAGTGGAACGTGTCTTGTTATATGCGTAATGTAGTAATTTCTGTATTTCAAGTAAATAACTCCGATTTCTCAACCATAATAGTAAATAATAAAGCAATTTACATCGCAACCGAAAAAGTTACAAGAAAAAATTGTTTTGTGTACAGACGCCATCATATCAAGCTAGTCCAAACTCAAATTTCTTCATTCTATTGTAGACTTTGCTAGTGAATAATATAGTTCAAATTGTAATAAGGAAATTTGGGAGTAGCTTGAAGTTCAGTGTCTCCGTGCCACCACGCTTGATCTCGTGTGTACGGTCAGGTTGTTGCCATATCAGATTTCAAAACATCCTGTCGATGCATCCTTGATTGTGTTCACACAGACTTTTATTTTTTTCTATCACTTATTCTTTAAGAACACTTCACTGATCCTTGGAGTAAAGGGAACAAAGCTTTGAAACGAAATTTTGCTCTTATGAGCTTTCTCAATTATAAAAAACATTGTTAATCTTATATTCTTCACTAATATATGGTCGGGAAGAAAGATATTCATTAGCGTAATGATTGAAATCAATGTAACAAACCACTGATTAATGACCTAGTATTCATTGACATATTATTATACAGATCAAATATGTTATAATGTGACATTAAAATTATACCTAAGTTACCTTTAATTTTATTTCGTAATCACTTTTTTATCATCATTTATTAAATTCAATTTAAGTGTGAGAGAGCCAAGTTTCGGCACGAATGCGCGAACGCGTCGACTCGTCCGGTGTAGTACCACGGCCTCGCAAAAAAACCGGCGTGAAACAATCACAGCGTTGTAAATCGCCATGTGAGTGAAGTCACTCAATGCCTTACAACTCGACAACAGCAACGCATTTCATCATCATCATCAGCCTATAAATGCCCACTGCTGAGCAAAGGCTTCTCATACGGAGAAGGTTAGAGCATTAATCACCACGCTTGCTCAATGCGGGTTGGCAATTTCAAACTTATAAGTCCAGGTTTCCTCACTATGTTTACCTTCACCGTGTGTCATGCAACGCATTTATTACGCGGGTATTATATATTGCGGGTATCCATGGGAGGCGATTGCTTACCATCAGGTAATATAGGTATTACCTATATTACCTGATTTGTTATTACCTAAATATAATAAAATAAAATTACCTAAGATAGTTTGCCGTCCTACCATTTAAAAAAGAAATATCATTGTCCAACAAAATGCCTCCTCAACCAACTGTTAAACTCCTCACAAACTTCAACGAAATAAAGCTGTACTATCACGCCCCTACAAAACATTGTGATAAGCTGCACAGCCATAAAGTTCCCTCTTCAAGTTAGTTTTTAACCACGTCCAATCTAAGAGTATGATCTCTTTACATCGACGCTTTCGGAGGCTCTTCCAAGTTCACTTTTATGAGTTTTTAAGTGGCCATTATGACGATAGAAGGCCGAACTTAATGTCTCTATGCTCAGTCTACGATGCTCGGAGTCGTGCACGGAAATTTTCTTGTGCTGCGTTCAGATTGCGTTTTACTATTTAAGACGAGCGTGTCATATTTTTTAGATATTGTGCGCTGAAGTGCTGTTGTATTTAAGGTGCTTTCTGTATGTCTTTGGCGTTTTCTTATTTCTATTCTTTTTTTTACTTGCAATAAACTAGTTATTGCCACCTGATAGTAAGCAGTGATGCAATCGTTGAAGTTAATTTTTTTTGAATTTTATATTTTACTCTGTTATTCCTAATGAAACATGTTACAAATATAATTGGCGGGTTAGTTGCAAGCAGAGGTCCGCCTGACCTCTGAGTTTATTTCGGATTTCTTCTCAGAGTCAGGCGGGAAATGCCGTCTTCATCTAGTTTTTTTTTATAATTTCGACGTGTTAAAATGATGTTGTATAGCCTATTTGGAAAAGTTTCATTATAAATTCATAACAATTATAAAATCTTTTTATTTATTTGTGGTGGGCGATAATTTTACTTTCTCACCTCAAATAAAAAATATTTATTTTGTAAACATCGACTATAAGCCACCGTGTTACGCGTTTTATGTCACAAAATAAAAGATTACATCAATAACGTGCACGCATTTGTAATCATTAATCACAAAGAAAAAGTACCTGTCCGTTTGAGCCCCTACTTTTGTCTTTATTGATTCCAATTAGTTCCCGATGACTAATAGTGGTTCTGTTTACTGGCGCGAGTTACTCGACTGATACAAATGCGCCTCAAACAAGTTTGAAGTATGAAATGTCTTCCAGGATGTGGTGACACTGTAATTTTTTTTTTTTTTTTAACTCTGTGCCGCTGATGACACGAAATTGTTAGGTAACCCGATAGTTACTGTCATAAAATAACTGCTTACTGTATTGTAAGTTTCGTGAGAATATTTCTAAACGCACATTTGACACTTTGATAGTACAATTCGCTCGTTAGTGCGACTGATTGTTTGTGTATCACGATAAGTGGCGCTAGTTTTTCAATTACCCTCTTTTCTTTGTAATATTTGTTGATTTCCCAACTTGGTCTCGTATTACGGTGATCATCATTTTTGCGTTTTGTTTTCTCACTTTCTAAGTGATTTTGAATGTTTACATTATTTGCTAAATTGTTGTAACAACTTGTCTTTAACAGAAAAGTGGACATTCTTGCGATTGTTCCGTTTTCGAAATTGGATCGGACGCCACAGTAATGAAAGTGCCTGTAAAAATGGCACATATTATTTTGAACTGTAAACTATACGTTTAAAAAATAATGGACTATTTAAAAAAAACCTTGCCCCCATTAGGATTTTCTTCTCTTTTTAAGGTGCAGTTACAAACATACATTTTCACAATTGAAATTGTTGTTCCGGGTCTGGACCCGGAACAACAATTTGTGGATCACACAAAGAGTTGTTCCGTGCGGGAATCGAACCCGCGACACGTTGCACGGCAGCCAGTTGCCCAGCCACCGCACCAACCGTGCAGTCGCAATTGAATGCTCATAAAATCATTCTCAGCCGTAATGCCTATGTCTGAATCTGACTACAACCACCACAAAAACTTCACTATATTAAAAAACAACAAAAACATGGCCGCCAAAAGGCCACGGGTACAAACTACATAATAGACTCAATATGACAAATGAACTGCGTATTAATTTCCCTGTCAATACTAGGGGAGCACGACTACTTAATTTTTCACGCCTACGCGAACAACTTACCAATAAAACTAATGTATTTCCTTCCCTTCCTTCCTTGACATAGAATTCATTATCGCGTAATTTCACAAATTACAATACTGAAACCATTATATAAATGTCTTTGATGTTTGTTTGTCTTTTTTTGTACCTATTTAGGGTCGAAATTACCTTGCACTTCATTATATAAGTTACGTGTGTTTTGTTAGTTCAAAAATGTCACCAACTAACTTTTTCGCACGTACATACACCGTCATTTGTTTTTCTAACACTTTTCCTCAACTCTTTTCTTAGACTGATTACGTAATCCCTCGGCCGTAAGCAATTTTAAAGTTTGCTTTATAGTACAAAGAATTTCTAAAAAATACTTCCTTAAGAAAGTTCCAGAACTTGGATATAACACATGTTTAATTTACAAAAGAGGAACTCATAACCAAAATATTGTTTGTTTTTATTTAGTAATAGGAAGGCATTTGGCCTATCGCGCCTGGTGGTAAACGATGATGAGACCGGCGATGGAGCACGCCTATCTATAAGCAACCTATTCACCTAGGCCTTGAATATACCCAGGTATACCTTATACCCTTCAAAGAAGACAGAAAAACTTCATTATGTCAATTGCTGAAAGAATAATTAAACTTTTTCGTTGTCCTCAGGTCCATAGAAGTATGGCTGAAGACTGGTCGTCGTCACAGCGAGATCCTGGCTGAACAGAAACTCAGTGAAGGCCAGCTACGGAAACCAGATTCGACCATCATATTCTGGTTGAAATGCGAACAGGTTAGTTGCCTTCTTCCTCTCAAGGAGGACCACTTTCATTATAATCACCTATATATTTCAAACGTTCGTCGCATTCGCATACTTCGATGTTCTAATTAACTTTATAACAAGATAACTTTAATCCAAACACATTGTGACTTCCATCTAAACCCTTGAATACCAAAACCAAATATGTACTTTCTCAAAAAACAAAGAAAACGTGAAAAACGTCCGTCACTGAGATACTGAGACATTTTTTTTATAAAACTTCCAGCCCCCCACCGACAGGTGTCGCTGAATTAAACTTATTATAATAATTATTAAACACAGCGCTTCCTGCGTTCCCTACAATTTATGGTTGCATGGATAGCGAGCATTTTCTTGTAATTGCCAGTCATTTGTCCAATGTTTTTATTGTACTTTGTTAATCAAAATTGCGTCACGTATACGTTGGTAATGATATTTTAGCTTTACTTTAGGCTACCTAAACAGCAAGCACTAATTACATGGTCACTCATACAATGTCCTCCTATTTAGTAGGGCGTACCTACCATTGCCAAAAAACAAGAGACAAGCGTTCCTTTTTTAAACTTGTTTTAGATAATAAAGTGAAGTTACAATTTATTGGTCTACCTTTGTGTTTTTAATAATGATTTTGTAGTTGCGTACGGTATATTTTACCTAAGTAAATGCTTACTAATTAGGTTAAAGACACACATGTCTTATTTCCCATTCTTTTCGATTATAATCACAGGCTTTGTAACCATCTATTTAAAATATTCAAAGCTCTTACACAGACATTAAGCTACAAATAAGAAGGCGTCTATCAATTAATCCTGTTACCCAACCAATAAACTATACTAATGGTATTCATGACATTTCTAATACACCTTTTATCTACTAACATCTAATAAATTACGACATTAAAGAAAATAAAAAAGCGACAAACATAGAAAATACTTCAACAGGTTCTAAAGGATTGATAACGTAAAAAGTTGCGTTAAGCCCAAACGCGCGTGTTAACGGTTAGCACCTGATCTCAGAACACGAACAAATAGTGTTTGCATCCGTAGTGCGATTATCTAAATGCATTAATTACTATAGACTCACCACTCATATGTATGGAATAAACAAGTTATTTATAAACTAAACACATCGATATTTTAATGCGGCATGTGCAAGGGTTGGCGTAGCTCCCTTCGTAGTAAATTAAAATATAGAAAATCGAGACAGAAGTTACATTTGTAACAGATCTAGGTGTGAAAATTTTGCAGGTTTCCATGACGTAATGAAATGTAAAACGGACAGTGGCCGAATATTTTGCCGGTCAATGATATTGCTTTTATTAATTAAAAGGCGCTTTGAATAAAATTATTTATAAGTTACTAGCTACTCTCGCGCGCGAGCGTGATGTTTTATAACCTATAGCACTCAGGAATATTGTAGCTATCTATCAGTGAAAGAATTTTGGCAATCCGACCAGCGGTTCTAAAGTTCTTTATAATATTAGTATAGATTATTTTTTGTTCCAATACAGAGGAAGTATGAACGTTGAAATAAAAGCGATTAAAACAATAATTTAACAGAATATGTGATATTATATAAAAATAAATTAGAATAAAACGTTGTATTATCATAATAAAACATTTCGACAATCTATTTTCCTGCTCATTTTACGAAACATTGTGGAACTAATAGAAATAGTTTAATAAATAATCAAGTAACACTTCTGCAAGTCCCTGCATACTACCGCGCAGATGCGCCGGCGCAGCACCTGCCAATCTCGGCGTGCGCGCAGGTGAAACTGTGTTTACGTTTTTTACATCCCTGCGCATCGACCTTCGAGAACGAGCGATTAATAACGTTACTTTGTTGCTGTCTTGTTTAGTTTAATTGAGAATTTAGGGTTGATACAACATATGGCCTTATACTGTTGTCCATCGATGTTATGTGTAGGTGTAAAGTAGTCAATTAGGTGTTTTTCTCGGTCAAAAATTTATTATTTCAACTCTTTAATTATATTTCTTTCCTAAAAAAGTCGTGGTGACCCGGAGGTTGAGGAGCCCGCTTCTCATGCGTGAGGGTGAAAACCTGGCAAGTACCAATGTGACTTCTTCCGTGTTATAAGTACTTTCTATGATTATTTAGACGAAGAAGGTACATACGGTGAATGTAAACGTCGTGAGAAAACCTGGGCTAATTTCTAATTATAAGTTTGAAATCGCCAAACCGCACTGAGCAATCGTGGTGATTAATGCTCAAACCTTCTCCGTGTGAGAAGAGGTGCTTGGTCAAGTGTGAGCACTTATGAGCTGATGATGTAATCGTATTTCATTGACTGTGTTGGTGATGCTATTCAATTATTTTAAATTTCTATACATAAATAAGTATGGTTTTTGAATGAACTTTGAAAATATCTGTCAGGAACTTAAATGTCTCTCTTGAAACTGGATTAGTGTAACACGCCAATTTTACTATACTGATACGTGCACATTATCTTACAGTAATAAATGATGACTGATTTTTTTTACGTCTTTATAGTAGATGGTATTAAAATTGTAATTAATTATTTGAGAAATAACGGGCAATTCGGTATTCAAAATGCGTTAAAATGAGAAACACCAATTTAGTTGCAAATTTTTTATAATAATAAGTTTTCTCCAGAACGGAACATGGCTTTCAAAGTCCCTGTATGCGTTTCTTTCATATAACAAAATGATTTATAGCGTCCAATGTCGCTTATAAAACAGGTGTTTAACAAAAATAGATTGTTTCAAATTTGTTACAATATTTCCTTAATAAACACTACAATAACAATTAATTTACAGTGAGTGAAAGTAAAGGAAAGTTAAATGTCAACTTATATTTTAAAAAAAGAATAAGTACGCATATACATTTCAAATTGGCCGAATGAATAACGAACTTTGCACATGATATAGAATAAAATAGTCTTATAATATTATCAATATTTCACTTTTGATAACTGAAACACGTTTACTTGGAAATAGAAATATAACGAGGCACACCTGGCTTAATTATATTTTTTTTAGAATACCCTATCACGCAAGGGCGGCGCTGTATCTTAACTAATTCGCATTCGGCACTAGAGTCGTGTAACCTCTTTAGTAGCGCACCTTTTGCGGCATAGTCTGTGGCGCAGCCATTAAAAAATGCTAATGTCATTGAGTTCCCAACTTCGATGTTACAAGCTCAACATACACGATAATTGCATTTTTTTTTCGATATTGAATCTTGTGTATATTTCATTAGCATTTTTAATATGCACAGTTCTTTGCAGTGTGTAGCGGTATTTTATAAGCTACAAGCAAAGAGGTTCTCCTGCAGTTGTTTTTCGTGTTCAGTTTGTATAAAATAATGTATTAGTGAGCTTGTAAAACATATATTTTTTTAAAGAGCAGCTATGGAGTTTCCTTTTCGTTCTTCTCCATTCGAACCTACACTTTTGCACGAGCACCTAGCTTCACCGAGGAACTAATTAACAGACTATAATAATATTATATTTTGACGTTTCAAAAGTACCTTTTTATGGTTTAGTTGGAATTAATTATTGACTTTGACTCATGTTTTTCTTTGTTATGTCAACTTTTACTTAAAAACGTATGTCTTCTTGTAATAAGCTCAAATGGAAAAGTCGACTATAAATTATATCATCGACGAAATGATAAATTCTAGCAGAGAAATTGACAAAAACGATCCCCTGTCGGACGAAACGTAGAATATCATTCATTTTCGAAGTCTTAAAATGCTATTAAAACTTTAATAGCACATATGTATTTCAGTATAAAATACCAAACTAACAATTCCTATAACACCATCACCGACTAATGCGCAGGCGCAAGTCCTATGTGTCACGTGACATTCCCGATATAGGCACAACAACACGGACGGACAGACGGCCACTTTTTACTTGTATTCTAAGCAGATGCAGATGGTCAGTTATAATAATTTACTCGCATAGAGTAGAGAACAGGTGTTTTCTAATATGAGTTCGTATTTGTTTTAATTTTTTATGAATATTTTCTTATTTAACTTAGTGCCTAGTTTTAAATGACTTGGCACCTCTTTTCTTTTTTATGTTTTGCTACTTTGTTGTATGTAGTATTTACGGGTCTGTGGTTTCACTCGCTTATTCGTCTTTCTTATCCAATTAACTGTTCTCACAACTGGAGAAGACCGCCAAATCAGAAACATCTTTAGTCGGCGTTTTTCGCTCAATGCCGTTCATCACTGTGAGACCCTGGCGTCGCTTGAAACTTGTCTAGTTAGCCCGTCAATTCTTTCTTCTCATCAATGCGAATCGTAAACTTATCTAAGTTGAGTTTTTTAGTCAAAGACAAAGTTTTGGATTAGTTTCAGTATCTGTTAGTATTGAGGAATCTCTGAAGTTAAAAAGAAATATTTTTTATGTAATAAGTCGGCAAACGAACAGACGGATTACCTGATGGTAAGCAATCAGCGCCGCCCATGGACACCCGAAACGGGGGAGTTACCAGTGGGTTGCCGACCTTTTAGGGATAAGGGATTTGGAGATTTAGGGGTTGGAGAGGGGAAAGATTGGGCCTCCGGTAACCTCACTTACACGGTGAAACACAGCGCTGTGGGTGTTTCACGCCGGTTTTCTGTGAGGCCGTGGTATCACTCCGGTCGAGCCTATTAGAAATCCTATTAGAAAAACCATAAAAATATTCAACATTAATTACACTTTAGTTCAATAATTTAATGATACCTATAAGGAGATATCAAGATGAATAAGTTTTCTATTTGATATAAAAAAATATGGCTTCACAACGTGCTAGTTCATGCAAATTTCATAGAAAACTGTCGTTTATAACATTTCTCAAAAACTTACTTACTTACTTGGACTTACTTACTTATGAATCATAAGTAATCATAACTAAAATCTAAATCTTTGAATAACATAAGGTTTGGTTGGGTTAGGTTAGGTTTATTATCTCTGCTACAAAAATCTTTAGATTTATGATCTCTGCTAACTTTTAAAAATCAAAATGCTCCCTAAATATGCTAGCGACCTTGTGTTCTAAACACGATTAGGTATTTCTGAATTAGCAACAGCTTATCACTTTGTGGCCTTCCTAATATTCCTAAATATTAATTAGTACATTAACCCAATCGTGCCTATTACACTCTAATTAACTCCATAATTGTCCAAATATTGATAACGTTACTAATTATGGATGTAGTCTGTCTGCAAAAATGTTTAGGGCCTGTTTAACAATGTCTGGATAGCCGCTATATACCAGATTTTGAATGTAGAACATATTTTTATGAATTATGTGCCTTTTAAGTTTATCTGGAACTTATGAAAAGTTGGGGAACAGGCTCTTACTATACAAACAACCTATACAAATTACTATATTAATTCATCCTAGCAGGGGTTGATGGTGCGAGCCCAATAATGTGCCGCAGCCCACCTGACTGGAGCAGTAGATCTGGAGCCTGGAAAGGGACGGGGTAGTTGTTAGTGCAAGTAAGTCGTAAGGTTATCATCATCAGCCTATAAGTGCCCACTGCTGAGCAAAGGCCTCTTCTCACACGGAGAAGGTTAGAGCATTAAGCCTTTCACTGCCGACAGACAACTTGCTCAATGCGGGTTAGCGATTTCAAACTTATAACTAGAAATTATAAGTCCAGGTTTCCTCACGATGTTTACCTTCACCGTTTGTCAGTGGTGTCTAAATAATCATAAAAGCGTGTAAGGTTTTGATACTCTCGCTCTCTCTCAGTCTTTGCTTGACTAATTAATTCTCATGAGTAAATTGAAAGAAATCGTAGTTTTAGTCATAGCAAAAAGCTACTAAATGAAGCAGGTAATGCGAAATCGTGAATCTCCTATAGCCATAAAACCAGTGTCCGAGTATGAAGCCACGATTGATTAAGATCAAATAATACCACTGCTTGTTACCAACATATGCAAATATTACTAGGATGACACCAAACATTTACCAGTGTATAATTATGAATGACAAATCATTAGATCAGTTCAATACTCGATTGTCGATTGCCTATCAAAGAGCTTCTAAAAATCCTAAACATAATATCACTTTAAAGCCTCAAGGTGCGCAAGCGCAGCCTTAACACAAGCCAACAATACTTAACGCCTAAGCTACACACCTGTAGTAATTTCTTATTTTTCATTATAAATACCAAATTCCTAAGACAACACCTTGGGGCTATTTAATCTTGTCCATTAATTTATGCTAAACGCATGTTAGAACTTCAATAATTCTAATTATCTTCATCATGTAACCATCAATAATTATTTTTTGCAATTATACCTTTTACACTTAACAAAGGCTTTATTCCTTTTGTTTTAAGTCAGGTTTTCGAACAGTGGATGTGCTTTAATATCGTGGTCTTATTTTGCATAGTAATGCAATTTCAGTTTTACATGGACAAAATATGCGATTGGGCGTCAATAGAGTT
The DNA here is from genome assembly GCA_902829305.4 of Spodoptera exigua. Classification (NCBI taxonomy): domain Eukaryota; kingdom Metazoa; phylum Arthropoda; class Insecta; order Lepidoptera; family Noctuidae; genus Spodoptera; species Spodoptera exigua. The sequence continues at coordinate 12,126,890 of LR824619.2, read as the reverse complement.
TAATTACAATATTCTAGTTAATTTTATATATTTTACTATGCATAAAGCACTTTTGTTGTTGTACATTAAATGGATTCTTTGATGGTGTTAGCTGTTTTCGTTATTTTCATTAGTACATTAATTCTAAGACAATTTAATAAGGTAATCGATTGAACGCAGGTGCTTTTTTACGGTAAATAAGTAACGTTAAACACAATCTAAACAATGTGTATTCATTAGTGCATTGAAACGTAAAATATTTGAAATAAGAAAAAGGATGGAAGGACCAGAGAGACTTAATATTGTAAACCACGAATATTTAACATAATTACTAGATGCTCGGCTCTCCAATCAAAAACATGCGCAAGAGGATCTCTAATTAACCCAATAAATAGATTAATTTATTTTTTCCATATTAAAGCTTAGCAGGTGCACTGTGGGCACGAGTCAGGTGCGTTCGGGTATCTTCGTAACCATTCGGTTTTATGATCGGGATCTAATTAATTGTGTAAATCACTTTAATAGTCAGTTTTGAAGAAACGCTGTGATAATGTGTCTATTTATCAAAAGTGTTGATGATCATAGGGTTAGAAGAATAGGAGAAGGGTAATATTTATTGTTTTTATCCCTGAATTGTATTATAAAATGGTGGGACATAGTTATATTGTTGAATAAATTGTTTTATTTATGTTGACCAATAATAGTTCAAAATGACAACGGACAGAGATCACCCATGACGACGGTATAATGACTCGTAATCATCAAAATTCCTTATTTTGTAAATAGAAAAATAAGTTTTTGAAAGATATTTGTCCTATTTATTTTTACTTTAATGGAAACATAGGGTTGCGGGGCAAGCATTATAGATACTATACTGCGGCCACAAAATGGAGCAAGAGAAAAAACGGGGGGGGGGGTGGTTTTAAGTCAGTCTGAGCCTGACCTTCCCTCTCGCCCTACCTAGGTCATAAGAAGTAAATTGAGGCTTTTTCCAACCCGAATAAAGTACAATTTTGATAAACAAAGGTGCATAAGGCGAACTTAATGTGTATGGCCATATGGCATTCTCTTACTTCGCCACTCAACCTTAACTTCATACTGTAAACATAACAAGCGTATTGTTTTCCGGAGAGGTACCTCCATATGTATACATAGTACCTACAAACGGAATTAAACCAAAATCTATAATTGCTATAGTTTACATCAAACCTAAAGAAGATAACCTCAATCTTAATATCCTCCATTGGTATATCCTTATGTATGTATTAACTATTTAGTTGTCTTCCAGTCTTGATTGTTTTACCAGACATTTTGTATTAACTAAAATACATGAAAATGTTAAATTAATGATACCATGTTCTGTTGTACCTGTCTATTCGGTGTAAATCGGCTATGTTCGGCTGTTGTCGGCACGTGAACGGCGTGTGGCGCACTCAACCACCTGTTGCGCTCGCGCACCCTTCATACTTGTACAGGGTGATAGTAAAAACTATCTAGATATTTCTTACATGTTTGTATTTTCTTTAGCTGCAAATGTTTCGATTTACTTTCTTTTATTATCAAGGCAGATGTTTTGACCCACATTTTGACGATATATATGTTATTGCGTATAATAAGCAATCTCATATCGCATTATAACTAACCTAACCTAACTTATGTAAACAAAACATCAATGAGCTGTTGATGAAATGTAGGTTGACAATTATTGATGTATTTTATCAATAAATAAAATAAGACCTACATAATTAATTGTCGCAATAATCATTATCCTTATTTAGAATGTAAATCCTACCATTCATTTACAGATGAACTAGTTTTTAATGCTGGCAAGCCAATTACTTACATCTACATTTTAAACTATTCATTACTTTTTTACACACGATCAATGAATCAATACTTAATAGCAGTCCATTAAAATTTTAAAACATATCATATTAGTCCTAAGTCCATTTATCTTATATAACCAAAATTATATGTACTCTAAATTAATTATAGTCAATATATTGAAGCGCCAATTAAAATTGTCAAATGTTATCGATACATTTTAATTTTTTAATCAGCCTGTATATTTAGCCCGCGCACCTGCTGTTTTCCCGACTTTTTTTTCCTTTGTTTCCCATCTTTACCAACTTGGCAAGTATAATAAGCCAGTACGTATTATGGTAGGTCATTTGACATCAGTATTTTAACCTTTTTAATATGTTGTTGTTTTTTTGCACCGGAACTCGCTCGCATTCTTAGAATCGTTTGAACCGTTCGCCCCGTGTTGCCACGGATGCGTTGGTTGGTCAGTAAAATTGCTTAATTTATTTCTTTGTCCTCACGTTGTGTATGTTTGATAATGATGATTTCGTATAAATATCGTAATTAATGATGCAGTATATTCCTTTTTTCGTAAGTACTGTTGAAACAGAAGCCGTAGCGCAAATGAGATCAGTTATTTTTGCTCTTGGTACGTTTATGGACTTGTCGAAGTCGTTTCTAGATGATTTACAATAGTGGTGAATGTGTTTGAAAAGAAAGGATCTGTGTCTTAATAGTTGCCATTTCAAACTACACCTTTTTTGTGAGGGGAAAATCTGCAAATGACTTCTCCCGCCCAGGGTAGGGCGGGAGGGAGTGTCAGACTCTTACTGACTAAAAAACCCCGTTCCTTCTCCTGCTCTGGGCCGAGGTCGCGGTGCCTCATTGCGCTTACCCCGCAATCCCGGCTGTTTCAAACTACACTTGCGTTAGTATTTTTGCAAAAAATATTATTCCTATAATGGATGATATTAACCCTAAAATTATTATAGTAAACAAAAATCTAAGGTCAATACTCCTTTTAAATATACTACAACGTAGATTGGTACTAGGAGGTTTTCCTATGACGTCAGTCGTCATATTTTTTATTACAAATAAGCTGTCAGCCTCCTTAGCACAAATGGGAGGGTAATAAATGATTTCACGTCCATTCATCGGCTCTCAATCAGAATACGTCAGAGTAGTCGATAACATACCGGCACGGTATCAAAGCGCCGACGGATACTAGATACTGATATTATAATGTAAGATGGGGGTACAGAGCTGGACTTAGGTCGAAGTTAGGGTGCTATAAATTTGTGGGTACGAAATATTGAAGTCTTGAGATTGTTGCACGATGTTTGATTAAGGTTGTGTTTGTCAAAAAAACTGATGGGATACACATGCCCATATGAATTGTATCAATACGTTTTTTTATGACTTCTCCCGCCCAGGGCCGGGCAGGAGGGAGTGTCAGACTCTTACTGACTAAAAACCCCCCTGTTCCTTCTCCTGCTCTGTGCCGAGGTCGCGGTACCTCATTGCGCTTACCCCGCAACCCCGGCTGAACATCAGCCCTTTAGGGCCCCGTCTGTGGTGGTCGAATGGCTCTTTGAGGCGCACGCGGAACGCTACGCGCCGTACGCTCGGACAATTGTATCAAGACAATACGTGTCGTGTCAGTTATGCCAACAATCTCTTCTAATGTTTAGCGTTAGTCGTGGAAGTGGTGTGTATACCAACTTATATAAACGTAACATTATGCATAGAGTTCAGTTTGCAACAAATATTGCAAACATGCAGATTTTACCAATCACCAAGAAAATGTATGTAATATTAATGATTCAGACTAGCATCGCATATCATCTACGGCTGTAGTACAAGTTTAAGTTAGTATAAGTTTCAATTATTCAAAATGTATTCAAAACGAAATTAATCTGTTTAAAAACCGCTGAATAACTCTTCATCTATCATATATCTATCAGTCCAAAAGAGAATTCGCCAACCAAAACTTAAGAAAAACGAACAGTTGCACCCGGCACTTTCCGTACTGATCCGGCCCTGTGCATATCTGTCAGTCTAGTAAGCTCCCACGAATCTACAAGTCCCGACAGGTTGAGTAACTAAGTTCATAGACCCCAAGTTAAATGACAAAAACTGATCGCTCGGTTGTAAGCACGCGTGAAAAAAAAAATTAAAAACCATCTTAACAGACTGATTAAGTAATTTTTGCACAGATTTCAATGACTCGTAGTTCTGTCTGGGAAAAACGTAATTATTCGTTCTTGTTTGTGTTTTTTTTTTCACTAGCTTTACTTTTGCTTGGCATCGACTGTGCGTGGTGGCGCTAGTAGCATTTTTGGCTTTTGTCTTCATTTTCGATGTAGTAAATCGAGGTTTTTTATTAGCGGAAAACGATTCAAAACTGTATTAAATAATTTAAAAAAAAACATCAACTCAAAAGAAATAAAAAGTAGGTATTGTTTTTGGAATTGCCGAGTAACCGTCATATTTTCAGTGTTGCCATTAATCCATGATCTTTACATAACTTATCCCGGAAATTAGAATAACTAAATATTTGCAATGGCTCCGTTTGCAATCAGAGACATCAATGAATACTTACTATATACGTAGACAGATAGATCAATTTAACCGTTTACTTGAACTCCAAGAAGAACTTTCTCACGAAACTAATATTCTGAAAATAATATTATAAATTGTGGCGTGTAAACGAAACCACTATAAATAGACACATTTTCGTGACATTTGATCCCAAAGTTCCCAGAAGTGTAGAGGCGAGTGATCAACCTCTTTCTGTTGTACCGCCAAGGTGCCAAAGCACTCGAAATTTGGCGCGAACCAAACGTCAAACTTCTATCTATGGTTGTCTAGTCTAGTTTTTTTTTTACTTTTTAAGGCAAAGACTGACAAAAAAGCGCTCGTACCATCGCATCAATGATAGCCATTTAATAGCATCACGACATGATAAAAAGCACTAGCATCGATAAAAAACTAAAATGTAGATCACTTTGAAATGAGCATACGTGTGAGTTTTTGTGCCGCCATATTGTCGTCTCTTGTACGTTTTGTTTTATTATTAACTTTGCTATATCCAACCATATTTCGCTGTAAGGAGAAAAGTTAGGGATGATTCCCTAGTACAACAGCGAAAACATTGCAGATTTTACTTCAAATCTTAAAATAAAAAGAAAACAAAAGTCTGTCACCAGTGCAATTCTATTTTTTTTATTACTTATCTGTGGGCCTACAGAGAATTTTTAAACTTTAAATATTTACCTATTTACATTATTGTTACTTTATATTAAATGCCTTCTCAAAGTATGACGAATTAATCTGCTTCCTACTGTTGATTGTTTAAAAAATCTTTTACTATTAGCCAAATCTAGTCCGTGACTAAGTGTATCTACGAATCTAATTGCACGTACTTCAACGCCTTTGTCAGTATGCCTATGATCTCATCATCTTTAATAAGAACTGCATTCCATCCCCGATTTATTCCACCAGTATGAATAGGTCGATTTAAATCGATTGACTATTCGCTAACTCATTTCGATTTTGAATCGATTACGCAACTCGAAGACACGCGAATGATCGATTTTAAATGCATAGTCCGATTTGCGGAATCCATTTCAATACCTATAAATTAAGTGGTAAAAATGTAGCGTGACAGAATATTTAAATACTCTTAGGGCTAGTGTACATTGTTACATGTATGGAAGCACACATCTAATGCAACTATTTCATGTCTAGTTTCGATTTTCAAAATTTTAATAAATGTCAAACGATACCAGGCTTGAGTTTATGAAAAAATCTAGATGATGGAATTTTCTATCTGACTGCTCTAAAAATGCAGTCAGTTACTAAAACAAAGTCTTTAGCTATGTCTAGCCTTTATAAACCTCTTCATGCCCTTATCCTAAGTCACTATTTCTATTCAAACATTTTTATTCTTGCTAACCAAAGTAAAAAATAATTTGAAGCGATCATATCTCCAATCAACCTGAAAACATATAAGAAAAAACTGACAAACATAACATCAAAGCAAAGTAAATAATAAAAATATTAATTCAGCCCGACCACAAACTACCTCTTTTGTCGAACAAAACGCGTTTCGCGGTAAAACGCAAGTATCGTGTCAACACCGCCTAACATCTGTTATGCTTTTTATAACGAATTCAAACTGGCACCAATAGGCACAATGGAGAAAAAAACACTTTTACTCTTTACACGGAACTTAAAAAAAAAACTAGATTATGTAAAAAAGATGTAGGAATGTCCGGCTGACGACGCGATGTATGATTTTATTACACGTTTTGTTCTAGTAGTTTCGTAATCAAAATATATTCAAATTGGTATGCGTGTAATTGTTGATGTATACATATATAATTTAATTTACTTGATGTAAGTTTTACGTTCTGGACTACTCTGGACATCAGGATGAGCAACTACTACCGAATTACCAACCCAAATCTTGTAAACAATTTTACGTAACCCAATCAATCTACGACGATCGGCATATTTAGAAAGGAATAATGTGGTCTACGGTCCCAAAGTTTTTTCAAAACATTTAGAGCATTTAACACCAATCCTAAGTTTTTCCAGTTCCTACTTTGAGTAATTTAATCCCTCGCATCGAAACAAAAAGTTTGAAACCAAAACTTTTATTCATTAACACCTCTGTGTGCTATTTTATATGAAAAATGGCGAAATCTCTCTTTTAACCTAATTCCCATTGAGAATCGCATGGAACAGGCTCGCGACAATTAGCGCGTAGTGTCGCGTCGCACTAAGTCAAGGGCAGTCAACGAACAACTTGTTTCAACTGAATGTTAATACGCTGCCGATTCAGAAACTACGAAGTTGATTCCAGTTTACGACCGCTCCCGAGGTCGCTGCGACTCCAATTGTAGTCGCTATGCGCGATTTTGTTAATTATATGCAGATAATGTTTGATACGTTGTAGATTTTGTTTAAGACTTGGACGATTTGGTCGAGAGTGAATGTCTTTGAATAAATTTATCTAAATATAAAATTCTAATAATGGAAAATTTTATAAAGAACATTTACAAGCCCCACAATGCCCTGTAGGGGTCAATTTGTCCTACCTAAAAGTACTACCGAAATCTAAATTCAGTACATGGAATGCGTTCATTGATTGAATATTTTGACAACAATTTAAAATTGGAACGTTCGCACCAAAATTTAGTTTTCAAACGACGCATGGCGGCCATCAATATTTCTGTCAACATCAATCTCCTTTAGGATTAATACACAGTGAGCGTGCTCACAGCAGTAACTTTCATATATTTACGCAAATAAAATTCACTTTCAATTCTTATCTATATTTCCTAAATTAAAAACTTGTCTTTATACCTGTAGACATCCTTGAGGCTTGCGGATGTTGAAATATCAGCCATTATCATAGATAACATAAGCAGTTCTATTTTTAAACGTCTCGAACATATCAATATTTACGTAGAATCTTCGTAATTTGTTTAATAAATAATTGAGCAGAATTTTTCATTCATTGGCACGAGCGCTTATTCACTAAATTAAATATTAGAATAAATTAACTAATTCTAGCATAGTAGCAGACGGCACACTAATGTATACTTAGGTATAAGTAATAATGATGTGGAGTAACTTGGCAGTTAATTCAAATGAATACTCAAAAATTCTGGGCACCATTCAAGGTCACACGCTACATACACTTGAACTTTAAAGGCGCCCATTTGCTTTGAATTTATTTCAATATTTAACACGATTTATAAGGCGTAACCAAAGAAATTTACTTCTGAGAGGACGGATAAAAAGCACTTCGAATTTGTGGACGTGTATCCGAACGTTGCACGTAAACTTTTTAATTTAGGTATTTTGGTATGGCAACATTTTTTGTTTATGTGATTTAGCGCCAAAATCAACGTTAATTGCCGGCTACCCAGTTATTAAGATGATTAGATATATTTTTGTACAAAGAAATAATGTCTGGCTAGTTTTATTTACTACTCATTTCGAGATTGATAATAATCTTAAAATTAACGCCTACAATTATTCATTTAATATAGTATTAAATGGTTTTTGTAAAGTTTATGAACCGAATCATCGCAAATTATTTTTTGCTGACTTACTGAATGCCTATTCGCATACAAAAGTTTTTGTAAACAAATAAAACAGTAATATTGACATGAGAATTTGACGTCATCTTTTAAAATGTTTGTAAATTGTAACCCAGCAGATAGATACTTATTTTGACTTGGCTAAACTTTGTTATGGCTACATACTTGATCTCACCAATTTATTGATTAAAAAATAAAGATTTTTATGATTATTTTTAAACTAAGTTTTCCGGAAATACCACAAAAGAATTTTACTACTTTCTTTGTTTATATCGATATCACTGTCATAAAGTAAAGGAAAATCGTGACGAAAGCTAGACCCGGAACTTGTAATTCCGAGCCGATTGTGATAAAATTTTAATTTTATTATACTACCAAAAAGTTTGGTGATTTACAAAATATTTAAAAGATTCTAATCTAGTTCTAAAACATAAATTGTGTAAAAGTTTTTCATGTGTGTGTGTTAATAGTATAAAGTATAATAATTATTCAAAATAAAATTCGTTTTCATTAAAAACGTAAATATTTTCCTTTTAAGCTCGATTTCGTTTTCGTTATTATTATTTTTACACAATGACACTTATATTCGTATAAAGTTACCCATTCACGTGACGACAAATTTACACGACGACTTTAATGGCCCGTTCGCAGATAATAACGATTTAATTTGTCGCGATTGAAATATGCATCGAGATTCCCACTCGTAACGACCAGTATCCTTATTATTTTGTTAGTTAATTAACGATATTGTTATTTTCACAAGCAGTTTAGAAGATTGATTAGATGTATGATTTCTATTTGGAGAGCTTTTAAAAGTGGGACAATCTTAGTTTGTTGAATTTTACTATTGGAGAAAAGGAATTGAATAAAAGTAAGATTTAAAAACCGTCGAATACGAAACTCGACACTTACTTTATTTCGACATAGTCCTCAGTACTATCTAGAAATCTCTAGGTCTGCCTGAAGCCTATTTCTATTAAATATTTTCCCTCAACATTTCAAACATATCGATTAAAAATCGCAAAAAGTTGCAATAAAAACGCAAACCTAAACATTTGTAATCGCACCGTAAATGGTGTTCGCAGAATTAAGCGATTCAAATTTTGGAAACGTCTCGACTAACCTTGAACGCCGGCACCGGTCGAGCCGCGATAGTGCTGGCGGGTTGAACGTTCTCGTTCAAGTTTTTTCTAACTACTTAATTATTCTATTAGTATGCACTAAACATAACATTGACAGGGTTACCAGCTTTGCATATCTAAGCTCCAAATTCAGCATACAAATTGAGTCGAAAACTAAAAAAGACTATTCTTAGACAAAAATCAAAGTTCAATTAACTTCTTAATCAATATTTGCATAATTTGCTGTAGGTAACCACAGACGCGGTGATGGCGGGTAAGCAATTAAGTATTTTTAGTATAAATAAACCGATTATGACGCAAGCACTTGCTATTTAGTATTCACAAAATACGACGTAATCCAAGCGTAACATCGCAGAAATACATTTTCCTGTCGGAATTGCAACCCTTCCCAACGAACGTTGGTTTCACCCTACAATAATAATAATCAATCGCCCGACATAGCTAGCCCTGAGTGCAGTTCATTGCGCTAGCGTGCCTTAGCGTGCTGTTTCGGCACTACATTCCGCCTCCGTTAGTCAGACGCCCACGAGCGTCGGCGAATTCGCACGAATTTCGCACTCGGATGCACGAACATGTTTTAATATATAAATTGATGTGACAGCTCCACTTGTTTCGCTGTTCGATTTGGCACGATGTATGTTTTAGTTTTTGTTTTTTAATGTTAGAGATCAATAAACTGGCGTGTTGCCTGTGTTATAATATGAAATTTTAGTAGTGGCATTAATAATTACTTGGATATACAACTGTCTGTCTACATTTTTAAGTCGTGCGTGGTACATCTGTTATCTGGTTGTCCATTTTTTTCTTTTTGATTGTTTTTGTTGGAATCATTATAATTATCTTTACAAGAAACTTATGCTTAATGTAATGGTTTTAAAGTTTTTTTATTGCGTTTTCTTCTGTAGCTTCCACTTATCGTATCACTCAGATGTTTGGTCAAAAGTATACTAAATGAACCCTTGTTACCGCATCTGTTTCTCAATCTTTCTAATTTAATTTATCATCTGCTCCAAACTGTCTTCTATCTTTAACAAGTTTTAATAGCCGCTGAATATATTCGAATGCCTCATCCAATTCTACATTTATAGATCCTAGCAAACGGAACTCGAGACTCCAGATACGCCCAAATTTGGTCATGGGTCGTGCGAAATGCAGTCCACTACTATTATTATATTACGCGTATAAATAAAGCATTGAAAACTGCTTCACCGAAGCAAATCAAGGAAATATCACTTTAGGGCTAGACCTTTGTAAGAATTACATTATGGAGCAACTGGCTGTACACTCGTGACCCGTGTGGAATGCCCATGAGAACGAAGCTAATTATTAGAATAAATTATTTTAGACTTAATTATGGTTAGGTTAAGGTTAAATATCGGTTTCGAATAATGAAGACGGGTTCCATGTTTAATAAGGCCATAGGTCAAAATCTTCATTTAGTTATATTGAGTTACTAAGTATAGGACGCCCTTTATTTTATGTTTGTATAGATATACAATTTAAACTCATATTCACATTTGCTTGTAAACAATGACAAAATTAGTAATTGTAGTGTGACCTAAAAAAAAATCTTAAGTCTACTAAACTACCAAACTACCAACAGAATCCATAATAAGTTCCAAAATTAAATTGTACCATTGTATTCATCATTGTCTTGAAAAAAGACCTCTAAAATACACAACAGCGCCCGCAATTTACCCAATTACAACCGACTTCGAACATAATTTGCAATTTCATCACCTAATTCGCATTCAGGTTTTCATGAATGAACGTTTAAAATCGAAACGATAAGGTATTTAAAAATTATAAGAACCGGTTTACTGAATAAATGTTTGTGGGACCGTGGAAATGAAACGTGTTACTTGGTAAGTAATGCGTAATATTGTGGGCGTCTCGGGGTACGGCAGACAGACTCGATGAAAGCCGATAGTTATGAATGAACTACAATTTTCTATGTTTGTTGTTACACGGTACGTTATGAAGCTTCTACTTTTTTCTTTATTCTTATTCATTAATTGCTTTATTTTTTAGTCTAGACTGAATATTCTATAAAACTCTTAATAAAAAATATGATGTGTTTTAGTGCGTTGTCAGTCCAATATAATTCGTCATTCAATAATAATAATTATTATTATTTAAAACATACAAGATCTATGTATTAACTATAAAATAACCATTGCAACACTCAATGAATAATAAAATCAATACCATACCACATTTCCTGTTATGCGATTTACATTAAAAATGCAAAAATAAACGCATTGTGAACAGCAGGCCTTACGCCCCTAAGATTCAACTGTCACAACACTCGTAACCAAGTCGTTGATTTAACGTCCAATTCGAATTTCGAACGTCAGATTTTGCCGCCCACTGGAAGCCCACAGATGATATAAGGTTTGAGTCATGCCGCATAGAACGATGCACCTATACTCTATTGTCGTTGGAATTTTAATGAGAGCAGTTCGCACGCATTTTGTGTGGGCCACCATCTGTCACTTCTTATGAGAGTTTTGTGCTATATTATGTATCACGAAATCTAAGCAAAGATGTTCTAAACGCCTCATGTTTATAGGTAGTAATTTAGTAATAGCACATTTGTATGTACGTATGCGAGATTACAGGGAGACTATAGCATCACACAGTTAAAACCACGGAATAGTTTCTGGTCTGTGGTTAAAACCTCCTTAGATTAAAAAAAAACAATATACTGATTGACGGAACTAAAATGATAGAATCAACATATTTATGATATATATCATTAGATTAAATTAAAACAGTATAAAAAAATTACTTACTATGTACAAGAACTTTAATGTTCTCCATAATAAAGTCTTCATTTTTGGCCTCACACTTCCCTCTTCACGCCCCATCTCAACTTGAAACACAAGACCTATCATCTAGGACCTAGGTAATTCCGTAATCAGCAGCTCGGAGTCATGTTTCCACGTAATTAGGAGTACAGGTCATGCGCGCCAGTCACGACCAATCAGACGCCTGGCGCATATTATTATACTGAGTTATTAATAATACATGTACCTGATTGCAGGGCGCTAAGGCTCAGGTTCCGTTGTAGCAGTACCTGCACTGTGGTCCTTGTGGGCATGGAGAAAACCCAAAAGGACCAGTTGTCATTTTTACGTTACATTATTTGTGGTCCTTTAGGACTTCAGGATTTTCTCAATAATCTTGAAGGACCATGAATACTAAAAGGACCAGTTCTAAATTTAAAATAGTAGCATTCATTGAACTTGGTGCTAATCCTCCCCTAGATCCTATGGTACAGTAAATATTTGGTTTGCTAAACGTAGGAATCGTGCTTGTAACCCCTTATTCAAAAAATTAATATAATAAAGGACATCAATCAGTTTCCCGCTTACTATCTAACCGTAGCCTGAAGGTCGTCTAATAATAATACTTAGTCACTTATTATTGATAACTATATTATTATATCTAGGTAGTAAAAAAGTAAAATATGTAGTCAAAAACAAAGAAAATTACTTTGGTCATATCGATTTAAACCTAACAATAAAAATAAACAAGATTTTAAAAATTATACAAAGATTTACAAAAAGATTATACGACTAACTCAAACAACTCAAAACAACCATTTCATAAACAATTCGCAAAATAAATCAAAAGCTGCTTGGCAAATAATTAACAAATCCAAATATCGTCTTCCACAACATCTAATACCATCGATATCAAAAGGCGATTCAATTATTACACATCCCACGGCTATAGCAAATGAATTCAATAACTTCTTTGTAGATGCTATTGAAAAAAATATAAACAGTAACCTTAATTTGAATAAAAATAATACTTTTAACAATTTAACAACAAAATCATTATATATGCAACCAGTTTTACCGATTGATATAATAAAAATTATTAATAACCTTAAAAATACTAATACAGTTGGCTATGATGGAGTATGTACAAAAGTTGTGAAATGCGTCAAAGAAGTTATAGCACAACCACTAGCTCACATTACTAATTTATGTATAACAAATGGTGTCTACCCCGATAATTTAAAAAAAGTAATTATTAAACCCTTATTCAAAAGAGATGATAAATCAGATGTTAAAAACTATAGACCCATTGCCAAAATTCCAATTTTTTCAAAAATTATTGAAAAAGTAATCTATAATTCTATATATAGTTATTTTGAAAAGAATAAGTTATTTTGTAACGAACAAAAAGGATTTCGAAAAGATACAAATATTAATATGGCATTGTTCGACCTCCTATCTCATATCATGACATCTGTCGATGAAAGATCTCCAGTTTGTGCTTTGTACACTGATATGACTAAAGCGTTTGACTATGTGGACCATAAGATTTTACTTGAAAAATTGTATGGATATGGAATTCGAGGAAATATTCTAAAACTTTTGGAGTCCTATCTAGAAAACAGGTCACAGTGCACTGAAATCTCACAGTTATGCCAAAAAAGTAATTTAGTAACCATTCATACATCTCAACAAAGAACTATAAAATACGGGGTACCACAAGGTAGCGTGCTAGGGCCGCTACTCTTCTTAATATATATAAACGATCTTCCAAAATTTATAACTCAAAATATGGTACTTTTTGCTGACGATAGTACAGCCATTGTCAAATGTAATAACCCTGACTATTACGAGAATGATATAAATGATTGCCTCGACAAAATAATTAAGTGGCTTATAAATAATAACCTAGTCATTAATTTAAACAAAACAAAAGTAATGCACTTCCGTCAAAGATGTGAAAAACCTCCAGTTCATATCATGTATGACAAATGCCAAATAGAAGATACGGAAAAGGCAAAATTTTTAGGTATAATTATCGATAGTAGGCTGACGTGGAAACCCCATATTGAAGAAATTTGCTTGAAATTAAACAAGTCTGCATATGCCCTGTTTCAGCTATCAAAAAAAGTTAATACTCAAACACTTTTATTAGCATATCACGGATTGGTTGCATCTGTTCTGAGGTTCGGTATTATTTTTTGGGGGCAATCTTCTGAAAGAGAATCGGTTTTTAAAGCGCAAAAACTATGTATTCGGTCCATGTGTGGCTTAAAAACTACCGAAACTTGTGAACCATACTTTAAATCTTTAAAATTATTGACTTTTCCTGCTATGTACATTTACGAAACTGCCTTGTTTGTCAAAATCAATCTGCATCTATTTAAAAAACTCGCTGATGTTAAAAAAACTCCAATGCGTTCTCAATATGCAAATAAACTGTGCAACTTAAAATGCAAAACCGCTTTAAGTAAAAAGGGTTTTTTTGGCATGGCTCCGAAAATCTATAATAAAATACCTGACAACATAAAACAATTACCCTTAGTTAAATTTAAGAAGATACTCTACCTACTGTTAATGGAAAAGTGTTATTATACTGTAGAAGATTTTTTAAATGATAGTTTATAATATTAATTTATTAGTTAGAAACCTATGAGTAAGATTTTTAAGACTGCTTAGAGATTTTTTAAGACTGTTTCTTTATTGTGTTAGTTTTGATTATACATTATAATAGTTTAAAACAAATAGGTCCTTTTAACATGTAAGAGTTTAATTTTGTTGTTTTTTTCCCATATGTATGTAGTTTTTAATTTTTAAAGTTTTTTAATTTTATTTTAATATTTGTACGCCTTCACGGCAAAACATAGCGCACCTATATTATATGACCTAAGATCTAAATGTAAATACCTATGTTTCACAAATAAACATTCTGATTCTGATTCTGATTCTGATTCTGTAGGTAGAGTTTCGCGAAGTGCTTTGTGAAGGATTTTGCGATCACTTGGTATGTCCTACTGACTTCTTTTTAAGGTTCAAGGATAAAGAAAGGAGTTTGATAGTACCTGGTGTTAAAAGACCATTGATGATGGAAGTGGCATTCGTTATAGAAGCGAAGAATGATAATACTAATTGAGTGTGGGAGAATCACGAGGCACGAATGGGTCGGAGTAGGTAACACCACGGACTTGCAGTAAACCGGCGTAAAACAACTACAGCTTTCCGTTTCGCCGTGTGACGGTGTGATGAGGTTACCGAAGACCCAATCCTTCTCCTCCCCTCATTGCTCCTCAATCCCTAAATCACTGAAACAATGAATTTATTTTTGTAAATAGGCCATAAAACGGCACTTTTACACGTCAAATTATATGTGAAAAACTAGATGAAGCCGGCATTTCCTATCTGACTACTCTGAGAAGAAATGCCGAAACAAACTCAGAGGTCAGTTTCTTTTCAAGTCACTGATATACCCAATACGCACTTAAATTGCGGGTGCGCATGGGTGGCGCTAATTGCTTACCATCAGGTGCAGATCAATCACATTAAAAAGCAACTACGATTCGCTCACTTACATATTATTATAGGTATGCAGGTAATAATTGCAAATAAACCAATTCTGGTGTAATCTGATTCCAGATAAATCATTTCATAATTTATCAATACACATTTCACGCCAAGTTGGACATAAATAAAATGTCAAACATTTCACTATATCTATAACTTCCTTGTCTTCATAATAGAAGATAGTAAAAGGTAGAAAAAATACGCAACTTTATTACGGGACAAAATAATTTCAAAAAAACAAATAAATAATTTTAAATTACATCTTTAAACTACTGTTAAAATATTTGAAATCAAATATCTTCAATGACATCCCGATCCACAATGGACATTCGCACTTTTGACCTCTAGACCAACTAGACAGACAGTCTGTTATCAATTTATAATATTAGCTAAATGAGCCGACAA
Organism: Spodoptera exigua; assembly: GCA_902829305.4. Lineage (NCBI taxonomy): Eukaryota > Metazoa > Arthropoda > Insecta > Lepidoptera > Noctuidae > Spodoptera > Spodoptera exigua. Next base: position 12,111,095 of record LR824619.2, on the reverse strand, counting down.
ATAAATGACCAGTACCGGGTACAATTCTCTACTACAAAAGAATATAATAAAAGTGATTTTAACAAAAGATTTTAAATTAAAAGTAGTTTGAATCTATTCTTGGATACGTTGACAGCGTTTTCAATGATGATATATGATTTTGGTAGTAGTCAGTTATATTGTCTTAGGTCTTGTAGTTTCCTTACACATGCATGCTATTGTCTACGAGTTATATTAATGGTTGAATGGCACATGACTATGACGTCAGGTGGCTCCGGCGCCGGCGCTAAGAAAAGACGTTTGTGTATTGGCGGCAAAATTACACGCTACACTTATGTAACGTGTTATTTAGTATTGATATGAATATGAATAGATATTTGTACTTAAATTACCTGTCTGATTTTGATTCGAAATCTGGGCAATTGTTGTTGTTGATAGAGATCTATGAGCTGGAAACAGAATTAATGAAGCGTCCCTGAAATAATGTTCCAAAATACGCTACTTTTTTTGGGACGGAAAAACATCTATTGGCTTCTCTGGCTCTGAGTGAGGCGAGAGGGAGTGAGTAACTCTTATTGACCAAAAACCACACTGTTCCTTTTCCTGATCCAGACAAAGAACGCAGTACATTATTCCACTTGACCTTTAACCCCGGCTGAACAAATCATCTCTACCTTATCTTTCAGGAAATAAAAAACCTAAATATTTAGTCAAGTAATAAACGGTACCAGGGTGGCTGGCAGTGGTTGGATGAGAAGAGCTGAACATCGAGCTCAGTGGCGTGCAATTGGGGAGGCCTATGTCCAGCAGTGGACGACAACAGGCTGATGATGATGATGATGATGATAAACGGTACCACTAAATACCTACTACCTAAATAGTTAACAAAATTTCAAGCGAATATTGTAACAAATTTTCGCGGTATTTCTATTTTCCTGTTAGCCAAACAACCAATCAATTTGCAGAAATCAAAACAATTACCTATCCAAATAAAGTGAAAGTGCTACCATTATCTCTGTCCTTATCACACGTATTTATGCTGAGAGTGAAAACAACATTATCAACTGTTTTCCCCGAGTTAGTCAGCTGTGTTGTTGCACCACGGTGCAGTGTCGTTGTGATTGCACAATGAATGTAATTCTCGCACAACTGCAATGATATCGACCCTGCATACTTCGGTAGATTGTGTGCCTAGGTATGTAGATAGTGCATCGTTCATTTGCATGTTTTTTCACAACACGTAATGTTTGGTTTTGTTGTTTTCCGATAGCAAAGGTACAGCTAATGGAGTTATGATATATGTATACATATGTTACCAAATGTTCCGGAATTTTATTTCCTAATTCCAGAGTTCTCACTTTATGAAGTTCTTAGGCATAGCACTTGAATTTTCGTATTCTTATGGGTTGATGAACCTTCTCATCTTATTACTTACGTTTTTGCAATTGAAGTCTCAAAAAAGTTATTTCCTTCAAAATTTAAAACGATATAGTCATAAGTCAGCGAAATTTTGAACTTAACTTTAGAATAATATCGATCAACAAAAAAAGGTGTTAATACACTTCATTCCCAAATTGAAATCCAATCACGAAAATTAAAAATACTCAATAACAATAATGGCCGATTCACTGCTTTAAAACAGCCTGTCTGGCAGGGATTTAATTAAAAACGAATAAAATATAAATCACGCGAATTGAGTTATAAAACGATTAGCCGCTTTCCAAAAATAGCAGTTTGGCTAATTGATTCACTTTGCGAAATAGCGGCTTTATTGAAAAATACTATTCTGTACAAATATTTTGAGAAATAAAACTCTGCATTTTATTTGGTAGATAGTACTCGGCAATCAATTAATTGGTTTTTAAACGTATTTCATCATCATCATCATCAGCCTATAAGTGCCTACTGCTGAGCAAAGGCCTCTTCTCATACGGAGAAGGTTGGAGCATTAATCACCACGCTTGCTCAATGCGGGTTGGTGATTTCAAACTTATAATTAGAAATTATAAGTCCAGGTTTCCTCACGATGTTTACCTTCACCGTTTGTCAGTGGTGTCTAAATAATCATAGAAAGTACATATAACTCGGAAAAAGTCACATTGGTACTTGTCAGGTTTCGAACCCACACCCTCATGCATGAGAAGCGGGCTGCTTAACCTCCGGGCCATCACGACAATTTAGACATAAATTAAATATCGGCAGGTATTAAACGTATTTAATACCTGCATATGACTAATAGAAGAATAAATTGGGATCCATAAAGAACTACGTGATAAAATAAAACTCAATAATAAATAAAAAATGGTGCACGTGTTTATGCAACTCTTAGATTTTGTCCGATCGATTCCCTGAGTGGTCCAATCAAAACTGATAACAATTTAGTTGACATCACCGAGGAGATGAGGGTGTGGTCTATCATATCTTAATTAATTATTTATTCCCTACTACACATGCGAATATTGCCTTGTTGTATGTATACTGAATAACGGTTGTGTTTGTTTGAACGTACTTTTCTCAGAAAATACTAAACATATTTCAATAGTTCTCTTTACGGCTATGAGGATTGTAGTAGTCAACCTTTTTTCATAAAACCAAGTTTGCCCTTTTGGCTTCACCTGTAAAATCAAAGAAGAATCCTGGATCTCTCTCCAGCCTCCAAAAACCTAAAAATTAAAGAAAGAAAGACGGACAAACACATTTTGCAGTTATGAGATCAGTGAGGGTAGCCGATATAGTCTGGAAGTTATTGGGGACGGTTGAAGGTCTATGTTCAGCAGTAGACGCCTCTTGCGACTAGTATACCATCCACAATTACAAAGATGGGGACCATCATTACATTAGACAAGTTCGAACAGATGAAGTCATATGAAAATTCTAGTTTATCTATGTATTTTATGTATATGCTGTTCATAATAAACGCAAGTGTAGTTATGACAAGGGCACTGACATAAGTCAGTCAGAGGCTCGGAGTCAAAGTCAAATTTATCTAGTATTGAAATTATCTTGTGTATCGGGCACGAGGACGCGAGTCTATTACGTGTTCATGTGAACCGCGACACAGTCTATGATGATGCAGTACCTCTACTATGCGCATTTTTCAGTACTCATAACAGTGAGAGAACCATGCTTCAGCTCGACCGGAGTGATACCACGGCCTCACAGAAAACCGGCGTGCAACAACCACAGCATTGTGTTTCGCCGTGTGAGTGAGGTTACCAAAGGCCCAGACCGACCCCTCCGCCCATCCCAAAATCTCCAAATTCCTAATTACAAAAGGTCAGCAACACACTCGTAACTCCTCTATTGTTGCGGGTGTCCATGGGCAGCGCTGATTGCTTTTCATCAGGTAATCTATCTGCTCGTATGCAGATCTATGATATCATATCACATGTTTTTTTTTATTGAATTAGGTCCTTTAATGTCATTGTCTTCGTGGTCCAAAGGTTAAGGTTCTCATAGTACAAAAGTACCGAAGTGACTTTTTCGAGTTACATATACGGTCTATGATTGTTTAGACACCATTGACATACGGTGAAGGATAACATCGTGATGAAATCTGGACTTTTAATTTCGAATTATAAGTTTGAAATCGCCAACCCGTTTTGATCAAGCGTGCTAATTAACGCTCAAACATTCTCTATATGAGAAGGTAAGGAAAGGACTCTTCCTTAGCAGTGGGCATAAAGATGTTGATGATGTTGAATTTATTCTTGTTAATGGTTCAGTTGGAATAAATGATTTTGATTTTGACTTTGACTTTACTTAGCGGACATACTGTTTTCTCTGTCCTATGGTTGTGTACCTCTTGTTTCCACACGTGCACCGTGCACACTGGTGCATGTTGTGTTAGGTTAAGCGAATGATGCAGTTACGTACTCAACCGACGCACTCCCAACATACCCCTTGTAGAAGTCAATCCTTGTATGAAATATGTTTGTGCTAAATTCATTATTAGATTATCTTATTTAGTGCACTAATTGACTTAAGACTGTTGTCCAATGTGTCCCGGATTCCCATGCCATAAAACTATGCCTATATGCTTTTTAAAGATTGTTGCACCACACTTGCTAGCAACAGCACAGCAACGGTTTTCTCCTGTGTCGTGGATTCGTTTAATTACTTCTTGTAATCTTGCATCTAATTTCCTTCCTCTTGTTAGGTTAAGATAAAATATTGTTAGGAACAGATTTCCTAACAATATGTCATCTATAAATTAAGTAGTCTAAACTCTTTTAATAACAACCTCATATAAAATAGCTTAGGTGCGAAACGCCATCATTTCCCGCGCGGTTGCCGCTCCGCACTTTATTCCCTGAGCACATAGTTTCCCGGCTACTTAGATGCTGAACGTGGAGAATCAATCCTTTGTTGCTAGCACGTGTTAAAAGCACACGTGTACCGAGATTGCCTGCCTTTAATAAAAGTAGCAAACTATCTAGTTTTGCTTATAAAGTCTACTTAATACTTATTTATTTATACTTTTATCGCGACCTTTTGCGGCTTTGCACGGTTGCAATGCTGATCAAAATTACATTTTTCCACTATTTAATGTATGTTATGACGACCCCAAAACGTGCTGAATTGATTCTGATACAGAAATTGATACGCTACCATTTTGGTATCAAAGGTAAAAATATAGATGCATTCCAGTGATCGGTTCTGTCAGGACTACCAAAATCTTTATCAACTTTTTAGTACATAACTTTATCATTCAAAAGTGCCGTTTGTAGTTCAAACACCTCTTTCAGGCAGTTAAGAAAGATTTTACATAAAAAAGGTAGGGAGCTGATCAGCCATCTGAGAGCTGAGCAGTCCAGCGATACTCTCTAAAAGTGGAGTTGCAGCTATTATTTACCATATTACTAGCGACCCGCCGCAACTTCGCACAGTTGCAATACTGATAATGCAATTTCTCCATTATTTAATGGATGTTCTTATACATATAAACCTTCCTCTTCAATCATTCTACCTATTGGAAATCCGCATCAAAATCCGTTGCGTAGTTTTAAAGATTCAAGCAAACATAGGGATATACACACATACTCCTCTGTTGTTGCGGGTGTCCATGGGCGGTGCTGTTTGCTTACCATCAGGTAAAGCGTCTGCTCGTTTGTCGTCCTATCACATAAAAAAAAGACAGAGAAAGCGACTTTGTTTTATACTATGTAGACATTACAATATACGCGTAATACCTCTAAATGAAGTAAGTCTAGACCTAGCCAGTACCTCATAGTGTCACAGTGGAGTATGCACCTGTAATCGTGCATGAGAAAGGTCGCCGAAGGATTGACACACGCTTGACCCAAATGACATAACCGTGACCAACATGGACGAACGATCGCATAGAGTTAGCTGTGTTCGTGTGCATAGATACTCGTCTTTATACGTTTTAGATGATTCTGCAAACGAGTAGACGGATTACCTGATGGTAAGCAAACGAAGCCGCCCATAGGCACCAGCAAAATTAAAAAAGTTACAAGTGTGTGCCTGCATTTTAAATTATTTGAGGATTGAAGATGGGAAGAGGAGAAGGATTGGGCCTCCGATAGCCTCACTTACACAGCGAAACACAGCGCAAACGCTGTATTACTCCGGTCTAGCCGGCTCATTTGCGTTTAGCAGGGCTCTCTTACACTAACAATATAATTACATCCCACACTAAGATGATTATGTCGAAAGAAGGTAAATCCTCCTTTAACGTATAAGACCGGAACTCTAGGGTATCGATAAAAGTGTTAAGAGTTGATTTAACAAAGATAACACAGTGTAGGCATTATTACTATCATTTCCACCTAATTTGGGAAGAGTTGAGGAAGAACCTAATAAGTAAATGGACTATCAAAGTCATATTAATCCAGTTTCAAAGGATGATCTTCGTATTTTTTCTCTTTATAAGAGGTAGACTGATATGTGGACGAACCTCATAACACAATCCTACATCATTGACAACAGCACACCACACGCATTCGGAAAATACAATGCGTCAAATGCATGCGGTATTACTGCGCATGCGCATCGTTCATTATATGTTAAATAAATAATTGAACTATGTGCAGTACATATGTGGTTAGTAATAGGTTTTATGATATTTAATGTTCTGATAACACGTAACTTACAAAAGGGCATAAATAGATGAAGATAAATAGTGAAATCATAATAATTTTATAGCGTGTTGTGCTTAATAAATGGAGCAGCTGGATGCAGGTCGTATCCAACCGGATGAGCAAGATTATATATGACTGTTTATCTAAGTGTTGGTAAAGTGTAAATGAGTCAGTTTTTTAGAACATTTTAAAGTAATTGTCTCGGCCAGGTTAAGGCTAGAGCAAGTGTCAAACTAAACTCTTGCAGACTAAAACCACCCTGTACCTTCTCGTGCTCCAGGCCGAAACTGCGTTATGTTATTGCTCTTACCCGACAATCGCGGTAAATGGGTTACCCTTAAAAGACACTTAGAATAGAATTATGGCAAAAATATTACCTTATCCCATGGGAGATCCGCGCGCTCCTCAAAGAGCCAATAGACCACCACAGACAAGGCCCTATAGGGCTGATGTTCAGCCGGGGTTGCGGTGTAAGCGCAATGAGGCACCGCGACCTCGGCCCAGAGAAGGAGAAGGAACAGGGGGTTTTTAGTCAGTAAGAGGCTGACACTCCCTCCCGCCCAGCTCTGGGCGAGAGAAGTCATTTGATGATTTTCCTCTCACAAAAAAACCCATTGGAGAATTATTGTTTTTTAATTTCAATGTAAGTAGTTGTACTACATCAAATAGTTCATGACAGAGACAGCCTTTCAGAGATCTCTTAAAAATGCAAAGCCCTCCCTTAGCAACACCACCACACTCATTCCACATTCAAACAAAGTTTTTCAAAACCTAATCGTTAGGATTCGTGACTCACAATCTAATTGATCGTTTTAAATCGTTCGCGATCGTTATAACATGTTAACGATCAACAATAGACATGTCGGCTAATCGAGTGACATGTTCTAATCACAGTTATTATCATATTCATAAGTTTGCTATGGGAATCGAGAAGTCTTCAATGTTAGCCAAGACAGCTGTTTCAAATGTTTTGAATTTACTCTTCCTTTCTTTGAATTGCTTTGCAGGATTAGTACTAGTATTGTTATCTAAAATTATTACTTTATCGACTAGTGTTCTCTGGAATCTGTTGAATGTATCTTTTGCCTAATCTATAATATTTTTTTACCGTTTTCATTTTCTGTTAGGCGTAGGCCTCTCCCATAAACTCGTAATTGTAGCATGATCTTCAGGTCTTCACTACTGCACCTAGTAGGTTACAACATATATTCGCTTAATGAACTAAATTAACATCAAGATAATTTTTGTTATTAAACATTGGAGCGAAGATAAGAAACTCACCGAGCGAGAAAACGGACATCTTATATCTTAAACCGATTTCCCAGCTTCAATACTGTCTAGATTGCAAAGCAGCTTAGGGTAAGGAAATTACATCTTTTCAAGACTACCAAGGCTTCATAAAGGTTTTCTTGGTAGATGTTGTCTCACTGTGTTTACCTGTACTGGATTGAGCTCCGTTATAGGTATGCGCGCCTGGTACATGTACATTTGGATTTTATATTAAACTAGGATTTTTTGCTTTTTCATTAACGTTTATTAGAAACCTTGCACAGGTTATAACTATCTGAAAGTCTTATTAAAATAGCTTTTTAAACTCTACTTTTAACTACCTTTATTTTTTCACCCATGCTTGGACACAAATGGGTCAGCTAGACCGAGGCCAGACCACAACAGAAAATCGGCAGAAAACAACCACATCGTTGTGTTTCGCCGTGTGATTGAGGTTGTCGGGAGCCGATCCTTTCCGTCCTCCAATCCCTAAATCCCAAAAAACCTGATCGCCAAAAGATCAGCAATGCCCTCGTAACTCCTGCGATGTTGCGAGAGTCAATAGGCGGGCGGCGTTTATTGCTTACCAGCTGGTAATCCGTCTTCTCGTTAGCCATTCTATCACATAAAAAAAAAAATTAGCAGCATTAAGGGTACCAGATCAACATACACCTTTCACTCAACAATGATCCTAAAGGGATAGAAACTAAAAAAAATCCTCCCACACATGTTATGCAGTGATATAACTTCGTAAGTTATTGCACTACAATGCATCCATTTATCAATATTTAGCCCATATCTTATCAGTTGGCGAATTCCGATTTGTTCAAATTCTCACGGGAATCCTCTGTTCCCCTGGGTAAGTTGTAACATAGGGGGCAGTAAGGGTCTTCGTCCTAACATCAAACATTATTGGGACACCTGCCTCAGTTTCGCAAATATTGAAAAAATACCGTCAGTTTATTTTGCGAGTTGAGGATTTCATGCGAATGAGTAGACTCTTATCGTGAATAGGGGATATTTTAATACTCCATGCTAATAATAAGGTACATTGGTTCTTCTTAAAGAAATGCATTAAGTTTGTAGTAGAAATTGTCATTGAATAGAACACTATTGAAGTCTCTAATGTAGTCATAATATCCTGCGGCCTGGGTTGGTTGAGGAGAAGGAACGGGTTGGTTTTAAGTCAATTAGAGTCTGACACTGTCTGAACAGGTTGATTATCGCACACAATAATAAATTTGTAAAAGCAACCGCTATATAGACTGTTACTGACCGTAAATACAAGGTATCAGCTATTCCCACTACAATTATTTATTGATAAAAATATGTTAATTCTTACCAGTCCATCAATCTAATGAATCGACGATTTTTGTTACAGAGTGTCCACGATCAGCGCCTGAACTCACGAGTAGACTCCATGATAGAAGAAGGCCTCATCCAGGAGCTGCTGGACTTTCACGACAAACACAACAAGCAAAGGATAAAGGATGGAAAGTAAGAAGTTAACTACATAAGTCACTTAGCTAACAACTTCAGATATTGCTTAAAATCCTGTCATCATATTATATTTTTGAAATCTAAGCGTGGGAAAGCCCATCTTAGGCACTAATGGGTGGACTCGACCGGAGTGATACCACGGCCTCCCAGGAAACCACCGTGAATTAGTACATTGTATTTCGCGCAGTGTGTGAGTGAGGGATTCTCCGATCCCTCCTCAATTCCTAAATATCGAGTACTATTATCGATTACTAGTAATTTTTGCTGTGCAAGTCCCCAGCACAAGGTGCTCAAGAAAATCCTGAAGATTATAAAATATTCAGTCTATCTTCAACATATAATTTGATGGTGATTAATGACACCCACCCACCATTCACCTGCAATTTAATAATTTTATTTACGCGTTTTAAACATCTGGGCTTAGTTTCTATCCAATTATAATATTATTTATAGTTTGCTAGACAGCTTAAAAAAGCAACTACAAATGATTGGAAAAATACAAACACTTTAAAATATCTTTATCGTTTTAAAATAAAAATCGACAGACAGTGAAGTCGTCGATCAATACTTAATTTACGAAAAACAAAGGGCATTCGATCCACACAAATTATCCGTGAAATTAAACGGCGCTTAGCGAAACGTTTGTTAGTAAGAAACGCAAAACTGACAGGAAACTTCTTTATAATACCGCCAGTATTAAAAGACCCGTGACCAAACCTGGAACTAGAGTACAAAAATTAAAATGTTTCTGGTTTTGACAGTGTCAAAGTCAGTGGCGCCATTTTGAGCTGTCAAAGTTTATTGGTTGAGGAAATGCCAAACGTAATTACATATTTGATAAGTTTTATAGCTTTATTGAGTGGTTGAATGATTTAATATTAACTTGGCGTTCAAAGTGTAGTGCCATGAATGGAAGGTACAAATAGAGTACGGAATCTATTTTGAGTAGGTTGATTTTCTTTAGAGAAGTTACTTAATGAAGTATTTTGAACTTAAAGATTATAATGAGTTTGTTTTTATTTATTAAACGCACAAGCACATGTTCAGCTATGCTGAAAATTGGCGAAAATAGCGTATTTTTCGTTTCTTATCTATAGCTGACCATTTATGTATCTACAATAAAATTAAAACCTTAACACTATTGTGTTTATACTTTATGTACGATGTAATTATCATCAACTTTATTCGTAAAAAAGTGCACAAAAACAAATATGGCGTTCGCGGGCAACGTCCTGACTGTCATCTGCCGTGCGGTGCTGCGGTCGCGTCTTACAGCGTGTCGTGTTACATGGAAAGCCTATTTTACTATCCCACCATTATTTGGTACTTGTAAAAATTTTAAATTGTATTATAAATTAAAAAAAAAACGAATGGAACCATAGAAGAAGTAATTTTAGAAAATGAAAAAAAATTGTTAATTAATTTACAGGAAAAGTCAAAACTAGTTATAACCTCAAAAATAACCGTCAATTGCTACAGTCAACGTGTTATTTTTATACTGTTATTACTAAAAAAAATCTGACAAGGTAGGTTTGGTTATCTTTGTTGTAGATTCTTGACCATATTTTCCTTCTAGTTAAGGTAAATCACGAGAAGTTAACTTTTTCTAATTATAAATTAAACAACCTTTAAATTAATTTGAAAGTAGGTTACTTATACAGAATTGGTAATCAAGGAGAGGTATAAATAGTCGCTGCCCAAGTTTAAGAATAAGAAATGTTATTAATGACTGAAAATTTACCGACTTTATTTATCATATCATAGATCATTTTTTCGCGAATAGGTATTCTTTGTAGACTACAAAGAGCTTAAAGACTACAGGGCTACAATTCAGCCTGGAGACCTAGGGCAAGGATAAGTAGGTACCGCGACCTCGAATTTTAGGAGGAGAAGTAACGGGGTGGTTTTAAATCTGTAATGCCCGGTTTCCGAAAGCCCGATCAATGTTAAAATCAACTAACTAGGTGTCAAATCTCTTGTCAAGTCATCTGATTGGTTGTTGATAATTCACCAATCAGATGACTTGACAAGAGATTAAATTGATTTTAATATTGATCGGTCTTTCGGAGACCGGGTGTAAGTCTGACACTCCCTCTCGCCTTACGTTGGATCCCTCCATCAGTCATTTGATGATATTCCCGTTCAAACAAATATAACTAGGGCCCCGCCCCGGCTTCGCACGGGTGCAGTGCTTATACTAAACTTTTCCACTATTTAATGGATGTTACTATACATATAAACCTTCCTCTTCAATCACTCTGTCTATTAAAAAACCGAATCAAAATCCGTTGCGTAGTTTTAAAGATTTAAGCATACATAGAAACATATAACGGACAGAGTTCTCGTCCTTACACCAAAACACAACTTATCTACATCAAAATTACGTTTTAATTGTTCATGCATAGCATTATTTATCAATTAATCGATTCTTGATTGATTTACTTTTTTTTTTCATCTAAAAAAAGCAAAGTCAGTTAAAAAAAACTCTGGATTTCCGATTGATTTATTTTTAACGCACCGTGAAATCAATACTCGACGTCTCCGCACTGATGGACGGAACTTTCGTTTTTTTTCCGTCCCATTTTGAAAAAGTAAAAGTTGTTTTTAATTTTTTTTTTTTTTGTTTTAGCTTAATCTAGTAAGTCTGTTTCAAACTACTGGATTAGTAGGCATAGCCTATCCGTTTTTGGTAGCCTCTTTATCTTCAACAATGGCGTCTTTTTTGAAAACAATGGCTGTTAGGTAACTTTCTTAGTTTAAATTTTGCAGTATTCCATATTATTACCGAGTATAGAAATATGTATACCTGATGTATGATAAACTGGACTCTCATTACATGGAGTAAATAACAGAACTGCCGAATGACGATTAGAAATTATCTTGCCCATCTTCTTTAGCATACAGAAGACATGAATGCACTATAACAATACAATTCTCCTGAAAACTGTACCTCTAAAATAGTAATTGTAAATAATTAGTTTACCAATTCACATCTATACTATTATACTACTATTTATTATAAAGATGAAAGGTCTGTTTGTACAAACGTGCTAATCTCAACACCAGGAACATCAGGAACTACTAGTTCGAATTGAAAAAATCTTTTTGTGTCTAATAAACTACATATTAAGGAAGGCTTTAGGCTATAAAATATCACGCTACGATCTGTAGGAGCCGAGCAGCGTGTGGAACTGCGAGAGTAGATAGTATAGAATAAGATTTTTAATTGCAAGGATCAAGACCTGTTAATAAGTTTACGCTGCGTGTGCGCAGAACGGTAGCAAACAGGGAACAGCATCCCTATGTCATGTAAGCCAGTCCCACTTTCTAGACAATTTGTCTACTAACTGAGAAAGATGAAGGACATTCCCAGTAAAATTCTTAAGCAAGTCTAATTCAACCTTTTGAAATATGTACATATAAGTAGATATTATACATAATATCACAGGTAATTATGTCAGGAGGTTAATAAAATAATATTTGGTACATCAATAAGTACAACTGTAAAAAGTCAATAATTCCCATTCTTAATTAAAAGCAAATTAAATATTAAGTCTTAAGTGTTCACTACTCAAAACACTTTGAAAAGAATATTTATTGAAGACTGTCCTTTTATATTTTTATCTATACTAATATTATAAAGAGGTAAAATTTGTAAGTTTGTATGTTTGTAAGTTTGTATGTAGAGGGTAATCTTTGAAATCGGATTGCCAAAATTATTTCACTGATAGATAGCTACAATGTTCCTGAGTGCTACAGGGTATATAACATCACGCTATGATTAAATGGAGCCGAGCAGCGTGTAAAACCGCGCGAGAATAGCTAAGTACTTAATAAACAAGATGGGCGTGACCCAGCAGATGGGTCACCCGATGGTAAGCATTTGGCCTTGCCAATGGACACTCACAACACAAAGTTAAAAGTGTGTTGCGGCCTTTTAGGGATGGCAATAATTTGGGATTTGGAGATTTGAATTACCAATATCAATTATGTTACTACAAGTTTGAAAATCGAAAACTCAACACAGCTAAACCGATCACAGAATAAGCAACAAGAACCTACTAAGGGTCAGTTCACACCAAGACGGTGCGTGAACACTTTGAAAGATCGATTCAAAAAACAAGTTTATGTTGCACAGGACAAAGTACCTATACATTTCGACGTGTCTAGCGGCGGACGCTTTACTGACTGAAATTTTGCAATACCGTGTTACCGCGTCGCGTCTCAATGTGAAACTACCCTTTTTTGTCAAGGGAAAATCAAATGATTTCTCCCGCCCAGTGAAGGCGAGAGAGAAAGACTGACTGAAAACCCCTCTCCTTCTCTTGCTTTAGGCCGAGGCCGCGGTGCCTCATTGCGTCTACCCCCAACCCCGGCTGAACATCAGCCCTGTAGAACCCTTGCTTACTGACAACTGAACAAGCTAAGGTTTATAGTTCCGCCAACCTGTTCCATCCTTACACGAAAATTAATTAACGGCTACCCTTCGAAGAACAACTTACTTGAAGTAATAAATCAAAATTGTGCATAAAACAGGCATGTCGTATGTCGTTATTCTGAAATAATCCACGCCTGACCCTTTTGATACCTTGACATAAACTGTGTCAGATAGAATGTATAAGGAAAGTTTTAAAAGACTCTCGATTTTTCACTGATGTGCTGTCTAACGGAACACGGAATTAGCTATGACAATCTACAATCAAACTATTTATCTATACTATTATAAAGCTGAAAAGTTTTATTATCTAAACTGAAAAGAACGTCTTTGGAATTCCTGGTATTATTTTTGTTTTGGAAGACTGTAAACACAACAAATCAGAGCCGAGCGTGAAACAACGCGGCATGTTCGGTGCCCAAGAAAATAAAGATTTATTAAGTGCCAACCAGTATCTGTTGTCATACTATCTGTACGCTTGTAAAGAAAATGTGTATCTTTTGTATAAGGAAGTTGACCAACCAATGGTCATTTATGCTGACAATTACAATTATTAAACGCGTCTAGTTCTGGAATTTCCTGAAGGCATAAAGATTATAAGTTGTAGTCTGTAGTAAAAGTTCAAAAATATACAAGCTTTTTTATTTTTAAATCTAGAATCAGAATTTATTTATATTTAAATTTAGAATTCCTTCTCCAAAGAAAAGAGGTCACAAATAGTGATGTGACATTTAGACGAAAAAGTCTTTAATCAAAATGCTAGATTATCCAGCGATGTAGTAAGTAGTCACATCCAGTCGACTATATCTCTGCGTGCACTTGTACGTCTTCATCCAGACGCGGCGGGTTCATTACGCGCCGTAATACGTCACCGGCCATTACAGCCCACTACCCTTTAACCTACTTCACTACCCCTACAATCTACATCCCTTCAAATAAGGGCACTGGAGCCAGTAACTCTCCCTTGTGTTTTTATTATTTTAAAGTATTCGTTGTTCTTTGTACAAGGATTTTTTATCATCGAAATTAATTGATAACTCGATCGATTTGTTTGACAGAAAATCTATATATATGTAATGTCAAAAAATGATGGTTTTCCATAGACTTTTGTATGTTTTTATTAATAAGGGAGCAAAACAACCACATTGTTCATCTGTAGACAATCGGCGCCACCCAATACGCGCGTACACAAGTGTGTTCAGCCATTTTGGGGTTTATTTAAAAAATAATACGACTATTCATATCAGCCGTAAGATTGCCAAGGATTGTCAAAAGTTTCTCTTGTATATAGATAGATACTTAGGATATGTCATCATAATTTTAAGTCATCGTTAGGCGGTACTGAAATTCGTTTCATTACCACGATGAAACTATACTAAACTAATTTGACTATCATCCTCAATAGATAAACAAACCAAAACCGCCAAAACACTCAGCCTATCTATCGTAGGTATTCCTAATTAACATGTCGTCAAATAACTTTTTGCGTCTTTAGCGAATTTGACGCGCGAACATGTGACTGACTGAGGCACACATGTGTGATAAAAATACTAAATAAAATAAATCGAATATATTTTGAAGGTTAAGTCAGCGGGGAACGAACTGAGGTGAATGAACGATACCTAACAAACGTTACGTAATCGATGATCGTTCATCGTTCGCTAAATAATAATTATACCATCGACAAAAAACTCGCCACGGAATGGCGCGCAAATATTCATATTTCCATTTTTAAAATGTTCGGGTTTCTACGTTGTGTAGCGAATAATATATAGACGTATTATGCAAAGTACGTTGTCGTGCATCGTCTGCATAAACGTAGTTATTGTTATTAATGTCTAGTTGCTTATTTATACATAGATTGATTGAAGCACAGATCATTATCTGTTACTAGAGTTGCGCGCCCGCCATACCGAAGCAGTGCAGTTATCTTCCTCCCTAAGTATTGCTAGTGTTGTCAAAATACCCAATTTCAACAATTTTGCAAGCAACATGTTTACGTATGGACAAGCAATACTTATTTTTAATCTACCTATTTATCCTTAGATCGACTAGAATCATCATCAAACTTTATATTTATTATAATGAATTAACACTCAAAATTAGAAAATAAGTCATTGTAGTGTCCAAAAAGTATAATATACGAACATTAAAATGATGAAGAACATCCCTATTAGATAAGTCGAACTAATGTTATAAAAACTCTTTGTCAAACCAAAAATGGTAAGACACTGATATCCTAATATTAGCCGGGACCACACAGAAACGGATTCAACACGAATTCTGATTTGACGAGCAACCGACACCTACATCATTCTTACATTGCCAATAACAACAGAACTAAAAAATTCCGAATTTAAATGTGTGTACGTCCGCGGTCTACCTATATTTACTACAACGCAATAAAACAAATAATCGAACACGCCCACAAGTAAACAATCCGCGTTAGTTCCACTTCCCTGAAAGATATATGGTATCGGAAAAAAGATAAACAAAACATTTTTGCATCGTTTTATGTTGGCAAATACTTATCTGTGGCTAATCCAGCGCCGGACCGACCTTGGACGACTTATCTTCCTTACGTTTCTAAACATATTCAAGTATCTTCCTACCCGCAGACAGATTGTAAAGAGGTACCAACCCTCCTTCCCTCCCATATTTAGATAATTCGTTATTACCTACCCAAAATCATAATCTTTGTTTCAGGCTTCCTTAAGCGGCTTACAGGCTTACCATGTTACTGAGCATACGTACCTACCTCCTCAAAATCAATTTAAGAAGTTTACCTTACTCGTAGGTACTTACGATTCTTAAACATAACCCAGTTGACGTCAGCAGACATTCGTAAATTGTTTAATTATTCACTCGTTTCCCATAGATTATCAACACAACCAGCTTATTTATATCCGACGCACGGATAAAAGGTCCTCAGGTCCCGTGTGACATTAATTATTAAATTCATACATTATCCTATTTCTTTATTATCATTTTCAGGCCACCGGATTACACCAAAGGCGTCTTCCAAACTCTTGGCTTTAAAGAATTTCACGAATATTTAATGCTGTCTGATGAAGAAAGAAATACCGATGCAGGGAAAAAATTACTCGAACAAAGTATAGAAAACATGAAAATGGGCACCAGAAGGTACGCCCGCCGGCAAAACAAGATGATTAGAGGAAGATTCTTGGAACACCCGACGAGAGAGGTAAAGATTTTAATTAAATGTCAAACAAGTGTAGGCTCAGAAGTGTAGGTAACATCAAAAATGTAGGTACAGTTGATTTTTTTTTTTTTTGCTAAGATGTGACTGCAACGTTGGCTGGGCAACTAGCTGCTGTGCGACATGTCTCGGGTTCGATTCCCGAACGAAACAACACTTTTTGTGATTAGCAAATTGTTGTTACTGGTCTGGATGTAAAGTGTAAGTGAATTTTCATGTTTCGCGACACAGGAGGATAGCCTTGTGTGGGGCAAAGATTTTTTTTAAAAGGAAAAAACTTAGCTCGCGATTTGTCCTCGAACGTAGGTAGTAGGAAAACCTACAGGACATAAAACGTACCATAATTTTCTGTGTCGTGTTACATTCGATAGATCAAATAAGAGATATGAAGTATTGCGTGTTATTGGTTTATTGCGCACATATTTTATGTTTCATTTGCAATCCTTGTCAGTTTTATTAGCATTTTTTATTATCTAATTTTTTTAGGTATTATACTTACTCATATGTCGCTTCGTTTTAAATTGTATATTTAAATCTAATACTAATATCGAAAAGTGCCATCTTGTGGTTAGAAGCAGAACTCGCTAGCTAGCATATTTATGTCATTGGTGGCGTTGTCTTTCAGTGATATTATTTGTCTACAACGCCATCTAGTGTCGAATAGCGGAACCAACATTACTTCAAACTAGTTTTATTAAAACAAATGATAGATGGCGCTGATGTTTATATTTCTAATTTCAGGTACCGCCCATTTACGAATTGGACACTACAGACATTTCGAAGTGGGATGAAGAAGTAAAAAATAAAGCTATTCATATTATAGAAAGCTATATCAATGAAGAACCATGCAACTTTGACCCAATAAAATCAGTTATTGATGATGTAAAAAAAGGAATGGATGGTAATTCACATAACTATTGTGAAGTATGCAAAAGAATATTTATTGGAGATAATGTATACGCCATTCATTTAGAGTCTTTTAGACATAAGAAAGTATTGAAGAAAATGAAACGTCTAGAAGAACAAAGAAGCCAGACAGAAACAGAAACATCTAATGTTTAAATTTAATTAAGTTATTGTGTGATGTGTATGACTAGAACTAGTAATAAAAAAATAATAAAACTGATATTCTAAACAATTATTTATTGCAACATAACTAATATATACAACTAAGTCCGCTAATAACTTAAACTTCTTGTTCTACCACTTTTTTTCCAACCTTTTGCGCTCTGTAGTCATAATGCTCAAATTCAGGATACTCTTTAATGATTTCATTGTATGCATGACAAATTCGGCAGAATTCCATGTTAGCTATCTGATATGGTCGGGTCACAGGATCAATGTCGGCCATTTTGTACATTCTTAATGCCATTTCTTCTCGAACATGTTCTGGGAACAATGTTTGTGCCCCTCTAATTGAATACTTTTGTCTCATGGAAAATATCTGGCGGACAACTTTCTCAACCATCTTAAAAGGCAATTGGATAATGGGATGCTTCAAAGGAGTTAATGTTACTACTCCAACATCAACATCAGGCTTAGGAAGAAATGCTGCTCCAGATATATCAAACTTGTAGTTCACATTGCACCAATTCTGACACATCACAGACAACCTGCACCTCTGATCACTCAGAATTCTTGCCGCCATCCTTTCAGCAACTTCTTTTTGAAATGTTAATGTCATTCTAGTTCTCCCAAAAGCCCATGGACCTTCTTGCTTTGATATCATTTCTAGCCACCTAATTATCAATATTGTTGATACACTAAATGGCAAGTTCCCAATTAAATTGACGGGTGGCGGGGATTCTAGCCAGTCTGTCTTGGCATCCTCAGGTATATACTGCGCTATGTCAGTCTTCAAAATATCACCGGTAATGATGTCAACATCCACCTTGTTTTTACATGCATCTGCGATTAGTTCTAGGGATGGTACAAAACGACGATCCTTTTCGATCAAAATTACTTTTCTTGGACCTCTTTGGATAATTGATCTTGTAATTCCGCCAGGGCCGGGTCCAACCTCGCAGACTATATGATTTTCTATATTTCCAGCAGCATTTACTATTTTGTCAATTAAACGAGGTTCCATGAGAAAATTCTGAGAGAGTTCCCTGAGAGCACGAAGTTTGTAGAGTTTAATAACATCTTTGATACTTGGTAGAGGTGGTAGTCTTATCTGAACAACTTTCTTCGCAGCAGCCATTTTATTACTGCTGGATCTTTACTGGTTCCTCAAAGTCGTCGAGGAACGTTTCTTGTTTCACAGCAAATATAGAATATAAGTAAACACTCAACACTCCGCTTCCTATCACGAGTCCAGTCAGCCTATTCTTTTTAGAAATCTGCTGCAGCTTTTGTACACGTTCGCGGTTTTTCTGCTCAATCAACTTCATATACGCTATCTCAGCTTGTTTAAGTACCGGATCTTGTGCAGTACTGCTGATTTTTGGTTTGAAACCAGAATCGGAGTCTCCCATTACGAAAACAAATTCTGTGCAAAATATAACCTCAAAAACGTAGATCCCGTCTAGAGATTGAATGAATGTTTAACTTAATAAGCACAGATAACGAATTACTACGGAAAAGAATGAATGAATGAAATGGGAGTTAAAAGCATCTCAGTTCCGCGATGTTCAGTAATTGAGCATATTTTTGTTTAGTGTCTCCAAGTTTTTTATTAAACATAATAAAATTTCTAGCGGACATTTTTTCTAAAAAATTATCAGAAATCCATAAGAATAGGTTTAAAGAAATTTTGACTTTATAAAATAAACAGTATCTAAGTAAGAGCTTGTGTACCAAAAACAGCTGTTTATGACGTCTTCTATATATACAAAACAAAAGCCATGCGCACAGCTATCCTTTTCTAAACAAGACTTCTCTGTCGCACTTGTACATTTGCATCAGTTCGAACTCGCAACCTCGCACTTCTCGTGTCAAAATCGTCAAATCCCGTCTCGCAGTGTAGACGTTTGCTTGTGTGACTCGTAGGCTTCGCACTAATCGTGTTAAACTTTGTTGTGTTTTGTGTTATAAAAATGCCTTTTATTTCAAAAGACTGGAGGTCTCCCGGTGAGGAATGGGTTAAAACTCAAGAGGGATGGGAAAAGAAGAAGGTGTTGGAGTGCACTGCACAACGGTGAGTTGCGTTGCAAAATAAACACAGTCCTTTGTTCGCATTTAGTTGAACGCAACGAAATAACACGGGCCATTTAGTTCATTAATTTTACCTACTAACATTAGTGAGCTAAACATTGTTATGCTTGATTTTTGTAGTGTTATTGTGAATGTTGAATATTACTATTTTGTATTGCAGATATCCCGCTATAACTAACTTTAATAACTCAGACGATAGTCAGCAAAAGTCGTGGTGAGTGTTCTTACAAACTTATCATTTCCTACATTTGTTATATTTTGTCGTGATCAGCTGTTGTCTGTTGTTGAACGCTGTTATTGATTTTCCTGCGCGTGTGTGTGAGTCCTTCGCCTGGTTTTGTGTTGAACCACAGCAAACGAAGAAAGCGTTTACCTATAGGTACATATCTATATATCTGTTTAGTAGATAGATATATTATTGCATAGCTATATTTCCATATGCTTAGATGTACACAGACGATCATTACTGAAAGCCATTCGTGAAGCAATGGTCTTTAAAACATTACAGGGACCATATTGTTTCTTTACTTTTCAGTAGGTTAGGCTGAGTCCTAGGTTTTCTTTGTTCCTAGATCACCTACTTGTGTTGATAAAAATAATAAAAAATATGTATGTTGGTAATTCGATAAGGCCTATTTAAAATCTACCTAAATAGTTATAAACTACACATTAGGTAAGTATAAGTGATCGAGAGATGATCTCCGGCCACCGTAAGCGCGGGTCTGCGGACGACGAGTAAGGGTAGCTCGCCGCCCGACCAGAACCAGACCCGAGCGTACGGCGCGTAGCGTTCCGCGCGCGCCTCGAAGAGCCAATAGACCACCACAGACGGGGCCCTATAGGGCTGATGTTCAGCCGGGGTTGCGGGGTAAGCGCAATGAGGCACCGCGACCTCGGCCTAGAGCAGGAGTAGGATGTAATAGGTAGTAGTGATGGGAAAATTATCAAATGCTTTCTCTCGCCCAGGGTGCCTAAGGCGAGAGGAGTTTAAGACTCATACTGACAAAAAATCCCCTTCCTTCTGCTGCTCCTGCGCCAGGCGGAGGCCGCAGTACCTTATTGCAGTTGCACCTCAAAACCCCGACCGAACATCGGCCATGTTGGGCCCCATCTGTCGTTCGTCGTTTATTGGCTCGGAAGTCGGAACGCTTTCGAAGATACAAATACTAAGTATCACATATTCTTTTTTACAGTGTTTCAATAGACTAATAAAATTGTATCTGGTCAATAACGGCTGTTTAGACATTGTATAATAGGCGTTTAGCCAAACAAATTTGATAAATGAGCTAGCCTTGTCCATCAAGTACTTATAGCCTGCAGACAAACGGAGGAATTAGAGTCCAGTTTTTACCTCCTTTCCTGACAGTGCGTATAGATCGCACAGACCTAACACAGACCCATAAATATTCTTTTATTTTTTTAAACTTTTAATCATGGTAATTCGAGACACAATATAAACACAATAGATCGCTTGGGGTTTAATAAATTAAACTGCTTCTGTAAAAACGGGCGGATTAAGTTCTCCGACATGTAATTGTGTATGAAAAATTGATTAATAATTAAAACTTCTCAATATTCTTCTAATCGATTCATGTATTAAAACAATGTTCAACTAACTAACGCACAAAAGATATCGATTATCGACCATCGACTACTTGTTATTTTGTAAAAATAGGTCGATTGATAAATTCATCAAACATTATGATAATACGTGGTACTGAAGGAATAAATTGTTTATGTAAATCCAGAGAATGTATGTGAATAGGTTGTTTCATAGCTCGGTTGCTGTATGAACATAATATGCGATTCAATTCTTAATTTATAAAACGACAAATATAATCATATTTTTGCTTGATAATAAAGATACACTGGCTACCTTGCTACCTCTACTTTCAATCTTATTGGATATTCCGTTGTCTTATTTGATATTAACACGAAAATATTAAAAAGTGTACCTTAATAAAATTGAGCGAAGAAATGATATGGTTGAATTTGATTTTATTGAAATAACAAAAAAATTATAATAATAATCGCAAAATATGAAATAGCGAATAACTACCCAGGTACATAAAATTCAGTATATCGTTAGGTCAATTAAAGAGTATCATTCGTAAATGGTGGTATTGAATGTAGGTAAAACAAAAATATGTTTGACCAGGGAAACTATCCCGTCATCTAGGGTGATTGACAAAATAGGGCGAAAGAATAAAACAAAACATAGGAAGATACAAGTTTCATGATATTCAAAGAACGATCAACTATTTTTCTGTTTCTTTACCGTAAAAAAAAACAATTGACATGTGATACAATAATACATAGAATCTAATAAGAATTCTTGTCAGGAATAAAAAAACGAATATTCCGAAAATATGTTTGTCTGCAGATGAAATTTTTCCGCTTCCTAATTAAAGTCCTATTTCTCGCGTTTGAGTGAATGTGCCACTTCGAGCCACGAAGAAAAGTAACGCTCACTTTCAATAAAAAAGGCGCGAAATCCCGATTCCATTTTTAAAATCATCTGTCAACTTGGAAAAGAACCATCGACTAAGGAATTAGGAACGAGCGTTTTATAGACAACTGCAAGTCGTGACCAAACACGAAAAAGTTTTGTTCGTTGTATCTAGGTCAGCCTGGGATGTATAGTTAGGTCAAACCACTCGCCTGAAAAATTCCCGGCTCAACACGAACAACCAATTTGTTTGGCAGACAGATAGTTCTCTTTAGACGAGTATTTAGAACATAGAATTTTAACTAGTTCTGAAATGCTGTGGTTTATACTAACCTAAATTTAAGCATAACATTATTCAGTATTCTGAATATTTAGAGCTATCCAACTCATCTCTATTAATTTTGTTTTTAAGTAACGTTCCGTTTAACGTTCTCGTTTAAATGATCAAATATATTTTTATACTAAGTCTCGAAAAACAAAAAAAAAATGTAAAATCCTCCTTGCTCTTCGTCAATTTATTTTCCTCAGTCCCAATTAATTAATTCAAAGGAGATCGTTAACATAAAGTCATTTTCGAAATATGGTTGAAGAATCTTTATCACTTAATCTTAATAAGATCCACCCACGGTTGATGGAAGGATCCGAAATCCGAATGAGTCAACGTCACCGAACATGTTCCGACAGGAAAGTAAAATAATCAAAGACTTTATAAAAAAATCTTTGATTTTGTATCTAAAACTGACATTTTGTTTAAAAATTATACATAAGAATCCAGAAAACATACCTACTATTTTTTTTCAAAAGTTCATTAATATCCTGAGAATTGCTAGTGATATGCTTAATGCAGTCATATTATTATTAATATATACATAATTATAAAGAAACACCACAATCTGGATTATAAGCACACATTTTTTCTGATCATATGCAAACCTTTTCCTTGATTGCAAACTATTAAGACAATTAACGCGTTTTGTATATGTACAACTTTATACAGTAATTGATTGAATAATAAAACACACTGTATAGTAACTAAAGATGGATTACTATCTTCATGTATTAATAAACTAATTAATTGAGTATCTCTATACTATAACTTTTGCAATAATTAAATTAATTAATAAATACACTTGATGAACGTACCCTACCCACTACTAGATTGTTGCTAAATAATTTGAATTTATATTGACCTCAATAAAATTTACTTAGAAAAATATTTCAACATCTTCAAAGACTTGCTTCTGTCAAAACAGATCCATAACGTTTCGGAATGCACCGATCTAGTTTCCTCCGTGTACACACAAACTATATTTAGCTTTTCTAATATTAGAAAGAAACGGTAAACTGTATAGCAAGGAGAACTGCCATAAATCATGTTCCTCTCTTTGACATTCGAAAACCGGTGGAACTGGAATGTGCGAAGTACATTTACAAAGGGTCTGGCCTAGACGTATTTAGACCTTGATTTTTAGGGTGAGGTAGGCTCGTGCTTCAGCTGTGTTTCGCAAATAAAATGGTTGACTTCAAAATTCGTTAAATTTCAAAATTATGAGAATAATGATTTGTTCTTAGTATGACTACCTAATCATCTCCTGAATCCTTGCCAAATATATCCTTTGTTATGTAGAAATATTTTAGTTGTGCAATATCTTCATCCTGAGTACCGATGCTTCTCCAAAACAAAACAGTTGTTTCTGTAAACTTTCTTTTAAGTTGTCATGTAAGACATTAACGCATCTGTCTGACTTATCGATTGTCTCTGACCCATCCGAAAGTTTGATACAAATTAGGAGCGGTTTGACCATAGCAATTTGGCGTGGGTCGCCTTAAACCTTTGACCTCAAGTGTTTAGTCAACCAAGAGAAATCTTTCGCTTCATTTCAACGTAAATCGCTAGAATCCGAAATATTTTAACAGACGACATATTTAGGGCCACGTGTGGACATAAAATGTACAGTTTATAGCTTGCTCTGTTTGGTAGTAAAATAGCTAGGAAAATTGGGCTCGTTTTATATAAAAGTATCACAAATTGTGCAAAATGTGCCTGCAAATGTGCTCCCATTTTGTAATGTTTGCACTAGAAATAAACACTTCTCCTAATGTTTGGGCGGAAAATGTGGTAGTGCGAAAGCTCACACTATTTTCCTTTTCAAAGCCAACAAATTGAGTAGGTATTGTCTTGAATTCTCTTGTTACTGAGCTCACGTTCGACCGTTCGACAATTTAGTCAATAAATGCCAGTTGCAGTATTGCAAGCAAATAGTTTGGCTTATGTCCTGACCTGACCTAGGTCTTTGTCTCCGATGCCTGTGTTGAATTTGATATTTAGCTTTCATGTAGATAAGCTTGTACATTGTATAAGTAACTGTCTTAAATAATATCGCAAATTCGAAACACGTGATTTTTTTGTTTTGATTCGACTGAAACGAAATTTGTTGTGAGAAACAATAAAACAATAAGAATGGTTGACAAATTCAAACATAAAGTTAAAGAAATCAATGAAACAGAAAACATTGCTCATCTCCTAAAACTAGTACCACTAGAAAACGAAAAGCTCGAAGATTTCACTCAAGTCTATCTAGTTTAGCATCCGATGTTTTATTAATATAATTCCAGTATTTCATATCAGCTGAAACATCGTACTGGTTATCAGACGACAGTTCAGCTCCATTTAAATAGTGGGTTGCGCTGCAGGTCGGGAATTAGAAAGTGGGCACGATAATCATACTGCGTTTATTCGCTGTTATGCTTACGGATCAAAGAGACGAGTGTTATTACACTAGCGTTTCTATTCTGTCATTTCTATTTGTGTGACCATGGTGCGTGAGTGGTTTAATGGCGGTTCTGATACCATAATGTCCATCCACTGTATTATCAACAATAACAATGGTCATAACATTGCCTAAATTGCTATAATTTTCCGTCTGCTTTACGATTATATGTGTTATGGAATTTGCAATTTCTTTTTTTAGATGTTTTAGTAACATGCTAACAAATATAATTTTGTCAATCACCATCAGTGTATGGGCGAGACAGACTTGTTTATGGCACGTTTATATAATTTAGCTGACTTATTTATATCCTGGAAAGAGTATTTTCTCATAGTTAACTACTACTACTAGTACAATAGTATACAAGTTTCAAGTACCTTTGCTCTCTTTATCAAATAACGCTTGAACAATCTATTGATGTCTTAAAAATCACTTAAAAAAAAGAATCACTTCATCCCATTCGGAGCAAAAGATTTATAAACGAAACGTCAGACACAGCGGTTTATAAGGCAAGCTTTTATGTAAGATATCGGAATATTGATGGCCATACTACGAATTTACTACATTTGGCAAGAAGCCAAAAATCTCATGCAGTTTTATTTAAGAACTCGTATCTTCAACATCTTTGTATAAAAAATGATGAATCCAAGAGATAATTTCACTAGGTAGTGTGAAAAAAAACATTTCCAAAGTCAACAAATTATTGGCATATTGGTTTATTGATCAATTTGCGATCATTTTAGCTTCTCTTTCTACCCAGTGAGCCGGTTCAGTCCAAGTTCACATAATCGTTATCGCTTTAAAAAGGAATGCATTTGAATTGGTTCGCTGGCTTATCGATGATCATCAGAAATTTAAATAAATTTATTTTATTGTTAAAGCAATAACGATTATCGTTACTATATTTTGGCTAAGGTCGATTCTTTTCTTATCACCTTGTCGTCTGGTGCAGAAACTCTCTTTTCTTTCATTGCATGCCTTACAAAGTCTATGTTTTCTTTACTTGTCTTCTTTCTCATCATCATACTATTTAAGACGGTTACGGTTACCCCTACCATTCTTATATTCCTATCCTCTACAAATAAATAAGGACCTCATAAAGTGTTCATTGTTTGCGAAAATGGAATGAAATTAACTGAATATTCAATGCAACGAGTGAAGCAATGCAGAAAATAAAGTAAACATTTAGCAAAACATTTGAACCGAAGTTCATTTACCCGTGACTAACCGTGTTACTGTTCTCTTATTGTAATGTATATGTAAACAGTTCGCTTTTGGACTAAAAACATCTGAAATCGGTGAAGGAGTCCATTTTAAAACGGATCTTGCTGTATTTGTTGTCCTTATTTCCATATTTTGCATTGCTTGAATAACTCCACCTATCCCTTGTTCTGTTAGGTCTTACAGTTTTAGTTGTTCTAGACAGAAATTGAGGACCCAAAATTCAACGATTCGCTAAAAATGGAATCGTATAGTAACGATGAAATCGATTGAATTGAGAAAAAATCTATTGACATCGTAAAAGTATTCAGACAAAAAGGCCAACTTGTAAGGAACAAACTTAACATTTTTAGGTACTTTTCTGTTTAAATGACTCAAAATCTTTATAATCGCAACCATAATCATTAATGACGATCTAGAAATATTGCAAGAACTTAACAATGACCAACATGAAGGTCACTAAACAGCCAGACAAACTGACATGACGTCTATTAATACAAGGTAACGTTTAGAATACAATAACATTGATTAGATATTTTACAATCAAAATTACTAATACTATGTTGTAACAAAACATTACGATATAAAGTAAACACAATATTAAAGATGATTCACGAGATAACCTAGCAGACAGCGAGACGCCTACGAAACACTTGCCAATAAAATAGAGCGTTTGTTGAACTTTGAATTGCATTGAGGCTAATCTCAGACTGAGTTATGTTCATCTTTAATATTAACTAACTTTATACTTGCAGCTTCGAATACACTGCATTTACAAATTTGATGATTTGATTTGATGTAAATTACACCAAAGTTCATTCGGTCGTTTTTGAGTTTACCAAAAACAGCCTGATAGACCACCATGTTCCATAATTGTTTATAATCACATCATCAGTCTTTAAATACTTTAAGACTGCTGAGCATAGGCCTTTTCTCACACGGAGACGATGTTTTCCTTCGCCGTATGCCAGTGGTCTTGTTTACAATATCTAAAGAAATTTAGACTGCATACGATGTTAGGTATTACGCAATCTAGCTTAACACTCAGACATGCTGTCTGTAATGGAACTAAAATGTCGACACTAGTGTCCACCGCAAAAACCCGGTACTGCTATTTCTGCTTCAGCCGAATAGAACTCCGAATTTTAAAAATATTTTTCCTGCCAGTGATGACACGAAACGGCTTTAAAATTGGACGTTTTTAGGACGGTTCCAAATTAATTCGGGTCGTTCAAAAGCTGTTGCACTTTTAAAAATGGCCGCATTGCGTTTAGTGCGCGTGTTTATTATTTAAATTATTTTTAGAGAACACGTTAATTTTTGAAAAGTATTAAATTTTGACTATTACAAAGAATATGCAATATGCAAATCTGGCAAAGTCGTCTTTAATATTCTTAATAAACTACTTAAACATGGTTTTTCAATTTCGAGCTCACGAGATGGCGCTAGGGAGGCGTTAGGTCTTATTAGTCTAGCTTCCTTAATTGATCAAACGCTTTTAATGCGTAAATTCGGCACTAATTATTTCTGTATGGCTAAGACTAAGTGATCTTTCAACTACAAAAAAGCGATGATCTTGTTTAATAGTTCCAGGCTTCAAATAGGACTTCATATTGACTATAATTGCTCTTCTACACAGTCGTTAAGAATCCGACAAAGTTCCAATAGCTCTTCGTCTGAACTAGAGTACGTTTGCCTTGTAATTAAAATGAGTCCATTAACGAGTTTAAACATCTGAACTGTTCTGATCTGATCATTAAGAGTTTCGTCTTTGTAGAACGGAAAGATAGGCAGGTAGTATTTTTTTGAGTAACAAAATCTTTTTGTGTTTTGCATAATGTGCATGTACTTCACTTCTTTTGATTTAGAGAATTTAGTACTTAGTGCGATAGTCTAAATCGATGGAGCGGTTTGGATTCCATATGGGGTCTGTTTCAGGTTTAGGATTTTTAATTAGCTCATAAGGTACTTCTGTATTTTGCTCATATTACTCATATTTTATGTGCATAATATCATATAGGCAAGTATCAAAATGTCTTGAATGTAACCGACTTTTTTTATCTCAGTAGTATCAGATGGCTTGGATATATTGGACAGGTTTAATATAATGAGCCCGGTAGTATTCTCCTCGTAGATATAATTATGTATAACATCTCGTGTTTTTGTTAAATAGATACTGAAATTTATACAATACAACAAACCCCAACTGTACTTTGGTTCGTAATATAATAAATAACCTTCAAATTAAAAGAAGCATTACACCGAAATGAAAAAAGGATTTTTTCTTCATATTTTCACTAAATCTCGAGAACAACTGGTCCGAGTTGGCTAATGTTAGTCTTGAAATATTCGTGGAAGTCCAGAGAAGGTTTCAAAAGTCTGATAACATTAGTTAATATTAAAGCGGAACGAAGTGTGCCGGATCAGCTAGTATCCAGATATAATAATTCCGACCATACGAGTTACGTCGCGTCGTTTGTCTGTTGAAGGCGAATGAGTACCCATAGTAAACATTTAGAACTCACTATTTAAGTAAATCACAAACGAAAATCTTAAGGATTCTCTCTGTAAGCATTGTCAGTAACAAACAAATGGAAATGTAACATAGACTTGATTCAATCTGGATTCACTACGTCATGATATCAATCTTGATCCATTTTGACTAAGGGTAGACGATATAACTTCAGTTGTAAACAGACCGCACCTCAATTTAATCGTAGCCTTTACCACACCCGTTCAAAAGGTTACCCATTTAGGGAATTGCACTGATATCTAATGCATCAGCTTATCTAAAATTAAGTAAGCTTCAGAATTCCCAGCTCTAAAACCTTGAAATAGGGATGAAAATACTGTACTAAAAGTTTGTAACATGATTCCAATGGATTTTCTAGTACTAGTAGACGATGCTGATCTTTGATGGTGATCTTTTCTTTTTAGTGAAAAAAGTAAAAGAAAAAAAAATGTTCTTTTGTTAAATTTGAAAAAAAATCCAGAAAATAATATATTATTTGGAATTATGTGCTTAGTTTTTCAACACGTCGTTACTAGTGCAACGCCCTTTAGCAAAAATCTATTCAAAGGAGGTAGAAAATACTTCAACAAAAGCGTGCACTCCCGAGAATTCCTCAGATCATTATATTGAAGTTTAAACAAGACTTGGTTCTCCATCCATCAAATGCAACGGAAAATCATAACATTCTTTAGGTAGGTATCAATAATATTTAATCCGAATTTCTAAATACTGTTTCTTCGTCAGTCATTGTTGCCAAAACCTTGTCTGAAGTCTGGATTTTGATCTAAATGAGTTTCAGTTACCTAAATTCAGTTTAAACAAAGACAGTTGTGCTAAGTTTAATTTGGCACTTAACTGTCTGTTCATTTGTAACTCTGGTGATAAAGTTGGTCGCTTGTTCTACAAACTTAGGGTAGAGTTTATTAGGTTCTGTTATAGGGTTATCTCATTTCGCTTTCCTTCGGTATACAATGTGTTTTGTTTCGAAATAATTCATTAATCTTGTCAAATCTGTCACAGTTAAACTAAAATTGTATATCGCTAAAATCACCACTTAAATTATTTTTGTATAAACGACGTAGGTTCCATAATTTCACAATAGTAAACTTCGTAACAAAAATGATATTATTTTTTTGTTGAAATCTTGGAGTGTAGAGAAACAATTATTTTCTTTTTTTCTTTTCTCGTTGTTATTCTGTCTCCAATCAAGCAGCCTATCCTCATCTATTTGCTTTACGTGACAAACTGATCACAACTTTCTGCAAAGAGTCTAATGAAAAAAGTTTTTATAGGTACCTAAACTCTTACGTAAGTATTTATTTTTTGGACAGATTGCTTTCACAGTCCTCGACTATTAATTAAACACGTTCCTAAGTACTCTTTTACTTTTCTTTTCTTTATTGGGGGCAATGCTGCAAAAAGTACTAATCACTATTATAAAATGTTGAGAGTTCGTTTTCACTAAAATCTTAATACTGCTATCTATTCTCATCATCAGTGGTCAACTGTCAAGTTTGTAAAATCAGAAACATTTGATATCATACAATACAAATTATTTAGTAGTATTACATACTCGTATTGGTATTTAGCAAATACCATTGCCACAGTTGCTTAAAGTTTACAAATTAAAGGGCAAAAAACACTATGATTTTTGTATATTTTTTCGTTAGCTTCGCATCAACAAATTGAAGGAGGTCACGGTCGAAGTTCGCCAGGAAACGATTGAGTAATCTTACAACGGACGCAATGTGTTCATACTTTGTAATTAGTGCGTTTTTCTCATAAATCATACCTCTGAATAGGAATGCTACTCAGAATTGGATCGCTTCCTTTGTTAAACTAAGGATGTGAAAATGTAGGTTTGTTTATTGTCATCACACTCTATTGTTTTAGCTAAATAAAACCGATGCAACATGCTTGAGTGTGTAATAAAATTTTATCTTCAAACCATTTTGCATTAAGTCCAAAGATGTCGGCTCCGCCGAAATAGGTTAGGTTAGACTAAATTGTTAGTTTAAATAGTTTTGTCTTAGGGGTGGAATGAACTTTTTCGGGGTAGTAGGGTGCAAGCGCAATTATTTACCGTTTTATCTGCCTGGAGCAGGAGAAGGAACCGGGTGTTTTTTTAGTCAGTAAGAGTCCGACACCCTTACTACCCAGCGCGAAAGAAATCGTTTGACGATTTTTCCCGAAAGAAGGGTAAAATTAACCACCCAGACTTGTGTCTGGAATCGCAATCTTTTTACGTATACAAAATTTTATAATCTCTAAATAACATCTTTGAAAGGACTGTCTATCTATGTTCAACTTAATATAACATCAAAAACCTCGGGACCTTGTATAATCTTATATTCTCAACGTAAATTGGGGCATCTTCTATTTCTAGTATTTTATTCATAAAGGTACTTTTAACGTCTCATGATATAATGTTTCCAAATGTAGGTCGTGGAGCTTTGGCAACGGACAGAGATAAGGTGTCAACTGTCTGACATCGACCTCTTCTATATTTTAATAATGACGACGGTCTTCTTTATCAAGCCCTTTTATTTCATCGCTAGACCGTTTGGTTTTATATTCTCTTTGCCCGATACTATTTTGTGTAGTTCAAATTAAAATGGCTTTAGAAAATCCCGTTAAAGCTAGACTAATTTGCTGAGCCCTCGGAATTTTTAATTAAAACTGTCTCGAATATAAAAGAAATATCTTTTATTAATATTTTTTTGATACAAAACCTGGATTTTCTTTAATTAATCTTTACTCTTGTTTGTACCTTGGTACTTTAAGTTAGTTACTTTTTAATCTCTGGGCATCAAAAATACAAAACATTTTTTTGCCTGGTGTCCGTATTAGGAATCTTTTTTGCAGGTTATAAAATATCAGCCATATTTTTATAGTCATCGTAAGTCGTAACTATACACCAAATTTGACATTGAAGCAATAATTGCGTCGCTAGATTTCTTTGAGATCTATATTAATCGTAATTGTTATATTTTGTCTCAAGGCTGATCTTAATGATGTATATGTAAAGAGATATTAGACACACGAATATTACGCACATCTTTAGGCTTACATTATTAAAAGAACCTTGCCTCTAGTGAACGAAGTTGTGTTAAAAGCGGCAAATTCGTCCGTAAATAGAATATATAAAGATACTCTTTATTAAAATTTTCTATACTCACACTTCATCGACTTAATGTGCACTTTAAGTTTTCCAGTGGTACGGAAAAGCCTTCCATTTGTATCTATTATACTTCTCAAGTTCCTAAAATAGAAAATTGTTTAGTTGGTGCACACACAGCATAAAAAGCTTTACCTACTCTAAGTTTTAAATAAATGGCAATGTTTTTGGACAAGCTAGCATTTTTCAGTCCCTAATACTGGCAAGGAGAGCGCGCTCTAGTTTGCCATTTTCCAAGCAGTTCAGTGCTGCCAAAACATATAAATCAGAAGATTAGAACAACTTCCAATGCACATTTAAAGTAGGTACAAATCTCATCTTTATTTAGCCTTCATCCAGGGTCCCCAATAAATCGACGTGGTTCATCCAGAATAAGTTAAACCGTATAACTTGGCTTTTCGCGTTCTGCACGACAAATTGTAGCTTTTTGATTTGATGTTTTTTTCCAATATCCTGTGTTATACGGATTTACTATTTTGGAGATTCGATTTCGTTTACGAGTCTCTTAGGGTAAGGATGAGTCGAATTCACATTCAATGTTTACTGAATTATTTATTATTGAAGTTTTTATTTTTATTATGAGCTCAATGGTAGGTCATTCTCTTTATTGAGCGAGAAACGGACTATAGATTGTGTTAATCTATATTAATATTATAAAGAGGTAAAATTTGTAAGTTTGTATGTAGGGAGTAATCTTTGGAACCGCTGCCAAAATTTTTTCACTGATAAATACCTACAATGTTCCTGAGTGCTATAGGCTATAAAACATCACGCTATGATCAAATGGAGCTAAGCAGCTGGTGAAACCGCGCGAGAACTGCTAGTTGAATATAATTTGCCAACTGCGCTGTAAAATGATATTCTATTTCTCATTTCCGTGTGTTTTCTGTTCCGTTCCTAATTTTTAAACCAGCGCTGTTTGAAGCAACACCTTTACTAAAGAGTGTAGGTAATTATCACTATTAAAATGTATATTTTATTTCTTTAATCTTTAATCCAATGTTGATTTCAATTAAATTCAGCAAAGTTAACATTGAACGAAATTCGAAAGCAAATAGCCGCTGTTCTAACAAGAAACGGAAACGCTTGGAGACCGCTGTCATTTGCCAATCAACGAACATCGTTGCAATCCTACCAAGTTCGAAAGACAAACTAATCGGACTATTTCTTATTGACTTTGCATCAATTGCATTTAGTTGCATCAACTCGGAGGTCCATGTGAACTGAAATCAACTTAACATCTTGTTAATACGGTTGGATTTTGTAGTTTGTTTATAGCTAGGGTTATTAGTTGAAGTGGGAGTGGGTGAAAGTGCTTTCGATTCCCTTGTGTTTATTTTCAGACTACGGAAGTGTATAAACAGAAATAATTACAAGCCACTGGTACCTTTGATGTGCATGTTATACTGTTGATTGGATGGAAAGATTTAATAAATATTGTGTTTTATCTTGCAACCTGTTATCAAATTCGATGTCTTAATTATAAAATATCAAATTTAATCGTTCATAAAAATTTATTCAAGTTTGAATAACATTTATTTGGTAATCGTTTATCAAAATCGCTTCAGAGGTTATACGGAATGTGTGGTAAATAATAGTGTACTTATACTTTACACTTTTAGGGTCAATGAACAGAAGAAAAACTTTGTGTAAGGCTGGTGCCTTCTTGAAACAAACATAACTACATGGTATACTTCCAAAAATATGGTCACACGTTCTTAATGAATGTCCACTACAATACATTTAATACTCCTGTTCCAAATGTACAGCCGAAATGGTACAGTTTATTCTTACATTTGTATTAATAAAAGTGAGAGTATATAATTCCAGTGTAATGTTCTACTCGCAATTTACGATTTCGTAACAAACGAACAATAGTACAATTGATACCTCGTAATGCAACGAACTGATGGACATCAAAGTGTCTTAACGACGACATTTACTGGAGAAAGTTTACCTTTAAAACTTGGGTGGCGCTAGTGTCGCTTTTAGTCTTTTTGTGCTTATTGTTAGTTATAATTTAGTGTTGTGTCAGAAGATGCATCTGTATCAACAGGAACTAAATCGTGCAATGTTTTATTGCACAATTGCTTAAATGCATTATAAAGCATCTCGGCGTAAATTGCAGATTAAAAACTTATTTATAATTAGAAACGTTTTGAGTTTTAAGTGTACTTATAAGATTTTGTCAAAAAAAAAGCCTATTCATTATCCATTTGTTGAATTGAATCTAAGCCACGGCGTTATTATTATTGTCAACGTGATATTACGTGCACACAAAAAAACAATAATTCAATTATCTTCTTGCATTAATAAGTAAGAAAGCGACGTATGGCTACGTAAGGAGAAAAAAATATTTTACAAAACCACTATTGTATATCCACACTACCTACTTAATGCATTTATTACGCATAATTAAAACGCAGCAACATAATGTATAATATGAATCATCATCCCATACCCACACTAAACATATAATCTTATGCGAAACGCAACATTAAGACAGAGCCCGAACCCATACATAAACACGTGTGTACATACATACAAAATGAATCAATCCTTTAAACCGGGTCACACAGGCGTATAATTTGCACCAATTTTTCAATTAAATTCGGTACTCATTGGACGTAAAGTAATTTTCCTAAGACTGTTGCAATATCGTAGTTGTAGACGCAGTTCGCTTATCATCAACGATCAGCACTTGACGACTTAGTCTTTCCATTGTTTTGAAATATTTCAAACCAACAACAATAACGTAACCACATTGCAAATCGTTAAGTAATGTCCCGTCCCGCTCTTTTCGAAAGACACGCGGAAGAAAACAGATTTAGAACCCGAAGCATCCAGTCATGTATCGCATTTAAGTGCTGGCAACACAATAAAAGAGCTTTAACTTCTAAAACGGGAATGAAACAGTTTATAATCGTTCAGACACGTCTATGTGAGGGGTGATTAAAGGTTGGTCGTTGTCCGACGCATCCTTGGCAAAAAGCCAGGATGCCGATTCAGGGAGAAATGATTGCCTTGTTGGCTGTACGTAACTGTTAAACTGTCTATGGTTAGGTGTTCTAAATTCAAACTTTTAAACTAATCTGTCATCTCTGAAACGGTGATAAAAATTATAGAGACTTCAAAAGAAAGTTTTTTATTTTTATGACTCAGGTATTTTTGTATAGCTACATCATTTGGTTGGGTGGTTCAATCTCTACACGGTTCATTAATATTAATTAAGACATGATCGAAGCATAACAGAAATATGCTTTATCGTTCCATTAGTGTTTCTAAACAAGCATTGAATCATGATGTGCACGAGTCTGCACGACTTAAGCCGACGGCCCTTTTTGTATGTTTATCGTTAATGAAGTTTTTTCCTTTTAGTCTTCATCGTTTGAGTCGACAACCCCGTCTTATAATTAAGTAATGCTTTTAAAATATATCAAAAACAGACGTTATTTTAAGAGCCGTATTGATGACACTAAGCGTGAAAATTTACCACATATTTATTGTCTTTTTTCTTTTCAAAGAATAAAAACACGGGAACATTCAATAGCTTTAAATTGTTGAGAGAGAATTCACAATCATTGGCAATTTAAATTGATTGAAAGCGAGTTTATTATGTAGCATGAATTTATCTTACAAATTGAATTACTAAAGCCGTCATATGCAGAATTTTGACATGGGATTTAAACGCGAAAAGTAATATGGCGCCTTTCACATTTATTTATCAACGTTCCATTATTTTTGATTTTCGTTAATAATTGCAGATTGATTTTTTGCAATCGTAAACATCGTCTGATAAACATTTTTTTTTTCTTAAATTTGCAACGATAAATGATTAACACAATAGTTTTTTTTTTAATGTACGCACATTATTCTTTAACAAAGCCTTAAAAGATATTGTGCACAAAGAAAAGAATAGACTGTAATTTATGACATAAAATAATCGAAAAAAGTATAAATTTTCAAGCTCTAATGGACTTAAAAGTAACGTTCTTTCGATAATAAATTCTGCTCGAATGAACACAATATTCCAGGCTCATTTTGCGACGGCTTACACTAAGCTAAAAGCTAATTGTGAAGGAGTATAAATGGTGTAAATATTGTTGGGACTTGGAACCCTTCCTTCCGTAGTCTGGCCTCTGTCGTGTTTTATAGGTCAAGGCTTCGGAAGTAGGAGGCTTTGTGTCCCTGGCCTCTCGCTTTCCAGAGTATAGATCCATTTATTTGCTACAAAAGAACTGTGTTGCTATTCCCGTTTCCGTTATTCGATCTATCTGCTGTCTATAGTGAAAGAGTGATTTTCTTATAAAGAAATGATTGCCTTTTGTTTTTTAGTTGAGTGTGGTTAGTGGCTATTAGGTTTTGTGTTGTGCTTCTGTCTAACGTTAGGCGTTTGTTGGTCAACGTTAACGACTTTACCTGCAGTTTATAAAAAGTTTGCTTCGCCTTCTTAGACCTTTCTTTTCCTTATCTGTTTTCAAGAGTTTTGTGTGTAAGAGAACCATGCTTCGGCACGAATAGGTCAGCTAGATCGGAGTGGTGCCACGACCTCACAAAAAACCGGCGTAAAACAAACAAGCCTTGTGAGTGAGGTTACCGGAGGCCTTATCCTTCCCTTCCCCTATCCTCAATCTTCAAATCCCTAATAACCCGAAAGAAGTCAGCAATGCACTTGTAGTGTCTTCTTTGATATTACGAGTGTCCATGGGTGGCGCTGATTTCTTACCATCAGGTAATCCGTATCCTCGTTTGAACGCCGACCTATGACAAAAAAAAATTAAGGACGCCCATTTTGCTATCATCATTTAAGTGAACAGTCGCCAATAACTTTATTTACTATGCTTTTATATCCGACTTTCATATTCCTAGAGAATCTTCAGAACACAACAAGCCAAGAACTAGTACTACAGTTTGTTTACACAAGGAAATGAATGGCATTATGTAAATGTTTACTAACAATTTCTATAGACCATGACCTTGTATGAGGTGCTACGTCACGTGACACAACGGATAGCCACAAGTTCAACTTTTATTATTATTGATTCAACCTTGTACTGACGCTAGTTAGTGCAGTTGATGATTGATCTCAGTTTAAATGCGTGCAATAGATATTATAAGTGTAAATTGTGCAATTCGACCTTTGATTGGTGCTTGTTTTTTTTTTATTCACGCACTTAGTTGTAGATAATTATACGTATGTAGTTGTTGCTGGCAATTTTAATAAATTAATATTCATAACACACACAAACATGGATGTGCGTAATTGATTGGTGCTTTCAATAGGTACTTTACCAAGGCACTGATTTGTATTGTCATTTGTAGGCCTACCATGAAGTGTTAAATCGTGAATCTCTCTTTCTTAACACGTCATGGTAGGCCCTCTGGTCTTAAAAACTTAGCACATGACTTCTTTCGTCCTGGATGAGCTAAAGAGAGCACTAGACTCTCTTACCGATATAAACACCATGTTCCTTCACCTGCTCCAGGCCGGAGCGCTATACATTACTGCGCTTATACCCGTAAAGTCGGCTGCTCACGCTCATAAATGATTGACCAAACGACATGACTAACGAAATAGGTTCTCCTTTTCGTTCGTGTAAACGTAAACATACACATTATACACAACTTTTCCCTTGGGGTTATGCAGAAGACCCTTGACTATCTACTGCGATCCTAGCACACAATTTCTCGGCTTCTGATCTGACCATCAAAATAAATCAGCAATTAACCTTTTTGTTCTTATGACTTATTTATAAGTTTTGTAACAGCTTTTAAAAAGTATTCATTAAAATTAATTAGTATGTAAAGCTGCGCAATATTGAAACTTGACTTTGGCTTGGAGCCAAATAACACCCAATGTGGTAAGTGTTGAATTTGACATAATGGCTTATCATATTGCTAACAATGCTTACCTATGAGACGAACAGACCACGAAGGACTCAGGAAAAAAAATATAACAGAGGCTGTCGAAAAAAAATAATTAGGTTATGCTAGGTTATATATGCATACAGTTAATAGGCCTATGAAACCTACTGAATATGCAAAAGTTCAAACATCGTGGAACTTACCCAACAATCGTGTTCCGCGACCATAAATCGAATACAAAAAGAAATAACTGAACGGTGTTGCATCAAATCTGTAATTCAAAATGGCATTAGAACGGCGCCTCTTGCTACATGCGACTGGCTGTCATGAGCGTTGCACACGCGCCGACCCGGAATCGTTCCTCTCAGGAACAACATTACCAACATATTCTGACCCCTCTCCTCCGAATAAAACTCAACACCCTTTTACATCATGAAAGGTCCACAAAATTGGTAAATACAAAACATACAACAACGTCCCCCATCTATTTCTGAATACGTTCTTATTTTGAATTTGAATTTGATTGTGTTCGGTGTTCCGTTTACGAATACGATCGTCGGTTGCCAATTAAAAGTTTTAATTTTCGGCTGCGTTCCATATTCGTGCGTTGATTTTCGCACGCGATAACTTTCGTTTTTGTTGTGACTAGCGTCGTCGGTTACATCAACCTAAATAATATACGACAGAGAAATTGTCGTCCGCTTTCCCGCGTGGCACTTAGTGGTGATGCGATTAATTAATGTCATATTACCCGGTCGCAGCTGACAATTATGACACTGATATCAACATAGTAATCGTATGCTAATTGTGCATTCATTTAAAAACAACATACTATTTACATAGAACTTGACATGCATATTAAATGACGTTATCGAGTTACATTTCAAAAAGTACCCACTTAAGTAAGCAAGTCAGCAATTTTGTTTTTATTCTGTGGCAATGTTTGAAGATGGGTCAATCGCTGTTTGGTTTTTAGTTTTCATTTCTTCGTGCGTTTCAAAGCATCGAAGTGTTTTCATGTATTCGGTTGCGGTACAATAACCTGGATTACTGAAACAGAGCACTTTAAAATTGCAGAATTTTACATGCTATTGATTTATCGTTAGTCTGCCAATTTAATATAGTCTAGTTCGCATTATTCTGACTGAATATAAATGAACAAGGCGTAGTTCTGAGAATAATCTCGAATCCTATCTTGAATGCTCATCGAATAACCTACATTCAGAAATCCGTCGGCAATTTTATCTTTATTTGTAGATCTAATATTTTTACGCGTCATTTCACGTAGGACGTAGCATTTGGACATTTCTGTCTCTGTAGGTACAGTAAGTGATAACTAATTATGTATTTCTGAAATCTTGAAATATCGCTGTGACGGTTATTTTTCACCTAAAAACCTGTCTCATGTTTACAAACAACTATTTTAATTTCTTTACCAGTTCAAGACAGCAAGTAACCTTACAACATTGATATTAATGCGAATCTCCTGATCCCACGTCAACGACCTCCACTATGCACTGCCATTCAACCTCAACCATCTTCACTTGATCCCCTCCCCTCTTTCTTTCTTCCACGGTCATTACTCAAAGATGCTACTGAAAGGATTTCGAGAGGTCTTTCTAAAATGGTCCTTAGTGGCGAATGCAAAGTTGGCGGTCTCATAGAAAATGTAAAAGATCATAATGATAGGGACTTCAAACTGAGAAGTGCTTGCATTCACAAGACTTCTAACTCTATACATAATATATTATGCTCGTGTTATGTAACACGATTTATTACCTTACAGGCTATTGCATCATGGCGTTTTAAATCTTTAAGACAGCTTCCTTAGTGCAATTTTGCGTGATAGAATCATATACAAAAATACGAATGTTTTCACTGTATATTTTATTATTTAAAAGACTGTTAAACGTTACAACCATTTCTGCAATTGTCAGTTGTAATGCAATCGTTAGGTGTTTTATCACCCTTAAGACGTGTCGAACAATTTTGCAATAACAACTTGAAAATGTAACATCGATTATAAAGAAACCACCACCAACAACCCCACGGCATTCATAATCAGTGAATCAAGAATTTGGAGAAAATCAAAATCTGATTTTTGTAGAGATTAAAAGATTTGACGGCAAACAAGCAGATGAATTAACTGATTGTAAGCAGTCAGCGCCGTCCATGGCCACCCGCAGTCACGGAGGGGTTACGAGTACGTTGCCGACCTTTTGGGATTTGTGTTTTTGAGATTTCGAGATTTGGAAGGGGGAGGATTGGACCTCCGGTGACCTCATTCAAACGGGCGCCGGCGCAACACAACGCTGTGGTTGTTTCAAGTCTGTTTTCTTCGAGGCCGTGGATCAGTCCGGTCGAGTCGACCCATTCCTGCCGAAACATGGCTCTCTCATACTTATTTATGACAAATGAAATGATTTTTTGAGAATCTTTAACTGTTGAATCTCTATGTAAAGAAAAATTTGATATCCAGTTGCATATCGCATGTTTCTCGCTAGCCATGCACTCAAATCTAGTTACTACTACAATCTAGTGTGGATCAAGTTTACCTTATAATTTTATTATATAATGAATAATCTCGACAAAATGATACGCTAATGTCTTTTGCATGTTGTAAAACAATAAATTATAACAATTTCATAGCGTGCACTGATTGCTATCGAAAATTGGATCCGAAAGAGCGACTTAATCGGTTGCTGAAGAGAAATCTGTTTGTTACAAATTCGTGTATACATATAAACATTAGAAATTGGAAGAGAACCGTAAGCATTTTTTTGAGGAGGGGAAATCTTCAAATATTCTTTTCGCCTAGTGCTATCACTAGGCGAGTGAAGGAGTGGGATTGTCAGAACTTATTAGATGTATAAGAAAAATTATAAAGACGTGGCATGGCATAATACGAATAAGTACATAAAGCTTTCCACTGTTACATACTCATATTTAGACACCGCGCAATGTTTATGAAAAAAAAGAAATTGAAAAGGTTGTTCGTTTGTCTCGTTGTCCCGAAGATCATGAACGAAACTTGGGAAAATTCAATGAATGAGTTAGGGGAAATATACCGCTTTCAGATTCTTACTGACTAAACCTCTCCCCGTTCCTTCTGCTAGTCTAGACCGAGGCCGTGGTACTTTATTGCGCTTGCCCCGCAACCCTGGACTGAAAGCTGAGCTGATCATTTTCAAATATTTTTAGCGTTAAAAGAAGGCGTTCTTTGATTAAAACTATAAGTAAAATTACAATTCATTCTACGAATTATGGAAGAAAACCAATGAAAATACTGCGACTAGTCAGCTGTCATTCAAGCAGAGAGTTCGGGAGTTTCTTTTGAGGGTGGGGGAGTCATCGTGATCATGAGTGTATATATTTATATGTGTAAGTATATATGTATGTTTATGTTATACTCATTATGCTCTTGTTCCCTCTGCATCAACCAACGGTTGACTGGTAGAGAATGCTCAATGCATTAAGTCTGCCTAATGTACATGACAAATTGTGCATGTAGTATAAAATAAATGAATAAAAATACTAGTAGTAAGGAAGCCATTTTGTGAAAAGTTACTTCAGTCACAGCCTCAGCTATTTACGTAACTGCACGACATGTTTGTATCTGGTCTTAAGTAACACCCCCTCGTTAGTGTCGCTCCTCTTAAGTGCAAAGAGCGTGATGATACATACGCATACTTCATACACACACGTACTTTGACATACCCCCACTCACACAAGTTTTGTAATTATTGACACCACTCGAATATGCGCATAAACTCAACACTTTATGGAGGATTTGCATCAAGTATCGCGTTAACTTATTCGAAACAGCAGTTAGATATTACGAAACTTTATGAGCGTTTACCTCGGACATGAGCAACATTTTAGCGTCAGTTATTTGAGTAATTTTACGGCTTCAGTAGTCAACAGTTGAGCTTGAAGTACTATGGTTACTTATCTAGAATAATATCCTTTTGTTAGCGAATTTGGTAAGCGCTATTTTTTCCCCTAACTCATCCATTGAATTTGCCTAAGTTTCGTTCATGATCCCCGGGACAACGAGACAAACGAACAACCTTAATTTTATTTCTTTTTTTTCATACCAAGGAGTCTTCATTACGCGTTGTCAAAATATGAGTATGTAACAGTGAAAAGCTTTTTGTAGTAATTCGTATTATGCCAGGCCACGTCTTTATATTTTTTCTTACACAACTAATAAGTTCTGTACCTAAAGCAGATTTCTTTATCACCTCTTTACATAAAGGAACTTTCTAATGGTCAACGCAAAATATAACGAACGCCTATTAAAAGTAATAAAAATAATTTACGTTAGTTGTGCACGATAAAAACCGCCATTAATCCATGGAGAGGAGATATACCTATGTAGTTATTAGATTGTCAATTACGATAGCGCAGTTCTGCTTCTCGACCGTAATTGTTTTTGTGAGCGAAGCACTATGATATTAGCTATTTTACACAGTTTTTCAGTGAGCTAAGATAGTTTCGATGCTCGAATTGAAAGCCAATTTTGTTATGTAAATTTTTATTCGTTTTGTGGAGTAATAATGGAATTTTGTGCTGTAATCTGATCTTTTTTGTGATGGAATCCAACACTTTTCTCCCCTAGTAATGAAACTAACATAAATTTTGATAATTCTCAGTTAATAAGAATCGGGCTTTCCTCATTCTCGTCTGAAAATTGTATGTGATATTCTTAGGATTTCATTCTTAAGAGTATCTGACTATTATTTAATATCGCTGCAGCAATATACTAAGATAGTTTTGTGTATGAGCGAGACACAATGTAACTGTAATAAAGGCATATTCTATTTCAGTACAAAACAGATCTCAAACATGCAATAATCCGGATTTAAAAGGTACATCGCTACGTTTCATGCAAAGCGAATACAAAGGTACTTACTGCGAACGATAGCGGCGGCCACTTTAATGAGACCTCGATTCTAACATCAGATCATCGTGGTCATCGGTCTATAACACTGGACATGATATATGGGTCACGCTTAACGAACTAGTAACGACCTATTTTGCTTGGGCAATATTTTGGAAACCTCTAGCTATTTTTGTAGGTCCTTGTAATCCAAAAAAAATGCCCATCGTATAGGAATTCCACCCGATCATCGTGGGTTCTTCACAAATAACTTTCAGTATGGAATATGCAGTATCATATCGACAAATGATTTCATGATTCTAGGTCAACGGGAACTAGATCAAATGTATTGATTATCTTATAAAGGAGAGAAAAAGAGATCAGAAAATATATTTTATACTGTTTTTAAAGTCGTATCTTTTCATTAGGTACCTGTTGGCATTAAAGTTTATTTTTTTAAACTCCAAGAAAATAGAGTTCTTATGTCGCTTTTCAAATTCAGTTCATAAATAAAACAGAATATTTTGCAGAAATTGTGCTATAAGGATTCCTTTCACTTTTGATATCGGGGCCCCCCAAAAAGACATGTCGGCTTCCTCGTATATATGTAGGTAACAATATATTGATGATCCACGTTTAACTTCGGTCCATCTATTCTCGACAACATTAAGTTATCTTATTTCTATAATAAATAAGGTTTGCCTTTATATAGGGGATGTTACAGGTTTCTCTTTGCATGTGAGAGAAAATTGTGATTGTATTAAGACTATTTTAGACAGATGTGCTATTATTATGATTTGCGTTCGAAATTTAAATTTCGACAGAAATGAAATTTAGAGATTTCGACTTTTGAGGTTAAGGTACTCACGCACGCGTGTACACTGAATATTCTAAATAACCATTGAAAAATGTTTCGATAAGGTAAAAAGAACAGTAAACATCTATGTGTAGTATAATACATATTAGGTATTGCTATAGCTTTCGCCTCTTTGTTTGGATTAAAGCCCGATTTATTGAATCGGTAACTACAATTTTTTTTTAATTTTACGGGTCCAATATGGCGTCCATCTTAACTTTATAAAGAACAATTTTGTTATCGATTAACTTTATCATTTTAACTCCCCTATTAATATTTTTATCATGTCTCCAGGTCCTCAGAAGGTGAAGAAAGTGAGAAGAACGCAGATGGAGTAAACAGGATACCTCCACATTGTCACATCACAATCAAATGTACCAGAGAGGTGAGCACAGTAACAATACGTGATATTAATACCGGCTTCTCTCGCGTTACCAGGTATAAAGATAGCCTCTATGTTACCTACACCAAACTACTCGTAATAATAATCTCTGCCAATGGTTAGGGGCAGGGGCGATAGTATTTCTATAGTTATCATCTACCAGTCCATAGCCACCCACACCCATATCCATATAATCTTTTACCATTTTGCAACATAGTCCTGCATCAACCGGGGATTGTCCTTGGGTGCACTTTTATGGTGCATACAGGGATAATTGCCGGCTAATGTCTCATCACATTTATATTAAAACTGGTCAACGGGCCTCTGCGAGTTGGCTTCGGCTCCTCATATGCTTTCCAAAGGTCCGGGACCCTGTGGTCCCGTGAAAGGAAAGAAGATCTCTGCCAAGTTTCATCTAATTCCGTTCAGTTGTTTTGGCTTAAAAGAGTACCTAACAAACACATCCTTAAAGTTTATCCTCGGAAACTTCTACTTTTTGTATTAAAGACTGGTAATTTTATCCCGTTGAGTTTTGTACCCTTAACGCATCTAGATCTTA
Source organism: Spodoptera exigua (assembly GCA_902829305.4). Lineage (NCBI taxonomy): Eukaryota > Metazoa > Arthropoda > Insecta > Lepidoptera > Noctuidae > Spodoptera > Spodoptera exigua. Next base: position 12,066,757 of record LR824619.2, on the reverse strand, counting down.
CTTACAACCAACAATGAAACAATGAATTTATTTTCGTAAATAGGCCATAAAACAGCACTTTTACGCGTCAATATTATATGTAAAAAAAACTAGATGAAGCCGGCATTACCTATCTGGACTACTCTGAGAAGAAATGCCGAACCAAACCAAACTCAGAGGTCCATCTCTTTTCAAGTCCAAACATATAAAGAAATTACGGTTTACCAAAACTGTCCCCACGTGTGCTTACAACAGCAAGCTTCCTGATTAGATACTGGCCACATTCTAAATCCCCCTACTCCACTTTATGACCCCCTGCTTCTAATAAATCCTTTTTTCTGAACCCTCTTCCTTGATAACCAATAGCTTACGATAGCAAGGGTTTAAGGACTGATTTGATAACTTTTTTATGAGATTTCTACACGGCATCAGAGACTCCGTTTTATTTTTATGTGTCCCCAAATTAACATGATATTGCTTTTCATAATATTATAGTAAGGTGTTCAGAAAATCTTCGAGTCTTTTGTAAAAGTGTCTATAGTTTTTTTTTTGTGTTTTCGTTAGCAATATGATTATCAGTCGTTTAACAGTGTTAACTTTTTAATTACAACGACAAAGCGTTATTTTTACTTTTAATTCAAAATAATTCAAAGTTATTAGGAAACTTAAACATCTCCTCCCAATAGGACTGTACGTTGAGATAAGGGGTCTATTAAGGAATATGTGGTTCCTTTTCGAGAAAATACACTTTTCATAGTTTCAATGAAGTTCGTATTCAAATGATACAAGTGAAAACCCCATAATTCCTTCCAGATTGCAGGTTTCAACGGTCTATCCGAAGCGGTGCGTCGTCTAGATTTCTCATCCGCAGTGCGTGATGTTCGTCGTTTCAACTACATCTGTGCTCTATTGGAACTGCTGGTCGGTGGCCAAAGACTGACACATCTGCCTGGAGCTGCACAGAAGCTGTTATTGTCCATGTTGGAGCAACTTGCTGATCAAGGTGAGAGGGAAAAACTTTTATGATCTTAACCGCTTCCCCTTCCGGGGAACCACATATGACTCGCGGCTTTTGTGTCTATTTTGTGGATAGTGAAAGTGTTAAAATTATTTTTGGTCGTTTTTTTTGTTTCTAAGGCCGTCTGAGTGTGGTTAACGTAGGCCCATTCATCTCCTTTTCCCCGTCTTAAAATCCCTAACCTCCAAAAACCTAAAAACGCACTCGTAACTCCTCTGGTATTGCGGTTGTCCATGGCTAATGCTGGCTGATTGCTTACCATCATATGAACAGAGACCAAGATTGCCACTACATCACATAAAAAAATATGGATACTGCAAAAAGTATATAGACATTTTTGTCGTTTGAACATTGATCAAGTATAGAGTAAAATTGCTATCAGTACTTAACTAATATTATAAAGAGGTAAAATTTGTAAGTTTGTATGTAGGGGGTAATCTTTGGAACCGCTGGCCGGATTGCCAAAATTCTGATACCTAGATAGTTTCAATGTGGGAATATGGGAACTATACATACTGTCAACGCGTATAGACGTGTGCATCGATGCAAAAATAATATTGCTTAAACGTAAATGAACAATTAATAAATAGTGACCTACTTTTGTTGCTACTTAGTAATATAACAAGTGCTGCTATCTTAACAGTATAATGACAATTCGTGTGTGTAAAAAGTACAAATAATATGGACAACAGCCCCTTCAATCGGAGCGGGATTACCCGCCGCACCCCTCCGCCCTCGAATCAGAAGCAGGATGAACAAGTCGAAATTGACCCACCAGAGACGGCATCTACATCAGATCTTCACCAATGGACAGGGTCAGTGGAGCGTTACCTACAAGAAATATGCACAATTTCTTCTGAAGGAAAACTGAACTCTGAGCAGAAATTGAAGATCAACAATCTCTGCCGTAAAGTATGCCAAGGGTTTTCCCACGTAACGTTGCAGTACCAGGCCCTGAAGAATAAGGCTCTACTCCAACATTATGCCCTACAGGATTTAAATGAAAAATTTGACCTGGCTAATACAATATCCCAAATGAAAGAAACGTTAAAAGAATCTTTGCCTATTACTGCTCAACAAAATAGCTCTTTTGCCGACATGGTGAAAAAAGGTACCAACAATTTTATTCGTCCTAGCCCCTTGAGTTCTGTCGCCATTTATCCCAGTGATAAGTCAAAGACGAGCGATGAAACAAGAGACATCGTCCAAAAAGCCATTTGCCCAGGAGATATGAAGCTAAAAGTTCGTGGCGTTCGCAAGATACGCAATGGAGGTGTTATTATTAGCACCGAAACAAAGGACGACCTAGAGAAACTTAAGAAGTCAGTCCAGCTCTCTTCTACAGGGCTCACCGTAGACGAACCCAAGAAGCGTAACCCACGCATAATAATCATCGGTATCCCGACCTCAATGGCCGAGCAGGAAGTGTTCAAATGTATTTTTGAACAAAACGTCGCCGAAAAGCTGCCCAATTTGACTCGTGATACCTTCCTTTCATCAATAAGGTTGAGTCATAAATCAGGAAGGAAAGACGCCGATCACTGCAACTACATCATAGAAGTTCCAGCCGCCTTCCGAAAAGCACTGATAACACAAGACAGAGTATTTATCAACTGGACATCGTGTCCAGTTAGAGACTTTACGGCAGTGACCAGATGCTACAACTGCCAGCATTATGGTCACGCAGCTAAGACGTGCCAGGCAGCTGCTCCCACATGCGGCCACTGTGGAGATGAGGGCCATTCCATCAAAGATTGTCCCAAGAAAGGCGTTGCACCGAAATGCGCTACATGCTCTCGGTTTAAAAAGCCGAGCAACCATCAGACCGGTGACGCCGATTGCCCAGCCAAAAAAGCAGCTGAGAACAGGTACATAAACTCCGTAAATTATGAAGGCGCCTAAGAGCGCCACCTATTTTTGTTTTTTTAGTTCTAAATTAGTATAGTTATTATGGCCATTGACTTAGTAAATGAAATAGATAATTCTTTTTTAAATGTAAGCAATTTTTGTGAAGTTGAAAACTGCAAAAACTATGTTTCCAAAAATCCGGATTCACTAACAATTCTAACCCAAAACATACGTAGCTTATATAAAAATATAGATAGTTTACATGTACTGTTACAGCGACTTAACTTCACCTGTGACATTATTGTTCTAACAGAGTGTTGGCTAACAAATAGATCCGATAACCTTCCAAACATTCAGGGATATAACGTCTTCTGTAATACTGAAAATACCAGCCAAAACGAAGGAGTCGTGGTATATGCTAAAGACTCAATAAAAGTTGCTGTGGAGGAACCTAATACACCAGGATGCAATTGTTTGGTCATTAAAATTAATACAACTACAGCAATAATAGCTATTTACAGACCACCCTCCTTCAGAAACTTAGACTCGTTTCTCCACTCATTAAATCAGACATTTCAAACACTCACCTCATTTAGAAATATTATACTAACAGGTGATATAAATATTAACATAAATTCCGAGAATTATGACGCAGGAACACAGGATTATCTCAATTTATGTGCATATCATGGGCTCTTAGCAGCTCATAAATTGTCAACACATCAAAGCGGTTCCTGTTTGGACCATATGATGGTGAAATCTACCTCCAACTATATTAGCCTTGTCACTAACTCAACATTAACTGATCATCATGCAGTTTTACTAATATTAAACATCTCGCTACCGAAGCATAATCGTCATCAATTCAGGTCTCAATTTAATAAAAACAAATTCGAACATGATTTGCGCAACATGGACTTCGCTCCAATTTATAATTTTGCTGATATTAATGCGTCAATGTCGTATTTAATTAATAATGTTGAAAAAGCCATCTTGCAGAACACAACAACATTAAATACAAAAAACAGACATTATAACATAAAACCATGGATTACGCCTGGGCTTGTTAGGTGTATAAGACACCGGGATAAACTACATCATAGAGCCAAACGTTTTCCAAATAATGCTGATTTACAATTAATTTACAGAAGATACAGGAACTTTTGCAATAAACTATTGAAAAAGATAAAAATTGACTACGAAAAATGTGTATTGCAGCGGGCCGGAAAAGACAGTAAAAAGCTTTGGAAGCACATAAAAAATGTAACAAATATGACCAAACAACAAGAATCGTGTTCGGATTTGCTTCATACTGAATCGTCATCATACTTGTCTGCTAACAATGTAAATAACTACTTTTTAAATGTAGGAAAAAATCTTGCTAGTCAGTTGCAGTCATACACTAAAAAACGGACAAATACAACTTACCCACACTCAAATAATTATACCGAAAAATCATTTGTTTTATTAGACCCAGACGAGCATGAAATTGCTCGAATCATTACGGGAATGAAAGATAATTGTGCGGTTGGTTGTGACAGTATCAGTAATAGAATCCTCAAAACTTTTAAGCACGTGTTCGTTCCTCCTCTGACGCATATTTTTCGTGAGTGTCTGTCAAAGGGCATTTTTCCGTCATGTCTTAAAAAGGCAGTAGTTGTTCCTATTTTCAAATCAGGTAATAAGGAGTCAATTAATAACTATAGACCTATTTCACTACTGCCCTCAATATCCAAAATTCTCGAGACAATTATTAATACCAGATTGAAAAACTACCTCGAGAAAAATAACATCTTATCACCATTGCAATTTGGTTTTAGAGCAAACTTGTCAGCAGCTGATGCAGTACATACACTCACAGATTTTATATCAGAAGAACTAGGAAAAGGCAATCACGTGCTAGGAATCTTTATTGATCTTGCCAAGGCTTTTGATACTGTTTCTATTCCACTGCTTCTAAAGAAGCTGGAATGCATAGGTGTCAGAGGCACGCAGCTCAATCTCTTTGCTGATTATCTCGATGACCGTTATCAGTGTGTTAGAATAGATAATATAATGAGTTCATTTCAGAAAAATACTAGTTATGGAGTGCCTCAAGGTAGTATACTAGGTCCTACTCTGTTCTTAATATATATCAACGATTTGTGTAATCTCAAAATCTGTCATGGGAAACTAATATCATACGCCGATGACACTGCTTTAATTTTTTCATCTACTTATAAATCGGAATTGTATAAAAATGCTCAATTGGGCTTTGACTCTGTTAATAGTTGGCTTTCCTCTAATTTACTAACATTAAATTCGGACAAAACAAAATTCATTCAATTTTCTATGCGTAAGTTTCCAGATACTACTGTGATACCCGAGTTATTTGCACATATATGTACAAATAAACTAGCTGGTACATGTAATTGTCCTTGTATCCTAAAAACTACATTCATCAGATACCTCGGCATCACAATAGACGAAACTCTCTGTTTCAAACAGCACATCAGCACTCTAGTTTCAAGAGTCAGAAAGTTGATGTACATTTTTAAAAAGATGAGATATATTGGTGACATGAAATTAATCACGCAAGTGTACCAAGCCTTATGTCAGTCCATTATACAGTATTGTATTAATTCTTGGGGCGGTGCATTAAAAACTGTTATTCTACCTCTAGAACGGGCTCAGAGGGCTATCCTTAAGGTAGCATTTTCTCTTCCTTTTCTTTTGCCTACATCAATTCTATATAACACCTGCAATGTTTTAACTGTTCGCCAAATTTACATAGTACAACTAATACTTAAACAGCACTCATTACTCACCTTTAAAACTAACTACTTTACTAACAAAAGACGGAATGACATAGTTTGCAATTCAACTTCAGTGTCAAAACACGCCTTTATTAAAAGATTTTTCATTTTCCTAGGCCCATTTTTATATAATAGAATAAATAGAGAATTAAGTATTTATAGCCTTAACCATTATCGTTGTAAAAAAATATTAACTAATTATGTACACACCCTAACATATGAACAAACTGAGGAATTACTTGAGGTTTGCAAATAATATAATAATAGCTGACGTCTGTTTATGTAATTGTACACGCGCACCTGTAACACTTAGATACTAATTATTTAAATGACTTGTTATATTTTATTCGTTTAGTTTGATAAGCAATAATATTGTAGTAAAAGTATGTCAGCACTTTTTTTACCTGAAACACAGGTTTGCACCTAGTTCAGGTTGATGTTAAACACTGTACTTTTTCTAGATTTTAAGATCTTTTTTGTAATCTACCTTTTTACAACAAATAAACATTATTATTATTAAATAAAAAAAATGTCCCTGAGTGCTATAGGCTATAAAACTTGACGCTACGATTAAATGGAGCCAAGCAGCGGGTGAAACCGCGCGAGAGTAGCTAGTACAAAATAAAAATTTGAAAATGTTATGAAGTGAGACCTCCTGTTACATAGAACTTAATATAACCACACTCTTGAAGGATAGCAAAAATGATATTGGTTATGTTATAGTCTCGTCTGACTCATTGTACAAATAAATACCTGTTGTATTAAATTTAATTTCATCAGCTCCTCATCTGATTATTTATTCCAAATTGTTTTGTGATTGTAATAGTCCAAGTATCTATCAATCATATTTTTATTCTAGTGGCAACATCAAAACATAATTTGAACGCTCTCCGCGCGCTAGTGATGTCCGTATCATCTGCGCGAGAGTCGGAGAAGCGGTCGTGTTGGGGCCGGCCGCTCGGCTCGCGAGCGTTGTGGGGCCATCATGACCACGCCATCGCGAGAATCAACCGCATCGCTAATAGTATTAGGATACAAGAGGTTAGTCAAACATGATTTCAGATATAGGTAACTAAATCGATTCAAGTCTTTGACTGACGACAAAAACTGTTGAAGGGTAATCCACCGCTAGCGTTGGACACCATTGTTCGACATGGCATTCAATGTGTTAAGGAGTGTTATCTAAAAGATAATAAGTATTTTCCTAAAGAACTCAGACGCAGCCGATGTTCTTATAAGTAGGGACATGTTTTAGTATGTTTAGACATTTCTAACCCCCAATTCATCCTCAGCCAAAAGCCTTAGTTCGACAGCAGTCGGTTGTCTTGTAACGGCTAATGACTAAACAAAATATAAAGAAGTTAAAGAATGTCTTGAAGAAATTCGACATTTTAATACCATGTTGGCAATGCAGACGAATTGATTAAATATTATGAGTATTATTACTTTGAAGTGCAATGCACCTACACGCAATGATATCGACCCCAAATTAGATATTGTGCCAAATGGATACGTAATTACGCCTAACCTAACCTAACTAATAAATCACCGATAGGTATTCATTATCACTGCAGCTCATAAATAAATAATGCTCGTTGTGTGACAAGTTTGGTAATCGATAATCGAGTACGTACTAGTTAAAGCTAAATTATTAATAAATCGACTTCTCAATGCAAATAAAATATTCAAAAATAATCACTCATTCATTAATTTACAATAGCTTACGATACACCACATACAAACCTACAAATCAGGGAAGAAAGTTGAGGTTGTAAAGGTTACAAATGGGTTGTGGGTCCAAAGGCAACAATATATTGCGGCCAGGCCCATAGCGGAGAACCACGGAGTGGTCAATAAGAGTCTGACACTACATATCGCCTCACCCTGGGCGGGAGATTTTTTATGATCTTAGTTCCTTCTAACTTATATTTTTCTTTCCTGTTTGCGGAACTCTCATCGATCAAAAGCTGCCAGATTTACAGCAATCTCATATATTCGTGATAAAATTCACAAAAGCTTTATTTTGGACAGCAATTGGACAATCTATCTTGTCCGAACGCCAGAGAACCGCTCATTTAGTGCTATTTTCTCTAAAGGGCATTCTGGCAGTGCTCCAAATGGTCGGAGCACTCAATGTGCCTGCTCGTTTGTTTTCGACCACTCGTAGTTAAATCAAGAGCTTCACAAAGGTACAAGACACACTGACTGTTTGGTTTCATGTAAGTTCTCGGGAAACAATAACGGCATCAGGCCTTTTTGCTGTTTTCTCTGTCAATTTTCAGCCAGTTATGTTTTGAATGCAACCAGCTCTAAAATCTTAATTGAGGAGCTAATTCTCATGAAGCCTTTCTGACTAGTTTATAGCTGTGGTAAAGCCTCAGACACTAATCCACGCCGAAGTCTGGCGGTGTATACAATATTTTGCTCAAAAATTGTGGACACATGTTCGCGACGAATAACAACCAAGTTTTCTATTTTGTCTTTTCCAGCCGGGACCAGAAGTAGTACCGAAGCTCCACGACTTACCTGAAGAATGTATCAGAGAAATTCTCCTCAGGATATCGGATCACAGGGATTTAGATGTAAGTGCCTATCTTCATACAATAGTTGATAGTATCATAGTGCATTATACTGGATGCGAAAACTACTACAAATGGAGATCATCACTCTATTATGGTAAACTGCCAAAACTAAAAACTAAAAACGAGTTTTTCCCACAAAAAATGGTTGCATTACTTAAGAGGTGCCAGTTTGTCATTAGAAGGATTTTCATACAATTATGTCCTTTTATTATTATATAGGAAGTTCGTATTCTTCCGAAGATGCACCTACATCCTACATTTCAGTGGTTACCTAATTTCCATTTACTTATTCTCTAGGCTGCTTCATCAGCATGGACAGTAATGGCATCAGTATGCAATGAGCAGCGCATCTGGCGCGAGCTGGTCAACTTCCACTTCACTCAACAGCAGATTGATGCCGCCCTCGCCAAGAACAAGGAAGATATTTCTGATGAGAAGGAGTTTGACTGGAAGAAACTCTTCCATCAGCTTAGAAAGTAAGTACAATGGAAATAATTGCAATCTAACATTTAAGTACGTCGCATGTAACTCCCACATGCTATTTATTAATCATGATATGATAAAGAACCTATGACCCTCGCGTAGTAAATCTCAATAATCCGAATTTTTGTCATGGACAATCTCATTGGCTTGAGATTGTTCATTTTGTAAGTTGAAATCAATAAATTTCACGAAATTAATGAAAAATCTTACTATATTTTTCTTCTAAACTAACATTAGAATGTGCTAAGAATCACAATTGCTTTTCAAGGATGTACGGTCTTCGAGAAGACGCGCAGTTTGCTGAGACATTATCCCTATGTCGCCACTGTAAGTGCCTGTTCTGGCGTTCGCTGGGACACCCCTGCATAGCTGACCAGTGCCCTGAGTACCGTGAGAGACTCAAGGAGGCCGGAGGTCCTCTTCCTCCACACCCCGTTCCTCCTGCGGCCTTCCTTAAATTTTTCTCTCTGTAGAGTTGAACTACACCGAACGAATACATCACGAAGTCGACAGTCAGTTTCCTGCCAGAAACTCTTGACGTCACTTAACAGGAGTAACTTCAGCAGGTATGAAATATAGTAAGACTAGCCGCTGGATTTTGGCATCTTACAATTACATGATTTTATTAATTACCATGATAACTGATTCAATGAAAATCCCTTTCACCGCACTGAATATCAGAAATATATATTTGTAAAAGATATATATTGTGCAGAGCTAATATTTATCAGTATTCATGTGTACAAATCCATTTTAAAGCGCATGTTATAAGTCTTCCATTAAAGGGAGAATATATCATTCATATTTATCATACATGGAGTTGGAGATGCCTAAATGCGATTCATACTTAAAATATGTTGGTGCTTCATCCAGTATTTTACAAGTGACAGTAATGCAACCTCTTTGCAATCAATGACTGACTAAGATCTCAGGCATCAGGCCTACTTTGAAATATTACATATTCACTTTTAACTGAGTAGGAAATGAATTACTTAAACTATAGGGCAAAAGTAAGTTGTAGCTTCAGAGACAGACCTATGAAAAAATCGCGAGAAGGAAATATTAGGTGCAAGTCTGTATACCACTTACTTTTGCCATGAATTTTAAATTTATATTCGGAATTAAATTAAGAATCAAATCATTAAAGTGATTGTAAGGTGTATTAAATTAAAATAAAATTTATTCTTATATTATCTATGGCTTGAGTAAATCATTTGAAACCAGAAATTGATTGATGTGTTCCACTGTAGCAATTTTCTATTATTATTGAATTTTGACTATAGTTACGATATACAAGTAGATATTTAGTGAATCCTTGTTTGTTATTAAATTTGGAGGGCCTACCCTTCATACAATTAAAATAATAAAACTAAAACAACAGCCAGTTAAGTGTTGCCAGGCTTGAATATATCTATGAATCTACTTTTCTGAAGAGATCAAATGTGTAGTATGAACTAATCATGCTAATAATATTCAAGAAGGGTTGGCAACACTACCAGTGAATGTGACCAAAAACATTAAAACTTGCTATTTTTGTGTTAAGTATAAATAATGTTATGTTTAAGGGATTTCTTTCACTTATATTCGTTTGAGCACGCACTTAATGCTTATTAAAAAAATATGAATAAGGCTTTAAAATAATAATTAAAAAGTTATGTGATAATTCCAAAATTATATCAAGATAAGTGTGTTGTAATATTGTATTTATCTATGTGTGTTGTTTGTTATGTTTATTTATATTACAGTTATATTTTAGTTAAAAAGAAAATGAGGTAGCCAAGTTCTCTACAGAGATACAAATGAGGTAGCCAAGTTCTCTACAGAGATACAAATAAAAAGCTGCTATTTGAAATATTGACTGTTACCATTTTATGACAAAATTAAAAGGTTTTTAGTTATTTAATATAAAGATGCAATAAATAAATTAGATTGTTGACTTGGTTTCAAAAAAAATATTAATTATTTAATTTTATAAATTAATAAAATTAACATTTTAGTTCCTTATTTAAAATTAGACTAATTTAAATGGCTACGAATTTAAAATCATGACTTTGCTTTTAATGCGTGCTTGCATTTAATACGCACACAATATTGAAATAGAATCGTCACAATTGCATACATAATCCGTAATTATGAAAATAGTGACGCAATAGTTATAGAACTTAGTTGACGTAGTAATTTTTGACGAGCTAATTTTGCCTTTAAGAATAGTTTAAGATAAAGACTTGTCTCGTCAAATCCTGAAATCCTAACTCAGTATTGATATCACAATGTTCGTAGGCTTAGATGTGTAACAATACCAGTAACAAAATCTGTGTATGTAGCTATTGGATAAATAGATAAAGCAATATTTTATTACACATTGGTAGTTTGCATTGTAATGTGTTAAGGTTATATAAATCTGGGCAATGTTAAAACTGTTGTAGAATCGGTTCTCTAGGCCTAAAATACTGTTTCGTCAAAGTTCTGTCCGTCACATTAATGTAAGCGGTCTCTGTGATTACTTTCGAATCTGAATGCAAAATTATTTACTAAGTCTGACATTAGGTTAATACATTGTGTTGTAAACTGTGTTTATTGGGAAGCCAGATTTTAAACAAACATTAATTTTTATTTTATTTGTCAAATTTATATGTGTAAAACATATTTAGGACCTGTTTCAACACATACATTATAAGGAGCCAATAAACATATTATATACACGATTAGTTATACTAAAACTTATCTGGTACATTTAGATATTATTAAACAGGTCTATAATATGGAATGTCTTTGCTACTGCTTAAAAAAATCTTTGTCTACAATTTTTTATCTGTGGCTCCCATAAAATGCAGTAAAATTCAAATGTTCATTGTATTGTGGTAGAGTAGTTGTTGATATTGTGATATTTTAAGATAAATTTATGAATAATATTAATATATAAGCATTCAATAGTCCCAAGAAGCTAACCCTAGAGTAGATGCATTAAATTGTGAACTACATGAGATATATGTGGTCCGTTATGCGGTGCCATGATTATCACCAACTTTGGTGCTAATAATGAAATCATTTTGTGTGAAGAAATCAAATTACAAATAAGCCAGTTAGAAGAGAACTGCAAGACTGCATCCAGCAGCTTACTACTGTATAACTTATTCCTTTGGAGTTCATAATTTAATGGTAGATGATTATTATGAAAAAATGCAGCTTACCTACTCACTTGAGTCATTTTTAGTTAATCTGTGATCAGCTTTATGTTATACACTATGGAATTGTTTTTTTTTTCTGATTTGTGTTCTCACTATGGTACTTTATATGGTATTTTGAAATAAAGTTATTTTTAAATAAGAATATCAGGTTTTATTTAACATATTGTTGTATCTCCCCTTATAATCTTCTTAGTATCACAAAATTTGTTAAATTTAGAACAATTATAGAATTTAAACCATTCTTCCTATTTCATGTCTATAAAGAAGAAAAATATACAATGTAGTGTGTAGTGACGTAAAATCTAGAAACATAAATATTACAATATCATGTTATTCGAAATAATTATAACATTGTTTTTAAATAAGAAACATAAAAACAATTTAAAATCACTAGGTTAGCTCACTTTTCATCTTTTCACAATGTCGCACTAAGTCTTTGAGTTTATAGACCAAATCTTGTAGCTGCTGACTTCCACAAGTAAAGCGGACATCATTACCATCATCCGTCTTCAAAATAACTGTATATAACAAGTTTTCAGAACCAACTCCAGGAGTATTCGTCATAACTTCCAACTTCCACTCCACATCTGTGATTTTAGGCAATACGCCAGTTTCTACTTTCGGTCCCGGTTCCATATTGCAATCAACTCTAAAGTAATTCACTATTTCATTGTATTCTTGATCAAAGTTTATAAAAACCAGAATATTAGGCAAAAATCAAATACCATAAATAAATAAATGCCCGAGTCGCACTCAGGGGCGACAATGAAATGTCAAATTCAATAATGACAATTGACATTGACATTAGTAAAAATGCTAAAAATATTGAATTCTGCGGGTAAGTGAACATTGAACACAGGCAAATCATTCATTCTTTTTGTACTGGGAACATTGGATTTTGAGATAAACCGAAAATAAAAGTAGTGTACGAAAGCCTTGAAAGCAAGAAGGTGCAATAATTTGTAGAAAAGAGGTATAGTCTGCAAGTCCCTTTACTTTGTGAGGGTACAATATTGAACAATCATCCATTGACTTCTCTGGCTGGGTAAGGCGAGATGGAGTGTCAAATTCTTACTGACTTAAAACTCCCCTTTACCATTTTAATTGAGGCGCTCGCGGGTCGTTACGGGTACTGCTTGGATCTGGTTCTGGTCGGTCGGCCTTTCTCGCCGTCGCCGTCGGTGGCCGGCCTCTATCCTTTGATCTCCAACACCCCGAGTGTTGCCTACTGCGGTGGCTGGTGTGTGAGAAGGATAGTTCCCTCACACGCTCCGCCTCCTCCTTTGCAATCATCACTGCTTTATAGAAAGAGGAGATGGGTTCCTAGTTTCTCTCGCTCCGTACCATGGCCTCGACTAAGCCCGGATGTGAGAGGTCGCCGCTGCCGATCACTACACGACGATGCTCAGCCTAGGCATACCATGGCATACCACTATTGTATGCTCACAAGAACGACACTCAAGCGTTTTCTCCCGCCGGATCCGAAACAGAAACCTACCAAATTACCACTAGATCGTAACTACTTTGTTTATGAGTAGAGAGGTGGTAATAATGTTTTTTTTCGGGTCGGCGTTTGGCCGCTATCACACTTAGTGGTAAGCGATGATTCGGCTTACGATACAGCACGCCCAATTCACTCTGGCCTTGAAGACACCCAGGTATAAATATCCTACCGACTTCGGCAAACCATTCCACTCCTTCGTTATTCTAGTAATAAAACTAGAGGCAAAACGTTTCGTGCATGTGGGTGGGATATCTACCATGAAACGTGATGACGTTTTGCCGATTGTCTGGTGGAACGATGGTGGAAAGTATTAGGGAAAATCAAGTTTTCTGCACAGCATTTTTAGTAGATACTAGCAAACTCGACGATCTCTGTTTCGCCACCAGATGTACTTATTTCAAAAAGTTGGCGCTGTGCCTTTTTTTGTGAGGGGAAAATCATCAAATGACTTCTCCTGCTCTGGATGGACCGAGGTCGCGGTGCCTCATTGCGCTTACCCCCCAACCCCGGCTGATCATCAGCACTATTAGGCCCCGTCTGTAGTAGTCTATTGGCTCTTTGAGGCGCGCACGGAACTTACTCGCCGTCCGCAGACCCGCAATCACGGTGGCCGGAGATCATCTCTCGATCCCCGACGCCCCGAATGTCGCCTTCTGCGGCGCAAAACCTTGGAAATCGGTTCGTGCATTCCTGAGTTATAGCGTCAGGAAGGTCAACCCGACTTATTTTTATATACCTAGTAGATTTGTTTTAAACAAGCATCGTTCCCACATAGGTGGAAAATCACTCAAGTGACTCCGATTCCCAAAGGAAAGTCTGGTTCTTATAGCCGTGACTACAGACCAGTTGCAATGTTGTCAACATCAGCAAGTCTTCGAGTCTGCCAATTCACGCTGTTTGCAGGCACAAGTTTAGTGAGCGCACAGTTATCGGATGCGCAGCACAGCTTCCGGAAACCCTGCTGCGACTTATCTCTTTAACTTTATGGCGAGGGTGGTGCCGGCCGTTGATGCTGGTATTTTGATGTTAAAAAGGTGACAGCACAATGGTTAAAATGATCTACAAGTTGGCGAAAATTTGCTGTACTCAAACAAACACACATATAGTTATTTGCCACTTACTTTAAGGATCGACAACATTAGGTACGTCGCCTTCAACAGCAACAGGTTCTAATCCGAGCCATACAACACTAGATCAGCAGGGAGCCCGTGCAGCAATTTGATGCCACGCGAATTTATTGAAAAACTTCATTAACAAATATTATTTATTGTTTGAAGATATAAAAGTCTATAGTTGCTGCTCGAGGCCAGGAGTGGGTTGGACTATGAGAAACTGCAGGGAGACATAAACAGAGTTGTAGAATAAAGTTATAAAAACAAACTGTTTTTCCGCACAGCGAAACGTTCAGTAATGACATACGCGAAGACTACCTTATAGTCTACGATTATAAAATAGAAGAGGCGCCGAAGCAGCGAGTGCCTCAGCTACGAGACCTAGGCGTACCTACTGCTTACCTTACTTTTGTACATATATCTATAAGAAATAAATTTATTAGTCCACTTATTACAATTAGGTACATTAGGTCCTTCCCAAGTAACACAGACATGCTGAATAGTGTTTGAGTAAAAGTAATTCGAAAATATTTACAGATATAAGCTCCATAACGTGTGAGGAAAGGCTATTGAAATAGCCAAATTCTGAATAATTTTCTCTTTCTGCCTTAATAGCCATTTATGCTTGATAAAAGTTGTATTAAGGTCGACTATTATTTTTAAAGCTTAGTAATAACTTCTGTACAGCATAAAACGCAGATATTATTAAGCCTAAAGCATTACAGGTGACTTTAATTTGAAAAATATTGCCCGGGTCAGCATTTATCTGTATAATAGTATAAGTAGCTGAATAAACGTAATTATCTAATACTAATAAACAAACTTTTCTCAACTTATTGCTTATAAAACCACCATACTCTGTAAAACTGTGTCCACGGCAGCTGTCTTCTGAATAAGAGTGTAAGTAATTTCTAATGAAAGGAATATTAGCATTGTATTTTGAATAACAGCTTTTATTTTGCCGTCAAGTCATATAAGGTTCCACATTTTATCAATTATTCAACTACTGTATAAAAGTATTTTCTGTGTTCTAAATAGAGCTTATTTTGGTATAAGGGAAATAAAGTCATAGTTTATAGCTAACGTAACACAGATGGAAGTCGAATGATGTACAGTGAAACTTGGTTAAGTGGGACCTGGATAAGTGAGAAACCTCCATAACTGGAACTCATGCTGAGGTCCCAACACTTTGGCACTGAATTACCTCTGTTAGTGGGACGAGGCAAACCTGTATATCTGGGATTTGTTCTTTCGATTTATCATCATAGTTACCTCTATAACTGAGACAGCGAGTAAATTTTATATGTATAAACCTCTGTAACTGAGATAACATTGTTTGTTTACTCATTCATATTCTACCCACAAATTCCACACGTAATTCTAAGTACGTAAGTACAAATTTAGAGCTTCAATTACCTTCAGTTTTAGTTTCGCTTTACTATGCTACAGATGTTGAAAAATGCCAAAACGAAAGCTGCAATCGTTTTCACTACGTGAAAAACTGAAGTTAATATCCGTTTATGAAAGTGGGAAGACACGCGAAAAAGTTTGTGATTATGATTACCTTTAAGTACTATTTTCTTATGAAAACTTATTTACATACGTGTTATGTATCACTGAATAACTGACTGTATACCTGTATAACTGAAATAACCTGTTTTCTCACCTCTATTAATGGAACCCTCTGTAAATGAAACAGATATTTATTTATACCTGTATATCTGAGACACTGGGTAAGTGGAATACCTCTATAAGTGAAACGACATTGCAGGTCCCTTGATGTCTCACTTAACCAGGTTTCACTGTATTTTAATTCCGCAATTACTTGTAAAAATACCATTTTTAAAGAACTTATAACGAGTTTTTCTGGGTAGTAAGTGAATTAAAGACGTTTAAAACATTGTTTTACTACGAGAGCGAGCTTAGGTAGTCGTAATTTGAGTCAAGTCCGAACAGATCCAGTTAAAGGGAGTTCTGTACCTTCAAATAATGCCGTTATAGATTTTGTACAGAATTCAGAAGATAATATTTCAGCATTTAGTGAAGATAAATCAGATGTGAATTTTATTGAAATTAAAAAATGGGAAATTAGTAAAAATATTTCACAAGTCGCACTGAAAAAATCAATAAGAGAATTTCATTTTTTATGTGAAATTTTGTTCGTGATGTTAGTTATTATAATTAAAAGCGTTTAAAATTATCAAAATTTCTTTTATTTCTCAAATTTAAAAAAAAACCGTTCAATCTTATAATTACTAAATTAAAAAAACAGTAAGCCTTCTTGGGGATGATTTCTCAAACTCGCATATATTTAAAATTTTAGTGAGCTGGAGGCAAACTCCAGAGACGACGTATTGTACACACTATGGTCTACACATAACGTCATATTAGATAACTCTTCTTCTGCATCTTCAAAGGTTGTAAAATTATTTCTTTTTAAGGTACAATTCATTGAAATCCAATCCGGACTAGGTTGAGCATTTTCGTTTTTACAAAGGTAATCGGCATTAAATTTGGGCCATTTCAGTTTCGCTGTGCTTTCCCAGTGGGAAGGTAGAGTGCATAGTTCTGCTCTGCCCCTTCGTTGAGTAGAAACAATCTTAAACGGCATTCTCCTGCAAGACATTTCGCTTTATGTTAGGAACTTAGAGTATAGTTCGTTCCATAATTAGAGACAACGATTTGACATTTCGAGTGTTGCATGTTTTTTCCATTTCATAAATAGTGAAGTCCCGCGACCGGTATTGACCGAAAGACCGAAATTAAATTCTGGACTTCGTGCATTTTAAAAGCTTTATTATTTTAAGCTACTTTCCCTGGTACCTTCCTTTGCCCATACTAACTCAGTCGGGTTAAAATCAGAATGGTAAGGAGGCAACCGTAAAATAGTGACCCACCTTTTAGCAGCCATCAGTCCACGACGTATCGTTCATAATTACTCATCTATTTCCGGGAAATCTCCAACAGTTCGGCTTTCAGCATAGGTTCCTCAAATATAATGTTTTTCTTTTAGCCAGTCTTGGATTTGGCATTTTTATTTTAAATTATTATGATTAATTTCACTAAACTATAAAAACATCACCGTAACGTTGTTTTATTTTGCTCAGGGTATTTTATAAAAAACCGGTATCGGTATTTTATTTAAAACATCGTACTCGGGCCCATCACTATGATAAAAAATCTGACCACATTATTTTGTAGTTTGACATTTGCTGTTGTCAAATTGTTGTCTCTAATTATGGAACGAACTATAAGTACTATTTTATGATAGCTAAAAACAATAAAACTATAAAAACCTTTTAGAAACTATAATTTCGCGAGTTTAACACACGCCACGCACTAACTTGCAGCCGCGGTGCGCTCCCTATCTGTGAATAATAGTAACTGATCAATACGTGTAAATTACTCGATGTTGTTTGTTCTAGCTAAAATAATTCACTATGAATCTACATACTACTAAACTACCCCCATCGCATAGATGGTTGTAATTTTTTGTAATACGAAATTAACCCAACCTACCTAAAACTAGAAAAACAAAAACATAACATCGTTATAACTGCGTTTATGTACATGCTAAAAAAAATAAGAATAAAACATTATGCATAGTATTTGTGTTGTATCATTTGCCACTGAATAGGTAGAAAAAAAAACCCTTATCCTTTTTTGTAATTACTCATATAAATATATCAATTTTCCTGAGAAATTTGGTCCGTCGTATTATGTTTTGAACCCTGATTCGCTGTATAATTAATCACATTGCCCGGTTTCTGAAGGCGTCGGTTATGTTTAAAATAGTTGTTGGTTCAATAAAGTTATCAATAAGATAAACGTCGGTTAACTGTCACTGGGTTTCTGAATACGCAACGAGCCATTCAATAACTATGTAAAGGATAGTAAGTTCCTTAATTTGACAATAGATGGGTCTTTTAAGGATAACAACTAAATTTTGATTTTATTTATTCTATTTCAGCTTTTATTACATGTTTATTAGGTAAATAATTTTTATTCAAAGTTTTAAGTTATCAAAAAATGTTTCATTTAAAATATAATGATAATTTGTTATTTAGCATTGGCTGTATTGAACACCGTCTCAGTGTCAATTAGAAAAAAATGAAATGTCAAACAGACATTGTTGTCGGTTGCTTTGAAAAACGAAAACGATATCTTAAAGTAAATTTTTCATCAGTAAACATTTCTAAAGGATTTCTCCTTTGTCTTAAGTTTCTGGGTACAGAATTACAAGAAATAAATTCTAGTACTTCCATATCGGACTCAGATGAACTGCTTGTATTTAATATGCTCCTATTCATTGCTCTTCCATAATTAGCAACTAAAGCAACTTGTACATTGAAATAATTTTGAAATTTACCACAAAAATTGTATAGTTTGACATTCGAAACGTCAAATAAAGTTATGGAACTGATAAACGGCACCAAATGGCGAGTTAAGATAGCTTTTGTTTAAACGGAGTTTATCTAACAATGCAATGCTCAGAAACGTACTTGTAAGAGTTATCGAACCAATAGCGCTATCGAATAGATAAACTGCCGTTAACTGTACCTCAGAAACCGGGCATTAGTAACGTTATCAAGTGTTATTCAGATACTTGTAGTGCCTAATCACTATTTCTCAAATTAAATCAGAGTTGTACTGTAAAATAGCTGCGTGGAGAACTTTTATAATGAATCGCCATTTTATTTTATTTTTAAGTAAATTATTGAAACATTACGTATATAAAATGCCCCATTTTAGTAATTAATTACAGTTAAAAATATATTTTTTGAGTAACTTAATGACTTTTGAAAGATTAGCATAACTGTTTCATCCTAAGTATTTTCGTCACTTCTAAAAGTCTATTTATATGTCATATACTATTACTAAAAATGAATATGAAAGCGGCGCGTGAAAAATGTTGAGATAATTTATATGCTATTCACGATAAAATAACTTGCGCAGTAATTTTTTACGTGTATCATGGTTATAATACATAATAACATTTAGGTACTTACCGATTCGCATAGTTCCACTACCATCTTTATTTTACTAAAAACTATGAAATTTCAAAACAAAGCACACACTGCACGATTAAACACAATTTTTTTTCTAATTCACAACTTAACTTTTAATTATGTTTGAAAAGTATTACGCAAATGAACATAATCCTGAATAATTCTTGAATAACAAAATCCATATGCATTTGTCTGAATAAATACGAAATAATAGCTATATTAAAGTGATGACAGCTTTTTTTCAGACGTTATTAAGTTAAGCCTGTTATTATTAAGCAATTACCCAAACTTAACAGCTATATTATACAGACTTATGCATTTAAAAATGTGCCCAAATTGCTTGAGTAACAGTTGAATAGACGTTCACTCAGACAATATCCAGACAATAGTTACAGCTTATAGTTTCGCGGATCACTAGTACTCAAACGTTATTCAGCATGACTGTGTTACTTGGGTTATCAAAGTAACTTACACTATAAACTATTGTAATTATGAGTGTCGGTACATTATTTTAATATTAGTGGTCCCTAAACTAGGCTATGCCTGTATCTTGAGGACCTGAGTTGTGGTAACATGCATGTAAGTAAAGTATATTTTCCTTTTTTTTTTAATTATCAGCAGAGTTGTCTAGAGTTGTGTCTGGTGTATGACTCATCCCAAATTACATGATTCATACCAATGAAAACTTTCAATAATGTATTTCCATGAATAAATACAGAGTTAAAACAGGTTTGTAAAATAAAACACAAAAATATTACTAAATCGTTAGTTTATTAAACAACTTTATGAAAGTTGTAACATTTATTTGTCATCAAAAATATTTAAAATCTAATCTTATTATAACAGTTATGTCATAAGGCAATTTGTTATTTGGCCGGGTTATAAGGCACAGTTCAATATAGCGTTAACAATTAGTTTTACTACATAATACATTATTACGGCAATTACATTAATTCCCAACAATACAAATAATATGATAGAGATTCTACTGGCATCTATCGAGACAATGTTGTGTAAAAAAAGGAAAATAATTGCCATTCTTATAACAAATTATTTTCACATTCTCACAAGTATTTATATAAGTTTTATAGCTCTATGGTTTCCCATATTTCTTGTATATAAAATTTGATTTAGCACCGTCTATATATTAGCACATATTATTATCTTAATAATCTGTAAAAAATAATATAATTTAGTAAAAATACTTCGAAAATTCACATTTTATCAAAACCAAAAAGGATGTTTTAATTAATTAGAACACAACCTAAGTACTAAACAACACTTAAAATACTGGCAGTTAAATAGTTGATTTTAGTGGTGTTTAAATACAATTACTTTTAAACTTAGAAAAATATGCAAAAAATATGGTGAAGATATTTCTAATTAATGTTGTACATTAATTTCTTTGATAGATCTTTTACTTTTAATATTATTTGATTAAATCGATGGCACTGACACTTGCATTCCTATGATTTTAGAAAGCAATATAATGGATACTGACTCTGACAACACCAAGTTTTTTTTATTCTTACACATAAAAATGGTTCGTATAATAATCTCATACTGTGAACACCGAAATGCAGAATTTACAGATGCAAACAATAAAACTAAAATGATATTCAACTTTAAACTTTAAATATTTCTGTAACTGTTTCAATAAAGGTACATAATTTGGATTATGGTTTCCAGACTAAGCTAACCCAGAAACGACTCACGTAAAATACTAACATTTAAAATTATAAATGTGGTAATTTTAACGCATTATTTTTCCTTTTGGGCCTGCTTTTAAAATGTTTGAATGGCCACTATGCAACAGAATACACTTTGGGCACCTAATTATATGATAGTGATGAAACAGTGCCCTTGTCCCAACCTATTTTATTTGTACATTTAATAATGTAACCGGAATTGTTAAACATAGGACAGAGAGGACCAAAAAACAAATGTATAAATATACCTCCTCTGATACATTTAGGTTCGATCGAAAACTAGTATCACTAATTTAAAATTGAATAACATTTCAGCTTTTATGTGGTACACAATAAAAGCTACATATTATGTTGTACATTTGTTTCCATAAATAAAAATGTATAAACATCAATAGTATTACATTTCAAATTGAACAAGGTGTATATTTGAGATGATTTTTATTTCATCATAAACCTATTACAACTTCAAGGTGGGTAAATTAATAAATATGGAAAAAAAATATATTTTTCACTTTTACACATTTTGCATACATTACAGTACCTGGCAATAAATATTGCACATTTACTTTTGGAACAAGACAACAATTCTGTATGATATGAACATTTCATCATCAACATCATCAGCATTACCCACTGACTGAGCATTAATCACTACGCTTGCTCAAGGCGGATTAGCGATTTCAAACTTATAATTAGAAATTACGAGGTTTTCCTTCACCATATGTCGGTGGTGTCTAAATAATCATAGAAAGTGCATATAACTCGGAAAAAGTCACATTAGCACTTGCCAGGTTCCGAACCAGCACCCTCATGTATGAGAAGCGGGCGCCTAAACCTCCGGGCCACCACGACTATGGTGAACATAGTAATGCAAAAAATAATATTTTCTACTCTAATGAGACAAGTGCTCAAACAAAAAAAGTTTCATTTAATCATAATCAATAGCAGTATATGCAAGAGTTTCATCAATTATCCCCTTACTGATTGGTCCGTTCGATGTGCAATTGTTATTGCCACGCACTATACCTACATTATTCAAGAATCAATTTGAAATATACACCTTGTAAAATCTAATATTGGACACATAAATAAATATGAATTAAAAAACTTTGTTCAATTTCAGCGTTTCATTTTCTCGAGGATTGGTATGACCATTTCGAAGGTGGGTCGTTTGCCAGGGTCCTCGTTCATGCAGATCTTGATGAGTTTGGCGATATGAGGGGAGATGCCAGGCGGGATTGTGACGCGGAGACCCTCGAGCGCTATCTTCATACCGCACTCCATCGGAGACAGGTCGGCGAAGGGAATCTGAAGAAGTGCGAAAAATACTCGGTGTTACGCAAAAATATGCACACACATATTAGCAGTAAGAATTGGTAAATTTTCAAATTACGTTTATCGGTTGTCTTTTTTATTTAAATCAGGAGCAACTGAACTTATGTTGAGTAATACAAAATTACACTTTATTTTATGAGTGTTTTGAAAAAAAAATTATTTATCAATATGTAGGTAAGCTGAAGAGCATAATCAAGATATGGAATAATTTTAGATCAATCTATGTGGCAAAAGATTTCAGATCGAATTATTAATTACTTTACTAAAGTTCTTAAGTAGGTAATATGAAATTGAAATAAATTGGATATAGCTATGTAAGTGGATTATTTATAATATTGTAAATACTTAAGGAAAATTGGTAGTGATAAACTCTATATACGCTAGTTGCCGTTTTAGTCTAGTTGTAAGTTAATTTAAGGCATCCAAACAAGGTGATGTACTTTCATTAGTGGAATTTCCCTACTTCTGTGTAAATGTACATTTTGCAATAAATAAATAAATGTTGTTCTTTCAGTAATACTCATAACAGAAAACTTACTTCTCTAGTGGCCAGTTCCCAGAGCAAGATGGCGAAGCTCCACATGTCGGCAGCCTCCAGGTTGCGTTTAGACGGGGGCTTCTGTAGGGCTTCGGGCGCCATCCAGGCGGGCGAGTACACGCGACCTTTTTCTTGGAAGGAGAACTTGCAGTCCGCCATGTTAATACGGGCCGTTAGGTCTTCGTCGATCTGGACATTAAAGAATTTATAATAATATGTTATATTAGGGAAGTTTATTTCATCTGGTATTATTGCTGTTCTTTTTTATGTCTTGTTTTTTTTTATTATTTTGAAATGGGCAAACATTTCGCCGCTATCACGTATGGTGGTAAACGATAATGCGACGATAGAGCATGCCTACTCACAATTAACCTAGGTTGGATGTCTTCTAGGCCTGAGTGAATACACCCAGGTTACAACCCTTCACAACAAAAACACACACACACACACACAAGGGAACACAGACTTCTGTTAAAGAATTCCACTGCTTAGCGTTTTAATTATTTCGCCTCAATAAAGTATGCAATAGCCGTAGACTAGAGCCAATGGAGACAAATCGTCCGATGGATAGATGCCAGGATGATTACGATCCACAGTTCTAGAACCCTGATTTGAAAGAGCAACTATGTTTTTAAAATAAAATTTGTTGTCTGTCTAAATGTTTTTTTTTTTTACTTTCTCCAATCCGAAATTGTCTGACACTGTTATATCAGTTCAATTAACCATATATTTTTCTTTCTCATATCCTATTCGAGATACGATTATGAGGTCTCAAAACACCTGCTTTAAGGTTCAAAGTGATATAAAATCTAACTTACCATAATATGCTTAGAATTAAGCGCATAAGTGGGCAGTATCTTGTCAGTCTGCAGAGCATGCAGGTACCGCATGGCGCGCGCGACGTCGTGTGCGAGGCGCGCCCCCGCGGCCGCGTCCAGCACGAGCGCGCCCGCGCCCCCGGCGCCCCCGCCGCCCCCGCCGTGCAGCAACCCGTACAGGGAGCCCCACGACATGTACTGCGATATTACTACCAGGGATGGCGGGGATACGCAGCAACCAACCTGTCAATGGAATGGTCATTTTACTAATGCAATTGGGTAGTATCCTAGGTCAAAAATAAATTAATTCGGTGTTTCAATACAATAAAATATTGAAAAATAACTATACTATTATTCATCGATCGATCGATACACTGAATTTTAGATATATTTTAGCAAATTTTTAAGAAATAAGTAACCGATTTGACGCAAAAAAACTATGACGTCATAACCCAGTTTTTCATACAAATTTCATAGGAAAGTATCGTTTTTGACATTTGAATAAAAGTATTGAATTTGACTAGTTGGAAACTACCGTATTCTGTATGTGAATAACGACAAAATAGTGCTATTGAATGAAGTTCTGAAAACGTATTTTAACATGCTAAAAGGACTAGGTATCAAAATCGACGAAGAGTGGCATAGTGAATATTAGAATGGCTATAGACCGTAATATAATCTACAAACTTTTTACTATAATTATTTGTATTTTGATGAATAAAATAGCATTTACGATTTAAAATCCTAAAAGAGCACAACCTAATAACATGTTATTAATTTTACATTGTTTATAAGGTGCCATGTATTAAATACCATAAAAATTTACTTGTGATACTCACAACAGGCAATATGTTAGGATGCGAGAATATCCTCAGCTTGGGGAACTCCTCGTTAAAGTCTCTCTGTATGCGCGGCGTACACTCGCGGACTGCCAGGATCTTAGCCACGATGTCGTTCTTCTGCCATCTGCCGCGCCACGTCTCACCTGCAAGAAGAGGTGCATTTGAGGAATTAGTCTTGGAAGTAATTGTGTTATGAAGGAATACTGAAGGAATAATATCAGTATTTAAAAAAAGTATGTTCTTTATTAGGCTATTGTACTGAGACGAAGAATAGTATATTTTATTACTAGTACGGAATGGCTGTCATTGCAAAGAGTTCCGATAAATGTCTACCCGAGCCGGAGGCGAGGGTTGACAGTCGGAACGAGTTGCAATGATGGTTCCGTACGTGTACGGAACGACTATTTTTAATACAGTTGCGATAAAATTAAGCAATTTAATCGAAATCACTCATTTTGTGTAAAAAAACAACTATATAGCGAAAATACAATTTTCACACTACCTGAAGGTGTTACAGCGATTCTCGTATGCAGCGACAGTTCGTTGATATTGATGCCTTTATGACGTGAGAGCGTGGCGTCCCTACTCCTCGTCTTCAGACCCAGCCAGGACTGGTCCTTGAACTGAATCTTCTTCAGATCCTGACCTTGTTGAGTGGCTAACTCGTGCAGTCTGGGAATATGATTTAGATTGTTAAGTACTTACCTATTGTAATGTAAGTTATGTTATTGTTTTGTTAGTTCTTTCCACTATTACGAAGATAGATCTTATATCATAAAGATGTACTTCATACTCAATAAATAATAAATGAACCCCAATAAAGCGAGAACATCTAGGCAGATTCCTAAATCCACATTAATGTTTTTCTTAGAATCAGGTTCCCTTGGAAGATTTTTTTCGAAAAGTAGAGTCGTAATGACTTTTAGCGAAGTAGTTAGATACTCGTACAAAACAGAAGCGAATCACTAGTATGTGATAAGTTTGTATTGACACTAAATCACATTGTCATGTATTTGAAATTGGTAAAACTACAAGTGTCCAGTTGATATGATTGTTGAACTGCAACTGTAGGAATTAGCCGAATAATTATTATGTTGCAGTTGCATAAGGATATTCTCGCCATTATATCTGGACTTTCTAAGGAAGTTTACCTCTGAATTAGTGTGTGACAAGTGATATAATGCTTACCTCTGCACAAGTTGCCCCCTAGTCTTGTCCAGCGGCGTGTCACCATCCTTGTTAGCCAGTGACACGAGAGCTCCAGCCATTAGCAGGTCCTCGGCGATAGCACTGTAGCCCCAGAAGCAAGCATAGTGCAGAGGAGAGTTGCCATGCTCGTTCGTGAAGTTCACGTCTACACGATTTTGCAGTAACTGTGAAAAAGGAACAGTATTTTTTTTAACTTTATTGCCATGTTTATGTAATAGCAAGTTAAGAAATTGTTTTGTAAATATAGGTAAACTGTTGAAAACCATGGAGGATAACATGTGAGTCTGAAAAGTTTTCTGTTAGCAGTCAAAGTCTCAACAGTTGGTAGTGGGTCTTTTTATCTTTGAAATTCTTTGTATATTTTTATATGCTTATTTCAAATTGAGATTTTCATATTTAAGAGCTGATACTTTCTATTAAAACTTTTTGTTGTAGTAGTGAAATTCGAAAAACGTTTCAGGTCTCATTAAATCACGTGGGCCTGCAATTTTTGATTATAAATATACATAGTCTGGCCATAAATACTGTAACAATTAAAAATAAACAAAATATTACATTTGAATTTGGAATCTGTCAACTTTATATAATTTTGTAAGTATAAGTATTTATGGCTAGACTAGGTATATGTATGTAAGCAAATCTCTCTTAGGTCTGTAGATTTCACCAAACCTCATAGACAAAGTGATAGAGAATAACTCAACTTTCACTAGTGCCTTATAGTTATAATGGACTAATAAGTATAATAATAACTTGAATTCGACTTTAAACTAACCAGCTGCACAATAGGTCTGTGCCCATGGGCGGCTGCTAGATGCAGTGGTGTGTCATCTCCCATGTTAGTGACGTTAATGCGGGCGCCGCGACGGATGAGCATCTCCACAATCTTGATGTGACCCTCCTTACAGGCCCAGTGCAGAGGACTGAAGCCATGATCATCTCTGGAATGGAAAAAATGAATAATTACTTACTATTCTTACTTATCCAAAATTTGTTCTATTTATTATGGGTCTGATATCATGGAAAATATGGTTTTATAATCACCCACATTACTGGAGAAAAACCTTGGGCAGTGAAATGTTTCGTTTATCATAAAACTAGTGGTGAAGTATTTAGGACAAAGTTATTTGTAAAATGTACAGTACTTCATGAACTGTGAATTTTATATATTATTACTTGGTTATTAATTTAATGATGGTCATTACAAGTATAATAACTTACAAATTTATTTTAAATCTATATATATAAAAGAAAGTCGTGTTAGTTACACCACTTATAACTCAAGAACGGCTGAACCGATTTAGCTGAAAATTGGCAGGGAGATATATATGTAGAGTAGGGTAGGTAGAGTAGGGTAGGTAGAGTAGGGTAGGTAGAGTAGGGTAGGTAGAGTAGGGTAGGTAGAGTGGGGTAGGTAGAGTAGGGTAGGTAGAGTGGGGTAGGGTAGGTAGAGCAGTGTAGGTAAAGTAGTGTATGTAGAGTAGGGTAGGTAGAGTAGGGTAGGTAGAGTAGGGTAGGAAGAGTAGGGTAGGTAGAGTAGGGTAGGTAGAGTAGGGCAGGAAGAGTAGGGTAGGTAGTCTAGGGTAGGTAGAGTAGGGTAGGTAGAGTAGGGTAGGAAGAGTAGGGTAGGTAGAGTAGGGTAGGAAGAGTAGGGTAGGTATAGTAGGGTAAGTAGAGTAGGGTAGGCAGAGTAGGGTAGGTAGTCAAATGACGGGAGCGACGCCGCGGGTAAGAGCAAGTAAACTATTTACTATTGTATCAGTTATAAAGAGAATAACTTTAGCACATTAATAAAATACAGGACATAATTTTGAAATTATATTTTGTTATATTTTTTTCCTACTATGAGAATCAACTCAAGTAGTTTCCTGTAGATATAATAAGTAGTTGTTAGCTTCAATTTATAAGCTGCAAAGGATGAACTAATTACCTACATTGGTTACATTCTTGAGATTTGTGAGCAATTACTAATGTTTTCCTTATAAATGATGCCATTCTGTAATTAAATTATTCTTGTACTTAAAACAGGGTCTTTAGTTTTTAGAGTTTGTGACAAACTTTTTTGAAGTTATTACTTAATGATGATATTATACAGATATACCGTGTATTTGTTTGGTCGCCATTCTTTCATAATGCCACAAAAAAGCTTTTTTTGTACTCCAAATATCTTTAAAACTGGAGTGTGAAACACAATTTAGGCAAATAGTTTATTTTGACCATGCAGTCTTTAAGTTAAGTCAAAACAATGAAATGCCGGAAACCTTAAGCAAAAAAAACTGTCTGCATGTAGGCCAATTTCAATAAGAGTTTTACTAAAAAGAATTATATACCATAAGTTTCATATTCAGAATATAACTCATAACTTTTGATTTCAACTACATTTTTTATGTATTTCCTGAATTCAAATGAGGAAATTTTATGAGATTTTATACATGGCAAACCAAATCAACAGGAAAAAGGCATAACAGACACACATATTATAAAGCAACTAAAGTTTCTAATAAGATCAGCTCTATTCTCAAACTTTTCAGGAAGTAATGACCTACTTATTAAATAAAAGCTTGTTTTTAATTATTCATTAATTTATGCACTACGAAGGTCGAATACCTGATCTCATAACCACAGACTATTATTATTTTTGTACACATCTGACGCATACTACTAGGCCATGACTGCATAGTGGGCGTGTTCTCTCAACACCTTATACGGGAAAAGTAGAAAATCCATATGGAGTATCATCCATGAAATACATCGAGAATATAGTCTACTTACCCCTGATTCATGTCATGTTCCGTATCATCAAGCCAAACTCGCACCTGCAATGCATTTCCTTCCCTACACCACTGAAATATATCTTCCATGTTTTATCACCCAGATCACTTACGACACAACTTATTTATATATTAACTGTTAGATATTTTAAAGGCACTTCACTTAAAGAAGGAATAATCTTAAAAACAATAAATTATTTAAAGAAAAATAAATGAAATCATCTCATCTGTGACCCGTTTGACAGTTTCGCAATCACCAAAAATATAAAGTAGTATGAACAAAGTGCGAGGATAGGAAAGGATATGATTGTCCTTTTCATGCATCAGCAAAAAGTATATATCTCTCTCTCTCCTTAGCTGGCCAATCATACGATTTAATTAGGACGTATTATATTTGGTAGAAGTTGCCACTTTGTAAAGAAATTTCTACTAGGAATGGTAGTATTTCTTCGTTTCCTTTCACAGGATCACAAGATCCCGGACCTTTGGAAGGCGTACGAGGAGCCGAAGCCAATTCGCAGAGGCCCGTTGAACAATTTTAATATAAATGATGGGACATCAGCCGGGTTATTATTATTATGTATGTTTATTACTTTAGTTAATTTTCGCACAAACTCACAGGTTTTTTAGTTGAAGTACATTTAGTTAGGTAAATGGAAAGAACCTGTGTTTGTTCCAAGGGCAAAACATTTTCATGAAATTTAACAGTAAAAAGAACCTACAGCGAAAAAATCACATGGTTTATCTTAGCCAGATAACTGACGAGGCTATCAAATCATCTGACTTGAACATGCCCAGATCTCTGATTCTAGGGCGAGAATACTTTAATCTATAAGTAAAACTCGTTATGATAGCTTAAAAGAATATCACAGCCGAAGAGAGCTGTTCAGGCTAAGTGCAATGCTCGAAACAGTTCTCATATACTTAAACTTTATTTATTTACTATAAATATAAACAATTTGGTACATTGTACTTTCATTATTTCTTTGCAAAGGTAATCTTCATTGCATGTGTAGGTGTGATCTTAAATCCTTGGAGAGCTTCCTTGGCCGCAGCAGACTGCATTTCATTTGCAAATTCAACAAAAGCAATATCATGCCTGTTTGGCACAAGACGAACTTCTTTGAAGCCAGGGAACCTGTAAAAATTGCAGGAGATGAATAAGTTAATATTATGACTCAACATCAAGATTTTAAATTCATCTTCTATTAATATTATCTATACTAACTGGTTGAACAACATAGATAACATCATTTCTGAGGTCTCATCAGGTAGATTGGTCAAGAACAGGATCTGGTTAGGAGGCTGCTCAGCATTGACATTGTTGAGCATGCCTCCCTGTCCCATATGCATGCCAGCACGGTTGGGGTCCTTGTTCTTCTTCTTCCTGTTTTCATCAAGACCCTTGGGCATTTTAGGTCTCTTTGGTCTTTCTTGGAAGGTACCCTTAATTTTAGCAATGACATCACTGTCCGTTTTTGAGTATTGTATTCTCTGCAAAACGAAAAGAAGCTGGGTTTAGTCTAGAGTACTAATTACATTATACATTTTCACTCCATGCTTGAGAGTTTTGAAGTACTTACCATAGGTTTGTCATAAAATGGGAAACCTTGCATACTTCTTAGTGCTACAGTGGCGCTGGATATTTCCTTAAATATAACAAAAGCTTGACCTCTCATTTTTAGTGTTTTTAATGCCACAATGTCCAGAATCTGGCCAAATTGAGAAAATATAGCATATAAGGACTTTTTTAACTCCTCTTTTTTAATTTTCTCATTAAGGTTGTTGATGTAAATCGTGTGGTTAGGTCGAATATCCATCGCTGAAATAAGAAAATAAAAAGGTTATTGACGGAAAGTGGGACGCTGAAAATGTTTATAGTTTTGAGGTTATGTCGATTTGTACAAATCTTCATTGCGTGTATTAAAAATACTACATGAAAGCCTATTTATGTAAGCAATTACTAAATTTTAAGCAAATGAATATGTATTAAATGCATTAAGTAAATACAAATGTAATAATACTTACTCATTTTGAAATTTTGTATTGAGTTAGTCCTAATATGTTTGTTGAACCTGCGTTTAGATCACTTTTCTATTTTTATTTTAAACGAGTGTAATCCTACTGGATTGAATTCTGCAGTTTGTTTCTACACACCAAAGAAACAACGGGATTTGTAAAATATGAAAATTATTTCACCAACAGACGCCGCCAGAAAACAACGATGCTACAAGCTACCACAGATTACTATAATTAGTTCGCAGATGATAAGAGATGCAGACATAGACAATATCGGCTGTATATAGATGATATTCTATGGCCGGCCGTGGAACGAACTAAACTTATTAATCTATTTGTCTATTTCGCGCGCTGTCAAAACGGCTAAAACTGAAACTTGTTTAGCCTAGCCGATGTGTGAGATTAAAATTAGGGAATATTTTGGTTGAATTTAATCATAGTCATCTGATTTTGTTACATTTACCACAAGCGGAGCCTATATAGTTATTTATTACATTTAACGAGCAATTTTCCCAGTGTTTTTTTTCTCTAAAATGCACGATTTAATGACTGATTTTGAAACTGTTACTCCTGATTTGTGGATGGCAAACGAAGAAGCATGGAAAGAGAAATTGTTAAAACTGCCTAATTGGTTTCAGGTATCATTTTTGACACAGTAAATAAATATAATTGAAAAAACTTGTTATAAAAGTTATGACCTTTAATTAACCTTAACATTGTTCTTTTAAGATTCCTTTGATCAATTCAAATGCTTCCCACAACTTACCCGATGGTACTTTAGTCCGATTCCGGGGAATGGTCCAAGACATGCACAACCCTGAGTTTTATTTTGAACAGTTTGAAGTTTTCAATACAGTCACAAATGTTACAAAAAGTAAAAGTGGAAAATACAGGGATACAGCTCATATATTGGTAAGTAAGAAACTATGTATCAATTCATTACCAATTAGAAATATTTAATTTTTAAGTACTTAATATTTATTACTTATTAGAAATTAGAATTATCTCTACATGTAATTAAAAATACTTAATGCAGGAAAATGAAAAAATCAACTACACAGAGAATCTCAGGAGTTCACAACGTCAAACTATGGTAGTGGTATCAATGCCTGGCCTAAACGACTGGGCACAGCAGTTAGAAGACAAACAAAACCATTTAAAACATTTAGAACAGCAACCAAATACATCTAAACGATTGAGCAACAGTGGTACAAAGTTGAAACGTAGCCATGATGAGACAGAGGAGGACTCAGATGCTATGGAAGTGGTGGATGAGACAGTTACCAATAAGGAACCGAAGACTAGTGATTCAGTTAATAATACGGGTAGTGTTCTATCTAGGGAACATCTGTTAAACTTCCCTTTGCCTGATATGCCCAGCAAGTCTTGTATTGTTAAGGTATTATTGTTTATTTATTGCATTTTAAAGGTCTGTTTTCCTTGTTTAGATATTGCATGATTTTTTATGTAAATCTTCAAATTTTGGCATACCTGCAGAAGACGTCTGAAGTTATTTAATTCATCATTTTTATCATAAACCTCTATTTTGATGTGCCATTACAATCTAATATTAATGAGTTCCCTAATATCAAAATGATTAGTTTCAAAACAAAGATATTATCATAACATTTTTTTAATAGAAGTTTAAAACAACTCTAATGAATAATTTCAGATCTATGATGACAGTGAAAATGTGAAACTGAATGAGATGATAGAAGTAGTGGGCTTCCTGTCAGTTGATCCAGCATTATCAGGGGAGTTCCAACCGGAAAAAGATCCACTATTGGACCCTGAGACAGAGTCTGAGGTGGAAACTATCACTCACAACCCCCCACCAAGCTTAGTACCAAGGCTTCATGCAGTGTATGTGAAGAAATTGGATCATTGCAACCCTTTGATTGAGAGTTTTAATCAAGGTATAAAAATGAACACCCTACTGGATATGCTAATTAGCATCTATAGGTTTGCTGTTTGCTTATACAGCAGTATTTACTTTGAGTGCACCTTACTTTTAAGCCTTTCATTGACTGACTGTACTGTTTATCGTTTCAACAAACTCGCTAAGAACTAAAGTAGAATCCACATTTAAATAATCTGAAGTCAATAAATTTATATTAGCATATTTTTTTCTTATTATTTCAGAATCAGTATTAAAAGAAGCAAATGCAGCCCGCGAACATTTGTTGAAAGCTCTCACAGAACTGTTACTGGGTGATAAACTTGCTGCTGAGTATTTAATTTGCCATCTCATATCTTGTATGTAAGTATCATTAATAATGCCAAGCATCAATCACCTTTAAATAGGTTCAAAGTAACTGCGACTTTATCTAATGTTGCAAATAAACTTGGTTGTTATGAGAACAAAAATACAATATGGAATGGAATGTGCTGTTGCTGAATAGTAAGTAAAAAAACAAAGCAGTGTACTAAGGACGAATGATTTGTACTTAAAAGAGAAAGATATTTTAAATCCATTAGAAAGAATGCAGATTGTCTAGTACGAGTTTTTTTAAGCTTACGCGATCTAATTACCCCGCTTGACTCTTTTAGTTTATAAATTTGGAGTAGGCCAATGAGAGCGTCGAACGTTGTAATCCTGACGATCGCATTTACGTGAATAAAACTATGTGTGATCCACAAGGCATTTTGTGTGCCGTTGTTGTACCACAATTACCCTACTGTTTTTACGTACGTTATAGGATCGAAACGCGTTTTGGTCATTCCCGTTCGTTTACACCCCGTTGTTCACACTGTGGACGAACGGGAATGTACCAAATGCGTTTTGATTGGTTAATTGGTTCTGGATTGGATCTGATTGGTTGATTAAATTGGAGCAGTCATTAATGTTTCGATTACATAAAAGAAAAGGAAGCCGCACTAGGCAGTCTAATTAGTTGGATAGCTTCGTGCTCCAAGTTATCAGAGTCCCAGATATCATAAATTCTAAATAATTCTGACTGAAAGAGGGGGTGTCGCGAGTTCGATTCCCGAACGGAACAACAATTGGTGTGATCCACAAATTATGTTTCGGGGCTCCTGTATGTTTCTAAAAGCAGCCATAGCCAAAAATCCCATGTTTTTTTATCTTCAGATATTTACGTCAAGAAACGCTATCCCTCGGCCAGTTCTGCCTCAACCTATCAAACCTGCCCATCCAGAAATACCCTAACTATGCAAAGCAGTTGTATGACATCATCAAGCAATTTGTCACTAAGAGCTACTACTTGCCACTCACTATAGAAAATATGAATACACTCAGCTTATTGCCGAAGTAAGTAATTTTTTCTAATTTTTACCTAATTTTAATGGTCTGTTTATTATCAGTTGTGTTTTATGTGAGCCATTTTCCACTAGTCACAACATAGTATAAAACAAAGTCGCTTTCTTTGTCCCTATAAAACTACGCAACCGTTTTTGATGCAGTTTTTTTTTAGTAGATAAAGTGATTGAATAGGAGGATTTATAAGTATAATAACATCCATTCAATAGTGTAGCATTATACCCACGATTATACCCGTCCGAAGCCGAGGCGAGAGGCTAGTTAAGTTAACTACTAAAAAATAAGAAATATCTTTATTTCAAAAAAGTGGGTATACAGCTGATTTTGTGTTAATAATCACACAGAAAGCAACCAAACTCAATCCATATTTTTGCATTATTAAATAAAGTTTGTATGTAGATTGTAACACTAGCCTAACTTACGACGTTGAGTCACCCGTCTCAGCGTTATTGATAATGACACAGTTTTACGCAATCAACTTCAGAGTATTTACACTGTAAATACTCTATAAATTTTTCCAATACAAAGTTATGTGAATTAATTCATCAAATCCCAACCGAACGCCAACTTTCACCTATTGTTCTATCACGATTGAAATATTAATAAAATATCGTTTCTCTACAACAGAAAGGACTATGAATGCAACCGCCTCACAAGTGGAGTTCTGCAGCTCAGTAAAGACACTCACCTTGTATTAGATGAAACTAAA
Organism: Spodoptera exigua; assembly: GCA_902829305.4. Lineage (NCBI taxonomy): Eukaryota > Metazoa > Arthropoda > Insecta > Lepidoptera > Noctuidae > Spodoptera > Spodoptera exigua. Next base: position 12,032,012 of record LR824619.2, on the reverse strand, counting down.
ATGGAACAGGGGAGACTAGATGCTACAGGAGTAAACAATGTTGCTGCATTAGGCAACATGATCATGACACAGAAAGTGGAATACGACTTCAAGTATTATAAAATGGATTTCGAATCTGATGTTTCTGTGCTTATACTGTCTGAAGGAAAATCTTTGTTACCGGTAAGTTTTGTTTTTAGTTGACAGTATTGAGTAACTTACTAATGAGACGTAAAAACAATAAATCACATCAATCGCCGCCCATAGCACCGGCAACCGCAATATCCGAGAAATTGAAAGATCGGCCTTTGAGGAAAAGTGAGATTTAGGCATTAAGTTGGTATCCCTAGGGGCCACCAGAGGCTACATCAGGGCCTAGTTCCGTTAAGTAGTGAACAGTCGTAGCATACCGAACTACAAGTGGTCATAGGACCACCACATTTATAGAAATGTGGGGTCCTTGTACAACTCTGAGCCGGCTCATTATTAAAAAATTTGAGATATTAAATTTAATTTGATTGGCGACACATTTCGACCGTAAGCGACGATTCAAATTCAACAGACAGGCATTTCTAATTTTAATATAAGTGCTTTTTTATTTAAAGAAAAATGATTTCTATGAAAGAATTTTGAATAAAAAATTAATTACTATAAATATCTTTCAGAGTGACTACCATCTCCCACTGCGTCCTGAAGAAGCTTCCTTGAAAATATTCGACGCTATCGTCGAAGCAGCGACTTATTACTTGAAGGAAGACATCATGAACGTCATTAGGAAGTACCTAACTAGTCTTAAGCTTGTGAAGTATACTATAAGTGAAGATTTGCAGGTAAGAGAAAAGTTTTTATAGTAATATTCATATCATTAAGAAGCTTCGAAGCCGTAACGAAACTATCGGATATCCGATATAAAAAAATATGACCTGAATCCAAAATAACAGTTTCGGATGATATTGGATAGGCGAAGTTAAATTGATAATTAGAGACGTTATGTTTCTAATTTACTTTTAAAATTCCCTAAAATTTTATATCCGTAACCGAAATTATCCGAAACTTACAGATATTCCGAAATAATTTCATATCCGTAAGGGCGTCCATAAATTACGTGAGGTGTTTAAGGGGGGGAGGGGATCGAGTCAAATCTCATCTAATCTTACGTTGGAGAGAGGGGGGTCTCGTCAAATATCACGCAATTTTTTTTCTGATTGAAACAAAAAATTAAACTGTTTAGGTCCATTTAATCCAGATTGTACATGCTTAAGATGCGTAACCGTAGTACGATTAAAATCATTTACTAATAAAAGGACGATGTAAATTTGTATTTTTCTTTTACAATAACAATCCACCGCGTTTACGTAAGAAACTCAAATTTTGAAAAAAACTTACGTGAGATTTGGGGATGGGGGAGGGGGTCTCACGACATCTCACCAGGGGGGAGGGAGGGGCAGGAAATTTAAAAAAGCACCTCACTTAATTTATGGACGCCCCCTAATCTGTCACCATATTATCCAGTATAATAATCATTCCTACATCCAATCGGTATCTGATTGATCCCTAATTCATATATATTATCTTCGCCTTTGAGAAAATAAAGGAGTGAGATGTTATACAAGACAAAAGATTTATATTTAAAATGTAATGTATGTTCGAAACAGTAAACCAGTATTTTATATCCCCGAATCTCCAGTTTTGTTTGATTGTGTATATCAATATTTTTTATTTCAGTTTGTTGAAGACGATTTCATAGAAATGAGAAGCAATTCTGATTCAAATAATCCAGTAACGGCGGACGATTTACATCGGTTGCTGGTTCTGGCGCGGTTGGTCAGTCTTTCCCGAGGGCTGGACACCCTCAACAAAGAATGCTGGGACATTACCAAAAATATGGAGGCGGAACGACTACAAAGAATAAAGAATAGGGTTGCTCCTACTTTATAAGCCAACTTAATAGAATTATCAATGCATTTTTAATAAATCGTTTCTTTTTTTATTGCTTTTATTAATTTTTTTCTTCATTTATATTCCTGCAATTCCATACACATACATTAAGTTTATAAGAATATTGTCTTTGTTGTTGTAATTGACTACCTATATGATTAGAGATTACTGGCTAAAACCGATTTTTTGTGAAGCAAATAGTGCTATGACGTTTTTCTAATCTGGGGCTATCAACAATTTTATCACTTTAATTGCATATTAGTAAATGTAATTTATTAAGAAATCTGCTATACTGGCGATCTAGGTGCTAGAAAACTGCATGGAGACGGAAAACTTATAAAGTAAAAATCTACCAATTTGGTATTATTATTGCTGTTGTAACACTGTAGATAAAAAGCCTGAGTGTGCTCGAAATAGAAAAAGAAAATTGACATTTGACAGGCAACATTTACAATGTCACTATGACGTGTACGATTTTCATTAAGTGTCAAGTGACTTATTGATTCCAAAGAATCCCATGAATTTATTTTATTAAATGAAAGAAAATAGCTGTAAAATGGCAAGTAAAAGCAAGCAGAATGCAGATGGAAGCAATAAGGTTAAATTACAGGATTCAGCATGGAAGCGAGCGTTAGTTGCAAACGCCGAATGGCCGGACAAGGTTAGGCTTGAAATCACGAGACTTCGCTCAAATTTGTTAATAAAAATCCAATTAATTAACCAATTATATGTTTCCGCAAATTTCAGGAAGAGTTTTTAGACGTCATCTATTGGATGCGACAAGCTATGGGCATTTTTTTGGGTCTGTTTTGGGGCCTACTGCCAATGAAAGGCTTCGTTGGTTTGTTACTGTAAGGATTCATATTTAATTTTTCTATACCTAATTTGACTTGTTAGATTATCAATACTATTAAATTACGTAGTACAAAATTACTATCGTATGTTTCATAAATATCGTAGAAAATGATCAGATATTTTGCTGTTTTTAATATTGTTATATCCTCTTTCAGGTTTGTGCTAGTAAATGCAGCAGTGATATACTTTTATGTTAACAATTTCCAAAACATTGATGAAGAGGAATATGGTGGTATATGGGAAATAACAAAGGAAGGCTTCATGACTTCATTTGCTGGATTTTTGGTAAGTTAAAGTAAATATTGTGCTGTTTCAATTGTTATGTTTGTTCAAGAATTATTGTTTTATGGTGTGATAGTAGAATTTAATTTTTCCTATTCCTGATATCATATCACACCTGTTTTATCATGGAATGATGTGTACTTAACCCACATTCCTTATTTAATTCCTAACACATTAATATTATATCTCTTATGTTTGTCTTATTTTATTCTGGTAACCCAGTTATTGGTCTTTAGACTTATAAGCATACTAGGAATTACCCAGCTGTTGTTACTAGCCATTTCATTGGTATTGCACTTAAATATAACAAAAAAAAAAATATTTATAATATTTCCATAATTACAGGTAACTTGGATTATAGTTTATACAGGGCTACACATTGCAGACACTTTATGAGACATGACTTGAAGCAAATAAGTGCTACAGTATCAAGCCAAGACTTTTATGAGAGAGTCCTAGTACAAAATATGTGGACAGTATGTTCTGTGGTTTCTTCATAAAATAATTATAAGCTCGTTTTGTTGTCGCTTTTATAAATATCACTCGGATTGTTCATATTATTCCATTTGTTTTTTTTTATTTATAGTCTAATTTATTATAATTTCTGAAGTCCTTACAAGGAGGTTCTATGTCTGTACTTTGTACATATTTTTGTTGTAAGGACTTTGCATTGATTTTGTTTAAATCCTGTGTTGGATATGTTCAAGTCACTTTATCAGTCAACGAAATTTAATTTAGTTTTGTAATTAACACCAGAATTACATAATCAACACTTTGATGTATGTGGTTTTCTAGCCAGTGCCAATTAGGGCTAAATTTTGTACCATTTGTAAAGCAATAATTGTATAAGTTTTGTAAGAATTTGTGTATGGCAAGCTACATGGAAAAAATTCAGTATATTGTGCAAGCAGGCTGCTTGTAAAGTACTTTTGTAATGGTTGAACAATATTTTTTTCAGAAAATTCCTCTTATAAAAATTCCACAGTCATGCTCTGTACACACTTGAAATATTGACACATCTGTAACTTCATTGTTCGTGCAGTACTAAATATTTGGAAACAATACATGTAAATTGCTATTCAAGTCTTCAAGTTGTACTTGTGTAGTACTATACCTATGTGCACTGCCAAAAACCTAATAAATATTATCATACCTGGCTTCAAATGTATAAGTACAAGACATTGTATTTATTCTCTAAAGCTTTATGGACAAAAATGAAATGTAACTTTTGGGTGGCAGAAAAATTTAATACTTTGGTCTAACAGCATTTTGCGATATTACTGGACTCTTTGATATAACTACTATAATATAGTATTTGTAGAGAGAATGCACTGTCATTTATTTTGACTGTTTTCCTCTCGACAATAGTAGCTCAAGAGCCCTTGTCCACCAGACATCCGTCACTACCAGGGAAGTAATGTCACATGGCCCTGGGCTCTCTGACTAAACATAAATGCTATTATGCCTTTGGTTGGATATTAGAAAGTTGCCCAGATTTGAGAAATAGGTTAAATTTTTTCTCAAGTTTCATATTTTAGTCAGGACAGTTAAAAATTTTAGGATTAGGATTCGTTTTATGAAGTGTATGTAGATATGCTGTGAGTTGATTTAGTGTCGCCACATACTGAGCTATAAAACGAACCCGAACAGAACTATTTCGATTGTATTAAGTATTGTAACAGTAACATAGGCTGTGAGAGATAGCAACTTATATCCATTAATAATATCTCCCTTTTAAAACTTGTGTTTCACTTACGGTAAAAATTATTGCCTTATAAAGTCTTTCCCACAAATAACAGCTTAGTATGTGGCAACACTGGCTCATGATGAATATAATTATCGCTGTTGGCAATATTTCTCCGTCTGCATTTCTGTAGTATTTATTTATATTATTGTAAGTAAATCATTACTTGTTAAGTTTTATTAATGCCCATAGAGTTCAATCAATATGGATATAATTTATTTTGAATATGCAATAGTAATGGTACGTTTGTAATGTTATTTGTTGCGTGTTGGCTCCCGATGAGTTTGCAGTGATATCCTTATTTTGAACAAATATAAATGGTTGATATAATAAAGTTTTTGTAACTTACGAGTTTGGTTTTAATTAAATTGAATAAAAATAAAAGTATTATTTAAGCATTCGTTAAGTTCATTTATACGGCGAAATAGCGTGGTTTCACATCGGCGTGCCAGCCCATACATGCCGAAGTTGGAGAGAGAAGGCCGGCAACGCACTTGAAATTCCATTGGTGTTGCCGGTGTCCAAGGGTTGCGACGGATACTTACCATTAGGTAATCCACCGGGGCCGATTACGCTCTTTTGTCGACAAATAAAAAAGGAACTTCACATTTACAAACTCAAAAAAAAACAAAACAATAAATTCAATATAAAATATATTTATTCTTCTCTCCACGTAACATAGACATCGTCAGTCCTAAACCTTTGCGTGATAGTTGATTCTTTGAAATCCATTTTGGCTCCTGATTGGAAAGCCAATGCGCCTGCGTGAGCTATCATTACCCCGTTGTCGATACAAAATCTTTCGTCTGTGGCGAATAATTTGGCTCCTCGTTCTGCACACATAACTCCCATCATCTCTTGTAGGCGTTCATTGCAGCCAACGCCACCGACTATCAGTACCTGTAATAAATTACATTTTATAAAATAACTGTATGAAACAAATCCATTGCCTTTTTTAAATCCAACTTATGGAACCTATGTTATCTTTGTAACAAAGAGCCTAGTGTTATTATTGTTTATGGTACTCGGCTCTATGATCGGCCTGCTCCAAAAAAACTAACCAATCAGAGAGCTCAACGACTTAATTTTTGAATCGTAATAACATGCAGCGAATTTGCACTAGACACTCAGGCTAATGAAAGATTAATCTTCGGTTAAATTAAAGTAGTATATATTTTAAGAGGGTAGGCAGGATAATACCAATACCTTATAATTCTTCTAAAACTTAATGCTGTAGTTTTATAGTCCATAGCGAACTTAAGTGTGGGAGAGCCATGCTTTGGGACGAATGGGTCGGCTCGACCGGAGTGATACCACGGCCTCACAGAAGACCGGCGTGAAACAACCATAGCGTTGTGTTTCGCCGTGTGAGTGAGGTTACCGGAGGCCCAATCCTTCCCCGCCCCCAATCCCTCCTCAATCCCTAAATCTCCAAATCCCTAATCCCTAAAAGGTCGGCAACGCACTCGTAAATCCTCCGTTGCGGGTGTCAATGGGCGGCGCTGATTGCTTACCATCAGGTAATCCGTCTGCTCGTTTACCGACCAATTACATAAAAAAAACTTTTTTGAGGAGGGGAAATCATTCAATTCCTTCTCTCGCCTAGGGTATGGAGAGAGGGAGTTTCAGACTCTTACTGACTTAAAATCCCCGTTCCTTCTCCTGCTCCAGCCGAGGCCACGGTGCCCCATTGCTCTTGACCCGCGGGAGATCGAATGGAAGACTCTTAGTTAATTAGTTACTATGTAAATATTATTTAATTACCTCATCAGATCCACAGTGCGCCATAGCACGCTCAGTGATTTCCACTAACATGGCAAATGTAGTTTCTTGCAGTGAATAGCATAAATCTTCAGGTGTGTATGTTTTCAGCAGATCGTCTATTTTGTCCTCCATGTACGATAGTATACCTGAGAAGCTCACATCCATACCTGAAATAAGTGTAAATATAAGGAATATTATACAAGACACGGCTTCACAGAAAACCGGCGTGAAGTTACCACAACGTTGCATTTCGCCATGTGAGTGAGCTTACCGGAGGCCCAATCCTTCCCCTCCCCCAATCGCACCTCAATCCCCAAATCCCTAATTCTTAAAAGGTCGGCAACGCACTCATAACTTCTCTGTTGCGGGTGTCCATGGGCGGCGCTGATTGCTTAACATCAGGTAATCCATCTGCTCGTTTGCCGACCTATCACATAAAATAAATACAAGATCATTTTCATACTTCTTTTAAAGAATGAGGTTGCTTCTGCTAACTTTTTCTGTTGTGTTGTGGGTGATCCTTCTATTGTTATATGAAAGTTTGTAACTAAGGATGGATGGATACGTGTTTGTTATTCTTTCATTTAAAATCTACTGAATGAAATTCGATGAAAATTCGCGGAATAAATAACACTTTTTATCTGGGTAACATGGTTAAAGCTGCTGCATTAAGGAGCTAATAATATGAATATCTAAAATGTTTTCTGTATCCGAATGATACTGTGCGGGAATAGAACCAGCGCATTTTTACGCAGAATTGTTAAAGCATTAAGGATGCAGCCATTGGCAATTTATTGGAGTTAAATAAAGCCGTCTTTAGATTTCATTACCTTTTACACAATAAGGAAGTTGATAGAATTTTTTTCCCTTCTTGGCAGCTTGCTCTATGTTGTATCCTGGACTTGGCGCGTTAGACAATTTCAGCACTCTTGCAAATCTAGAATAATCAATATATCTTATATTGAGAATATATTTCTTTGTAGATTATTTTCAATAAAAAAACATTACTTTTTTAAGAATGAATAATATGCAGTTAGTTTTTCACATTATCACATCATAAGACTATTAGTCAGAAGGTATATGTATAAAGAATGTACGGTCTCATCGCCGTACATTTTTCTTGCTTACTCGTCAACCTACTTTCGGCCAACGAGGCGCCCCGCACTGCCGCATAATAAAATGAGATGACGGACATATTATAATATAGAAAACTTACAACTTAGTAGCTATCAACAACTAAGAGAAATAATCGCCTTCCACTGTTGTAATTTACTTTTACATAAATATACTTAACGTGTCTATTTAAGTGGAAAAGTGTTTCTCTACCTATACTAACTCAACTTACAAATCTTCACGACAAATCAGTGTACGGAGTTAACTACTCAATACCCGTACATTTATGGTCCTTCGAGCCTTCGTGTATTTTGGTGTGTTTGTGTCTCTAGAAACGGTAGCGAATCGGTCCAATTGGTCTCCCACAAGCGGGTCGCCCCAGTTGGATTGAGAAGGCGCACATACCTATTTAGAGTACAGGCACATTGAATACTGGAAGAAAACTTTCAACTAACTACCAGAAGAACTTCAACAACTAGAAGCTCTTCAACCACTGAATCCAACTACACCAACACAGCATTCGTCAACTAGAAGAACTCTTCTGTATTCAAGATGAATAAGCTGGCATTACAATCAGCATGTTTTGAAAACATCAAAACATTATGCAACAACTACAACAAGGATAGCAAAACAAGAAAAAACAAAAGAATATTTGAACAAGCGGCTGACATCGTTAGAAGCTCAATGGGTGGATTTTAATACAAGACATACACTACTGTCGCAAGAAATCGAAGATAAAAATATTAACTATTTTATGGACGATATCTACGGTAAGACAAAAATCATGTACGAAAACACTAAAGCTGACATGGTAAAGCTATTGCAAGCTGCAGAGGAGAATGTGAAATTTGACCTGTCAGACTTATCGGCGGGAGAAGCTGATGAGAAGACAAAGACTCTACTGACCCAACAAGAATGTAACTTTAAGGCCATTGATCGAGCTATGGGTAAAATAGATTTTGATAACGTAAGCGAAAAATGGGAACTTGACGATTACTTGGCAATCTTGAAGTCAAAGTGGGAGCGTATTGACAGCACTCATTGGGAACTAGAAGCCTTACTGAAAGGATCGAAAAACTCATACAATGAAATGTTCAACAGCATGGAAGCCAAATATGACGAAGCGAGAAAACTATTGAAAAGCAAGATGTGGTCCACCGCTCATCATCAACAATCAGCGCCAAAAATCGAGATCCCAGAGTTTTCGGGTCACTACAACAAATGGATATCTTTCAAAGACCTTTTCCTTGAAACGATCCACAAAAACCCAACATTAAATAAAGCTCAAAAAATGCAGCATCTTAAAACCAAGCTGAAAGGCGAAGCAGAAAGACTGGTGCAACACTTGAGCATTAGCGCTGACAACTACTCGTCATGTTGGGCGATTCTGACTCAACGTTACGACAACCGTCGACTACAATTCTCGTCATTTATGAATACGATGCTGCAGTTGCCTGTAATACACAAGCCCGACGCTTATAACTTGAAGAAGCTGCATGACGTTACAACAGAATGTCTGAACGGCCTAACTAACATCGGCTTTGACATCACTAGTTGGGATCCCATGATTGTGCACTTGATGACACAGAAACTAGACTGTGGCACCTTCAATGAGTATATAAAGAGTTTGCAGGACAACAGAGAAGTGCCTACACTACAAGAATTTCTGACGTTCTTAGAAAATCAATTCACAGCATTTGAAACCATGAAAAGTTCCAAGAAAGAGTCACAGAGCGCAGAAAAGGCGGCTGGGACTGAAAAACATGCGTCTCGAAATTACGAGCATAAAAAATGGCAACTCAAAACTTACCATACTTCATACGGGCAATGCCCTCTTTGCAAAAATAATCATGTTTTGATGCGATGCCCGCAGTTTATTGACTCGGATACAAAGCAACGAAACAGCATAGTTGCAAAACTGCGTCTATGCAAAAACTGCCTATTTCGACACGAAAACGAAACCTGCAATTCTGTGAAGACTTGTAAAGAATGCAATATGAATCATAATACGCTATTGCATTATAACAAATCTCATAATAAAATAGCAAACTCAACGAGTACGGAAAATCAACGTTCAGGTCAACGACCATCTAAAGAAACTGGAACAGCGAGCTCTAATCATTTGTCTGCCAACAACATGGAAGTTTTACTCACAACTGTCCAAGTTAAGGTCATGACGGTAGATGGGACTTACATAAACCTGCGTGCGCTTGTAGATCAGGGCTCACAAGTCAACCTAATCACTGAAAATGCAGCACAACTTCTGAGACTACCAAGAAACAAATTAACTGCAAAGATATCAGGAGTTGGATCCGTCTCAGGCGACTGTAAGGGACAACTAAGCATAACATGCAAATCAATCCACTCGGAGTATACTTTTAACACTGAAGCTTTGATTATGAAAAAACTTATCAACAAACTCCCAAACAACACATTTGAACGACCAGAGTGGTCGTATTTAAAAGACATAAAACTAGCCGACCCCGAATTTAATATTTCAAGATCTGTTGATATTTTATTTGGAGCTGACGTCTATGCCGAAATTATCCAGGATGGAGTACTAAAAGGCACCCCAAGGTCACCCGTTGCGCAACAGACACAACTGGGATGGATTTTGTGTGGAAAACTAGAAACTTTTAAGTGTAACGTCACTCTCCTAGACTTATCTGAAATAGCAAAATTTTGGGAGAGTGAAGAAGTCACCATAAAAAAACACTGATCAAGAACCAGAGGATCAGTGCGAAGCTTACTACAAGGAAACGACTCGCCGTGATTCAGATGGAAGGTACACTGTGAAGATGCCCTTATGTCCGGATTTTCAACATAAGATCGGAGAATCAAAACATATCGCAGTATCACAATTGTTGCAGCTTGAAAGAAAGTTTCAAAGAAATGGTCGACTTGAACTATTATACAAAAACTTCCTCAAGGAATATCAAGAGTTGGGCCACATGAAGCTAACGAAACCCATTCCTACTTCAACCTCAACCATTGAATGTTTTTACCACACCACGGAGTACTTAGAGAAGAGTCTACTACCACAAAACTCAGAGTAGTCTTCAATGCATCTCAGAAAACTAAAACGGGATACAGCCTAAACAGCTTACAAGAAAAAGGCCCCAACCTACAAAAAGATATCCAAGAACTCATAATAAAATGGAGAACTTACCAATACGCTTTCACAGCGGATATCGAGAAAATGTACCGATGCATCTGGCTGTCTGAGGAACAACAACATTTGCAGAAAATTATCTGGCGACCTAATTCGTCAGATAAATTGCAAGAGTATCAACTGTGTACTGTTACTTATGGCACTAAGTCCGCACCGTGGTTAGCCATGAGAACAATCAAACAACTTGCCTTTGACGACGGTTACAAATACCCCACGGCCGCCAAAGTACTACTTAATGAAGCATACGTCGACGACGTCATCAGCGGCCACAACTCACTGAATGCGGCCCTAGAACTCCAAACATCACTTATCGAAATGTTAAAAGGAGCCGGGATGAATTTACGCAAGTGGTCCAGTAATGAACCAACATTATTAAAGAATTTAAAGGGTGACCAGATTTCAAGCAGGATCACTTTTGATTTCAAGCAAGATGAAACCATGAAAACTCTAGGACTTGGTTGGAATCCGCGGGCCGACACATTTGTTTTTAACTGGAAATTTCAAGAAAAATGTCTACCGAAAATAACCAAGCGGCAACTGCTTTCTGAAATTTCGCAACTTTACGATCCACTGGGTTGGCTATCGCCGATAACTATCGCGGCAAAAATTATATTTCAAGAAGTGTGGGTCAACAAACTTGATTGGGATGATCAGTTACCGTTGCATATAGCAGATAAATGGCTGAAACTTAGAGCTGACATAACCAACGTAAAATACATAAATGTTAAGCGCTGGCTCGGTTCAATGGAGCAGAAGATCGAACTATTTGGATTCTGCGACGCCAGTGAGAAAGCTTACTCCTGCGTGGTTTACAGCTGTGTCAGAGATGAACAAAACAAGGCCACTATAACATTACTTGCTGCTAAAACAAGAGTAGCACCGCTATCATCTATTACATTACCGAAACTTGAACTATGTGGCGCACTTTTACTTTCGCACTCATCAAAAAAATTAAAGAAGCGCTGAATGAGTTCGAAATCACCACGACCGTTTGGTGCGATTCTCAAGTGGTTTTAGCCTGGATACAGGGGGACACATCTAAGAGAGAAAAATACGTCGCCAATCGAGTTGCAAAGATTCGACGATGCATACCAGCAGAGCAATGGAACTATGTAAAGTCTCAAGATAACCCCGCAGACTGTGCCTCAAGAGGATTAACACTATCAAAGCTAACAACCTTCAGCTTGTGGTGGCAAGGCCCTACATTTCTGACTACACTCCAAAAACAAAGTCGTGAAGAAAACATAACATGCACATTTACGACTAACTTAGGCAGCGAAAGCCAAGCGAAAATGAACGCAAAAAAAAAATTCAAGTCATAATAATTGTATTCATAACTTATTAAATAATTGCAGTTCATTGACCAAAACAATCAGGATTGTAGCATGGATACGACGATTTCTCGGAAATGCACGTAATAGCACAAAACGTGACACCGTTTGCCTCAGTTTTTGCGAATTAAGCAATGCTGAGGAACTAATAATAAAATATGTGCAAACGAACGGAACTTGCGCAAGAATACAAACAATTAATGAAGAAAGAAAATATTTCGTCGAATTGCAACATTTATAAACTTAAACCATATCTGGACGACAAAGGCATAATCCGAGTTGGGGGTCGACTGAACTACTCCAGTTTATCCTTTGAAATGAAAAATCCAGTTATTCTACCTAAGGGTGGGCGATTTACTGAACTTCTGATACAAAAGGCTCACCTCACGACTTTACACGGTGGGGCCAGGCTAACTTTAGCATATATTCGACAACGATACTGGATCATTGGCGGCAATAGAGCTGTAAAAGCTGGACTTCGGCGCTGTGTGCGCTGTCACCGCCACAGGCCTTCGGAACTTAACCAACTAATGGGAGACCTCCCACCACAACGAGTAACACCGTCACGACCGTTCACCCACACCGGAGTTGACTTCACAGGACACGTCGAAGTCAAACTCAATAAAGGAAGAGGAGTACGTACTTCTAAGGGATATATATGCATATTCGTGTGCATGGCAACAAAGGCTGTGCACATCGAACTTGTATCGGACCTAAGTACTGACACCTTCATAGCAGCCTTCCAGAGAATGTGTTCCAGGCGTGGTACACCAAGTCACGTCTACTCAGACTGCGGAACAAACTTCATCGGTGCATCAAGAATGCTTCAGAAAGAATTTGAAGACTTCAAGCAAATCTTGTCCCCTGACTTCTTCAACAACATCGCAGGCATGGGAGTTCAATGGCATTTTAATGCCCCGGCCTGGCCGACGGCTGGTGGACTATGGGAAGCAGCGGTCAAATCGATGAAGTATCATCTTCGTCGAGTGCTAGGAGACCAAAAACTGACGTACGAAGAATTCACTACCCTGCTTGCCAAGATAGAGGCCTGCATGAACTCCAGGCCGCTCTGCCCTCTCACTGAAGACCCCGAAGAATTTTATAACTACCTGACACCAGGCCACTTTCTGACGGGGGGACCAACAATGACTTTACCACGTGCTGACTATACTGATGAAAACAAACAAAATCTAAGAAACCGATGGCAGCTAACAGAACACATGCACCAACAGTTTTGGAAGACTTGGTCAAGCGAATATCTTTCTCAACTACAAACACGCAGTAAATGGAATAATCCAAGAAAAAAACTTAAGGGAAGGGGACATCGTATTAGTCCGGGACAATAATTTGCCCCCAGGAAAATGGGCCATGGGACGGGTGCTGAAACTTCACCCTGGAGCGGACGGATATGTCCGAGTGACAACCTTAAAAACCCAAAATGGTGTTATCAAACGACCCATCGTAAAACTATCCATTCTGCCGATCAACACTGACAGTAAAGGTTACGAAGAAAGTAAGGCAGACTTACGAAATGCTGAGACGTCTGAAAAAACCTCCACAAGAATACCAGCTATGAAAAAATGCCTTACAAACATATTTATGTCTCTTTTCACAATGTTGATACTTGTGAATGGATCAGATGGTTCCCAACAAAGGTCAGGCACTCAAATTACCAACCTGGAACCTGAGAGACCTATTTATTATGACACCGTTGGCAAGGTTGAACTGATTCACGATGAATGGACGTTGCTTACGTACTACAATTTAACTGACTACTGGCACGGCATTCAACACATTGACAGTTACATCAACGGTGTGTATGGCCTTTGCGAGAAGATCCACCAAAGTTACTGCAAACCTACAATTGATCAACTTTCCCATGAGATGGACCTACTCAACTTCTACAATACAATTCTGCTGGCCCCTCACAAGCAATTATCATCGCGCAAAAAGCGCGGCCTGATTGACGGAGTGGGCATGATAGCAAACAGCTTATTCGGCGTTTTAGACCAAAATTTTGCTAACAAATACCACAAAGACATTGAAGCGATACAACAAAACGAAAACTATTTACGTGAATTGGCAAAAAATCAAACGTCGATTATGCAACTGCAAATGACGTATTGAAGAAAAACGATGCTAACATCAAGCTTCAATGTAAAATGATAGAAAGGTTCATGGAAGAAACTAAGACGAACCTAGTCCAGCATTGAAACTGAAATACAGATAGCGATGGCAACAAGTTACTTCAACTCCGCGGCGCTCACAGCATCCCTACTGCTACGAAATCTCAGAGAAATTCAAACCATGCTTCTGAATACTCTCACAAATGTATACAGTGGGCATATGGACGTGCACTTGATACCACCAGTCAATCTTGTAAAACAACTAGAAGACATAGCCGGCAAATTACCGAGAACATTGTCATTGCCAACAGAAATATCAAAGAAGATATTAAGGAACTTTACAAGTTGTTGTACGTGAAAGCGAGAATAACAATGACTACTTTATGTTCGAAGTTCACATTCCCTTAATATCGGATGAGGAGTTCACATATTATCGGGCCATTGCTATACCATTCAAGAGAGACTCGAATTACAAACAGATGCAGTTATCTTCACAGTACATTGCCGTAAACTTTGAAAAGAATTCTTATATCTCATTAAAAGATGAAGATGTCAAGCAGTGTATTAAAGGACAAAAACATAACTTCATTTGCACCGCTAACATGCCAGTCTTCAACTTACATAACAAAAATGCACCGTGCGAAGCAAAACTCCTGGTCACCGTACTTCTACGTCACCGTGTGACGTACATAGCGTGTCATGCGAGGAGGACTGGATCAAGTTACATGAATCAAACAGCTGGCTTGTTGTTTGTTGCGGAAGGTGCGAATTACGTACAGTTTGCGATAACGACGTAATATCGCAGACAATCACATCAACGGCTATAGTAACTTTGGATCAAGGATGCGTACTGCGATCAAAAGATCTCACCATCACTTCACATAATCAGTACAACAGTAACCTCAATGTGAACTATGACATGCACGTACTGCACCTGATTCACCGATAAACAACATTGTTAACGTGACACTACATAACACGCCACATGATCTGTTCCACCTCAAGAATACGACTTCGCGGAGATTGACAAAAAGCTTCGGTTCCAAGAAGAGCACGAGCCTAAACTACCATCCACTATCACAGACCATGACGTACATCAATATGTAATTTGTTACCTTTTGCTAACAATTGCTGTCATCACTTTCCTGTTGATTATGACAAGAAAATACTGCATGGTACTCAAAACACGAGTTCCAAGGAAGAAAAATAAAAAGCCAATACATGAAGATATCGAGCTTCAACCAATGGGATCTCAACAACAAAGTGTCAGAGAAGATAACCAACGGTCACCCACAGACGGTTGCGATGTTCAACGTCAAGGACATCAAGACAACATTGCGTTTACTTTTAATTATTCATTTTACTTATTTTACATTTATTTTTACTTTTTACTCATTTTTTTGATTTTGTAAAGGCGTTTCTTTCTCTCTCTCTCTACTCAATTTTGCTTCTTTAGGGGGTTGCCAATATGTACGGTCTCATCGCCGTACATTTTTCTTGCTTACTCGTCAACCTACTTTCGGCCAACGAGGCGCCCCGCACTGCCGCATAATAAAATGAGATGACGGACATATTATAATATAGAAAACTTACAACTTAGTAGCTATCAACAACTAAGAGAAATAATCGCCTTCCACTGTTGTAATTTACTTTTACATAAATATACTTAACGTGTCTATTTAAGTGGAAAAGTGTTTCTCTACCTATACTAACTCAACTTACAAATCTTCACGACAAATCAGTGTACGGAGTTAACTACTCAATACCCGTACAAAGAAAATTCTGTATGTAGTCAAAAAATATTATAAAAACCACAATGATTATTACATACCTGTCTAAACAGTTCCCCATAGCAATGTCAATGGTTTCTCCAAATATCCGGTACCTGTTCCTGGAGTAAGCTATTACTTGTGTGTTGCCACCACTCACATATAAAACTGTTGGGTTATTGGCTTTGGTGATTAGTCTACCCATTTCTATATCTGTTGGTATGTGTTCAGAAATTTTTGGGTAAAAATAAATGATCTGTAGTTAAATCTGTTTTTTTTTTAAATAATGTGACTCAATAAATGATATTTATAAGTGAATAATGTGACCTCATTTTGGTGTATGACTTCGCATAATAAAAATTGATTTTTCCATATTAATCCACAATTTGGTACAAGCTTGACGGATAAATTGACTAACACAAATTTGATATTACAAAATTCAAATACATTTTCAAAGCATAATTAGTTTTATCATTGACTCAAAATTGATGTAGCTAACAATAAAACATTAAATAAGAAATGTTCTCATTAAGTGGAGTACATAGACAACATTTCACTTTCTTATATTACCAGACCATTATTTTAAAAGGATACGCCCAATACAGTGATTGACTCCAAGAATTGGCTTGTTCCAAAGTTTAGCACAGGTCCTCGCTACTATAGCACACACCATCAATGGAGCTCCCATACCAGGGCCCTTAGTGTAACAGACTACATCTATCTTGTCAGGTGTTATGCCAGACTGTTCCAAGGCCTCCTTTAGAACTTCGTGTATTTTTTGTCTATGATGTTCTGCTGTTTCTCTGGGTAGAAATCCTGTGAATAATAATTTATTTGACATTATTAGATATTGTTGTATAATATTAGCTTAAAGTTAATTTTTGAATATCCTATATGTTGTTAAAGATAATAAAACTACTTTTACTATCAAAGTTATCAGAACACTGAATTTTTGTTCGCAATTTAGTTTTGTATTGTCTAACTAAAAGGTAAACAAAACAACATATTTTTCACATCATATGAATAATTTCGTTATATTGGCTGCATATTTCATCTTATAGCTTATTGCAAAATGAAGAAAATTATTTAAATTATAAGATCTTATTAGTAATTACGAAAGCAACTTTTAAAAACAATAACAACAATGAGGTTTTTGGAAACTAACCTTCTCCAGCCGGTGTAATATAAGTTCGTCTGCAATTGGACAAAACTTCCCCATCTTTGACGATACCAATGCCGATTTTATTAGCACTGCCTTCAAATCCTATTGCTATAACCATTTTTCAAATATATCGAACGCAAATTCAATAGAATAGAATACTACGAGAAACTCGTGTTTACAATTCAATCAACATTCATTTGACAGTTTTGACAATATTACTGAACTGCTGTCATCTGTCATACTCGGCTCTAGTTTGGAACATGAGTCTTTTGGAACTACTCAGTGTTTTTTCGCTACACTCTACAGTACTGTACAGTTTTTATAAAGCGTAAGAGTTTATTCCGAATAAACTCCGAAAATACTGGACCAATCTTTACATGTTGAATAATCTATTTGTCATAAAACGCTGAAAATACATTAGTATATCATACAAATCGAAACCGCGCGGGAGAAATAATAGTGTACAATAAGGCATAAAAATATGTACTGCCATGCTACTCCGTGGCCATGCTATTCCAATCGTGACCGAAAATATAATTGATTCTCGATGTTTTTATCTATATTTAGATACTAAGCCGATTTAATTTGGGACAGTTAAAATAAAACATTATTGATAGATGGGAATTAATTACTCTTTTAATATATAATCATGGAAGCGATACATATGTACTCTTATAATAACAATAATCAAAAAATTGCGCTTAAACTACTACACTTGGCTCATCATTGACTTCGTCAACGAAATCAGCTAACATGTCTTCTATTGTAACTTCTTTACTAGTTATTGTAACTTCAATATTCTTATTGGCTGTTTCATTATCATTTTGCGTAGTATCTACAGTCTCTTCCGATTCTACAACTTCATTAGTGCCGTTCTGGCTCGTTGTAGATACTTCTACTTCAACTTCCACGTTGTTCATCGCGGATTCCGATCCTTGCGAGCCCACAATGGCTTGTCCACAGGTTATCTGAACGTCATCTGTTTCATTAGTACTGGGAAGATTGTCGTCATCCATCTTTTCTATCATGGCTACTTTACTGCTTGTGTTGGGAGCATCATAAACTATCTCTAAGGAGGTTGGGCTTTTATCACCATCTATAGTATCGTGTGAAGTGTTCATTGGAACTTGCGTTTTAGCATCGAAAATGGAAGTTTCATTTGGCACGACAATATGACCATTAGTTGGTTCTGGGGAGTCATCGACAGTCATACATGGGGTATTGGATGTTTGTTTACTGTGTTCACTAGTTTGATCTTGAGTATCACCTTGTTCTGTGACAATTTCTATTTCTTCTTCAATAGTCACATCACCACCTGTTTGTTTTTCATTTATTTCTTCGATTTCATCATCTGTGCCGTCTGAGATTACGAGGGAAGCGTTGGATTCACTACTGATACTAATTCTATCATCATCTAAGCGTGGCTTTTTGGTAGCTGGCGCTTCTGTTGAATCTTCTGCAGACCGTGTAGGTGGCATTCTGTGAACAAATATTTACCATACTTTATGAATTTTCAAAGGAAAATTATCTCTAGAATACATAAGCTATCACCCTCTTTATTAATAGTTCTAATAAACTTGATAATCCAAACTAATTTTAAAAATTCGAAAGTAGCCCTGTCTGGCTGTCTGACTGTCTTTTCTTCGCGCCTAAACTACTGAATCGATTTCTGTAAAATTTGGTACAGACATAGTTTGAAACTCGAGAAAGGACATAATTTTTATACCAAAAATCTGCAGGAAGTCACTTTGCCACACGAACGAAGTCGCGGGGATAAGCTAGTATTCTATAACTGAAACTAACCTTTCTTTTCCTAATAACGCCTCAAGTGCTTCTCTGTTCTTATTCGATATTTCCTTTTTATTTTTCGGGGCCTTAGATTCTGTTGGTGCATCTATAGCGAAGTTGATGGAGGGTGGCGAGCAGTGCAGGTGTAGCCGAATGTCCAACAGCGCTTGTGAACTGAACTTCCTTATCTGTGGAAAGAATCATAGTAATTAATATTACGTAATATTTACTTGCGCCTAAATTGGCAACGAAAAATATGGCAAGATGGCGCCTCTAGCGGTTAAGGTCCCATAGATGTAATGTTTTTTTTTTCATATTTAATAGCCTATAGCATAGTAATATTGTGTAGCTAACTATCAGTGAAAGAAAGTTACTGGTTCCAATAGTTACCCCCCCCCCCCCCATACAAACATATAAATTAAAAATATATCTCTTTATTATATTAGTATACATTCAGTCAACAAAGTATCGGGAATTAATGTTTTTTTTATGGTTCCAAATTTGAATTTTAATTTTTTTTTGTTGTTGTTAGATTGGCATAACTGTTTTCCATTTTGGCGCGGAATTTGAGTTGCATCTGTTATTTATATTAAAAACAGTGCTGTTTTTAGTTTTATAATATCTAGTGTGTATTGCGAATTTCATAATGGACAAAAACATCGAACAAAAAAGAGTATCGTCTTAAATTTTGCATCGCCAATAAAATTTCGTGTTCGGAGGCACTCAAAATGTTACAGAAGGCTTACGGTGAATCGACTTTATCAAAAACACGTGCTTATGAGTGGTACAAAGCGTTCAAAAGCGGTCGAGATGTGATGGAAGATTTGCCTCGTTCTGGTAGGCCATCAACGCAACTGAAGTTAACATCGCAAAAGTGAAGGAAATAGTGACTGAAAATCCTCATTCAAGTTTGAGAGAGATGGCCGCCGAACTTTCTGTATCTCACGAGTCGATCCGTACCATTTTAACAAATAATTTGGGTATGAAACGTGTTGCCGCTCGGCTAGTCCCAAAAGACCTGAATTTTCTTCAAAAACTAAATTGCATGAAAGTCGCTGAGGACATGCTAGAACGAGTCAATACCGACCCAACATTCATGAAAAGCATTGTTACTGGTGACGAGACGTGGGTTTACGAGTTTGACATGCAAACTAGTCAACAAGCTTCGGAATGGCGCCTTCCAACTGAACCAAAACCGAAAAAACCACGTCAAAGTCGATCAAAAGTCAAAGTCATGTTGACTGTTTTCTTTGACTATCGCGGTGTTGTGCACTCAGAATTCTTGCCCGAAGGTCAAACGGTAAATAAAGAATATTATTTGAGCGTTATGCGGCGTTTAAGAGAACAAATTCGACGAAAAAGACCAGAAATGTGGAAAGAAAATTCTTGGATTTTGCATCACGATAATGCGCCTTCGCACAAGGCGATCATTGTAAACGATTTTTTGTCCAAACACGCAACAAACACCACCGAGCAGCCACCATATTCACCAGATGTGGCTCCAACCGACTTCTTTCTTTTTCCCACACTCAAATTACCCCTTCGTGGCACCCGTTTTCAATCGTTAGAAGACATAAAGGAGAATTCGCGGCGAGCACTGAACTCAATTCCGGAAACAGCGTTTAAAAAAAGTTTCGATGATTGGATTATTCGTTGGCGTAAGTGTATCGTTTCTGAAGGAGCATACTTTGAAGGTGATAAAATAAATTTAGATGAATAACAAACATTTTGTGTATTATTGACTTTTTCCCGGTACTTTCTTGACAGAGTAGTACATAACTTCTATTAAAATTTGGGCTTTAATAGGTCGCTAATTTTACTAATATTATAAATGCATGCAATACAATCACGCCAAAACGGCTGGACGGATCTGGATGAAATTTGGCACAGGTATAGGATACACTCCGTAATAGGCCATCTACTTTTTATCTTGGTACCAAGCGGGCGAAGCCGCGGGCGGAAGCTAGTATTAAAATAATTACCTGATCACATCGACTGTTAACGAGAACACTGTATAGCTGCAGACAGTACTGAGTGGGCGGTGGTACATTGGTCGGTGTGTTCTTGCGCGCGCCTTCCAACGCACGGAGCAAACTCAAAGAGCGCTCTACGCTGTACGAATCTAAGTTGTAACATTCACGTACCAGACGTTCTTGGAACATCTGTGAAAGAAAATTTAACATTAACATTAATAATTTTGCCAAGCTAGTATATGTTTTTGGTTCTTTGATTTAATTTGGAGTTCGGTTTTTAGTCAGTAAGAGTCTGACACTCTCTCTCGGGAGAAGTCATTTGATGATTTTCCCCTGACAAAAAAGGACTAAAGAGAAACACACAGTATAAAACACTCAAACTGTGAATACAGTTTTGTGGGACTATTTTTTATTTCATAAATTTAATGTAATATCTTTAATAAAGAAATAAAAAAACCCTTATTTTTTAATAAGGTAGTCGGTTACTCCATTTACTTCCACTCAAAACTTACCTTGTGTGTGGTTGGTTTCAAAAATATTCCACTGACTGTGAGGAATGTTTCGGCACAATCTAGCGCCGCGTTAGCGACCTCGTCACTTGACTTCTCAGAGCTACAAATAATAATTACATTATTAGAAAGAAAAGAAAGAAAGAAGAAAGAAAGAAAAACCATTTATTTCACACACAAATGACGCAAGAAACACACACACACGATTATAGTTAAAAAGGGACAAAACAAGCAATGAACATAAAAAAAAGAAAAGCACTACAATTGCGTCACTCATGCGTGAAAAAGGGCAGCGCTCAGCATAAATGCTGTGTCTCGCGCACGCAGGCACGATATAGTCATAGTTCAGCAAAAAATATTTATAATTAATTATAGCTGAGGGAGAATCAGATTACGGCATGAATGGCACAGCTCGAAAAAAGCACACAGCGTTGAACAGCCACGTGAAACAGCTACAGCGTTGAGTTTCGCCGCGTGAATGGCGATCTCGGAAGCCTAATCCTTACCGTTCCCCTCCCGAAATCCGAATCCCGAAAAGGGTCACAACCCACTCGTAACTCTTCTAAGTTGCAAGTTTCCATGGGCGCCGCTAATTGCTTATCATCAGATAATTGTCCCCTCTTTCTCTCTCTCTCTCTCTCTCTCCTCTCTTTCCCACCTGTCTCTCCTCTCTCTCTTCTCTTCCCCTCCTCTCTTTATCTACATTTTGCAAATTGATACATAATAATAACGATGAAATAAAATATTACTTACACATCTATTTTATTCTTCTCGCCGGGCATATGACTGGCGATTGTACTTTGTTGAAGCATTGTGTTCGCTAGCTTCCTTTTAGCTTTTTTACTCAAGTTTTTAGTATATTGATTGCTCATCTGTAAAAAAGGTTTAATGAAACATGAATGTAAATAAAATTGGTATACCTTTTTTTATTTATTTATCATTTTTACAAATCTTACAGGATTATTTATGTTAAATAGCAACCAAAAAACCACTAAGGTTTAAATTTGTGCTATCATGAATCATCCTATACTATATATCATACCTATTACTTAGAATTATCAAACTACACAAAAAACAAATACATGTGGAAAAAACAACTGCTTAGGAAGAAGGATCTTCTGAACTCTTTAATTAAAATATTTTGACTTGCTTTTGCCCGCGTCTCCGTTCGCGTGGAATAGTGACTTCCTGCTGATTTTTTTGTATTCCTGCTGATATATTTGTATTGAGTTACTTTTCCATTTTTTATAATATTAGTGTAGATATACTAGCTACTCTCGCGCGGTTTTACCCGTTGCTCCATTTGATATCTTATTATTTTCCCTCGAAAAACGGACTAACAAACACGAAATTGTTTAATTCGAACTTGTAGGTAGTAGGTAGTTCCGGAGATTAGCGTATTCAAACAAACAAACAAACTCTACAGCTTTATAACATTAGTATAGATGTTCCAATACTCACAGTAAGCTGTACAATCTTCTTAGGTGGTGTGATATCTTGAATGATATGTTTGGTGAGGTCGTCCTCCCAGGACCGCGCCCTCCCTTCGCCGGAGACGCGGTGCGCGTGTAGAATACTCAACCATTTGCTCAGGCTGTTGTATGCTGTTATGCGGACTTTTCTAGGAATTATGTATAAAGATATATTACTGGTATGTTGCAGTAAGGTGGTATTTTTGTGGCATCTCATTGTGATTTTTAAATGTTTCTTTACATGCACCAATATCTATGACATAAGACTTTCCCAATTTAAAAAGGTTGCATGTACGAAAAAATGTTAATGAAAGAAAAATTTTAGCTAATGAAAAAAAAAATTATACATTTAGTTGATAACATATTACTTTTCAAAGAAAGAACAACTTGCACGTTTTTATGCTAAAAATTTAATTGATAAAAAAATAAGATCAATAATAACAGTAATAAGATCCACTTACTGTCAATATTGCACTAATTACCTTGACTGATCACTGGGATTCTCTGAACTCCATTTAAGTGTCTGCATTATAAATCTGAACACTAATCCAGAGAAAGGAATGAGGTTTGGCCCCAAACTGCAAAAAAATAGTAAGTTTATGATGTAAATGAATTAATACAGATGTTTTTTTTAATGATTATTCAGTAAAACTTTGTTAAATTATTTTTGTATGACTTTAAGAAAATAAAGTTCAATGAATTTCTTTAATATCAAGATTGGTCAGAACTGCACATATGTATTTTAATTTATATTGTATTCAGCTTCAAGCTGGGGGCCTCAGCTTAGCGATCACCTCAGTGGTTAGTCCAGTTAAACAGCTGTAGCAAGCTGAACAAGAACAATAGGTGCAAGAATGCTTGATGACGTTCGCTTGGGGTCTGATGAATTAAGATTCATGGATAATAGAAACAAGCTCATTGTAGACACTGTTTTCAATGAAACACTAAGACAAAAAGATTTCCTAAATATAAAATCTCCAGTATTTTGTATAACTCTAGGTTTACAACAAAAATATTACATTCACACCAATAATTCAGATATTAATGAAATAAATTGCTCTCAACTTACCATAGTATGAGAGCATCCAAAGTCCTAAGTGCCTGTGTCTTGACAGTGCCAGCTTCCACGGCATCAGTACTGACACTGCTGGAGACACTGAGTGCCTGCACTATCACTTCTAATATCACTTGAGGTTGCACCGGTTTGGCTACTGGGTATACTTCCCTGTAAACATATTAAGATTATTTGATATTACCTATAAGAGGGAACCGATACTGTTCTGCACAGCAGATCCACTGAACTATTTTTTTATAAATATAGAAATAAATAAAAATTAACTCCATGTGCGGCAAGATGGCTGAGACTTGTGAGTCTGCTGAGCAGGGATAGAGGAGTGTCTAACTGCCACTTCCTGTCTTATTTATATAACTGTTATAAAATTAGATTTAAAAAAAAATAAAAAATAAGCGGTTAACTAATACTTTTATTAATGTTGCCCCACAGTAGGATTTTCTCCTGTGTCGTGGGTGCGTTTATAAACATACAATTTCACATACACATCACACTCAGACCCGGAACAACAATTCGTGGATCGCACTACGAGTTGTTCCTTGCGGGGATCGATCCCGCGACACGTTGCGCGACAGCAGGTTGCCCGCACGCGCCAACCGATGAACCGATTATTACACTAACAATACACTTTTTTCTAAAATTATTTTAATATTATTTTTAAAGTACGTAAAGAGAAAAAAATTCTCGAAGTAGAGTATTTTTTGGATGAAAATAGTGAAGAAATTGCGTTCAAATCAAACCTGAGATCCATGAAAGATTATAAAATGTACTTGGCTGTTCTGTTCATAAATTGTGACTACAACATGTTGCAGGCTAAAGAGCTGCCTAGAGCATATTCTGGCCACACTTTCACATTGTAAATACAATGAAAGACACCATAGTTTGCTTAACCGGTAATGTAGCATAAAGTCAGTTTATCCTATCACAAATATATTTCACTGTGTCTCAGTCTGAAAGTTTTGTGATTTCTAATGCCTTAACAGAAAAGGAGAGGATTAACTTTCTTCAATCACTAACCCAGATATGCATATTTACAGCCATTGCTTGGCAGCGTTACGCAAGCCCTCTTGATTGATAAAGCAGTTCTAAGCAGTTTGACTGTACGGTTGGTGCGGTGGCTGCTGCCGCGCAACGTTTCGCGATTTCGATTCCCGCACGGAACAACTCTTTGTGTGATCCACAGATTTTTGTTCCGGGTCTGGGTGTGATGTGCATGTGAAATTGTATGTTTGTAAACACACTTACGACACAGGAGAAAATCCTAGTGTGGGGCGATATTTATTTCAAAAGAAAAGAAAGTTCATGATATAATTTCCAGTCATAAAACAATAAAATATACTTACACCAACATAGCCTGAATGAAGACAAATACATTTCTGAGCTTATTACACAGCACCATCTTTTTCTCTTCACTGCTAGATCCATGTGTTTTCTTTACACTCAAGATGTTTGATAGTGCTATTGTCAATGGACTGTTGCCCAAGAGTTCTGCATCCTTTTTCTAAAAATTAAAATATTTCAAGATTAAGATAACTTAGTGCCATCATCACTTTGCAATGTAATTGGTCGGCAAACAAGCAGACGGATCACCCGATGGCAAGCAATAAGCGCCGCCCATGGACACCCGCAACGGAGGAGTTACGAGTGCGTTGCCGACCTTTTAGGGATTGAGGAGGGATTGGGGGCGGGGAAGGATTGGGCCTCCGGTAACCTCACTCACACGGCGAAACAACGCTATGGTTGTTTCACGCCGGTCTTCTGTGAGGCTGTGGTGAATATTTATTGATAACTTAAAACTATGTTAATTAACCAGAAATGTGTAAGAAATTGTGAGAATTTATAATATAGAAAAAGAAGACAAGTTTTTGTGTGTCTGTAGCTCTGTACAAAGACATAAAAAATAAGAAAAGTAACTGCTATTTTCCCAAGTTACTAGGGGTTTCCAATTGACATAAATAATTACATAATTATGTATTTTATAGCACTTTTATGTTAGTAATAAAAAAAAAATGTGTTGTTATGCCAAATAGGCATTTAATAAATTAATGCATAATAATGTAATGTAAAAGATACATTTTTTTTAAAAAGAGTAATGATGGAGTTTCTTTCTTGTTCTTCTCTATTCAAATCTACAATTTGGAATTCACTGAGGAACACTGACAGACTACTTTTCTATTTTGACGTTTCAAAAGTACCTATTTATGGTTTAGTTGGAATAAATGATTTTGACTTTGACTTTAATTTATTGTACTGTAACTTTGGTTAATAATAAGTCAGCTGTTTTACAATGACACTGACAATCTACTAAGCTATTCAGCTTGTTGACCTTGGCATAACATTATCTTTACCTTGACACTGCGATTGTTTTTGTAAATATTTATGGTGTTAGAAAATATGGCTTCTATTAGCGTGTGAGCTGTGTTGCATAATATGGACATCTGTTCCCTCCAGCAGTTCTTAGGACTAGCCAGCTTGTCTTGTGAGGGGCGAATCTGGAATAAAATAAATGTAATTTTAATAGAAAAAGTAAAAATTTAATGGCATCTAATGGTCATGACACGTGTACTAAGGGTGACAAAAATGCATGGAGAGCTTAAGGTCGACTATTGACTGACAGGTTTTGCATAACACTACCATTGATAACTAGATGGAGCTGCTTTTAAATGAAAATAACCCTGCAAAGCTTGAATAGTTTACACTACAGAGGCACACAATAAGGTTTTTAATGGTTAAAATAATAATTAAGAAACAATAATATATTTATATTCAAATACACATAAATTATGTTACTTTTCTCATTTCCGAGGACTTAATATAGCGCCATCTAAGTCAAGTCAAGCAAACCAATCAAAAGATGGCGTCAATAATTAATAATAGACAATAATAAAAGTTATAAACTAACCCTCATTTTCGACTTCATAAAAAATGCGATCGGTAGCTCGGTTGAATAAGAATGGTAGACTTATGAAGTCGAAGGGCACCGGTTCAATTCTGGGTTATCATTTTTAAATTCAGGTTTATTAACAATGGTTTTTTTTTATATTTTTTGTATAAAATCAATAATAATAATATATAAATAAAATATTTGACGTTTAATATTTATAAAAGATAACAAAAATAATTATATATATATTAGTTTTGAATAAAATTATACTAATAAATATATATAAATAACTTTTATAATATGTGCTAACTATTGATGTAAAAGTAACATATTTTTCTCACAGATTAAGACTAATACTAAGTTTAATTCTCATAAAGGATAACAAATAAAACTATTTTTGTGACATTATAATTTCAGACATTTATTTCTTAAAACATAATTTTTATTTCTTTCTTATATAGTGTATACCTTGACCTAATAACTTTTCAGCTAACTAACACATTATTTAATACACTTTATAAAAGATTAATAAGTATTTTAAATCAAAATTGTGTTGTGCTAGTAATTTATTAGTTAGTTTTAAACACAATGTTATAATACGATTCTATATAATATGCAACCTTACTTCTGCAAATATTTTACCTCCCCATAAAATTTACTTAAAGTATTGACTAAAGTGATTCATTTTGTGCATGTTATGACAAAGGCTCATAGCTTAAGTATTCGTTCCAGAACAAGGAAGAAATTGAAGCTAGACCTTAAATCAATAACATTTCTAATACCGGGATATAGCATTCATTAGATATGGGACGAATTGTTTATAGTAATTAATAAATAAATAATTTATTATTTTGCAATCAATAGCATCTGTAGATATTAATATTGCTTTTATTTTTATTTCTCATATTTAGTAAAATATTAAAATAATTACTATAAATAACAGTTGCTGGTTATAAAGTAGTCAATAAATTTATCCTACTAACACTAACATTCAACATTTATCCATTAAATAAATTATAGCTACCCCGGTCTTGTAATTGCTTGGTCAACAATATCTTTTCTTCTAAGAACTAGTATAGCCGCCATTTTTATCGATCCTATTTCTCCTATCTCGCTGGTCAAGGAATAATCCGTATGTCTGATTGCTGACTTAACACTTGCACAATTATGGAACATTACACATAGGACAATTGTCCTGCACGAACGTTATCACTAGCACATCTTCATGACGTCTTTCAGCACATCTATGTAGTTTTCACTGTTTGCATCACTAAAGATGACAATGCTCCAGTAATTTTCCTCATAACCTTGATAAGTTGAAGCTGGTCTGAGACAATATCACGTCTTCAACCAGATCTACTACGGTGCTCCAATGAACCCTCTTCTTGAAACAGCTTTAGATATCCATAAAGTGGCAGTCGTTACCTGCAAGGGACGTGTATTATTAATTATTATTTTGATGTATCGATATCATGGATAATAAAATAAATAACGAACGGTCATTTTAAAAGAATACTTACGTTTAAGCCAGTTTTTCTCGAAATTTCAGTATAATTTAAACCTTTGATTATGCAATGCTATTATTTGGGCCCTCGTGCCATATCAATATTTGAACGCAAACTCATGATAAAAATAAATATTAAAAACTTGTTAAACAAATCGTAACTGAACTCACTCAAAGATAGTAAAGAATGTTATGATTGAACAAAAAGGTTTAAATTTTATACAGTTAATATTAAATTACCCTCAACTGCATTGAGATTTATGATCGGGTTATAGTTGCTAAACAACTTCAATATAATAAAGAGTAGGATAATTTCAATCGATTTCAAGGTTACGCAATGGCCTAATGGCTAGTGGCATCGGTAAATTTTATGCTACCGAGTTCGAATCCTGGTTATTGCGTGCTTAGCTTTA
Source organism: Spodoptera exigua (assembly GCA_902829305.4). Classification (NCBI taxonomy): domain Eukaryota; kingdom Metazoa; phylum Arthropoda; class Insecta; order Lepidoptera; family Noctuidae; genus Spodoptera; species Spodoptera exigua. The sequence continues at coordinate 12,003,162 of LR824619.2, read as the reverse complement.
AAAAGGTTTGGAATATCTTAGCATTAATTTGTGTAAAAGTTTTATTAAGTTAATAACTTTGTATCTGATAAAAACTATAAATGTATATTTTTCAATACCACTAGTATACTAGCGCCATCTATGTCATCCATGGTAATATTATTAAGGCGATGAAACGCCGTACAAACGATTTTGATTTGGAATCCTCCATGCACTTATGACACTGATAGTACATGGGCACATTAAAAATAACAATACTAGAAGTTACATTGTATAAGTACACCTATGTTCCTTTGTGTAAAAATTTAATGAAACATGATTGCACAAGGCACTCAAGCATAAGGAGCATAATTTAGATGCTGTATACACACAATAATCGGAATTATGACACTTATATAAAATATGTAAGGTATTAACCTCCTTGCATATACTTTTGTAATGTGTATAACAATTTTATTAGTAACAGATATTAATTTAAAAAATCTTACCTGTTGTAAGGCATGAGCACATTTGGCGGCAACAATGACATTGTAATAGTTACTAGATTCCAGGAAATGAACTATAAACTTTTCTATCGTGGGCCGATGTTGAGAACAGTATCTTGGATACCTAAAGAGAAACAAATTATCAATAAAAATATGTAAATTCATTCTCTACTATGATTGTAAAGAACTAAATAAGCAAAACTTGAAGAGTTAATGACAAACTACAGAGCTACCCTGCTCTCTTACATGTTTTTTATGTTTGATTGACCACAAAGAAGACTATAGGCCACAGAAGAACATTAGGAACTAGGGCTCATATACACACAATTAAAAAAGACATTAAACTTTTTTGATATCAACCAACAAGCAGAGGGAAAGTTTTTTTTTTTTTTATATCTTTATTTATTGAAAAGGGTTTGATCACGCAGTGAACATGTCACCCTCATAGGTAACCTTAATTGTAATTCATAAACTATACAAAAAATACTTACATTAAAAACAAAATGAAGTTAAATTAACATCTACGTTTAATTCCTACATTAACTAATTTATATACTAATCTAGCCGCTCTAGATGTCGGAAAAGCCAATATAATATTACAAATTCCTAAATCCCTAATATTAATCGAGTGTTCAATATTGATCATGCATCTTTCGGTTTCGTTTCAGACACATTCCATCATAATATGCAAAACGTCTTCAATTTTATTGCATTCCGTGCAGTTTGGAGATGAAACTTTACCCATCAATGCTGCAAAACAGTTCAATGGAATGTGTCCGGAGCGAAGTCTGAAGGCTGTCACGATCTCTTGCCTGTTCATTTCGGTATTGTCAAACCAGGGATGGTTGTTAATGGTCGGTTGAACTGTTCGATACCAAATACCTTTGGATAGTGACATTTCATCAAAGTATTCCTTCCACATATCATTGCCTCTTGCCTTAATTTCGCATAAAACGTCTGACAACTGAGGTTCATATTCCACTGGCACACCTTCCAAACATGCATCCCTGGCTAGTTGATCTACTTTTTCATTTTCCTCAATACCGATATGTGAAGGCACCCATTGTAATACCACATTTTTATCTTGTTCTTTCAATTTTATAATTAAATTTATTATTTTGTAAGCCACTGGATTAGAGGGAAAGTTACTAGACTGTTTTATAAAGTACAGTATTCGCCCCTAAGACTACCCACAGGCCTATAGCCGTTGCTTGCGTTGTAGTGATGAAATAGTTCCTAAGTCATGCTATATTATAATATTTCGAGGTTATATTACCGGGTAAGCACGTCTTCTAAAGCACGCAGCCACACATTGTTATTGTCGTTTACATGTTTAAGTAAATTCTGCATAAACAAAGTAATTGCTTCTTTCACAGCATCACTGTCGTTGGAATCCACATTCCGCAGTTTTTGTAATACTTGACCTAAAATGTTATGAACATTAAAATCACTAAAAACATTTCTACAAACGAATTTAATAATATTTATTAAATTGTGAGATGAAACTAACTCATTTTATCGTTTTGGAATTGTCGCACTATTTATTGAATATTTATTTCACACTTATTTTATATATTTTCACTTATTTTTTTGTAAACAAATCCAATCAACCACGAGTTCACGTTTTTTCGAGTTTTGACATATTGACTTTTTGAAGTTTTTGACACTATTTTTTTTTTTGGAGTTATGGCCTGGATACAAGTTCTTTAAGCCAATTTTGACACTATCGTTTCACTGTGAGGTTGCAAGGTAAACTTATTGAAATTCAAACGAAATAATATACAGAATAAGTAAAAAAATAGTATAATTGTATATATAAATATTCCCCTACTAATATATTTACATTTATAATGGACATGGTCCATATATTATTTAGTATGACAACACTACTTAGTACTTTCATTCCAATGATTAGCTTAAAGGACTTGTATTCAGACCATAAACTCAAAAAAAAACATTCCAATGACATCTGGCTACGGGAAAATAACGCAATTACATTCGGCGTCAGACGTCTTGTAAACGACTGTGTACTGTGTTCAAATTAGATTTTATTGTTTCACTTGTATACATTCCGCTTTTATTACTGTGAATCATCTATTGTGAGATACAGTAACAGTACAGCCATGGCTACTTTAGAGGATAAAATTTTGGGAAACAAATTACAAAACTATTGTAGTAGCAGTGAAGATGAAGGAGAATCTGATGACGATAGAAGTGGCGATGAAGAAGGAGAGATTACCAAGTCTCAAGTGGCGACAAATGCTGAACCACCACCCATTAATAACTGGACAGGTCAAGCAAGTAACACTGGACCGAAAGGAGTACTCGAAGATTGGAGGAGATTCAAGCAGTTGGAAGCCGAAAACCGTGCGGAGCTTGCGAAAGAGCGAATCGCTTTAGCGAAGAAACTTACCCTGACCGTTAAACCTGAACGCGAAGCTGCTCAAGAAAAACAGCAAGAAGAAATGGAGGATGAGTTGTCTGAATTAATGGATGAGGAATTTTTGTTGCAATATCAGAAGCAAAGAATGGAAGAATTAATGAGCCAGTTGCAGAAGGTACCCAAATTTGGCGTACTCACAACTCTTAATAGCCAAGATGAGTTCCTCAATGCCATTGACAAAGAAGACCCAAAAGTTACAGTAATCATCCACATTTACAATAGCAATACTAGAGCTTGTGAAACTATGGATGGGTGTCTGAATATACTTGCAACCGATTACCCAACAATAAAGTTCTGTCGCATAGCTGCAGACATAACTGGACTTAGCCGTCACTTCCGTGTAGATGGTGTGCCTGCATTGTTGGCATACAAAGGAGGCCAGATAATCGGCAACTTTGTACAACTGGCTACAGAACTTGGTAATGATTTCTTTGCTGTTGATGTGGAGCGCTTTCTCATTGAGTATGGAATGCTACCAGAAAAATAATAAACACAAATTTATGCCTCATACATAAATGTTGATAAACAAAAATTTTGATGAAATACAACATAACATACTTGAATTTAAAATGAAGTATCAACATTTATGATTGAGAGTTTAGTTTGTAAATTAATTTATTTTATAAATCAATAATGTAAGCTTAGCTTTAAGGATATGTCTTTAACTTTTTAGAAAAAGAAAGTGAAATGTTTGTGTGCTGGGGGAAAAATATACATTAATGCTAATATTGTACATCTGTTTCAATAGGATCAATAATATTTTTGTAATAATGGTGTCTGTCTACAATATTTATCATTAGTTTTATCCTTGAATAGGTAATATTGTATCCCACCTATTGTTGGATTTATCCTTGAAGGTTGTTTACGGGTTTACCTCATTGTATGATAAATGTCTCTCTGCATTAAGGGATTACACATGTGTTAATGTTTTGTTGATCTTTTACCCACGTCATATTTCATGTCATGAATGTTTACATTGCATCATGGAAATAAGCCAAGGTATAACTTTTAAGGAAAATTTTTTGTAACACACACTTTTAATCAATTTTAAATGTAAATTAAAGCCAAAGTATACAATATTATGCAAGATCATCTTATTAAAATTTGTAGCATTTAATACTGGTAGCAATATTTAGATTTAGTTGTTTTTAGTTTGTGTAATTCTAAGATTATATCAGCCTTACTAGATCATAACTTCCAGCTGTGTTGTCTTGTATGTACTAATAAGAATAATATAATTGATATTATTTTGTATTTTGTAGTAAAATCATGTACTAAATCTCTCATAGTATACTTATTTTCAAAATAATTGTTTAGAAATATTCAACAACATGTTCTTAAGACAAAACCTGCATTTAATTATTTTGTACTTATAAAATTGTTTTTATTGTTTGCTAGCTATTTGTTTCTTTGGCTGCATCGTGTCGAATCCGCCTGTTTTTAAGCGGGTGCTAATATTATAGACCGTTAGACTAGATATATCATTTAATTTTATTAAACGCGATTTGCACGTCTGTAGTTTTTTTTTATTACGCGACCCATTTTTCTTTTTTTACCTATTGCTGAAGTTAAAACGAAAGTAGGTGGTGGCTCCTCATAAAGTGAATCGCAAAAGCTATTTATGAAGTGGGCCGACCGAATGAACTGAATCGTATATTGATGTTGATTCCAAAATTAACTTCGAAAGATAATAAATACTCAAACGCAAAAGATTCTTTTAGCTTTTGCGCACTTGATACCTACGCCGAGATAACATAATTTCGACGCTCGCTCGCTGAACTGTTGTAGCAAGTTATAATCTTCTGAGGAAAACACCGTGCATTGTTAATTGACTGTAACTAATTGTAATTTGTTACGGTGCTTCGGATGAGTTTTAATAATAGTTTATGTTACAATTGTAAATTCTGGTTTTAACAGTTAGATTATGGTTGTATTTAACATCGAAAGTACGGTAACGCTTCATAATTTTGTAATACGAACATTAGTAAAATTGTAGGTACTTTTGCACCGTTGTTTAAAGGAAAATATGCCACCCGGTGTGTTGAAGGTATTACACAATTTATACAACAATAGACCACCAACATACAGCGTATTGTTTCTGTCCCTATTGTGAGCGTTAATAAGGTTTAATTAATGACACGCGCGTCCGCAATTTCCCACCCTTATGACTAATAGGATTGAGAAGTGCTCAGTAGCTAACATTGCTGACTCTACCACATAAGGTTTCGGTACATAAACTCATGGAGCCATCTCAATAATAATAACAATGGTGTCAAACGAACCAATGATGTATAAAACTATAGATACGTTGTCCGCGCTCTAAAATGGCAACATGAAATGAAGGCAATTGACAACATCGCGCTTAGTTACGCACCAACCTGCCGCGCTACGCTACGTTTGTTTTTAATTTATATCGTGTGTGTAAACCTGTGCGAAACATAAAGAAAGCATGTCGTCGTGTATGTTCAGACGATGTACAAATTATACTCCAAAAGTTAAAGACAAAAATGTGTCATTTCATGCGTAAGTTCACCAAACAACCTATTTTTATTTTATTTTTTTCGATGCCGGCGCCCGCCATCTTATGGCGGCCGGCGCATGAAGGTATAGTCACGTGCCGTCGGCATAACTGAAGATGTATATTTATCTCCCTCTAGCAAAGGCATTCCACTATACGATGTCATATTTTCTTTCCCTTTCTTTACTCGTAGAAGTAGTTATCTAGTATTGTCGCCGTTTTTAAGCCCCGCTATGTTGTTTCATGACGTGTCTATATATAATACGTCATTGAAACGAACATAATATATTACGCATACATTTTTGTTTTTTATTTTCGAATCTGAAATTATCTTTCTTTGTACTTATATAATTTTCGTGAAACATGGTTGAAGCCTCAGACCAAATAAAAAGTTTTTATTTGGTCTGAGGTTGAAGCAGGATCCGTGTATGAACGAATCAAAAACCAAAAGTGTTTTTAAAAAGAACGCCTTGCACTGAATATTTCTATATTAGCAGCTAACAAAAATAATATTATTGCAATGGGAGACATTTAGTTGCTGTTTCCTTTCAAATGAATGAAAAAATAATTGTCTACAAATTACAATGGCCAGTGGCCGCCATTCTGATCGTAGGCCGTGGGAATGAGCCGACCGCATCGCAATTAACGGACCAACCAGCATGTGAAATGAGGGGAAATCACTCTTGATGTTAGTGGTGTGTAGTGAAAACAAGGCGAAAGAACAGGTATGACGTCACACTAGCTTGGTATGGTGTTTACTAAAGATAATGATAGCATTGCGATACCTTTCACCTATCCTTCATAGCTTCTTTAATGTTAATGTTATGAGTGCATCGCCCCCCAAATTAGTTAGAAGGTTTAGGTGAGAAGTTAAAAGGTTTCAGTTTATTATTTGGAAGTTTTAACAGGTCAAAAGTCCAGGTTCTTATCTAAATTAATTTATTAATGAGACAAGAGTACTACAAAAGTTATATAACTCTTATATTACTAAGAAATTGTTCTTAAATAATTATATAGTTCTCCTCGAATTTTTAATACTATGTTGCTAAATGTCTTAAACGTTCGATTATAGGACCCATTATAACATGTGAATTTGTCTCAACATATATTATTATGTATTGCTAAAACAGGCAAAACGCCTTTATATTTTTATAAAAATGTATTTAAACATTTACTTATTAAATTGTAGAAAACAGTTTTGCGACCGTAGACTTATAACAATAGTCGGAAGTGTTCTATGGAAAAATTAAAAACTCTATGTTAACAAAGGTTTACAATTTCATCACTCATTTCCGTGCGCCTGCGCTTTGGGGGTTTCACTGCGGGCTCGTCATCGTCCTCCTCAATGATCTCCATATCACTGTCGCTATCTTCCCGGGTCCTTGACGTGGAGGGGCCAGGTTTCGGGTCGCTGCCGTTAGAGCCGTTGGCCGGCTTCTCTTCTTCTTTAGGAGCTGGCATTGGGGCGTCAGTGTCTGTGACGAGTCGCCAGGACTTTTCTTCGTCTTCCTGCTGTAGTCTCACCCTTACTTCATAGTTTTGTAAGAAGTCATCGACTAACAACGCACAGCCGTCATTTAAGCCGATTTCTTCTAACGTCTTGTCGTTGTTATGATCAGTTTCTCCTGGTTCTGAAGACAGTACCACTAAACCTTTGCCTTCAACTGTTGCGTCAGGGGCCTGCATGTTGAGACCCTCTTTGAAAGCAGATGTGAGATCCTTCAGAGTGAGCTGCTTTAAGTTGCAAGCAAGCCCCACTTCTGGTTTAGGTGCGCAGACATAGCATTTCGGGTTAGGTGGTGTCAGTGCTGTAAAGGAATAAATATTACATGAATGTCTTCCTGAATCATTATTTAAGCATTTTACCGATTTTTATCAATGAAATTGACACTGTTTAGGCGCTTCTGATTAGGATTACAGTATTTTTAAACTTTATGTAGAAATTTTTCTTGTAGTTTGTTTAATAGAGATGACAAAAATTGCAGCTTGGGCCACTAGTGACAAGAGAAAAAAGGCAACAGAAAAATAAACAAAATAAAAACATCATAATATATGTAATGAGAAATTCGCAGTGAAACTAAAGTAACAAAGTTCAGGCCATTAGCTGTACAAAAACATTCGATAGTAAAGTAGTTGCCTTAAAAAGAAACTATGTCAGTAAACTTACTTTTCTCCGGTACAAACAGTTGTCCGCGATGGTTGACCTTAGGCCGCAAGTAAACACTGGTGCAGGTCTGAATGTTTCCTCTCAGCACTGCCTGAGCCCGCAGTACCGCCAGTCCAGCCACTATAGCGTTAGCTGTCGCTATGGCTGGGATAATGTTGCCCGCCATTGCTGTTAAAAACAAATTGTTATTTAACTTTAATTATTAACTAACCACTAAGTATTTTTGAAATTTTCGGCAATACGAAGGAGACTATTAATCCGTCGCCCTTTTAAATAAGAAGCTCGATTGGGTGGGATTTTTGTCTCGTTTTAATGCCTATAATTCTTTTACCTCCCTAGGACAAGTCTCCTTACTTGTAATTATGCTGCTTATAACTGAGAAGCTTACATTAGCTACAATGAAACTTTCTTCTAAAACTTCAACTTAACTTCATGGTTATTGAGTTTGGCTAAAATACTATGAAGGCTTATTTGTAATACCAAAATTCACAGAGTTGTAGATAACATCGCGTCCAACGTGGCTTGAAATTATTCAATTAACTAAATCGAGTTACGTGAATAAGCCATAAAGGATAATTAAATTGCATGAAACATTCTTAATTCCCATATTACAATCACTGATAGCATATCAGAATAGTATACTTACATTTAATCTCAAACCTCGACTTGAGTGGTATATTGAAGATATGTGCGCGTATGTTAGCGCATGCTGTGACAAAGTCCATGGCACTCTTTTCATCTTTGTCCCATACCAAGTGGTCGCCATCGGGACGACTCTTTAAATCCTTCTGGAGGGCATCACAACTTGCTGCAAAGACCTGCAATTCCCGGAGTTTTGAGTAGGAGCATGGAGCATAGCTAATAAATATTTAAATATTTGTGAAAATTTACAACACTGTCTTTGTCTATACAAATATCATAACGTTGTAAAGTTGATGAGTATGTAGGTAGGGGGAACGTGGTCCGTACTGATAGATGGGTACAATGTTCCTAAGTGCTATAGGCTATCGATAGTATAAGTTGTACTTGAATTGCGTATTTTCGTCGAGCTATCGCTTTAAACTTTTTAAAATCCTAGGACATATAACTTTTATATAGGGCAACATGTTTATTAAACACAAAACAACAAAAAAACTTTTATATGGGTGCAAAGACGCGGGCGGAAGCTAGTTATGATCGTGAATTATATCAGACGCGATTTCGATGCGAATCTTAATGCATAGAATGAGAGTATAGTTAGCATGTGAGTAAGCATAATAATATTATATCATCCATATGTTTTTAATAAAATGTTTCTCATCACTCTAACATCGTCATAATGATACGATTGCGATACGTGATTGTCGGAGTACGGATTGTGTATCGGCAAAATGTAAAGACAATATTAAGCATTAATTACCTGTGCACATTCATGCACCGACCAAACTCTTTGATCAGGCAATCCGGAATGTTGAGCTGGAGGGTTATCTTTACCAGGCAAGTTGTCCCAAACAAGGGGAGTGGGAGGCCTGCGCTTCTTCCATAGATTCTCCATAGACAGCAAGTAACGGATATCATCACCAAACAGTTTAGAAAATAACTTTTCAGGCTCATAGTTAGTTTCCGCAGCCCATGCTCGAGTACTCTTCCTTTCTACATTCCCTGCGGTGTTTCCTTCTGATGATAAAGCTGATGCACCAGCTTCTCCAGCGGCTTCAGGGTCTGCGGTGTCAGGACTCACATCTTGGTCAGGATCCTCTTCACCAAAGAGTTGGTTAAAGAGATGCTTTGCCCATACAATGCAGTGAATTGGTTCTGATGGTGTGTTTCGGATTGTGCAGCCAGGGAAAGTCTTTTGTGGGGCTTTTGGCTGACATTCATAGCACTGAGTCAGACCCTTTTTGATGAGTTCCACCTGTAATATGTGACACAATACATTTTAATTAATGTTTACATGAAATAGTATTAATATTCAGGTGGTCAAGGCAAGTTAAGGACTAAAATTAAGAATATAAATTAATAAATATAATATTGTAATAAGAAGTCTGTTTTCAGAGGAACTTATGCCAAGTAGTGGGCAGAAATAAGATGTGGAAGATGAAGAAGTCAGACCATGAAACAGTTCCAGTGAACATGCATATAATGTGTGAATTTTTCATTGATCTAAGTTAAAATGTAATCAAGCTTATTACCTGTCCAGCGTAACCAGCAGTTCCAGTTTCAATGAGGGGGACATTAGCAGCGAGACACATTCTGTTCACATGGTTACGAGCCACACGGTTGTCCAGAGCATTCATAACAATTTGGAACTGTTTGAAGTAGCTCACTCCATAGTCATTGCTGGAATAAAGAGAAAAATGATTAATATTACTGAGTTTACTGAGTGGCAGCTAATATGTTTGTAGTGTATAGTTACAAGATTGTTTTATTTACTACTGGGCTGGCTCTTGACCAGAAATAAGTTCTACAATGGGGTTAGTGGGTACCCTTATGGTTGAGTCTTATAAGATTTGGGATTACATGTTTTGTGACACATGGAAAAGGGTAGATTAAATAAACAGTCTCATTGGATTACCCATCATTCATATAAAATTGCGAAAACAAGTCAATGACCTTTCGCATCTATATTGTCCATTCAACTGACACTGCAGAATGAGATTGTTTACACATGTTTAGCATTCAATATACGCAGAAGTATGACTAACCTGATAACACTGTCGTGGTGAGCCACAATGTTCACGTTCGGGTTAAAACTGAGCGCACTATCCTTCGCTACCTGCGCCTTCGACTTTCCGACATGCTCTTTGTGAAAAAGAAATTGACGATTCAAATTGCTTACGTCGATGGTATCAAGGTCGATCTGTAATAATAAACACATGACTAATGATTTCACACCTCCACAAGTTTGATCTCAATATTAAACAAATGTTGTACATACAATTTCAATGTTTGGGAAGCCGGTTAGCACGAGATTCTTGAGTATCTCACAACCTATACCGCCGGCCCCCACCACTAATATTTTAGAATTAGCGATAGCTTCCGTCAACTTTTCATCAAAAACACCAGCCACCCGCGCTACCATCTTGGTTTTGATAAATAAAAACACTAAAGTTATGAATTAAAAGAATTATTTCCTGTTAGATTTTATTACTACAACGTAAACGCTAGCGTAGCGAGGACTCATTAGACTAACTGTCAAAATTGGCGTCAGTTCCTTATGCGTTCTGAAACTAATAAAATTTAATATCTTTTGACACATATTTTAGATTTTGTTACTTTTCTGAAATTTTATATTTATATATTTAATATGATATTAAATATTTAAAAAAGAAGAATAATTGACATATTAATTAATTCGTTTTATGAGCTTAAATAAAATCCCATAGTACCTAAAGAAAATACCTATTCTATTTCTGAACGTTGACATTAACGTTTAATTTCTGCAAGTTTGAAGATTCGAAGATCGTTTTGTTTTTCTGCTAAGTACATGTAAGTTATTTTTGAACTTTGCAATTAACTTTATGTTTTATGGAATTGAGGGGAATTGTTTAGTTGCGAAATACAACATTATAATTCGTAGGCTATTCAAACAGTAAAATTTCGAAAGTTGAATTACGAAATCATAGACTAACAAATAGATGTTCAAGGCCTGACCATGAGTACCTACCTACCTACCTATGAGCAACCTTCTCATTATGTGTTAAGTATTTCAATAAACTTGGTTGTTAGGTTCCCTTTTAGGAAAGCGAGGATTTCTATCGTTGAAACTGATTATTAATATTTGCCGCACCCGTTTTAATGTAGATAAATTCTTCGGTTGAATTTTACCTAAATTTAACAAAAGTTTTCAAGGCAAGTGATTGAATGGCAGTTTTTTATAATAGAAATAAGTATATCGTAGTATCCTTTTCAACAAGCTTTTATTGTAAGTCGCGGGCCCATAATTATCTACTTACTCTCCTTTCGGTTGTAGTGTAGGTATTGGAAAAACGCCAAACACGTGTGTTTGAATGGTTTGATTTATTGCTAACTGGCCATTAAGGATTGCGTATTTATGTAGGTATCTACTTAAAATCTCTTTTACGACATATTATTATATGAAGTAGGGCGATGATCAAATAAAGTCTAAAAATGGATGTATCAACATCCATCGTCTCCTACATAAAATGCGGTTATGTATTACCCACTGACACTTTCATTAAAATTGCTTTTAACTTTATGGAATGGCCCTAACAGCTTTATATTTATAAAATGCAATACCTACCTATAGTGTGGACTGTTGCCGAGCATGTTTTTATTCGATGTTGTTACTTGAAAATGTGATACCGGTAATGGTTGACGACAGAAAATTTAGAACATTTGGATTGCCAATAGCAATTCAGCGAAGGTTTATTGAGCTCGCTAACCAATAATTTCGGTTTTAACTTCTGTAAAATTGAAGGTTATTACGTTCCTAATTGAGGAAAATGGGCCATTGCTTAATTACCAACGGTTAATGTCTTGCAAATAAAACTTTGTGAAATAAAAGATCTAAAGGTACCATGTACTTACTCTGGTATATTATCTTCTATCGCTACTAATATCGCTCTTATGAAGAGAACCTGATAAATTAGTTAGATGATACCATAGTCAATACTAGAAGTTGCAATACTCAAAGTTAATTGGGTCGTTTTAGTTATCGCACAAGCTCCACATGATTATAGACTCCAACCAACCTTAACCCCCAACCAACTCCAGATTTGTCAAAAAAACTTATCGGATAGCAACGAGAGTACGCATTAATTTCTCATTCCTTATCCCTTCGATATACCCGCGTATAGAAATCAATAAAATCATTTTAACATAACATCATTTATTGCAATTAGGCCTAGACCTTTTTTTGTCAGGGAAAATCATCAAATGACTTCTTCCGCCCAGGGTAAGGCGAGACAGTGTCAGACTCTTACAGACTAACCCCCCGTTCCTTCTCCTGCTCTGGGCTGAGGCCGCGGTGACTCATTGCGCTTAACCCGCAACCCCGGCTGAACATCAGCCTTATAGATTCCAATTAGTCCCTTGCAGGCACTTTTGAACGTCAAACAAAATTTTGAAGATAGAGTCATTCTTCTTCATTCTAAGTGTGGGAGAGCCAAGCTTCGGCACGAATGGGGCGGCTCGACCGGAGTGATACCACGGCCTCACAGAATACCGGCGTGAAACAACCACAGCGTTGTGTTTCGCCGTGTGTGTGAGGTTACCGGAGACCCAATCCTAGGGGGAGGGGTCCCCCGATCCCTCCCAATCCCTAAATCATCAAAACCCTAATCCCTAAAAGGTCGGCAACGCACTCGTTACACCTCCGTTACGGGTGTTCATGGGCGGCGCTGATTACTTACCATCAGGTAATCCGTCTGCATGTTTGCCGACCTATTCAATAAAAAAAATCTGTCGGTCAAATTTACTCGTTCCAAAGTGTAGATTCCGATGGAGAAGAACGGGTAAGAAACTCCATGGTTACTCTTTTTTTGTCGTAGGTCCATTGATAAGTTTTTCTACAAACTATACTTCTATCTTTTATGCAGTGTATGAAATTCTTAGAAGAACAATGAAGTTTAAATTAACTTTAATATTTAAGGGCGTGATGTACAAGTTTTGTTTCAAGGCCAACTCCTACAAAAACTAGAGATACCTACTATTAGTATTATTGTACGCCCCCTACGAACTATGATAATGTTCTATTCTTGTCTGTGTGGGAGAATAACTTTAGTTCACTTTCGACCTCAAATTCAGTTAAAAGTTATTTAGGTACGGTATCTGTAAATAAATACTATTATTGTTGGTCAGAGCTTCTTAAAATAACTTGGTTATTTATTCGTATAAAATCAAGAATTATTTTCAATTTTTTTCACCTACCTTCATTGGGGCGAGGTGGTTAGTCCGTGGTTTAGTCAGTGGCAGACCCTGACTAAATAAGCATTTAGTTCCTTCTGATTCGAGCTGGATCGCGGAACATCATTGGCAATTAGCATTCAGGAGAATAAAATATGTAGGTAGCTATATTTTATGTCCTATCTTTGCTTTTGTACTTCATGAAAATCTGGTACCTGTCAGTTGTTAGGATTGTAACTTAATCTATTGAGAACGTAATTGCTAGACTTACTTAGTTTGATATGAGATAAAAAATCTTAAAATACAGAAGGTATCATCAATAAAAACGATATCTATAATAACGTTATTTAGAGCTTACCTATGCCCTACACTAGTTTCCCCGGTCATGTAAACATATTTAATGGAATTCAATCCGTTTAACACAGGTGTCCGTCCGGAAAATGTGCAATTCTCTAGGGCTGCCATACGAAAGACAATTCCCGCTACAAAATTCACGCTCAGCTGAGGCATAAACTGCCTTATTTCGTATAGAAAGTTTTGTTAGTCCTTTATATCACGGGTATTCGGGTTTAGTGCAGGATCAAAGCAATTTGAGGCACTACTCATGTGTCCGATACGAGAAAGTAAACAAACAAGAGCTGGTGCCCTGACGCCATTGTTGTTTTACATTGAACTTTTTAAAACTACAGGGCAGGGATTCTACTGACAGCCCTATTTTCGGATGGGTAGTTTGGTTCTTCGGTTCATGTTGGTGGTTTGATCGTGGGCCCCTAATCTGATTTTATCCGTGGCCACCCAGCTTAAATTGCTATTTAGTTGAATGTTCTAAATTCGGGCAGTGGGGCAGGGAATCTATTCCGTTAGTCGTTTGTTACTCGTGCGCCATGTGTCCCCAATAGATTTATGTGCACATGTGTGACTGAAATGCGTTTGTTGCTACATGTTATATGTACTTTTTGGAATAAAAAGTATGTAAACGCCTCGACAACCTTATTTATGTTGTTAATTTTGAAAATAATAGCGCTTGTCAAAGTCGTCAAAATGAAGTTTCTTAAATAGCATACCGGACAATGCAGATATATTATTTTTGCTAAGAACTCAAAGGATTCAAGTCGTTTCTTAATATTTTAAGGATAAGCTAAATTCATAACGCCCTTTCTTAAACCCTGCATTTGGTTTTATGAGATTTTAATGTGCGGATAAACATGGCTCCGAAAAAAGCACAAAAGAAAGATAAAAATAAAAAGTCCGCAATAAAACTGATGGGTCCACCTCCAAAACCGAAGAAAATACCACCTCCACCTGCTTGTTTTACAAACGATGATATAATGAGATATAAAGAAATCTTTAGATTATACGATGAGGAAGGGATCGATAAGGTAGGAGCGAGTTTTATTAGAACTCAAACTCCTTACTCAAAATCAAGAAGATTTGTTATAACGTGAACTATAATTAGGTCAACCCAAAGTGGTAGGCAACTTTTAGAAAACTTTAGTATAAGTACCTAATTAAAATGAAATTTTGTCCGATGTCTATGGCAATAAGTTTATTGCATTTGACTCACGACATAAATATAATTATAAATGAATACATTCTGACGAATACTAATAACAACTACAATTATAAACAAATTACTGACGAATAGTAATAGGTGTGTTATTTTTTTGACTTCTACACTACATAATTGGACATTATAAGTGTAGTGTATTTATCTACAAAATGTAACTACTCTCGATTACACGTGTCAACCGGCTGTGCTACAAAGTTATTCAAATGCTCATAATATGGAAAATGGATAAGCTATTCAAAATTTGTAGGGCGAATTTTGCAGATCACTTATTTGTGTAAAATATTTACCTGATGATAACTTCATGATAACACCTATTGTTTAAATTCTGCAGGTACATATAGAGTTAATACCGACGATGCTAAGGAAGATAGGATTAAACCCGAAAACTGCAGAAGTAAATAAGATGTATGAAATGTTTTTAGAGGATGATCTTGTTGATACGGTAGAGTTTCATGAATTTCTGCAAATGATAGAAGCTAAAATTAACTTTGGAGATGATTTTGAGATAGATATAACCCGTGCGATGGCTGCACTAGGACATGACGACGAAGAGACAGGATTCGTGGACTTTGAATTATTCAGGGAAGAACTTATGCAATGGGGGGAACCACTTTTGGAGATAGAATTTATGGATTGGATGAAACTGGCCATAAGGGATAAGACGTATAACCAGGAAGATGGTAAGTTTTGTTATGAGAAGTTTGTGGAGAACATGAATAACAGAGATGCGCGATTCTTCAAGGAACCAATAAACTACTTTAAACTGGATCAGAAGACCTTAGCTGAATTGGCTATAAAGAAGGCGCAGGAACAGAAGGAAGAGCAGGAAAGAAAAGAAGCTGAGAAAAGGGCTCGGGATGAGGCTAGGAGGCAGAAAATGATTGCTGATGGTTTAATACCACCTGATTAACTAACTGAAATGCTGCAACTACTACGACCACAAACTGCCACCGATGAAAAGGATAACATAACCTGTGAAAACGTTCACCCAATCATTTTAATACTTTATTTTGATTTTAGATAACATTTTTAGTATTATTGATTTAGATTAAAATAGCTTTAATAGACGATTTTCTCATTCTGCATTGGATTTGATTCTTAATCTTTTCATTGTGTCTTCCCATCGTCATTTTTTTAGGTGCGAATGGTGAAAATATTTTAATTGATTTCTATTCTACAAATTTTAACAAAGTTATCATTATCATTATCAGCACTTAATAAAAGTGTTGACAGTTCTTAGCTCGATATTCAGCTCTTCTCATCCAGCTACTGCAGTTATCTTATTCATATTGTCGCGCGTAGTATTATGAAAATGTCTGAAAGCCATCTCCAGACAACATCTCTACAGCCTCCTAAGTAAGTTGTAAAATAAATTTATTAACCATAAAATGAGCAAGCGAAGCGAAACTTGGAGGGTAACTAATATAAGTTACTTGCAGTTTTTAATTGGACTTTCTTTCAAATGGGAGAGTTCAGATAAAAAACAATTGAAAGGGTTCTGCTTGTTTTCAATTTTGTTTTTCTGAATAGTTTATTAAGCTTGAATTGTTATATGATGGAAAAACTCGTAGAATCGGTTAGGTTTAAGCAGAAAAAAAAAATAGCATGGTGTTATTTGTATGTTACGTAATGCGTCTGCTCGTTTGCTTCCTATTCCATAAAAAAATACGAAGAAAAATGTTAAAAGTAGTTTTCAATCACAAAAATGTGGTTTAACACTACGATATCTTTTTCCTAGAACGATAGATATCTATGTCAGTACTTCTGTGATATTTCGGAGAAAAATATAAAATGTGAGTTTTTTTTTTGAGAAATATGAAATAAATTCATTCTTCAATGCAATGCGGAACACGCTTCTGCAGTTGTAAAATTTCTCACATACCTACTGTGATTCCGGATCCGAGTGTGATTGTGTATCATGTGGCTTGTGTTCAATGTAATGTTAGTGATGATGAGCTTTTTTCTTGGATAGTACCCGATTCTCTAATGCTGGATTTTGGACTGCCAGTGTTCAGTCGTAGAGTAGATTAACAAACCGTCTATGGTGTAACGTTTAAAAGACCAAACAAAAATCAAAAAGATAATTTTGTGACAGTTTTTTATGGCGGGCAACGCACTTGTTTGTCTTCCAGTGTTGAGATGTCTATGGGCGCCGGTGACTTATACTTTCAGGTAATCCTCCCACACATTAGCCGTCACCACTTTTAAAAAGTGTTTAGAACGAAGAAGTTAAGAAAATATGCAGTTTTATCACAAAGACAATAATACTTTGACATGAAATTGCACATTTTCTTAATTCAATAAGGAACTCTAAAAGTAGTCTAGGCGCATACATATTCATATATTCATTTAGTAGGTCGTAGGTAGCGTCTCTGCATAATTTCTGCCTTGCAAAGAAATGGCGCGCGTATTATGGACAAGATTTTCCGCTTGAACACTAATTTTATGTCAAAAGTATTATTATGATTTAAACTCGTAATGTACGTTAATTTACTGTGACGAGAGTAATAAGCTTTAGTATTTTATAATCTGTATATTGACTGCATTGTTACTTCAGCTTTTTTTATGAAAAAAAAGGCGTACGAGCTGCCTGATCACCTGATGTAACTAATTAGCGCTGCACAGCAGAGGAGTCACAGGCGCGTTGCCAAACTTTTTAGAAGAAGTACGCGAGTTTTTTTGATGTTTAAAGGTCGTAGGTATCAATTCGAGAATAGCGCCGGCGAAAGATCATTCCAAAGCTTTGCTTTGCTAATGTGAAGCAGAAAGTTTCGCGAAAATCACACAGTTGTTGACTGCCAACGGCCTAATGATGGAAATGAAAGTATTTTCGTTTGGGCCGATGGCAAAAAAGTTGAGTGGTCGCATCACAAGTGCCATTGCTGAACAGAATGTTCATGGTGATAAGTTGTCCATTGTTACTTGATTCATAAAAGGTAAAGATCTTCACCGTCAAAAAAAAAAGATGGAGCCCATTGATGCTGGCCGCGGCCCGTTCGGAGCTATAGAAGAAACTAGTCAGTAATTCTGGCAATCCCTCTCCCAATAAGATGACTGTATGGCTCAAAAGGAAATAATTCATAATACTATATTCAGTACAAAGATTCCTTTGTGCATTCACTGTTAGGTACGTGGTTTTGTATTCACAGTTAAATACATTGGCAGAAAGAGCTAAGCACAGTCCCAAGTTGCACTTTGCAGAGATCCATTTATAAAATTGCTCTGCAGTAATTTAACTAAGTAAGCTTTGTAACTTTGTAACGCAGTAACAGCATTATTCGAAATGAAAAATAAAATGCATCCGCTACATGGAAATTTGTATTTAGAGAGTATGTCTGTAGCACTAAATTCGCTTGTCTGTTGTATAGAAATTGGTGTTTAAAGCTTCAAAAATTATGTACTAGTGCCCAGAAACTGTTTCGCACGGCTATCTAACTACCAGGGTGTTATTTATTTGCGTTGTCAGCGTACAACCACGTCATCAAAAGTATTGTTTGTGTAGCAATTTTCCCAATGATAAATGCGGGAAATCTCTACTATTCTTGCTTAACAAAAAAATCGAAATCGGTTCAGCTGTTCTCGAGATTAACACTCAGCAACACATTGACCGCTAGTAAAGCGGGAAGCGAGAGAAAGATACATTGTACCGTGTGTCTTCCATTCACACAGATTCCCAGAACATTCCACTAACACAAACTATGCTATGAATATGAAACAGTTGTCAGTTTTAATCGAATGTCAAATTCGAAAAACCAAAAAAATCTACAAGTATTCAATTCATGGCTGATTGCATTTTCCAAATAAAATTTCTAAAACAATCTTGTAGCTCTAATTCTCTATCACCAATCCCACTACCACCACCACAATTTTTTTTGATGAGGGCAAGTTTTAAATACCTTCTGTTGCGCAAGGTGGGGCGAGAAGGGACGGTCAGACTCTTACTGACTAAAAACCCCCCGTTCCTTCTCCTGCTTTAGGCCGTCATCTTATTGCGCTTGATTCGCAACCCCGACTAACTACTTATAGACATGAATCAATAATTAATACAATATATTTTATTAAAACTTTTTCCCAGGGTTAGGCGAGAGAGAGAAAGTGTCAGACTCTTACCGGCTAAAAATACCCCCGTTCCTTCTCCTGCTCTGGGCCGAGGCCGCGGTGATTAATAAAATTGCGCTTAACCCGCAACATGAGTCAAAATCTGGCTAGATGATTGCTTGCTCAAAACTGTTAACATTCGATTATCCCCACTTTATTAAGGACTAGAGGCTTTACACAGGTGCAAAGTGCTGGCTGATACTGAATTTCTCTACTATTTAATGGATGTTATTATACATATAAACCTTCCTCTTCAATCAAAAAACGGAATCAAAATTCGTTGCGTAGTTTAAAAGATTTAAGCATACAAAAAGAGAAAGCGACTGTTTTTTATACTATCTAGTGATATTGCGCATCAATTAAACACAAATAACCGAATTGTAAGACTAAATGACGCAAGACTCGTATAAAGAAACTGTTAGCGTAAATCTGAGCATTGTAAAGGTATGGCTACTAACTGTACTGTTCGCGACAGTTTACATCAATTTAATTACACAATAACTCGGCTGTGTTCTCGAACTACGTATTTACGACGGAATGTGTCCAACAAACATCTCTTTGTGATATTACATTCCAAACATTTCAACCTTTTTGGAAGATATTATTTACTACGGACGCATTCTTCTTGTACAAAACTGGTTAGCAATTAAGTGGGCATGTAAGAGCCATTGGATAACAGATTGAAATATTTCTTTAGAAACGAAGGAATGCTATTTATTTGTGTGAGAGAGCCATGCTTCGGCACGAATGGGTCGGCTCGACCGGAGTGATAGATACCACGGCCTCACAGAAAACCGGCGTGAAACAACCATAGTGTTGTGTTTCGCTGTGTGAGTGAGGTTACTGGAGGCCCAATCCTTCCCCTTCCCTAATCCAGTTCCTAAATCTCCAAATCCCTAATCCCTAAAAGGTCGGCAACGCACTCGTAACTCCTCCGTTGCGGGTGTCCATGGGCGGCGCTGATTGCTTACCATCAGGTAATCCGTCTGCTCGTTTGCCGACCTATTAAATAAAAAAAAATCCCTAAGAGTTTGGCAATGCACTCGTAACTCCTCCGTTGCGGGTGTCCATGGGTGGCGCTGATTGCTTACCATCAAGTAATCTGTAGCCTCGTTTGCCGTCTTTGTAATTCGTCTGCTCGTTTTTTTTTTGGTGAGGGGAAAATCATCAAATGACTTCTCCCGCCCAGGGACGGGCAGGAGGGAGTGTCAGACTCTTACTGACTAAAAACCCCCCTGTTCCTTCTCCTGCTCTATGCCGAGGTCGCGGTGCCTCATTGCGCTTACCCCGCAACCCCGGCTGAACATCAGCCCTTTAGGGCCCCGTCTGTGGTGGTCTAATGGCTCTTTGAGGCGCGCGCGGAACGCTACACGCCGTACGCTCGGGCCTGGTTCTGGTCGGGAGGCGAGCTGCCCTTACTCGCCGACCGCAGGCCCGTGCTTACGGTGGCCGGAGATCGCCCCTTGATCCCCGACGCCCGTAGTGTCGCCAGTTGCGGCTGCTGGGGCGTGAGGAGGAGGATTGTTCCCTCACGCGGGCCGCCTCTCTCTTTGCGAGCATGACTGCTTCACAAAAGGAGGAGACGGCGTCCCAGTTCCTCTCACTCCGCACCATGGCCTCGACTAAGGCCGGGCGCGAGAGGTCGCCGCCGCCGATCACTTCCCTGAGGATACGGCGGTGCTCAGCCCAGGCAGGGCATACCGCTACCGTATGCTCCACCGTATCCTCTAGGTGGTCCTCACAATGACGACACTCGGGCGTTTCCTCCCGCTGGATCCGAAACAGGAACCTACCGAAGCTATGTTTGGCATTTACTTAAGGTATTATTAACTCGGTCTATATTAAGAAACTCAATATTTATGATACAAAAGATTGATCTTCGGCGTTGTTGATTTTGGTCAAGTTTGTACATCCGTTGCTTTGGGTAAAATATCAATAACAATAATAATAAGTCGATATTAGTTTGATTTTATGCTCTCCACCTGTTTGGAGGAAAGCCTGAAGAAATGTAGTTCGGCAATTAAGGTCCAAAGTTGGTTCATAAATAATTCAGAGGTTTCTTGTTGTGACCTTTGTGAGCTTGCTTAATGTTTGCGTTACCTGCCTTCGAACAACAATCGACAGGATAATGTTATTGGTATAGACGAATTACTGTTTCTCTTGTAGCTGTGTAGTGTTTAACTTGATAAGTTTTTGTTTTTGTATAAAAAGACTTTGATACCAATATTGTTTTGGATCTGTTGTCCTTGGTTTGAGAATGAGAATGTATTCAACATTCAAATTATGAAACTTTTTGAATGTCATATTTATTTTGAGATTGTTGCTATTAGTTTTTGTACCTTTACCCTTTTTCTTGTAGGGCAGGTAATGTTTACAATTGGGTATTTTTTAATTGACAAAAATTGGGAACAAATTGAATTTGACTGAGCTAAAGACGAGAGAGAAGCATTTAATTAGTTCTTATTTACCTGTTCTGTATTTCTACCTATACCTACCTACTTTTTAACTTAACACAAACTGCTTTTTCTGTTCTTTTTTAAATCAAACCGTTTTCTGTACATGATTCTATTAAGTCGTTTTTTTTTCATTTTAATCAGTTCCTTTTCAAGTCGGATTAGCGCTGAATAGAAATGAAGTTCTAAAGAAAATGAGGTGATTTTTCATACCATAATTATATTAAAACAGTAATAGATTTTACACACTTCATAATATTCAAAAGGTTATATAGTCTTATCTTTTTGAATCAATAATTTTAACTCTCTGTTCCTATTTTAGAGTATAAAATTATACGGTTCATTGTAATACGCGTGTAAATGTCCACAATTACGTGTAATAATGAAAGCAATAAATTGCCATTAGGTCGCGGTTTATTGTTACGGAAATTTGGTTTCTTATTGACTTTGGAAATAAATGATGGCATTGAATCGGTTGATAGCTCGCCGGATTTATAGCATTTGGTGTTTTCTAACTGTTTATGTATTTGTGACGATTTTATTATGTACGACGAAACAGAAAACCGGCGTGAAACAACCACAGCGTTGTGTTTCCACGTGTGAGTGAGGTTACCGGAGGCACTACTCCCCCCCTGATCCCTCCTTATTTCGGGAATCTCCAAATTCCTAATCCCCAACAGGTCGGCAACGCACTCGGAACTCTTTCGTCGTTGCGGGTGTCCAGAGGCGGCGCTGATTGCTTACCAGCAGGTAATGCGATTGCTCGTTTGCCGACCCATATCACAATTTCACGAATATTCTGCGTTAATTTGCGATAAATCTAGTTCTATACATTGCATATTACATTCTGGAAGGATGAAAAAGCCGTGTCTTGATGGTAGTTCTGCTCTTTATCAGGAGCATGAATGGGGATGGAGCAGGAGAAGGAATGGAGGTGTTTTAAGTCGATAAGAGTCTGACACGTCGTAAGTCCTGGTAGCTTGGAGGCTAGGGTGCTCGCTTCTTAACCATGAAGGCTGGTTTGAAACCAATGTGACTTTTTCGGAGTAATATGTACTTTCTATGATTATTTAGATACTACTGGCATACGGTGAAGGAAAAAAAATAGGATAAGTACCTGGACTTTATTGCAATTTCTAATAAAAAGTTCGAAATCACCAATAATCTACCTTGAGCAAGCGTCGTGATTAATCCTCAAACTCCTTGTGAGAAGAGGCCTTCGCTCAAATGTGGACTTTACCCCCTCACAAAAAAAAGTTCTGTTCCTTCTGTGGATTTGTAAGAGCCTATTAAGGGACTTCCAATCCAATTTGTCAATAACGCGTTCTGATTGACTTGAAATTTTCAAATTGCCATCTTTAACCCGCCTGCTTAATCTGGAGATTATGACTTTTATGTATGAGTTAGAAGATGGTCTATAAAAATCCAACATAATAACAATACAATTACAATATTTATCGGAATAATTATAATAAATGAGTAATTAAACACACGCTTACTATGCGAACCTAAGAAGGTACAATAATTAAAGATGAAAAAACGTACTTCTCGAAAGGTAAGTCTAGTATAACTTGACCTATTCTTACATCACTCTTAAAGGTTTTTAAAGGTCAGAATGTCTGGTACATTAATCAAAGCTCTGTGGAAATTAATTATTGGCTAACGAGGATCGCAAGAGGTAGTGTGTCCGTGCTTTCTTAATTAAAAACTGCTTTGGATGACTTTGTGACGTCACTGGCCGGTACGTGCACAATGCCTTTGACAGAACCTTCTCGAAAAAGATTATGTTCAACAAAGTTTTTAAAAGATAAAGAGAAAAGTTTTCTTTGTTTTCGCTTTAAGGAAGAAAGCAATTTACTTGAATTAGTATTGTTGTTCTACCATATGATTGTCTTAAGTTGAGGATTTTTATAATATATTTGTCTTAATATAAGCTTTAATAGAATAACGTTACGAGTTTGAATATTTTAGAAAAAGACTATAATTGTAAATGTTTATAGAGTTTTAGTCTTTATTGTCAAGCTAATGGAATCCAATATCCATAAAACGTGACTTTCTGCTAATGATTCAATTGTAAATTTTATGTACAACTCTCTTTATCTATATGTCTGTAGAGTTCAATATCCAGTAAAACGTGATCGTTGATAATGAAGACTTCTCCATGGTTTAAAAGCAAGAGTAATGTGCAACACGTACCTACAGGAATATTTTTCTTTGAGTAACGCAAAAGTATGCCTTCGAATTAATCTTTCCATAAGCAATGGGATCCACCAATTTGTTACAGTATGTCTTAATAACTGGTATAGGGCACCAACTTTGTAAAAACAGCAGTTCAACTAACCCTTATCTATCAAATTCTTTATTGGAATTACAACCTTACCATTTTTTCATAAAGTCGTAAATTAGTCTGAAGAATTTGGTAGTTGGAAGTGCTGCCACCTATATTGCCAATAATCCACTTGAGTAACAGTGTGTTGTGGACGGAATTCGCAATATTATGTTATTAGAAGTTTCGGAGATCCGTTCCTGACTCTAGTACAAATTATGAGTTCCTTTAGTGGATGATAATAGGTTTATTTGTCATTATTACTCTGAATTCTATGTGTAGAGGGATATGATTGTAAATTGATTGTTAATAATTGATTACGTAGCGGTTTGAAACTATTTTGTATCACAGGCTTTAGTGTGGGAGAGCCATGCTTAAGTGTGTGTGCCTTAAAGTTAATTCACGTGAGTAATTAATTTCAAAATGGTCTCTAGTACGTTGACAGTATGTCTATTCTTGAAGATAAATCAACTTGTAGAGAAAGAAAAGGACAGATTTAATTAATTAGTAACTCAAATGTGGCTTACAAAACGCCTCAGTACGCTTACATTGCTATAAAATAAATTGACACAATTCCAAGTTTGAGTCTTCAAATAAAACCTTTATACCTTATTCTGTTTTTTGGTTAAAGACTTATTTAAAAGTAATTACTTTTTTAAAAGAAATAATTTTATTTTTTTTCTCTTAACAAATGAGTACAATACAAATAGTTTTCTATCTTTTAGTTTATTACCTCTTTTTCTAGAAATACAGGAACACAGAAATACAGCGGTATGAAGCAATTAAATTACAAATAAGGTCAAGAATTTATTACTTCGTGGACCGGTTCCAAATTATTTAGATTTTTGGCTTTGCTACGAACAACTGAAAGTTTCTTGTTTATAATTATTGTATATAAAGTCTTGGGGTTAATGTATTTTTAAATTATGTTAAGGTTTGTTATTTATAAGAGGCATATAATTAATATATTGCATTGCTTAGTGCTTGCTATTTTATTGACCCGGTTTTGTTTCCGATTGGGTGTCCGGGATTTTGGGTTAAGCACACAATAAGTACCGTGGCTTCGGCCTGGAGGAGGAGAAGGAACGGAGTGGTAAGAGTCTGATTCCCTCTCGACACACATTGAACGAGAAAAGACATTTGATGATTTCTCCATAGAAAAAGTGCTAAAAATAATAATTATTATTCATGTGATAGGTCGGCAAATGAGCAGACAGATTACCTGATGGTCAACAATTAGTGCCGTCCATGGACACCTGCAACGACAGAAGAGCTACGGGCGCGTTGCCGAACTTTATGGGAATAGGGATTTGGGATATTTAGGGGTTGGGGAAGGATTGGGCCTCCGGTAACCTCATTCACACGGTGAAACACAACGCTGTGATTGTTTCACGCCGATTTTCTGTGAGGCCGTTGTATCACTCCGGGCGAGCCGACCCATTCGTGCCGAAGCTCTCTTACAGTTAAGACTATTATTATATTATTTATATATTATATTATTATTATACCTACAAATTTGCTGGTTTTAATCACCCAGCATAATATACAATTAAATAATATAATTAATACTCTTATTTCAGAAAGCTTCGAATATTATTAAAATATTTATCTACATATCTCTTATAGGCAATCATTCTGTGCACAACGTTGAAGAAATTGTAGTAAGCGATTTATCTGTTTGCAACGCAGATGTGCACATGTACCCAGCAATTGTGTACATATACAAAATATATGTTTGTCACGTTGTATCTCACTGAACACTGCCTTTATTGTTAGTCAGAAACTGGAGTCTAGCAGTTATTTGTAACATGTCGTAAAAGCCGACACTTTACGAGGAAATCCAATGTTTTTTTATTCTTCCCCTTTTTTCTTCAATTTATGGGATATTGATGTTTTCGATTTTCATAAAAATGTCTTACGTTACCGATATAAAATTGGACGGTTTTTTGTAATTTTATTAAACAAGGATGCTGTATCTTATTTTATGGGTTTTCGATTCCCGTTTACTGGTTTCGTTGTTTCGCTGCCTGCCATATTGTTTCCTTGGTTTATAGTGAATAGTGACTCTTTATGTAGTTGATGCTCGTTTGTGTACTAAAATAGGATTTTGTTTTTTTTGATGCGTATGTGTAGTATTTTATCATGAGTGTAGTACTTACTAGCACAGTTTTCTGTTGTCGTCGTCGTCGTCGTCGTATCCTCGTTGTATATAGTAGATTTTACTTTATATCATTTATTTTATTTAAACTTAATAAACGGTCAGTAATTTAAAATAAGAACAAACATTTTGTAGTTGTAAAAACTTCTCGTAAGTTTGTTTATTTCTTAAAAATACGTTGGACACATCCAGGATTTTACACACAGTAGGTTTTTCTCCTGTGTCGTGGATGTGTTTAGAAACATACAATTTTACATACACATCACACCCAGACCCGGAACAATACTTTGTGGATTACACAGAGTTGTTCGGGGCGGGACCAAACCCGTGTCTGCAACAAGTTGCGTGGCAGCCAGTTACCCAGCTACCGCGCCAACCGTGCAGTCCTAAGTAAACTATTACTACTTTTTTGTGTGTAGCAGATAATAAAATTATCTCGTCCGCCTGTCAGACTGTTACTGAATAAAAAAACCTTACTTACCTTTTCAGATTACAACGAGGCCATTCATCGCACTACATAGTATATAACCAAGTTGCTTTCTCTGTCCACATATGCCTATGTGCGCTAAAATCTTTAAAACTACGCAACGGATTTTGGTTCGGATTTTTGATAGATAGATTGATTGATTGAAGATGATGAATAGTATTAGCATTGCATCCGTGTGAAGTCTGGGCGAGTCGCTAGTACGATTTAAGTACGTTTTATAATATGTAAGTAGATCTTTCAGACCAACAAGTAACAAGGTTTTTAATAAAAAGTCGAGGTACAGAAATAGAATGGGCGCGACAGTTAACAGTACCAACTTCTCTAATTAAGAGAGCGCCCCTTATCCTGATCGTAGCTAAAAGTCTCATTAAAATTTAATAATAACTTAACATTACGCGTAATTAGGTTTGATACCAAATTTTCGCTCGTTTTGTTATTATTAGTCCAAATATAGAACCAACATTGTGATTTACCTGGCTCAATTCTTGACAACTTACTATGTTAAATATATGTATTTATAATTAGGTAGTTTCAGTAGTCAAAAATAAATTAATTCGTCGTTTCAAAAGAATAAAATATTGAAAAATAACAATAGTTTTATTCATCGATCGATCGGTACACTGTATTTTAGATATTTTTAGCTAATTTTAAGAAATAAGTAAACTAATTAACACAAAAAAACTATGACGTCATAACTCAGTTTTTCTTAAAAATCTCACGGAAAAGTATCGTTTTTGACGTTTGGATAAAAGTATTGAATTTGACTATTTGGAAACTACCGTATTAATAAGTAGTATAAATATAGGAATCGACTTTGAACCTCCTTAAAGAACAGTACTTTTTATGCGATCGGACTGCAAACGAGCAGACGGATTACCTGATGGTGGGGGAGGAAGGGGGATAGGAAATGGGCCTTTTTTGGATTGGAATTAGTGCTCTTGGCAACGCGACCGTCAAGAAGGCAGTCATAAAAAATATGTGGACAAATATTTTCTAAGAAATAACTTTATATTATTAAAAAGGTTTATTGGCCAAGTTAATAGGGTTCGAGGGAGTCACTCAAATGGCAATTTTGTTCCCGTTTAGGGGTCGCTTCTTTCTGATTTACGTAGGTTCGTCTTCGTCATGTAGTATATTGTGTCTTAATATATTACACTGGCTTAATAAAGTGCGAAATATAAAGATGTCTAAGACCATTTTCTTAAGACGTTTGTTTAGCCCTTTAAGCAATACATGTGTGTATGTGACTTATGTAAAATAAATATTATTTATTGCAGTTGGGGGATCAACTTTAATACGTCTCCCGAACGCAATAAAATTTGTTTATCCGTCCCTCATGACAACTTGTTTTTTATTTTTTTGTTTATTTTGAAACATGGCACACTACCTTTAAAACATTGTTGGGTTTTTGAATGTATTGGTGGTCTAGCAACTAGGTCTAGGAACAGCGATTTGTTGGCTTTAAAAGGTTTTTTGAAGAGTTCAATTTCCTATTCAGTTGACATACCTACTATTTCTTTATTTGTTAGATGGTGTAGCAAATTTTCTGATGGTAAGCTATCGCCGTCGCAACACCAAAGGTGGGGTGTACAAGAGCGATGCCGGCTTTTGTGGGTTTTTAGCGGTTTGAGGATTGGGCGGAAGGAAGGAAATAATAATAATCTCAGTCACATGCTGAAATACAACGCGAGAGATTCGCAGGTATACGGTATTTATTGATAACAAATACTCGAAAATTACATTGAGGCTTCTGAGTAACACATTCGTAACCTAATATTATTATCCTACTTAGTATTTTCAACTTTCTGGGTCATGTTTAATTTTATAATTACGATATTGAATTTCAGATTAGTGAGAATACAGATTTGTGGACGGCCAGCCAGGGTGGCGGGATAAGCATAATAAGTCACCGCGGCCTCGGCCCAGAGCAGAAGGAACGGGGGGGGTTTTTTAGTCAATAAGAGTCTGACACTCTCTCTCGCCTTGCCCTGGGCGGGAGAAGAAGTAATTTGAATATTTTACCCTGACAAAAATTTTAACATGAGATCCAATAATTTGATAATTTGATCCGAGTATTTGGCGTGTGCGACTCATGGTGCTTCAAAGAGTTATCAGACAACTACGTATGGGACCCACTGTACCAATTTCCAGCCAAAGTTTGCGGGTGGAAGCGAAGTTAAATAAAACGAAAAGAAGATGGAGACATTAATCATCAATCTTATTTAAGGCGGATTGGCGATTTCTTATTTATATTTTATTTTATTTTTCAACATAAGACGGTTATTTTGTCACCATATTAGGGAGTATATATAAAACATAATATAAAAAACACATTGTTACTTGCAAAAGAAACGGAACTCTGTACCTCCGAGCAACAATGAGACAACAAGGAGAAGGAACACAATACACACATATTATTGTATGTCTATTTATTTCGTAATTATACGCCATCTATATACATATGTATAAAGTTCTAGCTTTGACCCTTTTGACCCAGCCTTGGCTTTGAACCCAGAAAGTTTCTCTTCCAATTGACTTGCTACTGCATTTTGATGTTTATGAAAACATGATCAAATGAAAACCTCTTTTGATATAAACTCTGATAAGCTGAATTTGTTAAAAACAAAATTGAGGATTATTTACTTAATTGTGACGGTTTAGATTTGATGAAAAGAGTTTAAAAGATATATTGATAGATTTTTTAGTCATCCTATATTGTTGGCCTTTCTGCTGACTGCCTTTTTTGCCAGGCTTAAAAAAATATTTATAATAAAAAAAAAACTATCTCGTCTTTTGCATATAGGGTAGTAGAAGTTGGCCCTTCTCTTGAAGGAGCTAAAGTCGTGATTATATAACTGAAGAGGTTAGTAAAGCTACATGATCTAGCTAAATATGTTGTATAATCGTTTCTTTCAAACTTCTCTTTAGAAATGGAACTAAAAATAAATTACGTTCAAAATAAGTATGAAATATTAAAATATCCAGGTGAACGTATTTCGTGAAGTACGTAAGATACATCATTTTCCTAGCGCTTAAATTTGACACTTTTCAGTTATACTTTCCTCTAGAAATATTACACAGTTTAAAATACTGTCGTTTCATATGACGTAAATGCCAAAAGATTCGTGACACATCGCGTAGCACAGGCTACGAGCTGCTACGAAAGCGTAGTACTCGTAGCCGTGACGAACATTATTTTGTAGATTTCGGTCTAGATCTAGAAAGACACAAGATAGTAAATAAGTTGAAATGACAATTATAGTTTTTAAAATTAATTGAATAAGCTAAAATCTTCGTTTGAAGCTTATTGTAGATTGTTGTCTATGATACAACAATTTGAGTCTAAGGATGATGCGGTAGTTGGGTAACCGATTGCCGTGTTGTGGGTTGGATTCCCGCAAGGAACAATTCACTGTGGTATCCATAAATTGTCGGGTCTGGTTGTGATGTGTGGATATAAAAGGGCATCAACGACACAAAATACTAGTTAGGTTCAGTGTTTTATCAAAAATACCTTTATTTGAGCCTAACGTAATTGTTGCTTGGGATAATTTAAAAGGTCATCAAGTCATTTCGTGTTTTCAGTTTTTTATCAACTTAAACATAATGTAACGTACGTAAAGTGTATATACAAATAAATAAAATAAAAAAATAACTATGTCTTCAGGTATGTTTTATCAATAACTTTAACATTTGCATAACAGGCATTGTTGTGAATAGCTTTAGAACAAAAATAGAAGCAATAATTTCAAAGAACCGAATCGTAAATCTCCACTAAAACAAAGCCCCAGTCTCTTACAAGATTAAACATTTGCACAAGCTGTAGATTTCAAAACGACAATATTTTAAACGTATTTTCAGATGTTAGTCGCAAAGGAAAAATGTAATATGAAACGGGTAACACGATGCGTTGGCTGTATTCCAGGATATTGCGAAATTCTAGCGTTAAAGCGCTGTAAAGCGCTGAAAGTGCTGGGTAGAAATGAGGCTCACGACCTGCCCGAACAAAATGGCGTTCCAATATAAGGTTGTATGTTTATTTGCAGCTGTTCATTTAGTTATATAAAAATGTATGGTCACAACGTGGTTACGGCTTACTAGGAATTTCGCAGGCTTTTTATTATTTGATGTTTTACATTGTTGTTGTTTAGGTTTTTGTGTGTTAATCGGGTAATTGTAATGATTAAAATGCAAAAGAAGATGTGTACAGTATTTATTACGCACACTACCTTTTTTGTTTTGACTTTCAGAAAGACGAGTATTTGTTTAATTTGGTCTGAGACAAATTAGAATAACCAACTCCATACAAAAAAATAAAGAAAATTGTAATTCAAACATTATCATAATTCTAAAACTAAAAATAAACCAAAGTACGAGTCGAAAGAAATTCCATGATAAATGAAAGTAGTATTTATTTTGCATCTATTTACGAATGTGTTTTGCTTGCAGCTCAGTAGTCGGGCTGTCCATAAAATGTTCGCATAGTAAATGCTGTATATGTAGACTTGAGACCAATGCAGTAGATTTTACTCGTTCTGACTCAAGTACACTCTGCGCTGAGCAAGTGTGTAGTAATTCTCCAGTCCGTACAACTCCGAAATTCAAGATACGTCTAAAAAGTTTTTGAAATTTTATGTTTGTATGTGAATTTAGTAGTGAATAGCATTATTTAAGAGGCTTTTGTAATGTTAGACAAGGTTTTTTCTTATGGGGGGAAAAATCAATCAAATGGCTTCCCCCGTTCTAGGTGGAGCAAAAGGGAGTGTCAGACCCTTACTGACTAAAGATCTTGTAGGCCGGGGCTGCGGCAGATTATATTGTGAAAATCATATTGGGCCTACGTTGTAATACAAAAAGAAAAGAACATAAGTAAGGAGTCTTAATTGTTTTCTTATTTAATGATACTAACAGAAAACAAGTGTGGGAGAGCCATGCTTCGGCACGAATGGGTCGGCTCAACCAGAATGGTACCACGGCTCACAGAAAACCGGCGTGAAACTACCACAGCGTTGTTTTTCGCAGTGTAAGTGTGGTTACCGGAGGCTCAATCCTTCCCCTTCCCCAATCCCTAAATCTCCAATCCCTAATCCCCAAAAGGTCGGGAAAGCACTCGTAATTCCTCCGTTGCGGGTGTTCTTAAGCGGCGCTGATTGCTTCCCGTCAGGTAATACGTCTGCTCGTTTGCCGACCAATCACATAAAAAATCTCAGATGTCTTCTCAAAACTTGAACCAGTGTAATTAGCGGTTTGGATTTATAGGCATACATACATCTAGGTGTGGTTTCGTGGAAAGTTCTGGAAATCCGGTGAATCAATCAAATTGGAAGTAATAGTAACAGGTGCCAACGATCTGTTACTTTGATTGATATGACGATGTTGGCTTCGACTGGGAACGACCAGTTTGAATGGTCTGTTGGGAGTCTATGTTGTGTAAACTTGAACTGTATTACAATTGTATAAAGATTGTAATTGAATAGAATATACGGTCAAATTTGAATTCCGAATCTTACGATTCCTTGTATAAAAAACGCATATATGTATTTGGTAAAACAAGCACCTGGCATTTTTTCTAAACCCAGTAATAGCTTCAAACAGTTTATTATAACTGGTCTTTATGTAACAACAACGAATAAATCGTGCCAAACGACCATTATTCAAAATAGACCGGTACGTTTAAATTAATATCCATTGTCAAAGATCTACCTATTATAATACCCTAAATATCATTTGGAACTCTATTGTGTTCCTTCTCCAATTAAATTAGGATTTTCAAAAAAGGAAAATAACGAGAGTTTCTCCTACAATTGATACTGGTTCGAATAACGTCGCTCAATGCTCGATGTAATTTTATTTTTTATGTTGATTTTTTTTTTCTAATTAACGAGAATGTCCCCTTTCTTTTTTTAAATACGTAAGCGTTGACGCTGTAGGCGACAGATTTCATTAATTTTATTTGGTTACGTGGGATTATATGCCTGTGTATATTCTGTAACAAAATCTGTTGTTGAACAAAGAGTAGGTAACTATTAACGAAATAAAAAAAATTGTTTTGTAATAAAATGGACAAGAGAAATAAAATATCAAAATATTTCCCTATATTATTGTAGTCCCTTTTTTTCGGATTTGTTAGTTTGAGCTCTGTTTGTTTTTATTTCTGACTGCACTTAAATAGAAGTCCTTATAGCTACAGAAAACTGTATGTTGGTAATGGGCAAACTATAAAATACCATTCTAATTGAAAACTATAAACCTGTTTGTCTAATAATACTTATATTGGAAACGTGAAAGTCAAAGTCAAAGTCAAAATTATTTATTCCAACTAAATCAAATGGGTAGATAACGAGGTCAGAACGAAAAGTGTGTAAGTATGTAGGGTTGGTTGAAATGGGCGGATGGATGTTTGTTACTCTTTCAGGTAAAAACTACTATATGCTATCTGAATAAAATTTGGAAAAGAGCTATGAGAGATAGATTGTACTCATAGTTATATATAATACGAGCTATATTTTACTACAGGGCACTACCACTGTGTACCGCAAGCAGATGCTAATATTTTACATAACACTTTTCTATTTAATAAAGAGTCGTGTCTAAAATAAGTTATGTTTTAATACCAAAAGGATAGACATATCTGAAGGCCCTGTCGTTGCCAGCTTCATCCTGGATTTGGCGTCGGAACAAGGATGACGTTGATTGCAACCTCTTTGCAAAGTGTCAAGATATGTAAATAGACCTCTTTGGAGCATCGAGGTGTCATCCTGTCGTGGTGTGCGTCACGTGAGTGGAAAACGAGGCTATGTTAGATCGTGAAGAGCCTGACTATTTATAATAATCTATGTGAAGATACATGCCCGTCGAATCACAAAATTCACCTTTTTGGTGAAGGGAAAATCATCGAATGACTTCTCCCGCCTAGGAGGCCCAGGAGGGAGTGTCAGACTCCTACCAACTAAAAATACCCCCGATCATTCTCCTGCTTTAGGCTGAGGCTGCGGTGACTTATTGACCTTACCCCGGCTGAACATCAGCCCTATAGGGCCCCGTCTGTGGTCGTCCATTGGCTCTTTGAGGCGCGCGTAGAACGCGACGCGCCATAGGCTAGGGTCTAGTTCTGATTGGGCGGCGAGCTGGCGAGCTACCCTTAATCGCCGTCCACAGAACCGCGCTTAAGGTAGCCGGAGATCATCTCTCGATTTTAAGTTACTCCTGATTTGATAATCGTTGCATTGTTACTAATTAAATGTATTATAAATATATAAGTTATTGTTAAAATTATATTTTAGTATATATACAGTACATGATTACCGACTGTTTCATTTTATAATTTGATTCAATGTAAAATACGCCTTGGCCGATCCTGTAGCGAGTTTGTATATATTTAATTAAAAGAAACTTTATATTAAATAGTGCGAACTTTTGCCGCCAAAATGAACACGTCAACTTGACGTAACTCGGTTCGTCTGAGATACGATTTTAAACTTATTCATTAGGTTTAGAATCCTTATCGTATTTGCACAGACTACAGACCGACGGTTGTGATATTTTAAATTTGGAGCCTTTAATAAATTTTATAATTTGTGGCAATGTATATTTTTTTAATAAGCTGCGTTGATTTTTCTTTGTGAGGCTATAAATTGCTTATAAATTCATCAAGTTACCTTTACTAAATACGGTAAAATTTTAAGTCCTTTGTTATTTAGGATAAATTTACGATACACCAAATCATTTTAGAGGCATAAAAATAGATATTGGCTTTATCTAAAACAATTTACAGTGTAATTATAGTATGCCAACTATAATTGAACATATGAGAATGAATAGATTCTATTGATGCTTCTAATTATTAAATCAGTAGCCTCAATAGAATCCCATCATTTTTTTTGTCATAATTTTGGTAATACTTGTTTAGTTAATAGATATTTAAATCGGCTGTTTTGTATTAGTTAGTATTACGAAAATATGACTTGCCAAGTAATGTTTTTTAAAAAACACCACAATAACCAAAGTAGGCTAGAAAAGTACAAATAGTATGATGTCGTAAAATTATTAATCAATCGAATTTATCTATTTAATTTTGAGCAATAAATGTAGGTAAGTATCAAAATGACAATTATGTACTCGTTGGTAGCTCACAATATACAAATGTATGACAAAATGGCTGACAATTGGCTATTGTGCGCAGTGAAACTCGAACAATCACCGCTGTATACAGCTATAATATGGTGCAGCTTTTGTCTTCACTACGTTTTAATATCACTCGCTAAGTGAAATTGCATTCACCGCGTTTCCCGAACGATTGTGGACGACAGATATTGTGGATTCGATACAATTTTAAAGTGGCTTTTCACTTTTTCATTTAGTATTTACCTACTTACTAATATTGAGTTTTAGTCGAAGTAATATTGAACTAATTAAGTTTAGTCATGGTTCGACATGAATGGACCACTGCACATTCAATGTGAACGTGACACGAGGAGTTTCACGACCTCAATGAAAACCAGCGTTTACAACGCTTGGCTCTTCGACCTCCATTTTGAAATCCTCAAGCCCCTCAACGTTCTTGTATCTCCTCTGGTATTGCGGGTATCCAAAGTCTTAGCGCGCTTATTGCTTACCATCAGATGATCCGTCATAATAAAAATAACATTGTTTTATAGAATATTATAATACAAATACTATTATTTTAACTTAAAAAAGAAAACTCACGTTTAGAAACGTCACATAATTGTGTTCTCACAAAACCTAATTACCCAAGAGTTTGTTTGATTACAAAAGAGTTTTTATTATATCGATATTTTATTTTTTGTAATGTTGTCATTGGTTACTTTTATCAGAACACGCGTGCAAGCATAAAGTCGTGTAGTAAAAATAAAAAGAATAATTAAATTTTATGGCATCTTCGATTTTTAGCACAAACTGCCTACCTTTTTAGGTTATTTTTATTATTTTTTGAAAAGAATTTTATTAATAAATTGATTGTTCTATAAAAAGTTCCGTCAAACAATATGTAGATACATAAGAAAATAGAAAAAAAAATTAGTTATTACAAGTTTCATCTCATATTTATTTAAAAAAAACATCTATTAAGTAATGTTTTAGCGTGTGTGTGCGTTTATCAAAATCTCAATACCCCGACGCCGCAAGTAATATGTACGATTAATACCGACGCAAATATTTGGAATAGGAGTACAACTTCGCAATTGTAAGTGGTTGCAGTTGGTTTACCTACCAACTTTTCCATTTTCAGAAACGAAAATTTATTGACTTTTAAAAGCAATAACAGTTATATTTGTTTTAATTTTTTTTTGTTGGTTGCTACTTATTCCCGCCATCGTTCGCTTTATTGTCTTATAATTATTATGATTTTTTGTACAAACTTCTTATCATTTGTGTACTTACATTAAAGCTTATGCTTCTTAAATAAAGAAAAAATATTGCCTGAAAAAAATTAGATCTCAACCTCGTTATAAAAGTGAAAAAAAAAAGAAAACAAATGCAATGCAGTGATATTTATTTTATGTAGATAAAGTAATTTAGTATACAACCAACTATTAAAATGAAATAAAATTATATTTATATTGTTCACACACAAAAAAAATATTCTATATGAGACTTTGACTACTTTGGCTTATAATCTGAATTTGAATACTTTGAGAAGAATGTTTTTTTAAAGACAATTTTATGTACGAGTTGAAATAAAAATATGTGGGAAAATCGTGCAATTTCATTATGCTGTCATTATTAGTATGGTATACTTATAATGATTATTTTTCGTTGGCAATTGTAAATGCCTCCAGTTACAACCAAGAAAAATAACAATTAAAAATAAAATAAGATATTAGTAAATAATGTGACAAATATCGTGGTGGCCCGGAGGTTAAGGGTCGTGGTGGCCCGGAGGTTAAGGAGCCCGCTTCTCATGCATGAGGATGTGGGTTCAAAATCTGGCAAGTACCAATGTGACTTTTTCCGAGTTATAAGTACTTTCTATGATTATTTAAACACCACTGACATACGGTGAAGGCAGACATCGTGAGGAAACCTAGACTTATAATTTCTAATTATAAGTTTGAAATCGCCAACCCGCATTGAGCAAGCGTGGTGATTAATGCTCTAACCTTCTCCGTGTGAGAAGTGGCCTTTGCTCAGCAGTGGGCACTTATAGGCTGATGATGATGATGATGATGTGACAAATGTAACTTGAAATGCTAAATAAGCGTTATTAGAAAGGCACTAGCATTTCCGAGGTCAAAATCGAAGCATTTACAAATAGGGTCCATTTTTCTTTGTGGGTCAATTTATATTAGCGTAAGGAATATTTCGCCGACTCATGCGAGTACAAATGAAGTTGTTTACTCTTTCATGTTTCAGAACAATTACATCCTAGTGTGTGAGAAACATTTAAGTGTTGGTGAGCTAAGCTTATTGTCACGAATGGGTAGGCTCGACCGGAGTGGGTGTATCCCACCCCAATCGTTAAACGCACTCGTAACTCCTTTGTCTCCTGTGTCGTTGATTTAATTATAGTTTGAAAAATATATGCGCTGTTGTTCCCCTGCCAAGATATTTATAAACAAACCAACCAATTATAAAAAAGAGTATAATTTTAATCACAATATTCCGCTAGCAACGGGACTGTTAGCCTTCGAAAGAGGTAGAATGTGGTAAGGAAAAATATTTATAATAGAAATACAAAAACACGCGATACTCGACATACAAGAATAAAGACTGTATTTACAAAAACATGTTGCTGACGTAGGCAAATAAAGGAAATAACAGCCTAACTCCGCAGTAAGACAAATAGCAGCTTTACCGACCGCCAATAAAGCTGTTACGACCGTTTCCAGCGAACGAACATGAAACTAGAAAAAAAACAAACCACGCGTTCGAAATTTGAAAAACAAGTGAAGCATTCCCGTCCATGTTTGAATGTAAAACGAGGTTTCATTACTAAATTTCGGGTTTAAACTCTGTATACCTATTTCAATTTCACAAGACGTTCTAAATGGACGTGGACCTTTCTCGTGGCCTCTTATTGAGTCGCTAAGTCACTTGAGAGCAGCTTAACGACCACTTCGTTGAAGTTTAGAATTATTTGAAGCTTCCATGTTGCCAGTGCTGCCACCAATAAAAAACAGATTGATCGTACAACCACTCTCCTTGTTTGCTTACCTCGTCGAATAAATGTTTGAATTATGTAAAGAATATTTCCTCAGAATTTTGATGGATTTATTTTACGTACACTGACTTATGTTTTAAGCCAAATTGGAGGTACGCCGTAAGATTTATCGCGCACGAGGATTATTTGGGTAATTTGTTAACGGTAATGGTTAACGTAAATGTTAAAATGTATAAATTGAAAGCATTGTTTTGTTTACTTAAGTATTTTGGTTTTGGATAGCTAGCATTATTTCTTTGAATCAGTAAATAAAAGTTGCCTGCTAAGTAGATATTTGAAATAAATAAAATACAATAGTTTTGTGCCTCTAAGACCAAAATACAGATACCGAAAACTAATGTATCTCACGTAAGTTTTAAATAAATACTCTTTGCAAAAAGATAATATTGTCTATGCACAGTGTCTATGCCTGACCCGAATAACATAAATAAGTAATAGAATCAAACTTGTCTATTCTCAATTCTTATTTCAAAAGTCTTATGTGTGTTGCGGAGTGACTGATCTCATTCATTACATATTCTGTTGGTCGAGAGATTGGTTGATACAAAGCGAGCAATCAAAGGCCACGACATTTGTTGTAGCGATGGTAAATAATACAGCAATATATAAACGCCTAGAGAGAATATGTTCAGAGAGAGATACCACACAATACTGAATGGAATTTCATCGAATTTCGTGTGTGGGTTTGTAATAAACGATGTGGTAACTAGGTCTTATAATTGGAATACACTATTGTTGTAGTTTCGAGTATTGCCCGACTTAAATATACATACAACATAGAATTAATATTGCCGTTTGATATTTTGTTTAGTATCGTATTACTTGATTAGTTGTTAACCAAATCTTGGAAGGACATTGTTTCGAGGTCACCTTGTTACAGGATTATAGAACTTATTTATTAGAAGGAATAATAGTCAGGAAGGTGAGTTTTGTATTGATGCTAAGAACTGGCTTATTTGAATGTCTAATAGAAGTATTCTAGTCTAAAGTTTACGTGGAAATAACGGAAGCCAGATTGGAAATCACTCTTGATATGATCCCTGTACAAAATTGAGATCTTAGTTTGAGACCGCTGGCCTATTTTATGAGCGTAATTTCCGAAACCTAACGGCTAGTGGGAAGCCATTTATGTATAGGACACTATATTTTGTGGCATCCACTATTCAGATTTACGAAGACAATAGATTCATAGTCCATAATATTGTTATAGAAAACGTAATAAATAGATATATACCTACAATGTGTGGACAAGCCATGCATGCTCAAAGAACATCGGCGTGAAACAACACACAGTGTTGGGTTTAGCCGTATGAGTGAGGTTACCGGAGGCTTAATCCTTCCACTCCCCCAATACCTCCACAATCCCTAACCTCTTAAAGGTTGACAACGCACTCGTAACTCCTCTGTTGTTTAGGGTCTCCATGGGCAGCGCTGATTTCTTACCATCAAGTAATCCGTCTTTTCGTTTGCCGTCACAAAAAAATAATCAAATTTTATACACAAGCCACCTAGACCACCAGAAAGAGTTGTTCTGTGCGCAATACGTTGCATAGCAGCCAGCATACATTGCCCAGTTACTGGGGTACCTGCCAACCAAAATTGATATTAATTGAGGACTAAAAAATTAAGAAAATAATATTTATTTATTTTTTATTAAACGTACTACGGTGTGGTGTCCAAGGTACACAAAACACATACCAGATAAATAAAACTAAACTTACAGCTAACACACGAAAACAAAACAAAATCAACATTAAAATATAAAAAACAATCTATGAGCAATAAATCACTGTAATATCTCGTGTGTTGATAACTTCGAACTCGCCCGTAGTAGTAGTAAATGCTCCTTTTTTGTCAGGGAAAAGTCATCCAATGACTTCTCCCGCCCAGGGTAAGGCGAGAGAGAGTGTCGGATCCTTACTGACTAAAAACCCCCCGTTCTTTCTTCTGCTCTGGGCCGAGGTCGCGGGGCTTCATTCCGTTTACCCCGCAACCCCGGAGTAGTAAATGCTCCTAAGCTACTTATAATTAATCAAATTTTCACGGCAAACTTACTAACGCTTAGTAAGTCACACCAATTACGCTGTAAGTATGTGACAAAATGTGAAGGGGTCTCGAGTTAATACACGCGCAGTATCTTAGGAAATACCTAACAATTCATTCGTAGAAGACATCCTTTAGAACCGGGTTCCGTATTTGGTATCTTATTATGATAAACTGGACACAATTTGGTTGAATAATGAAGATCGGATTCGCATAAAGCGTGGTAGGTTCGTTGATAAATGCAAGATTCTTTTATTGTCTGTCATGGACTGAACCATTGAGGGTAATGCAAGCGAATATTTCACTTCTTCAGCTACACGTGTCTCAGTGATTGTTTATAGCTTTTTAAAAACTTAATTAACACTTTTGTAATCATATATTATCCGTAGTTTTGATTACTTTCTGTATATATATTATTACTTTTCCTTTTCATTGCATTTTTCAATGGGGAAAATCATCATCAAATTACTTCTCCCGCCTTGAGTGAGGCTAGAAGGAGTGTCAGATACTTTTTTAGGCAAAAAGTTACAACCATCCATTTACGGAGGCGGCCCGCGTGAGGGAGCAATCCTCCTCCTCACAGCCAGAGCAACAGGCGACACTACGGGCGTCGAGGATGAAGAGACGATCTCCGGCCACCGCTCGCCGCCCGACCAGAACCAGACCCGAGCGTACGGCGCGTAGCGTTCCGCGCGCGCCTCGAAGAGCCAATAGACCACCACAGATGGGCCCGATAGAGCTGATGTTCAGCCGGGGTTGCGCGGTAAGCGCAATGAGGCACCGCGACATCGGCCCAGTGCAGGATAAGGAACGGGGGTTTTTAGTCAGTAAGAGTCTGACACTCCCACCCTCCCTCCTCCCTCGAGAATTCATTTGATGATTTTCCCGGCACAAAAAAAAGTAATCCATTTATGTTTTTTGGGCGGCAAAACGTGGAGGAATCATGAGAATGATGGTAAGCAAGCGGCACAGCCATTGATACCTATAACATTCAACCAGTTATCAAAGCATTGTCAGCATTTTGGTTAGACTTCGTTTTCTATGTTGAAAGGAACGAACATTTTTCTCACAGAATATAACCCAGTGTGCCAAAAATGCTAGCATGTAATCATCGTTATTGTAAGGTGTGGCAACTAGCAGTTAACGGCATGAACACTGCTCTACTTGCGCGAAGTTTGTCGGGCAGTTAAGATAAAATGTAGCACCGCTTAACTAGGCAATAACTTTAGATTGTGCTCATTACGTGTACACGTTTTTTTTTGCGTAAAATATAGGTTTGATTTATTTTGTAATGAATGCTGTTTTTCCTTGTTTTCTTTTTTTATATTCATGGCTTCATAATTGCATTTGCTCCTATATCGTGGATGCGTTTATAAATATAGTGTTACACGTAACTTAACATCACACTTCTTTTGTAGATTCGTTTGTAGATCACACAAAGCGTCGATCTTTGTGAAAATCGAAAACTTGCCTCAAATTACGGCAGCCAATTGGCCAGAAACCACATCAACTATGTCAATAATTTCCAAACAGTCAAAAAGAGAAAAAAGGTCTATACGTTTATGAAAAAAACAGACGATCATCGATGACCGAACTACGTATAGGGAAATTGTAAGTGTCAAAAAATCCAAGACATAAACACTAAATTTAGTTATGTAAATAAATTACACTATGTAAATGATACATTTTTTATTATCTATACATACCATGTTGATGTGAAATATATATACATACATATTATTATGTATGAACATAAATATAGACTTTCTTATCTGACTACTCTGAAAAGAAATACCGGAACAAACTCAGAGGTCAAAAGTGTTCTTTAACCTGCACAGCGCCCGGGTATGCTGACGTTAGCAGGTTTATTTAGATAACGTCCGTCAACGTAGCACCTGGACGCTATCGGGGTAAATGTAACTACGTGACGATGAGGGTAGAAAAATGTAACATGGATGAAAATACAAAAAAATATCGATGGAATATTGCTTTGTTTATTTGACACTAATGTTACAAATTAAAAAAAAGAATGATGTGGACCTGGCCCCTCGGTTTCGATTCCCGAGTCGGGTAAAGAAATAGAAGACAATAGATATTGGGAAAACTGGGTCCAGAATTTTCCTAATTTATGGCGATGGGCTTACATTAATTTGCATATTGCATGGGACTCATGGTGAAAGTGGTAGATATTAAATAATAAAAGTACGAAAATAGTGAACTTCATTGCCCATGGATTTTTATTGGAGTGACATAAGGTACCCATAGAGTTTATTAAATTCGTCTAATTTCTTTATTTTCCCTTACCCCCAAAAATATTTTCTACGAGTACCTAGTAGCTCCTCTAGTGTTGCCATGTACATGAAAGCTCGTTTGCCGCTCTATCGCATAAAAAATGGCTGCAATTTGAATGTGGCCACACACAAGCTCCAAATTCAAATGTAGTTTATTGAACGGAACACAGCAAAAAGGCACGCAGGAGTAACGTTTTATTTCGCTTTGTTACATGTTTTGACTATGGAAAGCCGTATGTTAAAAACCAATAGTTGTTGACAAAACGGGTTGTGTACAGTGCAGGGAATAAAATTAGCAAATTGGCGGGAAATTTGCATTTTCATCCAAAACACTGAATGTTTCGATGTTTCATTGATTGCTCCTTTGTTTTTCTGTGATTGTAGATTCATTTTTATTTCTATTTCAATTTAGGTAAAATATGTTTTTTTTCTGTATATTTATAACGTTTGTTTACAAAATTGATTATTTTATCGTATTTTTTGTGTCGTATATCACAATGAGCGCCACCTATGGACGAAAGTTATTACATTGTATTTTTAGTGTAAACGAGGTAATTTTTGACTGTATGGTTAGTGCAGTTGTTAGGTACAAAAGTCAAAAGTCAAAAAGTCAAAAATCATTTATTTCAATTAGACCACAGTAGGCACTTTTGAACGTCAAGCAAGCAAAAAAGGAAAAAAGTTTATAACAAGAGCTTTAAAATTAAGCGTGTCAGTCTGTCCGTCTGTCCTCTAGTGAAGCTATTTGCTCGTTCCAAAGTGTAGATTCCTATGGAGAAGAACGAGCAAGAAACTCCATGGTTACTCTTTTTCAATCAGTTTTACAATACATTTCTTTGTTACATCATTTACCGACTAAATGATGTGTGAGAACAATGTAACACTAATGTTCAGGCAAAAAGTACGAAAAAGAAGTGAACCTCAAGGACAACATATTTAGACAGCCTGGAGATGACCAGTCCCAATAGGCGGCGCCCGTTCACGAACATGACACGTACACCAGCACCGACCAACTCAACCATATTATAGGGAATTGGGCGATCTAGTGTCCGTGCCACCGCCAATGAGACCTCTGAGTGAGCATGACAGCTCCCAGCCGACACAAGTACCTATATTCTACAAGTCTTA
Organism: Spodoptera exigua; assembly: GCA_902829305.4. Taxonomy (NCBI): domain Eukaryota; kingdom Metazoa; phylum Arthropoda; class Insecta; order Lepidoptera; family Noctuidae; genus Spodoptera; species Spodoptera exigua. The sequence continues at coordinate 11,959,990 of LR824619.2, read as the reverse complement.
CTTAATTACAATAATAGTACAGGCAAAGGACATTGAAGCAGGTTCGATTTTCTCTTAATTCTTTGTGTAATTTATGAATTGTTGACCCGGATCTGGCTCTGATGTGTATATAAAATTTTATTTTTGTAAAAGGCACCCACAACACAAGAGAAAACCATAATTATTGTAAGGCAAACAAATTATAGTTATTTAAAAATAAATTATATTTACCTAACGCATAACAGTTTTCTTTGAACTCCTACTTAAATTGTTTTACGGAGTTTGTTTAAAACTAAAACTATCGTATGCTTTTTTCAGCGAAGGCAAAAGTTTGAAAGAAAAACAAGTAACGAAGTATGCAAAATTCCAGTGGGAAATTAAAAAAGACTAAACTTAGACGTGCTAGCAAGTAAAAAGGGTGAAAAAATATGCACTTTATTAAAAAATGTGCTAAAACTAGTGTCCTTTGTATTTAATAGCGTAAGTTAGTTGAGATTTTAAAAGTATAAAGGAGTGCAAAGACATTTTTATCGTTCGTATAATCAGAATAAGATTTCCTTAGCAACACTGCATTTTTACATTGAGATAAGATTGTGTAATGGTCGTAATCTTTTCTCATTGCTGTAATATTATTTAGACAACTTTTTAACATATACTAATAATGAAAACATTGTAAAAAACTTGTGTGTACGAATGTTTATGTTTGTAAACGAATCTACGGCACATTAGATTTGATTCAAATGTTAAACAAGTAATGGAACAATATGGTACACGTGTGTTATGTCGGTCAGGTGAGGGTCTTAAAAAGAGGGTAATCAACAATACACACATGTATCATACGACGTTTTTCAACACACATCCGAATAAAATAATTCTTAAATAAATAACTTTAAAAGAGGAAATGTGACGAGTTGTGAAAAATGTTTCGTAATGGCGCGAAAAATTAATCAGTATTCCTATGCGTGCGCATCGGCCATAGACAAAAAAGAGGTTTCTTTTTTGGGCTTTTCGCGGAAAGCATTTTAACGTAACTCAACCAATAATAAAAAATAAAAACTATGTACTAAATCTCTTGAAAAATCCTGGATATAGTTATCTGCATTATCAGAATCATCATTTTCTACGATTATCTTAACCACTGTTTAATTGATAACTAATTGCTTAATTTCATCATAAATTGAAAGTCAGAAAGTCATCAAAAATTTATCAATATTCTTTTTAAAATCTTGTCTACATATTGCCAAGATTTTCCCAAACTTTAGTAGTCACTTTGAAAGGCTTGCTTTCTTGCCAAGCTGTAGGCATCTACTAAATATTGTTATCTACATAGTTTTCTATTAGAAGAAGTTCACAAGTTTCAAGGCTTATCCTTTAATATGAAGTACTGTGTGTAAGGAGCTAGGCAATATCGTGCAAGTTTGTATGCAATTCTCATATTTATACCTACTAATATAAGGCGTATAATAATGTGCCGTTCTCCAATGTGGGGGTTTCCTATTGAAGTAACCTGCCTTAGTGTATAACATTTCTATACGTTATATTTAATTGAATTCTGCATAATATATGTAAATTGTGAAAGCATGGAAATTGAATAGAATATTATTGAGTACTTCATTATCACTACATGGTACAAAACTAAGTCGCTTTCTCTGTCCCTATATATGTAATTATGTACACTCAAACCTTTAAATATACGCGAATTTTGGTGCGGTTTTTTAAAAGAAGGTTTATATGTGCGTATAACGCACGTCCATTAAAAAGTGGAGAAGCCGGGGCAGGCCACTTGTATATAGTATAAAAAAAGTTGCTTCCTACTGACTGTTCCTACCTTTAGAACTACGAGACAGATCTTGACGCGGTTTTTTAATAAACGGAATGATTCAAGAGGATGGTTTAAGTGTATAATTTTATAATGTGTGTAGACGAAGTTGAGTACAGGAAACTATACAGTGTTTTTGTAATAAAATTTAGAGTAACTATTAGAAGTTGTTATATGTTTTTCAAAATTTTCTAACTATGTATGTAGATGGATGGAATTATTGAACAAAATTAATCGGTAACATTTTCCAACGACATTCGACATTCGTTTTATAAAGAAGATCTTGTTATTAAGTAGTAGGTAGGTAGTATACATATCAAAGAGTATATCTTACTCTATCTCTTTAGTATGTGTATACATATTAACCATACCTGCATCCTGCATGTGGCTGTAATAGTAATTGAAAAAGAAACTTCGAAATGGTTGAACTAATGAGCCAGAAAACAAGTGCAGGTGTAAGTACATTTTGGGATCATAGACAGAATAGCTATATTCATCAAAATATCCCTATTTTACGTAACCAACTGACAACCCTGCAATCCTTTACAAAACTAGAAGCCAACAAAAACCGATCGACCCATTTAACAGTGGTCATTCGTTATCAGCATTAGTTCAGATTAGATGTGCTTACTTGACAATAGGCAGTACAATCTTGTCAGTGGAACATTGTGAGTAGGGTCAGGATGCAATGGAGATGGATTAAGTTAAATCCTATGACGAGGAGTTGCTCTTGATAGGGATCGGAGATGAGTGAGCTGAGGTCATCGGCCTTTGTGAGGTTGTGATGTTCATACTAGCTATATTAATGTTATGTCTATCTAATGTATAGCATGATAGAGGTAGGTACCAGGAAGACATAACGTCTAAGGAGATGTTTAATTTGGATTTCTCTTTATTTCTTTAGATTTTTGTTTATTGTCCTTTATTATTGAAAATCTTGAAGAATTTTAGTATCTTCTATAATATTCTGTTTCTATGGGCACTTGTCTTTCTAGTGACGGAAAAATCTATTTCCTTAAAAAACCTCTCAAGTTGCTAACTGGGGTTTTTTGGATACATTTTATGGAGAGCGTGTGAAGGAATTGCAGGCCTAATCGTCCTTTTCGATTCGCACGAAGCTCAAACCGCTAAGGAGTGGAATTATTTTCCCGAGTCTAGGTAAAAACTTGGTGTCTTCAAGGCCGGAGAAAAGAGACTTCTTATTGGTAGGCGAGCTCCATCGTAGGCTGCATCTTCCAGGAGACATAGTAGACAATTAAATTAAAAATAACCTTACATATTTTGTCGTGTCACAATATTAGTACAAACGGCTTAACTGTTTTTATACCGCTTAAGGATTTCCATAAGGGTTTTTCACCCTTAACATGTTTTTTTGAAATAATTATATGGCTAAAAACAGTGTCAGCTAGTATTAAATAAGAAACCTAAAAAGTAAATCCTTTTAATTGATACTGAAGTACCTACTAAACCAAACAAGAAAAGCACGATGTATCAACTTGGGAAACACCGTCTCTATATTGAAGGACATTAGTTTTGTTTCGCCGGAGTGGGGTGATTGATCTATTTCAGGGTAACTCTCTTCGTCCTTCAGAACTGTGATAGTTGGTAACTTTGTAACGAACGCGTGTTTTACCAAATACAAAAAAAATCTTGAATGTTGCTGAGTGCTTTTTGTTATTACGTTCGTGAAGCGAAAGTAATTTTTTTGCTGAATGTATGAGCATGGAAGACTGGTATATTCTCCGTCGTCTTTGTTCGAATTTGTTGACTTTGCTTGATTTACATCCGGTTTCCAAAAGGCCGATCAATGTTAAAATCAATTTAATCTCTTGTCTTTAACAGGATATCTTTAAGGCGAAGGCGGAGGCGGAGGCAAAGGCGAAGGCGAAGGCGAAGGCGAAGGCGAAGGCGAAGGCGAAGGCGAAGGCGAAGGCGAAGGCGAAGGCGAAGGCGAAGGCGAAGGCGAAGGCGAAGGCGAAGGCGAAGGCGAAGGCGAAGGCGAAGGCGAAGGCGAAGGCTAGATATAGAGATAGAGATAGAGATAGAGATAGAGATAGAGATAGAGATAGAGATAGAGATAGAGATAGAGATAGAGATAGAGATAGAGATAGAGATAGAGATAGAGATAGAGATAGAGATAGAGATAGAGATAGAGATAGAGATAGAGATAGAGACAGAGACAGAGACAGAGACAGAGACAGAGACAGAGACAGAGACAGAGACAGAGACAGAGATAGAGATAGAGATAGAGATAGAGATAGAGATAGAGATAGAGATAGAGATAGAGATAGAGATAGAGATAGAGATAGAGATAGAGATAGAGATAGAGATAGAGATAGAGATAGAGATAGAGATAGAGATAGAGATAGAGATAGAGATAGAGATAGAGATAGAGATAGAGATAGAGATAGAGATAGAGATAGAGATAGAGATAGAGATAGAGATAGAGATAGAGATAGAGATAGAGATTATTGCTGTATTTGACCGAACTACTCATAGTTTAACTATTTCATTGTATCTAGTCCAAACATGGACCTGACACACCTTTATTGGGCTTTAAAAATAACATTTCCTTATTAGTGGAGTTACCCTAGAATAAGATGCCAAACCTTAAGACAGAGTCTACACAGAGTCTATATCAAAATATATAAAACTCAAAGGTGACTGATATAGTGATCTATCAACGCACAGCCCAAACCAGTGGTCGACTGGGACTGAAATTTGGCAAGCAGGTAGATGTTATGACGTAGGCATCCGCTAAGAAAGGATTTTGATAAATTTTACCCCCAAGGGCATAAAAAAAGGGATGAAAGTTTGTATGAAACTTTGTCAGTTTTATACCGATCGGGCTGAGACCTTGCATGCATAAAGCTACTAGCTACATGCATAAGCCCCGTCTGTGGTGGTCTATTGGCTCTTTGAAGCGCGCGGGGAATGCTACGTACCGTACACTCGGGTCTGGTTCTGGTCGGGCGGCAAGCTACCCTTACTCGCCGTCCGCAGACCCGCGCTTACGGTGGCTGGAGATCATCTCTACATCCCCGACGCCCGGAACGTCGCCTACTGCGGTGGCTGGGGCGCGAGGAGGATAGTTCCCTTACGCGCCTCCTCCTTTGCGAGCAACACTGCTTCGTAGAAAGAGGAGACGGCTTTACAGTTCCTCTGGCTAGGTCACCGCCGCCGATCACTTCCCCGAGGATATGGCGGTGCTCAGCCCAAGCAGGGCTGAGCACATTGCCACCGATTGCTCCACCTCTAGGTGGTCCTCACAATGACGACACTCCGGCGTTTCGTCCCGCTGGATCAGAAACAGGAACCTACCGAAGCTGCCGTGTCCGGTAAGTACCTGCGTCAGGCGGAAGGTGAGGACGCCGTGGCGTCTCTTAAGCCACTCCTCAAAGAGGGGTCTTAAAGGGGGGCCCGGCCCTCGGTTGCGATAGTCGTTGCTTCCACTCAGCCATGAGATTTCACCAGACCTCATTCCGGCACGCACTTACTTGGCGCGGCAGCGGATCCTCGCCCCGGCGACGCGCGTCTGCGCACAAACTGTAGACGAGTGCCGACGCGATCGTGCGATATCCGCGGATTATCCGGATCGCCATGATCCTCTGCGACGCGACCAGCGTACGAGCTGGCCGCCGCCTCAAGTCCGGAGGCCACACGGTGGCTTAACATAAAGCATACAACATAAGTTAATATAAAATTTATGTGGTACACTATAACGATATTACTACCTACAGGAAACCCAATAAAGATTCCCAGGCTTTAAAACGAAAAGTTCTACAAACAGTTATAATATTTCTCATTCCCCTCATACTGTTGTTTAGTTTTAATTATACAATTTCATATTTATTTTAAACCAGATTCAACATATTTTTCTTTGGAATTCATTTAGATGATAACACTTCTCATGTACTTTGTGAGATTGAAGAACAACATCGTGTATATCAACCGGTTTTCATCCAAAAAAGCTATGTGCCGAGCGAGGAAGAGAGAGAGATAATATATATTTTAAACTATGGTACGTTCTAAAACTACTACTAAAACTGAGGAATGGTTGCATTTTCTACCGATAGCGGGTGTTGTCTGATTGCTAACGATGTCACTTTAGACTTAAACTGTTTTTTAAGTCATAAGTTAGTAAGTCAGTAAGTAAATATGGGTAGAGATATTACTTGATGGTAAGCAATTAGCGCCGCCCATAGACACTTGTAATACCAAAAGTGTTACTACAAGTGCGTTGCCGGCCTCTTGTGAGTTATTACAGATTCATGGATAGGAGAATTACGGAGGGGGTAGGGAAGGAGGAAGAATTGGGCCTCCGGAAACACAACTTAAGTATTGCTTCACCTAAGAGATTGAGTCGGCTAATTCGTGCCAAAGCATGGCTCTCCAACGTAAAAAACTGAGGTACTCGTAATTGCTTTTTTGTAATAGGATACGCACGGTAGGTGCAGTGACTAAGTCACCATTTGCTGTGCAACGTACATATCGCTACCTGGTTAGATATACGTGTGTTAGTAGTTTAAATGGTTATTCCATATTTAGGAGTCTGCTGTGAATATTTACAAAATTCGTATAGTTCATATAGTTCAGGTTCATTTAAACACTAAAAGCATTTTCTTTATTAATACATTGCCTAAAACAAAAACATTTAACATTATTAATCCCTTTTATTTCTACCTTTGACCAAGATACCCTCTGGTCTTAGGAAGTGTCAACAAATTGCTATCCATCTTCTATAAAGTGGATAGCCCTTAGGCCGAAGCCCTCGGGACTCAACTACAAACAATTTGAATTGGTTTAAACCTTTATATTAATTCCCTGTTCCATTATTGAATTTGATTGTACTTGAGATAGTTTTACTTCGATTGGGTTGATTTTGTAAATATTGGAGTGGTAAAAATCTCGAGTCTGGTCGGCTGTGATGAACGGAGTCGTATGTTTTTTTTAAAGAGCTAGTTTTTTTTGAGCCCGTTGTTTAGCATATTGTTTGCGTTTCACGATTTTTTTTCTTATACTATTAGAGAGTTATAGAGAAAGATCAGATCATTCCTCGCTTCACTAGATGTTCTCGAGTGATTTTATCCAGTGTCATTGTAGATTAGCAAAGCTTTTTTGAGGGGGAAAGTCATCAATTAAGCTCTCCTCCCTAAATGTCCTGGGTGTGACCAGACGGAGCATCAGACTCTTACAGTCTATAAACCATCACGTGTCTTCTCCTGTTCAAGCCGGGGCTATGGTACATTTTTTTGCTTGCATCTGCAATCCCACCTGGAATTTATTTATTTATTCATATTGCACAATGTACATATAATGTTAAGTATAACATACAGCCAGTACAGTACATTACCCTGTTAGGGCGCAGCAATTTAACTTATAACTAGATAATAATACATGTTATATTTTTTATTACATTAGTGATCACTTCAATATCACAAACACTTTTATGCATTATTATAATAAGTAGTTCACATTAACTCACTACGTAATTAAAGAATTACCATAAGGACACTGCACCTGTAGTAGTGTGTGAATGTGTGGCTTGATTTGGTAAATAGTGTAGGTACTAGTAAAGACAGAGACCGTTCAGCAGTGGAGAAAGGGGTCATCTCTTGATTTATAATTTGTTGTCTTTCTGCGTGACGTGACCTTCTTCAGATATCAAAGTAATAGTAGAAGAGAATAGTAGAGTTACTAGGAAATTTGAGTGTGTTGCAATCTTTAATATGTTTAGAAAAAAAACGACGTACAAGCCTTTTTGACACGGGTAGTTTTAATTTCACCCTTGTTTAATATGTAACATAATTGGTTCATGTTGATTGAGAGGTGGACATTTCCGTGTTATTCGAGAGTACGAATGGCGGCCTTCTGACGGCTTGATGATGATGATCAAAATTATTTATTATTATTTATACATTTTTCAAGTTTGAATATAACAAAAATAAAGAAATGTTAGAAAGATTAATGCTCCATAATTTACTGAAAAGTCTAAAAAATCGCAAAATTAAATACCTTTCTCATTTTCACAAAATTTTAATGCATTGCTTTTTAACACAAGTAATTAACCTAATAATTATCATTTAAGGAGTAAGGAGAATCTGTGTCAATGCTATTTGTATGTAAATTATGAGAAAGAGTTAATTGTGCCAACAAATTATACTAACAAATACAGGACCATAATCACGAAGCGCCATACTCTAAACTTTTAATGGACGACATTTTGTTAGTGGAGAGACCGTTTTAATAAATCATTTTCCATTTTGTTTATCATTCTAAAATTAAACTATTTTCAAAATGGCGTTCGATGAATAGAATGAAGGAACGATTCTACACATTTTGTTGCTTGATCTGTAAGAAAGATAAAATAATGGGTGAATGGGATCGTGTTGAATGAAGAATGGTTTGATAGAAAAAAGAGTGAATGACGTTTGTGTGACGGTAGTCGAAATAAGAAATGAAATAATGTTGTAAAAAGCCGTCAGCCTTTTTATGTTTAAAGTGAAAGAATGATTTTCCAATTTTCGGATTTCTCACTAATTGACGGAATTTGGAATAACGTCTGCTGTCACTTGTCAGACTGCGTTATATGTATGACGTGCACTTTTGTTTCCCTTTTGAAGAAAAAAAATATGTCATGTTATATTTTACCTGAATTACATTACGACTTTAAATATTTTAATATGAATTTCTTTATTTTGATATGACATTTCTACTTATAAAGTACCTGTAGTCATAAATTTCCTCCCACTTACATAATAGGATCTAATCGTGCTTGATTTATTCTGTTCATAAATCGCTCAGTTTGCTATTACGTGCAAGTAGGTACATTGCAGCACTGGTAGCGGAGCTGTATGCCAATCAATTAGTACATTAAACCAATGAACGGCACACAACGAGCTAGCTTTGTATTAACCTATTCTAAATAAATAAGTGTATTTTAGAGCAGAAAATACGCTTCAGTATTTTATAATTACCTATTTAAAAAAAATAACTAAACAATTTGTTTTGAAATAACATATAAAAAACGCACACAATACCTTCATTGTAAAATTGTGTATACAATTCAACAGCTTATTAAGCGTTCTGTTCTATTTTTAAAATTTGAAGTAGGTACATAGTTTACTTTTGAGGCCGTATAGTGAGATGAATTCACAATAATTAGTGTTTAGTTTTTGTTCACTAAGAAAATTAATACCAAAGAGCCAGCTTCAAAAATTTCATACTGTACAGGAATAAAAATAAAAACACTATGTAATCAAGTCTAGTCTAGGTATACATATGTTTCTGTCCTCATTTCGAACGCAGTTCATTTACTCGTCAGCTAATTAAAGGGTTGCCATACTATGAAGACGCGTTCGTTAGTAAATTACATTGGCAACTCCATTCTGAAGCGTGTAATTTTGGTTGGTAGATTTCTATAATACCATGATATAATGAATTGGAGAATGTGAAAAGTAATTGCCAGGAAACATTATTGATATGATTGTTAGCCACTGTAGTTTGAAGTTGGATTTGAATTAGGAATTACTATTTGTTTCTTTTTTATGGGATTGGTCGGTAAAAAGCAAATAGATCATTCGATGGTATTTAATTCATTAGATGATAAGTAATCGGCGCCGTCTGTGGATACGCAGAACACCAGAGGTGCTTTGTGACCTCCATTATTGGTTACTGCACTGCAGTAGGTACCTACACCACCGTGATTGACGGTGGTTTCTGTCGATCGGCGGTGCTAATGCCAAATATTTTTATTCCAACTAAACCATATACTTTTGAAACGTCAAAAATCCAAAGTAAAGATTTGGATGGAGGAGAACGAAAGCGAACGAATAAAAAAATAGGTCTACTTGAGAAAAAAACACACACTTCATAAAAAAGGTTTAAAAAAGGCCTCCAGGCCACGGTACCTTATTGAGCTAGACCCGCAACCCCAGCTAAATACCTATTGGCCCTGTAGTTGAGCACCATCTGTATGACTTTATTGGCTCTTTGAGCCATGTGCTGAACGCTACTTGCAGCACGCTCTCGAGTCTAGTTCTGATCGGGCGGCGAACTATCCTTGCCCTCCGACCGCCCGTCCCGTGCTTCTATGGCCGGAGATCGCCGCTCGCTCGGAGCACGGAGTGTTGTTACAATCTACAAATAAGTAGGGATTTTTCTTCTTACTTAAGAGACTAAGTTGGCCTTTAGCCTGTAACAGAAAGGCCGACATGTAAATAATGGAATAACTAAGTAGAAAAACTTGTTCGTGTTTTATTTCCTAAGCTTAGTAGGGTAATTGTTTCGGTGCAGAAGTTTCAAAGGAATTTGCATTATATTAAGAACAAACTGAGAGAGTATTCGGTGTGTTTTGTAAAGTAATATCTTACAACATAATTTGGATTATTTGGAGAATATTTAAGAAGAAATAAATTGACTATCGAAATATTTTGAATAATGCATTTTGGTGATGTTTGGAGATTCTTATCAGATTGTGATTACAATAATAAGAGCTTATTGTATACTGTTTAATTGGCATTCTCTGGTTAGATAAAATAAATATTTTAATGTGCCACAAGCTTAATGTTCTATCCGAAGTTTTGAAGATTTGTCTACAAATAATCCGAACAACTATTATTATATGTTTTGTTATGGCAAACTGCACTAAATGTGCATATAGATTACCCGACACCCGCGACATCGGAGGAGTTGCAAGTTCGTTGCAGGCCTTTTAGGGATAAGGAAAATGTTTTGGGATTTAGGGTTTAGGGAGGAAGACGGGTCTTTCTTTACCTACCATTATTTTTTAAACAGAAACAATAATACTTAACCTTACTTCATTTAAACTTAATCTTCAGTAACTAGAGTTTAATCAACTAAAAGCATTTTGTCATTCCACGAAACGAAAATATGCCGCAATTATTAAATTGGCAACATTGTTTTATGGGTGGGTGATAAGTATTTTGTGCTGGCAAGCCCAACGGCTCTATTAACAATTTGTTAGCTGGGGTAATTAATGGTTATAACGGAGTTTTATTAAGTGCTTTTGAGTCGCGAAATTGTATTTTGAGCACGTTAATGACAGGTGTATATAATAGATATTACTTAGGAAAATAACACGCGAATATGCGTCTTATGGTGACAATATATTATATAAATTCAAAATTATTTTTTTACTCCTTGGTAGCGTACTTATAAACAAGGTAACAACGACAGTACGGTAGTTTCCAACTAGTCAAATTAAATACTTTTATCCAAATGTCAAAAACTATACTTTTCTATGAAATTTGTATGAAACGCTGAGTTATGACGTCATTGTATTTTAGAGTCAAATAGCTTAATTTCAAGAAAAATAGTTTGTAAATATCTAAAATTTTGCGTATCGATCGATCGATGAATAAAAGTATAGTTATTTTTCAATATTTTATTGTATTGAAACGTCGAATTAATTTATTTTTGACTTAGGAAACTACCCAATTTAAAATGGAACACTTGTAGCAAGATTTGAAAAAAGAAATTATTCATATTGGGTTCTATATTCAAACAGTCTGTTAAATACTGGTTACTCAGAATATTCATCATCATCGTCGTTGCCGACCTAGAAGTGTCTGCTTCTAAGCAAAGGCCTCTTGTCACACAGATAACAAACTTATAATTTCAATTTTTTTAGATTTCCTCACGATGCTTTCCTTCGGCGTACGTAAGTGCGGTCTAAATAATCTTAGAAAGCACACATTACCCGGAAATGTCACATTGGACTTGCTAGTTGAGGCAACTCGCATCCTTCCGAATATGAAACTAAGTCAATTCTCAAGCTATTAAAATATTGCCAAAACACATACAATAAAAAATTATGACTATGTTGTAGTTCAATTTGAACTAAGTCCGCTCAGTCGTTCTGAAGTCATTCGTCAAAAATGTTTCCTATAATATAATCTATTCATTACATCGAAATCAGTGTGCAGCGAAGCGATATCTAAAGATAATAATATTGAAATATCTGAAAGCCAATTAATTGCTATTTACAATTGATTTATTGAATTTCAACCATTTCCCATTAAATATAAGTTTTGAATTTGAAGACAACGAGTTTCTGATGAATGGAAGTTAATTGGATGAAGTTTGATTATTCTGTTAATGTAATTTGATTGAGTTTCTCTGTATAAATACGAAGTTTTTAAATAATATATACTTATTAAATTAAGCTGAAGCTAGTTTTATCACATTTATTTAAAGACATTAAATGACTACTTCCTTAGTATTTTTGTTTTATTCCAAAAATAATAGTTAAGTGTAAAATCAACCATTAAAAGACCCTCAGACCAGCACTGATTCCAATTTTAAAATAGGTATTAAAAACATATCATCATAAGGGATTAATTCAGTTTAATGTAAATTAATCAGACAAAACTTAAGAAGTATTGAATCAAATTGTTTTAGCGAAAAGTTTTAAAGCTAGGTTAAAAGTTTTAATAAAATCCCAATAAAATATGGTGACTATTTTTCAAACTATCTGAGCCTGGCCTTGTGAAAAAACTTAAGTGAAAAGTGACTTTGAGGAATTCTCAATGAAAATTTGAGGGTTGAAACTTTATATAAAAATAAAAAATCATTACAAGTCTATTTCTATGTACAGTTACTTTTAACAGTCCACTGTGTTATCACCTATAGTAGCATCATCTGGACTAAACATAAAATCAACTCTGCAATTGAATCTAAGCGTTGCTTCGCTGAACAGGCATCAACCAAACAGCGCTAAAAGCGCTTTAAAAGCACAACATTAAACGGAGTTGTACGCTTATCGCAGTTTTCCAGCGTATCCAGCGAACACTTTCCGCTTGAACATAACAATTTGCATTCAACGATAGAAAAACTGATTCAATCTACATATTTTTATATTAGGAATAACGCACAAAAAGGTGAAGCGATCCAATTATTGGCCCTCGACAACGCAAATAAAAACTTAATGTTCGTGTATTTGGGAGGGTGGCAACGACTGCTACTCGGCGGTTTTTCTTTTACATTTTGATATAAAAATAGAATTTTCGTGGAAGAGAAGATGAAAAACTGAACAAAGCGAGTACTTTGGGTTATGTTAAAGTCGTGTTAGTCTTATAAATATCTACATATGTATATAAAAATCAATAACACTTTTCATTGTAATGTTACAACTTAACAACAACGTGGCGTATGTATGTATGAATGTAACTATGATGTATGCATGTGTATAGTTACGGTTGCGCTCCGTCGAATAAATTCATCAGTCGTGAATATACGGTCCTACCATACTTAAGCCTCTTTCATTTAGTCGCCCTCCCAGTACACACTCTTTTTCATGTAAATAACCCTGTAATCTCTAAAAGTCTTTACCGATTTGGATAATTAATTTAGTTTTAAATTATTCGTAGAAGTCCAGAAAAGGTGTGAACGTAGTGACAAATTAAAAAACAAATCTTGAAAAAGTGTAAAATCGACATCCATTCTGGCGAAGCCGCGGGCGACCGCTATAAAATACCCAAAACAATCAAATTGACTGACTTGTCGACCAAAACCAAATCCTTGCTTAATCCTAAGTATTACGATGACTGAGTCTGGACCTAGCGTACAGGGTGATTTATTACTAAAGCAATTTATAATCTTGTAAGTAACGAATCTCCAACATGTATGCTGAAGACAGAAGCATGACTCAATGACCCCTTGATAGATTAAACCCTAGTAACAAGTCACTATGTGGAATAGGAGACTGGCCCCTAACTACATAGGTATTATAACTTAACTAACAAAGAGCGTGTGTTACATTTTATTATCACTTCACTATATATTTTAAAACAAAGTCGCTGTCTCCGTCCCTATGTGTGCTTAAATCTTTAAAACTACGCAACTGATTTTGATGAATTTTATTAATACATAGATAGTGTTATTGAAGAGGACGTTTTATAATTATGATATGACTATAATAATAACATTTATTAAATATTAGAGGAGAAATTCTGTATCAATATTGCACCTGTGCGAAGCCGGGTTTTGGATAAGTGCACCGTTTTAAGAATTACTTATCTATACTGAATATAATACTATAAAGCTGACGTGTTTGTTTGTTTGTTTGAACGAGCTAATCCCAGGAACTACTGGTTCGGATTGATAAATATTTTTGTTTTACCCGTAGTACCCGTAGGAACACATTATCTACGTAAGACACAATGCATTTTCTATTATTTCTTATATACCGGCAGTCAAGTGGTTAATAGAGCATTTATTGAGGAAGGCTTTAAGCTATAAAAAATCACGCTACGATCTGTAGGAGCCGAGCAGCGGGTGAAACCGCGCAAGAGAAGCTATACAGGGTGTAAAAAGACACTTAACGAAGCCGTTAACTACGCATACTGCAGTTCTAACTAAGTAGCTTTACGCTAAAATTATCACTGGGAAACGACGTTTATTTTTAGGTATCAAAAATATAATAATTTTATTGCGCGCAATGTAAAGCAAACGGGCTTCGTGTCATTGCGTTCGTAGGTTCACAGCTTAGCATTAAAACGCTGTAAGTACGTATGTCGACGTTTTACTTCGCAACAACAAAACAATTCTGTAAAATAAAAATCCTACCACGATATAAATATACCGACGAGAAGCACGATGTTTTTTGTGCGGGTCTGCATTTATTTATTACGTACATTACTGTTCGTAACTTCAAATGCGTAATTTATTTAGAAAAATCGAAAATTCAGGTAATGTTTGGTTGGAAAAAGTTTTGTAATAATACTTAGAATTCGATTACGCAAAAAAAATGCATCTTTGGCCTTCAATATCTCGAGAACCCGTGGATCTATGGTCTTAAAGAAAAATGATCCAAATAATGGGTAGAATACGTGGCTTTCGGCTTCGTTAAGTGTCTTTTTACACCTTGTATATGTATAATCTGTGTTACGGTAATCAACACTCTGTAAGTCACGTCACGTGTGTTGAGCGTGACATTTTCCTTGCTCATTAAATCGAGTGGAAGGCTCTGTAAGGAAAACATTAATAGTACAAGCATGAATGAAAATTTTGGGTATACATATGAATCCCTTTGGCCCAGAGCACGGAATTAAGAAAGAATCGTGTAAGCATGGTTATAAATACATGACTATTATTTGATAGTTTAGAATAGCTATAATCAACTTTTAACTACTCTGTACAACTCATCGCCTTTCACTATTTTAAATTATTTTTGTGTTATGTAACTTTTGTGAGACATTTATACCGGGACTCCTAATACAAGCAATCTTTAGTTAAAAAATATAATATTTATGTAATGCCTATTGTAATTGAAATAACGCTTTTTATTTGTATTATAATATATAAATTATTATGTTTAACGGCTTACTTGGGTAATTGTTTGACGAGGAACCTCTACTAGCTTTAAGCCATGTTCAGCAACTCGGAGTTAGCTAACGAGTTGACAATAATTAATCAATTAATAACTGTTTTCGATTAAAGTATTAAATTTCAATTACCATTTCTCTTACTCTTTTGTGAGATAATATATGTATTTTGAGGAAGGATATTATATGTATTTTCACCCCGGATTCTCACGGGTGACTGCTAATACTAAATGGTTCCACTATTACTTGGATATTATTTATTATAAATCAAAGTCAAAGTCAAAATCATTTATTTCAATTAGACCCATACAGGCACTTTTGAACGTCAAACAAAATTTTAAAGATATAAAGCGTCAGTCAGTCGCCCAGTCCTCTTAGTGAAGCTATACATATAAGCTTTACTCTTCAATCACTATGTCTATTCCGTCATCACACATCAGAATCCGTCTCGTAGTTTTAAAGATTTATATAAGCATACATAGTGATATAGGGACAGAGAAAGTGACTTTGTTTTATACTATGTAGGTAGTGATATTATCTCATCCACAATATTATAATTTCTGTATAATTGAACTTCACCCACTTCTTATAGTGAATACAAATCATGTCAGTCTGTTTGTCAAATGTATTCGGCGCTTGAGACATTAGGCGAGGTTGTCAAGTACAGTTCAGTCCTATTGTTTTGTGTGTGTTTATGTCTCGGCTTAGTTTAATCTGTAGAGATTCGGTTACGTTGTTAGCGATAATATATTTTGTAACTCAATATTTTTAAGGAACGTGATGCATAAGTGCTCGTGTATTCAGCAATGAGCAGTATGACAAATATAAGGACAAAAAATTACGTAAGGAGGATAACCAACAAAAAATACAGGATGAATTGAAAAATTTCTTTCTTTTTTGAAAATAGTTTAAAATTATTGCGTTATATGTTCAAAGTACTTTTACGTTTCGTCTTGTGAGCCACGTATATAAGTGACCTGTTATAAAATTTTAATCCCAAAACTTTATTATGGCGCTAAGTTAGGAGTTCTGGGTCAAGCGTAATCATTGTAATGCGGTTCCAGTCTGGTGCAGGAAAAGGAATGGGGTGGTTTTCACCCAGGGCGTGACAGGTCAGATTTTTTGATGATCTTTTAGCACGTCACAAGCTTCTTAAGCTTAACCATCTCTAAACAAATTGATTATTTGATTGACAAGGATTTATATTAAACCTTTGGAAACTTCTAAAGAAACTTTAAATAAGAAGTACATATTTTCGCTTAGTCTTTATAAACTAATATTCTTCCTTTAAGAAATTATAGCCTCATTTCTCCACCTACGTAATTACCGTAGAACCACGGACGATCCCATTCACATTAAAATGCATAGATTAATTAAGTTCTTGATAAACTTGCTTCAAAAGTCTATGAACTTCAGTACAATGTTGCAGAATCAATCACTAAGGTCTAGTGGTCGTCAAAGTTGGAAAGTATTTGCGGTTATGTATATATAAAAGTTTATAAGTTTGTGTGTCTTTGGGGAGCAATGTACTAACGTAATTGTTTGTGTAGGGATAGTTTTTGAACTTTTTACATTATTTTATTTTTTACTTTTTGTGGTGAATGGTTTTAGAGCCCTTTATCGAAAACAGCTACAGTGACATGTAAACGTTTGCAACTGCAGAAAAGTCCATACGAATAAAAACCTCGTATTGTGCTTATGACAATACAATTTTCCTCTCTATCTTATAGTTATATGTCATAGCTAAGTTAAGGTTATGACTGAATCTAGCTATGGCCAAAATGGAATGAACTCTTTATATTCGACCCTACGCTAAACAATAAACTAGAACCACTAAGGAGTGGAATCCCTTACGGCAGTTTTTGTTTCTCGAAGGCTATATAACCTATAGTCAGACTTTTAATTCGATTCCTGATTTGACATTGACCACTGTCATTTTGGGAATTAATGATACCACATATAACAGTGTAGTGATGAACACAAAAATCGATAAACAATCAGTGAATCAGGTTCAGGAAGGCATTCAAAAAATTACGGCTACCGAATGGTCTAAATGTGTATCCCATGTTTTCAAAGAAGAGGAAAAAATGAGTAAGCTAGATATGTTAATTGACAATAAATATCAAAGACACAATTTATAATAAATGTTACATAGAGTAACGGCGATAGCGATACCGATGACGGCGACAATTTATAAAATGTCTGTTTTATTAGTCACGTTCCTTTATGATCACATTTTTATTAATTTCACACACAATTACAAAAGAAAAGTCTCAGATCGTTAATTAATTGTCAAAACTATATTATCGGTTCAGAAATATTTTATTTCCTGATAAACTTAGTTTACGAGAGTAAATTTATAAACGAGAGGAATAGATTCAGAAATATTCGATTTCCACATCGAATAATTTCGCAACGTCACTATTTATTACGTGTCATAACGTTGCAACACTGAAATTGTCAAATCTGGAATGGAATTAAAATTCCGAGTATAGGTGTTTTCAAGGGCTGAGTGAATAGGTTGCTTATGGGTAGGCGTGCTCCATCCTTGGTCAAATCATCGCTTACCACCAGGCGTGATAACGACAGCATGCCTGCCCATTACTAAATAAAAAACACACTCGTAACATTGCGGATACAAAAAGGCTTTCATGGTCTAAAACATTTTAAGTATGGGAGAGTCATGCTTCGGCACGAATGGGTCGGCCCGACCGGTGTGATACCACGGCCTTACAGAAAACCGGTGACACAACCACAGCGTTGTGTTTCGCCGTGTGAGTGAAGTTACCGGGTCCCCAATCCTTCCTCTTCCCAAATCCGTCCCCAATCCCTAAATCTCCCAAATCCCTAATCCCTAAAAGGTCGGCAATGCACTCGTAACTCCTTTGTTGTTGCGGGTGTCCATGGGCCGCGTTGATTGCTTACCATCAGGTACTCCATGTGCTCGTTTGCGGACCTATCACATAAAAAAATAAACATATTAGTTGCCGGATCAAAATTGCTAGACCATCTCTAGTTAAACAGTCAAACTGAGACAAGATTCAGTACATACATGGGTCTACCTAGATTGAGATTGTAGGTCACAAATAATTGATCTAAAACTGAACGTTCCTGTGTTGATCTCGATCGAATCACTTTCGAATCCAGATAAGGCAAAAAGTTTAATTGAATTTTCTTTTCCAACATTTTTTTCACTTTGGAATGGGACAGGGTTAGTACTTCGATAAATGGTAGAGAGACTTGTTTTACGTCGTAAGATGTGTTAAGTTCACCTTTTTTTTATTTCCTTTAGGCACAGACTGAGAGTCGTAGACATGTCTCTAGACGGAATAGCGATTCCATAGAGCGCCTGGTTGTTCAGGGAAAGGTGGAAGGGACAAGACCACGCGGAAGATCACCTGTGCGTTGGACTGACCAGGTTAAATCGGCAGTAGGAACGCGTGTATCGGACTGCACCAGACAGTCTGCCAACAGGGAGAGATGGCGGGAGATCGTGCGGAGAGTTGTGTCCGCCTCAACCACCGATGTGGATGCCTCTACGTGCCCACGACCGCTCTGCCAAGAGCGAAACGATAGAGAAGAAGAAGAGAGTCGTAGGTAAGTTTTTCTAAAACGTCCTTTGCCTAGACTTTTGCAGTGTATAATAAACTAGCTTCTCGCACACGGTTCAGCTCGTGTGTAACGTTGATAAATCGCAAAGCAAGCCTATGTGTTAATCCAGATCATCATCTATCTACGTACCAAATTTCAACCAAATCGATCCAGCCATACATTCTTACATTTATAATATTTGTCTATTCTATTCTGTTTTTTGAACATAAAGAAATATAAACAGATATTGATGGGGACTGGTATGATTTGCCTGATCATGAAAGGATTAATTTAGGAATATTTTGGAATCCCATAAATCTACTGAGCGTATCTGTGCAAATAAATTAAAAAATATGATGGGATAACGTTGTACTTGGTGTACCGTCCAATATTAAGTTATGAGCTGATGGCGGGTTGAAGTATGTAAATGCTTTAAATTTTTCTTTTGTTTTATTTTCAATAAATAACATATCTCGCTTTTTCTATTACTAATTGTAGAAAAAAGTATCGGTACGTTTACGATTTTGTTTACCCACTTTCTTAAGTGTACATATTGTACTTTTTTTAAGTTTGGTTTTTCCTTTATTTTTTGAGGGTAGAATAGATCATCCAATGTCTCTTCCCACGCTGTGTGAGGGAATTGGGTTTGTCAGAGTCCTACTGACTTAGAACAACCCCGTCCCTTCTCCTTTTCTAAGTTCCTGTGCTACCCCAACAAACGTTCTACTAGTTAAGTAATTAGTCTATCCTTTTTGTAATAACAGGAGAGTTTATATGCAAGAAAGGAGTATCTCTAAGCTTTGAATATCAGTGAAACTAGATAGTAAGATTAAACTCTGTAAACCTGTCGCTACTTATACCACAGCTAAAAATGTCCAATACTAACGTATATTACACACGTGCCTCCTCTACCTTCTGAAGTCCTCGTATCTGACGTGATTGCACTTGTTGGAAAATCCATCTAAATATCAATTTATAAATATTAGCTTCAGCCGAATGAACTCCTTACATCCTCAACTCATTTTATACGCAACAGCGTTTTCGGAAAATAAACAGATGGGCGACATTTTCCGATATTTTAACGCTTTATATGTAGAAGATTGGATGTGGCAACAAAAATGTGGCTTTATGTGAGTTCCTCGTTCTAGTTTCTAGTGATACTTATGCCGCCTTCAAATTCTGTTTGCCTGGTATTTGATTCTCTTTGTCAATGTTCTGAATACGATGTGTAGGTATTATGTATGTAAGATAGATGATAAAAATCCTTAATTGCACAAGTGAAATTTGCGTAAGAAATAACACTGAAAGAAACATTCTAACTGACAACTGTTGGGCCATTAGCCCGTCAGGCTACATCTGTTCGCCTGGTTGGAGAATCCGTTGCCTCCTTCCCGATCTTAGGAAACAGTACTTTCTGTTCTCTAAATTACTTGAGACCCACAAACATCTCTTGCTGTCTGTATCATATTTTAAAGGCTTTCAAAGATAATATTTAACATAGCATTAACATTGTTTAACATAAAAATGCCTAATGTCAAAACACGTTAAGATTTATAGACGTGATATTTTGAAGCGGACTGAACGTGAAACCATTAAGCAAAGCGATGGAAGTAACTGAAAAAAAATATAAGATCATTATAATCAGATTTAAAAATCATTGAATAAAAAATATTATGATGTTGTTTACGGACGCGTAATTAAGCAATTTTAATAAGTAATAAATAAATGAAATTTATTTTAGGCTATTATTTTTCAAGGCTATCAGACATACTATTCTTATAAAGTTTTTGATTAAAATATCACTATAAATTATGATTCAATTGAGACTCATCAAAACGAAAGGGAATACACAAAAGGAAAATTTAAATTCCTATTTTATTTTTCATAGTAAAAATTAAAATGTGAACGTTTATGAAGACTTATTGTGTGTATATTTCGCGTTAAAATTACAGAATGGATCGGAGTGCAATTTGGAAAGTAGTTACCAAGTATGGAGTGGAGTCTGGAATAACATATTATAGGCTGCTTATCATCTCGGATCGGATGCCGGCAAACCTGCTGGTAGAAGCTAGTTCATGAATATTTTAAGGAACTGCATATTTATTTAATCTTTTACATTCAGGTAACAATGCCCCAATGAAATTCTAAAAAGAGACCTTATAAACTAACATATACATATACGTTAGATAAGATAATACCTATATATATGTATTTATTTGCCAAAAATACGTGTATGTATATAATACAGTTAGCAAAGAAAACTTAAATCTATGGTAGTGACAATTTACGATAGATACATCGGAATTTTACATCAGAAAGGGAAAAACAAACTAAGAAAAAAGAATCAAGACCAAAAGCCTCACTGAATAATAAAACTACAATTCCGTGTCTGTGTAGAAGTAATTTGATGATTTTCCTCTCGCAAAAAAATGGTTTTCTCTCAATGTCTTCACGGTTTGTCAGTGGCATCTAAATAATCATAGAAAGTACATATAACTCGATAAAAGTCACATAGGAGCTTGCTAGGTTTCGAACTCGCACCCTCGTGCATGAGAAGCGGGCGTCTAACCTCCGGGCCACCAACGTTACACTTACTATTACACTTTCGATTCCTGGCAGGAAATTCCATATTTAATATTTTATTAGGAGCAAAACTATATGGAATTGGGACTAGCAGACAATTAGCACAATGAGTATGCTATAACTTAGGCATCTAGACCAGACTAGGTAATAACTTAGATCGACAGACTAATTTGTATTGGATGTTAGTGTTACATAAACGTATGTACTGCAATTGCGGAAATGTAACGTGATGAGGGTGGATGGAATAGATATGTTTAAATAAGTTTTTAAAGTGTGTAAGAGGCATGTTTCGCTGTGTGAGTGTAGTTGCTGTAGGCCCAATCCTGTATCCTCAAATCCCTTAAAACCCACAAGAGGCAACGTAATTACTACTTTGTTATTGTGAGTGTCCATGAGCGGCGCTGATTGCTTACCATCAGGTAATTCGCCTGCTCGTTTTCCGACCTTGAAAAAAAATCATCATATTGTAATGCGCATACTTTTAGCCAATTCGGTTTTGTATCTATTTGTAGCAAGAAATATTTTTTAACACCACCAGCCGGCTGGAGCCGATTCGGTCTCGATTAATTATCTTTATTAAAATCAACTTTTTGTTTAGACAGGTAGTTTAGTAGGTTATTTCCCTTAAATATATATGTATTTAATTTCGTTGTTACGAATAGTATTTGTTGTGATGCAACAAAAATAAATTAGTTCAACTGTCAAGATAGCATGGAAAGTATTTCCTTTCTTCGTCGTCTTGGTGTTCCGGTATTTTCATGGTTGTATCTACTGTAGATCCTGGTTTACAGTAATTGCAGCTATTTTGGCAGGAGATGGCAGTATTATCCTAATAAAAAAGTCTAGCTGTCGTCTAGGCTATTTTTTTTGTTAAATCGGTTCTTTTATGTCCGTCGGTTCTGATGATATTTTCAGAAACAAGAAATGTCTTCCGATTACGTAGTTGCTTAGGAACTCTCAATCACGTGGACTATCAAAAATCAATATCGAAATTCTCAGTAAAATCTAAGTGCTTTCATAGAATTGAAATGATTATACAAACCGAACATTGTTTTCTAAGAAAGCACTATAGTTTATTCAATAGCTTGTCGGGTTAAATATTTAATGGTAATTGTATTTTCTGCTCTGGTAACACATATCTCGAATAGATTAGAGGTACTCGCGGTTACTTGTGTTAATGACGAATTGTATAGAATTTCGTATCGCTATAATTGTGGTAAGTTAAGAGACAAAATTAAATTAATATTGAATGAATAAAAAGGTTTTTTTGATAATGATTTCTATTTATAGCATAGGTCGTTGTCCAGGTCTATAACCCGAGATAGCTAAGGAGTGGTTTTTTTTGCCGGTGTCTGTGTTTTCCGAAGGAAATAACCTGGATGTCTTTAAGGCCCGAGTGAATAGGTTGGTTATGGGTGGGCATGCTCCATCGTAGGTCGCATCATCGCTTGCCACCAGGCGTGATAGCGGCCATATGCCAGTCAATGACGAAGTAAAAAATAGCTAATGGTAAACAACCGCTTCGGACTGGAGATTAAAGGGAGACAGAGCCAAACTGGTGGCCCCTTCGTTGCCTACTACGAGCAGCATCGACCCTTACTCGATCCCGCTTAACAACCACGTTTTGAGACATGGTCTTTTCACAAAACGGGGTTACTTGTCTGTAATTTTCTATCTCTGTCATCATAAACTTATTTGCTGGAAGGTGTTAGCCAATCCTGGCATCTAGGATCCGCTGGTCAGAGGCCCACGCCGCAAGCCGGGCACTATTCGAGAGCGTGATTTGCAGGGATCCTGGACCTGTTATTTCTGATAATTTTAAATTAAATTTAACTGAGCAAGCGTGATAATGTGACGATGTTTGTGATGTTAATTTAAAAGTTATCATTTAGGGAAAGTCATTTGGTATCCATAACATCGTTTATCGCAAATTTTTACGCACCAAGGTCACTTTGAAACACTTACAGTAAATGGCACAGTTTTGTAACACATGACTGGACATACAACAGACAGACAGCCAGGTTAGAAAAGATTGCACTCTGTCCATTAGTTTTAAATAACATAAAAGTTTAAAATAAAAAATGGTAAGCTTTGTATAACGTACAAAGATGTACTCTATCACTCAAGCT
Organism: Spodoptera exigua; assembly: GCA_902829305.4. Taxonomy (NCBI): domain Eukaryota; kingdom Metazoa; phylum Arthropoda; class Insecta; order Lepidoptera; family Noctuidae; genus Spodoptera; species Spodoptera exigua. Next base: position 11,936,543 of record LR824619.2, on the reverse strand, counting down.
GTCTGTCAGACAGTCTATTAAGTTTTTCTGCTCACCTCACAGGGGAAATCAGGATGAAGATAGTTTTCATTTATTTACAGATTCAATTACTTTATGTGTAGTCGCAGAATGTACCTAATAATTTGAAATAAGTGCGTGCTGTATATTTTTTTAATTTTGTTGGATTTTAACTCGCTGTTGATTATATTATTATAAATCTCACGTTATAGGAGATAGGGTTAAATTTGTTGAAACATTAGCACAATTTTTCGGACACCTTCCAGTATTGGTTGACTTGCTTTGTGTTGTGAATAGTTACTAAACGATCAAATAAGACAATGTTATATATGCAATTGTTCAATCATTCTTTCAGGGAGGAAAACCATTAAATGAGTTCTCTTGCCCTTGATAGGGTGGAAGGGATTGTCAGACTCTGAGCGACTAAAAACTAACGGGGCTCGAAGCCGGGACCCTTATTGCACTTGACTGATTGCGACTGCTTGTCTTGTATGATAAGGTGATAAACGAGCATTTTTATTACCTGGTGGTAAGCAATCAGTGCCACCCAGACCAGGAGCCATCAGTGGGTTGCCGGCATTTTAGGGATGATTTAGGAATTGGGGAGGGATGCAAGAAAGGGACGGATTGTTTTAATACAATATTTAACTTAATTGTAATAAGAATGAGATTCGACTACGCGGTTTTGGCAGTTTAAGATATCATGACGTGCTATATATCTTGTTATTACGTATATCGAAAGAAAATGTTTATCAGCTTTTTCTAAGTAGGTCGGGGTCGGCAAAAGATTGTGCTCAACGTCGGTATATTCCAAGAAGTGACTGTTAGGAGCTCGCTACGACCTAATATGGCTGATACGATATTCTTGCTTGGACGCGTTGCTTAACTTACTGTTATAATTTCTATGACAGTTAAGATTTTACAGTTGAGGGTCCTTTGTACACTGATGTTATAGTTAGGATTGTTAGATGTTTAATGAATTGAAATGTGAATTTATTGCGTTTCGTTTTTCCAAGACTTTACTGTACCTTCAAGTGTAGGATACCAATGTTTTTGCCATGAATCGGCCGGTTCGACAGTTCTACGGCCTTACAGAAAACTGGCATGGAATAATGCTTGCAATGATTTTACGATATATTTAATAATTATTTTAGATAATTGAAGAGAAACAAGTATGAAGTCACAACGTAATAACACATCATATAAAATTTGTAGAAAATTTTCGTTTTTCTCATTTCGAAAACAATCATGGAACTAGTTAGAAATTATTATAATATTTGTTACAAAATGTTTTCTGATATTAGGTAGGTATATCAGAAAACATATCATATCCTTAGTTCGGTCTTAAGAAACCAGTGCAAATTGTAGAGGCTTCCTCTATACGACAAACAAATGAAGGTTTAGCATTGCTGAATTTCAGGCAATGATCTACATGTAAAAAAAAGCCCTTTTGATATTAATTTATTAAAAATGATCATAATTTAAAGCCTTCTTAATAATTTAAGAAAGAAAATGTACCTTTTAATAGACTGTAAATGGAAATTAAAATATTAAGTAGCAATCAGCTGTTAAGGCTCTTAGAGCTTCTCAAAAGTGAACTTCGTCAAGGGCCAAAGGGTTACTTGAAGATCCTTTTCTTGAGATTTTTATTTTGTTTTACGTAGAATTTGTTTCTTTCTTTGTAAGTACGAGTATGTTTTTTTTCATTGAATAAAAACGTTGCCCCACACTTGTATTTTCTCCCGTGTCGTGGGTGCGGTTACAAACATACAATTTCACATACACAAGCCAGCCAGACCAGGAACAACATTTTTATGGATCACACAAAAAGTTGTTCCGTGCGGTAATTAAACCCGCGACACGTTGCACGGCAGCCAGTTGCCCAGCCACCGCACCAACCGTGCAGTCAAACAAAGTCATGTATGGATTTGTAAGCTTGTTTGTTTTCTCTTAACCAAACAAAATAAGTGCCATACGTTAATTGAAAGTGACTCTACTTTACGCTATGTGTAAATAAGGCTTTTTCTTTGTGGAGAGAAACCGTAATTTTGTTTCTCCCGGCCTGTGTGTATGGGTGGGCGACAGGGAGTGTCAGACTCTTACTGACTAAGAACCATCCTATTCCTTCTCGTGCTCAGGTTCGTAGCCGCGTCACTTTTTTCTTTGGCACGGGTCAGCAAGATAAACTTTAATTACCTGATGGTAAGCAAACCGCGCCGCCCAAGGGAACTCGTAATATCAAAGTTACTACAAATGCGTTGCCGGACTGGGAATTTGAGGATTGAGGATGAGGCGAAGGCCTCCGGTAATCTTAATCACACGGCAACGCACAACGTAAATCTTACTTACGTAAGTGAGGCCGTGGTATGACTCGCCCACATTTAAGAACATCTCCCTCATAATTTTCCTTGCACCTGTAAACCTAGAAATTTAATTAAGAAATATATTTCTAGAAAAGTACGAAAGCCATGATGAGGCAATAGAGTAATTTAGTTCAACACAGTACTGACACTTGATCCTTTATGGTGAACTTGTTCTATTTATACGGAAGGCACTGAGAGTCACGTGTTAATTGGTAGGAGGGCGTTATTACAAAGATCCCAGCATAGTATACGTTGGGATCTCCGTCGTTTTTGTTAATATATACATAAGTCTCAAGGTCCTTTGTGAGATCCACAGATTGTTGTTCCAGGTCTGGGCGTGACGTGTATATGAAATTATATGTTTGTAAAAGCACTATGGAACCAGAACAAAATCACACAGAAAAAATATGTCTTAATATAGAGGACGTAGATAAAATTGATTTCCTATTTTACATAAGAAAATTGGCATATTGCAAATGTTGTTTCTTGGTGTCCGATAAGTGTGAAATAAAGCTGATGTTTGAAGGAAGTCTTATTACTGTTGAGATTGGAAAACCGGTCAAGTGTGAACTGGGAATGTCGAGCTTTGTAGATAGGTCTCTGTACATCAATAGTGTTGCGTATTTGTATTGCTTTTACTTGGCAACAATCAATAAAGAGCAATGACCTTGTTAGTTTGAAATAGTAAATATGCCTTTTATTTATTAGAGTGCTAAAAATGTTAACCAAGAAGGCTCAAAACAAAAAGCAATCGATCTGTCTACTATAAACTGGACACAATTGTAGGTATAGGTGCTATGTATAGCTGAGAAAAAAAAGATGAAAAACAAAAAAAAATCATGAAAAAGGATATCAGAAAAAAAGGGAAATGGAAAAAGGAAGGCTTTTAAGTGTGCGGAGAGCTATGCTTAAGCACAAATAGGCCGGCTCGATCAGAGTAATATCACGGCCTCTGAGAAACCCGGCGTGAAGCAATATACTTACATTGTTTTTCGCCGTACGAGAGAGATTATCTGAGTCTCGATCTTCTACCCCATCTCCAATCATCAAATCCTCTTTCCTTAAAGCTCTGGTATTACAAGTATCTATAGGTGGCGCTGATTATTACCATCAGGTATTCCGTTAGCTCCTTTGCAGACTTATGATAAAGAAAAAGAAAAAAGGGACATCAAAAAAGTAAAAGGAATTGCATATTTTGTAATGCTTGTGTATCAATAAATTTGTGCAGAATTAAGGTTGGGTAAGTAGAACGGTGTATGCACAGATTAGGAGGATTTACCAGAGGGCCTACAAGTATCAAGGTTTGGTACCTACCCTTCTGATGGAGCTGCGAGTTCGTGGTGTATTGCAGAAAAGTTTAAGCAGAAGACCCATTTGTTTATTTGTTCACTAACTGCAACTTAATGTGTTCAGAAAGTCATACAATTTGTACATACTTCCTCGTTTTTCAATTGCAATTTCTTGTAGCTGACTGGAGTGTTACGTTGGCGCACTGCTCATGAATAAGGGAGTCAGTTGTGGCTTGAAACTAGTACAGCTTTTCTCAGTTCAATCACGCGAGCTTGTCGTTATTGTCAGTTTTAGTTATAGTATATGAACATTCTAGAATGTTCTTAATATACAGGGTGTAAGGGACAGCCTTCCGCAAACTGATAGGGTGGATTCAGTATATCATCTTAAGTTGACCGGTACATGAAATTATTTCAGGAACGTTATGGGAATCCAATTAAACCGATTCAAACCTACCTAAACTACGTTTAAAGTCAAGTCAAAGTCAAAGTCAAAATTATTTATTTCAATTAGACCCATACAGGCACTTTTGAACGTCAACACAACTTTAAAGATACAAAGTGTCAGTCTGTCGGTCAGTCCTTTTAGTGAAGCTATTCGCTCGTTCCAAAGTGTAGATTCCGATGGAGAAGAACGAGCAAGAAACTCCATGGTTACTCTTTTAAAATCAGTGTCACATAAACATTCTTTGATACATTATTTAGTTAGTTTGAATATGTGAGAACAGTGTAACGCGTGTATACAGAGAAACATAAAAAGAAAATAACCTTAAGGACAATAGACAGTCCGGAGCTGACCAGTCCCAATTGACGGCGCCCGTTCACGAGCATGACACGTACACCAGCATCGCCCAACTCAACCATAATATAGGGAATCGAGCGATCCAGTGACCGTGCCACCGCCAATGTGACCTTTGAGTGAGCATGACAACTCCAAGCTGACATATGGACCGACATTCTGCTAGTCTAACTAATTTTAATAGGTTACAGGGCACTCACATTTACAAATTTATCAAGTTTAACAATAAAAATAGCATGGTTACAAATTTACAAAATCTAAGAACTTCCGTTCAAGCAAAGATCCACTGGAACATTATTTATATTCGTGTAGGTATATTATCCTGTGGAGCAGGACCAGCCCGTCTCCAAGCATCCTTATCCTCAATATAATCACTCAGTTTGTAATATGCTTTTTTACACAAAGTTTTCTTTATACATAATTTAAAATTTCTTTCATTTAATTGTTGTATTTCGCCTGGGATTTTGTTATAACACTTAACGCTGAATCCCATGAACGACTTGTGTACCTTTGCCAATCTAAATAATGGCTGACACAATCTATCTCTATGTCTAGTTTGGTAATTATGTCTGTCTGATACCTTATCAAATAATATTAAGTGTTTCCTAACATACATTATATTTTCATAAATAAACTGACCGGGCACAGTCATAATATTGATCTCTTTAAATTTATCTCTAAGAGATTCGCGAAGCCTTAGGTTGTAAATTGCTCTGATTGCACGCTTTTGCAAGACAAATATAGACTCAATGTCAGCAGCCTGTCCCCACAACAAGATGCCATACGACATAATGCTATGAAAGTAGCTGAAGTACACCAGTCTTGCAGTGTCCACATCTGTTAGCTGTCGGATCTTCCAGACAGCAAATGCTGCAGAACTCAACCGTCCTGCCAGAGATGTGATATGGGGCCCCCATTGTAGTTTTTCATCTATGGTTATACCCAGAAAAGTAGTCTGTTTTACAAATTCCAATTTCTTGCCGTTTAATAATATGTCACATTCGTTACTTTTTACATTTGGTAAACTGAATCGTATACACTTTGTCTTTTTGTCGTTTAGAACTAAATTATTAACTGTAAACCAGTTATGAACCTTCGTAATAGCATTATTTACTTCGTCATAATTATTTGTCCGTCTATTTATTTTAAAAATCAACGATGTGTCATCAGCAAATAATACCATTCCCGGTTCTCGCTGAAATAAATGAGGTAAGTCATTTATGTAGACCAAAAATAGGAAAGGACCTAATATCGAGCCCTGTGGTACGCCCATAGATATGCTAGCACCCTGAGAATTAACTTTGTTTACCTGTACTTTAAGCTGCCTATCCTGGAGGTATGATTTTAATAAATTGAGTGAAGCCCCTCGAATACCATAGTGTTCCAACTTTAGCAACAGTGTCTCGTGTTCGACGCAATCAAAAGCCTTGGACAGGTCACAAAAAATTCCAATAGCGTCGTGCGACTCCTCCCACGAGGCAAAAACACGCTTAATTAAAGTTACACCGGCGTCAGTTGTGCATCGACCTTTGGTGAACCCATATTGTTGATCATGAAAGATGGAATTCATGTTAAAGTGACGCAGCATCTGAGAAAGCATCAGCTTTTCAAACACCTTACTAAGCACCGGTAAAATAGATACCGGCCTATAATTATTAGGATCGGTATCATCGCCAGATTTAAACAGTGGAACTACTTTGCTATGTTTCATCAAATTTGGAAAAACTCCCTGATCTACACTTCTATTATAAATTAAAGCTAAATGAGGCGCTATAGCTTCTATAAAAGCCCTACACACTGCAACAGACATTCCCCAGAGATCCTCTGTAGACTTAACTTTAATGTCTTTAAACGCCTTTATTACTGATTGGGGGTTTGTGTACTGAAATTGGAAATCAGAACGGCATTCTTTAATATTTCTTTTGAGAAGACTACTTTAAATAGGAAAGCACTGGTAAGTGGTAGCGTCTCGTTACGTTAGCGAACCAATTCCAAAATCCACGTAGGTTTTGGTCTTCCGGCGCCTTTTTGTCTGGGAACAATGGGCTGGTTTTCTAGCAAGCGTAGATAGGCACCAGTAATTATCCTGGAGTCTGATGGATGCCGACGGTCAGGATACCTACACTACTACACATTATCATCTCCCCATAATCACGCGCGCTAAACGTACCTAGGTAGTAATTTCGCACAATTTCTACAACAAAACTTCACTACACTTCCTATAACTAATAAAACTTAACAACACTACTTACAACAAAACTTTTAAGCCGAATGCGCGAGCGATCCGTGCCGACACACGCTCGCGGTACACAAACAATAACATCGCAGCAAGGCACAACGGCGACTGCATGTGATGAGACACACACAAACATAAATCTGTTGTTGCCAATTACACGAAAATTACAAAATTTCGGGAAAAAAAAATTATCCATGGTCGTAAATTATCATTCCGTTATTTTTTGTAGAGAAATGAATTGATTAAATCAATTTAATTCCAATTTCATTGTTTAATAAATTTAGAATAATAAAAGTGCAGTGTGATAGAAAGCTGTGCTTCCATTCCAGGGAGATAACCAATTAAATTACTCAAAAACCCCAATCATTAAAAAGGTTTCTTCTGGCAATATTGTTAAGCATAAACTTAAATTGAAAAATAATACAGATAACCTGTTGTCATTGTATAGTCAAAATGTTCAGGGCTTAGCATCAAAAATCCTACAAATTGAATTGTTTTTAGAAAAGTTCCAATATGACATTATTTGTATAACTGAACATTGGTTAAAAGATTATCAAGTAGAATCAATTAACTTCAATAATTATTGTGTTGGCAACTATTATAGCCGCAAAGAAATGATACATGGTGGTAGCTTGATTTTAGTAAAGAATTCAATAAAATATAAAGAAAGGCAAGACATTGCACTGCTATCAATTGAGCACTCAATAGAGTTGTCCTGTGTTGAACTGGATAGGCATATTGTAGTATGTGTTTATAGGCCTCCTAACATACAGAATTTAAATATATTTTGCTCAGTAATGGAAGATGTATTACAGAAAACGTGTTCTAGTAATAAGTATACAATAGTATGTGGCGATTTTAATGTTGATCTCTTAGAAAACAACTCTTATTGTACAAACTTATTAGGTCTTTTTAAATCTTTTGATCTGTCTAATATATTCCTTGAGCCTACCCGAGTAACATCCACCTCGGCAACTTGTATAGATAATATTTTTTGTAACTGTGATTATTTACATAATGAAATTGTAAACAGATTACCATCTGATCACAGTGGGCTAACAGTCAACTTTAATACTTTTAAAACTGTGGCAACTAAGGAAATTATATTCAGACAGATAACAAACAAAAAAATTGAGTCATTAAATAAAAATTTAAAACATAAATTATGCAGCCCATTACAAGACAATGAATGCCCGAGTGAGATCTATGCTAACTTATTATCCATCATAAAAATACAGTTCGACAAAATGTTCCCTTTAAAACGTAAAAATATCCAGTGTAAATTTTTATTCTGTGACTGGGCTACACCAGGCATTCGTATAAGTAGAGAAAAGTTATTTGAGCTATATGGCATGAAACCATTTAATAAAAGTGAGGCTTTTCGTAGGCATGTCTCCAAATATTCAAAAATATTTAAATTAGTTTGTAAGCATGCTAAATCACTCTATATTAGCAGTAAAATCCGGACCGCGGAAAATAAAATAAAAGCTACCTGGAGTATAATTAATAATGAAACAGGTAGAAACAAATCTAATAAGACAGAATTTAATTTAAAAACCGAAAAGGGATTTACTAGTACAAATTCATTAGTTGCCCAGGAATTCGAAAATTTCTTTAAAAATATTCCCATCAAAACTACGGAAACGTTGCAATCATCTCCAGCACTTGCGGTCGAGCTTCTCAGAAGTAACGTCAAAGAATGTCCTGCGGACTTTAGGTTTAATCATACAAACCCCCAGGAAGTAATAAAGGCGTTTAAAGATATCAAAGTAAAGTCCAGTGAAGATCTCTGGGGAATGTCTGTTAGAGTGTGCAGGTCTTTTATAGAGACTATAGCGCCTTACTTAACTTTAATTTTTAATAAAAGTGTAGATCAAGGGGTTTTCCCGGATTTAATGAAACATAGTAAAGTAGTTCCATTACTTAAATCAGGTGATAGCACAGAACGCAATAACTATAGGCCGGTCTCTATTTTGCCAGTGCTCAGTAAAGTGTTTGAAAAGTTGATACTTACTCAAATACTGCGTCACTTTAACGCGAATTCTATTTTCCATGACCAACAATACGGGTTCACTAAGGGACGTTGCACTACGGACGCAGGAGTATCGCTTATAAAACAAGTTTTCAAATCGTGGGAAAAAGCACAGGATGCCATCGGAATATTTTGCGATCTTTCGAAGGCTTTTGACTGTGTTGAGCACGAAACGCTATTACTGAAGCTGCAACACTACGGCATTCGGGGGGTATCCCTAAATTTATTAAAATCATACCTTCTAGAAAGACTTCTTACAGTACAAGTAAACAGAGTAAACTCCCAGGGTGCTAGCGTATCTATGGGCGTACCGCAGGGCTCAATATTGGGTCCATTCCTATTTTTGGTTTATGTCAATGACCTGCCCCATTTATTCCAAAGTGAACCGCATATGGTATTATTCGCTGATGACACATCCTTGATTTTTAAATTAAATAGACGATCAAATAACTATGACGACGTGAATAATGCCTTAACGAAAGTTCATAATTGGTTCACAAAAAACAACTTAGTACTTAATGATAAAAAGACGAAATGCATTAGATTTATTTTGCCAAATGTTAAAAGTAACGTATGCGATGATATATTATTAAATGGTCAGAAACTGGAATTTGTAAAGGAGACCACATTCTTGGGGATTACTGTAGACGACAAGCTGCAATGGGGGCCCCACATTAGATCTCTAGCAGCCGAGCTCAACCGCCCGGTTGAGCTCGGCAGCTTATGCTGTCTGGAAGATCCGTCAGCTAACCGACGTAGGCACGGCACGACTAGTGTACTTTAGCTACTTTCACAGCATCATGTCGTATGGAATTCTGTTGTGGGGACAGGCATCCGACGTTGAGTCTATCTTTATCTTACAAAAGCGTGCAGTCAGAGCTATCTATAACTTAGGTCGTCGCGAATCTCTCAGAGAAAAGTTTAAGGAGATCAACATTATGACCGTACCATGTCAATATATTTATGAAAACATTATGTATGTTAGGAAAAACCTACAGCTATTTGTAAAAGTATCTGACAAGCATGACTATCTTACTAGACATAGAAATAGATTAAGTCAGCCTTTATTTAGATTAGCAAAAGTGCATAAGTCGTTCATGGGATTATGTGTTAAATGTTATAATAAAATCCCAACTGAAATACAAAATCTTAATGAAAGTAAATTTAAATTATGTATAAAGAAAGTATTATGTAGGAAAGCATACTACAAACTAAATGATTATGTAGAAGATAAAAATGCTTGGAGGGTGGCTGGTTTGACTGCACAGGATAAAAATTGTTAAGGTTAAGAGGAATTTTGATCTCAATTATTAAATTATTCACCATGTTGTTGATTGTTGATAAACTGGATTTTTGTAAATGTGAGAGCCCTGTAACTTATTATAATTGAGTTAGACTTATAGACTTATAGTATATTGGTACTTGTGTCAGTTGGGAGTTGTCATGCTCACTCAGGAGTCTCATTGGCGGTGGCACGGGCACTGCACCCTATAATATGGTTGAGTTGGGAGGTGCTGGTGTACGTGTCATGTTCGTGAACGGACGCCGCCTATTGGGACTGGTCAACTCGAGACTGTCTAAAGTTGCTGTCCCTGAGGGTTATTTCTTTTTCGGATACTTTGGTTAAACACTAGTGTTACACTGTTCTCACATAATGGAGCTATCTAAATTATGTAACAATGTATTGTAAAAAGTGATTGAAAAAGAGTAACCATGGAGTTTCTTGCTCGTTCTTCTCCATAGGAATCTACACTTTGGAACGAGCAAATAGCTTCACTAGAGGACAGACGGACAGACTGACACATAAAGTTAAACCTGATATCTTTTTTGCTTGACGTTCAAAAGTGCCTTTTTTGGTCTATTTGAAATAAAGAATTTGATTTGATTTGATTTGATTTGATTGTGTTTAATTTCTGGCTTGACTATCAATTCATGGCTATTGTGAAGCCATGTAAAAATCTGTAAGTAGTTTAAAAACTAGCCAGTAATCGCTTGAAAAGAACAATCAATTAATAAATTAGGTAGTATTTGTAAATGCTTTAAAATTAAAACTAGACTAATCTTTATTTATTTTTTATTCAATTTATGTGTGCGACAAGATTTTCATTAATTGATTAATGAAAATCACATCAATGTAATTATGAATGCAAAGGATTTCTCAAGTTTTAGATAAATTTCGATAGTTCTAACATTTTCGTTTACTACCTGAGGTAACAAAAGTTAAAAGTTGGCAACACTGGTTCAATCGGGAAAACGCGGAGGCCGGGCGGCAGAAAGGGACGCAGCTATTCTGTACGTTGGACGGGATCGTAGGTACCTACGGCGCGGCGATCGGCGCGGTGGGCGCCGTGGCCGCTGCGCCGTGACCGCGGCGCGGTGAGTTCAAACGACTCTAGCTAGGTAGAAATTGAACAGCTGATTTCATGCGTAGTTCTTTAGAGAATTCACACAACCATTGCGTATTTTTTTGTTTTAGCTGTGTTATTTACATTAATGTTATTCTTCATACAGAGAATGTAATTATACATTGAAATAGAGGTGTAGGAACTGGAAAAACGAAAAAATATTGAATATTTTCCAGAAAGAATTTTCACTGGATTATGATTCAGAATAAGGAGCTGATTGCACCCTGTTAATTTGTGGAGGGCTGTCCCTTACATCCTGTATAACAGTAAACTAATAACTATTTAATAAGAATTCGGCACATAACTGATGAAATGTGACTCTAATATTGTTGGTAAATAAAGATGAGCACCTAGGCCAGATCGTCAGGGTTTTAAATACCAAATGTTATATTAATGTATTTTTATTATAACTTTCGTGAGACATTCTAAATTAATTATTATGTTTTCGGCTTACTCACGTAATAATTTGACGAGATACTCGACTAGTTTCAAGCCATGCTAGAGGACCATATTCATGAGCAGCATTCCGCGACACGCGGCGACTGTCGCGCTGCTACTGCGACAGTACTACATAATAATTAATGTTATATAAATGGTTTAAGTCTGGCGTAAAATTGTATGTAGTAAGCTTACTGCTATTTTCCTGCCTCGTGTCACGTTTGCAATATTAATAAATACGCCCTCGCTATAAACTTCCTATTGCTGTTACTAAATTGTTAACTGTAAACACTTCATTATAAAATTACGTGGTAATTTATGTACATTGAATTCTATTATTAAATCTGTTAAGTTGATTTTGGAATAAATATTTGTGTGGGTATCAGTTTGTTGTGTTAATAAATGGGAAGTATTTTAAGACATGTTTCATATAAGTGTTACTAGATATATTTTTGTTACAGCTATATAAGAACTTACATGTACGTTTCTGCTTTTAAGTATTTTATCAATTAATATTTTTTTTGGTATTTTAACGCATTTTCTTAAATAATATTACATTTTCGACGACTTTACTACTGCTATCCGGATAACTGCACAGCATTTAATTGGACGTATTTATGCAACACAGAATCAACCCACACAATGACAGTTTTGAGTAAAAGCAGTTTTTGTCTAAATTTTGTATAGAGTAAAATTATCAGTAATTTTAATTAAAGTTTCTTTATATTATTGTAAAAAATAGTTTGTTCTGTGTATACAAACCTAATATTGATGAAAATATTTAATATTTTTAATAATAATTCAATAAAAACTCGTTGGTTCCTTTTTACAAAACTATCTTTGTGTGGATTGGTTCTTTATTAACTTATTATACTGCCATAATTATGTAAGAAAAAAAAATTAAAACACCATTTTTTTAACGTATCCATTTATATTTGTAAAATAAAAATCAATCTTAAATGTCTAGAATTATATGAAATGTGAAAATGCTTAGAACTATATACCAAACTGCTCAAAAGTAACTTAATCTAAATCCGTTTCTAGTTCAAAATCCGGTTGACCTGAAAAACCGTCAATATCGTCTTCTGTATCCTCATTTCCAGTAAGTTTTACATAAAAATCATGTGAGTCTTGCGGAATAAGGTGTAGCATACTTTTTAAATCTTTTAATTTAGCGTCAGGGACAGGTTTGCCTGTTGGCCAAAGTGGCGCCATCAACGCTTTTGTTATAAAATATTGTCTTCCGCGAACATTTTTTTTTATGTCCACTACCTTAAATTCTTCATTCAAATCAGTTTTCATGTAAATTTTGAACATTTCATCCTTTTTAATCATTATTTCTTTCGTATGAAGCCATGAAACTTTCTCTCCATCTACCGTTTTCTTTCTGTTGATTATATTCTTTTCTAATTTTAATGAGGACAAGAAGTCTTCATTTTTCATCCTGTGCACATGCATTGGATTGGTTTTTTTACAAGTTTTCATAACATGAATATAATCATCCGGTGTATAGAGCCTCTGTTGACGTTTTAAGGCACATTCTATTTTTCCAAAATCTGTATCATTTGGGAGGAAGCTATGTCCTGATTCTAAGAATTTTATATTTATTTGGTCTAAAGATGGGTGTTCATTCAACATAGCTTTCAGCATTAATATCAATTTTATATTGCGATTCTGACCTCCACACGAATCACTCCATAAAATCAAAAATTTCACATTGTCATCAAGCCTTTCGGTAATGTGTTTGATTAGACAAGACCCCACCTCTTGAGCACCTCTTCCAGCTTCTCCTTCTACCCATACATTACAGTGAGCTTCGTCTTTGCTTCCTGTATGTATACCTAAATTGTATACCCACAGTTGTCTTTTGTAAAATACGATATTAGTGGGTATGCGCGGTAACGGTAAAGTTTTTTGGAGATCGAAAGTAAGAGTTTCGACGGTGGGATTATTTTTAGCTAGTTCCATGTCAGTTCTCAACTGATTTTGTAAGCTTTTTGCCATTTCCTGATGCGCTGCTCGTTTTAGTATAATGTCACCTCTATTTTCTTCCGACAACACAAGAATTTGACTTTCAAAAAAGTCACACTTATTGCACGTATCTTTCTTGAGAGGCTTGGTGCGCAGGTTAAATTTTGTATAAAATAATTTATTGACTTTTGCAGCAGACAATAATTTAATGTCGGTGGATTTCGCTTCATTGCTGTACAACTCGTATATTTTTGATAAAGTCATGTCAGGTCTCAGAAACTTAGCCCCTTCTGTTTCTTGTCGACGATAGTGAGATATATATGTCGGCAACTTTTTTATCAGGTTAATCACGAACTCCTCGCTTTCAGGAGGCGTTCTATTGAAACCCCCATGTAAACCACGATTATCAGTAATGCAACTGTCTGATCGCATCTTACAAAGCGACGTATTAATTCGTTTTGCCGATGTCTGCAATGTTTTGACAAACATATCTCTACAAACTGATACGCCATCTAGAAAATATTGGCGTGAATAAGACTTTTTCTTCGAAACTTGGGTTTTATTGTCAGTTGCAACGTAATGCCGCTTCACAGGCTGTTCGTTTATTAAAGCAGTTAAAAACATATTTTGAGCATTATAAGATCCTAGGGAATAAAACTTCTTAAATTGAGCCAATCTCTTTTCTACTGAAATATTTTCATGGCACTTTTTTAGGCAATTGCATTCATAATCTATAAATTCTTTAGGACTGACAATCTTTTTCTTAGAGTTGACATAGGACAAATTTGTATACTTACGTTTCTTCCTTTCTTCCCGCGATATACCACCATATTTTGGCTTTCTACCTCTTTTTGGCCGTCCCGTAGGCTGTATTACGCGTAAACTATCATTATTACCATTACCATTGTCAGACTCTAAAACAAATGCCATCTCACTATCGTCATGCATATTTTCCTGTTGAGCATTTAGAGGACCTAAATTAATTAATTCTATTTGACAATTAGCGATCTCGTTAATCCTGTGATCTGTTTGGTTGATTTCTGCATGTGCAGTACCAGTTATCAATGAAATTGAATTATTAGAACTATCACCACTCGAGCCATAATTCTCAAAAGCACAATAATCGGGATCTTTAACCGAATCATCGCTATCAATAAATAATGGAGCATCGCCACTTTTCAAGCTTGTTATCGATGAGGTGTCAGATACGCCTTCAATATTCAGATAATAACTATTAATTTCTCTTGAATCAGCTAAAATATTAAACAAAGACGCCGTTTCTGGAGACATAGAAGGAAGCGGTGATACAGTTTTATCAGCAAGAGTTCCAATAAGTTTTTCCGAAGTAAATGTTTCTGCAGAAGTTGCATTATTTCTAGCGGTGACTGGGCATGGGGTCAGCGGTGAGTACGGAGGTGGTTCTATGCTTTTTTCAGCAGTTTCTATTTCATAAGTTGCGTTATTTTTAGCGATGACTGGGCGTGGGGTCAGCGGTGAGTATGGAGGTGGTTCTATG
Source organism: Spodoptera exigua (assembly GCA_902829305.4). Taxonomy (NCBI): domain Eukaryota; kingdom Metazoa; phylum Arthropoda; class Insecta; order Lepidoptera; family Noctuidae; genus Spodoptera; species Spodoptera exigua. The sequence goes on along the minus strand of LR824619.2, from coordinate 11,921,497 downwards.
CTTTTTTCAGCAGTCTCGATTTCATAAGTGTCAACAGGGCTATGTGATGTTTTATTTTCCTTCACAAAATTTGTAGCTGAAGACGGAACAGGAGACAGAGGACTCTGGGAAACATCAGCAGAGACTGTAAGTAATTTAGCAGGCAAATTAGGATTGGATATAGCTCCATCACCGCAAGCCGTTTTTTCATGCAAACTGTTAAATTCACCATGCGTACTCAATTTTCCTCGTTTTTGCAGCAAACCTAGAATAATAGCCCGCGTTTAATCACAAATTGCTCATTTGAACATGCCTATGAAACAACAATTAGCAAAAAAGGCGTTTAAAATTATGATATATAACATAAACAGTACCTACCTGAAGGAACCTGGATTGGGCTGCTTGGTCTGGAGTTATCATAAAAATCTGAAAAAGGAATAATATATATTAAACTGAGTAAGGGACTACTAACATAACTACCATTATTATAATTTACTATTATTATGTATCAAGAAACCCGTTTGACATATCTGTGCAAGGAGCTGAACTTTTAAAAAATCAATTTGGTTAAAACATTATTATTTAGTTACAACGGTACAATATATTACAAACATTACTAATAAAAAAGTTTTAAGAAACAACCAAACCAAAACTTTTACAACCTCAAAATTATTTATTATTTACGTACCTTGATTATCATTCTCTTTGTCATCTGAATAGTTGAGGCAGCTAGAAATCATATTTTGAATCCTGGTGTTTACTCTCTTCATTGTTGGAAACAGTAAATCAATTTACTAATAGAAAATGAAATTGATTATTTATGCATTACACGACGTGAGACGTAGACGTACCGAGATCTCCTGTTTTTTGGTACAGTGTTGCCACTGTCAATCAATATACTGACCTACTATTCAGTTTAAAAATAGTTGCTATATTCACTTGAAAATTTACCAGAATAAACATTAATAATAAGTATTATTATATTTAGAAAATTAAGTGAATTACAATAATGTATACCTACGATCGGCTTACAATCGTTATGAGTAACTTTAAAATTTATTTTACAAGAAGTTTAAAACAACATGATTTTTCAGATGTTGTAAATAAACTTATATCAACAAGGAACCAAATAATCTGAGTCTTTGTAAACGTGCAGAAATACGCCTATTTTAATACGCAAACAAGAACCAATCCGCATGGTTCTACTAATTTGACTAAAAAATTAGAAATGAAAGGAATCATGTGGTATGAGTCTTATTGAAAAAAACAATTTTAACTATTTTTTAAAATCATTGGGTAACCATGGGGTATGGTTCTTGTTAGTTTATTGAATAACTGCGGTTATGTTGGTTGATAACTTTGTCATAGAATTGTTTTGATCTGTCAAAGTTGTCACATCATTTTGATCTTTACAGGGTCGATAGAAGACTTATTTTTGAAACGTTCTATGTCCTTATCTCGATTTTGGTATAGGTGTGGATTGGTTCCTGTTTGCATAAATACGTCCAATTCTCAGTTGGCACAGTGGCCAGAAACTGGCCAATGTGCAATGTATCTCAGACTCGATTCACGCACGGAATTGCACTTTCTGTTTCACTAATTGTTGTTTTGGGCCTGGGTGTGTTGTGTATGATGTTTGTAGACGCACATACTAAACGGGAGAAAATCCTAAGGGCCGCGATTTTTTTTAAGTATTGATGCTGTTGACGATCCAAGTAATAAAATCTAGTTTGAGATCATGTTAAAGCTTCAAAAAAGAACGCATTTAGTTAAGTGATCAGTTAAACGGCTTTCTCTTTGCATAAAATGGAACAACTGATGTTCTAACTTCTTAAAAAATTGCAATACCACACGTCTGAACTAATATCTCACTGAAAATTCACCCCTATGTCATTCGAAATTAAGCATAATCCTAAATGATGTATTATAGTTATTAAAGTATACCATAGTTAGCAACACAACGAAAAGAAAGCCACAAACTTATATTACAAGTCCACAAAACTTCTAAGTTCTCTAAGAAAACCATTATTTTGTTTCGTGTTTCTACTTGTGTGGCTCTCTTGGGTGTTATCTGGACTTTAACAGATAAATATATGCTTTTAAGATTCTTTTTCGCTTCACATAAATAAATATTATGTATCACGTATTGTGGGTAATAAATGTCATTTAGGACGTTCGAGATAATGTGTTACTTGCAAAGACTTTTAGGTAATATTTATTTTTATTTATTACGCTCTCTCAAAAATCTGATAGACTACAACGAGTTCAGAATATTGTCCACTTATTCGATACTCGTATTTGTTTTTGTAAATTAGCAGTCCTTTGTAGAATATTTATAGAATAGTTCGTTCTTAAATATTGTAACTACAACGCTCGTGCTGGCTGGCTGGCTACTGGCTCGTTCCTGTTTTGCGTGGGATGGTAGGGTGTTTCAGACTCTTAAAATCTACCCGTTACTTTTCCTACTACCAATTTATAATATTACGCCTGGCCCGTCAACCCCGGCTGGATATCAGACCTAGTGGGCCACATCTGTGTAGTATGAGGTGTCTAATTGCTCCTTGAACGTGAACATGAAACGCTGCACGTCCGTTTTTTTCTGAAGCCCATATAAAAATTTTGCCTATTAGACTGCACGGTTGGGGCGGTAGCTGGGCTAGTGGCTGCCGCGCAACGTGTCGCGGGTTCGATGCCAGTACGGAACAATTGTTGTTCCGGGTCTGGCTGTGATGTGTATGTGAATATGTATGCTTGTTAACGCACCTACGATACAAGAGAAAATCCTAGAGAGAGGCAACGTTTTTTTTTGTAAATAAAAATAAAAGTTATTGGCAGAACTTAATTTAGTTTTACCGAATAAGAGGGTTAATATATAAAGTATTATATAAAGAATGCTTGAGTAATTTTCAGTTTCGTAAATTAGTAGGTAAATTATCTTTGAAGTACCATTGTGTCTAAATTTGTACAGAGATTGGTATCGAGACCGGTAGTTCTAAATTAAGATTTCCGAGTATGTCCGAGTATTGTTCTCGAATGCGGGTCCTTAAAGGTCCAGGAGCAAGAAAAGGAGCGCTTTTACCTCGTCATATTATAGTAGTTTATGGCGTATATTTTAAGTGTAGTAAATCAAACTGTCACAATATGATAGTATTAGTAAGATAAAACGTATAGATACTAAAATATGATGGACGTCAAATATATCTAATATTTCTAAAATTATCTAATTTTTTTCATCATCATCATCATTATCAGCCTGTTGTCGTCCACTGCTGGACATAGGCCTCCCCAATTGCACGCCACTGAGCTCGATGTTCTGCTCTTCTCATCTAACCACTTCCAGATCCACCAATTTAGAGTCGCGCAGCGAGCTATGGAAAGGGCTATGCTTGGAGTCTCTCTCAAGGATCGTATTCGAAACGAGGTGATCCGACAGAGAACAAAAGTTATCGACATAGCCCAAAGGATTAGCAAACTGAAGTGGCAGTGGGCAAGTCACATCTGTCGAAGACCCGATGACCGATGGAGTAAACGTGTTCTAGAGTGGAGACCACGTCTAATCAAACGTAGTGTAGGGCGCCCTCCAGCTAGGTGGACTGACGACATCCGCAGGGTGGCTGGCAGTGGATGGATGTGATTTTTTTTTAATAAAAATAAAGTGGAGCGTGTTCTAGGGTCGACACTGATACGCACCTACTTACTGTACATTTTTTTTATTTCGTGTATTGTTATGAATATATATTATGTTCTGTTGTTATGTATGGAAATCAGCTCCTTGAGTATATCCCTCGTGACAATTTGTCACAATGTCAATTTTTTAATGACCATCTCAATAAGAAACTACATTGAACAGGTTCTTACCTTAACTAAATTTCCTGTAAATCCTTTTGCCAGGTAGTTCTAATGATAGTTCAAAACAAACTTCGGTAATGGTTTCACGTGTAGTTGTTTCGGTAACTTCAGTATTGTTTTGTTAGTACTAAGAAAGTCATTTAAGACTAGTGAGTGCAGTTTAAAACTTAGATAATTGGGTTAAACCCATTAGGGTTAGTCATTAAGAGGATTTTTTAAACAATAAACGACAAAACATCAGGTTTTCCACTTCCTGAAGACAAAAGATTTTAAAGGTTACATTCTCTTTTGCATATTTCATTATGAGTTCTCATGCCACATACAATTTCTAGCTTCGAGCGATAATTATCGATCGCAAAAGGTTTACAAAGTCACCTACTTTTCAAAGTTGTTTTTAAAATCCAATTTAAGTAATTAGTGGTACTTCAAAGTCGAATTCAAGTCGATTATTCCAAAAATATTTAAACAACTATAGGCACTTTTGTACAATAAATAAAAAGTTCAACTTTGTGTAAGTATGTCAGTCTGAGCCCTGTCCTCTTGTGAAGCTATTTGCTCGTTTCAAAGCGTAGATACCTGTGGAGAAGAACGAGCAAGAAACTCCATGGTTACTCTTTTTCAATCAGTTTCACAAGTTTGACTTGGCCCGACCGACCAATGTATTAATTGAAAAAGTTTTGCTAGTTTCGGACTCCATTTTAAATATATTTTTTACCTAAATATTATTCAAAAACTGGGGCAGAGTAAATATTTTCCTTCAAACTCCAAAGAGTTAAGATCATAAAACTATAAACTCTTTACTCTAAAACTTTCCTTCCACAATAACACATTATTCGATTTCCCCGTAAAATGTGAAGTTTCTACCGAAAACTACGAGAGACTACGAGTATCATAGAACCCCTTTATTATGATAAGTACGATTGCTACGGATATTATTATATGAGTAAAACTTGTTTGGAACTTTTGAATTTTTGTCAAAGAATATCATATTGCCTACTTATTTTGAAGGTATTATCGTAATAAAAATAAAGTACCTGGACGACCGAGATTGGCTCGGTTTTTACTGTTTTAAATTATTATATCTATATTGATTTTTTTCCCGAAGTCCTGTTGGGCAAAGCGCAATATTCCATCGAAATCGTTGAAGCTATTTATGAGATCATATGAATATTGACCGGTCTTTGGTCAATATTCATATGATCTCATAAATAGCTTCAACGATTTCGATGGAATATTGCTTCTCACAAGCAGAAGGTATGATCATTAATCACCACGTTTTCCCAAAGCAGTTTGGCGTATTTAAATTTATAATAAGAAATTTGAAGTCCTGGTTTCCTCGTGATGTTTTTCTTCACTGTATGTCAGCGGTGTTGAAATAATTTTGGAAATTACGTTTAGCTCGGAAAACATGTTATGGTTTCTTGTCAGGTTCTGAAAATAAACCCTTATTGGTTTACCTCATATTTGCTTTTTGTGGGGAAAATGATCAGATGACTTCTCTCGCACAGGTTAAGGAAAGAGAGAGTGTCAGACTCTTACTGACTACTCTTTCCTCACTGGTCCCCTTGTTCCTTCTGCTTTAGGCCGAGGCTGCGGAACCTTTTTGTGTTAAGCCCGCAACACCGGCTTCGCTTGTATGTTAGAGCAATAGGTCGATAATGAAAGGAATAGCTCACCTGGCATAATATAGCGCGTTATAAAGATTATTTTTACAGAGTATTTCTTTCTTCTTTCTCCTTGCTTCTTTTGTAAAAACTAAAGGGGAGTGAGTAAATATTCCTGTCTGAGATACAGGCGGACTCTGTCGCAGGCAAAACGATGTTAACTACGCGCATAATAAAATCATAATTGGGAGGGTTCCATTGTTTACCAGACTATGACGTCAATCCGTATTATGGATATGGTAGTCTGTTTGGGTGTCCTACGCAGATTCAAAGAAATTGTGCCGTGATAATACAAAAGTAGTTACAGTTAGTTATTCAGTTGCTTTTAGTGTAAATTATAATATTTTTTTTTGTTTTAGGATAGAATGAGAAACAAGCAGACGTATCACGCGAATATGGACACACGCAACACCTGAGGATTTATAAGTTTGTTGCCTACATTTTGGTTGGGGGTCTGAGACTCTCCGTCCACTTGGGTTTGGTTCTGGTCGGGCGGGAAGCTACCCCCAAGACCACGAAAACGCAAGCTTACTGTGGACGAAGATCGTCGCGCGGTCTCGGTAAGGAGGATAGTTTCCTCCTTAATAGATAGCGCGCTGGATAGCGCTCAGCTTCCTCCTTTGCGAGTACAACTGGTTTTTGGAACCAGAAGACGACTTCCCAGTTCCTCTCGCTCCAAACCATGGTTTCGACTAAGGCAGGACGCCGCCGCCGATCACTTCCCCTAATACACGAGGGTGCTCAGCCCAAGCAGGGCCCAGCGGTACCTTATGCTTCTCCGTGTCCTCTAGGTGATCCTCACAATGACGACCACTGGGCGTTTCCCTCGCTGGATTTGAAACAGATACCTCCTGAAACTTCTATGTCCGGTAAGCACCTGCGTCAAGTGGATCTTTCTAGCCACTCCTCAAAGAGTGCTTCAACAGCGTGCCCGCTGGTAAATGTACCTTAATTAAGCAATTCTTTAATAAAAAAACACTCTGTGGAGGTTTTTTCATTTTCAGCGTTCATTGTACGTACGTTCGTTGTACATTGCTGATTTTGAAAGGAGAATTCAATTTATAAGCGATATTGAACGCGTAATGGTTGATAAATACTAAAAAGTTTCGAGTATTCAATATGGTTAAAATACATTTCAAAATTAATAAAATTAACTGAAGTTTCAGCCACAAGGCTGTTGGTTTTCATTTTGTATTTCAGGGGTTTACCTTGTTGTGTTAATGTTTTATTTATCTTCGCCGTTAATATTGAATGGTTTGCATTTGTTAATTTTAATATAACTTTCAAGTTATAAGGTTACGGAATTAAATCCAAGTAATCAATAATATTATGTGATCATCCACAAGTCTATTTAAAGATGTGAAATATTTTGTATATATCTGTAAGTGTGGGAGAGCCATGCTTCGGCACGAATGGGTCGGCTCGACCGGAGTGATACCGCGGCCTCACAGAAGACCGGCGTGAAACAACCACAGCGTTATGTTTCGCCGTGTGAGTGAGGTTACCGGAGGCCCAATCTTGTTATGAAAATGGAATTGCTGCCAGATTGGTGAGTCAGTTTATATCACCAGCTACCAGAATTGTGCTGCGATATTATTTATTGAGCAGGCTAACCCCTGAATTGAATTACTTATTACACTAGTTATAATAGCCCATCTTCCCTAGGGCGGAACTGCACTAGTTTTTAACCGCTTAAGTTCGTGACTTTTCGCTTCGGTTTTGACCCCTTTTCTGGAGTTCGGGTCAAAACCGAACTCTTTTTCCAGTACAATTTAACAACTTTACGCACTAAAAAACGCAGTAGTGCAATTTGTGCCTAAAACTAGAAAAAAATTGCACAAAATATATTATATTAGTGACAACCCTGCTTCAATGAACACGTGTCAACTATAAAACGTAAACACACTCTTTTTTCATTACACATTTTGTTCTAAAATAAAGATGAAAATGTTTCACAAACTTTTTTATGCTCTCAGATTGGTGTGAACGTAATGTATTTGTATGTAGGATGAGGAAGAATTTTATGACGAATATATTTTTTTGTGGTTTAAAGACAAGGAGCGGTTTCAAGCACCTAATTCTTCTTTGAAATAAAACATGATGCCGGTTTTCATAACCGAGGTGAGGAGGTGTCAGCACTAAACAAATTCCCCGTTTCTACTCCTGCTCTAGGCCGAGGGCTGGAGTACCTCATTACGCTGACCCCGCAACCCCGGCTGAACATCAGCCCTATAGGGCCCCACCTGTCTATTGGCTCTTTGAGGCGCGCGCGGAACTCTATGCGCCGCACGCTCGGGTCTGGTTCTGGTCAGGCGGCGAGCTACCCTTACTCGCCGTCCGCATAACCTTGCATTTGTTTCGATTTAAGAAAACCTATGTACATAATGAATGTATTAAATTTTCTTTCTTTATCACTCATATCTATAGCATAGGTCACATTTTTCGAAGAACCGATGACTTAATTCGTACCCTCAGTGGAAAATAGGCATAAGTGAATTTACATTGAATCATCGATTTTATCATATTTGAAAAGTACGTTTAAAGATACATACGCAATATTTTTTTCATATTTTTCTTGTTTAATTTGACGAATTAATTCAAGAAAATAGTTTTGAGAATTTATATTCCATCACTTTTTTTCTTAAGGATTAGTAGATTATGTGATATAACGCAAATAATAAATTAAAAAATATGGCATATTAATTATTAATATGTTTATACCTAAAATTTAATGTAGAAAATAAATAGTAACAAATATTATGATTTAAATGCGTTTGCTTTTTTTACATCGCTAGTCTTGTATACACGATTATCTTTTTATTCGTTATATTAACTAGGTAAGGAAATTATCTTAAATGCGCTTACTTAACCAAAAAGATAAACTTAAAAAATAAAAACAGCAGTATGACTGTTTACTTCTTATGAACTTAAAATAAATTACAATAATAACAATTACTGCTTTTTTCCACTAAAAACTTTCCTTTACGTCGAAACATAAGACTACAAACTGCAGCACGGCTGTAACATAAGAATTATTACTTCTTTCTTCCACTAGAATATTTTCATTGCGCCGGGACGTAAGATTTGATACAGCGGCGCGGGAGTAGACAGCGGGAACATAAGCGTGAATACGTCGATGCAGGGGGGAGGGGGCGGTGCGTATCCACGCGCTTGACAGTCAGTGCCCGTTTCTAGGTCAAGGTAATAGCTGCGTTTACGCATTTGCGAAAACAAAACAACAACAATTGAGTGGTTTTTCTTCTTATTTTAAAGTAAAGTGACCTGAAAATGTATAACCGGACACAGCACAGTAGGGCGAGAAGAATTTTGAAGTTAATAGGTAAGTACATTTAGATTTAATTCTTATAAAAGCTAAAAATAAATTATTCCACAATGACGTGTTTACTGTATAATCAATAACATTGAGCGACTGTCGTACGACCTTTGTAACCGGAACCAAAACAATATCGTGGTTACACATTCTGAATGAATGAAGGTGCAGTTTCCTCACGATGTTTTATCTTACCGCCAGCTAGTGGTTCAAGTAGTATGTAAGTGCGCTAGACAATTACAGCAATCGTCTGGTCTCAAACTAGGGGAACCTATATGAATGATTCGCTGTCTATTATTATAAAATTAATTTCTGTTACTAACGTGTAATTTTATTTCTAATTTGTAAAGACATACCATAGATGTTATAACAAAATGTGTATTTGTAAATATTTATATTAGGTACATGATACTTTCAAAATCGTTAACTAGGTATTATTGTTTAATCTGTACTAATATTATAGAGAGGTAATATTCTTTTGTTTGTTTGTTTGTAATAAATAGGCTCCTAAACTACAGGACCGATTTTAAAAGTTCTATTATATATTATATTCAAAAGCTACGTTATAAACGAGTAACATAAGCTACTTTTTATCCCCGTAAGTAGTTACCACGCGGGCGGAGCCGCGGGCGGAAGCTAGTATATTTATATAAAAGTAATCGATCTGTGTCCGAAAAAACCGACACAAAGTTTTTTCAACCCGGGAATTGAACCCAGAACTTATACCACTAAACTAACGAGGCGTTATATTTATATACTTACATCTAAAAATCTCAGCCATATCACTTTAATTACCTGGTCTTAAACTAAGGATTCTGTAAAGGATTTGGCAAGGGGTACGTACACTCAGACCCAAGTCAGTTTAGTAAATTTTGTTTGTTTGTCCGACCGGGAATCGAACCCGGAGCCTTTCGTCCTATAGACACTAATAATTGTGGCATCGAGGATGTCAGACAAATAATAATGTCTTACCTTAACTTACCTTATTTTGTGAGCAAGACGTCTTTAGTAACAACTTAATATGATATTATTTATATTACATTTTATAATAAAATAATTTATTTACAGACGACGACACAGAAGCAGAACAAACATCTGGAAATTATGAAGTCAGTCGTGGTGATATTATGTACACCGCGCCGTCAACAAGTCGAAGTAGCAGACGACAATCTACAGTAAATTACAGAATTAGTGAGTCTTCGAATGAAGAGCCATTTTCACCACCGGTATCTGAATATTTACCAAGTTCGAGTCCTAGTCCGATAGCAGACTTAGGCAATACTTTACCATCTTCAATATTGAATGACTTCGATTTTAGTTTGAGAGATTGCTTAGGTAATTCTACACTTTTCTCTTCTCCAATTTCCACCACTCATAATAATTTAATTTTTATAGCGTCACCTACTGTCGTTTTTATATCTAATCCTCAAAAAACAATTTCTATGGGTAACAAAGACAGTTATGAAAATTTAGCGGTATCATCAGGAAATTACATAGAAGGAGTTAATCCTTTGCCGAATGATGCCGATCTTGAACCCGTATCCACGTTCTGGTATAATGCACCACTTCCTGAAAAGAGCATAACTGCCGCAGAACCTGAAACAGAACCTACATTTACTAGCCCTACAAGAACTCTGCTGACTCTTGAAAGTACTACGGTCATGCTTCGTAAAGCAGAGCCTGCATCCATAGCATGTCGCGACGAATTTCCGTTAGTTGAACATAATACTGCCGCAGAACCTGAAAAAGAACTTACATCTACAAGTCTTGCAAAAACTCCACAGACTCTTGAAAATACCCCGGCTATACTACCTGAAGCAGAACCTACATCCATAACATGTTATAACGACGAAACTCTTCCAGTTGGACATAATACTCTCACAGAACCTGAAACAGAACCTATATCTACAAGCCCTGATAGAACTCCACCGGTCTCTTCGATTGCCACAGCTATAGTTCCTCACTCAGACCCTCCAATCATAGCCTGCCACGTTGAAACTCTACCAGCTGGATATAATTCCACCACAGAACCTGAAGCAACGAATTCTCGTCCAGTGTTAGTAACTGAAGCTAATACAAATCCTAGAAAAAGAAAGCGTAATCCCGAAAAATGGTCTCAAACACAAAAAAAAATCAAATTAAATACAGGTCAACAGCCTCAAAAACAAATGCAAGAGCCTTGCAAGTGTAAGCTTAAATGCTTTGAAAAAATACCCAGCGACAGGAGGTTGGTAATATTTAAGCAATTTTGGGCTTGTGGTAACCATGAAACTCAATGGCAATTCATTTTGAAAAACACTGAGATTATAGAACCTAAAGTTATGAAAATTCAGCGTAAGCGTGAACGAAATCGTACACTGGTTTATTATTTGCCGTCAAAAAACGATGTATGCCTTGTGACTAATTTGAAAGTGTGCAAAACTATGTTTCTTAATACTCTAGGTATTAAAGAAAGAACAGTTTACACTGCCATTGATAAATATGCTAATGGGGACCAAATAACAGACCTTCGAGGAAAACATACCAATAGACCTCATAGAACAGCCAGCGAAACAGAACAGAGTGCAATTCAACATATTCAGTCCTTTCCTTGTATCGAATCTCACTATCTTAGACAAAATTCCAGCCGTCAATATTTGTCACAAGACTTAAATATCTCAAAAATGCATCGTTTGTACAAAGATTGGATATCAGAAAATGAAAACTTTCGTAACACTAAAGTGGCAAGCGAATATCAATATAATCAAATATTTAATACACATTTTAACCTTTCTTTTTTCCGGCCGAAGAAGGATTTGTGCAATTTATGTAGCAAATACGACAATTCAACTGAAGAAGGTAAATTACAACTGAAAGAGGATTATGACAGTCATATAAAAAATAAAAACATCATACGAAATATGAAGGATAGTGAAAAAGAATCAGCAGATCCTAATGTGAAAACTGTAGCTGTTTTTGACTTGGAAAAGGTTCTTAGTTTACCGCAATCTAATGTGAATATTTTCCATTATAAAAGGAAATACCCCGCATACAATTTCACTGTGTACAATTTAATATCCCGTCAAGGGTTTTGTTATCTATGGCATGCACAAATTGCAAAAAGGGGTGCGAATGAAATCGCTAGTTGCTTATTACACTTCATTAAATCTGAAGTTAACAGGGGTATAAAGTCAATTTCACTGTATTCAGATAATTGTTCGGGCCAGAACAGAAATCGGTTCATATTCGCGATGTATATTTATGTATCACGTGTATTGAACGTAGAAGTTACACACAGGTTTTTACAAACTGGCCACACTCAGAACGAAGGCGACTCAATGCATGCCTGCATCGAGAAAAATATGAAAAATAAGACATTGTACTCGCCTGACCAACTGTACGAAGTAATCATGAATTCAAAAGTACAAAATAAGTTTGTAATTAAAGAAATGAATCAAAATGACTTTTACAACCTAAAAAGTCAAGTCACGACAAGCAAGAATTGGTCACAAGACACAAACGGGCATAAAGTATTTTTCTCAAAAATTAAAGAAATCAAAACAAGTCCCGATGCACCAAATAAATTATTATTTAAATATGATTTCGAAAGTGAATATTTGGTACTAGACACTACAAATCGTACGACGACGACGCGCGCACGCAAATCAAATAATGCCAATGCTGTAGATGTTAATGAACTTCCACTTGCATATGCTCAATTGTTACCTATTTCTGACGCGTTGTTCAAAGACTTAATTAGCCTGTGTGATACAAATGCTATACCTCTACATTACCAAACATTCTATAGAAATTTGTTACCAGTGACTGAATCTCCAAATTTGGAGGTATTTGATTCATCTGAAGAAGAATAACTTTACTAGTTCCCGTATTTTTGATCTCATTATTATTTTAATTTGAATTTTGTTGAATTTTTATATTCATACGTATAAACATATTGATTATTAATAATTTTAAAACAAAAGGTACTGTGAAAGTATCAAAGGTCTTATTTTGTTAACAAATTATGCATGTCATGTTACCATAGATTTGTATTGAGAAAATAATAATATTTTGTTACATTTATATCCCTTCATTACCAAACATTCTATAGCCTAGAATGTTTGGTAATGAAGGAATTCGTAGAACGAAGATAACGTAGAAGGGAACAAGAATTTTTTGATTTATTGCTTAAAGAAGTTTTTTTTGTATTTTGTTGATTATTTTAAAACAAAAGGTACTGGCAATGTGTAAAGTACCTTGATTTGTTAATAATTTTTGCTTGTTATCTTAGATTTTTATTGAGAGAACATAATATTTTGTTGTACGGAGCCAAGAAAGAAGTTATTTCGTTAATTGTTACAAATCTTAACAAATGATCTACTGATTAGTTAATCATTTAAAAAAAAGTCATTAGTGGTAGTAATCTTCACCGAAACTCCACATTGCTGAATTATTACTGTCAAATTTTATTGTTGATAGTACGAACTTTAATTGTAGCCAAAACTATAATTATAATTTGCCTGAAATAAAAAAATAATGAACACAAAAAATGCATTTCCTTTTTTTCCCTTTAGTCATAAATATTAACTCTAAGTAATATGTGTTAATATGCAGCTAACTTTTCTTTAACATAATAATGGAATAAGTAATTATCTTTGTTTATTTAAGTTACCTTAGCAAGCCCCTAAATTGAAAAATGGGGTAAGTATTGCTAATACATTTCAAACATAATTGTAATAAAAGAAATAATGTAGTAATCTTACTTATACTAGCATAAATGTTTGTATTTACAAGTTCATTACTGCTTTAATACAACATACTTTTTGAAATATTTTTTCTTTTCTGGCAAAGTCTGGCATACATTTTGATACTCAGAATCCTGTATTTCATTACATTTTGAAAAATAGCATAATATTTTTTTTTTACAATTCCTAATAACCTATAAACATTAGTACTAACTTAAATACAACACGCAGTGCAACTTTTTTTTCTCCTTTTTTTGATACAAGAATAATTCTTCTTCGTTTGAAAATAAAGTAAATATGCCCATAAATTCAATTTTTTCGCCATACTGAAAAATCACCATTTTCGTCTTATGCCTTTTTTCCACTGGGGGTACGTTATGGGGTAGACGTGTTCTAGAGTGGAAACCACGTCTAGGCAAACGTAGTGTGGGACGTCCAGTTAGGTGGACTGACGTATCCGCAAGGGCGCTGGGTGGATGAGAATAGCTGAACATCGAGCTCAGTGGCGTACAATTAGAGAAGCCTATGTTCAGCAGAGGACAAAATCAGGCTGATGATGATAATGATGATAATACTGATAATAATAGAGAGAGAGGGGGAGGGGATATCTAAGTAACCATGTTCGAAAGGAGTTACCATGTTCATTCAATGTCTAGTCTTTATTCTAAAAATGAGATATTTTGCAATCGCCAGCCTTATTTTCTCTTTCCTAAAAAGCTTGAGATTTCTAGCTCTCTCGTTGTGTTTGTGGCTTCGAAATAAATCGGGCACCAGATAAAAATCCTCATTTGCAGCGTTCTCATGGATCCAACCGATTATCTTGTAGCCTGAATCCCTTGGGATTGGGAAGCACATATGGCTAGGAAATAAAGGTCATCTCTGTTTACGACTTTACGACCGAGTGACGGATAAAAAACTTACTACATACCTACAATCTTTAAGAAAAGAACGTATTTCTTCTAAAAAATGTCGGTACCGCATTTATAGAAATAATTAATTTCATCATCAGCCTATAAGTGCCCACTGCTGAGCAAAGTTCTCTTCTCATACGGAGAAGACTTGAGCATTAATTACCACGCTTGCTTAAGGCGGAGTGGCGATTTCAAACTTAACTTTGGTTAACTTAGCTTCGGTTGCCTTTCAATGTTTTCCCTCATCATATATCAGTGATGTCTATATAATCATAGACATCACTCGGAAAAAGTCATATTGGTACTTGACACTTTTCAAACTTACACCCTCATGCATGAGAATCAAACGATAACCCAAGTGGGTGCGGAACCAAAACGTATCTCTTTAGTCTTTATTTATTTTTGTTTGTTTGATTTGTTTCCAATAAATTATTCATTATATAAAATCCTAATAAAAATAATTTTATTCTTAATCCTCAAACATTTTATTATTTAATTGTGATTTATCTAGTGTTGTCGGTGTCCATGGGCGACGCCTACCTCTTACCACTTAGAAAAAACGTCTGCTCGTTTACCCCTAAAAACATACCTACATACTTAGTACACTCACTTGATTCTAGGTTCCTTCAATACCCCTAGGGCTTAGGTCACATAAAGGCTATCAAAGAAGGCTATTTTCGACTCTCGAGGATGAAATTCTCAGTATTATGGCTATATTGATATTAGCCTGACGTTTGCAGGGATTATCAATTTGTCAGTCTTTGATATGGGTCAAGATATTAAAGTTTTGGTCAATATGTTTCTATAATCGTGATTAATAAGTTCATTGAAGATATACAATGTCGTAGAAGGGAGTGATTGTCAAGCAGGATGGTGTCAGATTCGAATCCGTGGTAGGAGATTTTTTAAGTTTTGATATGAACATCGAAACTCTCACGTTTTTGTATTAGGCTTGGTTATTTTGTAAAGGGTAAAATTAACATTTATGACTTGTGCAACATTAAGAATTCTAAGACAAAAAATCAAATCAATACAAAAGTTACAATGTTTGGATGTTTGTTACTCAATTACGCCAAAACGGCTGGACGGATATGGATGAAATTTGGCACAGGCATAGGATACGCTCCGGAATAGGACATAGGCGACCGTCGCGCTGCTACTGGCTACTCGAGTCTGCGCGCCCAACGCGCCCTCTGCCGTGATTCACGCGCACTTTCTTCTAGCCGTGGTGTCGGCAGCGACGGCGCGCGCGACACTGTTGGCACGCTAGACTCGCCCGCCTGCAGCTGCGTTGGTGTTGGTTTGCGTCGACCCGGGATTCGAACCGGATTTCGAGTAGCCAGTAGCAGCGCGACGGTCGCCGAGTCGCGTGTCGCGGAATGCTGCTCATGAATATGGGCCTCTAGCATGGCTTGAAACTAGTCGAGTATCTCGTCAAATTATTACGTGAGTAAGCCGAAAACATAATAAATAATTTAGAATGTCTCACGAAAGTTATAATAAAAACTGACAATAGGTCAACTAGTTTCAAGTTACAACTAGACCATGCTTTAGATATTGCGTGGCCGCATCGTCCTTATTTACTTCACGTGGGTATGTCATTATTTTATCATAAATCGAGTTTCCAAAGACGGGGCTAATAGGGCTGATGTTCAGCCGGGGTTGCGGGGCAAGCGCAATAAGTCACCGCGGCCTCGGCCTAAAGCAGGGGAAGGAACGGGGGGTTTTTAGTAAGTAAGAGTCTGACACTCCCTCCCACCCCATTTTGGACGGGAGAAGTGATTTGATGATTTTCCCCTCACAAAAAAAGTATACCTTTTCATATTTTTTGTGACATAAGAAAATGAGATTATTCACAGTATTTCCAGTAGGTGATTATTTAAACACATTTAGCTGTATATTTCCACGATATATTAAACCAATCTCCGTCCTTGACCCACCAATAAAACTAAGGTAAAAGTCAGGATATAAATAGCCATTTTTTAAACTGTGGTCTCAGATCGTAAACATACAAACCAGACCAGATGTTGTTCACCATAAATTGTAAATAAAGTCTGCAAGGCCAGAAATTAAGGCAGGACTTTGAATTTTACTGTCTTTTTAATTGAGACATTAAAAAAGTATTGTTAGAATTTACATTTTTTTAAACCTATATTTCATCGTTAAATTTTATAGTGACCTTTTTGGGTAGTTTTTAAATTACCTTTAAGCCTGGTTTAAGCCTCAATTGTCAGTCAAAAATATTGCAGCCCATCTTATAAATTGCTCAGGAAAATGATATTTTAAATAGAGTTAACAGAGTTACGTCCTCACAGAAAACTGGCGTGAAACAAGCACACCGCTGTGTTTTGACGTGTAAGTGAGTTTACCGGAGGCCCAATCCCTCCCATCCTTTCCCAATTCTTAAATATCCAAAATCCTTATCCCTAAAAGGCCGGTGACGCACTCTAATTCCTTTGGTGTTATGGTTATCCGGTAATCAGTCTGCTCGTTTGCTGTCTTAACAAAAACGTTCACTTTCTACGTTCATCACAGAGTGACACAAATTACTTGGAAATTCACTACCAAACTTTACTACTAATACCAAAAAGTAAACCATTAAAACGAGAACCTCTTTAAAACGTCCTTCCAAAGATATTGTCCAATGAACAGGCAACAGACTGAGGGTCGGTAAACCCGTCCTCAATCGGCTTAAATTCAATAAGTTTGTAAGACTACAGACAAGGGCCCAGACGTAAAGTATGATGGGTTCAAGTAAATTAGTTCCGCAAGAAGACTTTACTAAGTAATTGTGAGTGCCAGGCCAAGATCAACTGACTCTGATTTTGAGAGTAAGGTTGATGATTGTGTTGATTTGGTATGTAAATTCTGAGATAGATAAGAAAATCGTGAAGATGTTATTGTTTAATGTAGAGCAGTTAATAACCTCTGTGACTATTAGCATTTTTAGCTAACTACAAATTTAATTGACTAATTATATGTCGATTGTCGGACGACAAGGAGGTTAGGGTACCTACTTCTCATGAATAAGAGTGCAGGTTCGAAACAATAACAATTTCTGATTAATAAATAAAAAATAAAAAAGCCTTTATTTGACTCGCCTTGATTGGGATTTCTAATTATTATAAGTTCGAAATTGCCAATCGCCTTGAGTAAGCGTGGTGGTTAATGTTTAAAAACCTCTCCTTGCCCCATTGTCAATCCCCAAATCACTAATAACCCACATAAGGTCGGGAACACATTGTAATAACTACTTAGGTAATCCGCTTGTTCGTTTGCAAATCTATCCCATCAAAAACAAGTTTACCCTATAACTACAAATCCATCAAAAAGAAGCAAGTAAATACTGCATTCCTATCTTAATTGAAATAAGCACTAATATAGAATGCCATTTTAGTTAATGTGGACAATACATATTTAAATGGGAAGCATTGAAACAAAGACACTCCATAAAACGTGACTAGATGTCGCTGTGTTCATCTAAAATGCAGATAAAGTGTTCAAGATGACTTTATTCAGTGGACGACGGCTATCCACCTGCATTAGAGCAAGAACAGAAGGTTCAAAATTGCATTTAATATTTCACGAGTGATTATTGAAAACGAGGTTAGCATTAAGACAAGTCCAGATGATGGGAAAACACATTTTCTCAATCAGCAGATGATATGTCATGACATATCGTGGAGCTCGGAAGTGAAGGCGCCCGCTTCTAAGGCATCAACTTGGCAAGTACCAATATGACTTTTCCGAGTTATATGTACATACGTTCTAAGATTTTTTAGACATCACTGACATACGGCGAAGGAAACATCGTGAGAAAACCTGGACTTAAAGTTTCTAATAAGGTATAAGTTTGAAATCGCCAATCTGCCTTGAGCAAACGTGGTGATTTAATCCTCAAACCTTCTCCTTGTGTAAAGAGTGCACTTATTATAGGTTGATGATGAGAAACAGTAAATGATCAACACGAACCTTCTATCTCAAACCAAAGTGCAGTGAGATACCTAATGATGATGTGCTTTTCGTTGACATGATGATAAACATATTTATGTAGCAGGATTGCCTTCTTCGAAGAATTGCACGTGTGCAATGACTTCTCCTTCTGTCTCAACTACTATGCTAACACGTGACCACACCAAATGTTTTATTGATGAGCATTCCACTTCATGTAACCGACTTTAAAACGAATCACTTCAGCGCCGGATCTAGAGTATCGGAAAATAATAATCTTCTTCTTTCTTTCAAAACTTCAACACGGAAAATATTCTCGAAAATCGACATGAAAAAGAATTTTGGACGAATTGTTGATAGTTCAGAAACATAATTAGGATGTTTTTTTTTATTTGGGGCTCGATAATTGGTCATTTAGTCTTCAATTTTGTAATAGCTTCTGCTAGCGGTTTTGTCTACAATACCAGGGTAAAATGTAGCCTCTCTGTTATTCTTGACTATACTAATCTGTCTTCTTGACTATACTAATCTTGATCTTTGTGTCAAATGTCATTAAGATTCGTTGGGTAATTTTTAGGTAAAAATAATAATAAATATCAATCTATACTTACACAATTTGGTAGGTTACTCGCATTTATTATATTTTTAGGGTGAGTTTTTTCTTTTTCAACAATGTCCTTGGTAATTTATCAGGATAAATTACAAGATATTGACCACAGAATCTGCTTCGCTACCTTTCTAATAATGAGATGATGTATTATTGAACGCAAAAAAGCAAAACGTTGCCAACAATAATGTTCAAGGTCTACATTTAAGCAAACACTTAAAAACATTTATAAAGAAAATTATAATTTTATCCAAATCTACTCATGTTTTTACGAACCAACATTCCTTTATTTCTGTGAGAGCCCCTTCAAATTTCTTTGATACACTCGGCTAAAATATTACCTTTTGATGACTTGGCTTTTTGTTAGAAATATCCTTTCAGTTTGTCAGAGAAATTATAAGGGTTCACACGGCTTGGGTAAGATAAGGTATATTTTACTATTGTGTATTTTTTTGTAGGGCCATATTTCTTTCGCAAAGACTTGGATATTTTAGGTCTTTTAATTTAATTTAATATGGCCGCGATTTAGTATTTTAGTTTTGTGGTGAATTTAAATTATTCTTGATTCCTTTGGCTACTTATTTCTTTTAATAGGGGTTATTCACGTAATTGTTCTAACTAGTTTCAAGCAACGCCAGGTACTTTATTAAACTTATGAGTGTACGACGTTCATTGATTTAGTAGTTTGCGTTATTCGCACGCAGACTTTGATGTATTAAGTTACCTAATCACGCGAATTAAAATTAAATCAACAAATCCAGGTTAGGAACCTCATTTTATCAGTAACAGTTAATACTAAGAGACTAACCGAAGCTAACCTTGATTACATTGGTGCCACACATGTAAAGTTCAATGTACCATATCCCAAAATGGCGTTGACATTACCGAAGCGCGGGAATTTGATTAATGCGAAATGTCTTTCAAAATGAAAAATCCAATTGATTTTGCACGTTATTTAATGCCGATGTAAAACTATATTAAACAAACTCTCACTTGGAGGCCGAAAACTCATAAATATGTAAATCAAGACAAAGTTTGTTTAGACGCCATATTTTAATTAAAAATTGTCGTTGCTTTTATAGAAATATTTACTTGAAGTTTTTGCGCAGTAGTACAGGATTTAACAAAAATAAATAAATGTAGAATACACAAAAAATGTCGTAATGGCCCAGAGGTTAAGGAGCCCGCTTCTCATGCATGACGGTGTGGTGTGGTTTTCTGAGTTGACACCACTGACATACGGTGAAGGTAAACATCGCGAGGAAACCTGGACTTATAATTTCTAAATATAAGTTTGAAATCGTCAACCCGCATTGAGCAAGCGTGGTGATTAATGCTCTAACCTTGTGTGCATTTATAGGCCGATGATAATGATGACATAAAAAAACTGTTTTGATTTGATCCATTGGATGGGTATAATAATATTGGTCTTTTATATCTATGTGGAGACTTTTTAAAAAACATAACATTACTTTTGGAATTTGGATAAAGCAACAAAAACCCAATTATGAGATGTAATCTAAACTTAGAATCCTGGCTGGGTTGCCACGTTATGAAAAGGTAATAAAAAGGTTACATCTCGAAAATATGTTATTTCATCTTCATGTGAAAAACACGTTTTCCCGCCGGCATTTTTATTGTCTGTCCGTCTCCAGTGAGTGTTTCAGTCATAATCAATGCGACCATAATTGAGTGGTCTACTAGTTAACAATAAGTTATTTTGACATTTCAATACAATGAATTAATAAAATAGATTCATATTTTCACTCTTGGATTTGACGATCTACATTTTTTTAATTGTTAAGTATATTACTCGTCTTTGATGATTTTTATTTTAAGTAATTGAATTTTAACCTACGAACCTTACGTTGTCTATTAAGATTGTTTATCGGTTCAGTCTCATTACCTAATCTAAATGGTTTTGTCAATCAATATTTTAAAGCAATAGAACAAATTGATCACTTGTGCAGATACCTATTATTGTAATGAAAACACGTAGGTACACTCACTTTTAAAATTTTAAACCATGACCATCCCTATTTACTGTTTTCAAATATTACTCTCAACAAAAACTTTTAACCTCATTCATAGAATAATCATTGAAGCTATCCTTTATTATTAATTATTTTTATATTGTTATATATTCTCATATCATCCACGTGGAGTACCGACATCCAAAAATAACTAACTTGTATAAGTACTCTTATTAGAAGGAATCATATATTTTTTCTCTTTGTCTGTCCTGTTTTTGTTCCGAATACCAAGAAATTGGGTATTGTGTACGGTTTTTTATTATATAAGTTATTCATTTACTTTGTTATACAATCATAACACGTTACACGTTTCTTTTAAAAGTCTTTCATACTTGCTTTTCTAATAATATTATTTATGGCACGTGTGTAAAGAGTTGTCATAGTACCTAATCTTTTTTTAAAACATTGCCCACCACTAGGACTTTCTCCTGTATCGTAGTTGTATTTAAAAACATACAATTTCACATACACACCACACAATTCCGATTCCTGCACATCTACAAATTGTTGTTCCGTGCATGGAATCGAACCCGCGACACGTTGCGCGGCAGTCACATGCCCAGCCACCGCACCAACTGTGTAGTCAAATTGTGCCACCAAATTGATTTTACTCATGGTGGTCAATCTCAATGAATTCGAGCGAAACGAGGATGATTTCAGATGTGTCCACAGTATGAGTCTTGAAATTAAGGAACCGTCTAAGGTCCACCGTCTAAGCCTAGACTATTTTCACAACACCAAATGCCCCTTTTTTGTGAGGGGAAAATCATCAAATTACTTGTAATGCCCAGGATGGGGCGAAAGAATGTCACATTCTTACTGATGGCGGTGCCTCATTGCGCTTACCCCGCAACCCCGGCTGACAGTAAAATGTCTGAATAAACGAGGTAAAAATCCCCAAGATAATATTTGTTGCCATCTTAATTTATGCCTCCTGCATTTGAGGGGGTTATCATCTAATTCTTCTTTCGCCCTAATTGTAGCGAGAGGGAGCGTCAGACTCTTACTGACTAGAAACCCCCTGTTCCTTCTCCTGCTCCGGGCTGGTTCCGTGTTATATTATTGGTATTGTTTACATACGTGTTTGTTGGGTTTAGCAAATCATTTAGATATCTGTATTAACTTGTTTACGGATGATTTTCCTATGTTATTATTTGCTATATCTCCCATCTATTTTTAAACATATTATAACAAGGAAAACGTGTAACATCCGTGTTACATATTTGATAGACTATCCCCCTCGAACATTTAAACTTTTTCGGATGAACAGATTGTTTATTGAGCACCTGATCCAAAAATAGGAACATTAACAATTCATATCAACGGAGTGCTGTGAATTCGGCGTGTAGGTAGGTACACGTTAAAAGAAATAGTTTTAAATATTTATCATTGTTTTATGTTTATGTTCGGAAATAGAGTACAACTGTTTTTTTCATAATTAACCTTAAGGAGGATATAAGTAAGACAATTAATTTTTGCTGTTTATAATCTACGTAAAAGAATTAATGTTAAGAATGCTTTGTCTTACTTAGATATTTTTATATAATAGTAGGTACGACTTAAGAGCCGACGCACAACCTGATGGACACCAGCGCCGCTGGTGGACATTTGCAATAATAATACATCGAAGGAGTAACGAGTGCATTGCCAGCCTTTTGGAGAATAGGAATTTAGGGATACTCCCACGAGAGGGCCGATGATAGGGGAAAAATTGGACTGCTGGTAACTCACACGGCGAGACACCACAATGTGGTTGTTTCACGTCGGTTATATGTGAGGCCCTGTTATCACTCCGGTCGAGACGGTCTCATAGTGGAAGAATGGCTCTCTTACACTTAGGTAAAAAAAAACAGTTATATTTATTGTTACAGTATGAACTCAACTTTCAATAGTCTCGAAATATCAACACGACTGATTTCACCAGGCTGTAGTTGGAGTGATTATCTAATTTAGCCATGATTACCTAATCAATTCTGTAGTTTGTCACAAGACGGTGGCTATAATAGGGCTACCTAACCTGAAATAATATGAAAAGGTTTTTTTTAAATTAATTTCTATGACTATCTATGTGAACTATTGACTTTTAATGCTTTCAGAGTAAATAACAGCATTGGTATTAGATCTCCGGTAGCCTCACTCACACGGCGAAACACAACGATTTGGTTGTTTCACGCCAGTTTTCGGTGAGGCCGTGGTATCACTCCGGTCGAGCCGACCTATTCGTGCCGAAGCTTCGCTCTCCCATACGTATTTTATATAGAGTAAGATATATTACGGTATTAACCTAACTTTACTGTTTAGGTCTCAAGCACTATATTTAAGTTACACTTGCATACCCAGGTTATCCTAAACAATGCGGAAAAACTAGTTTCAGACAAAGAGTCAAAACGTCGATCAACCCTAATGACGTATTTCCTGGAGCTGCAAGAGAGCAGATGGTACTTACAATACTGACATTTAACAAATGACTTGAAGATCATTCATGCGATAGTTAATTAGTTTTGACCCTTAGTTTCTTTGGGAAAAACTCAGTAGTTACGAAAGATAAGATAGTAGCATTGTTTTTACGTACAGTTCGGCCACCGTATCTTGGCGAGTCTGAAGTTAGCCGTTTGTCTGCGCAATAGATCTTTTAGGAACAAAATTGTGTACTGCGCAGCTAATCGGCTAACTTCAGAGTCGCCAAGATACGTCGGCGGTATTGTAGGTAAGTTACATTTACTTGTCGTACGTAGGTAGATGTTGATTTTTTCTTTACAACATACATAATTATGAACGTTACCCCACTCTAGGCTTTTTCCCTATTTCGTGGGTGAGTTTACAAAAGAACAATCTCACATACATATTACACTCAGACCCTGAACAATAATTTGTCGATGACACAAAAAGTTGTTTCTTGTGGGAATCGAACCCGCGTCATCTTGCACGGCGGGCAGTTGCCCAGCCACCGCAACTAAAAATAATATTTCGTCAAGCATTAGTATCAATGTCATTTATTCAGTGAATTTCTTATCTGTATGTTTCTACAGTATAGACAACAGCTTAACAGTAAAAAGTTACCATAACAAAAAAAAAAGAAACCTTTCCATACACTCATTCGACCAGCATTTATTTTGAATTCCATTTACAAAAATGTAGTTTATGGTCTCCAGTACTATGTATGTATTAGTAAGGAGTCCAAATACGTGCGCTGTACATTAACTTATTTGTCGAGCCAGCCGCTTTCCGTCCGTTTCCTGGATCCGTCCCAGTTTACACGAAGACACCTTTTTGGAGTTATTCCAGATCTAAATGCTCTTGGGTGAGGTTTATCGGTACAATTTATTGAGATTTTTAACCTTATGGCTGTTTTGTTGACCTCGTTCGTATAAAGTATTTGCTTCACTACGGAGCTGATAAAACTTGGCTTAAGTTATTGGCTGTACGGATCGCATTTCTGCGTTAAACTTGCGTATGGTTTATTCTGCAGTTTGTAAAGATCGAGTTTTACTTGGAAAATATGGAATAATGGCAAAGTAAAGGAGATAAACGTTGCTGATGAGCTATTTCAAATAAATCTTAATATTTAAAAATTTCGTGTCGCGTGTTTGTCCGCGATGGACTCCTAAACTACTAAACCGATTTTAAATTTGATTGGCATTCCGTGTTCATTTTTTCCCAACTTGAAAGAAAGGATAGCTTACATCTCAATTTATAGTCACAATATTATTTTGACAAGAATCTTAGCCACAGCAACGCGTGGCTCGGTCTGCTAGTACATTTACATTTAGTGTTAGTTTAGTAAAATAATAATAATGTAACATTTTTACCACTATCCAACCGATAGTTTAGGCTTTGTTTAGACTATTTAATGGATGGTGTATTCGAAACCACAACTTGTTTTGTTTCGTGCAGTAATAAATCCGCGACACACTGTACAGCAGCCCAGCCACTGCGTCGACCGTGTAGTCACTACAAAACGCACTTGTAAGATTGCGAAGGCCTGGTAAGTAACCCTCAGTAGCGAAAACAGTATCGTCAGCATCATTTACACAAGTTAAGGATCGGATAATTGGTTCATTACAGCGAATGGCACATAAAATCCAGAAAGCGATTTGATAATTACAATGTTCCCATCGTAAACGTAATAATCCTCCCGTTTCAGCCATTTCAGTAATCTGTTTTGTGTAAACATTGTCAATTAGCTACTGTTTACAAGTAATAGTAATTGTTATTATTTATTAGATTTCAAGTGGTTCCTTTCACGTTGGTCAAGCGGTGGCAAGCGCAATAAGGCATCGTGCCTTCGAAGCAAGAAGAGGAACGGGGGGTTTTTAGTCAGTTAGGGTCTGACCGTCCCTCTCGCCTCACCCTGGACGGAAGAAGCCATTTCATAATTATAAATTTCTCTACTAAAAACACATAATATAAAAAATACATAGCAAATCTATAAGCTATACGCGATGTTTACGATCACTTGGAAGTAGCGATTCGTGTAGTTGGCAAATTGCCTGGCAAGATTACGCGGCATCGATATGTTCTGACGATGTTGAGTTTCGAGTATTCTTGGTAACCAATATGTTGTGTACAAGTTATTTTCTACGCAAGTTATAAAA
The DNA here is from genome assembly GCA_902829305.4 of Spodoptera exigua. Taxonomy (NCBI): domain Eukaryota; kingdom Metazoa; phylum Arthropoda; class Insecta; order Lepidoptera; family Noctuidae; genus Spodoptera; species Spodoptera exigua. Next base: position 11,895,853 of record LR824619.2, on the reverse strand, counting down.
ACAAATACAATTTATTAAAAAAACATTCATTTAAGGTTAATATTTGCTGAAGATCTGATTCAACAGAATGTCACCATCTCGATCATTTCTTAGATCACTAACGTATACACTGATATACGTATATGTTTTGGAATTAAACAGTTTAAAACGAATTATTTATTCCATTCGACGATAAAAAAAATATTGCAAAAGGACTGAATTGTAATTAAATTTATTGTAATTGAGTCTCAGAAACAGAAAGAAACACCTTTTTGTTCGAAAATCAAATGTTTATCTGCCTTTCTTTTTTAGTTGAACCTCTTAAAGTTTTGTTCCTCCTCAAGGAAAGTACATTTCTGTATAAAGTAATTTTCTGCACCATCCACACGTCTCCCGCCTATCATGCTAGATTGAAACGAACGCGCTAGTGATGTGCTAGGTTTAAAAAAAATCGACTTTCTTTTTTTTTGCAAGTTTTATGGTAGAAATATCTGCTAGTACGAAATGTTGAAGTGTGTGCTGCCGTCTCTATTGGAGTGATACCACGGCTTCCCAGAATAACTTTAGCGTTTTCTGTTGTCGTGTGAATGAGGTCACCGGAGGCCTAATATTTTCCCTTTCCCATCCCCGACCGGCGATGAATCCTCAAAGGTATACTCAATACTCAATACTCAATACTCAATCATTTATTGCATTCCACAATGTGTTTCTTAGGTGGTAAATTATAAATTATGAGATCATAATGGACCCTGTCGGGCACAGCAAAGTATAATTAAAAGTAAAAGTTAAAGTAAAAGTAGGAGTAAAAGTAGGAGAGAGGAAGAGAGCTTTATTAAGTTTATTTAATAACTAATATTCTAATCATTATATTATTTCTCATTTAAATATTCGTTGACACTATAATAACATTTTTTTAGCAAGAACTGTTTTAGTTTACTTATAAATAGGTTTAATTTTGTTTCATTCTTTATTACTTCTGGAAGTTTATTATAAATTTTTATCGACATTACGTATGTGCTTGTTGAATGTATTTTTAATCTAGAATCTGGTAAATTTAATCTATTTTTATGGCGTAGTGTGTACTTTTGTTGTTTATTTTCCCTTGTGGTAAAGAAGTTTTTATTTTTGCGGACAAATTTACATATTTCCAAGATATAAATACTTGGCAGAGTTAAAATTTTTTGTTCTTGAAAGTGGGGTTTACAGCTATCAGTGTCGTCAATATTTACTAAGATTCTAATTAGTTTTTTTTGGAGAGTAAAGAGTGTAGGTGTATCAGTGCTATGTCCCCATAATATAACACCATAACTAAGCCAAGCATAAGCGTACGCGTAGTAGGTTGTGAGGGCCGTTTGGAGGTTGGTGGTTTTTTTTTATTTCACGAAATGCATATGCGAATTTTGAAATTTTTGCTCTGATTTTCTTAATATGTGGTTTCCAATTTATATTTGTATCTATGGATAAACCTAGTAGGGTGAATTCTTTGACTACTTCTATTTTTTGGCCACTATATAATAAGTTTACATCTAATGGGGCTTTTTGATGAGGGTGGAAGGTCATTATTTTAGTTTTTGATAAGTTAATATCTAGGTTGTGGTCATTCATCCAAGTAACTGTTTTATTGAGCGTTTCGGTTAATGCTTCAGTTAGATTGTTATTATTTTCACATGAAGTAAGGAGTGAAATATCGTCTGCAAATAAGACACATGGTCCTTGTATATTTTTAGGAAGGTCATTTATGTAAATGAGAAAGAGAAGACATCCTATCACACTCCCTTGAGGTATTGAGGCGTTAATAGTTTTTCTGTTTGAACGGATCTTTTGTATTTCTTTACTTTTGTGGTTGAAAAATTCTATTTCTACTAGATGTTCTCTGTCCTTTAGGTATGAGGTAAACCACTCGTGGGCTTTACCACGGATTCCTATGCCTTGTAGTTTTTTTAATAGTATTGTGTATTGTACTTTGTCATAGGCTTTGGTCATGTCTAGGAGTAGACCAACAGCATATTTCTTTTTATTTATTATATTAAGGGCTTCTTGTATGTATTTATAGACTGCAAGGGTTGTTGATCGGTTTTTTCGGAACCCATTTTGACAGTCATCAAATATTTGGTACTTTTCGCAGAATTTATAAACACGGTCACACATTGCCTTTTCAAAAATTTTTGAAGCAGTGGGTAGAAGTGCTATTGGACGATAATTACTCGGATCGGTTTTGGTACTTTTTTTGTGGATCGGTTTTATTAGGGCCGTTTTTAAGTAATCTGGGAAGACACCCTCCTCAGAAGACCGGTTAATTAGCAGGTAAAACGGTAAAGTTAATTCCTTTGCGCAATGTTTTAATAAGTTAGGCGGTAATTCATCAATCCCGTGGCTATTTTTGTTTTTTAAATTTTTAATTAGTGTATTTACTTCACCGGGTTCGACTGGGCTGAGAAACATAGTGTTTTCAGTTGGGTGTAAAACAGAAGCGCCCTGTGGCTTGTTCCCTGATGTTCGAGAGCAACTTTCTCCAATGGACGCAAAGAACTCGTTAAAGGTATTTGCTACCTGCTTAGGGTCGGAGGTCGTTATTTTATTTATTTCTAATGTTATGTTAGTTTTTTCTTTTTTTATTTTTTTATTTGTTCGCTCATTAATAATATTCCACATCGTTTTGACTTTATTATCAGATTTTTTTAGTTTATTTATGTAGTGTAGTTTTTTGGATGACGTGACTAGTTTCTTTAATATTTTTTCGTAGTTTTTGTAGTTTTGTTTCAGAATTGGATTTTTAGTTTTTAGTGTAAATATTTTTAATAATCTTTTATTTGTGCATGAAATTTTTATTCCTTTGGTAAGCCAGTATTTTTTATAATTAGTTTTCAGTTTTATTTTTGTACAGGTATACATTTGTTAAGTATTTTTGTAAGTGTGTTGTTAAATGCTTCATAGTTTTTGTTTACTTCTATATTTGGTTTTATTATATTATTCCAATTTATATCCTTTAAATTAGATTTGAATTGTTGTATGTTTTTGTTATTATATAGCCTTTTTTTAGCATACCAAACAGTGTTTTTAGTTTGTTGGGGTAGAGATATGTTTATAATTGTACCGCAATGGTCAGAGAATCCTAGTTCTTCAACAGTTGTATTTAGTTTACATTTGTTAAAGTTTGTAAATATAAGGTCAAGGCACGAGGACGTAGTTGGTGTTATCCTTGTTGGTTCTTTTATATATTGTACGAATTTATATTCTAACATGAAATCTAAGAAAACGTTTGTTTTTATGTTATTATCAAATATATTTATATTAAAATCTCCTCCTATTATAATATTGCACTTAAAATATTTCTTATTTATGTGTGTTAATATTTGTTTTAATTGTTTATAAAAAATATCTTCCTCTCTTCTATTCCAATAAATAATAATAATTAACAAATTTTCCCTTGGTAATTCGGTTGCACATACTTCTATGACATATTCAATTGACATTTCTGAGATATCACTTCTATCTATATGCTCGATGTGATCTTGTAAGAGGATGCAGACGCCGCCACCTGTTCGATCCTTTCGGCAGTATGATGCCGCAAAGTTATAACCGCTGATTTGAATTATGTCTAATTTGGCTTGTGATAACCAAGACTCCGATATGCATACGGCTTTATATTGTGGTGATTGTTCTAAGAATGCTTCGAGTGTGTGTTGTTTGTTATAGAGACTTTGGATGTTTTGGAAAAGTATGCTAAATTGTTGGTCTTTGCTTTCGAAATGTATAGTTTTCCTTTTCTGGACTTATGTTTTGATGATATGTCTGGTAATTAGTATTGTGGGTTACTTGGGTCCTGTTTTCTTCCTTTTGTTGGTTTGAAAGGGTTTTGTTATGAAGGTTAATTCTTTTACCCTCTATCACCAAATGGTTATCGCGGATTACTGCGTGTAACCCTTTCTTACGTGCTATAATCATTTCATCACGCATTAACTGTCTTTCTTTTCGTGCATTATCATCAAGAAATTCAGAGAGGGATAGTCCGGTGTTCAGGAGATAGTGTTTGTTGTATTTTATATAATTAGCCATCCTTTTGCTTATTAGTTCGATTACTAATGGTCTGTTTTTTGTACCTTTTCTGCCTATCCTGTATGTGTCTTCTATGTATCCCAATATATCTATTTGCATAAATTCTCGAAACAGTTCAATTAATCTATTATGTAAAACATTTTCAGGCTCGTTGGAGTATTCAGGAAGTCCAAACAATACAATTTTTTTGGCTTTGCTTTCCGTGCAAACTCCTGTAGGTATAATATTCAATTTTAGTTCACTAATTTCTTTTTTTTTTTTTTTTTTTTTTATTTATTTAAAGGGCTTTGTCGCTTGGCGACCATATCGCCCAGTGCAGAAAAAACAAGGTTTGGTAACTTATTACTAGCTTACGATCTACTTATCACTAATTTGTACAAATGTTGTGCTTCATCAGACATTGGAGACGAAAGAACAGAATTGCAATATCCTATGTCTTTTGACCTTTGTAAACCAAAAAAATTGAGCCTGGTATTTTCATTTCGGGCACACTCCATCAAAATATGAAGGACATCATCAACCACTCCACACGAATCACAGCATGGTGAAGGAACTTTTCTCATTAAATAATTAAACTTATTTGATGGAGTATGTCCGGAACGCAGTCTTAAAGCGATAGTAATACAAGTTTTATTTAGTTCGCAATCTATCCACGGAACACGAGAAATCTCTGGTTGGATAGTTCGATACCAAATCCCCTTTTCTTTGGATCTTTCATCGAAGTACTCCTGCCAAAGACCGAAGCACTCATTTTTTGCTCTTCGAAAATAGTCCGAGAACAATGGGGTAACATTCATGGGAACACCATCAACACACGCTTGTTTGGCGAGCATATCTACCCTATCATTTTCTTCAAATTGAACGTGTGACGGAATCCATTGGAGACACACCGTCTTGGATTCAGATTGAAGTCTCAGAATTATTTCGTATATGGCGTAGGCTGTCGGAATACCTCGCATATGAGAAGTGTTACGAGCCAAATGTTGCAGCGAACTTTTGGAGTCTGTCAGAATCACAAATTTATCGCCGTTGACTGATAGAATATAGGATAAGGCTTCCAATATTGCAATCAATTCAATGTGCATAATAGAAATATCTGAATCAATCTTGATCTTCATAATACTTAATAGAATCGGATCCAGAAAGGCAGCGCCTCCCACGTGATTTGCTTTGGAACCGTCAGTAAAAATTGTATGATAATCTGGGTATTGCTCTTGTATATATGAAGAGCATAATTGTTTTAACTGTAATATACTGTAGTGGCGTTTAGCTTTAGATATACTAGGAATGTTATCACATATTACATGGGACAAATCTATGCTACTGGTCCACTTATCAAGGGAAAACATTCCAAGTAGGGTGCTAGAGTGTATAGGAATAGAATTGTATTGTGAAAGAATGTCAATAAGTAACGGCAACTTCTTATGCTGCCAATAGTTGGAGCCTGTAAATAGTGAAAGATTTTGTAGTGATTGTAAGGTTTTATTGTTAAGAAGGGATTTTGATTTTAAAATGAATTTGATGGCTAAGTGCCTACGACGAATATGAAGTGGTGGTAGACACAACTCGCTTTCCATTACGTGTATTGGGGTGCTCCGTATAAATCCCCCGATAACGCGTAACGCCTGATTTTGTATTCGATCTAATTTTATTAATTTAGAGTTGCAGCTATTACCGAATAAAAAACTGGCATACTCTATTCTACTTCGGATTATCGAAATGTATATACGTCTTAAATGTTTTTGATGGACCCCCCATCCAGGCCCTGATAAGACTTTAAGTAATTTAATGAATTTTATAACTTTCTGAGAGATTTCATTGATATGCTTACCCCATCTTAATGAGCTATCCAGCCAGAGACCTAAATATTTTACATTATTAACAACATCAATTAAAGTACCGTCTAAATCGAATTTAATTGATCTTCTAAAGCATCCTCTTTTAAAAACACAAATCTTAGTTTTGCTTGAAGACATCGTCAAACCTAATTTTTCAATCAACATTTTAGTGTATCTTAAAGCGGACCGGAGTTCCTCAAATGCTAAATCTAAATTACTCTTAGTTGAATATAACACAAAATCATCAGCATATTGAGAGACATTAACCTGGGTAATATTACGGCATATATGTAATGTTAAAATATTAAATAAGAGTGGAGCCAACGGATCTCCTTGGGCTAACCCGCGGCCAGTAGATCTAACAATCTCACAATTATACACAGCTACTTGTAGATGTCTATTTGATAAGAAAGACCACAAGTACATACAGACTCTTGATCCAACCCCAAACTGGTCCAATATATGTAACAGACAAGGAATGTCAACATTATTATAGGCGCTTTCAATGTCTATAAAGCACGCCGCTGTTACCCATTTTTTTGAGAATCCAAGTTGAATTTCAGAAACTAATCGCGAAAGATTATCGAGACAAGATCGTGCTTTTCGAAAACCTACCATGTCCTCAGGGAAAAGACCCTGTTTTTCAAAGAACCATTCAATACGCTTAGCTAAAATAGCGTGTAGGATTTTACAGATACATGATATCAAGGAGATAGGGCGGTAAGACGAAGATGAACCATGTTTTGGAATTGGAACTACTTTAATTTGACGCCATTGTTTGGGGACAAAACCCACAGAAAAACATTGATTGTATATTTGAAGTAACATTTGTTTGCCGGCAAGGGGAAGTTGTTTAATCATGGAGAAAGAGATTTGATCAGACCCAGGGGCTGTGTCAGTAGTCTTAATGCAGTTGACTAATTCTGGCATTGAGATTGGAGACTCTAACAGGTCGTTATTGGAATAAAAGGTAGGTTGCGGGGGACATACAAAATCTGGAGTGAGATCTTTAAGCAGGCGCTCGGCTTTTTCTTTATCTACACTGGTGTTAGGGACTTGCCGGTTTTTTAGCCACCTCATCTTACGCCACATTTCGGAAGCTGAAGAAGTCTCGTCTACAGATGAACAAAACCGTTGAAAAGACTTGCACCGAGCTATACGAATAAGCCTTTGAGCAGTACTTATTTTTTCTTTTAGGATGTCTAAATTACTGGAGGAGGGACACCTTCTCAGATTCGCCAGAGCCAAGCGCCGCTCCGCTACAGCTCTGGACAATTCTGAAGACCAGTATGGTTTTGGTTTAAATGAATTACATATATTTTGAGGGATTTTTATGTTTGGAATATACTTGTCCGCGGCTTTTTGTATTATGTTATAAAATTGGTCGTAAGAACTCTGAGGGTCATGGGAAGTTACGCAGTTTTGTAATTGATTATCTATAAATGTAGTATATGAAATCCAATCAGCTTTTTTAAAGTTTTTTTTCTTTTGAAACTCAAAACGAAAATTAAGTTGACAGCTCAATTTAATTATTAAGTGATCACTGCCAAGTGATTCATTTGTTGGTTTCCACGTAAATAACAAGGCCAAATCTACAGAGACAAATGAGATATCAGGACTAGATTGCTGGATGACACCATCAACCATTCTGATTCTCGTGAAGCTACCATCGTTTAAATGAATGAAATTATAATCCAACATGGAGTCAAATATTTCTAAGCCGCGTCGCTCAGTTCTTCCAGACCAATTAGAATGGTGAGCGTTAAAATCGCCCAATATAAGTGTTTTACTATTACCTATAGAAAAGATTGCGTCCCAGTCACATTGCGTGGTGCGTACCGTCGACGGGCAATAAATGGAAACTATGTTCTCAATATGCTGACAATTTAGAATTTTTATGTGTAATAATTCTATACCAGGATTACGACTCTGTGTTGTACAAACAGTAGACTTAACTGAGCGATGGGTCATAATGGCGACGCCGCCGTAACCATCTTCTCTGTCTAACCTGTAGGTATTGTATTCACTAATTCTAAAGGAACTCTCGGGTTCCAACCAAGTCTCACTCAACACGGCAATGTGTATTTTTTCTTGGCTCAGATACAATTCAAGTGAATGAGATTTGGGCCTTATACTTTGGCAATTCCACTGTATTATATTTAAGTTCGTAATATTATTATTATTAGCCATTTCCGACAATTAAATCAAAAATCGAATCAATAGATAAGCAACTTACAATTTTTTGTTTTATCCACTCTGTAAATATGGAAATTGACTGCTGGATTTTAATCTGAAGTGATTCTTTGCTTCTTATAATGTTTCTTATTTTACTTATCAAATGCCAAAAACTAAGATTATTCAAAGATTTATCTGAATGTTTCTTCTTATTTATTAATGGTATTTCAGAGTTTTCTGTGGAATCTGAAGCTTCGGAATTACGATGCCATAGTATGTCCTCTGTAGGCGTGGGGGTCACTGGTCGGCGCGGCTTCTTCAAGTTCCGTTTGGGCTTAGGTCGTATATTTGTTGTTGCTGTATCTGGGCAGTCTATTTCATGGGCTGTGCCGTTCTTTCCATGCTCTGGAAGTGGGGTGGTTTTGGTAATCTCTGCGTAAGTCAGCCCGCCTTCGGAGGTTAGATTAGCAGCCACTCGAGGAGCTTGGACAGGGGAAGGAGGAACGTACATGGTCAAAGCCTTTCTATAGGTACAGTTAAACTCTGACATAATATTTCGTATCTTCTTTTCCTTCTTAAAATATGGGCATATTTTATCAAGGGCCATATGATCACCTGAACAATTCACACACGTAAAAGATGTGGCTGCACAGTTATGGTGTTTTTGTGAGCACTTTGGACAAACAGGCTGTTTGGATGGGCAGCTTATCTTTAAATGGCCGAACTTCCAGCAGTTAGAACATTGAGTTACCGGGAATACAAACCGCTCCACTGGGATCCTCAGACTGTAAATATAAACATAAGGCGGCAAGGAAGGACCTTGGAATCCCAGCCGAATGGTTTCACTCGGAGTCCAACCGTTACCCTCAGAGTCGTCAGAGCAACGTTTATTCAACCTTTTGATTGAAACAATTTCAACATTGCTTGATAAATTGCTCTTAAGTTCTTCGTCAGAGATGTCTAGCTCCATCGCTCTAATAAGTCCGTACGATACACCCACTTCAGATGTTTTTTGACAAGACCAGCCCATGTCGGAAAACACCGAACATTTTATAAATTCCTCTGCGGCGATCTCATTATCAAACGTAACTAAAATTTTATTACGATGTACGTATTTAATTTTATAGATCTTTTCGCTTGCAATATTATGTGTCTTAAATAGTCGTGCTAAAGCGAATTGTTTCGGCAAAGGTTCTTTACACGTTACGTATACTTGTGTCCTTTCTTCTATTCTACTCTCAACTTGTTGCTCCCTACTACATATGAGTTTGCTTCGTCCTCTACTAACTAGGTTCCATCCTTCTTCGGAAGAGTTTTCATCTCTTGTCCGTTTCCCTCTTATCAACTCCGTTTCCCCTTGTTGTGTATTGTCCTCAAGTTCCATGTTTGTACCGTCCTCTAACTCATCAGCGCTCGACAATGTGTTTATATTTGTATAATTCACGTTCAATTCACTCATATGCACAAAGCAACAGCTGCAGGCCCGACCGGAGAAACCGGTTGGCCCGCGCGTAAACAAAATATGCGATAAGCGCTTAGTTAAATATAACAAATATTAGTAAAACGTCCGATCACAAGAAGGGCTCGTGCGGCACTTTCACTAATTTCGTTTTTCAGTTTTTCATTTTCAGTCTTCAGTTTTTCTATTTCAGTATTTGTGTGTTGTATTTCTAAGATTCTTAGTTCGTTTTGCTCCGTAAGAGTGGTAGTTTTGGATTCCACCTCTTCTTTTAATTTTAAAATGGCTTTGTTTATCTCTATTTGAATTGTGTTTTGTAGTTCAGCTATAATAGATTTGTTGTTTTCTTTCAGGCGTTGTATTATAATTTCACTTAAATTCTGTAATGTTAATTCTGTTTGCGTTTCTGTTTGTGTTGTTGTAGCTATATCTTGTGAACAAATTGTGTCGCCTAGCAGGTTTAAGTCCTCGGAGTTTGTAGTGACATTCATTGTTTTTGTTGTTCTTTTTCTTATAGTAATATTACTTATCTCAGAGGGTGAGTTTATTTGTTCTGTAGTGTCTCGTTCTCTCGGGCGTATAGGGGTGTCAGTGTTGCCCGTTTTAGGCATATTACAGTAACAAGCCTGACACTTCCAAGCTTTTTTACACGTCAGTGTCATCTTCATAAATCGATCGTTGGACACATTTGCACACTCCAAATCGTATGAGCTTTTACACTGAGTGCAGGTAAGGTGTTTTGGATCGGATATGTTCTGTTGGCATCCTGCGCAAACTGGTGTCATTTTGAATAGCCTTTGTTTTTACTAGTAGCGCCCTCTGTTATCGAGTAGTGGTATTAATTCGATCAGCTACTGACTCAGCTGTCAATAATGTTGTTTTTTCTCAACGCTAGATGGTGCTATTTTCAACGTTTAGTTCAAATCAGGATGATTCAACACTTTTGATTATTTTATTTTATTTATTGAGCTTTATCTTTGACAAGGTATGTACGTACTTGTGTTTTCAGTGGTCGTTAACTGCCGTCTTTGATGTCAGGCACTTATTTTTCCAGTGAGATAGGTGCTTTCACTTGTCACAGGTTGAAAAATCAAACGGTCGTTACACTTGCACAATTGTTTGTTTTCAAAGTTTTCGACATAGAAACTTGCGAACTTTATCTTGTATCACTGGAAGACTTCTAATACTATAGTTTTGTTTGGTTTTTAGATGTAAATAAACACTTAAACTATTTTTTATCGATTTTTAACACGGAGCCGATGTTTATTTGCGCACAGTAGCGCCCTCCCATGGGAGGTATGATTTTTTTTTTTGTGAGGGGAAAATCATCAAATGACTTCTCCCGCCCAGGGCCGGGCAGGAGGGAGTGTCAGACTCTTACTGACTAAAAACCCCCCTGTTCCTTCTCCTGCTCTGTGCCGAGGTCGCGGTACCTTATTGCGCTTACCCCGCAACCCCATGGGAGGTATGTAAGGTGGTAAATAGGTTTAATAGGTTTTAAAATTGTTAATAGGATACCATTGATTATTTATCTGTACTATATTTATGACGCTTTGCGTGAACCTATACATATAGGTATATATCTATATCGTGACTTTGTTGTACCTACCGAAATTCTGGTGATTTTTGTGCGTCTATATAATTGAGTAGATACTCTGAATGTCCCTATATATTTGACGCTGACTGTACCAACATATATGTCGATTCTTTAACAATTAATTAAAATTCCATTCAGTCCTTTATTCGTCAGAACTGATTCTGTGGTTATAGAGCCAATCAGCTGTTGTAAAAGTTATACTCATCCCCCATTATTTATTTTAATTTATAAATTTTAACGATGTAATTAATTTATTATTTTTATCGATATTATTGCTTGCTTGCTTGTTCACAACTCAACGGCCTGTATCGAATGAGTATTAGAATACTTTTAATACGATTCCTCGATCCCTGAGTGTGAGTGGCAGTGTTTACTCTGATTCATAGTGCTCGGTAGTCAATAGTTTCAACTTTATTGAGTTTACACATAGGGAAATTGACCTACGACTTTATGTCGTTAAAGTAAATAGTCCTTTAAAATATTTTTGAAACTGAAATGTATGTGTGTTAATAACTTGGTATTATTAGTATGACTCTTCAAAAATAAGTTTTTAGTCCCAAATTATTTACATCATGCATAAAAAAAATTGCATTGGCTATGGTAATAACGTAGTTGAAGTGAAAGTAAAATAAAAAAGTAAAAGTAATAAGGAAAACATAGGCATATATTTTTATTATACATTTCAATTATTATTTCATGAGATCAAAATAAATTACAATTATGTTTTCGTTAAATAATACAAATTCTCAATCGAATCATTTGTTTAATTTTATCAACTGGTATTTGTTAATTAAATAATAATATTATTTATCACTTCATGAGTTGGCTGGTTCAAAGAAATTTAGACTTTAATTCACATACAATTCGATTGAATGTGGCTGAAAGGGTTAAATATTCAACTAAGCAGACTTTTTTTTTCACATTCGCTGTATCATTTGGTTACTGTTCTCAAAGTGTTATTTGTACGGCAGTTGACATATCGGCAGCGGTTCGCATCCCGGGCATTCAGGGGGTATGTACACAACGCATTCTTCTTCTCCAAGGCAGATGTGGTCATCACAGACATCTAGTGATGAGTAACAGGATCTGTAAGCTGAAAAACAGAAAAAATACGATAAATCAATATAATACAAGATATTTTCCAATACGGCTGCATGATTTTCCAATTTTTTATGTATGTATGTATGTTGAAAAAGAATTAATGAAGGACTCAATTGCCATGATCAGATCATTACCAGCCTATAATCGCCCACTGCTGACCAAAAGGTTTCTTGTAAGACGAAGATGATTTGAGCTTTAATTACAACGCTTGCTTGAGGCGGATTAGCTATTTCATCTTTCATATTTCAAACTTATGATTAGTAATTTTCATGCTGGTTTTGTGATATTAGCTTTTCACCCGCTGCTACAGATCTTAGCATGATGTTTTAGAGTCTATAGCCTTTCTCGATAAATAGACTAACAAATACAAAAAGAATTGTTCAATTCGAACCAGTAGTTTCGGAGATAAGTACGTTCAAACAAACAAACTCTTCAACTTTGAGTCTTCAACTTCAAGTGTGGGAGAGCCAAGCTTCGGCACGAATGGGTCGGCTCGACCGGAGTGAGACCACGGCCTTACAGAAGACCGGCGTGAAACAACCACAGCGTTGTGTTTCGCCGTGTGAGTGAGGTTACCGGAGGCCCAATCCTTCCCCGCCCTCCTCAATCCCTAAATCTCCAAATCCCTAATCCCTAAAAGGTCGGCAACGCACTCGTAAATCCTCCGTTGCGGGTGCCCATGGGCGGCGTTTATTGCTTGCCATCAGGTAATCCGTCTGATCGTTTGCCGACCAATTACATAAAAAAAACTTTATAATATTAATTAATAATAGTATAGATAAACTATTTGTAAGTGTTATCAATTCAGTGCCAATACTTTTTGATCTGGAGTTCAGTAATGTACGTCCTTGTCAAACAAGGTCTTTTAAAATTATAAGACCTAGTAATAACTGGTAAAAGTAATTATTTTTAATTTCGATCATTGTTGATTCTAAAGATTTAAAGCAGGATATTACGATTTTTATATACAATATGCTTTAATCTTTGGCTTCTACGTAAGTAGCTGAATCAAATACCTTTATTTGTTTTAAAAAAAGGTGTCGTCGGTGCGTTTAGAAACGTATAATATTACACATACATCATACTGATTATGAGAAGCAGCCTAATGAAAATCGTTCAAAATAATAACTTAAAATTTGAGGCTGGTTACTCTGACAGAAATTCACTTCATTACCGACAGTTTTAATGTTTAATAATGTAAAAAAAAAACTTCAATTCATCAAGCTATTATTATATTGTTCTACTACTGTGTTTCGAATTACTATGATTGAAGGTTAAATATGTATGTCAAAGGCTAACCTAACCTGAAATATGAAATCTAACCTAATCGACTGAGCATGACTAATTTTAGGTTATAATGAGCTGCCTAATGTAATACCTGGATAACGATGTTACTTAACGTGAGTGACTGCAGGCTGTCAGTACGTCACTCATGTATCCATCACATATCATACATTGTATGAATAATACATACTTATGTTTGTATAGGTATACGTACTCTTATGTAACAATGCAAGTTGAATGTATTACCTACATTACATTTTCCTGTTAGATTTTCCTAACATATCAATGCAAAGATGTAAAAGATTTGGTTTTTTTTACTCTTAACGGATTTCTTAATATATAAAATTTTTTGTACTGGCACAAATTTTCTTAAGGAAACATAGTCAAACATAGTAAAAGCTTGCTTGAAGTGAAAGGAGAATAAAAATGCTTGTTACAGTTAAGGTGACCGGATAACCAGCTGACATGCAAAGTGTTGCTGGTTCGAATTCCGGATACTGCAACTTTTTTCGTGTTCCACAAATAAGTAAAATTGTATATTTGAAATCGCACTCACGACAATGAAGACAATCATAGTGAGGGGAAACGCTTATTAAAAAAACCATAAATTTTGCAACGAATAAAATTGCAGTATAGGTATGTATCAAATTAGCTGTGTCAGTTAATTCACCAGTTGTGTTAATAGTATAATCAACAACAAAAGTTTTTTTAGTTTTAGACCCTTATCAATTTAAACAAGCAATCAAACCCTTTCTCTATAACGTCAAAATTAATCTACCTACCATTTTAGTCATAATTACATTCTCATTGACTAGAACTATCGCATTCAATCGTGCGACCTTGTCCACTATCTCCTATCATATAATGGTAGTATCACACTATGACATAAACACAGATGGACATACAAGATACTCACTATCAATGCACTCGCCATCGAAACAGCAGCCGCCGCAGCATTGAGCGTGGTCTGCACACTGAAACCAATGGTTTGTTAGCGTGTGTGATAAGCATCAGTACCTACTCTCAAATTTATATAACTAGAACAAATGTGTGGAAAATAAAATAATTGTTAACAAAAATATTCCGACTTCAAAAATTAAACTAAAAAGCAAAAAATAAATTTTCTTTCGTAAAAATTAATACATGTTTTCATTTAGTTAAATAGAAAATAATATTAATAACCATTTTATAATTTGAAAAAAAAAACAATTAGTCGATCATAGTACCTCCTCCTTTTTTTGAAGTCGTTAAAAATAAACAGTGTTTAAAATACTACACGTTTTTTTAAGGTAGAATAATCATCAAAAGTCTTTTTTCGCCGTTGGTGCAGCATGAGAAAGTGTCAGGCTCCTACACTGACTAAAAACCATTCCTTCTCCGATGCTAGACATCGGAGAAGGAATGGTTTTTAGTCAGTGTTGGCTGAGGTATATTATAGCGCTTACCCCACAACCTTAGTTGGTTATTTTAAATATAAGAAAGTTCTAAAAGTTATGTATGTTTTTCCTAAGAATACACATTCGTTTTTTTAACATAAACTCTGAAAAAGAAAAAGGTATGGTAGCTGATTACTCATCACCGCCTATAACTGCCCATTACTGAGCAAGAGCATCTTCTACATGGGGAAGGTTTGAGCATTAATAACCAAGAGTACTTAAGATGGATGGGAATTTCAAATTTATAATTTTATTATCAATTTGTTATAGATTCCTCGCGTTGTTTTTCTTCCACCATGTATCAGTGGTATATAAATTAACTTAGAAAGTAATTATAACTCTGGAAGAGTCATATTGGCACAGTCTTGTATTCTCAATCGTGAGAAACAGAGGCCAACCACGACATTGGCCATTCATTATCCTAGAATACTGAATCCATTTTATAATCATGAGAAAACTATGTCATAACATTTTAGTGTATATCATAAATATTAATCGAAAACCAATAGGCAATTACTATTGAATTAGCCATTTGCCCTCATTAGTTAATTGGTACAATAATTGGCCCAATTTGCTGTACAACGAGACTATTTGGTATAATTTTGTGACTTTTTTCGTTGTCTTTTTCTTAAAGGTTCTGTGCACAAATTTTCTTAATTCATTTAAAACTAGCGACCCGGCCATCTTTGTAGGGTGAAACGATGATACTAAATATCATCAACAGCCTATAAGTGCCCACTGCTAAGCAAAGGCCTCTTCTCACACGGAGAAGGTCTACGCATTAATTTTATTTAAGTATAATTATTAAAGGGATATCGAGACAATTAATGCGGCTCAAACATGATTAGGAGTCCCGTTTGACTTCAAATTAGTCGAACACTTGAATACTCAATTAATTCATGTGAGTTGTAGTAAGTCACACCATCGTTACTTTTGAACAAATGTCTTAGGTAGGTAGCATAGAATGTATTTTATTGGATGCTTTTAAGTATTAACTCTGTCAAACTTTTTTTGAATAAACTGCATGAGGTTAGGTCGGTCAAAGATTTTTAAGTTTTTTAAAGTGTTTTTTTAAGTTTACTATAAACAATCAAAAGTTTTGTTTGCGTTACAAAACATAATAACTATTATTTAGTAACTTATTTTGAGAGTCTAAATATCCTGCAGGAAGCAGGAGCCAAACATTTTATAAAAGTTCACACTTATTCAATATAAAAATCGATAGCGAAACTAACTCTAAATAAAAAGAAAAAAAAACTCACTGCACCTTTTTCCCGCCAACTTTACAGTCTTGCGCGCCGGCGAACGCAATTAAAAAACTAAATAACAACACTAATAACACCGTGTTTTTTACACACATAGTTATTTTACCTATTCAATTTGCACATGTCCCCTCACTATAACTATCGAATCATATATGAAAATTAAAAAGAAAAATTGTCACGAGGTATCGTGTCTATGAAATTATGTAAAATGGCCGTACATGTGCGCTGGCGCCGACCTCGACCATTGTGACCGAGTTAGCTCAGCTGCACCGCCATTTTTACGTATTGTATTGGCAATAGAAATCAGTTATGTCACATTGACAGTTGTGTTTGTGTTATTCGGTAATAGGAGTCTGTGTGAATTGGTCATGATATACCTATGTGGAATTTAGAAATTGAATTCTATTGTTATTTTATTACAGTCCTTTGTAGTAAAATTAAATTTTACGTAACAAATATATTATTATCACTTTATTAGGTCGTGAAATATTGCTAATGAAACTAATGTCTAATGGATACTCTAAATTATGACCATTTAGCAATTTATACATGTAATAATTCTACAAGGTAAGTGTAATGTCGAAATATTGACCAATCTAACTGGATCCCTCTATACCGATACAAATATCCTTTTCGTTTCCAGTTTCGTTTACGCATAGAGGGGACAGAGCCCAGCTTAAATTGGATATTAGTTAGTAACGCTTCAATAATCTAGTAAAATACGGGCTCAAAATATATTCATTGGTTTTTATAACAATTGGGAAAGTGCCATTGTGTTATCAGATTAATGAAGTCATGCTGGTATTGTCACGTTTGACAGTTACATTATTAGATTTTTAAACAATTCGAACATTAAAACTAGGAGTGGGTAAATTGATTATGGTCATTTTGTTTTTTTTAATTGACTATGTACCTATGTTAAAAATCGTATAACAGTCACTACATAGGATGAAACAAAGTCACTTTATCTGTCCTTATGTTTGCTTAAATGTTTAAAACTACGCAAAGGATTTTGTTTTTTTTTTTAAATATATGTATAGAGTGATTAAAGAGGAAGGTTTATATTATTTACTAAAAAATAAATAAAACCGATGCTTTTACTAAATTTGCAATGCGTTCAAAGTGGGGAGGCTATTATACATATATTTTATACACGCGACTTCCAAATTAGTAATAGCAGCAAAATCTGACATAAAACTTTCACAAATTATCTTTCTCTTTTACTCTTTATTATTTATTTTTTGATAAACTAAAGTGTTCTAGTGACCGCTTTTACACGGTAAAATACAATTTACATAAATTTACCAGTTCATTTTGAGTCTAGGTACATAAGACCATTGTTATATTCGTTCCGCGTTTTAAAAATATTAATAATTAATTTTGCACCTGTTTTAGGTTACATAATAATTTATATTGTACTTACAATGTCTCCGTAGTCGTCACAGTCGTCAGTCATCGCAAATACTGAATAAATAATAATAATAAATAACGAAACCAGCTTCACACAACCAGACATGTTCCTTTGATTTATGAATCGACACACAACCAACAATCGATCACGCAGCTTCATTTATTATCTACGAATACCAACCCTGATAAACACCTAACATGCTCTTTCCAACCTTATCCCTTTACTAACAGAGTTTATTTTTGTTTGGCATTAAGATTAGTAGATTTGAATCCTTCAGTAGCGTGCCAAGGATGTCACGCTGTATTAAAAAATTATCCGTGATGAATTTTGAATAAAGTGTGGTCTTTGATTGTTCTATCACAATACCTCGAATGGACAATTAATGACACTGACTTGGTCTGTGGATCAAGTGGTTGCAAGTGCAACTGTAGGTCATGAGGTCTCGGATACTAACTTGCGAACAGGAAAAAATATTGCATTATGAATCAACCCCTGATTTGGTCTATCAACATCAGTTACTTTGAAAAAGACCACTAATATAACTGAATTGTATATGTTAAGATCAAATTAATTGTGTAACGATATCGATTACTATATTTAATGGCGTTGTAAGCGTCGAGTAACAAACAGGAGCTCGATTAGTTTCAAGCCACGCTAGGAGCCCATAATCATAAGCAGCAACACAGGTCACACCAAATTTTATTATAATTGATTTAATATGTCTCACAAGATTTATAATAAATAGGTACTTTTGAAACGACAAAATAGAATAGTAGTCTTTCAGTATGTTCGTCAGTAGTAAAGCTAGGTGCTCGTTCCAAATTGTAGATTCGACGAAATTTTGAATAGAGAAGAACGAGCAAAAAACTCCATGGTTACCTACTCTTTTTAAAAATAATATTTGTTTTACAATTTCACTGATACATTATTTAGTATAATATATGAAAGTTATTTTAGAAAAAACACGCTAAATAAAATTTAAAAGAGTTCCACCATTACAAAAACAAATATTATAATCTCGTACTATTTTTCATTGAGTAATGAATTACCAACAATAATAACATAAATTAACTAAAATTCGCGGGTTACTCACGTGTACATGTTGAGAAAAGCTCTACTAGTTTCGAACCACAGAGGGGTTCTTCCTCATGAGCAGCGTGCGCGGACGCGGCGGAGGCTGCGCGACGTCGCAAGTAGTAGTAACTAGTAGAGCTTTTCTCAACATGTACACGTGAGTAACCCGCGAATTTTAGTTAATTTAGTATGTCTCACGATAGTTATTATAAAAATAATAACATAACATAACAAAGAACTTAATATTATTTTTATTTAATTACAAACACGCTTCTCCAATTTTACTAAAGATAAACTTCAGTTTATCTTCCACTTTAGTTAACGAAGTATTAATGAAGGCTGTATGTGAATGGCTGGACCTGAATTTTAATCGTATGTTAGTTTAGGCACTTCACAAACAAACTATCAAGTAATTACTTGTGTAAAACTGGTAAATATAGTGTCTTAAAGTGAAGAAGCGTTTTTGAACTAATACATATATATTCTTTATATCATCATCAGAGGAGTTTTACGATTGTGTTTTTGGCCTTTTGGGATTATGATTCTTGAGAAACACAACGTTGTGGTTGTTTCACGCCGGTTAGGTACTATGAGGCCGTGGTATCACTCTGGTCGAGCCATTCGTGCCGAAGTATGGCTCTCCCACACATTTTAGAAGGGTTCATAAAATTGTTTCTGTAAAAGAATTGGTTGTAAGTGTATGAGGGCGGGTCAATAAGTCCGTGACTTTTTAAATGAAACACAATTTTTTTGATGAAATATTATTTTATTTTTCAACGAAGTCTCCTTTGAGCTCCATACACTAAGCCCAACGTTTCTCCAATTTTTTTATCCCCTCCGAAAAGTATGATTTGTCGAGGTCTTTAAATTAGGCATTTGTTTGTAAGATGACTTCGTCGTTGGACGCAAATCTCTTTCCACCGAGCCATTTCTTTAAGTTTGGGAACAAGAAGTAATCACACGAGGCTAGATCGGGAGAATAGGCCGGATGAGGGAGCAATTCGTAGCCCAATTCATGGTTTTTTGCCATAGAAACTGCTCATGTGTGCACCCGTGCATTGTCCTGATGGAAAATGACTTTTTTCTTGGCCAAGAGTGGTCGCTTTTCTTTCAATGCTTCATCAAATCGACCCAATAAGTTGCTGTAGTATTCACCATTGATTGTTTTTCCTTTTTGAAGGTAGTCAATATGGATAATACCGCGTGAATCTCAAAAAACAGTCGTCATGACTTTATTGGGCGACAACGCCACCTTTGCCTTCTTTGGCGTTGATTCACGCCGAGAAACCCACTGTTTTGACTGCTGTTTGGTCTCCGGTGTATTGTGGTGAATTCACGTTTCGTCCACGGTTACGAAACGGCGCAAAAAATCGTTCATATTGCGATTGAATGATGCCAAACATTCTGCGAAATTGTCACACGCTTGCGTTTGTGGTCAATTGTGAGCAAACGCGGCACCCATCTTGCGGAAAGCTTTCTCATACCCAAATTATCGTGTAAAATTTAAACCACTGAGCCATGCGAGATGCCCATGGCTTCCACAATATCTCTCACTTTTAATCGCCGATCGGCTAAAACCATATCGTGGATTTTTTCAACGGTTTCGGTGTGGAGACCTCAAATGGGCGTCCAGAACGTTCGGCATCTTCTGTGCTGGTATGGCCATATCGGAATTCAGTAAACCACTTTTTTTACCATGGAAATGGATGGTGCAGAGTCCCCATAATATCTATCAAGCTTAGCCTCGGTTTGCGTAATGGATTTTTTCCGCAAAAAATAATGCTTAATGAGCGCATGAAATTCACTTTTTTCCATTTTCTTCTCAATCAACGCGGTAGTCTGATATTAACGGCTGTAAAAAACTAACTAAATGTCACAGCTTGTTGAATTTTCGTCAGGAGTCATCTGATAGATGACTGTTTACGGGAGCAGTGTTGCCATTTCAATTAAGAGGCGGAAAAATAAAAAAGTCACGGACTTATTGACCCACCCTAGTATCTAAAATCTTATCTTAAAAAAAATGTAAAAAAATCGAAAATTTTAATTCAGGCAACAATTTTTACTCTGTTGTGGGTTTATATGCATTCAAATATTTTGGTACATAACCTATTGTAATAAGTGCTACTACTCTCTGATGCAGGAATATTAACATATTAACAGGAAAATATTACTAGAAAAATGTACAAAAACTACATATGATAGCCGCGAAATGCTTTGAGAAAAGGATGGTATGTCTGTCAGCAAAGCAGGCACGTTTTGCTCGAGACTTGGCTAGGGCACTGCCGTGTCCCCAGATTCTTTGACTAGTTTCGTTATTATTTCAATCAAATTTAACGTCATCCAATGAAATCCTGCAACAGAGCAATAATACAGAAGTAAGTAAGCAATACAGAACCCTAACCATTTTACACGTGCAATTTGAAAAGTTTTAATGAAACCGAATTGGTTTGTAAAGTAAAAAAGAAACATTATTGTATTCCCTATATACCACTTAGTGAAACAGGTCATTATTGGACCGGAGGGACTTGAACAATCTTTGTTATCCCTTTTTACCCTTAAGTGGGCGATTCCCTGATGAATTTTGTTCTAGAAACTGATTTTGAATTAGGATACCTACTTATATATTATTATTTAAAGCTTTATATAAATTTTATTTTTTTAAATCTTAATAAACAAAAGTGGTTTTTGAATCGTGGCCGTTATTTTAAACGTAGTGTCCGATTTTTAAAATGTTTTTTTATTTTAAGAAAATAATATTTTGGTTAACAATTACAATAGTTTTGTTGAAATAGCAAAAACGGCTCTTTTATTATAAACGTTTAGTTTCAAATTGTAACTTATGTACAAATGGACATCATTTTTTGACTCAAGTAGCCTAATTATTTCTTAAAGATAATCTAAAAAGTTAGTCTAACTTTAAAGATAAAAATGAGTACCTATTGTAACCGAAATATATAAAGTACTAGCTGACCTGACAAATTTCGTTCCGCCTCAAAATTGACTAAACTTTTTTGACCTTTTAAACCTTCCCTGGACTTCCACGAATAATTCAAGACCAAAATTAGCCATCGGTAAAGGTATTGTCGAGTTATAACATTTATACACATATACACAAATAGATAAGCATATATAAAATGATAAATGAAAGCCTGAGTAGTAGATCGAGCCATGAGTACATTAGCAAAGCCATAAAACCTGAGGTCGAACTTACATCAAAAGAGTACTCATAAAATGACATAATTCTGTCAACGTCACTTATTACCCCGTGCGGGATTGTGGGCAAAGATTAATAATGTTTTAGCAGAATCGCTATTAGGTTAAAAACTATAATGAATGGGTGTAAAATCTATGAACGGTATCCGGCTATACAAAACAACAATTTTTGTGTTTGTGAATAATGTTATTTTGTTCCAGGTCTGGACGGCTGGTGTATGTTTGTAAAGGCATTCAGAAGAAAATCTAAATACGATTCGTTGTTTCTTTTACATGGAGAAGAAATGACTACCTTTTCCCACATCATATCACGCTATCAGCCTATGCAAACTCACTATGGAGCAAAGGCTTCTTCTCACACGGAGGTTTGAGCATTAGTCATCTTCTTCAGGTAGATTGGTGATTTCAAACTTATATTATATTCAAATCATAAGTTCATGATTTCTCACAATGCTTTCGTTGACTGTATACCAGTGGTGTGTAAATCTTAGAAAGTACATATAACTCGGAAAAAGTCATTGTGGCCCTTGCCAGGTTTTGGCGCACCTTCATGCCTGAGAAGTCGTCTGCCTGGCACCGTCTACCGAGCACATAAATGTTATGTAAGTAAATAATCCTGGAAAGTACCAATGCCACTTTTATACATATACTTAATATGTAACTCGGAAGAAGCGAGTTATTCATATACTTAGAAAAACTCATATTGGTACTTGCACCGTGCATAAACCTCCGGACTAACAAGAATTTAAAATTGCCCAGCCCCTTGTCAGAGCTGTCCAATTTCAAATAAAGAAAGGGCAACTTTTTTACAAGCCATCATTAAGTGTCGCATCTATTGTAATTTTCTATCCTATAATTCCATATTCCATAGTAATAAGTTTATAGTACATTCATTACTTAACTTTGAAATGTTAGGGATAGTTTGAATGACGAGACAGACATCGTATGAGCATATAATCGTACCTAGATTCTATGGCGGAGTACTAGTGCTTTTGTCTATGAGTTTTATTACCACAAATAATCATTATTATTACTTGTGATGTTAGTGTAACGACTGTGTTGGACTTTGTCGCGCTATTCGACAGCTATTTATTTATATTCTGAGTGGTTGTAAGCCAACACTTGTGTGTCTGCCATTAGAATGGGTTCACTTAACACATTCAGTGCCCCCGACGCGTATGTGCGTGCGAGGAAACGCACATACGCGTCGGGGGCACTGAATGTGTTAAACTGGTGTGGTTATTTCCTCCAAAGAACTGCAATATAATGAACTTGCACGGTTCTCACGTTTAAAAGAGACTGACCTCTAAGTTTTGTTATTAGAGTAGTCTCATTGGAAATTCCGGCTTCATATAGATTTTTTTTCTAAATCAATCTTGAAGTATAAGTGTGCAACTTCATAGCTATTTGCAAAAACAACAGAGAATAGGTGTGCACATAGCTTAATTTTTTGCATAATTTTTTGCAATTTTCACATAGCTTAATCTTTATTGCCATTGAAAACAACTTAGAATTATTTTAAAAGTTTATTTTAATTTAATAGTGAAATATATGTAGTCATTGCAATAATCGCAAACTTCCTAAACGCAACACTATTGGTGGAACAAAACGTGACGTCAGTTTTACACGAAACGTCAACTACCAACAAGCTGTTGTACGTTTTTTTGAACCAAACACTGGTGTTGACATCCAACTCGTGTAATACTGACGTCACGAACAACCGAGCCAAAATGGCTGCGTTTAAATCGCCCAAAGTTGATAGTGATAATAATATTAATTTCAAAAATATCACGGTTGAAAACCGTTTATTTTTTGCGTGATAGATTGTATTTTGGACGTGATATTTGGTAATTTAATAACTTACTGAAGATTTGATGATGAATATAAAACAATAAATTCATCATCAAATCTTCCCAATTTATTTCACTGTGTCCAAATGTAATAAGAGCTTATTGCCATAAATACTTAGTGTTGTACAGAGAGATTTTGTATTGAAATGAATAAACGGGGTAGTTTTTAATTAGCAAGAGTCTGACACTCCCTTTCGGCTCACCAGGGCGAGATATCTCAACCTTATCATGAATTTTACTTCTCAAAAAACCTTGTTTTTTACGTTACCGTCCTTTTGGGGATTAGAGTTTTGGAGATTTGGGCGATAGGGGTCCTCTGGTGTCACACGGCGAAACATAAAGCTGTGTTAATGCTAAATTACATGTAGTGTGTTCATCTTGCTTATAAGACGCTTGAAATACAACTGAAGAAGCGTAAGCAGTCATGTCGACCTCCTTCTTTAGCTTACAAAGGCGTAACGTTGTTAAAAAAAGATAATTATAGCTCTACTGGCGAGTCGTTAAATAACTATTTTTTCCCCTAAATGAGTTTTACCACATTTGGCTCGTAGCTTTTGCTACATTCAAAACTTTTAATGTGTAAAGTGACCCAAATGGAATGAGTTTAAGTTGCAAATTACTACAAACTTCCACGGAATAAGTGGTTTGCATAAAAATGCGATTTTACACTTGGATGCCTTCTGTAAATAGTAGTTTTTTGATACTAGCCTTTGTTGAAAAGGTGATAATCTTGTTTGAATAAAAATAAAAGTTTTGTTTAAAAAGTTTTCTTTAGAAATAAAGTCCTCTTGTTAGATAATACACTTGTTACTTATTACAGCGTTGTGTTTCGCCGTGTGAGTGAGGTTACCGGAGGCCCAATCCCTCCCACTCCCTTATCCCTTCCCGATCCTTATATCCCCAACCCCTATCCCCAAAAAGCCGGCAACGCACTCGTAACTCCTTTGGTGTTGCGGGTGTCCATGGACGGCGCCGATTGCTTACCATCAGGTCATCCGTCTGCTCGTTTGCCGACTTATACCGTAAAAAAAGATATATAGAGGAATACTAAAATGATTGACAAGGATTGTTGGTGTTGACGAAGATGATAAAAATAATTTAAAAAAGCTTTTTTTTCTTACTAACAAAATTTTACTTTGGTACCTAGTATGTACCTCAGTTAAAAAGAAATCTTTCATCTCGCAAAATTTCTTAAAAATAATGACTGCATGAAGCTGCCATGTAAGTTTTTCTAAACAAATAACACCTGAACTGTAAATAAAAAGGGATTTTCGTTTTTTAAGTGAGAAATGTTAAAAATTCCAAGTTTGGGAGAGTTTTGCTTCGGCGCGGATGGGTCGGCTCGACCAGTGTGATACCACGGCCTCACCGAAACCCCGCGTGAAACCAACACAGCGTTGTGTTTCGCCGTGTGAGTGAAGTTACCAGAGGCCCAAGCCTTCCCCTCCCCGATCCCTAAATCTCCAAATTCATAATCCCCAAAAGGTCGGCAACTCCTCTGTTGCGGGTAATCCGTAATAGGTAATACGTCTGATATTTTTATTTAATTCTAAGCTATGTCAGTTGAATATTACAAGTTTAGATTACAAGTTCATTAATCGTGGTAATCGTGGAACGTTAATCTCAAAAGTATTACTTGCCTTTGGGAAATTATACTTATGCGACTGGGATTAAAGACTACTTTTGAAGTTCGTTAAATAAGTTTTTGCATTTCATCAAATTGAACTAAGAATATTGTTTTAAACTCTCACTGTTTTGACAGCCTTCTGCGAGTGAAAAACTATCTGTCTGTGAGAATAATGTTTTAATGCCGTTGGGTGAGATATATTTAGGTGGAAATAAAAAATTAATCAAATAATCACGATACCCAAGTACAAATATGTCACATTCATCATTTACTGGACATCGGCTTTTCTGAAAGCCCTTTTTGTATTTCTTTTTATAAATTAAGTATCAGTTTAAGTCGTAGCGGCCTTTTTTTGAAAGTGGAAACACTAGCCATTTCCTTCTCCGCCAAGCAGTCGCAATGGCTTTTTCTTAACGAGGGAAAATCATCAAATGACTTCTTTCACCTAGGGTACTGACTAAAACCCACCCATTTCTTCTCCTGCTCCAAGCCGAGGACGCAGTATCTTTTGCGCTTGACTCGCAACCCTGGTTAAGCATCAGCCCTATAGGCTCATCTGTAATGGTGTATTGGCTGTTTGGGCCGCGCGCGGAGCGCTACGCACCGCATGCTCGGGTTTCGTTCTGGTCGGGCGGCGCGCCACCCTTACTTGTCGACCGCAGATGGGTTAAGGTGGCTGAAGATCATAGTTATAGTGGCCTAAAGGTTTGAAATCTGTAAGTGTAGGCGAGCCATGCTTTAGCACGAATGGTTCGGATAGACCGGAGTGATAACACGGCCTCACAGAAAACCGGCGTGAAACAACCACAGCAGCGTTGTGTTTCGCCGTGCGACTGAGGTTACCGGAGGCCTTATCCCTCACTCTCTCCCCTTCGTTTCCCAATCCTTACAAATCCGAAACCCTTATCCCCAAAAGGCTGGTCACGCACGCGTAATTCCTTTGGCGGCGTGGGTGTTCATGGGCGGCGCTGATTGCTTACCATTAGGTAATCCGTCTGTTCGTTTGCCGAACTATTACATAAAAATATATTTTTATTTTGAATAAAAATAACGATATTAATGTTGCAAAAGAGATCTTAAAGACTTATTTACCTCATTTATAAAAAAATACATTTACGACTTAAGATAGTCCAATATATTACAAATTACTATATAGCCATAAGGTCTAAAACAACTTGTAAGGCTGAACTGTATCTCGTAAAACAGTAATATATAACAGTATTTACTTAAGCAGTTAACTTCGTTTGTAACAAGTTTAACAAGCATAAACTCACTGTCAAGGTTTAACTAGTGCAGGTTGCCATGGCAACGCTGCATGCCCCTAGGGACCTTTAACGTATATTCTACGTCGTAAGATGATGTTACATTTGTAAAGGTTTTACAACATTGACTTTATGTAAACTATATTTCTTTTATTCGTCTTGAGATCGTGATATATTGTATTACATTTTGTGATTCTTTCTATTACAAGAAATTGTCAAGAATAATTTTTGTGTTCAGATATATGTATAGGTATATGTGGATAGAGAAAGCGACTTTATTTTATGCTAGGTGCGATTAAACTTTTTTTATTTCAGTTTTATCTATTGAAGTTATTTTGGAAACGCGATATTTAGAAATATAAAAGTGTGGGAGAGCCGTGCTTCGGCACGAATGGGTCGGCTCGGCCGGACTGATACCACGGCCTCACAGAAAACCGGCGTGAAACAACCACAACGTTGTGTTTCGCCGTGTGAGTGAGGTTACCGGAGGCCCAATCCTTCCCCTACCCCAATCCCTTCCCAGTCCCAAAATCCCCAAAATCCCAATCCTTAAAAGGTCGGCAACGCACTCGTAACTCCTTCTTTGTAGCGGGTGTCCATGGGCGACGCCGATTGCTTACCATCAGGTAATCCGTCTGCGCGTTTGCCGTCCTATCACATAAAAAAATATATATAAATACTGTTGTACTGTATTATATTTACTGTACATACATTGTATAAATAGGAAATGACGATGACAAATCAGGATCGTGATTAATAGCCTCAAAGCCTGCATTCACTTTGTCAACCGCATCCCCAGAAATATGAATGAGACAGCTCTTTGTATTCCGACGAAATGTTTATTAGTGATTCAGGATCCGTCGTCATCCCCGGCAGTAAAATGTCAGTGGATTGATAAAGGTTACAATTAAAGGGTGATGGCTCAAAGTTCTCGTACTGTTGGGGTAAGTGGTACAATTTACTATTAATTAAAATCTCTTAAACTGTTTTGTAATTTGTGGCCGCAAGATGGCGTGGCGATTGTAAGACGTAAATGTATTAAAGTTTTGAATGTTGCTGATTGTTGTTTAAGTTGTATCCTTTTGCTTGAATTTTCTTGCCCATAATATATTTAGTGGTTAGAATTTTTGATTTCGGAAGTCTGATTAAAACAAAGTAAGCAATAAAATAATGATCTAAACATTTGTCACGAAGTTAGGTGTTAACTTGAACAAGTAAAAAAAGACAAACATTAAAATACAAAATTCAACACTAAAAACAAAGAACTCCCTTATAAAATCAGCTGAAAATGGCAAGAAAAGATATACCAAGTTCCACCTTCAGAGTCTAACGTTTCATTTAGTCCTAAGGGAAGGTTCTAGAATCTAGAGTACATAAGATAGAACATGGCTCCTAGGTATACAATTATTCCCCTAGGTTCTGTTGGCTAGTAAAGTTATACTTCGCAGTCATAAGTCCTGTGGGATTGAGAACGTCAGGGCATGTTAGTGCAAGATCTTTTCCAAGAGCTTTAAATATACTTAATGTAGTAGTGTGGCAGAGCCATGCTCCGGCACGAATGTGTCGACTCGACCGGAGTGATACCACGGTCTCACAGAAAACCGGCGTGAAACAATCACAGCGTTGTGTTTCGTCGTCTGAGTGAGGTTACGAGGCCCAACCCTTACCCTCCCTCAATTCAAACACAATATCTCCAAATCCCCCATCCCCAAAAGGTCGCCAACGCACTCGTAACTCCTCCGTTATTGCGGGTGTCCATAGGCGGCGCTGACTACTTACCATTAGATAATCCAATGGCTCGTTTGCCGACCTATTACCTACATAAAAATTCGTATATATTCTCTAAGTGAATTAAACGTTACTTATAGATGTACTTTGAATTAATCGGGCGTTTAATTGCTAATCTCTGTTAAGATTTTAAGTTGTCTTGCGAGAGTTGCGTTTTGTTTAAATTTTCTATTAAAGTACCTATAGCTAGTTGTTAACAACTCATTTGTCCCACATTATGATTATTAAAATTTAAACAATTATCCACAGGTATTTATTTAGGTCTGTTTTATGGCATAAGTCAGCAAACGGATTACCAGATCGGCACTGCCTATGGACAGCCGCAACACTAAAAGCAGTCACGAGTGCGTTGCCGGCCTTTTGAGGAAAAGGGTTGCGGATATTTAATGATTGGGAAGTGATAGGAGACAGGAAGGGACTGGGCCTCCGGTAACCTCACTCACATGGTGAAATAAAACGCTGTGGTTGTTTCACGCCGGTTTTTTGTGAGGCCGTGGTATCACTCTGGTCGAGCCGACCCTTTCGTGCCGAAGCTTGGCTCTCCTACAGTGTAGTTACTTCTTTCAGATTATATTGGCCTTGTGTTTAATTATGCATCACCCAAAGGTTTGGCTGTTAAAGAATGCCCATGGCATTATATTTTATAGTCTACCTAATGTACAATATTTTTTGTACATCAAGCTTACAAATAGATACGTAAAATTATGTTTTAACGACAATTTATGTATCATAATTACTTTTACATTCGTTTTTTAACTATTGTGTTATTAGACAAGTTTAACATATAGTGTGTAATTTTTTATGACTGAATGCCTTTTTAAGTGTGGTGTATTATCTAAAATTTATATATATGTATCTTCAATAATACGTTATATTTTAAGAAGTATTTCAAAAGTTTCAATGTTGTTACAAAAATGACATCATATTTGGGTTTTCTACAATTTCTCAAGAGAAATTAATTTTCGATTTTTTTTAGTATAATTAATTTTTAATAAAACGTGTTATTTTCCTTAAATCTATTAATAAAAACAAGGTAATAGTGTTATCGATTAAGGATAATATATATTTTTTTTAAATAAGGAATAACCTACCCTTCATCATTCACATTAACGGCCAGCCAGTATCATAATAATATATGTATGACGCTATCGAATTACAAATTTGAATTTAAATTGTCAATTCTATTTTGTACACACAAACACGCGGCCTTCCCCACGTGCGAGCGTGGTTACCGTAATAAGCCCGATGAGTGGCAATTAGCCTAAAGCATTAGGCGTTAATTACAACTGCTGAGCCGTTGAGAGCCAGCAAGAGTACTGGCCTTCTAGCTGTAATTATGACAGAAATGACGGTGCCTTTTGTTGTAAAATAACCCTTTTTGCTAACAGTTTTAAGTTAGTTTTGTTTTGGATAAATATTTGAAGGATATCTTTCGTAAAATTACAACTTATTGAAAGAGCCCACATATTTATCTTACGTGGTAAGCACGTTGGCTTTGTATTCGTTACATCATAAACGGCATAGAGCAGTGGGCGCGACTTACTACTGACAAATTTTCCGATATCTATAGACCAAAACCGCTAGGGTTTTGCATTGCAACACTATACAAATGAGGTAGGTACGTTACAAAGACTATCGGCAGATACTATTCCTGCATCCAGCATTCAATGTTAAACAATTTTGAACTTTATTCTGTAGTCTACAATGCACTTATGGCATGACACCTCCTTCCCAAGGGAAATCAGTCGCATGATCAAAATAGGCCTGGGCGGCTGTGACGTCACTCGCATTGTTAGGTCTTAAAATATTGTGGCAGAATTCTGATGCTTTTGTTATGAAAAAAAAAGTTTTCTTATGGACAATGGAAAAAGAGTTTTTATTTGCTTGCCTTGTTTATGGAGCTGTTCTTTTTTTGAACGTTGTGTTTGTTTATTTGTTTACCTGTTTTTATACTCGAGGGGATCGGCTCGAAGGGCGTATTTTTTCCGGTTTTGCTGAAATATTTGTGTTCTGCTATAAATGTCCAAGTGTCTCAAATAAAGTATTATTCAACAGGATATAATTTAAATCTAACAATAGTTTTTAAATTTACCAGTCATTAATTTTCCCTCAAATAAACTTCTCATCCAATGTGTAAAAAAGATGAAAGGTTTATTTTAGTATAACTACAAGTTTATGTCTAGATAAATTAAATTCTAAAGTTTTCACACATATAATAATTTTATATAAAATATGTAAATTACCAAAGAAAAAATATTAAAAAAACATTAAAAGAGCCAATATGTTCGGTCCAACTTTCTAACAATTTTTAAACCATTTCATTCGAAACTTCAAAAATAAAAAGGCCATCCATATTTCAAACAGTCATTCCATTTAATGTTCGATGTTTAAATTCAAATTTAGTGTTCGAATCAAAGATGGCGGCAAATGTGGAGATAACGTTTAAGCCTCAGAGGTTGAAACTAATATGGAGATTCAATGAGTCGTAGAATTGAATTTCAGTGGTCTGAACTATTTGCTCTGATTACGGATAAATTTGGAACTATGTATGATCCGTGGGTATACGGTTAGTTGATGTCTTAGTCGAAATGTAATGGAATATTCTTGGTAAATAAAATATTGTTTTACTTAGGACGGTGAAAAAAAAAAAATAGTGTATATTTTTTCTGTTTAAATTTTAAGTATGATATTATTTTATCATCTTTATCTAAAGTTTACCTTTCATTCGTAATAATAATTCGAGACACATTAGAAGAACAATAAATAGGTGCGCGAACATAACCGGCGTTCGCTTAAGGTTTGATGAATTAAACGAATTCGAGTCATGATCGAGACATATTTATCCAATACGTCTTCTAACCAACAAGTCTGTAAAGCCCAATATCCTTCGTTCCCACTTAAAATAAAGTAAGAGAAGTGCAACAAAGAATTTGTACTTGAAACATTGCAACTTAAACCTTATAAACTTAGAGACTTTTCTTAACAAGTTGAAACTTGTTAGAAGTTACCAAGGTTCTTGGTCGATTGCCGAGCTATTTACCTCTGCGTACGGAATCCCACAATCTTTAAAACTATGAGTTTGCAAGTATGCCAAAGACTTAAGTTGTTTTTGTAACATCTTTTAGTGAAGTTTGTTTTTAACTTGTGCAAACTTAGGTAACTGCATAGTATGAAGAGTTCCATTAGCGTCTATATGAACAGAAAGTATTAGCGATTCAAAACAAAACCTCTGTATATACCTATGTAATACTGAATTTAAACGATCATCGCTTGAAAAATTAATAAACTTTATTCGTCTTCAGCCTATAAGTGTTTACTGTTACGTTAAGGTACACAGTACACGGAGAAGGTTT
Source organism: Spodoptera exigua (assembly GCA_902829305.4). Lineage (NCBI taxonomy): Eukaryota > Metazoa > Arthropoda > Insecta > Lepidoptera > Noctuidae > Spodoptera > Spodoptera exigua. The sequence goes on along the minus strand of LR824619.2, from coordinate 11,864,085 downwards.
GAGTTGAGCTTTAATTACAACGCTAACTCAAGGCGAAATGGTGATTTCAAACTTAAAAATAGAATGTTGAAATCCAGGTTTCCTTACGATGTTTTTCCCTCGCCTGTAGGTACATATAAACAGGAAAAAGTCACATTGATACTTGCCAGATTTTAAAACCACACTAAGACTTAACACATTCAGTGCCACCGACTCGCTCAGAGAGTCCACGTTAATTTTATTCCAGACTCCGTGGATTCGCAAGGCAAGTTCAACCTAAGGCCGCTATACCACTAGGCGTTTTATTAGCGTTGACATCAACGTTGTGTTTGCGCAGCGTAGACACTGGGCTGATGCGACGTTAACAACATAAGTCGTCGCGTGGCAAGTTTTAACGCCCGTGGGATAGCGGCCTAAAATGTACGAGTAATGGCATCGATGGCATCCGAGATTAATTATTGTAAAAATCGCAGTGTTAGTCAATATATTTTTAGAAACACGAAATGTATACCTATATGTCGATTAATGTTTCTCTGGAAATGGCTGCGTCTGTTCTTATCCACCGACCAGTCCTTACGCAAAAGAAAACCCAGACGTTTTCACATCACAGAAAAACTATACCATCAAAAATAATTGCCCCTTTGTAAACCGGCGTTCTCCCCAAAATCCAGCATTACACTTTAATTGTATTTCCAAGGATTTAGTGAAGGAAGTGGAAAAAAAGAGATACAATGTAATAAAGGCTTTATCTTGGCGTCGTAAGTCGTAATTTACGACTTTTAAAGTCTTCTATGGCAGTCACTGTGGGTTTTATGATCGTTGCGGGCGAAATGTCTGCGTCTTGTCTTTACATCTTAATTTATAATCAGCCATCTTTAATAGCTACGTATATTGAACCGATAATCATGCCTTGCTTATTAGGAGATGGTGTTTCTTATAAACCAAGACTTTGGACTATGTCATTATAAAATTTGCGATTTACAACTTTTAGGTCTTGACAGAAGATTCTTTTTTGCAAATATCATTGGACTATTGCAATTGGCCGGTTATTTTAATATGCTGTTAAAATATTTTAGTCCAACATATGTTGCATCCATATTAAAATGAATAGAAATTTTCATTTTAAAATTGCTGATGAAAAAATGATGAAATTAAAGTTTAGAAATAAAATTATGTGAGTCGTTTTAGGCTTATGTACTTTGTGTACTTTTTCAATACATGTTGGTTTTTTGTTTTTCTGAAATCCCATAAAATATATATGGCATTACAATTGTTTAAGATTCATAAGACCTAATTTTTTATCTGATTAGAATTAAATAAAAAAAAAAAATAACTTTTAAGTTAACTTTTAAGGTTTAGGATTTTGTAAATTTTAAATTTTGGGATCGGGGATGGGGGGAAAAATTGGGCTCACGGTGCAAAATAACGTAAGCTCTGTTTATGCCTGACGAGAGGAACTAATCATGGCTCTTCCAAAGTTACAACCTACTTTTTCTTTTGTAAACTTTAATCATCTATACAAATTTTATAAAAAGGTATGAAGGGTTGTATGTAGGGGCAATCTTTGGAACCGCTGGTCGGATTTCTCTAATTCTTTCTCTGACAGATAGCTACAATGTTCCTGAGGGCAAGGCTATAGGCTAGACTATAAAAAATCACGCTACGATCAAATGGAGCCCATCAACGGTTGAACCGCGCGAGACTAGCTAGTAATAATTTTTTTTTTATGGTTTACATATAATGAAAAAGATACACGCGATATCGCGCATAATGTCATACTCTGAACCATAGACAAGGGTTTCTTTCTTTATTTTTTGCTATGCATTTATTTTTAGTATTATTTGTATCATTTATTTTCTTCTTTTTTGTATGTTTGTTTTCTGTGTGTGCGCTTACGCAAAAAAATATGTTCTTATAGTAAAAACAATCCTCACCATAAATGACCACAAACGCATCTATTTTGCGCACAAAGGCAGGATTTTCGGTAGTTTTCATGAAGGTTACGTGCCCGTCGTAAGGTAACAAGCTTGCCTATTACTTAGTATGCCGTTTTAATATGAAGGGTACCAGGGAGGTCAAGCTCGCTGACAAGGGTCACTTTGTTTACACATGCAAACTATTTTCATTAAATCAAACTGTTACAGGGGTCAACATTCTCATTAGTTGCAGCGAGGTCTCGTCATGGGATATGACGTTTTGGAAAATGAATATAATATATCATTTTTATCTTGTGTTTATAAATAAACAATGTTTTTTTTTTAATTAGGCGTCGGAAAAAATGGCTTCGTGAATGCCATCGATCTAAATGCGTGTTGGAGTCAACCCTATAAGATTTTTTTAAATAATAATAAAATTTATTTGTCCACAGTTACATAAAGTTTGCCTTAAAGTAAGTTACTATTAGGTACCATTATTTGTTGTAACTTGGTGTTGTAGCGGACACTGCTTTTAAGAACGGCGGTCCTCAAACTAGGCGAGGCCTGTATCTTAGGGATGCTATTTAGATGCATCTACATAGTTCAGAAATTGAGTAACTGAATGAGATTTGGTGCAGCCCTAGCATGGGGATGGGCAAATTTTAAATTAAAAACTAGTACGAATCTAATTTAATTGAAAATATCCTCAGTCACGTAAAATTAATACATTTTATTCACCCATAGTTTATATCTAAGGTGAAAATATGTACATAACCGTGTCATGGCGTGTCGAGAACTCGGAGAGACATACTTACTTGTCATATTACACGAAATCGTAGTGTAAAATAAAACCACAATATGCTTCAAGCGCGAATACTATATTTCCGTCTTTATAATCGTAGAATAGAATGCACTAAACAATAGTATAACAAAAAAAAAATACGAAGTCAAGTTACTTCTATTTTATGACACATTTCATAGGCGCCACCTTAAAAACATAAACTGTAAGAGTATTTTGCTTGAGGCTCTCCTTACCACAGAGTATATTCACATAAAGCATTCTGCCTTATCTGTTTGCGTTGCTCTTTTGTTGATATCAAGTCGATTCGCTCTTTTTACGAAACTAGCAAAGAAATATTGTTTATTTTTCGTGTAAGTCTTCATATTTGTGATGTATTGTTTTGATATTGTATGCCGCAAATCAAAATTAATCTTTCATTTTGACAGTTTATCCTACTAATAGTGAGTTATTAAGTACTTTGTATTTTTTTGAAAATAACGACTTCATCACACGAATAAAGTGAGAAAAGCTATACTAGTTTCAAGTCACAACGGGACTTTTATCTAAGAGCAGAACGAGCATTTGCACGCGACTCCGTTTCGTGGAATAGTGACTTCCTGCTGAATTTTGGTATAAAAACTTGTAACGGTGAATGATTAACCAGGAAAAATAAAATTTAGGTCGTATCAGTAAAAGAGACTGTATTCCCAACAAAAGCAAAGTTACAATTAAATTAAAAAACGATGTGGGTAACTTCATGCGAAGACACCCGCACAATAGGCGCCTGATGTAATATTAAAGCACTCCAACATGATAAGACGTAAGGGATTGTGATTTCTATCAGGCGTTAATGTTGGATTCTGAACAAACTATCCTAATAGTATGTCCTTTCTCGAGTTCCAAACTATGTCTGTACCAAATTTCACTGAAATCGGTTCGGTAGTTGAGGCGTGAAGAAAAGACAGACAGACAGAGTTATTTTCGCATTTATAATATTATATTTTGTACTATAACAGCTTTTCTCAATTCTACTCACGTGAGAAAGATGATATTTTAATACATTTTGTATGTCGCACGATAGTTACTATTCTAAAACAATTAAGTATAATAATATAATATTTAAGTAAACCATCAATTTCTTTGGAATAGGATTAACAGTGAACTTAAGTTTAATACTACTAAGCCTAAGTGAAGTCTTTGTATGGATCTCCAGGGTATGCTTAGTGGATTCTAAAATGTCGAGTGATTTTACGAATGGCGAAAGGTCATTGACATCTGTATATGACTTATTATAATAACAGTTGTGAATTTAGGTTAAGTAAGGCCGGTAACCTCACTCTCACGGCGAAACATAACTCTGTGGTTGTTTCACGCCGGTTCTCTGCGAAGCCGAGGTTATGTAGCGACATCTATCGCACAGCATTGACAACAGCACTAATCACGTGCAAGTTTCTACATCGCGCTATAAGAGTTTTCACTACACCGATACAGATATCCCGACAACAACCGTCGGGCAGTAGCCCACCAGGCACGAACACTTCGCCTGGTTGGAGGATCTTCCCTTTTCAATGGAGGAAGAGGAACTATCCACCCTGTTCTCTCATACCTCTAAAGTTATAACTCCGGTCGAGCCGACCCATTCGTACCGAAGCTTGGCTCTCCCACATTAAAAACTTTCAAAAGCAAAACATTCGAACAATATAAATTATACCCTCTCGAATTTAATAAGAGTTTACCTGTTAATTGGTCTGCTACATGTAAATAAACGCCAAAAATGTTTATCATAACATCCAATGGTAACCGATTTCTTATGATCCATCGGGTGCACACGCGACATTTCGAAGGCTGATCACCTGATGGTAAGCGATCAGCGTCGCCCATGGACATCGGCAATACCAGAGGAGTCACCATTTTTTCTTATGATCTCTAGGGGGCTCATAAGGAGCTTAGTGTACGTTACCTTTAGTTTTTTTTTTTTTTTATGTAATAGGTCGGCAAACGAGCAGACGGATTACCTGATGGTAAGCAATCAGCGCCGCCCATGGACACTCGCAACGGAGGAGTTACGAGTACGTTGCCGACCTTTTAGGGATTAGGGATTTGGAGATTTAGGGATTGAGGAGGGATTAGGGAAGGGGAAGGATTGGGCCTCCGGTAACCTCACTCACACTGCGAAACACAACGCTGATTCAATCGCAACGGCGGTTTAGCTATTCTGTTGGTTTTACTTTCCTTTATTTATGTGTTCCGGGTAATTTCTTCTCAGACGGAAACTTTACCTTCTTTGCCTACTTTGGCTAATATTTTCTAATTTTCATTTCATTTGGTCATTTTCATTGTGGATGTTATCGATTTATCCTGATTCTTATTAGTCTGTTAACCGATATTTGATTTTTTTTTTGTATAAAAAAAATAGATTAGCCATCGGAATCTGGCTGAAATATGAGATGCCTTATTTGTATTCGTTCTATCTAACAGTAAGTTTTCCTAAAATTGAAAAATGAAATAAAGTACTTTTAATACTGATTCGAAATTTTAAACAATGTTGGTATTACGTATAGATAATTGAATTCCTTTTTCGCTGGTTTTTATTGTCTGCACTTAAAAAGCTACTGTATTTACAGTGGAGTTTTCATGACTTATGACTTGGATCTTATTTTATAGATTGATGAAATACAAACAGGTCTATCAAAGCAAGGGTTCCAAGGAGAATTGTCACTCACTCTACGATACAGACGACTAACGCTACGATACATGTTTAAAAGTTTTTAAAATTTTGTGACATTAAATTGATGGAATTTATCGGCTTATTTACTTGTGGATTGACGAGGAACTCCACTACATTCTAGCTAAACTTGAGGCTTATAATCACAAGCAGCACTGTGTAACACAGTGAAAATTGCAAAGATTGCGGATTAGCATTATAATTCATTTAAAAATGTCATAAAGTTATAATATACAATCATATAAAACACAATTTTGAATGTTTCTATCGATAAATTCGATTATTATTTATGTGTAGGTATACCACAACAAATCAAACGGACCAATAAATCGCCTTTTCCCAATGTTTACTGACCAGAAACAGATTAAAAAACAATTTCACACGTCCATCACTTCTATAAATCCGTCAGTGCACAGCGTCGAAGTGAAACCGGAAGCCAGATAGCGGCCATGTTGTCTCTCAACGGAAGTGACGCGCCAGTTGTAACGCGACCATGTGGATATTGCAACACTTTGTTGTTTGTGTAACATATACAATGTGATTGCTGTTCTTATATTCTTTTATTCAATGCTTTAGGGTCAAACGTTTCTGGTGTTTTTCCCTGATTATTATTTTTATTATTTCATTTATATAGGAAAAAGGTTATATTTTTTTAAGGTAAATAAACATTTCTATTAAAATAGATATCGACACCGCTTAGTACAATATTAAAAAAGTTGGTTGATTGATGAAGCTTGACTAAATATTTAAGTTCATAACTCAAAAATAAATGAGTATTGTATCAAAAATATTTTTTTATACATTCTGTTACTGCAATACTACGCTTTTATTAATAAGCGTCTTTATGAAAAACGTTATGTTATATATATTTAATTTTTTCGCTGGTAAAATTGTTATAGATTTATATATATAATACATGTTGCTGTGCCTCGTGGTGTCACAAATGTGGTTGATGGCAGATGCTCAACGGGGATAGTGTAGTTTCCCAACCGTGAAAGCATTATTCGAATCGATCAAGCAGTTTCGGAGCCTATACATACCATCTAAGACTCTCAGGTCTGTTTCTGGTCGGGCGGGAGGCTTCCATTGCTCACCGTCCGTAAACCCGTGCCTACGGCGCGTAGCGTTCTACACGCACCTCAACGGGCTATTAGACCACCACAGACGGGGCCCAACAGGGCCGATGTTCAGCCGGAGGTTATCGCTCGATTGTGCACGTTTACTGTTTATTGCTGTTGTAATTAGTATAAAAACATTTGCGTCAATTCAAAAGGGAATATTAACGTTGAGTCAAAACTTCTATTCCATGGTTCGTTGCGTTGTCGCAGTACCTAGTAATGAAAGCCAATTCCAAAGTTTCCGTTTCGTTCGGTAACAGTTTTTAGTAAAAAAGGAAACTTTGATAACTCGAACGTTCGATCGCTGCACTATTACTCGTAGCTCTGTTTCCAATTATAGTTTGAAAATGTACCTTTTTCAAATTGTTTAATATGAGACATTTAAATGTGGGAGAGCCATGCTTCATGCATTTGTGCCGACCGGATTGATACCACGGTATCACAGAAAACCGCCGTGAAACAACCACAGCCTTGTGTTTCGCTCTGTGAGTGAGGTCACCAAAGGCTTCCTTCCCCAATCGCTACCTAATCCTTAAATCTCCAAATCCCTAATCCTCTGTTGTTTCGGGCGGCGCTCATTGCTTACCAACAGGTAATCCGTCTGCTCGTTTGCAGACCCATCACATCAAAAAAACATATCATGCTGGTAAGGTTATACTATTGAGCCCTATGCAAAAGTATGTTAATAAATACCTATACATATCTAGTACATTTGCTTCTTTTTCTTATTGTAACTTCATCATCATTATCAACCTATAAGTTGCTGAGTAAAGACTTTCTCACACGGAGAAGGTTTGAGCAATATTCCGCAATGTTGTTCAAGGCAGATTAGCGATTACAAACTTATAATTCGAAATTATATATCCAAATTTCTACACGATGTTTTCCCTCACCGTTTGTCAGTGATATCTAAATAATCGTTGAAACCGCATATGCTTGCTCAAGGCGGGTTATTGGTACTTGCCGGGTTTTAAATCTTCCCCGTGTGAGAAGAGACCTTTGCTCAGCCAGTGGGCACTTATAGGCTGATTATTTGTGATATAATGTGACGACGTATTACTACTCATGTCACTGTATATGAGGACTTAGTCTAGACTAAGAGACTTTACCACTTTATAAGTAACTAGCTATTCTCGCGCGGTTTCACCCGCTGCTCGGCTCCTTTTAATCCTAACGTGATGTTTTATAGCCTATAGCACTCAAGAACATTGTAGCTATCTATCAGTGAAATAATTTTATAAATCCGACCAGCGTTTCTAAAGATTACCCCCTACATACAAACTTACACTTACTAATTTTACCTCTTTATAATATTAGTATAGATACAATGCAATATAATACCACTAATTTTATATCTATCTTGCTTCACAGTTAAAGTTTGATACGTCGCTGTCGGTAATACCCACAAACAGATAGACATCAGGGGCAGGATCAACGGCTTTACTTCCAAGGTACGAGGTTAAAGCCGCCGTGAAACTGTTTGCAATCTTCGAAATACTTACTGCTACTCGTATTATTTGTAGTGTAAAGTTTGCGTTAAAATATAATAACGAATGTTACTTTAAAATATATTTTTGTGTGATTTAAAAAAAATTCGTTGTGTCATTAAAATGGCTTTTCAGAATGTGTTGGGGAAAGAAAATTTTACTTTTCGGTAGTCTGGAGATATTTAGCGCAGTGGCTTGGCTAGTGGTTTCTCTTCAACTTATCCAAATTTTCATACTCAAAAATTTAGCGTATTATCCACAAGTTGAAGATTCAGGTCTAAGTGTGATGTGTTTGCGAATCTGTATGTTTGTAAATAAACACAGGACTTGACATAGGATAAAAATAACCTTTAATTAAAAATGAAGATATTTCTGTATTAACAGTTTTGTATAAATACCACATATTAAAATAAAAGTACGTAGATAAACCATCGAAGGATATTGTGAAAAACAATAAATAAATCCGAATTATACAATTAAATGACTAACTGCTATAAGATAAGGTCCAAGTTACCGTTGTAAGGTTTTATACACGTAACAGTTGTTAAAGCTGTACAAGTTTTTCGGTGTAAAACAATAAATATTTTTGTCACTTCGGAGAAATTTCTAGAATATTCCATCGAACATTGTAAATACAATCACAACAGGAACGTCAGTGTGAAGTTAAAAATTTTCCAAGAAAACCGCTATCAAAATAACGAGCAACTTTAATGAGACACAGTTTTTCTCTGATTTTCAATTTTGTTTTAAATTCTGTATTTTAATATCTTTTGTATTTTTATTTTAATTTCACATGAAAGACATTATAGACAAGTGTTCAGATGTAGTGTTGTTAAAAATAAAACTACTTTTGGTAGGTATACTCGCTAGATGGCGATTGTTGCAAATTACCGTTAGCAATTTATTCTATTGGTTCAGACTGAAACGACACTAGCGCCACCTAGCGGCAAAATCGTATCGTTGTTTTCTAAAAAATGTATGAAAGAAATATAAGGGTACCATGCCTTCGTTTATTTATAGAATCTTAAACAAATCTACAACAATTCTGGAATTTCTAGATTTACCTATGCGATAGAGATAGGCCTCAGTTCTAAGTGCATATATAATTATTTTGACTATTATAGTTAAATCACCATACATGACAAGAAATCTTCTCAAACACGCTTTCTAGTTATTTCGTCTTCCGAATACATAATCGTGTTAAGTTTTGTCTTAATTTTATGTGTTTATTTATAAGTTTTTTATGTTGTTTCAAATGGGCAATTTTACAGCAGATTTTAAAAACTTAAAAAAAATATCATAATTTAGTTGTTATTATAGAAGTATTAAGTTCAAAATCGTATTAATATGTTTATATTTCGAGTTCGTAAGAATATATGTTTGTTTATCTTTCACGTGGCAACTGCTAAACGGATCTGAATGCAATTTGGCATAAAGATAAACTATAGTCTGGAATAACGCAAGGGCTACTTTCTACTCTAGTAAAGTAAGAGAAGTCGCAGGCAGAAACTAGTTATTTAAATTCCTTTAATAGGTTTGCTTCAATTCGAATTATTTGCTTGTGGCTTCATGATGAAGAAATTCCACTTTAGATTGTACAATTTACAATTTGTATCGCTTAGTATTCACGAGAATTGAAGGTAGTATAAACATTAAGTTTATTTTAATTAAAGATTTTAGTGATTGCTATTAAGAACTACATTTGCATGAATAATTCAGAATTTAGATACTAAGTTAACATAGAAAAGACACTGATACATTTTCTTAAAACATAGTTTTGAATCAATGCTCAATACTCAATTCAAACTTCCAAACTAATAATAATAATAATAAATGCGAAAGTAACTCTGTCTGTCTGTCTTTTCTTCACGCCTAAACTACTGATACATAGAATAGTTTTTATACCAAAAATATGTTGGCAATCACTATTCCACACGAACAGAGTCGCTGGCAAAAGCTAGTATATATCATTGCATTCCACGATGTGAACTTAGGTGGTAGGGTACATAAGGATTATGCATACATTAGTTAGGAGCATTGTGGGCCCTGTCGCCCACAACAATAACAAAAAATTAGGCGGAGGCCTATTTATAAATATCAATAATGGTTATTACCAGTGACATACTAAAGCCGGATCGATCAATGCCGCCTGGTGAACGTGTGGATCAACCACCTCAGTGGAGCACTAGGGATCGTTCTCCAGCTGATGACAATATGATGAATTAAGTTATGAAGACAGAGAAATTGTACTATAATAACTTGAATAGTCTGAGAAATTGAGGAGTCTAGCAAAGTTAGGACATAGTTTAGCTGTTTTGACAACAAACATTTCGTAGTTCGAACTGTTTTTGGATACATAAACTCAATGAAAATTCAATAAGCTTATTTTCAACAAATAACAATTTCCACACGTGAGTAATCTGAATAAGTCTCTACTAGTTTCAAAATACAACGGGACTCATAATAATGGACAGAATGCGCGTCGTGGCGACGTCGGCTGCGCAATTTTTTTCAGTCAATTCACGTGAAGATTTTTCTTTCTTTTATTTTTTAAGAAAACGTTGCCCCTCACTAGCATTTACTCCCGTGTCGTGGTTGCGTTTACAAACATATAAATGTACACATACACATCACACCCAGACCCGAAACAAAACAAAATTTGTGCATCAAGCAAAGAGTTGTTCCTTGCGCATATCGAACCCGCGACACTATATGGTAGTCGGTTGTCCACCCAAAAACATGATTAAGTCGTTAAGTTACTACATAAAAATAAATAAAATATTCTACAGTACATCTTTCCTCAAAATAAAATACTATGTTTATAGTGCTATCTTAAACTACATTCATTGAGAGTATTATACTGCAACATTGAAAAGGCAACGCTACCCACTTTATAGTTGCAACTTTTTAACACTATTCAATTTCGCCGTTTATTGCTTATGGAAACTTTCAGTAGCAAATGTAAAAATGTTATGTGTCTTCGTAAAATACCTATATATATACTATTTCGTTATATGTTAAACATATTATAGTCTTGTGGTACATATTAAAATAGAAGTTATTACGTATTTAAGTATATATTTTATTTGTTTACGCATTAATGCACAATGACTTTGGACCGCCTTTTGGACTTACAAAAGGCGGACTTTTTTTTTCTCCTTTATGGCAACTGAGAAAGGCGGACTTAATATCACTGTCATTCTCTCTAGAATGACAGTGATATTAAGTCCGCTAATGATATTAAGTCAAACTGGTACCAACCTAGCCAACCTTTATTGTTGTATGGTAGTCAACCTTTATTGATATTCATATCAATATTTTTAGCCTAACATTAATAAACATAATATCTACACTAGAAAGCTTCGTGAAGTTAGGTTCTCACAAAAGTCCTTTAAACTTGGAGGTAAATATGGAGTCACGTATGGTGGGAGCAAATTCCTTATAATCGAAGGTAAGTAAAAGTTTTGTTTAGAAAGACCTTTATTCAACTGGGGTTGTTTTGCACCTGATGTAGTCATGAGGAGGATGATAGGAGGCTGATGTCTAGTTTATTTCATCGCGTCTTCATTCTAGGGGAAAATCCGCAAGTATGCATGTTTCTGATCTTGTAGATGTGTTTAAGCTTTGTAGCTCATTTATTTTCAGACGACTCGAAAGCTTTATTGCCACAATTATCAGACGTGACCTATATATGTCACAAGAATACACGTAACAAGTATGTATTTATGTCACAATTATTACAGAATTGTGACATCACTTGATAACAAATAAAAATATGAGCAGAAACAATGTAACGCACGCTTCAAAGGCTCATTTAAAAGCGTACGAGCGAAGTACAATCAGCAAGCGAAGTTTATTTGAAATGAAAAATATAATGTGACAATTTAAAAATGAAATATGGGCAGACTCATGGTAATTTAAAAATAAAGCTTGTTAGAACTGAACTTAATTGATTAATTTATAATAATTATATCTGGACAGAGATTAAATATTGATCAATATGTGGACAGAATATGAAGGTAATTGTTTTTTTTTTGGGACTTGAGTTTTCATGCTATAACGGCTGTTCGATGAGCACTGGATGTTTCTTTCGTTTTTTTAATACATAGACTAACCACGATTTTGAAAATCTTCAAAAGTTTTACTATCTACTTAATATAACATATTATACTGACAAATATATAAATATAACACAATGCACACACAATTTAAGTGTGGGAGAGCTAAGCTTCGGCACGAATGGGTCGGCCCGACCGGAGTGATACCACGGCCTCACAGAATACCGGCGTGAAACAACCCACAGCGTTGTGTTTCGCCGTGTGAGTGAGGTTACCGGAGGCCCAATCCCTCCCACTCCCCTATCCCTTCCCGATCCTTATATCCCCAACCCCTATCCCCAAAAGGCCGGCGGCGCACTCGTAACTCCTTTGGTGTTGGGTGATTGCTTACCATCAGGTAATCCGTCTGCTCGTTTGCCGACTTATACCATAAAAAAATGCAACAACAAAAATATCAAAATAATTTAATTATTATCTTGTTCCTTTTCTGTTTGGTTGACTGTACATAAGAGAACAATAACTGCGTAACATTTGGCTGAGAGCGACAGAAAATATGTACGTGACTCATTACAAAGAGTCAACTTTTAATTATTGTACGAGCCGTAATTATATTTTCATAAATTTGAGTGTGAGCTGTTACGCCTATGAGACTCAGGGTTATGGAGAACATAATTTATAAAATAAATAATTAATTTCTTTATTTATTTTCTTCCCCCAATTTTATAGGGTAATTTGAAATGACTAAGAAATAGATTGATTACTCTACGAACCCTAATAGCTACGATTAGGATTGATGGACTGTAGACATCAAAGGATATTGTTCCTTCACAATAGCTACGACAGATATTGCTCCAGATTGCTCAGATAATTGCTTCTCTGTGTTCGTCGATTGTCGTTGAACGATTAATTGCTTACAAACCATCGTATTTAGGTGCTATTTGGGTCGAAACCAAAATTGTGGCTTAAAGGTCTCATCATGAATCTGAAACCAAAATAACTTTGCTACGTGGGACGATATAGCTTTGAAGTTCCGTAGCAGTGCTACGATTAAGACTACGCTGCTACGGCGTAGCCCAATAAGTAATACTACAAAATAAGGTTTTTATACATATTTTCAGATTTTATTTAAATATTCTTGATTTCTATCATTACAAAGTATACCCAATTTCAAAAATAATACAATTTAAAGACATTATGAAACTCGATACTATTTCAGTAATTGTCTACGGGTGGTCAAGTCCGAGTGGGTGTGTAAGCAAGTATCGGTTTTCCAATTAATGGAACGTATAAACTGGAGTTAGAGGTCAGCTTGTACTAAAACGGTTTATTATCTGGGCAAGAGATCCTTTCCTGGGTCAGCATCTATTATTGGGATTTTCAATTTCGAAATTGTCAGCAGTGGTCAGGACTTTGTATTAGTCAAGTTTATGACAGTTTATGGCAACTTTAAATTATTTCGAAATTATAATTGGAGTAGTAAATGTGAAGATATTTTATTGATTAGTATAATAACGGCAGTTGAATCTAGATAACATGTTTAAAAGGTAAATGAAGTAATTTTAGTTATAGTTTTTTCAATAAATTTATCCTTGTATAAATTATTTAGATTTGAGCTCGTGAAATATGTACTTTAATTATCTGAATCGATAAGATATCCTTGATAACAATAATATTCCTAACGTGGTTATAAGTACACCAATTCTTGACACGCGGTGTCCGCAAAGTTGTTGTACTTATATTAGTTCAGAGAAAAGTTCTTTCTAGTACCAATGTAACTAAGTAGTTATTTTATTTCTAGATTATTAGTTTCTATATGTCAGAAGCTAACAAAACTTCTTCTTGATGGATTGGCGCAGAATGTCCGCCATATGTCTGACCCTAGGTATCTTTTCGTATTTTATCCGAACACTACCATCGAGGCCCCAAAACGTATTAAAACTTTTTGCTCCCATCCTTTTCTTTTTTGCGAAAAAGTTTTATTGATTTTTAACGCACGTTAATTCAAGTTGACGGGGTTCCGATTGATTTCAAGTTAGGAATCTTTTACATTTTTCGTCTCTGCATTTCGAAGCGTGGCTGGGTTTGTTATTAAAAGAAAAAAATAGATTATGTATTATTATTTTTGGAAAGTTATACTGTAAGATCCGGTGAGTTATGAAATGTAAAAATATAAATTCTTATGTTATAAAAAACTATGATTCTACTGCTGATTCTACTTAAACATACTCTGATTCTGTTTCTACTGCGCCACTCGTGCGAATGCATGGTTGTATCAGCAGCTGGGCTGTTGCTGTTGTGCAACGTGTCGCACAGTCGCGCAGTGATGTGTATGTGAAATTGTATGTTAGTACGCACCTACGACACACGAGAGCAACATACTATGAGGTATCGTTTTTCAAATAATATAATCCGATGTTTAATCGGATTAACTAACTAAGACATCGAAGGATGAAAATTAATGAATACTCAGTGCATCGAAATCAAGCCACTTCAACATAATGTGGTCACAGTACACCTGCTTAATATGGTTACATATTGAAACAGCTGCATATTTCAGCTTATTACTTTAAAACAACATAATTACTGGCTCACCGCCTGTTATTCGATGCAGTGGACCGACGAAATGAAATGATACGAGTAAATTAAATTATGAAACTGATAATGCATTACTTTGTAGATTTTTCAGATACTGAAAGGTACTTAAATATTTAACTTTAATAATTGGATCGAATTGAAATAATATTTTTTAAAGTACCGTCCATCCTAGTTTTACCGGTGTTAAATATTTTGCTATTAACTATTCCTGTGAATTTTTTCATTCATTTTCTTATACTAAACTATAGCAAACAAAAGGCCGGCAATGCACTTGAAGTTATTCCTTTGGTATTTCGACTGTCTATAGCGGTATTGATTGGTTAATCCAGGTTTAATGACGGCTTGTTTGCTGATCTATGACATACCTAAAAAATCGTTTTTAGAAGACAAGTGAATGTCTTTTTATATTTTAGTACCCTTATTTCGTGAAATATTATATTCTTATGTGGCATACTTTGTTCCGGCCTTATACCCAAAAGGTTGGGATCGGCACTAATACTTGTTTAGTAAAGGCAGTAATCTTAATGTTGGCGTCAGTACTTGAATGAGAAATATTCACGAATGTACCAGATTTTCCTCCTACATATATTACAGTGAGCGTTCACTAACATAAATCTCGCACACACAATGCGCCCAGACATGGAACAACTATTAGTTTCGTGCGGAAATCGACTCGTTGTACTGCAGAACCAAACCGCTGCAATCAATAATTCGGAAAACAAAAAAAAAAAATAACATACATACAAAAAAAAGATAAATCATCAGCAGCCTTGCATGAGACTCCCATTGTGACTTTGAACCATTAGAGCTTTTCTCAGTTGACTTACGTAAGACGTTATTTTCAATTGATTTAGAACCTATACACAGGTTTCTAGTCTAGTCTAGTATGTCTCAAGATAGTAACTATTAAAAACTATACACATACAAAACCACATTAATTATTTTAAATAAATTAAACCTTTGACTGCCGACAGAAAACTTATGGTAGGCAAAGACTCCTCTAACGCAGGGCACTGTTGACCTACGTGGTTGTTAACGTTTTAAAGTTTTATCTAGAGTATTCTTATACCGAACCATAAAGGCGGATTAAATCTGTAGAACGCCCTAAGAGAAAACGAAAGCAACATATTTAAATTTACTTATTTATTTGCTTAATTCGCGACCTCGTGCTGGTTATTTACGATAGGGATCACTAAACCATTAAAACAATATAATAAATAATACATTTTTTTTTTGTTTTAATCAATATAATACTCGTATATATTTTATAAGTCACATAACAGTGAATCAATTCGCAATGATGTGGCCACTGACCAGACATAGTCAATGACAACCCGATTACTATCTAACGCTTTTAAGGGGTCCTCAATTTTGAACATTTGATGCGAAAACAGGGATCAACTAATGCGATGAGCGGCTTATAGATAGTTAAAGATTAGGAGGCACTGAGCTCAATGAATTGGGAGGTAAGATAATGTTCCGATAGCTCTTTGAGCGTGGATGATAGCCAATTACGTAATGGATTGTAATGAGACGTGTTTGTTGGCTCATCGGATTTTGTTTTAGGGATAGTTTTCAGGAATTTTAGTACATACAGAGGTCAACACTAATTAATAAAATGATAGATATAAATAAGAAACGAAAAAGTAAAAAGAAAACACGTTTTATTGTATGGGATTATGTTTTTACAAATTCGAATTCATAGTAAATATAAGAGTAATTTTCGTTTCCAAATGAAAATTACTAATCCATCTATCTTTATTGCCACTAATAAAGTATGCTGACAAAGGACATGGCCAAAAAAGTACATTCCACGTACACGAACAAAATTAATACACTGTAAAATACAAGTACAAATATGAATTATTACGTAGTTTTTAGCCTCTCCAGACCTGACAATTATTATTAAAAAAATGTAAAAGTAATGCAACAAAATCAAGTTCGTTTGTCAAGTTTCACCATAATAGTCCATAGAGAAAGATAAATAAAAAGACGTTCCAATTCCAAACCACGTGTCTTAAACTACACTCGTAGAAAACGTGTGATATGATCGACAAATGCATTACAATAGGAAAACATACGAAACTGTATTCATTGGTTTTAGTTGCATTTTAAAATATACTCATATTATAATAATGTTATGTTTTATTTTTATCCAATTCACCAAAAAAAAAACTTAAACGAAACGGAACGTGTTTGGCACTTTTGACAGCGTGTTTTTGTTAACCTTGCTAATAATACTGGGGTAACTGTTTTGCGTTTTGGATTTGTTTTGTGGATTACGATGAGGTGCATCAACTGCGGAATAGGCGTACAAAGGCTGCAAAGGCGCCTTATATCCTCGCTTTCAGCACACCATCAAACAAAACTTTCACGTTGGTTAACCAGCTCAAACCCAGGTATGAAGTCGGAATATATAATACTTAGTCTGTTTTTTTATGTTTTATCATGGTATGCGATTTTAAATAGTGCATCTTTTTTTTAGTTGCCTCTGGGGACATTCATTTGTCAACCACGCTTCTTATTATTGAATACTGAAGCTGGTGAACATGAGAACTACTGGGGCATAACATGGCTTGCCTTGGTTGTGGAAAATCGGTTCGAAAAATAAGACACCATAATGTCAGTATGGACTCTATTGCTAGCTGGCCTAATATCGCAAAATACTATTAATGTGGTAAGCATTTTGTTTTTTATTCATTGTTTTATATGTGTACTTGTATTTATCTATGTTAATCTATAAAAAAAGTACTCATAGTAGGTATGTGTGATTATAATATCTATCTTTATGTATTTTCCATGTTTGCATAGACTTCTTTAAAATAGGCATGTGGTAACATAATACTTCTCACTGTACAATAACATAAAACTTGAAAACATGTGTTTATTCTAACTGGGGTTTATTTTCAGACCTCAAGAAGCAACTATGTTTGTCATGTGTGCTGTATGCGGGCAAATAGACAGACAGTGCAGGACTTATCACGAAACTTGCAGGAATTGGGTTCGGACAATAATGCAGTAGCCCCTTATATTCAAGTGGTTAGCCCACCAGAGCCACCACCATTACCACCTGTTTTAAGCAGGCCGCTTCAAATGGAAAGTACTACCATATTATTACCCAATTATACAGAACATATATTAAAGAAACGTACATTCCATACACAAACATAATAAAATACACTTTATAATAAAAATATAAAAGTGAATTATTACGTAGTTTTATTTTATTTATTCTCCTTAATAAATAAATCATTATTCTTTATACATATTATTTTGTTTTATTTTATAAATAAATAAAAAAATAATTAAACCATGGTTTTTAAAAGCAAAATCTTATTTCGTGCACTTATGGCCAGTAATCTGACTAAAGGTTTAGTGAAACTATTTTCGTCTTGTTTGTTATAATTACGAGTTCTTCATGTGTTTTATTTTTTTGCAATTTAATTTAATAATATTCACGAATGTAAACACCAAAAATCATTGATGTACATTGAATTCAATAACTATGCCAACGCCCATACAAAAGTTGGCCATGTCCTTTTAACAAGAGTTAATACTTTTATCATCTTCATTATTATCATTAGTCTATTAGTGCCCACACGGAGGAGGTTTGAGCATTATCAGCACACTCACCCAATAGCACTAGACTAATTGGCGAATTTAATTTATTTATATTATTAATATATATTAATATAAATAATATGAGTCTATATTATTAAGATAAATTAATATGAGTCTAGCTTTTCTTACGATGATTTTCTTTAGCTTAGGTCAGTGGCGATTGAATAATCTTATAAAGTATATATAACTTGGATAAAGCCACATCATTCTTACTTTCCAGGTTCTAACACGTATACAAGCGAAGCGAGGAGCCCTAGTGTACACCACGACCTTAGCAGATGTATATGTACAGCTAATACATAATATGTATGATATCTAAAAGGAATATCCCAAAGATTAACCGCTTTATACAACTCACACTTAGAACCATGTGCTTGAATCACGCTCCCAAGCGAGAGAGACGAACAAAACAGCTTAAAGCCTAACAAAGGCCCTTTCCTCAATTCAAAAGCGAAACTTTACACATAAATACTTAGTTTCAGTTCATTTCATTTCAATCTGAGCAAAGTTTGAAACACTTGGTCTAGCAATGTCAACGAATCCCCTTTGATCGTTGAATGAAGTTATTTGCACGGGAATTAGCTTCGGTAAACAATTGATTAGAGATGGCGCTTGACCTTAATCATTGTTTGATGATGTGATGTTTGATTGTTGACAGTCCCATATTAATTAATTAATCCAAATATATTCATGTATAAAAATAAATTATGAATTCCCTTGGTCACTGAATCACGCGGGACTGGACCGATTCTGATTTTTTTATGCTGCGTTTGCTATGTCAGGAGAAGGAAAATTTAAGGGAAGTAGGAGGAAAATCGGGATGAAAAAACTTTCAATGACGTAGCGGTTCGTTAACAAAACAAATGACTGACACTAAGGTAGTTGTGGGACATAAATTATGTAATCACATCGGTTACTTATAGGATAGTTACTAGGAGTTTTGGCGTAGAATAATTTTGCTCCATGATGTTTATTCAAAGGTCAATTACAAATTTAGTCTTCAGGCTATGCCACCGTAACCGTGGGTCTGCGGACGTGAGCAAGGGTAGCTCGCCGTGCGACCAGAACCAGACCCGAGCGTACGACGTATAGCGTTCTACGCGCCCCTCTAAGAGCTTATAGACTACCACAGAGGGACCCCTACAGGGCTGTTGGTGAGTCGGGGTTGCGGGACAACCGCAATTAGGTACCGCGGCCGCGGCCTTAAGTAGGAGAAGGAACACATGTCTTTAGTCAGTAAGAGTTTGACACTTCCTCTCGCCTTACCCTGACACAACTAGTGAAGACATGTGACGATTATCCACTCACAAAAAAAGGTTACGACGGTAATTCTGAAATTCTTTTAGTAGAAGTGTATTAAAATTTTATGTGAAGGAATTGAACACGTGGTTTTGTTTATAAAACATTAACATACGAATAAAACGCCAGGGATACAATATACCAATAAGTTTCTAAAGTCATGGAACAGTATATCCCGTATTAAAGGCAGGTTCATCTCGTACCGAACGAAACTTCAAACTCTATTCAATGAGAACGTTCCGAATACTATCATGTAGCGACATGACAAGACATGTTCCACATTATTACACGTGAAACTTTGACTTGTATAAGTAAGAAGCAACGAGTATTTGGTGATTACCTTGCGAACTTGTGATTTAAAACGGACAACCGACTTTGCATGGACAGACCAGCACATCAAAGTAATCTAAACCTAGTACGATTTTAACTTTACAGCTTTGTTATAAAGTCGAGATTCTGTTGTAATTTTTAGGGGTAGATTGATGTGCTTTCGATATATGTACTAAGTTCGTATCTAGTTCTTATATGTATTATTACGAATATCGTTGATTCTAACTTTGAATACACGGTAAGAATTTCAATGTGAACTCACAATACACGTTCCTACTTTTGGCTTTTAACCTTGAATTTAATATACATGTTCTTCTTAGAAAAGTTTGCCAACTACGAGTGTGTGTAGAGTACAATCAATTTTCATTTGTTTTATGTAGACTTGTAGAATACATTTATGTTTCTCGTAGATACAAAAAGATCATATTTGTATTACCTAAACGAATTTTCATTCGATTCATTAAGTCAATAGAGTTAAGTTTAACTTTTTTTTGCGGGGCAAGCGCAATGATTCACCCCTGCCTTAAACCAGAGCAGGAGAAGAAAGGGGGGAGTTTTAGTCTGAAAGAGACTGACACTCCCTCCCGCCCTACCCTGGGCGGGAGAAGACATTGGATGATTTACTCCTTAAAAAAAGTTTATGGAGAAGGAAAAATCGTAAAGGGGATTTTAAATATGTATCTGAAGCATAAGGTCTAATGCTTCATGTATTTATTCAGACACTTACAGTAATTGTACCTCGGAACTGAAATATTTTAAATCAACACCAACACACACTAGCGGTTCACAATTTCAATTCAAGGTCACCAACAAGAAAATCGTTACCACAACAGCAATCAATTTGTCCTAGACTCAAACGTTCCGTAAATACAAGGCAGTCTCATTTAGTATTGAAAACAATTTATTCCATCGTTGATTCGACCTACATATTAAAGCTTTTAATTAAACCACGTCTGCCAATGAATATTTAAATTTTGTTTCAATCACTATGTGTTTTCACAGGGGATTCCAACTTTTGGGTGTCATTTCGGTCCGGGTAGGCTTTATGGGTAGTTGGACTTTATTTCCACTAAATTTGAATGAGTTCGCTGGCAACTGGCTGATAGGAAGGCTCTTTTTTATTGTTTTTGTTTATTGGAAATATATTTTTATTTGGCTACTGTTTGATTGGTAGTGGTTACAACTGGGACTGTTAGCCATTAATCTCGGGTGCCATCTTGAACAAGGCCAAGTCTTCAAGTTTGTTTGGTATGTAACTTCATCTTCATCCTGACTTATCTTCTTGATGATATCGTTTTTTACATCATATACCATCATCTATGTATTCAGGAAGTAATAGAATGTTGTTGAGCTGTGAACCATGGAAAAGCCTGCTGACCATAGAAAACTCGCGTAAAATAACCCTTGCGTAGTATTTGCTGTATGAACAAGGTTATCGGGGGCCCTTTACCCCGCATCCCCAATGGCAACAGAGCACTTGCAAAATATTTGGTGCTGGACGGCTCCGATTGCTTATATCCTTATAGCACGTAGAATCTGATCGTTTGGCACCATTTTAGAAACGATGCATGTCAACTGTTAAACCAAGGTAAAACCGATACTTTACAGTGTATACCAAAATGGTAAAAGGTAGGTTAGTGCAATTTTGTAATGTTTAGTTAAACATCGACTTAGCTCGAATTTGTATTTTACTTGTTGATTTTTGAGCAGTGTCGTATTTTTAATGTGTATTACGTTGTTGTTACGCGAAATAATGAAAATTGGCAAATTAATTGGGATGTTAACATAAAGACACCTTTTCGTCCTGAAAGGATTAGACGAGAAATACGGACACATCACTTTCTAAAGTTATTTAGACAGAACATACATTATGATTAAAGAAAACATCGTAAAAAAACTAGATCAAAAATTTTAAAATCATACCTTCTCTGTATGAAAAGAAGCCTTTAATCAGTAGTGGGCACTTAGAGTCGTATGATGACAATGACATATTTTAAATGCAGTATTATTCTTTCCAACTGTGTATTGAAACTTCATGTTATGGAAAATATTGTGTCTATTTGCCTTTTACCAGCACAATTTATTTTAAGGTCGGCGTACGAGCATGCAGATTACCTGATGGTAAGCAATCGGCGCCGTCTATGAACACTCGCAACACCAAAGGAGTTACGAGTAAGTTGCCGGCATTTTCGGGTTTGGGTTTCTGATATTTAAGGATTGCCAACGAATTGCGTCTCCGGTAACTTAACCCACACGGCGAAACACAACGCTGTGGTTGTTTCACGCCGGTTTTCTGTGATACCGTGGTTGAGCCGGATCATTTTTGCCGCAATTTTACACTTTCTCTTTCACACTTTTAGATTCTTACCGAGTATGATATACATTGTATAAGCACAGTTGTGCACTGTCCGATCATGGGTCAAATGGTAGCTATTGAGGCAATCGACATGAGTTAAAATAAGATTTCTTTTTACATTTTAGCATTACATCGGTTTTTCGTAAATAACATTAATTTTCGTATATGAGCCTGTTAACGACTTTTGTATAGCATTTTATTGGCATTCGCCATTCGTACGGAGGTTTTGGATGAATTATGTGAGAACATTTGGCTCACAATGTTCGTTTCAAGTAACTATTAATTGTTGTGTTGAAATGTGAGTTATTGGCAATGACATTTTATACTCTATTTCGTCTTTAGTAAATAATACGTAGAGAATACGTACGTAACCAAATATCAGTTAATCAGACAGTCGTGTTTTGGCACGAATACGTGTGATACAACGGCCTCTCAGAAAATAAGCGTGGTACAACGCTTGTTGGTTTTTGCTGTTTGAGTGAGATTAATGGAGGCTCAACTCTTTCCACCTCCCATCCCCAATCCTCGATTTTTCAAATCTATAGCTCATGTTATTCATTATAATTTACAAAGAGATTTTATTTAGTCTAGAACAACACACACACCACTTTTTCTCACACTCTAATAGAAGCTACTAAGTTATAAAACGTTTGGCATTATATGGTAAGAACGTGTAGGTACCTACGTATGAACATGCAAATATTTTAAGCGCAACGAGCCCTCAGGGACTTGTTAAAAATTATGTCCTGCAGTAACGGATACCAATTCCACTGAGTTTGTGAAAAATTTACATATTATGGTACCTTTGATAGAATTTTGTGCATTCAATTCTTTATTCTTATTTTTAAGAAGGAGGTGGAAAATGAATTAAATTTCGCTTTTCCTTTCTAGAGTTTGGTTGCCAAAATGTTGTTTAAAAAGGAGTGTGACTAAGCCAGTTATTGTTTTGCAGTTTTAAATGATAAATTTATAAATTTATTTCTAATAATATTATTACGTAGTACGTTCAATAATTTCAATCGGACTTCTATTGTTCTTTTTTTTTCAAAAGATCTTTATAGAAAAAAAAAACAATAAAACATTGTGAATAATTTGCCAGATACAAAATCTTTATTTTGTGAACGTTTTAGGAGTGTGACGTACTCCTAGAACGTTCACAATGATAAATGATAAATAAAAGTCCTTAAGAAGAGAATAACATTACATGTAAAAATCCCAGTTCATCTTAAAATACTGTCTGTAGTGGCAGTATTTTTAAGGCATATCAAGTTTCCAATTTGTAAAGAAAACATAATATTTTATTTCTTTCACTCATGTATGATATCTCTGTGACTACGATTTTTTCTGAAATTAATACATATATACTCGTATACATTGGAATTTTCCCACTGAAATTTGGTTACAACTTTAAGGAGTGCCTAATACTGAAAAAACATACATTGTGATATTTTGAGCGAAATATTTAAGCAATAGCAAACGCAAAGATACATAGATCATGTACCTACGTAATAAAAATCAATTTAATAAAAATACATTACTCCAAACATTACAAACTAATGTTTCACTCCAACCAATAGAGACTACAACTTTTAAAACTACTAACATTTTGTTATAAAAGAGTATTATAATGTCTCTGTCTTTATTATATCGAAGCACGACTACCAAACTAAGTCTCAAGTAACCATTAACAAAGATGAATCTTCATAAATATTGATAAAGTCGTTAGGAGAACGCGTCATGAGCGTCGAGTTACGAACGCAAACGCTAACGTTAACGTTCGCTTTAAGAACTGTCAAATCACGTTTCCTAAAAACGGCTTGACGTCAGTAT
The DNA here is from genome assembly GCA_902829305.4 of Spodoptera exigua. Classification (NCBI taxonomy): domain Eukaryota; kingdom Metazoa; phylum Arthropoda; class Insecta; order Lepidoptera; family Noctuidae; genus Spodoptera; species Spodoptera exigua. The sequence goes on along the minus strand of LR824619.2, from coordinate 11,839,990 downwards.
TACCGGCGGGTGATTAAAATGTAACTTTATATCAGAATGTCACTAGAGCTTGCAAACACGGCCATTCGACTTGCTAAAGCTTGTTGTATATTGATGAGCTGTAGCGGAAAACTTGTAGCTTTGAAGTAAGATGGCTTCTCTTCTTCTCTTCTCTCGCAAAGGATGAGGTGAGAGTGTTAGACTCTTACTCACTAAAACCGTTTTGTTCCGGTTCCTGACCAAAGCCGCGGTACGTCATTGCACTTGCCTCGCAACCCTGGTTGAATAAAGATGGCTAAAGTTACACAATTTAACCATGTGTTGTGTGTGTGCTCACATTAAAAATATAGAGTAAATGGACTTAAATATTTTTAATGGGCGGTCTTGTCACTCAATCGTGATCTCTTACATACAACCATCGGATGGATAAGCAGTAATGGAAAACATGAAGAATGACAGCCGCTACTGCTCATCTAAGTTCTAACCTCTAAAAGTAAGGAGTGGCGGCCATATTTGAGGACCGCTAATTGAGGCTCGCAGCCACTGTTCAAACACCACGAGTATCACGGCACTGTCGCGTCAGTATGACAGCTCCGCGCTAATTTAATAATGGCCGCCCAACGTCACTTACTCACTGAAGAGATTTCAAAACTTACCCAGTTTCTTGTAATGGGGTATTGAGATAAAATCTCTAGCACGCATTTTATGTACACCCTAAGCTGCAAAAATATCGGAGGGAACGCATTTTCTTCTCATAAAAGGGCACTTAGAATGTGCTATCACGTTTTCTTTCGTTTTTCTTATAGGTGGAACTGTGAAATTATTTTTCGTCAGGTATGTCTCTCAGTGTGTATACGGGAAATGAAATCGGGTTTACTGAAATGATTAGATAAATTATTCTGTATGTTTTAAATTGGCATTTTAAAAAAAAGTAAAGAGTCTTGATTGATTTCATCTCCAATTATAAACTTGCGCCTTTTATTTGTCTCTAAAATCTACGTTTTTTTATATGGTATAGCTTTCGTCCGCGGCTTCGTCCATGTGTTGATAAAAGCTTGTTCTAATCTAGGGCATCACCTATCTACATACCAAATTTCAACCAAAACGTTTTTGAGTAAAATAATAACACAAACACAATCAAACATACATCCATACACGTTCACAAACTTTCACATTTATAATATTAGTTGGATAAATCAGTTTCATATAAAAGTGTTTTATATAAAAGATTAAACATTGTCGCTTTGCTCTAGCATTTCCAAGTCAAAGCTGAACTGCATATTGCCTCTAACCAAACATTTGGAAACAGCCTGCACCATGTTTCAGTACACGATAAAGATCTTTGTTCACACTAGGTATTCCAAATGTTCTATTCAAAGCAACATGCAGTGAATTTTCTTCTCAGTAAAATTTGCTTTTGCGCGGAAAATTGTGTACGCAGTTGTCGTAATATTTATTTAGACATGTTTGCTTAACCACTAGAGATAAAATGTTAATAGATAAATTACCTTAGCTCTACATAATATGTTTTTTTTTAATGTAATAATTCGGCAAACGAGCAGACGGATTACCTGATGGTAAGCAATCAACGCCGCCCATGGACACCCGCAACGGAGCAGTTACGGGTGCGTTGCCGACCTTTTAGGGATTAGGGATTTAGAGATTTAGGGATTGGGGAAGGGTCCGGGAAGGGGAAGGATTGGGCCTCCGGTAACCTCACTCACACGGCGAAACACAACGCTGTGGTTGTTTCACGCCGGTTTCCTGTGAGGCCGTGGTATCACTCCGGTCGAGCCGACCCATTCGTGCTGAAGCATAGCTCTCCCACACTTATGTCATATAATATCATGCAAACTGCAAGTGTCGCTGCTTATTATTACTTCCCAACAGTTTCGTAGCTCGTAGCGCTACGTCGTAGCTGTACTACGAAAGCTTTGCTACGTATTAATAAGAATTGATAAATTTTTGCTAAAGATGACATCGTATCCTTATACAGGGTGCTTAATATTTTTTCTTGAAACCTTTTTCATTATGTTTAAGTGATAAAAATACTATTTATTACTCGAAAAGATTTACTACTTAAATTGTACTAATGGCATATAGGTAATAGTTTTGTTAAAAAAAACCATAAATATATTTTATTGCCTAAAAAAGAAAAATGATTGATTCGTTTAATGGTCTTACGTGTAAGGGCAACAGGCAGCTTTCAATGAAAAAAATATATTTCTTTATTCCTCTCAGTGACGTAAAATAATAAATTATTAGGTTTACATCCAACTACCGTAACCATTAATGTTTTGTCGGCACTTAACTGTTCTAATACGTTTTCTATGTAGGTATTTTTATAGTTATTTTATTGTTTACCAGCCCCTTAGAGCGGGTAAAAATAATCCTATGTTTTATATGTCAGACTATAACTTACCACTGTATCAAATTCATTAAAATCTGAATTAGTACCTTTTTTGTGAAAGAGAAACAAAATCCATTCATCCATCTACGAACTTTCATGTTAATAATTTTAGAAGGATAGGTTTAATGAGACAAAATTCCTGCATAAATCTAAAAATAAAGTTATTTGGTAAAAAGATACCTTATTATTATTGCAATTAACTATCCCACTGATGAGAAAAATCCTCTTCACACACGGAGGAGCAACAACAATGACCACAGTTTTCTGCACAAATTGGCAATTTAAAACTTGTATTATTGTAAGGATTGATAATTCGCCACAACTCAAGCCCAACTCAAATTATGAGCCCACGAAATGACTCTTCAGTAAACAAAATTATAAAAATAGGTTAAAAAAACAAAAGTTTTTTATTTTTTGAAAAAAAAAACCTTGCATATGAAGAAATATTCATTCAATTTCACACCAAAAATAAATCACCATCGACGTGACACCTATGTGCAATAAAATCAATTTACTAGACATTCCTAAAACATTCCACGCAGGTAAGTACATATACATATGAATATAGTTGACAACCAATCTTGAACAACATTAATCTCGATCAGTGTCGATAATCGATTTACATAAATTCGATATCCGATTAAATACTCGCTAATCGTTTTAATACCAAGAGACGTAAGACGGCTTTAAGATAAACGAAACGATTTTGTTATTATAGTATGCTAATAAGGTTCAGATTAGTTTTTAGAATATCAAGGAAAAGGTTTATAAATATAGTAAAAATACCATTTAAATATGAATAGAGAGAGATTTAAAAGGCACGTCACCAGGTAAGACAAAGAAGTAACAATAAATGATTTGATAACTGGTGTTTGTATTATTAAATAAAGTTCTGAGCATTAATCAAACCCGTTATGGGTTTACTTCAATAATGCTTCGTGAGATACATAAAAGGTTGTTTCAGGTCTGGGTGTTGTGTGTTTGTGTACTTAATTACCATACTTCAGAAGGCCATAGTTTTCAAGCAATCAGCGCCGGGCATGGACACCTGTAACTCCAGTTGCTTTTCTGGCTTTTTGGAGATAAGAGGTTGTGGGGATTAATGGAATGAGGACAAAAGGTGGGAGGAGAAAGATTGGGTCTCCGGTAACTAGACTCACACGACAAAACACAACGCTGTGGTTGTATGCACTTAGTCCAGGATTATGTGGACAAAAAAGGTTAAACGAAACAAACATTGTTATTTAAGATGTTCAAGATTAAAGTTATTTAGCTTCTAAGCAATTTTGGCTTTGTGACAGCAAACAAAGTGTGGGCGTCCAGCTTAGGTTATGTTACAAACTCGAGCGCGGTTATAATTTGTCCAAAGTTTGGAGGGAAGCATTAGGTTTCTCGAAGATGCAAATTGGAAACTTAAGCTTTATCTGAAGCGGAATAGGATATTATTTATGTGCATTAAATATTGTTGGATCTTTTTACGTTAAGTTTAAATTGTTTTTTGCGTTTAGGAGTAATTAATTATTTTTATTTCATTGTCCGTTTTTTAAATTTCCTAAGTATCTGAAAAATCCTAGACTACATGAATTTAAACTTAACTGTGACGTGGTGGTCCTTATTTCTAAACTTAAAGTTATTTTATGAGTATGGTAATCTAACAAGCAATGAAAAACTCCATATTAAATATTTTCTCAGTATCTCACTGACGGATTTCATTATTATTCCATAAGTATTTTTTTAGATTATTTAAGGAGCCAATGACTGCTACAGACAGGGCCTAACGGATCCGATGTTCAGCCTGGGTTGCGGGGTAAACACAATAAGTTATTCGCGGCTTCGACTTGGGGTCTCGAAGCGGTTTTTTATCAAGAAAAGTCTGGCACTCCCTCTCGCCTCACCCTGAGCGAGAGAAATCATTTGATGAATTCCCGCTTATAAAAAATGCACGTTCAGTAGCCACAGTGTTTGCCAAAATTTTATTGTAATATCGTGCTTATAATAAACTCAACTAAATACCTACCTAATCTGTAATACTCCAACATAAAATATACCTATTATTATGTTCCTTGTAACATACTGTCACTGTCTCACCAAACAAAGGGACAGCTGCAGGATTTCCTGTGTCAATATTGAATGCTGTTTGCTACATGAGCTACTGTTTAATCCCCCGCGCAGTGGATCAGATCACTAAACCATATAATGTGGTATCAATCGATATTAGAACAGAAGCAGGATAGTTTTAGTATTTTATTTTAATTGAATATTAAATGAGTGTGGAACTGGAGTACCGCTCGTCGTTGTATTAAAGTTTTTGTATTACCATCAGTGTGTAGTGGCAAACTTTCCAAAAACGACCACCTCTATAATAAACGTAGCTAGATTTTATTATGATGATATAATTTAAATTCAGTTTCAATGCATTTACTAAAGTGGCTTGGGGGGCTATAAAGAATTCCATATGATATGGCTAGTTGTTTTGGACTTCTGCTTTTTAATGCAGTTTTAATATTATCTTTTTTATTTGGTGATTATAAGCTGAGATATGTTTATGTAGATCGGTATGTATGTATATCGAATAATGAAGATTAAATAATTTATTGTTAAATTGGGTTAATTATGACTCACTTGTGATATTTTTTGGATTATGAGCTTTTCATTCTGTATAAAGATTTATATTGACGTTGGCATGACATATTTTTGCTTCTCAAATTAACAAACAAACAACAATTGGCGTCAATAATTGCAATTTAAACACCTAGGTTTATAAGAAAAATCAAATTACGTCCCGAAAAGACCTGTTGTTATCAATAATAATGGAATATTAAATTAATGTCCATTTACTATTATTAAACTCTCAGAACAAACGAAAAAAACTTTTTCCATATAATAATGGCGAAGTTATATATGAAACTCCAAAGAACTATTAGAAGTTTTCCTTCCACCAAATTGTCCGTAACGATTAGCTATCGATGGTTAGTTTCTCCATGACGATCGCAGTTCTTGAGGGATATGAGTCCTTTATGAACTGCAACGATCAAATTTATTTATTTCTTAGTACCTATATGGTGCACACAGATCTCAATATGAACACTGTTCTACATATACTACCGTTGTAAACAATACTGTTTTAAATATAAAATTTAATGCAACAATATACTATGTCTCATTCGAGAACAATTTACTTTTATATTATTATTTTTATTGGAAACAATTTAAAATAAATTAAATAAAGGTATTTAAAGAATGAAAATAAATTAGTTATAAATTGGTAAATGTTCAAATACAATTATTGTGATGGCATGACTTATGAAATTTTCTAGAACCTATTTAACTTGATTTTGACTTTGACTGTGTGACAAGAAAATTCAGTCTGATTTATTTCATATAAGTTACAATCAAGTAAGAAATATTTTTGTCATTTTTAAAATTAACTGATTACAAGATGTTCTGCTGTCGAATTTGGATTTAAGATATTAGGAATTATTAAAAGTATAATTGAATGTTGAATTATTTGACATTTAAACTAATCAATTTATCATTATCAGTACTTCAAGTAGACTGAAGAGTTCTTTAAAAATATTTCCCAAGACTCGGTAAGGTCACGACCCCCGAACACGAAAAACACTTAGACAAAAGAACATTATATCCAAAAAAAGAAGAGCTAAAATCTTTTCACCTACACAGAAACATCGTTTGGCTTTTAATAATAACGCCTTATCTTCTCTCAATACACTATAACAACAGATATTTTTCCTCAATTTGTGAAAAGATAAAGTTTTGTAACTTTATTCTATTTTTAGCAGTACAAGGTAAATGGGCACTTACACTTTGGATACTGATTTTTAGGAAAGTTTGGGTATTGTGTACTGGACTATACTGTGGACGTAACATTATATTTTATAGAAATTGCTTGTGACACAAATAGGTAACAGATAGTTGGCGATTTTTAGCGTCTGACCCGCACGTACCTTCATTAAATGGAGGACGTCGACTCAATAGTTTTTATGTGCTTAATTCGATTTAGTCCGACGAAAATTCTATTTGAAATTTACCTATAATGTGATCTACCGATTTTGATATTTTATACTTTGTTATTTTAATAGTTTCAAATATAATTTGTTTACAGAAAGTCTGTAGACAATACAGATATGTTTATTTTTTGGCTTATTGGTACTTTCTATGATTTCGACTGGCTTCTATTCGCTAAAGAAAAAATTAAAATAAATAAAAAAATGTTTTAAGGTCTCACCGAATAATTAACGGAAGTTTTGTTCCTTTGTTTTTCTAGTAATTTAGAGGTTCCCCTTTTTTTGTTTCTAGATTATCTAGCGCAGTTTCTTACATCATTTGGTTTTTTGAATGCTCTTGCAAACATATTGATGACAATTTCTTTGCAGGTAGTAGTAAAATCACTAAATATGGTTATTTGCATTACCATTTTTTGAAGCGGAAACGGTGGTAGTACGGTAGAGCAGTGGTGATGTGTTGAAAAAATAAATGTTATACTCATTATAGCGATGCGGGACCGTGACCCCAGCCTGGAGCAGGATTAGGAACAGTGCGGGTTTTGGTCAGAAAGAACCTGACACTCCCTCCCACACCACAAAGAGAAGTGGAGGAAGGGAAGGGACGAAATCATTTGGTGATTTTCATTCCTCTTAAAAAGCATAGCGAGGTGTGTACGAGCCCTCACATGAAACATACTACCTCATCCAGCCTACATTTACTACGCAGGTAAGTTCCCATTTATTGGAGAAACTGTACCCGTCTCGTTTGTTAGTCATTGTGTACAGAGTAATAATTTTCTAGACAATAGGGAAGTTAAACCTCTGTACTAACATACAGTTTCATTTTATTAATTCACGTTGTTGGATAATAATTTATATGCTGATTGCGTATTGTTTGTTGTTAGTGTGATAGAATTGAGAACATAATTATGAACCTAGTTGTATTTCTTACAGACTTGTGTGTTATGGTGGAGTGTCCATTTTTACAAAGTAGCTGGTTGAATGCGAGGCGATAAATATCTAGTTCAGTACTGTGCTATTAAGGAGGCTTTTTTTTGTGAGGGGAAAATCATCAAATGCCTTCTCCCGCCCAGGGCCGGGCAGGAGGGAGTGTCAGACTCTTACTGACTAAAAACCCCCCCTGTTCCTTCTCCTGCTCTGTGCCGAGGTCGCGGTGGCTAATTGCGCTTACCCCGGCTATTAAGGAGGCTGATCTATTATTAATGATTTTTTATTGTGTCGAAGAATACGTCATAAGTTTTGTCCTGTCCTGGATGCGAGAAAGTCAGACTCTTACACCCGGTTTCTGAAAGGCTTGTCAACACAAAAATTAACTAATCTCCTGTTAAATCTCTTGTCAAGTCATCTGATTGGTTGTTGATAATTCAGTCAACCAATCAGATGACTTGAAAAGAGATTAAATTGCTTTTAACATTGATCGGCCTTTCGGAAACCGGGTGTAATTGACCAAAAACCACCACCTTTCTTTTTTCTGTTCCAGGCCCGAGGCGGTATATTAAGGCGCTTGCACTCGCAACTCTTAGAAGGCCTACGTTTTGGAATGCTAATATGGCGTAGGTGCCTTTTAATCGTACAATGAGGAGGTCAGAATGTTCATATAGATAAAAACCAAATATGATACTTTTATTTTAGGACTTAATACTACGAGGAGTTGGAATAGGTTATATATTAACACATTTTTATTTATTATTTATTCCCCGAAGTGATATTAATTTTTAGGCCTTATTAGTTCAAGGTCATTTGGTTTGTCTATTGCTTAAAACTGGCACAATTCCAGAGAGCACGCTATTACTAATAATTTATTAGTTACTGTCTGTTACACGCGAATTTTTCCATGTAGTGAAGGTAAATATTTTGGTTTGTGTCGCTTTTAATCCTAGCCTAGCTATCTATAGATACCAGAATCATACAAACAAATATGTATTTGCAAATAATATTGGGCGGCTATTGGTCTACGGTAATAGTGCATACAGGGATAGTCGCCGGTTTTTGTCCTTTTTCATTAGATTGAAGTTTTCTAAAGGGGTCTCTGCGCAGTTGGCTTCGGCCCCTCGTACGCCTCGTAAATGATCGGGGACATACAAATAAAAATTATACATAGTATTAGATTTTAATGTTACATATGTTAATGTGGTAACTGCTGAGTAAAGGCCTCTTCCATCACCGTGAAAGGTTTAAGGATTAATCACCACTCACCAGGCTTAAAAGGTTTCCTCACGCTGTTTTCCTTTCCCTTATTTTAGTGTCTAAATAAATTTAGGAAGCACATATAACTTACGTTCCAGCTACGTCAACGATAGCTCGGGTCTACAGACGGCGAGCTCGCAACCCGACCAGAACCAGCCGTGGCCAGAGCGTCGTGTTCCACGCACTCCTCAAAGAGCCATTGAGCAGCACACACTGAGCCTAATAGAGCTGATGTACAGCTGGGATTAAGGGTATGTAAGAGCAATAAAGTACCGTGGCCTCGGTCTGAAGCAGAAGAAAGAACAGGATAGTTTTTAGTCAGTAAGGGTTTAACACTCTCTTCATGACTTTCCCCGCTCAAAAAGGTTGTTAAAATAATAAATATGGCAACATCATCTATGTATGCAGATGACAAGACATTAATATGGATAATAAAAACATGTCACCAACAAACGATCGTGGGAATGACAGATAGTAAGCTCTAGTGAATTTTAAGTTAAATGTTTGGATTTTATTACCGTTATTACAGTTTTCACGGAATTTATTACTTTTTTGGATGCAAGTGAAGAGAGTAACGAAAGCTATTAAAGGACGAGATTACTTTACATTAAAAAATAAAATGGTTAAAAGTTTAACAATACTTTCCCTGATCTAGTAAACTAATTTATCTAGTTAATCCAGTGCTTTCTCGGTAGTAAATCTTGGGTCATTACTTAAAACATTAATAAGTTGTACCGTACGAGTATTTACTTAGACCACTTACTACACTTCGAATCTTTTAAATGGTTACTTAACCCAGTCTTTCGCAATTGTTTTCGGAGCAAAATCGAGTGTTGAACATCGTGAAGACGCCAAAAAACAGGCCATTCCTTCTCTTGCGCCAGACCAAGGCCGCGGTACATTAAAAAAAAGTGAAAAATCATTTATTCCAATTAGACCCTTACAGGCACTTTTGAACGTCAACCATTGTTGCGCGTGTCCCGCAATTCTGACTGAATATCAGTCCTGTTAGGCAACAAGTGTGGTAGTCTGTCGGCTCTTTGAAATAGTTACTAAGGTATAGTTTAAGTAGTTATTAAATGTCTCTAAGTACGATTGTTTTTTATTTAAATAATACGTTGCTCCGGATTTTCTCCTATAACGTGAGTGCTTAGATGCATACAATTTCACATACAATGCAATGCAACTCATCGTGCCTATGGCTCCTCTAGTGTTGCAAGTGTCCACCGGCAGAGCTGATCAGTTACCATCAAGTTATCGGCTTGATCGTTTGTCTACTATACCAAAAAAAAAAATCACGTTGCGTCGCGATCGGTCGCCCATCCATAAAGCAAACCGTGTGGTCAATATTTATAGTTATACCTTTGACCCAATTACACATAAATCATTTAGTAAAAACTTCTAAATTTCGGCAGTCATAGCTAACTCAATTGTAGTCTAAGTAAGTAAGTATCCTTAACTTATGCAGTATAAGTTAAACCAATATCTGAATACTACAAAAACATCATCACATACAAAAGCCTCAAACTCGAGCTGTTCAAAGTTTTAAGCTATCTGTATCTAGATAAAAGACCCAATCGTATCGAACAAAGGCAGTAAAATTACATTGTCACCATTCCATTCCATTCCGTTTCGTACGTTTAGCTCTGGGCTTGGATAAGACAAAAATTTAACAAACTTAGGATATTGGAACGATGTCGTGTTGTTCTGAAATTGAAAATAAACATTTCATATTTTATATTATTTGCTGGTGATGTGGATTTATTCGTAAAGCGTATATATACGGTTAAATTTTACTTTTCGAACTTCTGAATTCTGAAGTTAGCAATTTCACTAATCAAATTGTTTAACTTTCTTATTGGTCAATATATAGTAGAATACGCTATTTGAAAACAGAAACAGGGTAATTTTGTTAAAAAGAGAATAAACAACACTATTTACAGTTCAGGTGTTCCAGACCTTTCCTTTTATTGTGAGGCGAAAACAATGTATCGCCGTGACCGCTTCGAACCGCTTCTAACTGCTTGAAACCGGATCGAGCCAGTTTACGGCAGTTTTAAATCGAACTTTTAGAACGGATTTCCAATATGGCCGCGTGGGTGAATTTAAGACTGCAAATGGCTCTGGGTATTGGATCTTTATGTTTCTCTTATTGTTGTACTACATTGTTTGGTTTATAAAATTAGACATTTTTCCTACTTCCTCTCACAATGCTTTGGCATGAATGGGCCGGCTCAACCGGAGTGATATCACGGCGTGAAACAAAGCTTATGTTGTGTTTCGCCGTGTGAGTGAGGTTACCGAGAGAGGTCCAACATCTATCAATTACACTATCCCTCGTCCTCAATCTTCAAATTTCCTAACCGTAACTCACTAATAACCCACAAAAGATCGGCAACGCACTTGTAGTAACTCCTTTGGTATTACTTACGAGTGTTCATGGGTGGCGCTAATTGCCTACATTCAGGTAATTCAACTGCAAGTATGACGGCTATCTTTTGTATACATAAATAAATGAGTTAGTATTTAAAACATTGAAAATAAAAAATGAGTAATCAGACATGAACTACAAAACAAAAATTAAGAAGACAGTTATTTCTTATTCCACGAAAGTTTTAGGTTTAAGACTTTTGGTGAGAGTTAATTTGAGTTGACAATGCCGTCAGCATTTCTTTCTTTAGCACGTACACATTAACATTAACTTTAGAAGCTGACGCTTCCTGTATTTTGTCAAATATGGTTAAATGCTATAATGGTTGAATGGTTAAATTTAACTTCTTTTTGTAATGTAGGTATTCGTTGTTTTTTAGAAAAAACGTTGCATTACACTTGGATTTTGTCCTTTTCTCCTGTGCCGTGGGTGCGCTTATAAACATCTTGTTTTACATACACATCACACCCAGACCTTTTTTTGTCAGAGGAAAATCATCATATGACAGACTCTTACTGACTAAAACACCCCCGTTCCTTCTCCTGCTCTGGGCTGAGGTCACTGTGTCTCATTGAGCTTACCCCGCAACCCCGGCTGAACATCAGCCCTATAATAGGGCCCCGTCTGTGGTAGTCTATTGGCTTTTTAAGCGCAACCGAGAGTACGGCGCGCGCGGAACGCTACGCGCCTTACTATCGGTTCTGGTTCTGGTCGGGCGGCGAGCTACCTTTACCCACCGTCCGCAGACCCGCGCTTACGGTGACCGAAGACACACCCAGACCTGGAACAACAATTTGTGGATGACACAAAAAGTTACCAGCCCATTGCCCACCCGCCGCATCAACCGAAGGGTAGTCAGGATGAAAAGTTTTGTTCTTAGAATAATATCTTTATAAGATTTTCAAATCTTAATTAGCTTTAACTTAAAGTTCGTTTTCGTGTTCAAATAACGGCACAGTGTAGTTTGTAGGTACACTTAATTAACAGGATAGAAAAACTTTGGCTAGATCAAACTTAGTTATTAATTTTAGGCCCTTTTGTTCTTCTGATTATATCTTAGAGTTCGGAAGCTTCCCATTAAGTGACCTAACTTGTCTATTTTCATCTAATTAAAATAACGAAATTATGGATTCTTTTTCTTCTCAAATTATTTTGTATCTAGGTAGAACTGAAGACCAAAAATATTGGTTGGTGGGAGGTGAGAGTAAGGCGAGAGCGATAGATGCTTAATTGATGAATTCATCCAACCCCAAGCGGGCGCCGGCGTTCGTGCATTTATTATTCTTCTATTATGTCTCGAATCACCACGATTTAATGTTTAAAATCGTCTCGTTGCTTCTTCTTCTCTATCATAGATCTTTGGTACAGTGTAATTATTATACAATATAGTATGTTGAGTTCAAAACATCTTCCATTTTTATTCGAAATAAAAAAAAATAACTATGCACACAAGCAAGGTAAGCTACCTTGAGTTTTTCAAAGTGGAAAAGTTCAGTTTTTTCATACCTATTTATGAAAAAGTGAACTTTTATGTTTTATATTAAATTTCGCAAGGTTTTCTTCCATGACATTATGATAATCCGTTGTCCTTAAAAGTATTTTTTGTTGTTGGTTACTGTTTTTTTGTTTTTTAATATTTTTGAAGACTTTTTTAGTAATAAGATATATTTAGCTTTCAGTAAGTAAAATATATCTGGATATGGTTTGTTTTTAAATAGGTGTTGGAATGATTTGATTTGATTTTTTAATTTAGGAAATCAACAACGCTACTTTTATGGTAGGTATATTACACTAAATGTAAATTTCAGTAATGGAACTGGAGCTAATACTTGGATTCCCTGCGTAACTAAATTTAAAAAATGCAAATGGACTTAATAAGAAAGATTTTTTTTTATAAAGTAAACAGAAACATAATTATATTTAATAATTTACAGTGTTAGTATTTTAATCAAAGAAAAATAGATTTACAACTTACATATTATTCTGGCCATAATCAATTGTTTAAATTTAGGTTAAGTGCAATTAAATAAATCAACCATACCAAACTTACTGTTATGTGTTCGAGTAATGCGGGTCCGTAAACTATTTATTGAATCATTGGTCGAGTGTCTTGGGAATTGCAGCATTGGCGTGTGACGAGTGCGTCTTTTGGGAACGTTAAGCATTATTTGCTGGACCAACTCAGGGCAATCCAAGCGGCCATTAATTATATCGTGCAGCAAACACATATCCAGTTCCCTTCGTCTTTCCTCGAGGGTAGTTGATAAATATTCTTTGTATTCGTCCCACTCGATTAATATTTGTGGCATATTGGGGATACCATATTTAGCATGCCTAGTCAGTACACTTTGCATATAATGCCTAATGCACTGCCAAAATATTCAAAATGTTTTGTTAAATGCAAAGATTTAAGAACATAATTAAAGAATAGAAATAATTCAATTTACAAGTGTGGGAGAGTCAAACTTCAGCACGAATGGGTCCACTCAACCGGGGTGATACTATCGTGGAACATGTTAGCTTTGTCTGTCATTGTGTGAGTGAGATTCCCTCAATTCTAAAATATACTAAGGGTTTGCAACTTCTCTGGTATCCATTAGTGGTCCCGCCGGTTTGCCGGTTGCTTACCAGCAAGAGATCCGAATGCGAGTTTGCCAAAATATGCCAATAATACATTTACTTATTTAGTACGCAAAAGTATTTTGAATAGTATTTATTGGAAAATTTGACACCTATTTCAAACTCCTATTACAGCTTCAGCCAAAGATTGCCTGTAAGAGATCGCCTTTGCCATAGGACCGCCTATTTTGCACTTAATATTTGTAAGTTACCCTATGTAACTATATGGTGTACGATAAAGTATATAATAAAAAAAGTTACAATTACAACTAGAAGTAAGAATATTGACCGAGCTGTTTATTTATTTTGTACTGCAATATAAGTTGTGCGGTCTCATCTCACTATTGCTCGGAGGAGAACAAACAGACGACGTAATACCGTCTACGTGAGGAACCGCAGATGATGGAGATTTGCTTTTTACAGATAACTAACTATAGGCGAATAGTTTTGTTGTGGTCATTTTTAATAACATTCTGTAGTAGCCGGGTTTCTTGCTCAAAGACTTAAAACAGGAACTCCATTTAAAAATTTAAAAATATTAACAATATGACTCTCGTTGTCCTTTCGCCTATCTGTCTGTCTCTCTGTTGTTATTTTGACTGTATTTCAGTAGCCGCTTTAATACCACTATTTAAAAAAGTATTGAATAAGTATAAAAGCTTTTTCACGGAACATGTTCTTGTTATTTATTTACTCTTTATTAAAAACAATTGTTTATCAAAAAACGTTGCCCCACACTAGGATTTTCTCCTGTGTCGTGGGTGCGGTTACAAACATACATTTTCACATACACATAACACCCAGACCCGGAGCAACAATTTGTGCATCACACAAAAAATTGTTCCGTACGGGAATCGAACCCGCGACATTTTGCAAGGCAGCCAGTTGCCCAGCCACCGCACCAACCGTGCAACAACTTTTCTCGGTGGGATTTTTTATTACAATATACAATATAGAGTTAAATGTAACATTCGCTCCTGGTGTATAATATAAGACTGTTAATACGCAAGGTAGTGCCATTACCAGCTCAACTTCTCGTGCCTATGTATTGTCAAGTGTCATTTTTCTTACTAATAATGTTTTTTACTGTAACCAAAACATATAAATCTATTTTACTGCCAAGATTATTCCTGCATTTTATTTGAAGAGGTTGCTAAGGCTACTTATGTACTTAGTACTTGTTTAACTTATTTATATAGTTGTTTAATACTTATTTATTTAATTGAACAATATTGTCTATTAACCAGTTGCAGTAATAAGACAAAATCATGATCAAATATAATTCAGACGGAGACAGTTTCTGTAATGTGTATGTGATATTGTATATTTGTTAACGCAGCAACGACCCAAATTAAGTAGTATTGTGGAAAAAAAACTACGCCTACTAAGATTATTGGTCATCAAACCCAAGTTAAAAATGAAGTCAAGACTACTGCAGAAGGAAATATAAAAGTATGTATAAATAGTTCACGAAACATTAATTTTGTTAAAATTATATTCAGTGCAACGAAATACCGTATGAAACAGCGGACATTTGCGGTGAACTCGTATAAATAAATCATTGAGAGGTCGTGCGCCGGAAATCGCATTAGGCACTGGGTTTCAAATCTGGTTTAATGTGGAAATTGATATGTACATATATATTTACGTTATGTACGGTAGCCAGCAAGTCAATCTATTCGCCTCTCAATGTGATAAGCAACTATCTTGTTCGGAGATAAAATTGAAAATCCAGTGATAAAATTTACTGATTTTAGTAGTCCCATCTGCTGGTTATTGTAACCCAAAATCGCTGGTGCTGCCAACGTTCTGGAACTAATCGATATCGTGTATATTAAACTACATTTGTTATTGTAGTTATTATTTTGTTGAGTATTAAAAAGTTATAAAAGATAATCCATGTGATAACGGCAGTGTCCAACATTTTGCCACCACCCACGTAGTCTTCTAGCTGGTGACGCACAAATCAGTTCTTAGTCTTAAGGGAGAAGAATAGGTGTAGGTTTTTACTCAGTAAGAGTTTGATACCCTTTCGAAGTCAGCAGTCATTCGAGTCCCAATCAAAAGAAAAAATGAAATATACATTCGACGAAATTGGGCAGCAATGTTCTTTAATAGATCCGAATCTATTATTAAGCGATCTCCAATCGGCTTACTAAGAGAGGAGATTAAGGAAAACTATCTTATGTAGATTAGGTTCACAGTCTGCCCAGCAACACATTAAAAATGGATATGAGTTGATGATTCCTATGTGGCCTGGAATGGCAAGGGTGCCAGTTCGAAACCTGGAAAGTATAGACTTTACAACTATATGTAGGATTTATTACAGCTTCTTTAGACACTACTGACATACGAATTGATCGTCGTGAAGAAACCTGGATTAATTTCTAATTATAAGTTCGAAAAGTAAAATATTCAATTCACATTGAGCGTTGTGATTAATACTCAAACCTTCTCCATGAGAAGAGGCCTTTGCTCAGCAGTGGGCGCTTATAGGCTGATGACGTGGTGAACGTATAATCTTTTGTATAGTCAATTTGCAAAAGATTCTGTTAATCAGGATGATATTTATTTTTGTAGTAAATTTGAATTATCCGCAATTTTAATAAAATGTGAGAACCTTGTCCTTTTAATCCAATCGTTTTTAATTTCCGAGCCGACGAAAGCCGGTGGGATAATACGGATACATTTTTATCGGAACGAGAGTAATTTATTTACTCTTATAAGCAGAAAATTGCAGAGCATTCGTTAAGTTTATTTATATTTCAGGCCTTTGTTTTAACTTCATTATGTCAGTGGCATTGGCTGTGAATGAACACAAGTATGTAAAGAACTTAAAAACTCTTTGAAATTCAGAATCACAGTATTTAAATATGAAATCATCATTATATAACTATAATTGTAATTTATTATATAAAACCTTGTGTTTTATTTATTAATATTTAATTCCGCCAATCTGTCGTGGTGGCAGACACCACTGATATACACATCACATATATCATATCATCAGCATCTAGTGCCTACTGTTTAACAAAGGCCTTTCTGACAGGAATAAGTTTTAACATTAACCACCACGCTTGCTGAAAGAGAATTGGTGATTTCAAACTTACATACGGTCTACTATTTTATCCCATTGATATACGGTGAAGGAAAATACCCTGCATAATTCGGACTTATAATGGGTCATTATAAGTCCGTGACTAGAGTGATACCACGGCGGCATAGTAGGCTGGAGTGAAAAAACTACACCGTTTTGTTTTGCCATGTGATTGAGGTAACCGGAGGTCCAATCGTTACCCCCTCTGCATCCCTCCCCAAACCTTAAAGCTCTGGAATTCTAAGTTCCACAAGGTCAGCGGCGCCGATTACTTACCATCAGGTAATGCGTAGGCTCGTTTGCCGATCTATCATACAAAGAAATGCAATACATTTGCAGCTATAATATAAAGTACCAAGGTTGAAAATCGATGAAAGATGTTTGAGAAAACGACATAATGTAAATGCCGTCAACAATTTTGGATTTAGTCAATTCAAACGGGAGCCATGTTTCCCTATAAAGTACGGTTGTATGGACACCGGAGCTCGGTAGCTGCTCGCCGTATTAATTGATTTGGCACAGTTAGACTTCTGCCTAACTTTCCAAGCCGTTAGCATTGCATGTGTAGTTGGGTTCAGAATTCGAGATGTTCTACATTTGAACTGAGTGTAGTGGGCAGGATTGTTGAATTTCGTTTGTTTGAGTTCATTTACGATATTACGAAGCATATTTTCTGCAGGAGTGAAGTGTGTAAGTATATGAAGGTGGCTCTTTTCGCCATAACATTTCGGCACGAAATGGCCGGCTCGACCTAAGTGATACTACAGAAAACGGGTGTTAAGCAACACTTTGAATGTGGTTACCGGAGGCCCCCCTGCTCCTCATCCTCAATCATCAAATCTCTAATAACCCACAAGAGGCTAGCAACACACTTGTAGTAACTCCATTGGTACTACGAGTGTCCTTGGGCGGTGCTGTTTGCTTACCATCAGGTAATCTGTCTGCTCGTTTTCCGAACTATGGTAAAATAAAATAAAACAGCTATGAATCTCCAAATCCCTCATCCCCAAAAGGCTGTCAACGAACTTATACAATAAATAGTTCTGTTCTTTTAAACCCAGTAGATAAATTTGGGAATTTAAGTAACTGAGAAAGTTATTAAATTATTTAAAATTTGGGAATCTTGTGATATTTTTACTCTACACTACTACACCTACTAGATTGTTTAATATTCGTCTGTCTTCAATAGAAATAAGGGAATTATGTTTTAATCTGCAATTTACATAGTTATGACCATCGACATGGAGAACTCTAATTATAGTATTGTAAAGTGTGTAGGATGAAATAGATTTTAATTTTTTAAACTAAAATATTGATCGTACGTTGTCACAAATATTGTCGCTAAGCTCATGATGCAAAGTAAAAAATATGTGTCAACAAAACAACACGACCTTAGTTTTTTCTAGTAAATAGGTTATATACTGACCTTGTACGGGATCTTGGAAATATCAGCTAGCTCACATTAATCTCATTAACTTGTTTGCATCGTGCCGTGGGTAAGCGGTTTTTAAATGATCATATTATAGCTATCAGGTAAATTGCATCACGTGACCTGACCGCGTCGGCCATTTTTCTTCGTTTAACTAATTAACTAAAGATTGTTTACGTCCAAATTACAGGTAAGTAGATGCTCCTTTTAATTTGTTTTTATTTATTTTTAGATTGATACCTGTGTCCTAGCTGGAAACATGTCTAAGTAAGTTTGGACTTCCCGGATTTTTCTCTTTCTAAGACTTTGTAATCAAATTACAATTTTTCAGTTAATAGGTTATATACCTATAGTAGTATTTTTTTGTAACGGAAAAATTATCAAATTACTTCTCTTGCCCAGGGTGATTCGAGAGGGAGTGCAGACTCTTACTGACTAAAACCCAGCGTTATTTCTCATGTTCTAGGAAGGTTTGTTTCGGTTC
The DNA here is from genome assembly GCA_902829305.4 of Spodoptera exigua. Taxonomy (NCBI): domain Eukaryota; kingdom Metazoa; phylum Arthropoda; class Insecta; order Lepidoptera; family Noctuidae; genus Spodoptera; species Spodoptera exigua. The sequence goes on along the minus strand of LR824619.2, from coordinate 11,821,329 downwards.
ATGATTGCACTTGCCCCACAACCCCAGCTGAACACAATATGGGTTAACGTCTGATTTCCTTCATGATCATCAGCCTATAAGTGCCCACTGCTGAGCAAATGCTTCTTCTCACACGGAGAAGGTTTGAGCATTAATCGCCACGCTTGCTCAAGCCGTATTTGCGATTTCAAACTTACAATTAGAAATAAGAAGTCAAGGCTTCCTCAGGATGTTTTCCTTCACCGTATATCAGTGGTCTCTAAATAATCACAGAAAGTACATATAACTCGGAAAAAGTCAAATTGGTATTTGCCAGGTTTCGAAGGCACAATCTCATGCATGAGAAGCGGGCATTTTAACCTGCGGATCACCACGCCTTTTTTATTTTCTTTTGGCAACAATATTAATTGAAATGCTCTTTGTACATTAAAACTCTGGCTAAATTTATAACCGCTTTTCCACGAGAGAGCCATGCTTCGGAACGAATGGGCGAACTCCAAAACTAAGAATAAATTCGACCCCATTTTATACTACATAAACTTAGATAAAAAATAGAAATCACTTTGTATAGCAGATAATTCCTTTCAAACCAAACAGACATAAACTAGTGATTATTAGTCTCTTTGCATTTGCACCAGATGGGTTTCAATAGATCTGGATCTGATTGGAAGCGGTGCCACACAAATTTGCTCGAAGAGAAATCTGATTGCATAAAAAAATTATGACGACTACCCAACTCGGTCGTTGGGTGGACGTCATTCCATTCTTTTCAAACGAAATTATTTTCATTGCATTGCATTTTTTGTCTCTTGATTATAATCAGTGATACTAGGTTTGTTTTTTTCCTGTGTACTTTTCAAATTATTAAAGTTGATAATTTTTTTTTATGAAACTAGGAAAATTAAGATTGGTTCAGTACTGAAACAGTAGATATTGTAACACTTAATGATATAATTTTTTACAAACCTTTTCCCAGACAGTGATTTTCTCCTGTGCCGTGGGTCGTACAAACATACGACGCAAAACAACTGTGTGTGCATCACACAAAGAGTTGTTTCGAGCGGGTCTTGAATCCGCGACACGTTACATGACCGCCAACAGACCAGCCACCACGTCAAATGTGCTCACACATACAAGAACTGTTTTAGAAAAAGCAATGTCTTCTATAACGTCTTATTAAACATTGTGTGGACGAATCAACACTTATTGTTGTACCTGCATAAAAAGAACAGAGCAAATGAAAAGTAGTTCTTATCTACTTATCTAAAAAAAAGTATTAAGAAATAATAAGTTTTTTTTGTTATTGTGTAAAAATGCTGATTTTATTCTACTATATTAGTTCGTTATTGATGACGTATTGAAATAATTTAATTTCTTCCACTGGCATGACGCAATCACGATGCCTTAGTGGTTGCAGGTGAACTTAGTCTAAGGAAACCATCCATCTTCATATGACCTCTATTTCCATCCTCCTTACCTACCTACCACTTAACCACACAACTTCCTGACCTGGAGCAAAACATGGGGTGGGTTTTTTCAGAAAGAGTCTGACACTATCGCTTGCGGCAATCAGAGCGAGAGAAGACAATTGATGATTCTAACAACTTAAAAAAAAACTCTGTTGCTACTGATGGTACCAAAAAAATTACCTAAATCTCACACTTCAATTAAAACTAAACTTAAGATCTTAATGTATAAAGCACAATTTAAACTTTCCTAAGGATCTGTAAAAAGTTGCGAGTTGTGGTTCTGTCGACATAATCTGTGCCAACCGTTGGACAGTTACTGTGGAACTTCACCGATTAGTGCCATGTGTTTCCTTCTCAAAGTCACAAGTTCGTATCCGTAGAGAAACGGGGACGGGACATGTCGAATGTTTGAATCAATTTCTTAAAATGTGATTCTATATCTAAGAAGGTTTATTTTTTGTGAGGGAAAATTCATCAAATGACTTCTCCCGCCCAGGGCCAGGCGGGAGGGAGTGTCAGACTCTTACTGACTAAAAACCCCCCTGTTCTTTCTCCTGCTCTGGGCCGAGGTCGCGGTGCCTCATTGCACTTTCCCCGCAACCCCGGCTGAACATCAGCCCTTTAGGGCCCCGTCTGTGGTGGTCTATTGGCTCTTTGAGGCGCGCGCGGAACGCTACGCGCCGTACGCTCGGGCCTGGTTCTGGTCGGGCGGCGAGCTGCCCTTACTCGCCAACCGCAGACTCGTGCTTACGGTGGCCGGAGATCGTCCCTTGATCCCCGACGCCCGGAGTGTCGCCAGTTTCGGCGGCTGGGGCGTGAGGAGGAGGATTGCTCCCTCACGCGGGCCGCCTCTCTCTTTGCGAGCATGATTGCTTCACAAAAGGAGGAGACGGCGTCCCAGTTCCTCTCACTCCGCACCATGGCCTCGACTAAGGCCGGGCGCGAGACTTCGCCGCCGCCGACCACTTCCGTGAGGACACGGCGGTGCTCAGCCCAGGCAGGGCATACCGCTACCGATATCTAAGAAGCTTAGGTCTGAAATTGTTGGTATAGGAAAGACCTGTTGTTTTGGTACCATACATTTTGTCGGGGTTGCGGGTCAATCTCAATGACATACCGTGGTCCAGCTTGCAGCTGGATAATAATATGAAGAAGGGTGGTTTTTAGTTAGTAAGAGAATGATGCTATCTTTCACTTCGTCCAGGTCGCCAAGAGTCGATTGACGATTTCCCACCTCAAAAAACTGGCTAACTTGTCATAAGTTAAAACTTAGCAATTTTTTTGATTTTTGTGATTTTTGTACATTTTTGTAATAGTTTTTCTGTGATTCAGGAATCATCAATAATCTCCCAAATAATATCAATAAATCAATAATCTCAAATAACTAACAGCCCAGAAACGCACTTGTAACAAATCCTTTGGTGTTGCGGGTGGCCATTGGCGCTGCCGATTTCCTTACCTATCTATCATTTAAAAAAAACATTCAAAACCGTTTTGTTCATCAAGCTCTAAGCGCACCTATTGTCTCATATTACCACAATTGTAAGGCCTTAAATACCCAATCTTGGATTTAATTCCAAATTAACCTTTTCACCGCCACGCCATATCGGTATTCCTATGCCCTGTACGCCAAGCCCGAAAATCTTAATTAAATACCTACAAAAAAATAGGGATTTCAACATTATATCGATACCCATTATTATTATTTTTTTTATCAATACTTGCCAGATAAATGGTCGATCATTAATATGTTAAAAAGAACATTCCAATATTAAATATTTTACAACGTTCCACTCAAGTAGTTCCGAAGTTGTTAATAACATAAAAACAATGATTAAGACACACAACAGTTAAAATGAAAATAACTCTAGGTACAGCACTATTCTCAGTACTGATGTACTTCACTGTCGGGAATAGCCGACATTGGCGCCGTCGACGAGTCTTTTATAAGACATCGTTGCATGTACATTAGAGTTGTACCATAGTGTCATACAGTTTATCGATGTTAGTATCTAATTAAATTCAAAGGCCACAGTAGTTTGTTTTTATTATTCCTGAAATTTACACTTATTGCAACAATTTGGGTTGTTAATGGATTGAATGCAAATAAAACTATTTATTTACCAATCATTTAGTTTAATTATTGAGTTATATTATTAATAATTACTTTGAGATCATATTACTTACATGTCACTTATGAATAATATTATCACGTGATATTATTACATAGCAACAATTTTTATAACAGGAACTTTCTAATATTCTCACTAATCAGATTAATTATATGTATAAAATAAATCAAAATTTTCGTATGAAATTGCGTAGTATATACGTAACGATTTTTAAGTATAACGATAAGGGAATATCGAAAATGTATTTACGCAACTATGTTTCAGTTTTTAATAAAGTAAAACTACTTTTTTCTCAGTGCTTACAATCGTTTATATTTTGTTAGAACAATAAAAACTGTAATGTCAAATATTACAATACCTTAAGTTACCTAAATTAATTTAAGAATATAATATACGTCAACATGATACTACATCACTAGCAGTCGGCTCTGCACGACATTGGCGTCATGGGACTTACTTTTTTAACCATAAATTATTTTACTTTTTATCATCAAATATTTAAATGAGGAATATGCATTTTTGTTTACTGTATGCAACTAAATAATGTTTAGACATTCAGCTTTCAAGGTGTATCAATAAAATACATAAAAGTAATGATTTAATAGGTTTATTTTGTATTTTTCTGCGACCTGTTTTTTGTCGAGTATAGCCGTCGTTGGCGCACAGGGCACGCTTGCTCATGTCGGCTATAGCCGACATTGGCGTTCAAAAGGTTAATACACCAATTTATTTACGAGTTAAAATTAATAAATTAAATTGGCGGACTTAAAACTTGAAGTAAAACTTTTCCATAAGTTTTGAGTTTTATGCTTACAGCACTGTTTCACTGTTGCGTTTGTTAATGTTATTGACGTTTTAAATTGACAATGTTAATTTACAAATTACAATTTCATTAATGATTGTTTTTTTTTCTAATATAGAAATAAAAACTATGACTCAGTACAAAAACAAACCTATTAAAGTGTCTGAAAATAACGATAAATAGTTTTATCGTAAACGTTGTTTTTTTTTAATTATTCTACCGAATTTAAATGAAATTAGTATTGCATTCAACGCAAAAAAGACTTCCACAAACTCTCCTAAGTTTTCTTCAGGACTGAAGGGTTGTTAAATTGTAATTTAAAGACCTCTGCCTGCATCTTAGATCAAAATAATGCTATATAATGTGCTACTTTTTCTAGAAATATACTTGAACATAGTAGCATAAAATATCTATATGGATAGACCTACTAAAAGTTGGCTGTCTTACCATAAAATATGCTGTTCCAATTTGATTCGTTCTCTATTCGAATTTATTCACCAGACATATTATCCGATTGTCATGATTGTATTCAAGAATTTCAAAGTTCTACATTCAAAATTTTGTATTCAAATATTAAAATTTCGATACCTGTATTCTAAAATGGAATGAATTTAAATTTTGATACATTTTGGGTACAAAGTAGGTGTCCGGATCATTAGGTGTACCTTCTTTGAAACATTATTGTAAAAATATAAAAGTTTAGCGTGAACTGTGAATGAGAATATAATTTTGTATTAGAATTGAGTCGTAGGTAGTAAATCAGAATTAGCTTCGATTGTTGTACTCCTGTTCTATGAATGCCTTTGCTAATAATGACATAATAATCACTGTTTTAGTTCAGAATGGCTGTCATGGAATAGGGAATTTGAGCCCCAAAAACAAAAGCCTGCGAGAGCCAAACTTAAGCAAGAAAACTCGATCGGAGTGATACAACGGGGCTAAAAATTTACAGCGTTGTGTTTCAACGTGTGAGTGAGGTGACCGGAGGCCCAATCCTTCCCCTCCCTAAATCTCCAAACCTTAATCCCAGCAACGCACTCGTAACTCTTCTATTCATTGTTGGTGCCAATTGCATACCATCAGGTAATCCGTCAGCTCGTTTACCGACCAATCACAAAATGATAGTTATAATTGCTCTTCGCTGGTTGTTAAAGTAATGAACCATTTTCATTAGATTCTTATTGTAAGTAATTTATAAAAAAATAAAATAAACTCAAATCTTTGGTACACTTTATTAAATATAATGACAGCGAATTGAACGTAGTTTATCCATTGACGTTACTTACAGGGCATTTTGCATATTATTTACATTTTTATATTTAATTGTATTTTTTACATTACAAAAATATTTTTAGCATAACACATTTCTACTTAGAACACCCTATATCTAATGACTATACATTTATAGAAAAAAGTACTTTCGTCAATGGGCTCAAAGTTCATTATAGAACTACATAATTGACGTAAATACTTTTATTCATAGTTTACAACACTGTATTTACATTAGAAATTAGTTTTTGGCTATCCTGTACATTTTTCGTATACTAAAATTCTCTATTTACATACATATACTAACACATTTTCATATTTCATATGAATAAGGAAATAGTAGTAGGTATATTAAAAAACTATAACAACTAACATTCTTAAATATATAAGTCTTTAAAATATAACAGTTTTTGACATGCATTAATAAATTAGACTAAAAAACGATACAAAAAATATAATATGATGATAAAATTAGGCATAGTTTACACTTCAAACAACCCTTATGTTTAATGTCCTTTCATAAATATTAAAACACTAATGTAGACACTGCCTTATGTTTACTTCGAACGGTGATCACTACAGCGTGTTGCCTGTAACAAAAGAAAAATTAATTTAAAAAAAGAATAAGAACAAAAACAGTTTGGGGTTTTGCAAAAGAGGTTCTGGTTCGGTAGGAAAAGTTCTGTTAAGTTTTCCTTCAAGGAAAGTCAGTGAAAAATATATTATTTTTATGTAAAAGGTATACTTATAAGCAAGGATATTTTAATGGAATTTGAAAAAACATTTATACTTAATGTGAAATGAACAAGTGCATTAAATTTTGATGATTAGACTTTTGTGTATAACGTTTGAATGATATAATTCACGTGAGAAAGTAAAAATAGAATTAAATTCAAAAAGGCAAAATGTGTATACACAAATTGTGGGTTGATTAAAATGTGCACAAAATAATAATATTTATATTCGTGGTTTTAAAATAATGGCTAAACAGGGAGGGAGCTTACTGGTCTAGGTGATGAAAATTTACAAAAATATTTTCTTGCATAGCGATAAGTCCATTTCTATCGTCATCACAATGAAACGTTAAATTAATTCGTTTTTGCAAAAAGGCCATAACAACAATTCTTTTCCACGTCAAAAATAAAGGTACAAACTAGGCGAAGCTGGCATTTCCTGACTATTCTGAGAAGAAATGCCGAAGCAAGCTCAGAAGTCATTCTCTTGAGCATCACAATTGGGAAATTCAGGTATTCATATAAATATTTTAAGTTTTATAAATACAATATCTATCACTTAATTAGTTTGTTGAGAGACACATTGACCCCACAATCAAACCATTATAATAATTTTGTGGGGTTTAGCTTATAATTAACTTATTACTGTGAAATAAAGATAAATAAATAAATAATATTTTTTATTACTGCATGACTTTATTATATGTTACCAGCGCCATGCTCCGCATGGGTCCAACTATCTCGCTATCAAAGGGTCACTTTTTCTTTATCTTTCCTTCTACGTTTCGTGATAAGAACCTTCTCCTGACAATAACAAACACAACAGAAAAAGAATAAGCAAAATTGGTCCAGGCGTTGTTGAGTTATGCGCTTACCAACACATTTTGCGATCCATTTTTATATATAAAGATGTGTCACCCTTCAATCATAATTGTCATTTATGTACAATTACCACTACAGCTTAGTCAGTACAGCTCCAGATATAATTTTGAAAGTCTAAGATTATACTCAAAGTTTTGAGAACATAGGCACTGTTCTAAAGACTATTTAAATGAAGGATTTAAACTTAGAGTTTAAATAAAGGAATCTGAATAAGTTTCAATCAAATTGTAGAATGAGGATTATCAAAATGTTTCCATTAATTTTATGAATTAAAAAGATCAATGTATTGATAAAACTAACAATTTTATGTGCAACGAAGTAGAACGAGCGTAATTTGTACAAAAGTGTGGGAGACAAGCTTCGGCACGAATGGGATGGACGGGCGGACTCGACTAGTGGTACCAAGCGTCACAGAAATTTTGCGTGAAATAACCACAGCGTTGTATTTTGCTGTGTGAGTGCGTTTACCGGAGACCCAATCCTTTTCCATTTCCAGTCAACTTCTAAAACTCTAATCCCTATAAGGCCTGCAATGCATTCCTAACTCCTCTGATGTTGTGGGTGTCCATGGGCGCCGCTGATTGCATATCATCAGGTAATCCATCGGCTCGTTTGCCGACATATCACATGACAAGATGAAGTAAACTAGATAAACACAATGTGTGCCTACAGTTACAAAATAAAATTGATTGGACCTACAATCAGATCTAGGTCCTACGATTGGACCTACGATCGAATCCAAACTAATATTATAAATGAGAAAGTAACTCTGTGTCTGTCTTTTCTTCACGCTTAACTTACGCTTGGTCCAGACGTAGTTTGGAACTCGAGAAAGGACATAGGATACCTAGTTTTTAAACCAAAAATCTGCAGGAAGTCACTATTCTTCGCAAACAAAGTCGCGGGCAAAAGCTAGTGAACCATAAAATTGAAGTGATCAAAACAAGAATTTAGAAAGAATTCATTCCACTTCCACATTATCATAAAAATCTTTGAAATCGTTTTATTGACTTCTAAGAAGTTATGCATTATTCTAGGTTGTTATGTATTTATTTATGTACCTTTATGTTTCCTAAAAATAACTGATTTTGTACATTGCACCTTTGTATCCTCGTAGAAAACGTTATTAGGTACAAGTAACTGCCGAAATAAAATAAGGAATGAAGCTCAATACTCGAACAAGTACCTGACATGACCTTGTGTGAAGCATGTTTTTATTACAACACTTAGCTTTTGCCTGCGACTCCGTTCGCGTGGAATAGTGACTGCGTGCAGATTTTTAGTATAAAAAGTTCGAGTTCGAGTTCCAAACTATGTCTGTACCAAATTTCACTGTACACATTTTTTTCTTTCTTTCTTTATATGTATGCAATACTTTAGTGTATAAAACATCACGCTACAATCAAATGGAACCGAGCAGCGAATGAAACCGCGCAGGAATAGCTAGTTTCATATATAATTATGTAGGAATCGCGAAATGTGTCAGTAAGTGCATACCTCAAAAACGGATACAATAATTTTTACAATTTTTTTTTGTTCTTTTTCTTATTGTCAGGAGAAGGCTCTTATGAAAGAAAATTTTAGAAAAGTAGGTGGGCCGCTAGTTTTGCATAAAAACATATATTACAAACACACTGAGGGTTCTATATGGCCCTATTACAAAAGGTAGATAACCACATCTAAAAAACCGCATTATTTTATGTAAAATTTGTATTTAAATGTACAGTATAAAAATTGAGGACCTTTTGTCTTAATTATTCTTTGATATTAGATTATAAGAAATCGTATAAGATCTTTTTGTTCTTTTCATCCCTGTAAATGATTCTGTGAAGTTTTGTTGTTAAACATTGTAAATAAGTTACTGTTATATTTTTATACAAAACTAGCGGCCCGCCCCCGCTTCGCATGGGTCCAACTTTCTCGCTATCAAAGGTTCACTTTTTCCTAATCTTCCCATCTACTTTTCTAATATTTTCTTTGCTAAGAAGTTCTCCTGACAATAACAAACACAACAAAAAAAGAATTGGCAAAATTGGTCCAGGCGTTGTTGAGTTATGCGCTTGCCAACACATTTTCGATCCATTTTTATATATACGATTGCGCTTGCGGTTATATTGTTTTGTCTTGGTGGTAAAATCGATCTATAGTTCTTATTTATGTTCAATAAAGTTTTGTGAAATTTACTTAGAAAGCGATTTAAAACTAATATTAATATGTAAATACAAAACTGCTGGCAACTAAACTAGTCGTGAGGTCATTGCCCTCACAGACATTCCAGTCAACAATGAAAATGAGTTCAAGATAATATTCAATATTTCGATAATTCTATTAAAAGTCAATCATTCAGCGGCAGGAATTGTTTTCTAAATGTCGTGGTGGCCCGGAGGTTAAGGAGCCTGCATCATGCATGAGGGTGTGAGATCGAAACCTGGAAAGTACCAATGTGACTTTTTCCGAGTTATATGTACTTTCTATGATTATTTAGACACCTAGACACCACTGACATGCGGTGAACATCGTGAGGAAACCTGGACTTATAATTTCTAATTATAAGTTTGAAATCGCCAACCCGCATTGAGCAAGCGTGGTGATTAATGCTATACTTCTCCGTGTGAGAAGAGGCCTTTGCTCAGCAGTGGGAACTTATAAGCTGATGATAAATTGTTTGCTAAATATTATCCGAGAGCATTGCTGCCTAGTTTTTTTCAAATTTGTGGTCAATTTAGTCGGGAAAAGAAGCGAACATATCAGAAGAGAATATTTTGTATATCGTAATATACTATTGTAGGTATATATTTTTACTCGAGCGCATGGCGAGTAGCGTTCCGTGCACTCCCAGCTAATAGACCGCCACAGACAGGGCCCTACAAGGCCGACTACTAGCCGCGGTTGCGGGGTTAGTGCAATAAAGTGCCACGACCTCGGCCTAAGCAGGCGTAGGAACCAGGGGTTTTTAGTCAGTAAGAGTCTGACACTCACTCGCCTCAACCTGGGCGAGAAAAGGCACTTTCAAAACAAAAAAAACAAAAAGTATTTATTCGCGTCTGGGACGCATAAAAGACAAAAAACGAACAAGATATTAAAAATACAATACATAAAGCATGGTAAAACAATATAACAAAAGTAAAGTGTAGGAGAAAAATATGCGTACATTTCATGACTTTTCCCTCACTCACATTCACAGACAAAAAAAAATTGCATTATTATAAAAAATTAGGTTATAAAATAAATGCAAGTTTGTTACTTTACATTATGTATGTTGTAAAGTTGAGTCGCCAATGTCGATATATGTATTACAATACCAGAATTTATTACTCCGTAGTGTTGATTAAACGAACTGTGCAATGTGCATACAAGATTGAATTCCAGATAAATGTGCACTCATAAATCTGCACAATTTATTTCGTTGTGCAAATATACTATGGACATACAATTCCGGATTGGATCCGAGCTATGTCGGAATATTAATAAGTTATAGGAACTATAATATTTTATAGTTATAAATTTTATGATTATACATATATGGTTTGTTTTTTTAAGTACACAGATAAATATTTAAGTGAACTATACACTTAAATATTTTTTTAGCTGTAATATTTGATTTGAAGTTCGCATGGAAATATGTTTTTATCTCTGTCCTTCTAACCTCTTATTGAATATGCAGATCCTTGATATTTTGCATGTGATTATTGACTTGAAAGTTTATGTCAAAACCTTCGCTGTTTAAACGCTTTTAATGCCTGAAACCTGCAGTAACCTCTACAAGACTATGCATATTAGTGATTTTAAAAGATGCGTTCAATATTCGTATGGGATAAGGAATTATTTGGTTATACGTAGTTAGTACTTAGTTGTACGATTCACAGTATTGATTCCAAGTGTTATGTATCATTTACTTATTTATTTATTTATTTATTAGGCTTTATGCACACACATTTCTGTACATAGGCGAACTTAAAGCCGTAGGCATTATCTACCAGTCTGACCTTTGGGTGATGCAAAGATGAGTAAAAACGGTGAGCGCAAGCAGCAAATTTTTTAAAGAATCAAGACAAAAACAAAGACTCAATACAATAATGTATAAGTTTAAACAAATACAATATCATCGTCATCACCAGCCTCACCAGCCTGTAAGTGCCCAATATGAACAAAAGCCTTTCTTATAAAGGACATATAACTTAGAGAAAACCACTTTGGTACTTCCCAGGCTCATACACAAACCTTCATGCACTAGAAATTTGATATATTCAGTATAAAACCTCGCACCTTAATACGAACGAACTGAACGTCTCCAGTTATTCCCTAAGTAGGTACAACTATAAAGTTGAAATAAATATTTAAAATTCAACTCAAAACTAAACATTGAAATAGAAATGACTAAAAATTCAGCTGTAGCGACACTTGTGACTGGAATATCGTTGGGTAAATAAATTGTCTGGATTCAAGTAAGGTCCAAAGGAAAGTCGACTCGAAGAGGCCAAAATTAAGAGGATAGGGACATAGAATTTTTAGCTTTATCTTTGTCCTTAAGTTGGTTTAGTGTGCTGACATGTTTTGACTATGAATTGGTATAGTCAGTGAGTTAACTTCAGTATTATAAAATAAAATTTCAAAAGCCATTTATTTCAAATAGTCTACCATAGGGACTTTTGAATGTCAAATAAAATAAAAAATACACATAAAGTTATCTTTTGATATTTCAGAAGTAAACTTTAATCAGTCATCATTATTATTAGTCTGTCAGTCTATCATCTACTTAGTGAAGCTATTAGTTTGTTCCAAAGTGTAGACCCTAATGGAGAAGAACGAGCAAGAAACTCCATGGTTATCCTTTTCCAATTAATGTAAAGTGTTGGTAGGTTTATGTAAACTGTTATTGGTTTTCTGCTACCACAACTTGCAGTATGCTAGTGTCAAAAATGTTACTGCGTTACCAATGCGTGTTAATCTATAGTGAAGATCTATTTACAATTTAAATTTGTGAGTACCATGTGACGAATATAATTGGTGCAAGTCCATCGTTATTTATTAACTATAGCTCCATTCACTAACGATGGAGTTTCTTGTTCTTTTTTCATTGTGGACGGCAAATGAGCCATCTAAGAAGTATACTGCGCCGACAATAGAAACATACAACAATAGAGGTGTTACAAGTGCTTTACAGACCTTTTGGAGATAAGAATTTTAGAAAGTTAGGGATTTGGGAAGGCGAGCAATTGAACCTCCGGTAAACTCAAGCTTATGGCGAAAAAAATTGTGCGATCCAGAAGGTGATCTTAATCAACCACCTATTTTTTTTTATTTTTTGTGAGGGGAAAATCATCAAATGACTTCTCCCGCCCAGGGCCGGGCGAGAGGGAGTGTCAGACTCTTACTGACTAAAAACCTCCCTGTTCCTTCTCCTGCTCCTGGCCGAGGTCGCGGTGCCTCATTGCGCGTACCCCGCAACCCCGGCTGAAGTTTCCACCACTGTGCTAACACTCAACCAACGACGTAGTGTCCTTGCGTTTCAACCTACATACTACGCAACGAATCTTAACCAACCACGACAAATTCTAACCTAATCACTGCACTTTTTGCAACGACTGTACAGCAGAGTACGCCTCAATGAGTTTGCGACAGGCTGACGTTATTGCGTTACCTTCTTCTTGCACACATGGGTGACAACTTGAGCCAATACTCCACCGAACTTGTATGTAAATGAAGTAAAAGGACTTCGTATTGAAGATATGGGTACTTATAAATAATTCTTTAAGTGTGGGAGAGCCATGCTTCAGCACGAAAGGGTCGTCTGGAGTGATGTGCCTTTAAAAAAAACCGGCGTGAAAGCCACAGCGTGTTTCGACGTGTAAGTGAGGTTACTGAAGGCGCAATTGTTCCCCTTTCCCTTCCTTACTTAACCTTTTTAAACTACAATCCTAAGGTCCTTGCTCAGTGTGGAATATAGAGGACGCCAGCAGTTAGTAATGTCAAAAAATGAATCAACAAACAAGCTTGATACAAAAACCCCCACCAGCCTAAGAAATGGGAGTATAGTATGATGCTAAACTCTATGCATAAGTTCCATAAGCCACTTTTCAGTTCCACCACCATTCTAGGTGGATGGCACCATGATATGGTATTGTAGATGACAACCTCCCTACATATAATTTTCAAATATCATATTGATATACCTAAGGACTCTGTGTGATACCTTTGCCACCAGACTGCCCAAAAGATGAATGTTGTTTTTTTGTTTTTTTTTTTTTTTTTTACATAGCTCATTACAGGTGGACTGGATAGGAGCGTATTTAAATATCGTAATATATAAAAAAAGGTCTTTGTTTCCGATTCATATTTTTAGTAATTTGATTTGAATTGATTTAATTCAATTTTGTGTTTTCGTGGTTCATGTTATTTTATTTTTATCTTAATCTTGATTCACGTTATTAATTAAGTTGATATTTTTATTTAAATTTTAATGTATTAGTAATTTTCCTTAGTTTAATGTTTATGTTTACATACGGTAAGTGATGTGTACATCTGTTAAAGATACATACAAGAACTCTGTCTCAGTTATAAAATTAAGAAAACGATTTTATGTATATTGTTGATGCACCTTATTAAATAAAAAATAAAATAAAAATAAAAAAAAACTTACGCTATAACTCAAGAAACCTTTTTCTAAAGAGGTTTAATAGGTGAGATAAAAACTGTGAAAGCATTTACATATATGCACTTACACGCCAAAGTAGACACATATTTGTTTTGTATAACTCTGTACTGTATTTACTTAAAGTGCTGTAAATCGTGCGTGTATGAATAGATTGACATGTGACAGAATACATACGGAAGGAATATTAAAATTCATTCTACGTAAGTAAACGTACCGTTGTCTTTGTATTTCTTTCGTAAATAAATTTTATTGTATCGTTTTTCAAATATATGTTTATTTTTTATCGTCTACTTATGACGCGACTTTTACTCATGTAAACATATTTATAATACGAATGCGAGAACATAGTGCTTCGTCATCACCATCATCATCATCCTTATTCCCCAATTACACTGAGCTTAATGTTCAGCTCTTCTCAGCGGACCACTGCCAGCCACCCTGCGGATGTCGTCAGTCCACCTAACTGGAGAGCGCCCTACACTATGTTTGCCTAGACGTCGTGGTCTCCAATGTACTCGTAGATCACGTCTACCCGAACGTTCATCGATTGTTCATGAATATAGTGCTTATTTGATGCTAATATTTACAAATTCGTGTCAATCGAAAATCGAATGTTTGTTGATGAATACCAATATTCACCTATGTTTAGTCGGTAATACTGTTACCGCCATTTCAATGAATTAAATTAACATAAAACGATTTGAATTCGTAATAGAATTGAGATAACGTATCGAATTGGTGGATGAACAAACATACAGACAAGTTTAATTGAACGTCTATATGCTTTACTACAACCGTGACGTCATTCAGAAACGAATATCTTTATTTAAAACTCGTATTGTTTAAAGAAAATCGTAAAAAAAGCAACGAAAATAAACGAGTTGTAAATAAAAATCGATTTTACTGCTCCATAAAGGTTTGTTGCTTTTCTGATAGTTTCGGTGGGCACCGACGATACAATTTTATTTCATTAGTCATATTTTTCTTTCTACCGTGAATCAGAATTCGATTTTATTCGAATTTTAAAATAGATTTTTATAGCTGAATACGGGGAGGTATTCGGTTAAGAATGTTATTTTTATAAAACTGTTATTTTTGATGAATTCTTTGAAATATTCTTACTGGCAACAAGAAATTTAGTACGGGCTATATAGGTATAGATTCGAACTTCTTTATTCTAACTCTTTCAACCAATTTACGAAAAAATTATTCGTTTTGTATTGTAAAAATATCTTCGTTCTATCGTTCTAAAAACAAAAAACAATATTGTCTGATTTAAAATACAGTCAAAATTTGATCGTTGATTGAATTAGGAATTATATATTTTTGATAATATATACTTTATCCAAAACTGGTAAATTAGAAATTCACGCAAGAACGATAAGTGATATGTTACAAAAAATATCCAATCATTTTCTCCCCTTCCTCTACATTTGAAGAAAGAAGCCTTCAAATTGTCAGCTGTCGTTTAACTTCACAATTACTCCCCCCGTCAACTAGAGCGCGGTTGCCAACAATAAATAAAATTACTGATAACAATGTTAAAATAAAAATGTAACGCTGTTGCGAAAATTGAATCTCCCATTGTGAAAATTATCAAATAATTTGTGACTGGAATATCGTTGGGTAAATAAATTGTCTGGATTCAAGTAAGGTCCAAAGGAAAGTCGACTCGAAGAGGCCAAAATTAAGAGGATGGGGACATTGAAATTTTAGCTTTATCTTTGTCCTTAAGTTGGTTTAGTGTGCTGACATGTTTTGACTACGAATTGGTATAGTCAGTAAGTTAACTTCAGTGTTTTAAAATAAATTTTAAAAGCCATTTATTTCAAATAGTCCACAATAGACACTTTTGAATGTCAAATAAAATAAAAAATACACATAAAGTTATCTTTTGATATTTCAGAAGTAAACTTTAATCAGTCATGATTATCAGTCTGTCAGTCTATCATCTAGTGAAGCTATTTGCTGGTTTTAAAGTGTAGATTGTAATGGAGAAGAACGAGCAAGAAACTCCATGGTTACTCTTTTTCAATGAATGTGAAGTTGATAGGTTTATGTAAACTGTTCTTTGTTTTCTGCTAGCACAAGTTGCTGTATGCTAGTGTCAAGAAGGTGGTACTGGTGGTGGTACTGCGTTACCAATGCGTGTTAATCTATAGTGAAGATCTGTTTACAATTTAAATTTGTGAGTATCATGTGACGAATATAATTGCAGCAATCCATCGCTATTTATTAACTACACTCCATTCCTACATTTTGCTATTTATTAACTACACTCCATTTAACTACAGCTCCCTTCACTGATGATGGAGTTTCTTGTTCTTTTTTTATTGTACACTGCAAACGAGCCGTGAAATGAGGTGAACAGAAGAGCAACGAGTTCTTTGCCGGCCTTTTGGAGATAAATGTTTCAGAGTTAGAGATTGTGGAAGAGGAAAGAAGAGTTTGCCTGCGGTAAACTTAAGCTTATGGCGAAAAAAATGGTGCGATCCAGAAGGTGAGTTTAATCAACCACATATGAAACCTAAAACAATACATAGTAAGAGAAATGAACTAAAGTTTCCACTACTGTGCTAGCACTCAACCAACGAGGTAGTCCTTGCGTTTCAACCTACAAACTTCGCAACGAATCTTAACCAACCTCGACAAATTCTAACCTAATCACTGCACTTTTTTCAATGACTGTACAGCAGAGTACGCCCCAATGAGTTTACGACAGGCTGACGTTATTGCGTTACCTTCTTCTTGCACACATGGGTGACAACTTAAGCCAATACTCCACCGAACTTGTATGTAAATGAAGTGTCAAGTAAAAGGACTTCGTTTTTAAGATATGGGTACTTATAAATAATTCTTTAAGTGTGGGAGAGCCATGCTTCAGCACGAATGGGTCGTCTGGAGTGATGTGCCTTTACAGAAAACCGGCGCGAAAGCCGGCACAGCGTTGTATTTCGCCGTGTAAGTGAGATTACCGGAGGCCCAATTCTTTCCCTTTTCCTTCCTTAATTTAACTTTTTAAATTACAATCCTAAGGTCCTTGCTCAGTGTGAAGTATAGAAGACGCCAGCAGTTGGTGTAATGAAATGAATTAATTCGCCGTCAAAAAATGTATCAACAAACAAGCTTTATACAAAAACCCCCACCAGCCTCAGAAATGGAAGTATAGTATGAGGCTAAACTCTATACATAAGTTCCATAAGCCACTTTTCAGTTCCACCACCATTCTAGGTGGATGGCACCATGATATGGTATTGTAGATGACAACCTCCCTACATATAATTTTCAAATATCATATTGATATACCTAAGGACTCTGTGTGATACCTTTGCCACCAGACTGCCCAAAAGATGAATGTTGTTTTTTTTGTTTTTTTTTTTTACATAGCTCATTACAGGTGGACTGGATAGGAGCGTATTTAAATATCGTAATATATAAAAAAAGGTCTTTGTTTCCGATTCATATTTTTAGTAATTTGATTTGAATTGATTTAATTCAATTTTGTGTTTTCGTGGTTCATGTTATTTTATTTTTATCTTAATCTTGATTCACGTTATTAATTAAGTTGATATTTTTATTTAAATTTTAATGTATTAGTAATTTTCCTTAGTTTAATGTTTATGTTTACATACGGTAAGTGATGTGTACATCTGTTAAAGATACATACAAGAACTCTGTCTCAGTTATAAAATTAAGAAAACGATTTTATGTATATTGTTGATGCACCTTATTAAATAAAAAATAAAATAAAAATAAAAAAAAACTTACGCTATAACTCAAGAAACCTTTTTCTAAAGAGGTTTAATAGGTGAGATAAAAACTGTGAAAGCATTTACATATATGCACTTACACGCCAAAGTAGACACATATTTGTTTTGTATAACTCTGTACTGTATTTGCTTAAAGTGCTGTTAATCGTGCGTGTATGAATAGATTGACAAGTGACAGAATACATAGGTACGGAAGGAATGTTAAAATTCATTCTACGTAAGTAAATGTACCGTTGTCTTTGTTTTTCTTTCGTAAATAAATTCTATTGTAGGTATCGTTTTTCAAATATATGTTTTTTTTATGGTTTTTTTTTTTATTGTCTATCCATCACAAGACTTTTACTCATGTAAACATATTTATAATACGAATGCGAGAATATAGTGCTTCGTCATCACCATCATCATCATCCTTATTCCCCAATTACACTGAGCTTAATGTTCAGCTCTTCTCATCGGACCACTGCCAGCCACCCTGCGAATGACGTCAGTCCACCTAGCTGGAGAGCGCCCTACACTATGTTTTCCTAGACGTCGTGGTCTCCATTGTACTCGTAGATCACGTCTACTCGAACGTTCATCGGTTCTTCATGAATATAGTGCTTATTTGATGCTAATATTTACAAATTCGTGTCAATCGAAAATCGAATGTTTGTTGATGAATTGGTATTCACCTATGTTTAGTCGGTAAAACTGTTACCGCCATTTCAATGAATTAAATTAACATAAAACGATTTGAATTCGTAATAGAATTGAGATAACGTATCGAATTGGCGGATGAACAAACATACAGACAAGTTTAATTGAACGTCTATATGCTTTTACTACCACCGTGACGTCATTCAGAAACGAATATCTTTATTTAAAACTCGTACCTATTGTTTAAAGAAAATCGTAAAAAAGCAACGAAAATAAACGAGTTGTAAATAAAAATCGATTTTACTGCTCCATAAAGGTTTGTTGCTTTTCTGATAGTTTCGGTGGGCATCGACGATACAATTTTATTTCATTAGTCATATTTTTCTTTCTACCGTGAATCAGAATTCAATTTTATTCGAATTTTAAAATAGATTTTTATAGCTGAATACGGGGAGGTATTCGGTTAAGAATTTTATTTTTATAAAGCTGTTATTTTTTATGAATTCTTTGAAATATTCTTACTGGCAACAAGAAATTTAGTACGAGCTATATTCGAACTTCTTTATTCTAACTCTTTCAACCAATTTACGAAAATAACATTTGTTGTGTATTTCAAAAATATCTTCGTTCTATCTATTTATAATAAATTATTACATAATTTTACCTAAAACCCGGAATAAAAACAAAAAACAAAATTGTCTGCTTTAAAATACAGTCAAAGTTTGATCGTTGATTGAATTAGAAATTATATATATTTTGATAATATATACTTTATCCAAAACTGGTAAATTAGAAAATCACGCAAGAACGATAAGTGATATGTTACAAAAAATATCCAATCATTTTCTCCCCTTCCTCTACCTACATTTGAAGAAAGAAGCCTTCAAATTGTCAGCTGTCGTTTAACTTCACAATTACTCCCCCCGTCAACTAGAGCGCGGTTGCCAACAATAAATAAAATTACTTGTAACAGTGTTAAAATAAAAATGTAACGTTGTTTCGAAAATTCAATCTCCAATTGTGAAAATTACCAAATAATTTTGAGTTCACAATTTAAATTGAAATAAAAATATAAATATGGATATTAAAAACAAGTGCGTTGAATAATGCTCAAAACTTCTCTGCATGAAAAAAGGTTTTTGCTCAGCAGTGGGCTCCTATAGATAGATGATGATGACTAGAAGATTAGCCAATACACTGTAACGTAAAAAAAATTAAGAGAAGTGTTTTGGTGTATTTAATCAAAAATAATGTGCAAGGAAACAAGTAATAAAAAAATTGTAGCTTTATAAACAGCGAGAAAAAGAAAAATAAAAAGAAAATTCTATTTATACCTACCTGAATTCGCTATGAACTACATTTCATTCTTTGCAAAACTATAACAATTCGATTATCAAGTGCAGGTGGCAAGCGAAATATGGAAACATACTATTTAATACCGTGGAAAACAATTTTGCCAACCTGTTCAATTGAATTCTATGTTCTCTATGTGCATTTTAGTATCCATTCTAAAATAGAAGTAGTTTCTCTAATATTAGTTCTATTTTGTCCATACAATGCACATATGTTTTTAAATAAAAGTGCAATATTATATTGTTCCTACTCTAACTGCATGGTTACCGTGGTGGCTGGGCGACCGTCTGCAGTGCAATGTGTCGCGGGTTTGCTTTCTAGCACGTAACAATTCTTTGTGTAATCCACAAATTGTTGTTTCTTGTCTGGGTGTCTTGTGTATGTTTAATTATGTGTACCTATGTAAAGACACCCATGACAGAGGAGATAATCCTAGTGTGGGATAACATTTTCTTTAACAATAACAATATTAAATTTTCTCAAGCACTATTTAACCCCAGACGCAAAAAGAGGGGTGTTATAAGTTTGACGTGTCTGTCTGTCTGTCTGTGGCATCATAGCTCTTGAACGAGTGAACTGATTTCAATTTAGTGTTTTTGTATTACAGGTGTTTTACGGGCAAGTGTTCTTAGACATGTTTGATGAAAATCGATTGAGCCTTTTTAAAGTTATGGGGGGTTAAAGTGGGGAAGAAAAACCGAATGTCTGCAAATATGCTCAAGTGGGGTATCAAATGAAAGGTTATGACTTGTACGTCACAAAAAACAAAAATTTTATTTGATGAATAACCTTTTTCTTCTTTTATTTATTCAGTTTCATTGAAACCCTCATATGTGAATTTTGCTCTACTTGGCTTATTGTCTATACATTTTGTAGTTACTTTTAAGTAAATACAAAATGTATAGACTTTTGTCTTTAATCTCAAAGCAAAATAATAATAAAACATTACGAACAATAATGTGATTTTAGCCAACTTAATGGGTTTTGTTTGTCATCATTGATTTATGTACGAGTTGCTGCGAACAGTGCAATTAATGAATTTGTTTAGAATTTCAATTAAGATAATTCATTTGGAGTGTAATTTTACAGCTCGCTAGGCTTTCATTTACCAGGTGAATTTAAATGTTCAATTTTATGTTGGACAGAAGCAAATAGTTTATTTTAAAACTAATTTATTGTTATCGTTTTAGGATGATTTCAAGCGTTTTTGATTTAAATGGCGTTTCAACTTACCACTATATTTACAGCGCAGACACGATAGGTTCCTTATCCGAAGTATTTACAGTTTTATCTACAAACATATACATATTAACACAGTCTTCGTTAGGACTCGGGTTGTCCTCTGGCTTCTCATCTGGACTTATATTTTCTACGCCATCATCTTCATACACCTTTAATTTATCATTGAATTCTATTTTATACCTAACTGAGGGGATCTTACTAACAGTAGAAGTTAAGAGTGACTCTTGCACGGTTTCGTTACCGTTACAAGTTTTCTCTGAGCGAAACATACCTGTCCTCTCTGATTGGTTGAATTTCCTCTTAGCCCTCTTAGTGACCAACGCTCCTAAACACGGCAGTATCTGCATGAACTCCTTTCTGAAGTTCTCGTTCAACCACGCGTAGAGGAACGGATTGTAACAAGTGGAAGACATAGCTATGAAGTGCGCAACGAAAAATAACACCATGTAATACCTCCAGTCTTCTGCCAATGAATAAAAGTCACTACTTATATTAATTAGGTTCAGCGGTAGCCATGACAACCCGAAAATGGCCACCATCGCTATCAACATTCTGTTTGTTCGTCTCTTTCTTTCTCTCTCTGCATCTTCCTTCTTACTATTCTTACTCCCGGGTCTCGACTTTAATCTATCATTCAATTTTATACTAACACATGTATAGCAAAAAGCCATAACAATGAACGGGACTACAAACTGCATTATTGTAGTAACTGCGCCGAAGGCCTTGCGGATTTGATCTGACGGCCATTTTTCTGCGCAGTACACATCTTGGAGGGCCATGTAATATCCATAAGGAAAGGTCACAGACAGAGAGAACACCCAGATGAAAACAATCAAACAGATACAGGTTTGGATCTTCATGCGAGGTTTGAAAGGGTATATGATGACGAAGAATCTATCTATAGCTATTGATGTTAAAGTTAAAGTTGAAATATAGACACTGCATCCTTGTGCATAAGGCATAATATGGCACAGAGGTCCACCGAATACCCATCTACCGAGGAAAGTGTAAAGTGGTGTAAATGGTACTGCAAATACGCAGAGTAGTATATCAGAGAGTGCTAGGTTCGTGATGAAGAGATTAGTGACGGTTTGCATAGCCCTGTTCCTGATAACTGCGTAACACACTAGTGCATTTCCAAAGATTCCTACAACAAAAATAATGGTGTATGCTGTACAAAAAGCTGCTTGAATCGCTTTGTCTTCAATCGGGTCAGTCGTTGTAATATTTTGGTACTCATCGTTGATTGCGCTGACTGTGGCATTGACGGTTGGATTATCGGTTGTCCATAGGTCGGTCGGCATAATTCCTTCTTGTCTTAAATTGTCATCATAAACCATTTAGGTTTGGTTTTGCTATCATATTTGGTAACTTTTATTATGCTTGTTATATCTATGTGAAGCTCAGTTTTTCTCATACTGTTGAAAAATTGTCTTTTTCTTGAATTTGTTCGTAACAATCAATCGATTGTTGATGATAATTGATCATTGTTTTTTATATCTGGTCGATCATTCTTGATTGATGATTGAAATCTGAAACAAGAGAAATAACATTTATTATGGCTGTAATGGCAAAAGTTTGTAGACAGTAATCGACATCTTTGGTAATGGTATTGAAAATGTTATTTACGGACGCATTAATTTGGATGAATATTATCCTAAGTTCCAAGAACGGATCAACTAGCTAAGTGAATTCAATGAATACGAAATGTTTTCCTTTGTATTAAAAAATATATCGGAATCGTTACGAAAAAAGATGTTCCACAGTTTTCACGAATATAGTTCATAAAATCGCCAACACACACACACACTAGGTCGAAGTGTATTTTATGTCTTAAATTCTCTGAGAGAATATTTCACACTCTATAAGTATTTTGATTGGTTGTAAAATACTTGTGTCTATAAAATCGGAATGGGTAAGTGGAACCTATAAAACGTAGCGTCTCAAATGGATTCTATCATAAATATGTCTGTAAAATCTATAACCGTGAAGTCAATATAAGATGTATCTATGGATAATGTAAACAATCACCTACTTGCTTATGTAATAAGCCTATATATCACGAAACCGTATTCAGTGGTAAAAATATAATAAATAAATAGGTGAGAGAACTAAATACCTAATACAATAAAAGACTAAACAGAGAAGTTTGATCGGATTTTTAAAAAATAAGAATTAATATTATAGTTTATGAGATTTGGAAGAAGATTGAAGAATAAAGGAATCACCAAATTTTGAGTAATCAGTGCCAATGACAAACAACATTAAAGTGAGTTAGTCATCTTTTAAAAAAAGTAAAGTCTTTTTATTATAACTTTCGTGAGACATTCTAAATTAATTATTATGTTTTCGGCTTACACTCGAAATAATTTGACGAGATACTCGTCTAGTTTCAAGCCATGCTATAGGCCCATATTCATGAGCAGCATTCCGCGACAGTCGCCGCGTCGCTTGTGAAAACATAATAATTAAAGTAAAGTCTTGTTTCTAGGTTCACTGCACTTGTTGCCTCTTTTTCGGCGACTCAATCAATATGTACCTAATTTGAAATTCGAATAAATACACTATGATAATATGAAACATCCATTTGCATTCACATCCAGTTTGATTTTATTCGAATTTTGATTCACAAGTCCCGTTTGTTTTTCTGTCTATTCGTATATACGTAAAATTAGGGGCTATGTGTGCCTAATCCGGTCGGCTTGGCCAGAGTAAAACTACGGTCTACGGTCAAAATCAGTGTGAAACAACCATGCGTTTTGTTTCGCCATGGGAGTGAAATTAACAGAGGCCCATTTGTTTTTTGATTTGCATCGATTGCTTACCGTCGAGTAAACCGTTTACTGTCTTATCAGTTAAAAAAAATGTAGTTTGTCCTTTATTATAAAAGTTTTGCGAATGTTGACAAATATCCAAACTAATATTATAAATGCGAAAGTAAGTCTGTCTGTCTGCCTGCCTTTTCTTCACGCCTAAATTCGAAGAAGAAGACAAATATCGAATCTATAAATTGTTAGGAATCGAATCCCTTTAAAATTATTATAACTACATTTTGAGGCCAAAAAAATACTTAGATTTACCAAAAAATGTTTAGACATTTCATAATTATCTATCTTAAGATATGCCCATTACTCTTCTTTATTCAAATAATCGTGACATCTATGAAAGCCCAATAAATCGTTTCTGTCATTATCATCCTCTTTGGAGATCCGAAGATAAGTCGTTTTCCCTTTGTTTGAATGTTGGAATCTAATAGATTTTGAAATTGGAAGGCGTTATTTTTTCCATAAAAAGAAAGTAATATTATTTTAATAATTTAATTATTATGATGATAGTATATCATCTTGAACATTATGATCTTCTCAGTGAATATTATGATTATAGTAAACTTTTTTTAATATACTTAATGGTGTCTGTCATTTGTCAGAACCTCGATAGCCGATATTTTATCGTAACATCTATGTATATATTATTATAGTAAACTTTTTTTAATATACCTACTAATATTATAAAGAGGTAAAATTTGTAAGTTTGTAAGTTTCTATGTAGGGGGTAATCTTTGGAACCGCTGGTCGGATTGTGAAAATTCTTTAACTGAGATAGCTACAATATTCCTGAGTGCTATAGGCTATAAAACATCACGCTATCGCGACACATCACGATCAAATGGAGCCGAGCAGCGGGTGAAACCGCGCAAGAGTAGCTAGTTTATTATAATACGTATTAGGTACATAAATAAATTTGATTTATCATATCACAAAGAAGAGATGTAATTACTGCACAAAACTTTTTGAAGATAATTAGGTTGTGACATTACTTGAAAAAGTAAATTATTCCGAGAATTCAATAGAATTAGCTACCTTCGTAACTTCGAGACTAGAATACTAGGAATAGGTATAAAAAGTTTGATGAACTGTATTAGTAGGTGTACATCTAATCAAGAGGATATGCCTTAGAAAATAAGTAGGAATGAAGCAATCAAAATTGAATTAAGCGAATGGTTCCCGAAAATGTGTATAAAAATATTTTCAAAAAAAAAATAGACTCGTTACTACCCACGACCTTACCAGCGAAAAGCCTATTTCGTGCTTTGTCATTATCATCAGCCTATAAGTAACCACTGGTGATCAAATGCCTCTTTTCACATAGAAGGTTTGAGCATTTATCACGGTGGATTGGTAATTCCAAACGTATAACTTGAATTTATAAGTCCAAGTTTCCTCATGACGCATTCCTTCTCTATTTAACGGTGTTTAAATAATGTGAGAATGTATGCAAAATTTCAAGTAGATTGCTTAAGAAGCTGAACCTTAAAGAGCACATCCGTAAACCAACAAACAATTCATATTAAAAAGAAAAAAGAAAAGTTTAATCAAATCTCTACTCAACTCAACCATTTATGACCAAAATTATAATTAAAAACCATTTTTATTGATTTAATAATAAACATACCCCGTACAATAATAAAATTGAGACATTATCAACCGGAGGTAAAAAATCGGAGCCGCCCTTGGACAACACTAGATCAACAGCAGAGCATTTACAAGAGCGTTGCATGGGGAATTTGTTTTAGGCAAATATAGACTGTATATAACATTAACAATGGATGTGTAATTTTCCTTCGCAATTGAAGGGAAAATGAATGTTTAAACAATACATTTGCTCAAACGACGTGATGTAGACGATTCAATTATATCGACTTATTTGATAAATTCGTGTCATACAATTTTTTCTTTGATTATTTCTCGTTCTTTCCCTTTATGTAATGTCCTAGCTTCTCGCGTAAATTTTTTAACACACGTAGCTATTATGGTTGTGTGCCTATCTTTAGACTAGATAACAATAGAAGCGAAGGGTAAAGATAAAATTTTAGCAATATAAATACAAATAATATTCACGCGTATAACTTCTAAACTACTTAAGAAAAAATCTTCCTTTTTTATGTATTTCGTTGTCTTGTTATTGTGGGAAATGAAAATTCGCCATATCTGCAAATGATTTTGACATAAGCGATAAGACGAAGCAGAGAAGCCACTACTATTTATATAATTATCTAAAAATTTATCACGATAATTTTCCCTCCCAACAAACACAATAGCTATTATATCGAATTTATTAAAAACTAGCGGCCCGCCCCCGCTTCGCACGGGTCCAACTATCTCGCTATCAAAGGGTCACTTTTTCCTAGTCTTCCCCTCTACTTTTCTAATATTTTCTTTTATAAGAACCTTTTCCTGACAGTAACAAACACAACAAAAAAAGATTTAGCAAAATTGGTCCAGGCGTTGTTAAGTTATGCGCTTACCAACACATTTTGCGATCCATTTTTTTATATAAAGATCACGGGTGACTTATGATAAATATTTGAGAAAATCTCTCTCAGTTTCAAGTCGCAACGGAGCTCTTAACTCATGAAAGCTCCGCGATGTGTCTCGAAACTAGTAGCCTTTTTCAGTTAATGTACGTGACTTATTCGTGGTTTTCAATATATTTTGTATGTCTCATGGTAGTAACTACCTATATAAAAATACGTATGATATCATGTCATAAAATAAAAAATCATTTACAGCTTCACATAAACGTCATCATGATTTATTGTTTAGTCATAAAAATCGATGATATATGATATAACCTATGTCAATCAATCGGATTTTATATATGCTATGTACATACATTGTTTAAATTGATCCCAGATGTGCCCGTTTGGATCAAAGCCAATACGAGTATTCTAAATATAAAAGATAATAAAAATAAATAAATATTTATGTAATCGTTCATAAATTATAATTAGAATGGTGCTGCGATTGATTTGTTTTTATGGAGAAGTTTGCTATTTTTTATATAATGTATTAGATATAAGTAGGAATATGAATAAGATTTGGTTATTTTAATATAAAATCGATTTTCCTGTCCCGGTAATAAATACCAAAATTGAATAAGTACTTAATTTAAAAAAATATATAAGTGTGAGTATAACGAAAATACGCTTCGCTGCCCCAATTCCTAAATCTCTGCAACACTAATATCCAAAAGGCCTGTATCACATTCATAAACTCTTTTGGTGTTGGGGGCCAATTTGATACCACCGAGAAATCTGCCAGCTCATTTACCGTCTAATGTCATTAAAAAAATGGCATGCGATTCACGAACGGGTGCCACTTTTTAGGAAATGAATCCAAAAGTACGGCGAAATAAATTTATAACGGTGTTAAAAAAAGTCATCAACGAAATCCTATGCCTAATAGGACGCCATTAAATAAATGGGACCCTACTTAGAGCCAAAAGTAGCACAATTTAATCATTTACGCTTGAATTTCCATAAAAATATGGAAACATTCATAATATTTAATTTTAGGCGTTTCAAATTAACTTTTCCTCGAATTAAGATATCGGGAGGTTCTTGGAAAAAGTTATTAATAAGAATAATTGGGTGTTATTTAAATGTTTTTTAGTTTGTTGACGACTAACATTGTTACGTAATATTAAATAGTAATTAATTTTTTGTGATCTCGTTAAAATTAATAATGTTGTAAAAGTTATAGTGATACAATGGTGAACTCAGTTCGTTACTTAATAATATTTTGTAATTTATTTATTTATAAGTGACTTAGGTAAAAATTACTATTTATGTAGAAGCGATGATACCAATCAATATATACGAGTATATGAAGGAACATGAAGAACTTTGTACCTAGCCTATTATATTTTAAGATTACAGATTTCCACCATGTTTTAAGCAATTAAGCAATTATTATTTATTTAATAATATAAACTTTTCCGTCTTTCAGTTATTGAGAGTCTTCATATAAAAATTTGTTGCAACACGGTTTAACAAAGCGATTAAGTAGCATAGGGCATTTAAGGCTAAATTAAAACAAAAAATAGAATCATATTGTTTTGTAACTTACATACATTACATTAATTATGAAATCTATCTTATTCTAAATATATCATACTAGATATGATACATAGAAAGCTGAGGGCAAAAAGACTTAAGAGAATTAATAACATCATTGCGCCATTTTATCAATAGGCACACTTATCATAGTTGGTCTCGCCATAAAACTGCAAAGACATTAAAGTTTTAACGACCCACCAAGCTTGACAAAGTGTATGGAAATAAGTTAATAAATAAACTAATAACAAGTAAATAACAGTGGAAATGATTGTAGAAATAAATAAACGACGTAGAGAACTAAGATTTATCGCGAATATAAATTATGGTTGGGACCCTTCTCGCTTTGGGTAGATCTGTGGGCGCTGATGTCAGTTGATGGATACTCTGACTGTCGACAACTGGCTTGTCATTGGTTACTTATCGCGTAACTTGAAATAAATTGTAATTTGAAGACGAAAACCGAAGCGGGTTTTGGTGTATTGAAAATTGATGCGGGATTAATGTTAGGGTTTTTGTTGTTGTGAATCCAAGTGTTATGGTAAATGTTATACTTAGTTGTTTTTTGTTTTATATTTCTTAATCTATATCAGAGGCCAATGTGAGATAGTAGCGCACTAGAATGAAATTCTGAAAGACCGTCTCTTGTATAATGAGATTTTTTTATGTTATAGATTTGAACTCAAACGGCCAGATTACCTGATGATAAGCAATTGGCGTCGTCCATGGACACACGCAACTCCAAAGTAGTTACAAGTGCGTTGCTGGCTCTATTGGGGATAAGGGAAATAAGCAATTGGCACCAATAGACACACACACAACTAAAGGAGTGATGGTAGCGATGCTGGCCGTTTAGGGCTAAGGGAGGGATGGGGCAAGGAGAAAGGTTCGGCCTCGTTGATCTCACTCACACGGTGAAATAACGCTGCGGTTGTTGTGCCAAGCTTTTTTGAGGCTGTGGTATCACTCCGGTCGAGTCAGCCCATTTCTTCATAAAGTATGGCTCTCCCACACTTAAAAGATTGTTTCTAATGACTATAGATTCTAAAGAAAAACCAGTTATATAAAACTATAGGTTTTTTTCTTTTCAAATAGGTATAGCAAACATATCCCTGTAGCAAACCCTGTTTTATGTTGTTATGGAGATTTTTATACAAAAATATTGGAGACCGATTCCTTAATTCGATATTGTGCAAATAAATTGAGTGATTGATCAACTCTCGCTAATGGAAATTGGGTAGATGATTAATTACTAGAGCGATGCTTGACAATGTAAAAAAAATGTGACCAAATATTTCTTTGAGAGAGGAGGGAGAAACATTTTTAGGCTCTACAGATGGAGATAAGATTTTTTCTAGACATAACCTATATAAATTAAAATAGCGTGAATGCCTAGATTCATTCTAATTGTTTCTTAATTGAATACTGTGTTTGCAAAGGTTATCGAAGAAAAAGTAAAGAGCAGTAAATAACATTTTCTGATGAACATTTTCTAAATGCCTTAGTGGTTTGCTAACAAAACAAATGTCTAACGCCGAGACACCTGAGCAAGGCAGTGGAAAACCTCAAGTGGTGTTTCTTAGCGTTTTGTGAAAATGGATACACTGATTTTGTCTGCATATCGTTGTTACAATATGACTGTATTTTGTCTAACACCCTAACTATATATTAAATACCACACAATGTGAAAGTGTTACATTTAAAAGTAGTACTGAAAAATATTTTCAAATGCGATCTCAAACCCAAATATAACTTTTTATTTCAATATTTTCTTCCGTAAAAGATGTCATCTATATTCCAACATTAAACTGGTGTGAACGTGTCAAGATGACGATAAACGACAGTGGCGCCAACTGACGAAAAAAAAAACGGAGACTTCTCTAAAAAAATTCTGCCATTGACGTAATAAGTTTCAGTAGCAATGGTAACGTTTATGTCCATCATATTTTATCAGTCGGTTTTATTTTGAACGAGAAGCACTAGTTAAACATCGCAGTTCATTGTTTATCTTATCACCGAAAAGGTTTTTGTGTTGGACGCATTTCTGTGAGTGGCTCGCCGCCTACATTGCCGGTACATAATTTGATTGTCGTCATAGTTACTTAGTTATTGAGCAAGCAGAATTTAAGTAAAAATACAAATTATATTAGATTGGTTTGTCATCGTTTTGAAAAAAGAATTCGAAAGGTAGCTTGATATGATAGAAAACAAAACTTGTGTAAAGAAAAAACTATGCAGAAGACCATGTCTGTAGTTTATTGATTTATTTATATAATTTATACTTTATTGCCACTTAGTACAATCAGGTCAATATAACGTAAATATCACTGTATGAAAGGTAAATAAGACATTTTATTACATAATATGTAAGTAGTTGAGTAATGGTAAAGGTTGCTCGTTCAAAAATATATTCTTTTCGACTTTTCTAAAGAAACAAATAATAAAAAATACAGCAAACAACACACAAATTACCTGATGGTAAGCAATTGATGCTGCCCGTTGACCCACGCAACAATGGAGTAACGAGTACGTTAACAACCATTTTTAGGAAAACCTTACTTTTGGAGTTTATGACAGGGGAACGATGGAGTCTTTACGTCACTGACCCAGGAAAACAACGCTGTAGTTGTTTTACGCTCGTATCTTTCCATTGGTGCCAAATCATGGCTCTCACACACTTTGAGAAGACAATTCCTGGCTTACACGTGTCAGATGATGCGTTCTAAAATATCTTAAGTCACTTTGGCATCTATCGATTTATTTATGCTTCCACTAAGACGAAAGTATAAAGTTTACCGACTATACTATAAGCTGTTGTGTCTCCATCCCATTAAAAATTTAATGTCCTGCATTTTATGAGACTTAGATGCAGGTCCACTGTTGAAACCTACTGAATTGTATAAAAGCACTTTTATCCACCTCACGTAGCTTCTAATGGGTTAAAAATATTACTTATTCTTTATGCCACAGACGAGGATTCTGTTTGTTTGTTTTTTAACGGTAGTAAGTAGATACTAGATTTTAGAAGAGTTATTCGGGCTTCATGTTGTTAAGGTTTAAATTAGAAAAAACATATATTAAAATTAAAATATAAATGCAGAGGACTTTTTTCTCGTTTCGGTATGGTTTCGCCATAAAAGAAAAAAAAAGTCTGAAAATTAAAATTTTAGAATAATATAAGCAGTTAGCAGGTATGGGTTTCCATACATTATTTCAGGTCATAGGCCATTCATTATTATAGGTACTTAATACGGTTTAAAAATTAAGAACAGTTTTGAAATACTTTTTTACGCAATTTTAAGTTTGTGCATAAACGTATTTTTTTTACTGTATTTTCAAAAATATTCTTTATTAAGTTTTTAGACTTTTTTATAATGTATAGCGCGTAAGTAACAAGTTTTATCAAAGTCGATTTATTAGTTTTCAAGATTATGAAGTCACATACGTTTGTTTCCTTTCAGAAGATCACGAGTCCATGGAGAATTTAAAGTAATATTATATTTTTATAAAAAAGCGATAACGATAGTGGATACTAAAGGTAACTAGCTAGTCCTTTAATATACTAACAATAATAAAAGAAACAACTAAGGTAGGAGCAGAGAAGGAGCAAGTACGTTAATAGGTAAATCCGCTTTGTGAAGCAGATTAGCCATACTGACGCCCGGTTTCTGAAAGGCTTGTCAACGCTAAAATTAACTAATCTCCTGTTAAATCTCTTGTCAAGTGTCAATTGGGTTGCATAAAGCATGATTAATCAACTAATTTGACCACCATGTCAGTTGACATGGCTGTCAAATCAACTCAAGAATCGAATGATTATCGCAATTTTGGGTTTCTGAAACGCTGGTCAAGCCTTGATCATAGATTATTCGTCTGTCAAAAGCTCGGTCAACTAATCGGTGCTTGTTGGCGAATTAACTTACGAATACAACTGATTTTTCACGTGAATCTACATTTTCTCTTCAAATAAGTATATTTTTTTTAAAGTATGTTAAACAGAAATATTTATTACGAAATTATATTTGTAATAATATCATTTTCTTTGTAAGTGTAAATTATTTGATATCTTGATTAACTTACATTGATTCTGGTTTTAGATTACGATAATGTCTCTTTCGGATAGTAGCAATATGAGTATCAGCACATCCAGCAGCGATAAAGATTTAAGACCAGAATGAATCCTTTTGATTTCTACAATGAAGGGGAATTTAAGAATCGGTACCAACCAACGGACAAAGGCGTTTGTGCTATTACTAGTTAACATATTAGAACCGAATATTAAACAGTTCACTTTGAGGAACCATTCTATCAGTGCTTTGGAATAGGTGCTACTGACAATAAGCTATTACCATGCTACATGAGCATTTCAAATTACGGTTGCTGAGAGTGCACAAATCTACGGCTTGTAGAATAATAACAAAAGAATCTGCAGCGATTACTATGCCCTGTAAACATGAAGATTGCACAAGGATAAAAACAGAATTCTACAAAATTAGCTCTTTTCCAAATGTGATCGGGGCATTTGACTGCACACATGTAAAGATACAGTACACAGTACAGTAGTAAAGTGTGTAGTAGTAGTAGATAGCTAGATACAGTGGGCGAGCTGAGCTGTAGAGGAACAGAAAAGGATATTTCTCAAGTATATCTTAGGATACTTCAAGAACGAGGGCCGGGCACTCTATAATAGCAGCGGTAAGATCTCTCTTTGAAGAGTGGCTTGAGAAACGCCACGGCGACCTCACCTTCCGCCTGACGCAGGTGCTTACCGGGCACGGCAGCTTCGGTAGGTTCCTGTTTCGGATCCAGCGGAAGGAAACGCCCGAGTGTCGTCATTGTGAGGACCACCTAGAAGATACGGTGGAGCATTCGGTGGCGGTATGCCCTGCCTGGGCTGAACACCGCCGTGACCTCAGGGAAGTGATCGGCGGCGGCGACCTCTCGCGCCCGGCCTTAATCGAGGCCATGGTTCATAGCGAGAGGAACTGGGAAGTTATCTCCTCCTCCTGCGAAGCAGTTATGCTCGCAAAGGAGGAGGCGGAGCGCGCGAGGGAACTATCCTCCTCGCGATAGGATAAAAAGGATAGTTCAAGAAGATATTGGTGCTCTTTCAGTGATAAATGAAAACACTTCTGTGCTCACATCTTTGTTGTTGACTCATTTTAATTGAAAAGTAATATTAATGGTTTGTATTTTTAGGTGAATACAAAGAAATAACCATATTATTAATATATTTAATTATTAATCTTTATAAAAAATATAATATAACACTTGAAATATAAAAACAAGTATATTATCTTACTTACATATATACATATTTAGTTAGTATAGTAACCTACCAATATTTAAATTAAATACTAATAATGTATATTTCTTAACCAAATAACTTATTTTATTTCGAAATATATGCTGTTTTATAGTTAACCGTCCATCTTTATTTCATTATACTTCTTAATATTTTGTTTCTGAGTGTCTGCCTCTCATGTTTAAATTGTTTCCTTGATGTGCAAGTTAAATTACCTGTAAATTAATTTAATTAAAGTTGCAATAATTATTCTTAATACATTATTAGGTACTTAGTTAAGAAATCAGGACAGGTATTTAATATATCATAATCTGGTAACGGTTACAATATTCTGACTAGCTAGTATGGACACTAAAAAGTATTTTAAGATCAAAAACTTACATTTTTATTGGCTATATTCTGTCTCGTAGTTCTTTTTAATTCCAATAGGCTGTGATTAACTGTTTTTGGCTTCAAGACACTTCTGCATTACTTTTGTTTTCATTCATTATGGTTTCCCGAGTTTAATTTTTATTAGTACTAGATATAGTATTTGTGAACTGATTATCAATTATGTCTGTATCTGTAAAAAAACATTGTGCGTATTATACATCAGTCTTGGCTGCAGCGCAGGATGTGAAGTATAAACAAAGATATTTAATACTTTCTAACAACAAGAGGTTTATAAAACGCAATAGGTAATAAATATATGTTTAAACTTTGACTTACTTCTGAACTAGTTCTAAAAGAACATGCCTTTCCCTTTCGATGAAATTCTTCCCTCGTTATGCCATTTTAAGGAAGTTTAGTTAGCATTTTATTGAAATTATAACTTGATATTTAAATTTCGCAGAATTGTTTGACATCAATGACAGTCCGTAATTTTTTTAATATTAACATATTTGACAGATAAGAATGAACTATTGAACAAAAAAGAGCAGTGTGGCTATGACTAAAAATAAATCGCATGTCAAATCAAAATAATCATAGATTAGTTAATTATGCCTTGATCAACGTTTCAGAAACTCAAATTGATTTGACAGTCATGTCAAATTAATCGCAGTGTTAGTTGATCAATGAATTGACAAGCCTTTCAGAAACTGGGTGTGAGTGTGCGACTAATTCCCGGTAATGCGCTTATAAAACTGTGACAGAAAACTCTTTGACATCATGACGTCAATGGATGGTTGTCAAACGTTGCCTAGAGATTGTAAATTTCGTCGTGAATTGTCAATACGAGTTGGTGTAATTGGTAAGGCGTGTGGATTACACCACAGAGACCCCGAGTTCGAGTCCCGCCGTAAACATGAAGTTTTTTAGTTGATGGAAGTTTTGTCGAACTTTCTGGAATTATTTGTGTGAAAGAGATGAAAAATTAAAGAGTGAGAAGGAGAATAAATAAAAATGAATAGCGAAATTATTGGAAGGTTCTGGAGGCATGACGATCAAAAAGAATAACGAAATTGAATGTTCCAGAACCTGACCGGGGGTATATAAGCAGAACTGCGGCTCACCGCTGGCAGTTGAGTTCTAAGTCTAAAGCGATTCGGAAGAAAAGGAAGAAGTGAAAAAGAAGAAAAGTGAGTGAAATAGTGAAGTGCAGTGAAATAGTGAAGTGCAGTCAGTTAAGTGAGTTAAGTCAGCGTGAACGGCAAAGTTGTGTCAGTCGGCCGGACTCTGCTGGAGAGGAACGCCGATAACTTAACTCCGTGGGCGCTGTAACTAAAGTGCAATAGAAAGTCTGAAAACCGGTATTAGTGTTTCATTTCATCCAATCCCGTAACCCAAGCCCGCATAGTCAGGAACGTGACGTCAGGCACGTAACATTTGGTGTCAGAAGTGGGATTGGAGAAAAATGCCGCTAGTGCCGCAGGACGTAAGAGGAGTGAGTACCCGTGCAATGTCAGAAGCGCAGCGTGTGAGGGAAGATGGTGCTGCAGCTCAAACCAGCGATGCAGAAGCCAAGCCTGTGCAGGTGGATCTTCTGC
This sequence comes from Spodoptera exigua, assembly GCA_902829305.4. NCBI lineage: Eukaryota > Metazoa > Arthropoda > Insecta > Lepidoptera > Noctuidae > Spodoptera > Spodoptera exigua. The sequence goes on along the minus strand of LR824619.2, from coordinate 11,786,239 downwards.
TACAGCTGCAGCAAATGATGGTAGAGCAAGCGCGTCGCCAAGAAGAACAACTACGGGAGCTGAAAGAAGATCAAGCTCGTCGCCAAGAGGAGCAAGCTCGTCGCCAAGAGGAGCAAGCACGCTGTCAGGCAGAACAGCTTCGGGAGCAAGCACGCCGTCAGGCAGAACAGCTTCGGGAGCAAGCACGCTGTCAGGCGGAGCAGCTACGGGAGCTGAAAGAAGATCAAGCTCGTCGCCAAGAGGAGCAAGCGCGTCGCTTGGAAGACATGCATAAAGATTTCACGAAGGGACTGCAAAAGGCTGTCGAACGGGTACAAGAAGTGGAGGAAGGGTTAGGCAAGTTGGAACATCGCGTCATGGCGATAGAGGAGAGAGTGGAAGAAGAGATCGCCAAAATCAAACAGGAAGTGACAAGCCCAAGCCCTTTGAAGAGCCGAAGCCGTCTTGCAGCCGTTTTTGACGCCCCACATGTGGCCTCAAGCGCAACGAAAGGGCTCAAGATTCCCCATTACGACGGAACAACATCCTGGACCGCGTTCAAGCTACAGTTTGAGACACTTATGGAGGCTTATGGTTGGACTCAGAAGGAAGCACAGTCAGCCCTCACCCTGGCCCTCCGTGATCAAGCGCTCTCAGTGCTGGAAGCTATCGGCGCAAGTGGGGATCTCAGCTTTAGTGCCCTCCTCGACGCACTTGAGGCACGTTTTGGAGACAGCCACCTCGAGCACGTGTACAGAGCGCAATTAAAAGAGCGTACTCAGCGTGCTAATGAGAGCCTACAGCAATGGTCCGTGGAAATCGAGAAACTCGTGCGTCGAGCTTTCCGGTCGACTCCGTCAATGATTGAAGGCACGCTTCTCCAAGCATTCATTGACGGTATTCGGGACCCCGAAGTGCGAGCTGCTGTTCATCTGGGCCATCACAAGAACATGAAAGAAGCTCTGGCCCATGCATTGGAAGTGGAAGCCGTGCGTGGTAACTCCCGTACCTTACGTCTGCGGGAAATGACGACAACGGAGCAGGTACCTCCACGCCGTCGGAACTTCATGTGCTATGGATGTGGAGAGCGTGGGCACATACGGAGCGACTGCCCGAAGAAGATGAACCGCCAGGACGCGGCGGTCTCAACTTCTGACCAGCAGGGAAACTTAAATCCAGCCAGGGCTGCGGGGTGGGCGCTGGCTGGTAGTGGAACAACCCCAACAATCTACATCAAGCAAACCAACGATGGAAATACTCTGGTGATAGACGGTCAAGTAAATGGGAAAAACAGTCAGCTAACATTAGATACTGGAGCTTCAAGGACGGTGATAAATGTTCGGCTGCTCGAGCAAAACATCAGGAAACACCTTAAACCAATTGTTGGCCTACAAATGAAATCAGCTACCGGCCAGTGCATACCGATAAGTGGAAAACTGCATGTAACAATAAAAATTGGGGAACGTGTTTATCGACATGAGGTTATTGTGGCCAAAATTCTGGATGACTGCATCCTGGGACTTGACTTCCTGCAAGGGCACCAGTGTAACATCGACTTAAAATCTGGAGTTTTACTATGTGGAACTGAGGAAATTCCGATGAAGGGTGGAACCCTGGGAAAAGTTTGCTGTTTAAGAAGAACTGTTCTTGCACCAAAATCACAGACTCTCGTACCAATCGCATTACCTAGGAGGAAGGAAGGAAGTTTACCTCGAAGGTGCGCTGTGATTGATAAATCGGAACACGTAAGCTCATGGCTACCGGCAAGAACTGTCGTGGGGTCATCTGATGTCAACCGCATTCCGGTATTCAACTTCAGTGATTCAAAAATTACGATTGAAGAAGGAGAGCCTGTGGGCGTATTGGAAGAAGTGGCCTGGATAAGAAAATGCTCGGAGAATCTTGTGAAGAAGGACAGTACGGGAATTGACTTTGTAACGAAAATCTTAGACGAAAACAAAAGCCTGACAAAAGTGGAGACTATGAAAGCTAGAAATTTACTTCTTCGATTCTCTGATGTGTTTTCAAGAAGCGATGGTGATATTGGCCGAACTGGTTTGGTGAAGCATAAAATAAACACAGGTGATACAATGCCAATTCGTCAAAGGCCCAGACGCATACCATTCGCTCGTGAGAAAGAGGTTGAAGAAATGATTGACGATATGAGGAAAAATGACGTGATAGAGCCCTCTTCTAGCCCTTGGTGTTCACCTGTCGTGCTTGTCAAGAAGAAAGATGGTTCAACGAGGTTTTGCGTAGACTATCGACGATTGAATGATGTAACCAAGAAGGATAGCTACCCGTTACCAAGAATCGATGACACACTTGACACATTGAGTGGCATGAAATGGTTTTCAACGCTCGATCTGAAAAGCGGCTATTGGCAGGTGGATTTGGATCCCAAGGACAAGGAAAAGACCGCATTCTCAACTGGGAAGGGACTCTGGCAATTTAAGGTGATGCCATTTGGATTATGCAATGCACCGGCAACTTTTGAGCGTTTGATGGAACAGGTGCTGGCGGGACTGCTGGGCGAAACCTGCCTAGTTTACCTCGATGACATCATCATTGTTGGACGGGATTTTGACGATCATCTAAGGAAATTGGAAAAGGTACTCGACAAGCTGCGTGGAGCAAATTTAAAGTTGAGTCCAAAGAAATGCTCTTTCTTCAAGCGCGAAGTGAATTATCTAGGACATGTTATTTCTGAGAGAGGAATTGAGACTGATCCAGCCAAGACTGTCGCTGTCAAGGAATGGCCAACACCGAAAGACAAAACGCAAGTTCGGGCATTTCTTGGATTGTGCTCGTATTATCGGCGGTTTGTGAAAGGATTCTCGGACATTGCCAAGCCATTGCATCGATTGACAGAGGATAAACGTGCCTTTGTTTGGGACGAGGATTGTGAGCAAGCCTTTCGAGAACTAAAAGAACGGCTTTGTAACACACCAATTCTCGGATATCCTAGCGCGAAAGGAATATTCGTAGTTGATACGGATGCCAGCAATATTGGAATAGGAGGTGTCCTTTCACAACGCGATGGTGAGCAGGAGAAGGTTATTGCTTACTTCAGCAAGTCACTATCCAAGCCAGAGAGGAATTATTGCGTGACCAGGAGGGAATTGCTGGCCGTAGTCAAAACCCTGCACCATTTCAAGAAGTATTTACTGGGACGGAAATTTTTGATCAGAACTGATCACGCTGCTTTGAAATGGCTGCTTCAGTTTAAGGATCCCGAAGGCCAAGTAGCCAGATGGCTGGAACAACTTCAGGAATTTGACTTTGAAATCGAACATCGCGGCGGAAGAATTCATGGCAACGCAGATGCATTATCGAGACGCCCATGCGTGGAAGATTGCAAACATTGTGCTAAGAAGGAAACTGCTTTTCTTAAGGTGTTAAGGACTGATACTGTTGACGAGGCATGGGGAAATGATGCGATGAAATTAGAACAGGAAAGAGATGCAGATATTAAACCAATACTGGAGTGGCTACGAAGTGGTAACAAGCCAAGTTGGAGTGACGTCGCCCAATATAGCGCGGTAACGAAAGGTTTATGGGCACAGTGGAAAAGCCTTACGCTGCATAACGGACTTCTGTGCAGGAAATGGGAATCAACAAACGGCAAGGACGAGCATTTGCAATTGGTGGTGCCTCGTTCAAAAATAAGGGATGTATTAAAAGCGTTCCATGATGGATCTTCTGGAGGACATTTGGGAATTAGGAGGACTTTGGTGAAGATCAAGGAGAGGTTTTATTGGTTGCATTGCAAATATGACGTCGAAGATTGGTGCCGGAAATGCACTAGTTGTGCAGCTGTCAAGGGTCCACAAACAAGGAGCAGGGGGGCGATGAAAATCTACAATGTTGGTATGCCTTGGGAGAGAATAGCCTTAGACATCGCTGGACCATTTCCAATCACTGATTCGGGCAATCGCTACGTTTTAGTGGTTATGGATTATTTTACAAAATGGCCGGAGGTCTTTGCCATACCGAATCAAGAGGCAGTAACTGTAGCGACGAAGTTGGTAAACGAAGTATTCACCCGATTTGGAGTACCCTTGGAGATGCACAGTGATCAAGGACGGAACTTTGAATCCCAAGTTTTTCAGGAAACTTGTAAACTTTTGGGAATCCATAAGACTCGAACGACCCCTTATCATCCACAGTCAGATGGAATGGTCGAACGCTTCAACCAAACATTGGAGCGACACTTAGCAAAGGTGGTTGACAGCCATCAGAGAGATTGGGACACTTACATACCTCTCTTCTTGCTTGCCTATCGGACTGCTGTACATGAAAGTACCGCAAAGACGCCTGCATTTGCAAATTTTGGAAGGGAATTGAGATTACCGGCAGATCTTGTATCGGGCTGTCCACCTGGCGACTCTCGCACCGAGTTTAGCGATTACATAAGCGAGTTAAGGGCAAAAATGTTGGACATTTATGAGCAGATCAGGGAGGCCGGTCTTCAAGCTAGTGATCGCGCAAAGACGCGCTATGATCGACGAGCCAATTCTGTTGGGTTTGAAGAGGGGTCATTGGTCTGGCTTCATAATCCAGTCAGAAGGAAGGGAAAATCTCCAAAGCTGCAACCGAGTTGGGAAGGTCCTTACGAGATAGTCACGAAGATCAATGACATTACTTACAGAATTCGGAAGTCTTCAAGGAGCCCTTTGAAAGTTGTCCATATAGACAGGTTGGCGAGGTATTACGGCAGCAACGATGCTCGGGACGAGCGAATCTAAGAGGGGGGCAGTGTGACAGAAAACTCTTTGACATCATGACGTCAATGGATGGTTGTCAAACGTTGCCTAGAGATTGTAAATTTCGTCGTGAATTGTCAATACGAGTTGGTGTAATTGGTAAGGCGTGTGGATTACACCACAGAGACCCCGAGTTCGAGTCCCGCCGTAAACATGAAGTTTTTTAGTTGATGGAAGTTTTGTCGAACTTTCTGGAATTATTTGTGTGAAAGAGATGAAAAATTAAAGAGTGAGAAGGAGAATAAATAAAAATGAATAGCGAAATTATTGGAAGGTTCTGGAGGCATGACGATCAAAAAGAATAACGAAATTGAATGTTCCAGAACCTGACCGGGGGTATATAAGCAGAACTGCGGCTCACCGCTGGCAGTTGAGTTCTAAGTCTAAAGCGATTCGGAAGAAAAGGAAGAAGTGAAAAAGAAGAAAAGTGAGTGAAATAGTGAAGTGCAGTGAAATAGTGAAGTGCAGTCAGTTAAGTGAGTTAAGTCAGCGTGAACGGCAAAGTTGTGTCAGTCGGCCGGACTCTGCTGGAGAGGAACGCCGATAACTTAACTCCGTGGGCGCTGTAACTAAAGTGCAATAGAAAGTCTGAAAACCGGTATTAGTGTTTCATTTCATCCAATCCCGTAACCCAAGCCCGCATAGTCAGGAACGTGACGTCAGGCACGTAACAAAACTATACTATCGTTACTTCTGTCGAATTAAATTAATTGAAAACTGTTGTCGAAGTTAATATTATATTAACACTAAGCTGTTTAACTTCAACTTCGTTGGTATTGAGTTGAGATAGTAAGCTACTAGCTTCTGCAAGCGGTTTCGTCCAAGAAAAAGTACCTACTTTCTATGTTTCTCCAAACAAAATAATATACGCAAATTATACATTTTACCATCTTAAAAGGAGAATCTTCATGATAACTTATGTGGGAGAGCCAAGCTTCAGCACGAATGGGTCGGGTCGACCGGAATGATACCACGACTGCACAAAAAACCGACACGAAACAATCAAAGCGTTGTGTTTCGTCGTGTATCTAATTTCCAATTCCCTAATTCCTAAATCTAAAGGCCTGAATCATCAAGCCTCAAGATGATAATTAAAATTGAAATGAACCTATCAAAAGAATATAAACAATCATTTTTTGTCAGCCAATGTTGCGGTTCACTAGGGGCGACCCCAAATGCTTACCACCAGGTATTTAGTCTGCATGGTTGCCGTCTTATCCTATAAAAAAACAGCAAAGTTTTAAATAGAATACCTAAACAAATAAATTCAAAGGCTTATCGATAATCTTATTGTACGTATATTTGTATATTAAAGGAAGTAAACTGTTGTTACAAATAACAGAGGTACCCTTTTCAAAGCAAACGTAAAAAAAGATTCCACGTGACGTTTGTTGTCGATTCAAGAAATCCGGCAGTCCGGCCTTCGGGAGATACAATTGGAACGAAGAGGGACATTAAATGTATGGAAATTTTCCTTAAGAACCTTTTAATGGATGGACATGAATGAAGACTGACGTAAAACCCTTTTCTTGGTGTGTCGGATTTTTAGATATATTTAACGATAAAATACCGACATGAAATACGGAGCTCATAAAAATATAGTATTGTCGACGTATTGATTTGATACGAGTATATCGCTTGGTGTCATTTAAACCAGTAATTGTTTATATTGTCATTATAATAAATGTTTTAGTAAACGAATAAAACTGTCTTATTTTCATAGTAACTTCTGAAGTCTATTTGTAAGGCAAGTTTGAAATACAAAAATATTACTCGTATTCATTAGTTCTGGTGGATTCTCAACAGATGTCGCTACTTGTACTACTATTGTTATTGTTAATGTCCTTCACATACAACTTAAAACAGCTATTTAACACCCTTTCAACCAGAACCAGACCCGAGCGTGTAAGAGCCAATAGACCACCACAGACTGGGCCCAATAGTGCAAGCGCAATAAGGTATTGCGGACACGGCCTTTAGCAGAAGAAGGAACGGAAGGGTATTTAGGCAGTAGGAGTCTTGCCATAAGTATAATTCTTTATATAAAAAAATATAATATTTTTTATTAACATCTATGTGGCGTGTGTATATTTATTTAAGTGTGAGAGAGCCAAGTTTCGGCACGAATGAGTGGGCTAGACCAGAGTGATACCACGGCCTCACAGAATACCAGCGTGAAACAACCACAGCGTTGTGTTTCGCCGTGTGAGTGAGGTTACCGGAGGCCCAATCCTGCCCTTTCCGCAACCCCTATCCCCAAAAGACCGGCAACGCACTCGTAATTCCTTTGGTTTTGCGGGTGTACATAGGCGGCGCCATTGCTTACCATAAGGTAATCCGACTGCTCGTTTGCCGACTTATACCATACAAAAATCTATCAATGACCAATACCACAAAAAATATCTAATCTCTAATTGAAGAAATAGGTCTGTGTCATGTCCCTAGCGATTGCAATCTATCGTTCATTAGTCAAGATCACTCTGACGCGTGATTTGAAGAAATCCAGCCTGTTGACTGATGGAACTGGGATGGCGAGGGCTCAGTCGAGATTAATGTTTGATTAACTTCGCGGTTGCTATGTTAGTACAGCTTAATATAAAATTAAACCTTGATGCTATTTTCTTTGGGTTTTTTTTACAGTGCAGTGTCATTTCTGATTGTTTATTAAATGAGTTTGTGTGTGTGAAAATGTGTGTGGAAGTATGTTTTTGGGTTTTCTTTACAGTGCAGTGTCATTTTTAACCGTTTATTAGGAGAGTTTGTGTGTGAACACATGTAGGTATTTGTGTGTGTGGAATTGTATAAGAAGCGAATGTATGAGAAGCGGGTGACTCTCTGGGCTACCACGGATGGATTTCTTAATGGTAGTGAGCAATCGTTGCTTTTCCAAGACAGACACAACACGAGAGAAGTTACAAGAATATTGCCATTTTGGGTAGAGTTTTGAATTTTCTATTTGAAAAGATAACCTCATTATCTCACACAGGGCAAGCATTATTTTACGCCACTTTTCGACGAGGCCGTGGCATCACTCTGTTCAAGCCGACCCATTCTTGGATTTTCTACATTTTTTATACTGTTACCGTAAATTTTTTATACTCCAAATAAATCAGCTGAAGCTTACCAAACTCAATCTTGTCTATCTCTTTCTTCGTTAAGTAAATTATGGGTTTATCTCCTTCACACATTCTCAATTTCAGGTAATCTTCCGTGATGTATGAAATTGGATCTTCGCAAATTCTTTCATATAATGTAATGTATGTTATCTATGAGACCGAGTTAATTTTGCTTAGCTGATTCTGGCTTTATGTTTAGGAACATGGAACATGTAATTCTGTTTTATAATATTACGAACTAACTACTTCCACTCTGTTTCATATAGAAGACAATATTTATGTGTAGGAAAAATAGTAATTTTAAAATATTAAAACGCGTCCCGTTCATAAAAATCAAGGAACGTAGCCTGTTAGGCAGAAAACGGACCGATCGCATACGGAATACCGTGATACGTTCCAAAACAGGAGTCGCTGATGTGGGCCAAAAGGCGGCAAAATTAAAATGGGACTGGGCCGGACACATCAGCCGAATGCATCCGGAGAGATGGGCTACTATTATCACCCAGTGGACACCACAGGATGGAAGCCGCATGCGGGGTAGGGCCGGAAAAGATGACGATCTAGATGCCTATCGTCGAGACTAGTGGACACGGTCAAAGGATCGGGAGGTGTGGAAGCGAGATGGCGAGGCCTTTGCCCAGCAGTGGGACAATACAGGCTAGTAAAAAAAAAACAAGCTATTTTTACGCGTACCTAGGTATTTTGTTATACGACATTCTAGTTCAACGTTTAAACTAGTTATTTAGCTACAAGTTTTTAAATAGAAAAACAGACAAAAATTTACAGTTTACCATATTAGTTTAGTGTTAATAAATTAGCGTTAAATGTATTCGTTTGTTTGATTTGTGAATACAATAACGAGTAAACAGGCCACTGTGTGAATCAATCGGATGAATGTTTCATTGAGGTATAGAAATCAGACATTTTTACATAATTAGTTATGTTACCTTTTTACTTTAATCTGGAACACACCAGTAGAATACAGACACACATGTTCACATCACATCATCAGCCTTAAAACGCCCACTGCTGAGCAAAGACCTCTTCTCGTACTTAGAGGTTTGAAAATTAACCACCACGCTTGCTCAAGGCAGATTGGCGATTTCAAACTTATAATATTAGAAATCATAAGTTCAGGTTTCCTCACGATATTTTTCTTTGCCTTATGTCAGTGGTATCTAAATATTTATAAAAAGTACATATTACTCGGTAACAGCCACATTGGTACTCGGACGCTTTAACCTCCTTGCTACCTCAACGTTAAAATACTGACACGAACCATTAATGACGAAGAAGTTGAAAAAAAAAGTATACACTAATACATACTACGTATTAACAAGATCCTCAAACTACGACACACAAATGCGCAAACATAACAACTCACAGAAAACTATGCTTGCAGAGGAAGCCGTCCAATATGTTACTGGCTACTAAATGAATAATCACGATTAACATGTATCAAGGTGTTATAAAGAAAACGCGATATTCCATTGATGGATTAGCTGTAAAGCATAGCTTACACTGTAGAAACACGTAGAAGAGTACAAACGTGACTAATGTAGGGAATAATTATTTCATGTGAAAATAATAAATTTATTTAATTATTATTATCTATTGTAATACTGAATGTTCTTTTGTGTTTGAATAAATATATTGGGTATGAAAGCCAAATTATGAATGTTTTACGGCAAAGAAGAGAATGCTTCGCTTTGACAAACATCAGATGTGATAAAAAAGAGGTTCTTGGATGAACTTAGATTGTTGAATTTATTATATAACTAAACCCGGCCCGGTTTCGCACGGGCTAATAGAGAATTTCTCCATTATTAAGTGGATCTTATTATTGTTAATGTAAACACATAAACCCTCTATTTTAATCACTCTATTTATCAAAAAACCACATCAAAATCCATTGCGTAGTTTTAAATATTTAAACATACATATAGAGATATATGAACGGAGAACGGAACTTTGTTTTATACTATGTAGTGATAAAATATTAATTTGATGGATTCATTCTATCTATGTAACCCAAGCCTAACGTCACAGTCTGTCGATTTTGCATTAGTCGCGCAGCTGACAGTAAAACGGTCATAAAACTGGTGATAATGAAATGATAATGAGATATGTAAGTTGTACGTCATTTCGCGATGTCATCTTATTTCTAAGGGATATAGCACAAGAGAAGTAATTCGTTGGAGTATTTTTGTGATTTAAGACTGTAGTGCTACCCCCTAGACCAAAACAATTTTGAGTTTATAAACTTAGCTAGGTCAGGTCCGTGATCAGGTCAAGTGACAAGTTTAGATGTTGTTGATCCAGTCCATCTTAACTAATACTAAAAATACGAAAATAAATTTTATTTCACTGTCAAACTTTTTTAAATTATTTCATTCTCAACTCTTGTTAACAACTTTATTTAATGACACACTATTTAATGAGGAACTCAATTAATATCAACCCATGTTAGGAGCATACTCGTGGACAACGAGACGCGTTGCGCGACAGACGACGTACGTTTAGTTGACTGAACGACGTTCGCTGCATCATGTCATTACGCTTGACGTAACAAAGAACTAGTCGAGTCCATAAATATAATAATTAATCTGCAAAATATTAATGATATTAATTTTAAAACAATCTAGGTAGTGGTATCCCACTAACATTATAAATGTGAAAGTTTGTGAGAATGTCTGAATGTATGTATGTTTGTTATTTTTTCACGCAAAAACGGCAAAACCGATTTGGTTGAAATTTGGTATGTTGATAGGTACCCTGGATTAACACATAGGTTTTTTATCAACTATCCGCGCGGGAGAAATCGCAAATGGAAGCTGGTACAAAATAAAAACAAAGAATGCTGCCATATTACAATTTCAGCGTTTGATGTTGCTACCATCAATACTCGTATTTATATTTTAATAACAAATTTCGTGACCCAGTCTATCCTCACTCTTAGCACTTGAGTTCTTACGAGTAATATCAACATTCAACTACTAGTCGTAATCTAAATCATTCGCACTGGTAATGGTCTGAGGTTAAGCGGTCATAATCTTGATGGAAATTACTGGCAATACTAAACGTCATCATAATATCTGCACGAGACTCTAATAAAACTGTGAACAGTTTTATAGATGTTATGTTGGTTGGTGACTACCTTATTAGTCGAATCGTCTTAAGTGTGAATCAGAGATCGAAGTTAGGATTTGTGCCCGCTATCTGTGACCAGTGTTACACATTCTATGAAATAAAAAAATCATGACAGGCCTACATTAATTGCATATGCACATCTACAATACTTAATAAGTTATTTATTTTGAACGCTAAAAATATAATTTTAGTGTGGGAGAGTCATGCTTTGGCACGAATGGGTCGGCTCGGAGTGATACCACGGCCCTATAAAAAACCGGCGTGAAACAACCTCAATGTTGTCTTTCGCAGTGTGAGTGAGGTTACCGGAGGCCCAATCCTTCCCCTCTCCCAATCCCGAAATCTCTAAATCCCTTTTCCCCAAAAGGGCAACGCACTCGTAACTACTCTGTTGTTGCGGGTGTCCATGGGCGGCGCTGATTGCTTGCCATCAGGTAATCCGTCTGTCTGTAAAAAATTACCTATAGTTACTTTTTTGTGGCAACATCATTTAATGCCTTCTTTGTCTTGGGCGGGGCGCAAAACAACATTGTTCCTGCCTGTGTTTTCTAGGCTTAGGGAAATGAAACATTGCGTTGTTATGTTATATTATGAATTATGGTAGTCAGTTCGAATTACTCTTCTTTTATCTTGTATAAGATCCACGAGAGAATAATATTCGAAAATATTTTCCTGGTGAAAGCATGGGGTTACCATCGCATCAGCACAGAAAAGGTCATATATTACCATATTCCATGCAATTTGGTTCGAGAAAATTCAGAATTTTCGATTCTTGTAGACGAGCATGGGAATATGAAACTGTGCTGATGGTTTCCCGGTCCCCAAAATATACACGAACTTTATAATTTGTAAAATGAGATGCGTAGGTCGGCGATTGTCTCGATTCGCAGCTAGATTGTGAATGATCTCCAATTTACTGTAAAGAAACTTTGGATTCAAAGTTCAAGTATACAAAAATTGTCTAATCATAATTCCATTATAAAGTAGACAGTTTTAAATCATGTGGCATGCAGTTTGAATCTATTCTGTATGTATAGGTTTAGTTTTATCAGAGAACGCTGATACCCGGTTTCCGTCAAATATATTAATTATCCTTATTACGACGCACAGCAGTCCTTACGCGCTTAAAAAGACCCAAAAGACCATCACGGATGGAGCAGGGCTGATGTTAAGCCGGGCTTGCAGGTTTAAGCGCAATAATGTTCCGAAGTAGGGGAAGGAACGTGATGGTTTTTGAACCAGTAAGACTTCCTCTTGAACCTTGCACCCAGGACTAAAGGACTCATTTATTGATTTCTCCCCACAAAATAAAACCACAAGTATTTTACAAAAACATACATAACATTACATACTGTTTCAGAGAAATGGGGTAAACTAATATACGAGTATAACAACATACATGTATACAGGTGTAGCAGCTTTCTAGTTTGAATAAACCTTACAGTAGTTGAGGGAGTTTATTTAACAAATTACTGATGGTTCACGCACGAGTGTGTTTGGTGAGGATTGTGTCGTGTCGCGTATAAGCGGTTTTGACGAAAGGTTGAAGTTGAAACTGCGAAAGGTGAGAGGAATTAGAGCGAGGTTATTGAACTTGTTTCAAAGTAATGTTTAGCTGAAAAGGTTAAACATTAATCTGCTAAAATAAAACTAAAAGAAAACGACTTTATTTGGCTCATATTCGAAGCATATTGGCTACTAATGACCGATCGCGTTTTCTTTTCGTAAACTTTTAATTCGACCAAATTTTAAACATTCAAAAACTAACGTACTCCTTTCTCACAGACCGATCATTTACGCCCAGGTAACGTCTGCTCAGTGACTTCGTATTTCACAAATAATTTCGACTAACAAAACTAAAAACACGCGAATTTTAGCAGCCAACAGCAATCCTTGGGGATATCCCAGCACGAAGTTTTAATCAGTGATCATTAGAATTTACTTATAAATTGTGTCACTAAACATTGAATCAACATGTCTACAATGATCATGGCAATTTAACATGATTATTTATTAAATATTTACTGTAACCAATCCAGGATTATCTGACCTTTGATGTGTGAAAAATGTATACAATGCGAGACCAAGTTAAAATGGTTTTAAGCTTGATGGTGAGCAGTGTGTATTACCAATTTACCGTCATAATAACTACATAGAATAGCACCTCATCAATATTCAAGGGAAATTGTAACGTATTGCATTAAAGAGCAATGGTAAAATCATTTTTATTTTCAAAGCTTTAAGAACGAATGTTCTACTCAAGTGTAGTATTGCTGAGTTGAATATGCTTTGGCGTTGGTGTTTGATGTAAGTAATTTATTTGCGGATATTTTACGAGTTTAAGTGACGTAGAGAAACTAATATTGAATCTGTGTTATTGAAGTACATATGTATACATTTCTGAATTATTTACTAATATTATAGTTGCTGACTTGATTTTATGAAATTACTAGCGGCCCTCCCCCGCTTCGCACGGCTCCAACTATCTCGCTAAAAATGAAAGGGTCCATTTTCCCCTCTAGTTTTTAAATATTTTCTTTCATAAGAACCTTCTCCTGACAATAATAAATACAAAACAAAAGGATTTGGCAAAATTGGTCCAGGCATACAATATACTACTACTATATATATAATGTCCAGGCATACAACATTTTGTATTGTATTGAGTTATGCGCTTACCAACACATTTTGCGATTCATTTTTATATTATAGATGATTAAACTGTAGATGTAATGTTCTGCTGATCAGTTCGTCAAAAGTTTTAAATTTCGAACCTATTATTATATCATTTTATGTACTTAGTGCTACAGAAAAAATACAGATACATTGAAACTTCTTTAATTTTCACATATAATATTCAGCCAGTGAGTTTTTACTTTTTATTAAACTTAATGATTACTAAAATGAAAATTACCTCTTTTTCACGAATGCAAAGGTCCTTCTTACCTGACCCACCCGGGTCAGGCTGCTATGAGTTTTTTTTATGTGATAGGACGGCAAACGAGCAGACGGATTACCTGATGGTAATCAATCGGCGTCGCCCATGGACACCCGCAACAAAGAAGGAGTTACGAGTGCGTGGCCGACCTTTTAAGGATTGGGATTTTGGGGATTTTGGGACTGGGAATGGATTGGGGTAGGGGAAGAATTGGGCCTCCGGTAACCTCACTCACACGGCGAAACACAACGTTGTGATTGTTTCACGCCGGTTTTCTGTGAGGCCGTGGTATCACTCCGGCCGAGTCGACCCATTCGTGCCGAAGCATGGCTCTCCCACACTTAAAAAGTTTAGGTACCATAATGCTTTTTTAATAAACTTTGTCCCTAATGATTTTAGATAAAGTAAATAAACTATATACTGATAAAGTTTAAAAAAGTAAATAAAAATATCAGCTATTGGTATCCAAATTAATATTATAAATGCGAAAGTAACTCTATCTGTCTGTCTGTCTTTTCTTCACGCTAGACTAAACTAACTACTAAACCGATTTCTGTGAAATTTGATACAGGCATAGTTTGGAACTCGAGAAAGGACATAGGATAGTTTTTATACCAAAAAATTGACGAAATATATATTATTACTATTCCACGCGAACGGAGTCGCGGGCAAAAGCTAGTAATAATATAATTCTTATGAATGATAATAAAATTAAATCAGACCATTTAATTTTGTCATCTCATACTCATTTGAGTATACACGTTATGAGATTCACTTCTTGTTACATTCAATGATTTCATAACCAAAGTTACGTATCTATCCAACATACCTATTATCTTATACAACTAAGATTCATTTTAAGTGCTCATGCACTTAAAACCAATTGACCAATGAGTCAGTTTTACACGTTTCATAAGTACACGTGTACTGACAAGTAATATAATATCAATTTGAATATCCTACTAATTAGCAGAGTCATCAGTTAAACGAGTCAAATATCACGACGTCATATGATTGATAGCCTTGGGATGAACATATATAATATGTTGGCATAATATGTTACATATTTCATGTAACATTTCATTATGTTTCATAAAAAAGTGTAAGTAAATCATATATTATTATGTATAATATTTATAATGTTATAGTTTGTAGTATTAAATAGGTGTCTACGAAGCCCCAAAAAAATATGGATATATATAATATATAGTATAGGTATATAATACCATTTTATGTTTATTGAAAATAACGACTTACTCACGTAAATTTACGGAGTAATCTCTACTAGTTTCAAGTCACAACGGGACTCTTATTCATGAACAGCGTCCGTGTCACGGCGACGTCGCGCAGCTAACGTTGAAGCAACTTGAAACTAACAAAGGTTTTCTCATTTAATTCAAGTGACTAAGTCGTTAATTTCTATAAATTTACTATGTCTCACGATAATCATTATTCAAAAACACAGTTTTTCCATATCTATGTGTAACTTCCACTTTTCGGATAGCTGGGCTATCGGCTGCTGCGTGTGTCGTGTCGCGGGATCCATATTCACACAGAAAAAACGATACTAAGTTACAGTTTGTTTTTGTTTTTTTATAAGGTGTTAATGAAATTAAAGTTACAAACGCACTCAAGACAAAACAGAAAATCTAGAAGGCAAGTGTAGTGTGTCTTACATCTCTCCCCTAAAGTAGCGTAGAATATCATAGGTAACATGAAACACTTAACCAAAGGTAATGGGACAAGTAACACGTTTCTTATGTGCATCGACATTACACAAGAATAGCCAGAAAGAAAAAACAAAAACATTGTAAGACAATGACCCATATAAACTGTTTTCATTACGTGGCTTTTAATCATACAAGTTTGAGCGACTATCAACAACGTTGCGGTAAGCTTTTAAATCATAGAGAAGGTCAGGATTACTCATATGGCCTTGGAGTTTTTAATATTACATTTGCTTGTTTTTTCTTTCTAACGCCGGATGAGTTAAAAGCAATATTAAAAACGTATAGCTAGATTTCAAACGTTTGCAAGAGGAAATGTATTTGGAAAACGTAGGTAAAAATTTTTCGTATCCATCAAAAAATGTATATATGTGAAAATAATTACGTTACGTTCGGTTGAGCTTTTGCTGTCGCTGTTTTTAAATGGGGTAATTGTTTATTATGGATATACTGAAATATTTATATCAAAATACGTTAAATTATATTATATAGCAGGTATATAAAAATGAATGCAAAATTTTTTGGTAAGCCCATAATTCAACAACGCCTGGACCGATTATACCAATTATTTTTCGGAATGATTGTTATTGTCAGGAAAAGGATCTTCAGAGTGAAAATTTTAGAAAACTTAAGGGGATAGCTGAGAAATAGGGACCCTTTCGTCGTTCGCAAGATAGTTGGAGATCCGTGAGAAACAGGGGCGGGCAGCTAGTACTGTATAAATTCGTTATAAATTTTAAAGCGATAGTAGTTAGGTAGATATATAGTATATAGTATCTTGAAGATCTGAAAGTTTTAAGACCTGACTTAACCAGCGTTGTTATAAAACTTTAGTGAGATTTGATTGATTGATTATGGATTACCATAGTTAAACATTCAGGAAAATAAACAAAAACAAATCACTTAGGAAACAAAACCGGTAATTTTAAAGTTCGTTAACATAACTTTTAAGATTTACGCTAATAAAACTACGGAATACATAATATGTATCAATCATAACCCACGGCACAGCCTATGGATTTAAAAAAAAAAGATGTAACCATATAAACCATAAACTATGACAATTTCAGGTGACGCTGTGCTGTCCAGTAGCGACGTCCCGAGCGACGGCCGCCATTTTAAATTAGTTGCGTGTTTTTTAAATAAATAACGGCTTCCATTTTGACAGATAGTCGTATTTATTTATGCTGTCTGTGTTCAAGCGCGATGACATAAAAATACGCATCTTTTATCACAATCCTATTTCAAAACATATCCCGTTTTAAAGTAGCTTTTTGCATTGAATCTTTAACTTGTAGAAATTTTGGTTATAGTATAAGTATTTATAATTATACAACGCAGAGTGGGTTATTTTAATGCAAAAAGAAGTACTTGAATGATGAGGATGATGATTCCTAAAATAAACTCTTCTCTGATTATATACCTACACGAAATTTTCTATTAATTAGAAACACACATCTTTTCTGCATTTAACCTTCAAATGACCTTGAAAATCCAATCGCCAACGCTTTCCAAGGAGAATACACTTCATGGGCTTTCAAAATTAAGAAGATTATAAACTGAACTTTATGTGAGTTTCTATATAAGTAGGTATGATTTCAGGAAATGGAATTATTATTGAATAATTTCTTTAATAAAAAAATGATATATGTATACAAGCATTATTTTTATTCATAAACTTTGTTTAAGAACACATATAGTGGTTAAAATCTTATAATACTAAGACTGAGACAAATATTTCTCTTTTTGATGAAAGTAAAGCAAAACTTTCGCTTGGCATCTTCATTTTTAATAAGAAATACCTGAGCTGCAGTATCATGAAATTGCATTACAGTTAGTAGATGTTTACATACACAAAAACAAAACGATATAATATGAAATATGTGTTTCCATCAACATACACCTTTTTCTTTTAAATATATTTTTTATATATGTCATAGATCAGCAAACGAGCAGGCGGATTACCTGATGGTAAGCAATCAGCGCCGCCCATGGACACCCGCAACGGAGGAGTTACGAGTGCGTTGCCGACCTTTGATTAGGGATTGGAGATTTAGGTATTGATGAGGGATTGGGGGAGGGGAAGTATTGCGCCTCCGGTAACCTCACTTACACGGCGAAACACAACGCTGTGGTTGTTTCACGCTGGTTTTCTGTGAGGCCGTAGTATCACTCCGGTCGAGCCGACCCATTCGTGCCGAAGCATGGCTCTCTTACACTAATATGACTCTTTGATTTATCGTTAATTTAAGCGAAATTTCAATACAAAACTAAGAAACATATCCTAATTTTTACAGTTTTTTCTTTGATATCATGATATTAATGCTTCATTTTCAATTATTGTTAAGAAATAAGTCTGCTATTAATTACATGCCTAAATAAATACATTGTTTCTTGCCCAATTTACTAAATTATCAACAAATAAACCTCTAGTATAACCATCGGAATAATATTTACACGTTACATATAAACTTTGTGCAAATAGACGTTGATTATCCGAAATAAATCAAGATTTATCTAAACACATTCGCTGTAATGAATTACAGCGATGTTTGCCAAAACGGTTAATTTAAAATTATTTGATAACATCGTTAACAATATACCTAGGTAATAAAGAAAACTATTAATATTTATACAACAAATATAAAATCATGGGTTAATTTTCGGAGAGGTAAGCGGAGCGAATACTTATTTATTACAATTACTTGACTCTAGTAAAGCGTTTTTGATTTATTTAAAAAAAAACTTTGCCCTACACATTAGGATTCTCTCCTGCATCGTGGGTGCGTTTACAAACATACATATAATGTTACATACACATCACACACAGACCCGGTATAACAATTTGTAGATGACACAAAGAGTTATTCCATGCGAAAATCGAACCCGCGACACGTTGCACGGCATTTGCCTAGCCACCTATCTGCCAAAGTCATTATTTATAATACATTTAGTAAAAAAAAACTACATGTTTTATGAGTCCCATGTTTCCCCCGTGTTAGTTGAGTATTCTTTTTTATTATTGGACGCTTTTACACAAACCGAAAGATCTAAACTAAAAATTTAGAACCTCCTTCGTGCTGCTTGCAGTCACAGATACAGTATAAAAACAGCTATGTATTAAAAATTTTAGGTATTGTAAAATAACTTAGTAACAACCAAGAGATAACTAATAATATTTATTAAATAAAATTAATTTAGAACGTAGACACTCCCCAGACTGGCATCAATGAAAACGGAATATTTCAGATTCTTAATATAAAATTTTATAAGAATTTGGTGCTGATCTAAATAGTCAAACTTAATTTGTAGAAATTTTCCACCTTAATGTAATCTGATGGGCATTTTTCAAATTTTCTTGTCTGTGTATAATATGATTTTTGTGACATTAATAAATTATTTATAAGGTCAATAAAGAAATTCGATGTGCAAGGTAGGTATTAAAATAATATGAATTAAAGAATATTTATTTTACGCAATAAACCGTACTGTAATTTTGGTTAGTGAGGTAGCATTAAAAAAAATGAATTTGTGCAATTTTAATTCCGTAACATAAATATTTTACAATATATAAATATTTTTTCTATACATTTTTCATTCGCTAGCGTCCCAGCAGCCTTTTATTTTGTACATAAACCCATTTTCTCTTGGTACGTAGGTAGTTTAAGTATTTTCCTTAATTTCGTTGTCACCTACATCCATCGGTCTCAGCGTAGGTTTAACTTTATTGTAGTCGAATAAATCTCAACACGGTTTATTGCGTAAAATAAAATGGTGGACAAAATAACGGGAACACAGTTTTTGCGTGAAAACAAATCCTGCAAATGGGATCGGGGACTTTTATGCGTTGAATCCGACAGGATTTATGTTCTAAGCACTGGTTTTGTGAGAAACGGGATACAGGATACGTGTTGCTGATAACGGCACGAGAACAAAAATGACTACGTTCATGAATTTAGATAAATGTTTCTCTAAATCTTTCACATAAGTACTCATTCCTTATGTGGTAATCTTAAGTATAGTTTTTTTAGTGCGTTGCCAACCTTTTGGTCATAAGGTATTCGGAGATTTTGGGATTGGGGAGGGGAAGGACTGGGCCTCCGCTAAGCTCATTCACACGGCGAAACACAACGCTCTGGTGGTTTCCCGCCAGCTTTTTACGAGGTCGTGGTATCACTCCGGTCGAGCAGCCGAAACATGGCTCTCTCACACTCAAAATTTGTTTGAAGTAATTAGTATTCAGCTTCTCCTTAAGTTTTTAGGTGTGGGAGACCCAAGCTGAGGTACGAATGGGCCGGTAAACCGGAGTGATATCACGACCTCCCAAATAAAACGGCGTTAAACTATCGCAGCAGACCCTCCCCTTTCTACATCCCGTCCTAATACCTAAATCTTTGAAACCCATATTCCCAAAAGGCCGGAAACGTACTCGTACCCGATCTGGTGTTGCGAAAGTCCATGGGCTTCACTGATTGCTTACCATCAGCTACTCCGTTTGCCCGTTTGCCGCACTATCACATTAACAATACGTAGTTGTAGATTTCTTCTCGTTGACCGTTTTTTATATATGTACAAATTAAGAACTTATTCTTTATAAAATTGATTCACATCAATGGTGGCAGAATATACCAATATAGTCTTCAGATATTCCATTATGGAAAGTGTGTATTTAAGTATAGTTACGTTTACATTTTAAAGATATTATTTTTTGAAATACTCGTTAAAAACTTTTCCTTGCAACCTCACACTCATTTATCTTTGAACATGAATAAATATGAACATTTTAATTTAACAATTAATTAATATTTTCAGAGACGGCAAAGATTTTTGCGTTGCGAAAATTTTTATTCAACTTTTTTTATCACCCATCCCATTTTCGGTGTACGACGTAAAATAAATAATTATTATGTTGCAAAATTTAAATACTTATTAAGAACTTGCGATTACTGAATAAAATTATTACATTTAAAATTTGTGGCGTAAAATGAAAATTTCTTATGTAGCCCCCAAAGGACCCATCCAATTTATACATCCTATTGGGTTGATACCATTTATATACAGATCTATTTTTATAATTTTTATTTGTCGTTTCCATCATCATCTTCAAAGTCCTCTCCCTCCACGTAAATTGACAAGTCGCCACTTGCATTCATTGGGTCCCTGCGACTTTGACTATGTCATTCCATCTAGCAGATGATTTCGTTGCTACTAGACCTCTTTTTTGACCCATCAGCCGCCTGTCCTTTGAGTGAAGTGACCTACCTATTGCTATCTCAGTTTGCAGATTTTAATAGCTACGTCAGTAACTCAGATTATTTTGGCGAAATTCCACATTTAAGATTTTGTCGCGCGAACACAAACTTTCTTTGTTAAAAATAACTAACTCGTAGGATAGCTCTCTCCATTGTTCTCTGGGTGACTTCTAAGTATCTCCAGCAGCTTGTCTGTTATCTTCCGGGATATTTTGACTATTCATAGATTAATAAACTTTTGAAAAAGTAAAATTTTGTCACTCTGAAAATTTAAGTTTAAGATGTTTTGGCAATTTAATGTCATATTTTGTATGGACTCAATATTTTTTTTTCAACAAGTATTATATGAACATCTACGTTTCTAAAAAAATCTTCTTTTGTTTTAAAGCTTCATTCGTTTTCGTGCACGCCACTGTAACACCGACCCCCTAATGTATTGAAAAGGGCAAACGCCCTATTTGATTGACACATTTGGTCGAATAAATACACAGTTGTCAGTCTGTTGTGTTTCGATTTTGACACAAGTTATTGATACGGGTCAGTATTTTATTACTATTGGAGTGAATGTATGTTTTAATCGTATTTATTGCAAGGTTGTTCACACGTGAACAGTAACTGCTTTTTGATATTCTTGTGCAGTGGTTTATAAAATAAATAGTGCAGTTGGTGAGATATCCTTTGAAATATGTATGTGACGTCTTAAAGAGGCTTGTACAGTCACTTGATGGTGTAGCACAGACCTGGTGACAATGTAGTATGGGTCAAGATATTCACTATGTATTGGAGGAAAGCTTTTATAAATAGCTTAATTAAAATAACCGCAATGTATATGGGTATGTTCCGAGAGCATTATTAAAGCAATAAGTCTTAAGCATCTGCAGTATGCAGAGACAAAGCTGACATGACCTACATCTATTAGTAGTTAGTTACAAATTACAGTATAAATTAAGATTACAACCAGGCACAAAATTATTTACGAATAACATTTAAAATAGCATTTTCCATCAAAGAAAAAGATCCTATTATTTGTCCTTATTACAAACATTGCCAGCATAAATAATCACAGAATCTCCAGCCGTCCATCTTACAGTCCTTAAACATTTATAACACCATAATGTCATAAATTTAGAGAAAAAAAACCTGCGAATAACAACTTACGGAGCGTTCGCGAGGAAATTATGAAACAATAAACTTGGACGTTGAATAACTCAGAGGAGATTTACATTTCAAGTGAAATATTACCTTATTACTTTAGGTCAAGGTTCGAACTCCTACGTCAGAGTGAATGAATTATTTTTCCGAGAAAAGTAGGGAAGGCAGACGACAAATTATTCTTGTGTGCCGTTTTGTAAAAGGCCCGCGTCTTGGACAAGGGTTAATTCGAGAGGACGATTAAAAATTAACCCGTTGTTCGCGAGAGAATATTTAAGAGAAATCTGTGTAATTGAACTAGTGAGTATAACGGGTTGGGCGATGCTTTTAGATGAGGTAAAGCGCTGAAAGGAAATGTAACGAAGCCACAGACCTTTCAGTTACTCTAATTCAGATTCGAGGTTGAAGGTAAAATGAGTTGTATAGGGTTTACGTTTCCTTCTTTATGCTGGGGAATAGGACGCCTAATAAAGAATTATTCATTCATTATACCAAAATCGATAGTTAATGTAATAATATTTGTTACGTATTAAAAAAAAATACAATCTAAATTATAGCTGAGTTGGTACGTTTGCTTAGGCAGAATAAATTAATTAATATTGTTCATTTGTTTAAAAAAATAGAACAACAAATGAAAAGTATAAAAAAATAGGATTCTAAAATATTTAGACACCGTTCCATTTTTAAATAAATGGTTTCACGCCGAAAATGTAATCCAATATTGGTTGCCAGTACAAACCAAAAATAAAATCAATCCTATTTAATAAATCGAACAGTAAAGCCGTAGTAATTACCTAAAAAGATCGAATACAGGAGACAAAACCTCATTGTTCAAAAAAACCATTGTCAGTTAGAACATTCAGAATTTAAGGGAATTTAAAAAAATCCTAAATACGCCTAAATGTCTTACATAAACGTCTCTTTTCTTTTCTTTTGTCTTTTAATATTATTGTGGGTAAAAAAGCTTTAAAATAGAACAGTCTTTTAGAAGAGATTCTTCTGAAACAATTCTCTTTTTGTAAAAAGAACCTTGAAGCCATGTATTTAAAAATCATTTTAACATGGAAAGGTAATATCTAGGAAAATGTTAAATAAAATTCGCTTAATTTAATGTTGCTTTTATGGTGCTTGTAATGATGTCAAGCTTAGTTTGTAGTACTTTATAATACATATAATTATTATGTTATAGTAAGTGCTTTTTCCAGTATTTTGATAGATTTAATATCTTTTAGCTCTTCTCATAGTCAGACTCTGTATTACAGTATATTACATGCCTAATTGTTTGTTAACTTAATAAAAATAAAATTATATGACTGATATAGAAAATTTGTAGCAAGAAAATAAATAATTATTTATCAATATTTTTTATTTACACCAAGAATAACGAAGTTATAATTTTTTTTTAAGTTTATCTGATAGATGCTTTATGTAGGTAATGTTTGCAATTTTTGTACTTACAGTGACTACCTCAAGCCATACTAAATTAATTGAAATAAAATACTAACATGGACTACCTAAGAAAATATCCACTAAACGCGCACGATGTTCATAAATGTGTGGGTTCATATGTGTGAGAGAGCCATATTTTGACGCGAATGGGCTGGCTTGACCCGAGTGATACCACGGCATCACAAAAAACTGGCGTGAAATAATCACATCATTGTGTTTCATCGTGACAGTAAGGTTGCCTTAGGCCCAATATCTTCCCTGAGATATACCGACTTTAACTTTTAACTGAATTATTTTTATACCGAATGACAATAACAATATTTCTAAATGACTTCCCTCCTAAATATTAGTGTTATTTTTAGCAGGAAAGCAGGAGAATGCCGTATAAAAATATTTTCAATGACAAATCCTGTCACTTTCGCTGTAATTATTGGCCAATGCCACCTTACATCATGATTGACAGTAATTCCCTAAAAAAACTGAATTAATAATTGTGTGTGTATTACAATTAAAAAGATATTGTACTACTATAAAATACTAAGCTCTCCTTCAGACTCCGTACTATTAGCTAAAGATCGGGTTATTTACTCCAACGCCGCAACTAAAACTTAAATTTGAAAAAAGAAAAATAAAAGTTGCCAGTATCCTTTGAGAGCAAGAGCAGTTTTAAAGTGTTACTCTTTGGTTCTCTATTTAAATATAATGTATCGTTGTCAGACCGCGCTATAGAGTTTATTATTCAAATTCTTCGTCCCGTACAAAGTCAAAGGGTACTGTAGAACCCATCTTTTTATTCTCTTCATAATGATATTCATGGGAATCTCTTGGTTATATGAAGCTATGCAAAATTTTGAGCCAGATTTATAGGCTATTTACAGCAGACAAAAAGGTTTTTTAGAAATATCAAGAGTGCTTAAAATACGAATCCTAAATTTGTTGTATCAGCATAATGGGGTCTAGTCGCCATTGAAACTTATTCAAATTTGGAACATGTGTTAAACGAGTTTCTTTATAAACAGTTTTGATTTTATACTATATTATAACTAAAGGAGTTACTAATAATCATAAGTCTCTATTCAGCTTTTGAAATTAGAACATCTGTGATTTTTAAATTCATTGCACAACAGTTCTTGATCTTTATAAACAGTTTTGGTTCTATACTATACGTAAAGGAGTTTTATAACAATCATCAGTCTATTCAGCTTTTGAAATTAGAACATCTGTATTTTTTTAAATTCATTGAAAAAGTATTCTTGCTTCTTGTACACTGGCTGAATACATTGTGTCCTTAATATTTCATAAAAAAACACGTGTACATTTTGGATATGCGATTAATATAAAGGCCTAATATACCGAACAACTCGTAAAAATCTAAAATAAGTAAGTCACAAAATGACTTTCAATAGCTGTTGATTTTAAAACCTAGGTACATTAAGACATTAGGCACATTATCTTTCCCGTATCATATGCTAAGTACCAGCAGACGCGACAGCAACCTGTTTACATAGTAAACACCATCAATTATGTATAAAATTATGTGATAGGAATTTATAAAATTGCGCTCGAAAATGTTTGAAACGTTCTTGGATGAAAATCCTTACAATTAAGTAAGTTGCTTAGCTTATTGTGAATGCTATTAGTTATTCGAAGTTGGTATTTTTTAATCTGGATTAAAGCTCCACGAATAGGGGTTAATCTTGGAGTAAAATAATTACATGGCACACCTTTTCAATTACATCCGAAGATAGTACAGATAAGAAATAAGCATTTGGAAACATAAGACGATGTATATTACATAAATATAGGTAAATCTAGGAATTTCTCTTTCTTTTCTCTAGACCAACATCTCTCTTTTTGAGTCGTAAGTAAGTTCGGTGGTAAAGTCACAAAAGTATTTTAGGACTTGTACACTATTATATATATATAATTTATTATATTAGTAAAAACGTGAATATTTAATTATTCAAGTCATTCCAATCAACGCATGTATCCAACATTCAACTGACTCAAAAAAACCAAACACGTTTAAAATTACGTTCTCAAACAATCAAAACCCCGAGCGTCACCTACACAAATAAATAAATAAAATGTTTAATAAAAATCTGTGGTTGGGCGAAACATTGAAAGTTGATCACATTTCACTCGTGCTGTACAGAGCGCAGTCAATCAATTTTACCATTGTCCATCAATAAAGCAAACTGTTACGAATTCTAGGGATGCAATTCATAAGACACTATCGGCCCGTCCTTGCTTCGCTAAAGTGTTAGCATCGTTGAACTATCATCGTTGACTTTAAAGCATTGAAATACATGTTAAAATTTCACAAGACACTTCTTGTGAGAATAACAAACATATTAGGGGCTGATTTTTAGATGGTTGGATAAAAGTTACCCTGAGGAATAATTATGATGCTGTCGCGTCAGAATGTTTGTATAAGACAGTGAGAGCAACAATTTTATTTCTCAGATAACATTTGTCTGACTATTGAAAAATAAGCCCTAAAAAAGAATATTTGGAATCGGTCTAACCGTTAGTAGTTAGGCTAAAGGAAATTGACATCACCAATTTATTTTACATTCCTTAATCAGTTATAAATTTGGAGCAAAAAAGATGATAAAAGGGAGAACAAGGTAAGAAGGTTTCATCTTCGTAACTTAACTTTGACTTTTGCATTGTTTACCTAAGTATTTACTTACCACTGATTTTATAAAAGAGTTAAAAGCCTTTGTAGGTAGCTAATAGGTTCCTATACAGTTTTTACCGGAGTTGGTACTTACCTGAAAACAAATAGAAAATTCGATTAGTACGTACAAGAAAAAACTATAGAACATAATAAAAAAACAAAACACATTGTACTTGTAATAATTATGCGTTTCTTTATAGCCAGTAGGTAATGTCTTCAACTTCATTGAAAAGCAATGAAAGTGATTGTAAGAGAATTCAGAGAAAAAATGTCTATTCAATCATTCACAAGATTTTCGCTTCAACGAGCTCCGATCTGCGCGAAATCGACCCCTACACCCGTACTCCAACATACATGTTTAATGGTAACTTAAACTGTTCCTTTGTTTTTATAAAAGCAATGGGCTGGCGTTTCTCTCGTCGAGGGTAAGGCGAGAGGGAGTATTAAACTCTTACTGATTAAAAACCTCCTCGTTCTGCTTGAGGTCGAGACCGTGCAAACCCTGGTTTGAAGACACACAGGTATATATTCCAGGGAAAATACAGGCTCCGGCAAAGAATTCGTAATGAAAACCATTGCTAAAGACTAGTTAAGTAACCTTTAAATAACGCTGAGTCATTAATAAAAAAGTAGCAAAATAATACAAAAACTCCGCTGCCTTTCATAACTTGATTCAACAAAGTGACCACAGCTCCACGCGACTGTCCGCCAATTTATATTCCTTTGTTGAATTCTATACTTTTATTATACCCGCGTACGAGTAGTACAAATGTAGCTGACATTGTAAATTGTCCACCATTTAAAGGCCATTGTACAAGTGCTATGGCTTGGAAGGCGTTTTGAACTCTAAAGGAATGAATAGTCACCTTTGTTTTTGTTCTAAATATTATCTAAATACTAAATAAAAGCATGCTTCGCTGAATCTAGTGTATAGTATAATTTAGAGGTAAGGTTACAATGGATAGATGATATTGTGTCTTTTATATCCTAAAAATTGTTGGTGACATGTGACCTATACACCATACTGGCTGTTTAATCTGGGTAGCCACGAGTGTACAAGATAAATTTGAATATAGAACATAATTTGTCCGAACTATGAACCACATAAATTCATCAGGTACTTAAATAAAACATGCCCTTAACGTAGTAAATGGAAAATTTGGCAATTAATTAAAAGGGTTTAACCTTTTCGACGAGGTTTACATTATCGTTTTTTACTCGTTCAACAATATTGCTTACTACATACAAATTAATTTCGTCCTATTTTAAACCCACATAAATCTCTTTAGTTTACATTGTATGGAGGAACATTTTTTAGGTTAAATACCAGGCTCGAAGTTCGTTTGCTTTGTCAACTTTTTTTTCATTTTCTCATATGCATCGTGCAGTTTAAAAAAGAAACACAGAGTCAAATGTTGAAGCTTTTAAATCTACGACCAAACTGTCTGATCTGATGTGTTTGAATTGTGGAATTGGATTGGCTATTATTTTGGATATTTTTTTAACCACGTTTTTCTTGTGAATATTATAAAAGAATAGTTTTGAGTTTACATTGTAGATTATGTAGAGAAAAACACATATCACTCAAAACATCGACACAAAAATAATGTTCGAAAATATTTACAATACATACATATTTCTAGAAATGTAGTCATAAAAATAATATATAACTTTTCAACTCTAAAATTTGATGAGATACCCGTACATTCTGCACATGAAGTTGCCATGGCATTAAGTACTTCATCTACGAAAAACTTAAGTAACTACATTACTAAGCCCAGCCAAAATTACGTATACCGGATTAACGATGTACCGCTTTTCCGTGATGTTGGGAGAAAGTTTCGTTATGCTAGGTTTGTGGGTAAATACCGGGGTAGTTTTATCGTTACATGGGATGATAGTGTGTGATTGTGCTCCGTCGTAAAATAGAGTTGTTCCTCAGTATATCGGCATCCTACGTGAGCAGTGCTTAATCATCATAATTCATGTGGAAGCCAGAATTAATAGAGGAGTTACTGAGGCCAGAAAATTGAATTGTCTTATTTATCTATCTATTTATCTAACTAACTTTTGTTTACGAGTTCATGAACAATAATCCGTTTTTCCTCAGCCTTGTATGAATTTTGGGTAAAACTTTTTGCTCTTTCCTATCCTTACCAAGTAACTCACATGCCAAAAAGCTTTTAACTACTATCTTTATAGAATAAGATAAATAGGAAATTATCTTGTTCTTAACACATTCAGTGCCCCCGACGCGTATGTGCGTTTCCTCGCACCCACATACGCGTCGGGGGCACTGAATGTGTTAAATGAGGCTTTTGCCATTTTTGTCATCAGTATTTCAAATAAAGAATTGGTGTTTATTGCGTACCTTCCTAAGCTGACAAAAATCTTTCAATTCCATAGTTCTCCTCTTCTAGCTATACTTTGAAATCTCGTATAGCCTATACTTTTATACTAATATTATAAAGAGGTAAAATTTGTAAGTATGTATGTAGGGGGTAATCTTTGGAACCGCTGGTCGGATTTCCAAAATCCTTTCACTGATAGATAGCTACAATGTTCCTGAGTGCTATAAGCTATAAAACATCACGCTATGACTACATGGAGCTGAGCAGCGGGTGAAACCGCGCGAGAGTGGCTAGTAAGTAAATAATTTAGAAAAGTATTCTTACAAATATGTCAGTATTAGGGAAGTCGTTAATACGCTTGTCGTGTCTGCCCTCCCTTTCTTATTGTCAAATAAGGATATTTGGCATCGATCCCTTACCTTATTAGCCAGTACTTACAATTCTTTTTTTACAATTCTGTTGTGGTATAAGGTTCATTGAACTTCGTAGAATAACCTTTACAGGGTTGTGGACTAAATTACTGAGAATGGTCTTTATTCTAAACATGTTCAGTTTATAACAAATATGAGGTACCTATTATTTTTTATTTTGTTTTCATAACGTTTGTTTCGATAACAATATTTCTATTTTTAAAATGATATTTATTCTGAAAATTACATCTGATATATTACCATTACTGGAATGTATTTTTATTCGAAATCAGATTCATTTACCAATTAATATTATTACCAGCTCTTCCCAGCAGCAAACGTAGACTATGTGTTATTTCAGACTAGAACCTATTATCTCTGTGTCCATTTTCACCAAAATCCATTCGATTATGAGCGAAAATGTACCAAATATTTATCCATAGATACATTTTTCATTTATTAGTATAGTCGGAGTATGTTCCTGCCTTTTATTACAGTTCCGTTTTGGTTTAGCATAACATCATTTTTGCTTTTAAATGTCTGTGTGCTTAAATTTATAACCTGAAACTTCTCTTAATCCATTATTATTATCAATCGTTTAAGATACAAACAACGAATTAAATAACTTAATTTAAAAAAACAACATCTCAAGATTTCAATCAAAAAACTCACTGAAACTATACTCATCCATTTTTTGTTTCATCTGAACTATCCTTTTATACAAGCAATAGACATTTGATCTAGTAGGTATATTTTTGATTCTAGTACGAGTATAGATAAATTTGGTGACTCATTAATTTCATTATTAGGTACATTCACACTGAGAATGTATTCAGTCTTCTATAATGGCCTGTCCTTATCACCATTTCAAGCTACTGGTTTCCATAACTATAATCATAAATCTTCACATGAATACAGGGCCTCATAATTATATTAACACTAATATGTGACTGTGTTAGCTACTAATAAATTAATTTTCATCCAATTATCCTGTTACGTACCTAACTTGTTCAAGTAACTAGTTTGTACGTGCAAACTTTGGGTTGATTTCTAGGATAAGCAAAGTATTAATAAAATCCTCTTTCATTATTTTTAAATTAATATCAATTTAGTTATTGATATGAGGTGTAATATTGTTTTGAATACGAGTATATCAGATATACAGATCCATTACCTATATGTATTTCAACCGGAGCTGTGGGTGCAAGTTCAGTAATATATCACGGCTCGAAGCAGGAGTAACGGTTTGGTTTTTAGTCAGTAAGAATCAGACACTCTCTCTCTCACCCATCGAGAAAGTATCCAGGATATTTTCTCTATATTCTAGCCCCAAGCAGCGCGGAAGAAGTAATTATACGACTCTAACCTCACAGATTAAGATAAAAACTCATAATTTTTATTTATTTGTCTGTTTAAGTAGTCAACAGCTTTAGCATGCAGACATAAAATAAATACAGCTTGAGAAGATACATATAAAAGAAATAGATTTCTGTCTACCCAACGGTACTTTATCCATATTTATGCCAATTATTCTCAGAAATGATGAGCCCAATGTTTTGCTAGTTGTATGTTTATATTTCCACAGATCATAAACAGGGTTCATACCTACTCCGAAAATTCCACTCACCTCAGCCATTGCACCTGTTATCGTTGCCACCAAATCTAGAGCACTTATAATCTTTTACGAGATAAAAATTAACACCTCTGATACCATACTGTTGCAGACTAAAATTACCAAAAAGGAACACTCGACAAGCACATGACGTCATTGCTTTATTTTTGCAATAAAATTAATCATTTATTGAGTATCAATTCTGTTATTTGTATATTATATAAATGTGAGCGTAATGTACACGTTTTATTTGGATGGAAGATAAAACCAAACTACAGGTATTTTTTTTAAAAAAAATCCTTGTTTTTATAAAAAAAAACATTGTGAAGTTACTTTTTATGTAATAACAAATGTGATTTAATTTTGTAAAATGGTATGGTAGGGTTGTCATATTCTAGATAAAAACCCGTAACAAAATGTAGAATAAAAAATCTTGAGACATGTGAGGTTTATAAAAAATTAAATTCAGTTAGTTAAAGATCCTGAAAATCACATTCATTTGACAATCACAGATTTTTATAGAAATGCGAATTCGCATTTGAACATTTGCTCGTATTATTATGGAACTATGTATACAAATAATAAATTGTATTTTTGATTGGCATCTCAAGTAGTTTCCGTCCACGAAAACAAATCGTTGCTAAATTAAAGTACTATAATTATGTTGTACCTACACTTTTTAATCGCGGTGACTCGGAGCTGTAAACCCTCGCTTTTAGCATGCAATTTTTTTATTTTTTTGGCATACTGTGAAGTTAAAAGTTAGGAAAAGGACTTATAGTTTCTTATTATTGTTACAAAGCATTATATTAATTGATATATGAATGGATTATAAATGTTCATTCGTTATCTGTTGGTAAGAAAAGCCTTTTCTTAGTAGGTGGGAAGTTTTTAATGCTGTGCGTGTGTTTGTTTTATGTGATAGGATGGCCAACGAGTAGATGGATTACGACGAGTTACGAGTGCGTTGCCGACCTATTGGGGATTAAGGTTTTTGGGGATTTAGCAAAACCTAGGATTGAAAGAGAGGAAGGATGAAGCCTCCAGTAGCCTCACTCACACAGTGAAACACAACGCTGTGGTTGTTTCACGCCGGTTTTCTGTGAGGTAGTGGTATCACTCTTGTAGAGCCGACCCATTTCTGCCGTACCATGTGATGGAGTTCCAACACTTGATGTTTAAAACCCAAATAAATTGAAAATTATTTATTATATATCATTCTGTTTGGTATAGAATGACCTCTTTGGTATATGATCTACTAAACTAAACGGAGCAGGTTTGACAATCAATACATTTGAAATCTTAAACGTATCGGTTATTCAGGTGTACGTTTGAAATAGGTCACTTATATACCTGTATAGCATGGTTCCGTATAACTGCACTAGTGGCTAGCAAGTAATATAATATTAATATACTAGTTATACCCCAGTAACTGAGTTTAATGAGACCAACCTCCGTGCTCTATACGATACTCATTTTCAATTTTAAAGCAGTTTTGTTGTTTGTAGTTAAGACACAGTTGTTCAGTTCCCCCGAGTGTTGTTAAAATAACTATCGTTGTTGTAGAAAATAGAGAGTATTTAACTTTTTATTGCTTTATGAAAAAAGAAGGAGGTCTTTATTTTTATTTGTATTATTAGGTTGGCTTTTGGCCACTATGTGGCTTGTTGTGCGATGATGCGACCTACAACGTCGGAGCACGCATACCCATAAGCAACTTATTCACTCGGGCAAGACCCGAATCTGGAAGATAACCATGTATATATTAGCTTAAATAAAAAGTACAATACAATAAAACTTAAGTTTCAATAACGCAATAAAAACCTATCAAACCACGACTTTCGACAAAAATACAAAGTAAACTGAAATACAAAGTAAAAATTGATAACCTCATACGAAACTTGTTTCCATTTACGAAAAGTGCTTACCTACGCAAGAAAAATACGTTGAAAAAAACTGACAAAAGGAATCACTTATTTCTCAGGGGATATGAAAAAATCTAGAAGGTTCTTAAGAAAACAAAAGATGCCTCGAAGATTGTGTAATCCCGGTAAGATTGCTTACATCGTCGCATTTGTTAGATTTGCCAAGTTTGTGTTTCGTCTTCTTTGCGCGTTGAAAAATTCTTACCATTTAAATTTGAATAAATTGCCAAAAACAATTAGAGATTTAGAAATACATAATTATAAAAAGAAATTATTTAAATTGTTAATAGACAAATGTTACTATACTCTAAAGGATTATTTGGATGATGTTATTTAATTTTGATTGAGTTTATAATTTGTGTTTATGTTTATAATTAATGCTTATAATTTTAATTGCAGCCTTGATATTATTATGTGAATTAATCTATAATCTAATTGAAAGTTTATAAAATGTTACCTTAAAATTATTGTATGTCATTATGGCGGGTCATAGCTGTGCACAATTTAAAAACCATGTAACAACTCACTGTTTACCTATGTACCACAATAAAGAATATTTGTATTTGTATTTTGAATGAGTTAAATCATTGTATCAGTCGATTGTTTTTTAAGTGCGAGGGAATAATTTATTGTTCATAGAACTTCAATTCTTCATTTCGTGTGTGCTTTAATAAATGCCGGATAATTATACAATAGAATTAGCTGATTTGTGTCGAATCGTTCCGAAACATGGGTCTCCTTCGATTGTCATTGTAAAACCCGCTGACAAAAAGAATCAACACAAACTTATTTTCGACCATTGAACTACAACCCTAACTACTCTGTCCTCAAAAAATCTATTCTATCCCACAAATTTATAGAAAAAAAAACAAGAATCAAACAGTGAATGGAACAGAGCCGATTTTAGTACAAAAGAACTATTCGTTGCGGTTAAAACAAAACAACTAGTGGACACCAGTTTAATTTAAACTACCGACACGATCGCTATCCAATTGAATGGCCACACTCACAGGAACAAAAGATTGTGTTCCAATTCCCTTCTTTATTTGAATTTTGATTGGAAAAACGGTCATGAATGTGTAAATTTAAACTCTGAACTATGTAAGATAAAAAGTTTAATTCCAAATTCAAATCATATTTTTTCTTCTAATTATATTCAAGGATGAACTTTTGCCTTTGTAGAATGGGACAGATACCACAACCGTATATTCTTTTTAAGAATAATTCTATGAGGATCTTTCAAACAAAGATTAAGATTTGACTAAGAGGACTAACTTAGAAAAACTACAACTTTTTATACAAATTCTTATTAAAGTTTTACGCAAAGCTTGTTTGGTATCAAACGTTATCTAACGACAGAGAAAATCACATTAGCATTTACAAGAAAAATAGTACACATAAAGGAGTTTCGTATTCAACATCAAAAAGTATTTTAGCCAACGTTACAAAAGAAAAAAAAGTATTGTCGACATTGTTCTGAATTCAAAATCTAAACATTTACGGTATGTAGGTCGCATGGCTAGGATTATCATAATCTTGACTACAAGCGATGGTTGGTTGGAACAAGAGATTAGGTACAATGTTGACTAAGGACTAAAATTAGTATCAGTAGGCACTGGTAGTATTTAGGCTGAGTAACCCTTTTTTTATGTAAATGTCATATTTCTAGTGGAGTTTCAATAAAAATTAATTTAAAAAAATGTCAGTTTAGTTTTCTAGTTGAGCAGGAGGTCCAGTAGGTTGAAGCGCCAGTTCTTTATGCGTTGGATTAGAAACTTGCGCAGAACTTATGTGATAATATACAAGTTACAAATACTTTCTCAAACTATTCAGACCCCAGTGATATTCGATGAAGAATGGTGTTTAATTTATGAGTAATTAATCTTTAATACACTTTGAGCAAGCGTGGTGATTAATGCTCATAACTTCTCTGTATAAGAAGAGGCTTTTGCTCAACACGGAGCATATATGCTTATAACGAAGAAAAGGTACAAACGAATTTGAAATACGAATGAATAATGTTTGAACGCAAAAAAACACTAAAATAACTCAATGAAATTTGATAAAGATATGTACAGGCATATACATATATACCTACGATGTATACATAGCCTGGCCTTACAGAAACCTTTTCCTAGTAAACGTAAAGCTAAATTATTTAACAAACATTGTTTTAGTGTGACACAACACGTGAATAAACTATGAAGGCAGTAGAACCTACCGAAAATTAATTTCAGTCCATGAAGTTGGTGTAATTTTCAGTTGAATGGCTTTCAAACTAGAAAATATGGTTGTGAGGATATTCCGGGCTAGTGCCCACAACTCAACAGTATGGGTATGTAGTGATTACATTAAATTTTAAACGCTACCTCGTTATTTTGGCACTTTAAGTTTTATGGTAACATCCTGTGTTTAAAATTGTGTGTGTTTTTAGTTAGGTAGTTTGGTCAGATCCCGCAAGGAACAACTCTTAATGTGATCTATATATAAGATATAGAATGAAAATCATATAATGGGTCAATGGGGCAATGTTTTAAAAAACAATGATATATAAACGTGACATCTGCAAGATTTAATTGTATTCCAAACTTTGTAGATATGGGGAAGCAAGAAGTGCAGCGTATGAAAATTTCATAGAAAAGTTAGCAAATGAACTTTAAAATCAAAATGAACTTTAAACCAAAAAAATACTTTATTTTAGGTGAACTTCTTACCGAAAACAAGTTGGAAGTACGTTCTAAAAGCGCTTCTTCTGAATTTGTTAAGTCTCGTAGTGACCTTTTAGTTTCTTACTTAAAAGTAACTATAAGACTTATGTTTTATGAGGAGACAGTTGATACAAAATTACCATCGGACATGCATATTCCGTAATTAAAGAATTTTTAATACTTATCCATAATATAATAACCACAACAAAAGTCAATCAAATATAATATTTATTAAATACTGTAAACCAATATTTGTGGATAACGAGCTAATTAATTATTATAAAATTGAAACCTTGACGATTTCCAGTTTAATATTTAATTATATTTGGAGTAATTAATATCAATCACGGTTTTTCATACTGATGAAGAATTTCATTATTAAAATTATAAAATTGTAATAGTAAATTCATTAAGCAAGTGTTTATGTTTGTTTTACCACAAAAAAGTTGTTTATATATAATTAACTAGCTTTTGCCCGCGTCTCCGTTCGCGTGGAATAGTGACTTCCGGCAAAATTTTGGTATAAAAACTATCACCTGTCCTCTCTCGGGTTCCAAACTATGTCTGTACCAAATTTCACAGAAATTGATCCAGTAATTTAGGCGTGCAGAAAAGACAGACAGACAGAGTTACTTTCGCATTTATAATAATAGTTTGGATCACAACATGTTGATTTTTCCCCACTCAATAATTTGATTGCCAGTGTTTTTTTTTCAGTATTGGTTTTATCGAGTAAAACATTTTCCAATATAACTTAATAACATTTTTTGAGAATCAACTCATTCAGGGAAATTTCATGCTACAGGTAAATAAAATTTTTGTTTTTACATTATTTTTATGAACAGAAATTAAGTTATTTTTGTATAGGTAGTAATTTTTTTTCAATTTTATTGTAAACAGCGACTTAATCACGTGATTAAAAGAAGTATAATTATGTGATTTTTAGGTAGCACGGGAGGTAATAAACTTTTTCTTATAAGTATATCGTCAATGGACATTTAATTTTATTATTCATTCTCTTAGTATTGAAAAAATAAAATCATAATAAATGATTGAGATGACATATTGTTACAAAAAAGTAATAACTGATAATTATTATGATTTTGTATGTATTCCTTCCTTGTATTATTCTTAAATGTACCTTATAAATAGTGTTTGTTAAAAACTTACAGAATAAGTAAAATTGTTCCTTAGTTCAAAGAAATTTAATACTGTATGGGTATGCTGTAGCTCATCTTAAAAATGAAATAATTTATATTCTGTTCTATATTCTAATTAACTAAGGAAAGCTCTACTAGTTTCAAGTCACAGTGGAACCCTTATTCATGTGCAGCGCGGACGTCGACGTCGACGCCGTGCAGCCGCCGATTATTTCAAATAATTTTAAAAGTAGGTCTCTTATTATAGTATTGTAATGTTCTATTACTTTAATATAATTAAAATTGCTACATAAGTAACTACGATGTATGAGTCAATACTGTAAATAAATACTCCACGTGTATATAAGTGCTAGGTTAAAGATCATTAATGTCGACAGACATTTTATCCACTAATTATTTTCGGGTGCTACATTTATTCATAAGTGATAGCGATTTTCAATAGCGATGTATGATGGTGTGAGATTGCAACGTTAAAGGCGATACTTTTCAGCCAAGTAACGTTTTTGTGAGATATAAAACTGTCTTAAATATCGTCTCACGTCTTACTATTCATAATCATCCTATAAATGTTGTTAAACAAGGCCTCTTCCTAAACGAAGAAGGTTTGAGCTTTATTAACCAACCTCATTTGTTTGAGGTTGGCGATTTCAAAATTATAATAAGAATTTATAAGTTACGGTTTCTTCATAATATTTTCCTTCAATTATCAGGGCAAGGAACGCGTTGATTTTTAGTCAGTAATTGTCTGAAGCTCTCTCGCCCCACCTAGTGCGGCAAAAAGAATTTGATAATTTCCCTCAAAAAAAAAATGACAACCTATTCTAAGAAAATTATATCAAAATTTTCGGTTAGCAACACGTCATCAGTTGACTGAGAAAATAGCCTTTTCCAGCAATAAAAATATTTAAATGTTAATGGTAGATTACATGAGCGAGTGAGCAACTGTTGCCGCGTTGTGTCCTGACCTTTATATTTTAATGCCGTCGATAAAATTAGGGAAATTGCCTTTTCGCCGTAACACTCGCATTATTTCAAACTTAATAATATAACGACTTTATTAATAAGTAGATAAATACTATGTATTTGTATGTTTATTTATGTAAATTCTTGACTAAGTATTGTATAGCAATTAAAACTTGGTAATTTTGTGTTAATAACTCTATGTTGAGTACAATATGATTGTTTTTTAAATAGCACAGTGTGCTGAGTTTGAGTTGTACTGGTATACAACTAGCGGCTATAATTTTGATTTTCATAAACGTGTATTTAGTAGAGTAACAACATTGTTTGTCTTATAGAGCAGGAGAAGGAACGGGTTGGATTTTAGTCAGTAAGAGTCGGACGCCTACTTTCGCCCTACTTAGAGCGAAGGAAGTCATTTTTTGTGATAGGTCGGCAAACGAGCTAGCGAATTAACTGATGCGGCAACGACGGAGGAGAAACGAGTGCATTGCCGACCTTTTGGAGATTAGGGATTTGGAGATTTTGGGAATTATTTGGGATTGGGGGAGGGTAAGGATTGGACCTCCGGTAACCTCACTCACAGGGTGAAACACAACGCTGTGGTTGTTTCACGCCGGTTTTTTGTGAGGCAGTCATATGATGACTTTGCCCCTAAAAAAATTACATATTTATAAAATCTTAGTTCTTCGCGGTAGTGAGAGATGCGCTGGATCGAAACCGATGGAGGCGGATCATCCGCTCCAGATGTTACCCCGATGCTGACCACGATCCTCAGACATGAGGGACTGACTGTATAATAAAAAAACCTTAAGTAATTCTTGGAATGAATTTATAAACTGTACGGAATATAGACAGAGGAACTGCAGTTGAAAGTTATAACAGTGGTAATATTGTTTGCAACTTTAACCCAAGTACTTTATCTTGTAGCATCTTAGCAATAAAATTAAATTAAAACATTTTCTAACTTCATCTTCCACGTCATATTATAAAAGGGTTTTAAGGAAGTCGCTCTAACAAACACGGTTTTGCTGTTCTAGTTTCTGGATTAAATTATTTTGTGATTTTCGTTGAAGGATTAGGTAGTGGTGTAAAATAAATTTTCATATTAAGATGTGAAATATTATGAAAGAGGTAAAATTTGTGAGTTTGTATGTAGGGGGTAATCTTTGGAACCGCTGGTCGGATTTATACAATTTTTTCACTGATAGATAGCTACAATATTCCTGAGTGCTATATGCTATAAAACATCACGCTACAATTAAATGGAGCCGAGCAGCGGGTGAAACCGCGCGAGACTAGCTAATATATAAATGTTATGTAGTAGTCACCTTCCGTCTGTTTTGGATAAAGCGAGTGCATATAACTCAGGAAAAGTCAAATGTGACTCGTTCTGTGTTATATGTACCAATGGGTACTTGCCAGGTTTCGAACATGCACCCTCATCATGTATGAAGAAAGGGGGCGCCTTATCCTCCAGGCCATGACGTCAATTTTTAGTGGCGAATTTTCCTTCAACAATTTTTAAATACGTCCATAATTCTATCATTTCTTTTTTATTGTATCCCTTAAGTTCATATTGAATCCGTTTTTAGGGCCACGTCTTTTTATTGTTACCAACCAAATGAAACCTAGCTCAGACCCAAGCCTGAGGCTATACTTACATGACCTTTAGGATCACGTCCTATTCAAATTACTTTTAAAAATCAGTAATATAGTTGATGTTTGGGAAAAGTAAGTATCATGATTATGTTGAGGAAAAAGACAGCATTATTCAAAATATTATTAGACACAGATTATTTTAAAAATTGAAAATAAAGACTTTCTCGCTTGAATTAACTAAGAAAAGCTCAACTAGTTTCAAATAACACCAGGACTCTTAGTCATGAGTAAGTGTCCCAGCTAATTTACGTAATAGTAGGTCGTTATTTAAAAAAAATGAAGTATTTCTCAAAATAGTTTCTATTCAAATCGCATTATTTGAAGTTACAAAAGAGGACTTTTGTCTAGAATTCCGCTATTGACAAAATTTTTGATATATTTTGCAATTGTTCTATTTCACAGTTAAAATAAAGTTATCATTTAGAATTATCTACGAGTGACGCGTCACTTATAATAGAACTAAATCCAGAAATCTTTGACTACCAACATATATTAAAAAATAGGATTTACTTTTTTCTGTACTGTTATCTCAATAGAGAATAGTTTTAATCGTCTGCTCATTTGCCTCCAATTAGATAAAGCAAAAAGAAATTCACATATTAACATGTAAGTTAATAATGGCATTCTACGCCGTGGAACGCTGCGTAATAGAAAACGCATTGTACCAGTTTCCGTACGCGGATAATGACGTCATTATTTGTGACGTCATGAGCACGCCCGTAAACTCATGGGTTACATTAAAAAGCGGTTAAAGGACAAAGTTATATTTAAACTCTCACGTGCCATTCTTGTTAAACAATTTTAGCTGAAATTATGAACAGACTGAAAGGAGAAAATGTCGAGTTCTTTGCATTTTCTTGAATGGAATTTTTATTTTGGTGCAAGCAAAAAGCCTTTATTTGTTTATTTTGTATTTTAGACTTTGACTAATGTTTTGCTATGAATATTATTATTATTTATTTAGTAAGTATTTCTTGGTAAATTTCGTTCTGAAATCAATGGCAAAGGTTTGGTTTCATTGGGTAACAATTAAATGACTCAACAAAAAACGAAAGAGACCCTTACTTCCATACTCAGATGGCGGTAAGAGTCTGTTCCTACACTTTAGTGGTATAGTCCATAAACATTATTTTGTTCCATATTCAAATACATACATTATGTATATCTGGCTGAAAATTGTTTATCCAGATATTATGAAACAGAACTTTGTTTGGGGAGTCTAAAAATTGGTTTTAATATAGTGAAGTCCATATTTATGTAACCAGAAGAAGTTGAGTAAGTGAGTGTTTGATATAATTAAAGCCATTGAAGCCATTTTTTAACTATACAAAACTACGGAAATAAGAAAAAACTTTTTTCTTTAGATATTGAATCTCATAGTTATACCTATACAACAACATGTTTTTTGGTACCTCATGACTCCAGGGTTATTATTCTCTAGGTAAACATAGTATTAAAATTCCTAGAATTGATTATCAAAAATGCATGTATAAATCATACGTATTTAAAATACTTAAATGTATATTTATAGTCATATTTTACGTACGTATTTTGTATAATAACGAAATAAATTACGATTGAAATATAACTAAAATGCCATTCTTTGATAATTATGTTCTCAATAATAACTACTACACAAATTAGTACGTAAAGCTGCAAAAGCAACATAGAAAGCAAATAATTTTATATTTAAACAGAAGTATACCTCAGACTTCCAACATTTTTCTAATTTTATAAGAAATACGTATATAATATATTTTTTTAATCTTTATTTTATAATTATTATATAATTTATGTATGTACCAAACATATAATTATGCTTGATAAGGTACTGTTACATACAGCCGGTGCTTGTATACTAAAGACCATTACGCATAACATTATTGTTGCTAATGTTTTTGCCAAGGTTACACGAGGTCAAAGTTGACACTGTTAAGTAGTAGTTGATTTTCCAAGACACTTTTTTTTTTAAATAAGAAAATATTATTATTGTGATTTGTAAAATTGATATCAACATACTCTTATTCTCTAATGTTGCAGTATTATGCGAGTAGATTGGCATAACAGAACTACTGCATACGTTATTTGCCATGATCATCAAATTAATTCTTCAGTTTTGGATGAGGTATAAGGGCGTGTCAGACTCTTACTGACTAAAAACCACCGTTCCCGCACTGCTCCAAGCTTAGATGCTGTATGCTTTTAGTAATAAACCACAGTCCTGGCCTGGGTCCTGTCTGTAGCGGTCTGAAGACTGCATGAGGTGCAAAATGATAGTTACGTTAGTATTTTTTTTAATTTCTTCAAGATTTTTATAAGAATATGCGATTTCAAAATAGGAATAGTTTCTTTTTATGTTTTTTAATCGTGACTTGTAACTGTACGTTATCCTATAATGAAAATACGAATAGTAATAAATAATAAATAAATAAACTTTATTGTACACCAAAGGAGTTGACATGCATAGTACAAAATGAGTGGATCCAAAGTACGAAGTATATCAATCTATACTTTATTATCTCAATAACAAAATACCGGGTTCAAGTTTCGTTCACCTGTCAATAGAGTTCAAAGAACTTTGAACAATATTTTCAACTTCTAAATTTGAATGATATTATCAGTAAACCAAATGTAATTATCATTATCAAGAGAGGCATGTCAATAACCCAAGCCATAAACAACACAATCGTGGCAATAAGGGCTCTCGATCGATGGTGATGTTGAACAAATTACTTTTCGCGCCAAATTGTCGCCTTGCGCTTAAGGATGGGAACATATTCATAAGACATCGCGATTTATTTTATTTTATTTTATTTATACTTCATGCACAATTTGTATGTACATAAGGCGGACTTAATGCATTGAGCATTCTCTACCAGTCGACCTTTGGGTGATGCAGAGAATCCAGTAGTGGTTGCAAGAAGCAAGCGAAATAGAGTAGTATAACATAGGTTTATATAAACATACATAAAGTACATAGAACTATACTTAT
The DNA here is from genome assembly GCA_902829305.4 of Spodoptera exigua. NCBI lineage: Eukaryota > Metazoa > Arthropoda > Insecta > Lepidoptera > Noctuidae > Spodoptera > Spodoptera exigua. The sequence continues at coordinate 11,744,247 of LR824619.2, read as the reverse complement.
ATACATATATTTATAAAACACATACTACTTAATATATTTACACATATAAACACATACATACATATATATACATAAATGTAGTCATGATCACGATGACTCCCCAACCCTCCCCAGAAGAAGCTCCCGAACTCTCTGTTTGAATGTCAGTATAATTTAGAATGTATGATTACGTTTATGTGATTTACAACATTAAAAAAAGAACGAAACACATACTAACTTACACATTTTAAGAGACAAAACGTGTACAGTCTAAATAATCTTACGGCGACGTTAAAAACGATAATATAAGCTACACTAAAGAAAGGTCCTTACCTAGGCTTATTCAGTATTTAGTTTATAAATATCAAAATAATAATTTATGTACCTTTTTCATTAGGTATTTGTAAACCAAATTATTACATAATACAGAGTATTATTATAGGCCCACCATTTTGAATATAATACTTTAATTACTAGTGGTATTCAGTTAAAATTGTGTAATAAGTAAGTACCTACTAAAAATATCTTAGTAGCTTCTTCTAGAATTATTTAATAAATTGTAGATAGAACGCTTATTTTGTGGTTATTTATAGGACTGATAAGTGATAATACATTTTGTTTCCCTAAAATATTAGTATATAAGGCTTTAAATTATGTTATAAATCATGTTAAAAGCTAACTTCCTTATCATTTCGATTGATTAAGAAGTAATTATTAAACATCTACTGCGATGTGAAAAGAAAATCCTTAGATCGAAGTAACAAATTCTGAAACTTAAAATAGGGCAAAAACTAAATAATTCAACAGTTTCACGTTCGTTCCTAGACATTTCGAAAATGAAATAAATTATACTTGAATATTTACATACCTACCTACCTATTTATTGTTAAATTATTTCACTCTGTAGCGGCTTTGAATGTGGATTAGGGAATTTTCGAGAACTTATTGCCTTAATTTGTCAATTTGCAAATGGTTGTGGCTTGTCAAATTGAGAAAAGGACAAATTGTCGTCTATTTATCCGCGTACAACGACATACTTAGCTGGTGTTACAATGCCAAGTAGAATGAAATAAACACAAAGTCGCTTTCTCTGTCCCTATATTTCTATGTAAACTTAAATCTTTGAAACTACGGGACGGATTTTGATGCGCATTTTTTACTAGATAGAGTTATTGAAGAAGAATGTTTATATGTATAATTACATCCATTACATATTGGAGAAAATTTGTGTCAGCGTTACACTCGGCAAAGCGGAGCGCTAGTTTCAAAAAAAGCACAGAAGAACGTAGTATAATTTAGATTGAGTTATGAATATTATTCTAACTTTCCTAATAAGCTGTTTAAAAGTTCTGTATTACAAGCAAAGGTATATTTATTGGTATTCTTTGTATTTAGTTTAAATCCAAGTAATTGTATACCTCATATATCAATTATTTAGCAAGAATCTGAACTTTCTCTTAATAATAAACAATGGTGTCCAGTTTCGAGGGACGATTAGATGTATTTGTATCTACGTCATGCCCATTTAGTTTAAGCCGAAACAATGGAAAACTTTGAAATACGGTCCTCTATTCAAAATCACGTTAAGACAATGTTAGTAGGTACTATTCACTTCAACGACTGAAAGACTATCAAAATATGGTATAAGAGATGATTGTTATCTGGTGTTGCTCCAACCCAGGCCGCGGTGCTTGCACTTATATCCTCAGCCAGGGCATGATTCAGATCCATTCATATTTATATGTTTCTTTCCTCAAAATACTACTACAAGATGAACTTGCATGGATCTCCCAGTTTAGACCATTATGGATATTATGGACATCCGCAACAGCAGTCTCAAGTGCGTTACCTATCTTTTAAGGGGGTATAGTATAAGAGTTCTAAGATGACGAAGAGTTCCACGTTCAAACTCTTATACATAGCACATTGGGCCACCGGTAACCTCATTTACACAGCGGTTTTCTGTGAAGTAAATATAATTAAAGAGCAATTTTATGTTTCCTATCCTAAGTATACAGAATATGCTTTAGATAAACATGTAGGTTTTAATTCTTAGTTAGGAACAAAACTAGGTCAATGGATGCAATTGATGGGGAGTCGAACAACTAAAATTAGTGCCAAATTGTTACCGCCTCGTGTTACAAATTCTCGCTGTCGCGTCACCCGTATTCGGGAACTAGAACAATGTTCGAACTAATGAAGTACCATTTTTCAATTGACTTTCAACTTTATCAATTAAGTACTCTTTTGAGAAGTATTTCGGTTCTTTTTTGTGTGAGCAGAACATTTATCTAGGTATGATAAAAGAAGTTAGTTGATTGGATCTTGTATATCTATGTTTTAACAAAAAAAATGATCGATTTTATTACCGATAATAGATGACCTACCCGAAGGAAAGTAATCGGGGCCGCCCAATGACATCCGTAACAACAGGATAGTTGCAAGTGCGCTGCCGGCCTTTTGGGGTTTTGGAGTTTTAGGGATTGAGATAGGAATGAAGGAGGGTAAGGATTGGGCCTCAGGTAACATGTTGTTTAACGGCGTTTTTCGGTGAGGCCGTGGTATCCGCCATGCCGCCCTCTCAAAAAAATCGCAATAAAAAAAAACATTTTATTGGAATTTTTGTTGACTACGCTCCTTGAGTTTAGTACGTAAAAAATTCCTTGATATTTCGTCTTCCAAGTCGTAATAATCGGCAGTACATAAATTAAAGTTATTTTCGTAGCGGAATCTGTGTGTAGATTATAATTTAGTTTGTTTATGATTGATGTCCGTTGCCGTCGCGGAGTTAAATTGGTTATGAATTCAAGCATGAAGGTTGCCGGAAAAACAAACTTCTTGCTTCGATCAAAGGTGGACAGTGTCGTAAAATTATTTTTATTGCGACACAATTTTCGTGTAAATTATTTGTTTGTCTACCGTGAGTTTTTGATCAAGAATTATTAATGTGACTATTTTAGTTATAGTCATTTCCGTCTTAGTGTCACAAGCATCTTTAAGTACTTTCTAGATCAGTAGGTTAATTGCAACCTACATGCAACTGTAGTGGTATGATTTATGAAAAAATATATCCCGAAATAAAAGTCAGCTGTTTTTATTTTATTTTAATATCTTTATATGTATAACACCGGATTTTTTATTGCTTAGACGTTTCTCATAGTTCTCTAAACTATATGCATCTACTATTACTTCTGCTAGTCATCTATACTATCTATACTTAATATTATAAATGTGAAAGTAATTCTCCCTGTCTGTCTTTTCTTCACGCTTAAACTACTGAACTGATTTCTGTGAAATTTTGTACAGACATAGTTTGGAACTCGAAAAAAGACAAAGCATAGTTTATATACCAAAAATCTGCAGGAACTCACTTTTCCAAGCGAACGGAGTCGCGGGCAAAAGTTAGTTCATTAAAGTACCTATATAAATATAAAGAGCATTTTGAACTTATTATATTTGCACTCTTTTGCTTTATCTACAGTATAAAATCTCGCTTGTTTAAAATTCTAACAGAAATACATTCTTATGTGCCAATTTCCATCTCAACATAAAAATATGAGGCGCGCAAATGTGAAATATGTTTGCTATAAAGTCAAAGTCAAAGTCAAAATTATTTGTTCCTACTAAACCATTAACACGTACTTTTGAAGCGTCAAAATAGAATATATCTGTCAGTCTGTTCGTCAGTGAAGCTAGGTGCTCACCTACGTTATATAATAATAAGCAACAACATAAATTCCTTGGAACATTCTACCGAAACTATTTTTGTAAGATGACTGCATAATGAAAAAATATATGCAGTACATTTTTGTAGCTAGAAAATATATGTAATTGTTTTTTTAACATGCATTTTCTGTAGTTTTCAGGTAAGTGCTAGGCTTTTGGGTCTAAATCCGTTTAGTTTGTCTAATGTCTTAACGTTATTGCATACTGGGAGTAACAAGGCCTAATAAGTATGTCCCCTTCAAATGATAAGCGGTCGCCGTCGACGAGTCCAAGCGCAATAATGTACCACGATTCCGGTCCTGAGATGGAAAGAGAGGTTTATAGTCAGTAAGTGACTGACGCTTCTTTTCACCACCAAATAAGAAAACTCTAATGTAGGGATTACAACACCATAGGGTCATACAAGATTGCTTAATTGCATCTTTTCCAGGACTGAGGATGCCCTAATTGTAATATTTTGTTGTTGATTTTCCCTTTGGTTAATATAGCACCTTGTGGTGAGCAATGATACTCTCTGTGATGAAGCATGTTACCTGAGGTAAAACCTATTTACTCTATCCTTGAGTCCTTACGGGTGTAAGGACTCAAGGATAGAATCCTTGTCCCCAAAATGCACACTTGAACTCCTCCGGTATTGCAACCGCCCAATGGGTGGGTGTCCATGGGCAGTTTGCGATTTGGTACGGTTTCCGATAGCTTACCATCAGGAAATCTGTTTGCGGACAGTATATCTTCAATGTAGCGGTGACGTTTTGCCGATTGTATGGTAGTATGACGTTGCAAGGGATTAGGGAATCAATTTAAGAACTCCTTCTTAATTTAAAACCAAATAACCACAATATAGGTTTGTTTACATTTTGGGTAACAACATTCGGGCGAAGGAGCGTGAAGTCATGTTAAGCAGTTAAGTCATTTAGTTATCATAACGAGCTTGAACATCAACGTTTCTGTTCTCAAGTTTTAATTAACAAGTAAATGAATGTTGTGATAAGCTCTTTACGGAACATTTACTATATGTACATGTTTTGTAGCTTATGTATGTAAATACTACAATGTTTTGACTTTACGTGACGCCTACGTACTGAATGTCTGTGAGTTTTTAAGTTCTTTTAGACCTGCTTTTCAAATAACTAATAATAAAAAATAACGTATTTTGATTCGATTTCATTCCTAAAACTGTAAAAGAATTACATGAATTAAAATAATATTTCCAAACATACAAGAAGTTCTTTGTAAAAGTATGGGATACAGTAAATAAAACTGTTCTGTTTATCAAAAAATGCCTTCTAATATCCTACAAAATAATAAAATAAAAACGAAAAACACGGTATTGAATATGTGTATAAAAACCGACCAACAATCGAAATTCAAAAAACGAATTTCTATATTTCGCTCTCTGCGCCCGCTCTCGCTTTCGCTTCCTCTATCTATACTAAATTTCATCCTAACGCAGCGGGTGTATGAGGTAATGGATCCGCAAATAATGTGTTGGAACATGTCAATAAAGAAATCGTGTGATTTGCTGTGATACAAAACACACAATATTAATGTGTTTATTTGTTAGATATTGATAGATTGTGCTTATATAGGTCAAAGAACTATTTTTCTTTCACAATCAAGGAAAGAATCAATGTTACTTAAGACAGAAGTCAACTGATATTTTCATAACAAGAAGAAGGTTTTAGACTATTACTTATTTACTGCTATGCACATCATATTATTATATCACGTTGTGATATAAGTAAATTATTTATAAATACACCACTATTATAATATCACCATGAACCTTAATTTCTTCCACCACAGACGGGGCCCTATAGGGCTGATGTTCAGCCGGGGTTGCGGGGTAAGCGCAATGAGGCACCGACCGACCTCGGCCCAGAGCAGGAGAAGGAACAGGGGGGATTTAAGTCAGTAAGAGTCTGGCCCTGGGCGGGCGAAGTCATTTGATGATTTTCCCCTCACCAAAAAAAACCTTAATTTCTTATGCTGAACAATGGACCACCAATAACTTCCAAAGCGGCTGGTTGCCCGATAATTTTTCTTACTAATATTATAAATGTGAAAGTTATGATGTTTGGATGTATGTTACTCAATCACGCCAAAACGGCTGGACGGATCTGGGTGAAGTTTGGTACAGGTATAAGACACACTCCTGAATAGGACATATGCCACTTTTTGTCAATATACCACGCGGGTTAAGATTTGGCAAAATTACACATTTTTCTATTCATTTTTCTTTTTAACTAACTTCAAAAAAAGGAGGAGGTTCTCAATTCGATTGTATAGAAGAAGAATATTAGTACCATTTAGCAAAGCCGGAAAATGAAATATTTTAAGTGTCCAAAATGTCAAGTATGCCTGGTGACAGTCAGACATACAGACAGAAATACATAATACAAACATAGACGGACAGAAAAACTGTAAGTTTGCGTAGCCCTAAAAAATAAAAATTGTTCGTTAAATTGATGTAATCTTGGTTATTAAGCGTTGCTTTTGCAGTTTATAGCCTATTTATAATAAAATATTAATAGCTGTTTCAAAGTACTTTATGTTTAAAACAAGCGAAGCAATTACTTTCATAATGAGGTCAAATGTGCACTAAATTTCTGTTAAGCTCTGTTATAAATTGTATCTTGTTATCAACTACATCTTTTTATTTAGAGAATTCATATGTAGTATCATCATCATCATCATCATTAGCCTGATGTCGTCCACTGCTGGATATAGGCCTCCCCGATTGCACGCCACTGAGCTCGATGTTCAGCTCTTCTCATCCGACCACTGCCAGCCACCCTGCGGATGTCGTCAGTCCACCTAGCTGGAGAGCACCCTACACTACGTTTGCCTAGACGTGGTCTCTACTCTAAAACTCATAAAAGTATAGTAAGTAATAATTAGTAAAGTTCCTGACTGGACTCAATCTAATCCTTAGATCCTCATTTCCAATACCAAAATTTCCAACATTTCGGCAAAGCCTTTTGTGCTTTTCGGCAGTGCCGATTGCTCACTACCACCATTTGCTCGTCTGCCGACCTATTGTACGTATCCTTTTAAAGAACCATTCAATCGGACCAAACAGTTCCTGATAATTATAAGAACAGAAATGCTTTTAAGAACAGTTTCAAATGAAATAGGACACAAACCGACTATTACTCCTACCTAATGCATTATAAGGTGTCACTGTTTTTATGAAAGTATATACGTATATGAAGGTGGTGTGACGATCTGATCATGTTCGCGGGGCAAACTTGGCTGGAGATCGCTCTAGACAGAGAAGTTTGGAAGGAACACTACTGGGAAAGGGGAGGCCTTTGCCCAGCAGTGGGACACACAATAGGCTATAAAAATATATGGATCAGTTGTTGTTAAAATTTATTTAGAATTCACGCCTAAGTCAAATTTTTATGGGATATTTCGGCAAACGAGCAGACGGATCACCAGCGCCACCCGTGGGTACCAGTAACATCAAAATGCGTGGCGGTCTTTTGGGGGTTGCCAGGGATTTAAGGACAGGAGACATAAGAGGAAGGACAGGGCTGCCACTAACATTTTATCCGAATATTGAGATACCTAAATAGGGTTCTAGTTCTAATTTTGATTTAAGTGAACAAGGAATAAAATTTAAAAGTCATATCGAAAACTATCAACTATGTATTTGAACTGTTTTCAAAGAGTTTTTCAAGACCTTGAACTTTAATGATATTGGTAGCCTTGACTTTGATATATTGAAACATTGTAATTTAACAACAAGAATAAATTGTCTGTATTGTGATAAGGTAGATATTTCAGTGCCATTTAACAATTATAATTTATCCATGGTTTATTTAGTTCGCCACACATTGGCACGTTATTTCATTTATAATGGGACAAACTACTATGTATTCAAGTACGCTATGTTTAAAATGATTAGATTTGAAACAGTTTTTTGTCGTATTACAATGTTGGCCGATAGTATTTAGTCAAATTAGATCATTTAAGTACTTGACTGAACTTGTTTTACTAGGTTTTTTTCATAGTTACTAGTTTTTTCCAAGAAACTTTTTACATACAAATTTGATGGGAATCGTTTGAGCAGTTTCCGAGATCCTGTTTATATTTCATGTGTTTGTTTTAATTAAATTACTTCTTGTGTCCTGGTTGGGGCGTGTGGGAGTGTCAGACTCTTCCTAACTAAAGATCAACCATTCCTTCTCTTGATAAACTAATGTTATTATCAACATCATAAGTCATTAAGAAGTTGCCAATTACTATTTTAAACTTCAGTCCGGTTGTTTGTTTGCATTATCTTTTATTACTTTGTACTTATACATATATAAAGAGCAAGCACACGTGAATGCACTGATTGCACTCGCTTGAAATCACAAACTCTTAATTAGAAACTGTCGTGAATGCACGAAGATAAACATTGGATGAATCGGCGCTGAAATAATGTCTCGTTGGATAGCAGGAAAATTATTTCAACTTGTTGCGTGTATATATTAAATGAGTTTGTGATATCCTAGTATCCTACTAGGTAATATTATAAATTATGTTAAAGTTTGTGAGAATGTATAGATATTCTGATTGTTATTGCTGTTTCACGCAAAAACGGCTGCACTGATTTGGTTATGAAATATGTTGATAGATGATAAATAAATTAACACATAGGCTGCTTTTTATCAACATACCACGCAGGTGGACCCAGGGCGGAAGCTATTAGTAGTAGTATTCACATAAAATTCGAAAGTCTCTTGTATATTATAATATCTATCTGTTTCAAGTAATGTTTTCAAATAACTCTATTTTTACTGTGAACTCATAAATAAATGCCATTATTTTTGTTAGATTAGTATCCGTAAAACTATTAAAACACAAGAAAAGTTCGCGAAAATTAATTTTCTTGATGTCAGCTTTCGTTGGCTCTGGAACGGGACAAAATTGGCTGGGTGTTCTGACATATTTATTTTGCCAAGAATAAGATTTTTTTACTTTTAGCTTAAGTCAGAAATAAGTGCAGATTAATTTATTATGATCGAATTTCAAATGACACTGTATTTTATTATTGGGATATACCCGGTATGTATATTAAATCAGTGTAGTCTAAAATATACAGTAGGTACTATTTATAATACAGTTTTATTGAACAATATGGTTTTTTTTTGAAAACATTTACAAACATGTCGTATTGTTTTTTTTAATATTAACTATCGTAAACGGAATGCGAAGCGCAATCGTGACCTGAAACTAGTACTACTGCGGCGCACACGCTGCTCATGAGGAAGAACCCCTCTGTGGTTCGAAACTAGTAGAGCTTTTCCCAGTATATACACGTGAGTAACCCGCGATTTTAGTTAATTTAGTATGTCTCACGATAGTTATTATAAAAACAAAGGTTTTGTTGCTATATCTTTCAAAAACTTCTTAAGTGTAACAAGAAAACTACATACTTTTCCAAGAAACTCCAAATCACTAAAGTATTTTCCGAAACCCATCTGTTGACGGGACACGTGGCAAATAAGACGGATCGCAGATGTAGCCAAAAAGTTATTTAGTGACAAGGGACAGATTTAACCTATAGAATAAATTGAAAACTTTCTAAAGATAATGGAAATTAAAACTTGATGTTCTAAGAGTCAGCTGGCGTTATTAGTTTAAAACTAGTCAGTCTATTTTGCTGACTTTGAAATCCCTTAAATTTGTCGCTAGAGGCGCTGGTATCGATTTTGGAAGGTTATTAAGAATAGTAAAGTGATTGTCGTAAGATTGAAAATGTGTTCTTGGTGACCAAAATGACCACCAACCAGTCCTGATGCATGCTATGTAGTAGCGGGTCCAAAAGCTAGCGAGTACCTACTTAGGTGAATATTGCCTAGTTTCATTTACTTTCTAATATTATTTAGGTACCACTTTCCAATACTATTTAGGTATATCGTGAAGTACATAGGAACACTTCAGCCCGCCGACTTCAGCAGACGTGATGTTCAAAGCTTATTCCTTCTCCGTATGAGTAAGCACTCATAGACTAATAATGTAAATAATAGATTCGTGCAATGATCATGTCGAAACTTTTTCGTCACCATTGTGAGTACTTAGCGCAATCCGTTTAGTTTCATGACAAAAGTAACAATCCCATAAAATAATTATCAAGTCTACACTAACATATACATAAACATATAAAATATAAAACTTTCTTTCTTTAGACTGTAACAAAATAAATGGCCAGGACCAAAATGAAACGTTGAGTATCGTTTATACTGTTTATGGTTCACTTGCAATTATCCCTTGACCCATATTTGATTATCTGTGGAAAATGCCGATCGTTACATTTTGTTCCTTTTTTGAACTTCTAATTTAATTCCTGCTTTGAAATAAAACGTGTAAAAACGTTTTTGTGTGTTGTCCGTGTGATTATATTACCTGGTATTAATCAAATTATTTTTGGGAGATTTATTTTGTATTATTGAACATCGATCGTTTAAGTAAGCATAAATGATTAATACGAGGTACTGTTCGTGCTGTCAATAAGTCCTCTGGAAATGTTTTCTGTTTTCATTTTGCATTTGCATTGCCACATCGTATGGCAATTAAAAAAAATTCTATTTATTTTTGTTCAATGAGTTAGCCAATTTTCTTGTGATTTGAAGAGTAAGCAATTGTAGGACCTTTTTTGCTATAGTATTTTGTATATGATTTGCAAATACTTTTCATGTGGTACCTACATAATTGACAAATCAGATAATTATATGGATTATTTAAACATTTTCATAGTTGAACAAGACGAATCGATTAGAGAGGGCACAAGCACATAATATATCTACATATAGGTATAATTGTATGAAGATACCTATCGAAAAAAGGGTCACCTTATCTCGGTGATCCTTGAACGATCCAATTAGCGGATACTTTTAATTAAAAAAGGGGTTCTGGGCAGACTATTATGAAAGGCAAACCCAGTATTGTTCCATGGCATGGAACAATTTTCCCGATCCCAGTCTGGTGTCTGCATTCTACCCACACCATTATTTTAGCCTTTTTTTAATGACCTGTCAGTACTTTGTTAGTATTTTTTAAGTATGTGAATCACTGCCCATAGTACAGTAGCTATTTGTTTGGGGGCGAAGAATCTTTAAATGACTCTTCTCGCCCAAGATAAGGCGAGAGGGAGGGGCAGACTCCTTCTTACTAAAAAAACCCTGTTGCTTCTTCTACTCCAGGCCAACGCGACTCATAAAGCCGCGGTAAGACCCCTCTTTGAGGCGTGATTAGAGCGATGCTATGGCATTCTCACGTCCGCCGTAGCTTCGGTAGGTACCAAGCAAGGTAGTCGGGTAGCTCACTGCCCGACCAGAACTGGATAAAAAGCCGAGAACCTTAGGTGTAAGTACATTGGCCCTACTGGGCCCCATCTGTAGTGGTCTATTGGATCAATTGCTAGATTAAAATGTAGATATTTATTTATTTACTTAATGAACATACAGCTTTATTGTTCACGTCAACATCAAAGAACACAAATATAAAACAAACTGTACAATGCGAATCGAACAAGGTGATCTCTTACACCTTTTGGATGTCGTCGAAAAATGAAATGGTTGTCAAGCTTATAATGCAAACTGCTCATAAAATACTTAAGAGTTTTATATACAGATACCTATTTGTATAATATAAGTATATATACAATAGGCCACGTACTGTCTAACGAACGCCGAACGGTCGAACGTACTTAACATTTTTCTATTCCATTCCATTCATTTTCCATTGCAGACTGTTTCTGTTTACTGTTTAAGAAGTGTGGAAACGCTTAAGTTTAACGACAAACTATAACTGCGGTAATAAATCTTAATAGTTTACATAACACGTAAATCTCGTTTAAGTACTTTTTTATTGATTGTTTAGAGGAATATTATTTGAAGTGACGTAGTTGATTGATTCGGTCCACCTGCTACTGTTGTGTGGGCTCTTCAGCTTTAGTATTGTAGTGATGGTTATCAGATTCAGTTTCTTTAATTATTCTAAAATCGCTATCTTACTGCTTACTTAGACATTATGAATAAATGTTAGTTTCGAGCAATAAAGCTAGCGCCGTACAATTTGGTATCACATAAAATGTTATTGTAACAAATTGCACCACGTTAGCTTCGTTGCTTGCACATTTAAACAAATCAAAAATTTTAAGTAATTCCAGATTTTATTTAAGTTGTTTTCAGTCACATCATTCTTCGAACTCACGGGCCTAAACCCAGCAAACAAAGGTAAGCTGCTGTCGTTTTTTTGCCAAGGCTACGGGACAGGGGCTTATGCCTGGAGCAGGAGAAGGAACAGTGGGGATTTTAAGTCAGTAAGTATCTGAGACTCCTTCTCTCCATTCATATCATAGCGTGGTGATGACTATCCTTCCTGAAAAAAAAGAAACCCGATACCACCGCCATAACACACTGACGCTACTCACAAATACACATCGAAAACTTTAATCAGCTTCATTTTCTAATATAGAATAAACTGAAAAGCACTAAAAATTAAATTAATAATGCAAGCCAATCATTAGAAAATTAAGCGTTCAACTTTTGCCAACAAAACTCTCGAAGTTTATTATTATACCAATTTATTTGAGTGGGTAAGTATACTTGCCTTGAGTTTTATGTACTTGTTAGCCAAGATGATTAAATATTTTCCATACTTAAAATTAAATTAAAGAAAGATTGAGTTCTTATACTTATATAAGTATACATATATAATTTATGTGTGTTTAGCTATGTATAAATGTCGTGGTGGCCCGGAGGTTAAGGAGCCCGCTTCTCATGCATGAAGTTTTTGAGGTTTCGAAACCTGACAAGTACCAATGTGACTTTTTCAGAGTTATGTGTACTTTCTATGATTATTTAGACACCACTGACATACGGCGAAGGAAAGCATCGTGAGGAAACCTGGACTTATAATTATAAGTTTGAAATCGCCAACCCGTATTGAGCAAGCGTGGTGATTAATGCTCTAACCTTCTCCGTATGAGAAGAGACCTGTGCTCAGCAGTAAGCACTTATAGGCTGATGATGAAGATGATGAAGCTGTTATCAAACGTTATGATGATGCTTTTAATGTAAAACACTAAGATTATCTAAATCTGGCTTAATTTTAACTTTTTTTGTAATTCATATTTACAAAAAGTAATGTCATCGTATGGTATCGTCAAATATGACAAATTCACGAGTAATATGACGCAAAGATAAAGAAAGATGAATTGAATTGATTTATTGAATCACTGCATCTTATATCATCATGAATGACTCGAAATCATGACAAAAAGAAAATATTATCGAATAGTAAAAAAATCAAGGCCACATTATTTTGGACATATGAACACTGATTTGAGAAAATAGCATTTCGTCATGAAATGTGACTGGTTATTTTATTTAAAGGAACAGTCAGTTTACGATTGAGACTTGTGTCTAATAGCTTTGATAGATTTTTAAAAGTTCTTTTATCAAGATGCCTAGCGTGCCCGGGCCACGACCTCAAAAACAACCGGCGTGTAACAACGCCTTCGTTGTGTTTGGCTGTGTGAGCGAGGTTATCGGAGGGCCAAACCTTCTCTTCCATTCTCAATCTTAAATCCCCCAATAATCCTAAACCTCAAAAGGCCAGCAACGCACTTGTAAATCCTAAATGTTGCCAGTATTAATCGGTAGAGTCGATTGTCTTTGCCTATTGAATGACTACGTACGGCGATAAGTGACCATATTGAAAACTTACAAAAATATATGCTAGGATCTATTCCTCGATCATTCCACAAGTTATCAATACCAGAGCTCGAGTAAGCGATGGTAATGGAGTAATGGGAATAATGGACACTCATATTACTAGGGAAACAGGTCAGGGTAATTTGGCGCACGGGTAAATTAAGCCACCATCACCTGACATGTGAAGGGTGTGGCCTCATCAATGGTGGAGCTTAATTGACTTTGATTTTTGGAAATTGTACTTAGTCACTTCATAGTTAGTAGGTTAGTTTTTAAAATAGTGATTGGTAAGTCATGAGTTTTTAGGTGGTATCTACTTAAATAAAAGAATAAAGAAAGCGAGCCGTTGTCTTTGTTGGTTGAGTTGAAAACATTGTAACACCAGTTTCTGGAACAAAGTACAAGATGCTCAAAAGAAAATTTTTCTTTCATTTGCATTCCTGTTGTTGAAAGTAGCCTTAAAGAAATTATATATATTTTGTAGCTTCTTAAATACCAATCAAGCTATCACTTAAAAATCTAATTATTGGGGACGACATGTCAATTATTTCAAAAATAACTAATAGATTTCTCTATCTTTCATATCAAACTGTCATCAAGCACGAAGAAGTTATCATTCAAGTTAATCACCCGTAAAATTGTCACTTAAGGGCAAATGCTGATAACCTTTTGTATGACCCGCGATTAAATTGTGACGTAAGAATAGAATTTGTACCTACTGTCATGTAAAGATGACCCCATTAGTACGGGTCAGTAGATGAGAAAAACTTTGCAAATAATTTGGCTTCCAATTTTTTTTCTGTCTGGGGATGGGAGACTTTAATATAACTTAAAATTTAGTGCAATCAAAGTAAATTTGTGAACCTGTCAAATATGAAGATTTTGCTTATAAACTTATTCGTAGATCATTATGTTTAAAATTTGTTTACCAAAGAGGTTGAAGAGATGCACGTCGTGTACAACTGAGGGCCTAAAGCGAATTGGGTGATCGACATGTTTATGAGATTGGGTGCTTTGATTGGCTTGCTCCATGTTAACTAACCAATCAGAGGGATAATACCAGTAATGTCCTGATTGTAAGTAAAGTTACGTTAAGTAAACTCAGATTCAGCACTCTAAAGAAAATAAAAGTTTTCACCAGTTATCAGTCCTACTCAGTGCAATTGCAGATATCTTTGCTATATTGAATTTTAGACCCTACTTGATAAAGTCACTTCTGATTTGACCAATGAAGGAGTCTCAGAGAAAACACTAGACTTTTTTATCACTCAACCCACTGCTACAAATTTAGCAAAATACGCATAGATTCAAGATATACATACAAGTTACAAAATATGAGATGACATAGATTGCAATCTGTTTTATCAATGAATTAGATAATCAAGGTGTCAGATAAACGACGGGAAGTGCAATATTGATCTGAGCGATAATATTTTAGAAATATCCAGATTGTTATCAAAAATATTTTTCTAGTAAATATTTTAGAACCCGTTTATTACTTATACAAGAGTCTCTTAAGTTTTAAGCATATTCTCCCCATCCACAAATCGCCAAATTCGCACACCTTAGGTACTTTGGTTTTGCGAGTGTCCATGGGCGGATGGACACTGGCTTGCTTTTCATCAGGTGATAAAACTACTCGTTTGATGACCCCATTAATAAACTGGTATTGGTCTGGCACTAAAACGAAGGACTGGACCTAAAAAGTCTTCTTTGGCAGCCAAAGCCCAGGAAATACCATAAGAACCTAAGTTTTTACTAGTTGCATTTACTCATCCACTTATTAAATGAGGTTAGAACCAAAAACCTTTCGAAACTAAAGTCTCC
Source organism: Spodoptera exigua (assembly GCA_902829305.4). Taxonomy (NCBI): domain Eukaryota; kingdom Metazoa; phylum Arthropoda; class Insecta; order Lepidoptera; family Noctuidae; genus Spodoptera; species Spodoptera exigua. Next base: position 11,729,002 of record LR824619.2, on the reverse strand, counting down.
AATTAAGTAAATTTTCTGTAAAAGGTTGCCAGGTTGTCTTTTAAAATAGAAGCTTTTTATAGCTTCGAAAGTACAAACAAAATGATGAGGAAACGAGTGCTTTGTTCAACAGTGCAGGACCTGCGAGTAGTTCAAGGACTGCTTTACCCAATGAAGAGTTTGCACGCCATTTTGTAATGTAACGCACTCGGTATAAAGGTGAAGTTCACTTAAAGAGAGATACTTCAAAAGGAAATTTTAAAAAGATCTAATGTAGGTACGGGAAAGGTGAGTTCACGATAATTTATAGCGGTGATCGATTAAAACGAGCAGATCGGATGAAAGAATTTGAAAAAAAATCTACTTATATAGGTTCCACAATTTTGTTTCAAAAATATCATCATAATTATATTTTTTACTGTATAAGGACTTCATATATTTTTTTATAAATAATGCGTATCATGCGTACCTATAGAAGGAATTTATGGTATGAGTCGGCAAATGAGCAGACGGATTACCTGATAGTAAGCAATCGGCGCCGCCCATGGACACCCGCAACACCAAAGGAGTTGCCAACGACTGCGTTGCTGGCCTTTTGGGGATAGGGGTTGCGGATATAAGGATCGAGAAGGGATAGAGGAAAGGGCGGGATTGGGACTCCGGTAACCTCAGTCACGCAGCGAAACACAATGCTGTGGTTGTTTCACGCCGGTATTCTGAGAGGCCGTGGTACCACTCCGGTCGAGCTGACCCATTTGTGCCAAAGCTTGACTCTCCCACACTTAGCCGGTACATGGCTGTGTGTAGCATTTAGTCTATCGCTCATTTTAATCTCAAAACATTTACTGTTTTAAAACAACTCTCAAAGGTTTATCTAATCTACATTAGAATGATACTCGCACTAAAATGAGATAAAAATGTGATAAAACTGAACTCAAAGGTAAAATTTGAAATCCTACTAACAACGTTTACTAACGCGAAACGTTTGTGAGAATGGATCGGTCTTTGATCATCCACAGATAGATTAGGAATGATCTCATAAGCATAAGCCTATTGTTTTTCTACTTCTTTATTTAGGTAAAACTTTCCATGCCAGTTTTTTATTCTGTGTTGTACTTAGTAGTTGTTTTTATCAAGCATCGATTCATTATATCGATTACAGCTGGACTCACTAGAATCAGCAAAATAAACCAAGCTTGCTCATGCACATATCAAAATAGGTTTTTGCACTATAAGAGAATGGAAGTGCTAAGAAAGATGCATAGCCCAGATATTCTACTATAAACCTTAGCACATAGACAGACTACACCTCAGTGTAGCTAGCCATTTCCCGTATAATAAAGCAAAAGTTTGAACGAGAAAGATTTTGGCAGTAAGAGTCTGCACTCTCTCGTCATCCAGGCATTTTTCTCATACATGAAATCTGGCAACTACCAATGTGACTTTATCCGAGTTAATTGTACTTTCTAGGATAATTTAGACACCACTGACATACCGTGAAGGATAATACACGCGTTGTGAGGAAACCTGGACTTATAATATCTAAATATAAGTTTGAAATCGCCAATGTGTCTTGAGCAAGCGTGGTGATTAATGAAAACCCGTTTGCGCATGAGAAAAGGCATTTGCTCAGCAGTAGCACTTATAGGTTGATGATGATCATGTCAAGATCTCATTCTCTCTTGCATTCAGCTAAATAATAGCCATATTTCATAAACAAACACTTGATGAAAATTAATGAACAAGAAAAAAAGTTATGTTTACTTACACAGAAAGGAAAATGCGTAATTAACATAAGTATTAGGGAGTTCATTTGCATGGAATTTCAATTTTTCCGAGTATTCCAAGTCTGGACAATGGAATTCACTTTCCTTTTTTATGACCACGGTTTGTTTTTGGGAAAGGTCTTAGTAATACTTTATCAGGCCTATGTTTGAAGTACGGAACACAGACGTGGTAACTAAAACATAGTGACTAACTTAAATTGAACTTAGGTTTGTCTGTAATGAGTTACTTCTACCTAAGTTAATCTAACTTCACTTTTAGTGAATAGGATCCACTTCAAATTAACGACAGATTCAGGTTGGATAGTAAAGGTAAATATCATAAATATTTTCACTATTAAATTTTGGTATAAACCGAAACCTCTTTTCCAAAAAAATCCTGAATTCTACCTGCTCGTTAACTAGGTGATCCCATAGCACGTTTGCCATGTACACCATAAAAAATATAATACCTGGAGCACTAAAATCGCAACTCGCAATATTGCTATAAGCTTTGTATATAAACCTTACACACACAAGCAGAGCAGAAAACAAAAGAAAAAATAACCTCCTATGAAGCAGTGTAACAAAGGAAATGAAATAAAAATATATTATAGACCCCGGATTTCCGAATGTTCAAACAACGCGAACGAACGTGTGATCCGTTTCATTTGGAATTCGCTTCGTCAATTGTTTTACTATTCGCGAGCTGAGACGATTTCATGTTTACAAGACGTACGTATAGACCTACATACATTTGGATACCAATCCACACGCTTTCTGGATTACGGTACAAATCTTCTTTGGAAAAATAAACTATATTTCCTGACAACTGTGATGTTATCAATGATTTTGTGTCAGATGTTTTGAATGTTCTTCAAACTGCGTTGATAACTTTTACTATATTACTTAGTAAATTTTGCTGCACAAAATGTGAATTTTCTTTACTTATAGAAACCCAATAGTTTTTTTATACGTTGCCTCACACTAGAATTTTCTCATGTGCCGTTGGAGCGTTTACAGAAATACAATTTCACAATGCAATAATTTCGAACCCTCGACACGTTGCGCGGCAGCCATTTGTCCAACCACCTTATGTACCACCGTATGTAAGTATGAACACAAAATCAATAAATTCTTAATAACGTAAATATACAAATATAATAGAATAACATTTGTTTTGACAATTCTTAGAGCTCTTGTAATATGACAAAAGTATAAAACAACCAGTGTTATTTACCAGTCTTCTAGACATACTCGTTTACCTGTTTTTCTTGAAAATCTTCCTTTATTTATCGACTTAAATACAAGAGGACAATGCACCGAAATTTTATTGTTAACTGTCATTATTATTAGTCTTAATGTTTATTCTTTGCAGATTCAACTTTGTTTTTAAAACGTTCATGAATGACGTACTACAAAAACATACTTACAGTTTTTTGTAAACAAACTCTGACAGTCCATAAAAAGATACTATTTTCATACAAAATTATTTTTACACAGATTATGTACTACATCACGTCTGTTAAAAGATGTTTAGCTACAGATTCGCTTTACTTTACTCTCTCGTGGTTTCAACTATGCTCAACTTGTACCAGTCGGTGCGTTTTATGGTTTTTGACCTCCATCACTCAAGACTTCATAAATAAAATATATTATAATCACAAAATAAATTTAACAATTTTAACCAGGAGTTCCTGAGATACGTGTCATCATCATCATCAGCCTATAAGTGCCCACTGCTGAGCAAAGGCCTCTTCTCATACGGACAAGGTTAAAGCATTAATCGCCACGCTTGCTCAATCCGGGTTGGCGATTCCAAACTTATAATTAGAAATTATAAGTCCAGGTTTCCTCACGATTTTTATCTTCACCGTATGTGAGTGGTATCTAAATAACCATAGAAAGTACGTATAACTCGGAAAAAGTCACATTAGTACTTGCCAGGTTTCGAACCTACACCCTCATGCTTGAGAAGCGGAGATTAGTGTATTCAACCATATAAACGAAGAAATCTTCTTCAGCTTCGCCTATAGAACGTACTGCCGCCTCTCTTTTAAAATGCGGGAATCCTAACCGGTTTGAACTGCTTCTATAAACTTGGCGGGAAATGGATCATTGGTGGCAATTAAATGAGCAAAATTCCCCATAGACATAATTACTAATAGTAATAACAGTAATTACTTAATTATGGATGTGTCTGAGTACTAAATAATTAATTATTTTAATTACTAGGCTTTTTAGTACAGGAAACATCTCATAGATGTTTCCTGTACTATTTTTTAATATGAAATAGGATAACGCCCTGTAGAATAAATACAAGCTTTTCGTGTAAGTACATGTTTATAGCAATAACTAAGAAAAAATAAGTTACATTATAAATTACATATTATTTTCAATTATCTAATTAATTTATTATGATGAATCGATTACAACATTGTCTCAAAATGGCGGTTGGATCTAGAAAATAAAACAACAATGTTTTCTTAAAGTTTTCAAATATTGTTTTGTTCACTTATTGTACGATAAAGTTTAAATAAATATGGATGGCTTACTAGTATCATCGGTCATAATCTATAAATCCCTTGGGTCTCATAATGTCCGTAACGAAAGTTTAAAGGGATCCATATTAATCTTTCAAAGTAATATAATTAAAAAATAAATTACTCATATTATGTAAGTACTAACTTCTTTGTGGAACTTAATATGAATTGAGTAAAATTCGAATTAAAAATCGAACACATTTGTTTTTTTTCTACATTATCACCTAGACAGGTGGTCACCTAAATGGAATGCCATAAACAAAAAAGTAAATCAAAATAAAAACCTTCATGGTTTATTCAAAGAGTCAATTATGTCAGCGGCCAGAATCCAATACCTTCTTGAAATATAAATTCAATTTGAAACCCGCCAAACATTTTTGTTAACAAACTGGACCTTTGTAAATTCATCAGACCTCTGAGGTTTTATATGTTAGAAAGGTTTTGCGTATGTTTACATAAATATTGTTATTTACTTTTAAAAGTATCGGGTTTTGGTGGAATTACAAACCACGTGAGATTGATCTTCTGTTTTAAAACATTAATTGTATTTTATTTTATTTTACTTACATGTCTAAAGAACTTATTATTTTGTACTAACGACAATAAATTTAAGAGACCTTTAGGTTAACACCTACAATTACAAATTCAGGGCTACGTCTAATAATTTTGAAAATAAACAACACGCAACCATTATGCTGTTCAATAGAATATATTCTAGTAATTGGTAGTCGTGCTTATGCACTAAACAAACAAGGCAGTCAAAAAGTATTGTTCATTCACATCGCTAATACTGGCCATTACTGTTGTCATTGGCCGTTGCACGCTTCCATATTTCAATTTGAATTTGGAACAAGCGGGCATTGAAGCGGCAAATACGCAGAGAACGAGTGAATATATAATTTTTTTATTTTTCATAAATTCTTTTTTTTAATTAGATGTAATAGAAAGGAATATTGTTATTACGTATTGTAAATACTACGAGTACGTTTCCAGAAACAGTGCTTACTTACACATAGTACCCTGAATTCTGAAACTAAAATAAGGAACACAAATCCTTCACCATCTCAGGGTTCTGTGTGACTACGCTTGAAACCGCTCGCCCAATGAGTTAGTCATACTTTTTCCACAGTCAGTCATTGATAACACATTATTACTTAAATCACTTTTCTCAAACAATCGGACAGTTACAATCTGATAAACAAATAGATAAATATTGCGTATTTGTTGAATACTTCGAGAGTCGTTGTTTGATGTTTTCTTACTGTCGGAAGATAAAAATTGATTTTGATACGTTTCAATGGTATTTGATTTTATATTTGGTAGCGAATTTATTTACACTAGACAATTCTGTGGACTCTGTGCTATGATATTTATTTAGTAAAAAATCTTGAAGCGAAGAAAACGGTAAGGTTGTAGGGTACACAGAGAGAAATTGGTATGTCGAAGCTTATGTGTATCGTCAGTTTCAAAGGTTTAAAAGATCTTTTTGACTTGATGAGTAAGTACTTAAGTGGGGCGAGAGGGAGTGTTAGAGCCTTATTGAATAAAGTTCTCATGCTCTAGGCCGGGGCGGTAGTACATTATTTCACTTATTTTAACCCCGGCCGCTTGACCCGCAACCCCGGCGCGTCTAAGTAAGCTGGATAACGGTAGTAGTGAAGTTCCTTTTCTAACAAAAATACCTATTTACATGTTTCAAAACCGGTGACGAGGTATGTATAAATTCACGTCTACTTATAAATAATAATTCGAAAATTAAATTCCACTAAACAATAGAACGGCTACTATTAGATCTGTGCAAGTCTGCCCGTCCTTGACTTATTCTAACTTGTTTGGTGCCGGTACACGCCAAGAGTTCCATTGGAAAGTTCTGCATAGGTGACCTCAATGCAGAAACGTACGAATTCATCGATTAAGCGCACCCTGTACCATTTAATGCAGATTTCTATTCACAGATCTGATAGAAGTGGATTGTTAAGAAATAAAAAAACGCTTATCAATATGGATAGTTCTCTGTGTCCTGAATAAGTTTAAAAGTTCTGATTATTCTTTGTGTTGCAATTTTCATCCAACAATAAGAAAAGTAAAAGGGTTAAACACGATAATTTCACCAAGTTTTTGTCTATATTGAGTTTGCAGTGATAGGTTTGTGGTATCTTGGGGCAAACTAAAATAAACAAAAAAAAAAACAATTATCCATAGCCATAAGTAATATATTATAGTACATGTAATTTTTTTTATGTACCTAATAGGTCGGCAAACGAGCTGACCAATAACCTGATGGTAAGCAATCAGCGTCGCCCATGGACACTCGCAACGGAGGAGTTACGAGTGCGTTGCCGACCTTTTAGGGATTAGGGTTTTGGAGATTAAGGGATTGGGAGGAATCGGGGGAGGAGAAGGATTGGGCCTCCGGTAACCTCACTCACACGGCGAAACACAAGGTTTTTCTGTGAGTAAATCTATTTAGTGTCATACCTAATACTCTATCTAAGTGTACCTACAGTTGGAAAGAACTAAAAGACACACACTATAATGAGATAGATATTTAACAAAGTTAAAGTCATCTTCATTAAATCATTTATTAACAATAGACAATTTTGAATGTCAAACAAAATAATTAAATATCAAAAATTGAGAAGTGTTAGTCGGTCGATCTGTTCTCTAGTGAAGCTAGTTGCTGCTAAGAGCAGAGTCCCATGAAGAAGAACGATCAAGAAACTCCGTGGATACACTTTTAAAATCAGTTTCACAATTCAGTACTGTACGTAGGTATATGTCTCCAGGTATTTCTGTTGTTTTCAGACCAGTCGATCAACGAACCTATCAACAAGTTTTATATAACAAACAAGAGATTATAATGACTAATATATTATTTTTCCCAATACACACAGCTGTTAGGTACCCATACAACAAACTGTAATAAGTACCTATAGAAATCTTTTTATCAATGACGAACGCGTTACCTAGCAATTATCTTCATTACATGTTATTCATACGTCCAAGTATAAAGTTGCGTCAGAATAAACACAGTCTGCGATTATAGTCATAGATAATGTTACATCATTCATTTCCTCTGCAAAAACTGTTTTTTATTTTCACAAGCTATGCAATTTTGTGTTTTTATGTGATAGTGCGGCAAAAGTAGTAATTAGGTAGGTACATATAGTAGTAGTATAGTTGTGGGAGAGCCAAGCTTCGGCACGAATATATCGGCTCGACCGGAGTGATACCACAGCCTCATAGAAAACCGGCGTGAAATAACCACAGCATTGTGTTTCGCCGCGTCAGTGAGGTTGCCGGAGGCCCAATCCCCCTTCCCTATCCTTTCCCGATCCTTAAATATCCACAACCCTTATCCCCAAAATACCGCTAACGCAATCGTTGATGGTGTTCATGAGCTCATCATATTTCCTTGAGAATGTTCAATTTAAAAAGAAATTTTTGATTTATTTTTTAACCTTTTTATCATGTCAGTTCGCCTCGGAAGATTTTGATAGGGCTCTAGTTTCTCATTTTTTTTTCTTTAACGTTTTGTATAATTCCTTAAACATCTTATTACCACACATCGACATTCAAAGACATTTAAAATTATATAATCCTTACAATAAAAATAGAATGCCTAATTTTCATTCTATTTAGCATCGAACAGGAAAACAGTGTCTTTGGGCAAACAAAAAGACAATCTAGATGTTACTCAACATTTTCTATAAGCTTTACTATGTAGGTATTACATTGAGAAGACTAGCCGCTCGCTTGGTTAGATTTGATGGCTTGCTTGGGACTGAGACGTCGAAGGTCCAAAGCTAATGTTCCATGTAGAACACATTGAATAGACTGTCAATATGTATGTCAGTAAGCTGTGGACGTCAGTTACTTTCTGTTGAAGATAAACGTTCGAGAAAGTAAATCGTGAAGAAAAATGTGGTTGGGAGAAAAAAGGTTGTGTAGAACTAGGTACACTGCTTGTAATGTAGATGCGAATGTTTCTGTAGAAGTGTTTGTGAGTTATACATATGTATATATATTTTTGTGTAAATACAGTATTTATGTATCTGAGTATATATGGAGGTGTGTATGTATTTTATAAGTATTTATTTATGGTTAATTTATTGTACACTAGATTGACACCCATTCCGAGGTTTCTTTTATAATTTTCCATCCAAAATTTGTCTGGATAAAATCATCCCGTGTGATAAGACCGCCCATTGTACGCTCTATAGTTAATTAATAAGCCTGTTTTTTGTGGATACCTATGTGATAATAAATATGTGCAATTAAGTATAAAAATATATATACATAAAAATATAAATCTCATCACTTTTAGAAAAGGATTTTCCATATTATTAATAAATTAATGAATATATTATAAAAATATTTATAGCACCAGAATACTACTCAGGCCTAATAAATTTTGTTTATGTTCCTTCATTGTTTTTAAATCGTTGAAATAACACTGAGATCCCGCCATCCCAGTTCACTTGCATAAGTAAATAAATGAAAATATTAAAAAATAGAATCCGTAATAACATTTAAATTTAAACATGATATTAAAATTATTCAAATACCTATTCACAGCAAATAAAGTAGCTAAGTTTATTAAATGTGGCTTCGGATTTTAAATTATTTCAGAGAAAAATGAACCGTCTTACGTTTTGAGAAAACTTAGATCAAATTCAAAAATTTGAATAAATAAATTCATATTAGTTCAATTTCAAATTTTAAATGGAATATTATTTGAAAACGTTTTTTAACGAGAATTGATAAGCTAAATCCCTGAGATTAGACTGTCTGTTAGCCTTATCTGAGATGGCTTTTGAGATGTGGAAGTGTACCGCGGGTATCACCATATTTAAAACTCACGATTTAATATTGATTTTATCTTGAAATTCATTTAACACCGTTTTTTACTACACACTTATTTATCAAATTATATTCATTTAAATGTGTAAAAAATCCTTCTATCAAAATAATTTTTAAGTATTTTTATTTACTTATATAAATGCTGTAATAGATTTTAGGAAATATCAGTCTTGATACATTATTTTGAACAATACGTTATTTAAATATTTATTTTTTTAATCCGTCAATTTTCTTGCAACCTTTATTATATTTACCACATAACAGAAAATGTTTGCACAGCACAAAAACTTAAAAGAATCATTTAAAAAAGTTTATAAAAATAACAATGAAAAACTCACCAATAAGACGATCCGAAGAAATCAAATCAAAATATTAATTCACGAAACTTTTCAAACAAAACAAAAAGTCGCACGCAATTAAAAATATTTCTTAAGAGCACAGATTGAAAAAGTTTTAAAACAATATTTTGAATTTTGTTAGGAAATTATATTTGGAACAAAGTTTTCGCGCGTACGTTTCCGTTAGACGGGCCGTCAAGTCGTCTTCACGCACCAATGTTCAATGTGAGACTGGTGCTGTACTGTAGCAGCTGCCCGTCCGCTGACACGATGATACGTCACGGTATTAAACGAAAGCCCTATTTTCCCCATTCCTGACTGGAAGAGGAACTGAAACAACGGTTTCCCAAAATATTTACCCACCATCACATTTTAAAATATTGGATTTTCCGTCGCCATCTTTCGTGCTAGAATTCGATATTTAAATCTCGCGCGAAACTGACACATGTTTAGCGTTCTTTTTTTCGGTGCATATTCTTAGCAGCCAGTATTTTTATTTTTTTGTATTTTGTGGAAAAAGTCTCGGACTATGTTGTAATACTTTTTTATCTTGACGATTACTAATCTTATCTGTGACTTAAGAGTTGTTACCTAAGCAATTACACAAATGATATAAATTGAACTATACTGAGTTATGTGTGAGTACTTAATGCTATTTAATTAGAGATATTTGTTTGAAGATATTGTACACGTTTTTACGTATTCTATTTGAAGAGCTATTTTTTGCTACGTAATTGCTTAATCTTTTGAGTGTTTTGTAGATACTTTTCTTAGCTTCTGTCTAGAAGTCTAGAATTCTCCTTATGTTATTTTTTTTGCTATCGAGATATTAATATTGACGTGTTTAAATATTTATATTAAGTAATTTTATGATTTTATTAGACTAATGAAGCTTTGTTTAAACGTGAGAGTATATTTTTGGTGTCCTATCAAGATGATTTATAAATGAGATATTTTTGTGACAAACCTTTTTAAAAGGTCAACGGAAAATGTTAAGTACATACCTACAAGTTAATTTTGAAGCCGATAAGTCGACTAATATTTGTTTAGCTAGAACATATGTAAATATATCGAAAAATGTTGTTTTTTTTTTATTTATGCTGATTATCAACATATCCTAGTCATGTATGATCACATATGAAAAGCATAAAATTATACTTTGGATACAACAGAAACATGCTATTACGCATGGCACATAATTCAGTTAAAAAATACAACAAACCCGTTTAAAAGAATAAAAATCGTTGTATTCGAAATTTTCGCTCCCAACTGGAGATTAACTCTCGATTGACATCGAGACGTGGGATTATATCGAATCAACAGCATTTCATCGAAATATCATGTTTAAATCGATTCCTTCCCTTTTATCACGAAGTCAGCAGTAAGGATAAGCCTGAAGTTATTATCGGTTGGTTAGATATGGTCGCTTTAGGGTCCTTTCAAAACCCCTGGCTTTGATGAATATCATGATATTTAATGGTAAAACTGACACGGCTATGGTAAATGTTTGGGTTTGATTTGGACCTTATATATGGTACAATAAGGGTGGTTTTCAAATTAACGAAAGTGTAAATACCTTCATAAGTAAGGGAAATGTACGACTATGTGTGGTCGGCTATGGATTGGAGCTAAGAACGTCACTATTTAGATGTAATCTAAGACACTTTGAAAAACTGTTTCCATTTCAAAGAAGGTTTTATTTCGTAAGCATGAAAAATCCTTTAATTCCATCCCATCTTGTGATATTCACAATCCGTCTCTTTTATTTTTCCAAATAGGTTTGACTGACATCTACTACATAAAGCTATCCAAAACTGTGAAATTTTAACAGCCGATTTTCAACTTCATTCTTTTTCGAATACAGTCGAAATTAAATCGATGATCTTCTACCGTTATCTGATATTTTATGTACGAGCTATGTCTACATTTCACAAAATGGATTTCTATGTTCTCTCGAAGCTCTTTGGTGCAGTTTTTACAATTGTTTTCAAACAACGCTGTTTGTAGTAGTGAAATATTATAGGGAACTTACTAAGCAGTAATTTGACCTATATTCTTTGACTGACTTCGCTCTTCAAGTTATGCTAGTGATAGCTCTTCTAGTTGGTAAAAGTTTTGTTTTTATAATTCTTAAATATATGTAGTAGGTACATTCTAAGTAAACACTTGGTCTTTTTTTATGTGACGGAAGGCAAGGCATAAGGTGGATTACCTGATGGTAAGTAATCAGCACCGCCCATGCACAATAGCGTGCGTTATCGAATTTTTGGGGATTAGGGTTTTGGAAATTTGGGGATTGGGGTAGGGAAAGTAAAGAATAGCCATCCGGTAACTTCAGGCACACGGCTAAAAACAAAGCTGTGGTTATTACAATCGCTTTTTCTTTTCGTTTATATCATTCCAGTCGGGTTGACCCATTCGTGCCGAAACATGGCTCTCCCACATTTAAAATAAGAAAAAAAGAACAACTGATACACGAAGGATTGTACGTGACCTCGCTTGACTTTATTTCAAGGGTAAATTAAACAATTATTTATTATTAATTAAACAATATGTCTGACTTATGTGACGTAATGATAACCTCTGCAAGGCTAGTGCTTCATTACATTTATCATGTCACGTCAGTTCAACAGTCCGGTCTTCAACCCACGACCCTTTGGCGTAAAAAACGCCGGACCATTGTTTGTATACATTCCATTGACTTTTTTTATTAAACGGTTTTTCTTTGCAAAATATAGTTGTCTTAAATATTAATTAAATATTGTTGTAGCATTTACAAAGATGGAATTCCTCATTGTATAGATTTGGTTAGTTTTGTGAGGGATTTGTTTACACGGTCTCGGCTTTGCAATTGCCCACTGCTGAGCAACGACTTCTTCTCAGACGGAGAAGGTTTGAGCATGAATTACCACGCTTACTCAAGGCGGATTGGCAATTAGAAATTATAATTATAAATGAAAGGTCCAGATTTTAATGATCTTAGAAAGTACATTTTTTTTGTGAGGGGAAAATCATCAAATGACTTCTCCCGCCCAGGGTCGGGCGGGAGGGAGTGTCAGACTCTTATTGACTAAAAACCCCCCTGTTCCTTCTCCTGCTCTGGGCCGAGGTCGTGGTGACTCATTGATTGCTTACCCCGCAACCCCGGCTGAACATCAGCCCTATAGGGCCACGAATGGACTTAGAAAGTATTTGTAACTTACATAGGTACTTGCCAAGTTCCGGACACCACGAACGCTTATCATGTATTCATAAACCTCCGGACCACCACGGCGTTAACACAAAAACAAAAACTAACTTGAAACAATACGGAAAATAGGTTAGGTACTAAGTAACACGTTCTCTGACCGCGTTTTCGTTCATATTATTTGAGCTTCAGAACAATATCACTTAACAAATGAAAGTAAAATAAACAAAGCCGCCATTAATAAAGTTCAACAATAAACTCGAAACGTTTTAAATGATCCCTTGTTGAAACTAATACCTTTACTAATTAATTATTTTAATTAATTAAGTAATACATACAATGAAATCATTGAGTGGCCTTTGGATATGAGGTTATTATTCGTTTGTTTCTCGTTTCTAATCTTTTGTTTTTTGTTATCGAATCTCTAATAAAATATGGATGTGTTTTTGATTTTTTCATTTTGTCTGAAAGCTTGTATTTATTTAAAATTAGTTTTTGCCCGCGACTTTTGTTCACGTGGAATTGTGACTTCCTGCAGATTTTTGGTTTCTCGAATTTCAAAGTATGTCTGTACCAAATTTGGCACAAATAGGTTCAGTAGTTTAGGGGTGAAGAAAAGACAGACAGAGCATACTACACTTACTATACTATACTTTCGCATTTATATGATTACTAGTTCTTACCCGCGGCGTCGCTCCCGTCATTTGACTACCTACCCTACTCTACCTACCCTACTTTACCTACCCTACTTTACCTACCCAATTCAACCTACCCTACTCAACTTACCCTACTCTACCTACCCTACTCTACCTACCCTACTTTACCTACCATACTCTACCTAACCTACACTACCTATTTTTCGTGATAGTGATAGTGGTTTTCTTTAAGACATGGGTCAAGGAAGGACTAAAATGGATAGAATGATGAAGATCAATAATTAAATCTAGCAAGTTGACGGCCAGAATGTTTGCAATACAGGGCAGGTTTGATTCCTTAGAGTATCGTATAAAATAATCTATAGACCAAGTCCTAAAACTTACCTAAGTCATTACAATGATTATATTGAAACATTAATCTTTTAACACCAATGAGTTAATCAATGACAAGAAATAGCAAATACTGAATAGACTTTTAACACGCACTATGTAGGCTGGGTTGTTTATTAGAGATCCTTATTCAAGCTCCATGATTGTTTTCGTACTTAAAAAGAACTGAATAAAATGTGTTTTTTAAGATGTGTCGTGGCTATTCTGTAAGTTTTCTACAACTGATCGAATACAAAAAATAGGATATAATGAACAAAAATGACTCAAAGAATTTCAAGACCTACATAGACATCATCTTCCTATCACTGCCCATTGTTGAGCACAGGTAACTTCTTACGCGCTTTGAGCATAAATTAAATATTGTCTAAATATAATAAGAAGTCCTAATTTTATCACAATGTATTCCTTCACCGTATATCAGAGGTGTCGAAATCAATTCAAAAAGTACATCGGAATATGACAAACGATTTTTGCCAAGTTTTAATCCACAGCCTCATGAATGAGAATCGGCTACCTCAATATTTAGGTCACTACGACTCTCAAGACTAACGGAGAAAAATATTTTGATTTTATGACCAACAAATTATTAATAAAAAAGGTATAATTTTCTTATCCCAGTTATACGGAATGCCTAGCTTGCATATGACTCAGTCCTATCTAAATTTTCTAATAATCTGTTAGAGAGTCTTCACCTTGTCTTGTCTTTGATAAATGGTTTGAATTATTGTCCTATTAATTAGCTCTTTGTAGTTTACCTTTTGAAGTTTTATATTAAGTTCGAGTAAGTTCATTTCTTTTTATTTGTTACTTATTTAAGTAAATTACCAAGATGACAGAAGCTTTGCTCGTTTTCTTTTGTTTTACGTCATCACAACCCTTTTTAAGTACATAACAACTCCAAAAAAATTGCATCGAAAAATGCTTAACTGGTCGTTTAAAATCTCGTTTGATTGCTAATCTGATGTGTTTTTATTTTCTGCAAGCTACCTTGCTTCATTTTTTTAACATTGAAGATTGGAACTCATGATGCCTTTTGGATACATCATCTTTATCATCTTTTAAACTACTGAAGTTACTAGCCATTCAATACCTTTCCCTTTTCAAATTATTAGTACCGTGATGATGTTATAGGACGAGTGTAATGGCTTGGACTCATCTCAAAGCAGGAGTTGAAACTGGTTGATTTATAGTCAATAACATTTGGAAACTCCATCTCTGCTCACCCAGGGCGGAAGGCATAACTCGATGATTTTTCCCCTACATTAATTTTAGGCTATAAAAACGATATCCTTGATGATAATGATTCCGAGTGGTTGCCTATAATTATTATTTACTAGTAGCATTTAGCTACGTTTTCGGAGCTATGTTTAAACCAGATCTAAACAAACAACAGCCAGCCAATAAACGGCACTCAAGGGCTTTAAATTCAGTAGATCACACCACAAATGCAATTTTCATGCAAAATTCTGACCATTAAATGATTGTGTACATCGATAATCTCCCATTATATGGGTTTACAATGCACTAGAGAGAAGAGAGTTCTTCAGTATCACTGGTTGTAATGCTAATTGAATTGTGGCATGGATTTATATCATCAATTATCCAAATGGTCCTATTGTTAATGAATTATACTTTGTTCATAAGTATTAAAGCATTTGTGGTAAAAAAAAGTAGTGACGAAGTTTTGGGAAAGGGTTTTTGTTGCAAAGGTCAGCAAACGGGCAAACGGATTACCGGAAGGTAAGAAATCGGCACCGCCCATGGACACTCGCAATGAGTTACTATAAGTGCCTTGTTTGTTTCTTGTGGGTTATTCAGGATTTATGGATAGGGGATTTGAGGTTTCAGGATGCAAGGGGGCAAGGATTGGGCTTCCAGTAACCTCAGTTACACGTCGAAACACAATGTAAGTGTTGTTCCACGCTGGTATTCTGTGAAGCCGTGGTTTCAGTCCACTCGAACAATTCGCGCCAAAGCATGGTTCTCCCATACTTAAGCATAACACTGAGGGTTTCAGTTAAATAAGCAATGTTAGTGTCGTGGCGGCCCGGTTTTTGTTTTAATTTTAGTTTTTGTTAAGGAGCCCGCTTCTCATGCATGAGGGTGTGGGTTCAAAACTTGGCAAGTACCAATGTGACTTTTTCCGTGTTATATGTACTTTATACGATTATTTAGACACCACTGACATACGGTTGATACGGTGAAGGTAAACATCGTAAACCTGGACTTATAATTTATAATTATAAGTTTGAAATCGCCAACCCGCATTTAACAAGCGTGGTGATTAATCCTCTAACCTTCTCTGTATGAGATGAGGCCTTTGCTCAGTAGTGGGCACTTAAAGGCTGATGATGATGATGAACCAATGTTACAGAGCTTTTTCACCACTTATATCAGTCACAGAGTGAGTACATTCCCACTATAGTTGGCTTGCCACTTTCACAACTAAAAAGACATAAAGTATTTTACTCGACCTTGGAATCAAGTCCGAGACCCGTTGCACGGACAATGAGGCAGTTAAGTAGGCTTAGTCTGTTCATTTGAACAATTGTCATCATCAGCTTATAAGTGCCTACATCTAGGCAAAAGTCTCTTGTCAGACAATGAAGGTATTAAATATTAATCACCTCTCTTACTCATAATGAATTGGCGAATTCCTACCTAAAAATTACTAGTTGCAATTTGCTCAGGATGTTTTGTGACCTCATTGTAAGTCAGCGGTATCTTAAGATAAAAGGTCTTCATAATCTTAAACGTAAATCATATATTTTTATTACAAATGAATGAAAAAAGTAACATTGTTATCGAGCCAGCACCTTTGTGCATGAGAAGCCTTTTTTGTTAGGGGAAAATCTTTAATTGACATCTCCCGCCCAGGATGAAGAGAGAGGAAGTGTCAGACTCTTACTGACTAAAAACCCCCCGTTCCTTCTCTTTCTCTAGGCTGAGGCCGCAGTGCCTCAATGCGCTTTCCCCGCAACTCCGGCTAAACATCAGCCCTAAATGGCCCTGTTTAATTGGTAAGAAGCCTAACATCCGATATTTCACAATGAGCCATAACACAAAACTAATGAATATTAATTATACAAAACAAATCTCTGAATTTTCGAACATACTCAACGAAATCCCTAAAGGCTTAAAATGGAACTTGAAAGCTGGATGTTACACAAATATAGTCAAACAAGGCGATCCCTAATTTGACCTTGGAAGTGAATCCACAAGTATACTTGTAATAGTGGCTAGCAGATCGAACTATTTCATTCTGTCAATTTTTATTATTGGATTACCGACTTTATTAAGAAAGTGTAAAGTAGAAAATCGTATACGTTTGGCAGAAAGGTATAGGTTGACCTATTGGCTTCAGTACTTAAAATTAGAACTAGTAACATTAAGTTGACGACATGATATGATGTTACATCATACCTCGGGTAACATGTTTTCCCTCGAGAAGTAGTTCGTGCTTAGAAAACACGCCTAGGACCCATAAGGTAGGTTTTTTAATAAGTTAGGTAATCAGCCCTCCATGGTATTTTCAACACTGAAGGTCGAATGTCGTTTATATCATATTTTACAGCAAGATTTAGGAATGACCAATTAACAAAGGGGATTGCCATAATTTCCGGAAAAATCTTTTTACTGCGGGATCGCACGACAGTTGTTTATTTTTTCAGATATGAAATTTTGATTCGATCAGCGTTGTGAATTTTCCGTTTAAGATAATCATATCGTTATTATTAACAAATTCATGTAAAATAACCACCTTTTCACGCCTTGCAGTTTTCGAAGAGTTGGAAGTCGTAGTTCAAAGGTGCAGGTTCCAGTATTATAAATCTCGTTTTTTTTGTCAAACGACCAGACGGATTATCTGATGCCTTTTGGGTAAATAAGGTTTAATAAAGAGATTGGGCAAGGGGAACAAGTTGCCGGTGCCAAATCCCAGCAACCTCTCGCAGACGGCAATGCACAACGCTGCGGTTATTTCACGTTGGTGTTCTGTAAGGTCATCACTCCAAGCCGACCTATTCCTGCTTAAGCATGGCTCTCCAACACTTATTGTGGACCCATAATAATAAGAAAAACTGTGTCACGAATAAAAACGCCTAGCGTGGTGTGAACCTAGTAAAGTTCCTGGTACGACAGTTTCCTAACGAACCTGCTTATGTTTACGAGAAAATTGAGACACTCAGTAATTACTATTTTTTTAACTTTCACGTTTCATATTTACAACACACAGTTTAACGCGGAAAATTATTATTTGAATATCTTGGTAGGCTTGACGTTTCGACCCGGTTGCACAGGTCGTGGTCATAAGCAGACTCAGTCTGACCACGACCTGTGCGATTCAGTAATTTCCGATCTCATCCTCAATTCTAGAATTAATACGCCAGACTGTCCACATTTCATGTCAAACGATGTGTGCCAAATGGTTAAATTGGTTGATATTGCTGTCTGTCGGCCATTATCGCCTCGTTGGTCATTTGAGGAGCGACGCATGGTTCAAGAGATGCTAATGCGCTGTTTATGTTATGATTGCATGTTGTCGATGACTGTAAATTGTATTTAGGCTTTAAAGCGTTTATTATAATAGTTGAAATTAAATCGTGTCTAATTTCTATCTCAATAAATGGGTAATAGGCAACTTTTTTATTCAAATCCACTTCTCTTTTCGAACTTGTCAAAATCAACAGATTTGTTTGATATTGTACGGGATGGTCCCATTTTTTTTGTTTGACGGCACACGAGATATCGGATTACCTGATGGTAAGAGATCAGCGCCATGCATGGAAAACAGCAACACTAGAGGAGTTACGAGTGCGTTGCCGAATTTTTGGGGATTAAGGATTTGGATATTTATGAATTGAGTAGGGATTGGGGGGGGGAAAGATTGGGCCTCCAGTAACCTCAGTTACACGGCGAAACAAAGCTGTTTAAAGCGTTTATAAAAATGGTTGTAATAAAATCGTTTCTAACTTTTCTTTAATCTTAATAAATAGGTACTTGGCAACATTATTATTAAAATCCAGTTCTCTTTCTGAATTGTCTAATTGACAGACTTTTTTTAAATTTTGTACGGGGTTGTCTAATTTTTTATTTTTATTTGAATGGACGCCAAACTAGTAAGCGTATTGCCTGATGATAAGCAATAGCTGCCACCCATGGACACTTGCAACACTAGAGAAGTTACGAGAGCGTTTGGGTTAGGCCTCCAGTAACTTCGCTTGAGCCAACCCACTAGCGCCGAAGATGGCTCTGTCACGCTTAAAACTACCATAGCGATGGTTTTCGCCGTGTGGGTGAGGTTACCTTAGACTCAGTCCTCCTCTTCCTTACCCATCCCCAAAACCCAAATCTCTTAATCCCTAATCCCGAAAAGGATGACAACGCACTCGGTTGTGTCTATGAGCGGCGTCGACTGCTTACCATCATGGTCCGTATGCTCGTTTGCCAACCGATCATTTATAAAAAGCGGAATTAATCAATGGCTGAAGACATCATTATTATAATAAAATTAAAGTGTAATGGTATCAAATTAGTAAAGAAAACTGGAAAATAAATATTTAACAATATTTTTTTTTTTTTTGAATTTTACCCAACAACTATATGTATAAGTGATTATTATACTCGCATATGTGTAATATATTTTATTAACAGTAATGAAAAAGTGTAACAATTGTTGGCTAACCTACTTAATATATAAATAAATAAATAAACACAAGCAAAATATATTCGCGTTCTCATCTTGAGACGTCGGAATCTACATACATATATAAACGCCATCTCCGGTGGATACAGTTGACAGCCTCAAGCTGGCGATATTTGAAAACTATTTAAAATTCAATTTAGCACTACTTGGAGCACATTTCTTAAGAATCAATATTGAATTTCAGGGCGTATCTACGATAGATCTGTGCTTTTGATCCCTAATCTAAAGCACAGGCTTAAAACTAGGAGATCCCGATTTCTGACTGACCTTGTAAAACTTTTTCTAATTTGTATTCAAGTAGTAAAGTGCCAGATTAACACTAAGGTTATGGGTAGCATTTTTTAAGTTTGCGACTTTGATTTTTAAGGAATAGTGTTATAAAAAAAAAACTTTTTTAAATACTTACTGTTCTCTTTTGTAAAAACATAACACGCGCCGACACAAAATAAATCTTTTATATAATACTTGACTACATAATGTTGTGGTTTAAATTACCAAAAGAGATAAATATCAGGTTGTCACCCAGTCGTTTGTCGTTCAAGCGGAAAGTTCGAGAGCTCCTGTTAAAGAGAGTGGCAGAGTCGTCAGAATCATGACATGATGTATATGGTGTGTGTATGATTATATGTATTTATGTAATATTATGTGTAAGTTCTTATGTAAGTATACATATATGTATTTACTTGGTAATGAATGATATATATATACATTTATGTATATATACATATATATGTATTGTATGTGTAGATTTATTATAGTGGTATATATATTCTTCAGCCTTTTACAATTTCATCAATTTCATGCTTGCTTCTTGCATCTGCCATTGGTATTCTTCTCTGCATCACCCAAAGGTCAGACTGGTAGATAATGCTCAAAGCATTAAGTCCACCTTGTGTACAGTATCTTGTGCATGAAGCTTATAATAAAATAAAATAAAATAAATAAAAGGTAGAGAAACGTGTTCAAAGGACACATTATGACCCGGTAAATTCATTGATATCTCTGTAAAACACAAATTAATTAAAATATATATTTTGTTTTAGTAGTTATCGTCACATACGTGGAATCTATGAGTATAGCATATTTATGTACATACATATGAAGTGCTAGCTTCCTACCCCTGGTTAGCCCAGTTGTAAAATTACCTTCCTTAAAACGAGCGACGAAGAGGTTGGTAGGTTGTTGGTGGTAGGATGCTGACAAAGTTGCAAACACACGAACGAAAAAAAAAACAAAACGAATATTGGTTCAGCCGTTCCCGAGATTTGAGATTAGCAACACATATTATATGCTACTGTTATACACATAATTAACCAGACTTGTTTGTATATTATTTGTCAAAAAATGCGAGTCTATACTGAACAATAAAAACCAGCAGAATGTAGTATCAACAAACAGAATTAATTTTGGACAAAATTAATGTACGGATCGTTTGAATAATCGAAAAAAAACCAAATAAATCGCTACAAAAATCTAAACTATCCTTATAAGAAACAAACATTGGTTTGTATTTATGTTTTGAAATATACCGTATATAGTGTGAGAGAGACATAATGCTTCACACTTATTGGTCGGCTCGACCGGAGTCATACCAAGGCCTCACAGAAGAATGAAATTACCACAGCGGCCCAATGCTTAACCTCCCCCTATCTCTCCCTAATCCGTAAATATCCAAAACTCTAATCCAACAACAACGCAGTCGTAACCCCCGCGGGTCTCTACGGGCGGGGCCAATAGCTTACCGTCAGATAACCCGTCAGCTTGTTTGGTGACCTATCACATAAAACAAAATATACCAGTTCCCGTCATTTTTATTTATTATTATTATTTATTTATTTAGTACAAAAAATCTTCCTACACTCTCATTACAGGTTATGTTCCCAATACGACAGTGAGGCTTAACCTAGTATAAAATGAACTCAAAGTACTAAAAAGAAATTATACAAAAATAATAAAAGTAACAACAATAACAGCAATAACAAAGAGAGACTTTCGATATATATACATCTTAACCTATGTTTTATAACACTACTAAATTACCTTACATAATAACTACAACTAACCTAAGATTAAAATCAAATACGTCGTCGTAAAATTCTTACTTCCAAATAATTGTATTGAATTGGCTTATAAACAAATTACTTTTTAAGATCATCCGACCGTATTAAAGTGACAAAGATGTCCTTAATCGAGGCCTGCGTATATAGGTATTGCCGTAATTTCGTTGCACCGAAGACATTTTGTCATAAGTCTTAAGTATTCAATTTTATTGAATAATTCGATGAAAATCGGGTTGAAACGTTACTATAATATAGGTATAAAAGAAATGATGATATTGGATGGCTCCTAAAATATTGCACATAGTTTTTCATCCACTTTCCATAAGAGGTGGTCGTTTGGATGATAAATAGAGGCACTGGGCTCGTCGAGGATGAACTTAAGCAAAAGGTAACCTAAAGAACACCTTTACTGGAATTTACGCCATGAATTTGGTACTAATTCTAAGAAAGATTGTATAGAAATCCTTTTTCTAAATCCTTATCAGATGTTCTGGATTGAATATGAGGAAAAGTCGAGTATATTTTCGGAAAGGGGGTTTTACATCATTCTTTGCAAAATAAGTTGTTAATTTTTCATTGGTTTACAAAAGAGATCGATTTGACTTCATAGTGTTTTTTTTTTGAAATTCAGTTTCTACAGAAAACTGAATTTACATAAATTTTAAAACATTTTCAAAATTGTCAACAACAGAGCACAGTCGTGAAATTTACCAGGTACGATAAACACGTAACTCTTTGACGAGTTTCAAACCACGGTTAGGAGCTCATATTTATAATTAAGTAGCCAACTTGTTGACGCCGCTTTAAGGAATGGCTAGAGAGACGGCACGGAGTCCTCATCTTCATCTGCAGTAGGCGACACTTCGGGGTTCGAGCGACCATCTCCTGCCACCGTAAGCGGTAAGGTAGGTCGATACCTAACCAGAACTAGACCTGAGCGGAGCTTTCTGCACGCGCCTTAAAAAGCCAATATACTACCACCGATGGGGCCCAACCAAAGTTGAGGGGCAAGCGCAATAAGGTACTGCTGACTCGACCTGGATCAGAGGAAGGAACGGGGTGGTTTTTAGTCAGTAAGAATCTTACACACTTCAAGTGTGGGAGAGCCATGCTTCGGCACGAATGGGTCGGCTCGACCGGAGTAATACCACGGCCTCACAGAAAACCGCGTGAAACAATCAGAGCGTTGTGTGCTCGTCGTCTGAGTGAGATTACCGGAGATCCAATTCTCCACCCCCCCTCAATCCCTCCTCATTCTTAAAATCTCCAAATCCCTAACCCCAAAAGGTCGGCAACGAACTCGAAACTCCTCCGTCTTTGCGGGAGTTTTGGTAATGCGTTTGCTCGTTTGCCGACGATCACATAAAAAAAACACTCACTCTTTATGTATTCGCGATTTATTTTTATTGATTTTACCTCTAAAAAACCCATCTTGATAACCAAATATGTTTACCAAATAATGTAGTGAACTACATTTCAAAGCTTGAAAAGAATGGAATATGGAATCATAGAATCACAACTCAGTAGTATATACCTGACCCATTAGTCATAACGAACACAAACACACACATATGTAGCAACGTATATACGATAATGGAGTTGGTGGTTTTGATCCGCGGCGTTAATATAAACTAATTAAGAACGAAAATAGTAAAGACACACATACAATGGAATTGTGTGTGAAATGCTTCATGTATTGTTTTGTTGGTGGTACGGTTTCATCATTATTATTAATGATGTTTTGGATAAGTTTTATATAGGTCAGTTCTGCAGATGAACACACGTGTCATCTGATGGTAAATCAACGCCGCTCTTGTTCACCCAGGAGTGAACCACCCAGAAACAAGGATGGCTATTTCTCCAGTTTGCGCGCATCTCAAAGAGCCTTCAGACTACCAGAGTTGGGGCCTAAGATAAATATCCAAACGGGGTTAAGGGCGTAAGCAATGATGTACCGCGGGCCCGCCTTGGGGCAGAGGGAACAGGGTGTTCTTAGTTTGACACTCTTCTCCAGGGCAGCAGGAGTCAGCCAATAGACCGCCACAGACGGGGCCCTATAGGACTGATGTTCAGCCGGGGTTGCGGGTTAAGCGCAATGAGGCACCGTGGCCTCGGCCTAGGACAAAGACAAGGACAAGGGAAGGAACGGGGGCTTTTAGTCAGTCTGACACTCCCTCCCGCTCGGCCTTGGGCGGGAGAAGTCATTTGATAATTTTGCCCTCACAAAAAAGGGCGGCAGGTGTTATACGATTTTGGGGTTGCGGGTTAAGCGCAATGAGTCACTGCGGCCTCGGCCCAGAGCACGAGAAGGAACGGGGGGGTTTTTAGTCAGTAAGAGTCTGACACTCTCTCTCGCCTAACCCTGGGCGGGAGAAGTCATTTGATGATTTTCCCCTGACAAAAAAATGTGTTATATGATTTAATTGCGTTAAAAAAGACACAGACAATCAGAAAAGTTATTTATTTCTGATGCTCTGAGGTTTGGTATTGTTTTAGCTACATACATTGTTAAAGCAGCATATTGCGTCAGATGCGAACGCACCATAACGTGAAACTACCGAGTTCTTTTGTTTTGCTTCTACAATTTTTAAACGAGAATTTCAACCATATTTGCTTTGCATCCAAAAATGTAATTTTCGTTTATAACAATTCCATTTTCTTTAACTAAATTTCATTGCTTAAACCACGACTGTATTCCGCAAGGCTTAAAGTTTTAATTCCAAGTAGGCAATCTCAGTTGTTTGGAATATTGCATTTTTTTAATTTGCTTTTTTGATTTCATTAACTTTCTGAGAGTTTCCAGTTGTGTAAATAGAGTTGGAATCTTGCATTTTTGTGGTACACATGCGTTTATTAGTTTATATACATTTTTTAGTTCACACATGTGTACAAAAGTGTCGTAATTTACTCTTCCTGAAACAGGCCATATCTAGTCAGCTAACCGTTGGTAGAAACCTATGTTTAGTAAATGATTTCAATACATGGTGAATCAAAAATGATAATGGAGATAATGGAAATAAAAACGTGATAATAAAAATTATTATGTTTCAGTATTTATTCCTGAAATCGGATATTTTATGTTGACTTTAAATTTTAATCTATAAGTTCTGGTAGTCTATACCAAGACTTTTTTAACCAAAACGCAGATCTCAAATTCGTTGAACATTCTCAGAGCCGTGTGAATATGTTATAAGGATTTTAAGGTTCAATAAATCAGTGGTTTCAGAATAAAGTACTAGACTGAGTTCAAGTTCGTACCTAAAAACGCTTGGACGACTTAGTTAAGGGGCGAATACCCTATTTGTTGAATAAGATCTGTTTTTGTGGCAGGTTTTCGCTCACAAGTTCCTTTGCCGATAAATTGTTGGAACTTTTTGTACACTGAATTTGATGCTTCAGAATAATACTGAGGCGCTAACTGACAAGTAAATCGTTCATTTTCTTCGGATATTTGCTTTTAAGATTTGTGAACTTCTAGCTGTATGGCATTTAGTGAGTGATTTCATATAACTAGACAAGGATGCTAATATTTACTTTAATGGTCTTGACCATTTAAAAGACAAAATATTACTATTTGTTTACTAATAAACACATACATAATGTATTGGATTTTTATATAATTAAAGACGGTTGAATCGAATTGACGGTCTTCCTTTCTCAAGTACTTTTTCAAGAAAATTCGGCTTTGATACTGGTATCGTTTACTATGGACTTATAGTGGGTATAGTTTGAGAAAATAAAAATACATGTCTCTATTTAGTATCAAATTTGGCATATACAGCAAATCTTATGCTTTGGAAGAGCACTAAGGATTTAGACAATTAAAGTAGAAAAAAATACTTCAAATAATGAATTGCCAAGGTTATTCACCTTTACTGGAAATGGCATACGTTTATTTTAATGTTCCCTATAAACTAAAACATTTTGCACTTTATTAGCTAAGGGAGCTTCTGTTTTATTCTCTTTTAAAAAACTATAAGATATAAAACTTATGGTTGCAATAAACTTTCTGGGCACAATCTAGTTTATATAATCATTAGGTTATGGTGAAAATTTGGTAACAAATTCTCAACTTCTTCCCTACACTGATTGCTTTGACTACTTCGATTTGCAGATTGTTATTATATGGCTTTTAACATCTTTGAAGTTCTCATTACAGAACCGGGTAAAGATTTTTTAGATCTAAGTATCAGAGAAGTCTGCAATCACTACATAAAAGAATGTCGTATTTTTTTTTACAGAAGATGGAGCTAATAGCTGTCCTTTTGTTCTTGTTTTGACAATGAGGTTCTTTTGTCGTCAGAATATTTTTATAGTACAATGAAATTGTATCTGCAGCATTAATAGATATATAAAGTTTAATTTATTTCATATAGTAACAAAAATGGACAACCGACTATAGCTGTAATATCGAAGCACGTCGCGTACTGCGCGCGCCTCAACAAGCCAGCAGACGACAACATCCGTGGTCGACTAGGACCGATGTCCGAGTTGCGGGTGCAAGCACATAGGTGTACCGCGACTTGACTTAAAGCGAGAGAAAGAATGGGAGAAGTGATTGCATGAATTGCTTTACTACAACAATGGCACATGTGATAATGCACTCTGTTAAGAATAGAGACAAACAAGCAACGTTTTCAGATAAACACGATGCTTTTTACCTGTGATCTTAAAACCGGTACTCAAACGAATTTTTCGGATCACTCGTTAGTTCAGCACGCTTAAGCTGTTGAATAATGTATTCCTGTAGTAACTTCTACAATTCTGGTCTCCAAGCCTTAAAACAAGAACATAATTGCAAACCCCTCTTTTATATACTACAGGAGAGCAATGTTTCTCGACCGGCTTGATACCACGACCTTGATGTAAACGCTTGCATTGTATTTCGTCGCGAAAGTGCGGATACCAGAGGTCTAGTCTTCTCACACACCTCCAAATAATCCCAATTCTCAAAACCTTGATCCTAGAAAGCTGGTTACGCACTTGCAACTTTTTGGTTTTGCGAGTGACTATGGATGACGCTTGCGCCAATTTCTTGCCATTACCTGGTTGAAGTGTGTGTCTCATAAAAAGTATGTATGTATAAGTATAATATGTGCTGATTTGTGTAACTGTATAAAATAATAAAACATTACCACTTAATTAGTACCCACGTAATATTATGAATTAATACCCCAAGGAGTCGTACTGCATGATTTATTGGTTGGAACCTAATTAATTAATTCTGCTCGCATAACTATTCGACACTTGTGCTGATATTATCGTAATTAAGTGGCTGCCTGTTTCTAGAGGTATACAGGTTGAGATGAAATTAGATTAGCGTGGTAATAGACCATTAGTCACGTGCATTCCTGTTCTGGAATGATAATTAGTCTTTGTTTTGAAGGATGATAGTCGTGGTCAGCCGGAGGTTCAGGTGCCGTCTCATGCAAGAAGGTTCAAAACATAACAAGTTACCATCACAACATTCTAACTTTCTCCTGATTATATAAGGTCATTCTAAGATTATTACGACACCACTGATAGATAGCGTAGGAAAACATCGTAAGAAAACTTACCACTACAAATATACATAATTTGTAGTGGTAAGTTTGAAATCGACAATCCGCCTTGAGCAAACGTAGTGATCGTCGCTCATACCTGATCCGTATGAGAAAAGGCCAGCAGTTGATCAATGATATGAATAAAAGTGTATCTTTGTAAATTTGATTTATTAAATCGAATATAGTACTACATTCTAAAGTGCTTTGGTGTGCTGGTCATAAATCAGAAAGTTTGCTTTGAAACTGGGTTGATCATAGTGGTCGGGATGATAAGTCAAATTCTCGGAATGAAATTCACTATCTCAGTTCGCAGAAAATTTTAGTAAATGTAGATATTTGACTGCACGGTTGGTACAATGGCTTGGCAACTAACAGATGAGCTATACTTTGTGTGTTCCTCAAATTGTTGTTTCGAGTCTGGGTGGCTTGTATATAGGAATTTGTATGGTAGTTAACTCTCCCACGACACAGGAGAAAATACTAGTGTGGAGTAAGAAAAGGCTTCTGTGTGTTAAAGTTATTAAGCAGTTTTTTTACGTAAAATACGTGTTAACTGAGTGAATGTCTTAATAAGTTTATTTTAAATGGCTCAGAGGTTAGCTTTTGTGCACAAGGGTAGACATTCGATACTTGGTATGTAGCAATTCGACCTCCACCGAGTTGTATATACTTTATAAGACTATTTAGACACTACTATTATACGGTAGGCAATGATCGTGAGGAAAAATTTTCTCAACAGTCTGTTTTAGATAGTGCATCAATGACTGATCTTTCAGAAACCAACGTACTCCTTCTTTAAAGGCTGGCAACACGCCGGTGACTCCTCTGGTCGTAAGTATCGTCGATCACTTATCATCAGGTGATCCGTCTACTCGTTTTACTCCTATTCCATAAAATAATTAGATTTTTTTTTACTTGCAATAAACTAGTGCTTGACTGCGATCCCACCTGATGGTAAGCAGTGATGCAATCGTTGATGGTAAGGCCCACTAGTTTATTAAGAGCCTATTCACTTTAGCCTTGAAGACACCTAAATAGTATTCGGACGGAAAGACTGTAGCCGGCAAACTGTTTCAATCCCTCGATGTACGCGGTATAAATGACGAGGCAGAACGCTTAGTCCGGGCCACAGGAGTCTCAACAACGTAAGGGTGGATATTCGCCGTACGCCGGGATGTCCGAAGGTCCGAAGGAATTATAAAAGGCAAAACATTAAAGACTAATCTCACAATAACACCTTAATCAATTTCATTCATCAAAGTCATGATCCAAAAATACATTACAAATTAAAACGGAATCCTGCTAAACAGAAGTGCTAAAATCCAAAGATATTTCTGTTCTTATCTAATGACTAAAACAAAGTTCCATACACCATGTTTACGAGTACTGATAGCCTAAAATTAGCTAATCACGGCTAATATAGGCTAATATAGCCGTTTATCGTGAAAAACTGGTGGATTAACATTATTTACGACGCTTGAGAGAACGTCTGGAAACCTGTATGTAGACTACACGTAATGTTGAGGTGGGTTGCTAGTTGAATGTAAAACTCTCTCGTATTATATTATACATATAAACAAAAGTGCGTTGCTTAAAACATTTCTGTCTCTGAGTTAATCACAATAACTAATACAAAAGTACGTCGGTATTTTTGATAAACTAAGTTAGGTATATTCTAGCTTAGTTTGACGATAATGAAATTGACGATTTTTTTTTTTGAATTTTATTTAACATTACTTTAATTTAAATATATTGAATTAATCTAATACAATAAACTGAGCATGTGACATGACGTGAATTACTGTGTTTCTTTCTTCTTTCTAAAATCCACCCGCTCGCATCAGCACCCCGCATTTTCCAGCAGCTACGCTTCGAGGCTTAGCCCTACTCATAAAACTCTCAACTCCCGCCTGTTATCTTTGTAGTGTAGCACAAAGAGCCACAATTTCCCTCAAAACAAACCCTTCCTTTTACTTTTCTCTCGGTTTTACTTCAAATTGAGATAACTGAAGTATTTAACTAAAATTATGATGTTTTAACAAATTGTCAGGTACTGTTTCAAGTAAGCACGGAGCCTTATCTTTTGGGGCTTAGTTTTGTAATGGATTGTAACGGGAACTTGCCTCGAAGACATTAACTAAAAGGAATTATTTCGCAATATTCCTTTGAAGTTTTTGGATGTGGTTTTCAAAGGAGTCGTTGTTACAGTTTCTAGATTTGTGTAAATAAATATGGACGTAACAACGGGTACTGATTTGGTACAGGTTTGTACAGTATTTAGGTTATGCCCAAAACCTTTGTTGAAAATATTATACATAATCATTAATTATTTTAGTGTTATGATGTTCTTGCGGTAGGCGTGGATGATGAGATTTTAGCATATAAATGCAAGGAAAACCTGGAATGTAATTATTATCATACTCATTGGATTATAGGGTGACTGATGAGGTTAAGGAGAGGAATCAGTAAGAATGAAAGTTCGTACGAGATTATCAAAGCTGATAGAACCCTGAAGAACTTCAAGTAGGTACCAGCGTTATCAATAAAAAGAATTATCAAAATCGGGAATTATAAATAACGGAGATATCGGCGAACAAACATAAAAAAAAAGCATATATACGGTCGAATTGAGAACCTCCTCCTTTTTTTGGAAGTCGGTTAAAAAGTACCACAATATAATTGAAACAATGATAAAATGATACTTAATTATAGTTCGTAGAGTCCAAGGTCGTATGACTTTCTTTCGGATGCCATATGTTCCGGTAATTTTAAAGCTCATAAAATACACTAGAATATTTGACGGGCTGTAAACGTTACAGTTTAAGCTTCGAATAAACAAATACGGCGTACCACTTACGACTTGTTTGCGAAATTTTACGTTTTGTAAACGCAATTTGGGTGCAAGGAGGTTGCCTTACGAAATTCGTATACGTACGTTCTTTGGCGAGGAATGCATTTACTGTAAAATGATGAATTATTTGTTTTCTTAAGTTTGTTTGCCTGGAATTTACTATTATATGTTAGGAGATACCTACCTGTTTTGGATACAGCGGGATTAAGCGCCAGGATTTCATCATTGTGAGGAAACTATCTACCTCACGCTCTAGCCGCTGCATTAGAAAACACTCTAGGCGTCGTGGATCGCGTGATGATATCCAGCCACCGTATGCGTGGATTTGCGGACGTTGAACACGGATAGCATGCTGTGCACCAGAACCAGACCCGAGAATATTTCACAAAGAGTTCCAGGCGCGTCTTCACCACTACAGATCGGGCTAGGACTGATGTTCGGTCAGGGTTGCCATGCAAGTGTAATAGAACACCGCGGCCTAGGCTCGGAGCATGAAAAGAAACGTGGTGGTATTTAGTCAAGCGAGAGAAGTCTTTTAATTATCCCCTCAAAAGAAAAAAAAACATGTTAAAACTACAACATCCAATTAAAAATGTATCTCTCTACCGTCATCATGTTTTGTCAGTTCAAAGAGGTTTTAAGAAAAACATTTTTGGCTATCTTGCATGTTCTTATAGATCCTGGAATTGTGTCGAGAATTGTCCTGGAAATGCGTGAACAGTGTGTGTTAGACTGTATTTGAGGTTACAATTTGTGTTGTAATCGAGGTTTCGAAAATTGAAATATTCAGGTCTAGCTGAATGGGAATCCGTGCCGAAGCATGATACTCTCCCACACTAAGTTTGTGACCAAAAAGGTAAGTAATCAACAACATTTTAGATTGAAATTCAAATCTAGAACATAATATTATCCAAACGCCAGAACTGTTTCCTAAAACATATTCGTATGTGAGCTTTAACATAGAATATCTTTCAAGTAATATACGTTGCATGTCTGCTTAAATGCGACTCTAATGAACATAATCGTGTTCATTGCAATCAGAATTGCCGGCAAAATGGCGGCTGCATTTCGTAGCTAGCCGACATGAGCTGAGTTTTGGAAATTGCCAATGGGTTTTGCGTGCTATGTTCGGCATTTTGCATGAAATTAAGGCGATATTTGGTTTTTGATTCAATTAATCATTTTTACCTGCATATATTTTTGGATTTTAACGATGGTTCTTGTTTTTTTCGACCAGATTGTTTACGCGGTGACTGGTTACCGTGTATTGGTTTCTTTAAATTGTACCAAGTCTGGGTGACCCAGGACACAAGAAAAATGATCTTTTATGTTTAGAAAAAGGAGGTTAAAGTTATTCAAGTGGCTATCAAAGCAACTGCCAAACTACTAGCCGTGCCCACACACCGCTCATGCATCATCCCCTATTCAGAGAGCGCTGTCCTCCCTCAATAGTCTCGTGGAGGCCTATCCCGACTGTGATGTATTTGTAGATAAATTTAATATTATTAGAGGTATATGTTTGAGTTTTTGTGAAAGTCTGAATGATTAGTTCCTATTTGTTTTTGTTTGTTTTAAGTTCATCTCTTTATATTTCGTTTTTTGAATATGAATGAATGAATTTTTTTTCTTTATTTTTTTTCTTTTCCTTTATTATATCTGTGTTAATGTAACTGGATCAAATCCGTGTTAACATAAAAAAAAAACTCGTGGTTGAATTATCGACATCGTATAATATGGATCATTAGCAAAAACATGACATTTTCTAAAACCTTGTAGGTACTTCTTTACATATTTATGGATGATATGATATGACCTTTTATGTTAGTCTTTCTTTTATATCATACGTGCTACCTAACATAATAAACTTATTCAAAACAATAATGAAATAAATATCATTCATCTATCAAAAGTATAAAGTAAATGAAGACAGCTATCAGACGAAGCAACACTAAATGATTATGATTAATGCTCCTATTGTTTCAAATAAGTCTTGTATTCAAATTTGAATTTATTACCACCATGACTTGTTTTATAAGGCTAGACAAAGGAGCTAAAGATTTGTTATAGAAATTGGGGGAAAATAAAAGTAAATGTAAAGCCTGTGTTCAACAAGAATACCTTTTTTTTGTGAGGGGAAAATCATCAAATGTCTTCTCCCGCCCAGGGCCGGGAGGGAGGGAGTGTCAGACTCTTACTGACTATAAACCCCCCTGTTCCTTCTCCTGCTCCGGGCCAAGGTCGCGGTGCCTCATTGCGCTTACCCCGCAACCCTGACTAATGAATATCTACCTTGTGACGGATAAAAGAATTGAATTTATTCGCTTTAGTGTTCACTAATTGGCGCCACTGTTAAATAAAATGTTGCAGTACTTTATAAGTTCAATAAAAAAGGAAAATAACAATGATTTGTAACACTCTTAGTAAATAGATTTAATTTTAGCCGTGATTGATTTATTGAAGTTTTTCGTGCTTTATCGGAAGCCTCTGCGAAGCAATGATACTCAGGTATGCTGCAGGCGCCGCAAGAGGCGACACTTTGAACGTCGGGGACCAAGTGATGATGTCCGGCCAACGTAAGCGCTGATCTGCAGACGGCAAAAAAGGATAGCTTTCCGCCCGACCAGAACAATACCCGAGCTTACGGCGCGCGTTGGGTAGCGTTCAGCGCGCCCAGCAAATAGCCAAACTACCACAAACGGGGCAGTACAGAATGAACGAGAGGGTTTTAGTCAGTAAGGGTCTAACAATCACACTCGCCTGACTCTGGGCGAGAGAAGTGATTTGATAATTTTCCCTCTCAAAAATACGCGCTATTAAAATTATCTCCAGTAATTCAACAATTGTGCTACCATTTAGTACAATATAATAATCAGAATAGATAATTACGAACTAACGATACAATAAATTGCTGTAGATTTAATAAATTAAATTTTATCACCAGTCATATTAATTATTATTGTAATAAATGTTTAATAACGCGTTTATCTTTTAATTTTATTACTCGAATGTACTATCTTCTTTGTAAGAGCATTCACGCCGCACGGGTTTACATACAAATTTGCTTAAGGAAACTACTTTACTTAAACTTGGTGCTCAGTGTTGGAGAGCCATGCTTTGGCACGAATGGGTCAGCTTGACCAGTAGTGATACCACGGCATCACAGAATATGGGCGTGAAACAACCAGTGCAGTATTGTGTTTCGCCGTATGAGTGGGGTTACCGGAGGCCTAATCCAAAAATCTCCAAATCCCTAATCTTCTTATCAGCATCGCATTCATAACTCCTCCGTTGTTGTCCATGGGCGGCACTGACTGCTTACTATCAGGTAATGCGTCAGTTTGTTTGACGTCCTGTCACATAAAAAAAATGGCGAGCGCTGAGCTTACATGTTGTCTATAAATATTTTTAATCTATATTTTTATTATAACTTTCGTGAGACATACTAAATTAATTATTATATTTTCGGCTTACTCACGTGATACTCGAACAGTTTCAAGCCATGCTAGAGGCCCATGTTCACGAGCAGCATTCCGCGACACAATTAATTTGTAATTAAACAGATACTTCCAATTTTATATTTGAGTAGTGTCTCTATAAACTTTTTTTCGAAAATGTAGGTACTTCATTAAGATTTCCTGATTTTGAACGTGAAAGTATAGAATTCACGCAGCATATTATGTTCTTAATGAATTAGTATCTACTATTGGAGTTCCTGCGATCATAATTTGCCCTTTTGCTTTTGGGGTTTGCAATTAACTTTATTTCAAGATATTTAGATATTGATTTTACTTGCCTTGTTCACAGAAATTTCTTGATAATGTTATAAATTATCATTATTTATACGTAAATACCCTATGTAACGATTTCTTCACTTCAGGTTCAAACTCCAAAATAATACTAAAATAAATAAGTACTTAATTCCTAAAGCTAACGCTAGTTACTATTTACTATTTACATTATTTTACAAATTAAAAATATTACTATGAACTAAAACTAATTAAATATTAATTCATAAGCAAACTCGGGAGGCGCAGTATGTTTAGCAGCTCGCGACGCGATCGCGTGGAGGGATCGATAGGCGGCGCGCGCGCGGTGGAATTTTTATTGTGGCAGAGCTAACTGGACGACGCTGAGGTCGGACGTGCCGCGTTACCTAAATATTATTTTCTTCTACCTACGTTTATTATATTGAATCAAGATTATTCAATATATAATTATTTTATAGTATTATTCATCGAAATAAATATCTATATCTAGTACTTGCGCGGTTGTTAAAGTTTATAACAATTATTGTATTGTTTTCACCCCGAATCGGGTAAGTGTTGCAAAATTATATGTATTAAGTAAAGCTATCTCAGTAGAATTGTAAATCTGATAAATATGCGTTGGGCTCATTTTCTCATCAAATTTCTACCTTGTTATAAATTGGTGTTTGTTCAAATAATAGCTTGTCATATATCTTTATACTAGCTACCTTTCTGTTGCTTTTATGTACATTGACTGCCTCATCATTGATCACTATTTTATGTAATCTTTACCACCTGTGCCTCGTAGTATCACGCCGCTTTTGTAGGATACACATAGGGGTGTGGCAGTCATGTAAATATCGAGGGTGGTGTTAAAGTGGAAGGTTTACACTATTCCAGGGTTCACCGCTCCGGTACCGGACTACGCTGATATTATTTGGACTACCCTACAACAAACTTTACGCCTACGCTACGCTACGACGACCACCGGACTACCCTAGTGGCCGACAACGCATTCGCCGATCTATCAGGGCAGTGGTATTGATTGTTGGACTTCTCACGTATTTTGGTCTTAGCGAATATTAAAGAACCCACTGTATTTCGCTTAGTCTAATAACTTTATATTTTTATTATACCTTCCTATCATCATAGCAGCTGTTTTATTTATCTAACTAAGAATAGTTGTTACACTGGCGCCCAATAATAGGATACTCCTAAGACCAAACTGCGGGATAAGTTCTTAAACATTTAATAGTTTCATTGGTGTTGGCTCTTAACTTCATAGTTTTAAGGTTGATTTTACATTGTAACTGTGAAGTGTGTGGTCGTACAGTTACTTATGATTACTATCTAAACATACCTCTAACATTTAATTAAATCATATACATGTTCTTTTTTATAAAAATATATTAATAACTGAAACTACCACTCATAATCTAACCTAACGCTAGGGTCTTGTGTTGTATTAAACATCATCATATTGTGGTATCACTGTTGTAACTAGTAGGTACGTCTTATTTTGTTTTCCGATCACCCTGATTTTTCTCGTATCATTGTAACACGCATAATATTGTAGTGCTTAGAGCTAATTTTGCAACACATATCCGACAAAATTATGTCGTATCCTATTAAATTTCTCTCCTTACAAAAAGCGGAATTACAGTACGAGGTAGAACTTCGTGGTGGAGTAGGTGAGTCAGTCCAAGAGTTAAGAAAACAGATCGTTAAATTATCGCAACTTCTTCCATCCGATGATATACTTGAGTCACATTTGGATCCTGTAGATGATTTAAAGGAAGTTAAGGAGTCTCTGTTAAAGTCACAAGGTAATTTAACAAATCTTAAAAGTAGGTTTGATAAAAGTCTATTAAGTAGGACTGAAACATTGCTATATCATATTTACCACCGTATTAATAGAATAGAAATTATCGAAGAGGTACGCGATTTACACAAAGTCTGCACTTCCAGTTTAAATTCACAATTAAAAGAATTGTCTACTTTGAAACCGTCTGGTTCTAATCCCAAACCTTTAACATCTATCACAGATGCTACACTCGATCCTTCCACCCTATCAGTTACATGTGAACGTAGCTTATTTGCCGAGATAACCAAACTAAAATATTCTGGAAAAACTTGTGTTCACTCCTTCATCCAAAAAGTAGAGGAATTTGTACAAGCTAGAGGCATCTCCTTCGAAAAAATACTCTCACTTGCGTATGAAATATTCACCGATGATGCACTACATTGGTTCCGCTATAATAAGAATAGAATTAATTCTTGGCATGAGTTATGTGTGCTGCTAAAGGAGGATTTCAGCAGTAGTGACTATGATTACAGACTAATGTCAGAAATTCGGTCGCGTACGCAAGGCGATCAAGAAAATATCACTATTTACTTAGCAATTATGCACGGAATGTTCTCACGTCTTTCGAAATCTTTATCTGAAAATGATAAATTAGATATATTGATGCACAACATTCGGCCCTGTTATGCAAACACCTTGGCTGCATCTCCGTGTATCAAATCTATTGATGACCTCAAATCAGTTTGTCGTAATTACGAAACTATAAAATCAAGATTTTCTCAATTTCACGAACCACCTAAACTAACTAGTAGTACTCTTGCACCCGAGTTTGCTTATAAATCCGATCTTAATCATACTAAATTTAATCAACAAACAAAATATAACAATTACAATAAATCATACAATCAAAAAAATAATTACTTTTACACACCTAAACATAATTCTAATTACAAAGAAACATTCAATTCGGATAATACTAATCTGAATAAGGATAATGGTATTGCTGCTCTGTCTACTGAAGTACCTAGGACCGTATTTTGTCCCAGATGTAGATCTAACAGTCACTCTCTAGGAGTCTGTAGACAGAAACGCTTCCCTATTTGCTTCCGCTGCGGTAAGAAGGACGTGCGTTTTCCAGATTGTCCTGACTGCAAGGGAGTTCATTCGAAGGACGAGGCCTCAAAAAACTAAGTAAGCCTGATTGGAGTAACCGCGATAAGGAATGGAGGGATTGGTTAACGTTTATTAAGAAATTTTCCACCTTTTACTCGGTCGCTTCAATCAAGGATAAATCAGACAAATCAAATATTGACAGAACTCGACCTTATGTTACCATTAGAGTTTTAAATCAGCCTTTGACTGGTCTCTTGGATACTGGTTCATGTGCTACTATTTTAGGTAATGGATCACATGAACTCATTTTGAATATGGGAAATTCCCATATTAATATGTTGAAGGATGATATTCCTATGCAGTTCGCTGCTGCAGGTGGAGAGAAACTTAATTCTATCGGAATTATTCGTCTTCCTGTACATTTTTTAAACCAAACACACTACATTAATGCCCATGTGGTACCTGAAATTAAAAACTCTTTGATTTTAGGCATTGATTTTTGGCGCACGTTTGGACTATTTCCTAAACATTTAGATGTCATATCATTCCATAAGGACTCTGAATCAGGGTTTCCAACTGATTGTGTTAAGAAATTAAACGCTGTATGTCCATACGAACATTTGACAGATGTTCAAAAATGTGCCGCTGATCATTTAATTACTCAATTCCACGACATTTCCTATGAGAAACGTGGATTAGGTCGCACGTCACTAATCACACATTCGATTGATACTGGGGATGCTGCCCCCATACGTCAACGTTACTACCGTATGTCTCCAGAAAAACAAAAGATCTTAGTTGATCAACTCGATGAGATGCTAAAAGATGATGTTGTAGAGCCATGCGAGAGTCCGTGGTCCTCTCCAGTTTTACTGACACCCAAAAAGAACGGAGAACTCAGATTCTGCCTCGATAGTCGAAAGCTCAATGCTGTAACGAGAAAAGACGCGTATAGTTTACCATACATCACTGAAATCCTCGACAACTTGCGGGATGCGAAATATCTCAGTAGCATTGACCTTTCCAAAAGCTTTTGGCAGATTTTAATTCAAGAAAAGGATAGATGTAAAACTGCTTTTTATATTCCATCACGCGGCACATTTCAATTTAAATCTATGCCCTTTGGACTCACTAACGCACCTGCAACGCAACAAAGATTAGTCGATATTTTGTTCTATGGGCCAGAATTCGAGAATAAAGTATTTGTTTATGTTGATGACGTCATAATAATATCAGAATCTTTCGAACATCATATGTCACTATTATCACGTGTCCTCGAGAAACTTAAATTAGCTAACCTAACTATAAATCTAAGTAAAAGTCAGTTCTTTCGAAGTCAGCTCAAATATCTAGGCTACATTGTTGACGCTAATGGGTTGCATGCAGATCCTGAAAAGGTGGAGTCTATCTATAATTATCCCACTCCTAGTAATCGTAAAGAGGTGCGTCGTTTTATTGGTACAGCTTCTTGGTACCGTAGGTTTATACCCAATTTTAGTAAATTAGCCACCCCCCTAAATAAATTAACTTCACAGGGTAAGAATGCTCCTCCATTTTTTTGGTCCCAAGAGGCTGACGAAGCTTTTAAAAAACTAAAAGAGTATTTAGTATCAGCACCTATCCTTGCTTGTCCAGATTACTCTAAACCGTTTTGTGTACACACTGATGCCAGTGATTATGGCATAGGTGCAGTTCTAACACAGAGTCTCGATAACGAAGAGAAAGTAATTGCATATATGAGCAAGTCTCTGACCAAACAGGAACGTAACTATAGCGCTACTGAGCGCGAAGCCTTGGCTGTTCTTGCTGCTATTGAACACTGGCGTTGCTACTTAGAAAACGGCATGAAATTTACAGTTTTCACAGATCATTCTTCATTAAAATGGTTTCTTAACCTGAATAATCCTACCGGGAGATTAGCTCGCTGGGGGGTTCGACTTTCAGCCTATAATTTTGAAATCAGACACCGAAGAGGTGCTGATAATGTAGTGCCTGATAGTTTGTCTCGTTCCGTTCCTATATCTGCAGTTAATGATACGACTAATGAACCAACTTTTGCTCCCTCTATTACAAACGATACTTGGTATTCAAAAATTTTCAATGGTTGTCTTAATTCTCCAGCATCCTTTCCTAACTATCGAGTCAAAAACGGTAACATGTACCGGTACATAAAATCAATTAATCCACTTTTACGAGAATTTGAATGGAAAGAAGTGATACCACTGGACAGGCGCCAACATACCATTTTCCTAAATCATTCTGAACCCACTTCCGGACACCTAGGTATTTTTAAAACATATAAGCGATTATCTTTGAAATATTTTTGGCCTCGCATGCATCGTGATGTGTCCAACTTTATCTCAAATTGCGAAATCTGTCAGTCATACAAATACCCAAACCACACCACTCTTGGTACGATGGGTCGGCCTAAAGACTGTTGTCGACCATTCCAAATGGTAAGTGTGGATCTTGTCGGACCC
The DNA here is from genome assembly GCA_902829305.4 of Spodoptera exigua. NCBI lineage: Eukaryota > Metazoa > Arthropoda > Insecta > Lepidoptera > Noctuidae > Spodoptera > Spodoptera exigua. The sequence continues at coordinate 11,689,982 of LR824619.2, read as the reverse complement.
TTACCGGTAACTAGAAACCAAAATATGTTTTTGCTAGTTGTTGTCTGTTGCTTCTCCAAGTATTGTCTATTGTTTTCGATACGACGTGCTACAGCTGATATCATCTCTAAAATCTTAGAAGAGAAAATATTCCTTATACATGGAATACCTAGTACAATACTAATGGATAATGGCAGACAATTTATAAGTAATACTATGAAAAGCCTATTCGCTAATTACCATATTCCTAATGTCTATTATACTCCCCTTTATACGCCCCAAGTTAACACAGTAGAACGGTATAACAAAACAATTATTACTGCTGTGTCCTCCTTTATAGAAAACGATCATAGATCTTGGGACACTTATATGCCAAAAATTCAGTTTGCCTTAAACAGTGCAGTTAACGAAGTGACAGGCTACACGCCTTCATTTTTGGTTTTCGGTCGCGAATTAGTTAGCTGCGGATCTCACTACATAGACTCTGACATAGAAGATCACATCATTTTTGCACCTCGTGATGCATATGCTGAAAACTGTGGCTATCTAAGTAAAATATTTGATAAAGTCCAAGCCGCACTCATTAAAGCGCATTCTAGGTATGGTACAAGTTACAATCTTCGTCGGAAAAACGTTGAATTCAATGTGGGAGATATAGTTTGGAAGCGAACTTTTTACCAAAGCGACAAAGATAATAGATTTTCAAAGAAACTAGCCCCGAAGTTCATTAAATGTCGTATCGTCCAAAAAAAATCGAAACTTGTCTATGATCTGGAGGATATGGAAGGCAATAATTTAGGTACCTGGCATGTAAAAGATTTTAAGCTAACATAGTTTTATTTTAGAGGATTTTATTAGGAAAAATCCTTACCTAAAAGAGGGGGTATGTAACGATTTCTTCACTTCAGGTTCAAACTCCAAAATAATACTAAAATAAATAAGTACTTAATTCCTAAAGCTAACGCTAGTTACTATTTACTATTTACATTATTTTACAAATTAAAAATATTACTATGAACTAAAACTAATTAAATATTAATTCATAAGCAAACTCGGGAGGCGCAGTATGTTTAGCAGCTCGCGACGCGATCGCGTGGAGGGATCGATAGGCGGCGCGCGCGCGGTGGAATTTTTATTGTGGCAGAGCTAACTGGACGACGCTGAGGTCGGACGTGCCGCGTTACCTAAATATTATTTTCTTCTACCTACGTTTATTATATTGAATCAAGATTATTCAATATATAATTATTTTATAGTATTATTCATCGAAATAAATATCTATATCTAGTACTTGCGCGGTTGTTAAAGTTTATAACAATTATTGTATTGTTTTCACCCCGAATCGGGTAAGTGTTGCAAAATTATATGTATTAAGTAAAGCTATCTCAGTAGAATTGTAAATCTGATAAATATGCGTTGGGCTCATTTTCTCATCAAATTTCTACCTTGTTATAAATTGGTGTTTGTTCAAATAATAGCTTGTCATATATCTTTATACTAGCTACCTTTCTGTTGCTTTTATGTACATTGACTGCCTCATCATTGATCACTATTTTATGTAATCTTTACCACCTGTGCCTCGTAGTATCACGCCGCTTTTGTAGGATACACATAGGGGTGTGGCAGTCATGTAAATATCGAGGGTGGTGTTAAAGTGGAAGGTTTACACTATTCCAGGGTTCACCGCTCCGGTACCGGACTACGCTGATATTATTTGGACTACCCTACAACAAACTTTACGCCTACGCTACGCTACGACGACCACTGGACTACCCTAGTGGCCGACAACGCATTCGCCGATCTATCAGGGCAGTGGTATTGATTGTTGGACTTCTCACGTATTTTGGTCTTAGCGAATATTAAAGAACCCACTGTATTTCGCTTAGTCTAATAACTTTATATTTTTATTATACCTTCCTATCATCATAGCAGCTGTTTTATTTATCTAACTAAGAATAGTTGTTACACCTATGGCACTGAATATAAGTGGATATATAGTAAAGAAAACATAGTGAGGAAAACTAGGCTTTTGTAATTGCCAATCCACCTTGGGCTAGCATAGTGATTGTTGTGTGAGTGAAAAAGTGAGCATTGCTCAAGCCATCTCTTTGCCTGCACGCACGCAATTGACTGCACGGTTGGTGCGGTGGCTGGGTAACTGGCTGCCGTGCGGGTTCGGGCGGGATCAATTCCCGCACGGAACAACACGTTGTGTGATCCACAAATTTTTGTTTCGGGTGTGGGTGTCATGTGTAAGTATGTGATATTGAATGCTTGTAAACGCACCCAGGAGAAAATCAAAATGTGTCTTTTTATTTGCTCAATGATGTGAAAAGAGGCTTTTACTCAACGATGGTCACTTATAGAACGATGTTGATGATACTCGTCAACTATACTTAAGTAGCTGATACGTAGTACACGGCCTATTATAATAATTTAGTCCAAATATCTAAACACTCTTTACAAATATTGTTTGTTATTCTTGCTTCGAAAATATTGGACATTGTGGAAACCTTCGTAATGATGGCTTCCATCAAGGTCGAGAACAATGTCAACATACTCTAGTCAACAGTGATTTATTTTCGTTCAGTGTTTTGCTGGGGGTTCAGAAGAGTCAAATGACATATGTATATGTTTCGTGCATTGATTAGAGTTTGAAAGAGCCAATAAATATTTATACTAATAAGACAAAAAGTTTGATTGGTGGAATTTGAATTAGGACAATATCCGAAACTACTGGTCCAATTAAAAAAATAACACTTTCGAAAAGTTTGCTTTTCCCAACTCCCAGACAAGGTCGCTTTTAATTCATTCAGATAGGATAGCCATATACCTGAAAAATCTACTCAGTCAATGTCACAATTGACACCTGACACTTGTGACGTAGTAGCTAAAGAAGGACACAAGATCCTAGTACCTGACTTGTGCTGGGTTTGGGAAAAAGGTAATTCTTTCAAAACTTGTAACTTGACTGTGTTATGCCATATGTCTATTAACAAGCGCGATGTAGGCACTAACCTACTAACGTAAGACTGAACCATTACGTCGTAAAACCATATTTATTGGATTGGTAATGTATATTATATATTGAACAATGCATGCATTATGGCTATAGATAATTACATATAAATATAATCTAAATCCTTTGCTTTCTAGACTTTTATCAGTGCCTTAATCTCTTGTATAAAACGTTTACTACGGGGATTGTTCTGTAATAAAATAATAAAATGTTATATCGCGGCGACCTCCCTTCGTAATCAGCGCAATATTTGCACACTTCTGGAACCACTTGTTGATACCGTACGCGATAATAATGGCGCCCATCGCTCACATCTGCACTATGTAGTGTTGGTGACATGTAATAGATGGCGTTGTTTTCAATGTTTCGGAACTAAATGTTTATTTGCGTTAGCTTTATAAAGATTGATTGTTTTGACTGATTGATGATTCGCTGCTATTTCAATGAAAAGTACTCATTCCTGTGGTGCTGAGATACGAACTAATGAAATCATTGTTTGCCAAGAACTTTCTGTGTCCAGTTTGCTATTTATTTAGGTACTGGATAAAATGATTTTATTTATTCTATCTACCTACGTAATTTGCCAAGCACACAACGTGGGCAACCTTTCTCCTTTTTTAGCGATTTTGTACTTACATTCAAAGGTTATTTATAAAAGTTTCTTTTTTATTTTGACACCTTATGTATATTAGTTGCTCATTTTAAATATTTGCGTAGATATTATAGCTCTGTGAGATACATTAAATTGATTCGTATGGTGTTCTTAATGATTTCATGCTTTATGATGCATGGACTGTTATGCCATGGAATGTTTTAGGTAATATTTATGTTTAAGCAAATCTCAAGTCTTATAATTTTTAAAAACATTTTCTTGTTTATACAGTAGGTATTCGTCCATACTTGATACAGTAGGTATTCGTCTATAACACACTCAAATATTTCCTTCATTTGACCTACAAGCCAGGGATTTAATCAACATTTTTGGTGTTTTTATGAAATCTCTACAAATTTTATTTGCATACACAAAAATTAAACTACAAATGAATACATTTGTCTAAAAACCTAATCAACTCCTTAAGTTTGGATCACTATTTATTCACACGCCGTGAAAAAATAGTGATCCATATGATATTATGCATATACATATATGACCAAAGAAAAACAATAAACATTGAAATGTCACCTTTGTAAACAAGACAAGACTACATATGATAGGTCTTTACCTATGAAATTGCCGTTCTGCATCTGCAGTACTGGCCATTTCAAATCAAAATAGTTTTTGTTAGGCTAAGGCTAATTAATTTTGTTTTAAAGACATGGGATTCTTTTTCTAAAAGTAGTCATTTGTTTATTGATTAGTGTTATATTTTCATCGCATTTCAAATAAAAAAAAAACGTTTTTTTTTCATGCAATACGGCAATCTCATAGGTAAAGACCTATTATAACATAGTACGTATCTACACATATATAAACTCATTCAAAAGACGAGAGTGCAATCTAAGTGCGGCCAAAGTAAGCGAAGTTCTGCGCCTACCTTTGAACTAAGAAGAACGACAAGCTCGTGTTGATTGCTTCGAGAATACTTATTGTTTAGAACTCGTATTAACTTTAATACTCCGATGTGGTTGTAAAACTAGATACGGAGATGTAGGACTTTATATTACAAACTGCAAATGCTGGAGAACTTTCAACTACATACATTTATTTTCAGAAAAGGTTGTACTATACATATTTTGTCTTTGGTAGCTGCAAGGGGCTATACGGCGGCAGTTTTCTAGAAGTTGATATTAACAATTACATTACTGTAAAGGAATCGTTGGTAATTTTTTGAAGGGTAAATCCTCCATCAAACCATCATTCCTAAACCTCCAAAATTCTAATCACCAAAATTACGGCAACAGTGCGTTGCCTAACTGTTCTGGTTTAGCGGGTGCATGTTGGCGATGCCGATTGCTAAATTTCAGGTGCTCTTGCTATACAGGCTCACTTGTCAACGCCGAACCACCATATAAAAAAGAAGACTACAAAATGGAACGGTACAATAGCGTTGCCTTATCAACTTAACGCACCTTACACCAATGCCTCTTTTCTTAAGGAGACCAGGGTTACCGTTTCTAGGTATATGGCGGGGTAGCTGCAATGAATACTTTGATATTTTGGAAGTTTTTATGATTTTTAATGGATGGAACAACAGATGGATATCACCTTTAGGAAAACCGTCGCGTCGCCGTCTGTGACCAACACCAGAGGAGTCACAAGATGATGAAATAAATCGAAAGATAGGAAGTCTTCTCTGACATCTGCGGTATAAACTATCAAGATAATACCGATAAACTGAACCCAGGCTAGTTTGAAATACCTGAATAACTTTTTTAGGTCCCGCAACGAAGTAGATGAAAAAATAAAACAGTATCTACTTCCCTCGGTCAATATAATGCAGGAGACCAACTGACTCAAGCCATAAAGGCACAAAGAGGCTGGCATAGTACGTAACCTGCGATGTAGCCGTGGCTTGGTGATTACATGAATTAGACGTCCGCATAACAGAGTTATGTATCGGAAATTGCGACCTCGATAGTAGATAGGGATCATTGAACTGCTAACAATGCCATTTGGATGTGGTTCTCTCTGTAACTAGTAGAAATTTAGTACAAAATGGCTGATGACTATGGAGAAAAGATAATTAATTAATACTTATTTTATTTAACAACTAACAGCTAATTTAAAAGAAATTTTGTTTTATAGTATGTAGTGATGATAAAACTCCTTAAAAATATGTACATACTAAATACTTCTTCTTTAACAACTATTTGCTTATGTATTTTATATCAAACACTTTATGGAAAAAGCAGTCTCCAAGCTCTTTTTGTACCTTTAAAGACAAATTTCTTGTCGTCTTGTCGTGGAAGTTGAGGCACCCGTTTCTTGTAACACAGAATACACACATATTCCAAACCTGTCACGTACAAATGTATCTCCAAGACTGTGCTTCCTAAGATTTTATGGACGTCACTGACATAATACAGTAAAGGAATACATCGCGTCAAAACCAGGTCTAATAATTTTACTTATATTATAAATGCAAAAGTTACAATGTATGGATGTTTGTTACTCAATCACGCCAAAACGGCAGAACGGATCTGGATGAAATTTGCCACAGGCAAAAGATACACTCCGGAATAGGATGTAGGGTACTTTTTATTAATAAAGCATGCGGGCGCAGCCGCGGGTAGGAAGCTGGTTACTAATAAATATAAATATTGAATTGCCAATTCGCCTTGAGCAGGCGTGCTGATAATTGGTCAAATTTTCTCCATACGAGAAAAGGAATTTGTTTAGCAGTGTGCATTTGTAAGCTGCAAAGTGTGTGACGAAAGAAAAAGTACTCAAACTAGTCTAGCCGAACTAAGTAAACTTTTTTATGTGTAACTCCATCGACAAAATTGAAGTTTTTTCCCCATATTGGCCAATATTTCCAAAGTAAATATATTTATACGACTGGCTATTTTATTCATCGATTATTGACTAAAATTGGATCTAAGTTGCAAACTATAAAGATGGTAAAACTTATTTATTGACCTTCATTCGTTCTTATATTTACGATATTTATTTATTTGGAAGGTTTTCAATTGTCTGTCAAATTCATCAATTTTTTTTGCGAGTTTATTCTTTAGGCGGAATGTAGATGGCGCAAAATGGTAACATTGATTACTTTATGGAGGACAAAATTAAAATAAATAATAAATATTTTTTGGTATTTAATACAATATTCAAAGTCAAAATCATTTATTCCAAATAAACCATAAATAGGTACCTTTAAAACGTCAAAATAGAAAAGTAGTCTGTCAGTCTGTTCGAATAATAATGTTAATCGTATTTTGTTAATTAGTCGTTGATATATATGTACTTCATTTTCGATATTTTGTTCGTCTCTAGAAAGTCGTCACAAAAGTATTTCATAGAAAATGCACAGTATTTAGGTAATTTAGTATAATATCCTATGCTAGATTTTAAATTTTATCCTATACGATTTAAAAATATGTATTATATTAAGTACGACCTGAGACAGCTAGTATTTAAGAAAATAATATTAGTTATAAAAATAAACCTTTGAAATATTTACCCCAGTAATTATATGATGCACGTATGTAAGTTACGATAACCAGACAACCAAACACAAGTAATCATCAATAAAAATTAAAGTGAAATATTTGTTCCTAAAATGTTATTTTTGATTGAGAAAAATATTTCTATTAAAATAAATAGTCAGCGGTAATCGAGTAGTGACGCACAGCTAACGAATCCTTCGCGAGCACCCGTGCATAATGAACGGCGATGACAACGTGTTAAAACGAACGCAGACGTAGGGCGACCATAGTAAAATTGATAATTGGATAAATTAGAATTCTCAAGACCAATACTTTGCAGCGAATTTGATATGAAGATACTTTTTAAGCCTAAAAAATTATAAATAGTCTGTATTGTACATCATAAATGATTGTGTAATGCTTATACAAAAACTGATGATGTGTAGAAAATAAAAAAAACAAGTTTGTTTGAAAGGAAATAAACAGAAGCTAGAATGGAACAGTTCGACACCACCATCCAAAAGAAAAGTAGTGTGAACTGAAGCCTTAACGCATCTTGCCCTGTTCCAATTTCGAACTCGTCAATTCTCAAATCCCTTACCCCAAAATTCCGGTAATGTACTTTTCCATGAGCAGCATCGACAGCTTACCGTCAGGGAATAAACAGAACTGATGGCACACTTTCTGTTCAAAAGTAATTAGTAGGTAACATTTATATGGCAGGGTAGAGTTTTTAGTCAGTAAGAGGCTGACACTTCCTCACCTCACCTGCCTCACCCTGAGCGGGAAAAGAGATTTGGTGATTTTGTGCTATCAAAAAAAAGCCGTTTGGGATTGCTAAATTTGAGGATTCGGGGATTTCAAGGTGGAAGGGGCAGGATTGAGATTTTCTGGTCACCTCTGGTCTGTCGAAACTAACACAACCAAAACGTTGCTTCGTGCTATTTTCCTGTAAGGTCGTAGAGTATCAATCTGGTCGAGTCATGGCGCTTCCACACTAAAAAACTTAACACGAATACAAACCGTACATCTTGTAGAATAGTCCATCACAGTATACCTATAGATATATCAAGAAATACTGTTTTTCATTTGTTAAAAAATCAAATAACCAAATAAACATCACAGAAAATATTAAATTCCGAGCGAAGAATACAGAGCGGATATTAATGCAGACAGTCCGAGAAATGTCAGAAGCATGGTCAACCTAACGCACAAAAGTAAAATGAAATAATATTGAACACACGCAGATACGTCATTAATGTGTTTGACATTACCACGTACAGACACCATTTTGATATTTATAAAAGTTTCATTGTCGTCTTACAAGCGTAATTTTATCATTTTCAAGAATTTTAAATATTTGTACGGGGCTTACATTTTTATTCTATTCACATTGCTGTTTTTGCAACATTCCAAAGGTTAGCTGTTAACCTATAACTACGCCTACTTACGTATCCTTCTAGAGGAGGTAAAGGTTGAACCTACACACTGCCAGTACATTCTATTCCCATAATTTCTTTAACATTTTATACCTTAGCATTTAAGTTTAATGTTGTCTACTGTTTCTTTGTTTGAGCCCAAGAAGCTTCTTAAGCTAATACACTTTGAAATTTCTGAAATCACATATATAATTTCACAAAATTCTTTATATAATTGCACGACGGTTTGGGCCTAGGTTCCTCGACAAAGGACATTCCACTGAAATCATTAAGGTACTCCGTATACCGTTGATATATTTTAAAGATCCGTTACTGACATTATTATGAAAGTTGTCGATGGGAATTATAGAGATTATCAAACTTTAAAAAAAGGCTTTTGGGGATTTTGAGGGTTGAGAAGTAGTGAGTCTTTAGTGACTTCACTCAGATGGCAAAACACGATAGGAGCATTGATAAACACTAGTTTTTTTTGAGACAGTGGTAATGTGGTATCATATATTCAGAGAAAATCATGCTAAGATCAGTAACAAAGCAAAATAGAAGGTCCTGTTAACAATTCAAAAATATTTTTATTTATATTTTATAGCGTTCCGAGAAAAACGTTAGTTATTGACATAAATTAGAATCACATTTACATTACAAAATAATATAATACGAGTTTGTGTTTGTTCATGTTTCTTTTACCTGTATATGTAAAATTTTCCTCATTAACTTAGAATAACATAATTACAAGGTATTGCGGTGTAGGTTTGTGTAATATGAATGTACAATTTTTTGTTAAATTTTTCTGTTTGTTGTAAGGTTATATTAAATTATACAATACAGTATTGTATGCCTACGTTTGACATTGTTTGTCAAGTCGTGATGAGAATTCGTTGTTTAAAAACACACCTATGGTACATAAACATTATGTTAAAAAGTTATTTTGTATTAGATTCTGCCAGCGGTTTTGTCAGTACATAATTGAACTAACGACATACTAAACTAAATGTCGTGGTGGCCCGGAGGTTAAGAAGCCCGCTTCTCATGCAGGAGGTTTCAAAACCTGGCAAGTACCAATGTGACTTTTTCCGAGTTATATGTACTTTCTATGATTATTTAGACACCCCTGACATACGGTGAAGATAAACATCGTGAGGAAACCTGGACTTATAATGTCTAATTATAAGTTTGAAATCGCCAACCCGCTTTGAGCAAGCGTGGTGATTAATGTTCAAACCTTCTCCGTGTGAGAAGAGGCCTTTGCTCAGCAGTGGGCACTTATAGGCTGATGATGATGATGATGATGAATTGAACTAACTGTTTGTAAAAGAAATCTGTATGTGAAACTGATTTAAAAAGAGTAATCATGGAGTTTCTTGCTCGTTCTTCTCCATCGGAATCTACACTTTGGAACGAGCAAATAGCTTCACTAAGAAGACTGACCGACAGACTGACACTATATCTTCAAAATTTTGTTTGATGTTCAAAAGTGCCTGTAAGGGTCTAATTGAAATAAATGATTTTTGACTTTGACTTTGACAGTATTCGTAGTAAAAACTAGCATATGTATTATTCTAGTCTAGAATCTGTCTGTGTTCCAAATTTACTACAAACTTATGCGTTTATAATACTCATTTTATTATAAGTAGGATTTGAAAATAGTAAAAATTAATCTTTAAGAAGTTAACGTTAACGCAAAGCAAATCTATACTAGGTAGGCACGTAACATCATACTTATGGTGAGGTGTGTAATTTGAAATTATAAGTCCATAGGATTCCTAACGACGTTTTCCTTTACCGTATATCAGTGGTATCTAAACAATCATAAATATAATAATTGTATAACTCAGGAAAGGGATGGTGAGATAGCCTTAGCCTCCGAGTTACCGCGACGTTAAGTAAGATTTGAGAATAGTAAAACCGAATCTTTAAGGAATTGTAACACGCTAACGTCAATCAAATCGTCAGTAGGAAATTTGGACTAATTTTCTTAAAAGTGAGTGCGAAAACCAGATTCATACAAACACAGTCTGTTTAAAAAAATTACCTAGTCACTAAATGAGACATTATACAACCTCATTGTAGCGATATCGACCATACACCAAGCAGCAACAGCACCAATCTCTCCTGAGTAAATTAAATTCTCAACACAATTAAGTTTAGTTTCATACAAAATGAATCAGTTAAGTTAAAACATTTTTTTATGTGATAGGTCGGCAAACTAGCACACGGATTACCTGATGGTAAGCAATCAGCGCCGCCTACGAACACCCGCAACAACAGAGAAGTTACAAGTGCCTAACCGACCTTTTGGGGATTAGGGATTTGGAGATTTATGGATAGGGGAGGGGAAGGATTGGGCCTCCGGTAACCTCACGCATACGGCGAAACATAACGGTGTAGTTGTTTCACGCTGGTTTTTTATGAGGCCGTGGTATCACTCCGCTCGAGGTCTCACACACACACACAAATGACCTAGTCACTAAATCAGACACTATAAAATAACCTTATGATATAAAATAACCTTCTAATATTAAAGGAGAGGTCACATAACGACGGGACGCAAGTCCTTGGATATAATTGTGTCACACTCATTACTTCCACTCAGATAAATCTAAGTAGTACTTTAAAATAAATGTTCATGTTATAAACAAGAAGAAATAGTATCTAAGCGTATTTATATAAATAATAAAATGTGATTAATATTATAAATTTGAAATTGTGTATTTCTGCTTATTTTAGGTCTCGATAGAGTGATTCTATGGTATGAGTTTGTGCCTTTTTTTTGACAGGAAAAATCGTCTAATGACTTCTCCCGCCCAGGGTAAGGCGAGAGAGATGCCTGAGATCTGTGATGGTCTATTGGCTCTTTGAGGCGCGCGCGGAACGCTACGCGTCATACGCTCGGGTCTGGTTCTGGTCGGGCGGCGAGCTGCCCTTACTCGCCGTCCGCAGACTTGCGCTTACGGTGGCCGGAGATCATATTTTCTCGATCCCCGACGCCCAGAATGTCTCCTACTACGGCGGCTGGGGCGTGAGGAGGATAGTTCCCTCACGCGCTCCGCCCCCTCCTTTGCAAGCATCATTGAAGGTTTATTTTTATGTAATAGGAGATACCTAAATATATTTTGTAAAAGCACCTGCGACACAGGAAAATATCATAAAAAATGTGTTTAAAAAATAACTAGCTAAACACCGGTTTTTTTATAATTGATTTTTTATACGTGACAATTTTTAAATCATATGGTATGTACTTTTCATTATGAAGGTTACCTAGTATTTTTTTAGGCGTATATCGTAAACATACTGAAAATAACGAAATCATTTAACTCTCATTTACATAACTCCCAGCTAATCGATTGACTCGTTCGAAAATAAAATTTCATTGTAATCGAGTGAACCGATTTATATAACTCGATGTGGTCCAATCGATTTGCAAGTCACGGGATATGAAACGTGATTGGGAATAATTTGTCCCAACACTGTCCTTCCTAGGTGCGCCATTGTACACAAGGATTATTTTTATTAGGATTATGACGGTGACTCTATTTACATATTTAAGCCATTAAATAATTTATAATGATAGTATTTTATGAGTTATTTTGCTTTTTCTTTAACAACAGAGGTTTTTATTGATCAAGTTTTGAAAGTGATATTTTTTTTTTGTTTATTTAAAGAGCGTAGGCTTTTCTGCGTACAAGCATACGAATTGATATACACATCACTCATATTCAATAAAATAAAACAATCTGTGGATCGTAATGAACCCATGATACGTAGCGCAGAAGCCGCTTGCCTTACCACTGCCTACCTTTGGTATCCTATTTTGGTATGTTTTATCCTGGAAGCTAATGTAGATACATGTTAGATAGCTTGAACTGATGAATAAAATTTATGTATCACCACTTTAATTTTCATTTAACAAGATCTTTTTAGAATTAATAGTTATTATTAAAGTTGTAGCTACTTAAAAATCCTGTTGACGTTACTGTTGATCAATGAAAAATAATTCTGTATTCAAATCGTGATATTTTCCTACGAATCTATAGGTATATATAAAAGAAAGTCGTGTTAGTTACTCCACTTATAACTTAAGAGTAAGTAAAGTCAACTGAAGATCTTTGGGGAATGTCTGTTCGAGTGTGCAGGTCGTTTATAGAGACTATTGCGCTGCACTTAACTTTCATTTTTAATAAAAGTGTAGATCAAGGGGTTTCCCCGGATTTAATGAAACATAGTAAAGTAGTTCCATTATTTAAATCAGGTGATAGTACAGAACCTAATAACTATAGACCGGTCTCTATTTTGCCAGTGCTCAGTAAAGTGTTCGAAAGGTTGATGCTTGCTCAAATACTGCGTCATTTTAACACGAATTGTATTTTCCATGACCATCAATACGGGTTCACCAAAGGACGTTGCACTACGGACGCAAGAGTATCACTTATAAAACAAGTATTCAACTCGTGGGAAAAAGCACAGGATGCCATCGGAATATTTTGCGACCTTTCAAAGGCATTCGACTGTGTTGAGCACGAGACGCTGTTACTGAAGCTGGAACACTACGGCATTCGGGGGTATCCCTAGATTTATTTATTTATTTAAACTTCATGCACAATGGGTACATCGGCGGACTTAATGCCTAAGGCATTTTCTACCAGTCAAACCTTGGGTGATGCAGAGATGAGCCAATGGTCGGTGCAAGAAGCAAGCAAACGGCTTAACTTTAAATCTGATAAGACATACGAGATAGATATATGTGCGTATTATTAACGTACAAGTTACTATATCCCTAATATATACCTACATTCATACTCAAATTATATTATATAATAATAAATAACTTCTACATATATATACTATATACATACATAAGTATACTACATACATACATATACTAATACTTATTAATAATAATGTATGGTGGTCACGATTTAGCCAAACCTTTCAATAAAAGCTCACGAACCTTTTGTTTAAAAGTCAAGCGACTAGACACCAGACTAGACCACTAGACTAGACTAGATTTATTGAAATCACACCTTCAAGAAAGAAAAATTAAAGTACAAGTTAACAAAGTTAACTCACTGGGTGCTAGCGTATTTATGGGCGTACCGCAGGGCTCAATATTAGGTCCTTTTTTATTTTTAGTTTATGTAAATGACCTGCCCCATATGTTCCAAAATGAACGCAAATGAACACCCATGCCCCAGAGCCGGAGCCTATGAATCAAGTCCCTAAAATAACACAAGAAATAATAAAATATAACACTTGTGTATATACTGACTCAATAGGCATAGGTATTGGATCTCTTATGTCAAACAGCCTACATCATAATTGTGGTATAACTAACTACTGTTACCACAACATAAAATTTTGTGAGTTGATCAACAAAATAGCCCAGGGACATATCACAAGACATCAGCCTCTTGTTTTACTGATGGGTGATAGTACAGGTGTTAGAAAAAAGGACATTCTTGATGGTATCAACACCTTATTAAAGCTGGATTTGGGAAAGATAGTTTTATGTGCTTTCCCATATTCAGACACTCTGTCAGTGTCTGAAAATCAAAGAATAAATAGCATAAACAATATGATATTTAATTTGACTTGTCATAGTGACAATTTGTTATTTTTTGATACTAACAAATTTGTTAGTGGTTTTAAATTGACTAGGAAATCTTTGTCCATTCCTAGAAAATGTAAAGTTTTACTTGCTAGCCTTCTAGCAAATATTATTAACTTAGCATGTAGTTTAAGTGACGATACTGCATTATTTAGATACTCTAATAATGTAGTGATAGACTGTACATATAATAGTACGATGGAGACTCAACATTTAGTGACAAATGTGGGTAGCACTCCAGATAACTTTTTAAATTAAATTTTGAGACAACAGAAGAAAACCTTTTAAATTCTAATGCTACAAGTTATCAAAAGGTATCTTCTCGCAATAAATTATATTCTAAAAACAAACGAGGAAATTTTACACTCCTCAGTCAAAATATTCAGGGCATTTCATCCAAGTTACTAGAATTGGAATTATTTTTAGAAAAATTTAAATTTGACATAGTTTGTATAACAGAGCATTGGATGAAGAAGTATCAGGTAGAATTTATGAGTTTTAAAAATTATTGTGTTGGTAGTTTCTTTAGCCGTCAAGCAATGATTCATGGTGGTAGTTTAATATTATTAAAAAACTCAATTAAATATAAAAAAAGACAAGATATTACTTCACTTTCCATTGAGCATACAATTGAATTGTCCTGTGTGGAGCTGGATAGGCATGTTGTAATATGCGTTTATAGACCTTCTAACTTACAGAACTTAAACATTTTTAACTCAGTTATGGAACAAGTTTTGCAGAAAGCGTGTTCAAACAGTAAATTCACAATAGTATGTGGCGATTTTAATATTGATCTCTTAGAAAACAATTCTAATTGTGTTAATTTGGTAAGTCTTTTTAAATCTTTTGATTTGTCTAATGTTTTCCTTGAGCCCACCCGAGTAACATCCACCTCGGCTACATGCATAGATAATATATTTTGTAACTGTAATTATTTACATAAGGATATAATAAATACCTTACCATCAGACCACAGTGGGTTAACAATGAACCTTAACAACATCACAAAGGTGCCAAAAAAGGAAATAATGTTTAGGCAAATCACAAATAAAAGGGTTGAGTTATTAAATAACAATTTGAAACATAAATTATGCAGCCCATCACATGATTATGAAGGTCCAAGTGAGATTTATGACAATCTACTGTCCGTAATTAAAACCCAGTTTGATAAAATATTCCCCTTAAAAAGAAAAACTATTGAGTGTAAATTTGTATTCTGTGACTGGGCTACCCCAGGTATTCGTAGAAGTAGGGAAAGGTTATTTGAGCTATATGGTATGAAACCATTTGATACTAGTGAAGCCTTCAGCAAGCATGTGTCCAAATATGCAAAAATATTTAAAACAGTCTGTAAGCAAGCTAAATCACTTTATATTGGCAATAAGATTAAAAATGCTGAAAATAAAACAAAAGCTACGTGGAAGGTAATTAATAACGAGACAGGCAGAAATAAATTGCATAACACGGAATTTAATTTAAATACGAATAATGGACGAGTTAATGCTAATCAAGAAGTTGCCCAAGAATTCGAATTTTTTTTCAAGAATATCCCCATTAAAACTACGAAAGACTTAGAATCATCTCCGGCACTTTCTATTAGTCTTCTTAAAAGAAATGTTAAAGAATGCCGTTCTGGCTTCCGATTTCAGTACACGGACCCGCAATCAGTAATAAAGGCGTTTAAAGACATAAAAGTTAAGTCTACAGAGGATCTATGGGGAATGTCTGTTGTGGTGTGTGGGTCTTTTATAGAAGCTATAGCGCCTTACTTAGCTGTAATTTTTAATAAAAGTGTAGATCAGGGTGTTTTTCCAAATTTGATGAAACTTAGCAAGGTAGTTCCGTTGTTTAAATCTGGCGATGACAATGATCCCAATAATTATAGGCCGGTATCAATTTTACCA
Source organism: Spodoptera exigua (assembly GCA_902829305.4). NCBI lineage: Eukaryota > Metazoa > Arthropoda > Insecta > Lepidoptera > Noctuidae > Spodoptera > Spodoptera exigua. The sequence goes on along the minus strand of LR824619.2, from coordinate 11,673,950 downwards.
GTGCTTAGTAAGGTGTTTGAAAAGCTAATGCTTTCTCAGATGCTACGACACTTTAACATAAATTCCATCTTTCATGACCAACAATATGGGTTTACCAAGGGTCGATGCACAACTGACGCCGGTGTAGCTCTACTTAAGCATGTTTTTGCCTCATGGGAAAAGTCAAACGACGCTATTGGGATTTTTTGTGACCTGTCTAAAGCTTTTGATTGCGTTGAACACACGACACTGTTGCTGAAGTTGGAACACTATGGCATTCGAGGGGTATCTCTCAATTTATTAAAATCATACCTGCAGGATAGGCAGTTCAAAGTACAAGTAAATAAAGTGAACTCCCAGGGTACTAGCATATCTATGGGCGTACCACAGGGCTCGATATTAGGTCCTTTCCTGTTTTTAGTGTACATAAATGATTTACCTCATTTATTTCAACGTGAACCGGGAATGGTATTATTTGCTGATGACACATCGTTGATTTTTAAAATAAATAGACGGACAGATAATTATGACGACGTAAATAATGCTATAACGAAGGTTCATAATTGGTTTACAATTAATAATTTAGTCCTAAACGACAAAAAGACTAAATGTATACGATTCAGTTTGCCAAATGTTAAAAGTAACGAATGTGACATATTATTAAACGGTAATAAATTGGAATTTGTAAAACAAACTACTTTTCTGGGTATAACCATAGATGACAAACTACAATGGGGGCCCCATATCACATCTCTGGCAGGACGGTTGAGCTCTGCAGCATTTGCTGTCTGGAAGATCCGACAGCTAACAGATGTGGACACTGCAAGACTGGTGTACTTCAGCTACTTTCATAGCATTATGTCGTATGGCATCTTGTTGTGGGGACAGGCTGCTGACATTGAGTCTATCTTTGTCTTGCAAAAGCGTGCCATCAGAGCTATTTACAATCTAAAGCGTCGTGAGTCTCTTAGAGAAAAGTTTAGAGAGATCAATATTATGACCGTGCCATTTCAGTTTATTTATGAAAACATTATGTATGTTAGGAAAAACTTAAAAATATTCGATAAGGTGTCAGATAGACATAATTATCAAACTAGACATAGAGATAGATTATGTCAGCCATTATTTAGATTGGCAAAGGAACATAAGTCGTTCATGGGATTCTGTGTTAAATGTTATAACAAAATCCCAGGCGAAATACAACAATTAAATGAAAGAAATTTTAAATTATGTGTAAAGAAAACTTTATGTAGAAAAGCATACTACACACTGAATGATTACATTGTAGATAAAGATGCTTGGAGACATGCTGGTCCTGCTCCACAGGATAGCAAACGTACACCAAAATAAATAACGTTCCAATGGATTTTGCTTGAACGGGACTTCTTCATTTTAGTGAAATTGCATTATATTGTATAACTATAACTTGATAAATTTGTAAATGTGAGTGCTCTGTAACCTATTATAATTGGTTAGACTAGCAGAATGTCGGTCCTTATAACAGCTTGGAGTTGTCATGCTCACTGAAAGGTCACACTGGCGGTGGCATGGGCACTGGATCGCTTAATTCCCTATAATATGGTTGAGTTGGGCGATGCTGGTGTACGTGTCATGCTCGTGAACGAGCGCCGTCAGTTGGGACTGGTCAGCTCCAGACTGTCTATTGTCCTTAAGGTTACTTTATTTTTATATTTGAATAAATATTAGTGTTACACTGTTCTCACATAATTGAACAAACTGTTTGTAAAAGGAATCTGTATGTGAAACTGATTTAAAAAGGGTAACCATGGAGTTTCTTGCTCGTTCTTGTCCATCGGAATCTACACTTTGGAACGAGCAAATAGCTTCACTAAGAGGACTGACCGACAGACTGACACTATTTTTTTTTTTATTTTTTTAATTTTGTTTGACGTTCAAAAGTGCCTGTAAAGGTCTAATTGGAATAAATGATTTTTGACTTTTGACTTTTGACTTTTGAACCGCATATGGTATTATTCGCTGATGACACTTCATGATGACGAAGTTAATAATGCCTTAATGAAGGTTCAAAATTGGTTTACAATAAACAACTTATTACTAAATGATAAAAAGACTAAATGCATTAGATTTATTTTACCAAATGTTAAAAGTAACGTATGTGATGATATATTATTAAATGATCAGAAACTAGAATTTGTAAAAGAGACTACTTTCCTGGGGATCACTGTAGATGAGAAGTTGCAATGGGGGCCCCACATCAGGTCTCTAGCAGGACGATTGAGCTCTGCAGCTTATGCTGTCTGGAAGATCCGTCAGCTAACCGATGTAGGCACGGCAAGACTAGTGTACTTTAGCTACTTTCACAGCATCATGTCGTATAGAATTCTGTTGTGGGGACAGGCATCTGACGTTGAGTCTATCTTTATCTTGCAAAAGCGTGCCGTCAGAGCTATATATAACTTAGGTCGTCGCGAATCTCTCAGAGAAAAGTTTAAAGAGATCAACATTCTGACCGTACCGAGTAAATTTATTTATGAAAACATTATGTATGTTAGGAAAAACCTACACTTATTTGTAAAGGTATCTGACAAATATGATTATCATACTAGACATAGGAATAGATTGAGTCAGCCTTTATTTAGATTGGCAAAAGTGCATAAGTCATTCCTGGGTTTCTGTGTTAAATGTTATAATAAAATCCCAGAAATTGAAAAATCAAATTCAAAATTGAAATTCAAAATTTTAATGAAAGCAAATTTAAATTATGTATAAAGAAACTTTTATGTAAACTAGCATACTACAAACTAAATGATTAAATACAAGATAAAAATGCTTGGAGGCTAGCTGGTCCTACTCCACAGGATGTTTAGAGTATTTTTTTGATTTTAATTATTAAATTGTACACTATGTTGTTAATTGTTGATGAACTTCTAAGGTTTTGTAAATGTGAGTGCCCTGTAACCTATTATAATTAAGTAAGACTTGTAGAATATAGGTACTTGTGTCGGCTGGGAGCTGTCATGCTCACTCAGAGGTCTCATTGGCGGTGGCACGGGCACTGGATCGCCCAATTCCCTATAATAAGGTTGAGTTGGGCGGTGCTGGTGTACGTGTCATGTTCGTGAACGGGCGCCGCCTATTGGGACTGGTCATCTCCAGGCTGTCTAAATATGTTGTCCTTGAGGTTCACTTCTTTTTCGTACTTTTTGCCTGAACATTAGTGTTACATTGTTCTCACATATCAGAACCGACTAAATGATGTAACAAAGAAATGTATTGTAAAACTGATTGAAAAAGAGTAACCATGGAGTTTCTTGCTCGTTCTTCTCCATAGGAATCTACACTTTGGAACGAGCAAATAGCTTCACTAGAGGAGAGACGGACAGACTGACATGCTTAATTTTAAAGCTCTTGTTATATACTTTTTTCCTTTTTTGCTTGCTTGACGTTCAAAAGTGCCTACTGTGGTCTAATTGAAATAAATGATTTTGACTTTGACTAAGAACGGCCGAACCAATTTAGCTGAAAATTGGCAGGGAGGTAGTTTAGAGCTAGGAGAAGGACATAGGATAGAGTAGGGTAGGTAGAGTAGGTATAGTAGGGTAGATAGAGTAGGGTAGATAGAGTAGGGTAGATAGGGTAGATAGAGTGGGGTAGGTAGAGTAGGGTAGGTAGAGTAGGGTAGGTAGAGTAAGGTAGGTAGTCAAATGACGGGAGCGACGCCGCGGGTAAGAGCTAGTTTTTAATAAAATATTCCCATATATACTCATATAATAATATACCTAGTTTAGATTCTACCTTACTACTAAACGAGATGTGGTAGCAATTTAAATCTCCACACGAACTTCACATCCTTCAGCGATATTTGAACATTTTACCAACCAGTTACACCGAGTTCCATTACTTCATAACCAACTATTTCCTGACTCTGCGATTTTTATTTGAAAACTGCTTTTAAAAACCACTCGAGCGAAAATTCGTACGATTTACTGCAAAGTGCCACGTAGTACATGAAGTTAGTTTTTAAATACATAATGTGCACTTTAAAATGGTAACTTTGCTTGCAAATGCGGTCTGATATATTTCTCAAACGAATCATAGGTTGAATCTAAAGTAGCAGAAGTACAGCACTGATATTTCACAGTTTCCTATTCCGTTTTAAAAAGTAAGATTAATCTTATCGATATAATTTAAAACGTCCCTATATGTATATGTGACTGGACAGCAAAGGGGCAGTTGGATTACCTGATGGTAAGCAATCAGCGATCGGCGGCCCATAGACATTCGCAATACTACGGGAGTTACAAGTAAATAGGTTAGTTGTCGGCTTTCTGGTGATAAAACTTTTTTAACATGCAGAGATTGGGGAGGGTCCGAGGGAGAAATTGGGTCTACGGGAACCTCACTCACACGACAATTCACAAAGCTAAGGTTATTTCACGCCAGTTTTCTATGATGCCGCAAGCTGGCCCATTCGTGCCGTAACATGGTCTTCCACACTTCGAACTCTGTTTACCTATCGTCGAAATCTAACAAATCCATTTCATAAACAAAAATAAACCATATTGCTTTATTATTATGTTCCAATACGGATCTTTTCAATTTAAGAACGGTTACTTAATCAGTGTCTTCAAAATACGAGCGTGTGCTAAAATGCTAACTCATCTCTGTTCAAATTATCTAAATGGAAGCTAGTATTTCATTTCTTAGAAATATCGTGCGGTTAAGATCTGATGATTGATGAAGTAAAGCAACGAAAATGTTGTTATTATCCTTTTGAAGACTGGGATGAGGTAGACACTAGGTCTTTATCAGACTCGGGTTTTTCATTTATGACTTGATATAATAGACATGTTCTAAATTAAATATTCTGGCGCGAAAAAGCGATACTAAATATTATTATTGTTAGACCTTAATTTATTGAAATAATTATATTGAAATTGCGAAAATCCCTGCTAGGTGTATTTAAACAAGTCGTTATTTTTATAAATACGGTAACAAAATACATCTCAATATCTGTATTTCTTTTCCTTTTCCTATTTGCTATATGTGTGTTGTACACAAAACATCAATAAATAAAATTTTTTGTTCGTTTATCTGATTTTAATGAGTTAGCTATAGACGTGCTGTCGAAATATCAAGGTATATTTCGATCCGGGGTTGCGGGGTAAGCGCAATGAGGCACCGCGACCTCGGCCCAGAGCAGGCGAAGGAACAAGGGGGTTTTTAGTCAGTAAGAGTCTGACACTCCCTCCCGCCCTGGGCGGGAGAAGTCATTTGATGATTTTCCCCCACAAAAAAGGTATATTTCGATAGATTCGTCGTCAGATTAACTATTTTGCGTTAGAATTAGTGTAATATTTTAAGCTTGTAGCTTTTACGCCTGAGATATATTAAAATCTTAGAACTTGGTTTACACTTACTTATTACTGGGTGAAATAAAATATGAAATTGATTTCCACCTTCGCTTATACTTTTATTACATAATTAAATTCATATCTCTCGGTTTGTAAAGTGTTCTTTTGTCTGTGGGGTAATCTACATCATATTAAAAACAAAAAAAAAATACTTCAACATTTTGTACATTGTTCCAACCATCGAAAGTGCTGTCACAGAAGATTTTGTTAGTAGGTACCTTCACAAGAATGCATTCAGTAAAAATGTTCTTAGCATGCACAAAGGAGATTATTGAAAGCGAAGAGTGGTTGCATTAGCAGTGCATACCGTGAAGTCGTACTTTTACCATTACTGTAGTAAGTACAGACGCTACCATATCAATCTACATCTTTCTGCCAATCTCCTTTTTAAGATTTTAAACTTTATACTTTTGTTGTAAAGTTGAAAATTCAATGAAAACATTGTTAGTTTTAAGTAAGTGACCTGCTGACAAATGTACGGGGAAATGGACGCTATATAACTAATGTCCTTTTACCTTAAAGAGAAGTAATTCTTTGTTCTGGTTTTTTTTGTTTTATATTGTGGTCAAGTTTGAAGGAGCTTCAGCTGTATCAGTATTTGGATAGTCTTATCATAGGTACATACTATTCATTATTTATTATTAGGCGGCCCACCCCCGATTCGCACGGGTCCAACTATTTCGCTAACAATGAAAGGGTCCCTTTTCCCCAATTTACCCCTCTACTTTTTTAATATTTTCTTTCATAAGAACCTTTTCCTGATAATAATAACTATAAAACAAAAGCATTTGGCAAAATTAGTCCAGTCGTTTTTAAGTTATGCGCTTACCGACACATTTTGCGATCCATTTTTATATATAAGATATAAAGTATAAGGTGTTCAGTTATACAGTGCCCACGGCGAGAAACAATTTTTACTATTTTTTCTACTTAAACTACATCATGATGTGACAGTTAAAAATTTCATGTAATGTTACCATACGGTGACATACGGGATAGCCATACTTCGGCACGAATGTACCAGCTCGACCGGAGTGATACTACGGCCTCCTTGCCTTGCCTTGGATCTTATTGCTCATACATAGTCGATTCGATTTCAGACTCTGTTCTATAATTGAGAACACAGGACAATAATAAAAAGATCGAGCGATCATCTCCGGCCACCGTAATCCTGGGTTTGAGGACGGTGAGTAACAGAGTAGAAGCTCTCCACCAGACCAGAACCAGACCCGAGCGGATGGCGCGTAGTATTCTGCTCGCGCCTCAAAGAGCCAATAGACCACCACAGACGGGGCCCATTAGGGCTAATGTTCAGCCGGGGTTGTGGGGCAAGCGCTATAAGTCACCGCGGCTTCGGCCTAAAGCAGGAGAAGGTGGGAGTTCTTAGTAAGTAAGAGTCTGACACTCCCTCCCCACCGTGGGTGAGAGAAGTCATTTGATGATTCTCCTCTCACAATAAAGGACAATAATAAAAAGTACCTTTGATGTTTCTCATTTTGAAAGCTTTCTTGATTACAATGTGACAGTCAATAACCGTGTCCTCACTTGACATCTAGCAAAAGATTTGTTTATCCAATCACTAAAGATGTCAAAAACTTACCGTCCAATAGCATTGCAGTAGCTAAATTTCCATTCGACGAATAGACGTGTGGTGCACACTAGTGACGTCTTGTGAGCATAAAAATGTATAGCGCTTATTAGCAAAGTGTACTAAGTATGAGACCTAATACTATTTAGAGGAATAACAGTTAAAAGATAACCTTTAAGTGAAAAGTTTGAATTTTTATAATGAAATAAAAAAACAACTTGAAACGAACAACACTTTACATTTCATTATCGTAAGGTTCAACTCTAACATTTCGCTTGTTTGTCGGGTCATTTCACCTTGTAACAAGAACAATTTTTTTATTTATTTATAAGTCTTCAGCAACGATTTTGGAAGCCTTTAATGAACTTCTTTGTTAAAAGAACACGATTGTGTTTTAGCTAAATACAGTAATAAATATTTGTTGGAATTTCAACTTTATTGTAAAATGATAAGGATACAAATGTATTAATGTTTGGGATAGTTTGATGTGCTGGCTTAGACGATTTGTTTTTCTTTATTTTGTTTGAACAGTTGAAGTAAAGGTCAAGTTTGGATAAGCAGCTATTGGATACTTAATTATAAACATCCCTACACTACATAAAACAGAAAACATAACAGAACCTGAAAAAAATACACTTCTACAACCTCGTACAAATCTCTTACACTTTTTTTCACAGGGTTTAAAAGTTTGCCCTGTAAGATTTTGAATAAAGAACGTAGTTAATTGTGTATGAAACAGCTACCACATAAGTTTATAGGCGGCTTAAACTTGATCTCCAATCAGTTTGTAGACCCTTTTATACAGAAGAAACCGATAGTACAGTTTCTGTGGCCAGGCAATAATTTTAAAAAGAGTTTAAATATGAAAATTTGTTAAATATTTATTTATGATTTTTTTTTTTATGTTATAAGTCGGCAAACGAGCAGAAGGATTACCTGATGGTAAGCAATCGGCGCCGCCCATGGACACCCGCAACACCAAAGGAGTTACGAGTGCGTTGCCAGCCTTTTGGGGATAGGGGTTGCGGATATAAGGATCGGGACGGGATAGGGGAGGGGGCGGGATTGGGCCTCCGGTAATCTCACACACGGCGAAACACAACGCTGTGGTTGTTTCACGAAGGTATTCTGTGAGGCCGTAGTATCACTCCGGTCGAGCCGACCTATTCGCGCCGAAGCATGGCTCTCCCACACTTGAATAGTAATATAATATAGTATAAGTTATCGTGAGATATAAATACTATATTTGTTGAAAATAACAAGTTACTCACGTGAATTAACTGAGAAAAGCTCTACTAATTTCAAGTCACAACGGAACTCTTATTCATGAGCATCGTGCGTTATGGCATCGTCTCATAACCAACTGGATTAATTCATTATTTTTAATAAATTTAATATGTTACACGATACGATAAATAAACGATAAACAAACATTTGGTATTTTCTGATTAATAAAAAAAGATATATTATTAATTAAAATAATCCAAACTAATATTATAAATGCGAAAGTAACTCTGTCTGTCTGTCTTTCCTTCACGCCTAAACGAATGAACTTGTTTCAGTGAAATTTGGTAATAGTTTAAAACTCGAGAAAGGACATGGGATAGTTTTTATAGTAAACATCTGCACGAAGTCACTATTCCACGCGAACGGAGTCGCGGGCAAAAGCTAGTACTTAATCAACATAACCTTGTTTTAGAGAAGCTTTAAAGTGATAAATGTAACAAATATACCATAATATTACCACAACTAGATATTAGATTACCATAACAATGAAACATATAGCACTATTTGAAGTTTTAACAATGGAATTAAAACGAAAATTGTATTAAAATGTTAATATGATACGGACACCCAATTTAGATTTACGTTTAAATTAGCATAGTTTCGCTTTTATTGTATAAAATTGTTAATTTAATATAATGAAATTATGTTTTGTATGAAATTTTAACATTTCTCATCCACAGAAATATATATTTATTTGCATTATGATAGTAATATGTATAATTATGTTGATCTGCTGTATAACTTAAGTATTAATACTAATATTCACTTCATAGACACCAACAATTATGTTGGTCTTAATATATATAGGACAAAAGATAGGTACTATCTTTCAAAATATTATTTAAGACAAATAGCAATGTCGCTATCATATTTTTTTAATATATCAGCCAATAACTTGGCTAAACAGGTTACTCCTATTGAGCAACCAAAAAATATTGACATTCATAATGAGTCACCTAATACTGACATTCATAATAATTTAAATTATTAAATAAGACAATAGAGACAAACTCTTGCAAATTAAACAGTAATAAGGTTATTAATCTGGTTCACCAAAACATTCAAGGCTTTATGAGTAAAGAATTGGAAATAGAGTTATTTTTAAATTGTAATAATGTGGATATTTTGTGTATTACTGAACATTGGCTAAAACCCCATCAGCTCATGTTCAATTTTGGTAAGCACCAGATTGGTAGCTCGTTCAGCAGAGAAAACGCTATACATGGTGGGTCACTTATACTGATAAGTAACCAGCTCAAATTCAAAGATCGTAAAGATATAGTTAGTTACTCTGTTGAGCGTACTGTTGAAATAGCCTGTGTGGAATTGGAGCGGTTTATTGTATTAAGCGTGTATAGACCACCTTCTGGTTTGTATGACTGTTTTGAAACAGTAATGGATGAAGTTCTAAGTAAACTTACAAATTCAAAGAAATCCATCATTACATGTGGTGATTTTAATATAAATTTATTAGAAAAATGTAGTTTAAGCACAAAAATTGTAAGTTTATTTTCTTCATACAACCTTGCGAATTTGTTTCTGGAGCCAACTAGGATAACACCCACTAGTGCCACTTGCCTGGACAATATTTATACTGACATTGTGCCAGTTAACAAAGAAATAATTTCAGTACTTGATTCCGATCACTGTGGTCAGTTAATTTCTTTAACAAAAGAAATAAATATAGTATCAAAACAATATATCACAGTTAATCCGAAGACTAAAAGACGCATTGAATTTTTCAAAGCTAAACTCAGCAACAAATTGCCTTTGTTGTTGAATTATAAGAATTCTAGCACTTTATATGATAAGTTTTTTAAAATGTACCTAACAGAGTTTAAGTCTACTTTTTCAGATAAAACTATACCAGCTAATAGCAATGCGTCTTTCGGTGATTGGGCAACCACTGGTATCTATAAGAGTAGAAAGCGCCTCTATGAGCTTTATAATGAGCGGACATATATCGCACGCTTAATCATAAAGAGAAATAACTCAAAAATAAGTTATTTAAAGATTCAATCATAAAACGTAATAACATATCGCTAAGAATATTTACGCTCCAACCGCCGCTCGATTTGAATGAATATGAACGAAATAAAGGACTGTCGCTCTCTTTCTGACTAACGCGCCCGAACAGATTGGTACCAGTAAACGGCTATATTCAGTCATGTGCCAACAGTGATGCAAGTAAGGTGATCGCAAAATTATTTAAAGGGCGAAACATTACGGCATAAATCTTTATATTATTAACAGGTAAGTCTTATTTCTTGTTTTAATTTATTCATAAAGTGAATAACTAAGTCTTATTTCACTTTATTACAAAAAGTATGTCACTACTTTGTGATATCATTTTGACTTATTGCAGTTTAGTTTAAATTTTATTAACGCGTCGTCCAAATTTATACGAGTTATTTCGTTTTCATTTTAAAAGAATAAATATAATGTTGGCACAAAATGACTTATTTCGTTTTAGTTTTAAATTATCGTTCAAATTTAATAATGAAACATGCTTGTTGCTGTTATATGATTAATTGTCGTCAAAAGTTATTTGGGACATTTAAAATTATTTCCCTTTCCATTTGAATAGAATATTTTAATTGTTACTTATTCTATGCATCGTCTGAATAGCCATTTAATGAATTAACATCCAATTAGGCCAGTCTTATTATTATTGTATCCTACCCTAATCCTTATATAAGATAATTTGAAGGGTACAGGGACAAAACAAGGAATGTCACAAAAAGAAAGTTTTTGTGTAGGTAATTAATGCTACATAAAAATATGCGCGAAAATCTAAGTTTTGCTGCTAATACTTAATTTATATTTGATTTTTTTTTGTGACATTCCTTTTTTGTCAGATACTAACCTAAAGCAAAGAATATATACTATTACTTCCGTTCTAAAGCCATTTTTGCCGTAGTGAGGGAATTAATTTAATTATTAATCTGTTTTAAAACGGGTATTAATCGCGTCATACCTTGCTATTTTATTTTTCCGACGTTTCAGCTGAGTTGCATCAGCCGTGGTCACGGGGCGACTTATATAAATTATATTTAGTTTTACATTATTATTGACGTTTAAAACTGTGACTTGATCCGTTATTATCCGAGTCGCAGACGCGCCTTTTTTTAATTACTGTTAATTTAATATTAAAAACATTATAAATTGTAATTTTTTTGTAGCATGGCGTCTTGGAGAGCAAGTCGTATACTTAAATTGGTATCACCTGATGCAACATCTCATACTCAAGACAATCTGGTGGTTAAAATCGACAATACTATTGTAGAAGATCAACACAGTACAGCTAAAGAAAACGCAGAAAATGTTTCCCCAAATAAAAATATTGATGTAAGTAGCTGTGATGAGATCTTATCAGATTGTGATAGAGATGATCAATTTGCCAACAAAATTGATGCTCGATTTATAAGTTCCCGTAAAACAGATAATAGTAGTCTTACTACACACACATCAATAATAAGAACATTGCAAACAAACCTCGTACCAGATTATGACAGTGATGATTCATCCATAAATGATAATAATAACTTAGAAAACATTGAAACTTGTACTGAAATTGATCAAAGCATTCAAAAAGCACTGCCGAAATCTTCTTCTTCAAGCTCGTCTACATCAAGCTCGTCTTCATCGAACTCTACCTCCTCTGGTAGTTCATCTTCGGATTCAGACAGTTCTACGTCTTCTAAACGAACTAATCAACATTCTGAACAATACGCCAATGGTGTAAGACCACAGAGCGCTTCAACTTCCACTCTACCTGCCAATATTTCACCAAATTATACTGATGAAAGTGATAATATAGACTTAAGTGATGACGACCCTACATTTAATTATGAACTGTCTACCAAACGCAAAAAGAAAAACTATTTTTTTGATGCCACCAAAACAGACTCATCTGACAGTGACGACGATAGTGTTTCAGATTCTGATAGAAAGAAGCTTAGTAAAAGAGGGCGCAAGCGATCTCTAAATCCTGCAAAGTGGAAACAAAATAAAGTTAAAAAGCTACGGAACACTGGTGAATCGTATATATCCATATCGAAATCTCAGAAAGTTATTCCCAGCCGCTGTCTTAAAGTGCCTTGCACAGATAAATGTAGATTAAAATGCACAACTAATATATCAATGGATGAAAGGTATAATATATTCAAAGAATTTTGGGATTTAGGAGACCTGACAAGACAAAGAGTTTTTATAAGCAGTTGTATGGTAGACATAACTCCAAAATATAGGTACACAAATGCTACAAATCCCAGACGCCCAAATAAAGCCTATAATTTTACTGTTAATAATAAAAAAATAAGGGTATGTAAGACATTTTTTAAATCTACTTTGGATGTTACGGACAGAATGATATTCACCATACAGCATAAAGTAAGTGACGGTGGCTTTATGCTTGAAGATTTGAGAGGGAAACACCATAGCCACAAAACTCTCCCTCCTGAATTGATTGACGACATACGGAAGCATATTCAATCCATTCCGAAAATAGAGTCACACTATGTGAGAGCTACTTCTACCAGAGAATACATTGACGGTGGTAAAACTATAAAGGATTTGTATTCAGATTTTGTTAAACAACAAGAAGAAAATAACAAAGAGACAGGAAATTACATAGCATACTATAAAATATTCACTCTAGAATTTAATTTAAGTTTTTTCCAGCCAAAAAAAGACCAGTGTGATTTATGTGAATCATTTAAAAACAGTACTGATGAAAAAAAGAGAGAGCTGGAAGATAAATATAATAAACACATAGAAGAAAAGTCATTGAGTAGAATAGAAAAACAAGAAGATCGTAAAAAAGTTACCAAAGATAATATAGTCGCAATTTATGATTTAGAAGCAGTGCTCCAATGTCCAAGAGGTGATACCTCGGCATTTTATTATAAATCCAAACTTAACAGTTACAATTTAACATTAACGGAATTGACACAAACGGAGTCAAAAACGGCATATGATAAAGTACATTGTTATTTTTGGACAGAATCAGAAGCTAAACGTGGGGCAATAGAAATAGGAACTTGTGTATGGCAGTATCTTGAAGGGATATGTGAATCAAATATAGAAGAGAAAAACGTTACATTTTATTCTGATAACTGTTGCGGACAGAATAAAAATAAATATATCGCAACATTGTATTTATTTGCTGTGAACACGTTGAATATAAGAAGTATAAAACACAAGTTTTTAATCACAGGGCACACTCAAAATGAAGCGGATAGCGTGCACAGCTTAATAGAAAAAGAGATAAAGAAAAATCTTAAATCAGGGCCCATTTACAGCCCTGATCAGTACATAGCTTTAATTAAAAATGCTAAAAAAAGTAAACCAGCTATAAATGTACACGAATTAACCTTTGATTCCTTCGTTGATACTAAAATATTGCAGGAAGAATGGGGTTACAATTATAATACAAATATGGACGGACAAACAGTTAATTGGAATAATATAAAAGTATTGATGATGAAAAAAGAGAAACCATTCAGTATTTTTTACAAAACTTCCTACAAAGATGATTGTTTCCAAGAAATAGATGTAAGAAATAAAAGGAAGAAGATGAAGCTCATAACAGAAATTACACTAAAAAAGGCTTACACGGAAAGGCAAGATATAAGTCTTAATAAAAAGAAGGATTTAAGAGATCTCGTCAATAAAGGACTTATTCCTCCTTTTTACGCAAATTTTTATAATTCGATCATTAACTAGAGTTACTTCATTGATCTCATAATAATTCATTAAAATTTTAGTGATTTTGTTTGTCTATAATATTTTTAGAAACATCGTTTTTTTTTTGTTTTTATAATTAAGAAGAGTTTTAGTTTTGTTATTAAGTATAACTAATATTAGTCAAGTATAACATTATGATTGTTTAACATTGTGATTCCACGTTTATTGATTATTTTTTAAACATATTTTTTTTCACTTTTTGCCCCAGCCTGGGTTTGTGATTAGGTACCTCCCTGCCTTAATTCAGTTAGCCAAGTCATTAATGTCTTGTGTTATATTACTTTCGTACTTTAAAATAAAAGAATATTTCTAATTATGCGTTTCATTACTATAATATTTATTGATATTTTTCCGTCATGTTGTAAGACAAAGAAATATTTCGAATTCTTGTAAGAAAATTATTACATTTATTAATAAAAAATTGAAATAAAGCTTACTTAAGTTGAATAGCTAAACAAAATTTTATTAATAAAGAGATATATTATGTTTTATGACTAATAACATTTAAAATATGCACGTAGATTTTAATCATAAAGTGAAATAACTAGGAACTTTTTTTTTAATGCATCATCTACTAGTCAATAGTAAATAAAATATACTTTTATATAGCACTAAACAAAAACCAATAAACCCAGCTTTCCTTTAAATCAGTTTATTTCCTTATAACACGTCTAAATTAATTTTAATACGTAAACAAAGTTCAACCCAGAATAGTTCTAAACTTTAAACTGGCATATCCAAAAAATATCAATTTTGATATATTTCTTTTTTTGATTAAGCGTGCGATATTAACACTGTTGAATTCAGTGAATATGTAAAAAACTATTCTAAATTATTCAAAAAGGTTTGCTCTATTGCTAAATCATTATTCTTAAGCTCTAAGATAAAGAACAGTACCAATGTTATCAAAGACACTTGGAATATTATCAACAGTGAGGCAGGAAGGTCTAAAAAGAGAATAAATCAACATAGTCTTGTTATTGATAATAAGTTAATAAAAGCGGATGTAGAAATTGCAACTGCTTTTGAAAATTTCTTTTCCGACATTCCTGTATCCACTACTAAGTCACTGAATTCATCTCCCACTGTTGCAGAGTCTTTACTCAAAAAACATGTTGTAGCTTGCGATTCAGGGTTTTCCTTCGAGCACATAGATAACAAGGAAATTGTTAAAATCTTTAATACTTTGAATAACAAAAAGACTGCAGATCTATGGGGCAATTCTGTGTATATTACAAGCTCTGTAATAACTATTGTAGCACCTGTATTAGCTCAAATCTTTAATAACTGTATTGACTGTGGTGTGTTTCCTGATCTTATGAAATGTAGTAAAATAATTCCATTATTTAAATCAGGTAGTACTTCTGACCCCACTAACTTTAGACCTATTTCAGTGCTACCTACGTTCAGTAAAATTTTTGAAAAAATTATTTTAGATCAAATGCAAAGATTTTTTAATAGAAATAAATTATTACATGCGAAACAGTTCGGATTTACAAGGGGTCGTTCAACAACTGATGCCGGTGTTGAACTTCTTAATCACATTTACGACGCATGGGAGGACTCAAGCGACGCTTTGGGAATATTTTGTGATTTATCCAAGGCGTTCGATTGTGTGCTTCATGATACACTGATCAGGAAGCTATCCCATTACGGAATAAGAGGTGCATCTCTGGACCTTCTTACCTCATACCTGAGTAATAGGGTTCAGAGAGTTGAAGTAAACGGAGTGGTTTCTGCCGGGTCTGTTGTGAAGATGGGTGTTCCGCAGGGTTCTATTCTCGGCCCGTTTTTATTTCTTATCTATATTAATGACTTGCCTTACCTTGTAAGGGATAAACACGAGATAGTGCTGTTTGCTGATGATACCTCACTATTATTCAAACTCAGACGACGACAATTAGTTATTGACAATGTAAACAGTGCTCTCTCAGAAATAGTTCACTGGTTTGGTGTTAATAACTTATTACTAAACGAAACTAAAACTAAATGTATTAAATTCACAACACCAAATGTTAAACAGGTAAAAACCAGTGTGCTTGTCAAGGGCGAGGAGTTGAGTCCTGTAGATACAACTGTCTTTTTAGGTATAACCCTGGACGCTAAGCTCCAGTGGGGCCCTCATATAGATGGCTTGTCGAAGAAGCTCAGTTCTGCAGCATATGCCGTTAAAAAAATTAGAAATTTAACAGATGTAGATACAGCGCGGTTAGTTTATTTTAGTTATTTCCACAGCATCATGTCATACGGTATTTTGTTGTGGGGGAATGCTGCTGACATTCAGTCTATTTTTGTTCTGCAGAAAAGGGCTATTCGATCAATCTATAATCTTAGTCCGAGGCATTCGCTCAGAGAATTATTTAAGGAAACTAAGATAATGACGGTTGCCTCACAATATATTTATGAAAATGTAATTCACGCTCATAAAAACAAAAGCTTATTTAAGAAGCATAGTGATATACATAATATTAACACGAGGGGGAAAAACAAATATGTTGTCCCTGCCTCCAGGCTTCAGAAAATAACTAGTTCGTTTAGATGTCAATGTATACGCTTTTACAATAAAATTCCTAGCGATATTCAAAATTTGAGCCTCAATAAATTTAAAAGTGTAATAAAGGCTAAACTTTGCTGTAAAGCATTTTATAAAATAAAAGACTACTTAGAGGATAGTCAGGCATGGGAATGAGCCGCTGTAATGTCTGCACAGGTCATGTTGACATGTTTGTAACATAAGTTACAATTTTATATACAATTTGACATTACGTTTATTTTTTATTTTTTATACAATGACATAATCACCTATTGTGACATTTTATTTTTTATTTGACATTTTTTTTTATTTATTTATTGACATTTTTATTATTTTATATTATTGTTAGTGTAAGGACCGTGTGAGACTTGCCGTGCTTTTTGATTACCAGTTATCTGCGTTCTGACAGTTTGAGTACTTGCGCGACCCACCCAAATGTTCTTTAGATCGGTATTGTTCGTCGGACAACTCAGCAGCACTAGCTATACTGGTTGTAAACTGACACTTGCGTGCCTGTCTTCAGAACGGGTCCACTTAAACTGGTGTGGTTCTTTCCTCAAAAGACCACTACAGAATGAACTTGCACGATTCTCTCACATTATGTTATTTTTACATTGTCTGGACTTGAAAAGAGACTGACCTCTGAGTTTGTTTCGGCATTTCTTCTCAGAGTAGTCAGATAGGAAATGCCGGCTTCATCTAGTTTTTCACATATAAATTGACGTGTAAAAGTGCCGTTTTATGGCCTATTTGCAAAAATAAATTCATTGTTTCATTGTTGTTTCATTGTTTCATTGATCAAAAGCAGCCTATGTGTTAAACCACGGTATCACCTATCTGCATACCTGGAAGCGAACGCTCTTTGCCCACGGTACACCTCGTGAGACAACCTAGGTGTGCAGCGGGAAGTTTTTTTTACTAAGAAAGAAAGAAAGAAAGAAAGAAAAACATTTATTTGAGACTCGCACAGAAAATAAATACAATTACATTTTATATATACAAAAAGAAAAAAACAAACAAAAATAATAAACAGAACAACAACAAAAAAAATATTAAAATAAAATAAAAGACCTGTGCGAGGTCAAAAAGGCCACTATCTCAGCATATGCTGCGATAATTCACCAGTAGGTAAAAATACCGCAGCGCTGGTATTCTGATAGGGCCTGGTGATGCCACGGACATACTCACGGAACACAGAAACAGATTAACATATATAAATATATAGAGATATATAAATATTAGATATATATAAAAATTATAAACAAAAAAAAAAATAATAGTAATAAAATACCTACTAAAAATATTATATAAATAGTGTACAAATATAAATATAAATGACAAGAAAGATGTAGTTGTGCACACAGAACAATACATCAACACCAACGCGTGCATGCCCCGGTAGGTAACGTTTGTCCCTCTCTGTCATAGACAATCGATGGAAAGTGCGGGCGCCCGTAGACACGCAGGCGCAAATATAGTGCATAGTCTGTGGCACCACTGGATTTGGTCGCTTAAACTATAATAATACTAGAGATAGGTAATGTTTGGTCGGCTGTCAGAGTACTTGAGAAAAGAAGTCAGAAAAATAAACATACGTAAAAGTATTTCATACAAACATACGTTCAGCATCAGAAAATAAATAATTAAAAATAGTTTTATTAATACAAAATAGAAAATTATGTGCAAACAAAACAATACTAATTCAGGTGACAAGTTTAGAAGTGTATAATTGCTGCTTGGAGTATCCAAATGTGAAACAAATCTACACACAAACTGTGTACAGACCAGATGTACGTTCATGTGGAAATACTTTGGGCATGTAATAATTCTTCCTTAAACTTTCTACTAAAAGCACCAACTGTTTTCATAGCACGAAGAGGTGGAGACAGATTGTTCCAAATATGAGAGGCAGTGTGTTTGAAACTACCACGGAAAGCAGCCGTTCTATGGGACAGAGTTAACAAGAGGTAAGAAGATGCTCTGGTATTTATTTTGTTCACATCACGCGACCAAGTCAATTTATTATATAAATAGACTGGTTTCTTTGTATGAATAACTCCAAAGAGTAGGGTGGCCAGATGAAGTTTTCTACGATCTGACATTTTCAACAAACCACCCCTATTCAGGAATGGAGTTATGTGGGATCTCGGGGGAACATTAAAACAAAACCTCGCACAAGCATTTTGAACTCTCTGGATTAACTTATTACTTCTACCGAGAATGCATGCCCCATACATAGTGTCAGCGTAGTTCAGCTTTGACAGAATTAGCGACTCACACAGCATGATACGCATTTCCACACTTAAGTAGGGACGCACACGATATAGAAGCTTGAGTCGGTAGAAGCAGTTGCGCACAGCTTCCGTGATGTGAGATTCAAAATGCAAGTGCTCATCAAACAGTACACCAAGATTACGGGCTTCCTGTACCCTTTCAATGGAACACCCATCAATCAATACATTAAGGTCACCATTACCCACTTTATTCAAAAAGTCCCTAGATCCGATGACAATGTATTTTGACTTTACTGGGTTCAAAACAAGTGAGTTTCTTCTAGACCAGGCCGAGATTCTCTTGAGATCTTCATTCATTTTTTTTACAGTATCATCGGTCTGGTGATGTGGAAAAGACATATACATCTGCAAGTCATCAGCATAGAGGTGAAACCTGGCATTGAGTAAGCAGTTGATGATGTCAGCACTATATAGAATGAAAAGGAGTGGCCCCAGAATCGACCCCTGCGGTACACCCCTGTTCACACACCCAGGACTAGAAGACATAATGGCTCCATCACCCTCACCAGTCACTTGGACAAACTGAGAACGGTAAGTCAAGTAACTTTTGAACCACTGAACAGTCTCGGGCTGACATCCATAATAGGATAACTTTGAGAGGAGAAGTGCAGTGTTTATGGAGTCAAAAGCACGAGAAAAGTCCAGCAGAACAAGCATGGTCCCCATGCCTTTGTCTCTGGCTTCAAGGATGTTTCCAACCACATCAAGAAGTGCTGTGGCTGTACTATGCCCCTTGCGAAAACCTGACTGAGCAAGTGGCAAAATGTTGTGCTTCTCAAGATAGGCCCGAAACTGAAGCGAGACAACCTTCTCAAGGACCTTAGAGAGACAAGGCAGTAGGCTAATAGGGCGAAGTTCCCTAACTGTTGTCGGATTGGATACCTTAGGAATAGGTCTAATTATTGCTAATTTCCACAGGTCTGGGAACGAGGAAGTAGTGATGGAACGATTTATGATAGCTGTAATAACTGCAAGAGTACGTGGAACAGTCATCATCAGCATTTCAAGTGAGATACAGTCACAACCCTGGGCGTTCGACTTAAGACTGTGCAGCAGCTTCAGCACCGTGTCTTCCTGAACTGGCTCCAGCTGGAAATGTGTGTTACCAAATCTATGGTGCTCAAAGTATTTTAAGTCGGCATCAGACACCCTACCACTGCCAGGCACATCCAAAAAGTGTTCATTTATCTTCTCAGGATCACTACAAAAATGTGGCAAACTGTGCTCAGGCTCTTTTGAGATAGAAATAGAAGCTTTAATTTGTCTCCATAACTTCTTAGGTTGATTAATGTTATTATTTATATTAGTCTTAAAATATGCACACTTCTCACTCTGCAAAGCAGCCCTAACAAGGTACTTAAGCTCCTTGTAGGAGTTAATATGTTGTGAGGCTCCAGTAGCCTTCGCCCTATTCTGCCACTTGTCACGTAACCTTATCATTTCCTTGATAGTGTCAGTAATCCAGGGATGGCATTTTTCTTTAATAAGAACCTTTTTAAGGGGTGCATGTAAATCAAAAAGTTTCAAAATGTAGTTATTAAATGTGGCCACCATAGAATTTACATCGTGTAGACTTTCAATGTGTTCCCAGTCAATCTTATTCAGGTCTTCATTAAAAAGGTCGAGTAGTATATCTTTAACAGGTCTATAAGTGACCCATTGAGGGGAAGGTTTCTCCAGTTTAAAATTAAATTCAGTCGAAATTACTGCATGATGACCAAGCTCCGGTATGTGTGTTACAGAGATCCTTCGCATACGGGCATCAGTGCACACAACATCAATAAGTGTTTTACTGTGATCAGTGAAATGTGTAGGCTCAGTAACAATTTGGCTTAGCTTGAAGCATAGCAAGAAATTGTTGAGTAATTTAGTTTTGTTCTCAGACTGGTTCAACATGTTTATATTAAAATCTCCCAACAATATAACCTTATCTGCACTGGCAAAGGATGTGAGGGTGTCGGCCATTGCATCCAGAAAGATGTTGACATCAAGCCACGGAGGCCTGTATGCCGTACCGACGATAACTGAGTGCGAGTTAACGTTCAGTCGGAGCCACATCTGCTCGACGTCGGGCGCGGCCGGGTGCGGCACGGTACGCGCGCGCACCCCGCGCCGCACATAGAAGCCCACGCCGCCGCCGCGCCCGCCGCGCACGCTGCGCGCCCGGGGCACGTGGCGCAGCCGGTACCCTGGTACGCATGGCGCATGACCATCCTGCCCCTCCCTGAGCCAAGTCTCGTTTATGGCCATGATGTCCACCTCCAAATCCCCCACAGCCACAATAAACTCGTCATGGCGTGAACCCAGAGAGCCCGCATTAAACAATCCAACTTTTAAATTTTTGGTCTTATGCATTTTTAAGATTGGGAAGTGTACATGAAGTATGTGAACGTAATGTAAATTTTAATGTTAAATTCTGCTTTAAGTAAAATGGATAACTAGTGTGGTAAGATTTTAATATGTATAGTGTGTTATAGTTATTTTTGATTTGCACATCAATAATAGGATATAAGATAATGAGTAATGCATGTAATAATACTGATAATACGTAACGTTTTATTAAAATAGTACTATAATAATACGGAATAAGCCGAAGGTTTATAAATATGAGAAGAGAACATACAGTAAATGCACGGACAGCCAGGCCACAGAGAAACACCAACACACACCAAGACAGAGACGATGCCGACCTCGCACAAGGGACACTAAAAAACATAAACACACACAAAATTAATTGAAAAATAATAGTACTGAAAATTATATAAATTAAGTTGATCATATCTCCAAATAATAGGCTAAACAACTTTTTCAGCGGACACATCACCGCCAAAAACACGAGACAGATCCTCCTCTGTGCGAATACAGTGAGTAGGCTTGCCGTCACCCTGCCTAGTAAGAATACGTCCATACTTGGTCCAGGTGTATCGCCATCCAAGTTGACCGGCTGCTTCACGCACACGATAAAATAGGTGCTTGTTTGTTCTAGTGAGCCTCTCGTTCAAGTAAAAACGACGTGGGGGCGTAGGAAGACCTAGGTCCGCTGTGGTGGCTCCACGACGAACTCGTGCGCTCTGCAACAGCCCATCGCGCAAAGAGCGGCGCGTCAGGCGCACCACGATGCGCCGGCCACGCGCCGCTGCCGCTGCCGCTGGGCTCGTTGCGCCAGCCGCACGCCCCTCACGTTCGACTCTCTGGCCCACGCGTTGAGCAAACACGATATCACGCTCCTCCACAGTCAACCCAAGCTTCGCCGCCACCAGCCCAACCGTGTGCACTATGTTCTCACCCGGGATCTCTGGAATGTTAGCTATTTCCAGGTCGGAGCTAAACATATCTTGTTCCCGGTCATTGAGCTCCAAGCGAAGTTGCGACACGAGATTCTCGAGCTGCGAAACTTTGCCGTCTGGCATAGCAACGTAACAATACTACTGTTCACCCTTGTTCACCTGGGTATACCGTGGGAAATATAAAATTTCCTCCATTATTATCAAAACTCTATATCTGAAGAACAAAGAGATTAAGGATTAAAAATTATGAAATGCTGTGACATGGACAGCTTCTGCTTGTTTTCATAGAAGCAAATTACCTATAAAGCGCAAGAAAAATAAACATGTATGAATTCAAAACCATTCAAAGAAATGTAGTAAAGTATGCAGAGCAGGAGAATGAACAGGGGGGTTTTTAGACAGTAAGAGTCTGACACTCCCTCCCGCCCCACCCTGGGCGGGCACCCGGGCTATATTATAGAAAGAAATAGGATGACACGCTGCACACAAGTCTAGTTAATCTAAAAATCATAACTCATTTATATTACTAAATATTTTACGCTTCATGAGTACATTTTCCTCACAACATGTACATTCTTCTAGAGCATAAATATTCTTGACGGAAAATAGGGCTGCTAAAATATATTTGGACTCAGGATGTCTGGCGCCGGCCGCCACTTATCTCCACAACACTTTGAACAACTTACATCCTACCAAAAAATATTACGTGCAAACCCTTATCAACACTGCACGGGTGGCAAATAACGTTAGAAAAAAATGGTATTTTATACCCTTAATCGGGCATGTCATGGGTTTAGTGGCGTTCTGTAATAAGGCCCACTTTACGGCACGGATCTCAGACATAATGCGTAAGGTACAGCCCACCCGTGGCCATATTATGACCCACTTGATTGCATATAAACTTGATCCGCTAATTTAGACCCTAATGAAGCTTTATCGTTCTCGTTTATAAATTATTTTCATTAATTGTGATCGTTGTGAAAGAAAAAATAAATAAGGCCCTTACCATTCGTATGTCAAGAATGTTGAAATAAAAAGTATAAATTCCCACAGTACCTATACAAAACAGATGTAAGTACCGAAATATGGAGAACGTATCACCGAGTCATTATAATTTACAAATCGCTTTTACCATATATAAAGTCTAAGTGTTAATTCACCCGTAGGCACCTTCGTATAAAAGAGTTTTATCAATTTTTAGTACATGAGACCACCAATGTTTATGTAAAACGACTTACGTAACTGTTTGACGAGAAATTAGACTAGTACGAGGGCTTTCACGACGGTCACCACGCCAAGTATCGCACAAATCAGCTCGTGTATATGAGCCCCTAATGTATTTCGAAACTAGTCGAGTCATCTTGCCAAAGACAAAAATAACTTATTTAATTGTTCTGACAAGAGGTATTAATAACACAAAAATAAGCACACATCGGCCAGTTCATTCAAAATGGCCTTATGTCATGTTTTAACCAAGCAAGCGAAGTCAAATCGACTCCATTATTAAAACCATTTCGGGATAACGATCTGTTTCCTCACATCTTAAGTTTTCTCCTATTTATATAACAATAGATAAATCTTTCGGCTCCCGTTCTGTATGCCGCTATTATTATCGAAGATAAAGATCACGTTTGTACTCTATAGAGATAGGCAGGAGTTGAGTATAGAAATATTATGCCAGTCATGTGTTCATTAACAAAAATCAATCTTAACATAACAATGGAATGAAAGCTGTTGGTTTGTATGTTTGGAGAAGGTACCTGCATGAAAATGTGAACCGGAGGCGTAGGCGCCCTCTTCTAATGCATTAGGTTCGCCGCTGATTTGACTAACATTTTGTCACCGTAACTGTTACATTACAGCACTTACAATGCACACACTGAAACTTTTTTTGGTTGACGGTGTACTGAATATCGAAATGAAAAATCAAAAAATAAGTCGCTAGTGAGCAGAGTCCCAAAGTAGCATGCAGGTGGGTAAACAGTCACGCTGATATTTTTTAATCATATAAACCAGTGCTTGACTGCAATCCCATCTGATGGTAAGCAGTGATGCCATCGCTGAAATATTTGTCAGTGTGTTATCACGGCAATACAGTCGTTTCTCATGCATGAGGGTCCGGGTTCAAAACCTGGCAAGTATGACCTTTTCCTAGTTATATGTAATTTCTAAGTATATTTAGACACCATTTACATACGGTTAAGGAAAACAACGTGAGGAAACCTAGAGTTGTGATTTCTAATTACAAATTTGAAATCATAGTTTCTCCATGTGACAAGTGCCTCAGCAATGGACACCAGCATAGTGACAAAAAGTCGCGGTGACATAAAAATACAATCAGCCCTTAATGAGAGACTTCAAAATCTGGCAATTAGGTACAAATGTGATTTTTCCTTCAACGCATGTCAGTAAGAAAACCGAAACTTAAAATCTGTAATCAATAGTATGAAATTGCCAATCTGCCTTGAGGGAGCGTGGTAATTAATACTCAAACCATCTCTATGTAAATGCCCTGGCTCAGCAGTAGGCACTTTTAGACTGATAATGACCATATTATTTACTGATATTATAATGATGATAGAAGGTGATATAATAATATATTTGTCACATATTCTAGCCTTTTTTCAGGTATCGTAAATGTCGACATTGGGTCTGTACATTTTGCAAAGACTAAGACAGCAGAGCTGTATTATAATTTATGACCATTAACTTTTATATTCCATTCCGGTATTCTTTGAGATTTTCGCAAAGTGACTTATGTATATATTGAAGTTTTATAATCTGAGCCTTAGTCATGCTTGCCTTTTTTGATGGGAGATAATTATTTATTACATTCCTTCTTCCACTTACTGAGTCTTAGAACAGGTGTCATACTCTCACTGACTAAAAGCCACCCAAGCGGTACTCTGTTTCTATAGCAACCGCAATTTTGGCTGGATGGCTGCCTGGCTTATATTGATGGTTTAATAGTATAATGTTATTTTAAATGGAAAATGAATCTAAACTATTTGTATTAACATTATGCCACTAGTTCACTTCATTTCATAAATTAATTAGTTAGTACTTCATTTCATATTGCTAATTCCATCACATCGTATGTATTAGCGGTTGAATCCAGTGTCGGTTGTATGCGTGCATATTTAATGTTTAATACTCTGAGTGCATCAAGTTTTTGAGTGCATTTGCGGTCGCCAGCCATAAATTCGCAACGGGAAAACATTTTCAAATAAAATTAACTACTTAGTGTTTTTGTACATTCCTGAAAATGTATTTTTTACTCTTGTTACTTTGGAGTACTTACTTGTTCATTTTAAGTCGTGTTAATTAGGATTCCAAGGATGAATGCTCGGTAGACGCACGTATATTTTGTTATATCGCAATTCAAGTCAAATTCAAAATGGATTCAAGTCATACAATACCTCGATATGGTGAGTTATTTGTTTTGTTAGTTAACCAAACCGAAAATGATGTTATTTCCAGATTTCGTCTTCTACTTTTATTAAAAAAAATTAACCAAGAAAGCAAACACAGCATAAACATAATTTTCGCTATTTTTATTTTGAAACTCTTTTTGTATCATTCTAGGCTTTAAGCAGTAAGTAAGTCATCAGACCAAGCAAAGAAAATACTTACCGCCATACTCGAGAGTCAGTTAATGATTAACTCGGTCCTTTGTTTTAGAATTTTTAATTCCTTTGTTCCGATTCTAAAATAAAGACTTCAAACAGTTTGATGTTTGAGGTTACCGAAGGCATCTTCAACCTTCAATAGCTCTATTAATTGAATTCCTAAGAACCTCCCGTAACCCTGAAACACACGTACTTTAGTATTGCCGATTGCTTACCATCAGGTAAACCATCTGCTGATTTATGCCATAAAAATGCAGCTTTTTGCTTGACGATAAGTGTGGGAGAGCCACGCTTCGGCACGAATGGGTCGACTCGACCGGATTGATACCAAGGCCTCACAAAAAACTGGCGTGAAACAACCACAGCGTTGTGTTTCGCCGTGTGAGTGAGGTTACCGGAGGCCCAATCCTTCCCCTCCTCCAATCCCTCCTCAATCTCTAAATTTCCAAATCCCTAATTCCTAAAAGGTCGGCAACGCACTCGTAACTCCTCCGTTGCGGGTGTCCATGGGCGGCGTTGATTGCTTACCATCAGGTAATCCGTTTACTCGTTTGCCGACCTATTACATAAAAAAAAGGATGCATGGCACACATGGGAAGCCACCACAACCATGTCTTTCGGTAAGGCGGTTAAAATCTCAATCGTAATCACGAAACTGGTAGATACATACAACTTACTTGGATGTGCTCTCATCCTGTATTTACGCAGAACAATAACTATTAAGGAATATTACGGAGAAGTGAGATCTACGTCAGTCCTTCACATTTGCTTACAAACAGCTGTTTACCCCCGCCTTAGAATACAAGTGTTGATAATTACCGAGCCCGTGGCTCACTATTGCTTTGTTTTTGTTGCGTGTTGTGTTAAACGTCCAATCTTCTTGATTAGGTCGTAGATGTAAATAGGAATAATTATTATTTTCTTTATTCAACATATAAACATATAATTTACATTACTAAATATTTCTTCAAAATTGAAAATAAAAAAAACATTTATTATTGTCATGGTTTTCTTTTGTTTTTTTGTAAATGTCGCCCAGTGGTGTTGGTTTGTTTTGTTTAAAATTTTACTGGACAATTAATCAATCAATCAATCATTTATTAAATAACTAGCTTTTGTCGGCGACTTTGCTCGCGTGGAATAATGACTTCCTGCAGATTTTTGGTTAAAAAACTATCCGATCTCCTTTCTCGATTTACAAAAAGGTTCGGTAGTTAAGGCGTTAAAAAAGTGACAGACAGACATAGTTACTTTCGCATTTATAACATTAGTTTGTAAGTTTGGATTTGGATATATAAAATATATTAAAAGGAAAATTTACGAGTTTTAATTGTTTTATTTAATTACCATTGCGGCATCGTCGTGGTGGCCTTGAGGGTAAGTCACCCGCTTCTCGTGCGTGAGGGTTCGGGATCGAAACGTAGCAATTGCTAATGTGACTTTTCCCGAGTTATACATATATTATTATATACTTTCTAAGATATTTAGACACCGCTGACATGCGGTGAAGGAAAATGCCGTGAAGCCCTCGATAATTTCGTAGAAATCTCCAATCCTCCTTGAGAAATAATGCTGATTAATGCTCAATCCATATTTTTTTATGTTACCCAACACTAGGATTTCTTCCTGTGTCGTGAGTCTCTCAACACCTTCTCCCTAGCTCAACAGCGGGCTGATGATGATGATAAATATGGGCAAAGCCGCTGATGAAAGCCTGTATTATTCCAGACTGTAATCTATCGGTGTGCCAACTTTAATAACAAAAATCCTGCCATACTTGCAAAATGTTCCCTTTTATATTATAAGCAGAATAATACGACTTATACTTTGTATAGACTTGTATAGTACCCATCGCCTACAAATTTAATATGACAGAACAAAATAAGGAGTCTGCATTTCTCTATTTGTCCGTCCATTAGTGCAACTTGAGAACCACTTATCGATTCGACGGCAAAATAAATGTGGTATTTGTTATATCAAACACGTTTTCGAATATTTATATTTCCACGTCAAATATCATTGGGTCCCTACCGTAATTGAGCCTTTTGATGCGCTGAATCATAGAAATTTTTGTTGTTATTTGAGGCGGACAATAATCCATTGACTTTTCTTACCCAAGGTGAGGCGAGAGGGACTGTCAGACGCTTACTGACAAAAAACCATCTCGTTCCAGGCCACGGCCTTATTGCGCTTGACCCGCAACCCCTGAACTTAATCATATCCTTGCTGGCAAAGTAGGCAGCCAGACAGGATTAGAACCAGATTTGAAGTTGTCCATCATACCAATTCAAAACTTCTTAAGATGCCATTGACATCATCATCTACACATTTGGGAAATTTAAAAACCAACATATTAATTTGTTTGATGTGTATTGAAAATAATGTGCATTTTACAAAATAGGTATACTATTTTTTTGTAAAAGGTATTTATTATACATATAATCATAACTACTATCTAATTGAATTGCACCTATTTATTCCATGCAATGATACATATACTTATTTAATAATTGAATAAGAAGTAAATAACAGCGATAAATTAGCATTACGTAAATAAAATAAAACAAGTAAATAATCTAAGAAGTTTGAATTACAACGATATTTATAAATTATGTTTTAAAAAAGATAAAATATACCAACCTTACAATTACCTACCTCCTTACTGCGTATTTAAGGACAGAATGCGAAGATCCTTATACGTAATATACATAAGTGCAAGTTGAGTATGTGTGTCACTGTCAAACACACCACCCCCTTAGCTTGTCATGTCAAATGTTACGACAAGATGGCGTCATGTTTCCCTAAGAGGTTATTAGCGCAACATTTGTTGAAGATTTGATATATTTTACAACGACAAGAGGTTGGTTTCACATAGGCATACATGTGAAACCAACCTCTCGTTAATTTAGAAATTTTCGTATACAAATCCATACCTACATATTATTTTACCAATGTTACTTTTGTTCATTAATACTTGACTAACAAAAATTTTGCTTAAGATTTGTATTACTAAATTACAAATAATTTTTTTTTTTTATGCAGTTAAGTATCGTGAGACATTCCTATTAAATTCCAGTCGGCTGTGCTAATAAGTTGATAATAGAAATACAAATACATTAAAAATTAACCTAAAATATTTGGTAATAGACCCTGCCTGTAAAGCTAGCAAATAAATAAAACAAAATACATTACAGAAATTGAAAAACTTATGCGTAATACACGTCCAATCCAAATTGAGGTCGGTTTTAATAAAGTACCTTAGTCCTAAATAAAAGTAGAAAGTAGGATACCTAAATTGATATTATAAATATTATTCTAGGTCACAACGAAGTTACTAAAATTAAACCTACCTATATTGACAAAATAAATGATTGAAGTATCATTATATTTTGCTTAAATATGTATATAAGACTATTTCGAATATCGAAGGACAAAATCTGAAAATTTTCTGATGTAAGGCTAATCAATAAAGCTTTTTTTTGTATATTTTTAATTTAGGGCTAATTTTTCAGTAGTCAGATAAATAATGATTTTAAAGGCATTGAGGACCCAATTAGTATTGTAAAATTGATCAGGGAAACATTAAAACCTATAACCCACACAAATATTATTATATGCTGCCCAACATTTGTACGAGGGGCTTTGATACTGAATTACAAAATTGAAATGTTTAATAATTTACTCTGGATGGATATAGAATACTACAAATATGCATATTTATTTGACACAAATTATGATCTTTCATTACAATCTTTTTCTAATAGCACAGGAAAGATTAATAACAACGGCATAAAATGTGTATATGACAATATCTTTCAACGCTTACTTTTCGACATTCAAGCATACCCGATTGATTGTGATGTCGTTTTGAGTACTCCAATACTAAAAGAAAATAAAGACAAGGTATTTTTTCGAGAATAAAAAACAAAAGTGCACAGTTCTACATCAAAATATAGCGGGAATCCTCAGTAAAAAGGAGTTGTTTGAAATAACTATCTCAGAATTAGAAAAGAAGGAAGGTCGCATTGATATTGTTTGTTTGTCGGAAACATTCATAAAACGAGGTACTGAGTCTAATCTTAAACTAAATAATTTTAAGCTGGTCTCATCTTTCTGTAGAGCAGACCAACGCAGGGGGGGAACATGTGTTCTTGTTAGGAAGAGTCTTGATTGTAGAATACTCAATCTTGGAGAACCAATACCTTTTCATTTCGAATACTGTAGTGTGGAAATAGTATCTTTGAAAATATATGTTGTTTGCATCTACAGAATACCAAACGCGAACGCAACAATATTTCTAAAACGCCTTAACGAATTGATAAGTAAACTAACAAAGAAGGCAAATAAAAAGATTATACTATGTGGTGATTGGAATATAGATTTGACAAAAGACGATAATAACTCCAAAGAACTTTACTCATTACTGCAAAATTACAATTTAAAATGTCATATAACAACGCCAACTAGAAAGAATGCTTGCTTAGATCTCATCGTCAGTAATTTATCTGAAGTAAAGTCAAACACACCCTTCCTAGCACTATCAGATCATGAAACAGGTCAAACTATATCGTTTGAATCCGATTGGGGTAATGAAATGCAAGGCAAACAATTCTGGTTTGAAAAAAGACGAGACTACAGCATGGAAAACTTAAACAAGTTTTTGGAATGCATTAACGAACTCTCATTTAATGATGTTTACGAAACTGAAAATGTTGATGAAGCTTTCAACATATTTCACGACACCCTGTTACTTTTTTACAACTTATGCTTTCCGATAATAAATATAAAAAGTATGAATAAGCCAATCAAAAATAAATGGATAACTAGAGGCCTAAAAAAGGCTTGCATAAACAAAAGAAAACTTTACAATGTTTACCTTAATTCATCAATAAATAAAAAAGATAATTTGAAAAAGTATAATGTATATAGCAAAATATTAAAGAAATGTATACTACAGGCTCAAAAAATGCAGAACACTAAGTTCATCACAAAATCAAGAAACACGTGCAAAGCTGCTTGGCAAATAATTAAGAGTAATTGTGGCCCAGAAAATAATCAAAAGGAAATAAGTAAAATTAATTACAATAATAAAGAATTGACCGATCCAACAGATATAGCGAATAGTTTTAATGACTTTTTTATAAACATAACGCAGTATAATAAAAGACAAAACTTTAACACACAACATAATTTTAATACAAATACAAATACTATATTTCTGAGCCCCGTTCGTCCTAGTAAAATTCAAAAATATATAAATTCTCTTAACAATACCAACTCTACGGGATATGACGGAATTAACACAAAAATACTCAAGAAATGTTCCAAAAAACTATCAGGTCCAATATGCCATATTATAAACTTATCCTTCTTTGAAGGCCAGTTCCCAACTCGACTAAAGTATTCCGTAGTAAAACCACTCTACAAAAAGAAGGGGGAAAAGAATGATATGAATAACTATCGCCCGGTAATGTTAATTCCAATAATGTCCAAAATTTTTGAAAAATCGTTTTATGATATTTTGTATAATTTTCTTATAAAAGATAAAATTTTAAAGCCCGAACAGTTTGGTTTTAGAAAAAACTTCACAACAATCTTAGCCTGTTTTAGTCTAGTTTAAAGTATAACGGAATTTTCAGATAGAAAAATACCTATCATATCTATTTTTCTTGATATGTCAAAAGCGTTCGATTTCGTTTCGCATAATATCTTGCTACAAAAGCTCGAAAAATACGGCATCCGAGGAAATGCTTTAAAATGGATCGAGAGCTACCTTTCGAATAGATATCAATGTGTAGAAATAACACATACTACAAAAAAACAAAAAACGGCAAGGCAATCTGACTATAAACAGAACAGCTGTGGTGTACCACAAGGCAGTGTTCTGGGCCCTCTGCTGTTTTTACTATATATCAATGATTTACCGGACTCTACAAAGTATAAATGTGTGCTATATGCAGATGACACCACTCTCTTGATTAATTGTGAAAACATAAATACCTATAGTAATAAAATAAATGAATGTTTAAATAATGTAATTAAATGGCTTGACCATAATAATCTAAATATTAACATAAATAAAACAAAAATTATTCAATTTAAAACATATAATAGTCATCCACCGAAAATAAATATTACTCAAAACAATACAATTATAGACAAGGTGGAGTCAACAACATTTTAGGTATAACTATTGATCAATATTGTACTTGGAAACAACACATAAATAAAATTTGCAATAAATTAGACAATTATGTATATGTATTGAATAGACTTAGACAGGTAGCTACAATTAAGGCGACGCTATGGGCTTGTCATGGATACGTTTCTTCCATTTTACGCTATGGAATAGTGATTTGGGGTAACTCTGTTGATCAAATAAGTGCTTTCAGAGCCCAAAAAAAATGTGTCAGATCTGTATGTGGAGCTGATTATCTAGACAGTTGTGTACCATTATTCAAAAAATATAATATTCTACCGCTACCATGCCTGTATATTTATGAAATATGTGTATTTGTTTATAAAAATCAATTCTTATTTGAAAGATCCTGTAATATAAACAATAGAAATAGTAGAAATAAAAATAAACTTAATATACCTAAACAACGCACAGTAATGTTCAGTAAAAACTCGTATTGCATGGCTATTAGAATTTATAAAAAATTACCTAATTACCTAAAAAATGAAACATTAAAGTTATTTAAAAAACAATTATTTGCCATGCTTATGGATAAATGTTACTATAGTGTAAAGGATTACTTAAATGATGCAATGTAAAATGAATATAATAAACGTAATGATAATGTTTTTTCGCATAATTTTGTTAGTTTATAAGTTAAATATTTGTACACCAGTAATGGTAGAATACAAGAGACTAATATTTTGTAACACCTTAATGTACTGTATTCTGACAAATAAATGTATCTTTATCTTTATCTTTATAATATCTGAGGAATAAAATTGTTGCTGTCACTTTCTTATACAACCATTTTGAAACGACAGCGTCATAATTTTATTCCCCACATTATTTTGATTATCCAACCATTGAAAAATCAGCTCTTAAGAGTAGAGTAGAGTTGATAAAAATTAATGAAATACAAATGTAGGAATGAAACATAGTAGGAATAGTTTTTATTCTACATTTTTACGTGATTCGAAAATACATTTAAATTTATAAAAAAACGTTGGTAGAGATGAATTTTTTATGCATACTTGCTCGATATACACGAAACATTGTGCATTGATACGTTATTATAAAAGTTATTCCACAGATGTCGCTACATATCCGATTAATGAAAAAAGTTGGCAAATATTCCATACGCACTGACCGAGTGAATTTGTATAATTTTGAAATTCAAGTGTGGTAATTGGCGGACGGCGAGCAGGGGTAGCTCGCCGCTCGAATATAACCAGACCCGAGCACGGTGCGTTGCGTTCCTCGCGCTCCGTTAAGAGCCCGCGGTTGCTCTCGGTCTAGAGCAGGAAAAGGAACGTGGGGATCTTTAGTCGGTAAAAGACTGACACTCACTTTCGCCTTACCCTGGGCGGGAGAAGGTATTTGGTTATTTTCCCTTCCCAAAAAAGCGTGGTGATTTGGATTGCATTGGGATACTTTACTGTCTGATATCAATTATTTAACACCTGGCTCTACGTGGCTCGTAAATAAGAGTCTGACTTTTTCCTCACTGAGAGTGCGTCGAGTTTCACATTGGAAAAAACATAGATATCCGTTTGAAAATCGTAGTTGAAAAGGTACAGGTTAATAAAAAAGGGCTGATAACTTGTCAAATGATAAAAATCTTGAACTTACAGTATTCCTTATCATCTAAGCGATAATAGATTGAGGTCAGCTCTTCCGGGTTGAGTGAGGGAGGGGCAAAAAGGGATTGTCATGGGATCAGCATTTACATTAATTAGGGAATTTAAATTACCATCAGTATCCGTCAAGGGAGGGAAAACATCCGAATTCATAGGAATTTGCGCCTTAAAACAATTAATTAGTTTCACTGCAGAAGAAAGACCGACAGACCAACTACATTTTTTCACATGAAAAAATGTAGTTGGTCTGTCTGTCTGTCGTATTACCTAGTCGTATTAACTAATGGTAAGCTGCCAGCGTCGCCCATGGACACTCGCATCTACGCAGGAGTTACGGGTACGTTGCTAACTTTTAGGAGATTTTGCTTTTTGGAGATTTAGGGATTGGGGAAGCATTCGGTCGGCAGTAACCTCGATCACACGTCGGAACATAACTCTGTAGTTGTTTCACGTTGGTTTTCTGTGAGGCTGAGGCCATGCGTACCGAAGCATGGCTCTCCCAAAAGCTCCTTTCTCTTTTCGATTATTTACACTTTCAAAATTGCCTTTTGGACGTAAAAATTTAATTTAATATTTTAACCAATGATACTCGTATCGTATAGCATATATTCTATGTTTATTTTCGTTGTTCGTGCATTTTGAAAAAGAAGTGGAAAATATTTTCTTTTCAATGTTTGTTTTGAACAGGAATGTCGATTTGGTACGATGGTAAAGTTATGCTTGTGTTTATTTTTCCATGACGGTTTGTTGGTGTTGTATGTGATTGATTTTTAACTTGACTTTTGTACTGTTGTATGACCGTCATTGGTTTATTTTGGTGTACCATATTTTGTTTAAAAAAAACGTTGTCCCACACTGGAATTTCTCTGAGTAGTGGGTGCGTTTATATGTATACATGTCCCTGAATCTGTCAGGGACATAATTCACTCAGACTCGAAACTATAATTTGTGGATCACACTAAGTGTTGTTGCATATAGATCACATATAGTCCGATGTACCTGATTAACTGATTTTTTTAATGCATCCTAGCTAGATCGACTTATAGTCCCGAAAGCCCTTGTATCCTTGTCGTATGGTTATCAATATATGAATAGATTTATTTTACAAATGAATGTATAATCTAAACCATTTAGAATTTGAAAATATTATATAAAAGCACATAATATTTGAATCTCGTAAATGGCTTGAACGATTATCATAAAATGTAATATACAGGACCTTATACATATATATATATATTATCAATAATAGCTTGTTTAAAGTTATAAATACTTACGAGCTTTAACCAGCCATGCTACTAAGCTTGTTAGTTTGAATTTGAGAGGTGTAGGTACAGGTATCACGTCGTATATATATTATTATATACAAGTCGAGGTGGCCCGGAGGTTATGGTGCCCGCTTTTTATGCATGAAGGTTCTAGCAAGTACCTATGTTACTTTTTCTTAGCTACATGTACTTTCTATGATTAATGAGTTACCACTGACGTACGGTGAAAGAAAATGTCGTAAGGAAATATGTACTTATAATTTCTTATTATAAGTTTCAAATCGCCAGTCCGCCATGAGCAAGCGTGGTGATTAATGTTCAAACCTTCTTATAAGGGATAATAAATTAGCATATATCTCACTCGGGCAATTATTGTCTTGTACTTGGCTGCATAATCTGTGTGAGAAGAGGCCTTTTGCTTAACAGTGGGCACTTATAAGCTGATGATTTGATTTGATGTGAAAGTGAAGAAGTCCAATGCTTTGTCCAATTCAAGGATCAGCTTAAGACCGAGTAGTTACGACCTCTAAAGTAACCAAGAAAATAAAACTAGTCTAAAATACACGTAACCAAGTACAGCTATTTCATTATTCAGTCCGAAATAAATTCTGAAACCAACCAAGTTGTTTTTTATTGGGTTTCTCCAAAAGAAATGTTATTGTGAACTTTTTACTTGAATGTGAATAAATATTTTGTTTGAGTTTCTTTTGCGAAACGTGTTGCCTCTGGGTCGAAGGAAATTATTATTATGTCGATTTGTTGTGGGATGTTAGTTTTCGTATTGATATTTTTTTTCATGGTAGGTATAGGTCGGCGGACAAGGAGACGGATTACCTGATGGTACGCAATCGGCACCGATCATGGACACACTAAAAAAGTTACGAGTGCGTTGTCGGCCTTTTAGGAAGATAAGTGATATGGATATTTAGGATTGGGAAGATATGGGGGGAGGCGAAGAGATTGGGCCTCCGGTAAATTTATGGAATGTTTGTTTTGAAACAAGCATAACATAAGTAGTACAAGTCGCTCATCGTTTTCCGAGGGTTTAGGTAAAAGTTTCACCAGCACCTGCAAAGAAGTGTTATTTTTTTATATTATTGTATTTGTGTTGAAAATGTGTATAAAAGATGTGATTAGGCTTAGAGCTAAAGTACAGTTTTGCGAAGTGTAATAGCAAAAAATAGTAAAACCATAACAGATTCTAAACAACAATTTGAAGGTCAGAAAGTGTTGTTCCGTGCGGGAATCGAA
This sequence comes from Spodoptera exigua, assembly GCA_902829305.4. Taxonomy (NCBI): domain Eukaryota; kingdom Metazoa; phylum Arthropoda; class Insecta; order Lepidoptera; family Noctuidae; genus Spodoptera; species Spodoptera exigua. Next base: position 11,637,872 of record LR824619.2, on the reverse strand, counting down.
CCCGCGATACAATTCACAACTGCTAGTTGTCTAGCCACTGTGCCAACCGTGTAGTTAAAATCTAGAACTACTATCATTTTCTCTGTAAGGTTATTCAAAAGTATTAGAAATAAATCGTTCAATGAATTCAATGCCTTAAGCAGAACGTATTTTTAAAATCGCCGCTCGATGTGTAAAGAAAATATTACTTTTTCGAGTGTTCAGATGAATACATTAGCGCTTTCCAATGTGAGTGGGCGTAAAATAATAACATTATTTTATCAATGGATGTAAATTACACGTGTTTATTGTTCATGCATGGGTGTTACAAGAATTATTATGTGAAGTAAGAAATATTTTCGATTATAAAGAATTGCAAATCCACTTCTAGAAAATGTGTTTTTGTACTCATGATGTTTTATTGTAAAAATAACTTATTGTAGATGTATTTACGTTACACAATCGGTTGGTAACAATAAAGTAGGATTGCTTTTAAATGATGTAGGTATTACTTTTTTATTTATTAATTCTTTATATAAAATTGCATATCGGAAAACTTAATGCTAAAAGCATTTTCAGCCAGTCTAAAATATGCTAAAACAAAACAATGTTTATAAGAAACTTTAAAGAAATTACATCCAACAAATCATTAAGAAATTCACCGCTCGGAAATTTTGATATCACAAAAATTAAAGTAATATTTTCTTGAATCGAATAATGAAGTTGATCCCAAAATTTCCATGTCATCACAACATTACAGCTTGTGGAGAATCGATAACCTTGAATTATTTCAGTGAAAGTTTATAATAATAAGATCGGGTGAAGATATAATGCTGATCTGATATTCTAACATGTTCCAGCTAGTATGGAAAATACCCTGAGGCTGATGTTTCATTGCGGCGGTGTAAAATATTGTAACATCTAAAGGTATTTTGCCCAAAGGAATCCTTGAGCTTAATGCTTTAATAACAAAATTTTTTTCACATATAAGCAGATTTATCAGCTGTTGGTGAGCAGTCAGCGCTGCCTTGGACACAACATCAAAAGAGTTAGGGTGTGTTGGCACCCTTTTGGGGGTAAGAGATTTGGGTATTAAGGGTTTTCAAAGGGGACGGATCTAATTAACACGTCAAAATACAACGTCGTTGCCGATGTTGTGTAAGGCCTAATCATTACTCAATTTATTAATAATATAATAATGTAATTTATATAATTGGGCAATTATTGAGTCCCCTAAAATTATGGCGTACACATAGCGCTATTCGTGTTATATACAACTGATCTAAATCAAACTAGAATTAGCACATCCCTCTCTTAACTATAACATCATGCATATCGTTAAGTTTTTAATTAGTCCTTTCATTTCGTATCGCATCACCTAATTTCGCCGCAATGAACTTTCAGCTTAATATCAAGTAATATAAAAATGCAGAACCGAGTCATCGTTACGTTCAAGGCCTGAACGATTGAGGTGTCATGAGCTAAGGAAATAAGTACTAGAGATAACAAGCGTGGAGCGTCTTTTATGGCAATGATGGCGTCTTTCAATGATGATATGGAAGGCACAATGAACTCCATGTTTGAAGCGATATATGTATGTGTAAATAAGGTTAGTATCACAATATTTTCGTGTGTGTATAAAGTATTTTTATACTTTATATGATTATTTAGACACACAGTGAATGAAAACATCGTAAGGAAAACTGGACTTGCAGTTTCTAATTATAAGTTTGAAATCGTGAAAACCTTGAGCAATGAAGGTGATTAATGCTCAAATCTTTTCCATGTGAGAACTTTGCTCAGCACTTATTGGCTGATGGTGATAAAGGCACTAAATATATATTGGATTGCAGTGCTTCTAAAGTGCTATCTCATTCCCTCTACTTAGTGTGAAAATTAAGACTAACTCCTCTAATGTAGAGGAGGCTTATAGTCCAGTTGAGGATTTTCAAGAGCTTCAAATATCGATGAGGATCAAGTATGCAACAAAACATTTTAAGGATGACCAACGACAATAATGATTGTGGCATAAAAAGTGTGGGAGAGTCATGTCGTAACACTTGAATAGGTCAGTGCAACCTGAGATATCACGGCCTTAGAGAAAACAGGCGTGGAACAACGAGAGCGTTGAGTTCTGTCGTAGAAGTGAGGTTACTGGGGGCTCAATCCTTTAATCCATTAAGCCGGCTGTACACATGGGGCCAAGGTGTTGGGCCAACATGCTGGTCCAAAATGATAAGACCGCAGTACACATTGGCCCAAGGTACTGGCGATATGTTGGTAGCGATGTTCCGGTTGGCGCCAATATTGGTAAGCAAACCGAATGTTTCGGTTTTTTGTCCACACATCAAAAGATCTTGGCGCGCCGCTACCAACATATCGCCAAGTAGCCCCCTATACGTTGGCCCAATACCTTGGGCCAATGTGTACTGCGGGCTTTAATGTTCAAATCCCTAACCCCCAAAAGACTGGCAACGCACTCGTAATGTCTTTGGTATTGTGGCTATCCATGGACGTCGCCAATTACTTGCTATAAGGGGATGCGTGATTGGTTTGACGCTCTTTCCTATTAAAAATAATTACAGTCAATCTGAGAGATAAACTTTTATTTACTAATTCTACACATAAATACATTATAACACAAGTATAAATAGATAGATGTTAGAAAAAGCCACCATGGTTTGTTATTAATAGCGCTGACTTAGGAGTTGAATGTCGCGAGCTCAAGTTTGACAAAACGGGCACTTAGAGTGATTTATACCACCATTATTGCTCAAAACAGTTGAAGGAATATATTACACACAGGATCTAACATAAAAAAGGATATAACATAATTTGGAGTAATCAGTAATTATTATCAAAAACGTAAAATTATACGTATCAAGGTATGCGTAGAGGCGTATCTCTATTTCATTCAATAAACTTTTACCCCCTTATGATTTCTCTTTAGTCTAGGTGTAAACCTTCTTATGTAATAATGTTTATGTTCATAGATAAATAAAAATAATTTAAATTTATTATTTCAAAATCTATTAATTAAAAATAAATTCAAAAACTTTCATACTGTTGCTCCGAATACGAAATTCGAATGAATAAAATTTTAAATTATCTACTATTTTTACCAAGGTTAATTCCGAGCGTTTTCTGCGATAATTTGCTATGGTTGTTTATAGACTTTGCGCACTTCCAAAATAGAAAAATATATCGTATCCTGTTTACCAGAATCCATACCAATTAACAAAAAGTTCTTATGCACCCAATTATAGTATAAAAATTATATTGCAACTGTATCCACAAAACAATTTATTCAACCACATTGAACCATTTCAATTCACTCTCAACATTATCAAATGTTCCGAATCCATTAATGATTAATGCCATAAATTAATCATAGTTTTCATTATGGAAAATATTTCTTTTTTATCTATTATTTGGCAGAACGCCAAAGAATATGAAACTTCGTGTCGGAAATTTCTTCAACAATTGCCAAGTTGGAAAAGCGTTATCATAATACAGATACCTCAAAAACTCTTTTACGTTAACATTTTTACCTACAAGCAAGAATTTTTGAGGTATGTTTTCGATTAAAACGATAAAACGCTCGACGCGACACTCCTAATAATATTAGTATATCAAAGAAAAACAGTCTGACAAATATCACAAAATCCGTACATTTTTTACAAAACAGTTAAGCTTGTTTACATTAAAAAGGTTTACTTCAAAAGCAGTTTTCCAAATATAAAATAATAAACTCGTCTAATGAAAAAGTGTTCACTAATCTTTATGGTTTAGATTTTCGAAATAAGAACGTAGGCTGCGACGGACAGCGTAGGCGAGCGTTCTCTACGCTCAGTCTGTATACAGCTGGCGACCGATGCGAACCTCTGTACCGGTGTCAGTCGACAACAACACGATAAACAGCAAAACTTAGCTGTTAACAATATTTCCATAGCCAGAGACAGTACTTTCATAAAACGACTTCGAACAATTTCCTTCTCTTTTAATTCAGTCTTTTTAATTTAAAACAATTTGAAAATTATTCAAAAAGTGCTTTCGTTATTTAATTTTTGTTTTATAGACGATACATTTTTGTATTTTTGTGGTAGTTTTGAATTAAGTATTTGCCAGTGAGTTTAAGTTGTTATAGTTTTATGAGTGTTTTAGTGGACCAGCAGAATAAACAAGGCGCCTCGACAAAGGTTTGTAAATTATCTTTTTCTTTTCTTTAGCCATAAAGTTTCATGTTTCTGAAACTGGATAAAATTCAAAATACGAATTATAAAACATAAACATGCGAATACAGAAGGACGTAAAATTAAAAACTCAAATAAAATGTAATATAAAAAAAAAGAATGCGAAAATGTGACTGGAAAATTTGCGGACAAATTTTACGTTTATATAATCCACGGATTCATTTTGGGATAATTATGACTATAATGACACTCTTGGATTTTAGACAACATTATATTTTCTCTCATAATTTTTTAATTAATTATCAATTTGGATCATTTATTCCAACTTTTCAATAGTTAAATGTTAGTCGAATAATCGTCGCATATCACTTTTAACATAAGGCATAAAAAATTTAAGGGTTATTGTATAGTTTGTGACCGTGACTTACCTTTCTTATGATTTGAATGCACTTATAATTATTAATTAGGAAGAAATTATGATATTTCCAGCATTCCTGATAACTTATAAGCAGTTAGCATATGACACACTATTAATTTTATTATATCATTATAAACCTGAACTTGAAAATTACAAATTGTAAGTTTATAATTGGGAATCCATTTTGAACAAGTGTAGTGTATCAATTTTCGTGATATTCTCCGTGCGTGAGTAGATATTTATGGTACTAATTAAAATAAATTGAAGTTATTATTTTTATATAAAATTTGTACTTTGTATTTATTTATATAATAATAACAATATTTCTTTTACATTTACCCAATGGTATGAAGTTCATAGTTCTAGATGTTTTTTTTATGTAACTGTATTATTTAGAAAATTTGCGAGAGAGTGCCGGTCGAACTGCCTAAAAGCATTTAAAAACTGCACGCCAATTCTTCCAACCATTTAATTTCGGCACAAGACAGTACAACCGTTTCAGTAAAATTGATCACGTGACCTCCCCAACTTTACATCACTTCCAGAAAGCCGCCCTAAAATCGTCGCCTTACCTTTCACAATTAGTAACACTAAACCCGCCATTTTAATTCCGCATAACAGGAAAATCAAGACATAAGAAACTTTTAACGACTAAAATCTGGTTCCAAAACTAAGTTCTGTAATGTCATTACAGCTTTTCGCGTTCATTTCGACGTCAAAAGAGCTCGTAGTGACACGAAAAGAGTTCATTTTAATCAAAAAACCCTTTAATCAACCAGTCCTAATGTCAAATTTCGCGTATAAAGCGAACGCCGTTGTAATTTTCCGTATGCGGAAAAACGGACGATTTTTTTTTTATTACTACAGACTTTTTTGAGTGGCATAAAGACTTTTTATGAGTTTTTTTAAATTAAGGATTTTGTTTTTTAGTGTTTAAATATTGGAGTAAAATACGTTTAAAGATTTTGCCTTGGGATATATTAAATCTTTGAAAAATAATGTACCTACAAAAAATGAGACATGAGATTACAAAACGAGATGATAAAGATCACTTTGAATCTATCGTATTTCCATCAACAAATCAAAACAAAATTTAACTAAGATAATCAAGACAATCATTCCATTCTGTTAGTAATTGCGTTTAATGTGGCAATCAACTGAAGGGACGCCTTAAGCCATTATCTATTAGGGACAGCCCTCTTAATTATGTACTTAGACTAGTATAAAAAGTTAGTTGGGAAAATCAATAGAATCCTTTGCTAAAGGTCGGAATTCATGCCTTTTTTTTGTCAGGGGAAAATCATCAAATGACTTCTCCCGCCCAGGGTTAGGCGAGAGAGAGTGTCAGACTCTTACTGACTTAAAACCCCCCCGTTCCTTCTCCTGTTCTGGGCCGAGGCCGCGGTGACTTATTGCGCTTAACCCCGGCTGAACATCAGCCCTATAGGGCCCGTCTGTGGTGGTCTATAGGCTCCTTGAGGCGCGCGCGGAACGCTACGCGCCGTACGCTCGGGTCTGGTTCTGGTCGGGCGGCGAGCTACCCTTACTCGCCGTCCGCAGACCCGCGCTTACGGTGGCCGGAGATCGGAATTCATGCCCTAAAGTATGGATTATAACAGGTTTAATCATCTTTAGAGAAAAGACAGCACTGTTAAGAAGCTGTTTGACTTTCATAGTTTTGGTTTAGCACCTTCTATCTATCTTTCAAAACATAAATAACTAGCGACCCGCCCCCGACTTCACACGGGCCCAATGCTGAAATTAAATTTCTCCACTTTGTTATGAATGTTATTATTCGTATAAGCATTCCTCTTTAATTAGTCTATCTATTTAAAAAACAGATCAATATCCGTCGCGTAGTTTTAAAGTTTTACGCGTTCATAGAGATATAGGGACAGAGAAAGCGACTTTGTTTTATATACTATGTTGTGGTAACGATAAACCTTTTTTTATTTATTCATACGTTTGTACGTACTATGGAAAAAAATAGTTTAGGGTTTTCATACACGTAATTTTATTTTTATAAAACTTAATGAAGAGATAAGCCTATAGGTTTCATTTGTTTCTTAAGTTTAAATAAATGCTATGAAATGTATAAATAATCTATCTTTCTGTCAAGTTTAATTCAGATCCGTCCAGTAGTTTTACGTGAAAGAGTTACAAAACGTGCATACAATGTATGTACATGATTACTTTGCGTTTACGTACCGTCTTTCGCGTTTATAATATTAGCTGGATATATTTTTTCTTACTTTCTCCTGTGTCCTGCTTGAATTCTTTTTTCTTCCTTTAACAACATCAGTAGGAAGTCTGAATAATGTCTCTTATTTTTCGAAAATACTTTTAGCTATATACCTTCTAAAAATAGTTTTATCTCAAATATCATGGGCCTAATCATTATAATTAGTATGGAGAGGATGTACCGAGTACACACGCCAAAATTTCGAAGAAAGTCAGGAAATTGGTACCGATTTATCACGATTAATCCAATTGTGCCTTACACCTAAATATATGTTCATTTTTTGTACCGAAAATAAGAAAAAAATCTGTTACTAAGTAGAAATATTAGTTAATAATTTTTCGAGATAAAATGAAATTTAGACCTTATTTTGGCTATATTAGACTTTATTTGAAACTTGCTTAGCAGTTGTAGTTTTAATTAAGTCCATTTCAAATCGGTAGTAGAATTAGAATATTTTTCTTCGAACAAACTAATATAATAAATGCGAAAGTAACTCTGTCTTTCTGTCTTTTCTTCACGCCTAAACTACTGAACCGATTTCTGTGGATACAGACATAGTTTGGAACTCGAGAAAGGATATCGAACAATTTTTACACCAAAAACTTGCAGGAATTCGCTATTCCACGCGAACGGAGTCGCGAGCAAAAGCTAGTATTTTATATAGACGATGCCTACTCCTGATGTTAGGATTTGGGTCATCGAATTCTATTGTAAATAACTTTTATTATTGATAGGATTACGTTTCCATAGAATCCGCCTGTTGGTGACAACAGGAAAACGAGGAGCTTCCTAGGTGACCGTAAAATTGTTTTGATTTATGTTTATTTTTCATAATAATATTATTATTGTATCAAATAATATTATCTATCTTGTTATATCAGTGGAAAGAAAATACTTTATGTAAGAAATTTGAATATGGTCTAAAATTCTTTATTGAAAGATGTTAACGTTTAGTTGATGAAAAGTTATCATGACCAAGTTTAGTATCGATAATCTCTAATGCTTTAAAAACGAAACAAATAGGCTTGGAGGTTTCTGAAGGTCATAGGTAAGTCACGTGATCGAATAAATTTTCATAATTTTATCGATGACGTTCAAATACCTATCTAAGAATATTTATTTCGTTTTTAAAGCAATGGTTAATTATCAATACTGCTGTTGGCTAGGGCAGCTGATGAGGATTATAACTTCATGATAAGTTTTCATCAGTTCTTCTCCTTTATATACATTTTGTTTCTGAATTCGGCTCGTCTTTTTTTTTCGACTTTGGTAGGGTGACTATTCACTTCTTTTGTTTTTTTTATAAAAATATGCCACTTAAGTCTGAGGTCTGATTAATTTTCTAAATGAAATAAATAAATTTAGATAAAATAATATTGGGTTTCTGAAATTTATAAAGAGCAACTCCATTTGTATTTAATTCGATTGATTATATTCCTTTGTTTTCGTTGCTTGTTTTCGGCCTTGTTTGTATTGTTTTTGTCGTAGTTTTAAAAGTAGTTTGTTACTAAAGGAATAAACTCGATCTTGTAGGTATATTTTAAATATACCTATAACAAAAAAGAAAAAAATTGCAAAAAATATAAAAAAATATAAAAATATTCATATTATATTTAAATGTGAATGAATATTCATACTTAACTATTTTATAACACTGAAACATCAAAATAATTTATTCAAATCAAGCACATAATGCAATAAAACCCACTTATTTTTTTAAAAATCGACGTATTGAGTCGATTTATCTAGTTTCATTTTTAAATCGACGAATTTAATATGATGCAAAATTAAGAAGGTGACACCAATGTCTATACAGAAGATATAAGGCCCTATAAGTAAATAAAAAGAGTACTAATAACCGTCGTATCATTAAAAAAAATCCAAGCTAACAAGGAGGTTCATTAGCCATTCTATAAATGGGTGGGATTAGCTCGCAACTGCACCGATGAATAGATGCCATATAAGACAAAAAGTGGTACTAAAGCTGCCAGTATAAAAATAGGGTTTTTATGAAATAAAAAATGGATATCTTTTTAATGATCGAAACAAATCATGTTATGACCCGTAAAAATATTAAAAGTAAAGTTATTTAATGTTTTTTTTTTTTTGTGTAATATTATAAACACGGGAGTAATTACAATAAATTTAATGCACGCATGGCGTAGTGGCTGGGTAAATAATTGCTGTGGAAGGTGCCGTGGGACCCAGTACCTACTTCTTACTAAAATTTATTTAAGCTCCATCAACAGTTTTATTGTCTATAATAGTATGTAATACCTTCTAAAATTATAAAAAAAAAATCCTTCTAGAAGCTACAGATATTTCACAAACTACTCAACAAAAACTTTTATAATTATTCTTCGTTCTGCCATTTGCCGGTTCACGAGTTTAAAAAATTAACAGTAGGTAAATTCTGTGCAAAGGGAACTAGCGTTGGAAAATTTTCGAACAACGTGGGCGATACTACAAATACAAATATCACTAACACATTCATACAATCAGTTATTCAGTTATTCAATATCGGATACGTAAGTGAGACTCGGAAATGTCGGTGGGCGGACAATCACTAAACCCATTTGTTATTATACCCTTTAATACTCACTAAACAAAGCATAAATTTGATTGTTCCAAACAAAATTTTACTAGGTCATTCAAATACACAAAGTTTTACTGACATTTCGAAGTATTTGTTCTAGAAATTTCTGTGGAAACTATGCATTTGTTTGTAATTAAAAGGAATACTTAGAATTATGATTTTGACATCAAATATTGAGGCTAGATTATATCAAGACTGACTGTCATATTTTGAGAAATTTAATTATAATAATAACATGATGTAATTGAATAAATTTACGAATTATGTAATTAAAAAAAAATTCTTACTGCTTTTCTCATAATGGAACTATTTATCATCAGCCTATAAACGTCAACTGGTGAGCAAAGAATAATAATAAGAAAGCTGGTTTGAACATTAATCACCACACTTGCTCAAGGCGGCTTGGCGATTTCAAAGTTATATTTGGAAATTATAAGTCCAGGCGTCCTCACGATGTTTTCTCTACACGATGTTCTGAATTTAAAATTACATAGTCAAAACTACATAGTCAAGTGACTACAGAGTTACTTGACATAATCTTAGTTTTGAGAACAAAATCTTTACTACGAAATACTTAATTCAAACAATAAAATTTCTTCGAGTGAAATAACTTGTCTCGATAAAATTTCGCAGCCATAAGATTTGACGCTATCCTAGTTCTAATAATTCTTCTAAGTTACACACAACTGTATTCTTGTCACAGACATTTCTAGAATTATTGTTTCAAGATGTGAGTTTAACTGTAATTGAATAACTTCTCAATCATATCTGGCATACGTTGCAGATTCTTTTTTTCCCCTGCTTCATAGATAATGTACAACACCGTTTTCTGTCTGACCCTGTGGAAAAAAAGGTGTTTTTCTTTTTTAAGAAATTCATTAAATATTATGTTTTTGGCTTACTTACGTGATAATTTTGACGAGATACTCGACTAGTTTCAAGCCGTGCTAGAGGCCCATATTCGTGAGCAGCATTCCGCGACATGCGACTCGGCGACTGTCGCGCTGCTACATCAAAATTATTACGTGAGTAAGCCGAAAACATAACAATTAATTGAGAATGTCTCACGAAACTTATAATAAAAATCATTAAAGTACTTTTAAAGAGTGTCACTGATTTCGTTACTAGATAGCGATATCATGTTATACATATATTATATGAACAATTTACGCAGTTTTTATATAAACTGTATTTTCTTTAAAAAACAATAATCCTTTATACTTTTTTCTGCAACAAGAAACAATTAAAACCTGCCATTTTTATTAAAAACACAATCATTCCTTTTTTAAAATAAAATAGATAGCTTTACAATGATGGCAGGTTAGAAATTTTGAAAGAGTGCCGTCAAACAGTTTTATCTGTAATACAATATCAGTTCCCGAAAACTGAAGTACTGAACACTTAACATGGTTTTCCATTTTTAGATAGTGCCTCATACATAACATACGATGACATCAAACTCGGCTTAATTGGAAGTTCTCGACATATTGATAAAAGAATAAAATGATAACGTGTAAATATTATGTAAATAAAATGTGCTGCCGGTTTCAGAGGTGTAAAGAGATAAGGTTCCATCGTTTCTTTTTCTTTTTTTCTGAGGTTTTTTTCGTCACATTTTTTGGGGTATTGTTGTCATGTTTATGTACCTACTTACTGTTCGTATTTTTTTTATATAATATAGTGGTTATGTCTATGCTTTATGGTAAGTTACTAAGATTTTTGTGGTATGAATATTATAAGGGGCTGATTTTGCAATGGTTAGAAAAACGTTATCTGGGGAGTAATTAATTATGATGCTGTCGCGTCAGAATGTTTGTGTAAGACAGTGATAGCAACGATTTTGTTCCTCAGATAACATTTATATGACTATTGTAAAATCAGCCCTTAGTTAGGTATTTTTATATTTCACAGATCAATTGTAGATAAAAAAATGTTTTTGTGGTAACGGTTCAGTTAGCGGTATTTTTTTTTTTTTTTTGGGGAACTAACTTCTTTACTTTTCTAACTGACTTTTACATTACGGGAAGGTTTTGACTATCTATATTGTAAAGTTTCAATATTACTGTTTTTTAACTGCATATTCGACGCAACTGGCTGCCGTGTTACGTGCCAGGGCTTCGATTTATGTAAGTACAGTACGACTCAATTTTTTTTTTTGGAGTAGGAGGCAAACGAGCAAGCGGATCACCTGATGGTAAGCGATCGGCGCCGCCCATGGACATCCGCAACACCAGAGGAGACACAGGTGCGTTGCCGGCCTTTTAAGAAGGCGCTCGTTTTTTTGAAGGTAGGTAAGAAGGTATCGGTTCGGGGATACCGCTGCCGGAAGATCATTCCAAAGTTTTGCTGTGCGGGGCAGTCATTAACTTTAATTTAATCTACAAATTATATATGCGATATACTATATATTATGTTAACTTATGTGTTTGGAAACACAGCCACGATACAAGACAAACCTAAATTAAAAACAAAAGAAAGTTCAAGTCTAATTAGATGCACCAATACAATTAGACCTAGCCACTTTTTATATTTGCACACTAAACAAGGTTATTTTTTTAAATAAAATTTTTATATTTTTTTTTATGTAACAGGTCGACAAACGAATAGACGGATTACCTGATGGTAAGCAATCAGCGCCACCTATGGACACCCGCAACGGAGGAGTTACGAGTGCGTTGCCGACCTTTTAGGGATTAGGGATTTGGAGATTTAGGGATTGAGGAGGGATTGGGGACGGGGAAGGATTGAGCCTCCGGTAACCTTACTCACAAGGCGAAACACAACGCTGTGGTTGTTTCACGCCGGTCTTTTGTGAGGCCGTGGTATCACTCCGGTCGAGCCGACCCATTCGTGGCGAAGCATGGCTCTCCCACACTTACAAGTAGAAGTAAGAAGACAAAACAATCACGCCAATTTTCCGACACGTGCATTGGCTTTATAGATGTGTCACACGTGGGCGTATGAAACTATAATCCGTCTAAACTCCGCCCACTAATCCTGTGAATAAGTTTGTTCGATGATCGATTGATTCGATTCATGTTATTGTGATGTCTCGTATGATGTTCATATTTGTTTGAGCCAAGTATTAGACATATTTTCTCCCACACAGTATACACATTGTTCTTTTGTGTTTTATGCCTCTGTGTGTGAAAAGATTGATTCTTGTGTAAGACTAGACGTCTGGCTTGCTATGTCTCAGTTAATTTTATTTTCTTGACAAAAAACACGAATTATTTGTAATATAAACAAAATAAAACAACCTTTACAGAAAACTAATGAATTTAATGTTACTTAGTTTAATCACAATCCTTTATTGTTATTAATTTCTGGCTACAATCCATTCAACAATAAAGAAAAGAGTTTTATATACGATACGAAAAAGTGATGCGCCGGTTCGCGATGCTGTCCCAAGCGGAAGTGGGCGGAAGTGTCGCTTGTCTTATCTGTCAATTGAATTTGACAGTTTTACAAACGTCAAACCCTTACAGTAATATATACTTTCTGTCGTGCAATTGGGGAGGCATTTGTCCAGTAGTGGATGGAATCAGGATCACGATGATGATATACTTACTTAAAATTTTCAAATTCATAATTTCATAATTGATATTTTTTACTACTTAATTTGTTCATATAAACTAAGTTCATATAACACAAAATATAATTCGATTCATGCTGAACCAACTCATAAATATATTTTATCTTAAAAAAAATACGTGCAATCAATTAAAAGAGAGATGAAGAATGACTCGAATATTTTAAGAAAAGGACCAAATCTCTTCAGTTTTTCGGCGATTTTTCCTTAACTGAAATACAGAACGGTACATCTTACCTTCCTTACGTAAACGATAAAGGATCAGAATTGATCGTCAGTCTATTTTCAGTTTGAGATATTGAAAGGAAGGTGCTTCATGCAATTGATTTATTCAAACAATTGTCCAGCCTGAAACTGAAAGGAGATTAATTTTATGCTTTGTCTCTTTCACTCTATTTCTTAGGATGGCAAGTAGAAAGTTTTGCAGAAAGTAAAGTCTGATTATTGAGTTGTAATGAAAGAAAATTTAAAACTTTTATTAGTCTCGGATTATGAAAACAATCATACTAAAAACTTTTACAATTTTTAGAGAACAAGAACTCCTGGCGGCCTGTTGGTTTGGCACGTTCGGCCCTACTGGGGAATGATCAAATCAGTAGTTACTCAAATTCTTAAGAACTAATGAATACTATATATTGGCGCCAGGCACTTTTTTATTGTTTTAACTATGCGTTCATAGAATAGTATATATATTACTTATACAAAATAACATTCTTATAGATTGACTATAGGTGTATGCGAGATTCACGTTCGAGACGATAAAGGATTTAATATTCAATGACGAGGAATTGATGCTATAGCTAATTCTTTTTTTGAACAATTTTCTCTCTGCATTGTTTTCATATACCCTAACCTAACCTAACATTATTGTACCCAACAATAATAAAAGTCAAAGTCAAAAGTCAAAATCATTTATTCCAACTAAACCATAAATAGGTAATTTTGAAATGTCAAAATAGAGAAGTAGTCTGTCAGTCTGTTCGTCAGTGAAGCTAGGTGCTCATTCCAAATTGTAGATTCGAGCGAGCGCGAAGAACGAACAAGAAACTCCAACTTGAGCATGTAGAAGACATATTTTTAAAATAGCACCTATAGTCCTTCTTTTCTATTAGAATTTTCTAATAGAAATTTTCTAAAAGAAATATACATTTTGAAACGAGCATAAAATTTCAGTTTAACTGACTGACTGTTATTCTATTTTGGATTAAATGTTTTTTTTTTACTTTCACTTTGAGCTGTGTTATAACGGCATCATCATCATCATCATCATCAGCCCCTTTCAGTCCACTGCTGGACATAGGCCTCTCCTATTGCACGCCACTGGGATCGATCTTCGGCCACTCGCATCCAGCTCCTGCCAGCCATCTTGCGCAAATCATCACTCCACCTTGCCTGAGGACGTCCTACATTACGTTTGCCGAGACGCGGTCTCCACTCAAGAACTCGTCTACTCCAACGGTCATCGGTTCTTCGGCTAATATGGCCAGCCCACTGCCATTTCAGCTTGCTAATCCGGTGGGCTATGTCGATTACCTTGGTTCTCTGCCGGATCACCTCGTTTCTGATTCGATCTCGCAGAGAAACGCCGAGCATAGCCCTCTCCATAGCTCGCTGAGTGACTTTTAGCTTGTGAACCAGCCGCACCGTCAGTGTCCACGTTTCGGCTCCGTATGTCATGACAGGTAGGACGCACTGATTGAAGACTTTCGTCTTTAGGCACTGTGGGATCGACGACGTGAAGACTTGACGCAGCTTTCCATATGCTGCCCAACCTAGCTGAATTCTTCTATTCACCTCGTTCTCGAAGTTGTTTCTACCCATCTGCAATGTCTGCCCGAGGTATACATATTTTTGAACGACTTCGAGAACAGCGCCGTGTACTGCAATCGGTTCCGGTAGTACATGTTCATTGAACATGACCTTGGTTTTATCCAAGTTCATCCGTAGGCCGATGCGTGTAGAAGAGTCAGCCAGGTCATTCAGCATCCGTTGTAGGTCCTGCAGCGTTTCTGCTACGATGACGATGTCGTCTGCAAATCGCAAGTGAGAGATGTACTCGCCATTTATGTTGATGCCGCGTCCTTTCCAGTTCAGCGTCTTGAACATATCCTCCATTGCATTTGTGAACAATTTCGGGGAGATAACATCCCCTTGTCTCACACCTCGATGCAACGGTATCGGCCTTGTTTGCTGATCCTGTACTTGGACGGACATGGTGGCGGCCTCGTAGAGACATCTCATCACTTGGATGTATCGCCAATCTACTTGGCATCGCTGCAGGGACTCCAGAACAGCCCAGATTTCGACCGAGTCAAAGGCTTTCTCATAGTCCACAAATGCTAGGCACAGGGGCTGATTATACTCCTCAGTCTTCTGTATAATCTGCCGCACTGTGTGGATGTGGTCTATGGTGCCGTATCCGCTCCGAAACCCAGCCTGCTCCGGTGGTTGGAATTCGTCAAGTCTTCGCGCAAGGCGGTTCGTGATCACTCTCGAGAACAGCTTATAGACGTGGCTTAAAAGGGAAATGGGTCGATAATTCTTCAGTAGGGTTTTGTCACCCTTTTTGAAGAATAAGACGACCACACTCCGACTCCACGCCTCTGGAGTTCTCCCTTCAAACAGGACAGCGTTAAATAGCTTTTGCAGCTCCCTGAGTACCGGTTTGCTGCCTGCTTTTAGAAGCTCTGTCGTAATGCCATCCTCTCCAGGGGCTTTTCCATTTTTAAGCTGTCCAAGAGCGATCTCGATTTCGTCAATGCTGACTTCTGGCAGGTCTTCGGTGTAATGGCGTATTAAAGTGGCTCTAGAGTCCTCATTTCCGGGGTCAGGTCGAGATGCATGCGAAGCGTATAGCCGGCCGTAGAAGTTTTCTACTTCCGAAAGAACTGCCGGCTTCGAGACAACGACTTCTCCACTTGCTGTGGTCAACTTCGTCAGGTGGCTTCTTCCAAGAGATTGTACGAACACTTTTGGCCCCCGGTTTTGCTCGATCGCTCTCTCGATTGCAAGGGTATTCGAGCACCGGAGATCGTTTCGCACGTGTTTGCTAATCTCTCGGTTTAGAGCCCGCTTCTCTGACGAAGTGACGGGTGGGTTTTCACGTCGTCTCTTCATAAGCCCTAAAGTCTCTTCCGAAAGCTTCGACTTCTTGCCCTTACGCTGCATTTCACAAAATCTCGTACCTTCTTCCCTGAGAACTCGAACCACGTTTTCAAGGTTCCGGTTAACGTCGGTTGTGGTTTCCAGGGCAGCAAATCGGTTCTCCAGGTTTAACTGAAACGCTTCAGATCCCATTTTGATTTGAAACAGGGTTGGTCGGAGCCTGGCCTTCATCAAGCGGACTCGTTCGGCTCTGAAGTCGATATTCAGAGAGCCTCGGACGAGTCGGTGATCGCTACCGGTATTAAACCTATTAATCACGGAGACGTCTCTGAATATGTGCCTTTTGTCCGCCATGATGAAGTCGATCTCGTTCTTTGTCATAGTGTCGGGGCTTTGCCACGTCCACTTCCTTTGGGGCTGCTTCTTAAAGAATGAATTCATTAAGAACATCCCCTCCCGTTCGAGGAAATTGACGAGCATTTGCCCCCTATGATTCCTGTTTCCATACCCATGGGATCCTACTACCGATTCACTGCAATTTTGTACTCCCACTTTGGCGTTAAAGTCCCCCATAACAATGTTGAAGTGAGTCCTAGTGGTGGAGTGGAGGGCCCTCGATATATCATCGAACATCTCCTCCACCTCATCATCGGAGTGTGCCGAGGTCGGTGCGTACACTTGGACCACCTTAAGGCTATACCTCTCGGTGAGCTTTATAATGAGGTACGCCACCCTGTTCGACACACTCGACATTTCCACAACATTGTTAGATAGGGACTTGTTAACCAGAAACCCAACGCCACCTTGGGATTTTTGGTCTCCCTCACGGAAGTACATCAGGTGGCCTGATTTGAGAGTTATCGTGTCCTCCCCCTCTCTTCGGACTTCACATAACCCTAGTATGTGCCACCTGATCTTCCCAAGTTCCACCTCTAGTTGCGCTAGATGCGAGTCAAGCCGTAGCGTGCGTCCGTTGTACGTCGCCAGGGTCAGTCTGTTGTGGTGGCCTCCCGTAGCCCGGAGATTCTTAGCACCCCCTACCCCACCGTTACCATGGTCGCCACCATGACCAGGAATAGTGGGGCTGCCGGGAACTGGGGGCCGTGGCCTTCGTTTTTTGCCCATAGGAGGTATTGCCCATAATCGCCACGCTGGGCAGGCGGGTTGGCGATCGCAGGGCGAAACTTTTCGCACCGGTAACGCTGCTGCCCGTCACCGGCCTGCGGTACTTAATTTCGCCTGTTTGTAAGGGACGGATATACCGCCGTCGGTCGGTCGCCAGAGCCTCGTTCGTTGACCAGCAGGATGCACCGCGTGCAGGTGAGGTTGGCTTGGGGCGAAAGATGGAAGTTCGCCCCCTCACATCCCATATAACGGCATCGTAGATTTTATTTTGCGCCTCTATTTTGTTTCTTGATAAATCTTTGAATCAACGATCTTCAATTTGCTTGTAGAACATTAAGATATAACTGGTATTAAGGTTGACTGGTAGAGAATTTCATAAATATGGTTATTAACCTGCTTTATGAACTATTTCTTGGGTACGAAAGTATAAATAAATAACTCAAAATATTTTTTTTAATGTAATAAGTCGGCAAACGAGCACACGGATTACCTGATGGTAAGCAATCAGCGCCGCCCATGGGGGTGTCCATGGGCGGCGCTGAGCTGAGCGACGCAAAAGGGAAGTTACGGATGCGTTTCCGACCTTTTAGGGATTAGGGTTTTGGAGATTTAGGGATTGGGGAAGGATTGGGCCTCCGGTAACCTCACTCACACAGCGAAACACAACTCTTTTTGATATTTCAAGCCGGTTTTCTGTGAGGCTATCACTCCGGTCGAGCCGACCCATTCGTGCCGAAGCATGAGCCATCCCACAATTATTATTTTCTAGGTTAATTTCCTAATAGGCTAATTTCCTAGGTCTACGATAAGATTACACTTTAATTCCCACATTCACGCGGTGATGTGTACATTGGTATGATAGACCTGAATTTTATATAAAGTTCTTAGGTTGCACAATATATATATAAATTTCAATAATACTGTATATTAGATATTTACGAATTGCCTTAAATTAAATGAAACGAAACATAATATTTTTGGAGATAAATTTAATTAAGTAAAGTAAAATTCTTTACGTTTATATTAATTTACATATTATAATAATTGAAATGATGACATGACTACAAATAAAATAACAAGTATTTTTTTCCTATTGCCGGATACTGAATAATAACTTCGATCCTACCAACACTTACCAAAACCCAAGTGATTCATGACACGTGTCTAACCCACTTCATCTTTCATACTAAAACTATTCAATACATACAAAACCAATTAATACCCTTGTCAATGATATAAGTAGGATTTAATTGTAACACTATTAGGATTGCTCCTTTTTTGGTGAGGGGAAAATCATCAAATGCCTTCTCACGCCCTCTCATGGTAAGGCGAGAGGGAGTGTCAGACTCTTACTAAAACCTCCCCGTTCCTTCTCCTGCTATAGGCCGAAGCCGCGGTGCCTTATTTCACTTCTAGCCTGCAACCCTGGCTAAACATTAGCTTTGTAGGATCCCATCTGTAATAGTCTATCAGCTCTTTGTACCGCGCACGGAACGCGGAACACTCCTGTCTTATGGGTGCAAACAACCAACAATTTATGTATCTGTAACTTTACGAAATTATAATTAATCTATTTATTCCTTCTGGGCCAGCATTGGCATCTGTTGATGTTAATAGGTAGTTAGTTTTGCTCACCACACGTCTGAACAAATCAATTACTAAGTAAAAAAAAGGTATTTTGCAAATGAAATTTAATGAAAGTTGCGCCTCAATATTTAAGACTTCTGTATATAACCTTACAAGCAAATAAAGAAATGAAATTTAAGTTTGAAAAAGAAAACAGATTTTACCCATTAAATCGATAATGTATTTTATATATTGTCATCGGGATTTTGTTTTCTGACTAAAAATACAAAGACAATTGTTATGTAATGGAATAAAAGAAGATGGCTTAGATAAGAAACCGTACTCGTATTATGTATCTGTTTATCTAAAGACTGGATAAAGGATTTATTATATCAAGGTTTAAATACCAGATGTGTACATAAAGTGGTTTGTTGACGTCTTAATTTCAAACTTGTGATCGGATTTGTGCGTCAATGTTAAGCATTCATCTTTATTTTAATGTCATATAATAAACACGTGATTGATAAAACTATATTCGTTTAAGACTTAGGAGTTTATGCTCTTCATTTTAAAATTCTTTATAAAGATATTTTAAATCTTCTTTTAAAGGGAATTTCAGGACAAAATCCAAGGACAAGGCAAAGCGTCAACTGTGTAGTCAAAAGGCACTAATTGTAGCTCTTTTAGTACTGGGTTTCCCATAAGCGGTGCTGATTGATTGACATCAGTTGATAAAGTCAAAAGTCAAAAATCATTTATTCCAATTTTTTTTTTTTTTATTTATTTATTAAGGTAATTACAACAGGTAACAATCAAAGCATGGTGATTATAACAGTATATAGGTTGAGTACTGATTGATACCCTAACGTAATCACACAACATGATGTATGTTCTAGAGTTAGCTAAATACAATAAAAAATTGAGATTTCACTATGAAATTTAAAGTAATGCAGTACAGTTTACCAAAATAAGCCCAAATGGATACAGCGAGACAATGTGTATGTGTTTATAGTGTTAATGCGCAAACATTTCTCTTAGACCCTAAACAAAATTTTGAGATATAGTGTCAGTCTGTCGGTCAGACCTCTTAGTGAAGCTATTTGCTCGTTCCAAAGTGTAGATTCCGATGGAGAAGAACGAGCAAGAAACTCCATGGTTTCTCTTTTTAAATCAGTTTCACATACAGATTCCTTTTTAGATAAAGTTTGCAGCCTACTGATCCCCAGAAAAAACAGTACCACGATAAAAAGTTTTAACTTTCTATATATAAACGAGGTTTCATCTGGAAACAAAATTTGGAAATTCTATTAGGTTGTGCGGCACCTGTGCTAAAGTGTTGGAACTCGTATCGGCTTCGACGCTCTTCCACGGCTGGATCAGCGAAACTTTACCACACGACGTTAATTACTAAATTGAATGTTTGTTCAACAGTTTGAATCAGGTTTGCTTTCTTTTATTTTTAAACTGTACCTTGTAATAGGACTGTACGTAAAAAAAAAAATATTAAAAAATATACTGTGTAGAAAGGTAGTTGAAGTTTAAAAGAATATAGAAAACGTTGATCGTATAAACGAAACAAAAATAATATTTGTTTGGTATCCCACTAGCAAATTGGAATAGACGACTGCAGTTTTAACATAACTCTTTCGCTACGCAGGTATCAGTTTAGTAGTAATGTTACGAAAACAAACAAGGCACAAAATACGTATTATATCATACCATTCAAGTATAGAATATAAGTGTGGAAGATCAAAGCTTCGGCATGAATGTGTCGGCTTGACCGGAGTGACACCACGGCCTCACAGAAAACCGGCGTGAAACAACCACAGCGTTGACGTATGAGTGAGGTTAACGGAGTCCCAATCCTTCACCCCTCTCCCAACTCCTAAATCCCCAAAAGTTGGCAACGCACTCGTAACTTTTCCGTTGTTGCGGGTGTCAATCTATACGGGTACCATCAGGTAATCCGTCTACTCTTTGTAGTCCTTTAACATAAATAAAAAAGCATTAGAACACGACGGAAGAGATGTTACAATGAAAAATATACATATGTTCTTCTAAACAAGAAGTTTCATTCATATTTTATTATAAACAGCAGCTTACTACCGGAGCGTCGTGCTCAATTTCCTTATACATTTTCACTGACACAAAGGAGAATACACTATTTGTCCTCAGGCTAAGCCAGGAGAATATCGTGTAGGACAGAATTTGTTCACTAAATTTTAAGTGGGATCGATGTGGTCTATTGGAGACTATGGAAGCCCTTAAAATAATAAGTAAAATGAAGTGTGAAAGCTAGAGTGATACCACTGCCAGTACTGAGGTTACTGGAAGCCCAGTCCTTTCCCGCCCCTTCTCTTAATTCGCAATTTTTCAAATCACTTGTAACTCCTAAGTGCGGCTTGAATTGCTTACCTTCAGATGACACGTCTGCTCGTTTGACGCTCTCATCCATAAAAAAGTACCAATGAGTAAAACCCTTGATAGATCAGTAAGAAAGAGCACCAACATCTTTATAAAGATGTATAGTCAGGCATGATGTATAAGCAAGGCAAATAGCCTATTACCAAATTGTCATTTGTCATGCGCTAGACAAAATAGCAAAATAGTTCCAACCGATGTTGCCGGGTAAGCGCAATAAGGTACCGTGGTCTTAGCTTAAAGAAGGAAAAGGAAGGGGGATTTGATAATTTATTTTTCTCGCTCGGGGTGAGCCGAGACTGTGAGACTTAAAGACTTCGAAACAGCCTTGCGCCTTCTTGCCCTTTAAAATGGCAAAATAGTTTAACACGAAAATCTCAACGCCCTATTGAGCCGTAAACGAAAAAAAGTCTCAAATAGCCAAGTAGATTAATAAGCTTAAGTAGCACTGGGCAGGACACATAGATCGGTAAACCGATGGCTACTGGGGCAGGAAGGTTCTCGAATGGAAGCAACGTACCTAAGGTTGCAGGGCACCGCTGGAGGCAGCTTCAATCCTTCAGCCTATCTGTAAAACAGTGAGGGAGGCCTATGATCAGCAGCAGTTGTCGTTGTGGATAATATGACAAGGCAAAATAGGTACTAGAATCTTTGACATCAATGATACATTTTATAACTACAAATTTTTTACTTTCATCGTTCTTTGTCTTTATTAGAGAATATACATATATATAGCTAGTATAATAAATTATCTACGTTATTCGAGAAAATAAAAAGTTTTCTTAATATTACCTATTGTGTTATCTTTGCATGAAATATAAAATTCGTACAAGCGAAACATTTAATGAAACGGAACGTCGAGTCAGTAAACATTCAGACATCCGTTTTTAAATCCATCTATTAAAAGTATTATTGCTTACAAAGTTTACAGCGTAATAAAAATGTTTGACTACTTTTTAGTAAGCAAACGTTTTACTGCTTCGAGTAAAGTATTATTGGATTTTTCAGGTTTTTCGAACGTTATCAGTTAAAATACCTACTTAACCGTTGATGTTGTGTGACTTGCAGACTGTGACACAAAATTAAACCAATTTCTAAGGAGACGGATTATCTGAGGGTAAGCAATCAGCGCCGCCCATGGACACCCGCAACGGAGGAGTTACGAGTGCGTTGCCGACCTTTTAGGGATTAGGGTTTTGGAGATTTAGGGACTGGGGAAGGATTGGGCCTCCGGTAACCTCACTCACACGGCGAAACACAACTCTTTTTGATATTTCACAAATCATCATTTCACAATCAAGTCTAACACAAATTTTCCAAATATTGAGTAAAAATTCTAAACAACATTCCTAAATTAACGCGTAACATCATGCCATGTACAAGCAAATAATACTAAATTTAACTAAAAGCCAGAACACAGTCTAAGGAGACAACTTTACATCTAAATAACTGCTCAACGATAACGCGGTGCACCATGTAGACTAACTTTCAGCTAAAATGCACCATAAATATCTGTCTCTTAGGTGCTATTTCGTGCAGGACAAGATGGTAAACTTCAAACAAACTGTAGTTGGACCCGTTTACATACTGGAAGACTAGAACAGCAATTGTAAGGTTTCAATTACAATCTTGAATGGGATTGTGTCATCGAACTTGTGTCAGAAGAGGGAAATAGGTCAGTTGATTCGTTGCTTAGCAACAGTTGCTTTAGTAACATGATGGGACAATAACAATTGTAGCACCTACATAGGTAGTTCTAATGTGTGTGTGTGTGTGTGTGTGTGTGTGTGTGTGTGTGTGTGTGTGTGTGTGTGTGTGTGTGAATGATGATGGCTCTACGGGTCAGCGTTGAGTTTCGCCATGTTAATGAGGTTACCGGAGACCCATCCCACCTAATGCCTAAATCTCCAAAATCCAAAACCAAAAAAGAGCGGCAACGCACTGGTAACTCGTCGATCTTGCGCAGCCGCAGTGGTGCGCAAGATCGGCGCTGATTGCTTACCATCAAGGTATATGTCAGCTTGTTGGCCTACCGATCATTAAGACGGACCGAAAAATTAAAGACATTTTCAATCAATAAAAATCCCAAACCCTTATCCCTAAAAAGCCGGCAACGCACTCGTAACTCCGTGTTGCTAGTGTCCAGTAGACCACAACAAATGGGGCCCAACAGGGCTAGTAATCAGCCAGGGTCGCGGGGCAAGTGGGTTAAGGTACCGCGGCCTTTGCATGGACCAGGAAGGGGACCAGGTGGGTCTTAGTCAGAAAGAGTTTGGCACTCGCTCTCGTCTCAGTCTGTGCCAAAGAAAGGCATTTGATGATTTCTCTGCCATAAAAAAGACACAAAATTACACACAATAAATCTATTGACAACGTTTAAAACAAAATATTGAAAAAATACGAGAGCCAAAATTATATCATAAAATATCTCACTCAGTTTTCTACTTCATGTCACGGAGACCGCGGTAAACAAAAGGTCTTACCGAGTAACCTTTAATTTCACATTACACATGATATGGTGAAATCCGGTAATACTTTGATCCGCGATACGTTATCTTACGGTCTTAACTGTGCTCTAGTACAGTTTCTACAAACATCTCGTTTATCACACGCCGATTGATAAGAAACGAATGAAATTTTTGATGAAACATAACAAAAACGATGTAGAAAAAATGACGTATTTTTAACGTTTAGGAAATTATAGAGTATGTAAACAATTCATTTTCGGTGTATTTTCTTATATAGAAGTTCGATTTAAAAACCTTCGACTATAATGTTTGGACATATGTGACGTCAGACTACGTATATGATCTCATATACTCTCATACTGAATGAGTCTCAGTTACGGTATAAATAAATCAACTGATAGTCTTGTGACTTGGGTTGTTAGCCAAACGCAATAATTCACCTACTGCGGCCCTGGCCTATAGCAGGAGAATGAAAAGGATGGTTTTTAGTTAATATGAGTCTGACACTCCCTTTAGATGCTAAAAATGATTGTTCCACTAAACTACCACGTAAACAGAATTATCTATTAAACATAAGAATGGTATGTAACGCTGTTAGAAACCCTATAAACATATTAATTACAAACTGTTCAATACAATTATTTCATAAACTAAAAAGTTCTGAAATGAATGCGTGTATGCGATGAACAGTCGTTAACTTGACAATGCGCATACAAATAAGATTGGGCTTAGAATTGATCACATGGTTGCTATGGTTACGGTGCTATCCTTTGTCGACTACGGAGTGAGAAACAGCGTTGTGACGTCATTTCGTCGACGTCGCTTCCATCTAGCGTTTTAGCACGATATTCAATTGTTAACATATTAAAATTATATTAAAATGAAAAGGCAACAGCTATACATTTAATTATATGTATACACGAAATTCCGCATGTTTTAAAATATATTTTACTTTTTTGCTTTTACTAAAATTATTCAATAAGAATAACTTTTAGTATCCCCTTTTTTTATTATCTTCTGGTTTAATTCGTTGTGGGATACATGACAGTGTTATTCATGTATCTGAAAATTTTATAAAGACGCTGCGGACTTCGATGTATTTGTGTTGTCATGATTGTTTGAACTTTATTCCAAAAAACATCGCAAATAAAAAAAAACTAAACAACATTTTACGTCTAAAGAATTACAACGTTACATCCATTTAGAATGTTTTGAAAATATTCTTAACTAGCTACTCTGGCGCGGTTTCACCTGCTGCTCACCTTCTTCAAATCGTACCGTGATGTTTTATAGCACTCAGGAACATTGTAGCTATCTATCAGTGAAAGAATTTTGGAAATCCGATCAGCGGTTCCAAATATTACCCGCTACATACAAACTTACAAATTTTACCTCTTTATAATATCAGTATAGATTTATACATAAACCTACAATAACCACAATTACCCGAAAATTTCGATCTTTTTGTATTTATTAAATTTATTAAGTTCAAACATTAGCAATTGTACGTTTGTACTAAGACAAATATTAGCTCGATTCATATTTCAAATTAGGTCTTCGATAGTAAGACTTGATTGTGATCGTAGTCTCGAATAGTGAGTATATTCGAGACTTAGGATTCTTTGTAAATTTAAATAATATATTAAGTATTCTATAATTATATAATGGCACGAGTCGACTCGACCTCGGCCTCACAGAAAACCAGTCCCCCAATCCCCAAATCTCCAAATTCCCTAATCCCCAAAAGATCGGCAACGCACTCGTAACTCTTCTGTTGCCGGTGTCCATGGGCGGCGCTGATTGCTTACCATCAGGTAATCCGCCTGCTCGTTTTACATAAAAAAATAACAGTTCACTTAAAATGAAATACAAAATATTATAGCTTACATCTAAATGCTATTTGTAATACATATTTGCCTCTATGGTGTCGGCGTCGTTATATTGTACATACATATCTTTTCAGTTTTGCTTTGAATATGTTTATAATGTCACACTTCTTCATGTCATACAACAAAATCGATTCTATTAACAACACCCTTAAGTTTAGTATCATTCGAAGTTTACTTTGTAACATTTTGTAAAACAACCACAATGTTATCGAAGTAATTCTCGAAACTATTGCTTTATATTAGGTTAACACAAAGATACGTTGATACTTAGAATGTCAAGTTTTCAAACCAGACAAAGGGTGAATCTATTTGAATATAAACATCTTCGATATTAAACACATAGATTAGAATTATTTCAGGAGTAATTTGATGCACAGTATATCAGTTTATTTATTAATTAATTAATTTCTCAAAGAACAAATAACAGTTTACTTAAAGAGAAACTTATCTAAATTAAAATAAGATTGAAATTAAATTACGACATTCACATGATCTCGTTACATTCGAATGTGTAAGAGTGACATTGTATCTTACAACGATCTTGAGTTATTTACCGCGATTCTTTAATAAAAAATTTGAAAATTGAGCCGCTAGTATACAAAAATTGAACAAAATTATGAGCAATTTCGATAATCTTTTAACCTTATTACATAAATAGATTATCATTATATTACTAATTACCTTTTTCGATGTTGCTAGTCGATTCAGATACAATAAAAATTCGCGTTGTAATGTAACACACACGTCATTCCTTAAATTATTTAGCAGAAAACGAGCAGAGGGATTTCCTGATAGTTAGCAATCAGCGCCACCTATAGAGACCCACGAAACCAGAAGAGTTGCTGGTTGATTGCCGGCCTTTTGGGATTAAGGACTTCTGGGAATTTATGGATTGGGGAGGGATGGGGTTGTCTCACGTCGATTTCCTGTGAGGTCATGGTATCACTCCGGTCTTGCCACCTAATTTGTGCCAAATAACAAATGTCACATAAGGTTTTAGTTTAGCTCACTCCATGAAAAAACACTATCAAACATTAGTTAGACGTGTAGATAGAAAAGTCAATATAAATTGGCTTTGATATAGTCGACGTCACAACGCGTGATCCAGTTAGTTTTGTATTAAGACCCATTTACACGATGCAAGTTTCTTGCCTGTTGCATACGACTAATTAAAGCAATTTTGACTAGCATCGTTTACACGATCCGCAAGGCAGCTTGTGGAGAGCTGTTGGGCAGTGGCGACCCCACGGACCTGACTCCCGGGAGGTGTCTTGTCCTTCATCTCCGGTTAGTCCCCGTGACTAGCTGGAGTGAAAACTGATGAGGAACAAGCGCTCTTACCTCATTCTTGCCTTAATTGGCTGGCTTGAGTGGAGGGAGATTCGCAAGAGTAGGAGTTGAAGAAAACTCGGGGGAAGGATGTATCCCAGTAAGGTGCTGGTAGGGGTCTTGACAGTACTTCCGGGATTGCTCTGATAGCCGTGGGATGCCTCTCCTTCCCCAAGCAGCTCAACGTATGTTGCTCCCTTGTCGTTACTTGCTAGCGGTTCCGGGGGCCCATTAATTGAGTTTGCCAGTCACCCCCTGCCTGTTTATCCGTATGTATCAATATTGGTCAGGGGCAGGGGCCATAGTATTTCCATAGTTATCATATCCACCAGTCGATAGCAACCCATACCTATAACCCTGTCAATTTTTACCACATTTCACAATAGTCCTGCATCAACCAGGGATTGTCCTTGGGTGCACTTATATAGTACATACGGGGATAATTGTCGGCTGATGTCCCATCACATTTAGATTAAAACTGTTCAACGGGCCTATGCGAGTTGGCTTCGGATCCTCGTACGCCTTCCAAAAGTCCGAGACCCTGTAGTCCTGTGAAAGGAAAGAACAAACAAATAATAAGAGAAAATAAATACATTACCCTACCAACCCTACTAAAATTACAAATATGAAAGTTTATGAGAATTCTTTCACGCAAAAATGCTGGACTGATTTGGTTGAAATAGGTGATTCCCTAAATTAACACATATGCTGGCTATTTATCAATCCACGAAGCGTGCAAAGCCGATGGCGGATCGCTAGTATTTAATAATCAATTGTACTTATACTACATATACATATCTTTCAAGCAGAGAAATTATTATTAATCCATGCAAAAAGACATAAATAGGATAAATGGTAAAAACTCATTAGTTTCAAGGAGCTATTCCTAGAAGCTTAGTAATAGAATATTTTTCCAAGTACGTATAATTTATATGTGTGAGAAAGTGAGCATCTGCAAATATATAGATCAATAATACTGTCGGTATCATTTTGTAATTACTAGTGCAGGAAAATAAACGTAACTTATAATCGTATTCAGCCTAAGGCTCAAAGTAACCACAGTTTAGTAGGCAAAATAATATAATTAGCAAATTAATAGAAAAACCCCACCACATCCTTCAAAAACCGCTGCAACTACGGTAACTATAATCTATAGTCTATACAACCATGAAAACATTGAAACACTGAAGTCTAGCGCATCCGAGGAACATGATTAATTGTCTTAGATCCCACAACGAAATAAATAAATGAAGATTTAAGTAGTGGCTGATTAGAACACCCTATAGTGTCACAACTCGGACAATTCTTAAAAGTAACATACAGTACATTTTTAGCGTGAAGCCTGTTCCCTATTGAGGTAGGCAGAAAGTCTAAAATGCAAGATGTCGGTGGCGGGACGAAATGAGATTTGGCATCCAATTTTGTCCAGCCACCAGTCCAGTCCAAACCAGGTACACGTGCCAGTACTACCACTTATGTTGAAGTACACGTACCAATTATGTTGAAGAAGGCTTGAGAAATATTATATTTTTAATGTTATCCTACTTACTATCCTACTTCATAATTTATATAATAAATGTGAAAGTCTGTGCGAATGCGTGGATGTATTTTTGTTATCCTTTCACGCAAAAACAGCGGGATCAATTTGGATGAAATATGGTATATCGATAGGTGATGATTCCTTTTTTGTGTGGGATAGGTCAAATGACTTCTCCCGCCCAAGGTGACTAAAAACCCCCGTTATTATTCGCATAAAACTTCCCCTTCAATTACTTTTTCTTGAACAGCTTTTGAAGATTTAAGGTTACATAAGGCCAGTGAAAGTGACTTAATTGTATACTACGTACCTAGTCATTTGGATGTGATACACATATTATATTATTGTTACACATTGTTAGAGTACCTAACTATAATTTTTTACAAGACACTATTGAAAAGTTTGATAGTAGTTTGAAGTAAAGATGCTTTGTGTGCTAAAGCCCCTTAAGAGAACTGGCTTCTCTCTTTTATAGAGGTAGATTAAAATGAAATGGAGCGTAACTCCGTACTCGCAAACCTAATAAACCGACTTTGTTCAAGTGCAATTTTGCTTTTATTTAAGAGCGGTTCTTGTTTCTCAGACATAATAAAACAAATCATGATCATTTTAAAATCTTTAGAGCTAAAAGCACTGTCTACATCCATATACAACCCGTAGCCCTGACTCGAAGCAAGACTAGGAACAATGTGGTTTTTAGTCAGTAGCATTTTGTTTCGATGGCTTTATCTTTCTCCCTCTCTCCCATTAATCTCCCCCAATATCTAAACCCCCAAAACATTTTGACCCTAAAAGGCGGCAACACATTTGAGCCTCTAGTGTAGCGGCATCCATGGATCACAGGCTGTGTTGATTGTCTACCACATAGTCCGTCTGCTGTCGGCAAAAGGGCGAAAATCGTATCATTTAAAACAGATACCATGAGGAAAGTAAAAATTCATAATTAAAGATGAACACTCAAATAAGTCTTCATCGCTGAATGCATCATAGAACTTGCCAGGTTTCAAACCAAGCATAAGGGTGTATGCATGCACAAGCGGGCGCCTTAACCTCCGGACCACCACGGCATTATTACATGCTCATCACATAAGAAAAATAAACAAGAAAACAAGGAATTATCGTTCCATATTTATCATTATTCTCGGAGAAGTTGATCAAATGTATTTTGTACCAGAATTCAGGTCATTTGTAAGGGTTTATCCTTAATCATTAGGGCTCAGTAACTGTGGTTTTACCTCCTGTTATTAGTTAGAGCTACAATTCGGTTTAGTTAGATATTATAAAGGTAGTTATTTAGGGAGTTAGTTTTGTGGCAATTTATTCTGTATTATGGATGTCAGAAGAATGAAAAATGTTTTGTTTTATGTAGCTAAAACTATATCATAAATCAGCCTATGAATTCACAGCGGCCACCGCTGTGTGGTTGGAGAACAAATCGCTACATGCCCTCAAGACTGATTCGGGATTCAAAAAATATAATTAGAAATTAGTAATAAGTCTAGGTTTCCTTAAGATTTTTCCTTCACTGCATTTCCATAGTGTCTAATTAATGTTAAAAAGTATTTTTTTTTTCTCGGGGAAAATTTACATTGGTGTTTGACATGTTTTGAGAACCGGATTATCGGCCTTAACCTCTATTTACCACGGCATTTATTTGTTCTGAAGTATAAAAGTGTAATTACATTTCACGATGTTAAAATTTTTGTAACTTTATGAATATGGTATTATCTCTATACTACGAGTACAAATATATTATTAAAGAGTACTTCATTTTTGGTTTGTTTAAATTGAATAGGCTACGAACCTACTAGACCGATTTGAAAAATTCTGGTGAACAAAGGCTACGAAACTATGTGAGAAAACCGCGGCACACACCTAGGTATATACTAATAATATTCACCCAATGACTTTCAAAGCCAAAAGTGTCTAAGTAAATATAAATATATTTTTTATAATTTTATTTTTTGATAGTCGCATCGTAAGTATCAGCATACCAAACGGGTAACTTGCAATACAATGGACATCATTATATAATACATGGCAATATTCTTAGTTAAAAAATGTTGAATCGTGTATTAAAAATACAGGGTGTAAAAAGACACTTAACTTATTCGATTCAGCAAAAAAAATAAAAATGCATCTTTGACCTTCCATATCTCGAGAACCCGTGGAGTCCCAGCTATGGTCTTAAAGAAAAAAATGATCCAAATAATGGGTAGAATACGTGGCTTTCGGCTTCGTTAAGTGTCTTTTTACACCCTGTATACTAAAAAGATCGGATATTTACCTATTACCAAAATAAGGAAATCATTATTTAATTAAAACCAAATATCCTTGTGCTCAGCAATAACGCTTTCGGCCCTTAAACCCTCGAGAAAGATACTTAAGACTAATATCGTATTAAATAATCAATTTCCCCTTAATAATAATTTGCTATAAGGAAATACACGCGTATCACACCACTTTCAAGTATCAATTTAATTAATTTGTTCACGTAATTTGTTTCTTGTCCATCCCTTGTCATTTTCAAAGATATCTACCATCTTAAACACCCTGTTAATAGGCCCTTATATATGATCAATATTATATTGAAGATTTAAAAAAAATCAACGTTGTGCCACGCCAGGATTTTCTCTAGTGTTGTAAATACATATATCCAATTTAAAAAAGAAGAAACTCTCATTAACGTCACATGTAAGCCCGAAACAACAATCCGTTGATCACACAACGTCTTGTACGGGAATCGAAACTGCTTGTAACTTGCTATTAGCGTAATCGACGATCGATGAACTTCAATGTTGATTTTCATCAAGCATGCTATTCTCATAAAAATGTTGGATAGTTTTTCCAATTTATCCTTTGACTTATATTTTATGTTTCATTTTTAAACTAAAATTGTTATAATCATAATCATAATCATAATTCTTTATTGCATCCACAATGTAAGATAAGATGGTAATATTATGTATAGTAACAATCATGGACCCTGATGGGCACAGCAAATAGTAAATTAGAAGAGAGGCAGGCTTCTTTTGTATAGAATTATGCACAAGTATTTCATATTCTAAGTATGTATAGTATTGCTATTATATTAATATTTTAATAGGTATATATATATTTTTGTATTTTGTACATTATATTATAAGGTTATTCGTTCTAAATTTTATATAAATTTATTGTTATATTTATTTTATTGTATTGTATTAATTATATATTGTTATATTTTTTGTTATAATTGAGTATTTGAGTATTTTATTGTTCAGTTTTTTACATTTAAGTTACTTTTATATTATCTATATATTCATATATTATTTATTATATTTATATTACTTATAGTTTTGAGCAAGAAAAGGTGTTTGTTAATATGGTTATGTTTGTATAAAATTTATATTTTCAGGTTATTTGTTTATCCGTAAGATATTCATTGATAGTGTAGTATGCTTTATTTATTAATATTTGCTTTAGGGTGTTTAGGAATTTCGTGTCGCTAGGCTCATCTTTTATTTTGTTGGGTAATTTATTGTATATTTTGATGCACATTACATATGGGCTATTTGAGTGTAGTGTCATGTTGGATGTAGGTAGCATAAGCATGTTTTTGTGTCTCAGTGATCTGTTGGTGTGTCTGTCTCCGCGCTTTGTAAAGAAGGTAGAGTATCTCTTAACGAATTTACACATTTCTAAGATGTAGATGCATGGAAGCGTAAGTATTTTATGTTTTTGGAAATGGGGTTTGCAACTTTCGGTTTGCTCTATGTTTGTGAGTATGCGGATTAGTTTTTTTTGCAGTATGAAGAGTGATGGTGCGTCAGTGCTGTTTCCCCACAAGAGAATACCGTAGCTGAGCCGCGAGTGCGCATAGGCGTAGTAAGTACTCAGTGCTGTTGGTAGGTCAGTAGTTATCTTTACTTCGCGGAAAGCATAAATAAATTTAGATAGCTTGGATTTAGTGTTTTGGATGTGTGTCTTCCAGTTAATGTGAGTATCTATTGTAAGTCCGAGTAGTGTGAAGTCATCAACAACATCTATTTTTGTATTATTAGTCGAGAAGTTGATTGTTATTGGAGCTTTTTGGTAGGGGTAAAATGTCATTATTTTTGTTTTATTATAGTTTATTTGCAAATTGTGTTGATCCATCCATTCTGTTGTTTTGTTAAATATGGTGTCTAATTGTGTATTTATTTCTGTAACGTTATGGCATGATGTTAGAAGAGAAACGTCGTCGGCAAATAATATACAGGGTTCGTTCATAATTTTTGGGAGATCGTTGATGTATATAAGAAATAACAGACAACCAATAACGCTACCTTGAGGAATTGACGAGTTTAAAATTTGTCTGTCCGACCTTATACTGACTATTTCATTGCTTTCTTGATTAAAGTACTCAATTTCAACGTATTGTTCTCTGTCCTTAAGGTATGACTCAAACCATTGGTTGGTAACTCCGCGAATTCCTATTTTATACAATTTGTTAAGTAAGATGTCAAATTTCACTCTGTCATATGCCTTGGTCATATCAAGTAAAATGCCAACTGCGTATTTTTTATTATTTAAAATGTTAATTACTTCCTGAATATACTTATAAACTCCCAGTGTTGTTGACCTATGTTTACGGAACCCATTTTGACCCTCATCAAAAATTTTGAATCTCTCGCAAAAACTATAGACTCGATCGCACATAGCTTTTTCAAAAATTTTTGATCCTGTCGGCAGGAGTGCAATGGGGCGGTAATTGTTGGGATCCGTCTTCGAGTTTTTCTTGTGAATTGGTTTGACGATAGCCCTCTTTAGGAGATCTGGGAATATGCCTTCTTCAAATGACTGGTTTATTAATACGCAAATTGGTGCAGTGAGTTCGTCAGCGCACTGTTTAAATAAGGATGGAGGTAATTCGTCTATTCCATGACTATTTTTATTTTTGAGATTTTTTATTAGTTTGTTAGTTTCGAGGTAGTCTACTGGTCTAAGGAAAAATGTGTTCTCTAACTGCTGAGTTACAGTTATTGTGAAAACAATTTGCTAAAAAATTGGCAATATTGTACAAATATAATTTTATTAAATTTGCGAATGCATCAGATTTGCACCGAATCCGATCAGACATATTTTAGATTTTTGTAAACTGTTGCCATTAGTATTTTGTATCTTTATAGAAATTCTTCACTTAGTCCTACATATTGCATCACTGCTTACCATCAGGTGGGATCGCAGTCAAGCACTAGTTTATATCAAGGAAAAAAAATATTGTGTTTTCTGTCATTTCTATTAAATGAGAGAATTTCAACAGTTTCAAACATAGACATATGCTGTTGGTTGGATATAATTTTTTATTAATTTAATAAATAAAACATAATGTTTAATATTATGTACGTGTATAGAGTATAGAATCTAATATATAAGCTTTCGATACTATATTTTTTCTTAACACTATAACATTTACCAAGACAGCGGTGTAACTAAAACATCTCTTTTGTACGCAAAATGAAATGTATATTTAAATGAAAATTGCTTTTAGCTACCAGCTTAATTAGTTCGGTGCTAATGAAGCAAGTAATTCCAGTTTGACCTATTGGGTTCCGCGTATTGGTAGCGTTAATTATTCTGAGCTGTGTATGAAGCTTCGTTGCACAAATGTGAATGTAGACCTATTTTAAGAGTAAATTCACCTGAAAATGATGGTTCTGGACGGTGATTCTGATTAAACACTATACATGAAATTGGAAGTCATGTCATTTTATAGCCATACTCAAATCATCACTTCAATTTTACTTTACCCGTACGAAATATCCTCCATTGAATTTCCTCCATTATACAAAAAGTTAGTTTTCCCGTAGGTGTCACAATCTCTGCCAAAACTAAAGACAACTTGCAAAACAAAACTTTAAAACTCCATCTAGCAACTCTAAGCCGCCTACATAGGGTAGAGACGTTATGAAAAACCCTTTTTTTAGGGGACCCTCTACTGAAAGTACATTACACTATTAAACATAGTAATATAAATTTTTGGCCAGTCCTCTAGTGAAACTATTTGCTGATTCCAAGAGAAAAGATAAAGTAAAGAACTCCATTGTTCCTCTCTTGTCAGGCCCTAGACATTACTCGTCATAAAAATAAAAAAAAAAAACAAACATCACTGATGATTAAAATCAGTGTAAGAGTCTAATCTTCCCTCTCGCCTCACCTCTGGCCAAGAGAAGGAACTATTGTATTTTCCCCCTAAAAACATCATTGACAAATTTGACCGACAAAGCGTGTACATATTAAATAGAAATGCTTGCCTTTGACTTTGACTATACCAGCTCTAAGCACACGAGGAGAAAATAAGTATTTTATAAGTACAAAATAAAAGTAAATAGGGAATCTATTGGCCCAAATTATTTTGTTCAAAGAGACAATTACAGGCCAGTCACGTTTATAAAACAGCCTAACAACTACCTAATTTTATCCACTAGGTCTTTTAAGGGATTAACAACAAACTTGTATTTAGTCCTGAGTGTGGTAATTGCGGTTAAGTCGTAAGTATCTTTTGTTTCCACATCACATAATCATCATCAGCCTATAAGTGGTCACTGCTGAGAAACGGCCTCTTCTCATACGGAAAAGGTTTAAGCATTAATTACCACGCTTGCCCAAGGTGCAAACTTATAATTAGAAATCATAAGTCCAGGTTTCCTCACGATATTTTCCTTCACCGTTTGTCAGTGGTGTCTAAATAATCATAGAACGTACAGCTCAGAAAAAGCCACATTAGTACCTTCCACGTTTCGAATCTGCACCCTGATTCATAAGAAACGGATGCCCTAATTTTCGGGCCGCTACAACACATCTTCTTTTTTTATCTTATGTGTTATCTTTAGTCTTTTAAGGAGATCGACCAACAATGTTATTTCAACTTGGAAGTCAAGACTCACTCACACAAAGACACACTCAGACAAAGTGTACCAAATAGAGTACAGAAATATGAAAGGCCATTCATATACAAGAAGACCTAGTGATACAGCTTACAAATCCTGACTCACCGTCTCTTCAACAACAAGACACGAATAAAACACAAATGTGTTGATAGTACTTGTACATATAAAAATCATTAAAATTGTACATCAACGTCAGAATGTAGGCAATGTAAATTGCTCGGAAGCTAAATGTACTGTCGTAAAAACAAATTAGTGTTTGCTATCTCAGAGTGGCAATCAAATAGCAATCAATAGGCCTGGTCAGTTGGGAAACATGATGGGTATTGGGCGAGTGCCAATTTTCAAATGTAAAGGGAAGCACAGACGCTAGGTGTTTTCCCAAATGTATTTAACAAAGTTATAAAACTCATTTCAATGATTGATAAAATTTGAAATGCAATTAAAACAAAACACTGAACAGATATATGGTTTAGTGGGGGGGGGGGGGGATCGCAGTGGCAAACTAATGGTTAGAAGAAGGATAAGGAACAAGGGGGTTTCGTCGCAAAACGCCTTTGGATATCATATTATTATTTTTTGGAACTGAACACGGATCATAACTCTACATTCGCAATTTTGAAAAACTAATCAGGTTTCGAGTAATAGAGACCCATTTGAAACTTTTATTACAATATCCTCTTAAGAGCTGAAGTAACGCTTAAAACTAAATTCACAGAATAAATCAATTCATTCCCTATAAATACCCGATAATTTATATGGCATGTGGTCCATAAAACTAAATTTCTATATTAAAATTCATCTGATACATACATATATGTACATAAATATCCAGAATATCCTTTCATCCTCATCCTTTGTGAAACAGGCCTGTAAGACAATGATCTGAATATTTTGTAACGCCTTGTATAAACACTTGTTGTAAATACAGCTTCAGTGTTTGATTCATAATGACAAATATTACGTAAGAGTGATTGGCACTTGTTTATTTTGACCTACATAAGATGATGATGAGATTTTTTTAAGATTGCTTCAGAAAATCAATTCTTAAATCTAAAAGTTATAAGATCCATTTTCCTTGTTTCTGAGCATGGAGTACTTAAATACAGGGTTTTCTTAGTTAAGGCTAGGCTCTAGTCCAACCTTGAATTGTTATATTCATCAAAACTTTTTCGATACTTATGGTGGAGAATAAATTTTATCATCTTCCTTTTAGTACCCTACATTTACTTACCGCGCTAATAGTTCATACAAAAATGTCAAAATCTTAGACACAGTAATTATTGGAGACTGTAAAAGGAACATCTCAGATCCTCTCGCTTGTATCATGGCCTCAACTATGGCGGGCGCGAGAGGTCACCGCCACTGATCGTTTCTCTGTAGCCATAAGACATCATGCGTTGGGTTTTGTTCGTTAATCATCCATGGTAAAGCGTAGATCCATACTTAATTAAAGTTATTGTAAGATGTCATTAAAATATATCCACAAAGGTAAGAAACTAAATCTAAATAAACTAGCGACCCACCCCAGATACCCACGGATGCAATGCTGTAACTAAAATTCTCCACTATTTAATAGATATAACATATAAACCTCTATCTATTAAAAAAACACATCCAAATACGTTGCATTATTAAAGAATTAAGCGTACATAGTGAAAGGAGAGACTGAGAAAGTGACTTTGTTTTACACTATATAGTGATTCATTAACAAAAAAGAGCAAAATACAAAATATCAATAAAACATTATTATATACCTATCAGACAGCTTTATATCCATACTATATCAATAGCCAATGTCCTTTGGTCTCCCTAAATAACCGCAGTCACCTTTACCTGCCACTTACCTCTAAGAACGTAAAGGATGATCTATTTTAGGCCAATTATTCTAAAAATGAAAATGAATGTCCCTGTAAAAACACTTCTAATATACATATATTTCTTCTATTATATAAAGATACGTTTTTAAAACTCTTTTCTTGCTATTTATGTAAATTTAGCCTGACAAAAATATGCTAAGTAATTTCGAAGAAGCTTATTATATTTTGTGCCACCGCAAAGTGAACCTAAAGAAGCAGTCAAGTCTTTACAATAAAACAATTATTAGTATTTCATGAATGAACTAAAGCTCTACTGGTATTTGAGTATTATTTATAATATTCTACTTTTTACGAACAGAGCCTAAAATGTAACCAGAAAAGCTTCTTATAACAACTTCAGCTAAAATTCAACGCAACTTGGTTGAACATCGAACACTTCGGAAAACTTAAACCGTAGTCCTCCTTTGGATTTATTCAAACTTGAATACAACGAACTATAACCAATTTTTACTTTAAATAGAAATTTAAATTTTAGTTTAAATTAAATATATTTTATTATTAATTTATTAGAAATAGTATTTTTACTTTAAATTTCTATTTAAAGTAATGTAATAAATATTGTTAGTGCTATCGCTAGACCTAATTTTCTAGTATTTTTTGTAGGACGCAAATTATTATTAATAGACATAGAGATTATAGGTAGTACTCGTATCAGCCTGTTTTTGTTGAACTACTGAGAAAAAAATGAGATAAAAAGAACATTAATTGCCATGCTTGGTGATTTTACGATATAAGGTCCACAATGGGATCTAAATAATCATACAAATTCGTACGACTCGTGTCGTAAACGGGAAAAAGTGAAAGCTGAAATGAACCAATAATATTAATTATTAGTGAAAGTTTCAAGCCAGGTCACTCACTTTAACCTCCTTGCTACTTCTGGAGCTAGCCCCAGCTTTTCTGTGGAGTGTAGTGAAAGGAAAGTTTCAGCAGTCTTTCCTTTTGTCAATTGCTGTCGATTCTACAGTTTAAGTAGGTACCACGTAAACACTTCAGATACCAAAACGTGTATAAGGTGATATTGCTTGGACTATTAACTTACACTGATAGCATTTTTTTTTTGGATATTTTTGGTTATTTATTTTAATTACTTTTTATGCATAGTTACTTGGTTTCAAATAAGATTTATAACAGATACAAGGCATACGCTGTGCTTAGTTTTTGTTTGTTTTTATTCATCTTTTTTTCAATAGATACCTTAACCAATTGTTACCTGTTATTGTTACGAAAAACATATGGAAAATCAAATCAAAATCATTTATTCCAACTAAACCATAAATTTTTTCAAACGTCAAAATAGAATAGTAGTCTGTCAGTCTGTTCGTCAGTGAAGCTAGGTGCTCGTTCCAAATTGTAGTTTCGAATGGAGAAGAACGAGCAAGAAACTACATCGTTAAAAGTCAAAAATCATTTATTCCAATTAGACCTTTACAGGCACTTTTGAACGTCAAACAAAATTTAAAATAAAAAATAGTGTCAGTCTGTCGGTCAGTCCTCTTAGTGAAGCTATTTGCTCGTTCCAAAGTGTAGATTCCGATGGAGAAGAACGAGCAAGAAACTCCATGGTTACTCTTTTTAAATCAGTTTCACATACAGATTCCTTTTGCAAACAGTTGGTTCAATTATGTGAGAACAGTGTAACACTAATATTTATTCAAATATAAAAATAAAGTAACCTTAAGGACAACAGACAGTCCGGAGCTGACCAGTCCCAACTGACGGCGCTCGTTCACGAGCATGACACGTACACCAGCATCGCCCAACTCAACCATATTATAGGGAATTAAGCGATCCAGTGCCCATGCCACCGCCAGTGTGACCTTTCAGTGAGCATGACAACTCCAAGCTGTTATAAGGACCGACATTCTGCTAGTCTAACCAATTATAATAGGTTACAGGGCACTCACATTTACAAATTTATCAAGTTATAGTTATACAATATAATGCAATTTCACTAAAATGAAGAAGTGCCGTTCAAGCAAAATCCATTGGAACGTTATTTATTTTGGTGTACGTTTGCTATCCTGTGGAGCAGGACCAGCATGTCTCCAAGCATCTTTATCTACAATGTAATC
Organism: Spodoptera exigua; assembly: GCA_902829305.4. NCBI lineage: Eukaryota > Metazoa > Arthropoda > Insecta > Lepidoptera > Noctuidae > Spodoptera > Spodoptera exigua. The sequence continues at coordinate 11,598,549 of LR824619.2, read as the reverse complement.
ATTCAGTGTGTAGTATGCTTTTCTACATAAAGTTTTCTTTACACATAATTTAAAATTTCTTTCATTTAATTGTTGTATTTCGCCTGGGATTTTGTTATAACATTTAACACAGAATCCCATGAACGTCTTATGTACCTTTGCCAATCTAAATAATGGCTGACATAATCTATCTCTATGTCTAGTTTGATAATTATGTCTATCTGACACCTTGTCGAATATTTTTAAGTTTTTCCTAACATACATAATGTTTTCATAAATAAACTGACATGGCACGGTCATAATATTGATCTCTCTAAACTTTTCTCTAAGAGACTCACGACGCTTTAGATTGTAAATAGCTCTGGTGGCACGCTTTTGCAAGACAAAGACAGACTCAATGTCAGCAGCCTGTCCCCACAACAAGATGCCATACGACATAATGCTATGAAAGTAGCTGAAGTACACCAGTCTTGCAGTGTCCACATCTGTTAGCTGTCGGATCTTCCAGACAGCAAATGCTGCAGAGCTCAACCGTCCTGCCAGAGATGTGATATGGGGCCCCCATTGTAGTTTGTCATCTATGGTTATACCCAGAAAAGTAGTTTGTTTTACAAATTCCAATTTATTACCGTTTAATAATATGTCACATTCGGTACTTTTAACATTTGGCAAACTGAATCGTATACATTTAGTCTTTTTGTCGTTTAGGACTAAATTATTAATTGTAAACCAATTATGAACCTTCGTTATAGCATTATTTACGTCGTCATAATTATCTGTCCGTCTATTTATTTTAAAAATCAACGATGTGTCATCAGCAAATAATACCATTCCCGGTTCACGTTGAAATAAATGAGGTAAATCATTTATGTACACTAAAAACAGGAAAGGACCTAATATTGAGCCCTGTGGTACGCCCATAGATATGCTAGTACCCTGGGAGTTCACTTTATTTACTTGTACTTTGAACTGCCTATCCTGCAGGTATGATTTTAATAAATTGAGAGATACCCCTCGAATGCCATAGTGTTCCAACTTCAGCAACAGTGTCGTGTGTTCAACGCAATCAAAAGCTTTAGACAGGTCACAAAAAATCCCAATAGCGTCGTTTGACTTTTCCCATGAGGCAAAAACATGCTTAAGTAGAGCTACACCGGCGTCAGTTGTGCATCGACCCTTGGTAAACCCATATTGTTGGTCATGAAAGATGGAATTTATGTTAAAGTGTCGTAGCATCTGAGAAAGCATTAGCTTTTCAAACACTTTACTAAGCACTGGTAAAATTGATACCGGCCTATAATTATTGGGATCATTGTCATCGCCAGATTTAAACAACGGAACTACCTTGCTAAGTTTCATCAAATTTGGAAAAACACCCTGATCTACACTTTTATTAAAAATTACAGCTAAGTAAGGCGCTATAGCTTCTATAAAAGACCTACACACCACAACAGACATTCCCCATAGATCCTCTGTAGACTTAACTTTTATGTCTTTAAACGCCTTTATTACTGATTGCGGGTCCGTGTACTGAAATCGGAAGCCAGAACGGCATTCGTTAACATTTCTTTTAAGAAGACTAATAGAAAGTGCCGGAGATGATTCTAAGTCTTTCGTAGTTTTAATGGGGATATTCTTGAAAAAAAATTCGAATTCTTGGGCAACTTCTTGATTAGCATTAACTCGTCCATTATCCGTATTTAAATTAAATTCCGTGTTATGCAATTTATTTCTGCCTGCCTCGTTATTAATTACCTTCCACGTAGCTTTTGTTTTATTTTCAGCATTTTTAATCTTATTGCCAATATAAAGTGATTTAGCTTGCTTACAGACTGTTTTAAATATTTTTGCATATTTGGACACATGCTTGCTGAAGGCTTAACTAGTATCAAATGGTTTCGTTTCGTTACTCTTTTAAAAAAAAATTGTTTTACAATTCACTAATAATACATTTTTTATACATTATTACTGCACCCTTACTGTACTGTACTGTGAAAATTAACTAATAACAATTTCTGACATCTTCAAAAGTCTTAATCAGTATAGTCCTTTGGAAATCAATTGCTATGCAAGCCAACAAGTTCCTTATACTTAGTAAAAAAGAGTTTTATACAAAACGCTTCAACGGATTTCATGCGTCGCTGAAAAACTATTCAAGTGTTAAAAACGCTTAATATTCTGGAAGTTAGAGAGATGTAAGAGTATCCAAGGAGATCTTCTTTGTTATTAGGTGTTGGATTAGAAAAAATATATATGTGGGAAAAAGGTTCGTATTCGGTTAGCATTCTCCTTGGTAGTTTTTTTTCTGTTGTATGAAAGTAGTAGTCCTCAATGGTGATTAATTATGATCGAAGTTCTCACATTGTGACACCAGAAATATTAAGGATTGTCATTTTTTATCTTCTTGTCAATCTTACTCATTATTCTTTGATGCTCATAAAACTATGGTATTGGCTATTTTTTAATATATTATGAACAGATTTTTTTTACTGTAGGTAGATACTTATAATACAGTACGAACAAGATTAATTAAAGCTCAACGTCTATATAAATACAGAGACAAAGTGAAGCGCTCCCTGGTGAACCAGAAGCATTTAAAATGCAAGCTTCAACTCACCTGCAAAATAGGAAGATTATGTCTAATACAAAAAAAACCCTTGTAAAATGTCCTAGATACATGTAGTGTCTTAACCACCCTTATAAGATTTTTACTGTATAAATTCAGTCTCAAGGTCCAAAAAACAACAAATAGAGACATTACAACGATCATCAACACAATATCATTTGCAAACGATATAAAAATCACTGAGGAGATAGGATCTAAGTTTATGTTGGTCATTACCACTCGTTTATCTAATCCGGTGGATCGTTCATATTTGATGTCTCTGCAATTTGTCAACCATTATACTTGATTAGCCGGTTTACGTGTGCTTATGTGACGCGAAACATTATCGAAGATTGCGTTCTGGAATACCATTGCTCTTTTGTTTTGTCTGAACAATAATCGAGTTCCTTATAATCTGAATGATGGATTTTTTTTATCAATGTATTATTTTACTATTACCTTTTGAACGCGACGCGAATAGTGAGTTTTAGTATAAAAAACTGCAGTCAGTGCAAGAAATCTACCCTATGTCCTTTCTCGAGTACCAAACTATGTCTGTACCAAATTTTAGAAAAAAATGTTCAGTAGTTTAGGCGTGACAAGAAGAAAAGACAGACAGACAGAGTTACTTTTGCATTTATAATATTAGTTTGGATGGTGTCTTAATAAATATACTAGATCAATAAAAACACCTATAGCTACACGTTAAAATGTTAACCCCTATTGAATAGCTAGCAAATAATAGCGACCTTATTGATATTAATTTCACCAAAACGTATTTCTAGATTCCAAGAAACGGGTTTCTCTTGATCTCTTTATCTGCCTCGGTTAATGAAAGTTTCTACCCGGTTTTCTACAATAAACCTTTATCACGGAAGAAACAACAATTTTCGCGTAAACAAACTTATAAATCGGTCGAAATAGCCGAAAAAAGTTTTTAAGCACGGTTGAAAAAAGATAGGTACGTCGGATAAATTGAGTTCGCGTACAATTTTGTAGTAAATCAACCTGTCGGATGCTACGAACCACAATATTTTTATCAGCCAATAAGTTTTACGGGAAATTGGTATCTCAGATGATTTTTCTATATTATTTACTACATCATGATGATGTCGTGGTGGTCCGGAGGTTAAGGTACCCGCTTCTCATGCATGAGGGTGAGGGTTCGGAACCTGGCAAGTACCAATGTGACTTTTTCCGAGTTATATGTACTTTCTATGATTATTTAGACACCTCTGACATACGGTGATGGTAAACATCGTGAGGAAACCTGGACTTATAATTTCTAATTATAAGTTTGAAATCGCCAACCCGCAGTGAGCAAGCGTGGTGATTAATGCTCAATCCTTCTCCTTGTGAGAAGAGGCCTTTGCTCAGCAGTGAGCACAAGGGCTGATGATGTGATGTGATTTACTACATGCGTCGCTATATGGTATAAAGAGAGCTAATTTATTTGCTTTGCAAATGAGTATACATAAACTTCAATTGGCTAGGACAGTTTTATTATATTGATCGGCACAATGTGTAACCATTTGCAGATAATAGGGGTATAATATTATATAACATTGTATGGGTAAAATATTGTGCAAATCTGACTTCTTTTTCAAATGGAACAAAGAAAAGCGTATTTAATAAATATTTATTTGTCGACTGTTTTAATAAGGAACGCAATCTATCAATTCTACGATCTTAAATACCATGCTACAGAAACATGGAAAATTAAATTGATCTATTAGAAAATATTTCTCAGATAGTCTTAGATATAGTCTCACTGCCATGAAATAAAGATATGGAATATAACTTTTATCAAAACCTAGCAATTAGCAGAATAAATAGGCTAGAGAGACGACATGGCGTTTTTATCTTTCGTCTGGCCATTGATGCAGCTTAGAATGACTGAATAAAAATGTTCACCACTTCTACTCACTTAGTCTCATAAGAGCCAGACTCCATAGGCCTGTTATAGCTGATAATCAGCTCGAATTGAGGGTTAAGCACAATAACGTATCGCAGCTGAGGTTGCTCAGGGTTGCCGGGCAAAGGTACCGTGGCCTCGGACCAGAGCAAGAGAAAGAACGGGGAGGTTTTTAGTCAGTAAGAGACTCTCATACTCCCTCACGCCTCACCCAGGGCGACCCACGGCATTTGGCCCCGTATAAAAAATATTTAAGCAATTTGTGCCACTTAAAATACCAAAGTAGTTGCGAGTGCCTTGCCGGCCATTTTGGGGTAAAGGGCTTGGGGATTAAGGGATAGGGGAATGTTGGTCCAAATGACTGGGATGGCAGATATGTTACCAATGTTGAATACCAATGTTCAGTCTAAGTATGACTAGATCAATAAGTCTACGAGTGACCGAATTCGTTCGGAATGTAGAGCATGTCCCAGCTAATTTGGATCACTCCTGATTGCTAACTTCATAATGGAGATGCAAACTGAGTAAACTAGCTCCACGTGGATTTCGTTTATTGGTTTATCCCCCTCGTGGTTTTATAGCAGCGAATCATCCTTGAGCCTTTGTTTCCATAAGTAACAGTTTATTTTAGACTAAACACAATGATACATATACGTACATGTTATATGTATGTATGTGTAAAGTTTGTATTTATACTGACCTCCATATTGGATACTAATAAGCATTAGGCAAAGTTTAATACTTTGCCTAACTGCGTTTTGCTTTTGTTTTTGAAATTTCAAAGATGACTCCTTCTGTTCTATTTTAGGATTTTTGAATTCAAGTGTGAGAGAACCACGCTTCGGCACGAATGGGTCGGTTAGACCGGAGTGATACCACGGTCTCAGAAACAACCACAGCGTTGTGTGTGAATGAGGTTACCGGAGGCCCAATCCTTCCCCTCTCCTAATCCCTCCCCAATCCCAAAATCTTCAACTCACACTTGTAACTCCTCTGTCGTCCACTAAGTAATGCATTGGCTCGTTTGCCAAACCATAACATAAATGTTTTTTTTTTTAATTCACCGTTATCATTTTCATCGCTACCATATTCAGTCATGTAATAATAATAATTTTTCTAATGATGATATGAAATCCTTTTTAATATGGTTTTTGGTATATCGTAGTTCTGGTCTTCTGACTAACTCGAGAAGTTCAACGAGTTTTATACTGCATTCTCCAGATCCCACATCATTTCGACGCTTACCAAGTTTGATAGAGTCTAGTTTTCTGATCACTTCTACTATTAAGTTGGAAATATCAAAAAGGAACTATTTTTAACAATTCGATTGTTACTAATATTCAATCGAATCGAACTCAAAGCGAGAAACCTCTTTTTTAGAGGCAACAAAAAAAGTAAACGAACTATAGTGTTACCATTTCCAACAGTTTTGTACCAAAGGTCGTGCTGAAAATATCTGTTCAAAAATAGAATCGTTTTTCTCGTATCTTTTATTCAGATGGAAACTTGCCTATGGGTTTTTTTATTTTCACTTGATGTTATCAGACTAGATTTTTTTTGCATTTTTAAAAGCAACTTTTTTTAAAAGTGTCGTTGATAGAAATTATTTGGCGAAACAAACACTAGTTTTGTGGCTCTTACTAATTAAAAGGATACGAGAAAGCTCTGTAACTAAAATGACTTTTGTTTTGTTAATGAGCCATTGTAACATTTCACTATTCATAATGACAAAAGTTTTAAATACTTCAAAACATATTTAAATTACAGCAATTTCAACAAAACAACATTTTTAGTGTGTTTTTATGATGACATACAATAATCCGCGCCAGCATTACGTAGATTGTCATTTCGATTACCAAGGCATCTGAATAAGGATTTCTGACGGATTGTTTCTTTATTATTTATGGAAGAAAAGGAAGAATAATAAATAAAAAACAATACTTAATTACAAATTACATAATTGATGACGAGTATAGACGTATAGATGATTATCTGTTAGTGTGACAATTATGTCGTGTCTTGTGTAATAAGAGCTTCCGGCGTGGCTTGAAACTAGTCAAATTCCTTGTCAAGCAGTTATGTGAGTTAACCGCTGTAGGGACTCATGTAACTGTGTGTGGAGAATGCAATGCTTAGGGGCAAATTCGGACAATAGCCTATAAATTAATTAGTAGCTTTCATTCTCGTAGTCTTAGTAACTCTCCAATTCAGTCGGCCTTTAGTACACACTTGGGATATAAATACTATCTCTAAGCCCTTAAATATTATGAATAACAACCTCTGATTTAACGAAAATCATAATATCTATTGGTGAAAAATTCGTGTCATTGTAAATGGTGGAGCGGACGGGTGTAATACAGCACACACAGCGAACAAAACCTTGATCACAAAATTCTCAAAACAAAATTTCAATTATAAATCTTAATAGTCATCAAGCTCAAGAATTATATTTGAACAAACTCATAAAGCCACGTCTATTATTGATATTTCTAACTTCATAAAAGGCAATAAACGAAATTTTATAACATAAAACAAAAGGCTCCCGATACTATTATACAGCCGTTGCCTAGCAACGCGCATTAAGTTTACGCACATAATTCCTTCTGCGACCAGTTCTGCGGTTGACAGAATAGAAAACTGTTCAAGTAAACAAATAGAAAAGAAATTGTTTTGTATAAAAAGCACTAATTTATCCTGTCACGTTGCTTTATGTGTTGTATTGGAGGGAATAATTACTTTGGGTTTTGTTTTTTCTTTCTTTTATTTATTGTCTACTGCGTACAAATAAAAATGTCATTTATTATATGAACAATGTAGAATGAACAAGTTTATGGCAAGAATCAGAACCGAGCGCATGACGCTTCGCATTCCGCGAGGTCCCAAAAATGCCATCACACTGCCAGGTATAAGCCCTGATTTTGTACCTCGGGCCAGGTGTATATGTAGGTCCGGCCAGGCTCAGAATAAGAGAAGGAATGGGGTGATTTTTATTTAATAAGAATCTGTTACTTACGTTATCTCACTAAGGAATTTAAGGGTTGAGGGTGTAGGACTAAAGTTAGGCCTCCAGAAACCTCACTTCCACGGCGAAACACAAGTAAGTGTTGCTTCACGCATTTTGTGAACTCGTGGTATCACTCCGGTTCGAACCGACCCATTTGTTCTGAATCAGGGATCTATTAGATAAGTACAACCGAACCCAATTATTGCGCTGAATATTCCAATGAAAAACAATAATGGAATATTCGAGACACAAAACACTATTTTCGTGTTTATTAATCCGTATCCGTTTATTAATAAACAAGTTATTTCAATTTAGTTTATAGAAAATATTTTTAGATTTACCCTTTTGATTAAAAGGTTGCGAAGGTCATGTTTTATGAAATATCTTCTCGGAGTAGCTATTAATAGATGCTTCATATTAACGTTCTTATTATGGGACGTCAGTGCCTTATTGTTGATTCTTCTTATTGGCCTTGTATGGAGTTAGGGTGGACGAGTTATCAAATGGTTTCTCTTACCCAGAGGAAAGCGAGAATGAGTAGTTGAGAATGAGTGTCAGACTCTTACTGACTAAAAACCATTCCGTTCGTTCTCCTGTTTCATAGCGTGGCCGCGCACGCTATGTGCCGTACGCTCAGGTTAGGCTCTGGTCCACCACGCACCTTCCGGCGAAGCCATTAATAGATGTCCCATCGGTATTTAAGTATTATCGGATCTCATTGCCTCATCCTTCATACTCGTTTATGATGCTTTAATTCAATTGACAGCTGTATAAAACAAATAGCTACTCTCGCGCGGTTTCACCTGCTGCTCCTTCAAATCGCAGCGTGATTTTTATAGCCTATAGCACTCAGGAATATTGTAGCTATCGATCAGTGAAAGAATTTTGTAAATCCGACCAGCGGTTCCAAAGATTACCCCCTACATACAAACTTACAAATTTTACCTCTTTATAATGTTAAGTATATAGATAAGTGTTTAGTGTTCCAACCGGCACTACAACGGTACCTACTTGGCTAGGTCTGATTTCTCAAACAAGAAAATAAAATAACGGTGCAAGTAGTTTTGTTTGAAAACAAAAACAGTTTTTCGATTTGTGTTGGAGTCAGATGTGTGCAGATTTCATTAGCAAACAAAATTCGGAAAAGACACATCAAAATCAACAAAAATAGATTACAGCTACATCCGAATAAGCTGGCACAAAAACTAATGAATGAAGTATTGCAGTCGCCGAATGTGCAAAGAATAAAAAAAAGTAACCAAGGACTTGTCATTGGACATACACATACACTCGCACGCTACCACGCTACTAGGGTTTATAATTAGACAACTTTATACCTAAAAACCTAGAAAATAAGACAGGCTTTCGCATTATATTCATAGAACCTAACTATGATATTCATAAAGCTATCAATCATAAATATAATCTCCATAATTACCCCCTTTTCAACAAGTTATTACGGCCTTGATAAGGGTTCGAATTCAATGTAAAATGTAATAATTTTATCAAATTTAAGTTCTAATACGAAAGCACTTAGGCCTAATTTTGAAACCCTCGTCTATCTAATTGGAAGGACTAATTATAGTTTGTAAACATTATATTGCCTAGAAGAACGAGTACCTCGCAAGTATTGACGTCAGCAGGTCAACGTATCCTTTACGTCTTTATATGTTCGATTTTAAACTTTATTATTTTGGACAAAAGAACAAAATAAATAGGCTTCTAACTTAATAAAATTTTCAAGTAAAGTCTTCTTTTTTCTTTTTTTCGTATTTTGTAATCGTAGTCCCAAATTAATTGCAACTAATTTTCTAACTTAAAAGTTGCGTTATTTTATCCTATGATAATATTTCTTTCAAAAGAAAACATCAAGTTGAACACGTCAACAGACAATATTAAAAAGAACACACTTGTTGACATTTTAGGTCATCTTACTAACTACCTAATTTTAATTATTCTCACCTTTAAAAACATTTCGTCTAAGGACAAAAGTGTTCACATAATAATGATGTAGAGTGGGGTTGCGAACTTTTAAATTGTACTGGCCTATTAACTGAGAAGGTGTACAACAAGGGCATGTATAAGAATGGAAATATCTATCTTTTCCCACGTACTGGGAAAGGGCAACTTATTTAAAGTTCATTTCTCTTTTCCTTAATTTTTCTGATACATGTTTTAAAATTGTGCTGTATTTACACGAAGACGACATGTTTTTTCAGTTTTTTTTTTAAATTTCTTGAAGACTTGGTGACGCCAGATATTTTGGTGACTAAAAGCTAGAAAGAAACTAGTAAAAGGTACCGGGAGTGGTCCAGCTTCCGTACTGTTTCTGAGCGCCTGGCTTCACTGACGAACAGACTGATACACTATTCTATTTTGACGTTAAAAAGTACCGATTTATGGTTAAGTTGGAAATAAATGATTTTGACTTTTGACTGACTTTCTTTTTGTTTTTGGACATAACGAGTTGAAATTATTCGTCGTAAAGCGAAAACACTAAAATAAATTATACTAGTTTCTGCTATCCACAGTACCACGGTAAAAAGTAGCCTATTTGTTATTTCACATGGCTATATCAGCAACAATTTACATTCATATCTGTTTTGTAGTTTTTATGTCAAAGAGCAACAAACTTTTTTTTGTGTAATTATAGGTCGGCTAACGAACAGACGGATTATCCGATGGTGAGCAATCAGCGCCACCCACGGACACCCGCAACGGAGGAGTAGTAACGAGTACGTCGCCGACCAATTAGGGATTTGGAGATTCAGGGATTGGAGAGGGATTGAGGTAGGGGAAGGATTGGGCCTCCGGTAACCTCACTCACTCGGCGAAACACAACGCTGTGGTTGTTTCACGCCGGTGTTCTGTGAGGCCGCGGTATCACTCCGGTCGAGCCGACCCATTCGTGCCGAAGCATGGCTCTCCCATACTCACAAAATTTCGCCTTTGTGATATTTGTAGGATTATTAGAACCATAGAAATGGACGAAAGAAATAGTTGTTTACTTGAAAACACAATACAAATGATAAATATGATTTACTTTGAACAATTAAGAGAATTGTGTACAAGTGACATTGACAAATGCTTAGGATAACCTAAATCTTTGCCATTTGTAAATTAGCGGCGTCGGAGCGAAGCAATTGTATAACATAAGAGAAAGAAAATTGATGATCCTCTCTCTCAATACTGGCAGTCCACTAGTCATCGTAGATGGTACCGCAGCATAAACCCATCTGACATTTTCTTGCGTTAGTATATTAAGAATTTTAATGTTATATTGCTATCTCTTTTTATAATTTTTTATCTCACCATCACTAATAAAACCAGCCTTTTATTGTCTCACTGTGAAAAGTCAATGTTATCACGTACGAAGAAAGAGCATTATCACAATGCTTGGTCAACAAGTATTAGTGATTTAAAACTTATGATTCGAGACTATCGGCCTTATTACAAAACAAGGTTTTACTTTAGTCTAGGACTAAACCACTGAGCCAGTTTTTGTATTTCGAATTAAAGGTAGATGACAATAAGATTCAAAATTAAAAACCCAACTCAATTGTTTAAAGCTGGACTAAAGATAAATCTTTACTTCACTTTTAATATGACATTTAAGATGTTTCTAGAAAAAAATCCACTCTATTTATCTGTTAAGGACCCTACCTGCATGACCAGAATATTTCTAGACTATTGAGTCCATATATAGAAGAATGAAATTATTTCTGAGAATTGTTACGGTTCACCAATTTGTATTTATTATTCCTGTCTTTGTGACCTATCTTGTATTAGCGTTAAGATTACCTAGTCCGCAAAAGGCTCGACCTAAGACCCAAAATAAACTTCCAAGTAAAACACAATAAAGGGTCAATTGATCAACTGATTGAAGGCACTCGAACATTCCAATGAACTTTATCTGACCTCATATTTCATCTATATAGCTCTGATAAATAATATAATCTACATTATGAACGAACTGTACACTAAGAATACGCCGTATTGAGTACAGGTTGTACTTTGAGTACTGGGTACTTACTTTCTCGTAACTTTCAACTATGAGCCCCTAATATAACTTTAAACTAATCGAGCTTCTTAACTACGAACACTGACGAAACGAAGAAAAATGTTCAATGCAATTTTATTTTTAAAGAATACAAATTTAAGAAAAAAGCTTATCACTTTTTTAATAAAAATCTAAGTATTTTTACACCGGATCCCTCGGTCAGGGGCAAATTCATTAGCAAGCCATTAGCATGTTACACCTACGACCAATATGGGTGCCACCTTGTTCTAAGAAATAATTGAAAAATTGTGTCATGGAAGGAAAGAGACGCGTGTGCTACTTCAAAATCAAATTAAGTCGGATAGCAACACGTGCTGCTTATTTTTTCAATCATAACATCATACCTATAGATATTTTTACCCTTGAAGAAATAATAATTCTGCTAGCATGTTTATTTTGAAGATTAAGTAAATTGATTAAAACACAATAATAAATGTTCATAAATTATTCGTCAAAAATGGTATTTAATTATATAATTTTTGACTACTTAAAAATAATTTTTAGTATAGGAGAGCCAAGCTTCGGCGCATACTGTATACATACAGTATGATAGATATTAGACCGGAGTGATACCTCAAAAAAATCGGCCTGAAACAATCACAGCGTTGTGATAAGTTACGTGAGTGGGGGTTATTGGAGGCTCAATTCTTCCTCGTCGCCTATCATAGCCGAAAGAAGTAATATGTTATCAAAAATCAACACTGATCTCAAAGACGTCCACACACCGGCTAGTCGGAAGCGACTTGCATCCAGCAGCTCTCAACGATATTTATAAGAACAACTCATTTCCCGCTCCCTTATTGTTATGTAGCACTACATAAATAATATACCATATTTATAGGAAAATATATTATAATGACCTAACCATTTTATAGTTATAAAGGTTCTATGGGTGGTAGATAAATAATACGATAGGGGTATAAATAAATTACTCAAATGTTTAGGGTGCTTGTATTATGGTAATTTAGGGTCCTCTAATGTATGCTCCCAAGAGGAATATGAAAAATAGATTTCACTTTATTTATTATTGATGCATTTTTAATAGATAGGTTCCGGATCAAAATGTTTTATAACATATTCTAGGAAAATATTTAATTGGATTTTGCAACTTTTATTTTTTGAGTTCTCGGTATTTTCCGCTGAAGTATATTTAGAAGCATTGATCTAGTTGTTAATTGACAGTGATTTTTTATGAAAACATTCCAATTTCAAATTTGAAATTGTGTTAAACATTCTTGACTTCTTTCGGGTGCCTTATTTTAAGTATTTGATAAGGTATTGGTGTACAGTAAAATTTTATTTGACATTAAAATTTTGTTTTCATCTTTAAAGTAAGTAGATTATAAGATTCGATGGAACTGACATACCTATACTATGTATAAAATGTCTCTAAATATAATAAAGAGAAAAAAAAACTTTAAAGTTAACTAAGTACATCATCATCATCATCATCTTCCTGCCCTTGTCCCGTTTTATTTGGGGTCGGCGCAATATGTTTTTTTCTTCCATTCTGTCCTGTCACTCGTCACGCTATCGCTAACTCCTCTGTCTTCCATATCACTTCTCACACAATCCATCCATATTTTCTTTGGTCTCCCCCTCCCTCTCCATCCATCCACATTTATACTCATGACTCTTTTTGTTACATGCTTTTCATCCCTCCTTTTCACATGGCCATACCAAGACAAACGGTTCCCTTTCAACTTTTCAGTCACTGGCGCCACTTTCAAACTTCCTCTAATATACTCATTTCTCACTTTATCCATTCTCGTCACACCACACATCCATCTCAGCATTCTCATCTCTGCTACATGCAATCGCTTTTCATCCGTCTTTTTCAGAGCCCAACATTCTGACCCATACAGTAGGACAGGCCTTATCACTGACTTGTAGATTTTACCCTTCAACCTGAGGGGCATCCGTGGGTCGCAAGTTGTTCCAGTGACCTGTCGCCATTTCATCCATCCTGAGTTGATCCGATGTGCCACGTCTCGGTCTATCTCACCATTTCCTTGGATAAGCGAGCCAAGGTACCGAAAATCAGAACAGGTTGGTATGGGCGTTCCGGCGAGAGCTATGGGCACAGAACTAGAGAGACCGCCAAAATCGCAGAACAAGTACTCTGTTTTAGTTCTGCTCAATTTTAGGCCAACACTCTCCAGTCTATGCCACCACACCTCCAATCTGCTCTGGACCTCTAGGGCACTCTCGGCAACCAGCACAATATCATCGGCAAACAGCATACACCAGGGAGCCTCTTCCTGAATGTCCGACGTCAGAGCGTCCATAAAGTTACAAAACTTCACAGTAAAATAAAAGGCTTTTTTTCAGTCACCATATAACTTCGCTCCATGGTGAGGTAAGAGGGATTATAAAACTCATACTGACATTATCTTCATAATTAGAAACAATCTTGTAAAATCAGCACTGATCACTTAAAATAAATTTTTGGTACAACTAATCATTATCCTCTATTTCTATTATAAGCCTATATATAATTTTACACAGAAAATTTGTCACATACACTACAGAGATAAAAGCTAAGGATTTGTAAAACTGACTCTTGTACTTGTGTAAATGCCAGGCTTGGTACGAACGATTGCCTTTGTTCCAATTTTAAACTGATCCCTTCTGGCAACAATATGTTGTGTGCAGTCACCTTTATGGTCAAGATGGGTGATTTGGGAGTGGTAGATTTATAGCTTAATTTAGCTGTTGACCTTACAAAGAGGTCAAATGGGACGTCACTCATGTCTAAACCCATGGAGAGATTTATGGTGAAATGCAACGGTGGTCTGTATGTGTACTGTTTATGGGATATTTATTCATGTTAGTATAATGGGTGGGGTTATTAAACAGCTTTAGGGGTTATGTTGAAGTTCATTTTGTTTGTAATAGTAAGGGTTTTGCCATCTTTTGTAAACATTGATGCAATTTAAAATTATAATGTTTTTGTTTTAATTTAAAGTGTGGGAGAGTCGGCTCGACCGGAGTAATACCACGGCCTCACAAAACATCGGCGTGAAACAACCACAGCGTTACGTTTCGCCGTGTGAGTGAGGTTAGCTGATTTTTCTCGTCCCCTAATCCCACCTCATTCCCAAAATCCCCAAATCTCTAATCCCAAAAAGGTCGGCAACGCACTCGTAAATCTTCCGTCGTTGCGGGTGTCCATGGGTGGCGATGATTGCTTACCATGAGGTAATTTGTTTGCTCGTCTGCCGACCTATCGCATAGGAAACTCTTGAATTTAAAGAGTATCAGAGTCAGAAAATTCAGCTTTTACATTGAGCTATTACATTTATTTCAAAAATTGAAAGATTATTTTGAACGTAAATAATGATAGCGTTACGCATTGTTACTTGGTCTAAATTACCATTTAAATGAATAAAAGTCATATAATCATCCCATTCTCATTTTTATTTACCTACCCTCAAAGGTTACAAACCTAATCCAACTGCAAAGCACTTACTTCCTAAAAAAGGCTCTTTAAAAGCTCTTTAATTTAGATCCTTAAGGTAATAAAATAAGGTACACTTTATAAACTAGAATGTGCTACGAGGGTTATACAGGAAATCAGAGCAGAGCCGTCCCGCAAACATCCGGCTGACGCTCCTTTGAACCGGTAGCGGTGGAGCGGTACGAACCGGTTTCTACCGGTTTTAACCAGCTTCAACCTGTTTTATGAAATATAAATTTAATTAAAGAGAAGGTGTCCCATGGACGTGGACTTGACGTCAATTTAAAGTGAACATAATTCATCAGAATTTATATGTGTATATTATTTTTTATTTATTTTTAGACATTCTAATTATGAGACGGTGGCTAGCTCGGAGGAAACGTTTGATTAAGTATATAATATTATATTACGATTGTTTTACACATCATTTACTTAGGACACAAATTTACTTAGGACAAAAATTATCAGGTACCAGATACTGAAACCATGGCATATAAAACATCACGCTACGATCAAATCGAACCGAGTAGCGGGTGAAATTGCGCGAGAGTAGCTAGTATATTATAAATGAAAAATTCAACAACACTGGATTGCATTTTAAAATTATCAGCCAGTTACTAATTATTGGATTTTTAATACAAAACGCAAATTCGAACAACCGTTAAACGCGAAATTACCTGCGAGTTAATTTAAAAACGAACGTTTTGAATTACATTAATTAACGTTTTCGACAACGATTCGCTAATAATGAAATGTTTCGCCGATTCATTCGGCATGTTTATTTTATTTGGATGGCAAAATATTTATATAATTACGAATGGGCATTCCGATGTATAAAATGGTCAATTTATTTTTCTAAAATTGTTTATCTTGGTAGCTAAACAAAATAAGCAAACAGAACATTTTTCAATGGAACCACTGCGTTATGTTTCGTCGTGTAAATGAGATTATTGAAGGACAAATCATTCTCTTCCCCATCCCTTCCCTACCTATAGTTCCAAAACCCTAACCCCTAAAAAGCCGGCAATGCACTCGTAGGTAACTCCTCTGGCGTCATAGATGTCCATGGGCTGCGCTGACTACTTATCGGTACTTTGGTAATCAGGATGCTCGAATACCGACTTATCACATAAAAAAATGGGATAGATGCCAGACATATATAATAGGTATATATTAATTTAAAAAGAGTAACCATGGAGTTTCTTGCTCGTTCTTCTCCATCGGAATCTACACTTTGGAACGAGCATTAATAGCTTCACTAAAAGGTCTGACCGACAGACTGACACTATATCTTCAAAATTTTGTTTGACATTCAAAAGTGCCTGTAAGGGTCTAATTACAAAAAAAAAATGATTTTTGACTTTTGACTTTGAGACAGATCATCGGTCCTGTTGGCGAGCCATTAATGCCGTCCAAGGACGTTCGTGACATGTCACATCACGAGATATCACAAATAACTATAAACAATATAGGTATATCGCGCCTACGTGTTTAAAGCTATTAATGCGTGGATTGAACAAAATATGTACTTATTCAGCTTTTGTTTGGAGACTCATCGCTATGTTTGGTTTGGGAGCAAAAGTGGTCTATGAGTTTTTAAGGTGGATTACGAGGTTTTGTGTAGGTAAATACCAACATATTGCTCTATGAAAATCGCTGATGTTGCATCCGCACCAACGATTATATTTATTTAAATCGTTGATGCACCCGTGACGTCAGTCGATCCCAAGGTATATTATGTTTAATAAACTGCAAATGATGAAAGTGATATTCTTTTTGCTCTACTTCGGTCTAAAAATACCATTCATAGGGTTAATTTTGTAATAATAATTCAATACTAAATTAAATTTATTTATAGTCATTTAGATTTTCAATCTTCCGAACACAGCAAGTGTAATTCATTACATGTCTATGTTTACGCCTATATTAATGCAATCTTCTGAATTCAAATTGCGGAGGTAAAAATGGTCAATATATTAAACCGGTTCTTTTTATTTTCAGATCTCATAGAGCACCAACATCAACACCTGCCAGTCAAAAGTAAGTACCCTAAATATGTAGGTGTAATATGTAACAATAATTTTATTGAAAAAATAAATGTAAGTAATTTATTATTGTTTGAAAACAATAATATTAGTTGGATAGTTGCGTTCCTAATTTCTCGGTTGTGTTACACAAACATATTGTGTCCATTCTACGTGACCGCTGGCAGGAGAGCACCAAAACGGTGCTAAACCAAGCATATCAGATCACCTCTAATCTCGTGTGCTAGTCGAGAGTGGTTGGCTCTTAACGGTGTACCTAAACGTTTAGGGTATTTGGTTTCCCTGTTAAATTTATGGCTATGTTGTTGTTTACTTATACATTATCAGTTAATATAAATAATACAATTATTTTAATGTTAATAGGTAATTTTTTATAAAGGTTTGTTGAATTTATAAAAAACACACTTGAATATTAAATATTTTTACTAACGCGTATGCAACTTAAAATGTATGTATCAGTTAAGAGTCAATGTGATGGCATCGCCAAAGTTGCATTCGTTTTAATATAATTACTGAAAAATATTAAAGAGAAATCCTCCGCTACCGTCGGTCATCCGAGACCTCCGTGGCTAACGTGTTAAGAACGATATACTATCAGACAGTTCCAAACTTCGTAAAGATAAGCCCTTAAAAGAAATACCAAATAAATAATACTTCTTAAAACAGATTTATCATACAAAAAGCCACAACTAGATAAGTTTATTTTATTGCGAATCGATTTCATAAGCAATAAATAACCAAAGTTCATATCTTATAGTCTCGATTATATTTCTCGTAATGACCCCTTTAACGAAACTAAAAAAATTACTTACACACGATACAGAAATCATTGCAATAATCTATTAAAAAAAATAAAAAGAAAATATGAGAGAGAAATACTTACTAAATCAACTAAAAATAACAAACTGCTATGGAAAAATATCAAAGCAATAACTTATACTACTAAATCTAAGAAATTAAACACGGAATTGACCTATTTAAAACCGTCTCCTATTGAGTCTGCTAATTTTGTTAATAACTTCTTCGCTAATATAGGTAAAGAGCTAGCTGAGGACATTCAACTGAATATGAGTCTAGATGATCAAAATCATTACATTAATGAGCTCCCATCACAACCTCAGTCATTTACCCTGTATGACACCGATATCGATGAGGTTAATAACATTATAATAAATCTGAAATCTGACAGTGCCCCTGGGTGGGACAACATTTCAACTAGGTTCATTAAATTTGTTAGACACGAAATTACTCCAGTTATTACTTATCTAGCTAATCTTTGTTTTAGAACGGGCACCTTCCCTTCTTTATTAAAACAATCAATTGTTACTCCTGTCTTCAAGGGTGGGGATAGAGACGACGTTAACAATTATAGACCTATATCAGTTCTTCCAGTAATATCTAAAATCATAGAAAAATTATTAAATATGGGTCATTCCGTGGTTTTGTGCAAAAAGCAATTCCAGACGAATTTACCCATGAATTTATTAGAAAAATTGTACTGCTTTTTGCTTAGAGAATAAAGACATAATAACTTTAAAAGTAGTATCGCTAATATTACATTTTTTTTATTAAATATTAAAAAAAAATATCTAAAACTGTCTTAAAAATCATTCCTCTCCGTTTCCAAATTGGCACTTTGCTAGGTCTTTCGATGTTTATTTTTCTGCATTTGTGATTATGACTATAACTAATACGCAATATTAGAGCTAAAGGCCTAAACTACAATTTATGTATTTTTATTTTAAATTTATTGTAATCTATTTATGTAAAAAGCTTCTTTTACGAATTGTCACAAAAAAAAATTCATTACCATCCGTGCACAGAAACTTCTTGATTTAAGAGAATACGAAACGGTCTCCGATTCGATACCCGTCAAAACGGGTTTATACTTGTCAGTCGGCCCTGGTAACAGAGACGAGTGGACGTGCGCGTATTGTGGATAAAATTATTAACGATCTTCGAAGTGTAACCAGTGTTTCGTCTATAAATTAACTCATCACCTTCCTTCGATTTTACAAGGTACCGTAATAAGTATATTATTGTAAATCCGTAACATGTCTATCAAATAAAGCCATATTCGTCCTGTTTTAAAATCAAATTTTAAATGTATTCTACAACGAAGTTATCAATATGAATTGTTAATTTTTTCATTCATCTCCTTTGCATTACCTTCCGTTCCGTCCATTTTTTTGCGGGAAGGTAATGAACAGTTTTGGAAGGAAATGAAAAATTCTTATTTTTATTTAAAAATAATTGTGTTCCAGTATGTATAGTGTCTGTGTGTATTATCTATATGAGACATGTTTTTTTCTTATAATTTATTACGTATAAATTTTATAAATTTCAGCATAACTATGGGTAAAACTCGTAAAAAGTTGACAAGAGAAGAAAAACTAGCTAAAGATCGGATACGCAAACGAGAAAAATATGCTCAAATAAAAAACAATCCTGAGTTGTATTCCCTACAGAAAGAAAAAGAAAGAAACAGGTACTTAGTGAGAAAAGAGAAGAATAAGATCTGTAGCATTAAAGACATGACTCCTAGAGCACAAAGGGAACAACGAAAGCGTTGGCGGAAAAATTCCCAAAACTATCTAAAAAAGATGGAAAAAGCAAAGACATTAGAGAGAATATTGGTGGAAAACTCACCACCCCAGAGTGAGTCAAATTTTTGTGTTAATACGGAGCCCCAAATACCAGATCCTTTGACGGTAGCTGAACCAGGACCAAGTACAATCAAGCATAGTAAATCTACACAATTAGCTAAGTTTAATAATATTTTAAGACGTATACGTTATAATCATATGAAGACAGTAAAGATATTGAACGGTAGGATTAAAAAACTAGAAAGAGAAAAAGATGTATTACGTAAAAGAAGTAATATAACTCAAAAAGTCTGCGATACAATAGAAAAAAAGGTAGATGAAGTATTGACAGAAATTCGACCAGATAAGAAGGAAGCAGTAAAAAAACAACTGCTTTTCAGTGAAACTATATCCCAAAATTTGCAAAATACCTATAAAACAATGACTAAAAAAGACAAGAGAAATTTTGTAGACACGGTTATTAAAGATGATACAAAATTAAGAAAATACAAGTTACTTCATAAATTGCCATTTTCCCGAAGAAAGAAGAAAACAGCTACTGTGGATAATAAACAAATATTGTTAAATAAAATCCACTCCTTCTTTGAAGAAGATACAAACAGTAGAGTTGCAGCGGGGAAAAAAGAATTTATAAAAAAGCATGGAGTGAAGAAACAGAAGCGTTACCTGAATGATAATTTAAAGAACTTGCATGAAAAATTTTTAAAGGAGCGATGTAGTGTAAGCTATTCGTCCTTTTGTAAGTATAGACCCTATTGGGTAGTCTTTCCTAAAGTAGACCGAGACACTTGTCAATGCAAATTACATTCTAATGTTAATCTTTTAGTTAAAGCTCTTAAAACTGCCCAAATTATTTCTGAAAGTTCAGGAACTCATGTTATAAATAGTCTCTGTTGTGATGTAAAGCAAAAATGTCTCGAACGTTCATGTAAATTCTGCGCAAATAAAGTTTTGAACTATCACGAATTTAAAAATAATAAAAAAATTATATTTCATCAGTGGGTTGTAGAGAAAAAACCGTATACAGGAAAAGATGGAAAACAAAAGATTAAAATAGTGTCTATAAAACAAAGGTTTGAAGACTATCCGCGAAACGTTATTTACAAATTAGAGTCATCGTTAGATACATTTCTTAAGCACAATTTAAACATAACAGTACAGTATCAAGTTATCAAGCAACTAAAACAAAATTTGAGAGACCATGAGATACTAGTGCACGTAGATTTTAGTGAGAATTATTGTTTAAAATATAATGAGGAGATACAATCTTTCCACTTTGGAGGAAGTAGAGAACAAGTTTCTTTACACACCGGAGTTCTTTATTACAAGGATAGTGACGCAGGTGTATTTCGGACCAAACCGTTTTGCACAATTAGTGATTGCTTAAAACATGACGCTAAAGCCATATGGGCACACTTATGCCCCATTTTAAAGATGGCGCAAACTGCAGTGCCTTATGAAATAGTACATTTTTTATCTGATTCACCATCCAGCCAATATAGGAATAAAACTATATTCTATATGATAACTAAATTAGAAGATATTAACCCAAATATACGTCGAGTGACATGGAATTATCAAGAGTCCGGTCACGGAAAAGGGGCCCCAGATGGTATAGGAGCAGTGGTTAAACGCACTGCTGATAATTTTGTCAAATATGGTGGAGATGTTGGTACTTATGAAGACTTCTGGGCTTTAGTTACTAAAAATATACCAAACGTATACTTTGATATGATAACTGAACGCGATATTGAAGATAAAATAATTCCGCCTAATATACCAGGCTTTAAAGGCACAATGAAAGTTCATCAAATAATATGGACTGCTGATAATAAAAAAACTATAACTTTGCGCAGTCTTAGTTGTTTTGAATGTCAAGATTGTTTTATCCCTTGCCAACACAATAAACATTTAGGTTATCTCAATTCAGATTACTACGGTGAAACAGAATGTGGTCAATCTCGTGATCAGTGTAGTGAAAACGAAGTCACTTGTTTCAAAGACAACCAATCCATATGTAGCATAGATACGTCTACAATTTTAAATAATTTAAATTTAGATGAATCAGACGTTTTAAAAAATTTTAAATCATTAGAGGGTCCTATCGATTTACAGCTCTCACCTATACCTAATACATCTACGTCTTCAACTGTAACCAGATCTCCTAAAATTAAGATTTTATCTGATGTCCGTATAAGTTGGGAAAACCGCAAATTTTATAAGATGGCAAAGAAAAATCTTGCCCCTAAAAAACTAGTGGAAGAAGTATTTATTTCTGAACACCAACGAGAATTCGAGACTTTTATTCAATCAAATGTCCCAGAAGAACAAGAGTTAGACAATTATGAAAAATCAGATAACAGTGACGAATTAAACATATTTTAGGATTCTGTGATTCGTGTCTAATGTTTGTGATTTTATATTTCTTGATTTTATTTTCCTACTACTGTATTTTTAAGAGAAATTTCAATAATCTTTGTATTGTATTTTGTTTTCGATAGAAGAATCGGTTAATTTTAAGATTTAATTTTTTGATTAGTTGTATTAATATTTTAGAAGAGGTTATTCTGTTTATTTGTTAGCTTTTAGAAGTATATTTTTTACGCTATTTCTGTGATTTTGTGTCTGAGACCAAAAATTTACTAGAATTTTATGACTAGAATGTTTGGTCAGTAAAAAGTAGAATTGTTCAATATTGATCCTTATACGAGTCAATGTAATGTTGTAAATTTGTTTGGCTACTCTTTGAGAGTCTATAGCCTTTAATTACGTACCTAATTAAGCACTGTGATTATTCTTCCTTCCACAAAATGTTTTTTTTTAAACTGAACTGAATTAAAAGTCTGATTAGAAATAAAAGATAATATGTTGATATTTTTTACGCTATTTCTGTGATTTTGTATCAAACCAAAAATTTTAGCTTCTCTTATTACTAGGTATTAGTTAATAGTAGAATTGTATTCAATATTGATCGTTATACAAGTCAGTCCCATGTTGTAAATTTGTTTGGTTACTGTTTGAGAGTCTATAGCCATTAATTACCTACCTAATTAAGTACTGTGATTATGCTTCCTTCCGTCTGATTAGAAATAAAAGATAATAATTATGTTGATTACTGTAAATCATTGTTTCATTTTTCTTTATAAAATTACTGTCCATTATGGTTCATTCCTATCCTAGCCCTTTTATTACCTTCCCGAGTTAGTCATTACCATCTCACTCTATTTCATTACAATCCATAGGGTTTTCATTACCATCCTGTTGTTTATTTTCAATTAGCCATATCTCAATGAGTAAATAATATAATAAAGTGCCTTCCACTTTTTATGAATGTGGCGATGATGTTAACTCGAATAAAAACAAAAAAAGTTAAATCTAACATTTTTTTTTTGATTCCGCTGATCGTCGCAATTTGCACGAAACGACGGAATCACCCAAATAATAGGTTACTAAATTACTTAACTTCTTTCAACATATTATCCCCATCTCAATTTGGGTTCAGGCAGGGTATATCAACCGAGGATGCAGTAACATCTCTTAGTACTCTTGTTGTAGATCAGTTAGATGTTGGCAAAAAATGTCTATCAGTCTTCATAGATTTAAAAAAAGCTTTTGACACCGTCTCTCTCCCCATCCTTGCGAAAAAACTTGAAAAAATTGGAATCAGAGGAACACAGCTCTCTATATTTAAAGACTATCTGTCTGATAGAAAACAAAAGGTTAAACTGGAACAGTACATCAGCGATGATATTGGCATAACATGTGGTGTACCACAAGGCAGCGTCTTGGGGCCTACCCTCTTCTTAATTTACATTAACGACCTCTGTAATATGAAGATCAAAAACGGCAAATTTTTTTCTTATGCAGACGATACTGCCATCGTTTTTTCTGGGTATTCTTGGGATTCCATTAAAACTGACGCTGAATATGGTATGTCTAGGGTTGCTAAATGGTTAAAGTATAACCTCCTTACGTTAAACACATCAAAAACAAATTACATTTGCTTTACTATCAATAACAGAACACAACCCAGTCAAGATTTTAGATTAAAAATACACGTATGTAACGAAAATGATAGTACAGCAAGAAATCAATGTGATTGCTCATTAATGGAAAAAGTGTCTTCTTTTAAATACCTAGGAGTTATACTAGATCAGAGACTATCATGGTACCCACAAGTTGAGCAGATTACCACAAGGATAAGGAAATTTATATGGATGTTTAAATCGCTACGCCATGTAGTCCCAAAAACGACGTCCAATAACCCCAACTACGAAAAAAACCTCCTAAATGAAATTTATGTTGTCTTAGTACAATCCATAATATTATATTGTATTCCCATATGGGGCGGGGCTCTCAAAACCCGGTTTTTAGAAGTAGAAAGGGCTCAAAGAGCTCTTATAAAAGTTATGTACTTCAAAAAACAACGTTTCCCCACTCTGAGTCTATATCAAGTGTCCAACCTACTTTCAGTTCGAAAATTATATATTGTATACACCATACTAAAAAAACATAAAACACTAACCTATGATCCTT
Organism: Spodoptera exigua; assembly: GCA_902829305.4. Lineage (NCBI taxonomy): Eukaryota > Metazoa > Arthropoda > Insecta > Lepidoptera > Noctuidae > Spodoptera > Spodoptera exigua. The sequence goes on along the minus strand of LR824619.2, from coordinate 11,574,339 downwards.
GCATAGAAACTAAACGTAGGAAAAACATAGTCGCAATTGTTCCTATAACAAAGACTGCTTTTGCTAGTATCCAATTTAAAAAACGATCAGCTTATCTTTACAATAAAGTTAATAAAATATTACAAATTTTTTCGAAGACCTGTCATGAGTGCAAATCAGTATTGATAATGTGGATAAAAACCCTAAATTATGAAGAAACTGAAAAAATATTGTTATACATGGAATAAACATGCATTGGTTACAGAAACACACACACACACACACACACACACACACACACACACACACACACACACACACTCTCACACACACACACACACACACACACACACACACACACACACACACACACACACACACACACACACACACACACACACACACACACACACACACACACACACACACACACGCACGCACACACAACACACACTCGCACACACACAACACACACTGAACACACACAACACACACTGAACACCTACTGATACTATAACCTACCCCAACTTCTTGGGGCTAGGGAATCTTACAGTACATCTTAGGCTAAAAATAAAAACTTACCTACTAAATATAATTAAAATACAAAACTTATGCTTACATGTCTTGCTATGCTGTCAATACGTTAAGGAAGAGCGGAGCCTCCTGACACAAGCATATTTACATGCTTAAAAGGAGACTCCAGCAACTAATTATAAGAAGAAGTTTTGTTAAAGAAAAATAAAGATTTTTGTATTTTTTTTGTATTTTTGTATTTCTAGTTTCTTAACTGAATGGCAAAAGTAGTCATCTGACAGCTGCCTTGTTTCTTATACCGATAAACTTAAGATTTATGGCATAAAGCGAAAGATATGTTACGGAAGTTCACTGACCTACTTAAGGGACATTTGTGTGTAACTTTTTTTTATGGCAAACGTGCACAAGGAGTACCTGATGGTAAGCAATTAGCGCCGTTCATGGACACCTACTACAACAGAGGAGTTACGAGTGCGTTGGTGACATTTTTGGGGGTTAGGGATTTGGAGATAAGTATATATAAGGATTGGGCCCCAGGTAACCTTACTCACATGGCGAAACACAACGCTGTGATTATTTCACGCTGATTTTTTGTGAGGCCGTGGTATCACTTCGGTCGTGCTAACCCATTCGTGCCGAAGCTTGGTTCCCCTTCACTTAACGTATCTAATATTATAGTCAAAGCTGCATGTTTATAATTGTTAAAGATATTGATTTATCTATTGGCCTTGCAAGCATATCTACACCAATTTTATACAGGTAGGTATATTTAGAAAATCAAAGTTATATGCTGGCAACGTATAATAGTAATGATCAAGCTTATAAGGACAACACAGACTATAACCAGATAAAGCTCCAAAATTAAAATGTCAATCCAAATGTACATAGCACGTCTTATATTATATACCTACTAAATTTATTTGGGTTATCACAACAATGTGACGTATTAAGACAATACACAAACCGTTTAACATCGTGTTTACTTAATACTAGTCATGACTGCATGAGAATTCCCTAAAGCACTAAGAACCGGCCAATCAGGGTCCAATTCTGTCATAATTCGAGTTCAAAGCAAGAGCCGCAACGAAATAAAGCGGGCTTCTGCGGGACCAAACCTAATTGATACGGTCAACCCCGCTCTTGGAGTATGAATATGTATGTAGAGCGGTTACGTTATTACTTGAGAGAGCAAAGGTTGTTGTACTTAATAAATGTAGGCCAAAGGTTTTGTTTTATGAGAATTTTATGTTTTTTAAACACCTAGTTTATAAAACAATGATTTTTAAAAAGTTTTTATTTATTTTAATCAGTGCTAAAACCAACAAATTATTTCAATGATGACGTATGAGTTACTAATAAATAACGAATATTTATCAATTTTTTTTAAATGTGTTAAAACACTAATCTTGCGAAGTACATTTCGTACCGGGACCTGAAAATAAATCAAAAATCTATGCACTTTATTGAAGTATCACGACCAAGAATATTAACCAAGTATTCTTACGGAGACTGTCAATTCTTACATTTCAAAAAACAATAAATCGAGCGGACAGAGTTGGCACGAATGACCGGGCTGAACCCAAGTGACACAAGAGCCATATATTAAAACTGGCGAAAAATAACGCTTGCGTGTCACCACGCCACGCCACGTCACGCTTGTGTTTCACCGTGTCAAAAAGGCTACTGGAGGCTCAACCTTGCCATTCTCAATTCCCTAATCTCCAAATCCTCAAATCCCCAATCCTCGAAACCCATAACCCTAAAATCAGCAAGACACAGTCACACTCGACACTCTTTGCAGGTGTCCATGGGCAATTCCAATTACTTACCAATAGGTAAGCTGTCTCTCGTCTCTATACAAAAAAATTTATACATTGTAACATTCCTACTCTATTGTATCGAAGTGTAACAGTCCAATTTCTCTTGTCACGTTTGATTCCGCACTCCCAAGTCTCGTCACGTTGTTTATGAGCCTATGTTAACGAATCTCACTTGCTTTGCGGCCAAACCAATTTTATTAGCTGATAATAAGAAAATACTGCTGAAACTTTCAGGGGAAATGTAATAGAATCTTGATAATAGTGTATTAGTTTTTATATTATTTGGTAAATAAATTGATATAAAGGAGGACTTAATATATAGCTTATTCGATTTTAAGAGGGCTTTTTTTGTCAGGGGAAAATCATCAAATGACTTTTTTCGCCCAGGGTAAAGCGAGAGAGAGTGTCAGACTCTTACTGACTAAAAACCCCCCGTTCCTTCTGCTCTGGGCCGAGGCTGCGGTGACTCATTGCGCTTAACCCGCAACTCCAGCTGAATAAGAGGGCTAAAAACAGACAATAGTAGGAAAAAGATTCCGACATGTATGGAGCGAGTGTATCAGACACTTACTGACTAAACACCACCGCAATCCTTTTCTGCTTCGGGGTTGTGGCGATGGTGCTATTACTCGCAACTCCGCAAACTAAATCATAGCTAAAAAAAATAAAAGAAAAGATTTGGTAATAGTAATATCCTACTAGCCCTGCTTATTTTATTTAGTACTCGCTTTCACCCGCTTTTCGGCTCCTTCAAATCGTAGCGTGATGTTTTGGCCTATAACTTTCCCCGATAAATGGACTTACAAACGCAAAAATAATAAAATTTTCAAATTTCAAATTTTTTTTTCATTTATTTACTTTTGTACATAAATATCTTATATTAAATTTTAATTAATCTAGGTATATAACATTACAGTTCCAAACTATGTCCCTAACTAAATTACGGAGAAAAATTGTTCCATTCGAACCAGTATTTCTAGAGATTATCGCGTTCAAACCAACTAACTATACAGCTTAATAATAGTAATAAAATATAGATTTTTGATGGAAAAAAGTCATTAAATGACTTATTCAACTCTAATTGAGGAAGAGTGAGTGTCAGACTCTTACTGACTATAAATCATAATCGGTTTATTTTCCAACTCCAAACCAGACCGCGGCTCACTATTGCAGTTGGCTCGATTACGACTTGTCAAATAAAAAATATATAACCGTCTGCCCGTTTTTAGACCTATTCCATTAACAAAAAATCTACATCTTCCATTTTTTTAAAAGTCACTCAATATTTAAATAATATCAATTATTTTGATAGGTACGTATAAATAGCAAAATTAATTTAATAATAACATTATAAATGTAGACATTATTCGTTAATTTATTCAGAAAGTGCGAACGTGCGGACGTGCCCGCTGTAACTGTGTTCTAATGATTAAATGTACTTACGTGAGTTTTGCGTCACTTTTGTAATGTTTTGGTTGAACGTTTATGTTAGTAGGTACCTATTTATATATATATATATATATATATATATATATATATATATATATATATATATATATATATATATATATATATATATATATATATATATATATTGTCCGCTCTACGGCAAATGTTGATCAGGCCGAAATATGCATTAAATGTTGATCCACCTTTAGAAGCTTGTAGCTTAGATAATTTTGATAATATCGTGCCAAACTACGAATATAAGCATTCCCCTCATAGCAACCCAGTGCCTAACTACGCCGCAAACACTCTAGCTCGTCACCAACTCACACGGCAATTGTTGATTTTGTAACCGCCATTTATTTTACACTTTGTGTGACATTGTTGATCAATATAAACGTTGGGAGATCAACAAATGCCGCGGAAAGTACACCGATGCTGCGGAGCGGCAACAATTGATATTTGAATCCATTTCCTACTTTTAGTATTTCAATAACCGATCAATGAATCGCAATCCTGATCTTTTTTTTCGGATTGGATTTTTAGTTTAGTATTGGATTTTTAGTTTAGTATTTGTATGAAAGTGACAGTTTTGCGTATTCTTTATCCAAACTCTAATTTTGAAAAATCGATTTTTGAACATTATTGATCGTAATTTTCGATCCTCAACTTTTGACCGATTGCACGCGTAAACTTGTTATAAGACGTGAAAATGGAATTATTTTCAAGTGATAGTGATAGTGATCTTGAAGTATTAGCTCAGCTATCGGATTGGGATAGTACCGACAGCGAACAAGAGAGTGCCGTGTCCTCAAAAACTTTTCGACGAATTAACTTCATGGCAAGTTTAACTGACGCAGAGTTCACATTCAGATTCAGAATGAATAAATATTCAGTTGAATCTGTTTTAAATGAAATAATGCCCTATATCAAAGTGAAATCAAGACGGTAAGTTGTTTGCTAACATTACTTCAATATATAAACATAACCTAAATTAGAAACGGATACCTAACTAACTATAGTACTTATTTATCATTTTCAGAAATAATGGTATACCACCATTGCATCAACTTTTATTGGCATTTCGATTTTATGCATTGGGGACAATGCTTAATTCAGTGGCCGACTTTGCTGGAGTGTCCTTATCGTCAGCTTGTAGGATAGTGGCAGACATATCTGCTGCTATCGCTAGATTGTATAACAAATACATTTGTTTACATTCTAGAACTACAGATAAATTTTATAATATAGCTCAATTCTCAAGAGTATGTGGTGCTATTGACTGTACACATGTACACATTCAGTCTCCATGTAAGTATCCAACTCTAGATTTGTTATTAATTAAGAATTGGCAATTTGCTTAAGTAGGTTTTTAATTATTTAGAAAGTTTTCATACATTTGCAACATAAATGAAATGTGTACATGTTGAGAAAAGCTATACTAGTTTCGAACCACAGAGGGGTTCTTCCTCATGAGCAGCGTGCGCGGACGCGGCGACGTCGCGCAGCCTACAGAGTAGGCTGCGCGACACTAGTAGAGCTTTTCTCAACATGTACACGTGAGTAACCCGCGAATTTTAGTTAATTTAGTATGTCTCACGATAGTTATTATAAAAACATAAATGAAATGAGTATGTTGTATTTCAGGTTCAACAATAGGAGAGGAATTTAGAAATAGGAAAGGATACTTTTCTATAAATGTCCAAGCCGTTTGTAATGCTACTATTTTTAATAATTCAGTATTAAGAGGTAATATTGGGTTTATTGTCTCTTCTAATATCATAAAAATAATATGGTGTTCTGATGTATTTACCTATTATTACAGCCCAGTGTGAAGATGGTATTTTTAGAAATCGTTGGTTACTTGGGGACAGTGCCTATCCAAACAGGCCTTACTTGCTCACACCTTTGCTAAATCCATCAACTAGCCAGGAAATAAGATACAATGAGGCACACATAAAAACTAGAAACACAATTGAAAGGTAAAATCACCATTAAAGCTTTCACTATAGGTACTACAATATAAGATTAAGTACTAATTCATGAGACCATTTATTTATTTTTATTTTATTAACCTAATCCATTAAAAAGTGTACTTGTTTGTTCAGGACATTTGGAGTCTGGAAACGTCGCTTCCCAGTCATATCATTGACCATGCGGTTGTCATTACACAACATACAAACCGTTATAATAGCTACAGCTGTTCTTCACAACATCTGCAGAAATTATAATATTGAAGAAGTACCCCCAGAAGTAGAAATGCCAGAAGAAAGTGAAATTTCTGTGACATCAGAAAATTCGGACAGTATTCATAATGATATCAGACATAGACAAGGATTAATTTTAAATTATTTTTAATACTTATTACCTATTTATTTTGCAAACATTTTTTTTGTCTGTCTTGAGATAATTTGTACATTGCTTTAATTAGATTTTTATTATTACCACTCCATCTTTATTCTTAAGTATACTTACTATTAGTTTCAAATGAATAAACAATGATAATTTCAGGAAATAAAATATTCCATATTTAACATTTCAAAATTGTTTAATTAGTGATTTATTATAAAATATAGGACATTACAAACTTATTGACAAATTAATACTAGTTTTACATACAAAAATATTACTCTAGAAATCCTCTCCCTTCAGCTTCCTTATCTCTAACTTAATTTTTCATTTTCTAACTTACTCTCTAACCATTTTTTCTTAACACTATAATATTCAGCTAATGCAATATTTCGAGCTTGAGACCCATTATCTGGCTTCAGGAGTTTCCGTTTAATACAACCTGTAAAACAAAAAAAAAAGCTATTAAAGTTTTATTGAGTAACAAACATAAAGTTTTACATATTATGTACTAGCTGCCCCCTGCGGTTTCCACCACTTCTCTGCTCCCGTAGGACATAGCGTGATGTTATGTAGCATATGTGTTATTCTGATGTACATATACGCCTATATTACTATAAAGTTGCATCAAAATCCATTCAGTAGTTTTAGCGTGAAAGAATAACAAACATCCACACATACAATTTTTTTTAACAAATTAGTAGGATATTACCACTAGCTCTAAAATTCCTTTTTTCCTTTGGTACCACTGGAGTACTAATATTGTTCTGCACCGTCACCAACTCATCTCCAATTGACTGGCACTTCACTGCCCATGGACACTGCTGTATAAGAATTGTTGATAGGCAATGGACTATCAATCAATAGCATTGGAGACATGCTATTATCAACCGGCACAATAAAGGTCTCTACACTCCCGTCACCGTCACCATCACCAATCATTTGGGGCTCAGCATCACCACCAAACCTCTCTGTGAGACCCTCTCCAGTGCTGCCCAGTAATGCTGCCACCCTATCCAGTACGTCATCAGGAGGAAAGTACCCTGGTGGCCCACCTCCAGTCTGGAACATAATATGACATAATTCAACACGTTAATTATGAATACAACATAAACATACAATCATGTCAATTTTAAACTTAATTATTTACCTTGATCCGTTCCATTCGTATTAAAGTACTGCGTTTTCGTGAGTTCTTCTTTAAGTTTTCCCATTTAAGACGCAGTTGTTGTGGTGTACGGCGACAGGTACCAATGTTTGCGTTGAAAACACCGGCAATCCGTGTCCATTCTTCGACCTTTATTTTATTGCTTGTGGCGTTTGTTTTTTTATTATTTATAATCTTGCTCCCCTCAATTAAGGAGAGCAGTCCTTTCGTCTCTTCCTTCGAAAGAGGTTTGGTTTTATTCTACAAACAAATAAATTAAAGCTTAGTAAGTTTTGTACAAAGTGGCGCGAAATACCGCGTCCCCACGCATTTATCTTTTACAGCAAAAATAATACATTTGTGGACGTGAATGTTTACTACTCGATAAATTAAATCATAATTATACTATTTACTTACAGTATCTGGCTCCATTTTTCACTTTCTTCTTTCCAAGAAACAAACTACAATCAACAACTTGAGGTTTTATGTTATGTATAATTTATAACATAAACTAATGGTTAGGTTAGGTTTCTTAGCGATTTTCTAAACGCCATTAAAAATATATCAAATTTCTGGAAACGACCGAACATAGGGTCCACTTTCACTTTCGACAGACCGGACATAGGACGGGCACTCTCTTGTTTTCATCATCGCGTATAGATTGCAAAGCGAAGTGGCAACAGTTCATAACAAAACCAACCAATCGTGGCAAAGGTGACCTCTGATTGGTCCATTTGAATCAGATCAACAATTGATGGAGCGGATTTGTATAAAAAATGCAATGAATAGTTCTTATTTGTGCCGCTAGAGAGTTAGCAATTGTTGATCATAGTGGAGCCACATTTGTATGCCGAATCATACATTAGATCAACAAAAACTGTTTTGATCAACAATTGCTAACTGATCAACAATTAACTGATGCTACAACCCGTCTGATCAACATTTGCCGAATGGATACATCTATATATGTATATATATATATATATATATATATATATATAAGTGTGTTTCAAATTACCTTCGTTTGTAGAACTAATTGAAATAAAAGTATCCACTGATTTGCTGACTATTGAGAAGCAAAATCATCTCATCATCATCGGCTTAAAAGCAAAGGACTCTTTACAAACAGAGATTTTTTGAGCAATAATCACTTTTTCTGCTCAATGTCGATTGGCTATTTCAAGCATATAATTTGGAAATACAATTCCTCACGATGTTTTTTTTTCTTCGCCGTTTGTCAATGTTGTTTAAATAAACTTAGAAAACACATATAACTAGAAAGAAGTTACATTGTGGTACTTGTTAGCACCCTCATGTGTGAGATTTGGGACCCGTAAACTTTAGGCCACTATAAATAAATACAAAAAGAAATAGCGAAGAAAAACATTAAAATATTACTAGGACGATGAAAATGGTCTAACACCAAACCGAAACACATGAAACAAAAGATAATCGAAATTATAATTTTAGAAGGATGATATTTTTATTTCTCTTATAATAATTTATAAAAAAGAAAAGAACCGATATTGGATATTGTATGTAGGTATTTTTATACTTTCTTTTTCGACTATGTCCTTAATGCATGCACAGATTTCCGACTTCTTTTACGAACGCACAGCTTTGTGTGTCCAGAAAATATGAATATTGAAAATAGAACACAGACAGTGGACTACCTACAATATTAATTCGACTTCCCACGTGAACAGAATGTAAGCCCACGCGAGACGATTCAAGAGCCGAACCGTTAGTTTTGGTAAAATAAATAATACATAGGTCCAGTAACTAAATATAGAACAAAGGATAAAGGTAGAATATACCTACGGTTATTTATTTTTGGCATTCTTTCCATAAACATACCTAGTCAACATTATTCATCTAAGTCTCAACTCGGTTTCGGTCGATCTATAGTGACCACTTCCATGCCTTCGTCATTAAAACTATTTCCTTAACTAAAGATTCAAAGCCAAGACTCATTTTTAACCTCCGACTGAAAAAGAAGGGTGTTATAAGTTTGACGTGTCTGTCTTTCTTTCTGTCTGTCTGTCTGTGGCATCATAGCTCCTAAACGAATGAACCGATTTCAATTTAGTTTTTTTTTTGTATTACATGTGTTTTACGGGCAAGTGTTCTTAGACATGTTTGATGAAAATCGATTGAGCATTTTAAAAGTTATTGGGAGTTAAAGTGGGGAAGAGTTATCTTATGTCTATAAATATGGTCCAGTGGGGTCTCAAATGAAAGTGCATTACGTGTACATTACAAAATTTTTACTTTTTAAAGGTAGCTTATGTTTTTTGTGTGTGTGTTTCTTTCTTTTACGTAATATGGCGGTAAATGAGTAGACGTATTACTTAATGGTAAGCAATCAGAGCCACCCATTGACAGCCGAAACATCAGAGGAGTTACAAGTGCGTTGCCAACCTTTTGGGAATTAAGAGAATTGGAAGGTATGGGGGAGGGAAGGTCAGCTTACACGGTGTTACAAATCGGCCTCCTCATTGCAAAGAATTACTCTATCACACACTTAAACAGCTAACCTAACCTAAACTACTGATTCTAACAAAGCATTTCTGTGGTTATTCTAGCCTAACATTCAGCAATATTATACCCACTATCTTACTGTCATTTATAAATGATCCCATTTCTCTACCTAATAGAAATATTAGCATTGTGTTGAGAAAGCCAAAATAACTTATTATTATTGATTATTTACGACTGGAGTCAATTTAGACAAGCTAAAGATATAACTATAATATATGTGTATAAGGAGCCTGTTTCTCATGCATGAGGGTTTGGGTTTGAAACCTGGCAAGTACCAATGTGATTTTTTCCGGGTTATATGTGCTTTCTATGATTATTTAGACACCACAGACATACGGTGAACCGCTCCGGAAGTGACCGAGGTAGATTTGAGGGTGGCGGTGCGCCGGCTGAGCGGCAAGAACACCGCCCCAGGACCTGACGGGCTGCATGCCAAGGTTTGGGTCCTGGCCTCGGAGGCTCTCAGGCCTCGACTAATTGGTCTTTTCAGCGCATGCTTGGAGAGGGGCCAGTTTCCGCTGTCGTGGAAGACGGGTAAACTGGTCCTCGTGAAGAAGCCGGGGCGTCCTGCGGACTCTCCGTCCGCGTACCGGCCCATTGTGCTGCTCGACGAGGTGGGAAAACTGTTCGAGAGGATTATATCAGACCGCCTCGTCGGGCACCTGTCTAGAAGGGGGCCGGATTTAGCGGACGGCCAGTTCGGCTTCCGCAGAGGGCGCTCCACGGTAGACGCCATCATGCGCGTGAGGGACCTCACGACGGGGACTGCGTTGGCCAGGGGGCGAGTCGTCGTGGCGGTGTCTCTGGACATCGCCAACGCCTTCAATTCGTTGCCCTGGAGCTGCATTCTGGAGGCACTCCGGTACCACCGGGTGCCTGCCTATCTCCGTCGTGTAGTCGAGGCTTACTTGACGGACAGATGTGTCATCTACCCCGGTCACCGGGGCGTGTGGAATCGGCGAGAGGTGTCGCGCGGTGTTCCACAGGGATCGGTCCTGGGACCTCTCCTGTGGAACATCGGGTACGATTGGGTGCTACGCACCGACCTCCCGAGCGGCGTCAGCATTGTCTGCTATGCTGACGACACGCTGTTGCTGGCGAATGGGAGGTCACATCAGGCGGCGGCCGACCTGATGTCGCAAGCGGTCGCGACAGTCGTTGCAAGGATCCGGCAGTTGGGACTCGAGGTGGCGCTTCACAAATCCGAGGCTATGTGTTTTTATGGCCGTCGGAACGCGCCACCTCCAGATGGGTCCCAAATAATGGCAGGAGGAGTTACCATCGGCGTCGAGTCGGCGATGAAGTACCTGGGTCTCGTCCTCGACAGCCGATGGAACTTCACGGAGCATTTTCGTCGTTTGGCTCCTAAGTTGGAACGGTCTGGGGCCGCGCTCAAGCGGCTCCTTCCCAACCTCGGGGGGCCAAACGCCTCCTGCCGGAGGTTGTACATGGGGATTGTGCGATCCATGGCCCTCTACGGTGCCCCTGTGTGGGCGCCGGATTTGAAGCGGCGGCCGGCTCGTATGCTGGTCGCGTCCCAGAGGGTCATGGCTATCCGAATAATCCGCGGATATCGCACGATCTCCGGGGAGGCGGCGAACCTCCTTGCCGGATCACCGCCATGGGATCTGGAAGCGAAGGCGCTCGCGCGTGTTAGATTTTGAAAGTCATAGAGTTTGAAATAAACAAATGTAAGCATATAATATGCCATTTTATTTTATCTCAAACTAATATTATAAATGCGAAAGTAACGATTGATAAGAAATGAAATGTATATAGTAAATGCTTCTAAATTATCGGTGACTGCGGTAGATACATATTAATAAAAATAAGGAACAACCGTTTCAACATATATTATTTTTATTTATATAGGGCGGTAAATGATAATTAAAGTACATTATTTCATAATCTTATTTTATAAATCAAGGCAAAAATATTAACACAATAATATTTAACATTTCTTACTTCAATTCTAAATTAAGTACAATTATACACAATTTAATACATTATAACAGTTACACAAAATATGGGAAGATATGTAATATATAATAACAGTCATAATTACAACAATAATAAAATTATTAGAATAAATAGCTTACTCAACTCGCTAGATCCTCACAGCTCCGCAGCTCACGATCGAATGTGTGATATTCGACCGACGTGCTGTATTTATACCGAACGGCCAACGGTCGTTTGGCAGTTATTCAATTCAAATATTTTTGAGGTAAACAATTTGAATATTAAATTCACTAAAACATTAAAAACTATTATCTAATGTAAGTAATAACATTTTATAGCCTATTTACTTAAAAATAAACAACAAATTGTGATCAAAAACCATTAGTTGGCAATAATTAAATAACCTAACCTATCACGCGCGTCTACAGTTTGCGCGCAGACGCGCGTCGCCGGGGCGAGGATCCTCTGCCGCGCCAAATTAGTGCGTGGCGGAATGAGCTCCGGCGAGATCTCATGGCTGAGTGGAAGCAGCGACTGTCGCAACCGAGGGCCGGGCACGCTACTATAGCAGCGATAAGACCCCTCTTTGAGGAGTGGCTTGAGAGACGCCACGGCGTCCTCACCTTCCGCCTGACGCAGGTGCTTACCGGGCACGGCAGCTTTGGTAGGTTCCTGTTTCGGATCCAGCGGGAGGAAACGCCCGAGTGTCGTCATTGTGAGGATCACCTGGAGGACACGGTGGAGCATACAGTGGCGGAGTGCCCTGCTTGGGCTGAGCACCGCCGTGTTCTCAGGGAAGTGATCGGCGGCGGCGACCTCTCGCGCCCGGCCTTAATCGAGGCCATGGTGCAGCGTGAGAGGAACTGGGAAGCTATCTCCTCCTTCTGCGAAGCAGTTATGCTCGCAAAGGAGGAGGCGGAGCGCGTGAGGGAACTATCCTCCTCGCGCCCCAGCCGCCGCAGAAGGCGACATTCCGGACGTCGGGGATCGAGAGATGATCTCCGGCCACCGTAAGCGCGGGTCTGCGGACGGCGAGTAAGGGTAGCTCGCCGCCCGACCAGAACCGGACCCGAGCGTACGGCGCGTAGCGTTCCGCGCGCGCCTCAAAGAGCCAATAGACCACCACAGTCGGGGCCCTAAAGGGCTGATGTTTAGCCGGGGCTGCGGGGTAAGCGCAATGAGGCACCGCGACCTCGGCCCAGAGCAGGAGAAGGAACGGGGGGGTTTTTAGTCAGTAAGAGTCTGACACTCTCTCTCGCCTTACCCTGGGCGGGAGAAGTCATTGGATGATTTTCCACTGACAAAAAAAAAAAAAAAAAAAGACATACGGTGAAGGTAAACATCGTGAGAAAACCTGGACTTATAATTTCTTATTATAAGTTTGAAATCGCCAACCTGCATTGAGCAAGCGTGGTGATTAATGCTCTTACCTTCTCCGTACGAGAAGAGTCCTTTGCTCAGCAGTGGGCACTTATAGGCTGATGATGATGATATGTACATTAGGTATATAAGGTATAGCGAAAAGCATGGTCCTAGTATGGTTAAATAAAAAACCCTAAATGTTCTATATTCATGTTATTATTATTACAGGCTGACCAAAGAGAATACTATCAGGATACTTTAGCATCATTAGATACAGACTACTTATGGCAGTCATATAAAAAACTATTATTAAGCGATAGGCCTGTTTCCGCTTTACTTGAGTGTCATTCCCTCATTTTCAAGATATTTTTTTCATTATTTTAGTTTTATATTTTTTTATTTTCCTTCTATTTTATGTAAACAACATTATCAGAAATGTAATGTTGTTTTTTTAACGACTTGAGAGAAAGTTGCCTTAATGTTGAAGATCCAGTTTTATGTTAAAGCATTAGGACAGCAGTGACCTAAATTATAAATGACTTCTCACGGGATATACTTACCCTTCATTTGCCTACAAAAACTAGGGAAAACAAAAACAAATGTACTGTAAAGCTTTTATATGTTGACCGACTGAACTAGACGAAAAAAAGACCATTAGAAAGGCAGTCACACGAGTTTCCCGCTCAATTACATCTTGTCAAGACGGCAGCCATCTTGTTAGTCGTTTCCATGGTAACGGATGTACGCAGACGTCCATTGGCCGCCATACGTCTCATTTATTAACATCCAAATGTATGCCATTAGCCATCCTTGGTATTGATTACCGAAATGAATGAACAAAAATGGTTGTGAAAAGCCTTAACTGCACAGAAATAACAATTATATGGACGAAAGTAATGGGATTTTCTTCTATAAGCCGTCTACTTAGAGAAAATGTAGTCAGAAATTTGGTCGTGAGCCAAAGACAATAAGATTTACTGTACAAATATTAATAAAAACACGTACTTAATACTATTAACATTGTAGAAGAAAAAAAATTAAAGATTGTTGTACAAATATATAAAACATTTGCTTTGACGGTCCTATATTTCTCTTTGAAGTTCAAATGATAATAGTTTCTATAATTAAAAAACAAATGACTTCCTTATAGATCCATATCAAATAACATCAGCTGACGTTAATAGAGGCGCTGAAAATAGTACAACTATTAATTTAAAATGATAGTCGTGTGAGTAACGACATCTAGGTACTATAAAATAGAAATTATATTCGCTGCAGTAAAGTTCTAGAGATGGCTTTCTGGACTATTGTTGGTATCGTTATTTATTACCTCGCCTTCCTGGGCTATAAAATATAGAATGTGTTATTGCTCTGCAAGGACTACATGCATAATCCATATTTTGGTTTTATAATTCATTTATGTTATTATTATAGCTTATTATTTATCCAAACTAATACTGTCTGTTTTTTTCTTAAGAGCCTAAACTGCTGAACATATTTGTGTGTTTTTTTTTTTGTTTCGAACAGATATAGTTTGGCACTCGAGAAAGGATATTTTTTAAACTAAAAATCTGCAGTAAGTCACTATTCCACGCGAAGAAAGTCGCGGGCAAAAGCTAGTTTAGATATAAATTAGGTACAAGGACATTTTTTTCACTTAAATACTTTAACAAGTAAAATGAACCCGACAAAGTCAGTTATTTTCGAGTTGGTGTTCAGGTTCATTGTGTCGCGTTTATCATACGTTTTACACATGGATAAGTGGTAGCAATCTCCGAGTTAAAAATGAATTTGGCGATAGGTTAGGCAAAGTACTGTATTGATGTTCAATTATTTTTAGTGTTTCACTAAACACACATAATTCAAAGGTTACAATAGACAATAAAAAATGTTAAATTAAAGGTATTACAGATTCTTTTTTGGTATATAATTAAAACAATAGGTATATAATTATTTAATGCATACGTGAGTACATTATTTTAATTTATAAAAATGTTTTCCATATAGTTGGTATTTTCGGAATACCTATAGTAGCCGCAAATATGCTACAACATATAAAAAATGGGTGAATTGAGAATATCCAATTTTTGAAATTCTTACGTTAAAAATTGTCAAATCCAATTTAAAATATTTCACTTTTTTTATGGAATAGGTGGCAAACGAGCAGACGGATCACCTGATGGTAAGCGATCGGCGCCGCCCATGGACATCCGCAACACCAGAGGAGTCACAGGTGCGTTGCCGGGCCTTTTAAGAAGGAATATGCTCGTTTCTTGAAGGTTTGATGGTCGTATCGGTTCGGAAATACCGCCGCCGGAAGATCATTCCAAAGTTTTGCTGTGCGGGGCAGAAAGTTACGGGTGAATCGCACAGTTGTTGACTGCCAACCATCTATGTGATGGGGATGAAAAATTTTTCGCGTGGAACGATGGCGAAAAGATGCGTTGTGGATCAAACCAAACAATTCCTCAGAACACTCCCCGTGATAGATGCGATAGAGAATACATAGCGAGGCTACATCCCTACGCAGTGCCAAAGAGTCCAGCCGGTCCGAGACAACAGGGCAGTCGACAATTCGGACAGCTCGTCGTTGAATGCGGTCCAGAGGGAGAAGTTGGTACTGGGGTGCCCCCGCCCAAAGATGAGAACAGTATTCCATATGGGGCCAAACTTGCGACTTCTAAAAGCATTTAACGTTAATATACCATCTGCAACGAATGCCAATTCGAATAGATTTAATTAAAAATCAATTGCGACCAAACTTTTTAAATGAACACGAATTCGTTGGGAATTTAAAGTTTGCAATTAGTTTTGCACGTCATACTCCTACGCAATATCGCAGTCGACTGAGTATCTCAAGTAAAAGTAGGTACTTACTTTGATTGAAATTTTCAACTACCTTCCTTTTTGCATCGCTGGATTAATTGAGTCAGTGTAACTTCATTGCTTATTGTGCTGTTAAGGGAATATTTATGTAAGTTCAAATTGTGTGCATTATAGAATAATAACAGTGCCATTTTTTTTAATAGCAACCATTTTTGAATCTTATGATGAACGAATAGAATTTTAAAATATGTACAAAAAATAATACTGGCAACATATTTTATTTTAAAACCAATATTCGTCAACCAAGAAGGTAGATTATTACTCTATTTCTGTAATACTAAGAAACTATAGAGAACAACTAAAACAGTGCTAAATTTAAGTATAGAATAAAAACAATAATTATTATCGTCTATTTTTACGTCGGTTATATCATTTTACGATAAAAAAGAACAATAAGCTCTATATAAATCACGGAAAACCCGTTCCATTCTACCAAACAAAATGGAAGCGACACAAAAGATACATTTGAAACCGACAGGTTAACGTTTGTGTGTCTATATCTACAGAATAGGAGCTGAACTCAAGTGTTTCCAGGTAAACATACAATAGATACATGGAAAATTGAGGATACTATTGCTAGGTTTGTACTTGATAAATCTATACTAATACTAATATTATAAAGAGGTTTTGTAGGTTTAAAATTTGTAGGTTTGTATGAAGAGGGTAATCATTGGAAACGCCGCACCGGTCGGATTGCCAAAATTCTTTCACTGATAGATAGCTACAATGTTTCTGAGTGATATAGGATACACATCACGCTACAATCAAATGGAGTCGAGCAGCAGGGGAAACCGCAGAAAGTAGCTAGAGTGGATATAAATTAATAGCACGATAGACTTTTTTAATGTGATAAATTATTATCTGATGGTAAGCAATCAACGCTTTCCATGGCCACTCGCAGCAACGGAGGAGGCACGAGTGCGTTGCCGACTTTTTAAGGATTTTGGCAAATAAAAATTTGATAATTGGCAAAAACTTGTATTGGCCAATTATCACATTTTTAATTTAAGCTGGGACTTAAAATATAGTTACGGATTTATGGGATGTTTTTTTTTTATAAGCAGATACATTATTTTAACAGATTCGTATAAAAATTTGAATCAAATTATGAGAAGACATTCGTTCACATTTCATTTTCATCTCATAATATGTAATTTAAATGCCATGAAATAACCTCTTTAAGTACTTAAATCAAGTTATTAAAAATGTTTATAAAGATACAGTTTTATTTATTATTCGAATTTAACGGAAAACGTGTTTAGTTTTCTGAGTGTTCCGTTATGAAAATTATTTACTTAATTTCTATTTCGATGTACCTAAACTTCAAAGATTTTCGTTTGTTTTTGACAAGTGATGGTTACCAAATTTCCGCCAGATATTTAAATGCAAAAGATTAAAACAAATAAGTGGATACCTATCTAATGTTTAAATTTAATAAACTTCTTCATTTGATAATGTTTTGGATGTTTATATATTATTATTATTACTTTATTATATGGCATGACTTATCGGTCGAACAATGAGCAGACGTATTACCTGAAGGTAAGCAGCCAACGCCGCCCATGGACAAACGCAACCCCAGAGGAGTTACGAGTGCGTTGCCAACTTTCAGGAATTAGGGATTTGGAGATTTAGGGATTGGGTAGGGGAAGGATGGGCTTTCAGTAACCTCACTCACACGGCGAAACACAATGCTTCGGATGTTTCACGCCGGTTTTCTGTGAGGCCATGGTATCACTGTGGTCGGGTCGATCCATTCTTGCTGAAGCATGGTTCTTTCACACTTAAAATATTATTAGTAATAATTATAATATATCATGATTTACAAGGATTAGGACTCCGGTAACCTCACCTCACGGTGCTTACTATCAGGTAATCCATCAGCTCATTTATCCAATAAAAAAACGAAACAAAGGAACATGAAAGTCGACTTCGAACGAATGGTTTCCATCGTAACATAGGAATTCTTTGCTAGGTAGGTAAATTTATAAATAGTACAGCTAACAATAACTGCAATAAATCATATCGTAACATTAAAACTATGCCGTTAAACTCGTATGTTTATGCGAACGACGGATATTTGTTGAAAAAATTTTGTATTTGCTTTTTTTACTTACAGTGAGGATGGACAACCGAAGGAGTTTTGAATATTAATTTTTTTTACGTTTATATTTTCTTTACATGGAATTTTCCATTGCAATTTTATTATTATTAACATTTGGAACCGTCAACATTATTATAAACAGTTCATCGTAGTCAAAAAAGATTTTTTAGAAAACTGTTTTTTTTTTAGGAAACTTACGATTTTTTTTGTATCATGGCTGCATTAACAAACATGAAATTTCACTTAAATATCATACCCTTACCCGGAACAACAATTTGTGGATTACACAAAGAGTTTTTCCGTGCGGGAATCAAATTAGTTTCTTTCTAGTTGCTCAGCCACCGCGTCAACCGTGCAGTCTACCAATTATAATATAAAATCTAAAAAATAAAAATAAAAATTTCAGTCAGTCAATTTATATAAAAAAAAATTATGTCCGTAAATACCAAAAAGAGTAAAAAAGTTTAATTTAAATACTAGTACCAAATGTGAAAAACACTTTTATTTCGCTGACTCTACACACACATAAAAATAACAGTAATAGTAATTACCAACACAAAATATGAGCAGTGTCAGCGTAACTCATTTTTACAGCAAACATTTATTTTATTCTGTTTGCTTTGCTTCGTTAATGAAAAATATTTGCATACATTTGAAAACTAGATGCTTGTTTCAGTAATATTAATATTATATTTAGAAGTAATTGACAATTGACTTTTAGCATCGCTGGATTAATTGAGTCAGTGTGACTTCATTGCTTATTGTGCTGTTAAGGGAATATTTATGTAAGTTCAAATATTGTGCATCATAGAAAAAAATTTGTACATTTTTTTGAACAGCAAACATATTTGAATTTTATGGTGAACGAATAGAATTTTAAAAAATGACAAAAAATAATACTGGCAACATATTTTATTTTAAAACCAATATTCGTCAACCAAGAATGTAGATTATTACTGTATTTATATAATAATAAGGAACTACAGAGAACAACTAAAACAGTTCTAAATTTAAATATAGACTAAAAACAATAATAATAATCGCTTATTTTTATATCATTTTACGATAAAAAAAGTACAATAAGCTCTATATAAATCACGGAAAACCCGTTCCATTCTACCAAACAAAATGGAAGCGACACAAAAGATACATTTGAAACCGACAGGTTAACGTTTGTGTGTCTATATCTACAGAATAGGAGCTGAACTCAAGTGTTTCCAGGTAAACATACAATAGATACATGGAAAATTGAGGATACTATTGCTAGGTTTGTACTTGATAAATCTATACTAATAATACTAATATTATAAAGACGTTTTGTAGGTTTAAAATTTGTAGGTTTGTATGAAGAGGGTAATCATTGGAACCGCCGCACCGGTCGGATTGCCAAAATTCTTTCACTGATAGATATATAGCTACAATGTTTCTGAGTGATATAGGATACACATCACGCTACAATCAAATGGAGTCGAGCAGCAGGGGAAACCGCAGAAAGTAGCTAGAGTGGCTATAAATTAATAGCACGATAGACTTTTTTATGTGAAAGATTATTATCTGATGGTAAGCAATCAGCGCTTTCCATGGCCACTCGCAGCAACGGAGGAGGTACGAGTGCGTTGCCGACCTTTTGGGGATTATGGCAAATAAAAATGTGTTAATTGGCAAAAATTATATTGGCAAATTATCACATTTTTAATTTAAGCTGGGACTTAAAATACAGTTACGGATTTATGGGATGTTTTTTTTTATAAGCAGATACATAATTTTAATAAATTCGTATAAAAAAATTGAATCAAATTATGAGAAGACATCTAAATTAACTAAAAAATGCCGGTTACTCACGTGTGTATATTGAGAAAAGCTCTACTAGTTTCGAACCACAGAGGGGTTGACATCTGTTTACTTTTCATTTTCATCTCATATGTAATTTAAATGCTATGAAATAACCTATTTCCTATGTAGGTACTTAAATCAAGTTATTAAAAATGTTTATAAAGAAACAGTTTTATTTATTATTCGAAGTGTTCTCTTATGAAAATTATTTACTTAATTTCTATTTCGATGTACCTAAACTTCAAAGATTTTCATTTGTTTTTGACAAGTGATGGTTACCAAATTTCCGCCAGATATTTTATGCAATAGGTTAGAATAAATAAGTGGATACATATCTAATGTTTAAATTTAATAAACTTCTTCATTTGATAATGTTTTGGTTGTTTTTTTTATGTAATATTTCGGCAAACGAGCAGACGGATTACCAGATGGTAAGCAATCGGTGCCGCCCATGGACACCCCGCAACGGAGGAGTTACGAGTGCGTTGCCGACCTTTTAGGGATTAGGGATTGGGGGAGGGGAAGAATTATGGCATCCGGTAAACTCATTGACACAGCAAAACACAACGCCGATTTTCTGTGAGGCCATGGTATCACTGTGGTCGAGCCGATCCGAATCTTGCTGAAGCATAGCTCTTCCACACTTAAGATATTATTAGTAATAATTATAATATATCATGTTTTAGAAGGATTAGGATTCCAGTAACCTCACCTCACGGTGCTTACTATCAGGTAATCCATCAGCTCATTCATCCAATAAAAAAACGAAACAAAGGAACATGAAAGTCGACTTCGAACGAATGGTTTCCATCATAACATAGGAATTCTTTGCTAGGTAGGTAAATTTATAAATAGTACAGCTAACAATAACTGCAATAAATCATATCGTAACATTAAAACTATGCCGTTAAACTCGTATGTTTATGCGAACGACGGATATTTGTTGAAAAAATTTTGTATTTGCTTTTTTTACCTACAGTGAGGATGGACAACCGAAGGAGTTTTGTATATTAATGTTTTTTACGTTTATGGAATTTTCCATTGCAATTTTATTATTATTAACATTTGGAACTGTCAACATTATTATAAACAGTTCATCGTAGTCAAAAAAGTTTTTTTTTAGAAAACGTAGCCTTTCGATTTTTTTTTGTATCATAGGTGCATTAAGAAACATACATATCACACCCTGACCCGGAGCAACGATTTGTGGATTCATTTTTTTCATTCATACACAAAGAGTTTTTCAGTGCGGGACTCAAATTAGTTTTTTTCTAGTTGCTCAGCCACCACGTCAACCGTGCAGTCTACCAATTATAATACAAAATCTAAAAAATAATAATAAAACATTCAGTCAGTCAATTTATAAAAAAAAATATATACGCAAACACCAAAAAGAGTAAAAAAGTTTGATTTAGGTTAGTAAGAACGTTATACGCCATGTTTTTGTGACGTCACTAGTAATTCTTCAATTAAATCAGAAATTGAATATATTAAACAAAGTCCGTCAAAAGAGTTAAGTGGTCAATATAAAAAATACTAATACCAAGTGTGAAAAAAATCATTTTTATTTCGCTGACTCTACACACAGACATAAAAATAACAGTAATAATAATTACCAACAGAAAATATGAGCAGTGTCAGCGTAACTCATTTTTACAGCAAACATTTATTTTATTCTGTTTGCTTTGCTTCGTTAATGAAAAATATTTGCATACATTTGAAAACTAGATCCTTGTTTCAGTAATATTAATATTATATTTAGAAGTAATTGCCAATTGACAGTAAAGGAAAATATCTCGAGGAAACCTAGACTTATTATCTGATTATAAGGTTGAAATCACCAATACGTCTTGAGCTATTTGTTCAAAAGTGTTGAAGAGATAATTCTTGTCATAATGCGATTGAGAAAGTATATTTTGTTCTTACTGTGTATGTATTGTATACCTGCTACTTTATTTTGTGTTTTGGCACCGAGTTGTCGCTTCTGACATACCGCTGTTAAACCCTCGACGGTTTGTGCTGGTATGTATATACAAGTTAATATGATTAAAAAAAAAGCAAGCACTGTGAGAAAGATTAATGCTGTCACCTTATCCGTATGAAAAGAGATTTGCTCAGCGGCCGATGATAAATATGATAAGTATGAACGCTTGTGCAGGTGTGTCAAAAAATTAAACAACAAATCTGGATGAAATTTTGCGCAGCGATGTATTATAATTTTGAGTGACAGATGGATTATTTAATATACTAGAAACGTGGACAAAACCGATATTAGAATAGCAATGTATATTATCTTATTTTTTTATGATGGAAAACCACAGACTAGATTTTCTGTTGTGTCGAGGATTCGATTACAAACATACACACAAAATTCGTTTTCAGTGCGGGAATCGACCTCGCGACACATTGCATAAAAATCAGTTACCAAGCCTCTACGCCAACCATGCAGTCGAGAAAAATCCGAGAAGTAAAGACTTTAAGCACAAGGTTCCTATGATTGATAGACAGGTTTTAGAATAAATCAAATCATCAGCCTGTATGTGCCCACTCCTGAGCAAAGGCCTCATCCCACAAGGAGCTTGCTCAAGGCGGATTGGCGATTTCAAACTTATAATTAGGAAATTATTAGTCCAGGTTTCATCACGATATTTACCTTCACCATGTCAGTGGTGTCTAAATAATCATAGCAAGTACATAAATGTATAACATGGAAAAAGTCACATTGGTACTTGCCAGGTTTCGAACCTATCATGCATGAGAAGCGGGCGCTTCAACCTCTGGGCCATCACGACCTCTAACAATAAATACAAGAGTGAAACATACATATTTTTCTAGCCTTTTCGCGCAACTAGGGAAAAGAAATTACCTTTCTAGAAGCTTTGAGCTAACATATCGCTTGATGGCCTGATTTATCTGGTTGTATCAATCGTAGCTATAAACCAGTCTGATGTAATGGTGGCGGGGTTTCGTTGTATTGTATTTCGTTTCTTTTTGACCGTATAAGTTGATATGGCGTCCTTTTGCTGTCGAATAATTAGGCATATGATTTTGAATAGATATTAAGGTGGCATAATATAGTGTAACTAACTTTCACCCACGTCTTTGCCCGCTTTGTATGTTAATAAAAAGTAGTCTATGTGTGTCAATCCGAGATATTACCTAACTACATACCAAATTTTAAACAAATCAGTCCAGCCTTTTTTGCGCTAAAGAATAACAAACATACATCCATAATTTCTCACACACTTTCACATTTATAATATTTGTGAACGTTAAGTTATCAACAGAAAGAAAATATATATTTACACATCGTTTTAAGGATCTAACACAGAGACAGACATTAGGAAAAGCGATCAGGTATACATTGTTTTCTTTAGACCTCAAAATTAATTTAGTAAACTATTCCTAAATAAATTTTTAAACTAATTTGTTTCTAAAACGATTACTGTGCAACACCAGCCAGACTGACATGTACCTATGAGTAAAATTCCTGTATAAACACAAATAATAAATTCAGCCAAGTATTTTTATCTATAAGGCAATCAATCAATAATGAAACCAATCAATCAAATTGATTGATAACACGAATAAATGCTCAGGTACACCATAAAGTCCCCTTTCTTTCCCACTTTTATGCCCATAGGAAAACATGGTAATGCATAATGTTGCATCATATACAGGGTGTAAAAAGACACGTAACGAAGCCGAAAGCCACGTATTCTACCCATTATTTGGAACATTTTTTTCTTTAAGACCATAGCTGGGACTCCACGGGTTCTCGAGATATTGAAGGTCAAAGATGCATTTTTAATTTTTTTTTGCGCAATCGAATTCTAAGTATTATAACAAAACTTTTTTACAAATAAAAATTACCTGAATTTTCAATTTTTCTAAATAAATTACGCATTTGAAGTTACGAACATTAATGTACGTAATAAATAAATGCAGACCCGCACAAAAAACATCGTGCATCTCAGTAAGATTTTTATTTTACAGAATTGTTTTGTTGTTGCGAAGTAAAACGTCAACCTACGTACTTATCATAGCGTTTTCATGCTAAGCTGTGAACCTAAGCATACAATGACACGCAGCCCGTTTGCTTTACACTGCGCGCAATATTTTTTTTTTTAATACCTAAAAATAAAAGTCGTTTCCCAGTGATAATTTTAGCATAAAGCTACTTAGTTAGAACTGCAGTATGCGTAGTTAACGGCTTCGTTAAGTGTCTTTTTACATCCTGTATATGCAGGGGATATTAAAAGATGTTTGTATGTCACACACTTGTTACTTAAACGTTATCAATAAAATAGAAAGAAGGAAAAATCATTTTATTTGGAACCAAACACGTCCCTCAAGACGTTAAAAATAGAATACTTACATACTTCGTAGTATAAAACATTAACTCTTTCTGTTTCTATATAGCTTTGTATGTTCAAATCTTTAAAACTACGCAACGGATTTTGATGCAGATTTGATTTTGTAATAGCGTGATTGAAGAGATCTTTTTTAGTTAATAATAACATCCATTCGATAGAAGTGAAATTTAGTATAAGCATAGCACCGGTGCCAAACAGGGGCTAGTCAAGAGCGGGTGGCTAGTTCAAAATAAACAAGAAAAACGTCAGCTAAAACGTGCAATAAAATTAGATATGGATAGTAAAAGAAAATGTAATTATATTGCATAGATAATATTTATTTTCTACTTCACAAACAACCCACACTTATAGAAAAGGCGTCTCAATTTAATACAAATTAAAAATGTATAAAGTAAATAAAAAAAAACATCTCGTCGCGGTTGGTATTCGCAGAAATTGTGAATCAGAATTTCAATGAAATTAAATACATTCATTTTTGAATGTTTTATTTCAAATACTATGAGAAAAATTTGTAACGGATTTGCAGAATAAAATTTGCGCCAGTAAATTATTATTCCTATTTACAGTGTAAACAAGAAAGTTGATATGGATGGATTAAGTGTGGGAGATCTATGCTTCGGCATGAATAGGTCGGCTTGACCGGAGTGATACGGCCTCATAGAAAACTGGCTTAAAATAATCACAGCGTTATGTTTCGCTGTGTTATTGAGGTTACCTGAGGCTCAATTTTACAAAATTGGGCAATATCTAATTTTTTTTCCAAGAATGTCATTAACACACTGGTAACTTGTCTGGTGGTTAGCCGGGATTTCGGGGTAAGCGCAATGAGGCACTAAAACAGGAGAAGGAAGGAGGGTGTTTTTAGTCAGTAAGAGTCTGTAACTTCCTCTCGCCTCACCCTGGGCGAGAGAAGTTTTTAAATGTGGGAGAGTCACGCTGATACTTGCAAGGTAATGCTGGTCCACCCGACCACCCGACCCTTATTCATGAGAAGCGGGCGCCTTAACCTTGGGGCGAGAATGTATTCGTTTTTTTTAATACCCAGGGGATAAAGGATACAAAGTAAAATCCTCTTATTCTTTGAAAGCTTCAGCATGATTGACATAAGCATAATTTAGTTATGTTTTTGTATCTCTGGCCGTCGTAACCAGTTTTAACCAGTTTCTAGAAGTTTTAAATTAAATAAAAGTGAATATAATGATGAATAAAAGTATTTTAGCTACTTTAAATAAGATAAAAAGAATGATGATGAGAGAATTTTTTCCATAAATATTTTGCTAAACAGACCGACGAGACGGACAAGTTCAACTGAATTTTTAGAAATTCAAACGCTAAAGCAACACATCTCAACGTCCAAAATTAATCAAAATATATTTAAATCAAAATGGAACGTCATTTTATTTTACTTTACATAGTAAATCAACCAATAAATAATTCAGACAGTATCAAAACTTACCCCCAGGTGGCTCAAAAAATCACTGAAAATAATTTATTATTTACGCGAAAAGTCTAACGCTCTTGAATTAAAAATGTCCATTATAAATTCTAAACAACGATGATCAATTTAAAAATAAAGAAATATCTTAAAAGGTATTTTTCGATTTCACCCATCAACACCTCTTAACCGATTTAAATTCGGAACGAGTTCGAACTGAATTTAAAATATATTTTTCGAAAACAGATTCGAAGAAATTGTTGCCATCTAAAAGTGTTGCCATAAATCTTATGTAGGAAACAGTTTTCCGCAAACACTAAGGAATTTTGTAAACGATACCAAAGTTCTGAGAGTTTCAAGCTGGTGTAATTTGAATACCAGTTTAAAATATTGCTTCTTTTATGTAATAATTGTAGGTGTTTTGAAAATAAACTTTATTCGTGTGTTATTTTTGTTTACACGTGTTACAAATGAATATAATTCTCTCTTGACTCCCCTAATGATGTTGTGATCATTCATTATAATGAAATACGATTAAGATCTTATTTACGAATGCTTTTGCGTACCTACTATAAATGAGATACTACTTAAAGTACTCGTTGCTTCGTGTAGTTATGAATGGGCCGGTTTGGCGGAATTGATACCATGGCCTCCCAGAATACCAACTTGTAACACCGTGTAAGGTTACCGGAGGCTCAATCCTTCTCCTCCCCTTGTTCTCAATTCACAAATCGCAAATAGCTGTCCAGGTAATTTTAACTCTTTTTTTGCTAAAAGTGGCGATGGACACCAGCGGCGTTTGCTTACTATTGCGATGAAAGCTGAGCTAAGTAAATAGGAACTTTGTAAATCCAAATAAGTTCTACAACCTTCACAAACTTAATAAAACTCCTTACAAATAAAATAGATGTTCATACTATAACTAAATCAACAAAAATAACACGAGGTAGCAAAAGGCCTAAAAGTTCAAACGCTATTGAAGTAAATAAACTGGCGAAAATTTGATTTTGAAACTTCAAAACAAATTATGTACCTTCACAAGTTTGTGTACGGATCTGTGGCACGTTCCAAAATGAGTTAGCAAATAAACTAAGTTTCACCTCCCTGTGAAATCCGGTAATATTTTGTGATTTTTAACTAAAGATATTGGAATCCATTTAAAAGTTAACATTGATCGTACTGTATTTCGCATAAATAATAATATTTCGATTTCAAAAACAAGTTATTTTCGATTTCAACGAAATATCGGCTTGCCACGTGTACCGTAAAGTGTAAAATGGGTATTTGATATGATAATTTCCAATGAATGGAACAAAATATAATTCAACAGAAGTGACTTTTGTTTCAATCATTCATTAAAGTTTTCTAATTTAGTCTTTTAATGATATCAAGTGTTTGTAGAAACGTCATTGTTTGTTCACTTTTTAATTAATATGTACTTTCAAACTGTATTTAGACACCACTGACTAACCCGGAAGGGAAAAACTGTTTGGATATTGGCTTATGGTTTTTTTCGCACCCAAGTTCCTAGGGTTACATAAAAGCGATGCAATATTTAATGAATGACGTGTACCCGCGATCAAATGTCAAGTGGAGTGTCGATGTGACGCGCTGTTATACATCGATGAGTTTTTTGTAAAACTAGTTCAAGTTTTCCTGTCTACATTTTTGTGCAGTTGAAAAATATTTCGTTTTTGTTAACTTTATCGATGTATAAAGTGCTAGGTACTGTTTGGGATAAAAATATTCGGTGAAGGAAAAGATCGTGATGAAACCTAGCCTTATAGTTTCTAAATATATATATACATTGAAAAAAAATGACGTTTTGGTTACGTCGTAAGTTGTTATTTTTTATAAGTTTATCATGTCTTACAAGGAAAGTTCAAAATCTATATAATATTATAAAGAGGTAACATTTGTAGGTTTGTATGTTTGTAAGTTTGTATGTAGGGGGTAATCTTTGAAACCACTGGTCGGATTGCCAAAATTATTTCACTGCTAGATAGCTACAATGTTCCTGAGTGCTATAGGCTATAAAACATCACGCTACGATTAAATGGAGCCGAGCAGCGGGTGAAACCGCGCGAGAGCAGCTAGTCATATATATAAAAACTGATGATGATGCACCAAATTTTATTTGAATCTTTTCATTAGTCTTTCTGTAAAAGATTTAAGACTGATCCATACACCACCATGGATGGTTCCTTAAACCTTACAAATTTTCACTTTTATAGTATTAGCTGTAGTTTTTGTTTCGGGTATTACTTTTTTATTATTTACCTTTACAATTTTTACCCTTGACCTTGACACAAAACAGAAGCCTTGAGCATTATATTTTTATTCTCACCGGGAGTGATAAGACGATATTTTATTCATATTTTTACCTTATTCAGAGGCCTGACAAATCTCTATGCGACATCACACAAAACAAAGGCGTTGAGGAGTTCGGAGAATGTAAATAAATAAATAAATGATTTATGACATAACTTCCTAAAAATGGAACGTGAGTACAATAAAAGAACTGTAACTGGAATATACTGGTTTTAGGAATGACGTCATGTATACATAAAACATAGCATAATAATACAACACGTCGTGACGTGCAGGCTAATCATGAATAAGAGTCCCGTTGTGATTTGAAAATAATTTCGTTTTCTGATTAAAAAATTAAAAATTTTCTTCAACACTTCATAAATATGATACCCTCCTGTTAGTTATCGGCGTGAATTCTAAACCAAGACTTCATCTTCATCAGCCTATAAATGCCCACTGCTGTGCAAATGCCTCTTCTCACATGGAAAAGGTTTGGACATCAATCACCATGCTTGACTTATTACGAAATTATAAGTCCATGACCTCTCGATATGTTTCTTAATCGTATGTAAGTGGTGTCTAAATAATCATAGAAAGTTCATATAACTCCGAAAAAGTCACATTGGTACTTGCCAAACAACAAATTCAAAAAAACTTACTTAAATGTCTTCATCCTTGGTATACTCATTGTTCCACGTATAAAATTAAGCTCTACTTATCTGAAGAATTTGACTATGTTTATCTAATCAATGTTATAAAATCAAATATTGGGTTGGCTACTAAAATACTGAAACAAATCAAGTAAGGCCAAATAATTGTATTATTATAGCTCAGTAATAAAGTTCGAAATTCAAAATCAAATAAGGGCATTACTCTTAGAATCTTGAATATGTTTTGTTGACTAGCGTTATGCGTGTATATTGTTACGAGCCTGACGTCACGTTCCTGACTATGCGGGCTTGAGTTACGGGATTGGATGAAATGAAACACTAATGCCGGTTTTCAGACTTTCTATTGCACTTAAGTTACAGCGTCCACGGAGTTAAGTTATCGGCGTTCCTCTCCAGCAGAGTCCGGCCGACTGACACAACTTTGCCGTTCACACTGACTTAACTCACTTAAGTGACTGCACTTCACTATTTCACTGCACTTCACTATTTCACTCACTTTTCTTCTTTTTCACTTCTTCCTTTTCTTCCGAATCGCTTTAGACTTAGAACTCAACTGCCAGCGGTGAGCCGCAGTTCTGCTTATATACCCCCGATTCTGGAACATTCAATTTCGTTATTCTTTTTGATCGTCATGCCTCCAGATCCTTCCAATAATTTCGCTATTCATTTTTATTTATTCTCCTTCTCACTCTTTAATTTTTCATCTCTTTCACACAAATAATTCCAGAAAGTTCGACAAAACTTCCATCAACTAAAAAACTTCATGTCTACGGCGGGACTCGAACTCGGGGTCTCTGTGGTGTAATCCACACGCCTTACCAATTACACCAACTCGTATTGACAATTCACGACGAAATTTACAATCTCTAGGCAACGTTTGACAACCATCCATTGACGTCATGATGTCAAAGAGTTTTCTGTCACACTGCCCCCCTCTTAGATTCGCTCGTCCCGAGCATCGTTGCTGCCGTAATACCTCGCCAACCTGTCTATATGGACAACTTTCAAAGGGCTCCTTGAAGTCTTCCGAATTCTGTAAGTAATGTCATTGATCTTCGTGACTATCTCATAAGGACCTTCCCAACTCGGTTGCAGCTTCGGAGATTTTCCCTTCCTTCTGACTGGATTATGAAGCCAGACCAATGACCCCTCTTCAAACCCAACAGAATTGGCTCGTCGATCATAGCGCGTCTTTGCGCGATCACTAGCTTGAAGACCGGCCTCCCTGATCTGCTCATAAATGTCCAACATTTTTGCCCTTAACTCGCTTATGTAATCGCTAAACTCGGTGCGAGAGTCACCAGGTGGACAGCCCGACACAAGATCTGCCGGTAATCTCAATTCCCTTCCAAAATTTGCAAATGCAGGCGTCTTTGCGGTACTTTCATGTACAGCAGTCCGATAGGCAAGCAAGAAGAGAGGTATGTAAGTGTCCCAATCTCTCTGATGGCTGTCAACCACCTTTGCTAAGTGTCGCTCCAATGTTTGGTTGAAGCGTTCGACCATTCCATCTGACTGTGGATGATAAGGGGTCGTTCGAGTCTTATGGATTCCCAAAAGTTTACAAGTTTCCTGGAAAACTTGGGATTCAAAGTTCCGTCCTTGATCACTGTGCATCTCCAAGGGCACTCCGAATCGGGTGAATACCTCGTTTACCAACTTCGTGGCTACAGTTACTGCCTCTTGATTCGGTATGGCAAAGACCTCCGGCCATTTTGTAAAATAATCCATAACCACTAAAACGTAGCGATTGCCCGAATCAGTGATTGGAAATGGTCCAGCGATGTCTAAGGCTATTCTTTCCCAAGGCATACCAACATTGTAGATTTTCATCGCCCCCCTGCTCCTTGTTTGTGGACCCTTGACAGCTGCACAACTAGTGCATTTCCGGCACCAATCTTCGACGTCATATTTGCAATGCAACCAGTAAAACCTCTCCTTGATCTTCACCAAAGTCCTCCTAATTCCCAAATGTCCTCCAGAAGATCCATCATGGAACGCTTTTAATACATCCCTTATTTTTGAACGAGGCACCACCAATTGCAAATGCTCGTCCTTGCCGTTTGTTGATTCCCATTTCCTGCACAGAAGTCCGTTATGCAGCGTAAGGCTTTTCCACTGTGCCCATAAACCTTTCGTTACCGCGCTATATTGGGCGACGTCACTCCAACTTGGCTTGTTACCGCTTCGTAGCCACTCCAGTATTGGTTTAATATCTGCATCTCTTTCCTGTTCTAATTTCATCGCATCATTTCCCCATGCCTCGTCAACAGTATCAGTCCTTATCACCTTAAGAAAAGCAGTTTCCTTCTTAGCACAATGTTTGCAATCTTCCACGCATGGGCGTCTCGATAATGCATCTGCGTTGCCATGAATTCTTCCGCCGCGATGTTCGATTTCAAAGTCAAATTCCTGAAGTTGTTCCAGCCATCTGGCTACTTGGCCTTCGGGATCCTTAAACTGAAGCAGCCATTTCAAAGCAGCGTGATCAGTTCTGATCAAAAATTTCCGTCCCAGTAAATACTTCTTGAAATGGTGCAGGGTTTTGACTACGGCCAGCAATTCCCTCCTGGTCACGCAATAATTCCTCTCTGGCTTGGATAGTGACTTGCTGAAGTAAGCAATAACCTTCTCCTGCTCACCATCGCGTTGTGAAAGGACACCTCCTATTCCAATATTGCTGGCATCCGTATCAACTACGACTATTCCTTTCGCGCTGGGATATCCGAGAATTGGTGTGTTACAAAGCCGTTCTTTTAGTTCTCGAAAGGCTTGCTCACAATCCTCGTCCCAAACAAAGGCACGTTTATCCTCTGTCAATCGATGCAATGGCTTGGCAATGTCCGAGAATCCTTTCACAAACCGCCGATAATACGAGCACAATCCAAGAAATGCCCGAACTTGCGTTTTGTCTTTAGGTGTTGGCCATTCCTTGACAGCGACAGTCTTGGCTGGATCAGTCTCAATTCCTCTCTCAGAAATAACATGACCTAGATAATTCACTTCGCGCTTGAAGAAAGAGCATTTCTTTGGACTCAACTTTAAATTTGCTCCACGCAGCTTGTCGAGTACCTTTTCCAATTTCCTTAGATGATCGTCAAAATCCCGTCCAACAATGATGATGTCATCGAGGTTAACTAGGCAGGTTTCGCCCAGCAGTCCCGCCAGCACCTGTTCCATCAAACGCTCAAAAGTTGCCGGTGCATTGCATAATCCAAATGGCATCACCTTAAATTGCCAGAGTCCCTTCCCAGTTGAGAATGCGGTCTTTTCCTTGTCCTTGGGATCCAAATCCACCTGCCAATAGCCGCTTTTCAGATCGAGCGTTGAAAACCATTTCATGCCACTCAATGTGTCAAGTGTGTCATCGATTCTTGGTAACGGGTAGCTATCCTTCTTGGTTACATCATTCAATCGTCGATAGTCTACGCAAAACCTCGTTGAACCATCTTTCTTCTTGACAAGCACGACAGGTGAACACCAAGGGCTAGAAGAGGGCTCTATCACGTCATTTTTCCTCATATCGTCAATCATTTCTTCAACCTCTTTCTCACGAGCGAATGGTATGCGTCTGGGCCTTTGACGAATTGGCATTGTATCACCTGTGTTTATTTTATGCTTCACCAAACCAGTTCGGCCAATATCACCATCGCTTCTTGAAAACACATCAGAGAATCGAAGAAGTAAATTTCTAGCTTTCATAGTCTCCACTTTTGTCAGACTTTTGTTTTCGTCTAAGATTTTCGTTACAAAGTCAATTCCCGTACTGTCCTTCTTCACAAGATTCTCCGAGCATTTTCTTATCCAGGCCACTTCTTCCAATACGCCCACAGGCTCTCCTTCTTCAATCGTAATTTTTGAATCACTGAAGTTGAATACCGGAATGCGGTTGACATCAGATGACCCCACGACAGTTCTTGCCGGTAGCCATGAGCTTACGTGTTCCGATTTATCAATCACAGCGCACCTTCGAGGTAAACTTCCTTCCTTCCTCCTAGGTAATGCGATTGGTACGAGAGTCTGTGATTTTGGTGCAAGAACAGTTCTTCTTAAACAGCAAACTTTTCCCAGGGTTCCACCCTTCATCGGAATTTCCTCAGTTCCACATAGTAAAACTCCAGATTTTAAGTCGATGTTACACTGGTGCCCTTGCAGGAAGTCAAGTCCCAGGATGCAGTCATCCAGAATTTTGGCCACAATAACCTCATGTCGATAAACACGTTCCCCAATTTTGATTGTTACATGCAGTTTTCCACTTATCGGTATGCACTGGCCGGTAGCTGATTTCATTTGTAGGCCAACAATTGGTTTAAGGTGTTTCCTGATGTTTTGCTCGAGCAGCCGAACATTTATCACCGTCCTTGAAGCTCCAGTATCTAATGTTAGCTGACTGTTTTTCCCATTTACTTGACCGTCTATCACCAGAGTATTTCCATCGTTGGTTTGCTTGATGTAGATTGTTGGGGTTGTTCCACTACCAGCCAGCGCCCACCCCGCAGCCCTGGCTGGATTTAAGTTTCCCTGCTGGTCAGAAGTTGAGACCGCCGCGTCCTGGCGGTTCATCTTCTTCGGGCAGTCGCTCCGTATGTGCCCACGCTCTCCACATCCATAGCACATGAAGTTCCGACGGCGTGGAGGTACCTGCTCCGTTGTCGTCATTTCCCGCAGACGTAAGGTACGGGAGTTACCACGCACGGCTTCCACTTCCAATGCATGGGCCAGAGCTTCTTTCATGTTCTTGTGATGGCCCAGATGAACAGCGGCTCGTACTTCGGGGTCCCGAATACCGTCAATGAACGCTTGGAGAAGCGTGCCTTCAATCATTGACGGAGTCGACCGGAAAGCTCGACGCACAAGTTTCTCGATTTCCACGGACCATTGCTGTAGGCCCTCATTAGCACGCTGAGTACGCTCTTTTAATTGCGCTCTGTACACGTGCTCGAGGTGGCTGTCTCCAAAACGTGCCTCAAGTGCGTCGAGGAGGGCACTAAAGCTGAGATCCCCACTTGCGCCGATAGCTTCCAGCACTGAGAGCGCTTGATCACGGAGGGCCAGGATAAGGGCTGACTGTGCTTCCTTCTGAGTCCAACCATAAGCCTCCATAAGTGTCTCAAACTGTAGCTTGAACGCGGTCCAGGATGTTGTTCCGTCGTAATGGGGAATCTTAAGCCCTTTCGTTGCACTTGAAGCCGCATTCGGGGCTTCAAAAACGGCTGCAAGACGGCTTCGGCTCTTCAAAGGGCTTAGGCTTGTCACTTCCTGCTTGATTTTGGAGATCTCTTCTTCCACTCTCTCCTCTATCGCCTTGACGCGATGTTCCAACTTGCCTAACCCTTCCTCCACTTCTTGTACCCGTTCGACAGCCTTTTGCAGTCCCTTCGTGAAATCCTTATGCATCTCTTCCAAGCGACGCGCTTGCTCCTCTTGGCGGCGAGCTTGATCCTCTTGGCGACGAGCTTGATCTTCTTTCAGCTCCCGAAGCTGTTCTGCCTGACAGCGTGCTTGCTCTTCTTGGCGGCGCGCTTGCTCTTCTTGGCGGCGCGCTTGCTCTTCTTTAAGCTCCCGCAGCTGTTCTGCCTGACAGCGCGCTTGCTCTTCTTGGCGGCGCGCTTGCTCTTCTTGGCGGCGCGCTTGCTCTGCCATCATTTGCTGCAGCTGTAGCAGAAGATCCACCTGCACAGGCTTGGCTTCTGCATCGCTGGTTCGAGCTGCAGCACCCTCTTCCCTCACACGCTGCGCTTCTGACATTGAACGGGTACTCACTCCTCTTACGTCCTGCGGCACTAGCGGCATTTTTCTCCAATCCCACTTCTGACACCAAATGTTACGAGCCTGACGTCACGTTCCTGACTATGCGGGCTTGAGTTACGGGATTGGATGAAATGAAACACTAATGCCGGTTTTCAGACTTTCTATTGCACTTAAGTTACAGCGTCCACGGAGTTAAGTTATCGGCGTTCCTCTCCAGCAGAGTCCGGCCGACTGACACAACTTTGCCGTTCACACTGACTTAACTCACTTAAGTGACTGCACTTCACTATTTCACTGCACTTCACTATTTCACTCACTTTTCTTCTTTTTCACTTCTTCCTTTTCTTCCGAATCGCTTTAGACTTAGAACTCAACTGCCAGCGGTGAGCCGCAGTTCTGCTTATATACCCCCGGTCAGGTTCTGGAACATTCAATTTCGTTATTCTTTTTGATCGTCATGCCTCCAGATCCTTCCAATAATTTCGCTATTCATTTTTATTTATTCTCCTTCTCACTCTTTAATTTTTCATCTCTTTCACACAAATAATTCCAGAAAGTTCGACAAAACTTCCATCAACTAAAAAACTTCATGTCTACGGCGGGACTCGAACTCGGGGTCTCTGTGGTGTAATCCACACGCCTTACCAATTACACCAACTCGTATTGACAATTCACGACGAAATTTACAATCTCTAGGCAACGTTTGACAACCATCCATTGACGTCATGATGTCAAAGAGTTTTCTGTCACAATATTATCAAGGTCACATCCTAACACTACGTTAAACAGAATACCTAAGTACCTGTAATCCAATCGCTAATGGGCTGTAGGTCTTAAGCTGGTCTAATCTTCATTGTCCTGATACATATCATATTATAATATATAGGTATATACTCGTTTGGTATTGTATGTACATTTTTGTACATATGCAGCTAGCTACTGGCTTATCAAGCTAAACAAAACCAGTTTCTCATAATGATACTTAATTCTCACATAACATTACAATAAATAAACTTCTTTAATGTCATAAAAATCTTGTCGCAATCTTCACATTATCCTAAAAGATTTTCTGTCCTATCGTACATTGTTATAACCCTTTTTTGTTTGGGGAAAATCATCAAATGACCTCTCCCGCCTAGGGGAAAGCCAAATGAGAGAGTGTCAGACTCTTACTGACTAAAAACTTAAAAATCTCCCGTCTAGTTCTGGTCGGGCGGCGAGCAATTCTTACTCGCCGTCTGCAGACCCGTGCTTACGGTGGCCGGAGATCGTTTCTCGATCCCCGACGCCAGGAATGTCGCCTTCTGCGGCGGCTGGGGCGTGGAGAAAGTTCCCTCACGCGCTCCGCCTCCTCCTTTGCGAGCATCACTGCTCGGCGCGGGCGCGAGAGGTCGCTGCCGCCCATCACTTCCCCGAGGACACGGCGGTGCTCAGCCCAAGCAGGGCACACCGCCACGGTATGCTCCACCGTGTCCTCTGGGTGGTCTTCACAATGACGACACTCGGGCATTTCCTCATCCAAAACAGGAACCTACCAAAGCTGCCGTGTCCGGTAAGCACCTGCATCAGGCAGAAAGTAAGGACGCCATGCGGTGACATTCCCTTTCGCCCCACCCAGGATGGTATGGTATGGTATTTCAAAAATATTTTTTTGGTAGAAAAATAATTCATTCTCACTTATGAGATATTTTAACATCCGGTTCGCCATGACACTGTTTAGTATTATTATGATTAATGTCTTTGACTCTAACTGACTTACTCAGAGACTTTAAATGATTACTTAAACAATTTCCTAGTAACGATTTTGTTCCGAGAACAGTTGCTAAGGTCTGGCTTATTTGCCTTTAAAAGGCATCTCTATACAGGTTGTTATACAAACTTTCAAGACAGAAATCATAAAAAAAAAAACTGAACCGAACGATACTTGGTTTACGTTAAATATTATTTAACCATGTACTTATCGAAAGTTTTAAAAGAGACGGGAAACAATTTTAAATTTTTCTGCAAATAAATTCTTGAATAAATGCTCAAATAAAAAATATTTTAGCGGTTAGTGTTTTCTCCATATTTACAAATTCAATGAGTTTAAAAATAGAATTGATAATCAGTAGGTGTATTGATTGATATCATATTCACAACGGGGAGTACAATTATAGTACATATAGGTACATACATATATATTATGCTAGGTTTTGTATAATTATAAAATTTGATTTGTAAAACCGAAACAAAAGGCTCCACATTTTAACACGTAGAATGTATATTTAAAATACTTCCTCTAAAATACATTAAATCTACGACTAAAGTTATTTTGGGATACGAAAACTGTGCCCCGAATCGTCATTGCACCCACTCTTTACAGCTAAGAGCTATTGTTTAAGCTACCACGCATATTGAAAATACTACTTTCAGAAATCCTTGAATGTATAATCCAGGTAATGCCTAACATTATATGAATTAATTTTATCTTATTTTGAACTTTGAATGAACGGAATGACGTAGGTATGGTTCAAGAAGTTTGGGCTTGCTTCTCTAGAACTACTATATATACCAGACCAGCTTTTGCCCGCGACTTTGTTCGAGTGAAATAGTGACTTCCTGCAAACTTTTTGGTATAAAAACTATCCTATATTCTTTCTCAAGTTCTAGCCTATGGCTGTCTGTCCAAATTTCACAGAAATCTGTTCTGTAGTTTTGGCGTGAAGATAAGACAGATAGACAGACAGAGTTACTTTCGAATTTATAATATTAGTTTGGATAAATTTGAATTCAGAACATAATGAGTATGAATTATGTATTATACTTTTATTATAACTTTCGTGAGACATTCTTAATTATTTTTTATGTTTTCGGCTTACTCTCGAAATAATTTGACGAGATACTCGACTAGTTTCAAGCCATGCTAGAGGCCCATATTCGCGTCGCCAAGTCACGCTGCTACTGCTATGTATTATATTACTTTATCGGGATCTTAGATGAAAGCGTTTTTTTTTTTTTGTAAGGTAAAAATTTTGGACTAGTAGTTCGCTCTACTTGTGTGTGTCGAGAGGGAATCTCAAAATCTTAGTGACTAAAAACTATGCCGTCTCTTCTCCTGCTACAGGCCGAGGCAGCAACGGGCAATTTCTACCCACTTATTAAAATAAATAGGTTCTTTGTATTGCATGACCAGATTAGATATTTAAAATAAAACGTACTAAAATAAATTATTCTGATTCACTTCATTACTTTACTATCGTTTATTAGGTAAAAAGGTTTGTTAAAATCTAATCCTATTAATATTAAAAACGCGATTATGTATAATATAAGTATGGATATAATAGGTTTTTTTTTATATGTAATAGGTCGGCAAACGAGCAGACGGATTACCTGATGGTAAGCAATCAGCGCCGCCCATGGACACTCGCAACGCAGGTGTTACGACTGCGTTGCCGACCTTTAAGAGATTAGGGATTTGGAGATTTAGGGATTTAGGAGGGAATGGGGAAGGGGAAGGATTGGGCCTCCGGTAACCTCACTCACACGGCGAAACACAACGCAGTGGTTATTTCACGCCGGTTTTCTGTGAGGCCGTGGTATCACTCCGGTCGAGTTTTACCTATGAAACTGCCGTTTTACATGAAAAAATTTAAACGAATTTTTTGATTTGAAATGCGATGAAAATGTAACAATAATCAATAAACAAATGACTACTTTTGGGAAAAAAATCCCATGTTTTTAAAACAAAATTAATTAGCTTTAGCCTAACAAAAACTATTTTGATTTGAAATGGCCAGTACCGCAGAACGGCAATTTCATAGGTAAAGACCTATTATATTTGTTATTTTCGAAGGAATCTG
This sequence comes from Spodoptera exigua, assembly GCA_902829305.4. Lineage (NCBI taxonomy): Eukaryota > Metazoa > Arthropoda > Insecta > Lepidoptera > Noctuidae > Spodoptera > Spodoptera exigua. Next base: position 11,535,994 of record LR824619.2, on the reverse strand, counting down.
GATTAAATTTGGCATAGATACCCATATTAAATTTTATCTGATTTAAAGGCTGCTAGTTTGGCTGGCAGACACTAATTATAGAACCTATATCACCTTTTTTGTCATTGACTCTTTCTTTATTCAGTCAATGCTGAATAAAAACCTTTTTACTCATCCATAAAACAGGCACACATACGAAAATATTTCTAGCTACATGGAATGTATTGCACTATATTCAAATTTACTGCAATTGAATAATATTATTTATTTCGGAAATAGAACTCTCTCTATCTATTATTCAGAAACTCAATTCTATTTATTTCATCTAGATTCTCAATTTGAATTATTTCATCTAGATTTTATTTGAATTAAAATTATACCAATTTATTATTTTATTTATTTTTTTATTATACCAAAAATTATTCCAATTAGAATAGAATTTATATTAAATTAATTTTCAAATGTATACGAGTACTCTGTTTTCAAAATTGCGTTGGTCGATCCGACACCAAAATAATTATTTAGCATCTAAACAGTATTAGAGTAGAAGCTCATGTTATTTGTGGTAAATTTTAGTCTCAAAATGTTACGTAAAATGGCGGTTGTAATGACTGGTTTAATGCAATAGTACACATAATTATAGAATATATATAAATGTTATATAATTATATGTACTATCGAATTAAATTAATTAAATTACAAAAACAATTGCTGTTCTTTAATCTCGCTAATACTTGAAATGTCTGGAGTAATTTTCGTCAGGAAATATTTGTTAAAGTCCAGCACTTTTGGAGATGAGGGTTTCGAAGATTTAAGAATAAGGAAGGGATAGGGGAGCGGGAAAGTATTGATGTCACCTTTTTTTGCTTTATGTAATAGATCGGCAAACGAGCAGACGGATTAACTGATGGTAAGTAATCAGCGCCGCCCATGTGATGGACATCCGCAGCGGAGGAGTTACGAGTGCGTTGCCGACCTTTTAGGGATCAGGGATTTGAAGATTTAGGGATTAAGGAGGGATTGGGGGTGGGGAAGGATTGGGCCTCCGGTCACCTCACTCACACGGCGAAACACAACGCTGTGGTTGTTTCACGCCGGTTTTCTGTGAGACCCATTCGCGCCAAAGCATGGCTCTCCCACACTTACACTTACCTAATTTAATATGCATAATATATTAAAGCAAATATGGTTATGACCTTAATTAAACAAAAAAATCCAATAATCAAAACACAAAATAACATAAGTAAATATACCTATAATCCCTGAATATAGCTTTTAATAAATGTAAGTACATACGTCACTGTTATGATATGGTTCTGTCAATAACTCAATACGATGATATACGACCTTGTTTGCATTGTCCAACGACAAATTGTAAGTAAAGTTTTATCGAATTCTTTGACACTGAAGACAATAAAGACCTAAAAGAGTTTTTTTAAAAAGGTCATTTACAAGTTTAATTGTCAATTTTTTTTATGGGATACAGAAGGGTTACCTCAAAGCAATCGGCTCCGCTCATGGACACCCACAGCGCCATCAAAGTTACAAAAGTCAAAAGTCAAAATCATTTATTTCAATTAGACCCATACAGGCACTTTTGAACGTCAAACAAAATTTTAAAGATATAAAGTGTCAGTCTGTCTAATATTCTTTGATACATTATTATTATGGTCTGATTATGTTAACGAGTGCGTTTCCAGCTTTTTGGGAATAAGGGTTGCAGATATTTAAGGATTGGGAAGAGATAGGGGTGAAGGAGGGATTGGGCTTCCGGTAACCTCACTCACACGGCGAAACACAACGCTGTGGTTGTTTCAGGCCAGTTTTCTGTGAGGCCATGTTTTCACTTCGGTCGTGCCGAAAGATTTGGGCTGAAGCTTGGCTCTCCCACACTTACTAGTTTTTTATGTGATATATTGACATTTGAGCAGACATGTTACCCGATGGTAAGCAATTAGTGCCGCCATTGTTTTTGGGATTAGGGTTTTTGAGCTTAAGGATTGTGGAAGGTTCGGGGTAGCTTCGGCCTCCGGTAACCACATTCACACGACAAAATCAACGCAGCGCTGTGGTTGTTTCAAGCCGGTTTTCTTTGAGGCCGAGGTATCATTCCATCGAGCCGATCCATTCATGCCAAAGCATAGCTCATTCACATTTTAATTCAACTTGATTAAGCTTATTTGTTTGTATGAAATGTAAAAAATACGTAACATTCTTAAAGTATCGAAGCTAAAAATCTGAAATTGCAGCTCGCATCATACAATTACTGTTTTGAATTCTTCAATTACCTGAATTCCAACGTTTTACGCGCAATGAAATATTCAAAAATATTTTATTTTTGAATATTTATATTATATATAATTTTTATATTATATTTTATGTAAAATTTTTTTTTTTTTACTTTCTGATAAAAAAGGTCATAGACAATTGTCAATTTTGTATATTATTTAGTATATTGAATGCAACAAAATGGTCCTTAGTTTCCCGTAGTCACAGTTGAGTGATCAAACGGTCACGATTTGAATGCGACCGCAATTTTACAACGTATTTAGTTATATTCGTTTTATGTAGTTATAATATCACTACTTCTATTATATTTTTTATTTAATATTTGTGATGTGATGGATATGAAATTTCGGTTACGGATTGGATACGGATATAGGAATGATTATTATACCGGATACGGTTATGGATACGGATAATAAATTATTTCGGATTATCCGTTAGTTTCGGTTACGGATATTATATTTTTAAGGAATTTTAAAAGTAAAATTCTTCCTACTTATCACTATGTTGTGATTTAAGGTGAAGTTTTAGCAATGTAGTCTCACCTCCTTTCCTTGAAAAGCTTTTACCACACTGTTTAAATTTTGCGGAATCGGTCATTTCATCAAAAAACGAGCAAACTGCACTGTACTTAGGACGTATTTTGTACAAATTCAATCGATTCCGTAACACAACCAACACATTTGTCAAAGAAGAAAAAAAAAACAAACAATGCGCGCAGTGTGTGTCGGCACTTGCAGCGGCCGGCCGATCAAAATAACTTGTCATAACGTGTCTCAATTAGGTTCCGCCCCTATCCGATTCTATCCGAAACTTTAATTTCGGATTCGGTTACGGTTACGGATGGTTGTTTATATCGGATATCCGATAGAAACTATCGGTTACGGTTACGGAGCTCCCTAGCACCCCTGGTCTGTAGTTCGGTTTTTTGTCTAATATATTGTATAGTCTGATTTATTTTCATTTATCCAATTAAAATTAACGCAATATGACTAGGAATGACCCCCGGCTTCGCACGGGTGCTATGCTGATACTAAATTTATATTATATTATGACATTATTTTTTACTATGTAATAATTTTATTCAATATGGTACTTATAACTATCAACGCTTTTAATAAATATTATATTTTATACACTTAAATATTTACATATTCGTGGAAATCATTTTCTTTTGACTTAGTCGCCATCTTTATTATTTTCATTCTTACATAAATAATTATATTTCTTACATCATACATTATGTATGTCAACCTTAATACATGAACAAGTCTTAAGGTATCACATAATTAATTTCTTTCTACCAAAGGAAAGTATGCCCAAAAGGCTTGGTCCCTTTGTACCTACCGATAAGCCTCAGGTCAATGTCCTGAGTATTTGGATGTTTGATCCACGGACTATTTTTTATGATGATTTGATTCTGTAGGTATACGAGAAATTAATGGTTAGTTTTATTCTAAGAACGCCTGGATCGGATCAAAAAAAACGTGGCTTTTTTCAGTTAATAAAAGTCTAACTAACGAAAGATGCGTAGCGTTCCGCGCATGTCTAAAACACCACCAAAGATAGGCCAGCCAGCCAGATTATTTGAATTAGAATTTTGGGTGTAGGCACAATAATAATCCGTGCCACACACTTCACATGGTGAAGAAAAACATCGTGACGAAACCATAGACTTACAATTTACAATCATAAGTTTGTAATCGCCCACCACCTAGAGCAAGCGTAGTGATTAATGCTCAAACCTCTCTGTGTGAGAAAAGGCCTTTGCTCAGCAGTGGGCACTTATAAGCTAATGATATGTGATGAGACTGGGACTTCTTCTCGCAAAAACGCAAGTAGAAAAAAACAAAGAAGTCATTTGACGATTTTATGCCTTGAACAGCAAATCTACAGCTGTAAACAGTTAAACTATAAGTTGACTAAAATAAATGTTTGGATATAAAAATAAACGTTAATTTTATGAATTTAGGTACCATCATACGAGCGACCATTAAAGCTATTGAACTAACTAAAGTGCCTAATGCACTTTGCACTAACGATTATGTTAGTTGAAATTTGGCAAACTAGAGCCACATAACTGCTGCGGTCGGATCTCTAATTCTATACATTCCCCAGCGTTATTAGACTACGGGCTTTTATTAATTTAATTTAATTATATCATATAGAAAAGAATGACTTACTTACGCGAGTTAATCAAGAAAAGCTCTACAAGCTCGACTCTTAATCATGAGCAACGTAGGTACACGTCGCGGCATGGTCGCACGGCTGACAATTCAGTCCGCCATTTACACATTAACCCCCTTATTACAAAACAAGATTTATCTTTAGTCCAGGTTTAAACCGGGTTTAGTCGGGTTTTGAATTTTGAATCTCATTGTCATCTACCTTCAATTAGAAATACAAAAACTGGCTCAATGGTTTAGTCCTAGACTAAAGTAAAACCTTGTTTTGTAATAAGGCCGCAAGTGTTTATTTTCAATGAATTAAGTATGTCTCATGATAGTTACTATTTGAAATTTATTATATTTTCTTCATCTTTACGTAAGTACCTACTCCTATTTTTGTTTGGAACCTTTTACGGGTTAGAGCGGCATCCAGCGACACTTCTACAACACTGCAGTCGCAAGAATGGCATAGTAAGGGGAGGATATTCAAAATGCAATCATTATTTATAATTTCTACACTTAGAAATATATAATATTAAAAGCATAGAATTTGATTTGGTATGATTCAAATTAATAAACAGAACTTTTACTATTCAAAAATCAAACTTTAATACTAAAAATCAAACTTTAATACTATTACTAAACCGCGGATACGGTTTTCCTTTCGTCTGTTAAACACTAACCATAGTCGACTCTAAACTCCATTGAACGCACCACGTACCGCATCTCAATACGGCCTTAATATCAAAGTTACAATAAATATAACTAAACGCTTAATACTTTGAAATTCAAGCTGCAACTGTAAAAGCACCTTGTAATCATCAAACTAAAGTTCAAAGTAAAATGATGTAAGAATAATTCAGTATTTGTGTATGGGATCTTTTGCAATTTAATCATGTTATGTGAATTTTGGACGCAATTTTCTCTGTACAAGATAAGACTTTTGATATAAATTCCTTGTGAATTTTTTTTTGGTATTTCGCTACCCAAAAATAATGACAAAACATTTAGATAGAAAATATTGTGTTGTTTAATGTAAGCAACTATTGATGATATCGGAAAAACACGTCATCAGAAAACTTAGACATTTCTTAATAAAAAATGTAAAAACTAATTTTGGACCACATTGCTAAGTGCCTAATACATTAAGAGCTGATTTTTTCAATGGTTAGGTAAAAGTTATTTAGGGAATAATTATGATGCTATCGCGTCAGAATGTTTGTATAAGACAGCGACAGCAACAATTTTATTCCTCAGATAACATTTATCTGACTATTGAAAAATGAGCTCGAAGTTTATCTTTTACTGTGTTATTTTTTAATAATGTCTGATTAATAAACATAATATTATTCTCATCATTATACTTTTTACACGGAACCCAAACCACAAACTCAGAAAAGGAAATAAACAAATAGGTCAGATGTATTATATTGTTTTACTCACAAGCTTATTCTGCCTTTTATCAAGCAATCAACTGAATATCCCTACTTATCGTGTTTCTAAGAGACTTAGCACACCGCTATCTATTAACCGCCCGTCCTTTCTCTTCAACGAACATTATTTTATCTTTGAATGGATACAATTAACCAAAGGTACTTCATGGTACATTTTTGTTGGCGTTTATTTTCTCCTAAGTTTGTTTATCTGCTTTTTTTATTATGATGAAGTTGCTACTCCATTTCTGTGCTCGTCTTTGATGTTTTTGAAAATATAAAAGATTTCCTTTTTGGATTAAAGTGATTAACTGGAATTGTTTTTTTTTTTTTGCTTGTCGGTTTATCCGGTTGAGTATAGGTTCAAAGTCAATTTGAAATACGTACACTGTTGTTTTTTTTTAATATTAAGCATCAAGTTTATAGCTAAGTTTAGGAGAGAGAATGATGTTACCGGAGGTCTAATTCTTTGTCATCTCCCCCAACCTCTCCCCAATCCTTAAAATCTCTGAAACCCTAATCGAGAAATGGCCGGCAATGTACTCGTACCTTCTTTAATGTTGCGGCTGTCTATAGGTGGCGTGAATTGCGTTCCATTATGTAATCTGCACTTTAGCCAATTACAAAAAAAAACATTGAAAGTTAAGTTTGGTCTAAATTTATCTTTATTTGCAATGTTTCCCATTGTTGTCGGAAGGTCAATAACTGCCGTATTATATTACAAAACAACTCAACGACAAATGATTGTGTTCCGTGATTGATTGAAATGTAAACGAAATTAATAGGATTTTATTATTGATCATTTCATGTAAATTACTGGTGTATTTTCATGTTGTTGTCAAAATTGTTTTTTGTAAAGATACGGTTAGTGTTTTAGTGTAAACTTCTTATGTATGTCAAAGACTCATCGCTTAACATCATCAGCCTATATGTGCCCACTGCTGAACAAAGCCCTCTTCTCACACGGAGAAGGTTTGAGCATTAATCACCACACTTGCTCAAGGCGCATTGGCGATTTCAAACTTATAATTAAAAACTATAAGACCAGGTTTCCTCACAATGTTTTCCTTCACCGTATCTCAGTCGTGTCTAGATAGTCATAGAAAGTACAAAGGTATAACTCGGAAAAAGTCACATTGGTACTTACCAGATTTCAAACCCACACCCTCATGCATGAGAAGCAGGCGCCTTAACCTCCTGGCCACCACGACCTCGACGCTTAACATATGAGTTGAAAATTGTAGTTTAAGAATCATTTAATCGTTAGAGTTCTGCTACTTTCTTATGTAGTCTTCTTGGCTCTTATGACACGCAGTAAAATTAATTTTATTGGTGGAGATGATATATGAATTGGACTCTACTATGACCTTGACTTTTTTATATGTACCTAGTACTATATTACTCTATAGTACTTGACTGCACGGTTAACGGAGTGGCTGGGCAACCGACTGCCGTGCCACGTGTTTCGAGATCGATTTTAGCACGGAAGAACTCTTTGTGTGCTTTACAAATTGTTGTTCCGAGCCTGGGTGTGAAGTGTATGTGAAATCTTCTAATTGTAAACGTACCGTTTAGACAAGGTAATAATATCTACAAGTATTCCAACTTCATAGAAACTGTGAAACGCGAACTATACCTACGCGCCCGATGTCGGGGCGCGCTCGGGACGCAGACAGACGCGGCTGTACCGCAGTGACGAACGGACGGTGTGTTGTCTTTTATTTAGAAATCAGCTCGAGTACATTATTTAATATGACGAATAGGAAATATTGTGCTGTGTTTGGTTGCATTAATTCGTCAATAACGCATCCAGACATAAGTTTTTTTAAATTACCTGGAAACTCTGAAAGGTAAGACTACAAAATAATTTTACTTAAAATACTGGAGACGAGCAGCCCTAACGCATGTTTACGTACCGCGCGGCTGTAGGTATTTATTTCTTTCAAGCGGCCGAGTTACAATACTGTATGATATTTTTACTGTGGTTTAGTGGTAACGTTTCTTTAAAAAAAAATAACGTACGGTTATAATTATTTTTTAAAAGAACAAGAAGAAGAAAAAGGTTTATAAAAATAGTCACTACCTTTTTTCTAACCTTGTACTAGATTAATGTTACAAAATTAACTACATATGTAGGTGAACCCTAAATTAAACAATAACACTATTAATTACAATCAATCAATCCAGTCTGACGATCAGTGATTGACTGCTGTATACATATAAAAGCTTGATGTTTACGCATTCCTTTTTGACAGGATTAGCAGAATGATTCAGCAATTTTATTGTGTTGCACAATAGTAGCTAATATTTCTACACAACTAGTGTGGGAAGGGAAGTGTGGGAGAGCCATGCTTCGGCACGAATGGGTCGGCTCGACCGGAGTGATACCACGGCCACACAGAAAACCGGCGTAAAACAACCATAGTATTGTGTTTCGCCGTGTGAGTGAAGTTACCGGAGGCCCAATCCCTCCCCTCCTCCAATCCCTCTTCAATCCCTAAATATCAAAATCCCTAAACGGTCGGCCACGCACTCGTAGGAGTTACGAGTGTGTGTGTGGCGGGTGTCCATGGGCGGCGCTGATTGCTTACCATCAGGTAATCCAACTGCTCTGCTCGACCAATTACATAAATAAAAACTATCTTCTTACTCATGGTTTTACTCTGCCCAATTTACTTTCTAACCAGAATGCTTTTTTATGGGATCGAACGATCTGATGGTAAGAAATCAACATCCGTCCATAGTCGTTCAGCAATGCCAAAAGAGTTACGAATGTGTTGCCGTCTTTTTGAGGGATCTTAGGGATAGAGGATTGAAGATTTGGCGTTTAAGGACGGGAATGCCACCCGTTTTGGCAAAAATGTTGCCTCCGGTAACCTCATTCAAACAAACACAACGCAAGCGTATTATCAGTCCTATCGAAGCGGTCCATTCGTGCCAAAGCAGGGCAGAATGTTCCTCTCACATCATAGCAGATTTCTTGATCAAAATATATTTTTTTTATTTGTAGACTAAAATTTATGTTTTTTTTTTATGTAATAAGTCGGCAAACGAGCTTACCATTACCTGATGGAAGGAAATTAGCGCGGCCCGGATCTGCATCGGACAAGCGCAACAACAAAGGAGTCACAAATGCATAGCCGGCCTTTTGGGGATAAGGATTGTGGATATTTAAGGATTGGGAAGGGATAGGGGAGGGATAAGGATTGGGCCTGATATGTCTGTCTGTTTTCATGTGGAAAGATTGTCAGATTTTTAAAAACTTGGCATTTGGGACGATAGCACTTAGTATACAGAACATAAGTACATTATAATAGGCGCTTATAGCCTGAACAATATTGCTTGAACCACTAATATTTATTGAAAATTTTACAACTATATAACTATAAATTCAACAACTTAATCAATATATCAATCAAAGAGATCCGATTGTGTTTACTGATTGATTGAGCATTCAACAATTTACTTTACCTTCATAACAATATAATGCCAAATGCTTTGTTAGTTTATTCCCGACCTTTTACAACTTTAGGTCAATATTGATACATATTTTAGGAATGGAAATATTAATTTATCTTGCTACTTCGCGCGGTTCTACTCTGGCTCGGCTCCTGTGATATTTTATTCTTTAGGTACTAGTTATTTGGAAGTAATAAGTTGTACCAGTTGTTTTTGAGTTTTGGACATTTGCGCGTTCAAACAAGAAGCAAACAAAAATATAATGAAGATTCCAATACGGATATCCATTATTATTGTAAAATATAATAATAATTTATTTTATTAAAATAGCGTTAATAGCTATACCTTTTCTAAAAAGCGTATAGTAGGTACAGAAAGTACTATATAAGATTATAAATATTACCTATTGTTTTATTTTTGACATGACTTTTTTTTTGTACAGTGTTCTGGCTACCACCAAATACCAGTGATAAACAAAATTGATGTGATGAAAATTCTAATTAAAAACTATCAGTAGTTACAATGGTTTTTTATTAGAATACTGCAAGCCAGCGTGTTGAAATATCCATTTCTTAAATAAATTTCAAAAAATAGCATCTTAACACATATTACAAAAAAGTTTAACATACAGTGCGGCCGACGTATCTTGGCGAGTCTGAAGTTAGCCGATTAGCTGCGCAGTACACCATTTTGTTCCTAAAAGATCCATTGCGCAGACAAGCGGCTAACTTCAGACTCGCCAAGGTACGTCGGCTGCACTGTACCTATAAAATTTCTTTTTTTCAGTTAATGTACAAAAAAAGAGAAAGAAATCATACACAAACATTTGCGAGATAAAATTAAAATTTTCCGCAAAAGAAAATTTAAACAGCATGAAATAAACAAGGGTGAAGTGAAAAAATATTTTCCAATTATGAAATCATTGTAAATTCCATTCCATCGTTTTCATAGCGAACTTAGTTAGCAAAGTTTCGTGTAAACATAAACAATATAATTTTGTGAAAAGGTCTGCCAAGTTTGCAGTTAATTTTGGGTAAAATACGCCGCCAACAAACCTGAGCCTTTTTGTGAAGGAATGCTGTCCATTTTGGGTTTATTAGGATATTTTTCAGATTGGTATTTACACCTAGTTATCAAGTTTTGTAATGTAGGATTACATTGTTTTTTATTAAAAAAACGTTGCCCTACACTAGGACTTTCTCCTGTGCCGCCTACAAACACACAAATTCACATACACAACACACCCAGACTCGAAACAACATTTTTTGGATAACACAAAGTGTTGTTCCGTGCGGGAATCGAACCCGCGACACATTGCACAGCAGCCAGTTGCCCAGCCACTGCGCCAACTGTGCAGTCGTACATTGTAAATTGACATATTATTATTTTGTTAGTTATTATTTTCTAAAAGTAAAGTTTAGTGCAATTTCTGATTATATTAGCACTTTGAGTTGTTTATTCAAGAAAACATGCAGCAGTAATTTTGTTTTAAATAAACGAAAGTCTTATTGTTATTGTGACCAACTTACGAAACATAACAAAAATTACCTTTTAAAGTATTTTCTTTTAGAAAGTTTGTTATTTGTCTTTATTGCAATACAATAAAGGGAATGTAACTTTCCTAGCTCCACGTCTAACTTGCAACCATTTCTACGTAAGAAAATAAAATGTCTCCACAATATAGAGTTTCAAAAAATATGGCCACATTTCTGGAACAGTTTTGCTAAAAATCTTTTCAATGTCCTCCTAATATTGGAACAGTATATTTATTTAACGGACCGGCGACGTATACGCTGGACATTCCTTTTTCGAATTGAGTTACAAAAGACGCATTCTTGTTGAATTGTTACGTATAAAATGCACCAGAAAGCTATTGAAGGAAAACACTTTTGAAATATTTTCTTCGGTTATATTTTTGAAGGAAAAGCTTGAGGCTAAGTTGGATTAGAACAGGGACTTTTGCTTGCTGTTCGAAGCACAAGAAACTGGTTTATTAATAACATAATTAAAATTATAATGTATTACTGTTTAGGTATAAAATCTTGGTAGACACCTTCCAACAAAAATCACTACATGGTCTAAAACAAAGTCGCTTTCTCTGTCTCTGTATTCCTGTGTATGCTTAAATCTTTAAAACTTCGCATTGGAACTTTGATTCAGAATTTTGAATAGATAGGGTGATTAAAGAGGAAGGTTAATATGGATAATAATATTCATTAAATAGTGGAGAAATTTAGTATCAGTATTGCACCCGTTTGAAGCTGGGTGGCAGCTATTCGCTAGTGAGCTATAAAATAAAATATTTCAATATCAGTAAAAGTTAAAAAATACACAATAACAAAATAACCGAAGTTTTTATTAGGTGTGGCAGCACGTCATTTTTCATTTTCATTTTAAATTTTTCATATGCTTGATACAAGTGTGAATCTTGACGCTTGACGCGAATTTAATATGCTCATAAAAGACGAAACGTATGTTGCACTGAGACATATCTTCATAATCTGTCTGGAGTACATTCAATGACGAAACTGTTTGAAATGTTATTAAATAAATAATAAATATTTTATAATAAAAATAATATATTTATTTTAAATGTTGCATGAAATTCAATCAGTGGGAATATATTCAATTATTTACTAGATATTATATTACACAACTAGTATATTTTAACCACTAATAAAATTCGAAACATTTTTTTAATTATTACGAATATTTTATGGTATTTCGTTTTGTGTGATATATTTATTTTGCACCATCAATACCGATATTTCTTGATAATTACAAATATCAATAAATACTTTTATAGACTAAACTAGCGACCCTCAAAAGTACAATGCTAATACATAATCTATTACGTAGTTTTAAAGTTTTAAGCACACATAAGGATTTAGCGACTGAGAAAGCGACTTCTTTGTTTAATACTATATAGTGATGAAGCAAATCTATGATATATCTATCTTTTTTTGTTATTTTACTGCATTGACAAGGTTAAATATTTTTGTCGACTAAATGAAGTCACTCAATTCTTGCCTCGGTCAATAGCTTAATTTCCATGTGTCCAATTATCGCAACTAACGTATTAAGTAGTTATTCGTAATAAAAAAAGGCAACATGAAATATAATAGTGTAAGGAAACGTCGTCGGTTTGACGTTTGTAAAACTGTCAAATTCAATTGACAGATAAGACAAGCGACACTTCCGCCCACTTCCGCTTGGGACAGCATCGCGAACCGGCGCATCACTTATTCGTATCGTATAAAAACTCTTTTCTTTATTGTTAAATTGTGTGTAGCCAGAAATCAATAACAACAAATTATTGTGATTAAATTTAGTAACATTAAATTCATTAGTTTTCTGTAAAGGTTGTTTTATTTGTTTACATCAGAAGTGGGATTCCTACCTATTACGCATCCACGTGTGTTCTTAATTATTGATTTCTGGCTTATTATTTTGATAATTAGTGGCGGTTACTGTGTTGTGTGTGATAATGGGGAGACGTAGTCGTACACGTAGTGGATCTCGCGTATCTCACGGTCGTTCGCGTTCGAGGAGTCGAATTTCAAAGCGGCGGCGTCATCGTAACCGTCTCGCGCGCAGCCCGCGATCTCGGAGTAATTCTGTGCTACGTGGCTCGTTACAAACAATAATAACCCGGTTAAATGCGTTAGAAGATAGATCTTCATTTGGTATGTCGTCTAACATCGAAGTCCCACCTAAAAAACGTGATTCGACGGAACAAATTGTGAGCGCCATCAATTCTTTGAAATATGGCGGAACACGCGACTTTTACGTGTCTAACTTCGACCCGAATATCCACGATGTTGATGCTTGGTTCGATGAGGTAGACCGAGCTCAAATTTTAAATAAGTGGAATGATGCTGAATGTTTGTCACGTATCGGTCATTGCCTTAAGGGTGACGCGAAATCTTGGTTAGACGAATGGGTTACTACAGATCGATCCTGGAGTAACTTTAAACGTGATTTTAAATCGTTGTGTGTGAAAAAGATTGACGTAGCGAACATACTTTACGACGTCATGAGTACCAATTCCGATAGTTTCGTTACGTATGCAGAGTATGTAAGACGATCCTTATTACGATTACAGATTGTTAAAGGCTTAAGTGACGAACTAATTAGTGCTATTGTTATACGTGGGGTCAATGAACCTAATATAAAAGCTGCAGCTACAAATGAGAATCTGAAGCCGTGTGAATTAGTTAACTATTTTTCTACTTTTGTAAAACCAGTCGAGAATAAAAATGAAAAGCGCGCAAATCGAGGCTCTATTCACTCTAAAGAGGCTGTAAAACCATATTTTGCCAACCGCCTTACTCAAAAGTCTACGTTTAAATCTAAATGTTTTTCGTGTGGACAAACCGGTCATAAACAGATTAATTGTTATTCTAAACAAAAGCCTACCTCGACCTCGACTAATAGTGACGTGACCGGAACAACTACAATCGGTAATGACGTAAAATCTGTAACTAAAACTATTTGCGCATATTGTAAAAAGACTGGACATCATATTAATGATTGTTTTGCTAAACAACGTTCTGATAACAGAAAAAGCAAAGTTAGTTTTTGTTTCGCACCCAACTTGAAAAACAATAAAGACGTTGTAGTAGGAGTAATTCAAGGAATTCCCGTTGATGTTTTGATTGATAGCGGTGCTTTAGATGTTTCTCTTATTGCATCTTCTGTAGTAAATCACTTGTCGTGTCCTATAAAAACCACATATCGAGAATTAAAAGGTGTAGGAAATACTATTACGCGAGTGTATTCATACGTTACCGTAGCCATAGAGTTTAAAGAAATTACACTTGAAGTCGATTTATTGGTCGTACCCACTGAAAGTATGAATGCACCAATCATTATAGGTACAGACGTTCTTAATCGCGAAGGAGTAACGTACGTGCGCACTAAAGATTACCAGCGATTAACTTTTAGTGCTGTCCCTGCGAAAGTCTCGTCCATACAATCGAATGAGCATCCTATCCAGACGTCACTTCTTCACGACGATAAGGCTAAACTTATTGAATTATTAAAAGAGTTCTCTAAGGTTATGATCACTGGTACCGCTACCTCAACTGTGACCACCGGTAGCATGCACATTCGTCTAAATAGTGATGCGCCTGTGTACTATAGGCCGTACAAGTTGTCTTTTAATGAGAAATTAAGGGTCCGCGAAATAATTAAAGACCTATTAGCTAAAGGAATAATCCGTGAATCTGAATCCGCGTACGCGAGTCCTATACTTTTAATTAAAAAGAAAGACGGCACTGATCGTATGTGTGTTGATTTTCGCGCCTTAAATAAAATCACCGTTAAAGACAGATATCCTTTGCCTTTGATAGAAGATCATATAGACCGGTTAGGTAAGGGTAAATATTTCACGACTCTTGATATGGCCTCGGGGTTCCACCAGATTCGTCTTGATGATGCTTCGATTCCCTTGACAGGCTTTGTTACACCTGAAGGGCATTATGAATATATCAAAATGCCCTTTGGTCTTGCTAATGCACCTGTAGTCTTCCAGCGTATTATTAGCAATACTTTACGTTCGTTCATAAATAATGGCCGGGTGATGGTGTATATCGATGATGTTTTGTTGGTCAGTAATAGCGTTGATGAAGGATTACAACTATTGCGTGATGTTTTGCGTACGTTGTCCAATGCTGGCTTTTCGTTAAACATGAAAAAATGTTCATTTCTAGGTACGGAAATAGAGTATTTAGGGCGAGTAATAAGTGACGGAAAAGTACGACCTTCCAAGTCTAAAATCACCGCCTTGATAAATTCTCCCGTACCCGAAAACGTTCGTCAGGTCCGACAATTTTTAGGATTAGCGGGGTACTTTCGTAAGTACATAGAGAATTATGCTCTCAAAACATCGTGTATTGCACGTTTGACGAAAAAAGGCGTAGATTTTAAGTGGGGTGAAAACGAAGACCAAGCCCGTACTGATATCATCAAATGTTTAACGAGTGAACCTATTCTCTCTATCTTTGATCCTGAGTTAAACACAGAAGTGCATACTGATGCTAGCAGTCAAGGTTATGGTGCGGTACTACTCCAGATGGGTAAAGATGGTCGCAAAGTAGTAGTTGCATATTATAGTCAGGTCACACATGGAGCAGAGGTGCGATATCATTCTTACGAATTAGAAACGTTGGCGGTAGTTAAGGCGCTACGTCACTTTCGGCATTATCTCATTGGTATAGAATTCAAAGTTATTACAGATTGTAACGCACTAAAGGCCACCCAAAATAAAAAGGACCTACTGCCTCGTGTAGCTAGGTGGTGGGTATACCTACAAGATTTCACGTTCGTCATTGTTTATAGAAAGGGTGTGTTACTACCCCATGCGGATTACCTTAGTCGCAATCCCATCCGTATCGTAAATAACGTTGATAAACCGCGAAATTGGGCACAAGTAGCACAATCAGGTGATGAAGAAACGCAGAAATTGATAAGTTTGTTAGAGGAAGGGCAGTTAGATGCTAATCGGTACGTTCAAATCAATGATATTCTGTACTACCGGTATTCGCCGGTAGGAGAGCAGTCGCGGCTACTTTGTTTTATACCGAAAGGACACAGATTGAGCTTACTTAGAATCTTTCACGATGAAAATTGTCATATCGGTGTAGATAAAACTATTGGATTGATTTTAAATCACTTTTGGTTCCCTGGCCTCCATGCTTTTGTGAAAAAGTACATCGCACATTGTTTAGCTTGCATGGCTAGTAAGCGGATTCCTCGAGCACCATTACAGCCTATTACCTCTTGGAAAAAGCCGGAAGTTGCTTTTCATACCATTCATGTCGATGTCCTAGGTCCTCTACCAGAATCTAATGGTTACAAGCATATCCTTGTTCTTGTTGACTCTTTTTCTAAGTACTGCCTTATTTACCCACTGTACAGACAAGATCATGATGAGCTAAAGAAAGCGTTTTAAAAATGCTATCTCCTTGTTTGGCACTCCACACCTTATAGTTACCGATCGTGGTCGCATGTTTGAATCCGCAACCTTTGTGAAATGGGTTAACGATTTAGGTTGCTCCATTCACTACATTACTCCTGAGATGCATCATGCCAACGGTCAAGTGGAGCGATATGTACGTACTCTTCTCAATATGTTACGTGTTGAAACCTATAACAAGAAGAGTAAGTGGTCCGAAGAGTTGTGGCGTTTACAACTTGTGCTGAACGTTACAAAACAAAAAACTACTCAAGCGTCTCCACTCAACCTGCTGATCGGCATTGAAGGCACGACTCCTGTAATTAAAACTTTAGTCCGTGATGTCGCTTTAGATATCTCCAGCAGTGATCGCCGATCTTTGCGAGAATTGGACCGGCAGAGAGCAGCTGAACGCCTCAAGGATAATCAGATCCGTCAAGACGAGGACGTTAACAAAACACGCCGAGCACCTCACGTCTTCCAAAAAGACGACCTTGCTTTTGTCATAAAGTACACGCAGTCTAAGGGTAAATTAGATCCTGGGATGCGTGGACCTTATAGGGTCACAAGGGTCTTGGAGAACGGCCGATACGAATTGAAGCTTGTTGCTGGGGCTTACGGAAAGGTGACTTATGCTGCGGCGCAGTTCATGGTGCCCTGGAAGGGCGAATGGACTCCTGATGAGTGTGCTGCTTTCTTTGCACGTGAGTATTTGCTGTTGCGTCTAGCCTTGTTGAATAACTAGACCTTGTGTGATATGTCTAGCCTTGTTGGATAACTAGACCTTGTGTGATATGTCTAGTCTTGCCTGATAACTAGACCTTGCTTGTTATGTCTAGCGTTGCTTGAAAACCTAGACCTTGTGTGATATGTCTAGCGTTGCTTGAAAACCTAGACCTTGTGTGATATGTCTAGTCTTGCCTGATAACTAGACCTTGTGTGTTATGTCTAGCCTTGCTTGATATCTAGACCTTGTGTGTTATGTCTAGTGTTGCTTGAAAACCTAAACCTTGTGTATTATGTCTAGTGTTGCTTGAAAACCTAGACCTTGTGTGTTATGTCTGGTCTTGCTTGAAAACCTAGACCTTGTGTGTTATGTCTGGTCTTGCTTGAAAACCTAGACCTTGTGTGTTATGTCTAGTCTTGCTTGAAAACCTAGACCTTGTGTGTTATGTCTAGTCTTACTTGAAGACTAAACCTTGATTACTATGCGTAGTCTTGTCTAAGGATGAGACCTGCTCTTGCCTTGCATATGCCTGAACGTGATAGATCGGTTATAATCTCAAATGGACTATACACCATCTTTCACTCTTCCTGGGAATGGTAATCTTTCTATTGAACATCTGCTTACTGTTTTATGTACATCGGGATGTGTTTTTATATGCGTAGATCCTTCGGATGTCACCACAACAGAGGTCCAGAGCACTCCAGCCTCCGATGATGAAGAAGTTGGAGCAAAAATACCTGCCGAGGACGCCAGGCTGTCAGGAGAGGCCGTGTAAGGAAACGTCGTCGGTTTGACGTTTGTAAAACTGTCAAATTCAATTGACAGATAAGACAAGCGACACTTCCGCCCACTTCCGCTTGGGACAGCATCGCGAACCGGCGCATCACTTATTCGTATCGTATAAAAACTCTTTTCTTTATTGTTAAATTGTGTGTAGCCAGAAATCAATAACAACAAATTATTGTGATTAAATTTAGTAACATTAAATTCATTAGTTTTCTGTAAAGGTTGTTTTATTTGTTTACAATAGTATCATTTGTTGAGTTAAGGGCTGATTTTTCAATATTTTTTTTTTATGGAATAGGTCGGCAAACGAGCAGACGGATTACCTGATGGCAAGTAACCAGCGCCGCCCAAGGACACCCGCAACGGAGGAGTTACGAGTGCTTTGCCGAGCTTTTAGAGATTAGTATCTTGGAGATTTAGGGATTGGGAGGGATCGAACCACACGGCGGAACACAACGCTGTTGTTGTTTCACGTCGGTATTCTGTGAGGCCGTGGTATCACTCCGGTTGAGCCGACCCATTCGTGCCGAAGCATGGCTCTCCCACACTTAGTTAGATAAAAGTTACCCGGGGAATAATTATGATGCTGTCGCGTCACAATGTTTGTATAAGACAGTGACAGCAATAATTTTATTCCTCAGAAGATAACATTTGTCTAACTATTGAAAAATCAGCCCTAAGAATAAGTTCTATTTTTTAACTAAACAAAACAAATAGCACCTAACTTTATCAGTTACACTTGGTGAAACGAAGTACCACGATCCACTTAACTATGATATCAAATTCATTCCATTATCCCACATATTACCTAAATTCAGTCTTCACCAAACCACAGTCAACATACGCTGCCCAAAACAGAAATGAATTTTGCTGTGTTGTTGTCGTGTTCAACCAAATAGAGATACAATATTCATCCAAATCTGTCTGTACACTGTAAAATCACTGGATTTTGTAAACCTTGCAACATTCTGTTGGCGTGTTGCCAGCGTCCAGTTAAAAAGAGTGTTTGCTTTTCTTATGCAATACTTAAGAGCAGTGACCCGCTGACTCTGTAGGGTATGCAGTGTCGGATTATGCAAGCATTGGGTCCCTAAGAAATTTAACTCGTGGGCCTTTTGATCCAAAAAAACTTTTAGTAGAAAATTTACCATAGTTACTTAATTTAAAAAAAAAACGAATTACTCATTTGAATTAAGTGCAAAGATGTTTCATTCTAGCTAGTCGGCTGAACGACTTACTCGTTATTAAATTTAGAACATTTGTTAAAAAAAAACGTTGCACCACTTTCTCCTCTTGTGAGCGTGGTTACAAACATACCATTCTACATACACATGACAATCAGACCCGGAACAACAATTTGTGGATCACACAACCCGCGACACGTTGCATGGCAGCCAGTTCCCCAACCACCGCATCAAATGTGCAGTCAAAAAAATTAGGTTTGATTATTGGGACCTCTTTTGTAACATTCATTTATTCTTTGGTAAGCCCTGGGTTAAAGTCGTTTCACAGCGGTTAGGCGATTCCAAATTCAAAATTCAGATTTAGCTATTCATGTCGTTGTATCAAATCATATTTTTATATATGTATAACTTTGAAAGTACATTTAACTTTGTAAAGATCACAACATCACGTGTCAGTTCAAACCCTTATGCTTGAAGAATTTGGCGCTTTATTCAAGCTGTTTTGTAGATAATCCGGCTCTGGTCCTGTGTTGTATTTTTCTTGTACCCCTCTATTAGACTGGAATGAAGTGTTTTCTATACTATGTAGTTGCTCGACAGACGTTCTTTGACATTGGGGTCAAAATACGAGGGTTTAAATAACAAGCTACGTTTATTTTGTAATATGGACACGATGGTATATGTTTTTGGTACTTTTTGTGGAAGGAATGTCCTAAAAGTAAAGAGTTTTTTTAAGGATTGGCAACTAAGGTTTATTTGTGATGCGATTTATACATATACATACATACCTACGTATTATAATGTATAGGAGATATATTTGCCTATAGCGGCCCCCATATGCATTTGTAATGCTAATCTTAGTTTATGAAATTCTGGATTTAACTATTATTTCAAATTTTTATACTGACAGTTATAATATGTCCGTCAATTTTTTTTTTTTTTTTTTGGTCAGTTTTATTATTTTTAGAACAGTTTATATTGGGACGAGGATGTAACGCTTATTTTATTGTAGTTCGCAAGGTGAAAACCGTATGCAGATGTTACTTATATTCAGTCAGCAGTTATTTTTGTGTAAGAGCAACATTATTTCATTCTGTAAGTTTTGAAGTAATAATATACCCATTTTCAAAATTAAATTCATAATAACAGTCGAACAATTAAATTAATATTACATGTAACTTACCATTCTGACATGAACATATCTAAACCACCCATTTCGAGACATGATCTCCGACCACCGTAAGCGCGTCTGCGGACGGCGAGTAGGGGTTGCTTGCCGCCCAACCGGATCCAGACCCGAGCAGACGGCGCGTAGCGTTCCGCACGTGCCTCAAATAGCCAATAGACCACCACAGTCGAAGCCTATACGGCTGATGTTCAGCCGGGGTTGCGGTTTAAGCGCAATGAGGCATCGCGGCATCGGCCCAGAGCAGGAGAAGGAACGTGGGGCTTTTAGTTTAGTCAGTAAGAATCTGACACTCTTCCTCGACTTACCCTGGGCGGCAGAAGTCATCTAATGATTTTCCTGACAAAAAAACTGATACACTCATTTATTAATAAAATAAAAATAAAAAAATACTGTAACGATCACTGGCATCGTCACCAGATGTGGCTTCAACAAGACTCGGTCATTATAGATATAACTCTAATTCTAAATTTTAACAGTGATTGCAAAAATTCAAGTTTTACTTTTTTTTTTATGTAATAAGTCGGCAAACGAGCAGACGGATTACCTGATGGTAAGCAATCAACGCCGCCCATGGACACCCGCAACGGAGGAGTTACGAGTGCGTTGCCGACCTTTGAGGGATAAGGGATTTGGAGATTTAGGGATTGGGGAAGGGTCCGGGAAGGGGAAGGATTGGGCCTCCGGTAACACTCACACGGCGAAACACAACGCTTTGGTTGTTTCACGCCGGTTTTCTGTGAGGCCGTGGTATAACTCCGGTCGAGCCGACCCATTCGTGCCGGAGCATGGCTCTCCCACACTTGTGTAAATTAACAATTTTAGTCACAAAATGTAAGTTACTATCAATGATAGGTTGAATTAAAATGTATTATGAATATTATCAAGGGAACGACATCATACTTAGTATTATTCAGACTGAGTCGACAATATGGCTCCCTAGAGTGACGTAGGTCTTTTATACCCATTAATCATGCAAACTTACTGTTTAGGATAATAATACTATTGTTTTTGAAAATTTTAAGCTTAAGTTTATTAGTTTACATATTATCCAAACTAATATTATAAATTCGAAAGCAACTCTGTCTGTCTGTCTTTTCTTCACACCTAAACTACAGAACCGATTTCTGTGAAATTTGGTACAGACATAGTTCGGAACTCGAGGAAGGACATAGGATAGTTTTTATAGCAAAAATCTGAAGGAAGTCACTATTCCACGCGATCGGAGTCGCGGGCAAAAGCTAGTTATTGTATAAGGCGACCAACTAGCTAAAGATTGGACTTTCGGTAACCTCGCTCACGCGGTAAAGCACAAGGTGTGTATCACTCAGGAAGCATGGCTCTCCCACAGAATTAATATTAATTCCCAATTAGAATTACCAATATGCAAAACTGCCCGTTAACTCCATTTCAATATCCATGAGTACTAGTACATAATGGCCTGTGTGTGTGTGTGTTACTACAAAAGCGTAGTCGTTTATGCAAATAACCCATGTCATGTAAATGTTTAACAGCTTAAGTCTAATATCATTGTGAACTTTATTCTTTAAACAATAAGGCATGTTTTCTAACTATTAACTATTGCATGTAAACAGCACAGCTTTGCCTTTGGACATAACTTGGATAAACGGCCTATTATGTACAGTCAGCATATAGATTTGGTATGCAGATAAATAATAAAGATTTACTCAATCATCACCATGATCATCAATGCAGTCAATGAGTGTCCACTATTGAGCAAAGGCCTCTTCTCACATGGAGAAGTTTTGAGCAGTTATCACCACGCTTGCTCAAGCTGCAAGCGTGGTTTAGTGCTTTCAAACCTATAATTAGAAATTACAAGGCCAGATTTCCTCACGATGGTGTTTTTCTTCACCATTTATCAATAATTGTGTCTGAAGGCAGAAATTGCATATTATGACTTACTGAACCTAAATTTTAAAGTTTGTAATGAGGGTTTGATATTTGTTGTCATAAATTAATTGGTTTAGCAGCTAAACAATCAGCCGCGGTTACGGGTCAAGCTTATAGTGTACGGTGGCTCCGGATTGGACCAGGAGAGGAAACGAAATGGTTTTTTTGTCAGTAACAGTATGATATTCTCTGTCTTGTTCCTCTGCGAGGGAAGTATTATGACAGTTTGTCCTATTAAAAAAAAAAAAATTTTTGTGAGGGTAAGGGGAAAATCATCAAATGACTTCTCCCGCCCAGGGCCGGGCGGGAGGGAGTGTCAGACTCTTACTGACTAAAAACCTGTTCCTTTTCCTGCTCTGGGCCGAGGTTGCGGTGCCTTATTGCGCTTACCCCGCCACCTCGGCTGAACATCAGCCCTTTAGGGCCCCGTCTGTGGTGGTCTATTGGCTCTTTGAGGCGCGCGCGGAACGCTACGCGCCGTACGAAAAAAATATAGTTACTACTGTACCTATACTGAGTCAATATAAATTTTCAAGCAGACTGTACTTGCATAATAACATTAGTATAGTGCAATCATGTAGATTGATATGGTAATATTGTTTTTGCATATTTACTTAGAACTAACCGGGTCTAAGCTAAACACGATTGTTAAGCACGTTATGCATGGGTAATTAAGCTTTATAATAAGCACTGTAAATATAATTATCGGTCGCTTTATGAAAAAAAAACAAAAATTTCGGATTTGGAATTAAGATCGGTTATTGAATTCGGCCGTTATATCGAGGTTAGGCCAAGTTTAAATTTAGTTTTCGGATTACCAAAATATGAGCTATATTCTGTTGTAGATGGTATGGCCAGTAATACACGCACAAACACACACACTGATAATTTATGAGACTGATATTTATTTTCACTTTAGTGTAATATAATGCAATCTTATATTTGTTATTAATTTAATTATTTATTTTTTTTACTTTTTATGGTACTTGTCGTTTCTATTGATTTTATTTTTATTTTTATATTAATTTTATTATTTATATCATTTTGTACTCCGAACAGCGTTACCGTATTATATATAGTAATTAGTACGTACTACTACGGGCTGGTGCTGAAAATCAGCGCCGTAGACTCGCGCCTTCGTGCTCGGGCCACAGTATTAAGCTGAGCTCCAGCCTTTTGCGCTGCGACGCACTATGGGCTTTTTGTGTGTGTGTACCTGTATTCCTTTTGTGGCGTAATAAATGGTTTTTCTTTCTTTCTTTCTTCTTTCTATAAAGTGTTATATTTGTAGTAATTAAATTTGTACCTAAAAGTCTTGAATGTCTTATTCTAGTCTAAGAAACATAAAAATCCAAAGCCAACATCACAGTCTTAAAAGTGGTCGCTACTAAGCAAATATCTCCTGCGTAGAAGTTCAAACGGAGAAGAAATGAGCATACAATAACTACGTTTGCTCAAAGCGGATTTCAGATATTTCACTTATCATTTGAATTTTTCCTTCAGTCGAAGACCCATAGAAAATGACATTGATTGTTGCCAGATTTCAATCACGCCTCCCTATGCATCAGAAACGGTTTTTTTTTTGTCACGGGTGCGTCATCAATGGACTTCTCCCGCCCAGGGTAAGGAGAGAGAAAATGTCAGTCTCTTATGTTAATATAAGAGACTGACATTTTCTCTCGCCTTAACGTTTTGGCTACTACAACTTCGAGTCTTGACCTTGAAATAAGTAATACTACTAAATGTAACAGTAACCAATCTACCTCATTCCGCCCTTTTACCCAAATGTTACACATATCTTTCCACCAAACTCTTCGTGACAAACGGAGCGAAATCGCAAAATGACTGCCATCTGTATGCGGCGACACATTTCCGGGTTTCAGGCACTTTTCAGGGAAGTGCACACGTGCTTGTTATTATGGTTCCAGTTATTTGTGTCGAGGTAGACTTGGACATGAAAATATGCATTTTAATCTCATCTTAGTATATAGAAAAATAAGAATGAAACATGCGATTTTTAAAACAGAAAAAATGTATTGTTAAGCTCAGTATTAGCAATATTTTTTCAATCTTACTGCAGGGCATTTAGACAGACATTGTTAATGGTTCACGACTTTTTATATTTTTTTGCTAATTAACAAGTCTAACGCAATGATTTACAATTAAGCGTATGTCATACAACGACAATTCTGGGTTTTTACGGTTATTCAAAGTTAATAACAAAATATTATAATAATATCTTAATATTAAATGTACGTATTTTGCAAATGGAATTAACTTTCAAGTGTAAAGTATGGTCAGGTATTAAAAAAAAACTTATTCTATGCACGTAACTTATGTCAATCCATGAACACAACGTTTCTTTGGCCGCCCACGAAAACATTCTTATTTTATCAGTACACCTTTTTGGGCACTGAAATGAAAAAAAAAACGTAACATTGATAGCCTGATCTTTAAGAAATGATGTGCTTAGTTATAAGTATATTTATAAAGACAAACATAAAAGCTTACATAGGCAAGCCAACAAATCAAATCGAAACCAATCACACCTAACATTTAATAAAACAAATAAAAAACAAACAGCGACTCCAAAAAAAAACACTTTTTATTTCCAAGAACAAACTATGAAAGGCAACCACTATTTCATCCCGTTGACCTATAAGTTATCAAGACGGTTTCTCTCTGACATAATCCTTCCATCTTTCATAAAGACACGTACAAGACCCTATTCTGGAGGACCAATAAACCCAGATAAAAAGATACCTACATATAATAATATAATAAAAATCTCGATCAAATATCACCGTATTATTTACTTCCGACATCACGCACTTTTAGCGGCAACCGACCTTAAATAATGCCAGGGCAAATAGAGTATTAGAGACATCGTCTGTCGGAACGGGAAATGGATCTGTCGGTCTTGCCTGGAAGTACAGATTGGATAAAATTATATATGATACGATTCTGTGATGAAGTTTTAAGCGTAGGAGAGCCATGCTCAACATTAATGGGTCAGCTCGACCGGAATGATACCAGGGCCTCACACAAAACCGGCGTGAAATATACACACACCGTTAAAAAAAAAGTGTTTTTATATATGACCTTAAAATCTACTAGATAGGTATTTTTTTAAATAAAACCATCCATGCTTTTCTTTTTCATTTAAAGTGGATACTGGATTTCCGATATCATTGGAAAAAGAAAGACTATCGGATTATAATGAAGTTTTCAAGCGGTTTTTAGCTCAGCCTAAGTTGATTCGAGAGACAGAGCTTCCTGCTGTTTCTGTTGTTAGGGCTGCTGTATAAAAATATGCAATGGCCTTTATTACTTGAGATTTACTTCAGGAAAAGGTAAGGATTAAATTGTTTATAATAAATTAAGACACATCAAAAGTGCCTATACACGTCATTATATTCATAGAAATAATATTTTCTCAAATGTCAGTACCTATTCAGGTCTCTTTAAGTATATGGTAAATGAGTCGCTTAGGACTTGCGAAGAAAGAGTGTAGATAAAGTACTGAATAAAATATTATTGATGTTTGAATCACCTGTCATGTGGGTATAAATAACGGTAAATATTTACTTGGTGACATGAAAAGATTTGTACGGAAGAATAATATAATACATGACGCTTATTGAACAAAATCACAAGACATTATAATGGCACGCGTTTTAACATGGAATACAAAAAACATATTCACATTTTAATGCATCATATTAATGTATAATTATATATTTTATATTTCTCATCCGCAAAATGAGAAGCTAGTTTCAATATCAATAATATTAGTAGCTTTTTTTGTGTGGTCAACATCATCAAATGGCTCCTGCCGCCTAGGTTGGGGCGGAAGGGAGTGTCAGACTCTTACTGACTAAAAAAACACCGTTACTTCTATTGCTCTGGGCCGAGGCCGCGATGCCTCACTGCGCTTGGCCCGCAACCCCGGCTGAACATTAGCCCTATAGGGCCCCGTCTGTGGTGGACTATTGGCTGTTTAGGGCGCGCGCGAAACGCTACGCGCCGTACGCTCGGATATAATATTAGTAGCTGTAGTAAATCCTGAGGTTTTTCAATGTCTGTGGTTATACCATGGTTATGGAAATATGGCCATGGCTGTGGTAGCAACATAAAGATCCTAAAATTAATGATGAATTTTAGCATCTTTGCAGATTTTCTTTTACAATCATGTATAATCATATTAATCAAATCACGCGGTACTTACATACACAAAAATCTAAATAAAAACGCCTCCTAAAAAACAAGAAACACATACTAAAAAAACAGAAATCGATAAGAGTGTTCAATTTAGTGTCGTGCCGTCTCACTTTCGCCGTGGGAAAAGAGGCGACGATCACAATAAACTCACATCTGTACCTTCTTAATGGTCGGAAATAAAGACTCGATGGTAACAGCTAAAGATCCGTAGGCGTGGAATCCTATCAAAGTGAGTAAACGCGACATTTACCACACACGAAGACGGATTATAAAAATAAAATCAATGATACGTATCAAAGAGGATACAAGAAAATATAAAAAGAACAGAGAATAAATTATTTTAATTAAATTCTGCTTAGTTTCTTAGTGTGGGGTGCTTAGGTAGGAATGGGACGTGACCGGACAAAGTTGTGTTGGCGAGGCCCAATTCTTCCTCTCCCCGGATCCCTCCCCAACCCCTAAATCCCCAAAATATTAATCCCCAAAAAGTCGGCTACGCACTTGTAACTCGTCTGCTGTTGCGGGCTGCGCTGATTGCTTTAAAAAAACACAAAATGTGTTGCATTGTGTCGAACTTACTAATTTAATTTCGCAAAACATTAATGACTTTAAAGTGACGTGGCATTTTGATGCTGCGGATCGCTTTAAGAATTCTTGGTATACTGTACCCATAAGTTTATATTATTATTAGCATAGATTTCGAATACACGTATGAGGCATTAATATTTATAAAACAATTATCCGAAAATACATACAGCAGTCGCAGAAAAAAAATTAATGCTTTAATATATTTTTAATCTGTGAATTTTGATGTCCATAAAACTCTTACAATACCGTAATAATTATCTACTACTAACATTCAACGCAAGAATTCAACGATTAATTTTGTTTTCAACTCACACTAAGATCGTTCCTAAAGTAATAAAACAAGTTTCGCCGCACGACAATCGTTAACGTAATTGCTAGTACATTTGTCTTAGTACCAACTACACGAAGCTTCTAATGGAACACCTACAAGGACAACCGATAAATCTTATGTTACATCTAAATCTTCAGCCCCTATATCCAGATAATCATTATCACTTTTGCAACGTTCCAAATCTAAGGGAATATCTGAAGGTCATCGGTAAGTCACGTGGTTAACAAATGAATTCCAAATTCAAGTTTCGAAAGTGATTACGATTATCAACACTAAACTTGGATGGGCTAATTCCTGAATAACACACACATTGATGATACACATTAAACCTTACATTTGGTGCCATTTCCACACTAAAAGCTGTCGTAGAATTTGGCCGTTTTTAATCTAAGTGTTAATATACCCGTTGAAAGTCTGTACCTTCAAGTTGTACATGTAGATTTGTATTATTAACTTTATTTTTCTACTCATTATGGACATCATCCTTCACTCTTCCTTCCATTCCTAGACATAAGCTTCTCAAACAATACGCCTTAGAGCTCATTTTTCAGTTTTGCGCCCACAACCACCACCACCGTCTTCTAAACGGGTGTGTAATCCACCAGGGTACAACAGTGAGTGCAAGGGCAACTAAGTAGCGTAGGCCCGATCCAAAGTAGGAGAACAAATGGGATGGTTTGATTTGTAGTCAGTCAAGAGTCTGGCAATCCATTTTGCCCCACGCAGGGCGTAGGGCGTAGGGCTAAAAAAATGGTATTTCTAATAATAAGAAAATGCATTTATTTTCCACCACTAATGTACGAACATTTTAGACAGTATACCAATACGGTAGTTTCCAACTAGTCAAATTCAATACTTTTATCTAAATGTCAAAAACGATACTTTTCTATGAAATTTGTATGAAAAACTGAGTTATGACGTCATAGTATTTTTGCGTCAAATAGCGTACTTATTTTTTTCAAAATTAGCATAAAAATATCTAAAATTTAGTGTATTGATCGATCGATGAATAAAAGTATAGTTATTTTTCGATATTTCGTTGTATTGAAACGCCGCATTAATTTATTTTTGACCTAGGAAACTACCCAATTCAAGGGTGGACTGGAGCCTAAACTAAGGGAAAGTCTGTATTTCAGGATTTCTTACGTATATCTATGTATTACTTTTCTTCACCTCTATCCATAGATACCTTTGACTAACGATTGCGTGGAATTGGTTGATAAAATCTAACATTATAGAAATGAAGTCACGGTCCAAAGCCAGTACTTTTAAATTAAGTTTTGATAATTGGAAACGATTGGTTATTGGTCAGCAGTTATCGGAACCCGTGTTTGCAGTTAACTAACGGACTTTTAGTAAATTAGTTTTCTTTCTATCTGACCCCTTTTCAAGTGGATTGTGGTACTAAACGTTAATGAGATTTAGCTGAGTGTTAGTATTTTTTACTTTGCTATGAAAATAATTTAGTTTCATAATACTACCTAATTAATAAATTTATTTTTTGGTTGATATTTTTACAAAAGTTTTTTAATTTCTAATAAATTATAAAACCGAATTCATTGTAGCAATTTTCATATAATACTTTTGTTTTGATATTATTAATTCTGTTATTTGTGGATTCTTACTAGCAAAATGAGACGCATACAGCATGTAGGTAGGTATAAAAAAACACGTGGCCGTTTTAGAAAAGTATATTTAGCTTTTTAAGATAATAATTATTAAAATCAATTTCTGTTCGTTTGTCTCGCTAAAACTCTGAAACGGTTGGACTGAACTAAATAAGACGCATGTACTAAAACGTCCTTTTTAAAAAAACACTCAATTAAGTTAATATTAATGCGAAAAGCAGTTCAGCACGTTGATTTACATATTTACGCGATTACACGATATTTTATTTTCTTTATACACGGCGTGTGCCAGGCATTATGAAGTAACTATCATTATATAATGTCGCTCATAATTCTATGTACCCCATTTTCACTTTAATTTACATTAAATACGACTAAGAATTAAATATAGAAATATAGACCTTGATATTTTAATACATTTTAAATTAATATTAAATTACTTAACCATTTATTGATTCTCCCTATCGCTCACTGACAACACAAATACACTAGATAAATAATTAAAATACTACAATACATCATAGCTTTCAACGTAATTATTAATTTTATTTGAAACGAGTGCGTGTTTTGTTCCATCAAACATTTACGAAGAGTCCTTAATTATACTATTGATCTTATCACGTCGTGGTAAGGTTGAAATTCGTATCGTTAGAAACAGTAAGTAACATCCATTAAAGTAAAGTAATTGTTACCTATCACTTTGGGTAATAAAGAATGATTAATATCGATACAAGTGTCGTAAATTATTTGAATTAATTAAGCAATTTTTGTTGTTTGTGGTTCAGCATTATGGCTTTATCGATTGGCTTGAGTTGGATGCGTTCGATTTTCAGATTAACGAGATATTTTTTTATATATCTTTTTTATTTAAGCTTTTGCACAAACATTTATGTACAAGGTATACCTAATACCACAGGCATTCTCTGCTAGGCGAATTTTTCGGTAATGTAGAGAGAAGTCAACGTTAGAAGCAAGAAGCAAGCAAAATCGAGATATTACCAATTTTTTTATAGCCTATTGTGTGTCCCACTGCTGGGCAAAGGCCTCCCCTTTTTCCTTCCAAACTTCCCTGTCTAGAGCGATCTCTGGCCAAGTTTGCCCGAACATGATCAGATCGTCACACCACCTTCGCCGTGGTCGACCTCGACGGCGTCGACCTCCTTCAGGTGTCCAGTGAGTGACAACGTTCGCCCATCTGTCCAATTACAATATTACCAATAATTGTACATTATGGTACAAGTGTATTATGTTGCTGATTACCTTCATTTCGTTGAAGCCGAGCCGAGGACAGATCGCACTCGGCTCCTTAAAACCCTCGACTTACGGCTCGGGCATAGGATAAAGAGGACATAGGATAGTTCTTATACAAAAAATATGTAGGAAGTCACTTTTCAACGCGAACGGAGTCGCAAGCAAAAGCTAGTTAAAAAATAAAAATAAACTAATTATTCTATACCATTCCATTCCACTTACATAGATTCGTAACAAACCATTTGACTTTCTTATGTACGTCATTTAGATAAATTTCAAGCATTACACAATCATGTTTTTCACGGAGTCGAATCCTTTTACGATACATTGATTTGAAACATCGTGTGACGTCACGCTTTAGTATTTACATTTTGTACTGATGACATACTGTGATGATTCTGAGTTGTGAAATAACTTCCTACTCCTAAATTTGAATTCAATTATTTAGGTATTGGTTTCTGTGTTTTATGACATAGGTTGGCTCATAAGCCGACCAATTTCCTGATGGTAAGCAAACGACGCCACCAATGGACACTCGTAATATAAAAGGACTTACTTCAAATGCGTTGCCAGGCTCTTGTGGGCGACTAGGATTTAAGCATAGGGAATTTGAGGGTAGAGACCTCCGGTTGCACACGGTGAAACAAAACGCTGTGATTATTTCAAGCCGATTTTTCATGAGGTTTCAGTATCACTCCGGTCGTCCCGACCCATTCGTGCCCAAGCATGACTCTCCCACATATATCTAATTCAAGGACTAAATGGATTTTGCAATTTATATACCAGTTACGCGGCAGCCGATCGCTTTACAATAAAATGACAAACAAAAAAGGATGTCAACAACATACTAACCCAAACATTTACGCTCCATTTAATACCTTATCTAATTTACACGAATAAAAGCTGCAATATTCAAAGCCAAATAAGGAAAGTAAAGAATGTCCTTCAAAAAGGACAAACTCAATTGAATTGTTCGAAGGATTGAGACGCTTCCTTAATTTGTGACGCCATTAATTCACTTTTAACGACTCTAGATGTTTTCGTGTCGAGATTACGATTTCAAATGCCTTCTGTAACGCGATGGTCCAAGTTGAGATTTCATGCGGATTTGTCTGTGCCTAAGAATAAGTATTATTTATTTATGTACATTTTAAGTTTTATAACGTACACAATGTCCAACAAAACTATATACATAGGTAGTTTGTCTGTTGGATCAAAATTATTATAATTTGTAATTGTTCTACAATCTATGTCGTTGTACATATTATGTCTTTAAACTTGTTATGTTAGGTTTTTTAGTTTCTAAAATTATAAATTCAGGTTTCCTCACCGGAGGCCCAATCCTTTCCCTCCCCCAATCCCTAAATCTCCAAATCCCTAATTCCTAAAAGGTCGGCAACGCACTCGTAACTCCTCCGTTACAAGTGTCCGTAGGCGGCGCTGATTACTTACCATCAGGTAATCCGTCTGCTCGTTCGCCGATCAATTACATAAAGAAAAACTTACTTTTACTATTTATCAGTGGTGTCTAAACAAACTTAGGAAGCACATATAACTCAGAAAAACACACATTGGTACTTTCAAGTTTTTGGTGTTTATTAGGAAGCACATACGTACACTATAAGGAACTGGGTTAATTAACCATTAAATAAATAAAGGCGGTAAAGCTTTTTGTTAAGCGAAAAAATAAGTAACTTATACCTACACGACTCGTAAAATACACTCCAGAAAAGTGAGTATCAAATCCATAGGTACTACTAAGAGCTAATAAACAAGTCCAAAATGAACTTCACCTCTTTACTTGACCCACTTAAAATACTTAAAACTGAAACACCTTTTAAATTTCATTTCACTCCTAAAACATCTTAATTCTGAACGAACAATAAACAAACAATTTACTGAAGATTCTTTGAAAATTAGGTTTGTGAATATTTCTCATTAATTTTGTAGCAGTTCCATTTCATTGTTATGTTACAATAACGTCTATGCGGTAAGCGTTTTTGTACAGACTTAAATGTCAAAAATCAGAGAAAGAATTGGACAGATATTTTAAGCAAAACTTGGTTCTCATATATCATTTATTATTAAGGTGAAAAGAGTTAATTACGAATTTACTGGTTTTATTATTTTGTAGGTCGACTATCGAGCCCACAGATTATGTCATGGTAAGCATTCAACGCTACCCATGGACAGTCGTAATACCAAAGGAGTTTGCTACAAGTGCGTTACCGGCTTCTTGTGAACTATTAGAGATTTAAGGATAGGGGATTTGAGGAATAAGGATGGAGGGAGGATTGGGCCTACGTAGGTAACCTCACTCAGTCGGCGAAAAACAACGAAAGCGTTGCTTCACGCCAGTTTTCTGTGAGGCTGTAGTATCACTCCGGTCGAGCCGATCTATTTGTGCCGAAGCATGGCTCTCCCACACTTGAAACAGTATAATGTTCTTGTAAAGACATTTTACGAAAATATTCTTAATTAATTCTAATGACTTTGATATAATTATTGCGTGTGGATAAAAAGTTTCATTAAGATTGGTTCGGTAGTTTCCGTTATACTTGACTTGTAAGTTTATACGAAACGGCGGCGTAAACGCTCTCAGATTTAAAAGTAATATAATACTATGGTAAACAGATACAGAACGTGTCAACGAGAGAGATTTGCGAATTCCAAAAAGTTTTGACTGCTTCTGTAAACAGGAAATTCGAGGTATTAAAATACTTTCAGAGCTGTGTCCCCGTGAATCCCGGAGTTTGGATACGCTTAATATTGTATATCTAATACATTATACATAATGTAGATTCGTCACAAACACTGAAAACTTCTAATTTTGATGATCAAGTTACATTTTGAACTCATTTTCAATTCTGCACGTGTATATGTGTCGGATTCATATATAGCTAGGTACACTTTCCAATTTAAATTTCGATAAGTGATGTTGAAGAATCTACACCTTTAACTTGTTTGTTCACTTTCCAAACTATGATTGATTTTTCTTCTAAGGAATTATACATGTATGATAGTAGATCTGTGTAGTGAACTTTTGTATCAAGTTTTTAACCAGACGTATTCAGCCGATTGAAATTAAATTTTGTTTACACGGATTTGTATGTCTATTAATGTTGAAATATAATCTAAATACATTATAATAATTACCTTACGTGGTGGTCCCCGGCATTTTCACTTGATGAAATGTCATTATTTTTTATTCAAAATTTCTATAATGAATAGTAGTTTAGGAAACATACAGTAAAGTTCCGACAGTAAGATGTTGCGTGTTCAAATCACACCGGGGTCACCAATTTAGACGTGAGAGAATATAGTTTCCTAATATCGGAAAAGTAGGATCCTCCGACCAGGCGAGGAGATCGTGCCTGATGGGCTACTGCCCGACGTTTGTTGTCGTCGTCGTGGTCTTCTCACAGTCCCCGACTGGGAGCGTGACATCGCGTGATCCAGGCCAATTGCTGTTTCGGCGGTTTCGCTCGCTGCCTACGACAGCAGGCAAGGTCATTGGAGTAGTCGTGCCTCTTGCGGGGCCCGATGTGGTCGTAGTATGTGGATGGTGCCGCCATGAGCCGGGCTCGAGCCTGGACAAACCCGGCGAGCAGCAAGCTGTAAGCGGCGCATAGTGGAGTCCGGTGTTCGCGGAGTCTTTACCAACCGGCTTGTTGTCGGGATTTTGTCCCTTTACATGTTCTAATTGTGTCGAGAACTTTTATGTATATCGCGATGTAGAATCTTCATCGTTATTGGTGCTGTTGGTGCACGTTTTGCGATAGATGTCGCTACAGTAGTATCCAATTCGAACTCAATCGATAACCTTTAGTCTAATTTGACGTATGCATAAGTTTCTTTTTAAATTATATTTATCATGTTTAAGAAGATGGTCATTTTAGTAGAATCTCCAACGTCTAGATTATAATAAACTGGATATAATGTATGCTAACACATCAGAAGACCAAGAAATTATTACCCACATTTCACGTTGCTTATAATTGGGTCCGAATACTGTCACAATTCCAGGATTGTATTACTAGTGAAAACTGAAGCTAAGTAACCAGTTGACCCTTTCAAAATAATCCAAATTCAACGCTTCTACTCATTACATAAGCTTCACAATCGCACAACAAAGTTTAATTCCAAACTAAATATTTGTATCTAGCTCAATAACTTAATGTACAAACAAGGAGGCAGTTCCAGCTTCTAATCCTACCGTAGAATTATTGTACTAATCTCTTTCAAAATACAAACAGTTATTACCAGTGGCTTAAACTACAATTACAGAATTTATAATTATTGTGGGATTAGCGAAGGTCCTTTAGGTGGATACAGAAAGCTAATATCCGTAATAAATGAATTTGGAGAAAGAGGCGGTATTTAATTTTCATAAGTTACAAAATTGCATGACGATGATCATTTTATAATGAACAAAATGGAATACACTATGTGTATGTTGTGAGCTTGTTGTGTTTGCTGGATCAAAAGCCAAATGTTTTAACGTTCAAGAAAACCGCTACTTCATTAAAAGCTGGCAGGGTCATCTGGTGTTGCATGGGCGGCGCTGATTACTTACCATCAGGTTATCTGCCTGCTAGTTTGCCTCCTAGTTAATAAAAAGTGCTGGATCATGTTAAACGGCTTGATTGAAATAAATCTTAGGCTTTAAGTATTATTTTAAGTTCTATATCAAAAATGTTCTCACAAACCAAATAATAAAGTTCACTTTCAAATTTGAATCCTTATTTTGCTTCCATTTTTATTTACAACTCGCTAGATTATATTTAATGTGATAAAAATACACGAACTTAACTATATTATCTTGTTATGTATTCTTGAAAAAGTACAAATACACCAATCAGATTGTCAATTCTAATTTTAAAGACTATTCTAAGGTTATAAATAAAAAAGTAAAAGCAGCAAGTACGCACATGAATCTGTACGTAAAACCAAAAAAGTTAAACCTAAGTTCTCTAGAAAAACATTAAAAATAAAAATATTCCCAGAAAATAACACAAAAGAATTGTCAGTCATGTATTATAATATCCATATATTATGTTAGTGATTGATGAAGGAACGGTTTTCTAACCAAACTTATAAATTGAATTTAATTCTGTAACTGTATTTTCTTACCACGACATATGGTGCCAGTAAGTGACGTAATGACCCATCCGCAATAATGTTTCGGGTTTATTAGCCATCTTTTCTGTTGCCATAGCAACCACCCGAGTAAATCATTGTGCTCGAAATTTTATTAATCAGTTAAGCGATATCAGTCTCTGTGTAGGTGTCAAAGGGTTCAAATAAGATATTTTACACGCTTGGAAATTTGAATGAAGCGTGGGCTTTGTAATAATTTACTTGACAATATTTTCAACCTTATTAACATTCTAGATCCTTTTGAGCAAAATTAATTATTTTTGATTTATATGTGCAGAGTTCTTGTTGATATTCCTTTTTCATTGTTCACAGATGGACTGGCGAAGAACAGATTATCATGAATGGAAAATAGTAAGGAGCTAACATGGTCTCCATTTACAACAGCAGCGGTCATGACGACTTGGCTGCGTTAACCAGCCGATATGTCCCTGCAGCAATGTCTCTCAACGGCACCGCCTATTTAGGGGGAGGAGTCCTAATCCTCACCAAGACACTTACTGGGGAATCAGTAGAAGTGATCGACGAACCCAAAGCAAACAAAACAACGGATATCATCGATGTTAAAATTGTTCAAGTTGCCTTTTGTATTTTATACACAATTATCTTCGTTTTGGGAGTTTTTGGCAATGTTCTCGTCTGCTATGTCGTCTTCCGGAACAGAGCGATGCAAACTGTTACAAATCTCTTCATCACAAATTTAGCGCTCTCCGACATACTGCTATGCATATTCGCTGTGCCTTTGACGCCAATGTACACATTTTTAGGAAGATGGGTTTTCGGAAGACTCCTTTGTCATCTAATGCCATACGCACAAGGTACAAGTGTTTACATATCTACGTTAACACTAACATCGATAGCTATAGACAGATTTTTTGTCATCATATACCCCTTTCACCCGAGAATGAAATTGAACACCTGTATACTTATTATAATATTCATATGGGTATTCTCCCTGGTCGTAACTTGCCCCTACGGCCTCTTCATGGGAATACAAACGACGAACAATAGAACCTACTACTGTGAAGAAAGTTGGCCTTCTGATAAATCAAGAAAAATATTTGGAGTTTTCACTACAGTATTACAGTTTCTAATACCATTTTTAATTATAGCTATATGTTATACATGCGTAAGTATAAGATTGAATGACCGAGCGAGGTCGAAACCAGGTGCTAAGAATACCAGAAGAGAAGAAGCGGACAGAGATAGGAAAAGACGCACAAACAGAATGCTCATATCAATGGTGGCTATATTTGGGATATCCTGGCTACCTCTGAACTTGATCAATATTTTCAACGACTTTTATGCCCAGATGACAGAGTGGAATTATTACTTTGTATCATTCTTTCTCGCTCATTCCATGGCGATGGCGTCAACGTGTTACAATCCTTTCTTATACGCATGGTTAAACGAGAACTTCAGGAAAGAGTTCAAACAGGTGCTTCCGTTTTTTGAATCAACGGGTGGTGTGAGAAACAGTTATCATTCTGGTCGCATGCCAACTCACAAGGCTGACAAAATATGTAACGGAAATGATACTATTCAAGAAACTTTGTTGGCTTCGTCATTCAATAGAGGGCCGTCGATAAAGCAACGGATATTGGAAGGCAATGGAAAGAAAGATAATGGCGTGGAGGTTGAGAATATTATATTAGAAGATAAGGTTTTATCAGCTACGTATCACACGAAAAGCGAAAATGTAAACTTGCAGTTAATAGACGAAGAATCACAACAAAGTGAGACGAGGGAGACGAAATCACCTATGTAATTGTAAGTATTAAAAATAATCATTAATCATTAAAAATAATCATTACTAGAATTAATAAATATAGAAATAATAATATGATAATTATGGGGAATTAATATATATTTCATATCAAACTTCAATTGCTGGACAAACGAAAGAACTTTGTTGACATCAATAAGATATTTAATAATAGAAAAGACTCTTCACATACGACAATGGAGTTCCATGACAATATTCAACAAGTTAAACAGGAGCTCGCGCTGTCAAATCTTCACTTAACCTAACTTTCAAACTTCCATTTTCACCTCTTCCCCTTTTATTTGCGTAATTGACAAAGTTTCCTACAAACATCTCAGGAACTTTCAATAAAACCAATTACAAAAGAGACTGTTTTAGCTCTCAATCTGGGACAAAGTTTGGTTATAAAAATGAAGCGTTGAAAGCAAATTGCTTGAAGTTAGTAAAGCTGGATGGAATGTTTCTGGGTTACGTTGGTTCAATACTAAGTTTGTTCGGTTGATAAACAACGTCAACTGAATTGCACTTTTTCTTCTATTAGTTTGTTTACGTGCAGACGCACGAGTTTCCTCACTTTTTGTTGGATGTCCAAAACAAAACAATTGCAGAATAATTCAATTTCATTCTTTTGAGGACTTTTTATCATTCAATCAAGTCGGTGGCAACATCACCTTAATTCTCAAAACTTACATGAATTATTTGAGTCTTTTAAAATTTCGTTCGATAGAAGTAACAAATCAATAACGAATATTTTCTTGAAGAAATTCCCAACCACTACTAACACAACCCCACAAAAATAGCCATCATTCATATGGATGCTTCGTTTAAAATTCCACTTGCATACAATAATCGTTCCGATTACAAAATCTAACAAATACCCATCAAATTATGACCAATAATAGGGGGTACATAACCGATTCAATTTGTCAACTATGAACAACATAACGCCAAACATGATACCAATTTACATGGGAATTAATCGAGAAATTGATTAGCATACGATCCCGTACAAATTATTGTGTCACTCGATATGAATAATGTCAACTACTATTTGGGATTTGAATGATAGCTTTAATTATAATTGATTAATTGTTATTGACATTTGCTATGGCTGAATTTATTGTCTTCCTTTTTTTACTTTTTTCTTCTCGATTTTTCTGTCCCTTCTTTATATGGTTTTTAATTGAACTTCTTCTTTTCTTAAAGCATCTTGAGTTTCTTAATTATTATTAACTTTTTCCAAACTTGGTAGAAAAACTTTTAAAAATTTCTTTTAACCGTTGTTAGGTCTGTTTACTTTACGTTTACTTCTTCTCCTTGTTAATATTTGTTTGTATTATCTTTTTTAACTCAAGTTGTAAGTTAATTTGCTTTAAAGTTTTATATAACATCTTTTACCACTTATCCAAGCTTTTACCAATATCACATCTTCAAAATAATGTATGCTTCTAATGAAATTTCTATATATCGCGGTAGAATGAAGACAAGAGCACGCTTTAATTAAACTAACGATCTATGATAATAATTTATGAGAAACGCGCTACGAATTTGCATATGAACTGAACTGGAGCAAATTATGGTATTGTTTGCCGGAATTCAGTTAGCACAAGTTCAAATTGATTTTTAACTTTTTGATCAACTTTAATCCGGCTTCCGTATGTTTCCTTGTTAATATTCTGACAGCGTGCACTGTTTTCGTTACTATGTATGTCAGTGGCGTCAAGACTATCGACATTTTGAAGCTCGTAAATATTTAGTAGGATCGACCGATGTTGTACTTCAGAACTACTAATGTAATAATTTATGCGTGGATCAAAGTGCACTTCACATATTGATGCCTATGTAAAAAAATTTTTCATCGATTTATTGCCTTGAAGGAATATTTTAAGAGTGATTTTTCATTGCTTTGGTTCTATATAATTTCAGTGTTCACGTTAATTCAAATTACATTCATACGTAGAATCCACAAAGAGAAAGAAAACAGTACCAGCATTAATATGCTCCCATTCTTTTGTTTCAGAGTCAAATTCGCGACAACGATTTTCGAAACGAAGAATTCGTACAATGTAAAATAATTATTAATACATAATAAAGTTTGTGTTTTTTTACATTTTTATCCAATTAAAGTGCATAGATATTTGCTTTGCTTACTGTGATCAATGTGTTACTTAACGCTACCATAGGAAATAGATTATTATGTAAATATATTGTAAATCAGAATTAGTTGTCTTGTATTAATATTTTAAGCTAGTCAGTAATTTAAAGCGAGTATCCAAATGGCCTATAATAATTATTTTCTATCTTCATGGCAGTCGGACTGTCTGATGTATTGTTAATAAGTAAGCCTTCTTTGATTGGTGTTTTTTGATAACTGTTGAGCCCAGTTTCAAACATCACATTTTTAAAGTTATGGTAATCCTGGTTCTGTTGCTTACATTCCATGTAACTGTTTAACTTTTACGTGTTTCATATAAATTTTGTTATTACTATCCATTTCATTTTAATTTTTGTTTATATCGACATAAGGTTTTGTTTCAAAATCATCTGTTTCTGTTAGTTAAACAATGTAAGCAGCAGAATCATTTATTAGAACTCCAATATTGTAGATGTTATCATTTTCAAAAATGTCGATGTTTGAAATTATGAGTTTATCGGGAAACACAAATCAAGAATCTATAGATTAGAATAAGGGTTATTATTCTCATAATTGCGAATTGTACAAAATTTTACTCTTAATTATTGTAAGTAGCGAGGTTTTGTAAATAAAGTTTAAAAGTCATGGTGTTAAGGTCTAATTTTAATTGAGTATTAAGTAAATTGCTTGGTAGTGTTATCTGTTAAAATGAATCAATGTTTTAGTATTTATTAGTATACATGTTTACTGTTACATTTGTGGAAGAATAAACGAGGGTCGGTTGTTTTGTAATTTGCTTTTTATTTTTAATTTATCCTTTCTGTTTGAACCTTATTGATATTACCTCTACCAGCCTGGGGCGAGAATTCTGAATCATATCCGTACATAGAGAGATCAAATAAATTTGGGTTATAAAAAGTAGGAGAGATATGGTAGATTAAATATGAAGGTTTATTCGACTATTTTTTGTTAGCTTGTTTGGTTAAATAGGTACATTTAAATATTTTAATATGAAAATCCTTATAATTTCCTTACTTAAATTAAGGCGAAACTTTTCAATCATCTACTTTATAATAGGTATAACAAAGTGTTACGGTGTCCAAAATCCATTTCATCTCCTTAATAATACCAGTTGTTAAGATCTTCGAAGATTCAAAATTTTCCACAATATCCAAATTTAATGGCATTACTTTAATTTGTTACAACGACAGGGCTTTATAAGATTGAAAGGTCTGAAGAATGGAATTTCAGCTATAAAATTGGTTTAATAAGCTACGTTTTCGCTTGATTGGTTTTTATTTTGTGTTTAATGTTGAAGCATCACAGAATAATAAATAACATGAGGAATCATACCTTTTGTTTCTGAAAGGATAATTAAAGTTGCATTCGAATAGCGTGCATTATACATATATATGTTATTGGTTGTATAGTACCATGTCCAGAAAAGTCTTTTTTAAATTCTTGCCAGCTATCCTGGCGAACTGATTTTAAATTAAAGAAAAGCAGTAACTATAGTTTTGTTCCGTGACAGTTATAAAGTACTTACTTAGTATGTATTTTACTATTAACTTTCCACGTTTTCTCAACCTTTAAAGTACCTGGCCTTCCACAAATATTAAAATATAAAGCAAGTCAAACAGGTGAAATTTTGCTTGAGTTTTAGCGACAATAATGAATCTACAAGAGGCGCCTAGCTTTTTAGCTTAGCACGGAAACTACCCTGATGGTTAATACATCTGCACGGAAAAAAAACTCCAGGTCCTCCCGAAGTCCTACAACTTAGCCCTTACAGTGAAACGCCTATTCTTAGGGACTGCCAACTCATATTCCAAATAATTTTACATAGATATTTAAATAGAAACATTAATGTTGACTACATTTGAAACTGACAGCCCTACTTTAGTCAAGCAGGTATTTATGTTACTCAAAAGACTCATCCTTATAAGAGAGACAGGGTGTTTGTTCGTCTTTGACGTGTGAACACGACTAGACTTGAGTACACGCGGCGAATGTCGTGTAGCCAAACAGTTACGCGAGTAGGTTACCCCTTTAAACATAATATTTTGTTTTTTAAATTTGTATTGTTTTTCTTGTATTTAATCCTAATTAGCTTTTTTAAGTACCTAGATACTAGTATTTATATAAAATTAACAATACAACGTAATGGCGTAAGCTGTAATGTTGTATATGTAAATATTCTTAATAAATAAATAATAATTAATTTTAATCACATCACACATCATTAGCCTATTAGTGCCCAATGCTAAGCAAAGGCCTCTTCTTACTTAGAAACGTTTGAGCATTAATCGCCACGCTCGCAGAATGTGGAGTGGCAATTTCAAAGTTATAATTAGAAATTGTTAGTCCAGATTTCTTCACGAAGTTTTACTTAAAAAATCAGATGACTAGAAAAATATCATTGGTACCTGTCAGTTTTCGAAACATAATTTAATATTTTTCGGGAAAGGTATATTATTTTCGAGAAAGTTAAGAAATTATACCTACTATTATTTGGCTACATTTTTTCCCTTGGGCAGCAGTGGACATGGCCGCGGGGAGAAAACTTGTGCATATTATTTGCAAAACAGTCTGCTACATTATGCAGAAATGGCGAAGCTAAGCAAAGAGTTTCTTCAGGAAGGCGATAACAATTAACCGCAGCGAACGCTAGCGATATCTCGAAGAGCTTGAGAAAACGACCACTAACGTGCTCACCCTACTGTAGCATATTAACGTAATAGGGAATTATGGACATCTATTCAATGATAGCTTACGCTAATAGATTCGATTTGTTCCACTGAAAGTTCACACTAAGAAGTGATTATAGGAAGAATAACCATAGAGTTGCTTGCTCATTCTTCTCCATAGGAAGTTTGTGTAGTCACACAGTTTCACTAGAGGGTAGAACGACAGACATTTATTAACTCATTTTTTATTTGATAGGGCGGCAAAAGAGCTTGCGGATGACTTGATGGTAAGCAATCGGCGTCGCACATGAACACTAGGAACACTAAAGGAGGTATATAGTATGTGCGTTGCCGGCTATAATGTCAGTCTGTCTGACTGACAAAGCTTACAAGAGAACTTATCATTTCGAAATTATAAGTCCACAGAGTCAATTCCGCATTTTTTATTGAACAAAGCACGTAAAAATGCCTAAAAAAGTTGTGATGATTAAAAATAGGTACTCAATTTGGTACAAATGTTGGTAAAAATTATAAAAAAAACTGATAAATTGTATTCCAAGAACTTTAGTGCACTTCACAATGTTCTGTATTCCTGGTAGCAAACAAAAGAGCGTTGCGTACAAAAGCTTAGTAGTAGCTAGTAGTGTTTGATTGATTTATATAAACTACAAACGTTTTAGACATGCTCTCGTGCAAGTTTCTCAAAGGGAACGGCACCAATTCTGGGAATATACAAGTACCAGCTCCGTGTACTCAGTAAGTGATAGCTGCCATTTTGAATTCTTGATAATTTTGTTACTGATACATTACAATGTAATTAAACAACATAACTTTCATTGGGACCAGACTCAAAGTTTCATTTTCTCCTCTTATGTATTTACCTACAAGTGAGTGTGACCATAAAAATTTAATTAAACTAATAAAATAAAAGAGAATAAATGAAAATAATATATATTGACAATTAAAATATTAAGCCTTTGATTGCCGACCAAGAACAATTAAAGGCAAAGCAACTGCTACCGTAGGTCACCGGTGACGTGGCATTTAACGTGTTAAAGTTTCAAAGGCAGACCTTTGAAATTTACGTGGGACGCCGAGCAAGGGTAGTTCGCCGACCGACCAGAACCATACCTGAGCGCATGGTGCTTAGCGTTCCGCGATTATACCACAAATGCAATAAGATACGTGGCCTCGGACTTGAGCAGGAAAAGAAACAGAGTGGTTTTTTATCAGTAAGAGTCTGACTCTCTCTCTCGCCATACCTTGGGAGAGAGAAGTAATTTGGTGACTCTCTCTAAAAAATGTAAAAGTATGAAACTTGTCCTATTATTCAGACAAATTTCATAATCTGTAAAATCAAAATTAATCAGTGACACTGCCAGTGTGCGTAAAAATGCAGACGAATACAGTAGAAGCAAACGGCTTTTCTGATGGTAAGCAATCGGACTAGCCTATGGACACCCCCAACACCAGTAGAGTTTTTTCATCACCTCGCCCGTAACTTGGAGATAAAATAAAGGATTGGGTCCTTAAATCCCCAAAACCCCTTATCTCCAAAAGGCTGGCAACGTCCTCACAACTTCCTCTAGTATTGTGGATGTTAATGGGTGGCACCGAGCGCTTAACATCAGTTGATCGGTCTGGTCTTTGGCCACCCACATAAAGCCCACATTTAAAATACATGCTTTCATATCTATTTAATTCCAACCAGTCGTTCGCAAAAGCGAGATAAAACTTCAACGTCGCTTTTGTTTTAAAGGGTTGAAGCTCGAGGGAAATCAGAACGC
Source organism: Spodoptera exigua (assembly GCA_902829305.4). Classification (NCBI taxonomy): domain Eukaryota; kingdom Metazoa; phylum Arthropoda; class Insecta; order Lepidoptera; family Noctuidae; genus Spodoptera; species Spodoptera exigua. Next base: position 11,492,365 of record LR824619.2, on the reverse strand, counting down.
TAATACTGAAAGTTTATATTTTTCATTTAGTTTTTTTTTTATTGACTGAAGTACTGGTATTTAGCTTACTCTGGTTGTAATTAGGTATATTTTTTGTGAAGTTACTCCTCCTCCTTAGCTTAGCATCATATCCTCTGTGTTTTTCCGCCCTGGTTAGGTTAAGAGGGAGTGTTAGAAATGTATTGGCTTAAAACTATCCCGTTCTTTTTCCTGGTCTAAATCGATTAAAATTTTTATGTGAACTATCAGTGAAACTATTTACCAAAGAAATAATTATATACCCTACCTTATATAAACACACAAATACCTCTTTATAATATTAGTATGCATAAAAATAAAATAATAAAGTCAATATCAAACACAAACCAGGCACAAACCTACCAATTGCACAAAACACACAATTTTACTTGCAATCTTACTGACATTTTAAATGCGAAAGTTACGATGTTCGGATATTTGTTACTCAATCACGCCAAAACGGCTGGACAGATCTGGATGAAGTTTGGCATAGGCATAGGATACACTCCGGAATTGGACATAGGCTACCTTTACTCACCACGTGGGCGAAGCCGCGGGCGGAAGCTAGTATAAAAATATAATTAAACTAGAAACATCTAATTCATACAAATCTATATATCTACACTGATGACCAGTACGTATGTACTACAATGTGCAAATTCGTCTGTACCCGCGATTGAACTGCAATCCGACACGTTCGGGGAGCTCAACCACAAGCTTTATGCGACGTCGGATGCAGGGGCACGAATTTGGAATAATTTGAAACCCAAACTTTAAATCTAAACATTTTAGTCCAGAATTTGAGGTTTGTATTAACTTTTCATGTATTAGACAAGTGTGATTCATATTTCGACTGCAGGATTGACGCAGTGGCTAGGCAACCGACTGCTGTGCAATGTAACGTGTCGCGAGTTCGATTCCCGCACGGATCAATTCTGTGTGTGATCCACATATTGTTATTCTGGGTCTGGGTGTGAAGTGTACCACACTTCATACAAGTGTACAGTGTACGTGAAAACACACCCACGTTACAAGATAATGATCCTAGATTGAGGCAATGGTTTTTTTGTAAAGTAAAGTGGTGTAAAGGAAACGAAAATAATTATTGTTATCTGAAAAATCTGGCAGTCCTCTTCTTACACGGGTAAGCTTTGAACATGCAGTCGCTAGACTTGTTTAAGGCGGATCATGGCGAATAGAAAATATAGGTATATTGTGTCTCGCATGGACGTCTTAAATACTACAGTTAGAAACTAACTTTAAGAAATTATAAGTCCAATTTTGAATTTCTTCCTTCACGGTATGTCAGCGTTGTCTAAATATACTTAGAAAGTACTTACTTATTTATTTATTGATTTATCGATTTATTTATTTTGGACAACTAGTAGTTTTCAATTAAACTTATATCTAAAATATTAAGTAACAATAAAATCAAAATGCACAACATTTAAAGTGTCACTACATGATCTGTAACGTAACGATAACAGTTAGTGTATTACAATTACAAACTATAGAAATAAAAAGAGAGCAAAAAAAAAATACAACAATATTGAGGAACAATAAAATAAAAGTAAAAAATAACAATAAAACAATCGAATTAAATATTAAGCACTAAGTTTGGTAACTAAACAATACCATCGTAGTCTTTTTAAATTTTGGTAGCGTATCACTTATTACTACGATGTAACTTGGACAAAGTAACAACGATACTGTTCTAGGTTTCAAAGCTGTAACGTCATGCATGAGAGGCCAGTTAGTTTTCCACTTTTAAAATAAATGATTGAATTTTTTGACCAAATGTTAATTATAAAACAAAACTTTTTTCAAATTAAGTGTGGGAGAGCCATGCTTCGGCACGAATGGGTCGGCTCGACCGGAGTGATACCACGGCCTCACAGAAGACCGGCGTGAAACAACCATAGCGTTGTGTTTCGCCGTGTGAGTGAGGTTACCGGAGGCCCAATCCTTCCCTGCCCCCAATCCCTTCTCAAATCCCAAAATCTCCAAATCCCTAATCCCTAAAAGGTCGGCAACGCACTCGTAACTTCCCCGTTGCGGGTGTCCAAGGACGGCACTGATTGCTTACCATCAGGTAATCCGTATGCTCGTTTGCCGACCATTTACATAAAAAAAACAATTTCCTTTTTGGAATTATTATCTATATATTCGGTCGTTTTATCACGGTATGCTTTAAGGATCAGCAGATCCTGATTTCGTTCAAGATTATCGTGAGAAACCTTAATACCATGCGGGCGAAGCGAGAGGCGGAAAACCTTCAAACATGAAGCACGTCACATACGAAATTGTTCAGTAAATCATTTTCATCTTCACCCTATGTTCTTGTTTACGGTACCTACCAAATATTCTCAATTTCCTCTCGTAATCTCACACATATGATTGAATTCTGGAAGACAGATGTATAGAGGTACAGTCGAATACAAAATCAGGCTGTCAACTTAACAATGTTGTTAGTAAGAGCAAACTTGTACTAGTTATGTTTTCATGACATATTATTATGATGTGAACTTGATCTAAATATCCAACTATCACTACATAGTATAAAACAAATACCCCTACTACCTACTTAACTACCCCTGTATCCATATTTTTTAATTAAATCTTTAAAAACTACGCAATGGATTTTTACGCGGTTTGTTTAAATAGATAGAGTGATTGAATAGGAAAGTTTATATATAGGTATATATAATAACAGCCATAAAACAGTGGAGATTTAGTATCCATGTTGCACCTGTCCGAAGCCAGGGCGGGTAAGTAATAAATAATAGTAATAATATAATGTAATTGTAGAGTTATTAAAATAAATATGTGGTATTAATAGTAAGTAATAATAAAAACGCGAAAGTTTGTAAGTGCGGATAAATGTTTGTAACTATTTCAAGTAAAAACTACTGAACGGTTCTAAATGAAATTTGGCATATTAGGTATAGTCGGGAATATTACACAGGCTACGTTTTATGTTGGTACTGCAGGTGAAGCAGCTGGTAGAAGCTATTTATGTTATAAATACAAAAGTTTGTAAGTATGTATGGATGTGTGTTACTCTTTCTAGTAAAAAATCACAAATACATATATTAAAACAGATTTCAATAACATTTGTCTCAGAGGTACATTATAGTCTGGAATAACACATGGGTCACTTTCACTGTCTGTCTGTCACTCCCTCGCGTGAATTACCTTTTATACGTGAGCAGCATATGCGCCAATGTAACGTCGCGCAATCAACTTCTTAGTTAATCGTTATCAGCGTATTAATATAAAAAAAATCTTTTTAAAATCATATTCATTCATATTTCATTCATGACTGTCAAAAATGGTTCAAGAAAATAAGCAATTACAAATATCATAATACAGTAGTTTCCAACTAGTCAAAGTCAATACTTTTATCCAAATGTCAAAAACGATACTTTTCTATGAAATTTGTATGAAAAACTGAGGTATGACGTCATAACAGTTTTGCGTCAAATAGCTTACTTATTTCTGAATACTGAGCTAAAAAAATCTTAAACTTAGTGTATCGATCGATCGATGAATAAAAGTATAGTTATTTTTAAATGTTTTACTGTATTAAAACGTCGAATTAATTTATTTTTGACCTAGGACACTACCCAATTTATGAAGAATTGACGATCATCTTTTGTGCTTTACTGTATCAACCTATCCGACGAACTCTCGCTAGATACAGAAGTGTCGGACATATTGATAGAATCAATCAGAATATATCAGGAGAAATTGTTGAATGAGACCTATATATACAACATGTACCTAAGCTTTATACACTGTATGTTCTGAACGCAGCCTTAGAATTAAGTGTGTGAACGTTACCTAACATGTAAGACATTGACAATTCTCACTGCCGAGATTAGAAACGTGCTCTTCAAATCAATAATTTTCCGTGCATAAAATATTAATTAAATTTTTGTTTAAAAGAATTGGGTTTGATAATATTAAACGTATATTATAATAAAGTACCTAACACAGTCGGTTTACTAAAAACATTCGAAGTAAAAAAAAAAGTGTGGGAGAGCCATGCTTCTGCACAAACGAAATTCAAAGTTTTTGCAAATGTGAATGCCCTGTAACCTATTTTAATTAACTTAGACTTGTAGAATATGGGTACTTGTGTCAGCTGGGAGCTGTCATGCTCACTCAGAGGTCTCATTGGCGGTGGCACGGGCACTGGATCGCTCGATTCCCTATAATATGGTTGAGTTGGGCGGTGCTGGTGTTCGTGTCATGTTCGTGAACGGGCGCCGCCTACTGGGACTGGTCATCCCCAGGCTGTCTAAATATGTTGTCCTTGAGGTTAACTTATTTTTCTAAACAATAGTGTTACACTGTTCTCACATATCTGAACCGACTAAATGATGTAACAAAGAAATGAATTGTAAAACTGATTGAAAAAGAGTAACCATGGAGTTTCTTGCTCGTTCTTCTCCATCGGAATCTACACTTCACTGACGGACAGACTGACACGCATAAATTTAAACCTATTGAAATATGTTTTCTTTTTCTTTTTTGCTTTACGTTCAAAAGTGCCCTCTGTGACCTTATTGAAATAATTGAAAATGAAAATGATTGTAATGAAAATGATTTTTGACTTTTTGCTTGGACGGAGTGATACCACGGCCTTACAGAACCCCACGCGAAACAACCACAGCGTTGTGTTTCGCCGTGTGAGTGAGGTTACCGGAGGCCCGAAACCTTTAAGAGTGTCCTCGTACATAATGTCTAATTTGTAGAGATGAACAAAACAATTTTATTATTATTATTATTTATCTAATCCAGGGAAAGATGACAGACATGATATTACTTTCTTATACAACTAGTAAGAGTGTCTTATTGTGTAGTGTGTAAGGAAACCACTAAGCATTCAATTGCATTTTCAAAAATGTAAGATAAATCTTCTCTTCCACTTCTATGCTAAACACAACTTTCATTTGTTACACACTGCATCGCAATTTAAATCGTAATAAAACGACACTAAGTACACATTTACACGTGCAATGACGTCATGAGCATGACGTATGCAAGTCTACAGACGCGATAAAACTTTATGAGGCATCACACTTTAGAGTTTGAACGATAGTTATGTTTGTTCAAAGAAATAAATTATGTAAAGTGATGCCATGGTTGGCCTTGGATATAAAGTCGCTACTAGGTCCAGTACGGGACTCAAATACTGTAAGGTGGCTACTAACGTGATGGATGGGATAGATTTTTAAGTGTGAGAGAGCCAAGCTTCGGCACGGATAGGTTCGCTCGGCCGGAGTGGCATGACCATGTATGAGGCCGTGGGCCTCACTGAAAAACCGGTGTGAAACATCTCAGCGTTGTGTTTCGCCGTTTGAATGAGGTTACCCGAGGCCACTACGGCCAGCGCCCCTTTCGTGCTGAAAGTTTTTTTTTGTAATTTGTTTGAGTTAGGTATCTATAGATTAGTCGGAGACCTTCTATATAAATTATTTTTCTTTCTTTCTTTCTTTCTCTTTCTTCTACTACGCTAGTGCTTACAACAAGTCGCAATAAATACCTACGAGTATATACTATGTAAGCATACCTTATAGCTTTTATAGCCTTTTGAGAAGTTGTTAACGTCAACATTTAATAACGACTCATAGCTATCCTAGATATTATAATATTTACTTTTGAGTTTATTATTTCACTCACAAATGACTGTTAACAGTATTATTATTACCATAAAATAAATATCACAATTTATTCATAGCAAAACAAGAGAAAAGTAAAGAATAATAAATTTTCCTAAAACATTTTTTACACATCGACGCGACATTTATTAATTCTGAGCCAGTACGAATATCAACTGGCTAGTTAGAACACACACACACACACACACTGAGCGTCACGTATCATACTCATAAATCACACCACTGCCCAATGATTGATTGAACTCACAAATATTGCTCCATAATTCACTTCAACTGCTGTCTATACCAGTTCTAATTATAGGAGACTTTATAAATTGTTTGCTAGTAAAAAAAATATATTTCGCCACATACAGACTGATTGATGATCCGAATTTAGCTAAAACTATTCTTCAGCGACTGGAGCCTAGGCGTAGGGTGAGAGGGTCTTAGAGAGAGAGCGCGGAAACTACATGAGTTGATTCTCCCATCACCTTTTATACCATCCGACAACCGATACGGCGGGTATAATATAATATTTTTAGTCTAAGCGTTTTGTTTCTGTACTCTAGCAAGGCTAGAGTGAATTGTTTTAATAAACTAGTGTGCTTTATCATCAACCATTGCATCACTGCTTACCAGGTTGCAGTTACACAATAATATATATGATTAAAAAAACTCAAAGAATAAAGAGATACACGAGGTATGTATGTAAAGTGAAGGCCCACAGATTAAGGCTAGCACTCCTGTTGTATGTACTCCAAGTTTAATTAGACGCCACTGATAAAGGAAAACATTGTGAGGAAACGTGTACCTATATTTTTTTATGATAAAATAGCAATAGAGCTGTCCGGTAATCTGATGGTAAGTAAGCAATCGGCGCCGCCAATCAACACCTTCAACGTCAGAGGAATTACGAATTGGAGATTTGCGGGTCAGGTAAGAGAGATTTTTGACAATAGTACAAATACTAAGTAAACGTTATTTTCCCTCGAGATTTTTTTTATTAGGCCGTAAAGTAGCGGTTGAACATGTCCGTTGGAGTGGAAGTATTATCATCCCGAACTTTTATTTTCATAATGAATAAAACTTCAAGACTAACATCGCCAACCTATATTGAGTAAGTGTAATGATTAGTGCTCATAGGTTTTATGTGTAAGACACATTCTTTGCTCAGTAGTGGCCACTTATAAGTTCAGTATACGACTTCACAGCGCAGCGCTAAATAAAACACAAGCTATTCAGCCAGTATGAGATCAGGGCATATTTATGGAAGCATTTTTTTATGTAATAGGTCGACAAACGAGCAGACGGATTACCTGATGGTAGGCAGGTAAGCAATCAGCGCCGCCCATGGACACCCGTAACGGAGGAGTTACGAGTGCGTTGCCGACCTTTTAGGGATAAGGGATTTGGAGATTTAGGAACAGGGGAGGGATTGGGAAGGGGAAGGATTGGGCCTCCGGTAACCTCACTCACACGCCGGTTTTCTGTGAGGCTGTGGTATCACTTCGGTCGAGCCGACCCATTCGGGGCGAAGCATGGCTCTCCCACAATTATTTTAAAACATTTTAAAACATGTAAAGAAGTTAATATTTTATACTTTTTTACGTACCTAAAATTTAAAACGGTTTTCAGAGGATAATGATGATGTAGTAAAATAATTAGAAATATTTTAAGGATAGTAAGTAACACGAGAAGTCAGTATTTTAATGAAGGTTGCTCTCATAAAATATCACATTTTAATAGTTTAATTGTAGCTCCGTCTAATTATTATAAATATTATGTTTATTAAGTTCCAAGTGTTGCTTTAAAAATGCTATTTTACTATTGTAAATATGTATACCTACCTAATAATTTTTGTATAAAATTTTATATATTCTATTGACATTATGCGAAAACTTGACAATTGCCGTGGCAACTATACGATCCTATTTGATTAACTTTCTAAGAGAAATTACATTCAGAAAATACAATTACTAATTTCGACTTGGAGATAATATTTATTTGTGGTTACAATAATAATGGTGGTTCTGTTGTAAGTAGAGGCGTCCCGTGACGAGCATATTGTACGAAAGTAGTTCGGCTATTCAAAGGTTTATATGCTGACTGATTACGCAGTTATTCACAATTTGGAAGCCTTGGCACCTTACTGTCGGCATACTTATTCTAATATTTTTATTTATGCTCTCCCAGTCTATTGAGTAACTTGTTTTATATTTTAGGGGAGTAAATCATCAAATGCGTTTTCTCGCTGTAGGTTTTTTTGTGAGGGGAAAATCATCAAATGGCTTCTCCCGCCAAGGGCCGGGCGGGAGGGAGTGTCAGACTCTTACTGACTAAAAACCCCCCTGTTCCTTCTCCTGCTCTGTGCCGAGGTCGCGGTGCCTCATTGCGCTTACCCCGCAACCCCGGCTGAACATCAGCCCTTTAGGGCCCCGTCTGTGGTGGTCTATTGGCTCTTTGAGGCGCGCGTGGAACGCTACGCGCCGTACGCTCGGGTTTTCGCTGTAGGTGGGGCGTGAACGAGTGTTAGACTCTTACCGACTAAAAATCGCGGCGTTCCTTCTTCTGAACCGTGAGAAAACTTCACAAATTGTTTATCCGGGTTTGGGTGTGATGTGTATGTGATATTGTATGTTTGTAATCGCACCGACGCCACAAGAGAAAATCCTAGTGTGGGGCAACGTTTAAAAAAAGTTTTATTTCTTCCAAACTAGATTGTTTCTTTTTTGGAAGTAGTACAAACATAAAATGTAATAAGTACACGTGGAATATTGATTCATTTTGAAAATAACGGAATATATACAAAAATCTTTCCTTTGTCATCTATTTAGTAAACAAAACTGACATCCTTACATATCCCTAACCAACTTGAGTATCGATAATCGTTATTGCTTTAAAAACGAAACAAATATATGGAAATTTCTGAAGGTCAATGATAAGTCACGTGATCAACAAATGAATGCCTGGAAATTTATTCTCTATCTAAACCGACCATAATCAGACACTTACGATTTTCTTAAAAGTACTAAAAAGGTTTTATTGTATTTTTCTGTGTAAAAGAAATCAAAATGGCGTCTATGTAAGTATTCCAAGTATTCCGTCTGTATCGAGTAATTTATCAGATAATGATAGAAAATAAGATCAGAATTTTTGTTGATAAATAGTGTCTGGGCTCGTTGCTATTAATCATTGTCTTATTTTGTATTTTTGACAAATAATTTCTATTGTTAATCTAGACTCTAGTGGATTGATATTATGTACCTACCTAGTTACGCAAATGGTAGTTACGTCATTATGGTAGAATTAAAGACCGGACAAGTGGGTTTGTTGTATGATAGCCCCTCCCTAAGTGCCTTAGTCGAATTCAATTGTTATTACTTTTTGTTAAATCGGCAACAGATACACATACATGCATCGTCCGGTAAAATTTCAACTTTCTAGTTCAGTTTATACGACTTGAGAAGTTATTATTCAAAGTCAAAGTCAAATCATTTAATTCAAATAGACAACAACAGGCACTTCAGAAAGAATTCAACATTTTATAGAAATAAAAATACCTATCAACTATTTAGCGGTGTTTTTATTTATCACCACAAAAAAAAACAATCTTGATTTCGTTCTTTGATTTAACCGAAGTTAAAAAAACCCTTCCTGTATTGCTGCATACCACCAACCACGTACACGTACATTAAGTTCCTTGATATGCTACTGTCCAGATATACCTACATGCATACACATATGTAAGTAATGTATATACATTTATGAATTTATACCATCATTAATATTATATAATATGATGAATAGACTTTTTGATCGAATGGATTGGAAGCGCGAGCGTCGCTTTCATTCGTTCAGTGTTGCCACTGACAAATGTCACATTCGGCGTCTATTATTTAGTACTTTATTTTTCTGTGTTTCTTTCACTCTATTTTTTAATCATATGTGGTTTGTTTTTTGTAGTAGTATATTATTCAAACAACTATAAAAAACATATTTCAATAGGAAATAAGTTAAATACTTATTTTCTTAGCTTAAGTTTCTGCACAGATTGGCGTCATGCGTTAGTGACGGCCATCGCTGAAAATCAGCGCCTCGACCCTGTCTCGTATGGGGTCGCTGCATTATGCTGAGCGTGGGCCATTTCGCGTGCTTGGACGCATATTTTTCTCCTACCCTCTACTTTTGTGATATTGTTTTTACCATGCTCAATGTATTTTTATTTTAACTTTATTTTGTTATCTTGTTTGTTTTGTGTCTTTTATGCGTCCCAGACGCGAATAAATACTTTTTCTTTCTATCTTTCATTATTCAAATTTAAAAACACGACAACGTCGAGTTTTACCGGTGGTTAAGGAACCCACTTCTCATGTGACTTTTTCTGAGTTATATCCACTTTATATGATTACAAGCGTGGTAATTAATGCTCAAACCTCATCCGTGTGAGAAGAGGCTTTTGCTCAGGAGTGGGCAATTATTCGCTGATGATGATGATGAATTAAAAAAAATATATTTAGTTATGTACTGATATAAATAAATCTTACATCCACCCATACGCAATGGGCTGCCATTATTTTATATTTAAACTCAAAGACTCCTCAGCCATTGAATGGAAAGAAAACTAAACACTCTAGCAGAAAATAGACCATTGTGCAAGATAATCCATTATGAACTCAAATGCATTCAGAATATTAGCGACAATGGAATGATCCTCTATAAACACGGCTTGAATGTCTCACAGGTTTTGTTATTTGCCACAGACGAGGCGGACAATAAAGAGCTATCCATGACACTATGTATTAAAAAAAATATAGATTTTTGCCGTCTAGCTATTATAGAACCTGCATAGAACGTCTATGATAATTAGTTTTCGACATTGCAATAAAAGTATTTTTGATTAATTTATACCGAATTTGTATCATATTTTATATTCATTTTTCTTATAACCGTCAGATAACCGTCTGAGAATTACATTAACTTGTTATATACTTCAAAATTTCTTTTCCTCTCTTCAGTGAACTATCGAATCCAACAGTGTTTCTATAGACTACCAAATATTAAAAAAAACAACGTTGCCCCACACTAGGATTTTCTCCTGTGTCGTGGATGCGTTTACAAACATACAATTTCCACATCACACCCAGACCCGGAACAAAAATCTGTGGATCACACAAAGAGTTGTTCCGTGCGGAAACCGCGACTCGTTGTGCACCAGCCAGTTGCCCAGCCACCGCGCCAACCATGCAGTCAAATCATATTTCTAACATAGATAATTTTACCCAAAGACGCTTTACTTTTTTTGAACTAGCTACCAAATAAATTGCAAATGCCCGTGACACAGGACTTTCATCCAAAATATCAGAGTCACCTATAATAATCGCTATAATATTTCAACGTTGAAATTAGCACTCCATTTTCTAAGCAATAATGTCACGCGATCAGTCAAAGCACTCATCTGTCAAGTCCGTTGTTGACTTAAATGGTGTTTATTTATTTTTCTTTTATTTCTTTTTCGGCTTTCTTCTGTGCCCCAATTAACTTGTTACCGTGTCTTTATTTTTGATAGCCAAATGACATGGTATCATTTATTTTGTATTTGGAGAACTTCAATTAATAAATTAGGCTAGGGATCATAAATTTAAATTCAAATTATTGATAGTATTATTTGTTTTTCTGTATGATATTATGAACGAGCAGATGGATTACCTGTTGATAAGGCACCGGCCATGGCAATCCGCAACAACAAAGGGACTATGTAAGAGTATGTTTTCCTTTCGTAGGTTAAGAATATGAGGATAAGTTAATGGAAATGGGGGATGGAGAGCTTAACGCTAGCGTTGTTTCATGTCAATTTACTATGGTGGCCTCAAAATTAGATGGTATCACTATGGTTTAGGCCATCCATATATGCGGAAGCATAATTTTAAAATTAATGAACTCAAAATTTTTTTGATGGTACTTTTCTGTACCGGGGAACTTTCTCTCATTGCGCTTACCCCGCAACCCCGGCTGAACATCAGCCCTACAGGGCCCCGTCTGTGGTGAACGCTGTGGCGTCTCTCAAGCCACTCCTCAAAGATCCATATTTTACCCTTGGGGAATAATAAATATGTGTTTTAACTCGAGGACTATACCTACTGAAAAAAAAGATAACTCACTCAGATAACTCATGTACCCATTACAGCGCGAACTTGGGACATGGGATGTACTGTGTAGGTACTAACACCTACCACTTTAAGCTGGTCATTTATTTTTGTAAGAAATAAATGTTTATCTTTCTTTACTTGGTAATCCAGAAATAAATATTATTTCTAGATTTTAATTTATTTATTTTTATCTATTTTTTTTTAAGAAAATCAAAACAAATACATAGTCGTTGAGGTCAATATCAAAGCTTTTTATTATGAGACCGTTTTTATAGAATTGTGTTATTTTTGTGGGATTTTGCACGTCACCATTTTATAGGTACACCATCATTTCTCGATTAACCCTACCCTTCCTCATAATGCCAATGTAAACAACCTTATTTATGCATTTTTATTAGAAAAACGGTCCGTCGTTTAGATGTAAAAATAACGAAATCCTTCTTTACAACATGCATTACAATAATCGTCCCTAACTCTTTGCCAACGATCAAAACAAGATTTTTCTTAAAAACCGTCCAGACTGATGGGTTGAGGGGTCCGTATCACACATGTAAAGATAGCCTTATAATGTTGTATGAGAGAAAAATAAGAAAAGAAATAAGTAATAAATAATAAAGAGAACAAATATTTGTGACAATCCCAAGTTCTGCTTTTGACGCTGGTGTCGTTAGGATCACCTAAGGAACTGCAAAATTAGTAGAAACCAGCCACAACGTTCTTTGATATAAACGTCCGAAAATCTTACAGATCATGAACAAGAGGCAGTAATCGAAGATATAGGACGCGTGTCGATAATGAACCTTTTCACTCGGATACGGAACGTTTACTAATGCGTGTAACCCCGAACACATCCAGATGTTTTCGGGGATACACGTTGTGGCAAATTCCACCCCAAGCCCACTTTCTGAAATCTATTAAAAAAAAAATCACCATTAACTCGCTTAGTGTTAAGACATCTGTGTCACTCTAATGATCACAGTTTACTTGATGCTAATTGTACATTATTTTGTAACACATTTTTTTTTATTTTACCAATATCTTTCTCTATATCAACGCCAATTTGCGCTAGACACTAGCGAACTCTGAAAAACAAAGCTGTCAATCCGTGATCATAGCCAAGCGGCCCTGATTGTCCCCGAACGGATTTAGGACCACTTTAACAGATCCCACACGACCGTTTCTCATGTAGGCCAGTTGTATCGTAAATATACATTACGAATAATTGCCTAAAGCGAGGACATTTAATTTTGTACTGTGTACGCATTTTTTGTGTTGTAACATGCAAATAAAAGTAATCTTGTATAGATTAAATTTATTGGATACTAAAATAAGTCTGATTTTTTTTCAGCTAAAGGTCACATCAAATGGCGCTTTGAAGCGAGTTACGAATGTACACATTTTATATAAAAGATCTGTAATAAAATAAGACTGTCTTTTCCTTATATTGGCTGTGAATGAGTTTGAACGCTTTAAGCTTTTGTCTCCGTAATAAAAATTCTAATAGAACAAACCATTTCATACTTGTACAAAGATGTACTTTCGGGAAATCACATTAAAGCCAGCTTGCTTTTAATAAACTAATCATTACTAGGCATGAGACAGGTAAATATATTTTACATATGTATATGTAATATGTAAATCATCATCATAATCATCATCATCATCAGCCTATTAGTGCCCACTGCTGAGCAAATTAGAAGGAGGAACATTATAGATGTTCAGAATCTTGTGGAGATGTCATTCAATCAATAGTAATTGATTAACGTTAATTTAGTATTCCTTTGAAGCAACAACATAATTATGGTACATTCAATAGATTCTTAGTAATTCCTAATAAACAACTGATTGATTGAAGAATTTAAATTAAGAATTAAGAAAATATAAGTAAATATCATTGACAATTTAAACATTCGATAAAAATTTAAAATTTTATCGAATACTAAATTTGAAATTCGAATAGTTCCAGCAACTCGGCTCGACAAAAAATTTAACTTAAGTCTAAAACTCACAGATATTAGGGATACATAATCAATTTAAATGTTAACTAGTACGAACATCTCAAAGCACCTTCTGGAATAATCTAGAAATATATCGACACATTTGTCAAGATCCCTTTACATTACAAAGGAGTAACGATGAAAAATGGACTTTCTATGTAGCTCCATTAGTTTGCTAATCAAATACAAACTTCTTGAGTTCACCTCTCAAGAAACTTGTAATATTGTTATCGAACTTTGTTGGAATTTGACCTTTTGAAAATAAAAAAGGAGCAGTAAATATTCGCATGTCTTACATTCCCGAAGAAAATGTCAAAGTGTTCTATTGACTAATTAGGGTTCACCATCTTAACAAAAAAATGAGAAGAACTAGTATAAAGAAATCACAACGAGACTTTTATTCATTAACAGCGTGACCGTCGCGGCGAATTGCGTAAGTTGTTATTTTTGATAATATGTCTCATGACAGTACAAAAAAATCCAAACTAATATTATAAATGCGAAAGTAACTATGTCTGTCTGACTGTCTTTCTTCACGCCTAACGTTCTACTGAATCTATTTGTGTGAAATTTGGTGCAGACATAGTTAGAACCTCGAGAAAGGACATAGGTTTTCCAACCATATCTGCAGGAAGTCACTATTCCACGCGAACAAAGTCGTGGGCAAAAGCTAGTTAAAAAATATATAGCTAAAAATGCTGAGTACAAAATCTCGAGAATGGAACCGAGAACCGATAACCGGTGGGTAGGTCCAAAATAGAGAAGACTTTAGAAATCAGATTTACGCTGAAGCAGGAGCGAAGCCTAGGCAAAAGCTAGTTTCATTTATGTATCAATTTATGAAACATTTTCTGCTGTCATTGCCTTCACTCGCAATATCGCGATAAAAAAGTTATCCCTGTGTTAGGACAATAATTTCAACATCTATGTCCTCAACATCTATAAGCCTTGACTAAGAACCAAAGCAATATTAATTCAAAGTTTCCTAAGAAGAATAAAAGGTACAGTATACACAAAAACACTTTTTCACGAAACCTCCTTACGAAGAACAAAAAAAAAATAAAGAAAGGGGGAAAATTCTGTGTTTGCTCTTTGAAATGGTAAGCATAGCAACCCATTCTTTCCCGAAGGCAAATGCATTGGCAAACATAGAACCTACTCGTAGTATATAAACCAATCCTTGCCCAACCAGCCTTTTGTTGCCAGTTACAATAAAACACAAAAAAGTTTATCACAAACCACTGAAAACCTCCGTAGATAGGTAGATAATTGAAAATTTTATAAGCTTATAAACGTCAACGTAGAAATATTAAATTATTCTCGAGTACTGTTTTTTTTGAAGTAGAATATTTGAGATTCGGTGGAATTTTTTGAATATAAATACGATCCCACCTTTAAATTCTAAGAAAAAGTTAATTATATGAAGATGGTGGAATGAAATGGATCATAATATTAAAATGGATAGATTTGTACCTGCCTAGTATGATTGTTTTCAAAACATACTTAATAAAAGATAGCTATGCTTAACTACAAGTCAAAATTAAATCATTTACAAACTACTTTTGTCAGCAACAATGTTGTATTAAGGAAAATGATCAAATGATATTCTTACTCATTTCAAACCGATCTTATAAGAATTTTACTGCCTCGGGCTAGACGCAACCAAACTTTCAAATATCTAGAATGGAGACAAAGCTTCGACAAACGTATCAAATATCAGAAAAAAATCGCATCGATGGAGATGTCAAAGCTAAGTATAACCAACCAATATGTTATGATCTAGCTTAGTTCTATTTTTCCCACATTGAAAGATCAATTTATACTGGGTGTATTGAGGCGTAGCCATGTGTATATCTTCAAAGCAATGCTCGAAGGCATATATAGTGGTGATAGCACGTTGGCTCACCCCTTCCCATGACGAGGGTTAAAGTGAGAGTCAATAGGGAAAATTACTTCACTACGTTACTTAGAAGTGATGTGAAAACAGTTATTTGATACTATCGCTTAGTTGTGTTGATTTTATCAGAAAATTTCTATGATTTATTGCTGTCTAGACGTTTGTTGAAGTGTTTATGGATCCACGCAGTTGACTTACTAGTAAAAATGTAGTTGCTCTCACTTGAGTGGATTTTAGCTCAAGTCCAGTTAAGTAGGTACTTATTATCGTGACTTCGATTTTGTAGCGCCTATTTAGTATTAATATAATAACTACGCCAGTTATTTTTGATCATAAAATTAGTAATACTGGTAGTAGACAGTGTACTAGACATTATAAGTATTACTACTAGTACTTGGATTTACTTTTAGAAATATCAGATTGGATATTGTTATCATCGTGACTGTTAATATAATCACAGATACAATTTATCGCTATGAACAAGTCGTTGTTGACATTAAAATATACTTAATAAAGTATAATTTATAATTTAAATTAAAAGTATTTCAATTGCTATTATGTCCTGTGATAAAAGTAATGTAATTTCAGAAAGACCCTGGCTCCCAAAATGTATGTTATTCTCAATTCGTTTTTTAAGGGAATATTCTGTTGTTCAGGGTAATGAATGAATGATTTCCGGCAACCGACAACGCGGGTCTGCAAAAGTTTAGTAAGGGTAGCTAGCTCAAAGTCTAAACAGAATCAGACACGCAAGCGTACGGCGCGTAGAGTTCCGGCTGCCGCCTCAAAGAGCCAACTAAGCCACAGATCGGGTCCAACATTTTGCTATTTATTCACAGCTATACCCAGACATAGTTTTCACCTATGGGACACATTTTTACAAGCCAACATCGCATTATTATAGTAAATCTACAACAAAACCTTACTCATCATTACAAATGCACCCTAGTTCGAGATCAATGAGTTATGTAAAACCATGATCCAGCTACCAAGCAAAAAGTGAAGGGAAAAATCGGACGATTTGTCAAGCAATAAAAGGAGCGAGTTTTCCGTCTGACACGGCTGTTTTAAAAGCTAATAAATTACGATCACAAGAAGAAAACTGAAAAGAAAATTCTTATATTCTTAAAATAAATATAGTTAATTAATATGGTGTGACAAAGGTAGAAGGACATTGTAAAATTTTTTTATGTCCCAAATAAGGATTGTAGAACGGATTATAATAGGAGAACCAGACCAAAGGATACATAGATTTCATACTCCTTTCTTGCCGTTACATATTATAATCCAAAAGTCATATTTACAGTAATTTCTCCTCAGAACTAAATATCCAGGATGTTTGATGATGATCAAATTGAAAGCAAAAATTAACACTCAATATATTTAAGAATTCGTATATCTACGAGAACTGGAGACGCTATACACCGTATTCGGGCTTTTTACGCGTCAAGTAAAAGGCTTTTTATTGCACATAAAATTATTTTCGTATGGAGCTCCCGCTTCTGTGGCCCGTATAATGTAATTGTGGTAAGTGATAAGATGTAGCGGTTTTACCATTAATTTTAAAACCAGCGAAAAATTATGCGGAATTAGAATATAATACTGACAAAATTTTGCTACAATCTCTCTCTAGCTAGCTCTTTGTGTAATCCACAAGTTGTTGTTGTGTCTGGGTGTGATATGTATATGAAATTGAATGTTTATAAACGCACCCACGAATACACGAAAATGGTGCAACGTTAAATAAAATCTATTAATATATTGATAATATAATATGAAAAATTGATGTCGCAACATCAACATCAATCTACCTATACGTTTTCTGAAAGATTTTAACATTGATAATCATGTTTGCTAAAGGCAAATTGGTGATTTTAAACTCATAAGTAGGTTAAGTTTCCTCACGACGTTTTCCTTTACCACATTTCCATGGTTTATAAATAAACTTCAAAAGTACATATAAACATAATGATGTCCCCAACTTTCCTTCAAGATTTTTTTAAAATAAAGACTCAAAAATAATTGTGTTTCTTTGTAAAAATTTAATTTATTTAGTAAACGTTTATCACGTCTAATTTACATTTGAATTAGATGTGCTAAAAACAAAAAATCAGTCACCAATGTAAATAAAAGGAACGACTTTTAAGGTCCTTGATTTAGGAGTAATAATTGAAAAATATATAACAGTGATAAATAATTTTCTCTCATATTTTTACAATATCATCACTATATTTTAAATACGGTATTTTTTAACCACAAATTATATCTGAAAAGAAGGTCTGGCTAAATCTTAAGAAATTTACGAAAGTAATATGAAATTGTAGTGTTTTTTTTTTTCTTAATCCTCACTCCCCAACCGACACAGTAGGTGACACATCGGGCGTACACCGTAAGCGCGGGTTTGCGGACGATGAGTAACGGTAGCTCGACGCACGACCAGAACTAGAACCGGGCGTATGGCCGCCTCAAAGAGCCAATAATCCACCACAGACGGTGCCGTGTAGGGCTTATGTTCAGCCGGGATTGGAGGGCAAGCGCAATGAAGCACCGCAGCCTCGGCCTCAACAGGAGAAGGAACAGGGGGGTTTTAGGCACACCCGAACCTGGGTGGTAGAAGTCATCTGATGATATACCCCTCACAAAAAACGTATTTTTCTTAATACATATACCAAGTGTGAGAGAGCCATGCTACGACACGAATGGGATTGCTCGACCCTAACGGTAGTGATACCACAGTCTTAACGAAAACTGACGTGAAACTAATACAGCATTGTATCAGGGTCCATAATTGTGACAATTTTATATATCATTTTCCACCAGTATGGAATGACTATGAAAATAATTTACCGCTAATCATTTCTTAATTCATCTAGCTCACAAAACTTTGTATATTTAAATAATTATTTTTATTACAAGATATCTACTTTAAGTTTTGCTATGCTCTACAGGTTATGATTGTGTCCAATCTAAGCGTATTCTGTAAAGCCATTTTCTATATTATGATTCGGAAAAAATATATAAATATAAAAGATTTTTACGCTTTTGTAAGTAGATAGAGTGGACTATTAGAAGGCCTTTTATTTTTTTGCATTGCCTTCTTTCATCACAAAAACAGACTCAAAAACTGCAACATGAAAGTTGAATTTTCTTTGTCAGGAATTAGTCAATTCGTGTTAATTGGCAAAGTGCAGTACTACACAAAATGCTTTACAATACACACCTGCGAGGCCAGCCTGGTATATAATAAATCCTTAATCAGATGAAAAAGCTTTTAAACTAATTACTATGATCTCTTTTCGCTTGTACCATAACACAACATGGCACGATATCGAATTATTTTCGTAAAATGAGTACGAGAGCCTACTCATATGTACATATCTTCTGTAGGAGTTAAACAGAACTGAATTAAGTAATTGAATTTGTTTAGTAAATATAATAACATAACACCACGCCTTATAATCCCAAAACGGATAAGTAGAGTTACATTTACAAAATGTAAAACACACTTTTCCACAATTCAGTTATGAGTCATAATGTGATAGCTGCTGCCGCGCAGTTTCACCCGCTATTTATTATAGCATTCAAGAACATTGTATCTATCAAAATTTTGGAAATCTGACCAGCGGTTCGAAAAATTAACTCTTTACACCAAACTTACAAGTTTTACCTCTTTATTTGAACTTACAATTTGATTTGAACATTTTGTTATATGCTCCACAAAAAAGAGGTTTTCTGTAATGTACACTTATGGCAGACTAGATAGTTAGAGATTGCAATTTAAAACGATAAGGCTTGATAAAGAACACTCTAGTTAAATTTGTGTCTCTCTCTCTCTTTCTCTATCTATCTCTTGGTCAACTTTAATTCCCTGGGAAAGAGAAAGTTATTGCCACTTGACCTTGAAACCATCTTATTTGCGGAGTATACATATAGCAATTTCATCGATACGTCAACACTGAAGCTACTATTCAAAAGTGTGATTCTTGTATGATGGTGTTATTTAATGTAGGTATCATAACGTGTTCTGAATTTAATTATCAGAAATGTCACATTATTTGTACGTATCACTTAGATGACGTTGACTGATATAATTGTAATTTCTGATTTCCATAAGTATAATACGATATAAATAATATTCTCAATCCTAATCCTAATCCTAACTAATATTATAAATGCGAAAGTAACTTTGTCTGTCTGTCTGTCTGTCTTTTCTTCACGCCTAAACTACTGAGCCGATTTCTGTGAAATTTGGTACAGACATAGTTTTGAACTCGAGAAAGGACATAGGATAGTTTTTATTCCAAAAATCTGCAGGAAGTAACTTTTCCACGTGAACAAAGTCGCGGGCAAAAAGCTAGTTAACTATAATTATAAAAACAATATTCTCGAGGTCGGTTGTTATAGGAGTTGGTCGTCTCAACGGTCATTTTTGACGATTGGATCATGCATCGGCGGATATATATATATCATCGGACAAACAGACTTGTAAGGTATGGTTGGGGTTGCAATAATTATTAGCCACGGCCTCAACCGTGGAGGAGGAAAAGGAACAGGATGGTATTTTTATCCGTTAAGAGTAAATAAAAACAAAAATCACTGCCAAAACAGGACTGCTAAGGCATAATCTCTCTTTCGTTTCGATTCTTTGTAGCTAATTAATATTCGTATTTCGTTCATTAACGTGTCTTTTATTTTCTCTATGACAACTTAACCGGAGTACAATAATTCCCTGTGTCGTCCACGTTCTCCAATCTAATTTCTGTCATGATTATTTGATTTTATTTATGTGATAATTCGAACAACGAGCAGACACATTAACCTGATGGTAAGCAATCATCGCCGCTACTAGACACTCGCAAAACCAGAAGAGTAACGAGTGCGTTGCCAATCTTTTGGAGAGGAAGGATTACCAGCGTAAAACAATCACAGCGTTGTGTTTCACCGTGTGAGTGAAGTTACCATCCCGGTCCAGCCGACTCATTCGTGCCACAGCATGGCTCTTCTACATTTGAAAATTACATCTAAGAAGCTGACAGGTGTGCTAGACTGTTTATTAGAATTTATTTAATAAACTCAGTCTTAATGCTTCTGTAAAAAAACCCACGAGTTCCACCACATAAAAGACAAACTCACTGTACCAAAAGTAAAAAAAAACGATCATGCCAAAATTTTTTTAAATATGAAACATTTGTTCCACATACAATAGATGCATAGGCTAAATAAAGTAAAAACTGCACAGGTACCTACATAGACTTAGTGATTAAGGGAAATCTGATGGTCAGCAGTCCTTTGAGCGACTAAAACAATATGAAACTGCAGAATTATTGAATGTTCCACGTGTCGAACACAAAACGTTTCGCAGAAAAATAACGGTATACGGTAAACTCTAATATTTTTCAAACAAGGACCGATTGAAACATGAAATTCACGAACATTTGAACGAAAAACTAGACAATGCACGTTGACATAATAAAACAATAAACACGGTTGTATGTTAAGATTATCCATACAGAGTTTTGTGAGGAGAAAATCGCCGGACGAGATCGATTGTCAGACTCTTACTGAATAAAACCATGCCTGCAAACCAAATTTGACTGCGCGGTTGGTGCAGAGGCTGGGCAACTGGCTACAGAGCAACGAGTCGTAGTAACTATTCAGTAATCTGTGTCGCGGGTTCGATTCCCGCACGGAACAACTCTTTGTGTGATCCAAAAGATTGTTGTTCCGGGTCGGGGTGTGAGTGTATGTGAAATGGTCTTTAAGTCCCGGGCCCGTTATTTTGCTTGCACCTGCAACCTCGGCTGGACATTTAGACGTCATGGGCTAATATCTAATGGATACTTGTGGTGGTCTGCCGGATCTTTGAGAGGCGCGTGGAACGCGAGGCGTTCAATGGTCGCGTCTGGTTCTGGTCAGCTGACGAGCTAATCTTACTCGCCGACCGCAGGCCCGTGCTTACGGTGGCCGGAGATCGTCCCTTGATCCCCGACGCCCGTAGTGTCGCCAGTTGCGGCTGCTAGGGCGTGAGGAGGAGGATTGCTCCCTCACGCGGGCCGCCTCTCTCTTTGCGAGCATGACTGCTTCACAAAAAGAGGAGACGGCGTCCCAGTTCCACTCACTCCGCACTATGGCCTCAAATAAGGCCGGGCGCGAGAGGTCGCCGCCGCCGATCACTTCCCTTAGGACAAGGTGGTGCTCAGCCCAGGCAGGGCATACCGCTACCGTATGCTCCACCGTATCCTCTAGGTGGTCCTCACAATGACGACACTCGGGCGTTTCCTCCCGCTGGATCCGAAACAGGAACCTACCGAAGCTGCCGTGCCCGGTAAGCACCTGCGTCAGGCGGAAGGTGAGGACACCGTGGCGTCTCTCAAGCCACTCCTCAAAGAGGGGTCTTACCGCTGCTATAGTAGCGTGCCCGAAATCGTTATGGTGGCGTTAGGTTTCACTTTCAACAGTCCAGATGGCATTGAAAATGTTAATAACAGAAGCAAGTAAAAGAAAATACTACGTACGTAATGTACGTACGTCTTATTGTTATTTAAATTAATCTCAAAATATTTATAAGCTAAAGAAAAACAAATAAATAGTTACTGGAAAGTTTGTTCGTTGTTCACAGAATATCATTCCGAAAACTAAATTACCGTACTCAATTCATAAAATCTTATAATAATCCACAGAACGCTGGGAACTTTATTCAATACTTCGAAGAAACGAATTTTAAATTAAAATATGTCTACAATTCAAGCAATAAAACCTGGTGGTCATAAAACACCTCTACAATTGAATTAAAATATTATATAAGGACATTCATAATTCTAGAATTATATTAAAAACTTAATTTCGAAGAAAATTATAATAAATTTTAGTTTTGTGAACTAATCTTTTGAAAGGAAACAAGTTGGTAACCAACTATGTAATTTTTCTAATTTTGAAGACTATAATTTGTTTATGAAATATATTTCTATAGGCGAAAATTGTATAGAAAAAATTATATGATACTTATTAAAAGACGATTTTGTGGGATACCTATGTATTTGTAGGAAAGCCATGTTTTAGTTTGAATTACAATCAATTACACAGTTAATCACAAGTGCAAATGTCGATCAAAGGGCACTGAGTTCCATTACCAGGTTTTTTAGATTAATGTTACAAATGTCAGTTCTGTTCTAGCAAGAACATTATTGCTGTCATTGTAACAAAATCAAATTAAAAATATATAAATATCCAATCGAAAATAATTACCTACAAGCGAAGCGATACAGCGTTGCTCGATTAAAAAACATCGAATAATTTAATTCCCGGTACAAGGTGACGCACTGATTAAGTTGAAATTTATTAAAATTCACTGCGCAGGTTGTTTTTAATATAATTACAAGTCAATCCCAAAGTAAACGTATTCCACCAACGTTATCGAGGGTTAATTAAAAAAGAGTTGAACACCAGACTTGCATTTTAATAAAGTTTTTATTAAATTGAATCGCGGATATTTATCGTGATGTTATGATGGCTCAAAAACTTAAGTAAAAATTTAAAATATATTACGTTTATTATTTTACTATCAGGTAAAAAAAAACAATTGTTATTATTTCGAAATTTAAAAAAGATAAAATGGACTTTATAATTATACTCGTATTTTTATAGGATATGTCACAAACGAACAGATGGAGCCATCGCTTATTATCAATGATGGTAAAACATTTTCGCGGCCATTCTTAAGAAGATAAAATTAACTTTATAACCATTCTCGTATCTTTTTTGGATGGGTAAAGAAACGAACAGAGCCATCGAGATGTCGCCTATAAACACATAAATCACTATTGAAGCCTACTCTGTACTATGATACATGCAATGGTAAAAATTAGTAAGTAATATTGTTATACCAGTTTTATACCATTAAATTAATTTCTCTTTCCCAAAACACAATTTTATTATAAAACGAATATCCCTTAAACCATACTTAGTTTTATTGAGAGTAAACCTGTTACTATTTTTCTTTTTTTTAATATTCGGCTACTCGACGCGCTCTTTAATCATACTATCATGTATAACTTGATGAATATATTCCCCCGTCAAATAAAACTTATGAGTAATGTACGACGGACGCCTGACACACCGAGCTATCCACCGCCTCTCAATAAAAGAGATCTAAGTAGCAATTGTTAAAGAAATGTCCTACAGACTCACCCAAGCAAAATTAATTAGGTCTTAAGCATGATTAGTAACTCCAATACCTCCAAAATTAATTTCTCTAATTAGAAAATTAATGCCATTCAGTTTTATAATTCCGTTTCAGACTAGAAATATAATATCTCACTTAATTAGTCTCCGTTTGTTATTTCTTGCTTAAATTATTTCAATTCGAATGTAGGAAACATCATTTATATCTCACAGCTGGTTTAAAAA
This sequence comes from Spodoptera exigua, assembly GCA_902829305.4. Lineage (NCBI taxonomy): Eukaryota > Metazoa > Arthropoda > Insecta > Lepidoptera > Noctuidae > Spodoptera > Spodoptera exigua. Next base: position 11,468,235 of record LR824619.2, on the reverse strand, counting down.
AACTAATTTAAGATCTACATGATAATTATAAAGTACCTCTCGGATTTTTTTCTCACAAAAAGATTGTTTTCTCGTCTGGTAATAGGTACCTTCACCAAGTATACAACTCATATTAAGACAAATTTTCGATATCTTCTAGGTATTCGTATCTATTCTTAATTTTTACCCTACACTATCATTTTGTCGTATGTCTATATTATCTGAAGGAAAACTATTGAATAATCATCGCCGGCGAGGTCATCGTGCGAATACGACCTTCAAGTGTGTGTGTGTGTGTGTGTGTGTGAGGGAGAGAGAGAGAGAGAGTACAGGGAGCCTTAAAGACTGGCACCGCACATGTAACTACTCTGGTGAAGCAGACGTCTATGGACGACGCTGCTCACCTTCCAGTTAGTTTGTGTTTTTCCATAAAAAAAATGTGGATAAATTTACAAAAACATAATTTTACATTGATACACAATACAACTAAGAATTTACAGTTCTAGTGGATGCCACTTATTTCTCTTCTGGTCAAAATAACGTTGGTATACTCTTAATTTGTTAATTTGGTATAAATAATACATTACCTTTAGGTAATGTTTACCTTTAGGTAATGTTTATGGCAAAGATACTCGTAATCTTAATTTTGTCGCTTGTGATTGCAAGCCAAAATTATCTACGAACTTTAATCAAGATACGAACTATGATCCTCCTAATATCTGATATTAATACCGCCGGATTTAATATTAATATAGTCTAAGACACTAGAGCTTGGCAATATCACGTGAATGCAACACCTGTGTATCGCATAGGTGTAAATCAGCTTTCGAAACTTTAAGTACTTTAAGCGAATAGCAAATCACCTCGCCGCTTCGCTTGCTTCGCCTATCCCCACCTACTTCGCTTCACACGCTTCGCACGTTAATTCTTTAGTCTCAAGTACTAGAGCTTAGTAAATAACTAACTTGTTGGAATTGAGGATGCTAAAGTCGTGATCACTTCAAGTTTACAAGTTACCAGTTTATATAACTTGCGTTTTATCTTCGCTTTATACCGGGACTTTGTAAACATGTATTCCGTGTATTAACTTTGGATAGAAATAGTCACATAAATGTACTGTATTGATTGGAGTTCTTATTACAGTCGTTTTCTCTTCCTTCTTTAATGTAAATTTTGTGGCCGCTATGGCAATTTTAAGTCGTAGTGGCCCGAAGGTTAGGGCGACCTTATCAACAAAGCGAGTGATTGGCACTTAAGTATGGTTTTTAACTTTGAAATAAAAATAATGTTTTTGGCGAACAATGGCGAAGAGTAACGAGAAAGAATGCGCGACTTGTTCAACCAATCAGAGTGCGTTATTGCTTACTTGTTACTTGACGCGTCATTTCAGCAATTTCCGAAAATGTGGCCGTAAAATAGGTAAAAAAATTGATATCTATCTCATCAATATATCTCTTCTTATATCTTAAATTTGAAAGTTTGCAATAAAGTATACCTGAATGTACTTTATTGCAAACATTATCAAAAATCTACAAATTCCAGGCTTATATTTATAGTGTCCAATGGAATTTTCTTGTCACACGAAAATTTCCTTCAGACAACTTTTGAATGGAAATTTAGAACAAACCTGTATATTGTTTGTTCTCAACCTATAAATTATAGTTAGTTTTTGAGCTATTTTTTTTTCGGATTAGTTACAATAAATGGAAGAACTAAGATAGCAATATTAAATTCTTCTTAAATGCCAGTCAAACGCCTCATTATGTAGACAGGAATCCATTTTTCTATCAAAAGTCAGGTTTTATCGTGTTTGTGGACCATTCATTATTTTTCAAAAACCGTTCATTTATGAAGATTATTTGGAAAAACTTCTATTCTTTTTTTTTAAGTTAGTTGTCTTCTTTTTTGATGATAATTCTATGATTAATGATGAGCACATTAATCAAATATTTTATTTGTGAAACTTACTTCTGTAAGTTTAAATTAATAATATAAAAATGTGGATTGTATTTGCAAATTACAATTTGTTTAAGGTCCCTTTTTCCAGAAAGCTGGCCTTTCGCTATACCCAGGGTATGTTTTTTATAATCGACTACAAAAATTGTTGACCTGATTTATCGAAGACATTATTGAAATTAAATGCCTTTTTAACCTACTTCTAAGAAGGAGGGAGGTTCTAAATTGGACCGTACATATGTTTTTTGTTGGCAAGTAGCTGCGGTAGCTGCAACTTGCCCAGCTGCCTATGCCAGATGATAAATACATTTTTTTAAATGCAAAAAACACCATTGCAACTGTCCTTAGTTGTTACCTGTTGTTTAAAAATGGGTTTTAACACGATATTCTTTGACATTTTACCAATAATAAAATTCAACTTTTTTCACGTTCGAAATTTTAACCCGCCATCGCCATCGTCACCGCTAGCACTCCACAGCAAATGCGAGCAGTCATTAACGTGTCAACGTACGGGCGTGTAAACAAATACAGCATGTAAGCTGTTTACAAAGCCGGCGTCGTTATGTAAACGTGGCCGTTTCAGTGTTAGGTAGCCAAGGTTTTGGCCGTGAGCGGTATTGTGTCGTGATTTTGACGTCTTTTGTGAATGTATAATGAATTTTAGTTCTCGAATTCACGAGAAAATTATGTGAAAACAAGATTGATAAGCTGTTCATTTGGAGTTTCTTCTCTGTGCTAATTTTATTACGTGTCTAAAGAAACTGTCGCGTTGCTACAGTCGCTGAGTCGCGTGTCACTGAATGCTGCTCATGAATATGGGCCTCTAGCATGGCTTGAAACTAGTCGAGTATCTCGTCAAATTAATACGCGAGTAAGCCGAAAACATAATAACTAATTTAGAATGTCTCACGAAAGTTATAATAAAAAAGAATATTGATTACTTTAAATAACTTTTATTAGTATTATTAAAATATTCGAATTTCCGTAATAGGCACTAAAATATGTTAAATCACATTTGCTTTATACTATAAAATATAACTTCTTCATTACTCACTCAACTTATATACCTGTTAGTGTAAGCTCGACTAGTTTCAAGTAAGAACTAGGTTTCATAATCATATCGAAAGTCTAACTTGCAACTCAATAGGTAAGTTATCATCATCAACCGGTTTTGTACAAACAATTTTAGGAATAAAACCTTCTCACTCTAGCAAACGTCCCTTGCATACAAAAAACCCTATTTTCTTAAAACCCTGGGACCTACAAATTTTTTTAATTTGAATTTGGAAATTATAAAGCAAGACGTTCAGATTAAGTGAATTAATTTCGGTGCTTGAATAAATGGATTAATTTTTGGACTTAAACCGTTTTGCAATTAATAGGGCCTTGATCATTTTTGAAATTATGTAAATATACAAATTAATTGTATAAATAATCAAGTTTTTTATTTCATTTCCAGTAGGTATATAATAACAAAGCAATTCTTTACTATTTTACTAATTAATTAATCAGTTTGTTTAAAAATAATAAACGGTAAATTTAACGGTATTCCACATTTAATTTATTTGTAACTATTGGGTATTCTATAAATGCGATTTTTAATAAAATGATTATAATTAAATGAATATAATACGTTTATTAAATTTATTGTACTATATTGTTCTATGTATTTATTGTTCTATGATTATTTAGTTAGACACCACTGACATACGGTGAAGGTAAACATCGTGAGGAAACCTGGACTTATAATTTCTAATTATAAGTTTGAAATCGCCAACCCGCATTGAGCAAGCGTGGTGATTAATGCTCTAACCTTCTCAGTATGAGAAGAGGCCTTTACTCAGCAGTGGGCATTTATAGGCTGATGATGATGATTGTACAATAATTATCTAGCAATTATTTAGAGGGAACTTATATTATTATTACCTAGTCAAACTGGACTAGATACGAAGAAAAAAATGAATTGGTTGCTAGATAAGAATGTTTACAATATTTTTATTTGTTTTTAAATCAGTTAGGAGTCTGGCATTGTTGTAGAGATAGTAATAAAAGATAAATAAATGTAGATGTTAAGGAGCCCGCATCTCATGCATGAGGGTGTGGGTTAAAAACCTGGCAAGTGCCAATGTGACTTTTTCCAAGTTATATGTACTTTCTACGATTATTTAGACACCACTGACATACGGCGAAGGTAAACATCGTGAGGAAACCTGGACTTATAATTTCTAATTGTCAGTTTGCAATCGCCAATTCGCGAGCGATTATCGTGATTAATGCTCTAACCTTCTCCGTGTGAGAAGAGGCCTTTGCTCAGTAGTGGGCACTTCCAGGCTGTGATGATGAAATGTAGATGTTTATTGAAAATATCGACTTGCTCACGTGAAATAACTGAGAGAAGCTCTACTAGTTTCAAGCCGCACCGGGATTCTTATTCATGTGCAGCGTGCGTACAACGGCGATGTCTCGCAGCCAATATTGTTCAGATATGTGAATTTAGTATGTGTTACGATAGTTTTTTACTAAATGTAGACGTAATTCAAATTTTATGATTTAGGAATGTGTTAATTGTTATATGTACCTTTGCAACATTTAGTTTTGACGTTGATATCTAGAGACTCATCGACTGCGCAGTCAAACCTTTGCAATGGTTTTGGGGGCTTAGCAACCACAGCGTTGTGTTTAGCCGTATGAGTGAGGTTACCGGAGGCCCAATCCTTCCTCAACTTAAATCCCTCCTCAATCTCCAAATCTCCAAACCCCTAATCCCTAAAAGGTTGGCAACGCACTCGTAACTCCTCCGTTGCGGGTGTCCATGGGCGGCGCTGATTACTTACCATCAGGTAATCCGTCTGGTAGTTTACCGCTCTATTACATAAAAATAAAAAAAAAAAACAAAAAAGCAGTTAGCTTATAAGATACTTAACTTTGTAGAACAAAATTAAATAAATAAATAATAATAATAATAATAAGGGATGAAAAGGATCGTATGACATAAATATTAACCAGTTCATGTTTTCTTCATAGGATTCGAAAATTATAACAATTTATAGTGAATAAAACATAGAATTGAGTCTATAGTATTAAAACATAATCATTTGAGCGAATATACGCTAAGTGTTGATTTTGTTATTGTAAGAACTTAATAGTGTTTTTTTTCACCATGTTAAGTAAATAAAAAAGCAGGTATTTCAAATGTTGACTTATTTCTTTCTAAAAAAAATGTTGCCTTACACATTGTCAATAACATCATCATCATCATCATCAGACTATAAGTGCCCACTGCTGAGCAAAGGCCTCTTCTCACACGGAGAAGGTTAGAGCATTAATCACCATGCTTGCTCAATGCGGGTTGGCGATTTCAGACTAGATAATTAGAAATCATAAGTCCAGGTTACCTCACGATGTTTACCTTCACCGTATGTCAGTGGCGTCTAAATAATCACAAAAAGTACATAATACTAGCACTATATAGTTTCGAACATGAGAAGCGGGCTCCTTAACCTGCGGGCCGCCACCTCCACATCAGAATTTAAAAATGTTTCAATAACAAATAAAATATTTTTTAAAAAGATCAGCTCAAACCGGCATGATGAGTTTATGATAATTATCTGGAGTTTGAAGAGTAGATTACAAAAATATATCACACTAGGGTTCTATTTATTACGAGACATTTTCTAGAAAAACACATTTTATTATGTGTTTGATTTATTTCTTCGTCGAACGTACATGCGCAACAATACTTCTTCGTGTTGATAGATGGCGTTAGTGGATAAATGTTACAAATATTTTTTCGTTATAATTGTTGTACCTAAACGTTAAAAAATCCAAATGCTAATCTTATACACGAAGTCGTTGGTTCGCTATTATTGAATTGATTTTATCACTAAAATGAGTAAAATAATAATTAAAAAAAGGAAAGGAAAGCAAAAGGAAATACTTATTGCAGGTGGGGGACAGTTCTCTGTTAAGTTAACTTAATCATACGTCCACCGAACGCAGTCAAAATTGCTTATCCTTTCCTGTTGACAACTTATAGTTTACTTTTTAGATCTACTTGAAGTATGGCAGGCGTTTTTTTTATTTTTTTTATTATTATTTACTAAAGCCATATTATACATATAAAGGTATTCTAGTAACCTGCAGGGCCTCATACTACTTTGTTAAAATCTGATTTAACATTTCAAACAACAGACAGGTAACAAAACAAATCTTATCATAAATTAACTGTTTAACAATTAGTTTTGTTTAAGTTCTTTGATCTAACATTACACAACTAACCAATAGTTTATTGTTCGATAGTTAAAGTTACAGATTACAGCCTCCAGCGTTAATTAAGACGAGTCAGTTGCAAATAGCCGCGAAACATTACTAGTAACTGTAAATATTTAACTATTAACAATTTGTTACGCAAACCAACTGGATAATGGTTAGTTTAGACGATGTTCGAAAAGGTCATTATAATTGTTTTAAAAGCTCTACTTGTTTTCGAATGTCAATTGGATTTATTAAACAAAATTATTTTTAAAAATTATTTTTATCAGATTTCTTCCGCTTACATTAACTAATTCACATACGGGGCCCTGTAGGGCTGATATTCGACGGGGTTGCGGGGCAAGCGCAATGAAGCACCGCGACCTCGGCCCAGAGCAATAGAAGGAACAGGGGGGTTTTTAGTCAGTAAGAGTCTGACACTTCCTCCCACCCCGCCCTGGGCTGGAGAAGTCATTTGATGATTTTCCCCTCACCAAAAAAAAGTTAACTAAGTAAGTTTGGGTATTAATCTAGAGAAATATATACTATATATTTGTGTATAAAGATTCTCATAAAGGTGCATTAAGTAGTTTTTTTATGAGTAAAAGAGATCATAAATCAACACGCATCTATCCATACTTACTAGGGCAAGCACGATTATGTACCACAGATGTAGACTTTATTTTTTATAACACCTTTATACCTACTTGTTACACACTTCTTTTTACAATAAAGGTTACTTAGTTTTAGGGGAAAATATTTGGTATTTTTAATTTAGGTACTGTTCAAACAACAATCATAATATTGCAAACGGCATTAAGTCCGCCTCTGTACCAAAATATGTGTGCATAAAGCTAAATAAATAAATAAATAAATAATACTGCACGGTTGGCGCGATGGCTGGACCATTGGCTGCCGCGCAACGTGTTGCGGGTTCGTTTCGTTGTTCCGAGTCGGTAAACGGTGTGATGTGTATGTAAAATTGTATTTTTATAAACGTACCCATGATACAGGAGAAAATCCCAACGTGGGTCAACGTTATTCTTAAAAAAAAATAGAAGTAATTGATAAATTTTAAATTCTAAACAAAGTCCTCTCTGCACTCGCACATGTACAATATAATAGCTTTTAAATATTTACACAAACAAAAAGATATGTCACATTATCTCCTTCCTACCTTAACCCACCTCAATTGTTTCGACGCACCGAATAAGCCATGCATTCTCGCATATTGGCACGCTGCTATACAGCTATGCTGAGCATTCCTCCGGGTGAGCTTGTAATCCTGATATTACCATACCACATTGTAGTGCTCGTGTTCCAATGGTAGGCTGTGAACATGTTTTGATTTAGTGTAAATAGCTCTTAACGTTTAAGAGGGTGATATAACTGAGATATTGTTATCATTGAAGTTTTGTTCTGTTTTGATTATTTTACAATTTGTTATGTAGGCTTGATATACTTTAAAACCTATGCTATGTTCAAATTCTTATCATATATAATTATAGTACCAACTCCAAATGTTACCAAACAGTTATTTATTATTTTTGCAGCATAATTTATTTAAGTACGCTTACTAATGATAAGGTACGCGACGTCTGCTACGGCGTAGTAGCTTGTGCTACGGCGTAGTAAAGTATCAGGAAAGTTTGGTTTTCTATAAACATAGAAAATATTTATCAATCTTTACTATAAACTAATGGTTCGCATTTAAACTATTATAATAGAAACGCAGATACAACTTAACAAACTCTATACACATTTCAAAGTCAGATTCGTAATTTTATTTCAACAATTCAAAAGCAATTACAATGTTACGGAAAAATATTCCCGGATTTCGGCTGAGCCTACGACGACTGTATAATATATTGTAAGAAGGGAAACTTTAATCAATTTTACGCCTATTTGAATCACAGATTCTTCATTTAATTAATTTTCTTGAGTTTCTACATATTTGCGGTTCGACTCGTGTATTTTCAATTATTCTCGTATTTGTGTAACATTACAAACAGAGCTATGGATAAGGTGTTTATGTTATTTAAGCCTTGAAGTTGACTTACATTGCTTAAATCACAAAAAAATATGAATTACTTCTTAATATATGAGAGTATAATTGTAGGAAATTAGGTACATGGTTATTATATTATCTACAAACTTTTATAAACCTTAAAGAAACGGATTTTAGCTTTTAAGTTCTTCTAAGCCTCTTAGGTTCTGCGATTTGTTTAGAATTTTCATAGATTGCCCGACTACCCTGGTGTCAGTAATTTGTTTTGCAAGCGAACGGCCACAGCGTATAAAGGGTTTGTTAATTACCTCTATTCCCCTTTACTTTTCTAAAGTTTTCTCTTGTATAAACCTTCTCCTTATAATAACGACCATAACGAAAAAAATGCAAAATTGATCCAGGAGTTTTTAAGTTATGCGCTTACCAACACATATTGCAATTCATTTTTATATAATAATATAACTAGCGGCCCGCCCCCGCTTCGCACGGGTCCAACTATCTCCCTATCAAAGTGACACTTTTTCCTTATCTTCCCTTCTACTTTTCTAATATTTTCTTAGATAAGAACCTTTACCTGACAATAACAAATACAACAAAAAATAATTAGCAAAATTGGTCCAGGCGTTGTTGAGTTATTCGCTTACCAACACATTTTTATATATAAGAAGATATATAGCATTTAGCTGACCCAGTACAAAAATCTCGTAATAATATGTTTTAATAAATACATATATAAACTGAAATACAAATCACTGAATTTCACCAAGTAACCGCGTATTACTTGTAATCTCATAATAATATAAGTACTTAAATAAATAAATATAAATACAACCCTGAATTAAAATACACTGAAGCCTTCCAGAATATTAAACAGTTACTTTTATCAAGTTTTAATCAGGCCAACCAATCGTATACATTCATAAAACAACTGAAGCTCAATAAAAGTGACGAAGAAAGATAACATAAAAATGCTCAGTGGTGGAATATTCAGATTCATAAAATGAATATATTTATAATTCGCCTTTGTCGTCAAAGGAATATGCAAATGAGAGAACATTCGGATTGATAACGATCAATCGAATAAAAAAAGACTACTATTGAAAATAAATTTCGTGGCAACAGAAAATTTCCTGCTAGAAATATTTCCATCTGAAAATGTTTGGTACATACATAGTCATCTAATTTTGTATTTCTTAGAAGTATTAATTTTATCTTTTCATTCTTGTCTTTTTGAGACTCATTTGGTTTAGTTTGGATGCTCAGAAAATAGTCTCGGTTGGTTACTTCAAGTATGACTGCTATGTTGAGCGGTTTCAGAAGAAAATAAATGTGTTATATGAATTTTGAAAAATTTAAAAAACGAGTAAGCAGAAATATTCCCTACAGATATAGCAGATCAACTAATAAGTGAACTACAAAAAAAATGTAGTGTTTATCTTTTCTCCCTTTGTTTTTGTAGCTCAAGAGCAGTGAGAAAACGTGGTCTGCATTAGACCCAGATTTAAAACTTGGAAAGTTTTAGTCACAAAGTGCCTGACACTTTCTCTCTTCTCATTCAGGTCAGTGGTAATCATTAGATTATTTTCAAATATCAAAAACATCTTTCTTTTGTAAAAAAACAGAATGGCTTAAAATGTCATGAAAATATTATACTAGTCACACTTAAAATTGTATCAACTCTATTAACGTCACAATAAAACCAAAAATATTTTCCCTTTAAAATAAGATATTATATATGTCGGAGAATCGGGAGGCCGGGCTGTATTTCCTTCTTCTTCATGTAGTTCGCTGGTATTCATGGTAGATACCGCAATAGAAATTTGGTAAATAATAAAGTGAACCGATATAATTGGACATCCGTGTATTACATTAAATAACATTAAGTAAGAACCCAAAATAATATTATTTTCAAATTGCAAGAGCAAATGGAGTTGCGTTGGTTTCCAAGGGCAACCCATCAACAACCCTGTCTAATTCCTCATCACTTGCCCGTAAGACAACTGACACAAACCCATTCGGTGTTACCCGCTTTTAATTGTTACCATACGCAATATGAAAAATACAATGAGGTAAAACTAAAACATAAATAAACAAATTCTCCACTACTTGAGTAAACTTCACTTATACGCCGTTATATATATTGTATAAAATACAAAGCAAGTGTACATACTTGGTTCAAGTAAGACAATTAAGATGAAATGCCTCACTCTACCAGAAACAACTTGAAACTGCAGTAATATTTCAGTTGAAGCACGCTGTTTCACACAGGAAACATATAAATATTTCTAATTGAGTATTTCTCTGTCCACAATTTATAAAGACGAATTGTTTGTAGTTAACAGTGTAATGCTGTTCATTTAATTTAAAAAATATGTACATATTACTAACTCAAATCCCATGTTGTAAAATGTTTTTGAAACTGATTTCATTAAGTTGAAATTTCGAAACATAAAAAGGGAAAATAATTTAAACTAATAATTTAAACATCTAGGAAACAAATGGTTTATTTAGTTTTGCTACTACTAGCCTATTCCAATCCACGTGATTAATAGATACTTTTTTTTAAATCAGGTAACAATATATCTTGTTAATAAATTAATAAATAAAATATTAACAGCACTTAACTTTAATGCAAATTAAAGTCCAAGGGTAAATCTTAACAATGGAATTACGTAGGCTATTAGAAGTGGGAAGGCTATAAAGTGTAGGAAATGCCACGGCCACGAGCCGACCCGACTAGCTTTTGTTCTCATCTAGTACTTATGGTTACGGATTTGCAGTAAGTTATTGGAATATTGTTTTAGTAATATTACTGTGTACTTGGTATTAATTTTGCAGCGAAGTTAGGGCAGAATAAAGAATGCGTCGATGTACTTGTGAAGTCAAGTTACTTAAACCACATGTTTTATTATCAATAATAGTTTGTATGTTACGAAAATTCAAAGGGAGACCTGCTTAGAAAATTACAAATAAAATACACATTCAATTTTTCTTTCTTTTCTTTTAAATAAGGCTAGGATTTTCTCCTATGTTGTGGGTGCGTTTACAAACATACACATTACACCCAGACCTGGAACCAAAATTTGTCAAACACACAAAAAGTTGTTCCGTGAACCCGCGGCATGTTGCGTGGCAGCCAGCACGCTAACCGTGCAATCAAATATAATTGTGTTTAATTCGAAAAAGACCACTATAACATTTTTCTCACCTCGACAATTATTTTTACTATACACATTTAATAAATGTAAATATATTTTTGGCGAAACTGCCTGATATAAATAAAAACATATCTGTGGTACTTCTTGGAATAAGGACTCGATGTTAATATTACATTTATCTCACTGTGTTTTTTATTTTAACATCATTAACAGCGCCGTATTTATTATACCTTATTCTACCGCTTTTCAACGAAACCCAATATTTATAATTCTCAGAGAATATATTTAATACTTCATACTATTGCACATTTAATAAAATGATTGGGATTTGATATCAAATTGTTAGTGTGATTAGCGTTCTAATTTCATGGGTCATTGTAGAACAAATGGAAGAACAAGCAATCAATACTCTATTGTGTAACTATAAATAAATTAGCATATGACAGCAAATAAAACAATATGTAAACGACTAATTTTGGCAAACGTTAAAGTAAGTTAAGGAAAAGGATATTATTAAAATTATTTAACGATGGGAAATTTTTATTTATGAAACCAAACAGTGACGAAGAATCAAAACTGGTGGCCATATCATATTCCTCTTTTACAGGAACATTGAGTTCTGCAGCTTCTTCTGCTTGGAAGTTCCGATCAGCTAATAGATACAGGCACTGCAAGACTAGTCTTGCGGTATCTTGTGCACCTACTTTATTTTTTATATTTATTTTATTTATTTAGGACAACCAACAAATCTTACACTAGTTACAATGTTCTTATGATATCTTAAATCTTATGCTAAGTGTAGACTTAATTATAGGTTGCCATAGCATGCATAATATGTGGTCGGATCTATGTTACTTATTATAGGTTTTTTCTATGCAAAGAAGAAAATGTAAAGGTTAAAAAAAACAAAAAAAATGCTGACTGAAAATAAAACAAAACATAAAACTATAAATTTCAAGGAAATAAAACTCAAGGACGAGGCTCAACAATTAACCCGTAGTGAATGATGACAAGATGTTACGGCGAAAAGTGGAGTATTTATCTGAAAAGATATACTTTAAACTATTATTGTGTTGTATCGCATTTTATTATGGGGGCAGACTACTGACATTGAGTCTATCTTTATCTCTTTATCTTACAAAAGCTTGCCGTCAGAGCTATTAATAGCTTAGGTCGTCGCAAATATTTTATAGAAAAGTATACGGAGATCAATATCATGACTGTGCCGTTTCAATTTATTTATGAAAATTTTATAGAAGTTCGCTAATCATCACATCAAATATAAAATTCTGTAGGTACACTTTTTTTTTGTATATACTGTCTTAAACGCGTTATGTACTATGTAAGTATATATAATGTTGTTGTATTTATTTAAATTGCAAAATTATGATAATGTTGAGTATTTTATTCTTTTAATTATTCTATTAAACTATTTGCTTGCTTCTTACACCCAGCGTTTTACTTTTCTCTGCATCCCCGATAGATCAGACTGGTACACAATGCCAACGGCATTAAGCCCACTTATGTACACACTACAGATGTGCTACAACAGATGTGCTTTAAGCTTAAATAAATAAAAGCACAGCTAAGTAACTAAGTAAAAAGTATATAAGTATGTTGTTTAACTTTCAATATATATTTTATTAACTTATAAAGAAACAAAGACTTTTTGAGGTGGGGAAATCATCATCAAATCAAAACACTTCTCCCGCACTGAATGAGCGAGAGGCGTGTAAGACTCAAACTGACCAAAAACAACCGTTCTCGATACTTGCACCCACGTCCGCCCCATTCCTGATGATCCCGTATCAGATCTTGAACAAAATATAGGCCTTAATGGACCCCAAAAGCATAATACGCTAACAAACTTGGAACAGGACAACCAGCAATTTAATTATAACAAACAAAGGCCTTGTTATACAAATGTGGAAGTTTATACCGCCGCAACTAATTCTGTTTTGTAATTACACATATACACAATAACGTTACCTTTATTCTCACCAGTTTAAGTACATGTAGTAAGAGAGAAATTTATTATACACTAGGTAAATAAAACATATTTATTTGACTTCACTGTTGATACGGTAGCTAGTTGATCAACCACTGCGTCAAGTGCTCATTGTGAGATGTATTGTGAACAAGGTTCGGGTTGGATGTGTATGTGAAATTGTATGTTTGTATCTTGTGGTTAAAATAAATCCCGGGACTAACTTAGCTAAATTGAATTGCACCTAAGGATATGGCTGTACTCAATCAGGTACAGTGACCTCTAATGGGTTAAGATCCAAACAAATGCAAACTACACCAGCTTGCAAAATTTCTGCTCAATCAATTGGAGATGTCAGCTTCCTATTTTGGTTGCTAGATTCCACTTACCTACATTGAAAGCTGTCGTACAAAAATTCGTGATCAGCTTTCGATTATCTACTATCTGAAAAGAACTGTTTATTAACTATTATTTGACTCGACGCACATGCTTTAGTTTAACAAAAGAGGCGGATGTCATTTTAAAGAGAATTCGCAAGGGACTCCCGTTAATGTTTTCACGTTCAAACTTCTTTTTGTAGTTAACTCACTACTCTAAACAGCTTAAACCTAACTATATAAATACGTGTAAATTATACTTAACAAATGTTTGAAGAGCGAGAAATTATTATTAAAACACTTAAGCCGTCAATTTGTTTTTCACGTTTTAGAATGCTCTGTAGCGGACTTTAGTTAAATGACAGGTGATGACAGGTAATAAAACTAACATTAGTAAAAATTTTAAAGTTAAAAAAAGTTCACCAGGTTTGCTAGTAACCAGCTGGGGTAATGGGTTTTTTTTTTTTTTTGTGAGGGGAAAATCATCAAATGACTTCTCCCGCCCAGGGCCGGGCAGGAGGGAGTGTCAGACTCTTACTGACTAAAAACCCCCCTGTTCCTTCTCCTGCTCTGTGCCGAGGTCGCGGTACCTCATTGCGCTTACCCCGCAACCCCGGCTGAACATCAGCCCTTTAGGGCCCCGTCTGTGGTGGTCTATTGGCTCTTTGAGGCGCGCGCGGAACGCTACGCGCCGTACGCTCGGGCCTGGTTCTGGTCGGGCGGCGAGCTGCCCTTACTCGCCGAACGCAGGCCCGTACTTACGGTGGCCGGAGATCGTCCCTCGATCCCCGACGCCCGTAGTGTCGCCAGTTGCGGCTGCTGGGGCGTGAGGAGGAGGATTGCTCCCTCACGCGGGCCGCCTCTCTCTTTGCGAGCATGACTGCTTCACAAAAGGAGGAGACGGCGTCCCAGTTCCTCTCACTCCGCACCATGGCCTCGACTAAGGCCGGGCGCGAGAGGTCGCCGCCGCCGATCACTTCCCTGAGGATACGGCGGTGCTCAGCCCAGGCAGGGCATACCGCTACCGTATGCTCCACCGTATCCTCTAGGTGGTCCTCACAATGACGACACTCGGGCGTTTTCTCCCGCTGAATCCGAAACAGGAACCTACCGAAGCTGCCGTGCCCGGTAAGCACCTGCGTCAGACGGAAGGTGAGGACGCCGTGGCGTCTCTCAAGCCACTCCTCAAAGAGGGGTCTTACCGCTGCTATGGTAGCGTGCCCGGCCCTCGGTTGCGACAGTCGTTGTCTCCACTCTGCCATGAGATCTCGCCGGAGCTCATTCCGCCACGCACTAATTTGGCGCGGCAGAGGATCTTCGCCCCGGCGACGCGCGTCTGCGCGCAAACTGTAGACGCGCGCGAGCGCCTTCGCTTCTAGATCCCACGGCGGTGATCCGGCAAGGAGGTTCGCCGCCTCCAGCTGGGGTAATGGGTGCAATGACGTACCGTGACATGGCTAAAAGCAGGAGAAAGAACGGGATGGTTTTTAGCCAGTAAAAGTTAAAAAACGCTCCCTCTTGCTCCAAACAGGGAAAAGCCACTGGATGACTTCTCCCCGAAAAGATATGGGTGCTTTAAGGATCAGGGATTAGAGAAAGAGAAAGAAAGGACTAGGCCTCCGGTAACCTCACTCACACGACGAAACAACGCCAACTATGTTCCACGTCGATTTTTTGAGAGGCAGTGGTACCAACTACCACCTGGCCAAATAGGTATTTACAATTGTTAATGACTCCGAAATAAAATCTTACTCACGTTACATCACCGTCGTAAATTAATATCGTTATTATAATATATTATTTTACGATCCACTACTCTTTATGGTTATCATCGAAGCTTACAATTTTAATAAAGTAACTATTTTACTGCGTTGGATTTTAAGTTTTACGATCTGCAAAGCTATTCGATCTTTGACCTCGCTATATTTGTGTGATCCTAAATGCACTAGTACTATTTTATGATATGAATTTGCCCATGATTTTCCATGTTTTTTTCGTAAAAATTATAATTATCTTACTTTAATAATAGCATTTTTAACTTTGTCGCCAAAAGACCACCACGATTATACAACATGGTCAAATGATGGATATATCATAATATTATAGGAATCTCATATTTACTAATCTCATATTAACTATTTCCCACTAATGGAAATTAAAAACGAAATTCATATAGAATACTAAGTTGCTTACGTTTGTTTAACGATCTGTTTTTACGAAACTATTTATCGTAATAACTCAACTAGTTTCAAACCACGCTAGGGGTTTACTCATGAGTATTGTCAAAACCAGATAATTTCATGTTGTCGACAACAACCCCTTCATTCGGATAATCAACTGGTAAAAGTTCTACTTAATATAGTTTCAAGTCCCAATGAGACTCATAATATTCGAAAGTAACCTGTCTGTAGCCTGCCAACATTGATGGAGAATTTGTCACCTAACCACTCAAACGTCCGGGCGACTATAGCAGCCCAAAAAATTTTGGCGTTGAACGTCCGGGCGACTACAGCGGCCCAGATGTCTCGTTCCATTTAAACCTGTTTTTATCTGTGTTCATGTTCAAGAGGTTCACAAGTGTTCTACTAGATGACTCTTTATTAAATAACGCGTCTGTGGGTCGGCAAATCAGCACGTCAAGGTGACATCAAGATTAAAAAAAATATTGTTTACAAAACTTTTTGTCATTTTTTGAAGTGTTTGTGAGTGTCGACTTTATAATGTACGTAAAAATGTATTTATTATTAAATTGATTGGGTGTTATATATTGAAATACTCCAGGGGATCCACTCTTTTAGAATAGCTACAAATTCTAAGCATTCGCAGTCTGATGTGATATTTTTAAATGAGTTAAAATCGACGAGCAAGAACTTTGCCGTTGTGTGTCGGTTTTTTGTTATTTTTTTATGATATGTATTATATTAAAGTAAAATACTACTTGTAATCGGAAAAATAGGTAATTATTAATACCTGTGTAAACTTAAACAAAAGAAATATGGCAAAAAATGTTAGGATTACACGTTTTTATTTCTTAATTCTCAGGATTTTGTCATCAGAGGCGAGAGCAAATTCATGGGAATGGGTAGTTTGTTTTGATTTATTATGTTATATTGGTAGTTCTAAGTAATGATATATTGGCGTCAAAAAAAAGGTTATTTCATCTAGTTTATTAATAAGTAAATGGCTTAAAGGTTTATAACGAAATATTTCGTAAAAACTTGTAATAAATAAAAATTTTACTCAAATTTCACCATTATTGTAAAGTTTAACTTTTTTTTGTATTGTTTACGATAAGAGTTACAATTTAGTTTTCACATATTTTGATTCCTTATAGTTTCAGCTCTATACAGGTATTTTTTAAGTTGCCATAACAGTTGCAGATTGATAGAAAATATGCTTTAAATCGGTGACGGCATCGGACGTTCGACCGCTTCGTAAGTCCGCGCGCGCGCGGACGTTCAAGGCGGTGGCAGCTGTCAGACGTGGACGTTTGAGTGGCTAGTTCTCGTGAGTAAGCCGTTATCACTAAGTAATAAAAACAAAGATGCTTTCTCTATCTACTTTTTTTTATGTGATAGGTCGGCAAAAGAGCAGACGGATTACCTGATGGTAAGCAATCAACGCCGCCCATAGACGTTAGCCGAGTTACGAGTGCGTTGCCGACCTTTTAGGGATTAGGGATTTGGAGATTTAAGGATTGAGAAGGAATTGGGGAGGAGAAGGATTGGGCCTCCGGTAACCTCACACGGCGAAACACAACGCTGTGGTTGTTTCACGCCGGTTTTCTGTGAGCCGTGGTATCATTCCGGTCGAGCCGACCCATTCGTGCCGAAGCATGGCTCTCCCACACTTTGCCCTGGGCCGAGGACAAGTTGCCTCATAACACTTACCCCGTAACCCCGGCAGATGATAATTTATTACAATACAAAATCATTTAGCACCTAATCCTTTTGCAGTACAGCGAAGTATCTTAGAGAAGTTTGTTTATGACGTCTATTGTTGCCATATAACCATATTGTTTAGCGTTCGCCCGTCAATTTGCTGAAGCAATGCTATTAATAAACTACCCAATGATAAATGTTCCGACCCTTCATATTATTATCTATAAATGGAGATAATAAGAGATATAAATGAGAAAATTGATTTTAAGGTTGTGTAGGTCAGATGTCCATGAATACAACTGCTAAGCGTATGGTAATAAGTTTTATTTGTCTCTTTCGGTATTATTTTCTGAAGAAAGTAAGCATTTTATCAAGTATTCAGAACTAAGTAATCACTAGTGATCCTCCTCTGCTTCGCGCACGTGTCTAACGACGAAAAAGGGACGCTATTTCCAAACTTTCCGCCATTTTTTTTCTGACAATAAAAAACATTACAAAAACGGGATTGGCAAAATTGAACCAAGCGTTTTTGAGTTGTGTGTAATAATGAATCACAAAATGTGCTTGTAAATACTTTATCATTATTATATACTACTAGCGACCCGCTGCAGCTTCGAATGCGTGCAATGCTAATATCAAATTCCTCTACTACTGAACGAATATTATCATACATAGTACAATCCTTTTTCTTCAATCACTTTATCTTTTGAAAAACCGCGTCAAAATCCGTTGCGTAGTTTTAACGAATTAACCATACACTGGGATATAGGGACAGAGAAAACCTCTTTGTTTTATACAATTTAGTGGTATATTGATAGATTACTGGCAATAATTGAGACAAAAATCAGTACCCATAGAAGTAGATACACTCATATTTCACACTACTAAAGAATCATCGCAGAGAAACAAAACGAGGTCTGCTAAGTTTCTACCTACTACGAAAATTCTCTCTTTGAAATCCTCACGTTCAGTTATGAACTCTTGAGCACACACTTGACTGACGAGGAAATACAGGCCTTTCAACCAATAACAACAAATAACAATCAATTCACAGTTAATTGTAAAACACAATAGAACCCAATAACCATGTATTTACCAGGACAGTGTTTCTCAAATTATAATGTGATTTATGTACACACGGCTAAACATTACACGTGGGAGAGCCATGTTTTGGCATGTTTGCGCCGGCTCGACCGATGTGATATCACGACCTTACACAAAACCGGCGTGAAGTAACACCTACATTATGTTTCGCCGTGTAAGTTTACATTCTTAAGCCTCAAATTCCCTATTCTTAAATCCCTAATATCCCCCAAGATTCAGGCAACGTACATGTACTAACTCTTTTGGTATTACGAATGTCCATATGCGGCGTCAACCGCTGACCATCAGGCAATCCGTCTGCTCGTTTGCCGATCCATAACAGCATACTTTATTGCGTTAATTTCAATGATCAGAACTCTTATTAAAAGATTTTAAGTTAAATAGAAATATACAGGGGCTGAAATAACAAAATTTGAGAAACGCTGGCAGTAGAACAGACTCGTGCTCACGAACAATAGATTCGCGTATCAATTGGGACCCCAACACATTGTTGTCATGTACCTCATTGTACTGTTTTCACTCCCGATTAGTCAAATGTTATTGTAAGTGACAACCAACTAGTGTAATCTATCCATTTGTCTAACAACGTAGTTGTATTATCTTTGTATTAAGTATAAATATATATATTTACATTAGAATTGTGGTGTTATGTACTCTTTTCAACTGATAATAGAGGTTATTTTGCTTAAATAAAACATCTCTTTGATGATGGTCTCCCATTCTCTAATTTAGAAATATTTTTGGTGTTAAAATGAAAAGTTTACATAATACGAATACAAATAGACAAATGAATGTTCCAAATAGTCTCCATTACGTAGAAGAGACATGATTCGAAACGAATAAGCCGGCTCAATCAGAGTGATGCCACGGAAAATTTGAATTATGTTTCGTTATGTCCGTGAAGTTACTTGAGACTCAATTTTTCCCCTACCCCGCAATATTGTACAGATTCTTATAAATATAATTTATAATATTGTACAGATTCTTAAAGGGTCTAGCGATGAACTTTTAAATCACCTTGTTTTGCTGGTCAAATGGTGTAAATTGGCCCAAATTTGACATCAGGTGATTACTCTGCTCGCTAATAGCCCTATCACACAAAAACAATCTATAACAGAGCAACAATTGACTTATCGTTGCTTTTTTACTTTTCTTAAGAATAAAGACTGAAGTTACGTTTATTGTATGTTATTCGTGAGCCTTAAGTTCAGCAGTTACCCTTACGACCTCCAGACCCTTAAAATAATAAATAATCAAACACAAAAATCTAGTGTGTTTAAGAGCTAATTCATTCTACCAATGTTTTTAATGCTAGCAATTTTAAAAGGCCATTTGGGAGTTGAGGTCTAAATTATTCATATCGTAAATAATTTTTAGACTTAAACAACTCATTCCCCACGTATGTTCAGTATACGATAAGAGTTGTAAGATTAAATTAACCAAAGAAGATTTATTTTAGTATATTTACACTAAAGTTATTAAAAATAAAAGCCAATTTAATGTTGATGTTATGATTGAAACGTTTTATGAATGTAAGCTAAGAATATGTGATGCAATTTTTGATAACTGCAAGAAAAATAAAGTGAAATAAAAGTATAGGTAAACCAATAAGATTGATATGATAATAATAGATTTTGGGTTTTGTTGCCAAATAGAGCGCCGGCCATGGACACCTATCCATGGACAGCACTGATCAGCAGCGAAGACCTGTTCGATTCTTTGTCTCCTGTGCCATAAGAACAAGAAGGACTTGGAGACTATGCGCCAAACTTTTTTCGACAGCCCTATAAATATAAATGATATGAATGATATTCAATAAAAAACCTTATCTGTTCTAACACGAGATTTCAAATTAGTACGACGTATCGCGATGCACGGGTTATGTGCACCTTATCGTACGAGATCGGGCGGGTTCAAAATCTGGCAATTAAGTTGATAGTACTTGTTCACGCACACAGCGTGATTCATCGCTGGCGCACCAAGCTCGCACGGAGGGCGCCACGTCACCGAGGAGGGGGGGGGGGGGGGGGGGGGGACAACTGCCAGTAGCAGTGCCCCGCACCGCTCCACGGCACTCCATCTTCGGACACAGCCGAGCACGCGCGCGCATTCTCCATTTAGCTTACCAACATTGTACTGCTCATCGAACCAATATATGTTATAAGTGTTTACAGTCCACTTAATTTAAATCACCCTTAGTTAGGTCCTAAACAGTACTTTTTAAAATGATATGATATAGACATTACTATAAGACAAGGTAATATAGGTAAGGAGAAAACATCTAAATCTGGATTTTTATGTATTTTGAAACTAGCTATTCTCGCGCGGTTTCACCCGCTGCTCGGCTCCAACAGATCGTAGCGTGATGTTTTAACCTATAACACACAGGAACATTATATCTATCTATCAGTGAAAGAATTTTTGAAATCCGATCAGCGGTTCCAAAGATTACCCCCTAAATACAAACTTACAAACATACAAACTTACAAATTTTATCTCTTTATAATATAAGTATAGATATAAAATCGCCGACTCTGCTTGATTATTATTGTACACTTCTTCTCCGTGCGAAAAAATTTTTCTCAGCAATGGGATGTTTAAGTAAAAGGGTAATAAAAACCACACAAAAAAGTGACTCTGACCACCAGGTCGGAAAGACCCCTTATTACAGATTTTAGGGTAGTATAAGCATACCAATATGGGCATATTACCTTAAACCCGTAAATTCCGTATTATAAATTTTTATCACGTCTAGCAAAGCCCAGGGTTGCCAATCTATTATGATTCATTGAGTTACAGCGGTTAGCTTTAACAGCCAACGTTTTGTTGTATGGAAAATTAAGGACATCGTCCTTTTTTGATATGTTTCAAAGTTTTTTTTTTTGTTGTTGCTGTAAACCTACTTTAATGTCAGTATCGTTTGTTTTTGAGGTGTTCCTAGAATACTGCCGTAGTAGGCTTTCCACATGCAAATTCAAAAAAATTAAGAGTGTTTTAAAGATTTGGTAGTAAACTTTTTTAATAGTGGTAAAAACATTTACAATCAAATCAATCATGTTCGATTTTGTTGTAATAATTTACTTTTCTTTACTAACTTTATTGATCCAACGAGCAAATTGATATCTACAATCATTCACTTTGTTTTCTTTCCATCTTCCATCGGGAGAGTACTCAAGCATCGACACTTAAGAACCTTCCAGAAAACTATTTGCTATCAATCCTAACATGAACTAAAGAGCAAAAATTCATCAGAACACACTTTAGTAATTTATTTCCTAAAGCACTGATCTATCTTTGATGTGTAACTGAGCGAAGTTCAATACTTCATCCAAACAACCAACTTTTAGGTACAAGTGGGAGAAATTGGAACCAGAAAAAGTTCAAACAAAATGCCTATGTGGCAAAGAAAGTAGCGACAATATCAACTGTATGAGTTATTTTGTAAAACTATACTTTCGAATTTTGGAGTAGATTGTATGATACTTTTTTCTCTGTAGGTACAAAAAACCGGTGATGTTGGAAATATGGAAGCGCTGTTTGTCATTGGAACACAATTTTTATACGTTTTTATTAGCTGCGTGATAAAAACGGGCATTAAAAAAATTATAAAAGATAGACATTATGGTTGCCCCATTATTGGTAACAAAAAATTTTTTTGGTTAAGAATTTGCGGGTCAACTACACAAACGACACAATTAAGCAAGAGTACTTTTCTAAAATAAAAAAAAACAGTAGAAACCGCACCTAATAACATAGAGCCAGACAAAACACCTTTTAAATGTTATTAATAATGTCTTCAAAAGCCTTACAAAATGTTAGGAAAACTTTTGATTGTTTGGAGAAAGCAGTCCTCGTTCGTGTCTATAGATTTGTAGCTTATACCTTACACGTGTCCTCTAGTGATGCTAAATTAGTAACAGAATTACGTCTTAAGGTCAAATAAACAAAGTTTTTTTTGGAGAAATGTTCTCCTAAATACCATCTCGTTTGGCGATAACGGGATAGTTCTTCTGTATTGCCAAAGTTGAAGGTCAAACTGGGATAAATAAGTTTTTGCTTCCCTGCCAATATCTTCCTTAAGGAGGATAGTCGTTTGTTGCCGCTTTGAATGGAGAAAGGGTCATTAACTCAAATAGCCTAATTAAGGACATAGGTACCATAAAATCGTGAATTTAATTCTCGGAAATTGTAGAGAGAAGTGATTTGTAGAATCCACATCTTTCGGCATTTATACTATTAGGTAATTATAGGATCTAAGAAGCCCCTTACCAGCTTAATAAATAAGGATTATACATAGAATCAAGTCTACGAATGATATACATAAAACTCTTAATCACTTTTTGACGTGGATACTTCAGTACGATATTTGAATTGATATTCACAGACTGAATCAAACAAAGCATCCGTTATGTTTCACCATTTTTGGCGCCAACGGGCTCGACTCACATCAAGAGATCTATCTGTTCGTTTTCCAATAAAAAAGTGCACATTTTTGTTGATCTAAGTCATCAAGCACGGGAGCTATTTAACAAACACATGAATGGTTTACTGCAAATATTCAGGAGAGGAAATGAAAAAGCAAAATTAAGTGTGGGAGAGCCATGCTTCGGCACGAATGGGCCGGCTCGAACGGAGTGATACCACGGCCCCACAGAAAACCAACGTGAAAAAACCTCAGCGTTTTGTTTCGCCATGTGAGTGAGATTAGCCGACCCTCCCAACCCTTAATCCCCAAAAGGTCGGCAACCACTCGTAACTCCTCTGTTGTTGCGGAGGTCCATGGGCAGCGCTGATTGCTTGCCTTCAGGTAATAAATCTGCTCGTTTGCCAACCTACATATCACATAAAAGAGAGAACATTCAAATTGCTGCGAAGGCTGATAGTTGAAATGATGTTGAATGCAAAATTGAATGCACATTACGTACACAGTTGAAGAGCAATTAAAATCTAGAACATTCGATATGATGTTCTGTTTTAATTATATGCTTTCCAAAGTTGGTTGGGATTAAAATTGGATGTTGTATTTATTTGTTTCTCGCTGCAACACATCCAAATTATAGATATGAAGCTGTTTTAGTAAATATCATCGCAAGAGCTGCTTTTCAAACAATAATTATTACTATACGTGAGCCATTCTAAATTAATTATATTATTATGTTTTCGGCTTACTCACGTAATAATTTGACGAGATACTCGACTAGTTTCAAGCCGATATATGGGTATTACCGTTTTGCACACTGCGTATGTGTCCTTTAAGTCTGGTTGTGATGTTGCGGCGAGTTTCCCCGATGTAACTCGAGCCACAGTCGCACGGTATGCTGCTCATGAATATGGCCTCTAGCTTGGCTTGAAACTAGTCGAGTATCTCTATAAATTATTACCGGATTAAGCCAAAAACATAATAATTAATAATTATTACGTAGATATTATCCATCATTGGTCTATACAAGCCTACTTCTGAGCAAAGGCCTCTTCTAACACGAATAAAATTTGTGCATTATTCACTTAGCTTGCTCAAGATAGATTGATCATTTGAACCTTTTAAATTATTCTAGGCTTTACTCGCAATGTTTTCTTACACGATTTGTCAGCGATGCTCAAAGAAACTAGTGTATATAACTCTGACAAAGTCACCATTTCATTTTGTACTTGCCACATTTCTTACCCACTATAACCTCCAGGCCTGGTTGGCCATATTACTGGTCATAAGTTGGATATATTATGAAAAAATATACTGGCCAGTATACAGCTACAGGCTAATATTATTGTGTAAGTATTGAGTGAATTTAATTTATTCACATTTGAATGTTTACCATTTTTAAAAACGCAGTAATTTCAACCAAAACGATTTTTATGGGTATTATAGGTATATTTGACGGTACCAAATTTGAAGGAATTTCATATGTAAGCAGGTAGGTAGGTGTACATTTACACGAATAATAATCAAACCCATATTTTTAGAAACATCTTATCAAAATACAAGTACACCAAAACTTTTATTATTCTTAGAAAATCTCATGCAAATTATAACATAATTATTCTATATAAATTTCATCGTCTATGTCTGTTGCTATACAATTATGTACACTAATATTATGGGGGCAAAGATAATATTTGCTGATTAACCGTACAAACTCCAAGTTTATATTATTAGTGTAGATATACTTTCAATATACAAGATTTTAATTACAAATAACAAGTCGGATCTAAATTATACGTTTATATTGGAAAACTTAATTACACCGCTATTCTGTAAAACAGGTCAAACTCTGTGATGTAACTCGTCGTGGCTTCAAATTTTAATGGTTCATTTAAAACATCCGACGAGTCTGATCTGGGAACGTTTGAGAAAATTAGATAGATATTACGATTTGATTTCGTTGCCGTGTTTGAGAAAATTACAAGATTAGATATTATTAAGTGGAAGAGCTGTGCTTTGGCACGAATGGGTCAGCTCGACTTGAGTTATACCACGGCCCCACAGTAAACTCGCGTGAAATAACCACAGCGTTGTGTTTTGCCGTGTGAGTGAGGTTACCGGAGGCCCAATCCTTCCCCCCCCCCTATCCCTCCCCAATCCCTAATCTCCAAAAGGTCGGCAACGCACTCGTAACTTCTCTATTGCGGGTGTCCATGGGCGGCGCTGATTGCTTACCACCACGCAATGCGTCCGTTCGTTTGCCGAACTATCACAAAAAAATATATTGAGGAACACTTAAACGTTACCGGGGCAGGCCTATAATCCTAAGATTTGATTTAAAAAGTTTTTTATCTTAAGAAGTACAGGGTTTGGAAACGTGCTCACTCCTTTGAGTCCAGTGAAAAGACGGGCGCTACATTTCTGAAAAGTCCTCTTTAAAAACAAATCTTTAAAGTTACAACACAGAATAAGCAAAATTTTGCAAGTAGGCGTTTTAATTCGAAACCTCTAGGGTCCTATTACTGTGTTCTACCCAAGAAATAATCAAACAAATCACTTTATTACCCACCTGGGACACCACGACTCTTAATTTCTGTGTCGCCGGGTACCATTATAATTGATTAGCCTTTTGAGAATTCTGCCAGAAACGTTTAATTGGTAAACGTTTTCATATGGTTAACACCAGTCCTGTTTGTTAAAAACTGTAAATGTAAACTAAGTCCCACATAGCTACCTGTTTTCATCTACTACTTAATAAACTTAGTAACATTTATAAACCTGAGTTTTTTTTTGTTCACAATTGGCGCACCATATGGACACCCGTAAAATGAGTTTTCGGTCATATAAGGATTGGATTTTGAGAGAGAGGAGATTTTGGAATTGGGGATAAAGGGCCTCCGATAACGCCACTCCCAGCACGAAACACAAAGAGTTGTTTCACGCTGGTTGTTTATAAATCAATGCCATAATTCCATTCAAACTGGTCCATATGTGCCGAAACATAGTATGTATAAGACATTTAAAGTAATCCAAATGTATTTGTTTATCTATTTTGATGTAAAAGAGAGATACTAATATTGTTTGTTGGAAAAACTAGTAAGTAATAGTAAAGTTAATTAAATGTATACGAGAAAAAAATACTCTTAACTGCCATTGCATACCTACTCATTAATTAGATCAGTGTTTTATTTATATCCTTAAACTACATATAAAGCTGTACCCGTCTTCGTTCCTCCGTCTCAACCTATTGCTTTATAACGACAAAGACAGAATAATCCTTCGAACATTAACTATTCAAGTGTAATATTTCAAGAACCGGTGTTTTCTCCCTTTTCTTAAAGATTTAATGCCTTCATTACGTGCCTTGTTAAGGAAATGTGGTGAATTAGGCTGTAAAATAATTATGCCCTGTTCCACTTCTTATAATCACCTTCTTAATTTGTTAGGGGTTGCCCTATTTTCATCTGTGACCGGCTGTTGTACAAGCGGAAGGAGAAGTGTTAAAGCCATGGTAATTTTTATAACCTAATATATCCAATTCCTCCTGGAGGCCCAATTCTTTCCCTTCCCCCCCCCCCCCCGTCTCTTAATCTCCAAATCCCCAATCCCCAAAAGATCGGCAACGCACTCGTAACTCCTTCATTGCGGGTGTCCATCGTGCTCGTTTGGCGACCTATATATAACATTCTAATTATCATTGTGATTTTGTTGAGTATAAACACAATTACATTACGTTTAACACATAAAATTTGATAAAATAGGTGATGTGTGTTTGAGTGGTTTATCAGAAAATATTTAACCCTGAACCTGGTAAAAAAAAAAAAAAACTTGGTGGAAGTTACTTGCATATAAGATCATACCTAACATAACGTAAATAAAAACTTACGCCAATAACTGTACCTTCATTGAAAAACGCTTAATTTAATGAACTTTCGTTTTCGCCATTAGCAGAGGTCGCCACCGGCGTTTTGTATCCCGGCTTGTTATTATTTAATTTGGATAACAACACCTGCTGGTGTTATTTAAACGTTAAATTAATCTGGTTAATAGTTAACGTAATTTTATACTTGAAAGCTTAAATTTAATAAGCGGTAAAATTTTGAATACGTTATTTAGAGGAGAAGGAAATTAAGTAATAAGCATGAATAAGTAATTATTTGAAAAACGTTTTTAAAGTTAAGTTAACATAAAATAGAACCAAGGTTTCCCAAATATTATTATATTTCTTGTTTCTTTCAAAGGCGCTGAAGTCCATCGTCGTGGTGGCCCAGAGGTTACGGCGCCTCCGTCTCATGCATCAGGGTGCGGGTAAGTACCAAGCAAGTACCTGCTACCACTGACATACGGTAAAGGAAAACATCGTGAGGAAACCTGTATTTATAGTTTCTAATTATAGCTTTGAAATCGCGTAGTTATTAATGCTCAAACTTGTGTGAGCAATGGGTACTTATAGGCTGATGATGCGAAGTCTTCCTACATTCACGCTTTTTACGTCGTTATTTACTCATAGCTTTTCCATCGCCAAACCCTAAGCGTACGGTGTCCTTATCCACTCAATTATACGATACTTACAGATGAAGTAAACAAATGTATGAACTTGTTTACAACATTGATTTTAACACTATTTATTTAAATGATTAATTTTGAGGTTATGACTTGGAAAGAATAACTAAAAAAAATTAAAGGAAAAAAAGAGACTTATCACATAACACACTTACTAAAAACGATACACAAAATACAACTCCGAACTACGGTCTATTTCCAGAAATTCTACAACTAGTCACGGAACAGTAGACAGCAAAATTGTATTAAAAACATTTTAAAATTCAATAGAACTAGATATTGTTAAAATTGGTGCCGTTAGCCAAACTCGAAGTTGTAGGCCAAAACATCGGAAACATGGGATTATCCGGGACTTGTCAACTCTTCAAAGGACTTAAAAGGGTGCGAGTAAATCATTCCACAATATTGGATCCGTTTCATTTTCCCTGCGGCTATGACATGTGCCCTTTTTCCACTGGTACTATAACCTTTTTGTTTTGTCGTGTCTATATCTGAGATATTTGGTGTCAAGTGGGCGTTTCAGAACTCTTTGTGACGAAACTTTTCATGTACGAAAAGAGCTCATTGATAATAAAGCTTAATTAACTTGCCGAGTTTATATGTTTTACCTGAACGGGGATTTTGATTAAAAGCTACGTTACAAAATAGAATTACGTAATGTTTTTGCACGTGTACGCGGATCTTCTATAGTAAAAATATGTATGTATTTAATGAAATTTGCGAATCTAGGGATCTAGGAATTTGGTAGTGTTTCTCATCTTAACATCAAAGAGCAAATAGGTTCTGGTAATAAGGGCATATATAGTATCAAAAAAAGTATTTATTGACTAACGCGATAAAAAAACATGAAGTCCTAAACTCATTTCAATTGTATGTATTATAATTATATATAATAATCATAATAATCAATAAGATTCCGTGGCATCAGCCTAAACCAGGAGAATCAGTAAGAGTCTGAAACTCCCTCTCGCCATACCCCCCCCCCCTCCCCTATTTACAATTAAAATTCTTGCTTGGTCGGCAGAAGCCCGAAGAAGACGAAAGTACTAATGAACATTATGTCAAAGAGTTTTCCATCACATCATGCTTGGAAGGCCGACTACACATGAATCATAATAATATCCCTATTCTTCCGAACACTCATAAAATAAACATAAAATATTCTATTTTATTTATTTGTTTTGTCCAAAAATTTCATTCGAATCCTTTAATCCTTAAACCCAAGTAAATAATTCATCTTTAAATAAATATTGAAAATCTTAATCTCATCAAAATTTCTCTAAGGATTTCGTTGATCCCTTACAATGATTGATGAAGGCGGAACCGGGGTCATTTGTTGTATTTTGTTTTAAATTGTTTGCTTATTTTATGAATTTGTTTACATTTTCCTTTTAATAAATAATTAATTCGTTACAATAAAACGTCTGTAAAGGACAGTTGAAAGTGTGAGCAAAATGTACCTAACGTTTTATTTTTGAATTTATAAATTGTGTTTGATTTTTTTTCATTTTGTGCGTAATTTTCTTTTATTTCATTTCGAATGTAGAAATATAGCAGTTGCTTCGTTTCAAATGTAACAACTGATTATGAGATTTTAGCCTTAAAAATAAAATCAAACCATTTATTTTGCAAAGAATATGGATATAAAATAAGATGTTAAAATTATACATAGGAGTAAAAAATATATTTAAAATAAATTAGAACTTGTACTAAATTAATTCAAATGAATAAATTAATATTCTCTATAAAGTTTTAGAACACTTCAATAAGTAAAGTTTCAATTAAAATGCAAAAATCGACGAGTAAGTAATTTATACCAACTTTCTAAGTATCGATCGAAAAGACGAGCCCACACTCCTTGCATTATAACAAGATTCAATTTTTGAACTAATTTTATCAGAAATCTGGGACATACTACCACATACACTATCAAGTCGTGAACAAAATCCTTGGTGCGTGATGTAAAGAATACAGATACCAAAACACAAAAACAATCATAAAATTATAAATCATCCAGTGACTATTCCTGCCCAGGGTGAGGCAAGAGACGGTCTTCTCCAGGCTTTTCTGAGCTGAGCTGCTTTCATAAGTCTAACCTATAACCTCGGCTGGACATCGGACCGGAGCCCATCTGTTGTGGTCTAATTTGGTCTCTGAGGTACGCTTGGAACAGATTCTGGTCGGTTGGCGAATTTTCTCTTTGCTTTCCGCAAACCCGAGCTTATGGTGGCGTGAGATCGTCATGATCTTGTACTAATATTTTCGCTTGACATAACATCAATTGTGATTTACCTAATACCTCCTGATTAATTTCGTTTCAGGATACAAGACGTGCCTTCACGTGCATTTCAGACTTCAGAAATCCTTCTATAGATTCTTGCTTACAAGACTTGGAGAGGCTTTAGAACGTTGTGAGGGATCTGTTTCATTAAAAATATCGTATTTATATTCTATTGTAAGTTGCATCATCGCTTGCCACCCGAGAGATAGAAAATCAGTCTTTATAGGACGCATTTCTCGGTGAAAGCTGAAAAATGTAGCTACAATTTTTCTTCAATCATTTGGTATGGCTAATCTAATACACAAAGGACAAAATAAAACACCACTTCAACGAAACCATGTCAACAGCAAACATGCCACGCAAAAATTAGTCCACGGAAAGAAAATCGAGAACAGTAGGCCATTCATGAATTAATCTCCTGTATAAAACAAGGAGTTGGCCCGATCACTAGAGTGGTTCCCAAGAGCTCTACACATTGTTACACTCTATGAAAGCCTAGAGACGGCATTGTTCCTCAAGCTATTATATGTACCTACTAGTTCAAGAGCTCTTAACATTTAAAAAGAGCTCCACATTGTCATTAAGAGTAATGAATTTTGTGTGGGTTTCTGTTTAAGATCTGTCAGTCTGTTTTTAAGTATCTGGCATTGTGATGCGTGTCTGTGAGAGGAGTATTATGCCTATTTATTTAAGACATACGAGTACATAATAATATGTGCACGTACGTATGTATATATGGCAGATGTGGCGTTAAGTGGTACATACACACATTGACTATCTTATAGATACAGAACATTTTCAAATTTAATTAAAAATTACCATAGATAGACCAAAATGGGGTGTTAGCTCTGGTAGAGGTTGAGGTTAACAATATAACTTTTTACGAGTTAAGTGCACTTTCTACAAAAAAATATTTCGATAGTACCCCGCCATATATAAAAATTAAATGCTGTTTATTAGTCTCACTAAATCTCGAGAACCTGGTCCGATTTGGCTAATTTTGATATTGAAATATTCATGGAAGTCCAGAGAAGGTTTACATGATCAGAAAACATTTGTTAATTTGGAGACAAAATTCAATTTTAAGTTTGAAATCCGCCTTGAGCAAGCGTGATGAATATTCCTCAAATACCTTTCTGGTGTGGGAAGAAGCTTTGTTCAGTGTGCACAAGGCAGACAGTGATGATGAGATAAAGAGAGAGAGACTTTACATCGCAATGATCTGACTAATTATCCTTATATAAAAGCCTGTCATGTAACATAAAACTCCTTCTTAACCTTTAGGGAAATGATTATTAATGTTTTACGGATTCTCGGAAGCGTCACGAATAGAAAATCTTACTCATAATTATAATGTTTATTAGCTTACACATATGTATTTGTGTGTTCGTAAGTTCGTTGTAAGGTAGTTAAGGTATAATTAATTTAATATGTCTCACGAGAGCGATGCTCCCATTATATACCAAGAACTGAGATCGTTAATCAGTTCTTCCTATAACCAATAAATCATTCTGATAACTATACTCTCGTAAACAAGGTTTATTTTTAAACAACAAATTATCCGCTAATCCCTTCATTAAAACATAGTAAGTGAATAAAAAAATGACTGTCTGTTACAGATTCCGATGCGATTAATTAAATGTAATAAATTTGAAACACAAATATTTGTATGTCTTAGCTGACAAAACATAAAGCACTTAACACTATTTACCATAAGATCTCACAATGTACTCACCTATGTTTGACAAATAAATAATGATCTGATTTGATTTGATTTGTTTTGATTTGATTTTTTTAAACCGTGTTAAGGAAATAAAATGTACCTGTTAATCTGTGAACAGGACAAAAGGATTCCCTACTAATCCCATTTTAAGTAGCGACACTGTTCTGCGTAATCTCTTTCATTTATTCTTGAAACTATGCTGGTTTAAAAACGGAAATCTAGAAGGATTCGATTTTCACGATTCGTGTCTTTATCTTGGAAAGTCAACCAAATATTATTTTATTTATAATGATCTTCAGATCAGAAGATGCGTTGCGTAAATATTGTTATGTTATGTAAAATATCTTTTAAAATATTACTACATCATTGGCCACATTACCGAGGAATGGGTGTTGAATCGATTTCCGTTGTTTTTCTTTATTAGCGGTCTAGAATTATAGCCGGTGTAAGACAAAAAACTTCCCCCAAGAACATAGGACGCATAATAAAAACTAAAACAAAATGGTTTACAATGTAGATGGGACATTTTATATACATTTTACTAACTCTTCATTTTACAAATGGCACGCGATGCTCAAAAAAATGGGTGTACTACGATACGGGGGGCCTGGGTGGTTTAGTCAGTAATAGTCTGATCTATCTTCTGCGAGGTAAGTCATTTGACGATTTGTTCCCCACTTAAAAAAACCCTCGGTTGTGACAGAGGTTGTTTCCACTTCACAATGAGATCGCACGATCGCCAATTATGGACTCAAAAAGCAAAGACGCTTAAACTTAAACATCTCCCTCAGCTAAAAATGAACCCTAAAACTACCAAAACAAAAAAAAAAACAGCCCTGTATTCCATTATTACATAATACATGCTTATTTATCATATTATCGGATGTCCTGAAAGCCTAACATGGACTGACAGGACATCACTTGAATGAAGAACTTTTTCTATAGAACTTCGCACTCCGCTTCTTTGTATGTTAAAAGAACTTTAGTACCCAAAAATACCCTTTTACTAAAGCTTTTACAAAGGATACAGAATAAGTAGACTGGTTTTGGGATTTTTTGTCCAAACGCTTGCTTTTTGTGTTGGTTTTTTAAATGTATCCTATTTTGTAAGATAGGATTTAGGTGTTGGGAGTTCTTTTTTTGTCGTGGTGGCCCGGAGGTTCAGGCTTAAGCCCGCTTCTCATGCATGAGGGTGTGGGTTCGAAACCTGGCAAGTACCAATGTGACTTTTTCCGAGTTATATGTACTTTTTATAATTATTTAGACACGCACTAACATACGCTGAAGGTGAGTGAACCTGGACTTATAATTTCTAATTATAAGTCTGAAATCGCCAACCCGCATTGAACAAGCGTGGTGATTAATGCTCAAACCTTCTCCGTGTAAGAAGAGGCTTTTACTCAGAAGTGGGCACTCATGGGCTGATGACGTAGTTCTTTTTTATGTGATACGACGGCAGTCTATCATACTTATTACCTGGTAGTAATCCATCGATGCTGCCCATAGATTCTTGCAACCCCATTTGCTGACATTTTGGAGACAAAAGTTTTGGGAATATCGGAATTGGAGTAGGATAGGAGGAAGAAAAAGATCGGGTGTCCAAAAATTTCACTCACACGGCGAAACACAACGCTGTGGTTGTTTCACATCGGTTTTTTTGCGAGAGCTTGGCATAACTCCGGTCGTTCCGGCGTTTTTGTGCCGAAGCATGACTTTCTACTACCATGACTCTTTTAGGCATATTTAAAACTAGGTATTATTTTATTTTTACGTCTGCAATTCTGTACAGGCAACTTTTTTCAAATCATCCACAGTAACTATGAAATCATATATGATATGAAATATGAGACAGCGGCTGAGCCTGCTCTGCTCGCAATATTTTTCAGCACCGTATGTCAATAAAGTCTTAGCAATCCTAAAAAGGACATACACTTGAGAAAGTAACGTTAACACTTGCAAGGTTTTGAGCCTTAACCTTCAGGTCACCATAAAAAATCTATACATAACATCAACCAATCCAACAGCTGGACAAACACGTGACAATCACATGAACTTTACATTTCCATTAATGTTAACAACGTGAGTCTCTAAGTTCCGGGTGAAATCCCACATGGACCTAGTCGGCTAGAAGCTAAGAACTATAATAGCGCTTAGCTTATTTCAGTGTAGACTGTTTATACAACTGAAACGCCTTGAGTGGCTCAGATTGTTCAATTGAGTGAAGAAGAACGACGGATACGGCATTGGATTTGTGACTTAAAACCGTAGGTAGGTTAATTGGTAAATTGAAATGCATACTAATATTATACAGAGGTAAAATTTGTAAGTTTATATGTAGGGGTAATCTTTGGAACATCTGGAGTGATTTCCAAAATTCTTTCACTTATAGATAGCTACAATATTCCAACGTAAAACATCACCCTACGTCGTAGGGTGATGTCCACCCTTAAAAGGCCCTAGAAGTAATAACATCATGGAAGAAGTGTTGACATTTTCATTAAATTGAATTATTGTATTATGAATTTAAAAAAAGTTTTAAGATCACTAGTTTTATACGTATGTGTGTATTAGTTAACATATTCACATAGTTTATGTTTCAGTTTTAGTCATCTTAATTCTTGCATCCATGACCAAACCTTGAGCAGAAGTTCAGAAACCAATGAAAATTCATCGCTATTTGTAACCAATTATTGAATTAATCCATCATCAGTTAAATCTTGTGTTTAACTGGAAAGTTAAAATTTGGACTTCGTATAAACTTTGTAATGAATTAGGTTTGGGAGAGCCATGCTTCGGCTCGACCAGAGTGATACCACGGCCTCACAGAAAACCGACGTGAAACAACCACAGGCAACGTTGTATTTCGAAATGTGAGTGAGTATACCGGAGCTGCAATTCTTCTTCCTGCCAGTTGAATCGTGTGCTATCCTACTACAAAAAAAGTAGTTTAATTGTGTTTGTGATCACGTATTTGATGATTATTAAATAACGCTCTTGTAAGTGTACGAGTAGATAATATTTTAGGAACGAAGAGTAATGGTCCCGAAGATCGGAATTGTAGGATACAACTGCCAAACAATTGTATAGTGAGATTTTTCATCCATACTTAATCGTCCGTAAACTCACTGCTAAGTGAGTTACTACAGTAACTGCTATACTTTCAATGCCATACTTTCAATAATACTATAAGTATTAAAAGTATAGCAGTTACTTAATACTATACTTTAAATACTTCTAGTATTGAAAGTATAGTATTCAGTTTTGACTTTCACCTAACAAACCGCTACTAATAAACTAGAGACTACTAGACTAAGAAGGCAGAGTTTTTGTATTGTCTGTGAGTGCATTGATAAAAATTGTATTTTCCTATATTAACTGAATAATGTTCTGTATTTCAAAAAGTATACCAAACAGGTTGCTCTAAAATTATAGCTCTCACTCGAACTATATTTTAAACGGCTTACTGACGATTGAAATCATTATTTTCGGATCAAAACTGAGGTAATTAACCCTGCTCTACGCTGTGCGGTGTGCAAAACATCAACTGTTTTGTATACATGCAGTTGATACTACATATTTATCTATTTCTATATATAAAATATATATCTATGTACTTATATATAAAAAAATAATCTCAAAATGTGTTGGTAAGTAATCGGTACAGTCTACAGACACCCGCAAGAACAGAAGGTCTACCATGACCTTCCTTTCCTTTGACCTTTGAGTCTTTCGGGTGAGAAAGAGGAATGGAGCTATAAAAGAGTGGGAGAACCATGCTTCGGCACGAATGGGTCGGCTCGACCGGAGTGATACCACGGCCTCACAGAAAACGGTGTGAAACAACGACAACGTTGTGTTTCGCCGTGTGAGTGAGGTTACCGGAGGCTCAATCCTTTCCCTACCCCAATCCCTTCCCAATCCCTAAATCCCCAAAATCCCAATCCTTAAAAGGTCGGCAACGCACTCATAACTCCTTCTTTGTTGCGGGTGTCCATGGGCGACGCCGATTGTTTACCATCAGGTAATCCGTAAATCCGTATGCTCGTTTGCCATCCTACATAAAAAAGTGAGTGTATACTTGTGTGTACGTGTTACTCACGCTTTAACACGTCATGGTAGGCCTACAGATGAGTTGCAAGTGCGTTGCAGGCCTTCAGGGGGTAACGGGTTTCGGGGTTTTAGGGATTAGGAAGGAATATGGGGAGGAAAAGGTACGGGCTTCCGGCAACCTCACTCGAACGGTAAAATAGATCGCTGCGGTAGTTTCACCCCGGCGTTCTGTGGGGACGTGTTAACGCTCCAGTCGACTCGGCTTATTCGTCGTTTATGACAAAGCACGACACTTTCACACTTAATTTATTGAAAATAATAGCTGGCTCACGTGAATTGACTGAGAAAAACTCTACTAGTTTCAAGCTACAACAGGACTCTTATTCATGAACAGCTTGCACGTCGTGGAGACCTCGCGCATTTTTTTTTAAAGAAAACGTTTCCCAACACTGGGATTTTCTCCTGTGTCGTAGGTGCGTTTACAAACATTCAATTTCACATGACACGCAGACCCGAAACAACAATTAGTGGATCACACAAAGTGTTGTTCCGTGCCGGAATCGAGCCCGCGACACGTTGCACGGCAGCCTTACCCAGCAATCGCACCAACCGTGCTGTCCAGGTTCTATATAATATGTTAGATCATAAAAAAATCTTAGATCATAAAAAATAAAAAAAATCGAAGAAGAAGAATGACAACTACATTTAGGAAACATGCTGAGTACTTCATAGAAATAATGTAATTAATTTTTACTTAAATTATCCTCATTTAGGAACGAAGTTTTGCCATTTACGAAAAAAACGTTAAACAAATTCAAAATTGTATCTACATTATAAGCAGTGTTCAGTGAAGTGAAAATTATTGTGAAAACACTTCAAGTCGCCTTGTTATAAGTTTTATACAATATTCAATGTTTTCTTTGAATTAATCCCTCCTTTAGGATAATTTTTGCTTAAAAAATATAAGATGGTTCCCCCGGTAACCTCACGCACACGGCGAAATACAGCGTTGTGGTTGTTCTGGTTTTCTGTGAAACCGTGATTGTTTAACTAGAATTTCAAAATTTTTATGTTTTTTGAAACATGTAAATTAATTGGTAAATGTTGTAAGCATTGCAATGATGATTTTTATGTTACTTATTTGGAAATGACTTTCGACAAACATTTTCTTTAAATACTTAATTAAAAACATGTTATATATTTAATAATATTTCATATTTTCTTAATAAAATATAGCTGTGTTTTTCAAACTCCTTCTTAACAATAACGAACTTTAACGATATGTTTTGCTATATGTTTTTTTTTTATAACATGAACACAATAATGTTAACACAATAACAAAATATAATCATCAACTCAACACTTACCCACTCTCCAAAAACCCTAGAGTCAAAGTGACGGGCTTAAAAAAAGCTAATAAAAAAATAATAAAAACGTAATTTCTTCTCCGCGAAAACGAAGTTACGGGCGAAAATTTAAAATATACTTAGGCGCCGTTGAATGAGGAAATTCATCAAAGGCACGCCGGATTAGCAGTGAGGACGTAATCTTTGGCGCATGACAGACTCTCGCCAAAATATTAATTGAGTTTCCGAACTTGTATTTAAGTTCAAACTGCTACATGAAGACATTTTGATAACATTTTTTTATAGATAAAATTATATTGACAGTTTTTTTGGAATGTCGATTTCATATTTAGAATAAGGTTAATATTAGAATCACGAGAAAGAGAGAGAACGAAAATTTTCGCTATCGAATTTTTTTTCCATTCCGATATTTGTATAAACATTATAACTAGGTGTTTTCACAATTACTTGCACCCAACTGAGCATGTTTTTTTTTAATGTGATGGGCCGGCAAACAAACCTACGGATTATCTGATGGTAAGCAATCAGCGCCGCCTATTGACACCCGCAACAACGTAGGAGTTACCAGTTCGATGCCAGCATTTTACGGGATTAGGGTTTTTAAGATTTAAGAATTGGGAGTACGGAAGGATTGGGCCACCTTGGTCAAATGGTAACTTAACTTGCACCGCGATACCTAACACTGTTGTTGTTTCACGCCGGTTTTGTGTAAGGCCGTGTTATCACTCCGGTCTAGCCAACCCATTCATGCCGAGTGGCTGGTCAACATCTGTATTGTCATTTGGAAAATCTAGCTTTAAAACAAAATGTTCAGGGGTTGTTCCGCTTCTAAACTCGGCAACGAAAACATAGATGAGAAATTGATCAATTTTGATAAGCTCGTGTTAGTTCCGCAAATCTATATGTAAATTAACATTGCAGTTTCAAATCGAAAAGCTTCATTCAACTTTTCCAATCTCAACATCTATTATCAATACCGCGATTTAATCCCACGCACAGAAATTCAAAACAGATACTCAAAATAAACCAATCAGCCATGGCATCTTTAAACCTTAAAATATTGATTTTGTTAAGTTAAAATCTAAATAAATTGCTCCTTCGTCCCTTCTTTAGTCTATGATGCCCACTGCTGAGCAAAAACCTCTTCTCACACTAATAAGGTTTGCGCAATAATCACCACATTTGCTCAATCCGGATAGGTGATATCTTAATTATACCTAATTGGTACCTAATTACTAGCTTTTGCCCGCGAAACCATTCGCGTGGAATAGTTATTTCCTGTAGATTTTTGGTATAAAAATCCTATGTCCTTTCTCGAGTTCCAAACTATGTCTGTACCAAATTTCACAAAAATCGGTTCACTAGTGTAAGCGTAAAGAAAAGACGGACAGACGGGCAGACAGAGTTACTTTTGCTTTTATAGTATTATATAGTTTGGATTGGATAAGTTCAGGTCTCCTCACATGTTTTTCTTTACCGTTTGTCAATTTTGTGTACATAATTCAGTAATATATATGTACATATATAACATCATCAGCCTATAAGCCCACTGCTGAATAAAGGCCTCTTCTCACATCTCAGTAATCATCAAG
The DNA here is from genome assembly GCA_902829305.4 of Spodoptera exigua. Taxonomy (NCBI): domain Eukaryota; kingdom Metazoa; phylum Arthropoda; class Insecta; order Lepidoptera; family Noctuidae; genus Spodoptera; species Spodoptera exigua. The sequence continues at coordinate 11,429,538 of LR824619.2, read as the reverse complement.
CTTGTAATTTCCTTCACCGTATGTCAGTGATGTCTATAATTATAATCATTGAAAGTACATATAACTTGCCAGGTGTCGAACCCTGGTTTCCACCCTAATGGATGAGAAGAGGGTGCCTTAACCTCCGGGCTACTACGGCCTTTTCTATATAACATGGAAAAGCCATATTATTTCATTAAAATCACGTAAAGAACTAATATTATAAATTGACTGGTTTTCAGCGAAACGCCTAATTGCATTATATAACCGGTGAGGTATTCGAATGCCAGTTACGTAATCTAATTAGTGGCATTACAATCAGGTATGAGCCCATTACAAAACAACAGATACAATCATATGACATTTTGCAAACAATTATATTGCGTATTTAAATAGTGTTTTTTGTCCAAAAAGCAGAATTATCTAATTACTTTTATCGCCTTCAGTAAAGCGAGAGTAACAACCACAAATATTTCAACTCGTATTCCAAACTGGGCCGCGGTATGCCATTGTACTTTACTCGCAAACGAGCGAGTGCTATTCTGAAAATGGGATGGGAACCTCATAATTCTCACTATTAAAAACCTATTCAAAATTTGCATTGAAAATGCTATAACGAAAAAGCGTAAACGTAACGTAAAACAAAAGTTCATTTATCAAAATGAACTTTCTGAATAGCAATATAGACCAAAATCGATTGCTCATAGATTTGACCTTGAAAACTCACAATGCCATTTCAGCTTTCGAAGAAAACCCAGTGCAATCAAACATGTACTAGTAGTAAATGTACAATAGTATGTGGCAATTTTAATGTTGATCTCTTAGAAAACAATTCTCATTGTACAAACTTGTTAAGTCTATTTCAATCATTTGATTTGTCTAATGTTTTCCTTGAGCCCACCCGAGTAACATCCACCTCGGCAACTTGTATAGATAATATTTTCTGTAACTGTGATTATTTACAAAGTGAAATTGTAAATAGATTACCATCTGATCACAGTGGACTCACAGTTAACTTTAATACTAGAACAACTGTGCCAAAAAAGGAAGTATTGTTTAGACAAATCACATACACAAAAATTGATTCATTAAATAATAAGCTAAAACATGAATTATGCAGCCAAGTACAAGACAATAATTGCCCGAGTGAGATATATGCTAATTTATTATCCCTTATAAAAATACAATTCGATAAACTATTTCCTTTAAAACGTAAAAATATTCAGTGTAAATTTGTATTCTGTGACTGGGCTACACCAGGTATTCGTATAAGTAGAGACAGGTTATTTGAGCTATACGGCCTGAAACCATTTAATAGTAGCGAGGCTTTTCGCAGACATGTTTCCAAATATTCAAAAATATTTAAAATAGTATGTAAGCATGCTAAGTCGCTCCACATTAGTAATAAAATCAGGACCGCGGAAAACAAAATAAAAGCTACCTGGAATATAATTAATAAAGAAACAGGTAGAAATAAATCACAAAACACTGAATTTAATTTAAAAACCGAAAAGGGATATACTAGTTCAAATTCGTCAGTTGCCCAGGAATTCGAAACATTCTTTAAAAATATTCCTCTGAAAACTACGGAAACGTTAAAATCATCTCCAGCTCTTTCTGTCGAGCTTCTCAGGGGTAACGTCAAAGAATGTCCATCTGACTTTAGCTTTCAATACACAACCCCCCAGGCAGTAATAAAGGCGTTCAATGAGATCAAAGTAAAGTCAACTGAAGATCTTTGGGGAATGTCTATTCGAGTGTGCAGGTCGTTTATAGAGACTATTGCGCCGCACTTAACTTTCATTTTTAATAAAAGTGTAGATCAAGGGGTTTTCCCGGATTTAATGAAACATAGTAAAGTAGTTCCATTATTTAAATCAGGTGATAGTACAGAACCTAATAACTATAGGCCGGTCTCTATTTTGCCAGTACTCAGTAAAGTGTTCGAAAGGTTGATGCTTACTCAAATGCTGCGTCACTTTAACACGAATTCTATTTTCCATGACCATCAATACGGATTCACCAAAGGACGTTGCACTACGGACGCAGGAGTATCACTTATAAAACAAGTTTTCAACTCGTGGGAAAAAGCACAGGATGCCATCGGAATATTTTGCGACCTTTCAAAGGCATTCGACTGTGTTGAGCACGAGACGCTGTTACTGAAGCTAGAACACTACGGCATTCGGGGGGTATCCCTAGATTTATTGAAATCATACCTTCAAGAAAGAAAAATTAAAGTACAAGTCAACAAAGTTAACTCACTGGGTGCTAGCGTATCTATGGGCGTACCGCAGGGCTCAATATTAGGTCCTTTTCTATTTTTAGTTTATGTGAATGACCTGCCCCATTTGTTCCAAAATGAACCGCATATGGTATTGTTCGCTGATGACACTTCATTGATTTTTAAAATAAATAGACGAACAAACAAGTATGACGAAGTTAATAATGCCTTAATGAAGGTTCAAAATTGGTTTACAATAAACAACTTATTACTAAATGATAAAAAGACTAAATGCATTAGATTTATTTTACCAAATGTTAAAAGTAACGTATGTGATGATATATTATTAAATGATCAGAAACTAGAATTTGTAAAAGAGACTACTTTTCTGGGGATCACTGTAGATGAGAAGTTGCAATGGGGGCCCCACATCAGGTCTCTAGCAGGACGATTGAGCTCTGCAGCTTATGCTGTCTGGAAGATCCGTCAGCTAACCGATGTAGGCACGGCAAGACTAGTTTACTTTAGCTACTTTCATAGCATCATGTCGTATGGAATTCTGTTGTGGGGACAGGCATCCGACGTTGAGTCTATCTTTATCTTGCAAAAGCGTGCCGTCAGAGCTATATATAACTTAGGTCGTCGCGAATGTCTCAGAGAAAAGTTTAAGGAGATCAACATTCTGACCGTACCGAGTCAATTTATTTATGAAAACATTATGTATGTTAGGAAAAACCTACACTTATTTGTAAAGGTATCTGACAAACATGATTATCATACTAGACATAGGAATAGATTGAGTCAGCCCTTATTTAGATTGGCAAAAGTGCATAAGTCATTTCTGGGTTTCTGTGTTAAATGTTATAATAAAATCCCAGTTGAAATTCAAAATCTAAATGAAAGCAAATTCAAATATGTATAAAGAAACATTTATGTAAACTAGCATACTACAAACTAAATGATTATATACAAGATAAAAATGCTTGGAGGCTAGCTGGTCCTACTCCACAGGATGTTTAGAGGAATTTTTGATTTTAGTTATGAATTTGTACACTATGTTGTTAATTGTTGATGATCTTCTAAGTTTTTGTAAATGTGAGTGCCCTGTAACCTATTATAATTAAGTAAGACTTGTAGAATATAGGTACTTGTGTCGGCTGGGAGCTGTCATGCTCACTCAGAGGTCTCATTGGCGGTGGCACGGGCACTGGATGGCCCAATTCCCTATAATATGGTTGAGTTGGGCGGTGCTGGTGTGCGTGTCATGTTCGTGAACGGGCGCCGCCTATTGGGACTGGTCAGCTCCAGGCTGTGTATTATGTTGTCCTTGAGGTTCACTTCTTTTTCGTACTTTTTGCCTGAACATTAGTGTTACATTGTTCTCACATATCAGAACCGACTAAATGATGTAACAAAGAAATGTATTGTAAAATTGATTGAAAAAGAGTAACCATGGAGTTTCTTGCTCGTTCTTCTCCATAGGAATCTACACTTTGGAACGAGCAAATAGCTTCACTAGAGGACAGACGGACAGACTGACACGCTTAATTTTAAAGCTCTTGTTATATACTTTTTTCCTTTTTTGCTTGCTTGACGTTCAAAAGTGCCTACTGTGGTCTAATTGAAATAAATGATTTTTGACTTTTTTTTTGACAATCAGACAAACGTTACTCACAAATGCCTGCTTATGAATTCAACACGTTGAATTAGCTGCGAAACACCAATTTTCCTTTATTTCAGTCATAAGTAGGGTAATCAGACTAATGCCTCGTCAAACAGGGTCGTACTCAGGTAGTGAATCAATAATCTGGGGCCCAACACCAAAACATTTTTTACTTTTTGTTTGTAGTCTAAGTCTTATCATTTGTCATTCCTTTCCAACAATTTGTAAATCAGATTGTCCTAAGGAAGAAAACACCAACAAATGACATGTCTCGCCCAGGGTATGGCGAGTGGGATTGTCAGACTCTAACTGACTAAAAATCCCCCCGTTTGTTCTCTTTCTTTAGGCCGAGACAATCAGTTTGTCTGTAACTGTCATATAAACAAATAGACTGCAAATAATAAAAAAAAATATTTATGTTATTCTAAAGTTTCGAAGTGTACTAATAATAATGTGTAAATTAATCAAAAATAGGGCTTCTATTTTTACTTTTTCAATCAAATACTTACTAACTTTGGTATACCTAACTTAAGAAGTTCATTGGAGGCCCATTTGGCGCCCAGCAAGTTTTTGCTACCCCGACTACAATATATGACTAGTCCGGCTCTGGGACGCGGGGTCGCGGGAAATTGTCGTGAATGCCTAGTTTCAAGCTCGGCTGGCTACAAATGAGTTTCATATACTGTGTTAGTATCACTGTTACCTGTTAGGCTGTCCACACCACGCCATGATTAACTGATATATGTTTTATGATTTCCTTTATTAGTCCTTTCACAATAGTTGATGAAGTAATTCTAGAGAATTGGTGTTGAATTTTCATTACTTACTTCAGCTTCAGCTCTGTTTGCTCTTGTTTATTGTTGAATTCTTCTGTTAGTCTGTACTTGACAGCCATTTTTAGTTTTATTAACATCTAATATTTGATCATTAATTTACGTTTGAAGAACAACAAGACAACAATGACTGTCTTAAGCAAATTTCTTTGGTTTGTATACTAAAAAATAAAATAAGAATTTTGTTTCATTCAATTATTACATTAGTCACTATTAATATTTGATTTTGTTCTCAATATAAATGATGTGGATGTGGTAAATGACAAGCAGCACGTACAATAAAATACCTCTGTCTTACATTTTATTTCTGTTTTTAATTTATAATTTTCTTGTTTTAGCATGTAAACAGAAGTTTCTTCACGGAGTATCAAATTTTTGCCAGATGAACGATCCCTAAGGAACTATTAATCACATATATCGCAAGAATACTTGGATGCAGGTTTTTTCAAATCACTCGATCTAGAAGTCGTAACAGGCCCTATTTTGAATTAGTGATGCTAGCAAATAAGGAAGCGGATCGCGTGAAGGAACTATCCTCCTCACACCCCAGCCGCCGCAAAAGGAGACACTACCGGCGTCAGGGATAGCGTGACGAAGAAGTACCCTTCTTTTGTGAAAAATGCGCTGCATTTTTCACAGAAATATCTTGTTACTGATATAGAGATTATAGTGATAGTTCTAACTAATTTAATAAACCCAATTTTACTTCGTCATCATCATCATCAGCCCATAAGCGCCCACTGCTGAGCAAAGGCCTCTTCTCGCGGGTGCGATGCTTCGATGCGGGTTGGCGATTTCAAACTTATAATAATTAGAAATTATAAGTCCAGGTTTCCTCACAATGTTTACCTTCACCGTATGTCAGTGGTGTCTAAATAATCATAGAACATATAACCCGGAAAAAGTCACATTGGTACTTGCCAGGTTTCGAACCTACACCCTCATGCATGAGAAGCGGGCTCTTTAACCTCCGGGCCACCACGACTATTACTTTGTACCACTCACTAAATAAAACGTAGCGGTATGTGTGTACTCTCTATAAACACACCTTCGTAGATAAAAAGACAGTATTCCATCAGAGAGCTTATAAAAGAAAAATGTGTCAACATCCGTTAAAGGATTTCCTGGGTTCCGGCTTAGACCCGCCCCACTTGCCGGATTAACCTTGATTTGCTACAAAATTCGTTTTTTTACGCCGCCAATCACATGCTGCCAATAGCGAATCGGAGACAGACTTGAATTGACATAATTGGTTTTTAATTTTGTAAAATTTAATCAATTTGGGACTGTATCTGGTTTTGCATAGGAATCATGTTATTGGATGGTTTCCAATATCATTTTCATATAATAAATATAGGTACATGGAGTAATTTAGATTTAATTTGGTGAAAGTTAAAGAAGTATGCCAATATCGTAACAATATTAATTATGTAGTTTCTGGTTTCCCTTGGAACAAAGGTTGATTTTATTTAAATGATTAATTATTAGGTACTGGTTATTGTAATCTATACTAATATTATAAATGCGAAAGTACCTAACTCTGTCTGTCTTTTCTTCACGCCTAAACTACTGAACCGATTTCTGTGAAATTTGTACAGATATAGTTTGGAACTCGAGAAAGGACATAAGATACTTTTTATACCAAAAATCAGCAGGAAGACACTATTCCACGCGAACGGAGTCGCGGGCAAGAGCTAGTAGTTAATAATTTTAGTAGGTTAATAGGCTATTGACCAATTTTAGTTTATTTTGTATCTTAAAAACGAATATTATCGGTTGTTTATCAGAAACGTTTCGTCTTTTGTTTTTGACATCAATGCCATCTAACGTTTAATGGCACGTGTTAATTTTTTATTGAAATAATGTTATATTTGAGAACGAAACAGTTGTGATAGTGGACAGAAGACAGAACAAAGACACAGACAGAATAAAGAAGAAAAAGTTCGCAGGTTTTAAAATTATACATCATCATCATCATCATCATCATCAGCCCTTTTCAGTCCACTGCTGGACATAGGCCTCTCCTATTGCACGCCACTGGGATCGATCTTCGGCCACTCGCATCCAGCTCCTGCCAGCCATCTTGCGCAAATCATCACTCCACCTTGCCTGAGGACGTCCTACATTACGTTTGCCGAGACGCGGTCTCCACTCAAGAACTCGTCTACTCCAACGGTCATCGGTTCTTCGTTATACATACTTTACAACAATTACCAACTAGACGTTTGTTATCACAATACAATAACTCCACATTTATACAGATACTTCCAAAATAGAATAATTTTTAACAAAAATAATCCGACTTCAAAAATTAAACTAAAAAGCAAAAAATAAATTATAAAATGGTTATTAATATTAAAATAATATTATTTAATAACTGGTTATTAATATTATTTCCATTTCCATTATATATTTCATCATATTTCCATTTTATTCAATTATGTGCCAAGTAAATCAAAAATATACCTATTGTTAGTTTGATGATTGATATTAACCCTTTAATCAAAATCTAACATCCAACCAAGTTAACAAAATTTTACACTTTAAATGTAGTTTCTACACAAAATTTAAAGTATATTTACGTAAGAAAATGTACTACAAAGGAGTAACAACTTCACACGAATATTCATACCTTTGTAATAAAAATGAAATATGAATGTTGCCTGCATACATCCAGGAAAACATCCATCAACACAGTATGCTAGCGTTGCAAGCGTTTTAGTTTAGTTCTCTCACTATTATAATGTTTTTGTGAAACATGTTGAAAGGGTACATACATATATGTACATTGAGATTTGTGTCACAAATATAAATTTCAGAATTTTATTTATTTATTTATTAAATGGTTTACAACAGCGTCTATGTAGATAAAGCCTAAAGTATTTTTTTTTACATTACTAGAACTAAATTTTAGTGATAACACCGTGAGATCAAGACTTAGCGTAACTAAATAAGTATAAATATATTAAAACTTTTAAAACTAAAACTAAAATGGAGTAGTTAATATAACATTATACGCAACATTTTGTCGATGTTGCAATCTATGGGATTCCAGTAATTGGGCCCTAAAGGTATCAATCGAAACATTGTGAATGTCAAGATAAGGTAATGATTGAATAACTGAGTTCATGTCTATGCTGAGTCTGACCAGGGCTGAGTTTATATATTTTTTTATTGTATAGCATTCAAACAAGCAGACCGTTCACCTGATGGTAAGCGATCGGCGCCGCCCAGTGACATCCGCAACACCAGAGGAGTCACAGGTGCGTTGCCGGCCTTTTGAGAAGGAATATGCTCGTTTCTTGAAGGTAGTATCGGTTCGGGAATACCGTCGCCGGAAGATCATTCCAAAGTTTTGCTGTGCTTTACTATATATGATTATAGTATTTTTATATATCTATATGAACATCGCAAAGGACTGACGGTCGATGGGTCAGAAAAGTGCTCGAGTGGCAAAAACGGATTTGAAGACGTCGCGTGGGCAGACCTCCCGCTAGGTGCACCAACGACCTCTTCAGAGTCGCGGGGAGCTAGTAGATGCAAGTGGCGACTTGTTGTTTGACTTGGAGAACTAAGGTGCAAGTGTAGTGGAAGTCTTCCGGCTGATATATTTTTTTAATTTCTTTAAAAATGTGACATTATGATTTTCTCCTGTATCGTGGGTGCGTTTAAAAACGTGCAGGAATCGAACCCGCGACACGTTGCACGGCAGCCAGTTGCCCAGCCACCGCGCCAATCGTGCAGGCAGTATTTTATGATAATGATGATGATTTACGTAATAGAGCAGCTAACTAGCTGATGCATGACATGGTAGTAAGCATTCGTTGGACGGTGTTACGAGTGCCTTGCCGGCTTGAAGGAACGGGGTGGCTGTTAATCAGTAACTGTCTGACGCTTCTTCTCGCTCGACCCAAGACAGGGGAAGTTAAAAAGGTACCTTATCTAAACCATTTCAAATAAATACTGCATGACAAATAAATAATGTGGCGGTGGCCGGAGGTCAAGACGCCCGCTTCTCATGCATAAGGGTTCGAAACCTGGCAAGTACCAATGTGACTTTTTCCGAGTTATATATACTTTGTATGATTATTTAGACACCACTGACATACGGTGAAGGTAAACATCGTGAGGAAACCTGGACTTATAATTTCTAATTATAAGTTTGAAATAGCCAACCCGCATTAAGCAAGCGTGGTGATTAATGCTCTAACCTTCTCCGTATGAGAAGAGGCCTTTGCTCAGCAGTAAGCACTTATAGGCTGATGATGATGATGATGATGACAGCATGACATGTTCCATAACTATACTTGTACAAACCAATCATCATTTTAGTGTCACGATATCAACGGAGTGATATTTTATAATACCAACAAATATCCCATTTACCGGCGACCATAAACTGGAATTGTGAATTCTATTTTGGTACCTACGTACTATTATATTGATATCCCTAGCATACATGCATCTATAGTATGATTTGAAGCTATATTAAACTAATCTGACTTCGGTTTTCATTGTATTTGTCTATTTTCGCGCACAGAATATCATGCGATTATTTTCACTCGATATGTAGGTGTATTGAATAGGGAACACGGATGTAAATTAAACTAGAAATGTTAATATAATTGTGTATCGATAAACTAAATCCTGATTTTCGTAGTATAAACTGTTTATGTATATTATAATATGCAGTGAGGGACTTAATTCCCGTCGTCATCCTATAACAATTGACCTCAGGGAGATACATTTTCCATTCAAAACTTTTTCACAATCTGTTTCATATATATTGTTGATTAAACTATATTGTTGATCGTATTATAAAAACACCCAATCTTAATCTCGCTTTTATATGAAATAAAGAAAAGCCGTTTTATCGCTGTGTAAATATATATGTATAAAAGACAAGAAACATAATTAACAGAAAAATAAATTATAAAAAATAGATGCCGACGAATTGAAAACCTTTTTTTGAAGTCGGCTAAAAAGGACGTCAATACAAAAAAGGCCGGTTATAATGACATTAAATTTGTAAGTTCGTTCTAATGACTATATTTATTTTTAAATAATAAAACATTATAAAAAAATATAAAAAGTACATCATTTATGTCGCAGTACCTTCAGCTGTATGATTTTACCGTATCCAGTTGTCTGTATATCTGGTTCTGAGTTATTTTTATATAAATGTAATCAAAACTGGCTGGAGCTGTGACGAAGCACAGATAAGTCTGATCGGATAAAATGATCCGATAAATGCAATTTCCGACGAGTGAAAGTGAAGCCAAATGCATACTTGATGTATTTAGAGATATTAATAGAATATTATTTATAACTAAATCACTGTTTTTTCTTGTTCTACTATACAAAAATATTAAATAATTTTCAACATTTTCCGATCGATGCGTGAGAGAGGCGACGGATTTAAACTACAAACTTCTTATATTTGCTAAGAAAATTCCCAATTACTTTTTTGAAAAATGACCTTTTTTTATGTAATTTGTCGGCAATCGAGCAGACGGATTACCTGATGGTAAGCAATCAGCGCCGTCCATCATTGACACCCGCAACGGAGGATTTACGAGTGCGTTGCCGACCTTTTAGGAATTAGGGATTTGGAGATTTAGGGATTGGGGGCGGGGAAGGATTGGGCCTCCGGTAACCTCACTCACACGGCGAAACACAACGCTGTGGCTGTTTCACGCCGGTCTTCTGTGAGGCCGTGGTATCACTCCGGACGAGCCGACCCATTCGTACCGAAGCATGGCTCTCCCACACTTGCATGGCTCTTCCACACTTACATGGCTCTCCCACACTTACATGGCTCTCCCACACTTGCATGGCTCTCCCAAACTCACATGGCTCTCCCACACTTGCATGGCTCTCCCACACTTACATGGCTCTCCCATACCTATTCCTATTTGGGATTCGAACTTAAAACCTCTCGCTGACAATCGAACTAGCGACTACGTGGCCTATAAAAAAGACGGTACTTGTGTGCAAAAATCCCATCCCCACCCCATGTGATTAATAATTTAGCTTTTTCTCTTGAAAGAATTCATAAGAAAGCTGCACTAAAAGAAACTTCGATATTCTTCTAGAAAAACACTTACGAAAATAAAATAAAATGAACATTTCAACAAATACTCTGAAAATTTCTCTGCCTAGTTGAAGATTTAAATACATGACAGAACATGTCTTAACTAACATCATCAAAACTATGTAAAGTTACTTAAAACCATCAGAGAGCCTCAGTTCGCATAAATGGACCTTCATTCCATGGCTTAGCAGAAAACCGATGAGAAGCAAGACATCGAAGAACAATTGAATTTCCTCCCTACTTTTCTCCGTTGTGTTTGGCTTTTTTGTGACGAGAGAAACAGTCAGATTCTTACTGACTAAAAACCACCTCGTTCCTTCTCCTACTACGAGCTGGGACTGTGGTACTTTATTGCACTAGCACCTACAACCTGAAAGCTAAACATTGGCCCTATTGGGCCCTATCTGTGAAGAAGCTCAGATCTGGTTCAGGTCGGGCGATAAGCTACCTTGCTGGGCAGACTCGGACGTACGAATTTTCTGGTGCTGAGCATATGAAGAGCAGCGTTGATCACTTACTATAAGATGTTCCGTCAATTAGTGTGCACCCTACAGTCACATGAGTTTAAATAATTTATTCCAAAAAAATTATAAAGCCACTTACAAGAGAATACAAAACAACATTTAGTTTAATTATCATATTACCCGCCACCGGGATAAGCAAGTATAAAATTGTTTACGTAACACAATCGTAACATTTTTTATTTTTAATCATTTATATAACTCGACTAGATCAATGCAATTTTGGATAAGAAAAGTTTATATATCCTAATACTAACCTTGAAAACAACAAAACAACGTCTATTTTAAATTAACAACAAAAACTCTTTAAGTAAATACAATAACGAAATAATTTTCAGACCTAACTCACACACTTGAACAATCAAGCAACTAATTGCGGCACTTTTGATCTTATTCGCCAAGGCCTTGTTCTTTATGATGTTATAACACATCCTTATTAATACTGGGGCGTGACGTCACTCCCCAGAGCCACAGAAAATGTTTCGGTGGTAACATCAAAAGGCAGTTTTCCTCGCTAAACGCATTTATTTAGACTTGCTATCGACTTGTGTTATCAAGTCAATTGGTGGCGCTAAAATGTTAGTATTGGATGTTTTATGTAAGTACTAGATTTTGTTTATTTTAAGACCTAGATATTCCCGTATCTTTAAGATACCTTAATCCCAAATCTTCAGTGACATGGTAAAAAAAAATATTTTACGAATGGGTCGGCTCGACAGGAGTGATACCACGGCCTCACAGAAAACCGGCGTGAAATAACCACAGCGTTGTGTTTCGCCGTGTGAGTGAGGTTACCGGAGGCCCAATCCTTCCACTCCCCCAATCCCTAAATCTCCAAATCCCTGATCCCTAAAAGGTCGGCAACGCACTCGTAACTCCTCCGTTGCGAGTGTCCATGGGCGGCGCTGATTGTTTACCATCAGGCATCCGTATGCTGGTTTGTCGACCTATTAAAAAAAATAAAAATTAATTAGACAATATGCGAGCTAAGTGCGGGAGAGTTATGCTGAAAATAATATTTTTATAAATATAAGAAGCTAAAAGTGTCAGTCAGTCTGTCATCAAGTGAAGCACTTTGCTCGTTCCAATGTAGATTCCTATAGAAAACAATTGGTTATGTAATGTTTTTATTTTTTTAAAGTAATGTTTGTACGCTAAAAACGATGACGTCACGGCTAACAACCATAGAAAACTGTCGATTTCGGCAATTCGAGGAACATTGAATTTGTACTTAATTTGAAAGAGCAAAAGCGTCATTTTACAACACCCTACCAGTAACATGGTTAGACGGTCGGCCGTGTCGAGTTAACTCGATAATCCTGGCAATCTATTGACGTAATATCTTATGGACAGACCGACATTAATATTCATTGGTGTATCTCTTTCCACGGCCCCCCTAGTTAGCCGGCTTGAGCTTATTAAGACACGCTGTTAATTATACTCATATAGGTACTAAAGGAGAAAATTTATCACGTTGATTATTTTTGTCCCGCTTGTTTATGAGATAAATCTCTAGGTCAATCAACGGGTGACACTGATATTCAACTATTATTTTGAATTATAAAACTCGTGAGTATTTGTATCGCGCATTCATCATCATCAGCTGGAAGACGTCCTTAGCTGGACAAAGACCCCCTTTGATGTAATTCTTCTCGTCAAACATTACTGCTCATGAGCCCCTGGAGTAGCTGAATTCGACGTTGTTGGTCATTGATTCTCTTTGCCTTTGGGACTACATTAAAAAAATAACTCTCAAATTTCACGTCGAGACAGTCAATTATTTGTATGGGCAATAAAAATACCATTGTCTAATAACACGGCGTTGTAAATCCTACAATAAATTCATTTAAAAAACAATTAAGACATTTGGCTTCATAAACTTAATACACAATGGTATTATACTTGGTAACTACAATTAATATAATAGTTATTCCAAAAGTTTGCATTCTTCGACCATTACAGAATGTTCTTAAACTTCTATCTAAGATAAATAAATTTTACCTATTCCTTATAGTCTGAGATATCAGGGCCGCCTCAACTTACTTATTGGCATTTAAATTATATATTTCGCATAAACATCAACATTTTTGTTCTCTTAAGGACATAGAGATTGTCTGCCGTACGTTATCACAGTGCAGGTATGGTGGTTAATGTAACGTGTGACTACGCCTTTCAGTATTCTGAAAATCTTGTTTTATACTTTTTCAGCGGCGGTTTTTGTCGTAGTTGGGTTTTCGTTTTTACACTTTTTATTATATTGTTCCGTATTATTGTAGTATTTTTCCTACTTTTTTTAAATGTTTCTATAGTTTGTTATTGTAATTGATAAATAGTACTACTCTGTCAAGAAAGTACCGGGAAAAAGTAAATAATACACAAACACTATTATTAATAATACACAATAATACACACACACAGAGTAGTATGTATACTAACTGTTGTCATTACGTTACAGAGCATGTTGTGACATATGAAATGTTGTGCATTTAACTTTATAATTACTTAAGATTTTAGATTTAGATAAGTTTAAATGTAACAACTACTAGTTGTCCAAAATAAACAAATAAATCAAGCATAGTGATTAGTGATCTAACCTTATTTGTATGAAAGGACCTTATGCTCAGCAGTAGCCACTTATATGCTTAAGTTGGTAATGAAGAACAAACTTGATTGTTGTTCAAATGTTCGATTTATAACAATCGCATACAAAACATCCATGATAAAACAAATAACTGTCGACCCTGAGCAACTCACTGTATAACTGTTCCACGGCCATTATGACCTTAAACTCCTCCAAACTAAATAAATTCCTTACGAATTCAGTTCGTAGACGCCACATTAAGATCTTTCCATTCCTTCAGCTTAATTTAGCAGATATAATCTGAATATTATTCTGCGATAGATCACTCGCATAGCTAAACTAATTCCTAACGCGACTCCGTTCTAAATATGGGACCAGAATTCTAGAATATTCGACGCCATATTTCACCTTTATTACTGGAGATATACCTAGATAGTTTATGTAATTTAAAACTGGTATACTTTAAAATTATTACAAAGACAAATAGTTGTTCGAAACGTGGCAGGTACCAACGTGAATTTTTCTAATACGTGCTTTCCTGCACGTATTAGAAAAATTCACGCTGCTGTTTTAAATTTGATTTCGAAGGAAAACAACGTGAGGAAACCTGAACTTATAGTTTCTAATTTTAAGTTTGAAAAATCATTATGATTGCTCAAACTGGTCTGGTTCTGGCGGCGAGCTACCCTTATTCACGCGTTCTGGGTCCACCTAGAAGAGAATAATTAATTGGACTATTTTATCCCATTCAAACCTTAAAACGCTCTTTCCCGACAACCAAAATCTAATCTTTAGCTTAACTAAATGAATATCGTGTATCTAAATATGTGTAGGTAGCTACATATTAATCTATTTATAATATTTTTATCACGCGGATTGAAGAGAGAGAGAGAGAGAGAGAGATAGATAGAAAGAGAGAGAAAAACACCGCGTAAAACATAAATCTTTTCGATTCGTATATAAACCAGAACGTATGTACCTTCACAATATTTTATTACACAAGCTGTTCATGAATGACGTAAAGTTTTAAATTAATTTTAACGACTTACTTTGATCGATATCCTATATTTTATAGCTCGGTGAATCTTGCGGTGGGATTTTTGCGATCAAATGAATTGGCATCTGTTTTTTTACAAATATGTTTTCCACCAAGGTGGATAATATTGATCAGGCTTAGCACACGTGGTAAATATTAATATTTTCACATTTTAGTTGTTTCATGAGTCCCAATGCGACCTGTCCTGGGTTACAGTCCCTTTTTTGACGGAAAAACAAATATCCCGCAGAAACTAAGACTGAAATCGGGAATCGTAAATCAAACATGGTGACTAATTCTTAATCCATATGAGACCCATGTCGTAGCAGTTTGCAGTGGGCACTTATAAGCTTGATGGTGATTTTGTAAATGTGGGAGATCCATGCTTTGGCACGAATGAGCTGGATCGAATGGTGTGATACCACGGCCTCAAAGAAAACCGGCGTGACAAAACCACAGTGTCGTGTTTCGCCGTGTGAGTTAGGTTACCAGAGTCCCAATCCTTCCTTCTTCGCAAAAAAACCCTAAAAAAATCTTCAAAAAATGCAACGCACTCGTAACTCCTCCTTTCTTGTGGTTGTCCAAGGGCAGCGCTAATTACTTATCTTATCCTATCACAAAAAAAAGAAATCTTTCAGGGTAGTATGCTTGTAATAGAAATTTTTATTTAAAAATAGCGTTGAGAAAAATCATATGTATACTTAATACAATTTTTTTTACTGCAAATTATAAAATAAAATATTAAATTTCATCCATATTGAGTTCATTCATTGAATCTCAGACCAATGAGTCTTAACTACGATACCTTCGTGCATACATCTCATTAAGTCGAAGCTTCTTAATAAATTCTAAAACGTCTACATCGTAAATTATGCTTTAACAACTAAAGTATAGAGTGCATTTTCCGTGGACCATTTTATTTAGTCATCTGGAGGTTAATATGGCGTCAGGAAAAAATATATCTAGAGTCGTATTCTAATTCAGGAAAAGTAAAAAAAGAAAGAAATTTTCAATTCATTTCTGAGTTACTCGTAAAAACTTTGTTGCATTGCATGTTAGATTCTGGCCGCATTTCAACTGATTTTAACTTATGACTTTGCTTACTCTAGTCTACTATACTCTTTCACTTTTTATTTTAACTAAAGTCCACAGATTGATACCACTTGATTATTGATTTTTCGTTTGCCTGGATCTCAATCTGACAAGTACCAAAGTGCCTTTTTCTGAGTTAAATGTAATACCTAACTTAATTTCGACAATACTGAGAAACGTAAAAGGTAAACATAGTGAGGAAACTAAAAAAACTTATCCTGGACTGATAATTACTGGTTATAAATTTCAAATCACCAATCCGCTTTTAGCCAGCATGGTGATTAATATTCAAACCTTCATCAAGGCGGCCTTTGCTCAACAGTGGGCACCTAAAGATTTATGTTTAGAATGTAAAACTCGCTAAGACCAGAAATAGTTCAAAAAAATAAGTGTTCAATCTTGGTGATTGTGCCCGGTATACGGACCTTTGTTCATTAGAAATTTTTATATAGGTTCTAAATTATCTTACGCCATTTAGGACTAGTTACGCCATCTGTTGATTCTAACGTGGAAGTTTTCTTAGTACATTCCCACTATTAGACCATTCGCGTTATTTTAGTGAATAAAAGCAATCAAGGTCACATTAAACTTGTACTAATTAATTACTCTGCTCCTAAAACAATACACGTATCAATTAACACACTCGTTTCGAACAAAACTTTTTGATACGCCTAACTACAATCCTAATTCCACTCTCCAACTTGTACTAAAAGCTAGCAAATGTTAGCGAACTAAATGTTCTCTCTAAAAGATATTCAGGCCAAAATTACAGTTACCAATCTAGTAAAAAGCATTAAATGTAATGAACTGGAATTCCCTGGTAGAATGAAAATGTAACTTATTTATTGAGTTCGTACTGTTTTGTTAGATTGTTACTACTTAAAATACATCAATACACATAGAATAATTAACTTCAGGAGTGTCCATTACTGAAAAAAAGCCTCTTCTCACACGGGGAACATACAGGCATTGTTCACAACGCTTGATTTGTCATCATGTTTCAGTGGTGAAATAAATTATAATGATAATAATGAATATAATGAATGAATGGTGAAATAATTTATTTATTTAATATAAAGAAAACAGCGATACATATAATGAAACAAATAGAAAACAATATATAGTTAAGGCTAATAATAGGTTTTCCTTAACTTTATTTGTATTTTTATTATGTATATTTTTTTATGTAATAGGTCGGCAAACGAGCAGACGGATTACCTGATAGTAAGCAGTGCCAACCATGGACATCCAAAACAACAGAAGAGTTACGAGTGCGTTGCCGACCTTTTGGGGATTAGCGATTGGAGATTTTGGCATTGGGCCTCCGGTAACCTCGATCACACGGCGAAACACAAAATGGTTGTTTTACGCCGGTTTTCTGTGAGGCCGTGGTAACCGCGGTCGAGCCGCCCCATTCGTGCCGAAGTATGACTCTCCCACACTTGAAACGTATAGAAACTTTCTGTTTGAAAATAATTTCTTATTATATTACTCGTAGAGTTTGAAGCCGCGGCTCAAGCCGTGTTGGTAACAACTTTAATGACTGTGCTTGCATGCACTAAACGTGTTTGTCTTTAGTCAAATTCAATTGTCAGTCTTCATTATTCTTGAAAGCCAGTCTTTAGATACGAATAGAAGGTCTACACAAAATAGACGTATCAAAATTACGTTACTTAAAATAAAATATATTTATATACATCAAATAGTATTTTTTTACAACCAATAATAGGTACAATGAGGCCAAAGGACTTTTGTGGGAGGAAAAAGACATGTCGTTTTCTAGTGGTAGTCTAGAGGTTAAGACGCTCGCATGTTACCCTCATGCTTGAGAAGCGAGGGTTTGAAACCTGGCATCGTGAGGAAATCTAGACTTTCAATTTCGAATTAAAAGCTAAAAATCACCAATCTGCCTTGAGAAAGCGTGGTGATCAATGGCCTTATATGACCTGATGCGTGTAAATTTAAACGCTTTTGTAGACTGTATTTTATGCTACACAGCATTAAAGCACATTAGCCATAAGCATGTGTGCCGACCAAGGGGTCTGGGTTTACATTTGAGGTCAATCAAGGAAAAATACTTAGAAAATCAGCACCTTTTCACGTATGTATTGTATTGTATTTAAAAAACGCAATTTCACGATTAAACCAATTGAACTAAGAAAATAATCCGCTCAAAACATAACCGGGTTCTTGTTTTTCATTAGAAGCAAAGAAAGCCATCGAAAAACTAAATTCAAAATTTCTCCCCCGCTTAAACTTCTGTAAGACACTTTTACTGCAAAACAACGTCTAAACTCACTAACAATAGTTGGAAACTTAGTATACAACAGATATTCGTTTGGATTACAATCGAGCTTAGTTCTCACGGACTTAGTTTTAGGCTCAGAATTAATATCTCCATTAACCGAACAATTTAATTGTTGTTAAAATGCAACGTTATAGAATTAATTTTCGGTGAAATCCTAACAAATTCGTGGCAAGTCTAACAAAGTTTTGGAATACATAATTCATTATCTTGATTTCTGAATTGCGTTGGTCTTGTCCAAAGTATTAAGTATCATAATGGTTTACATTGAAAAGGAGATCGTGGTTAAGTTAAAGTCTTACTGAATTACCAGTTTTAATGTTGGTAAAATTATACAGTTTACTGTTGTTTATGAATGTACAAACTGAAACTGGATATTTCGCATTCGATTTTTGATTCAATAATTGGTGTTTTTATTATAGTTATATATTAGTCTTTCACTACTCTTCTTGCTCCGAACTCATTGGTGCACTAGCATCCTTATCCCCAGCTGGACAAATGGTGGCTTTAAAATCTTTGACAATATTGTAAGTACGGATGCTCGCAGGGGCTTATTTATTATGAAATTACTATTAAGGAGACTTACGAACAAATACATTATGAGGTGCTAAGTCATCATCATCGTCCTTTAATAGAAGTGTATAGTGTGTACAGTGCATTTTAAGAAACTCTTTTCTTGAAGGTTACAAGAAGGTTGTATTTGTTTGAAAATAGCGCTGATTTATTACAAAGTGAGTTTCAATTTTACCAACCCTAATCAAAAATACATTAAACAATTCCTATTCTCACTGAAAGAAATGTAAAGGCTTTTTTCTTAAAATATTCAGGAAGTTTCAGTAAGAAGGTCGTAAGAGTATCGCACCTCGATTCGTCACATGCTAAAAGAAATTGAACCTTAAAGTTCAATGAACTCATGTTTCTGTAAACCACTGAATACAAACGAAGGATGTCTTGAAAATACAATACCTAAACGTAGGTACTAGTGGTACTCGATATTAAATCATAGTCCCTGAATTTATAAAAAATAACAAATATGAAAATGGCTTTATCTTTAAGTAAATATCTTATAATATATATGGCTTAATTATTATACCGAACGAAAAAAAAAAAATCATTTACATTCTTAATTTTTTTATGTAGGAGATTGCCTTCTGCAAGAAAACTGTTCGCCTGATTGAATGTGATCAGCGCCACCGATGGTATCACAACACGAAAAAGCCGGGAACATGCTTGAGACTATAGGCACGTTCAAGGCCTTTTAATAAGAAGTCTTCTTGATGGTTTGGAAATACCGTCGCCAAAACTTCGTGTTTCTTTTCACGATAACCGCGCACTACTAACCATCAATATGATAGGGATGCAAGTGCTTTTGCGTGGGTCGATGGAGATAAGATGCGGTGGGATCAAACCTACGCAGTGCCAAAGTGTCCAGAAGGTCTGAAATATCAGAAAAGTCAACAAATCGAACAGTAAGTTGCTGAATACGTTCTAGAGGGCGAAGCTGATACTGGGGTGCGCCCGCCCAAACATAGGCACAGGATTCCATATGGGCCGACCCTGCGCCTTTTGTAGAAGCAAGCGAGGCCCCGGAGTGGAAGAAACAAGGCCTGGATCTATTAACTTAGCCTTACCCTTAGTTTCTTACGCAATAACAATTAGTTATGGATTAAAATTTCTAAAAAGTTGAAATAAAAAAGTTCAATGTTTGCGAAACTCTAAAATTACAATTCGATATCCATTCGAGTTGCAATGGTAATGAGATGAGTGTAAGAAAATTGGATTCTGGTTACGATCGCCCAAAGTTTAGTGTTGGGAACCAAAGCCGTATCGTGTGGTGTGGCGTCTTAAATAGATTTACTGGATTATCTCATATGGTTCAGATAGAAATTGTTAACTTGTAGACAAAGAAATTCTGTCATTTTACGACTACTGCTAACAGGCCTGCGAGAAGATGGATTTTTTTGTAAGACGGAATAGAACATGAATTAAACCTCTGTGTAGTCAATGACTGGTAGGAAGAAGGATTTTTTAATATTCTTTGGTTAATCTAGGACTATGTTCGCATCTTTGAGCAATAAGTTCAAAGTATGTATCTACATTTGATTTACAAAAAGTGAGTTACATAGAAAATTCAAAGTAAGTACAAAAAAACATTGCCAACCTTTTTTACAAACCGCCAAAGTTAAAAAAAAAACTACATTTTTTTAAGAATCACTTGTCAGATTTTAAATATATTTAAAACTACAACTTCACAGCTTAGCAAAAAAGAAATCACAGCAAACTAAGGAACTAACATCCGTTACAAAGTTAACCGCACTCATAACTCTCCGTTAACTAAATCCCGATTTAATTAAACTTATAAAACAGACACCACTAGACATCTTAATAGCTCTAGCATAAAATTAACTAGTTTACTCATAAAATACAAACTGTACACTTTCGTAACTTTATTAAAATACTGCAATAGTTTTATGTGTTAAAACATTTAAAACTTAATACCTATATTTTATTATAAAAACAAGTAAAGACTAAATGCCTTAGGATTTGCGCAACAATTGACCATTGGGAGATGCAGAGATGAATAGCACATGTCCTTAAGTAAATATAACAAACTTGTATGCTGAAAAAACTATATACTAACTACTAACAATATAATTACATTCAACAATATACTTATATTAATAACATACGAATTTAAGTAATCTAAATAATAATAAATAACAAAAGAAACCAGAATGTATGATTGAGTTACGGACTTTAGTTTTAAAAGGTAAACAACTGATTGATAACCCGTACTCCGTAATAAGTGCAGAGCATAGCTTCACAGATTGAATAAATAAAGAAGAAGAATGGAGAAAATCAGTGTCACTCAGACATTTTAAATGAGGATTGTTGGACGAACTATTGCATTGGATAGTTTGCACTGGCAAAACGTATTGGTTCTACCGGGTGGCAAAAGAACCAAGAGTGAATTATAGAGAATATGGGCAACGTTTATCAAAACACTAGAATTTTCTCCTGTGTCGTGGGTGCGTTTACTAACATACAAATTTAGTTACACATCACACCCAGACCCGGAACAACAATTTGTAGATCACATAAAGTGTTGTACCGTGCAGGAGAACCTGCGACACGTTGCACAACATCCAGTTGCCCAGCTACTGCGCTAAGCAATCAAAAATTACTGTTGTAATTCGCGTCCCATCTCAAAACGTCAATTACGACGTCAAGCTTGCAACCTTACAACCGCTCAACCATCGAGGCAATGTATAAACAGTATTTAATAAGTTGTTGCAACTTCACTTAGAAGGCTCGACGCAGTACTTAAAACCAACTTGTTACCGAGTTTCATATTAGTTAAGTTGCGAGCTTAAACTTGAACGTTGTATTTTATGAGGCGGTTAAGGTAAACTTCAATAAAAGAACCGAATAATAACAGAGCGCTTCGATTGACTGTAAAAGCAAGATAAATACAGTAATACTGATTTTGGCAATGTTCACTACATTGTATAAAACAAAGTCGCTTTTTCTGTTCCTAGGTATATCAACATTTTTCTACATGTTGCTTTCTGTTCCTTATCCCTGTGTATGCTGAAATCTTTAAAACTACAGAACACATTTAGATGTGCTTTTTTTTATAAATAGTGATTAAAGAGTGCATATATAACATGTATAATTATATCCATTAAATAATGGAACAATTTTGTATCATTGCACACGTGCTGAGCCAGGGCGGATCGCTAGTGTTCTTTAAATAATATCTAATAATAATATCTAGAATCTAAGAAAATAACACAATTTTAGGAGTTATAGAAAAAAAATCAATGAAACCAGAACAGAACACTACATTTCAAGGTCATCCTAAGATCAACCCAGCAACTACTCTCACAATAACGAAACAGCTTATTAACGAAAATATTAATTTACCTAAATATATCCTATCAATCTCCGTGACATTTACAAGTTCAGGGAACACTTAATTGAGGTCCATATTTGTGACGTCATAACCCTCGTAACTGACGGGTAATAGGAAGGAAGGTTCTTCGGCTAATAGAATTCTGCAGCAGTTAACTCGATCGGCCATTGTTGTGATGTGACGTCATTACTTATACGTCACACTTCCAAAGTAAATGTCAGTTGTAGACTTACATCATGCATATGATATCATCAGGTATAATTGTACCTAAGGACTGACGTAAATAAATATAATATTGTCTATTTATAAATATAAAATACTAGCTTTTGCTCGCGACTCATATCGCGTGGAATAATGATTTTGGCATAAAATTATCCTATGTCCTTTCTCAAGTTCCAAACTATGTCTGTATCAAATTTCACAGAAATCGGTTCAGAAGTTTAGGCGCGATGAAAAGACAGACAGACAGAGTTACTTTCGCATTTATGATATTAGTAAGGATAGTTTGGATAAAACATTGGTTTTCATAAATACACGATTATCCTGTCTGTTAGTGGCCAAATGGCAGGAATGCAATTTTTTGTTGCTTCATATATTTATTCCAGCTATAAACGGCATAAAAAAAAGATTCAGATTAGCTGATTGAGTATTTTTTTTTTTGGTATAACGACAACATAAATTGATATTTTTACAAATTTCAAGTATCTACCTGTCACCATATATGAGGTACAACCTGGTGACAGACAGACAAGCAGACAAACGGGCAGAGCCTTAGTAATAGAGGTTCCTGCTTTGGCTAGGAAATCCGAAAAATAACAGAACCTTTATTCAAGCCTCATACTAAGAAAACCTGATGTTTTTTATGTATCAAGAAAACTAGGTTTCAAAATATAGATTCTTACTTACAGAACGACACTACAGAATAAAGGCGACAATTTTTAGGAGGCAGTAACAATTTTAAAATTTTAAAACCCAATGAAAAAGCTACTTAAAGAAAAAAAAATTCGTACGATCCAATAAAATAATTTATCAAATGACACCACATTACTCGTTCCTACATTAAACTGTCACATTCGGTATAATATCTGAATTTATTTCGGTTCATGAACACCTGAGTCTTATTGAATAAAGGTAATGTTTAATATTAAGTATAGGATTATATAAGTACCTCATTTTATAAGATGGGAAAGATATTAGATTTCGTTATTTTAAGTGATGGTTAATTAAGTATTTGAGTAATGGTTCTATATTAGTAGGTATAACCTGGTGATCGTGGTGGCCTGGGGGTTATGGCGCCCGCTTCGAAACCTGGCAAGTACCAATGTGACTTTTTCCGAGTTATATGTACTTTCTATGATAATTTAAACACCACTTACATACGGTGAAAGAAAACATCGTGAAGAAACCTGGACTTATAATTTCTAATTGTAAGTTTGAAATCGCCAATCCGTGTTGAGCAAGCGTGGTGATTAATGCTCGCACCTTCTCCGTGTAAGAAGAGGCCTTTGCTCACCAGTGGGCACTTATAGACTGATAATGACGAGGTATATTACACAGCTTAGTAACTTAATTGTAGTAAAAAAATACTCGAGGAATTTCGAGTCACGCCAGAACCCACAAGTTTGAGTACCATGCGTTGCGCTCGCTGCGGCAGCTCTGGCAGACTGCTTATTATTTTGAAAGAAAACATACATTAAATAAATATAAATACATATAATAAATTTAATAATCTAATTAATAGCAGGCTCTCCAATCGAAAACAGTATCAAATATTTTTTTAATAAAAGAACGTCATTAATCTAGGCAAGGAAATATGTACGTCGCAGAAAAGTAACTTAATTAGTCAACAAAGAATCAGCTATTTCATAAAATGGTTAGTCAACTAGACCATTCGTTTAATAGTGAATAAAGCCTTTTGGCTCCGACGTGTATTCTTCGAACAAACTGCACGTGTCACTGATATTATTTACTTCTGCGAAGAACCATCAATAACGAGGAATATTTTTATTTGTGTTTGACTGTAAATATCTACAGGAAACACGTGTACGTTTATTCTCAAATATCACAATACCTAATATCAGTTATGACAAATTACCTTACCTATCAAATACAGTCACTCAATCGTGTTCTTGAAATTTGACCTCTATTGACATGGGACATAGAATTTAACATCAAACAAATGCCAAATTACCATGTAATAACTATCTACAAGAATAAATCAAGAAATCAGTCAATCATTTAACCCTCCGCCCCCATGATGCCTTCGAAAAAATTCCACCAAAATCTTTGATCATAGAAGGTATCGACTCACAAAGTAAACAGTTGCGAATCGGACACCCGTTATGTTGGTTGATGGGAAATTGGCGTTTCCGAATCGCACTACCCGATATCATTTCGAACATTTTATCCCCGACACGTGATACTTTAGCCCAGTGGAGCGAAGAAGAGCAATCGACCGACTGATGTGCGATAGCGTCCGGTTGGTAAAGTTTTCCTATAATAGCTCATATTGGTGGAAGTTTTCGTAAATCATTACAGTCGTATTTGGGGATGTTATAAATGTGTTATGGAAGTAACTGTAATGGATGAAACTGCCATTGAATAATGTGTGTTCGATTTTCAAATGTAATCATCTTGTCCTTAAATAAATTCGATTTTCGATTATCAAATGTTAATCGCTTGTCGTAAAATAAATTAGATAATTGCTATTGGTCGCTGATTGGCTATAATGTTATTCGATTTCCTGCTTGACAATCTTTTGTAAATTACAACAATGGATAGTTTTGTGCCTGGTATTTGGTAAAAGGGAAGATATTATTTTGAACTATGAATAAAATTGACAAAGTAGCTCCTTCTATTAGACATATCTAATTGGTGATATAAAAATAAATTTTGACAGTGATCTTTAAGCCGTAATACCAAAGGAAAATTAGATAGGTGACTAGTTTGTTTAAAAAATACAACTTGCTTGCAATTTTTTATTTAAATACAAAAAGATATAGGAATCCCAACAATATTTATTATACAAAATGACAGAAATGCCTTTTACAATATTTAATGTAATAGCCATTGCATGCCAATTATTCAAAATGGGTTACACGTCAAAATAAAACACGGAATTTCGCATTACGCGGTAAATCAATTAAATTCCAATTTCGCGGAGTCCGTAATGAAATTTTACGAATCGAACTGACACGAAGTAATCAGCCTTTTTGAAATGTAAAATAAACAGAAATCGCTATGGCGGGGGTTTGATTTCCGGGGGAAATCGTTTAGCCTGCCTACTCTGAGTTTTATGGATGTAATTGGTATTACTTAAACATGAATGAAATGACGTAAAATAAATTGCTAATTATTATCTATACTACTAAAACAACCCTAAAACATTTTTAACTACATTACAAATAAGTAAACAAGTTCGCAACTGCACTAGACAAAAATTTTTGTTTGTGCTACGGATTTACTACGGCGTAGCATTTTGCTACGAAGCTACGCTACGTTGCTAATAAAACAGTCAACATGATATTTTGTCATGTTGACTGTTTTCTGACATCTTTGATATTGCTAGATAACCTAAATTTACCTGACCTGTGTAGCAAACAGAACTTTTGTTCACCAGTCCAGAATAACAAGTCATACGATAAAACTGATTGTTTTTACGTAGAAACCAATCAAAATTTTAATCAAATACCTACTATCCTTTTATTCGTACCCAAATAAATTCTTGAAACAACGAAATTTATTCAAATAGCGAACAATTACGAAATTTTATCTTTTCACCATTAATTTCACATTGTAAAATGTTTTTCGTCTATTTATATCGATATTATTTTCAACACAATCCAAAAACAATTTTCACCGAATCGTGAAAATTCAAGTTAATGGGTTGTCTGTTTTTCATTTATCGTTCGTTCTTTGCCGGTCACTCACTCTGTCATTCACTCATTCGGTCTGTATGTAATTTTAGGGTTGACTTGCATGTAGACGAATCTTGACAGCAGTGTATCGAGTGTTAGGTATAGATAATAAATTGTTCAGTAATGCTTTTATTTTATTATAGTCTCTATCTTAGTGTAATAGACTAAAGAGTTTGTTGAACTGTCTGATTGGATTCTCCTTGCTCTTTATGGTCCCGTTTTAGTATGACGGGGCAGATAAAAAACTTATTTATTAAAATTATTTTTAAAAAAGTATGAACTGGTGAGTTTTTTACATAAGCTACCGAAATTAATGAATCAAAATTGAAAGAATCGCTTTACATATCGTATACTCCTTGACATGATTTAAAATCATTATAATGAAAGGAAAATAAATAAACTGCACTCATTATCTAAACAAAAATTGATATTTTTTACTCGATACACAACCTATAGTTATGAACATAAACTCTTCGTAAATGTCATTAACTTAAACTGTAACAAACATTAACTAAAAGAGAAACAGAGAGAACTAAAACTGGGACAAAAAGCTAAATTCAATACAGACCAGGACTTTATTATGATGTCAATAACAGAAGGTCGTAAGTGTAAACACAATACATAGCTAGTTTACAAACAGTGGGAAGCGAGAACGAGGTTAATAGTTAACTAAACGGTGAAAAGTTTGACTCGGCAAAAAGTTGTTTACGTAGGTGTGCTACGTAGATTTAGAATATTCTTCTAGAAGTGACATCTTTGCTTCCAGGTGTGTTTTCGTGACTTCGCATTTTTATTTATATAAATATGTTTAATTTTTTTGTTGGATTCATGCAGTAGGCAAAGGAATAGATAAATCACCTGATGGCAGGCAATCATCGTTGCCCAAGGTCTTTTGTGAGTTGTTAAGCATTTAAATTTGAAGGTGGGAGGAAAGGTGTAACACAACACTTGCATTGTTTCTCACTAGAACTTTGTTAAGGCGTGCTATTGTTCTGGTAGAACGGGCTTATGGCTCAACCTCCTTATTTCAAAAAGTCAAAATGGTTTTATGCTATAATCACCAAACAAAACACAGCCCTTCATAGTACACTCAGCCGGGGTTGCGGGGTAAGAAGTGTGGGAGAGCCATGCTTCAGCACGAATGGGTTGGCTCAACCGGAGTGATACCACGGCCTCACAGAAAACCGGCGTGAAACAACCACAGCATTGTGTTTCGCCGTGTGAGTGAGGTTACCGGAGGCCCAATCCTTCCCCTTCCCGGACCCTTCCCCAATCCCTAAATCTCCAAATCCCAAATCCCTAAAAGGTCGGCAACGCACTCGTAACTCCTCCGTTGTGGGTGTCCATGGGCGGCGTTGATTGCTTACCATCAGGTAATCCGTCTGCTCGTTTGCCGACTTATTACATTAAAAAAAAAATCGCAATGAGGCACCGCGACCTCGGCCTAAAGCAGGAGAAGGAACAAGGGGTTTTTAGTCAGCAAGAGCGTGACACTCCCAGTCATTTTATGATTTTCCCCTCACAAAAAAGCCCTTGATATTACATAGAAATTATAAAATATAACATAATTATTCATTTTCCAGATCATCAAACTGCAACGTATAAATTTATTGTCAATTCCGTAGTTAATAATGTTGAAATTCGAATCAAACAGACTTTAAAACGAAAAATGTATTTTTATTCTCCGCCATTATAATGTAGCAGTCAACTATCGTTTCCAGTGCTCTAGTGTACATCGTTGGCGTACACCAACTAGTTCTCTTTAAGTTGTAAACTAATACACCGGTTGGTTCTTTTCCAATATTTTTTAACTTGATGCAGCTGGGAGCAGGTTATAAAATAAGATGTTTTTGATAGCTGAAAAAAATTCGGTTTCTTTTTAATAAAATATATTAAGTAACAATTTGACATAAAGTTATAGGCGATGAGGTAATTCGTCCAACGTGGACGCAGCAGCTGTGTCGATCGACTCCCAAACAAAACAGGTTTTCTTCGAAAATTTAAATTGATTTTTGTGTAGGTAATAATTCTGAATGGAAAAAACTTAGAGCTAAAAAATAGTTAATAATATTATAAACTCACAAAGGCCAATAATAAATCATTATTAATACAACTTTTTAAGGGGAAATTAGCAAGTGACTTCTTTCGTTCTGGAAATGGCGACGAGGACTGTCAGACTCTAACTGACTAAAAACCAGTTCATTCTTTCTCCTGTTCCAGGCCGAAATCGTGTTACCTTATTGCGTTTGCTCCGCAACCCTTATCCCTGTTCGTAATGTTTTGTTTTTTTAATTAAAACGTTGCTCTACACTTGGATTGTATTACATGTTCAAATACATCCAATCCCAGAATGTGTATGCGGGAATTCAGTCATCGCATCAACTATCTTAATTTATTTAAATTCCTCATCGTAAAAACTCATTTCACAGTGTTCCAGATTGTGTGTAGAGAAAACTTTTAGTAAATATACTTACTATCTTTACAAAAAAAAATATTTTTAATCAATTATTATTTTTGTTTGTGGGATACCGCGGCACATTATGATTTGCAAGTGCATTGCTGGACTTTTTGGGGATAAGGGTTTTTTGGGAATACATTTATGGGGACTGGGGAACTTCACTCTCAAGGCGAGGAAAAATGCAGTGTTTGTTTTATGCTCCGCTGTGTAAACCATGTCTGTCCCATACTTATCTTTCAAACATTAGTCGTTGTAAAATTTTACCCATCGTGGGCAGGAACTTACTTTATCGTAAAACTGCTCTTATAAACAGGGCCTTAAAATACTTCATGTAACTCTGTTAACAAGAAATACATAGTTAGCAATGACCGAAATAGAATTGAATTGGTATTTTAATCAAGTGCTCCATTGTTTATCGGATTCGAATAAACGGTGTTAAATAGTTTATCGGTAAAGAGTGATTGGTTGTGATTCTGAAAGCAATTCGTTAACTATAGTTACGTTTTTAATTTTTTGTGAATGTTTTGATTGTTTTATTTTTAGTAATATTTAGGGTTATTTATGTAGGGTTATTTATGTAGGGTTATTTTTGATAGCATTTAGTTTATTTATAATTATATTTAGGGGTTGTTTTACTTATTTTGTTTTTGAAATCCACCACCATCAATCCACATTATTAGGCTTGCATCCGTGGTAATGCTGTTCTGATTTTTTGAAATACTGGTTCTCCAACTACAACTTTTTTTTTATTAATATTTGCCCCGTATTTGAATTTTCTCCTGTTTAGGAGATGCGTTTTAAAATATATAATTTCACATACACATCACACCCAGACTTGAAACAAAAAATTGTGGATCACGAAAAACTGGTGTTGCGCTGCAGTATGAACTGTCTGCCATATAAGTTTATATATAGGCTTCTTATGAAAGTGATGAACAAGAGCTTATGTTATAAAAGAGTAATTGCGTGTCTGTGTGTGTGTGTGTGTGTGTGTGTGTGTGTAGTTTTTTTACATCAAAGCGAAGACATTTTAAATAATGATTTTGGTATTTAAAGATTGTTTGTAGGTAAAAGCACTTGTATCTATTCATGTTACAAGTATCCATGGACGATGCTTTTTTTTTCATACTATCAGACGGAATACCTAAAGGTAAGCAATTGGCATCCATGGACACCCGCAACACCAAAGAAGTTGCAAGTGCGTTGCGGGGATAAGTGTGTCTTTTCACACCTGTAGTTATTTTACGCCGTTTTTCTGTGAGGCCGTGGTATCACTCCGGTCCAGCCGACACATTCGTGCCGAAGCTTAGCTCTCCCATACTCAATGTCGATATCAATTGTTTTTTTAGATGGTCCGTCTGCTCGTTTGCCAATGGCAACCTATCTCATGAAAAATACTAAAACATTAGTTAAATTAAATGTAAATTCAATGAATGAGAAACATTTATTCAAATGAGTCAGCCTTACATGGTTTTCAACTGACCATTTTAGGGTAGAATTCATTAGGAATATTGATTTCGGTACTTAAGACTGGGATTTCAGCATTTATTAGCAGTAGTGATTAGGTTTATTTTCTTTGGGAGAGTTATTTAGCTAAGTAAAGTTAAAATTATGTAAATATTTTAATATTTACATAATTTTAACGTGTGTTTGACATTGTCGTGGTGGCCCGGAGGTTAAGGAGCCCGCTTCTCATGCACGAGGGTGTGGGTTCGAAACCTGGCAAGTACCAATGTGACTTTTTCCGAGTCATATGTACTTTCTATGATTATTTAGACACCACTAACATACGGTGAAGGTAAACATCGTGAGGAAACCTGGACTTATAATTTCTAATTATAAGTTTGAAATCGCCAACCCGCATTGAGCAAGCGTGGTGATTAATGCTCAAACCTTCTCCGTATGAGAAGAGGCCTTTGCTCAGCAGTGGGCACTTATAGGCTGATGATGTATGATGATGTATGATGTAAATATTTTAATGTAATATTACATAGCCAGTTGTTGGTTTTATAAGGTAAGCTTGGCTTGGTAAGCTATGCAAAATGTACTACAGTAGTCCTACTTTTCACAGTATGCATATTTTTTTTTTAATTTTAATATATTTTTTATACTAGCAGATATTGCTAAGCTACGGACACGAATTCAGTTTTTTTGTTGTTAAACAACCACAACCTTCCAAAATTCTATATCCTCAGAAAGCTATATTATAGTATACACATGAAAACACTGAAACTCCGCAATCTTACGCTCCGTGGTTGAGAAGGAGAACAAGGAAATCGTGTCCACTACCATCGGTGAATTTAATGCTAGAAGCCCAGTGACCAAACTGCTACATTCGGGAGAAGCCCAATCACCAAATGTTATTAACGGTGACGAGTCAACCGAAAAAGTCGTAATTTTCAATAATTTTATTAGTGTAGATATAATTAAGAAACACAAAGATTTTTTTCGAACCCAGATATAATAATTTTCTATTAAAGACTTATTAAGTCTGTTCCTTATTCATCTTGTACCAAACTCGTCTTATTAAAAGTTTGAGTTTACTACAATACCTAATTAGAATCGAAGACTTCATAATTAGCTCATAAGTTTTTACCTAATTAAGAATTTGGAAGTTGATTTATTGTTATATGTTTCTTTTGTGTACGAGTTTAAGTAAATATTTTGCAGGTACTTACCACGGAACGTGTCCTTATACTCCGTAGGACTTACTAGCTTCTCTAGGAGCCTTAGCGGAATAGGAGGCGAACCGCGTGAGGGAGCAATCCTCCTCTTCACGCTCCAACCGCCGCAGTAGGCGATACTCCGGGCGTGTCGGTGATCGAGAGACAATCTCCGGCCACCATACATGCAAGTCTGCGGACAGCGAGTAAGGGTAACTCGCGTCCGACCCTGGGCGGGAAAAGATATTGGATGATTCTCCCCTCACAAAAAAGGAGCCTTAGCTATATAAGAAAAGCGCGACGATCTCGTGGCGCTAGGGGGAAGATAAACAAGGGAAGGAAGAGCAAGGGTAGCTCGCCGCTTAACCACAACCAAATCTCAAAGAGCCAACAAACCACCAAAGATGGGGCCCGACAGACCTCAACACGGGTCCAGTGCCACAATGAACCTCGGCTTCTCTGTTTGGAGCAAAAGAAGAAACTAAGGGGTTTAAGTCAGTAACAGTCTGACACTCCCTCTTGCCATACCCTAGGCGAGAAAAGTCATAAAATGATTTTCCTTTTCAAAAACGAAAATGTCAATAACCCTATATCAAGGTAACTCGTTTCTTCTTGGACTTCGATCGGTTACTGCACTCCAACGCACATAAAGTTTTCGTCTACAGAGAACAGTAAAGAGATCGTAAAAACTACATGTTTGTGTGAAAAACCAAAGGCTACAAAGGCCGTTCGAACATGTTTATGTGGTATATAGCCATAAAACGTCAAAGCCTGTTATTCCCAAAAGCATGTGTAGAGATTTATTATAACATTTTGTGTTGAAATAAATACGTTATAGTTAAACCTAGGGCAAATACTTAATTTAATTTTTTCTTTATTTTATTTGTTGCAATTATGATATAATACATAATATGTGTATACTTATGTATATCAGACACCACACAATATAATACAATAATATATCATTGTAGCCTCTTTAAAACTGATTTCTAAACACCAATACAGAAGAGTGGCAGAATGTGTGATCCTTGTGGATTGATACCACGTTCTCACAAAACAGGCATGATTCAACTACAACGTTGTGTTTTGCCGCATAAGTGAGGTTGCTGGAGGCACAATTTTTCCCACCTTCTATTCCCAATCCCTAAATTCCAAAAACGTCTTATTCGCCATTACCGGAGGCCCAATCCCTCCCCTCCCCCAATCCCTAAATCTCCAAATCTCTGATCCGCAAAAGGTCGACAGAGCACTCTTACTCTGCTCGTTTGCCGACGTATTACATAAAAAAGAGGTAAAATTAAAGTGTCCAACAGTCACCTCTGACCGTCAAACGCCCTTCTAGTTAATAGAGACCCTGTTACCAAACTTCAAATTTCTTTGGTATCACGAAAAAGGGCCAAGAATACCCAATTTACACAAACATGTGACCTCACACATTCACAAATGGCTCGTCACCACATTCTACGAGGAAGTCTTACAAAAAAAAGCAATTTGCAAAGTTGGAAGGTTTCCGAAAAAAAGCGGTTGGTTGTAAATAGAATGGTTGTCAGGTTGCGCCTACAGAGAATTAGTTTTAGCGTCGTCGCTGTGTTAAATGAATGTGTACCTTGATAAATATAATATTTAAGTGCAGTTTGACTCGTTACTTATTGAATATGAAAATAATTTAAACTCTTAATTACTTGTTTTAGGGATGTGTATAAGGTGCTATAAAAATGTCTGCTGGATGGTAGTAGTAGTGTTTACAATAGTAAAATGGTAAATAAGGGCGAAGGGCATAATTTCTATCACACTTAAACCCGGTTTCTGAAAGGCTTGTCAACGCTAAAATTAACTAATCTCCTGTTAAATCTCTTGTCAAGTCATTTGATTGGTTGTTGATATGATCAGTCAACCAATCAGATGACTTGACAAGATATTTAATTGATTTTAACATTGATCGGCCTTTCGGAAACCGGGCGTTAATCTTACGAGATTTCTGCTGAAAACCTGCTACTGCGCGACGATTACTTACCGAATATTCTTTGTGTAATTCAGAAATTATATATTTGTGAATGCATCCACAACACAGGAGAAACCTAAATTGGGGCATTGTTGTTTAAAAAAGAAAAAGAATAGAAAGTGTATGTAACATTGTACATTTATTTATTTACTCTGATTTTAAAGCTAACTATGCTACGAAAGCCATAATTGTATAATTATCTTCTTTAATTAAATTCTTGTTTAGATAAAAAACTCGCCGTTGAAAATTGCCATTATCTGCACCTCGATCCCTACAGATACTTACCTAATAAATAAGTCACACAAAATATCCTATCAGGTAATCACCTCGTTTGCTCCTTCATTTTGTAATTATAACAGTTTTGCAAATTCCATTAACGCTAGACAAGGTGGAGGAGCGAGCTTGAATGCCCGTCGAGCAAATTCACATTAACGTCAATAGTAATTTGATTAAGAACTGCCGTTAACGGTCCTTCGTTCAATGAAGGAGTGAACAGAATGAACAAGATTGTCTTAATCATGTCTTTTACACGTATTTATAATTTTAATCGTATAATAAACGTATTTTAAACGTATTTAAAAAAAGAATAAAGTCTATTTTCACATCATAATATTTTATTTTTGTTATAATTATTTGATAACTTGGCGATATTTTAATTCATAATTTAGAGTATTTAAATTTTAATGAAATAAAAATTCTCATTTCGATCATGACAATATATTGAAGAATACTAGTGATTAGGGCTTAAATATATTTCATTCAGGACACCAGAATATTTCAGGACTCGTCCTCATTTTAAATGGTTAAGACAAATTGTGTAAGAATTGTAATGAGAGAGTTATTTAAAAGCTGAGTTTTGGTACAACAATATCTATCTACATTATGTATATTTAAAAAGTGACTCTCAAACTAAACTCTGGCCGGTTTAACTAGCATTAACATAGGCTCACCGAAAACCGGCCTGAAGCAACGCTTACGTTGTGTTTGTGCCGTATGAGTGAGGTAATCAGAGGTCCAATTCTCTTCCTCCCCTCTTCCTCCTTAATCCTCAAATCCCATATCCAGAAATCCTTGATAACCCACAAGAAGCTGGCAATGCACTTAAAGTTACTCCTTTGGTACTACGAGCGACCCTCAACGCTGATTTGTTAAGAAGAATAAAAAAATAAAATAAAAATAAAAAAAAGTTTATTTTAGAAACATGTACAAAACTTTTTTTCTATCAATTTCTATCAGAAGTCTCATCAGGATGATCAACAACATAGTATCGGCTTTCTACATCACTCACTTAAATCGGTCACCTGTTAAAGTGAAGAGTACGGGCGTTCCATTTAGTAAAAGTGTACTTTAAAATGGATCTAACTCTACATAAAATAGAACTGAGATCACGTTGACACTTTAATTTATGCATCCTCTGACTCAAGCACTCCGGCTGAACTTTAAAAGTTAATAATGCAAACGGGAGAACACTTCAGACTTATTTACTAGACTTTTATTCGTTCTCATTAAACTGTAATGCGTTTTGTTGACTTATCTTAATAAGTATACTTGATTTACTGACCTTTTTGTTCACTTTCAAGATTTATTTTATAGTAATATTATGTTAATTTGTATTTTTATGAAAAAAAAAATGCAATAGTAAGTATGTATACTATTTAACGCAAAAATCAACTCGAGATCACAGTTCCTGTACGAAATAAAAAAAAAATATTTTCACAATTTGTTTTGTTTTTAGTTTTACCACTCGTGTAGAATCAAATTTGTTAGGAATTGAAAGGACCAAACTAATAAAATAGAATATATACTATGACGGTAGGAATTAAAATTAGGCTTTTTGATTAAAAATTAAGAATGTCGTGTTTGAAAATGTGTCACATTATATGTAAAGTATTCTAGGGATTTCGTTCAATATTTTACTTATATACTATTATTATTTATTGTTCACTGAAATTGGAATCTTTAATACTGCTTAAAGAATTTCTACCGTGCAAATTGTCGCAGCCTCGAGTATTGCATTTTATTGTAAAGTGATGTTTTATAACCTAAAGCACTCGGGAACATTGTAGCTATCAATGAGTAAAAGAATTTTGGAAATCTGACCAGTGGTTCCAAAGATTACCCTCTACATACAAACTTACAAATTTTACCTCTTTATAATTTTAGAATAGAAGTAAAGATATGGCAAGTCCGAGTTCAAAACACTCATTTCCCGATCTGACTCTGTAAGCAAAACGAAATATTAAAATAATTTACCAATCTAAAACAGACGAGGACCTCGCCAACACGTTTTGCAGCGTGTAAATAGAATTCTATGGCCCGTCAAAGCGGTCGGCCAACACGCTCCCGTTTCAATGGTTGCCATTTAAGGCTATTTATCGTCGCCTTTATTTAACATAACATTGTATGTTTGCCTAAATTCTCTTTCACGCCATCAGCCTATAAGTGCTCACTGCTGAGCAAAGGCCTCTTCTCACACAGAAAAGGTTTGAGCATTAATCACTGCGCTTGCTCAAGGCGGAATGCCGATTTTAAACTTAGAATATTTGAAGTTCACATTTCCGCAATGTTTTCCTTCGCTGTGTATCAAGTAAGGAGTGGGAAGGAAGACGTGTGGGTCGTTTAAAAATCTAAGAAAATGCCTATAACTTGGAAAAAAACACATTGATAATTGTGAAGTATCGCGTCTTATGCATGAGAAGCGGGCGTTTTAGATATGTTGACAAAAAAATATTTGACCAAGATCTAAGGTTTGTGAATTTGTAAATGTAACAGTTGGTTCAATAAAAACGAATATCTTCTAAGATGGACCACCTTTAAAACATTCATTGAATTATAAAAGCCACTCTTCTGATGCTAACCATAACAATCTTACAAGACCAATAAATTAATATTAATTGCAGATTTAATACTAAGGAATAACTTGCATCGATATTATAATTAATTTAATCCAACTCGACCGTGGGGCTATGCAAATCGATTAACTAATTAATGGGAATCCTATAAATGCGGTTGTTAAGTTGGAATCCTGAGAACAGCTAGCTAATGTGCCAATATACCACCATCTGTAGTATCGACTAGAAAGTTTGAACAGAAGAACCACTATTATTTCAATGTAGAAAAAATCTCATGTATGTCAATGCCAATGAAAAATGGTAGAAACAGAAATTTATTTTGTAAGATTTATAGTCCAAAAACATTCTTAGCGCTTGTTTTACTGCCGCCATTCCCGATAAACTTACGCGGGACACGAAAAAAACAAATTACGTTTTATAATCATCTGTTAGGTACGACTATTAAGAAAACGTAAAACAGACCTTTTTTGTAAAGGTTAAGATTGAATCATACAAGGCCTTTTTCCCCCTGGGTTGGGCGAGAGAGGGAGTGTCAGACTCTGATTGTCTAAAAAACATCCCGTTCCTCCTCCTACTCCAAGCTGGGCCACGGTACATTTCCTGTG
The DNA here is from genome assembly GCA_902829305.4 of Spodoptera exigua. NCBI lineage: Eukaryota > Metazoa > Arthropoda > Insecta > Lepidoptera > Noctuidae > Spodoptera > Spodoptera exigua. The sequence goes on along the minus strand of LR824619.2, from coordinate 11,392,797 downwards.
CTAACTTGCACCTGCAATTCGTGTCGCCAGAATCATTGCAAATACTACAAACTGCAATACTAACCTTCTTTGTGTACTTTACACTGTGACATTTAAACAGCTTCTGCTTCTGTTCTATGTCGTAACGTCTCGGTCAAGTGGTTTTAATATCCTTATGCGCATTTATCTATGCTAGGATAGGAATGAATAGATTTTCCAGTATTATTGTTATTAGGTATTGCTAAGCAAAGACCTCTTTACCCCTCTTTCACTACTTTCTGCACTAAGTTCCCTGTGGCTAATCCTTGTTGAAGGTAATATATTTTCTTTAATAATACTTTTTCTTGTTATTAACATATACATTTCAGTAAGTAATGATTTGAAGATAACACTAGTTAAACGACGTTAAACCAAAGTTACAATTACAAGAATGATTTTGGGTTGGGCCTCAACCGATGGCATGCCAATGGGCATGTTCGTTTTATGTTTCACGAATATTTATGATAGCATAGAAGATAAGAGTTTATTAGTAAATAAATTATTAATTCAAGGAGATACGGGACGACAAAATTAACATTAATCCAATATATATAAAAATATAAAACTTTCGTGAGTCATACTAAATCATACGAATTCTCCTCACGTGAATAAAACAGAAAAGCTCGACTAGCTAAAAGTCACATCGAGCCTCTTCATCATGACAAAGGATTTTGCTGCTCTCTACGTTTTCCAAATTAAATCTTTGTTTATACAAAACAGTACAAAACTTATTGAAACCCAAACTTAATGTGAATTAGCAGAGAAAATGGCTAGTCACGCGCACGCTGCTCATGAATAAGAGTCCCGTTGTGACTTGAAACAAGTAGAGCTTTTCTCCATTAACTCACGTGAGTAAGCTGTTATTTTTAATTAATTACTAATTCTTTACTTTACTTTTCTAGATTATAACCATTACAGATTACCACAGCAATGTAAACGAAGCACTATACATTTAACTTTTAAGGAACGTACGTAAGTGAAGAAACATGTCCCAACATGGCCTACCAAATCTCGTGGGTGCAGGAAACTTTTGAGGGCTAAATGGCAACACTTTGCTACCTACGTGTATATGAAAACTTTGCTCTTAGAGTATTGTTCTTAGTTAAGGTGTCCCGTGTGGATGTTCCAAGGCTAATGAACGTAGGCTGGGTTGAATGACTGATGACTTGGCCAACTGTTTACTAACACGACCTTAAAAGGTTTATGTCGCAGCCAACTAGCTTAATAAGCCATTTAATTTGCGCTTAGCTTAACAAACATTTCTAACAACTGTTTATTTATTTATTTGTGACCACGTATAGGCTGATGGTGTGGCGTTCTACTGGCTCTTTGAGGCCCTCTTGGCACGTGACGCACCGTACGCTTGGGTCTGATTCTGGTCGGGCGCCGAGCTACCCGTGCGAGATTCTCGCGCGATGCTCGATGCCTGGAGGTTCTCCTGGTTCCTAATGAGGATCGTTCCCCCACGTCCTCCACCATCTTCTTTGTGAGCTTGACTGATTCGCAAAAGGAGGTAATGGATTCCCAGTTTATATGCACGAAGACGGGCTATAGTGGTTGCCACCGTCGAATAACAGTTCTCGTTTACTGAGTACGCTTATCTAATTATCCGCTTATGTGCCTATTTAGTGTGTGCATAACGTATCATACTAAACTATAATGTAAATGGATAGAACAATGTCAATTACTTATGTAGATACCCAAAATTAACTGATTTTCAAAACCTTACAATTTTTATCCACCAATTACTTCGAAGCTTAAAACCTACTCAAGAGACATCGAGAAATTACAAACTATATAATTTTAAATAATAAATAAAAAAAGTATACAACAATAAGGTTTTAATCGTCCCACATAATGACTCTGTTTCCAGTTTCCATGCAGTCGTTAAAACTTTAGTGCACCGCTTCCAAGCATTACAGGGACATTGTATTTAACACGGGTTCCGAAACTTATGCTTTGTCCAAACTTTATTTAACTATTAAAGTTATTTTGTAAAATGTTTCGTTACACAACCCTTTAATAATCGCTGACGTTGGTCAGAAAGCCGCAAGCCTCAATTGGAACTGGGCTGGAGCGCTTCGCCGCATGTCAGACGAGCATTGGGCGAAGGTCCCTACTGACGTGTCGAGACTCGAGGAGATGGCAGGACAACTTTGACGTCTTCGACAATGATTTGCCCCAGAAAACTTCGTGCAGTGAAGAGTGGAAGAAGAGTAGGGAGGCCTTTGTCCTACAGTTGGACGATAACGGTTTATAACAATAATTTTAGCACAACTCTTTGATGGAGTAAAAAGTTTCGGCTCGATCTGAGTCCGATTAATATCAAGGTTCTCAGCCAGCAACCAGCATTATACAACGCTTTAGGTTAGGTTAGGTTACCGGACTTGCATACTACAATAGCGTCCGTGTGTATATATATATTTATGTGTATATGAGTCCATCAATATACTTACCACCAAGTTACAGCGCATTTGTTACGATATCAAACAAAAAAAAACCTTACAAAGCCCTTGTTACACATTCATATATATTCAAGCGGTGCATTCATACTTAATTAAGCCTTTTTTCACTTGAAATCGTGTCTGAAGTGCATCATTATGAGACAAGACCAAAATGAGCAATGGCATGTTTATACAACGCTCACCCGGGACCGTTTTGCAGCGAACCAAATGATATTTGCACGTAGAGTCGTATTATAATACGCGAGGTATGAGCAAAGCAAGCATGAACATGTTCTAAGAAGTCTGTGACAGAAATAGTGTTGCAGTTACGTAAAATTAAGTTTATTTCATTAAAATATTTTTATTATGTATAACTTTCGTGAGACATTCTAAATTATTTATTATGTTTTAGGTTTACTCACGTAATAATTTGACGAGATACTCGACTAGTTTCAAGCCATGCTAGAGGCCCATATTCATGAGCAGCATTCCGCGACACGCGACTCGGCGACGAATATTACGTGAGTAAGCCGAAAACATAATAAATAATTCATTAAGATTTTTATTTATTTTAAGATCAGTCCAAATGAGCTGTCAAAGTCAAAATCATTTATTCCAACTAAACCATCAATAGGTACTTTTGAAACGTCAAAATAGAAAAGTAGTCTGTCAGTCTGTTCGTCAGTGAAGCTAGGTGCTCATTCCAAATTGTAGATTCGAATGGAGAAGAACGAGCAAGAAACTCCATTCGTTACTCTTTTTTTAAAAAAAAAATGTTTTACAATTTCAATAATATAACATTTACAGTATACATTAGTGTACCCTTATGTGAGAACAATGCAGAGACAAGTTGTTAAAAAAAAGAACAAATGAGGGGACCTATCATAAAATTTTACTCCTTTGTCGTCTCGAACATGGCGCTCACTCTGAACTCTTTCTGCTCACGCTGAATTCCGTCCTTTCGGTTTGTCAACGAAAGGAAAATGCTAAATATTTCTCGTTAAAAACAACAAAAACTAGGTTTTTATCATAGTTCGTTATTCTTCATCTGGTGATGATACAGACTTCGAACGAGCACCTACCTTCAATGACGGACAGTCTGACAGACAATCCAACATTGATGTATCAAAGGGCCTTTAGGTCATTTGATATGGCTAATTTAAAATATTGTTTTGATTTTTACTTGACTATTAAAATTATCCGCCCTAGAAGCAGTTTCTTATTTATAAAATTACAATCAATGGCATACATTACAAACCTTTTTTGACCAAAAACCTTTTTGGTGCAAAACAAATGTGTTTTGTAAGCGTAAAGCAAAATGTTTTTCCATCTCCACTATGCTGTTATATTAAATCTGTGACGTCATGCATAAGTTATTCGTCTTGTACATCCAAGCAAGCACAAGTAAACATGACAATAACTTAACTTGGAAATAATGTTACCTACACAAAGTAGTGTGACGGAAAAGTGGTTCAAACTCTTTGAAACCATGACGTCAATGGATGGTTGTCAAACGTTGCCTAGAGATTGTAAATTTCGTCGTGAATTGTCAACACGAGTTGGTGTAATCGGTAAGGCGTGTGGATTACACCACAGAGACCCCGAGTTCGAGTCCCGCCGTAAACATGAAGTTTTTTAGTTGATAGAAGTTTTGTGGAACTTTCTGGAATTATTTGTGTGAAAGAAATGAAAAATTAAAGAGCGAGAAGGAGAATAAATAAAAATGAGTAACGAAATTATTGGAATGTTCTGGAGTCATGACGATCAAAAAGAATAACGAAATTGAATGTTCCAGAACCTGAACCGGGGGTATATAAGCGGAACTGCGGCTCACCGCTGGCAGTTGAGTTCTAAGTCCAAAGCGATTCTGAAGAAAAGGAAGAAGTGAAAAGAAGAAAAGTGAGTGAAATAGTGAAGTACAGTGAAATAGTGAAGTGCAGTCAGTTAAGTGAGTTAAGTCAGCGTGAACAGTGAACGGCAAAGTTGTGTCAGTCGGCCGGACTCTGCTGGAGAGGAACGCCGATAACTTATCCGTATCCGTGGACGCTGTCACTTAAGTGCAATAGAAAGTCTGAAAACCGGTATTAGTGTTTAATTTCATCCAATCCCGTAACCCAAGCCCGCATAGTTAGGAACGTGACGTCAGGCACGTAACAGTAGCTATGTATATAAGATTACTTTTCTTTAGGTTTTCCTCTGCAAATTAAATAAAGATGCATATCGTAAACTGCCCACTTTGATAGCATTAAAAATAAATTATTTTGACTATTCAATGCAATAAAACACACGTCTCTCTGACTGTCTGTCTGTGTGTGTTTCTTATATATAATATAATAATGTTTTACATTACATTTTATAACCATCCCTTCACTAATTAATCTAGTGACGCCAACATTGTGTGTTGTCCCCCACCCCGGACAAAGTTCACAGAAAAATTTTGATTTTGACAATTCGATAAAAGCATAGACTAAGATTTGATGTCAATTACATATCTACTCATTTATTCTATTTTCTCAAGAAGTTATCTGAACCATTACCGTCACAATTACCTAGTAAGAAATAACAAGTGAATAAACAAGAATTTCACAATAAAGCTTGAGAACCAATACTCAGCAATGAAAACTTTTAATCACGTGTCAAACTGAGAATACCTGACGAAGTATTCCTTATTTGAGCAAAGTAAGATGGTGTTGTTTTGAAACTGCAATGTATGCTATCGAAAATTACTATTAGACGTAAAATTATATAAAGCTTTGTGTCTTCGTTATGTTATAAAGTCAAAGTCAAAACAATTATTTCAACTATTCCACTATATACATTATAAGTGTGGGAGAGCCATGCTTCGGCACGAATAGGTCGGCTCGACCGCAGTGATACCACAGCCTCACAGAAAACCGGCATGAAACAACCACAGCGTTGTATATCGCCGTATGAGTGAGGTTACCGAAGGCCCAATCCTTCCCTTCCCCCAATCCCTATATCTCCAAATCCTCAATCCCCAAAATGTCGGGCAACGTACTCGTAACTGCTCTGTTGTTGTTGTTGTGTCCATGGGCGGCGCTGATTGCTTACCATCAGGTTATCAGTCTGCTCGTTTGCCGACTTATAACATAAAAAAAACTAAACCATATAAATTACTCTTGAAACGTCAAAATAGACTAACGCAAATGCGAAATGTATGCAATGCTTTAAAAAAATGTTTTTTTATTTATTTATGAATGGAATATCCCTATTCCTACAATGTGTTCAGTTGTTACACAGATGATAGAAACATGGCACTATTTGTCTAGTAAAATTGTAATTAAGTTCAGTCATTTCCAAATATTCCTTTGGTAGGGTCATGTGTAGCTGTTATAGCTGCAAAATTAATTGCCAATAGCGTAACCAGATCAGAAGCACCTGTTGCAATAATGTATTCAGCATTTAAGGCTGTCAGCACACGTTCTGTTTCCAAATTAGGTGTCCAGATAAGGTAGTTGGATTCAAAATTTCATGAGGTGCAAAGAAGCTAACGTCAGTTTTTTTTTTTCGAATAAAATTATGTGCATTCTTTCATCATTTTGTATGTTGTCTATGTGCATTCTGGGTTCTAAATCTAAATTCCTGATCTGAAAACCTCATGTTTGCAGTCCTAAAACCGCAATCAGGTCATTTATTACATGCATATGTAATGCATGTAATTAAGCTCTCTTCAAAAAAAAACAGAACCCTAAATGGGAATAATTCAAACAAAAATCCACGTTCGCGAGCTACAGTTAACATAATAGCAACGTGCAATCATGGGGCAATCACGTTAATTCATTCATTCATTCACTCACTAGCTCTGTACGATTGGAAGTGAAGCAATAAACTCAAAATGGCGTCGTTCACGCTATCAATGACATGTGTTCCATTATTGCTTTCAGAGGAAAGATGGATTAAATTTTACACAGTATCAAGATTATTTTTTCGGTTCCCTCGTCAACTATATAAAAATGCGTGAACGACGCCATTCTTCATTCACGTCTGAAAAATGCAGACGGAATCCCTGATGGCATGCAATGGGTGCCGCCCATTGACACCTGCAACACCAGCCGAGTTACAAGTGCGATACGAATGTCTTTTTGTGATTAGGGTTAGGAGATTTGAGGATCGGTGAGAGATGGTGGGAAGGAAAGGGGAAGGCCAGTAACTTCGCTCACAGGTCAAAACACAACGCTGTATGTTTAAATGATATACAATACAATAATATTATATCCATAAAGAACACAACTTCAGATTCAGAACTAGTAGAAACTTCGAAGAACTGAAAAGTTACCACAGTACTCATAACGACAATCAGACCCGTAAACCCTTGCTTGACGATCGAATGTTACAATGTGTCATTTTATGTCAAGTTTTACAAGAACCTTATTCTTCGAAATCCTAACAATTCCCAAATAAAAAGGACGCTATTTTTTCACATAATCCTGAATCCCAAATCTTACCGTCACGTTCCACCTTACCAATAATCTATCTAACACTGTCATCTCTAGGCTTATTCATAGTCCATTTTACCCCACTCTCCCCCAGCTCATGAAGAACGAATGACGAATGAAAATAAACATGCCAAGTGCTGACTCACAGGTCACTGTATGATTGATGACGGTTGCTATATAAACTCGCCTTGGATTTTAGCTATCGGGAAAAATCCAATGTTATAATAAATATACTATTTCGGATTTCTGTGCAGTTTTTGTGAAGTGGTTGTAGTGCCGAACAAAACGATTGCGGCCTTATTACAAAACAAGGTTTTACTTTAGTCTAGGACTAAACCATTGAGCCAGTTTTCGTATTTCGAATTGAAGGTAGATGACAATAAGATTCAAAATTCAAAACCCGACTCAATGGTTTAAACCTGGACTAAAGATAAACCTTGTTTTGTAATAAGGGGGTGAGTTTAAATTACAGTGTGGGTCTACTTCTGTTCTAAATTCGTAATCATACTTAGGTAATTTGGAATTGAGTTATTATTGGTAGTTATTACATAGATAAAAGAAACTAGCCACGTTCTAGATTTCCTCCTGTGTTGTATGTGCGTTTACAAATACACAATTTGACTTACACATCACACCCTAACCAGGAAAGATACTTTTTGTAGACCACACAGAGTTTCTCTGCTGCAGAATGGCTGCAGCCATTATTGTTGTAGGGGTCGCGACCGAAGTGGTATAGACTTACTATGCTGATTTAATACTTAAATAACTTCAAGGATTTATTGCTAAAAATGGTAAAGTTACGCTAAATGATATATGCTAATGAGTACGAACGCACCCGGTTTGCTGTCCGAATATGTACTGAGGCCGCGCTGCACTTGGCGTGTCGTGGTTGGATTGCTAGATCAACAAAACGTGTTCAATCGTGGATGATGTATCGAAAAATTGCCCAGACGCGTCAACTGTGTAGTCAGATTTCATGTCTTTTAGATACAAAATCAAGGTCTTATACTTTTTGAAACTAATAAAACAACTTTTGTCATCGTATACGTCATCTTACCTAGATATCAAATAACTTGGTTACGTAAACCACCGATATTTAAATATGCACAAGAGAGAGTAAAGAAAACGACACTATCATCCTTCTTCATAATAAAATTACAAAGTACCCTACATTTTGCAAGAGACGGAGACATCTTGGGATTTGTCTTTGCTTCCACAAGAGCTGTGCAATGTGGCGATACAAAATTTATGAGAACCTCGTACTTAGATAGCAACGATGTGGAAAGTTTTGCTGGAATTTACAACTGTTTTAGTTTTAAAAAGAGTAGTGAAATAGAGGGTGTGTTTTTGAAAAACATTCTCTTGTTTTAAGGATGGAAAATCAATGACTTCTCTCGTTGAGTCTGATGGCTTATGCAAGCCCTGGATGGGTCAAGAGTGTCAGATTTTTACTAATTATCAATCACCCTGTTCCTTCTCCTTCAGTAAATTATTGCGCTTACAACTCCGTCTCTTGTTGGATGCAATTTACGAGTAAAGAGTCCGAAATTACACAATGATATACATAATATACGAAAGTATATTATCTGCGACCGGGTTTGCCGGGCCAAGCACAATACGAGTAATAAACAGCGACCCGGCCCGGAGCAGGAGAAGTAACGGGGTGGAATTTAGTCAGCAAGCGTCAGACATTCCCTTCCACGTAGTGCTTGAAAAATCGCTTGATAACTCCCTCCCTCATCCCCAAAAAGGTAAGTTATAGATGGACCATCAAGTGACCCTATTACCAAACTCTAATGCTTGGGTTACACTAACGGAAAATGCCATTCATTATCGCGATAATAGACGTTAATAGGTGTAATTTGTTCACGAAATAAATGATTTAAGCCTTAAGGTATATTTTTCATTGTTCAATATCATCAACTATCGCGATAATGATTGGCGTTTTCCATCGTGTGGCCCCAGCATAATCCAGTCAACCAACACGTAACATTCTAACAAACCCATTCTCGACGTTTAAACCCAAAGACACACAACAACAGGATTTGCGGATAGTGACGGCGTCCTTTTGAGAAATCGTCCTCATTCGTATGAGACACGCATAGGCAAGATAAATGTGAGGTGATGCGCTGCATTAAGTATTTATGAAGTGTGGAATACAGACTGGCACTGCTAAAGTAGTAGAAAGTGGGACGTATATGGTTTTTAGTTCGTTTTAAGCAAATTCGTTCTTAGATTTCGAATTCTTAACAACAGTCATCATCATCAGCCTTTAAGTGCCTTTTTTGTGAGGGGAAATCATCAAAGACTTCTCCCGCCCAGGGCCGGGCGGGAGGGAGTGTCAGACTCTTACGTACTAAAAACCCCCCTGCTCCTTCTCCTGCTCTGTGCCGAGGTCGCGGTGCCTCATTGCGCTTACCCCGCAACCAGCCTTAAAGTACCTTAAGAGAAGGTTTAAGCATTAATCACCACGTTTGCTCAAGGCGGATTTGCGATTAGAAACCGAATTTATGATTAGGAATTACAATTCCAAGTTTCCTCACGATATTCTCCCTTACAGTACCTTAGAGATAATCTGTATAATCTTAGAAAGTATCCGCATATAACTCGGAAAATGTCAAATTAGTACTTGCCAGGTTTCGTACCCGCACCGCCGTGCATGAGAAGCGCGCCTTAACCTCCGGGTTACCACAATTATATTCTAATTATAAATTTAAAATCACCTATCCGACTTGAGCAAGCGTGGTAATTACTCAAACCTCCGTGTATCTCACTTGTAGGCTGATAATTGTGATATGAAGTAATTATATGTAGTACGACAGGGTGACGATAGCGCTGCTGGCCTTTAGTAGATTTAGGTATACGGGGAAGTGGAAAGCTGAGCCTCAGGTAAAAAAGAAAAAGGAATACATAAAATAAAACAATAGACATTCATAAGACGTTAATTTTTATTTCATTTTGTTCTTTGTACAAAGGTTGGGTGACTACTTGATTATCTATTAAGGTTGGCGCATACTACGATAGCCGACGACTTGGCTCGTTAGTTCTTGCATAAATTAGAGTGGTGGTGCAAATATCCTCTCGCTTATATTCCTAATTGCTTGGCCGAAAGCCATAAGATGAGAACTTTTTAATAGCGGAATATTAAGTGCTATTAAAGGACATTTAAGTTTGTAAATAGCGGAAATTTGTCAATTCAAAATCGACTGTAGTTTTGTTTGGTTTTGTCTACTTTCGAATGAAAATGTCTTGAAAATAATGACTTACTCACTTGAATGAAATGAGAAAAGCTCAACTAAATTCAAGTCTCCACAGGACTCTTACCCATGAGCAGAGTGCTCGTCGCAATGATACAAGTATCAAACGGCCGACTGTCAAGCTGAACTTTTTTTAGTTTATTCACGTATCATATTAATTCACTTTCTTTTTTCATTTATATTTTAAATATAGTTCGCTATTACGTTTTCTACTTTAACACTTATATTTTTAAAACTCATTATCCCTTGCAAACTGACTGCTTCAAATAACCTTTCTACTGTAGTACGCACCAACCTTTAAAATACAGACATAATTATAAATATTACATCATAATATCACTATCGAATTATCCATTCATTTCATTACCTAATAAATATAAAAATACTGAATATTTTCATAATAAGTAAGCGTGTTCTCTCCATCTTTTAGTATTTGTAATTTGGGACAATTGTGATTGGTCAAAGATTATTGGTAAGTAGAAATACTTTATGAAACTAAGGTTCCTCTAGAAGCGGAAGACCTAAAGGCGAATAATGATTGGTTTACGAAAAAAGTTCTTAATTCGAAATCTTTGAAGGGACATGAACATCTATCTGATCTATATTGACATTTATAATGATGACAAAATATGGACACGCCCTATGTTGTATAACAAAGCTATTCTTAAAAATAATGTATACTATATTATTTGAGTTTAGAAGTGGAAGGTCGCTACGTATCCATTCGGCAGAAAATGTGACGTCAGGCGTTGAAAGTTTGTCATTATATGAGAAAAATAAATGGCTAATGCCTTGAAATAATCTGCCAGACGGACAAAACTCAAAACGAAGTTTGACGTAAGATAGATCATTAAATTCGGCCACAAATTAATTTCATTTTGCATTCAAATAATGTTATGAAGTCAACAACAAAAAACGGTTAAGATATTTTAGAAAACATTAAATAATAATAATATACACAAAACTACATCTTCAAAAATTATATGGTATAAAAATTAATATTGACTCAGTACAGCAACAATAGCTGTTATTAAAATGAATTTAAAGGTTTTTAAGAAGTGATTTCTTTTGTGACCATTGGTCGGCTCAGTAGCCAGCCAGTAGTAGTAGTATGGATCTGTATCTATACTGAATCAATATTTATTTTTGTAGCTACATACGAAACAACTGTGTAGACAGCATCTATACATAACATCGGGTATTTAAAAAAAACTGAAACTTATATCGCAATCAGAGATGGTAGTGATGTGTATAAATTAATTAATTTGGGGTAGCCAATTAAGTGTGGTTTTGTATATGAACTGAAAAGCAATTATTTAAACAAATAGAATTTATAATACAGACTGAGAAATCCCGGTAAAGACAAGTTCATTCATAACTGGAATATTTCGGGCTAGAAAATCAATACTTCTTCTGAAACGCCAAACAAGATAGTCTGCTATATTTTGTTGTTTATTTGCGAGTTTTTATTGTTATATTTGTGGCGTAAAATAGGAAACTATTTTCGGTCGAAATAAATATGAAACTTAAAATTATTTCACTAAATGTTAATATGTTCAAACAAACTTTTTATCTTTTGTTTTTTCATATAACCCAGTAAATTTCTAACGAAAATAAAAAGAACTTGCTTTTATAATCTGTGACGGCAAGGACAAAAGAGGTTGCATTCCCTCGAGTGCCTCTTACCGTCATAGAGCACGCATCATTGCTTTGTCTGCATTGCAGTTTTAGTTCTACATACTATGTATATATTATGTAGATATATGTCTATGATACATATTTGTTACTTTAACGTGATATTAAATTTTTGACATAGCTTACAGGAACGTAAACCTGAGTGTTATTCTCAAAAAAAAAACACAAACAATAATTATAATAATTTTTTGAAATACGAACACGCACAGCAAAGAACGAATTATGAATCCTTCCTCTTTTCATAAATGTTAGTTTAGAAAACATTTATTTAGGTAAAAAGTAAATATGTTAAAAGAAAAACTATTTTGAAAATATCATGTTAGCAAAATGGATATGAGATTACATACTAAAAACATTTAACAGAAACTTTAGTTATGATATGGATAATTGTTTGATTCAGGTTACTAATTATGTAAAAAAACCTCGCTATTTCTCGCAAATACACCTAATTTTAGGTAGGTACATTAAAATAAAAGGCAGTTTTATAGTAGAAAAATTGCGAAACTCTTTTCAACCTCAAGCATGTGGCAAAAATTTTAAGGGACAACTTAAAAAGATTTTAAATTCAATTTAATTATTTACTACTTATCAACATTTAAACTGTATTTTTTGTACCATATGTTGATGTAGTTAGATCGACTTAATAAATAATTTTATTTAATGAATTTAGTAAGACATATTTGTCTTAAATTATTAAAAAAAAATGGCTTTCTGACGAACGTGCCAAAACTGACTGACTACTTTAAGGGATTTTCTGTTTCAAATGTTATATATAAATCCACCGCTAACCTACGTCATCTGTAAACTACATTTCCATAAAGGATTTAACTAAATATTTTATAGGGTCAAACGTCTTCTTTTATAATTATTGTGTTGAAAACCTGATGGCAGAAAAATGATTAGTGAAACCACACTATAACATAAATACTTTACAATATTTCTTAGGAAAAAGTGGCCAACACGTCAACCTCCTTCGATTAATCGAGATTTCTGCTATATTTTAAGCTTTATTTCAAAACAAAAAAATGGGTAGTTTAAAATTGGAAAAATTAAATATAGAAAAGAGTAAGGTGACCAGCTGTCAATTACTTTTATTTGACTAACTAATATTGATTTGTACCTTTTTAGAGACGTAATAACTGGTGTTTTGTATCGGAAGGCAAGATTTATTAAGACGGAATTTGTGAGGAATAGTTTTCTTTACAATTAGCTATAACACTATAGTAATAGAAACTATACAATTAATAAAAATTGTAGTAAAACTAATAAATAAAAGATAAAGATTTTAGTTATGTTTTTAAAAAAGAAAAATTATTTCTTTTTCAACTAAGAAACTACCCAAATGCTAATAGTGCCTGGTTATAGCTTTATTTCAATAATATTAAATATATATTTTTTTGTTGTTTGTTGATATTGTATTTCTCTCATAATTAGTAACTTCTTAGGAACTTTAGAATTGAAATCGCTTGATAGTTAACAGATTTTGTACGTTATAAGTAGATAAATATGGTTCTTATTACAATTTTAAAATTTACTCTTTATTCAAATTCTGACTGGCCATAAAATAATATCCAATCACAGCGCTTCATTTAATTTACTGATACTTAGTATCGGAATAAAATTAAGATTGACTTATTACAGAGACTCAGACTAATTACCTAAACTAAAGACCTTGAAAGACTGATTATTATACATATAAACCCTACATTCCAATTGCCCTATCTATTAAAAAAACTGCATCAAAATCCGTTGCGAAGTTTTAAAGATTTAAGCATACATAAGGATTTAGGGATACAGGAACTGAGAAAGCGACTTTGTTTTAGTCTATACCTATATATTAATATCAATGGAAATATACACTTGGTAAGCATTGATTTACTGCGTTGGCAAACATTGATTACTGTCTCTGTAATAAGTCGATCTTTATTTTGTAAACAAATAATTTTACAGATATTCAAAATGTTTAGAATCTAATTAATTATAATGAAACCTAAAAACAAACACTTTAAATGTAGTGCTATTTACATAACACTTTTATATTACTTTTATTATCTAAGTGCCAAAAATAACATACAATTTAACGAAACTAAAATAATTAGTGTATTTTTCTCACTTTTCATTAAAATCGATATATAAACTTAAGTACTAAATTAATAATGGTGTTAGCAATTATTATTGTATTATAAAAGCATTTTTTTAAGAAGTAACGCTATGTGCATGTATTTTTTTTTATAAAATTGTTCTCCGTTTGTTTATAACTAAAATGAAAAGGATGTCGTAACCTTTTTCCTGCAATAAATTGATTAGGATTTAAATAAATGCCTTAACGCAGTGTCGCAACTAAAATAAGATATTGAAACGTATTAATTTAGAAAAAAATAAGCGTAATTCTATATTTAAATTCAGTTCTAAGCCTTTGAAACTCGAAATTTACAAGAAATGCTATTCAAAGAGCAAACTTATTAATTATGAAAAGTTAAACCTCAATCAATGTCAGCCATAATCGTCATAAAACGTCAGTTCTCTCAAGCAATCTGTTAATTAATTCAATTGTTCAATATTAAATTAAGAGGCATAAATCTGATGAAGACTTATTTGAATTTCGTAATAAAATAAAGATACTGTTAATTATGATGAATACTTGAGATGGATTAAACTCCAAAGAATCGTGTTCAATATTGCATAGACAACAATACAATTTTAATAAAAACCTCTTTCTAAATAAAGCCTTTGTAACTTTAAAAAGTAATTTGCTAAATTTGTTATTTTTATCACAACAATTAATAGATATTTTTAAATACAAATGATTAGGTTAATAAATTGTGCATTTTGATTTATAAACTATTTTATACAGATAATTATAAAATTCTAACAGTTAACCTTAAAACTAATATCATATTGCTTAACATTGACTCACATTAACATTTATTATAACACTGTATTCTCCCAAATCACACTCATACCTACTACATATCGATAATTTCATCAAAGGACATAATTAGATCACTATGCAAATACTTTTTTTATTATTCATTGACAATTTTCATGACATCTGTCACTTTTGACAGCTGTCAATATTTTAATCCGTCACCAGTATTTTTTATCCTTCTTTAATAATAAAAAATTAAAAGAAATTAATAAGATATCACATTGCAATATGTCCCTGTTTCATCATTGACATAATTATATACAAACGGTGTTCTTTTTTTTTTAAACATTTACCTAATAACTTAAACAAAAGAGTTTTTAATATTACTCATTCCTCCTACTTATAACTCAGTTCCATAGATAGTTACGTCAATGAAAACACACGTTTTACTACATATGTAAGTATATATAGAATATATAGACACTAAGAAAATTCATAAGATTTAACACATATGTACGAGTTCGTACGCTCTTAAACATTATGCTAAATCAACACTAACTTAAACTAAAGGGGACTAAGCTAACTCATGATCCAAATTTTGGTGTAGTTAACCCTATTTTACATCACTACACTAAAATTTAGCATAATATTAGGAGCGTTTTAGGTCACAGTAGAGTACTTAAAAGCCACACCGTTAGAGAGCGAAGAAGCGACTGAAAAAGGAATTCATCGTTTCGCTTTTGTTTATTACGAATTGTAAATATAAACTACATTAGTTAGGTATATAAACTCTACAAATCGTTCGAATCTACAATTTGGAATGAGCACCTAGCTTCACTGACGAACAGACTGACAGACTACTATTCTATTTTGACGTTTCATAAGTACCTATTTATGGTTTAGTTGGAATAAATCATTTTGACTTTGACTTAACAATTATCTTCTCCCGCCCGTCTCACTTGCATTTGGACTCATATTCATGATAGGGTTATATATATAGGTATTTTTTTAATTTGTACTAGAAGTTACTGGGATAAGAGCGTTCAAACAAATAAAACTTCGGGTATAAAATGTTATAACTAAAAAATAAGTGTCCTAAGTCTTACTTCTAAATGCCCAAGTTTTTTAATTGTCCCATCAATATTTTTTGAGGAAATTAATCTCTATTAAAATGACAGCTCAATTAAGCGATTTTCTGAATGTTCAACAGAGCGCTCGCAATGCCTTTGAAGTTACATGTGTACTTAGGCTACGGTGACCGCTTATCATGCGGGCTGTGCGCTTTGTACCAATTAATTAAAGTAAAATAGATGTGCTTTTTATTATTGCTATAATGCTAACTGGAACCTAGCTAAGTCTGCTAACTGCTACCGCGGGTGTGCGCTTGCGTTCCGCGCGCACCTCAAAGAGCAAAGAGCAAATAGACCACCACAGACGGGACCCTATGTGGCTGATGTTCAGCTGAGGTTGTGGGGCAAGCGCAATGACCCAGAGCAAAAGAAGGAACGGGGGGTTTTAGTCAATAAGAGTCTAATACTCTCTTTCTCGCGCCTTAACCTGGGCGGAAGAAGTCATTTGAAAAATTTCCCTTGACAAACAACGTTATTTAGGTGGAGGTCTAAAAATTTCGAGCGAGACTTAATGACTTGTTTCGGTGATCTCAATTTTGTCTTTCGACCTTGGCTGTCCTCTCTCTAGTCTATCCTTCACTCGCTGGCGGTGTGACCTCATACACAATAGAAGTTTAATACAATCTTATCCGACGAAAACTAAGATACCTTGATTAAAATACAAAATTGTGCCTTTAGGACCAATAAATCAAAACTTTAGTCTTACCTACACTACATTTAAGGACTGGGGCCCTTGCTTAGAATTATTAAATAAGGCTACGGGTCTAGATAATATTATCTAAAATTGGTATAAATCTAATAAATCACTTGATAACAAGAGCTTAACTTTTGTTACGTTGGGGTTAAACTAGGTGTTTAAATAAGTTTTCATTATTGCAGATTAGCTCTTAAGACGTTGATAATAGGTTCGTTAGTTCAATTATGTTTAAAATGAAGATTTGTCATAAAATATGGAAGACAAGACATGGAAAATTGGGATGAAACAAATTAGGCGTAACCCAAAATAGGAAAGAGCGGAAAAAATAAGGAGACGTAATCCAAACCGGTTGTTTAATATGATGATAATGAAAGATATAATATTAAGTTGTGAAAAAATCATATTTTCAAAATGACTTGTTATATTATGAAAAATATAAAGATATAGAATACAAATATTTTATAGGTATTTATAATCTTTGTATCTTCATAGTTTAAATCCTTTTTTGGGCAGTCGTGTAAAAATCCCCACCAGTTAGGCTCTTGTTATCTAGATTATAACTAATTACTAGCGGATTCTAGGGACCACTATGGCAGTATAAAAGGCAATGGAGAGATTACGAAAATACGAAAAATTCTTTTAAGTATGACATTTTTCGTACTTTTGCAAAATTCAAGGTCAACCCTTGTTGATCACGAAAAGGGTAATTAATAATTGATTTTAAATTAAAATATTTTTTTTTTAATTTAATATCTAGAGGTAATTTAAATTGATAAGCGTATTCCAGTAGTCGTTTGTGCAATAGTAAAGATATCATCAGTAAAAAATAAAGTCGTTCCAAAAATATCGGGTACTCTTATAACTATCTACAGTTCATATAATTATGTTTTTTCAAAGTTGGGAACGCTTCCATCGTCGCACCTGTAGAAGAGAAAATAGTTAGGTATATAAATAAAGCATTATTCAAACTTTCAAAAGCGTATGTGTTCCATTAAAAATGGCGACCAAGATCTTGTGACGACACTCGTTTTACAAGTGCTATGGACAGGGCTGATCGCTTACCATCATAATATATGACGATCGACGTAAACCCATGTTTTAAAAAAATATTCCCCTAACAAAATTTATATAATTTTAGTCTCTACATATATGAGTCAGAACTAGAGGGCGAATCCATTGCCATACAATATTCCTTAATCTAAATTGACTGTCATTTTCTAAATTGAAAAATAATATAAAAAACTTTCAGCAAATAAATCAAAATCATATTTTTTGAAAACATTACAAAATAGGTAGGTTGGAACATAATTACAATAGGTAATCAAAACAAAACAAATAGGTAATCAAAACAAAACAAATAGGTAAAATGTAGTTCTATTTTTGAAAAAATCGAGTTAAAACTGTGCCGCTTACGTAGTAGACGAATAAGGCAAAATAAAAAAGGTCGGCCAAGATTTGCATAACGTCAAAACATTTTGACGTTTAACCTCGTTATTATTTACCTACTTCAAACGTAAACAGATTGAGACTATTTGTCGCAGAAGTAAGTAGAGAATGCAAAAACATTACTAGCGAAGCTATCTAAAAAATGTTTGCCTGGGTATTGGATCATGTAATGAAAATTATATTCCTAGCTTAAAATTTTCACCACATATTTAGAAGTCTCCGAGCCTAGAAAATCAGCCCTAGAGATCCGTTATTGTACAATCTAATAGTTATAAATAATGCTAATTTAGAAGGATTCAAATATAAGAGAACTTACCCGTGACATCAACTGTTAGAATTGACTCTGCGTTGGCGTCCCGTCAAATGACTCCTCATTGATAAGGCGCAGCTTCACCGACTCCCGTCGAAGGTTATAGCTAGTGGAAATATGACAATGTTTCACGTCGACGTTCAATAAATCTTCGTTCAATTCCACTCCACTTTTTTCTACGTCCGCCGCCGCACTAGGCTTCCTTTTATGTCTAAAGGAAGTCGCCCGCTGGGAACTAGAGCCCAAGTAACTATCAGTCGTCGTATTTCCATTAAAAGTTTTCTCAGACGGACCAACTCCCAACTGGTCCAAGGGAATGTTCCCTCTCAAGTTTGCAGATGAATCAATGCAAGGTATCAGTTGCTTGAACTCCTTTCGGAAATTTTCATTCATCCACGCGTAAATGAAAGGATTGTAGCAAGTCGATGACATTGCAATAACGTGCCCAATAAAGAATATCAAGTAGTAATACTTCAAATGTATAGCGTACATGTAATAGTCATTGCACAAGTTGATCACGTTCAGAGGTAACCACGACAATCCGAATATAGTGACCATTGCTATCAACATTTGGTTCGTACGTCGCTTCCTATTTTTATCAAGTTCCTCTTTGCGAGAGTTTTTGCTGGCGGCCTTCGCTTTGGCTCTGTCATTCAATTTAAAACTGACGCACGTGTAACAGAAAGCAATCACAATAAAGGGCAATACGAATTGTAGCACAGATGTTACTGAGCCAAACACACGCCGCAAGCGCTCCGAGGGCCAGGTCTCTTCACAAAATCTGCCTATTTGTAAATCGTAGTACGTCATGAAAATTGCGTACGGCATTGTTACAGTGACAGAGAAAGTCCAAATCATGACAATGACGATCAGACAAGTCTCAATCTTCATCCGCGGTCTGAACGGATAAATAATTACAAAGAATCTATCGATAGCTATAGACATAAGCGTCAACGTGGATATGTATACGCTGCATCCCTGTGCGAAAGGCATTATGTGACATAGGAGGGATCCCCAGCTCCAGGCACCGCGGAAAGTGTACAGCGGTGTGAAGGGGACGGCGAAAATACAGAGCAGAATGTCGGAGAGTGCCAAGTTACTGATGAAGAGGTTGGTGACAGTCTGCATGGCTTTGTTCCTGGCGACGACGAAGCAAACGAGGATGTTCCCAAGTAGTCCAAGGACGAAGATCACGGTGTATATGACACAGAAACTGGACTGGATCCATTTATTATCGATAATGTTCAACTCATGAGTCTCGTTATGAGACTTTTCGGTATTAGCAAGTTCTGTATAATTTAGAATGCTATCGTTCATCGTACCGTGTTTCCTTCGGTTGTAAATTGCGAATACCAATTTATTTTGGCTTTAAAACGTCTGAGTTTATAGCATCGACGCTCCGAATTTTATTTGTTGGAACCTGTAACAAAATAAAAGCTTTGTTTACATCTTTGTCTCAATAAGCACTGGGTACACTTACAATTAAAGATTTACGATAATCGACTTGAAACTGTTTGTTGATTTGTTTTTAATAGCGTCTTGTAAACTCTAAGGCTTTGTAATAAAATACTTTGAGCAAGTTTGATTAATGATTAACCGATTTTAGGTGAACGTGTTTCAGATATTCACAACGTTAGACTTATTAGAAAAAGTACCATTCTTTGAAAAATTATTACCTGAGATGACATGAAATACTCATGTTTAGTAAGTACTCAAATATGTGACAAAAAAGACATAAAAATCTAAGACCAAAATAACACTGAAAAAAAATGATTATACAAACTATTGAATCAGGCGTTACTGTGCGGAAGTCCATGACATTAAATACTATGAAAAATATCTAGTTTGAATTCCGCGACAAAAATCCATACTTGTTGCAAGATGCAATCCCACCCAATGCAATCATGCACATGCACATGCAGCAAAGGAGCCACTCCCCCGCCTACATGCATATGCACACGTGCAAAAAACGTAAAAACATGCCACGCAATCAAATCTATACTCGATACGTGTTTCGCCCCTCCACAGGGCATCTTCAAGAGCTGTTGACTCGAATTTGCAGCCGAGCGCTTGTCGAGTTTTGTCACGAAATTAAACTAGATATTTTTCATAACATTATTTACTATATTTTAACCCTTAGTACAAAGACAATATTTCCACCCTACGTTACACGAACTGAACAAAAAAAATCCCATAAAAATATAAGTCAAAATGTAATCACGTACGCCATTAGCAGTAGGTACTTGGAAAATGAAAGAAAAAATATAAACACAGCTTTTCTAATATTTAATTTGAATACGTTTGGAAGTTTCGAAGAAATCTTATAACATCTTGACAATGGTAGACTTTTAGAATTTACTTCGGAATATTTCATTGTTAAAATTTTGAAGTACCAAGGTAAGTACTTTACTTACTCACACTGGTACCTATGTTTACGTTGAAAGGTTTCTGGAAACTTCTATTACACGAGCACATCCACTATAGGAATGCTACCAAAAAACTAGCTGTAAAAACTCAACGACACAAAATAAATATTGTCATAAAATTTTGTCCTTTTTTTACATATATATATAGTTTACTAAAACCCTATGTAAAAATCATTCATGTTTGAATAGCAAATATACCGCAGATAATAAAGTTTGTTTTTTAGAAAAGTGTAGTTGTTTTTCTAGTTTTGAGCTTTTAACTTTTTTTTCCAGAAAAGGATTATTATAAAAACATCTAAAATGTACTTTGCTAAACTTGCTACTACTATACATATATACCTATATACTAGCTACCCGCTCCAAATTTGCACAGGTGCAATACTGATACTTAATTTTTCCACAATTTAGTAGTGTTGTATTATACACATAAATATTTTTCCTTCCTCTACAATTATTCTATACACTTATTAAACAAAACCGCATAAAAATCTATTGCATAGTCTTAAAGATTTAGCATACATAGGGGATAGAGAGAGCGACTTTGTTAATACACGAAGAGTTGTTCCGTGCAGGAATCGAAACCGAACAAAAATCACAATTAAATTAAGAAAAAATCTACACAAAGTTCTGTGTAGACTTTTCTTTTTTTCTTCGGTTTCGATTCCGATTTCGAAAGAAAAATTCTACACAGAACTCTGTGTAGATTTTTTCTTTTTTTTTCTTCGGTTTGATCCACAAATTGTTGTTCCGGGTTGGGTTGCCATGTGTAAGTACATTTCTATATTTGTTAACGCATCCACGACGCGGTAGAACATGCTAGAGTCAGGCAACGTTTCTTTGAAATAAAAAATAAATTAATAAAATAAAGCCTCTTTGTCAACCGACATTAAATTTTTTATCGAAATCTATTCAGTAGTTTTTACGTGAAGGAGTAACAAACACGCATTCCTTCATCCATAGGTACTTACGAACTTTCGCGTTTATCACTAACTATTATTTTAATCAACCACAAAAACAAAAGTAATCAATCTACAGAACAATGCACATAACATCAACGTACTATAATAGGGAAGCATTATACATTATGTACGCGGAACTGTGCGGCCTAAATGGAAGCAATTCCAAACACAATGCAGCGGTCAGCCAGCCTACTCCATGATAGACCGTCGCAATTCTGATCCAATGTTCTAAATTGGTTTCCGAGGCGGCACATTTTGCAGATAACAGCCGAGAAGATAGTATTTATTAGCTTATGTCATCATCATCATCATCATCCTTACAAAAGATTGGTTCGTCTTAATCACCACTCTTAGCAGAGATGTTGAAGATCGCTGTATTAAAGGATGTTTTTAGGGAGGAAAAAACATCAAATTACTTCACTCGCCCAAGGTAACGACACCTACAGGAAGTTTAGAGCTGGCGATATACAAGTATATTCTATCCTTTTTTTTGTCAGGGGAAAATCATCCAATGACTTCTCCCGCCCAGGGTTAGGCGAGAGAGAGTGTCAGACTCTTACTGACTAAAAACCCCCCCGTTCCTTCTCCTGCTCTGGGCCGAGGTCGCGGTGCCTCATTGCGCTTACCCCGCAGCCCAATCTATCCTAACGTCATCATACAGCTTCAGGCATCATTGACTTACGCTTAGTTAGAACTGTAATTGGATAGTTTCCAAGGTCAAAAATAAATTAACTAGACGTTTCAATACAATAAAATATTGAGCAATAGCTATACTTTTTTTGGATTCAGGTTAATTTAATTAATACATCTAATTAAGTAAGATTTCTTTATTATTTTCTTAAGCAAAGAAAATATTGACAACAGAGTGAAAAACAAAAACTACACGTCAAGCGACAGAAAAACAAGGGAGGTCCTATTATGGAATTTATAATGTAACACTTTTATTCATCGATCGATCGATCCACAAAGTTTTAGATATTTTGTAGCTAATTATTATGACGCAAAAATATTATGACATCATAGCACAGTTTTTCATAGAAAAGAATCGTTTTTGACATTTGGATAAAAGTATTGAATTTGACTAATTAGAAACTACGTTATATTAATTCCTACAGATCACAAAATAACACAGATAATTAAAAACGAATACAAATTTAATGATCATAAATATTTTAATGTGGTAAAGTTAAACTCACAATTTTTTTCACAAGCCTTTGAGGTAAGAAGTCGCTAGCAAGTTATGAATGCAAACTATTTTCATTTATATGAAACTTTTCAAAAAACTATTTCAAACTCATTTAGCAAACTTATACTACATAAGGTGAAGAGCACTTTTTAAAATAAGAAGTTCTCGTATTCCCATACATAACTTATTTTTCTTCGGTTTAGTGGTAGGTAAGTTGACATATGTATACTAAAAGTATACACATATAATATACTAGCTGACTAAAAATAAGGGTTGATCGTAGAAGGGTGAAAGTTGAGCATTGTATGTATTTTTGTATGTTGTACCATAAAAAAATAAAAATTGCCTAAAAAATAAAATTTAGGGCTGAACATTTAGGGGGATGAAAAATAGATGTTGGCCGATTCTTATAGATACCGGATAAGCACAAAACATTTCATCAAAATCGGTTAAGCCGGTTCGGAGGAGTATGGCAACGAAAACTGTGACTGAGTGTGAATTTTTTATATTAGATGTGCACCAGTTTAACCAATAATCATCACCAGCATACAAGTGTTACAAGCTGAACAAAGGCCTTTTCTCACTCGGAGAAGATTTGAGCATTAATACTCCGCTCAAGGCAAGCTGAAATTTCAAACTTATAATTTAGGATTATAAGTCTTCAAACCTCCCAATTTTTCAAATATATGTATGTTGGTGGTAATAAAAAGTAAAAAAATCTCACATTCGTATTGCCAAGAGAAGCGATACCTGAACCCCCAATCATTAATCTAGTAATCCTATGATTAATTTTAGAACTGCTAACACTAGCCCCAATTCCAAACTCAGGGCTATTATCGGAAACAAGCACCCAGCTTAAAACTACTTTACTCACGACCAACAAGACCAAATTATTCGCAAAAAAGAAGACTGGATACAAGATAATCCGTATAGTTTACTGGCCTACCTAATTGCTAATCCGGCCACAAATTGGCTGGTAGCCAAAAACCTCAGGCTTTCAAAGTGATAAGACTTAGTATATAGAAATGTATTTCGAGCAATTTGTGTTTCAGCCATTATTATAAGACGTTTGATTAATGATAATTTCTTACTGGTAATAAATCAATAAATACTCGATTGTTATATGGAAAGAAAAGGATGCAAGATTTGATATACTTTTAACCCTTTACTAACCCAAGAAAATCACATATTTAAGTGTATATTTTTCTGGAAAATCTCTCTTAAGAAGTTTATGGACGCAATCTTAGCCAGCGGTAAGCACGCTTTGTAAACAAAAATGGTTTGGTTAGTAAGACCAAAGAATTTCACAATAATCTCGATCTAAGTTGAAAATCGACCGAAAACAAATTCATAATAACAAAAATCGGTCCGATTGAACGAGATAGTCACTAATAAACTACTGAGAAGAATAGATGAAATTGATACTGCACAAAAAAATCGTACCTAACCTACACCGCTACAGATATACAGCCGAATACAGAATACGGCAGTTTCCAACTAGTCAAATTTAATACTTTTATCCAAATCTCAAAAACGATACTTTTCTAAGATTTGTATGAAAAACTGGGTTATGACGTCATAGTATTTTTGCATCAAATAGCTTACTTACTTCTTAATAATTAGCTACAAAATATCTAAAGCTTAGTGTATTGATCGATCGATGAATAAAAGTATAGTTATTTTTCAATAGTTTATTGTATTGAAACGTCGAATTAATTTATTTTTGCCGTAGGAAACTACCCAATTCCTAAGTGCGGTAGATATTAACAAAACTGGCTAAGTACAAGTCAAAGCCACGCACAATAACCATACAAAAATCAGATTCGCTGAAACGAAACCACATTAAACTATTTTATTGTATTTTGTTCCTACTGTTCGTTGTTATAGTGAACAAAATAACACCATCAGTCCAAATTCCTTGCCTTCCACTTTTTACCCTTTTGGATCTCTAAAAACTACGAATTTTTCTTTTACCTTCCCATACCATTCAAATATCACATGGCCCCTTGTCAAATAAACATTATATACTACAATGCTTCGTCTACATATCAAATTATATACATACAAAATAACCATCAGACCCCTGTCTGTCTGTATCAAATGTAGGAATCGTGACATTCCTGCTTGTACGAATTCCTTTTGAAAAATCTTATGTTGCTGTTGACGTGAATCGTCGCGTTGGTTGACTAGGAATTTATAGAAATGTTTTTGCATTTGTGTGTGAATTGGATAGAATACTCAAGTAGTGAATTAAACACGTGATTTTTTTGTGATAGGTCGGCAAACGAGCACACGCGACACCTAATGGTTAGCAATCAGCGCCGCCCACCCGTTTGGACACCCGCAAAACAGACGAGTTACGAAAGCGTTGCTGAACTTTTGGGGATAAGGGATTTGGAGATTTGGAGATTTGGGGATTGGGGGAGGGGTTGGATTGTGCCACTGATAACCTCACTCACGCGGCGAGACACAACTCTGTGGTTGTTTCACATCGGTTTTCTCTAAGAGAGTGATATCTTAGTTCTTTCATCATAGAAAAGTTTAATGCATTTAGCAGAGCGTACGGTGAAAAACATTAGTAGCATCGCTAGCCTTTTACCGACTTTTTTGAGTACGAAAATCATTTAATGTCTTCTACCGTCCTAGGAGCGGTGAGAGGAATTGTCGGGTTCTTACTTACTAAAAACCAACCCATACCTTCTTCTGTTCCGAACTGAGCAAAAGACAAAAAGCTATCTCAAGGAAAAAAAGCCCTGCGATTGGTTCAGTAACTGGTCAACTGGATGTAATAAATGCAATGTATCCTGGGTTCGATTTACACTGGTTCCCAAATCCTTATTCCAGGTCTGGATATAGGTATTGAGTATGTTAAACTTTGTTATTTATTAACGAAACTACTATATACTAGGAAATACTAGGGTAGAAAAAAATATAGAACACCATGTCGTTTGGCGGCAGAGGTAATATGTATGCCATGTATTGTCAGTAGCTATTTTATAAATCCCACATTAAAAGAGAATTGCTTCGAAACATTCCCTTCACCAATACAAACAAATCAAAGAACTCTTAAAAAACTTCCAAACAGGCATTTCTTGTTTTTACATCTTCTTAAGCTAAAGGCAAACAGTTTTATTGTTTCTAGATAACGACCTATGAACCTATTAAATGCTCAAACGGGTTTCAAATTGAAGTTTATTGGCACATACATTCAAAATGGCGCTGTGGAAGACATAATTATTAGGAATGCAACACTAAGACCTTGTTTATTAGGCGGCCCTATAATGTTTTACACATTCTTTAAGTTATATTGCATGCACTTTATATATAGCTATAATAAGTCCCCTTAGAATAGTAAAGGATGGGTGAAGCTATAGAATTTCCAATATTAAATTGACTGTAAGGTTGGTGCGGTGCCTGGGAAACTGACTGTCGTGAGTTCGATTCCCGCACGGAACGACTCTTTGTGTAACCCACAAATTGTTTTTCCGGGTCTGAGTGTGATGTGTATGTGAAATTGTACGTTGATAAACACGGGTGCATTTACCAACGACACAGGATAAAATACTAATGTGGGGCAGTTTGATGCCCTCTGAATGGATAATTAGGTGAGGTTACTCCAAATTCAGCTCTTAGTCTTAGATGGCTGGCAAGGGCCGCCCGGCCAGTACCAAGCCCCACATAAAGCGCTTCGCGAGCTACGAGTAAGTCCGACGTCCAGCTGGGGGTGCAAATCCGAATGCAATGATTTACTTCAGACCTGCAAAACCAAATCCAGCAAGAAACAAACTTACTAAAATTTTGTTTCGCCATGAGGTTAAGTTACCGGACACCCAATGGTCCCCCCCTCTTCCTAAATTCCAAATCCTCTTCTAGTGGTGCGGATGTCAATGAACTATCTACTCTATTACGGCCCTATTATATAAAAAAACAACCGATGCACACGCCACATAATACAATTTACTTACACCCAGCACTAGTCTTGGTAATCACTTTGTTTCTGTCTCAGATCTTTTTTATTAAAATTATATTCACAAAGACTGTCAAAGGCTTCAAAGGGTTCCGTATTATTTCACTGTCAGTCGCAATTTACAGCATAAGAAGAATTATGCTGAACAACTGCCAAATTTGCCCAAAAATCTAAAATTTAGGTAACGTAAAAACAAGGCCTGTTTTCGGAAAATTGATTGAAAAAATATTGCTATGCTTTCTGTTTTTTAGAGGAAAAACGGCTTTCTTGTTTGGCTCGTATAATAAGATGGTTTATAGTTTTGAAGTTTTGGAATACATATTCTAGGACAGTGGGTTTCGGGGTCTTATTAGAATGAGCTACCCAAGGCACACAAGAATTATGCAATCTCACATTCAGTGATATTGCAAAAATAAACAGTAAGTAATAGGTTTTTTAAGGAATAAGAATGAGATGTATCTTTTAAGATTGTTTACTCCGCACGAACTTTTGATAAGACTTGATTATGACTATGTTTTCAAAGTACCTAATAATTGAGCACCTATTGGCGATTTTATGTTTAAACTTCAAATTGCTTGACATCTAGCGCCATCAAAGAGCATGTCTTAGAATCAAACCGTAGAGATCGTTCACAGGAGACACAGCCCAACTTTGCCTAACAAAAACAATTTCTTCTACTTCAAATAAACCATTAATAGGTCTTCGATTGAATTAAGTAAATCGGCAACTAACATTCACTTTTCTCTCACTTTAAATAATTGTAACTGAAGCACCTTCCTTGAGTACTTTCAGGAACGAAAGAGGTTCTCGGATTAAAAATGGAAATAGAAGGAAATTGGAATTTATTATCTTGAAGAATTAAAGTCCTTTCTCAATTGAATCTTCAATTATTTAAGCAGGTTCTTTAGTGTAGGATTTTTGGTTTCTTAAATTATTTTTTAGTAGATTGACTTTTTGGTTTTTTGAATGTAGAGTTGAGCTATCTGTTCTTCGTCTAGGTAATAAGGTGTTTAATTTTTCCAAAACGTGATAACAATATACCTACCTACCTACCTTTATACGTATGACTGCTCTAAAAAGCTATGTGTTTGATTAGGTTTTAGAATTTTGATGCTTATGGCAGATGGTAATAAAGCTCAACCTATCTTACAAAAGCCTCGATCATATTTGGAAAAAAGGTTACAATAATGCCATGTCTTCATGGATATGATATTCAAATATTTTGCTCAAATAGTAGACGTATGAAAAGAGGCCTTTTCTCAGCAATGGGCACTTGTAGGCTGATGATATATGATATAATGAAAACTGCTCTAATGGCCCGTGCCACCCAGGGAAGAGATTGTGACCCAGGAAGGCCCCCGGCTTCATCTAGTTTTTTACATATAAATTGACGTGTAAAAGTGCCGTTTTATGGCCTATTTGCAAAAATAAATTCATTGTTTCATTGTTTCATTGAAGAAAAGCAATTATATGATGATTTTCTAAATAACAACCGTTTGCTCGTTCTCACCGAGTCACGTTGATCCTCAATCCGTATGCCAAGCGTAGCGATTAAGGCCCCTATTAGAAAACGCCTAGTGTGTATATAGGTATATATATATACAATATAAATAGATGAAATATACATGTAAGTCACTACAATGCTGAGTCTCGGTCTTTATCTATTATATAAAAGTATGTATATTGTATAGGTATGTATTATTGCTGAAATTATATATGTTGTATATATTATTAATATAAACATATTTAGTTTGTATTTATTTTGTAGTTTACATACTACATATTTTGAGTATCTATATTTGTAAAGTCTATCTATGTTATTTATTCCTTATAATAATTACACATGCCTATATTTTCGCCGATTTCCTATTTAACCCTAAGGATGACTGGGAGAGAATGCCATATGACATTAATGTCGGCCTTATGTACCATCACTTGTTCGTTATCTCGACACTGGCTAATGTATAAGACTTAATATGGTAACATGTTAATTTGATTAGTTATAGTTATAATTCTACAATATTTATTTTTTCTGCTTTTTTGTGTAAACGCTTAATTTTAAGAATGTTGGTTATCTCGTAATTGGCTAATGTGTAAGATCTACTACCTATTATCTAATACATTTAAGAACTTTGTGTACATAACCTGTGAGCCTACCTTTTTTCAATAAATAAATAAATAAATAAATCACTTGTTTTGTGTACATTAAAGTTTAAATAAATAAAATAAGTAGACACAATACAATACATACAGCTCTCTATAAAGGTACAAATCTATTTTTGATTAGACATACTCAATAAATTGAAAATAACGACTTACTATCGCGAATTGACTGAGAAAAACTCTACTAGTTTCAAAACCTGCTGACACAGTTCTTCCAGAGCTACAAGTAAAACTCTAAAAGAAATACTATTTCTCCGAGATTTTACGACAGGAATTGCGAGTCATCGAAAACTATTCAAAGGTTACCGGGACTTTACTTTAGC
Organism: Spodoptera exigua; assembly: GCA_902829305.4. Lineage (NCBI taxonomy): Eukaryota > Metazoa > Arthropoda > Insecta > Lepidoptera > Noctuidae > Spodoptera > Spodoptera exigua. Next base: position 11,363,450 of record LR824619.2, on the reverse strand, counting down.
TATAGTTTAGGTATGTTACAAGTATGTGTTCGTTTACTGTAGATATTCTGTATTTGTTATTGAACTAGGCTGTTTTTAACTAGTTAAATTCAATACTTTACAATTGCAATATCAAAAACAATCATTTTCTATGAATTCTGTATGAAAACAATGATAAAAAAACATAATACGATTCTGAAATGTCGTCATACGCCAAATAAAAACATATATTTAGGGAAAATATTGATAGCTACAAAAAAAACAAAAGAATATACTTAGTCAATTCAATGAATAAAATTATATTTTAATAATTCAGTACTTAACAATATTGAAAATTTAAATTTATTTTTAATTCCTATTTTAAATGTAAATACCTACCTACTAATGCTTTTCACATTGCGTATAATATACATACAATTAGGTAAATACTAATTAATTTATGATTTTTTATTGAGGATATGTATATAAAGATATTTTTAACCTTCTTTTTCCATCTAACATTCTAATAGATACCAGATCGATTTGTATCTATCTTCTATTTACAAGCCCTAAACTAAAAAAACTCAATCATGGCTTCCCATAGCCTAAACATTACATTATCTATTTATACGCTGAAATATAAACAAATCCATCTTAAATGCCTGTCTCGGCACGTTCATAACTAAGTGTCCGATAAACTTAAATGGTCCATTATCCATGTAAAATAAACTAATAAGCCCCAGCTTCATCGTAAACCGGTGTGAAACAATTACACTGTCTGTTTAGCCGTGTGAGTGAAATCCTCCCCCAATTGTTAAATCTCCAAAACCCTAAAACCCCAAAAGGCTGGCAACGCAGTCGTATCTGCTATAGTATTGTGGATGGGTGGCACGGATTGCTTACCATAATGTACTTATTATGGTAATTCTTCTACTCCTTTATCGGCCTATTACGTAAAAAAATCCGTCAGCCCGTAAGCCGACCTATCACATGAAAAAAAACAAAGAGAACGGATCACTGCAACCACAAAGAAAGTAAGTACAATCATCGCTAAAGCGTAGAAAATACATGCCCATTGCCAGCTTTTTGGGTTGCAAGGGATTTACAACAGGGGGGAAGGATAAAGGATTATCTGATACATAGTACCTAGTTGGATGAATGATCACCTCAAAATAAGGTCAATCAGCCATTGAAAAAAAATAGGGTAGGTATAATAACACAATTAGGCAAAACCGAAAGACCTATTACTATCTCTGCTAGCAGGGGTTGCGGGGTAAGCGCAATGAGGCACCGCGACCTCGGCCCAGAGCAGGAGGGGAACAGAGAACAGGAGGGTTTTTAGTCAGTAAGAGTCTGACACTCCCTCCCGCCCGGCCCTGGGCGGGAGAAGTCATATGATGATTTCTCCTCACACAAAAAAAAACTATCTCTGCTAGGAACGATTCTTTTTGAGGTGTTTCCCAGGTTGAACCGAGAAGAAGTTCCACTTTTACTAACTAAAATCCACCCTAGTCCTCCTGCTCCAAACTGAAGCCGCGATATATTATTGCGCTTGACTCGCAACCCAGGCTGAATATCAGCCCTGAATGACGATGGCACATAAAAAGATACTACTAATATTATAAAAGTGATTTTTTGAGAAAGTATGGATTTATGTTTGTTACTATTTCACGCAAAACCGGCTGCACCAAATTGATTGATGTTTAATATGTAATTAGACTATACTTTGGAATACCACATGGGCCTTTTATCTGCAAACCACGCACGCGCAGCCGCCGATGGTAGTATGTCATAGAATAATCTTGTCACAATAATTAAATAATACTTTTGTCACAACATGCGCACTGCGTGGTAATGTCACTAGATGGCGTGTTTTTATGTTACGTGCGATTTGTCTGTTGAAATAAAAATCGTGATGAAACTAATTAGACTAAAGCTATTACGATAGTAGTGTTGTTGCTAGACTCACATTCATAATTAAGTTATTATATTGATGAAGTAGCCACAAAGTTTTTAAAACTAAATTTTATATAACATGCAATGAAGCACCGCGACCTCGGCCCAGAGCAGGAGAAGGAACTAAAAACCCCCCTTTTTAGTCAGTAAGAGTCTGACACTCCCTCCCGCCTTACCCTGGGCGGGAAAAGCCATTAGATGATTTTCCCCTCACAAAAAAAGGATATAAATACTACAATCATAAACCTTCTTTTTTTGGAGTTCACGATTTTTCCCATTCAAAAAACAAATCTTCAAGTGTGAAGAGGACTTTGTTCATCGCTAAACCTACTTACAAGGTGCTAATAGTCATGATGGTCATAGAATACTAATCGACATTGCTTAGTTGTTGTAGGTATAATAACACAATTAGGCAAAACCGAAAGACCTATTACTATCTCTGCTAGCAGGGGTTGCGGGGTAAGCGCAATGAGGCACCGCGACCTCGGCCCAGAGCAGGAGGGGAACAGAGAACAGGAGGGTTTTTAGTCAGTAAGAGTCTGACACTCCCTCCCGCCCGGCCCTGGGCGGGAGAAGTCATATGATGATTTCTCCTCACACAAAAAAAAACTATCTCTGCTAGGAACGATTCTTTTTGAGGTGTTTCCCAGGTTGAACCGAGAAGAAGTTCCACTTTTACTAACTAAAATCCACCCTAGTCCTCCTGCTCCAAACTGAAGCCGCGATATATTATTGCGCTTGACTCGCAACCCAGGCTGAATATCAGCCCTGAATGACGATGGCACATAAAAAGATACTACTAATATTATAAAAGTGATTTTTTGAGAAAGTATGGATTTATGTTTGTTACTATTTCACGCAAAACCGGCTGCACCAAATTGATTGATGTTTAATATGTAATTAGACTATACTTTGGAATACCACATGGGCCTTTTATCTGCAAACCACGCACGCGCAGCCGCCGATGGTAGTATGTCATAGAATAATCTTGTCACAATAATTAAATAATACTTTTGTCACAACATGCGCACTGCGTGGTAATGTCACTAGATGGCGTGTTTTTATGTTACGTGCGATTTGTCTGTTGAAATAAAAATCGTGATGAAACTAATTAGACTAAAGCTATTACGATAGTAGTGTTGTTGCTAGACTCACATTCATAATTAAGTTATTATATTGATGAAGTAGCCACAAAGTTTTTAAAACTAAATTTTATATAACATGCAATGAAGCACCGCGACCTCGGCCCAGAGCAGGAGAAGGAACTAAAAACCCCCCTTTTTAGTCAGTAAGAGTCTGACACTCCCTCCCGCCTTACCCTGGGCGGGAAAAGCCATTAGATGATTTTCCCCTCACAAAAAAAGGATATAAATACTACAATCATAAACCTTCTTTTTTTGGAGTTCACGATTTTTCCCATTCAAAAAACAAATCTTCAAGTGTGAAGAGGACTTTGTTCATCGCTAAACCTACTTACAAGGTGCTAATAGTCATGATGGTCATAGAATACTAATCGACATTGCTTAGTTGTAACTATTTAATTCGAAGTATATAGCTACCTATATACGTACTTGCAACGTGGCAACGTACGCGAAAAAAGATCGGTATATTTAACTCTTAATTTCATTACTTCAAAAGTAGGGTAAATACACGCTATAACCTCCATCGTCGCTTCGTATTAAATGTCAAGACACTTAATAAATTAATGTATGTTAAGTAAAAGGCGTACACCATCTCTATACATGTTTACATGACCTTGTCAAAGCTTTACGTAAACACCCTCCGAAATGTTGGCTCACAATGGGCGACGTTGGCCCATTGTTGGCCACACTTCAATGCCCAATGTGTACTATAGATCTATATCTCAAGTTTGGTACACGTGGCATAGTTTGACAATAACAAACTATTTTTTTTCTTACTTTTTTCTAATACGCTTTCTTTTATATCACAAAATGGTTCGCTAATTGTTTTTCGGTCTTTTTAAATAAGTATTATAATAAATCGATTGTTTTGAGAAGCCATGAGTATTATTTATTTACATTAATTCTTGGTTGTTATTTTAATAAAGGAATACGACGATTTAATAGCTTTCAAACAAAAAAATGTCATTCTAATGACCTTGTTTCTATTTTCATAGACAAACCAATACTGTTCGCTTTGTTAAACGTTTTATGACACGTGTAAAAGATACTGTATCAAGGGCTTATAAATAAGCTAAGCTACAAACATACACAAGGATCTAACATAATCAACACATCAGAAAAAGCTTTCTGTATTCTAGATGAAATTATTATAATGAAATCAATTACGGATTGTCAGTAACCAAAAAATTTTAAGGTTATTTCATGCTACACAGAGGTCACAGGTATTCTTACTTACAAAAATCAATGTGGACGCCGACACAAGCACCAAAAAGCCATATATTACCGAAAAAATAAAAGAACAACGTTTGAATTTATAATTTAAAAAAAGGAACACTCGAAATGCATTTGTTTTTGGCAGGATTGAGAGGTACACTCGACATGATGACATGCGCGGGTTTGTTTCGCACCTGCGCAGTGGCGCTCGACTCTTCACAACAGACAGGGCAATTTATTTCTGTGAAATTTCCGTTTCACCCTTGTATCGGAAATTTTTAGGGCTTGTCGTGTCGGCCGCGCCATAGCGAATTCCTGGCAGGTAATCGTGACTATCACTTTTTCGGTATTGACGTGATTTGATTAATAGATGTTCTGTTAACACTGGGGTGTGTTCGGGGAAAGGTAAAATAGATAAAGTTCACTATGAAGTATATTTTCTTAGAATTTTGTACGAACTTCATTAGGTAACTTGATGATCTGATAGATACTTTATTAGCAGTTAATCTGGAAATTTTCCATGGAACTAAAGTTTTCTCCTTTAAAAATTGGTAAGGTAATTTTAATAAACTTAAAATTGTAGTTATTTTTATTAATATTCAGAGAACATCATCGTCGCCACATGATTATCCACAACTTGACAAAGGAAAAAAATGAATAATCCATCAGTCTGCCAGCTGCTCGGTACTCGTTCCAAAATTCTTCCCCGACGTAAGAGAGTTTGTTGCAGTTTTGATGTTAAGGCCTAGCTGAGTTCGAAATCGCAGCTTTAATTGATCAGGTTCATCGGAGAGTGCTGCATTGCTAATGGAAAGTTTTTAAACGAATAAATTGTATTTCTTTTACTTTCTTTCTATTAAAGATGACCAAAAGTCCATAACAAATGAATTCTGATCTACACCACCACATGTTCCCAACCAAAGAACAGAGCCTCGAAACCAAACTTGAATATCGAAATCCCAAATTAAAACGTTAATTAAAAAACAAAACCCCAAAACTGCGCACTCAACAAAGAACCAACAAACCAACATTACAGACTGTAGAAAACGTTAATTAATTAAATTCTCTTTTTAAACTATTTCTTATAAAGTTTTCGCTATCGAAGTTCGAAGCACAATCCGATACGGCACTACGGCCCGACAAGGCACTATGGCGTTCCATTGTGCAAGTTGGCGGCAGTTCCGCGACCAGCGGATATAACGACAAACTACCTTCCTCGAACAGATATTGCGAAATGAATTGCTTGTGTGAAACCTTTTGTCAAGTAAATTGTATTTCTTTTGTACGATGTTAAGGTCACTGAGCCAATAACTAGGACGATTAGAATACCTTTTGATTGTAACCATTAAGTTCTGGGAGGTAATTAATGATATTTTGGTGGTTATCTTCAATATCTAAGTGTGAGAGAGCCATGCTTCGGCACGAATGGGTCGGCTCAACCGGCGTGAAACCACCACAGCGTTGTGTTTCGCCGTGTGAGTGAGGTTACCGGAGGTCCAATCCTTCTCCACCCCCAATCCCTCCTCGATCCCTAAATCTCTAAATCCCTAATCCCTAAAAGGTCGGCAACGCACTCGTAACTCCTCCGTTGCGGTTATCCATGGGCAGCGCTGATTACTTACCATCAGATAATCCGTCTTGATCAGATAATCCGACTTTTTATTGAAATAAAATATTTCAATAAAAAGTATTTACATTAATTAGAATCTCTTTTTTCAATTTACAAATTTAAAATTAGGCTAGTTACTTTAATACTCATAAAAGTTATACAAGTACAACTACTACATTTACGTGACTACACAGGTAGTCTCCGATCAATGTTTACAAACAAACCATTTCAATATATTTTTTTACATAACACGAAAGGATTGTGCTGAGCTCAATCAATAACAAGATACCACAGATACCTTACTAAGCTTTTCACATCAACACAGGATTCACAAAGTATTTTCGCTATGGGAATAAACATATGGCATACAAGTACCTACTTATAGGAAAAAATATTTTTCTTCCCAACATCTATTCAAAAAGTTGAAAACTGTGATCCTTTCGAAACAAGTGTAAGTACTTACTAAAACGTTTTTCTAAGTCCTGGAATTTTCCATGGAATGGAATATTTTGGCATTCTTTAAGGGGAAGATAAATAAATTCGGCCGTGGTATCAGAGTAAACAGTAGCCTTATATGTTATTTCAGACTACTTTCTACGCTAAAAGTAAGTGTAAATCAGATTCGTCCAGAAAGTATTACGTGAAAGAGTAACAAATATAGTCCATCCAGACTTATTTAGTCCTATCAATATTCTACTATAATACTAATATTATACATTTGAAATGTTGTAATAAAGTAATGGATGTATGTTTACTATTCTTTCAAGCAATAACAGCTGGACGGAATTGTTTGAAATTTGGTTTGTAGACAGGTGTCCATGGGCAAATTTTTTACCAACACTTTGACGCTAGCGAAACCGCGAGCAGTAGCTAGTATTAATAAACGCGAAATGTTGTTTGGAAAGGCGTCTGTAGCACTCTAATCTGAATAAAATTTGCCACAGATACCTAGATTATCGTCTGGCATTATACATAGGCTACTTTCTACCCTGCAACTGCCGATAAAGCCATTACATGACGAAACTATTTCTCCATAAACACTCCAGACATAGCAAGAAAGACAACTAAGAAAGTATATTTTGGTATGTTATCCAATTTCAATTCAATATATTTACTTGAATTATCTTCATACTTAAGTTAACCATACAGACATATGTTATAACTACGTTTACTTACACAAGCAAACACACAATATTCTAATCCCATTTAATTATACCACGAAAACCGCTCCTACCAGTAAATCGATGTCAATATGACATCGCTACTCGGATCATGATGTAAGTAAACATTTTGATCTTAAGCATCGTAATCCCAAAGCGACTCAGCAGGATGTGGTCTCACGCAGCGTTTATCAATCAAATACATTGCACAGAATTATGGGCTTTCACGACGAAATATAGGGGTTTAGATGGAGCTTGATTTTCTGAGATAATATAAAGTACATGTCGTTCGCACATTATTTCATAAAATTATTTGATGTTTCATAGATATGGCATGAAAGTCGTAATACGAAGGAAGCCGAGAATAAATAGGTTTATGTTCCTAACATTTATTTTCTGAGAATTGTACTTGGAAAGCCGAAATTCACAGAAAATACTTCTTACAAAAAATTTTTGTGACGGCCAGTGTTACTGATGTATAAACATTTATAATATCGAGGAAATGCCATAGACTATCTTACCAGTCAGCCTTAGGTGATGTAGAGAGAGTATGGTAGGTCATAAGAAGCAAACTTAGAACTATAATCTAAGATTACAAAATCTATTATCAAATTGTTATCATCTCAACCAAACCAAAATATAATGGCGTAGACTGTACTTTTTTTTAACTTATAAGAGACTTCGCATGGGTGCAAATCTGATACTTCAATTCTCTACTATTTAATGGATGTTATCATACATACAAACCTTTCTCTTAAATTATTTAATCGGTTAAAAACCTCATCAGAATCCGTAGAGTAGTTTAAAAGATTTTAGCATACATAAGAACATAGTGACAGAGAAAGCGACTTTGTTTTACCTATACTATGTAGTGATCATTCATAATGCACTCCACTTTCCAAAGACGACTTCATTTCAATAGACACAGATACTGAGATACTTCTGGATGTACTTCGTAGAACAATAGCTGTCTCACTTTCTCAGCACCTTTTATACCATCAGGCTGTCAGCGTACCGTGAAATAGTTCCAGCGAGGATCCATTAAGGCGTCATTGTTTCCACATCCATTGCTGTCCTGGAAAATTCACAAATGGAAATTCGTTTTTCAACGACGATATTTGCTGCAGAAATTGAAACGGCTCTTGAAATTTAAGGAGAATACCACATCTTGCCCAATCATTCGTATTAAGCAAATTTGTATTATAGCGGTAAAAAACATTCCACAATTATGATTTCGTATCGTTTATATGTATATTAAAAAATACTGTAGGGTTGAAAAGGCTTTTAACGTTATATATAAATTTTTTCATGCACATCATCATCATCATCATCATCAGCCTGTTGTCGTCCACTGCTGGACATAGGCCTCCCCAATTCCACGCCACTGAGCAAAATGTTCAGCTCTTCTCATCCTTCGTGCGCATAAGTATGTCAATCTGACAAATATTTGCATAAATCTATTACCTCAAAATCTCTAATTCTATCTACTAATATTCAAGTTTTAAAAAATATACAATTTCTGTCCTTTGCCATTAATATCATAAAAACGCAGCTCTGGTCTACGTCTCATACTTGCATTCCCCTTTATTGATTTATTTGATTTACAGTAAACAATTGGTATTTTTTATATGCGATAGGATGGCAAACGAGTATGCGGATTACCTGATGGTAAGCAATCAGCGCCGCCCATGGACACCCGCAACAAGAGAGGAGCTACGAGTGAGAGCGTAGCTGATCTTTAAGGAATTAGGTATTTGGAGATTTAGGTATTGAGGATGGATTGGGGGAGGGGAAGGATTATGCCTCAGGAAGGTAAGCTCATTCACACAGCGAAAGACAACACTGTGGTTGTTTAACGCCGGTTTTCTGTGAGAGTGTGATATTACTCTGGTCGCCGGTCTGGAGCCGACCCATTCGTGCCGAAGCATGGCTCTTCCACACTTAAAGGTTCCCATAAGCTGTTCTTTGGAATTGTTGAAAACGATTTACGAGAACGCAATTTGCTTTCTACTAGTTAAGTTATTACCGTATAGAATTAATCAAGCAAATGTAACGTAAAAATGAAGCTACCAATTTAAGAGGACATAGAAATGTGAATAGAATTAATATCCCATTTACATAGAATGACATAATATAATCCGAGATCAGTTAATAAGGAACGCAATCTCTCCTCTAGCTTATACTGAATCACTATAACTGATCCACTAGCAGGCTTATCTAACCACAATTTTCCTCATAAAATGAAGCCAAAGGCAAAGATATCTTCAAATAAAAGGAAAAGATCACAAAGTAAGCTTTGAAACTCTTCAAAAAAGATCCAAAAATTCACATTAGAAAAAATGGCCGCGGTCCCATTTAAAAGTTAATGAGAAAAATCTGCATACCAAGATCGGAATTTGCATGGCTTATGTGGAATTTTCTTTATTGTACTCGCGCTCCAAGCTAGTTATGGAACGTGCTGGCTGAATTAGGCACTTAAGACAGTGAAAAAAAAACGTTCCATTTTTAGAATGTTCTAAGTTTAAAAATGGCGCGAAATCATAAGAGAATTTATTATAATAATTCTTAAACGTCAGCAATGTCTAAAACAACCAATAAACATTTAATATTGAAAAAAAAAATATAAAACTAACATTTTATAAATTTGAAACTACGCTGAAAATAAAATAAAAAGCCCCTTTGAAATGTTAAAACCTTACCTTTTTATTCTTTACTCTACTTTCAAAATAGACCTTCTATCAAATTAATCATGATAAGATTTAGATACCTTTAAAACTTTAAACCTACAATTAAAATGTCCTAAAATAAAAAGGTTATTTTTGGGTTCATAAGGATCTACTTAGCCTGTACTACCTAATTGAAATAATAAATCATATGTCTAAAAGCACGTCCCTCTTATTATTATGTCAGTCCCTTCAACCCTCGTCTCACACACATCTATCTGATAAGTCAGACGCGCTTGACATTGTAATTATACTGCACGGAAGCCATCTTGGATAACCTAAGTAATAATATGTAGATAGGTATGGCAACAATTTTAAACTATAACGTCAAATTTGACATTTTATTGTGATTGTTGCCATATGAAATATCATTTTTTGCGATTTACTTATTTCGTTGTGTAATTTTTATTAATATGAATAACAATTAAAATAAATCATATTTCTTATTAACCTTTCATCTTTATAGAATAAGAAACAATCGTATAAAATTCAACTGAACACGGAAAACAGAAACAATTCCACGATCCCAATGACATAGATTTATGACGATGACACCGTGAAATTAAATGATTGATTGTCGGATTTAATGTTCTTGCATTAGGATTAGCTCGGTTGTTCTCTCATTAGGGATATTTCTCGTTATTCCTAGTACGAAGGTCCTAATGCCTTTTTTACTCAGTTCATAGTCTAAATTGGGGGCAAATAACAAGGGTGTACAAAATTTAGGCATAATATGTATAAAATATTTAGAAACTGTTAAATTGATCATATCCAGATTAGTTTTTTTTTCTTCTTAGTTGGCCATGCATTTTACTTGACCACATTCTTGTTTCTAAATGAACCGTAAAATATTCTGTTAAAAAGAAAATCATATATATATTTTTATTTATCTTCACAATACAGATGTTTTATTGTAAAGATAAATAAACCTTTAGTAGGTATTAATACAATTTGTACAATGAAAATAACTTTTGGTGAAATTAACTTAATGACACCTGCCTAATTATTAATTGATTGGAATGCATTCATAATAAATAAATGTTATTTCAAAAACTTGTATACATCAAGGTTTATTCCTATGTCCTGGGGGCACTTACAAATGAAGTAGTTATATCCTCTTTGGCACTTACCAACACATATACAAAATAAACATAGGTACATAACACACAAAAACCGAATAAAAATTTGTGGTAGAACCACACTAAATATTCTAGCTAACGAAATCAACCAGTTCTTTTGATGAAACTACACTGGCTGAATAGACAAATTGCAACAAAAAAAAACACATTCGAAAAATACGGTTATCAATGTGCACAGACGTAACTAAAAAAAATAAAATCTCTTACGTTTCAATTCACTCGCTACGATTTTGGGTGCCTTTGATACGCGCGGGAAAAACAAAAATATTGGTAGCGTAGGTTGGAACGACATTGGTTGGAGGGAAAAACATTTTGATTGCAATTTATCGCGATACGTGATGCGTTTACAGATCACGTATCACGGAATCAGTTTGATAATATTATTATTTCACGGAAAAAGGTTTTATTCCAAGTTCTTTAGTCACGACTTTGTGTAGATGCTTTGGCTTGACTTGTGTTATTTAGTTTTTGTAATATGATTTAAAGACTTGGATCTTGGATACTTGAGTTTAATTGCACAGTACACAGTCGGGCAGCTCACTGCACCAGAGTTACATTGTCAATGGCCAACACTCTCTCGGCCACCTCCTTTATAGTGATATGATGACATTGACAGTTATGGTGCGACCATGATTAGTATTACTAATTACAGATAATACAACAGTTTTGACATAAAGAAGGTAGATGACGGGTACTTTTTAAAAGTTGAGAAACGTACGAAATAATATGTCTTGAAGAAAAAGTTTTGATATTTCTTTTTCCTAACCTCATTGCGGTTAGTCCTTTAAATGTCCTTCTTTAGAAGAGTCGAAAGGTCAGAATGTCACACACTTAAACCATCCTGTTATCCTTTCCTATATACGTAGCCGTTGGAACCAGGATCGTTCAACTTTTACAGCTTACAATCTCCTTATCTATGGAAATCTTTGTAAACAACCTCTCAGACAAACTTGTTGCACACAAGTTAAAAGATTAGAACTTTTTGAACCAAGTCACTAGTTCCTACAGAGATCTTCGTTTACATTCGTATACTTAAAAGTTTACACTTAAGTATAGGTAAAAACTTGTTTCTGGATCGACGTCAACCTGAAAACTGTCTTAAAAACAAAAACAAAACTGTCCATGTTCGGAATTAATTATAAGGATTGATGACCACGCTTATCTTGATTTCCGATTATTATAAATTATGTAAGCATATTCTATACAAACTAATATTATAAATGCGCAAGTAACTCTATCTGTCTGTCTTTTCTTCACGCCTAAACTACTGTACCGATTTCTGTGAAATTTGGTACAGACATAGTTTGGAGCTAAAAAGAGCTGGAGGAAAAAGGACATAGGATAGTTTTTATACCAAAATCTGCAGGAAGTCACTATTCCACGTGAACGGAGTCGCAGGCACAAGCTAGTTAGATATTAAGTTAAATCTAATCTGGTTTCCTAATGAGTACTCCTTCAGGATTACGCTTTAATGTTCTTAATATATAGTTATGTAGTTATAAAATATGATTCCCTGAAAATCCTTTTTGGTTCATCATGGATTATAATAATATTATCCATGGTTTTGTTTTTCTTTAGTTTCAATTTGTATGTGGCTTTTTTCTCTATCTAATCTTAGATTTGTGCTCCAAAACGACAACTTAGTTAGGTACTTAGATCTGTGTAATGCTAGCTAGTGTTGAAAATTAACGCCATGGAGTCGAATTTTTGTTGGCTGGGCTGTAGCATTAGGCCGAGCGTCATTTTGCGCTATAGTGTAATTTTGTTTTTTAAATATTTTATTTGCATTTGGCCAGTATAACCAACCAACCAACATAAACTGATCGATTTTCTTTCTTTCTGTTATTTATCAATGCTATCTTGATAAACTTTGAGACTATCTCGGTCACTATGTACCAAATTATTTTGAATATAGAACGTAATTTATATCACATACGTATATTGTGTACTTATATAAAGGAGGTGGAACAGACCCTTAAAAATTGGATTTTAAAAAAGTCACATTGTTATCAGTCCCTGTGTCGATACGACATTTGAAGACATGGTCGTGTCAGGTTCAAAAGTAGCAAAAACAGAATGTTACACCTAGGGTACTCCGTCTAAAAAACTAAGCTAGTTTTTTTTATGTAATAGGTCGACAAACGAGCAGACGGATTACCTGATGGTAAGCAATCAGCGCCGCCCATGGACACTCGCAACGGAGGAGTTGCGAATGCGTTGCCGACCTTTTAGGGATTATGGATTTGGAGATTTAGGGATTGAGGAGGGATTGGGGGAGGGAAAGGATTGGGCCTCCGGTAACCTCACTCACACAGCGAAACACAACGCTGTAGTTATTTCACGCCGCTTGTCTGTGAGGCCGTGATATCACTCCGGTCGAGCCGACCCATTCGTGCCGTCGCATGGCTCTCCCACACTTTAGTTAGTTAAACATAATATGGCGTAATTGTGTTGAAGTTTAATAATAATAATAATCCGCAAGGCAGCTTGTGGCGAGCTGTTGGGCAGTGGCGACCCCACGGACCTGACTCCCGGGAGGTGTCTTGTTCTTCTCTCTCCGGTTAGTCCTCGTGACAAGCTGGAGTGAACACTGATGAAGAACAAGCCCTCCTACCTCATTCTTGCCTTAATTGGCTGGCTTGAGTGGAGATTCGCAAGAGTAGGAGTTGAAGGAGACTCGGGGGAAGGATGTATCTCAGTAAGATGCTGGTAGGGGTCTTGACCGTACTTCCGGGATTGCTCTGATAGCCGTGGGATGCCTCTCCTTCCCCAAGCAGCTCAACGTATGTTGCCCCCGTGTCGCTACATGCTAGCGGCCGTTTCCGGGGGCCCATTAATTGAGTTTGCCAGTCACCCCCTGCCTGTTTATCCGTATGTATCAATATTGGTCAGGGGCAGGGGCCATAGTATTTCCATAGTTTTCATCCACTAGTCCATAGCAACCCATACCCATAACCCTATCAATTGTTACCACATTTTACAATAGTCCTGCATCAACCGGGGATTGTCCTTGGGTGCACTTTTATAGTGCATACAGGGATAATTGCCGGCTGATGTCCCATCACATTTAGATTAAAATTGTTCAACGGGCCTCTGCGAGTTGGCTTCGGCTCCTCGTATGCCTTCCAAAGGTCCGGGACCCTGTGGTCCCGTGAAAGGAAAGAACAAACATAATAATAATCTTAGGTACAATAATATTATGTATATGTACCGAAACTAATAATGATTATAAATCTTAAATACCCTTACAAAAACATAGCAACAATAACACCAAGTTTGTGTATTAGTGAATTATTCAAAATAGTTCTTAGTAACTTGGTTAATGGTTCCAGGCCTGTTTACATAATTATCTCGTGCTTAGTATTCTTAGAGATACACAAGCTTAGAGTACTTAGATTAAGAGCTTTTTCTTCAGCCATGATGTTTGTATGAAGTTTTAATTAGAATTGTAGATCTAAAGAGTGTACAGATGCGATGAAACCAAGTTTTTTTTTTAAATAGGATTTTAAATAACATTTTTTTTATATAGTAGGTCGGCAAACGAGCCCACGAATTATCTGATGGTAAGCAATCAGCGCCGCCCATGGACACCGACAACAGAGGAGTTACAAATGCGTTGCCGACCTTTTGGGGATTAGGGATTAAGAAATTTAGAGATTTGGAGATTTGGGGACTAGGGATTTGGAGATTTGGGGATTTGAGAGGGAATGGGTGAGGGGAAGGTTAAGGCCTCCGGTAACCTAAACAACGCTGTGGTTGTTTCACGCCGGTTTTCTATGGGCTGTGGTATCACTCCGGTCGAACTGACCCATTTGTGCCAAAGCATGACTCTCCCACACTGACATTGTGTTTCGTTGTGTGAACGAGGTTACCAGAGACCCAATCCTTCCTCCCCTTTTACCCTTAATCGTGTATCCTCAAATCTCCTGTCCTCAAATCCTTAACAACCCACAAGAAGCTCGCAACGCATATGTAGTAACTTCGTTGGAGTTAAGATTGTGCATGGGTGGCGCCGAGTGCTTAAAATCAGGTATCCTATAAAACAGTCCATGTTTAGTACACGAACTGTACACGTTATACAGAAACAATGAAACAATAAATTTATTTTTGAAAATAGGTCATAAAACGGCACTTTTACACCTTACCTACTCCGAGAAGAAATGCCGAAACAAACTCAGACAATTTCGTACAGCCTTAACCAGAACTAAAAAAACCATATTGACTTTCACGGGTATCTCTCACTATGTCTAATCGGTAATCATTTTATGGCAGCCAAAAACCTGGTATTCAAGTATTTAGATCCTTGTCCGGTCTGTGAGCAAGGGTAGCTCGCCGCCCGACCAGAGCCAGAGATTCGAGCGTAAGGCCCGCGCGGAACGCTGCGCTCATAGATCCATCACCACCACAGACGAGGCCCAACATGGCCGATATTCAGCTGGGCTGGTTCTTTGGACTAGAGCCGAAGAAGGACGGAGCGGGGTGGTTTTTTGTTAGTAAGAGTTCAGACTCTCTCACACCCTACCCTGGACCTTCTCCTTCAAAAGAAGTAACCACTTCTTCGTTAACATTCTTCATATCAGCTAACATAATTCAAAGATGTCAACAAAACATATAATTTAAACGACAAATGGTTAATTTTATTACCTACCACCCGAATACTTTCTGCAGATATAAACCAATGTTTGCAGACCATAATTCACCGGAATGTTGACAAATAGCCGGTCATTTCCTTTAATAAACTTATTATTTGTGAGTAAACAAGGATATTGGACTTAAATGCATTTGTTGTTTGTTCTTTCTGTCGTTCTTATAATATATGGGGAGTTATTTGCAGAAAGTGTACAACTTACGACATCGAGAATTACTTAATTTTTTTGAATTGCATTGCCTTACATTCTCTTCCTGTTTGTAAACATTTAAGGCGTTATTTTCACAAAAGATCACGTCCAAGAAAACATTTTATATGCCATACCAATAATTGATCGTTGTAGCAATCGAAGACTGACGGATTGCTTTAGGGTTAGCAATCGACGCCGCCCATGGACACTTCAATTACCAGAAGTTACGAATGCTTTGCCGGTCTTTTGTGGATTAGGGTTTCGGATATTTAGGGATTGGGGAGGGTAAGAAGAATTAGACATCCGATAACTTCACAGTTGTTTCACGTCGGGTGCCTATGAGGCCACTTCCGTAGGACCGACCCATTCGTGCCAAAGCGTGGCTCTCCATCACTGAAAAGATTTTGATCATGTCCCGTACTTAAATGAATGCAACAAGAAAGGTACTTGAACAAAATCTCTCGAAGTAAATG
The DNA here is from genome assembly GCA_902829305.4 of Spodoptera exigua. Lineage (NCBI taxonomy): Eukaryota > Metazoa > Arthropoda > Insecta > Lepidoptera > Noctuidae > Spodoptera > Spodoptera exigua. Next base: position 11,347,237 of record LR824619.2, on the reverse strand, counting down.
GACACAAACGAAACCCGAGGAAACAGTTCGTACTAAAATAAATAAATTGAAACTATATATTCTCAGACCAATACCCCGCAAAGAGATACAAGCCGTCGATAAATTTTGAACATTTTAACTGCATAGATATTTTATCTTGGTTCTCGAACAGAGAAACTATTCATTCGATACTTTAATTTACGACTCCTTTAAGTGCACGCAACTTTAGATGTAGAGGAAGCTCTCGAAGAAATTACTTTTTGTAGTCAAAGGAGTTTTTAGCTTTATTCAAGCTAGACTAAGATAGATAAAGTAAAGTTTTAGACTAACAATGACAAAATGTTTCTATTCTTTTTCTCTTGAGAATGTAAAGAATAATAATTATTGAGTGATCGTAAGTGCGACTGGCGAGGAAGGATCGGGTTTTAGTTTGGCACTAAAAAGAAGTGATGAATACGATGATTAAAAAAAGGCAGTCATAGAATGGAGTTTGATATTGTAAAGAGTTGTGTGTTGTTGTTGTGAGTTAAAAAATTAAATTTTATATCCTTTAGTATCCTATAAATACAATAAGCATGAAGGTTTATATACTACTGAACGGATCTGAATGAATCTGAATTTGCCACAGAAATTGATTATAGTTTCGAACAACACAAAGGCTTTTTACCCTGGTACTGCGATCGAAGCCAGTGACTAAAGCACGCATATAAAACAGCTATAAAACAAACCGTGGTCAGCTATACAAATGCGTCTAGGAACGTGTTTAAAATATTTGCATTGCACGAGTCCCACGTTGGGCGCCACTATAAAGTAAGATTGACTGATTTATTATTTCCTGACCCTGTCCTCGTAAATTAACGCCACCAACAATTGTCGCTATTTACAAACAAACGTTTGTAGTTTAGCATATAAACTATGCAGTATCTATGTATAAATCTATGTAGTACGTTAGTGTAGATAGTTTTATTTTTGTGAGGGGAAAATCATCAAATGACTTCTCCCGCTTAGGGCCGGGCGGGAGGGAGTGTCAGACGCTTACTGACTAAAAAACCCCCTGTTCCTTCTCCTGCTCTGGGCCGAGGTTGCGGTGCCTCATTGCGCTTACCCCGCAACCAACGCTGAACATCAGCCCTTTAGGTTCCCGTCTGTGGTGGTCTATTGGCTCTTTGAGGCGCGCGCGGAACGCTTCGCGCCGGGCCTGGTTCTGGTCGGGCGGCGAGCTGCCCTTACTCGCCGACCGCAGACCTAGTGTAGAAAGTGATGTATGGATATTGTAATGCTTAAGATGCCTAGAGCTCCCCAAAAAGGATAGGCAGCAATTTAAAGGAATTAAGTATTCCAATCTTCAAATTCAATGTATTCGGATTAAAACTAAGATTGAAGCCAGTAAATCAATGGTTAGACCAATGAAATCTTATTATATCTAAGAGCCAAATAAGAAACCCAGAAGACCCATAAGGAAATAACATCATCTGCAAATAAGCAATCAGAGATGCGTATTGGTTTGGCAATCGGTCGAGAATGTGCCCAATCTTGAATTTGGAATAGCGGGAAAAATCATGAGATTTAGGCTTCCAGTAAAGATCAATGCAAGCGTTATTTCACTCTCGTGTTCTGCAAGGCCGAGGTATTAACCCGGTCGAACCTACCCATTTTGTATCGAAGTATAGTTCTCAAGCATTTAAATAATAAAATAATAAATTTTCAATCGATAAAAATGCGTTCCTATTAAGTTTCAAGATAAGGTTCATTTATATTATTTGGGTTCGTCATGCGGTTTCAGTTTTTTTAAGTAATTTAAAAACGGTATGTACCATATTTAAAAGTAGCGTCGAAGACAACGTGACGTCACCCCGTACGCACGCTACTCATGAATAAAAGTCCTGTGGTGACTCGAAAATAGTAGAGCTTTTCTCATTTAATTCAGATAAGTTGTAAGAAAAGTTAGAAATACCGTATGTACCACATTACTAACAAATTATGAGAATTAAGTACCTACAAATAACTAGAAATTCAACGTTTTTTATTCGCAAATACTAAATCTTTAGAGAAATCAATCTAGAGATTATTTAGGTAGGTACTATGGACAGGATATTGACTTCAGATTATTCGCTCTCTAGAGAAATGCCCGGTATTCGGGCACGACCTTCATTTTATAATCCTATATCACGGTATTCTTAAAGAATTTCAATCTTTAATATTCATTATAGAAATTCAAAACGATTTCTTCATAGAATTTTCAACTTTATTTTATTTATGTAACAAAACCTAAATTCAAATGTTAAAAAAAAACTAAATTCTAATTTCAACCAAATCTTTATCTTCTTTTGATTTAGGTTATTTTTGAACGTGACTTTATATGCATAAAGTTTAATATCGCATATACATATTATTCGATAGCAAAAATACTTGGCTTGCTTCCGACAATCTGGACAGTGTAAATTGACCGTTAATGGAATGTTACCTTAAGGTTAAAAATACATTGTGAGTCAGTAACTTAGCGTGCAACACTGGGGCGTAAGATAAGGCCTAATATATGTATTATTTTGTATATGTTAGGTACCTTACTTACAAAAGCATACTCGCTTTTCTTAACAATATAGTAGGTATAAAGGCCTATAATCTTAGGCGTTCAGACAGCACGATTCATTGGGATTTAGAGCGGTCGGACACTTTCGTTCATCCGATTTAGGGAGACTAGCAGCCTAACCGAAGATACCACCCAATACATCGGAACTTAGTGACTTGGGGTGCGATGAATCGTGGCCTCTGGTCGGTGCTTGATAACTGTCGCTCCAGCTGTGTCCAGACTTGTTTTTGTCATCAGCAATAAGGCTTTGCTGTCAGAGACAGAAAATTTGAGCGTAAAGATTTCCTTTTGAAAGAGCGTGATTTCTTAACACCCCCTTTTGAAAAATTATGGTTAGTTGAGAAAGAGCCGTTGCTGCTCGTAGAAGGCGTCGAGGATGCAACTGTCTGGAAACTCTGATATTTGACCTGTATTATACATAATTATGACGTTAATGATGATGATGATGTCATTTTTTTTTCGTTGAGAACGTTGCCCCACACTCGGATTATTTTCTGTATTGTAGGTGCGTTTACGAGTACATTTACAAATACACAGATTTACATACACATAGTCCTAGACACGAAACAACTATTTGTGGATCACTATGTATACGTGCGGGAAACGAATACTCGAGAAGTTGCGTGCCAGCTAGTTGCCCAGCCACCGACCGTGCCAACCGCGCAGTCGAAAAGTACTAGGTATATTTATTATGATATTCGGACTTCGTGTCACTTAACCTCTCAGACTCTTACTTCATAGCAGTAGGTAATTCGCTTCTAAATTAATATAAATAAGCTTTGGCAACACATGAAAATACTCGTTAAACTTTAATTAGAGTTACGAAGCTCTAAAATGAATTTTATGTCACCGCCAAGATTGATAATATTAGCTTTTGTTGATTGAACTAAATATTATGTATTTAGCTAACCTAAAGGTCATTATTTAAGCAATCAGTTTTAAAAACGAAATAACAAACGTTCAGGTTTTGACTATAAATAATTCCATAGAATAATAAACATATCTTAATGAACTGATGACGAATGCATGCGCACTTTAAGTATAGAAAGCATATACAATTTCATTTCAGAATATTTCAAACGAAAACCGCTGATGATGATAGTTCCAAAATTTTAAGGTGCACTGAAAATTAACAGAGAATCTCCATGAAACAGAATGATTTAAAAAAATGAAATAAAAATATTATATTCTTAAAAAAGGTTAAGTACTTTTTTTCTAAAGAAAAAAAAATTTTATAATCCAGAAACAAAATATGTAATATGAAAATCGCTAACCCAGAACTGGCAGAGGTAGAAAATCTGAATGAAAAAACTGATCAGCAGAATAGGAACAAGAAGGTAGGCATTAAATATTATTTATTAAAGAAGCACGTTGTTCGTTGTTCGTTGTTTCCGAGAGAAATAATCGAGAGCAGCTTTTGTGCCATGATTACTCGCTGTTGAAACAATAAGAACTTTTATTCTGCACTTTTTTGAAATTTGAATATGTTAACAATACAAAGTCGAAGATCTCACTGATTATATTTTAGACAGATTAATCTTTGGGTTTATTTTTAGATTACTAGAAGAAGACTTTGGAAAGTCTATTCAGTTCATTTTAATGGGATAAGACGGAAATCAGGGATAGGATTGGGATTGGGCCTCTGATCACCCTTGTCGTTGTTTCGCGCCGGTAATCTGTGAGGCCGTGGTATCACTCCAAAATAACGATGAAGGTGAATTACTAATGAATTGTATTTTTACTCCACAAGTCAAATACTGACCTCTGTCACTTGCACTATTAAATGATATTATCTATACAATCTATACTTTTATACTAATATTATAAATGTGAAAGTACTCTGTCTGTCTGTCTGTCTTTCCTTCACGCCTTAACTATTGAACCTATTTCTATGAAATTTGGTACAGACATAGTTTGGAACTCGAGAAAGGACGTAGGATATTTATACCAAAATACCTTTTACACCAAAATAAAATATAGTTTTTATACCAAAAATCTGCAGGAAGCCCTTCGAGGAAGCCTCTACTCTACGCGAACAGAATCGCGAGCAAAAGCCAGTGTCCAACTAAAAATAAGCGCTATGCTACATGCTACACAAATGCAATTTACCCATGCACCTTTAAACAGTATGTAAAGCGACCTTTAGACGTTTCTGAATCAAATGACAATTTTATAAAACGTAAGGTATTAAAAACCGGACACCCTTTTCTTTGTTCTAAGTTTGTATAGATAGATACTTCATATAGGTAGAGCCTAACCCTTTTGCATGTTTAATGTGACATCCAGTTTTCACCAGTTATGCCTCCACACAGAACAATTCGTTGTGTAATATAGAGAGTAATGTTGGAGTCTGTGTGTAATGCATACATATGTATACGAATTTATTTAAATTAAAGCTAAAAAGGTCATCTTAAGCTGTACAATTATGATATATATAGGGTGTCCAATAAAGAATGGATAACCTTGAAATGCCTTTTAGTATATCCTTTGGCCATTCAGAAAAAACAACGAAAAGGAAAGTATCATAGGTAGTACCTAAATTATTATGTCTTGAAGTAAAATAACTGGGGCTAGAGGTAATACAAAATGATCCTTTAACATTTACGTTCATTACATTACTGCATAACCAAGATGATTAAACATTGCTTTAAAAATAAATTTTGCACGATTTGTCTAATAAATTAATTAGCAAGTTTTTTATAAAAAAAAAATTCGTATATTTTTTTTGTATATTTTTTGAATGGCCGTAAGATATACTTAATGGTATTGCAAGGTTATCCATTCTTTACCGGACATCCTGTATATCGCACAGAGAAGGACTGAGCATTAATGGAATTTATTAGTCCAAGATTTTGTTTAACGCTGCCCTACCCTAGGTTTATTTTGGGAAATGTGTGTTTCTAACATATACATCACACCAAGACCCGGAACAATTTGTGGATTACAAAAAGAGTTGCTCCATGCGGGAATCGGATCTGCAACACGTTGCGCTTCAACCAGTTGCCAGCCACCTTGCCAAACAAGCCAAAGTTTCCTATTAAGTAGTAAAGATCGTACTTTTCCTTCATCACATTTCAGTAATATCTATCTCTTCGACAGTTATGGAAAAAGTCATTTTAGGACTTGCCCCATCAGAAGCAACTTCGTCTGCTCTGACGTAACTTTTTTGCAACAACGATAATACGTAAGACTTTACCATCATAAAAGCAAATATCAGCACATGCCAACAATGCCAGATTAGTGACATTTAGTCAGAAGATAGCAAGTTACGACATTGGGCTAACAAACGTTAACAAGTCTGAAGTCACACCGCCGCGCCGGTCATAAATACTTATTGACTTGCTCTTCACTAACAATTTCCAATATCCTGTCTGGAAAATCTGGCTAGGATTCCATTACGTATAGCGATGGAGTTTCAAATGAGTCCAAGTCCTTGCCTTTTCCTTACTGCTGCCACAAATTTTTAAATGGCATATGTCTGACTTTTAACCATTTACCTAAAGTTTCTATTCGTTCCATTCCTTAATGCTGTCACAATTTTTTAAATGACAGACATAAGACTGCCCGTGTAGCCTATAAAGCCTATTCAAACTTCTTTTAAATCATCTAAGTACAACAGTCAAAGTTTATTTTTTTGAGAGAAACGATTAAGTCACTTAGTGTATGGGTCAGAATGTTGGGCTCTGAAAAAGACGGATGAAAAGCGATTGCATGTAGCAGAGATGAGAATGCTGATGGATGTGTGGTGTGACGAGAATGGATAAAGTGAGAAATGAGTATATTAGAGGAAGTTTGAAAGTGGCGCCAGTGACTGTAAAGTTGAAAGGGAACCGTTTGTCTTGGTATGGCCATGTGAAAAGGAGGGATGAAAAGCATGTAACAAAAAGAGTCATTAGTATAAATGTGGATGGATGGAGAGGGAGGGGGAGACCAAAGAAAATATGGATGGATTGTGTGAGAAGTGATATGGAAGACAGAGGAGTTAGCGATAGCGTGACGAGTGACAGGACAGAATGGAAGAAAAAAACATATTGCGCCGACCCCAAATAAAACGGGACAAGGGCAGGAAGATGATGATGATTAAGTCACTTAGTGTTAGTCACATTTCTGACGTACTAACGTTTCTGTTGGGGGTAAAATAAGCTTTTAATAAATCAAAAAACCCATATTTCATAAAACATTTAAACAACCAAGTTTACAATTTAATTTCGTTGTACATATGACACGTAATAGAGTAATAACTGACTTACAGAGATTGCAATAAATGTCTTGGAGTCGGCGACACTTGCACAACTTTCTGTATCAACAAACTGACTTGAGAACTAAGCTGACTGCTAAACGATCTATATACCCAACTAAATATAAAACTAAATAATAAATATCACGAAGAATTTAACGTAAAAATACTTTAGATAATGACTATAAAAGTGCGACAAAAAAGTTAAGATAAAAATAACAATGTGATTTTTTTTTATTGATTACGTAATCAGAAATGATTGAAGTCGGCTATGGCTGTTAAATAATTATTGTAAATTACAAATTTGTTGATTTAATAAGTTATTAATGTAGTTGTTATGCAAATTTTAAGATGCTCAAAAACATTAAACCGATGTCTATTTTTAAATATATGTAATAGTGATACATTAATATCTTAATGCTTTTACGATAACGTATATAAAAAACGTTGTGGATATTCCAACTTTTATAAAGTCATTACTGAAAGACTTTAAACATTGACTATTTCAGCAAAACTAATAAGATTACATACTCAAGAACAAATTCATAAGAAATTCCAGATATTCTTCTCACACAACTTTGAGACTTTCTTCAAATGAAACCTTAAAGTAAATGGCACTGCAATCAGATGCATGATAGCTTTGATTCCGGACTTATTTCTTCGGAAATCAGAGAATCGACAGCACTTGGAGCATATCCAAAGAGGGTTACATCAAGGTAACGAAATGTAGGTAGTATGGCGGGAGAAATTCAAAGATGGCGTCGTGGTGCCCAAGGGCAAGAAATTGTAGATTATAAAAAATAAGAATTCGTTACTTGACAATCACTTAAATTCAATCCTTATTTCGAATTATTAAAATCAATCAGTTTTCCTTGAATTTTAAACGAGTCTGTGATCGTTTGTTTAAAAATTAGCTAGAAAAAGTATTTATACTTATAGCAAAATCAATTGATAAGTAACATCGATCACTAATAGTTCTTTATTAGTGATCGATGATAAGTAAGAAAGATATTTTATTGATTAAGATATTTTATAGTCTTAATTAAGTGATTGTCGGTTATTTTTTTTATTTTCTTCCAATTCGATTTTATGTAGATATTTATTATGATTTCAATTATTGTTTTTTTACAACGTCTACGTTTCATAAAAATGATTAACATTTTGCTATACTTACTCCTTTCGCTACAATTGTACCTAAAGAAGCTTAGACTGATATTATTCATTAAAAAATATTGAAAAAGTTTTGACAAAAACATTTATCTTTCGTAATAGGTATCTAGATCAAGCATAAATTAATAAAAAATAGAGTTATTACTTTCTTTAAAAATAATGAGTAAAGTTTAAAATTATAACCTCTAAGATACTCTTATTTTCAATGACAGAAGCCAGGGTACTTAATTATTATGCCTTGTTTTAATTAAGTATAGTTTTTTTTTAAACTTTTTGGTTTAGGTAATATTCTTTGGTAGTGGTATTTCATTTAATATTTTTACAATCAGAATGATAATTTTGTATCTACTTAAAGACCATTGTTCCGAAAATAACGAAAATTTAAAAATTAAAACTATATAAAATAGTGGTTCCTTCCATATTACTGGCGCTAAATAAAATTGATGTTGATAACCATAGACAAAGCCACTGACGGCTTGAATCAGTTTTTGATTCAAGCCGGGAGAATGAAAAAATCAACCGGAAAACGAGGTTTTATCACGACTTTTATGCATTTTGGTCTGATTGTATTGAACCCTTTCCCTTGTTTATTTTTCACTTGACGCCCCTTTCATGTCGTAGTCATAATTACTTTTTACCCTTTTGCGGGTGTTGGACCGAATTAAACCTTATCGTGAATATTTTATTACTTCACAATTAAGAGTTCCCATTGAAATAGTTTGTTGGTATGATAATATTTTTATGTAAGTATTTTTACTTTCGTTTCGCTCGCCTAGCTTAGGTAATTGATTTCGATTTTAGTTTTTCTAAGCTAATTAACGTAAATCTTCGTATATTTAAAAAAATATATAATTATGTTGAATACTTAAAATCGTGTTAGTCAATTGAGAAAGAAAATAAAAGAAACAAATACGCTATAACTTAATTAAATCTTTTCCGTCTTTTTTTTAATACTTCGATATTGTCAATACTCTCATTCAATTTTAACACCGGCGACACTAAGTGATAACTTGATACCGTTATTATAAAGGAAAAATCAAAGGACAAGTAGTGTAAGGGCCATTTGCAATTCTAAACGAGCCAACGAAGCGATTATACAGATTTTCTCGTTAAATATGAATGACATGAATTATTCATAGCGGAAAAATGCAATGCCAACTTTGAATAAACCGTATTTTTTCTTTAGGCGCGAGACGAGTAGGGCTGTCAGTAAGACGCTAGGTTTGATTTTACCTTTTTTATCTCTTGACAGGTTATTTGTAACACAACTTTGGTCTCGTCGACACGAAAGGTGTCAAGTTAATATAAGAACATGTATGATAATGAGAATGGTTTTGGGTTAAGACGTTTCTTTCGACTGAGGGAATCATCAAATTGCCACTCCCGCCTTATGTGGAGCGAAAATAAGATGCACAGTTCTTAAGCAATGTTACACACACTTTTTACCGAATAATGAAACAGTTGTCATAGAGTCAAACCTATTATCTTTCACCTGGCAAAATTCTAGACTGAGTTAAAACCTCTTTGCTAACCTTACCATCACGAATGAGACCGCGACTTTAGGGTAAGCAGGCATACCTTCTTAAGCTTTTTAATAATAATCGGAACATCACTGCAATTTTGTTTGTGATGTGTTTATAAACACAACTTACACACAAATTATGCACAGAAGTTTTGTTAAAAATGAAAAAACTACAACGTGTCAACCCTGCCTTTCGGTGCGAATGTAAGTTGCCAATTCCACATAAGTAAAGCGTTGTATATTGTACAATGTTGTAGCTATTTGTGTCAGGATAAATTGTTATGTCTCGCCTGGATATTTGTTTTAACCTTTCCTTCTTTTACTGAATAACTTTTCTATGAAATAAATGTAAATGTACTTTTTTATTAATGATATGTGGGCAACATATCAAAGACTGAATTTGTCGTGTGTTTCTCGGCTTCGCCCGGTTCAATACTGGTTCTAAATTTCAATGCTAATATTATAAAGCTGGAGAGTTTGTTTGTTTGTTTGAACGCGATAATCTCTACTTAAACTACTGGTTAGATTTGGATAATTCTTTTCGCGTTTGTTAGTTATTTTATTGAGGAAGGCTATAGGCTAAAACATCATGCTACGATCGGTAGGAGCCGAGCAGAGCACTTGAAACCGCTCGAGAGGAGCTAGTAATACATATAAATATTCCTCTTTAATTACTTATTTATTTGACGAAACCGCATCAAAATCAGCCAGCCAGGTATAGGGACAAAGAAACCGACTTTGTTTTGTCCTACGTAGTATTACACAGTAATAATACACATTACTTTCATAGCCAGAACATTTATTTGTGGATCACACATAAATATTTTTCTTTCTGTCGAGGGTACTACGCAACACGCAAGGCAGCTGCTTGCTTAGCCTCCTAGCCATCTGTGTAGTTAAGTTCAAAGTGTTATGAATGTATATGATTTATTTCATCAGCTAGCTCTTCGTCCCAGCTTGAAGTGGGAGAAGTAACGGTTTTTTTTTTATCACTGCCCACTTAAGAGTTTGGCAGTCCCTCCTACCCCACGAGAGAAGCAAATTAATGATTTTCTCCCTAAAAAACCTATTAGATTTTCTAAGTTCACTCACGTATAAGTATAAGTCATTATTTTCCATCAATTCAAATTTTAACTTTATTTGTTACAGATCAAGATTTCAATTGCTTCAACTACCGTGCTTCACTGATCCACGCGTTTCTAAAACTTCTCAAAGGTAATTGAAGCGACACAAATCCCGAATAAGGATGATACAAAAATCTCCTTCTGCCGACAACGAACAATAGGATCTAGTTTCGTTGGACGTCAATATTTACGTTACTACTAATCTCCTTAAATAAAATTATATTGAGTTGCCTCCCTACTTAGGTACGTTTACAGGCAGCGATTAAAGTAGCTATTTAGAACTTCAAAAAGATATTGCTGCGGTAATGCGGTGGATATAAAGTGATTGTGTGGCTACTAACTAGATTCATCTAATGTTGACATTAGTGGGAGTTGCTTCTTTGGTGCTTTATAAGAATGGATGGTTTATAATTCGCTGTTTATGTTATAGATATACGCTTTTAAGGTTGAGTAAGGGTACTGTTATACGGACGTTGCTAGTTAAAAGTCTTTTTAAAAAATAGAATTTATGTTAGACTAGAAAATAAAACGAAAATTGTATTTGGTAAGACAACCGTTTGGATTGGGATATGGATCTACACTAGAGATTGCGTGTAAGGAGATGGCTTGAAGGAGAGGAAAGCGAAGTCAGCGCTTAGTCTGCAAGTAGACAAGGAGTGGGAAATCAGAGTCAGGTCTTAGTCAGCAAATAGGCAAGGGATGGGAGCCTATAACAGTACGCACATAAAAGTTCATTGGCAAAACTGTAGTGATGACGTTTTTAGGGAATATGAGATAAAGTTCCCTAAGATCGGAAAGGAGAATCTGCTGCCCAACAGCTAGACGTGACAATTTTCTATTTTCGCGCGTAAACTTCGTGGGATTTCTGACGTCATCTTTCAATTGTTTTATCTTCGATCTTACTATGTGCGTTGCCATATCGTTAGAGATCCTATATCCTGCTATTTACAGGGCAAATTAACATGCATTAATATTACTAGTATTGGCCAGTAGCTCATCAGGTACAATCACCCAGCCTTCCTATTCCGACCTTTTGGAACTTTAACGTCTTTTCCTTAAAGGTCGTATGGATAGCTAATAATTATGCCAATTAATTTTATTGGTGGTGTTTTTTTACTCTATTTGCTTCACCACGTAGCTTTATATTGTATGATTTTCTAGTCTAGTCTGGAATTTTCGATCTTGTATACTTAAATATGAAATCTTGATACATTCGGGTGAAAACTAGTACTAATATAACTAAAAAAATACCTAAGAACGAAACTTTTTTTATTAAGCCAACACACTAGCCATCTACGATAATCACTCGTTCAAACCCATAACTATATCCAAGCAATATTCAATAAAGACCTTACTTACTAAAAGCAAAAGATCTAAAATCACACAGACAGACATCTCTTTGGAAATCCAAAGCAATCTATTTGCCAAATCTTTTATCCTTTATGAAGTCATTTCACGTACAGCCATAACGGAATCTCAACTTTATCTTTTATTATATTAAATCTATTTTACGTTACACTATCTTGTGGCACTCACGGAGACAAATGTAATGGATCGTACGTGCGTGTTGTATTTATCGCTTTTGAAGAATTTTATCGAAGTCTGGAATTTAAAATGAATATCTTACTTGGCTTGGTGGAAACAATTCCTTTGGCAGGAATCTGAATTTGTAGGTGAAATGCGTATAATTAAATTTATATTAAGACTAGCGGCCCGCCCCCGCTTCGTACGGGTCCAACTATCTATCAAAGGGCCACTTTTTCCCAATCTTCTCCTGACAATAACAAACACAACAAAAAAGAATTAGCAAAATTGGTCAAGGCGTTGTTGAGTTATGCGCTTACCAACACATTTTGCGATCCATTTTTATATTATAGATAAGAAGATAGTTGTTTATACTATGATAGACAGACAAAATGACATTCGTAACGTTATTGACAGTCAAAAGTAGGTAAGTACGCCTTACCTACGTGTTTTACTGTTGTACATTTAATCCAGGACACCAAACGAACTGGCGAATTCTGGCCGCTCAGGGACTCTCGAAACATCAGAGGAGTTAGTGCGTTGCCGGCCTATTAGGGATTAGGACTGCGAAGAATCAGGGATTGGAAAAAGGGAAGTATTGTCTGTCCAGTAACCTCACTCACATGGCGAAACACAACGCTGTGACTGTTTTATGCCGGTTTTTCTGTGAGGCTGTGGTATCATTCCGGTAGAACCGACCCATTTGTGACGAAGCATGGCTCTCTCACACTTACATTTCCCATTTCGGGACTAATTATAAAATAACATTTCACCGATTTATATCGATTTCATATACTTACTAGAATTTAAATGAGAACAAACGAGAAGCGGTTTGTTAAAACTATTGAAAGATACTTAGAGAAAAATAAATTATTTCAACTTTTCAATGTAATAACATAGTAAAATATAATATGACCATACTCGACACTCGATGGGTGGATGAGAAGAGCTGAACACCGAGCTCAGTGGCGTATAATTGGAGAGAGATATGTTCAGCAGTGGACAGAAACGGTGTCAATACTGATCACTCTTATTCATTGATTCTACGCTATACGTGTTATTCGTGCTATTTGGGTAATCTCCAAGAAATGAAAACACGTCACTTAACGCCAAAAAGTACGACGTCACAACACCCGAAAATTATTCAATTCCAAATAGTTCTGAATTTGACTAGTACTTTTCCAGTACCAAATTCCATAATAATTCTGGGTAACCTTTTTATAACAGAAATTAATAGTTAAATAAGCCAATCAGTCATCAGATGAAAACCTAAATCTGGCTAAGTATATTCGTCATACCATTATCATCGCTAACCCGTTGCCTTAGGACAGACTATTCCAATAACACTAAGAAGCCTGAATAGGTTGTAACTAAAATTCGAAAAAAAAAACAGTTAGTCAATCTTTCACGCCATTTCCTCCACACTGTCATTGACAAAATAATAACTGTCTTCCGCACATCCTCGTCAGTGACACAGCCAATATTTCACACGCCTAATACACAGCACATCGAGCTACACCACCAGTATAACGCCACCCCCGAACACACAAGCCCGTCCTACCATGAGAGCTCAAGTTATAATTGTCTGTACAACTTGATCTACGGTTCCCGTTACAAGTAATTGCTCGGATGAAAGCAGATATAAGTCTGACATCATTTCAAATCGTGACATGAATATATTTTACATTAACGCTTTGCACAGCAATATTTTAGTGAATGTACTCATGGCTTGATTTTATTTTACTTTCTCGGAAGTGAAATAGCGGTACACTGAAGTATGGAATCCTAAAAACTTATTTTATTATTAGTTGCTATAGCGACCAAGAAAAACGTCATCTTTTTTGGAAGGAAAGTCATCTATTACCATCTCCAGCCCTATATGGGGCTCAAGGGAGTGCGAGAGTCTAACTGATTTAAAAAATCAACCCCGTTCTTTCTCGTGCTCTGGGCAGAATTACTGCGCCTGCACCAGGAAACCTGACTGGACATCGGCATTGGACTGAATAAGCCCGAATCTGGGGTCTAATTCACACGTGAAAATAGTATCTAGCTCTTGTTATACACACAGCCTTACATTTAAAGACAAACGACAAACGACCGACGGACAGACGGACACCGGAGTCTTAGTTATCAAGTCTTATTTTGAATTTAGAATGCGAAACTTAAAAAAAATACCTACTTAATATTGTTTTAGATTAAAAAAAGAAACAAAAGCAACAATACAAAACGGTTTTTTTCTTTTGCTTTCGTTATAAGAATAATAATTGTGGTTTCTTCTACAATGTAGAGGTCGAGGGAATGTGATAGAATTGGACCCCAGCCAAGTAGACAACGAAGAAACACTTGAATTTCAATGGACTTAGGTCTACAATGCTTGCAGAAACAACTATTAAAGCCTCGACACTCATTTGAATTCTGTTTTAATTTAAAAATAAAATGCCCTACTTTCTGATTTCTTCCGTGGCGTGATTGTGTTTGCAATTCTTTGTCTACATTAAAAAACTCACGCAAAAACTAAACGTAGTTTTTATATTACTTTTTAAATTTTTGGACATTCGAACACTTGATATTTTAAAATTAAAATCGGAATACAAATAATTCGAGTATGACATGAACTCGTTTTTATTCAATATTTCTTAAACATTCTCTATCCTCAAAACGTCTAAACGACACAATAGTTGCCGAATTTAGCGCTTTCAAACAAAAAAACAAATAAACTCTAGGTTTATAAGTCAAAGTCAAAATCATTTATTTCAATTAGACCACAGTAGGCACTTTTGAACGTCAAGCAAAAAAAGTAAAAAAGTATTTGATGTGCTTTAACTTTAGGCGTGTCACTCTGTCCGTCTGTCCTCTAGTGAAGCTATTTCTCGGTCGTTCCAAAATGTAGATTCCTATGGAGAAGAACGAGCAAGAAACTCCATGGTTACAAACTTACAAAAACAAAAGGTATTGGGGAGAGACAGATATATAAAAGTAACAAAACAAGAACATTACCAATTAAACTTCTTGACGGTACGGAGCTTGGTTGTTCAGCTGTTCAATAATAAAAACATAGGTAATTTAAAAAAATACATTTTCGTTTTTCATTCGATATCTTCTATTCAAAAATTTAAAAGTTATCCAAGATAATTATTAAATAATGTAAAAATAATATTCGAAACCGTTTACTTTTAGCTTTATTTAAATTTTGATTGAAGCTCACATAATTTTCTGAGATAATAAACTATTTACAGACTATTTCTTTTCTTAAAAGGTTTTCTTAGCTCTGGTAAAGCGTAAAATTTATATTAAAATTTGAATAAGATTCGTAAAATATAGAAAACAATAGCTAAGCAATTCTGATTCTTATAAATCTTAAAGAAGTTGATAAAATCAGACAGTGAAAAATGTGACGCACAATTAAATCTAAAAAGTATCGATTATCTTGAAGAACACACATTTCCACGTGGATTGTAATACAATAATTATACTTAACTAGCGGCCCGCATGCAAGGATGTCGATTTTACACATCTTCAAGATTTTTTTTTATTTTCTTTGTTTAAACCTTCTTTGGACTTTCATGAATAATTCAAGACCAAAATAAGCCATCGGTAAAGGCATTGTTGAGTTATAACATTACAACGAAAAGTGGCATTGATTTTATATTTTATGATATTATGTATAGAACGTAGATTAATTATGACAATTTTATTAAATTTTTTTTATGTAATAAGTTGGCAAACGAACATACTGGATTACCTATTATATTGGTAAGCAATCAGCGCCGCCCATGGACACCCGCAACGGAGGAGTTACGAGTGTGTTGCCGACCTTTTAGGGATTAGGGATTTGGAGATTTAGGGATTGGGGGAGGGGAAGGATTGGGCCTCCGGTAACCTCACTCACACGGCGAAACACAACGCTGTGGTTGTTTCACGCAGGTTTTCTGTGAGGCCGTGGTATCATTTCGGTCGAGCCGACCCATTCGTGTCGAAGCATGGCTCTCCCACACTTATATATAATATTGTAGACGCGGAAATTAGCTAGTTATTAGTTTTTAAACTCTAGGATTTTAATCGATTTGGCTAGCAAGCAAATTACACCTAGACCCGGAACAACAATCTGTAGTTTCGTGAGGAATCGAGCCGGCAATACATTGTAGCACGCAGTATAGATTGAAGATATTTGTTACTCATTTACGTAAAAACAACTGAATAGAACTAAATTTGTTACAGAGAAAGATTATGGTCTGGAATAACTCAAAGGTTACTTTTTACCCTAGAAATTCGGGTGAAGCCACTAGTACGAGCCAGAATTAGGTTTATCTTCAAACCTATAATTAAAAGGTTAAACCACAATGTAGGCAAGTATTTTTTTATTTCATTTCATCTCACAAAATTATTAAGTATTAAAGTAACTAGGTACAACGCCTACGATATTATGAGTACGTAATACGACTACGTATACGGCCGCGTAGACTTACTACGCGCTACTACGAAACGTAGTATATATATGTCTACGCTACCGCTACTACGATTTCATAGAAAAGTTGTAAAGTTTGATTGATATTTTAATCAGGTTAATCTCCTGATTAACTGGTTCAGATCAATAACACATTTTTCATAACGAATGAAGCCGAACTTTAGAAATAAACTTTGTACACTTTCATTTTATAGTAAAACAATAATCGTATTTGCATTCATTCATTAGGATTCAATTTTATTTGAAATGAAAGTATGATCAGCATTTCATTATCAACACAATTACATAATACGTTTGAAAATAAAAGCCTTTAAAAACATTCGCTCGTTTGATCAATTGCCTAAATAAACTAGAGTTTTGTATTAAAAATACACGCTCATATATTATTCAGTAGTAAAAAGTTAAAATGAATACCTATAAAATTTCGATAGAAAATATTTAATATTGTAGAATCAACGCGGATTTCATTGCATATTTTATTTTATTCATGATGATTTCGTTTTATTTTTTATTTTTGTATTTTTTCAATAACATATTCTAGTTACACATTCGATAATATTTTTTTAATAAAGCCACATTTCAACATTAGCTTTACTTTTATTCATATAATAACTATATTACTCATTTATTTTCGTTTAGGTACAGTACCGGCAACGTATCTTGGCGAGTGTGAAGTTAGCCGATTAGCTGCGCAGCACACAATTTTGTTCCTAAAAGATCCATTGCGCAGACAAACGGCTAACTTCAGACTCGTCAAGATACGTCGGCCGTACTGTACTGACATGCACACATCGCACCTTTTATTAAGCGGAGAAGGTTAATAATCATCACGATTCTCTTAGCGGATAAGTGATATCAAACTTAGAAATTATGACTCCATTCCTCGCGATGTTTTCTTTCACCGTTTATCAGTGGTGAATACCCTAAGAATCACATGTTGTGGACCTTCACCCTCTTGCATAAAAAGTGGGAGCCTTAACTTCTAAGCAATTTTTTATAAACTAGCTTCCACCCGCATTGTATGTTGATAAAAAGCCTTCGTGTTAATCTAGGGCATCACCTATCAACATACCGGATTTTAACCAAATTGGACCAGCGGTTCTTGCGTGAATAACGAACATACATCTGTTCATACTCACAAACTTTCACATTTATTTTATTATAGTAGGATTAGTAGGATAGTGTAATTCTTAAATTACCTACTTGCTTTAGAGCACCTGTGTATGGTACCCAAAATTTCATTTCAATATATATTTGTTATAACTTAAGGGAATTATTAATGTAAGCTACTCGTCGGTTTTACCAGGTTTTACAATATAATTCATTGTTATTTTAAAACCGAACATGATTTCATTCTTTTCATACATGTTTGTTCATTCGTACATTCGTTCAATCATTCATTATACACATTATCTTATCTGTGCAATGAGTGCTACGGAGATTAATGTTGTTGGAATCATCAATATTATCGAATTTAAGTGGCTTATGAACAAAAACATGGCGAGCAGTGTTCGATATTTAAAATTTAATTTATTAACGTTTTAAGGTCTTAGTTGCAGTTTTCTTTGGTCAAATTTTGATGTTGGATGATGAGAAAATCGATAAAGATCTCTGTCTGCTCTTCAATTTCCAGATTCCTGGACTCTCTCTGCTCTGCTTACAATAATTATTATTTACGAACTTCAAGTAATAAGAAACTCACCACTGCTGACTACTCTGCAAATATCATTACCTCTGCAGCTGCTCACACACAAAAGGGTGAAGGTAAACATCGTGAGGAAACCTGGACTTATAATTTCTAATTATGAGTTTGAAATCGCCAATCCGCATTGACCAAGCGTGGTTTTTTTTTATGTAATTGGTCGGCAAACGAGCAGACGGATTACCTGATGGTAAGCAATCAGCGCCGCACATGGACACACGCAACGGAGGAGTTACGAGTGCGTTGCCGACCTTTTAGGGATTAGGGATTTGGAGATTTAGGAACTGGGGAGGGATTAGGGAAGGGGAAGGATTGGGCCTCCGGTAACCTCACTCACACGGCGAAACACAACACTGTGGTTGTTTCACGTCGGTTTTCTGTGAGGCCGTGGTATCACTCCGGTCGAGCCGACCCATTCGTGCCGAAGCATGGCTCTCCCACACTAAATTAAGTAGTGATTAAATGCTCTAACCTTCTCCGTATGAGAAGAGGTCTTTGCTCAGCAGTGGGCACTTTTAAGCTGATGATGATGACACAGCAGAAGATGCCAAATCACCTACAATTAAATACTGAGAGTAAAATTTCTTAAAGAAGACTTTCGATCGCTTACTATGAGGTTTTCTAAAAAAAACAATAACCTTTGTATTTTCTAAATTTAAAAATCGATTTATTATAGAAATACAAAATGGCGCCTGTAAGACTAGCCAAAACTATTAGCACAAAAGTATAACACAATAATTAATCAAAAAGAAATACTAATTTAAATGCATCTCTCAACTTCAAATCACCATTCTTTAATAATGAATTGCTAACAAAACCCTGCCAACTCTGAATGACTACAAAACAATTTATGAATATTGCATAAACATTATTCACCAGTCTATAGGTACTTTAGTATGAAAAGAAGAAATAAAGGATGTTTGTGAATTCAAGAATGTAGGTAGTGACTTTCACATCGGAGGTCAAAGCGTCTGCTTTTCATAGATGACTGCATTCTGATAACTTTAGTAACTAGATCCACCAATCATCTAGGTGAGGACCACCTAGAGGATATGTCCTCCGGAGAGGTCATTTGATGATTTTACCCTCACAAAAAAAAAGGAGGGGGTGGAGCAAGTTAGGGAACTGTCTTTACTTCGGTCGTCGGGGATCGCGTGACCATCACCAGCCATCTGCGGACAGAGAGCAAGGACAACTCACCGTCCGACTAGAACCAGACACGAGCGTAAAGAGCGTCGCGTTCCATACGCGCCTCAAAGAGCCAATAGATCACCACAAATAGCGCCAAAAAGAATCAATATTTAGCCGGGATTGTGCGCTGATTTTTAGTCAGTAAGTCCCTCTAGGCTCACACAAAGGTAGAAGCCATGTGATGTTTCCCCCTCTCCCCCATTTTCCCTAAAAAAGGCCATAGTTCCCTCTTATGGCACCTGTAGAAAATATAGTGTTTTTATATGACTCTGCTGCCACCAGTAGATAACCTAAATTATATTTTATTTATTAAATGCAAGCACAGACAAGCTACCTTAATATTTTAATGTAATGTCTGAAATGAATTCTTTAAGTCTACGATAGACTTGATTAAAAATTGAAACTCCAAGTAGTCTCACAAAGGAACTATAGGAAACCAATCGTGGTTGGTTCAGATATTGCATTTTAATGTATTCTGAGCAATAACCTTACATTGTTTGCCAGAACTGAAAAGAAATACAAAAGAGAATTTTACTGTGACTTCATAAATAATTCGGAGTTTTTGTATTTATTACATTTACCTGCTACTTTTATTAGGGACTTTATGTTATTTTCTGTTTTTCTTTTAAATTAATATACTTACTTCTTAAGAATTTCTCTAGGGTGCGCGTTTAACTTTGCTGACATACCCACACATTACAAACAGAGCAATAACTAAACGCTGTTATTCAAATTAATGAAGTTTCACGAAATGAAGTCGACATCTTTTTAAATTCTAAAGAAACTTTTTTTAAAAAAACCCTGACAACAATTTGTGTACCTAATTGGGAGGACTTATCAATATAATTCGATAATTATGATGCTGTCGCGTCAGAAAGTTTGTTTATGACAGTGACAGCAAGAATTTTATTCCTCAGATAATAGGTATTTATCTAACTATTGAAAAATCAGCCCTAAATAAAAAAAATAGCCTGTCAAACACATGATCTGGTCGCAATCGCCAACTTCCGCTACACCAAGGAGTTACATGTTAGTGCGTTTTCGATCTTTCGGAGATTAGGGTTTTGAGGTTTCGAGAAAGTTCATAAGTTTTGTTTGACCAAATTTCTCAAACGCCGTGGTATTAGGTATTACTCAGGTCAAATCGGCTCATCACATTGTTTAAAAACCAATTTATGCTGTTATGAGCAAAACCCTCGGTTTATTTTAAATGTTTATTATGTGTGAGAGAGCCATGCTTCGGCACGAATGGCTCGGCTCGACCTCAGTGGCACCAATTGCTTACCATCAGGTAATCCGTATGCACCCATAAAAAATGTTTATAATGTTCAAAAATAAGTGTTACCTATGTTTATCCCATCCCAATATCTAAGAATTTATATTTGTGACAAAATTTCAATTGTGTCAATAACAATGTTCAGGCCACGTGAATAAACTGAGAAAAGCTCTACCAGTTTCAAGTCACAACGGGGCTCGTATTCATGAGCATGAGCAGCGTACGCATTGCGGCGACTTCGCGCAGCCAACGTGAGTAGATACTTAAGTACCTAGTTATTTTCAGTATATTTAGTATGTCTCACGATACCTAGTTGCTATTCAAGCAAAATTATTATATTCGTGTTAGGTTTGTGTTGATGAAATAAAACTACTTAAGTTTATTTATCAAATAGCAGAGGTGGAATTTATTGCTATAATTTAGAAGCTGTGTGTTGCCTGAAGACGTAAGCCGATCAGATATCTTACAAGAAACAAAACAAAACAAAACTTCATACTAATACATAATAACCCTCAAAGCACTGCACTGTCGCCTAAAACGTCAGCATACTTACATAATGTTAATTAAATTCCACGGTAGCAGGTAATTTTCGAGCGATGCAGTTAAAACATCACAAATATTCACGAACTTTACCAACACTGCTAAAACTGTGCAGCATTATTTCAATACCTAGGTTCCACATATAATTTAGGCTTTAGAGGTATGAGGAACAGGGTGGAAAGTTCCTCATCCTCCATTGAAAAGGGAGGATCCTCCGACCAGGCGAGGTGTTCGTGCCTGGTGGGCTACTGCCCGACGGTTGTTGTCGGGATATCTGTATGGGTGCTAATTGTGTTGAAAACTCTTATAGCGCGATGTAGAAACTTGCTCGTGATTGGTGCTGTTGTTTATGTAGTGCGCTAGATGTCGCTACATCACTCCCCTCCGAGACCGGAGGTCGTTAGCTGGTTGAGACGTCTGTGAGATGCTTGTCGAGCCAGTTGATGGTTTCAGTGCGTCGAATCTGTCTGCGAAGATGCCCAGTGAGTCGGATGGTGCAGTGCTGAAGAGTGGCTAGCTGCTGCGTCGACCAGGAGAGGGAGTACGTCTCTGCTTGCTGACCGGCCGGTGCAGTATGCTGTGCCGAAGTTTCTGATAAGGCTGTAGGTGCTGACCAGGAATGCGCGTCGGCTGCATGCTGGTGGTCAGGGAACCCGTTGTAGCCGTGGAAGCTGGCTGACTGTAGACTCGCTGCTTGAAAGCTCGAGGAAGTGATGACGTCATGGCTATGACGTAGTTGCACGAAGGCTGCGTTGATGTTCATGCTCGGGGTCACCAGTTTGGAGGTATGAGGAACAGGATGGAAACTTCCTCATCCTCCATTGAAAAGGGAGGATCCTCCGACCAGGCGAGGTGTTCGTGCCTGGTGGGCTACTGCCCGACGGTTGTTGTCGGGATATCTGTATGGGTGCTAATTATGTTGAAAACTCTTATAGCGCGATGTAGAAACTTGCTCGTGATTGGTGCTGTTGTTTATGTAGTGCGCTAGATGTCGCTACAAGGCACAAGTTTACCAAAAAGGTGGAAATGCTTGACAACCTCTTTAAACTGGCTGAATTAGAATATTTCCTCGGTAAAAAAATAAAATATATTATTATGGTGAATAAAGTTAGATATAATTTATTACTTTTCTACCAAGCAGGCACAGGGAGATAGCGCTATATCTATTTGAAGCAAACGTTTTTTTTACAAGTATAAGATATCGATTTAATTAAATTTCTCATTTGCTTGAAAAATAAGTAGCGACTTTACACGCAAAATATAGCTAGGTAATAGAAATGATATACACAGGCACAAAATAAAACAAAGTATAACAACAACACCAGTTATAGATACCTAAACTTGTTCCAAATATTCTCGTAGATAGGTATACCTACCTAGTAGTTATCTTTTAATATTAAAGCTATTCAGGAAAAATGGAAGTCCATACATCTAACGTTTCCTACGTTAGGCGTAAGCCATACCCAAGCTTTGTTAAAAGCTTTCTTTATCCTAGAGCTATTAATATGTGCCCGGATTGTGCCGTCCCGAAACCGTATGTAGGTAGTAGATATCTATCTAGATATTTCATAGACAACTTGTGTAGATACAAAGACAAATCGGATTATTACTAAGACGCACATTCTTTGTGGACAATATTAAATTTAGTTTAACCGACCTCAAAGAAAACCGGCGCCGCGGTTAGTTTAGCGAGTAATACCTCGACCTTAAAGAAAACCGGCGTGAAAGAACCACAGCGTTGTTTCGCCGTGTGAGTGAGGTTAACGGAGGCCTAATCTTTCGCCTACCCTAATCCTTTAATCTCCAAAACCCTAAAACATAAAAGGTCGGCAACGCACTTGTAACTCCTTCGTTATTGCTGGTGTCCATGAGCAGCACTAATTGCTTAAAATCAGGTAATCCGTCTGGTTGTTTGCCGTCCTATCACATCAAAAGCACACTACCAATCCGATCCAAAACGTACCACATATATCTGGAAGTCTTTGGGAGAGGCAGAGGACGTCTTGTGACGAAGTAGACCCTTAAAGAACACAATGTTACGGCTTTATCAACCGAAGTAATAGGCATAGGTGCTCACAACCATTACCCGCGGTTCCGAAACCGCGCAAATGGCGCAATGACTTAATGAATGCGTTACCCGCAATGAATCAGTTACCCGATTAAAATTTGTAATGAAATAAAAAATACCAAAACAATAGGCTGAATTA
Source organism: Spodoptera exigua (assembly GCA_902829305.4). Taxonomy (NCBI): domain Eukaryota; kingdom Metazoa; phylum Arthropoda; class Insecta; order Lepidoptera; family Noctuidae; genus Spodoptera; species Spodoptera exigua. The sequence continues at coordinate 11,323,710 of LR824619.2, read as the reverse complement.
TTACATGCATAACTTTCAAATAAGCAGCCCATTATTCCAACATTCTATCTCCTTTTCTAATTTCACTATCATACCGTATTGCTTACAAATACCCAAAAAATGTGCCCGAGACTGTTCTAGAAAATGTGTCATATCATGTTATAGGTAGGGTAGACTGGGTACGATTGAAACAAAGGACGGTTGAAACAGAGTAAATATCTCGTAAATGGTTACGCGGGGAATATGGGGTGTAAGGGGAAAAATAAGCGGACGACAGGTCCGAACCCGAATACAGTGCCGCTCCACATCCCGCGCGTTGAGGTTGTGTGCAGGACGCCATATTGATTTTTATTACACAAAAGTAAGTATTTTTCTTCTGACATTAAAGCTTTTATCATCTGTTATTTTTAAGTGAATGTATTAAGGTGTGTGTTTGCGATTATTACGATGCTTGTAGAATAAGGAATAGTGACTATTTTTAATGTATTATGATTACTGACGTAAATATAGAGTATATTATATGTAAAGTGGGGTTGGGGACGGTTGAAACATTTTTTGTGGGTACGGTTGAAACAGATTTTTTTTTTGTAGATGCCGAGAATTCGGATGAGGAAGACTTCCAGAGGGAACATTGATTTATCGAGTTATAGTAATGCATATGAGGAGGTAAAAACTGGAGAAACCTTTCGGAAAGCGGCGAAAAAGCATGGTATACACTATGTTCCCTGATATATTCGAAAGCGAGATGCGACCGGTGGTGACCGGTACTTGTAAACAGTGGGCACATGAAGAATGCACAGAAGGTGGTCTTAGCTACGTTTGTTATAATTCCGACTCTGAATACTCCGATTAATGCCTAAGCTAAATGTTTTCTCTAAGTTAATTCTCCATGTCTATTTGATCTAAACAGGGAACTTTCTTTATTAGTTTATTTGATTTAAAAATATTTTCGTTCAGTTTATTCACAATGGTTATTTTATTAATTTTAGAAATGTCTCCTAATTAGTTTTTTTTTCAAAGTCTATTTCTTTTTAAAGTTTATTCTGATACCTTAATTCTAATGCTACCGTTTTTGTAATTACCTACTCTAAATCTTTACTAGGTATTAGTCAAAGGCTGATAAACGTTTGAGAAGTATTGAAATCTTGAATACTGATTAATGTTGTGATAATTATTCATATAATTAGTATTAATTATAAATAAAATATATTTCATTAGTATTTATTGTTTTATTTTTATGTGTTTCAATTGACCCCAATCGCTGTTTCAACCGCCCCTGGCACGGGGACGGTTGAAACAAATTATAAATATTTTTTAATTTCACATATTTCCAAAAATAGTAATTTGAGAACCACAATGACACTGCCATATCGTAGCTAAAACTTCATATTTGAATTTCATGTATCATAATGAGCATTTGGTTAATAAATGACAAAATTATAAACGAAATATGCCAAATTGTTTCAACCGTACCCAGTCTACCCTATATACCTACCTACTGGGATCGGACCATCATTACTGATGAGACTAATAATTTTAGTCAAAAAACCGGACATTGTAGATTGATAGACTGACTAGCACTAGAATAATCGGTGTCGCCATTCCTACGAAACCCTCGTGAAAACTGCGAAAAGAAAGAAAGAAAGAAAAAGTATTTATTCGCGATAGAAAGATAAACAGTTAAAATTACGTTGACTTAGCTCACGAGGACCTCGTGAGCCAAGTCACACTCCACATGACGACTGGTTGTCGTCATGTAGAGTGTGGATTCAGCTGATATAGCGCCTGTCGCCAACTTTAGAAACCTGTGAATCGTTAAAGTTATTTAAATTAAATGAATATGCGGTTAATTTCACCATCTAATCAGCTCAATCATACAAAATGGTCATCTAATCTACAACAAAATAATTAAATATTTTGTTCATTTTATTCGTTCACTGCAAGCCGAACTACTAAGCCGAACTAAATAATAAAAAGCACAAAAAAATCCTGCGATATTTTTGGTTCGTTAACGTTTGTGTCATTCGAACACAAGGAATATAACTGTTACTACTCTCTACCATTGAGATAGAAAATATATAGAGGCGCCGTGTTATTTTAGAAGTAGGTATACATGCTTATACAAATATGAGTAAAATATGAAACAAACTATGAAATATCGTTTTTTCTCACTCTTTCTAAGGCAATAACTGTATTAGACAAAAGGGACAACAATATTTCAGTTGTTGCTTATTATGGCAACAAATCATTTTGACATTAGCAAAGTTGTAGGTAAGTGCCACGGAATAGAAAATACAGTTTTCTGTTCTGTGGTAAGTGCCATGTCCGCCATCTTAAGCGCTCAAAGTACCTGAGTTTCATAGTAGTTGTGCTGTCAAACGGTTATTTATGTTTTAAACACACACACATTATTTTCTATTTCAATGATGTCAATGTAAACATCACAGATTGTCTATGGTCAATCTTTATGTTTTGTTTGTTAAGTTGTCAGTGGTCATGTAACGGAACGTCATATTTTTAAAAGTTCTGACAGAAACGGTTTTGTTTGTTTCATGAGAGTTTATTTTGTTGATATTCTTGTAATTAATTAAAAGTATTATAATTATCAATGGCTTAATTTCGCTTTATCGTATTGTGTAATTGTTAATATTCATTGCGGAACCTTCAAAATAAGGTAAACTTTAAAGTATTCATTTTTTATTGAAATTATCGTAAACATTAGCTAACATCACTTTACGAACCTTTATAAAACAAAACGTTAAACACTTTTGTTTTGAATTATCTCAACAAGGAAAAGTATACAATCCGATCTTATTTTGAATAAGTAAATCGTAACAATCTGTTTATAATCTAAATGTACTTCATTGTTGATCAAATCTCAAAGCAATTGTACTGAAACTTCATAAAATGCTCTTTTTATCCAAATACAAACCTTATAAACACTTCAGCTAAGATCTAAATCACTATTTCAGTTAACAAAACGGTGAAAAAATGCCGAAAACAAGGATTCCATCGCCAGCGCGTTCACAGGGTGCAACGACGCCAAAACGTAAAAAAAGTCGGGGTAGCCGTAGTCTGTGTTCTCCGGCGCTATCTACGGCTTCAGGCAGACTGACTTCTCTCATAGACCAATTTAAAGACAAGAATATGGAGTTGTTTGCCCTGTCACCATTAAACAGAAGATCCATATTGAATGATGATACTGCTATTGAAGAACCACGGCGTAAGTGTTGTTTGTTCTTTAAAACGATAATTTGTGAGCATAGTAATAGATACTACGAGTTGATATTATGTATATGACTATGGATAATTGATAGAAAATGCTTTTAGCATTACATCATCTGACATGCGACTCTAATATTATGGAGAATAAATAATATTACAAGTCCTTTTATGTCTGAACAATTAGTTCAGAAATTGTGTACCTTGTTCCATTTCCAGCATCAAATTCATTGCATTCAGAAAATATTTTACATTACTTAGCACTCAACCTACTACTTAAAGTAAAATTTATCTATAACTAAAATATATCCAACTTAAAGATAAAATAAATAGACAAAAGAGTAACTCGCAAAATATGAAGTTTTAAAATTCTAAAATTTGAAAGACATAAACTTAAGCATCTAACATTATTAACAAACTAGCTACTCCCACTTGATTTCACCCGCTGCTCGGCTACATTTGATTGTAGCGTGATGTTTCATAGCCTATAGCACTCAGGAACATTGTAGGTATCTATCAGTGAAATAATTTTAGAAATCGGACCAATGGTTCCAAAAATTACCCCCTACATACAAACTTACAAATTTTACCTCTTTATAATATTAGTATAGATTTCTATCTCATTTGTTTCAATGCCTTGTCTTGTGTACATTTTCTTGTGCTTGAAGTTATAAACTAATAAAAAGCATTTAAAAACTCCACACCGTTGTGATGTAATGTAAAAGGTTGTTGTAAAAGTCTCTAAAGTTTAGCAGAATTGTCAGATTTAATGTCAACATATACTCTATAAAATTTCATGTTTTGGCAAAGTAGTTGACATTGTTTTGATTTGATATTGTTTAACAATCCTATAAAGTTATGAAATACTTATGTATTAGTGTAGGACACTATTGAAATAATTTGTATTATAAGAATCATAAAAAAATTATTGCAACCTTTAAAACAATAAAAATTATTGAAAAAAAGCTTTACATTACATACATTTTAGTATGCTCCCCACACAGTAGAATGCTCTCAATGTAAAGCTTGCATTTACTGAAAACTAAAATGTTGTTGCTACATGTTCCTAGGAACATTTAAGAATTCATTGCCGAAAATCAAATGTGGTGAAAAATTTAAATCTATTTCTTATATTCAAATTTTCAGGTAAAAGTTGGTGGAAAAATTTAAAAGAAGATTCTCAACAGATCATGGAAGTATTGGAAGAAAATAAGGTGACGGATGCCAACAATGGTATTGAAGAACTCATTGATATCGAAGTTTTGAGGTATGTTACTCTTCCCATTCTCATCAGATCACCTTAATAGTCACTTTCTATTTCACCTATTATATTGTCAATAACCACCAATACCGGCTTCGTCTAGTTTTTCAAATATAAATTTACATGTAAAAGTGCCGCTTTATGGCCTTTGTTTCAGTACTGAATTCTTCCAATACCAAATATGTTAAACCCTAGTAGCATTTGGCGAAAATAACTAAGAATTAAATTAATATAGTGAGATTTATCATTTCATTAGTAGAAGTAGATTAAACATACTTAGACAACTTTTATAATTTTCATTGTTTTTTATACACTAGTTATGCCCTAGATTTTGCAAGAATCCATGGCTTATAAAGAGGTAAAAGTAAGTTTGTATGTAGGGGGGTAATTCTTTCACTGAGTGCTGAGGCTATAAAACATCACGCTACGATTAAATAGAGCCGAGCAGCGGGTGAAACCGCGAGAGAGTAGCTAGTAACAATGTAAAAATATCTCTCAGTTAAGCTAATAGTATGTCGACAAGACTGAAACAAAACTTCAATGGTACAGGAAATAATAATATGTAAGCACAAAAAGCTCTTTGCAATCCACATATGGTTGTTCTGGTTCTAAGCTTAATATGAATGTGTGTGTGTATGTTAGAAAACACACTCGCGACACAAGAAACCTAGTGTGGGGCAACATTCATTTAAATTGTTAATATTACTTGCATACATTCGAAAAACATTACCCTCTTTTTTTGGCATGGCAGTCGGGTAATAAAAATCATATACTTAATTCTTTTAATTCGTTGATAGAGGGATTGGGATCCAGAATATATATTATATTTCTATTTTTATTTTCTGTTGATTATCATGACCCGAATGTGCACTTCATGTAAACCCGGCTTTTTGGCACACGTGTTTTGTCCATTCTCCCGATTTGTGATATGTCTTTATTTGTTTTTTTTTTCGATAACTATGGAATAACAAGTGTGATATATCATTGGAAAGGGTATTTTTTGTAGAAAATAGTTACGTATCATACACAAACTTCAGTAAACAAAAAAACGCCAGAAATATTAAGTGCATTTTTACGTACATGGGCATTCTTTCGATAAATCTATCAACATTATTTTGCCACATATGAAAAGTGAAAAGAAGTTGTATTAAATTATTTAATTTTAGTACAAAATTATTCACCGTCAGCAAATGTTCGTCCTAGTCAAACGCCTGAAAATAAATATTCTTATTTTTTTTTATTTATTTATGTAAATAGAAAGAAGCCCTTAACCATTAAAAATCATAAAATATATTTACTGCATTGTTTTTAAAAATAATGTTTTTTAAAATTGAAATAATGTGTTTTCTGTTTTTCAACTAAAGTCATTGTTTACAGCTAAATATAAAAACATTTGAAAATGTTAACAAACACCTGATACGACTTGAAAGAGTCATTCATTAGCTTGAACAAAAACATTAGTTGAGGCGACTTATGTTATCAACGAGTCACAAAAAACATTTTGTAAGCTCGGGCATCTGGCGTGGCGGTGCGCCATTTTCTTTTCTAACAGATAGCGCTCGGTGCGTAGTTATGAAATCGGCAAAACCGATCAAGCAGGTATCACCATCAAACCATAAAAATGTTATTTTTTCTTTTTCAGCCAAGAAAAGAAAGAGTACACCCTTGATTTGCCAGAGAGCAGTGACAACGAATCAATAAACAGCATAGTACTACCGCAACGGAAACTTTTCACACAAAAAGATAGCAAACCACAAAAAAAGTTTGGCCAATTCAGTGACAATCGAGAAACATTGGCCAAACTACACAAGACCAACACAAATGTTGATAAAACTGTAAATGTTGGCACTAGAGAGTTGTTTCAAAATGCAAAAAGGTCCAAACCAATATTTCCTTCAGCCTTACTCAATATATCTCCTAACAAAACTACAGCTGATAAAACTAAAGAAAACATTTTACAAGAGCCCAAAGTTAGAAATATCTTTGGCAACCGACCAACTAATAAAAGGAAGAATATGTTTGCTGACTTTGTAGTCTCTGAGAGTGAGGATGAAATACCAGAGATACAGCCTCGAGTGTTCGGGTTTCAAAAGAAACTAGAACAGCGACGTATAAGTTCTATATCTAAAGGAAGAGAAGGTTCCCCAGCTTCAAGTATAACGACTGATATGGAAATGGATGATTGGAAGCTTCTACCATCCTCAACAATGGTAGAAAATCAACTGGAGGACATTGTGGCTGGTCACACACCGAAACGAGCAAGACTCAGTAAATTATCTGAAGCAGGAACGAACACTGAAGCAGGAATTAATACTATTCAAACGAACACTACTGGTGACAAAACTAAAGCATCCAATAAGTCTGTTACTTCTAAAAATAAATCCAAATCTTCACCAGATGTAAAAGATAAATCACTAAACAGCTCTAGAACTACAAGAAGTATGATGAAGAATACTTCGAAACTTGAAGAGAAAATAGAAGCTCCTAAACAAAATACCAAAATAAATAAATCTCAGGATAAAATATCTTCTAAAGATAATGAATTGGATGACAGTTCGTCCAAAGTGGCAAATAAACAAAATACATCATTAAACAAATCCCAAAGACTGAATAAGAGCAGAACAAGAAACAGTTCTAAAATAATTGAGGAAGAAAAAGAAGGCGATGAAAATGCAGATAACGATAAAAATCCAATCAACAACGTAACACGAGTAATAAACAAGAATGGTTCAAATGCTACACTCTCTGGTAAAAGCATAAATGAAAAAGAACGCACAATAACTCTTAAAGTACACGATAAAGCAAATGAGGCTGGTTCTAATAACGAAGAAGATGAGAATCAGTTTACGTTACAATACGAAAACGATGAAAACGAAATTGCAGAAGAAATTGTTGAACACAATAAAATTAACGAAAACAAAGCTAATAAAATCAAAAACAGAAATACTATGGTTATAGAAAAAGATAATCAAGAAACTGATGCCAATAAATCGAAAAGTAACAAATCTATACATAATGAACTTAAACAAGCTAAAATAGTTGAAGAATCTGTAGAATCAACGAATGAACAATCTGCAAATGACAATGTTGACGGTAATGAAATACAAAACACTGAGATCGATAAAAATTACGAGCACCAAGATGCAGATAACGTGAGTCACGAATTAAATGAGCAGCGAAATAATAGCGAAGGTGAAAAAAATGTAACTAATAATATTGAAGATGAAGAAAATGAGGAAGAAATGAATGTTAGTCAAGAAAACGATCATGAAACAAATGAAAATGACAATACAGACGAAGTGATTTTGAGCAAAGTTGATGAAGAAAATGAAAGTGAAATCGATGAGGAGAATGTTGATGTTAATCAAAGTAACGAAAATGAAGAGCCAAATGAAAGTCAGGTTGAAGCAGAGGTTGATGGAAGTCAAGAAATAGATGAGCAAAATGAAAGTCAAGAGATGAATGAAGAGGCTGACGATAGCAAGATCGAAGAAAATGCTTTGGAAGACGAAAACAATGAAAGTGAAGAAGAAAGCCAAGAGGTTCAGAATGATGAGGAAGAAGATGATGTGGATGAAAGTCAAGAAGAGGACGATGCAGAAGATAATGACGAGAGCCAAGAATTAGAAAATCAGGAAGTAAGTCAAGGAGAACATGAGGTTAGTCAAGAAGAACATGAGGTAAGTCAAGAAGTTGAAAATGATGAAGAAAATGAAGTGGAGAATGATGATGTAAGTCAAGAAGTTGAACAAGACGTAGAAAATAATGAAGAGAGTCAAGAAATAGAGAATGATGAAGAAGAAAATGAACAAAGTCAAGAGGTAGAGGATGACGAAGAAGAAGACGAAGAAAGTCAAGAAATAGACAATGAAGAAGATAATCAAGTAGAGAGTGAAGCTGAAGTAAACGAAAGTGAAGAAATCGAAGATGATAAAGCAATGGATAACAGTGACGAGGCTGACAAAGCTATCGCTAGTGATCCGGAAATTTCTGATCGAGATGACAATGACGCTGAAGAAATGGAATTTGATGATGATGACAATAATGAACAAGAGTCAGAAAATGAAGAAGCTGAAGGAAATGAAGAAGAAAGTCACGAAGAACAACTGGAACCAAGCGCAGAAGAAATAGAAGAATCACCTAATGTCACACACGATACTACAGGCAGACATAGACAGAAAGAGCTTAAATCACCCGAAGCGATCTTACATGACAAGACGAACCAAATGGACTCATTCACAGCCAAAGGCCGAAACACTAGCATAAGAAAAACAAAGAGTATGATCAAGAATCTTAACATCAGACCGAGTTTAGCCCCTCAACGGGATAGTTTAGCCTTTTCTGATGGTACAAGGGACTCTAGCGCGGAAGGATCAGGTTGGGACTCACACAGAACAACTCGCAAAACGCTACGACAAACATTTGGAAAAGATTTCACACCTAGAAAATCTTTACGAGCCTTAGTTATGGAGAAATCGGCAAAAAGACAGACGGAACATCAGGATCTCCATTCAGACACTGTTAAATATCCCCAAGCTAATTCTACCGAGTTGCCAGAGTATTCTAATGGTCATGTTGAAGATTTTGTGGAGTCTGACCATGAAGTGTCGAGGCGAACGCGGCAGACAACGTTAGAAACATATTTACAGAAAATCAAGCAACAAAACATTGAAAATAAAGTAAAAATGGTAAGTTTCCCACATTCATTCTTACAGATAAGCTATTATTTTGGCCACTTTTGATAGTATTTGTCTCAGTGTTTCTATTACTACAATTTCGTTATTCAAATATCTTGCTATGCCCTATATTGCTAAGAGTTTTGATTTTTACAATCTAAGGTACTGAACCCGAAAATTTGTGATCGATGTTAAATGTCAACAAAGTTTATATAAAAAAAAACATAACCATAATTATATTACAACCATAATTATATTACAGGAACAACTAGTTCGCAATTCATTAAAAGCACCGTCGAGGGATACGCTAAGCCTCTTCAAAGTGCCAAACAAACCAGCGCCGCGTCGCTTGAAACTTTCTCAAAACAAACCTAGAACACAGATCAAATCCATCATGGCATTCGGCGAATTGCCCACGGAAGTTATTGAAGATATGAAGTACAAACCGCCGAAGAGATTCCAACCGACCAACGCGTCCTGGATCACCAAAAGACTTTACAAGTTCTTGGAAACTAAGTTGGAACCCAAGTAAGTGTTTATTGCCATCCCTTCTCTTCCTGCGAAAGTCGTTTGAGCCGACCTTGGAACTAGACAATACGGTAGTTTCCAACTAGTCAAATTCAATACTTTTATCGAAATGTCAAAAACTATAACTTTCTATGAAATTTGTATGAAAAACTGAGGTATAACGTCATAGTATTTTTGCGTCAAATAGCTTACTTATTTCTTAATAATTAGCTACAAAATATCTAAAGCTTAGTGTATCGATCGATCGATGAATATAAGTATAATTATTTTTAAATATTTTATTGTATTGAAACATCGAATTAATTTATTTTTGACCAAGGAAACTACCCAATTTACTCTCGCCCTAAAAAACTTGAAATTTAGATTTTATTTCGCTTAACAAGGTTAGTGATTCTGGCTAACCCTCGTTATGTAGAAGAAGCACTAAATTTTAGCAGGAGTGGCAGACTGTTCTTTCATTTGTACAGTCACTTGACGACTTCCTGCTAAGCTATTGTGAGTTTGATTGCCACAGATGTATGATGTTAGGTAGTTAGATCAAAAAGTAACTGATAAAGTGACAATTCGTTTTTGTCTTTACAAAATTTTGAAAACACTAAGAACTACTGATTCGATTCATTTATTTATCGAAAAAACCTATAAAACATCACACCACAACCAGTAAAAGCCGCCCAATGAGTGAAGCTGCTTACAATAAAATCTATTTTCTTGTCAGTAAATTAATTGTATAACCAGTATTCAAAAGAATTCAAAGCACTTTGAAGGCTTATAATTATGTGTTTATTAACTCTTTATTTCTTTCTCCTAAAACAGGTATGATTACAAAGCTCGAGTTCGCGCAGAGAAGCTAGTAGAAACAATATACCACTTCGCAAAGGACTTGCGTCGTCACAACGTAGCGCCAACAGACGCGGTCGACGTACTAAAACATGAACTGGCGAGGCTCGAAGTAGTTCAAACGCACTTTGATTTCTACGAATTCTTCCACGAATTCATGCCGAGAGAAATTCGTGTTAAGGTGAGCTTTTATTTAATTTAGACTTTGTTCTTTCTTCGTATTCATTGCTTATAAAACTTTTTTTTTAAGTAATTTTGCTTGAAAACTAGCCATCAATACAATCAAGTACGTTAATAACTTCGTCAAACGAAAAGCTTATGATAATTTGTAAGTGCTAACTCAAAAATCTAATCCGACTCCACTGTAGTATTACCGAAGGTGTTAGCAACTTGCTTTGCAATATTTAAGCATGACATGTGATGAGATGACAGATGATGACCACATCTCACTTGTTATGAGTATATAGCCACAATGCCAGAAAAAATATACGTATACTAATATTATCTATACTATCTATACTAATATTATAAATGCGAAAGTATCTCTGTCTGTCTGTCTTTTCTTCACGTCTAAAGTACTGAACCGATTTCTGTGAAATGGAACAGACATAGTTTGAACTCGAGAAAGGACAAGGATAGTTTTTATACCAAAAATCTGCAGGATCAAAAGCTAGTTACAAATAATTGGAACAACCACCTTACCTACAGTCAAACCCTTGCAAAGATTGCTTTTTAGAGCTTAGCTTATAAACACTGACCTTTGTGAATCAAAAAAAAATTAAATAAATGAAAATGAAAAAAATTTTTTTTATAATTAAGTACAGTAAATTTACAAAAAATATTACTTCTGCCAAACTGTAAAATAAACCGCTTAGAAGCAGTAAGTTCAAGCAATCCAACTTGCCAGCACTATACCAAAAAATTTCAATTTTTGTTTTCCAGGTTGTTCCAGATATCGTAAATAAAATACCTCTGCCCAGGCACGGAGTGTTCTCCGACATCTTGAGAGGGAACAACGTACAAGGATAACCAGTATTTGCCTTAATTGTATTGTTTTAAGATGAGTTCTGTTAATTAATAATTATGGATTGATATTATTAAATGTTTTAAGACATTACTTACTAGATGTTTATAATTTATAACCCTATACAGACTTCATTTTGAATGTAATGGTTTCTGTTATGGTTACAAAAATATTCTTTTGAAAACACAGCCACAGAGTAAAAAGAAAGAAGCACTGCTCCGCGTAAAAACTCATTGAAGTAGCGGCTCTTAAACAACACTTTCATAACCACTACGATTTTTACCACACACAATGATACCTCGGATGCCGTCTACATGTCTCGTACATTACGTTGAACTCGTACCATGGCCACGGCCACGGCGCTGGAATAAAATTTACGTGGATTTTGGGCGAGTAGGTGGCACTGAATGTGTTAAACTAAGCAATGATATTAACTTGTGTAAGAAACAGGGAGTATTATTTGAATAACAATAATATTTCAGGGTCAGCAGACCCTGAACCGGTCTAGCAAGTCCAGAGTGATACCACGGCCTCGTAGAAAACAGGCGGTGAAAGAAAAATAGGGTTGTTTTGTTGTGTGGGTGATTATCGAAGGCCAATCCTTCTCGATTGCCGTCGTAACACATTTTTTTTATTAACTATCATCACAGACAGGACAACATCTAAAGGGTCCGACTAAGCATAAAAATAAATAAAACCAAAACCTCTGGAATCTAGGACTTGTTTATTTCGAAAATATTAGGATACAAATGTAAACCTATGTTACAAATTACAGTACCATGGAGCACCATACACATAAAATTATATTGCAATAATGTAGGTACAAGTATAATGTTTCAACATAATATGAAAAATACATCTCGCTTATAACTATTTTATGTATAGAAGGAGAAAGGCGAAGCTTTAGTCTTAATTGAATCTGTTGGGGCACATCGATTCCAGACATTCCTTTATAAATATTTAATCATATTGCAAGGCTGAATATTCATAAGAAATTAAATATACGCGTAGAATATTAAGGCTATATTTATAGAAAAATTATAGCAATTCATATACATTTACGTTTAAATAGTTGGGAAGGTAATTTAACTATTTAAAAATAATGTTCAACTACATTGATATGGGGCAAAAACTGGTAAATGTATTTATTTGAAAATAGTAACGACTTACGTGAATTGCTATTTAAAAATAGTAAAAGTATCGACATGTTTTTAACTTCGCCATTTGTAAACAAGTGAAATTATATTCTTGATACATATCTCAAGATTATCAGCTATTTGTATAGTATAAAATAAAGTGATTTTGTTCGACAAAAATAATTCTGTACATTTGCATAGCTACATTGGTGTACACTCTACACAAAGATAATGAAGGATTACAGATTAAATTAAGAGAATATAAAAACATCTTTGAATTGATACAGCGGTGGTCAATGGGCCGATTTCAATAAACAACTACTTATTCTAAATCTAAAATCTCTACCGCTTTTGACAACATAAGTTGTATGGAAGAAGTTCTGTAAGATCAAGATAGATCAATAGATTTTTGGATTAAAATCGGCCGTACGTGCTAAACATTACATAAAATAAAGTCACGTCCATATAAATCCATATATTATATAAGTTTCATAGCATTTTTTCTGTGCTAGAAAGGATACAATTTAATATTTATTTTGAGATAATCCTCTTTGCTTTATGACATGGGTGAATTTTGTTTCTTATTAGTTTTATAAGCATTTATAAAGTTTGGTTTTGTGACAACATTTACACATAACTATTGCAACATAAAATAAGTAGTGTGAGCATATATTTTGTGACTCAAATGTAAAGATTTTATAAGTTTGGCACTACACAGATTTGTACCTAAATTGAATCGAAAATATACAATTTCATATGTTACAATCGTCATAATTAAAATAAATTAAAATAACGTATTTTGATTACTAATTTACTAAGTTCATATGAACATAATTATTTATAAGTACAGCTTAAAAGCTTTCATAAAAATGCAGTCCAGGGTATACCTAAAGCAGTCTAAATAAAATTGAAAATCTACATTAACAACAATACATACAAGGGGAACTTCAAAATATTACATCTTTATTTTTTGGCCGAAATGTTGGCTACTTCGATTCATGTTTGTGTTGCCAACTAAAAATATAATTTTAAAAATGCAAAATAGTCTTCATTGTAATAAAAATTAATGCCTAACATATAAAAATCATAAATAAATGGCAGTCTAAATGACTAATTGATAAATCTAGTAACTAAGCTAGAACAATACTAACGCAGTTCAAAAATAAGCTCTTTAAAATTTAGTAACTTAACTAAGGTACATAAAATCAAATTATTGCTTCATATTAAACAAACGAACAATACAATTAACTATAACGGTTGTTTTCACAAAGATCAGCTTTCTACTGTATTTTACAATACATAGAAATAAAATAGGTTTCCTGTGAACCTTTATCTCACAAACCCATCTTTCTTTAATTTTAGATATCCGACATTTTTGACAAAATTATTCTAGTGCATTGGGTCAATATTTTTTTAACATACAAGGGATAGGTTTTAATCTTGCGCCAATTAAGCATTTGTTTATCAAATAAATTTTTATATAACAAACTTTCATTTAAAAAAATTCTTAGACACATTGAAGAAAAAAGGCAATTGATATTGCTGAGTGATGACTGAAATTGGAATCATCCGGATTGCATTTTAAATGCGTATGTTCTTAATATTGTAGTCACTAGATGGCGCTAATGTGGTATAAAGTCTTAACAATACAGGTGTTATAATTGGTGCAAATAGTAAGGGACTTAAAACTACAGCAGCGCCACTAGAGATAAATGCAGGCGCGAATAATTCTAAATTTAACCATCGTATGAAAGGTTTGTGTAATTTAGTTTTTTTGTATATTACCTAATGGCAGTTAATGTGTATATTGAAGGTAACGAAAATGGTTCTTTTTAACTTTATGTAAGAGGCAACCACTAATACAGATATCGAAGAATTATTTACTATTGTATGCCCATTGATTAGTACTACTGTTAATTTCCAAATGTCAGTACTATTTAAACTACTCGTACATCTAAAAGTAGTATTCATTTTCATTATAAAAACATTCTAAATCTATAAAAAGTCATCCGATCAAAAATTTTGAAAATTTGAAAGTCGAATAAAAATTCTTTCGCATCACAGTCTAAATTGCTTCGAAACCTACCGTTTAGTGTTGCCATTACAAAAAAAATATCCGATGGTAGAAAAGGGGACTACATGAAAGTTATTATGCTACTTTTATTCGATTTAGTGCTATTTTATTGAAAAATTTATATTCTTAATTCCAGTCTGATAAAATTTTTGTAGAATCTATTATACATCTATTGACCGCTATTAGAGTTGAAGATTCTTTAAAAAGTTGTTCTATTTTAGTAACTGACGAGTGAAGACACTAGTACTATAGAAATACTTGCTTTTTTCATAACATATTTTCTTTATTCTTCGTTCTTTCCTGGTACAAGAAAATGCACGCCTCGCAAGGAGGTTTTATAACCCATTATTGTTCAAATTATAAGTTTTAATCTTAATAATGACGTCATTATTCAGTGTAAAAGAGAAAGAGATATTCAAATTCGTAACCTTCCATCTCTTTTTCAGAATTTAATATTATTTTACTTCCAAAGCAATATTATTTCATCAAAAGTATACTTATATATTAAGTTCGTCTTTTATAAAGGACGACTCTTGCGCATCTTTCCAACGATTATACATTAAGAGTGCGTTTTATCAGTCCTCTTTAATTATTTATAGATTAGATTAACATTTTGCGACATTTCGCATTATTTAGCATAATTCTTATACGTTAAATAGTACACATTACTGTATGGGTAGTTTGATAATAATAATTATTATTATTATTCTCAGTTTTTTATCCTTACTGCAACCAACCTAAGAGTTTAATACGGGATCTTATAACAGAGTCGAACTACATTAGATTAAGATTGAAATAATAAAAAAGCATAAAGCATACGGTCGAAACACCGCTTTTTTGATGTCATCTAAAACATCATTTATAAAAAATAACAAACGCTATTTATTAGTATTAAAATACTTAAAGAAACAAAACGATTCTATGGGTTTATCAATAACTTAGACTTACTTAATCATCAAACTACCCACACATATACACATTTCACATATACAATACATACCATACTCTTAGTGCCTTAGCAATACAATGTCTTTCATTTATTTATTTAATAAAGTATAACAATTTCAATGGTCATTAAGGGGATGATAATGTCATTAATTGGTAATCTACATAAATATGACATGAAATTGATGAAAATATCTGTTAGACTGTTCTACAAAACTGTTTTTGTTTTCAATTATTTGTTTTTAAATATCACCTTGATCACTTCAAATGTTTAAAATAAATATTACTATACAATCCTAAATCTCAGTATGAAATCATAAGCAATCTGAAGTTCGTTAAAGTGCACCACATTGACAGCTGTCACTGTCACTTGCAATCAATGGCTAACTTCATAGTGTACGTTCTACAGCAAGTTTACGATCTTACTCATAAAAAAACACATTTTTTTTTTACTTTAAACCATAATCAAAACTTTTTCAGTAACTATGTTGACTTAATAAGCCTTCAGATATTTTCACCAAATAAAAAAACATCACACCTTGTTACTAACGGGGTTGACAGGGCAGCAGCTCGACGTAGTTGGCAGGGAAGAGGCCGAAAACTCCGTGGGGCCCAAGTCCTTGCCACCAGCCGGCGTCAATCTGCTCTATGTGGGTAATGATATCGCCGGGGTCAAATGTGATCTCTGATTCGTCCGCTGCAATTTTTTTTTATTATTATTAGAATAGGTTTAAATTTGGAGTTAGTGTTACAACACGGTAGTTTCAAACAAGTCAAAATAAATGCCTTTATTTAAATACCAAAAACGAAACTGTTCTATGAATTTTAGTGTGGGAGAGCCATGCTTCGGCAAGAATGGGTCGGCTCGACCGGAGTGATACCACGGCCTCACAGAAAACCGGCGTGAAACTACCACAGCGTTGTGTTTCGCTGTGTGAGTGAGGTTACCGGAGGCCCAATCCTTCCCCTCCCCCAATTTCTCCTCAATCTCTAAATCTCCAAATCCCTAATTCCTGAAAGGTCGGCAACGCACTTGTAAGTCCTCTGTTGCGAGTGTCCATGGGCGGCGCTGATTGCTTACCATCAGGTAATCCGTCCGCTCGTTTGTCGACCTATTACATAAAAAAAATGGTATGGAAAACAGAAATGTGACATCATCATTTTTTAGCTCCAACGGCATACTTTTTTCGAGGAAAATACTCAATTACAAAATTTAACTTACCGGCTTGGTAGTCATAGAGGGCGCGCGCGGTGAGGCCGGGGTCGTCATCTAAGTCCTCGTATATCGCGCCCTCATCCTCCATGCCCTCCGGTGATACGTCTGTAAATATTTCCCACATTTTCAATTTGTAAATTCACAAGAATGTTTGTTACTTTTTCACGTTAAAATCTACTGAACGTATCTGATGACACTGAGAGAAAATTTAATGTCTCGAATAACACATATTTTACCTTGGACAACGAGTGTTTAAAGTTACATTGTTTGTTAAAGCGACGACCTTCATATCCCCAAAAAGGTAGATAGAATACTTGTAGTTAACTGATTAATGACTGATTAGTTAGAGTTTAGACAGTATATCAAATTAGTAAATAGCGTGGTAGAAAATTACTTTCAAATAATTAGTTTTATTTTACTGGCAACCCTAATAACACATGGATATTCATCTACATTATATGAACCTTTTTTATAAGTTCCAACAGTCACCAGTAACAGAAGGCAATCCTTCCGCTAACTAAACCATGGATACTAAAATATTTTATTACTCATCATAAAAACTATCAATAAGAAATCTACACATTTACAGTATCTCCTTCACAGAATAACTATGACAAGAACTCACCATCAAGCGTAGTCCCATTAGTATCCTTTTTGAAATTAACATTCTCTATAACGGTATTCTGTCGGGTCAACTCCGTGCGGTCATTATCATCGGCGATATTGTTCTTGCTGTACGGCGATCGTTTGATCGTACTAAATTTATTGTCACTGTCATCGTCATCGTTTTCATTCGAACTAGAGTAAGACGCGTCAAACATATCATTCTCTAGAATATTCTGTTTTATCATTGGCTCACTTTGTTTAAGAGGTTCTATATCTCTATAAGAATTCTCTTGTTTCGTTTCTGCATAATTAATGGCACTAAATGATCCTGGATCGTTTTCCGTAGAAGGACTCAAGTCCGCTGGATCTATGATCGGTTCATATTGTATCTGTGACGGACTTTCCAAACTCATTTTGATCTTGTCTATGTTCTTTAGCGGGCTTGTTTTTGGTTGTTCCTCTGTCTCTGGTATTGGTTTTGGTTCGAGTTTGGTTGGCGATTTGATTGGGGATGATTGCGGGGATTGGGCTTGCGTGAATGTGTTTATGCGTTGCGCTATCACTGAACTGCGGACTGGTTTCTCTGGTGTGTTATTGTTTGTTCTGTAAATAATAATAATGATATTTTTTAGTATATAAAGTCTTAATAAAAAATTGCAAGGCCTAGCCCCAGTGTTGAGTTGAACTAGACGATATTTTTGATAAACGGTTCAATGATTTAATGATCAAATGTTATCCCCTCTTCTTTTAAGTGTTTCACTAACAAAATCAATATGTTCTAGTAACAGTAAAAAAAATCAACTAAATTTCCTATCTCCAATTAAAAGGCACAGCTCTTAAAGTCCTCTGATGATGCGGGTGTTTAAGGGCGGCGCTGGTTGCCTACAATCAGTTCTTTCTGCTCGTTAGCCACCTTATACTTCAGGATTTCAGAAACATCAAGGCAAGAGGAATTTCGGAATATATGTAGGTAAGTTTATTAGTGTTTTATAAATATATATGTTTTATAATATCTACCACTGAATTGTCTCTGTATCACCCAAAGGTTGACGTAGAGAACGCTCAATGCAATAAGTCCGCCTTATGTACAATGATTTGTGCATTAAGTAATATAAAGTAAATATGTGAGAGGGTTTGTACCTGGCGGGCATCTGTCCCTGCGCGAGGTTCTGCTGGAAGAGTGCCCTGGCGGCGGCGGTGGACGCGCCGATGAGCTGACGCGCCTCGGCCGAGCGCTGCCGGCGGAGCGCCTCGCTCGTAGTACCGCCTGACCCCGCATCGGGACTTAATTGCCTATAAAATAAAACATACACATAATTCTCCGAATCTTTTATCGTAAGCGGCTTGTAATGGGGTCATATGGGTAGTTTCCTTGGTCAAAAATAAATTAATTCGACATTCCAATACAATGAAATATCGAAAAATAACTATACTTTTATTCATCGATCGATTGATACTTACACAAATTTTTTAAGAAATAAGTACGTTATTTGACGCAAAAATACAATGACGTCATAACTCAGTTTTTCATACAAATTTCATAGAAAGGTATCGTATTTGACATTTGGATAAAAGTATTGAATTAGACTAGTTGGAAACTACCGTATTGCTTGTCATTATTATTTTATTTAGATGACCTCGCCTAAACCTCTGCCAAGCCACAACCACCTACCAAAACCACAGTAAATCCTGTAAGCCAGGATCTTCCGTAGATACTACTGTGAAAACAGAGAAACACTGGATTTCAGCGAATCCCAGGGACATGAGTCATTTTACTTTTATTATAACTTTCGTGAGTCATTCTAAATTAATTAATATGTTTTCGGCTTACTCGCGTAATAATTGTAGCAGCTCAGTAATTCTCAGTAGCAGCGCGACAGTCGCCGAGTCGCGTGTCGCGGAATGCTGCTCATGAATATGGGCCTCTAGCATGGCTTGAAATTAGTCGAGTATCTCGTCAAATTATTACGTGAGTAAGCCGAAAACATAATAATTCATGAATCCCGCAATGAATTTCATTGATTAATCTAAAGATAATAATTGAGGAGAAGAATAAACGAAATAGTTTATACTGAGAGAATGATTTAAGCGAAACAATAAGCAAAAAGTACTCACTTCTCTTGTTCAGCTTTAGCTCTTCTCTCCGCCTCGAGTTCGTCTCTTCTCCTGGCTAATTCTTCTGCTTTCCTCTTCTCCTGAAGTTAAAAAGTTATAGATAAAACTATGACCAAATCTTAATTACTATGTGAACAATGTTTACATTCAATTAAGTTGTAATAACTATGACTTATCTGATGGAATTTACCTTCAATTCTAACCATTCAAATTCAATATTACATATTTTCAAATGGCAAGAGTTATTCAGAAAACAAAATTGATGCAACGCTTGTAAAAAAAATTGAAAAGTAGCAACTTTTATTGTCTTCTGTATTTAGCTGATGTTAAGCAATATATGATGATGTCAGTGTGTATTTTATACAAAATTATGACTTTTGTCATTTCGGTGAAAGTAATGAATTTGACTAATTGTCAAATACTGTATTACCTAGTCGGGCGCAGAGAAAAAAACTTGCGCAGAGTAGGTATTGTATATTATTTTAATTTGGTTGAACGATCTCTTAAGATTATTCCTTAATAAGGATGGTGAGCACCTACCTCCTCTCTCCGTTTCCTCTCGGCTTCCACTCGCTTCTTCTCTTCTTGTTCCTCTTTCAGCCAAAACTGGTCCCTCTCTTTAGAATTTATTTCTTGAACTGTAACGACATAAGAAGAAATTAAGTATGGGAGAGCCATGCTTCAGAACGAAACGGTCGGAGCGTGCGGCGACAAAATATAGTTGCAAGACTCCATTTCACAAATATACAAACATACCTATGTACATTGAAAATTAAATAAATGTATAATAACCAGACGTTAATTTGTTGCTTAAGTTGATATTTATTAAGCTACTTTCAGCCGGAGTTGCAGGATCAAGGGAATAACTTAACCGCGGGGCCTCGGCCCCGAGCAGGAGAAGGAACGCGATGGGTTTTAGTCAATAAGAGTCTGACACTCCCTCTCCATGGCTGGTAACTTTACCCTCACACAAAGAATATGCTGTTTGAGACAAAAAAAAATACGTTACAACACAAAGTCCCATTTAGAACTCAGAAAACCGTCGATTTGCATCATTATTCGTAAAAAAGCATTTTATTGGACCAGTTGCTTAGCACCTAATAATTATACTAAAACTAGCTGACCCAGCAAACTTCGTACCGCCTCAATAACTAATATTTTTATAACAGTTCTTTTTTTATTTTCTGACCTTTTAAACCTTCATCTAGGAATATTTCAAGACCACAACCAGCCACGTCGGTTCAGCATTTCTCGGGTTTTTCGGCGAGACTAACAAACAGCAATTTATTTTTATAATAAGAAGAAGATTAAAAATAACAATACCTCTCCGCAAACTATTTTTCCGCCTTTTTATTTCATCGGCACCTTTCCTATACACTAGATCGTTGCACGCCATTATAGCCCCGGTCATTTTAGCAAAATTACTAATATCACAAAATCAACTAGCAACGCATCGCGCGAACGTCTCGACCAAGATTATAATAAAATATCATAGTCCTTTAGTTTCATGTTGATATTTACATAACCAATAACTGAAGCAGAATGATAAATATAATCATTATAGTTATTGTTATTTCAATTTATTATAAACAAATATCAGTGATATTGAATAACAGGAATTCGCGTTTCCTGATTCATAAAAGATGGGCATTTTACGTTCGAGACAGTCAGTAATGGGCGCACTAGTATATGCCGATATTATTGAAAGTGGTCGGATGTGCAGGTACTCACTAAAACTCAACTGTGCTGTATTAACCACACTAAGGATTCAATACAGTGCAAAAAGGAATTCCATTCCGTCTCTTTATAACTTACACGAACCAACACCCGTCCTTTTTTCTAATATCGTTGCTCCACCCTAGGATTTTGCCCTGTGTCGTGGGTGCGTTTACAAACATACACTTTCACATAAGCATTACACCCAGACCAAAAAAACTAAAAATTTAGCCTCAAAACTATTTACCCACTTACTTATCTAAGGCCAAATTAAATGACTTATCCTAATCCAAAATGTTTTTATTAAAGGATCGATCGGATCGGATTAAAATCAGTCATTAATTTCGTGTCCAATTTGCTCCTTATTTTAAGTAAGGATAATCATCAAATTACCCCATACAGATTGAGGCAGGAGGGAATGTCAGATTGTTACTGATCAATGATGTGGCTCCAAGTCAGAGTACTTATAGGTTTTTTATCGCCCTATTTCAAGTCGACGCCGCAATTCATGCCGACCTTCTCGTAAGACCGACAGGACCACAAACTCACCTGGGTTAACTTTCTGGTAAACAGTGCCAACGGGTCCACTTGGGGGCAACTCTTCAGGTCGACTGGTCTTAAAGTTAAATGCCGACCCAGCCTTGGCAAGTTTATCCTGAATGACCTTCTCATCGAGGTCATCCTCTGTTCTCGCGTGCATCGTCAAATGGAAGCCAGTGAAGAAATTCGCTACATGTTTTATGTGATTCGCGCAGGTACCTTTGCGGACAGTCGGTGCACCTTCTCCCTGTAAATTAAAACAATATTGGTTATAATTATCATCGTCAACAACCCATAAGAATCCACTGAAAGGGTATTGGAGATGGTTTGCCATAATTTCTTTGCTTGGCAGGTGGGTATGGCAGGGACTGTTCATCAGGGCGTTATTATTGCCCGATATCTGTCAAATGATGAGCACTCAGTTATTGACTATCAAGACACTTAGATAGATAGATAACACATTTATTTAGCACAAACAATAGCAGACACAAATTAATTGACAAATAAGTGGGTACACAATACATACAAATTAACAAATAAATAACACAAAATAAAATTAAACAAAAAAAAATTTATAAAAATTACGTATTAGACGGGTAGTATGAAAGAAAGAATATAAAGAACGAGAAAAGGGAAAAAAATACATAAAATCCGGCGCGGTTTAGTGTGTCTTTAGTTTGCACCGAATCCACTTAGCAGAGAGGATGTTGTCAAATGTTTTAGCCTGCCAAAATAAAGTACCAACTTTATATGCAGCCTGTTGAGACTGTCAAATCTAGTTACAAGTTGAGTAATCTGTATCAGCTATGACAATGGGAATCTACTCTACCACCGTCAACATCGACTAAAGAAGAATCCTGTTCCAGGTCGAGGCCGCGGTACCTTATTATACTTATACGGAACCCGAAAAGAAATTCAGTGTTGTCGTACGATTGTTCTAACAAAAACGAGGTTACCTCTTTTATTAATCTTGTATCTAATCTTTTGTCTTCAATCTTACATTTTATAGTTCATCCAACCATTCCAACGACAATTAATAGCGCTCTAAGGCGCACGTGAAAGTTGACAATTACTTAGTAGAACATCCACCATCACCAACCAACGTATTGTTTATCTTTGAATCTTCACTTAGCAAAGCTAACTTTCAACTTAGTATTTAATTTTGGCATGTCCTAAAATGTCAGATAGCGAAAATGGTAGCTTTATTTTATGTCAAGGGTCACCAAAACGAGTAGATTGATTACCTGATGGTAAGCAATCAGCGCCGCCCATGAACGCTCGTAGTACGCTGTAGTAATTACAAGTGCGTTGCGTAGGGGATTTGAGAATTGTGGATGGGGGGAGGGCGGAAGAATTGGTACTCCGGTAACCTCACTCTCACAGCGAAACACAGCGTAAGTTTTTCTCTGCCACACTTAAAGGATAGCAAATATATCGAATTGATGTTTTTTCTCATTAAAATTAATTACCTGAGAGTGTCCGTTGGGGATGGTGTATCCATATGGATAAATACGCAGAAATTAATAAATAGGTTTAAACAAACAGGGTATATAACTCTGGGGTGACTATAACTTACAAAACAAAAAAAAAATACCAAGAGGAAAAGGTTGTCTTTTCCTTAATTCGCATTAATTATTCCTCGAAATCGATAAGAAAGGAGTTGAACGATAAATATAATAATATTATAATCTGCATAGCGTAGTGTTGTTACAATAAAATAACAAAATAAATAATGGCTAAAACGCATGAAAGCACGCAGCGAGCAAACGAAGTGGCTGGGTACCTAACTGTGTTCCACAAATTGTTGCTACGGGTCTGGGAGTAACGTGTAAAAAAGTATGTTTACGTAATAACTAAATCTATGCTTATATTATAAAGAGGTAAAATTTGTAAGTTTGTATGTATATGTAGGTGTGTGTTTGTGTGTATATGTAGGTGTAATCTTTGGAACCGCTGATCGGATTAACAAAATTCTTTCACTGATGGATAGCTACAATTTTCTTGGGTGCTATAGGCTATAACACATCACGCTACGAACAAATGGAACTAAGCAGCGGGTGAAACCGCGCGAGAGTAGCTAGTAATCAATAAACAGCTAGGTAATAATATCATAAACCTTTCGTAGGTATTGAAATAACTTTCATTCAAAATTAAGTCAGATACAAATATAAAAAATCTACCTAATAAATTAGATAACATGATTGATCGCCGATCACGTACGTACGTACGTACATATTAAACAGAAATAATGAAGATACGTTACGTATCGTATAAAGCGCAAGCCACACCGCCATCTAGCGGGCGGGCGGGCTAGGCGGATGGGCGAAGCGAACGAAGGGAACTATACAAACTACGCGAAATATTGGCGAGCTAAACTATGGGGTTCACACCAAAAACAAAACACTACACTGCTATTCGAAAGACAAGCGTCAACTAGTCTACTCGAAACGGGGAGGACGGGCGAACGAACCGGGAGCGCCAACGAGGTGAACGAGTAGCTTCGCTGGAATCGTCGGATATTTCGTTAGCTTAGCTCGTTAGGTTAGTCGGTAGCTCGCGGTGTGAACCGAAGTATGTAAAGAGGTGAAACGATGTTCGCCCGCCTAGCCCGCCCGCCCGCTAGCTGGTGGTGTGTCCTGCGCTTAATTCGTTATCTAAAATTACGATCATTATAATGTCAAGTACCTTCTTTATCAGTATGTCACAATTCATCCCCTGTATAGAGTGGAAGGAACTGAGATATCTGCGTCTGAGTAAAAATAAACCTGATTACATAATATTGTTATGAATTGATTGCTTCTTTGTTAGATAATGAGCAAAACTGATCCAGCGTTCGGAGATTTATGGATTATAAATCTCCGAACCCCTAATACCCCAACGGCCTTCAACGCACTAACTTCTCCTCTGGTCCACCATCAGGTAATCTGACTGCTCGTTTGCCGTCGTAACACATAAAAAATGTAATAAGTAAAAGAATAATTCTGCCTGAAAATGGCATCAAGGATTTTACTGTTAACATTCATAATCATCAGCTGTGTGTGACCGCGCAGTATTTAATTCGCCGTTTGTTTTAAAGTTTAAACCATATAAACATATAATTTCCTTGTATATTAATAGAGTTTCCTTGTGTGGTCAAATCATTTATATTTTCAGCTGTAAATGTGTTGATATTTTGCTAACCGCAAAATTGTGAAGCAGTTGAATCGATTACTCAATTTCTTCGGTTTCACCCGCTGCTCGGCTCCACTTAATCGTAGCGTGATGTTTTATAGCCTATAGTACTTAGGAACATTGTAGCTATCTATCAGTGAAAGAATTTTGTCAAGCCTACCAGGCAGCGGTTCCAAAGATTACCCCCTACATACAAACTTACAAATTTTACCTCTTTATAATATTACTATAGATTAATTGCCTGTGGTCCTTTGATTGGTCTGATTGGACATTTGGGAGGCGTGCAACAACTTAAATCTAAATAAGACAGGGATAGATATTCATTATCGCTAGGAAAACAAAAGTTTTTAACTAATATTGCTTTGTGGTTTAACATTTTGGAACTACGGTCGAATATTTGTTAGGTACATACTCTTTCACGTAAAAACTACTATACGAATCTGAATGAAATTTGGCACAAAGATATTAATATGAACGCAACATAATGCATTTTATTTAGTAAAGGCGTACATTTAGATTCCAAAACCAAAACTTTTCTACAATATAGAGCTGTGTAACAAAAAAAAAAAATGACTTGCCCAAGCTAGCACCGAACCTGAGTCCTCATGCTTGGCTCGAATCCGCTTATTTACATAATTTTGACTTCAATAAAATACATCTATACTTACTAAATAATTCTATAATAATCAGAATGCCTTTCATTTAAGTGAAAGCAAAAATAAAGTTATCAAGATACCATTCATAGTCTTTGCATAACTAATAAAACATACATGTTACATCACCAAAAAAAAAAAAGACTAAAGAAGAGTTCAGCCAGTTTACGAATGGCATTAATTATGTAGCCTGTATATATTTTTTTCTTCTTAAAACTTAACTTTCTAAAAATTCGAAATCCAAACCATTATGTTTATTGTCTATTAACAGCCCATGCAACATAAGCCCTGGTTATGTTATTATTTTTTACTAAGAATCTCGTATCTTTTCTACAGATAAATATAGCATGATATATCTAAATAAATATGTTACTCAGGGTGAATGTAGTTTTGCAATGGAAGAATTCGGCTCTGTAGTTTTTGAGTTTATGTAGGTATTAGGAGCTGCAGGTTAGCCAAATAGTTTAAATCCAATGTTCATCAGGGATACCATAGCTTACTAACAGTGAAAGTATTTTTCGAATCAGTGGACTTGTTTTGGAGCCTATTTAACCCAAACAATATATTAATTCATAAAAATTCTTCAAACTCAAATCTTTCTTCTTTAAAATATTAATATTGTCAAAAATACACTCCAGAAATAAAAGAAATAATTCGTCAGACGTTTTCACACTTATCTCCTAATCTTAATAATAATCATAAAGCACAGTTGAGCATAAAACGAAAGGATCATAAAGTTGCAAAAAAAATTTTTATTTGACTGCACAGTTGGCACACGCGATGGCTGGGCAACTGCTGCCGCGCAACATCTCGAGGGTCCAATTCCCGCACTAAACAACTCTTTGTGTGATCCACAGATTGTTGTTGCGGGTCTGGGTGTAATGTGTTTGTGAAATTCTATGTTTGAAAACGCATCCATGACACAGGAGAAAATCCTAGTGTAGGAAAACTTTTTTTAAAGAAAGAATGAAGAATTTGGATCCTATAACAGCCAGTCACCTGGCCAATAGTGCAGTAGGTGTGGTAAACAGCCACTCAGCCAACAGTATCGCTGGATAGTATATAGTAAAAATATTTTAACAAAACAGGCCACACCTATCAAAGATATTTCACCAGGACATGAATAACAATTTAAATTATCTTTACAAAGAAAACATTCAGAATAATCTTATCTACTTACTTGCCAGTTGATAAGCACATATTTAGATAAGCTTCCATTCGGTTGGTCCACCTTCAGAAATGCATATTGTATTTTACCACTGTTGAATTCATCAATAAGTTCATCCAAACCACCATCTCCTTTGCCAACAAATTTCAAGTCATTTGACTGTCCATCATAGCCAAATAAGACCCTGAAAAAAAAACAATTATTGTTTTTTAAACAGCAATAATTACGCAACAAATATTTCTCAAAATCAAGTCCTAAGCTGGGTCATCAACTATATTTATGACTAGCTTTTGCCCACGACTTTGTTTGTGTGGAATAGTGACTTCCTGCTGTTTTTTGTTAAATAACTATCCAATGTCCTTTCAGGTTCCAAACCATGTATGTACCACACACAAATAGGTTTAGTAGTTTAGGCGAGCAGAAAAGACAGACAGAATTACTTTCACATTTATAATATTAGTTTGGATTGAGTAATGTTATTGTTATCTAATTATTTATCTAACAAGTCTACCCTTATTTATTATAGATAGTTATGTATACTACATGTTTTATTACCAAAACAAGATTAAGCTACAGACATTTGATAAAATTACCATTATATTCATTAAAGGATCTATTTTAAGCCCTGAACATATAAAAACTCCTTGGTTGCTTAAAAATAGGTAGTATAACTTGATACTAAAGATATAGGGTTTATTTCACAATGCTCAAATTATCAATAATTATCCAACTGCAGGCCCTTCCACTTCTCTCTGAGAGTAGCTTTCTATGACCTATCCTGGTTATAAGTGTCAAGTAAATCCTATTTATATTATAGTTCATACCCATTTTTATATGAAAATGTGTGTTAAAAGTGTAATAGCAACTTCATAAGACTCTTAAGAGCAGAAAGTACTATGAACTCCAAGACTTGGTGCAAACAGCACATGTTTTGTAATCATCTCCTTTCTTGGCTGGCCATAATGGGTGCTCGATGTTTTGGTTCTGAGACAAAGCTGTCATTGTCTGATAGTTAGGTAATAAACAAGATAATGGCTATTCAAGATAATATCTCAATTACACAGATTATAACATGAAATATCTACATAATCCATGTTTAACATGAAAAATTATAGTAGATAAAAGTTGATGTATTTTAAAATAAATGAGTTTTTATGTAGTAAGTATGCTAAAAGGTTGTGTGATGTTTATTTTACAGACAATTAATTTTGTTCCATAAATATTTTAGCTGAAACAAATAAACTGGGTATTTTATAGAGTTGAGAGTTGCTACATTCAAATGAAATTTGGAGTACTAGAAATTTTAAGTATCAGTTATTTTTATTTTGTTTGCTCCTTACTCTAAATGGCTTAATAAGGAATGGTAGAGGCTCGAGGTAGAATTATATTCTAATTAAAAAAATATATCAGGACAGCAACCAATCAAACAACTTTTTCGACGCGATCGTTTTCACAAATTATCGCAGTTTTATTACAACCGCTTTTGATGCATGGAATGCAAGCAAAGACAAGTGAATGAACTCCTTAGCACTTCCAGCTATTGTTACCACTTATAAGGACCACTGTTAACGCCACGCTAATGAATTCAATTCATTATTTCAATCAACGGCAGCTGTTTACATAATTTCCCTAGCAAGTAGGTCGGTAATATGAAGATTCGGACTTACCAGTTTGTATCAGTTTTCTCGTCTAATACGTCCTTCCACCCTGCGATTAACGCCTCCTTGTGTTTATCTAAATTTATGGCCATTTTACATTATTTGTACTAACTCCTACACGAAATAAAGAAGCCGAATTGTAGGAAAAAAGCAAAATAAAACGCCGATAAATCGCCTGACTCACAACAATTTTTGCCACAGATTATCTTTGGAAAGGTTTTTGAACTTAGTGACAGCTGAACTGAAAGTTGCCAGTGCAAAAAAAGTATAGTGAAAAATATGATTAAATTAAATGTAATGTTACTATAATTCTTATTAAAATAAAAAGGAATACTTAAATATTAATAGGTAATAGAATAGAATAAATAAAACTGTACATAATTTATTCGGTATCACAGGACCATACTGAACTACAGAACGCCTAGCTAAAACGTGTTTGCATTATTTACTTGCTTCGCAGACAATCCATTTTGCTCATATATTATTCACAGGGATGCTGCTTCCCCACCTCATATTTTAAAGAATACGATTCATTGCCCATTACAGTACGCCATTCCCACATACTATTATTACAATCTTGGATTTCCCCCTTGCGCGCGCATTCTACTTTACAAGCAAGCCCTTAACACCGTTGGTATCGCAGAAACTTTCATTCATAACAAGCCGTACACAGTAGTCACGACAGAGATCGCTTGGTGGACAAACGCCGCGATAAATTTCGCCATGGCCTATTGGCGTATTAAACAATAATAAACAGAATAAAAATGTGGGTAGACGTTAGTGCGCGCGAAAAACAAAATTACATGACGCAAACAAACGGATCATTTATACCCGGGTAAGTGATTGTTTGTAATTATTATTGGTTTAATTGTTAAGGAAAATATTGGAGGGAAAGCGTCTAGTCACTCAAGTCTTTCAAGACTTTGGGACATAAATATTTTGGTGTGAAGGTAGTGCGCAGTAAGTATTTTATTATTTGTCTTTTCAAAATATTCTGTTGCAGAAATTATACAACGCACATTTTAATTATTATACCTATAGAATATTGATATTTCTTTAAAAATTTTTTTAGTTTTACGCATGATTTATATTTAAATTTATTTAGGATTGTCATTTTTACGAACACTTTTTATAATGTTAAATATATACTTATACATAATTAAAACCAATATCTAAGTAGCTACTAGATACCATATACTTACTTACTCAAACTTGTGACAGTGTTTGTCTGTAGTTGTGGGTTCTTGGTACAAGCCACCACCATATTTGCCAACTATCTTCATTCGCTGTCCCAATTCAATTTAAAGGAAGTTTAAGGACTGGGATATAGGTTCATTGTGGTTTATAATAATAAAACAAAACAATACATTTTAATAGGCCGGATATTACAGTACATGACAAAGTGAATAAAATAGTATACTTGATTGATATTGCTATCCCAAACTCCCACAACATACAATCTACCATATCCGAAAAACTAAGTAAATACCAAGATCTTGCCATAGAAATTAAAACGCAGTGGAGGGTGCAAACAGTTCACATTGTCCCCATAGTCCTTTCTACCACCGGTATTATACCGAAGTCCCTCAAAGTCTTAATACTCTGCAAATGCCTGCATACACTCTCCACACGCTACAAAAAGCTACCATCCTCAACACTTGCCGCATCACCCGAAAATTCTTGACATCGTCTACTTTAACATCTACCTATTCAATTTAATCTTCCCCTTTTACACTTGGCTCCGGCCCGTGTATAAGGTTTCTTAAACTCTCGTGTGAGAAGAAAACTATAATGCATTTAAAATAATAATAATAATTATAGCTGTCTGTTTTGATGGTAGAGCTTAGATTTTGACTGATTTTGATTATTCTAAAAATTCAAATCGTTGAAGTCGCAGCCTATTCCATTATTATTAAAGTCTGGTCACAGATTCTAATAGACCTTTAAATTTGGCGGTAACTGTTTAGAACGGCAAATTCAAATGAAAATAAAAATACTATTTTTCATAGAGGTAATATCAAATAAGTGGTATACTTATTTGATATTACCTGGAATTATTACTATTATTTCATATATATTATTATATGAAAAATAATAACTAAGTAGACCGACAACAACCGCCCAAGGACCTAGCAAGTCTAGAAATAATTAAGTGAACAAGCTAAAATAAAATAACCCTTTTGAAATAGCAAAAACGAAACATTATTTTTTTGTTTGAACATTCGGTATGTAAAGTCTGTTGCGTGCCTAAAATGCCTATTTATAAAAAAAAACATGACCTTTCGTTAAAAAGCTTGTAGAAGTTTCCTCGCTAAAAAAATTTTGAAGTAATATTTAGGATTTTTGATTTAAGTAGTCTGCGAAACTCAAATATCGCAGAGTGAAATGTCTAGAATTAAAAAAAAAATGAAATAAGATGTAGGTAAGGAAAAATACCTAATAAGATTCGAGAAAGTTGGTAGTCACTGGTAGTAGGGTATCCACCATGTTATGTTGGCGAGACCGTATCGTAAATTGATCAAAGAATAATAAATTTATTAGATGTTTTCTTGGCTTGTTAGTATCTTTTTCTTCGTAATTGAAATGTTTGTTAGATGGATATAAGAATTACTTTTATGTAAGTATGTTAGAGAATATGTAGGGGCCTTCTACATATGTAGGTAGGACACTACCTACTTAGATACGAAAACGAAGCCCTTGTGTACTTTTGGGTGGTAGGTAGGTTCTTTTGAGGTGTTTTTCTTATTTGGTAATAGATTTTCCGCACACAAATGGTAGGGCATAAAATGATAACACGAAACATTTATTCAAAATGGAAGAGGGGAGAGCGCGAATTTCCCGCGATTTAAAACTTGTTTCGGCATTTCTTCTCAGAGTAGTCAGATAGGAAATGCCGGCTTCATCTAGTTTTTCACATATAAATTGACGTGTAAAAGTGAGGTTTTATGGCCTATTTGCACAAATAAATTCATCGTTTCACTTACGTACGTAAGTAAATCACGTTTCTTCCTGCCATCTGACCTAAAGGGCGATCACCATTTCAAGGATATTTTCCCGGTTCAATAGAAATTGTACAACAAATAAACACGAAATGGCTTCTGTACACGCTTTTGTTTCTCAAAGCTACTTACTTACGTAGGTACCTACGTACATTCATGAAGGTCTTATTAAAATAATTCCTACGAATTTCGGTACTTCGAGAATGTTCAAGTTGCCTTCTAGGCATTACATTATAAGGATAAAATATATATGATTTACGTAATTAAATCTGTAAGCATCTGCGAAAGAATTTGATACCCGCACCTTGCTTGGGACTCTTGTGTTTTATTTTTTTAATTTTTAGTCTAGACCTTAATACGCGCAATAAGGTATCGCGGCCTCAGCCTAAAGCAGGAGAAGGAACGGGGAGGTTTTTTAGTCAGTAAGAGTCTGACACTCCCTCTCGCCTCATCCTGGTTGAGAGAAGTAATTGAATGATTTGCCCTACATAAAAAAGACCTTAGGTACTACTCAATACGAATGTGACATCATCCGCGCTATAGGTATCCTTTAATATAGAGCATTTAAATACGTGCAACAACCTATCAGTGTTGTCACAAAGACTTTTTACGAGATTATGTGTACCTAACTAGCTTACGCCCGCGGCTTCGCCCGGGTGGTATGTCGATAAAAAGTAGCCTGTGTCCTATTCCGGAGTGTAGTGCAGTAGGTAGTATATGCCTGAGCCAAATTTCATTTGGATCCGTCCAGCCCTTTTGGCGTGATCGAGTTTATAATGCTAGTAAGATAAGTAGAGTAAGAGTTTATAATCACATAAATAGCGATTATTTTCGGCAAACAGTATTAAAATTCCAAGCATTTTGTGTACGGAAATATGGCCGAATAAAGGGTCTTTTATCTGATTGCGGTCGTTATTCAAAGGTCACGCTTGTCGTTATGAAGTCTCCGGTTTTGTCACGATAGTACCTACGTATACAAGGGGATGACGAGTTCGCTTTCAGGGATCGTGACTTTCATAGTTTGAAGGATATTTTTAGTAATCTGTTTGTCGTATAAGGTTTCGAATGTATGAAAACATTATACACTCTTATTAACACAAGTGTGGAAGAGGCATGCTGCGGCACGAATTGGTCGGCTCGACCCGAGTGATACGATGGCCTCACAGAAAGCCGTCGTGAAACAACCACATTGCTGTGTTTCGCCGTGTCATTGACGTTACCTTGAGGTGCGATCGAGGTGCAATCCTTCTTCCATTCCCTTCCCGAATTCCTCCCCATTCTCTAAATCTCCGAAACTCTAATCCCCAAAAGGTTGGCAACGCACTTGTGAATCCTCCGGTGTTGCAGGCACCTCTTGAGGCACCCCTACGGGCGGCGCCGTTAATCCGTCTGCTCGTTTGACGTCTTATAACATGAAACAATACGTAAGTTGATACTTACTTGAGTTGTAGTTATTGTTACTTGGATATTATACTTGACGTATAGGTGAATAATAGGTCTGTCAATCACCTTGCTGGCTGTTGTAAGAGTCCCGAGTTTATTCGTTTCTGTATCGAAGTAAAGTTGCTGGGATTTTATATTTTAAAAACCTGTGAAGCTGATTTTTTTTAAGGATGTTCTTTTAAGTGTGGGAGACACATGTTTCAGCACCCATGGGCCGGTTTGATTCGAATGATACCACGTCCTCACAGACTGGCGTGGTACAACATTTGCATTGTGTTTCACCGTGCGAATGTTAGTATTACTTACGGACCAATCCTTATTCGCATCCCTCATCCCCAATGTCCATAACCTCAATCCTCAAATTCCCGAAAACCACAAAAAGGACGACAACACGCTTATTCATATAGCTCTGGTATTACGGCTCAAGTCTATGGGCAGAAACGATTGTCAACCATCAGGTGATCTGTCTATTTCTTTGTCCTATCCTCTAAAATCGTGTGTCGTGGTGGCCCGGAGGTTAAGGAGCTCGCTTCTCGTGCATGAGGGTGTGGGTATAAAACCTGGCAAGTACCAATGTGACTTTTTCCGAGTTACATGTGCTTTCTATGATTGTTTAGACACCACTGACGAACTGGTGAAGGTAAACACCGTGAATAAACCTGGACTTATAATTTCTAATTATAAGTTTGAAATCGCCAACCCGCATTGAGCAAGCGTGGTGATTAATGCTCTAACCTTCTCCCTATGAGAAGAGACCTTTGCTCAGCAGTGGGCACTTATAGGCTGATGATGAATCCTCTAAAAAAGAACAGATGTTCGGATAAACCAATCTATTTACTAAGAAACTGATAGGAAAATGACAACTTAAGTACAGCTTATTTCAATAACGCAAAATTGCTATTGTGTTTAATAAAGGACTAAATAGTGACTTACCTACCTATTTCCAAGTCACGCTATCTATATTTACGTAACTAGAGATAATTACTTAGAACCACTGCGAAGAACAATATGGAGGCCAATTAAAGGAAAATTGCTTATTTAGTGTACCAGAACAAGAAAATATTATGATACCAAAAACAAGAACAGAAAATATGTTTTTTGGAAAGGTGAACATCATCAAATTTCTTCTCTCGTCCAGGGTGAGGCGGGAGGGAGTGTCAGACTCTTACTAACTAAAACCCACCCCGTTCGTTCTCCTGCTCAAGGATGAGATCGGACGCGGGGCCCGGCGAAAATGTAAATGCGAAAACATTCTGGTCTTAGATACTTACTTACATTTTTAATTTTTTTAGGCCAAAACTGTTGATATTTTTATTGATGACGGATTGTAGTTTTTTTTTACATGTGTCGAGCGTGGATTCTCTGATTTCAATCAGAATCAAATGTACCTACCTGACGTTGCGTGTGTCCAAGAGCGGAAAAATCATGTGGTGGTAAAAAAAGTCCAGTGCGTCTCTTACAGGCTGCAAGTCCTAGGTCGTCTTTTAAAATACGCGACATGGTTCTAGGTGCTATCTTCATCTCCCGAGATAAAATCTTTTGCTTTCGGGCAGGATTTCTTCGAATTCTTTCCCTTACTGCTTTGACCACCTTTTTCGTACGAACACTACGTGGACGGCCAGATCTTTTTCTGTCACAAACAGAGGAGGTCTCATTGTACCTTTTAATAGCCCGGTACACAAACATTTGACTAATACCAAGCGTGAGGAGAGTTTTAAAAATTGCATTTGGCTCCATACCCACTTTGTGTAATGCAATCACAGCGATTCGGTTCTCTTTATCACCCCACTCCATTTTAATATCGCAAAATATTGAACAATTTATTGGCGCCAAAATAAGAAAACACAATGAAAAATTATATAAAAATGACAGATTCCAAATTCAAATGTAATATTTTGTTTATTTTTAATTGTAACAGTATTTATGGCCAGACTAGGTAGCTATCTTCATATGAGCCGGTGAAATTGATGTCGCACGTGATTTCAAAGGAATAAATGGAGCCCACCTAGGTTGGCGATACACCTATACCACTATCCAAGTCTACAGCCTCCCAAAGACCTTAGTCTAGGGACAAAATTATTTTTATGGCCACAATACTATCACTTTAAAACATTAGCAAGGATTTCTATGTGCATTACCTAAGTAGATACTTTAGGTATCAATTCGCCGGGGGCTCGCGGCTCCGGCCTGGAGTAGCAGAAAAGAAAGGGGTGCTTTTTAGTCCGTTGATAAGATTGACACTCCCTCTCGGCCCTCTCAGTGGGAGGGGGGGAATTGAATTCATCATTTTTTCCTCTCAACAGTTTGCGTCCGCGACCAGGCGACGTGATCTGACGAATAAATTGTGATAAATAATAATCGAAAACTGAGGTTTCTGTACCTAACCTTCGATGGAGGTTACCATAATATTTAATATACTTACCTAATTTCAATATGATCGATGTGTAAAAAAAGTCGTAGCTTAGTATTTACATAAGTTCTTTATTTGCTCAAACAGACTCGGACAAACAGAGAGAACATATAAAAACATATTGATCAGGAAACGTTTTCTCATCAGAGAAAGTAAGTAGATAGTCATGAATCGCCGTCACGCTGTTTACCAATGCGACATACTGATGAGCCAGCCTGACTTAACATGGTAATTTGAATTCTTCTGCCGTCAGACATGTTTTAATGGACAGGCAAAAACACTGCAAACAGTACCTACTTAGATATTTTAAGAAACTGTATTGGTTAAGTTGGCATAGTAAGTATTCATGTTATAGTTTCATATGTTAAATTTCAATACAATTTGTTTCTATGTTCTCAGTGCATTTAGAAAAACACAACATATAAAGCCCAGATGCGGTCAGTATCTTTAAATATTTGTTTGATGTTCAAAAGTGCTTAAAGTGCTTAAAGTGGACTAATTGAAAAAAAAAATTGGAATTAGAGTTTGAACTTGACTTTTACATTGATTGGTAGGTGCACCTATGTGTGACACTGTGTGACAATTAAACCTGATGACGTACCTACCTACAACAGCTCAGCTACAATGGCAACTCAGTCAATAAATTGTTTTCCATTTTTAAATTCTTGAAATACTCCGTATCCATAGGTACTTACCTACCTACTTATTTTGGCGAAGAAAATAAATCTAGATTTCATAGTTACTTCAAAGTCGTAAACTCTTTAAACACTCAAGACCAGTTCACACGATAAATATCTGAACAGTTTATGCTACCCACAAAGTTAAGTATCATTGTACCATACCTACCAAAGAGCTGACGATTTAACAAGGAGAATTTGCTGAATATTCACGTGTTTACACTGCAGAAGTATTTAAATTATAGCTCTAATTTAAAATTTAAATATTCAGAAAACGCTAGAACAGTTCGTGGAACATTATCATAACAAGTCACTAGGATTGCAGTTCTCAATGAACAAGCACGACTTCAAGCTTACCATCTGTCTATTTTGAACTCTAGGGTTTAAGAAAGTGCGAAAGCGTGTATTCGGGAGTCGTGTTTTAAGGTAGCTGTACTTATAAGACGTAAGTACAAGTTGATAGACCTTTCCAAATAGAATGAAGGTTCGCTTCCGTTCACGGGATCACAGGATCCCGGACCTTTGGAAGGCGTACGAGGGGCCGAAGCCAACTCGCAGAGGCCCGTTGAACAACTTTAATATAAGTGAAATGGGACATCAGCCGGCAATTATCCCTGTATGCACTATGAAAGAGCACCCAAGGATAATCCCCGGTTGATGCAGGACTATTGCGAAATGTGGTAACTGTCAAAGGGTTGTGAGTATGGGTTGCTATGGACTGGTGAATATGATAACTATGGAACTACTATGGCCCCTGCCCCTGACCAATATTGATACATACGGATAAACAGGCAGGGAGGAATAAAGGTTATTATTATTGGTCAAAAACGTGCCAAAAATGGTGTTTTCGTTAGTAAATACATATAGTATATAGTATCTATTTTTGTCCCCAGAATAGGGGATTAAACAAGATACTTAAAGGTTTTTACATAGCATATCGAACCAGACACTGTATTTTCTTAATTTTATGACTGAGACAGAGTTCTTATGTATACTTACATAGATAGCTTTAACAGATGTACACATCACTTACCGTTATTATTATTTTTTTTTTTTTACTTGCAATAAACCAGTGCTTGACTGCGATCCCACCTGATGTTAAGCAGTGATGCAATCGTTGATGGTAAGGCGCACTAGTTTATTAAGAGCCTATTCACTCTAGCCTTGAAGACACCTAAGTTGTATTCGGACGGAAAGACTGCAGCCGGCAAACTGTTCCAATCCCTCGATGTACGCGGTATAAATGACGAGGCAAAACGCTTAGTCCGGGCCGCAGGTGTCTCAACAACGTAGGGGTGGATATTCGCCGTACGCCGGGATGTCCGAAGGTGAAATTGGGATGGCGGAATCAAATCGTGCAATTCCTGGGCACACTCTCCAAAATGTATCCTGTAGAAAACCGCAAGGCTGGCTACTCTGCGCCTGTGCTCGAGACTTTGAATATTGGACCCAACCAAATCTGGATCTCCAATCAGCCTCTTTGCACGCCTTTCCACCGAATCCAAAGCCGCTAGGTGGCATTTCGCAGCACCAGCCCATATGTGGCTGCAGTACTCCACACACGATCGGACCTGAGCTTTATACAACATTAGAAGCTGACTCGGTGTGAAGTACCGTCGGACTTTTGCAAGAACGCCGAGTTTTCTAGCAGCTACCTTGGCTCTGGACTCAAAGAACCGCCCAAAGTTGAGGTCTGAAGCAATGTCCATTCCCAAGAGCTGAAGGCGGTCGGTGCACTCCAGGGATACATCCCGAAAAACAGGAGCCAAGGTGAACGGGCTCCTTTTGGCGGTGAATAGACACGCCTGTGTTTTGGTGGCGTTGAATGTTACCAGATTAGTTTTGCCCCACTTTGAAACTACCTGAAGTGAGACATTCGTATTATATCAAACTTATTTAATACCTTGATAGTTAACAATTTTTTTGTCCTCCATATAGGATTAAACTTTAGGTAACGAATCACCGAGTATTTATGAACTTTTGTCATGTATATTTAGGTAGGTACCTACCTCTGACGCAAAATCCTCTACAATCTCTACACAACGTTCCGCTAGCTTAGCTGGCTAATCTCCAGAACTAGGTACCTTAGGGATTTTCGCCACTATCTAATCTTCCTACATAAATAGTCAAATCTATTTTTTATTTAGGAAAGGTTTCAGAACATGACGTCACATCGTACTTACTTAATCCCTGATGACGTAAGTTGTCGTTTATTATTATTATTTAGATATAATTAATTTTGAGGGACAAATGACTTATCTCGTCCAAGGTGAAGCGGAGGAATCGTTAGACTCTTGCGGACTAAAAGCCATCCCGTTCTTTCTCGTGCTCCAGGGCGAAGCAGCAGTGCCTTCTTTATTAGTCTTTATCTGCAACCCCGGCTGTTTACTATTTGGGCTGGCATCTGGCCACTTTGTCGCTTGGTGATAAGCAATGATGCACTACGATAGAGCACGTGATTCTTGCAATATTAAGAAGGCATCTGTGCCTAAGTACCTACGGGGTCACCTGATGGTAAGCAATTGTTGTGACGCCGCCTATGAACCCTCATGGAGAGTTGGGGATGGGGCATTGGGCCTTCAATCATCACTTATATGACGAAACATAACGTATTAGTTGCTTCACGTGGTTCGTTGCTATCAAAACGGGCAAGCCAGCCCATTCGTTCCTAAACATGACTCTCTAACGTACATTTAAAATTTTGGACTACAAAACAATAAAGCTTATTGGCGCCTAAATCTAAATATAGATAATAGGTACCAAGGTACAAACTAACACGTGTCCTTCGATAGAGATTCATTTGTTAAAACAAAAGGCTATTCACAAACTTCTGTTCCGATTAAACTTGAAAACTTTAAACGGCTCAGGTAAGTTATTAACAAGAGATTGTAAAACCAACTTGGAGAACTAATGTACCTAAACTAGTTTTAGAATGTTCTCGAACAAATTATCAACAAAGTTAGTTAGCTTCGTACAATTGAAATGCTGAAACTTTGATATCTAGGAATTTGATTGACGTTTATATTGAGTCAACTATTACATACCGAAATGGCTGTATAGTGCCTCTTTGATAAAAAAGAAACCGTATGTGTGTGTCTAACACAAATGTGTTTTTTTTTGTAAGGGAAAAATCATCAAATGACTTCTCCCGCCCAGGGCCGGGCGAGAGGGAGTGTCAGACTCTTACTGACTAAAAACCCCCGTGTTCCTTCTCCTGCTCTGGGCCGAGGTCGCGGTGCCTTATTGCGCTTACCCCGCAAACCCGGCTGAACATCAGCCCCATACGGCCCCGTCTGTGGTGGTCTATTGTGGTTCCGGTCGGGCGGCGAACTGCCCTTACTCGCCGACCGCAGACCCGCCCTTACGGTGGCCGGAGATCATCTCTCGATCCCCAACGCCCGGAATGTCGCCTATTGCGAGGGCTTGAGGAGGAGGATTGCTCCCTCACGCGGGCCGACTCCCTCTTAACACAAATGTGTTGTGTGTGACATTCGGTAAAAAATTTAACACAAAAAAAAAATACCATAACAGCAACACGTTGCTGTAGTTCACCATAATAATCAGTACCTCACCGGAAGGCCATATCTTCCCCTTCCCCATTCTATCGCAATCTTCATAACCCCGTATCCCCAAAAAGCCAGCAACGCCCT
Source organism: Spodoptera exigua (assembly GCA_902829305.4). Taxonomy (NCBI): domain Eukaryota; kingdom Metazoa; phylum Arthropoda; class Insecta; order Lepidoptera; family Noctuidae; genus Spodoptera; species Spodoptera exigua. The sequence continues at coordinate 11,284,006 of LR824619.2, read as the reverse complement.
TGCAACTCCTCTTGTGTTGCAGGTGTAGATGGGTAGCGCCAATTGTTTACCATTAAGTAATCCGTGAGTGTGTTTGCCGCCGTATTACAGAAAAATAAACTCCACGTCTGGAACTATGTTCAGCCTACCTTTAGCAATATCTTACCTTTTATTAAATGAATTTCTTAACAAACTTGAAACGTGTTTGTTCATTTGCTTCCTTTCAGTAAACGGCACGATAATATTTCGCATAATAAAAAGAGTATTTAAGTTAATATGCTCACAGTTCAGCTTATTTCCGGCATCGATGCTTAGTAAGCGGAAAATGGAAATGTCTGATGGGAAAATATGATAGTGCTATCGACTTCGCCGCTCGATTCCATTTAATCTTCGTATGTGATTACATGGCAATGGTTGATGTACAAATTGATCGCTTCAACGTTCCGCACGCTACGGTAAAAATATGATGAAAATGTACCTAAGTATCTAAGTGGGAAATCAGACTTTGATTACATTTCTTTAAGGTATGAAGTCTGTAATGAAATTGGATTGAAATGGAGCGAAATTATCGCAATATTCAATGGGATATCTACTACTCATCATAAGTCTGTAAGTACCCACTGCTGAGCCAAGACCTCTTCTCATATGGTGAAAGATGGATCACGATGTTTTCTTTTTCACCCCTAAAAACATGTCGGTATAACTCAAAAAGTCTCATGGCAACCGCGCCCTCGCTTTGCTTAACTAAAAAAAAGGGTTAACTTCATTCCCTAGCCTAGGGCGTCCAAGTTGTATTAACTTTCGTAACCAAAATTTCGTTAGATATGGGAATAGGGTTTAGATTTCTACAAATATTTAGATAGGCTGCGAATCGTTCTTAGAACTCGACCCTTCAAGGAATACTTAAACAAGTACCTAGAATACTACTTTGAAAACAGATGGTAACAGAATCGTGTTTACTCTAATCGAAAAGTTATCTTTAAGACATATTTACTAGGGGTCGCAAACCGGGATACCGAATTTCGAAAACACCGGAATACCGGGCCAATTTTAGGTCTAATTAATACCGGTATTCATTTCACAAAAACCGGGATATTCGGTATTTTCGGTTTTAGTTAAAAAGATTAAAAACAAATCTCAGCAGAATATTTGCAATACTAAAAGCCACTGTCGAAGAACTGTGCAAAAGAACCGCTAGCCTGATTACTGCCGATACTGCTCCGAAGTTTATGTTCGCAAAATTAGACGCCATGCAACATGAGTTAGTTGCTCGTGAACTTGTAACTTCTCTGAAACGTAGGGCTAAGCAACGAAGGTTGCTGGTTGCTTCAACCTTAAATTATCTACATAACCCAAAAACCTATTTCGATTCAGCAAATGAATACTGCGATGTATTTTAAGGCCAGATTGCCCAGAGATGAGAAAACACATTGTGGATGTTGTCAAACCCAGAGAAATTTTTAATCTGGAATCTACACGTGATGTTACTGTTTCTGCATATGATGATCTCCCTCAGCTTAAGTGCCACTAAAGAAACAGTTAGAAATGGTGGTGAAAAAGCAAATGCTAAATCAGAACAGCACATCAATAGAAACTGCACCTGACTTTGATACTTCAATCAGAATAGAAATGGCTCTTTACGAAAACGGTGGGTCTAGAGGAAAATATTTGAATATGGCCTTCAACAATTTATTAAGTATTCCAATTCCACCAACTAGTGTAGAGTCAGAGAGAGCTTTCTCTTCATCGGGTTACTTGTGTAATCATTTGCGATCAAGATTGAGTGATAAAACTTTAGATACTTTACTGTTTTTACAATCTCATTACAAGGCTCAACCAAAAATTTAATAGAGATTTAATTACCTCTACCCATACATATAACTCAATTTGATTTGGACTGAATTTAATTTAAGCATTTTTATTATTTTGTTAATTAGAATGATATTTCATGATTAGTAAATCATAGTAAAAGTTAATTTTATGTTTTATGACAATTTTTTACCTATGTTTTTTTTTTTTGTTTATGTTGAGACTTTGTGAGATGTAAAGTTTGATAGACATTTTATTTTTAGAACTGATTCCTACTACCTAGTCAAACACTACATTACATTTAATTAAAGTATTTGAACTAGTTAACCTAAGTTATTTTAATAAAGGAATAAAAGGGCATTTAGTATTAGCAAATTATTGCTAAGAACTAACTGAATGATTAATTGATTACCAACATATCAAATAATACCTACCTAAAACTTGTGTCAATGAAAATTTTGTTTTATTTAGAAGATAAATTCATTTAGGTACCTACTTACTTTTCGTCCGGAAACTAACTTTATAATACTAAATTTGATAACTTTAGCTTAATCCCGGAAATATCGAAAATACCGGATTATCGGTATTGGTCTGAAGCCAATACCGAAAATACCGGTTTTGCTTAAATGATTCGGTATTGCGACCCCTAATATTTACCTAAGTGGATACACTTATATTATATGAGTTGCTAGTTTCTACCACTTGTATCGAGTAAAAAGTGCGTAATTTTGTCATATTCAACGCTATGATCTATCTCTATGATAAATTTAATTAAAATCCAGTCAGTAAATTTTGTGGTCCAATGACATCTCCTGTGTGCTTCAATCTTCTTCTGCTCCAAGCCTCGCCGCCGCGGTACCTCACTGTTTTTGCACCTGCATTCGGATTTGGTTTCATAGCCCTTATTAGAAAGCACTACCAAACAAATAACGAACTTCTCTCTTAGATATATGATCTTTTAGTAGACTAACGAGACCCACGAGAAAAGAAGACTGGCTGACAATTATATTCTTATACTTATTCTATTCTGCAGTCGCCACACAACACATTCACTTGTCACAATCCGTTTGTCTGTGGCTGGCAACATGACTATTCTCGTTATGCAGACGACCCAGAACTTAAACGTTGTGGAAAAGCCCTATAGATATACCTAGGTACCAACATACGTTTATACGAGTACGGGTATACAAAAGCTATCACAGCCACAACCGATTGTGTTTTATTTGTGTGTATCTATTATGGAGAAAATAGTTTAATAAGTAGATGAGATCTGTATGCGCATAGGTTACGCAACGAATTCCTCATCATCATCAACTAAAATAAGTTTAATGCTTGTCATAGGTCTCCCGTTAGTTCTCCACGTCCATCGAACGATAAGTCGCATCGCATCCATTGGCTCCCCGCATCTCTGAATAAGTTGTCTGTCCACCTGGCAGGAGACCTAACCACGATAGGTCTTGCGGTCTACGGTCGCCACCCGAGCACTTTTCCGGCCCATCGGCCGTCAGTCCTTCGAGCGGTGTGGCCTTCCCATTGTCATTTCAGCTAGCAGATTTTAAGAGCTATTTCGGTGACTCTGATTCTTTGGCGAATTTCAACATTGTGGATTTTGTCGCGCAATCAAACTCTAAGCATAGCTCTCTGCATCGCTCGCTGGGCGACTTTAAGTCTCTCTAACATACCAGAAGTATGGGACCACGTATCTTTACTGTATAACATCATCATCCTAAAACTTTTTTGCTATCTTAAACTCTTCTTCTTCTCTCTTCCCTTGTATATTTTACTGATCGACTATCTACATAGAAAATAAAAAATATCTCTTTTCTCGTGGTTATCCAAACCTCCAACCAAACTGCTGCAACTCCTGTAAGCCTGGATCAACACTGAAACACTGAAGTCCGGCGCGACCCATGAACATGAACGACTGTCTTGGGTCAGAAGATATTATTTTTGAACGTAGGACATATAACGGCTCAAGCCCTAAAGACAGAGGACTGTATAACTAGGAGAAGCACAGTCACCAAATAACAAGGAAAATCTATTATATTAGGACCTATGTGTGGGCTGTTATACTTGTTTCCAGTAACAGGTATAGCAAAAACGCCTAAACCCACGGACATTTGTTCTACATTCCACAAGCCTGGGCAGCTTTATCAAAATACATAAATAGATACACAATCGAAATAAATTTCTGTTTCCGAAACAATTACAACAATGAATTAAAAGATTTATTTACCCATCTTTATTGGAAAGAGAAAGTTATATCCAACAAGCGAAAACAGTTCCAACAGACAACAGATAAAATCTGAATCCACTTTATTCGATACTTTTCGATGATAGTGAAAACAATTGTTCTCTAGATTCGCACGGATTCAATGGCACGACATTTATAAATGTAGAACAATCCACAAAACTATGGAAAATAAATCTTAACTCCATAAGATATGGTTTTATTTGCAGTGTGAAAGGTATGGGAACAATTATGGATTTTATAATCGCCGCCGGTCGGTTGTAATTAACAGTTGACATGTTTGAAGGCTTTTAATTATTTGTTTATGCATGAAAGCCAATAGGTTTCATTAACTTTTTTATTGGTTTCATTAGCAATTTCTCCAGCTTGATTTTCTATTTAACTGGATATACGTAGTTAAGTTCCATGGCTGTAAGTAATTATGTAAAAGACAAAAGTCAAAGTCAAAGTCAAAAATCATTTATTCCATCTAGAACCTTACAGGCACTTTTGAACGTCAAACAAAATTTTGAAGATATAGTGTCAGTATGTCGGTCAGTCTTCTTAGTGCTGCAGACAGACAGCAGACAGTATCCACATTCAGCCATGCTTACGGGGCATTAGCAGGCTATTAAAGATTGCCAATATTCGAGACTCATCATTATTATCTTCAATTAAAATGGGTAATAGCCCATTGCTTAACCTAAGCTTCCTCCCCCGTTGATTTCCAGAAAGACCGGTTTAAACTTTAAAGTTATCTGCAGCAGCTCCCTGCAATATTAATTAGATCGTTCGTCTACCTTGTAGCTGGACATAGTACGCTGCGATTGCCGTATTCCATCATAATAAAGAAATAAATAAACAACATAATCATGGAGTGACTATTTGTCAAATCTTCTACAGCTAACAGATTCCAAATAATATATAACCATTCCCACTCCTCGCAAAGCCGACGTGCCTAGACTTAATTCAGCCAATTCAATAACTTTCATATGGAAACTAAATCTTGTTTCAATGAAATATTCTCAAAAGCCCTAAAGTATTCAGATTTTTACTAACAAAAATAACATCACAGAATGGATAAAAAAATTCTTCGAAAACAGACGATTTGTCGATGACTCTCAATTGCGACATAAGTATCAGGATAGATTAGCGAAACAGTAACTATACCTATTATGGCTCTTCACGGAATGCGAAAACAATGATATTAATTATGTATGTAAGTGTGGGAGAGCCAAGCTTCGGCATGAATGGGTCGGCTCGATCGGAGTAATACCACGGCCTCACAGAAAACCGGCGTGAAATAATTACAGCTATGTTTCGCCGTGTGAGTACGGTTACTGGAGGCCCAATCTTTCCCCTCCCCCAATCCGAAAATCTCCAAATCTCTTTTGGTGTTTCGGTTATCCATGGACAACATAAAAAAAATGTATGCAGGTAGCCTACATGGAACCCGAAACCATTCGACGAGCGACTAGAGAGTGGCAGTGAAACGCCCTCATTTAAAAATAAAATCATACGTAGTACATACAAAACAATATTATTAAATAGAACATCAGAAGCCGAACCCTATCTGAGTTCATTTAATCTTCAACAGCACAAGGTGAAACGCGACCACGTGTAGGTAGGTACAGTTACACCACAAAGCTTGATGCTTTCATATCTATCTATCATGGGGTGAAATTGGGTCAGGGTGACCCGGCCTAGGTCTGACCTAACCAGCCCTACCTCACCTCAACACAAAACTGACAGCTACTCATGCATGCCAAAAGTAATTCACGAAAAAGTTTAACTGTGATTTTCTATGGTTTCCAGAGCGACTGTTGGGTATCTGCGTATTCTGTCGTCCAGTAGTCCTATGATCTTTTTTGTCTATAGTGTCATAAACACCATAGCCAAATAAGGGACTACACGTTCATAGAGACTGAGAAGCAGCGATCTCTGATACATATAAACTTGAAACTTTTTAAATTGCAATCTTGAACTTGCTTGCCAAATGTGGAAGTTCTGCGTTTTGCAGATTCTACCTCATGTACCTAGTGGATTGTTATGGAATATAACTATCAAAAAAATATGCCCTGAACCGTGCTCCAGAGGTTATACGTGCTTCCGATCATTCGATCACTCGATAATCATCCGAAAACTCATTAAAAAACTTTTACCATTAAAGAAAATTAGGAAACATTTCGTTAAGTTACGGCTATAATCAAATTACTTAATCGAATCAACCTTGAAAATAAAAAATCGATGCTATAATCGATTAGGTACACGATTATTCTAACCTTCTGTTGTATTCTATGTAGTTAAGTATGTGAATTATGAAACAAATTACGTAATAAATTCATTTGAACTTACGTTTTGTGGCACGCGACGAAAACTCATAATAAAATGCCTGGCAACTTTGATTTTGTATGGGGAACGAATGGAACTGTAAGTGGAAAGAATTCCAATACTTCAGAAGTTGCTCAGCTTTATACCTTGTAGGTTTAAAAGTTATCTGCGCTGACCTAGATCTTTGTAATAGCATCCTATCTTGTTAACTTGATATCTTTGTTGTGTAAGGGATTTTTCTTGCCCTTTGTTTTTCCATAACGTCATTTTTGCGTCTTGAAAGAATAATTGGAATTGTTTCGCTATCCAGATTATCATCATACAAGCTACACACCTAAACAAAAGATATAGTGGTAGATAGTTATCCGTTAATGATTTCCATAAAATAGACAAAACGTACATACAGATTTTCAGCATTGCCAATCCTAACTTTGTTAAGTTCTCCCAATTCTATATTCACAAACTCGGAGTCAATCATAGCAAGCTTGAAATCCAAATATTTAATAAATCTCCTTGAGTATTTAGCAATACCAACAACTTAATAGAAATACCCATCTAACCTTTCGATGAAAAAAAAATACAGAAATAGATACTCCTTCACTACCAAATAACAATTTTGTATGGCACTGTGCCATCAGGAAATGCATCTATAAAACAAACTACTAACTGAAATCAATGCCCATCTTTGTTAATGATAGAATCAACTAGTAATTACAGACAATAGGAGAATTATCACGATATCAGTTTACAAAGAATATCTACGTTTAATGTACCAGTTACGGGTACCCGGTCGACGCAGGAAGGCCGCACGCCGCTCGTACCAGGCACACTTTCATATCTTGACGATACCCACAACTACATATAGTATATCTACTCACCTATATTGTATAACGCTAAACGGGTCATAGCTTCGTGATCCAAGCTCGTTTGTTAGGACTTACTAACAGCTGTTTCGCTTTGATACCACTCACTTACTAAGAAAGTTTTAATAAACACTTAAACTTTGTGCTGTTTATCTAGGCACTACTTGATTGGTGCAAATCAATTTGATTTTTATCTTTAGGAAGTTTAGACACATGTTTCTACAATTAGATGTATTCTTATGACTGTATCTTATTCCATGTATGTTTCCTCCATTTAATTAAAATGAAAACTATTTCGAAATAATAAGATCCCTAAAACACAACCTCAATATATGTATAAGTATATATACATATATATAACACAAACATAAGACTACGCAAGACTGTCCTTACTAATAGATAATTTAATAGAAACTAACGACGCAACGTAATGAATTGAAAGACCACGAAATAGACACAAAAGAAGAACAGAATGCGGAAAACATAAAAACGATAACCGTGAGATAATGTGAAGTTGCGAGACTTCATTACGTCACAATACTACGGGTGGATAAAACAACTACAATCTATGCAATATTTCCAAAACACAAGTTACAAATGTAAACGTTATTAATGATAAAAGTGTGAAGTCTGGCGTGTGAATGAGCATTTTTCCACCTCTTATGTGTACTAGTCAAGAAAAACAATGAAGATCTGTGTCGCTATTTTACTTTCAACCATTTGCTTCGTTAATGGGTTCAGCACAAAACGATGCCTTCTATTTAATAAAAAATGTAAGTACCAGCAAAATTTTGTATCAATTACAATATAAAATGAGTGCCAGTTTTAAAATAGATAGTAATTTTGAAATAAAATAACAGTTACCTAACTTATTACATCACAAACTACTAGGTTTTCCGCAAGGTGCTATCTTGGGACCTAACATTTAATTATTAAATACATACACTAAATGTAAACAACGACATGCTGATGGACTATTATAAATACACGAATCCGAAGCTTATAAACAAAAGCTTAATATTAGAAAATTAGAAGCTTTCTTTATTGCATTACTTTATTTGTTTTAAGTAAATCTTACCTTAATGACGTTCGTATTTTTCAGGCGTATCCCATTGTCCACGTAACATGCATCCATATCACACACGATGTGATGGAGAGACGATGTCGCAACGCACTTGCGATGACCCTAATATCTATGTTATAGGTAGGAATATCATTTTAAAAATCAAATATTATTGTGATAGTTACCTACAGCGTCAGTCTGGGCCTAAAAGTTTGGTAATTAGGAGGAAAATTATCCAAGGCCAAGTAAAGCATTAAGGATCTTTTTATCTCGCCTTTTAAAACTCACAAAATTAAGAAATAGGAATAGGAACTTGGACTGACTTGGACCAATTAGCTTGGACTGTCACAACCAATGCCCATTAGAAGTACTCTAATACATAGGCCCTAGAAAGAACCTATAATAGCAAAAAAAAATCATACATCGCTTATATTCAGACGTAACGTTCTTTACTACATACTCCTAGAATTAAAGCAATTCGCGCACACGCCACAAACAATTAAACTTAAATCTTAAATTCAAAGTTAATACTAATTTTATTTACATCAGGCTACACGTGCGGATGGTCTCGATGTGATTGCAACGCTGATTTGGCCCTTGATGAAAATACAGGAGACTGTGTGCCATACAACAGTTGCCCGCTAGACATGCCTCGTGCCAGAGGTCAGAGAAGACAAAAATTCGGCATGCCATCATCCAAAAGAGTCAAGCCTTCCTTTCCAGATGCATTTGAAAGAGCGTCGCGTGGATAATGTAATTTTCTAAGATGTTTGTAATTAAAAAATTGTATTAGGCTTCATTTGTTTGATTCTTGTTTAAAAGTTTGAGAGTTGCGTTTGCAACTGTTGGTAAGTTGGCTATCCATGTTTACTGAAGTTTACGAAAATATTGTTTGCATCGCAATTTGAATCAAACATCCATTCATATCACGGAAGATGGAAAACCAACAATGTTTCGTGTTCATTTTCCTTGAAGACGGATTGTGGTGAAGACGCGATGCATCAAACCCTGATCATTTTGTGCCTCATCCATGCTACAATTGCTATATATTATGGCAAAGTTGGAATCAGCAATTGTTTGATGTACAACGGAACTTGTGAGTATGATTTATCCATACTATTTCGTTGTTTACCTACCTTTCATACTAAATTTTTTTTTTTTTTTTTAAACATTGCCCCACACTAGGATTTTCTCCTGTGTTGTGGGTGCGTTTACAAACATACAAATTCACATACACATCACACCCAGACCCGGGACAACAATTTGTGGATCACACAAAGAATTGTTCCGTGCGGGAATCGAACCCGCGACACGTTGCACGGCAGCCAGTTGCCCAGCCACCGCACCAACTGTGCAGTCAATGAAATATATAAAAAATGTTGGCGATTTTTTATAGTTCATTTAGCGTGTAAGATTTTTGATCCTGGTATTTATGAATGCATGTATTTTGAAAACCTAGAATAATATTTTGAAAACATTTATATTAAATTTAGGATTAGATATTTTGGGATAATAGGAAAGAGATCTCAAAATAACTCAACCGGCTCGAAATTCCGAGCCGAAAAATCGAGAGTCTAGTCTAAATTTTGGTCCTAGAAACTAAAAAAGACTTCAATTTGCACAAGGTTTACTAATAAACAAGTCCTAATAATAACGTTTTCGACATGAATACCTATACTAAAACACGACCGAAGCCATTAATTAAATTCTCTTCAAAATATTACCGCTATTATTTGAAGAGTTCGAAGTTAGTCTGAATTAGGGCGAAAATTGCCTGAAAACTTTCCTCCTTTTAAAGTTGTTCTGCGTTGGATTGTAGTGTTTATGTACTGAAGCCTAGGGATTAATCTAAAAATAATCTGCTTACCTACTTAGGTGCTTCGCAAAACCTAAATGTCTGTGACGTTACAACGACATGTAATGTTAGTTACCTAATTGAAATCCAATTAAGTGTTTCGAAACATTAAAGCGATCTATTTATGAAAATATTTGAGTAGGTGGATAATCTCTTGCGAAATGTCTCTTTGAGTTACGAATATAAATTTGGCTTTAATTAATTTATGTTTAAAATAAGGTCTTTAGGTACCTACTACTAATCTTTGGTACCTTTATAGTTAACTAGAGAGACGCCCCGGCTCCGCAAAGTTGCAATGCTGATATAAAATTTCCCCACTAATTAATGGATGCTATAATCTATTAAAGTAACAGCATCAAAATCCATTGCGTATTTTTATAGATTGAAGCTTACATAGGGTTACAAAGATAGAAAAAGAGACTTTGTTTTATACTATGAAGTGAAGTGATATAAAACTCTCGAGAAATAGGTCGTTTTTTTGGGAAACCGTAGCCTATCTACCCATCAAATTTTATATTAGAATTTCATTTAGGTACATTTTTATACAATATTGCAGGTGTCTCCGAATGTCCGGAACATATGCACCGTGTAAACAGCGAATGTCGACCGACACCGTCGCAGCGGAGTTGCGACGAACCAGTCGCAATATCTATGGGGATCATTTGCGGCTGGTCGCGATGCGATTGCGACTTCCCATTCGTTCTACACTTGCCTTCAGGCTACTGCTTCTTGTACGAAGATTGTCCGTGATTGGATAACGCAATCCATTAAAATGGAATATTGGAACGTTCCAATTTAAAATTATATTACGATAGGAATTGATTTGTTTTATAAAATAAATTGTTGTTTTTTAACCAATTGAGTTTTTATTTTACATTTAGGTCGGGTTTTAATATCAGAGGGCCTAATTCCCATCCCTCTTTCTTGCCCGGAAGATGCACGTATACATATACACGAATACACTTCGTGGTGGGCCTACAGTTTCCATTTCGTTTTGTGTTTTGTAATGGCAATGTAGGATCCTATTGATGAAAAGCCGGTCGAACAGAGACGTTAAATTTTTTATACCTAGTTATTTATCACGTAAACACTTAATACTTAATTATACAATACTTTTACAAGTAGAAATAGGGATTAAGAATAGAATATCGTAGGTACGGTATCTAACTATTTGAGAAACGATTTAGCGTCTAAACTGCTGCTAATAGACAGTAACAATAAGAACCTACATTGCGTTATGCTTAAATCTGCATTTCGACAGACCAGACAGAGTTAACTATCTGTTAGGTCTTAGAATGTGATTCTTGCATTTTTTCAGACCTTTTAGTAGTCGAAGTATTATAAGTACAATATTAATATTAAAACTATTGTTCGATTAAAATTCCTAGCAACATCTAACAGATATAATAGAATTACTTTAGCATAGTCTACTGTCTTCTCCGTAGAGACGAATAAATGAAATTAAGCGGGAAGGTAGTGCAGTTATTACAATAGAGCTACCCAAGTATAGTAGCTATACGTCCGAGATGTCGAACCTTTACGTACCGTATCAGAATCATTTTAGTTTGAAAAACAGCACAATAAAATATTTTTTTTAAATATCAAATTGTGGGAGAGCCATGCGTCGGTAACAAATGGGTCGGCTCGACCGGAGTGATACCACGGCCGGCCACAGAAAACCGGTGTGAAACAGCTACAGCATTGTGTTTCACCGCGTAAGTGAGGTTACCGGAGGCCCAATCCTTTCCCTGCCCTAACCCCTAAATCTTCAAATCTCTAATTTCCCAAAGGTCGGCAACGCACTCGTGACTCCTCCATTATTGCGGGAGCCCATGGGCGGCAATGATTGCTTACCATCTGGCACACCGTTGGCTCGTTGGCCGTCCTTTTTTTTTCAGGGCAAAATCATCTTTATTCTCCCGCCCAGGGTTAGGCGAGAGAGTCAGACTATTAATGACTAAAAACCCCCTGAATATCAGCCTCGTTTGCCGTCCTATAACATAAAAAACTGAAGAAGTTTGCTTCTTTCGGCCACATCACTGTTGCTAAGTACAAAAGACAATAGTTTAGTTGGAATAAATGCCTTGACTTTGTCATCACAAGTAGGTTGCTAGGCGTAAATTTTATTACCTATCCGTAACGTGCTCAAAATAGTGTTGCGTGCCATCAATAGTGCGCGTGCCAATGTCTCGCATCCCTGGTATAGTTAGAATACATAACGGTATAAGATAGTTATCTTATACCTTTTAAAATGTTTAGGTGGTTTGAAATTGAAAAAATGGCAACGAAATAAAAACGACAGCTTGCGTTTTTTTTTTTTTTCATTTTGTTTTGCTGACCTCGCCGTGATGGGGGCCAGTGTGGTTGCGTCGCTTGCTATATCCTAGAAGGGACCCAGATGCCCAGAGGTTATCGTCGCTGCCCATTAACTTACGCAACAACGGAACAACGGAGAAGTCACGAGTGCATTACCGACCTCTGGGGATTACGGTTTCGGCGATTGGGGAGGGTTAAGGGGCGGGAAGGATTGGGCCTATGGTAAACTCACTTACACGGCGAAACACAAACCTGTGATTGTTTCACGCTGGTTTTCTGTGAGGCCAGGGTATGAATTAGGTCGAGCCGATCTATTCGTGTCAATCATGTCTAATGTCCATGTTGCACCTGTACCGGTCATTGTTGGGAACGACATCCTTGAAGTTGTTGACCATTACACATACCTTGGTCAGATCATTCAGCTAGGTAGGTCCAACTTCGAGAAAGAGGTCGCCCGAAGAATCCAACTCGGATGGGCGGCGTTCGGGAAGTTACACGATGTCTTCTCATCGAAAATCCCACAGTGCCTGAAGACCAGGATGTTTAACCAGTGTGTGTTGCCGGTGATGACGTATGGTACTGAGACGTGGTCCTTAACTTCTGGCCTTCTTTATAAACTCAGCGTCGCTCAGCGCGCGATGGAGCGGGCTATGCTCGGGGTCTCTTTGCGCGACAAAATCCGAAATGTGGAAATTCGCCAAAGAACCAAAGTCACCGACATAGCTCGTAAAATCTGCAGGCTAAAGTGGCAATGGGCAGGCCACGTCGCTCGAAAGACGGACGGTCGATGGGCCCGAAAAGTCCTAGAGTGGCGACCAAGGACCGGAAAACGTAGTGTGGGCAGGCCTCCCACTAGGTGGACCGACGACATCGTCAGAGTCGCGGGGAGCCAATGGATGCAGGTGGCCACTTATCGTTCGACGTGGAGAGCCAAGGGGGAGGCCTTTGTCCAGCAGTGGACGTCTTCCGGCTGATGATGATGATCTATTCGTGACGAAAAATGACTCTCCCACACTTGCGTTCCGAGAAATCGCAAAGTACTGCGGCCTCAGCCTGGAAAAACTCCGACACACCACCTCGCCCCACCCAGGGCGAAGTCCCTTGATGATTTTCTTCTCAAAACAAGGCTTTAGTTTTACAATGCACATTCATACACATTGATAGGAAACCAGCAGGCAGACAATAGTTATCGAGAAAAATTTAAGCAAAAAATGTGTGTGATGCTTAATCACTACAAATTATCTGGTCTATCTACCTACTAACGGGAGACACTGGTCACTTTTTCAATCAGTGTGGTCTTCTGGGGATATAGAGTAATATTTTTACCTGATTGTTTTTTTCCATATAAGTGTTGTGTGTTTGTACATAAATAATAATCACATTCTCCTCAGTTTTTTGTTCTGTGTTTGTTTGTGATGGACATTAGAGATAATATGGTGTAACTAGCATAATAATTTTGGATTATCCTGTCTAAGCTAAATGTTTTTCATTACAGGTACACCGGCCACTGTCCCATGCTGAAGTTTCGCTTCGGAAAATGCTACGGAGACAACACGAGACAAATACTTAGAGAAATACGCTCTAAGGGACTTTTCAAGTAAGATGTTGATATAATTTACTTTACATTTCGTAAGAAATCGTTCGTGCGCTCGACTAGTTTCAAACCACACCGGGACTCGAATTACGAACTATATGCACGATGGGCATTAGGAACATTGATTGACGTACCTATCCATTCACGTCATGGTGTTCAATGAATACTTATACTTAGGTATTTTTAACAATTTATAATGTTAACTAAAATTCGCGGGTTACTCACGTGTAAATGATGAGAAAAGCTCTACTAGTTTCGAACCACAGAGGGGTTCTTCCTCATGAGTAGGCTGCGCGACGTCGCCGCGTCGCGCACGCGCCTACTCATGAGGAAGAACCCCTCTGTGGTTCGAAACTAGTAGAGCTTTTCTCATCATTTACACGTGAGTAACCCGCGAATTTTAGTTAATTTAGTATGTCTCACGATAGTTATTATAAAAACAATTTATAATGTTATACAAAAATACGTAAATGATAAGTACAAAAGCTAAAAGAACCTTTTTTCTAGATCTGATACACTCTATGAGAACTACAAGTATATAACTAAAGTTTGACGTCCTATCTTAATTAAGTGCCCTTCTTATCTCATTAATTAGGCCTACATAATCCGTACCTAATTAACTTGAGCCTCCTAAACATGCTGGAATTGATTAAAATTAAAAATATAATTATAGTAGGTTGTGTATTAAACCTTTCGTTAGACATATTAAATAAATCAGCCCGGGTTGCGAGTGCAAGTGCAGCAATGTGGCGCGGCCCCAGCCTAGAGCAGAAGGATCGGGGTGTTTAGTCAGTCCTCCCTCTCGCCAGACCCAAGACGAGGCCTTAAGGTCCCAAGAAAAAGACATTTTAAATCCAAACTAATATTATAAATTCGAAAGTAACTCTGTCTGGCAGTCTTTTCTTCAAGTCTAAATTACTGAACTGATCTCTGTAAAATTGGGTACAGACATAGTTTGGAACTCGAGAAAGGACATAGGATAGTTCGAATACCAAAAATCTGCAGGAAGCTAGGGGCTTCCTTGTTCCATGCGAACGAAGCCACGCTAGGGGCTCATATTTAAGCCTTTGACTGCCGACAAAAAATCATTGAAGGCAAATCCTCCGCTACCGTAGGTCACCGGTGACCTACGTGGCGGTTAACGTGTTAAGAGCAGCATTGCGCATTACAAAGTCACATGCGCGTTGTCTGTTATCTAGCTAAACAGATACGCGAATAAGCCTTTAACATAGTAATTGATTTCTGTACAAAGGTGTTGTAATATCAAGAGCATTAGACATAGCTCTAATGTAAGAAAATACGTATAGATTTTTTCCCAAGTAAACTGAGGATCAAATATTTAGTAAACTCCATATAAAAGTATCCTACTAATCCTAATTCCTACTAATATTATAAATAAGAAAGTTTGCGAGAATGTGTTTGCTATTATTTGGTAACACAAACAAAAACGATTTGGTTGAAATTTGGTACCTATGTAGATAAGTGGTGCCCTGAATTATCACGAAGGCTGCTTTTTATCAACATACTAGGCGGGAGAAGTCGCGGAAGCTAGTGCACTTTAAACTCCTTACTAACGAGAAACAAAAGATTTTAGATATTCAATTTGATATCTTAAAACCACTATAACCAATCATCACTTACCTTACAGTAAGCCACTGGAGTACCGCCCACGAGACAATTACGAGCTGAACCATCTCCCACGCTTCGAAGAGCCACAGAGGGACATTTACGACGGGATCAGAAACAAGCCACCAGCGCACATGACGGGGTACACTGGTTATGTTCCTGGGATGAATTTTAGGTAACAATATACGTTTAATCTTTTTATAGAATAAACGAACAAACAGATCAACTGATAGTAAGTGCCGTTTATAAGCACGCGTAATTCCAGAAAACCAAGAAACCGAGAAATTTAAAAAGAAAGGGCTCATTTGCTTTCTGATTTACTTATCATAGGTACATTTGGACGAATCGATTAAAATCAAAAGTTATTTCAATCCGAACTTGGAAGGAACCGAAATGTCAAGGATTATCTTACATTTAAAACTTACGATGAACATAAAAGGGTCGACTACAAAATAAAGTCAAGAAATGAGCGTGACAGCGAACCGTTTACAATATAAACGGCTGTACTTTCAGTAAAACATTTGCGTCAAACTTAAAAAAAGAAAATAAAAATGCATGAATCATATCACACAAAATAAAAACAATTAAATCAATATTTATTCACTTATTAATGGTGACAGAGTAACTGAATGACGAAAGAGAATTAAAACTATGGGCCGCGCCGTGTTTTACTCCAACTTGGCACTAAAATTGTAATCTGGATAGGCAGAATAATTTAAATCAGAAACTGATCATACATCACAGCATATAAATCTCAATAATCTATCTTATCACAATAATAAAAGACACATTTTAAAGTCAATCGAATTATAGAATTATGGCTAATAAAGATAAGAAGAAATCTAACGTAAGATTTGAGCTAGATAAAGAAATAAAATATGGTTTAATACTCATTTCAGTTACGGGAAATCATATGGACGGACGGCAGATGACTGCATGGCAAACTTTACAGAGAGACAGAGAGAATTACGACGCAAAGCAGATTTAAACAGAAGCTATGTTCGATCAAGAAGCGCGCCCAAGATGGAAACAGTTCATTCAAGAGATGAAATTCGACGAGACTTGAACAGATTTAGGGAGATTAATAAGTATAAAGGTATGTTTCATGAATTGGAATAAACTTTTGACTATGTAACACATATGTATCACACGATAAATAGGTATTTTTTTATTATACTTCCAAAAAGTACTGGATGTTTAAAACATTACATGAACATATCATGTTTACAGAAATTGGTTTCTAGATTTCGTATTTAACAACAGTACAGCAATATGGTGTCCTTCAAGGAAGTAACATGGGACCAACATTAATCATATTCGTTTATATTTACAGAAAACACGATATCGCCGGAATTTCCACCAATTGCGGGTTACACGGGACACATCCCACGAATTAAAGGATCCGAAGCTTCTCTCAGTCAACGATACCATTGCGCGGCAAAACGAGGTTTGGAACTCATTAAAATGGAAAGAGAAAATCGTAAAGAGTTACAAAATGCTGATACAAATATAAAAGCAATATTGAAAGAGAATGGAAAGAAGTATTCTTATTGGAACTGGGGATAGCATACAGGCAGAAGAATGTTTTTCACCAAGAGACGGTGAACATTCTTCTATAAAACGGAACGAACAGTATTTAATTAGAAGAATTAAAGAGGATTCGAGTCAATATACTAGATTTGTACGTCGTTAAAGTCATTGTCCATAGGCCTTTTTTTTAATGAATGAATGAAGAAATTATATTTTAATAATATTGAGAAGAAATCTAGTACTGAAACAGAAAACCAGTCATTACCAATGGTAGAAATATTCAAAACGATTATATGAGTAGTATACTAGTAATACTAGGTCATGAGTTGCCTTCCTCATTTGATAGAACTGCAGATAAATTAATAGACGCGGAATTATAATCATCAAACTGTTTCCGTCCATAGCTGGACTTAGGATATATCACTTTAAAAGGATGTCACTAAGCTCGATGTTCAGATATTCAAGAAAATTAAAATATTGCAACGATTTCAAAAAGAATTTAAAGAATGGCTGTGTGAGCTGTGTGTTTGTGATTTATTTGAAACTGCACTCGCTATAAGTAAGCCCTAGGGTAGTGAGTGTTATCAATGAATAGTAAATATTGTTTGTGTGTATTATACAAAAGTTACTAAAAATAACGATTTACTCACGTGAAATCACTGAGAAAAGCTCAACTAGTTTCAAGTCACAACGGGACTCTTATTCATGAGCGTGCGTGTCGCGGCGACGTCGCCAGTCGCCAGTTGGCTGCGCGAGTCGCAAGTCCCGTTGTGTCTTGGAGCTAGCTGAGATAGTTATTTTCAGTAAATTTAGTGTTATAAATATTTTTCTTGTTTTTCTTTTTATCACAATGCTGAATGAGGATTCCTGAGAAAATGTGATATGTTTAAGAAATCAACATTTAAAAATCATTGTCGACGGAATGATCCAACGTTTCAACTTCATAGCATTCGGTGCACAAATAGAGAAATGCATGCAAAGAGTATTGTGATCATACTTCGAATTTGACAATGCATGAGTACAAACACTGAAACATAGATTTATTTGTTCTACTGTAAAAATAAGAAATAAACAACATAGTTAATGGGAAATTATTTTGTTTTATTCATAAAAATATTTGTCAAATCTCCTAACTGATTGATAGGTCGAAGTATTTTCGAAAATCTTGTTTGCTTCTAATGACTGCACGGTTGGCATACTGGCTGAGCTGCTGGACTGGCTGCAATGCAACGTGTCGCGTATCCCAAGAAACAGGAGAAAATCCTAGTGGAGCTACGTTTTTTTTTAAATGTAAGGTTTGCAAATGGCAAAGACCTTGTATAACAATATTGTACAACAAATCTCGTCTGGGTAATAAAAACTTCATGATTTGTTCCGTAACGTCATTTGTTAAAATAATATAATTTTATTACATAAACTTGGCTTAGTAACAATATACAAAAATATATGTTATCTATCTACTTACATCAGATATAAAAAATACGAAAATAGTTACTTTTCATTTTTGGCTTTTGTAAACTGGCTGAAAATACTCGTATCCAATCTTATATACTTAGTGTTTTTTTATTATATTTGTCATGTTCTACACGACTATTAAAATTTAATAATTTGATAACTTACATTAAAATTATTGCTAAATTACACGTGATCTGTATTTTAGTAATTTATTGAGCTATTTACAGTCGATTTTTTTAACTCACAAAACAAACCCGAACATATTTCATATAACATTCTGGTTTTCTTCAATTTAAGTTTTAATTTAACTAGGTATATTATAAACTAAATATAAGACTAATGTAAATAGCCGCTTTATAAAATACAGTTAATATATAAATAAGGTACTTGAAATACAAGGCACATATTATGGAAAATACTTAAAATTATATCTTAGTTGCCTAGACTTAGAAATTCGTTGCCATTCAGCTGCAACTAGGTAAAATAATAATTATGTAAAATTATCATACTTTTAGTAATAAAATATTATTATGACAAAATTTCCTAATAACTAATATTAATAAAGACAGCAATACAGTCTATGAGGAAATCCTAATATTTAAATGCACCAGTATTGAAATACTATTCGCAATATTTCTATTTTTGAAAATGGCAAACAAGATGTCTTTCGGATCTTTTCACTAACTTTTTCTACTTTCTGTTAAGCCTTTGCCAAATCCTCCGCTAATGGTGGTCTCCATGGCGTTTAACGTGTAAAGTCAAGTTTAAGCTTCACATTTTTTTGTATCTATCTTAATTTAACTGCTTGCACGGTTGACAGAGTGGCTGGGCAACCGGCTACCATGCAAAGTGCCGCAAGTTTTGTTGCCGCAAGGAACGACTCTTTGAGTGATCCACGGCTTGTTGTTAAGGGTTTTTGTAAACGCACCCACGACACAGGAGAGAATCCTAGTGTAAGAAATATTTAAAAAAACGTTATAGGTATTAGCTCCTTTAGGTAATTACAAACGTTTTACCTTTTATTTGCTTTTTGCTTGACGTTTCTGTCTGCTTGTGACTATGGCAGGTGTAACACTGCCGAAACGTCCACCAAAAAACAAAAAATATTTTATAAAAAAATTAATAATAAAAAGTACGTGCGTGTTAAATCCCGTAAAACAGTAAAGTATTCATATGCAACGCGAAAGTTTAAAGTAGAGTACAGCATTGAATCCATCCAACCTTCTTGTTTACCATCCCAAATTAAAACTAAACTAAAACAACCAACAATAAACTAACTACTAGGTGTAATTTCAACGATCTTACCAGTTCTTTCATCGACACCATCAACTATTATCGGTTCATCAACTGTTTTAACTTCATTCACTTCTAACTTCTCAATTTTTTCTGCCTTTTCTTTATCTGTGGCTAATTCTAACATTAAAGTTTCTAGTTTCTGAGCTTTCCTTGTCTCGTTGTGTGTTATCAATGCACATAAGTGCTCTGTCAGCAACTCTTTCTTCTCCTTTTCCTTTTGTAAATGGATTTTCGCTTGCAGGAACTCTTTCTCCACCTTTAAGTAGTGTTTTCTGTAAAATTATGTTCAAGTATTAGTTGTCAGGGAAAGTTAATCTGAAGGTAAGAAATCGGCGCCTCCCAATCGAGTTCAGTGTGTTACTGGCCTTTTAGGGATTGAGAATTTACGGATATAGGGGGAAGGGATCTTTCGTAATCTCACTTACACGGCGAAACACATCGCAAGTGTGGTCACACTGCAACGCATCGCACGCTAGATTTATTCCATGTAACAATCTGGCCGAAATCTTTGTACGATTGAATGCCAATGGAAAATCAATTAATTCGGCGTTCGCGCACCTATTGTCTTACTACCATGTCTGGAACTACCACAATTGCAAGGTTAATACATATAACTTACTCTGCATCAGCATAGCTCAAACAAGCCTGGTCGATCTTCTGCCTCAGTACAGAAACGTCCTGCGAGAACTGACTGTCCAGTACTTGTAGCTCCTTCTTGATCTTCTCTAGCCTCATCACCTCTTCTGTTGTTTGTTTTGTCCTGTTGTAAACAAATTGAAACATTTTATAAAACTTGTTTTTATAGTAAATTTTTTTTATAACTCCATGTTTATTTGTCTGAAAGCCAAAACGGAGCTATTAAGACAAATTTGTGTTATAGGTAGACTTAGATAATATATGCCGATCTCCTAAGCAATGGTTGACGCAGTAGCTGAACAACTGGCTACCTACTAGCTGCGAACGGAACATAAATTCTTAGCATGACCCACAAATTGGTGGATCGGGATTAAGTGTGACATATTTATGTGATTTTTTTATTAAATAAATGTACTGCTTTTAGTCAAGGAAATGTCGGAGACGGAGAAGCAACTTGCTATTTTCTACAATGTTTTAGCCGGAGTAGTACCTAGTGATTTGGTAAACGACGAAGAAGACATCGTGCATTTATTGCCCATAAAAATATTGAGCACATTTCAAAACAATGTACCTATCAGATGCCACATCCTCCTTACATTCACATACTATTTTTCGTAGAATAACACTTCTACATAATTTGTAAGTGTGCATATGCATGTTACCTTTGCTGCATATGCATAATTATGCATGATTGCATAGGAGTGGGATTGCATCCTGCAACAAGCCTGAATTTTTGTCGCGGAATAAAAACTAAATATTTTTCCTAACATTTAATAACACTTCTACCCGACTTAACACCTTTACATCAACCATAACTTAAATAAAACATCACATCATGTCATTTTGTGACAAATGTAGTCTACTACACCTAGGAAATACACAAAACACAGTTACACAGAAAAATATCACCAAAAAGAAACACAAACCATATTGTTTTAGTGACCAAATTGTAGAATTTGTTCAAATTAACCATTTTTATATATGAATTTATATGAACGACACAGATGACTATCAGTACAGGACATTTGAAATGAATATTGCACACTGAATCGTTGCCGGTTGCCGGAGATAAAAACTGAACGCCACTTGAATTGATAATACGTTTATTGATAAAAAGATATACTGAAGGCTGAAATTGTGAGTTTATTTCAATACTATTTGGATTGAATATGGATTTATTAGTATATGAAACATACAGCACGCTTTTTATTTTTACGGTTGGCCATGGAGGGCATTTTCAACAACGGAATTTAGCCAAAGGATATATAGCAGAGCCATGCTTCGGCACGAATGGGACCAGCTCGACCGAAATAATATAATAAAACCCAAAGGGGAGATCATTTACTTGGCGCTTAACTCCACAAATAACCAATAACACATTTCCCACACTTCAAGAAATTCAAGATATACTAATAAACAGTTAAAACCATTGACAAAATAGCGTTCACTCGGTTTCATTGTTTTTTTTTTTTGCTGTGAGAATAACCAGACAAAGCCAATTCTATTGTGAGGCCCAAAAATATTTGTTTTAACTAACACAATACAATTAAACATTTAAAGAAGTATTTGCGCACTAGCGACCCGCCCTGGCTTCGCACGGGTGCAATGCTGATACTAAATTTCTCTACTTTTAAATGGATTATTATACATTTTAACCTTCCTTTTAAATCACTCTTATCCATTAAAAACACCGCATCAAAATCCGTTGCGTAGTTAGTTAGCACCAGTAGATTGTAGTGCTAAGTAACAGAATTGCGCATAGGTAATAATTACCAATTCATTATTTTTACGTGCGTTTATTAACCGACTTCATTTTTATATAGAAATTCGTAACGTCACGTCACGCACATTAACAAACTCTGAAACCTGGTCACACGGTTGCCATAAATACGGAGGTACTCACGCCAGTTAAGAATGTGATGATCATTCACTTGTGCTGTTTAGTGACGTCATTGTCGTCAGTACCTTACCTAGCCTTTGAGGCAAAACTCAACCGCAAAAAGTTTAATTTTCGCAGTTTTTTTTTATTCAATAAGCATTTTACATGAACAAATTAAATTGTGGTGGTAGACAGGTAAGACGCAAGACTTTTCGCATGTGTGTGTGTCATGTTTTTATGAGGTCACTTACGATATTATATTAATTATTATAGAAATCAAATCATATATATAACTTCTTCGAAAAAGTTAAGTTTTTTATCAACTAAGTGAAGTTTAAGTGTGGGAGAGCCATGCTTTGGCACGAATGGGTCGGCTCGACCGAGTGATACCACGGCCTCACAGAAGACCGACGTGAAACAACCACAGCGTTGTGTTTCGCCGTGTGAGTGAGGTTACCGGAGGCCCAATCCTTCCCCTCCCCCAATCCCTCCTCAATCCCTAAATCTCCAAATCCCTAATCCCTAAAAGTTCGGCAACGCACTCGTAACTCTTCCGTTGCGGGTGTCCATGCGGGATGGCGGCGCTGATTGCTTACCATCAGGTAATCCGTCTGCTCGTTTGCCGACCAATTACATAAAAAATAAAAACTTGGCTAATTACAAGCCACGTTAGGGGCAATGTCCTAAAAACAGAAAAATACAATATTTTGCAATCATATTCAATTGTATTCGTATCAAATTAATTAGTTGTGACGTTTAAATTGACTATGGGTACATACATATATAGACAAATTAGATATACAGATCAATTCGCTTTGGTTCTATCATCAACAACTCCTTCAAAGTTCATTGACCTCCAAAACGATCAAATTTGCTTTGCGTGGTTTTTACAGTTTATAAACGAGCGTGGCCCGCGTCTTACTCGTCTATGGTAGGTCTGGGTTTGAATTTTTTTATAATAATACGAGATAGAACGACAAACGAGCAGACGTATACCTGATGGTAAGCAATCAGCACCGCCCATGACGTCCACAAAAACACAAGAGATACAAGTGCGTTGCCGACCGTTTGGGGATTACGGAGGGGCAGGATTAAGCCTCCGTTAAGTTCACTTACACCGCGAAACACAACGCTACGGTTGTTTCACGACGGTCGAGCCGAAACATTAGTGCATGGCTCAACCACAATCAAAATTAAAATGATAAATAAAAATACATACCTATCAGCTAGAGCCTTCGCCAGCATCTCCTTCCTTCTCTTATTCTGTTCCTCCATTAGCTTTTGTCTTAATTGAAGTTCATGTAATTTCATCTTATGATTCTCCAGTTCATCTTCTGAATAATTCTCAACTCCTCGCACAATATCTGGTGCGGCATCCATACTGGGCTTTCTATTACTTAAAACTTCTGCGTCCTCAGTAGCCATTTTGCTTATTTTATTATTATTGTTATTAACAGAAGATTCTATATTAATTTCCTTGTTATTTTCTGTTTTAATATTATCATTGTTGTTAACATTTTCTTTATTATTTTTATTTAGAGCTTCCGTTGTCTCGTTGCTTGGTGTTGATGGCGATCTCAAACTAAGTTTGCATTTATCAAACTGTATATTGTCTATAGCATCATCAGAATTCAGCTTCTGTAGCATGGGTAGTTTGTATTGGTTAGTGGGTCTCTTTGGCCTGGCGCCAATTTTGTCGAGTTTTTTAACATTGGAAATGTTTATTTGTGGAACTGTAACACGATAATTAAGTATTAGTTAATCACTTAGCCTTGTTACATAACAAGAGTCTTTCCAGGTCTAAGCCATTGAGCCAGTTTTTGTATTTCCAATTGAAGGTAGGTGAGAATAAGATTCAAAATAAAATCTGAATCAATGGTTTAAACCTAGACTAAAGATAAATCTGGTTTTGTAAAAAGGGGTTTAGAGTTTTTTTAAGGGGCTAGCACTAGCTATCTCTCTTTCGTTGTAGGCACACAAAAGCAAATATAGTTACTTTCTCTGGGGCCTTAACTGTGTTTAAGTACATACATATGTAAAACTACTTATTACAATTTAACTACCTTTTTTGCAAGAACACTGTTTTTATATTTTTATAATCTGCTGCCTATTACTGTATCTAATAAATAAACAAATAAAATCAATTTATTAGTAGGTACTATTGTAAACTTTATGATAATAAATCCAACACTTACTTACTTCCCATCATCTTAGTAAAACATGAAATATAAGGAGACTATAATGAGTGTTATATCTACATATTAACTATATTAAGTATGTATGAAAGTATGGAATAATAAATGGTTTTAAAATATATAAACTTCCCCACCATCCTAAAATCCTTAGGGACTTATGTGCCTAACACATTTTAAACACTTACACCAGGTTTCCTAAAGGCTGATTAATGTTAAAATCAAATTAATCTCTGGTCAAGTCGTCTGATTGGTTGACCGAATTATCAACAACCAATCAGATGACTTGGCAAGAGATTTAACAGGGAGATTAGTTAATTTTAGCGTTGACAAGCCTTTCAGAAACCGGGGGTAAGTATTGCAAGTCTCCAAGAGCAGTACTGAGCAGCTCTGCACATTTTTCATTAATTTATTTCAATGCATTTTCTGCTATCTTTTACAGCAGTTTTAAGCTAAATCTGAGAAAAAATACTTTGTATACTATGTTATTCTAAAAAACTTACTTGTTGCACACAATAATTATAGCATATTATATTACAGATTTTATCAATATGCAGCCTTGACTATGTGTAATCAGACTCATCTATGATTCACATTTTATTATTTTTAAGTTTAGAATACTGGCAGTATACACATAACAATGCATGGATCACATTATCTCTTGATAAAACTTTAGAGTAAAAACCTTAATTCTGTATGGAGTGATACAATATTTCTGCAATTTCTTATGACAGTAAAATTATTAAGTACTCTGATGATATCATCAATTTTTAAACTGTTGTCATAGAATACATTACAATTAACAACACCTAGTTGAAATTAATGATGTTTTCTTTTCAAAAATTATATATTTCAATTATATAAATATAAACTATCCTAGCCTAAGCAAATGTTTACACTTCCTTCTAGGTACTTTTAATTCGTACAACCTAACATTTATATTTTTAATTAGTGAACCAGTTTATTTGCTGTATTATTAATACAGTCTTTCTCTTTGTTATAATGACCATGAACTAGTTTAAATTATGGTATAAACAACACGATATAATTAGTAACGGATAGGATATGTGCACTTACCGCTGTTCGAGCCAGTTTCACTGGATTTTATTCGTTTTAATTCTTCTTCACTGAAGCCCGAGAAAGTCGACATTGTACGAAGATGTCTAGCTTTGTCATTTAATTCTACAGGTTGGAAATATAAATAGGATTTAACATATTAAAGTAAAATTGTAGTTCTTAATGTTCACACACATCACAAATCGTGACGACGACAGTCGGTGGTCAGTTTTGGTTTACTTGACAATTGACATTTTTAGTAACGTCATAGTATGACAGCAATAACAAATTCTAAAAAGGCTAGATATTACAATAACCATTGATGTAAAATAAAACCGGAATTAAAAATCTATGGTAGTCTCTACTCTCATCAAGTCTGTGTTGTGTACTTGTGTCCATAGTGAAAAGTTTGTCCATAGTTTCTGACGGCGTTAGCGGTTCGGCTTAGAATTTTTAGGTTATATTTTCTGTTTAGTAAATTTAAAGTTAGTAAAACTTATGTGTACCGTTAATATTTTACGTGTTAAATGCTTTACTATAAATTATCCTTTGTTTGCAGAAAATATAACAAAAATGGCGGCGGCAATGCCAATAAACCCTAAACCTTTCCTCAACAGTTTAACAGGCAAATCTGTGCTAGTTAAACTAAAATGGGGCCACGAATATAAAGGATTACTTGTATCTGCTGATGGATACATGAACCTACAGTTAGCTAACACCGAAGAAATCGTTGATGGGTCGTGTACAGGTTAGTTTGTTTGTGGTGATAACAATGCGATTTATTCGGTAATTAAAGACATTATCAAGTTTAGAACTAAACGAGTAGGTACTTCGTTTTGTTTTGAAGATTTTTAATCAGCCTAAGCACCTTTATATGTTTTTGAAAATTATAAATAAGTAGTGAAATGCTTGTCAACAGATTTCTTAGTACTGAGGTTACTAAATAAATATGTACTTCATATATAGCTATTTGCATGTTCATTGTTACACTTTACTCGGCAAAGTTATGTTAAGTTATGTTAAGTCCACCTTGTACACAGATGTGCGTACAAAAGTGTAAATAAATAAATAAATATGTTCTCCCATGTGATGGGTGTGTTAACATCAATATAATATCTCAAGTACTTAGTTACTTACCACTTGACTCAGCAAAACCTGTTTGAGTATCACAAAATTGTAAGTTCTTCAGATCTTAAATCAGTTTTTTCACAGTTACTCTATTGAGAATTACCACACTTGAAAGTTAAAGAGACTTTTAAACAGTTGATGTTTTTAATTTTGCTCAGTCACAGTGCCATTGTATTTTGTTATTTCATATTATTATGCTATTTTATTTTCAGGAAACCTTGGAGAGGTTTTGATCCGTTGCAATAATGTGCTGTATGTAAGAGGCGCTGAGGAAGAAGATGAAGAAGGAGAAATGAAAGAATAAAGTAACTCATAAGGACGTTAAAATAAGGTTTAGATTAAGATTTCCATACTTTAAGTTCTAATAAAGATATTTTCTATCTACAAATTGTTCAATGATTCCATTTTTAAACACCACCATTGTCTAATAAAACCAAGTAATATTTTTTTTTATATAAATAACTTTGCATGTTTCGCTGCACAGTTGTAGTGGTTACTGGGCCACCCATCCTTCACTTCTGCTGCCAAATAAGTGGCTAAAACCTGTGCACTATACAGAATAACTTTTTGTATGATTCAACAAGACAAATGTTGCTTGTGTCCAAAGCTTTTAAAAGTCATAGGAATTCCTTGAGGATTTACAGCATTGATCCTATGTTAAGGCTTAAATTATTTGTATTGATGAGTTTACACCTTACACTTAGATCGGGTGTGAAAATGATTGGAGTTATGTGTAAAAAAAGAATGATAGCTTTTTTTCATGTAATTGGTCGGCAAATGAGCAGATAGATTACCTGATGGTAAGCAATCAATGCTGCCCATGGACACAACGGAGGAGTAGGAAACGAATGCGTTGCCGACCTTTTAGGGATTAGGGTTTTGGAGGTTTAGGGACTGGGGTGGAGAAGGATTGGGCCTCCGGTAACCTCACTCACACGGCGAAACACAACGCTGTGGTTGTTTCACGCAGGTTTTCAATAGGCTGTTGTATCACTCCGGTCGAACCGACCCATTCGTGCTGAAGCTCTCAACTTAGCTTATCAATCAACATTTATTGAAGATATTTTTGAATCCATGTGGGTTATCTAAGCCGCAGGCGGAAGCTAGTTGGAAGTATAATGGTGATGGTTAACATGGCAATAAACTAGAGAATAAAAAACAAAATTTGAAAATGCAAAAAAAGAACTAAAAAGGTTCATATCAATAATTATACACTTACTATTGTAACTACATAATTATTATTGAGGTATACTAAACGCCATCTATTCAGTGCGGTAGGTAGTTTACAACTAGTCAAATTCAATACTTTATCTGAATGCCGAAACTACAAATTATGATGTCATAGTTTACCTACTTATTTCTTAAAAATTAGCTAAAAAGCATCAAGCAATTAGTGCATCGACAGATCGATGAAAAAAAGTATAGCGAAAGACCAATGTATGAAAAGGCTATCGGAACATCCGACTTGAAAACATTTCCTTCATTTATGCTAGTAGGTTAAAACGAACGACAAGAAGATGAAGATATTGTCAGATTTTTACTGACGGAATAGAATACTTATTTATTTCATTGGTTAGGAAAAAAGAAAGGTTACATGTCACTTACAAATTAGCATTTAGCAAGTACATTCGGAGTATTTTATCTGGCGCAGTTTGTCCGGGAGGGGATCTTTTGCAACCTAATATGTAATTCTTTTCACACACATTTGAATTATATAAAGCAAGTGTGAGAAGTTTTGGATTTAAAATCCCATCAGGTCCTAAACCTGAAATTACTTATAAAATAGGAGTGACTCTGCGAGTCAAAGCCTATGCTGACGGGGGAGGGCCGTTCTCTTGTGGAGCGGTTTGCCTCTCTCGGATTTATTTAAATATTCTATGTCACCTATTCTATTTGAGAAAAGGAACGGGTTGAATTGACCATAATATGACATTTACTGACGGATAATAACACCGTTGTCCAGTGTTGTGAACAAGAAGTACCTAATGGGATCGCAGCAGCCCCATCTGAAATGGTCTACTGGCTCCAGGCCACGCGCATTATGCTCGGGCCTGGTTCTACATAGTTAGGGCAAACATTTATTGTGAGTGGAAAATCATCAAGTGCCTTCTCTCGCCCAGGATGGTTCGAGATGAAATGTCAGACTCTTATTGCACTGACCGGCTGAATCTAAATAGGCTTAAGGTAATGAAATAAAAAAAAATGTAAAGAAAGATGAAAGTTACCTTAGGTAGGTAATTTTAACAAGCAAAATTGATGAAAATATGTAGTCGGTCCGCAAATAAGTAGCCAGTGGCGCTGGCACATTGAGGACTAACGAGATTGTTACCGGCCTTTTGAAATCAGGGTTATGAGAATTGAGGATTTTTATGATTGGTATGGAAGGGGTGGAAGATGGATAAACTCACAGTGAAACATAACGCACAGAACGTGGCTCACGCCAGCGAGGTTCTTATCTAAAAGGTAGTGTCCTCCTATATCAAGGTAATTGATGATTAAATTGCTGTTTTATTACCTAGGTACCATTCGTTTCCGGTTTGATTCGTTGTTTGTGTTTAAAAGGGGTCACTTAAGGTCTTTCAAGATGAAAGATAACATTCGAGGTAAAATCAAATTACATCTTTTATTATATTGATTAAATTTATTAACGAATATTTACAAGGCACAGTTTACATGACCTATTTACAATCCACACATATTTTTAATGATAACATATCACAAAATATTGCACACTTAGAATAAAAGTTTTTTAGCTGTTACAAGAACAGTAAAAAATAAAAAAAGAAAGAAAGAAAAAACATTTACCTATTTAGATTCGCACAGGACAACAACAATAATAAAAAATAAATACAAATAACTAATTAATCTATATCAAACTTACAATTACAACCTACAACAAAACAAAAACAGAAAACTAAAGTTAACACAACTGCTCTGTGCGAGGCCAAAAGATCTCAGCATATGATGCGATATTAATTAAACAAATGTTAAATAACGCAGCGCTGGTATTCTGATAGGGCCTGGTGATGCCACGGACACCAACGGAACACATAAATAAATGATACATGTCTACCCGCGGGTGTTACAAGAGCTGACTCGGTGTCTGTGCTGTGCACTAAACAGACGCCGAGCAGCAGCGCCCTTTGAACCAGAACTTTTCTAACAGCGATCTCCAACCCGCCCACCATCGTTAACATTCTGACAGAGGAAACCTCTTGGGCAGAGTAGAAGTAAAGCCAAGGCCGGCAATGGACTGTTACAATCCAATCTCATGATCGATTGTAACAGTAGTATGCCGTTATGGCTACTAGCCCTCTGCCCAGGAAGTTCTCCTCAATCTCTACGGTTCCGCCATCATCAGCCAGAGAAAGAATCTGTAACAAAAAAATCATTTTTTAAGTACTTAATACTAACCGAAAAGCAAATCAGCAGTCACAAGTTTTGTCAAAATATTTTATATTTTGACAAAAACTGGCAACATGAGAAAGTGTCAAAACAAATGTAGTGCGATCGATCGATCAAGAGATATTATCTGTAACAGAGAAATTTATTTAACAATAACGAAAACAGTAGGTATACTGGGGGAGACCTATGTTCAGCAGTGAACATATTATGGCTGATTATACAAAATCAGAATATGGTGCGACTTCTTACCTGGTCGGGCCGAGAGTTCCGAGGAATATAAAGCTCCACGTTGGGTGATATTCTTCGCGCCACCTGCATCAACTCCGAGGCTGGCCTTGGCTCGAGCATTGTCTCGATGTCGTATTCGTTGTGCTGTGGACAAAACATTGAATTAATAAAATTATGCAAATAGTTCACAAGGTAAAAGCCCTACGAATGAGATCTAAATCCAAAATTGCGGAATAAAAATAAAATCAAAGTCCAGGTCGATACACATGTTAGATTTAGAGACAATTAAAGCTTGAGGACAAAACCCTTTAATGGTTGTGTTCTGCCAGTATGGTACAACAAAATCTTATCGTTTACAAACAATATGACAATGGACATGTGATCTCCTAATGGTACTTTAAAGTTACTTACTTTGGAATACGATGGACCTCCCCACGGCGGACTGAGGAAGACCATGTCGGCCTTCAGTTGGGATGCTAACTCAAAGAAATCGCCGACAATGAACTGAATTTTATCCAGAACTCCATAAACTTTGGCGTTCTGTTTGGCCATTTCAATTTTCCTTGGGTCGATGTCGACCGCGATTACTGTTGAACAAAACCAGACATTAGAGAGAACAACGCAAGAAATAACACGAAATAACATTCAACTACTGGTTTCTAGTGGGAAACAGTAGGCATCGAAGAAAAGTGTCACCTTTGTTGGACGTTCGTGCGAACTGTATAGTGTTGCCGCCGGCACCGCAGAACGCGTCCAAGACAACATCATAGCGGAACTTGTTCGCTATGTGGCTCGCCACGTTCTCCGGGGTCACGCTGAACCAGCTCTCGCGGTCCAACTTGATGCCTTCGTCGAACCTGTTGCCCAGGAAACAGAACTTTGTAAAGTACACTTCTGCATCAAGAAAACGTCTCATTTGAGAAATCAAGTTGCTATTCTAATTAGACGAGCGAAGAAAGTAAGTACAGATATCACAGAATAAAAAAACCTACCTGTGGAAGAGGATGTGCCTCTTGCGCCAGTATTTGTGGAGTACGGGGTCCTCCTCCACTTCGGGCGGCATACGCTCCTCCGTTTTGATTCTCCAATTCTGAAGACTACTATATTTTCTATAACAAGGCATATTACTTGTATTATATTCCTATTAGGTACTTGTTGTCGCAAACAGCAATGGCAACTGATGACTGAGCGCCTATGTGCCTGCGCATTACCAGTACACGAAGGGTGCGTGGGGGTGGGGGTGTAATTAGCGCAGGTAGCAACCAATTGCCCAATGACCAATCAGAGGAAGAAAGAAACACATTCTTAACTAATGATCATATTTCATTAATTATTCTGTTTTTGATTTTGATTTACAAGAATCAGGTAGGTATGTAGGTACAGAATACATGGAGAATACGATAATGACGCGGTGTTGTCAGCTGGGGCTGAGCACCGCCGTGTCCTCAGGGCAGATATAATGAAGGAGACCTCGTGCGACCGGCCGTAGTCGAGGCCATGGGAGCAAAAAGTGAGAAGCCGTCTCTTCTTTCTGCGATACAGTCATGTTCGCGAAGAAGTAGGCGGAGCGCGTTGAGGGAACTATCCTCGAGAACGGGTCTACCGTGTAAAAAAGTAATGACTTACATCAGTCAAAAAAGGATTTTCTTAATTAACGTAAAGTTTTTTATCCTGCATGTTCTGCACATTAGTCCATATTTATCGACGACTTTCTCAATCGCCATTCAATTAACATCATACCCAATGCCAAAATTACCTCTTTTGACAAATTCTAATGACTTAATGACTGAATGACTGAAGGCCAATTTTACTTATCGCTTATCGTATGTAAGTGCGAATAATTAACAAATATGTACTCATTAATTAGCACAGTAATGCGACACGTATAGTGTAATTCTGTATCAATAGGACTTCTAAGTTTCATTTTCAAATAATAAAAGCAGAATTCTGTTCATCGCGGTAAATAGTTTTAAGCTCTTCGGAGTAGGACAATATAACACCACGTGTCTATAAACAATAGCTGGGGGCGCAACTTTGTCAGCGTAGACCTCGTTAGTTGAGTATGGGGAAAACAATCGAGTTATCTATAAACAATATTTGTCGTAGTTTTGTTTTGTGTCAGTATAAATTATCTACTTAGATTTTTACAGAAATCCCAGAACGGTGGAACAATATGCATTATTTGTAGTTACATTACAAAAAGCGATCCGACCTATTGAAAGGGTTGAGCATTTGTCCAAATAATAAACAAAGGTGTAATCAGTTCTGCTAATATTACGTACTAAGTAATGCTTGCAACATATTTACTGCTGTAGATAAGGATAACAAAGAACGGATTACAAGTAACAAGTAAAAATATTTTTTTAAATAGGTGTTTAAATGAGCCGACTGATTGTTAAACAGCGCTGCCACATCGAGGAATTACAAAAGCGTCAGGGTTGGAATGCAAGGGGAGGAAGGTTGGTCCTCTAGAAACCTTGGCTCCGCAGCGAAACTTAACATTTCATTCATTTGTCATTTTCTCACAAACGCATCTAGATTGTGAGACCTGCAGCTCGGATCTGGAATTGAGTCTATCTCCACCCCATATACTTCAATGACTTGCGGTAATTTATAGAGAACTAGGCTTGTCGTAGCCGCGTAGGTGGTGTGAGTAAATCGTAGTCATCCGTTACGACTTTATGCCTGCTGTAGCCCCTTATATTAGCTACAACGGAGGCTACAAGCAGTCAACTGTATTAAAAGTTCTAGGTCTTGTTCCCCCAAAGTTTGTTGTTGCCCCAAAAGCGAGGCGCATTTTAAAGGTTTCATCGTCATCCTGATCATGATCATCATCATCATCACCATCATCATCATTATCGTCATCATCGTCATCATTATCAACGACAACACACATCAACGACAGCAACGTCAACAGACTTGATAAGAAAGCTTTGGCTGTTAGAAGAAGAGTATAAATACGTGAGTTTACCCGCGGGTGTCATAAGAGCTGACTCAGTGACTGTGCATTAAACAGACGCCGAGCAGCAGCGGCAAAGGAAACCTCTTGGGCAGAGTAGAGCTAAAGCCAAGTCAGGCAATGGACTGTTACAATCCAATCTCATGATCTATTGTAAGAGTAGTATGCCGTTATGGCTACTAGCCCTCTGCCCAGGAAGTTCAAGTGCCCATCTTTGGCCGGGGAAGGAATCTGTAACAATAAATTCATTTATTTAAGTACCTAATACTAACCGAAAAGCAAATCAGCAGACAAGTTTTTCAAAATATAAAAGCAATATGAGAAAGTGTCAAAACACAATATAAGCAAGATGTGGTGCGATCATACCTGGTCGTGCCGAGAGTTCCTGGGAATATAAAGCTCCACATTGGGTGAAACCGTACGCGCCACTCCCATTAGCTCCGAGGCCGGCGTTGGCTCGAGCATTGTTTCAATTTCGAAGTTTTTATGCTGTGGACAAAACATCACATTAATTATGCAAAATAAAACACACGCTGCACATGCTCATGGAAAAATCTCTGGATCAAAATTAATACTTGACATCAGTCGTATTGAGCTTCTCAACTATCCAGGTCAATACATACATTTTAGATTAAGAATCATTATTGATTAGACCACTGTTAGAAACTGTATCTAATAAAATGTGTCGTTGCCTATCTGAACAATAATACAACTCACATTTGTGAATATGGCGCGACTGCATTGATTTCTCAAGTAGCGGGTAGCTACAATGTGTCACACTGGGTACCTACATACAATATGAAAACATTACCAAACGTGGCATAGAAAATAATTCGAGTTATGTATCGTAAATTTGTATAAAATATGTGTAAGCTTTAAAGTAGACCTATAACTAAACTTGTTTCTAATCTTGGGTGTCACTTGGTAGTGGCTAAAACTAAGTATTGATCGGATAACTAATGTTTTCTTGCTTTAGCTGGGCTTCAGCTCAAATATTAAACTTTTTACTAACCTCGGAATACTACCTCGGATTGCTTCTAAGCAAGGAGTTATTTCCGGCAGGATGAGGAAGACCATATCAGCTTTGACAGTTGGTGCAAACTCAATGTAATCGTGGACATCCAACACGAATGTCGATCGCAACTTTTGCATCGTGTTTCGCCGTAACTGAATATTGTCCTTCTGTCCACATTTACGACGACCACTGTCGTTACACTATTAGACATTAGATAATCAACGCAAACACAAGTGATAATAAACAGAAAATAATAATTTAACTTCTGTTAGGAAGATACATGATCTTACTTCGATGGATAGAAGTTATCATATCGTAGGGCGCTTGTAAAAAAACGCAGCAAAATATCAGCTTGCGCGGGTAGAAACTTGTAACAGTATCCAGGGCCGGAATCAAAATTTTGCAATTAGACACACTACAAAATACTTCTATAAAACAACTAGATGTGAACGGCATTCCTTATCTGACTACTCCGAGAAGAAATTCGAAGAAGAAGGACCTTGATTATAACTATTGATTCTGTACTGGACTTTGAGGAAGTTATACCACAACAGGTTGAATGAGCTTTAATATAGATTAATTTCACATTAAATGCTTTAGTTTTTGGTAACAAATAGAAGCCAGCAGTCTAGACAATGACACGGTAAATTATCACAATTAGTATTACCGTCTCGATGATAAAGATAACTGTTTGACTTACTCTGTTCTACAAGGAACGCTACAAGGAATTTGAGGTTTAAGGGATTTTGGGATTGGAAATTTGGGAAAGAAAATTGGAGGGGGAAAAGAGCTAGTCTTCTGTGAGGCCGTGGTATATCATTGATCGATGCAATTGAGAAATAAAGTTTAAGTTACAGTAGAATTTTATTTAGTGTTATTACTTTACTTGCGTTGTTCTCTCTGATATCTGGTTTTGTTCTACGTAATTGTTGGTCGACATCGACCCATAAAATTAGCTTGAACACAAACCCAAAATGTACGACTTTCTTGGCAAGATATAATTCGCTGAACAGAACAAAACAAACTGAACGCCAAAGATTATAGTGTTCTCCATAAGATACAGTTCGCAGTCGGCGTTTTTTTTAAGTTGGTACCGCAGCTAAAGGCGGATATGGTCTTTCTCAGGCAGGCCTTCGCGCGTCATGGGAAGGTCCATCGTATTCTAAAGTAGGTAACTACGTTATGGCCTTGAAGCCGATTCCCAGATCATGAATTATTAGCTGACCTGTAACAGTCCACAACTGGTCTTAGCTTTAGCTCTACTGCCCAACAACATGGCGGTGAAAATATTTCTGCGTGTAGTATGTGTAAATGCAAAGATTTGATTGCAGCCCTGGATACGGTTACAAGTTTCTACCCGCGCAAGTTGATATTTTGCCGCGACTTTTTACAAGCACCCTACGACATGTTAACAAAAGAGATGTGGAAATCCTCCACCGTTCTGATAACTCGGTCGGTGTGACATGTTTATTTTGTAAAATAAGTTGTATTAATTGTTTTGTTTTCCACTAGTTGAATTTTATCCAATGTCTGGTTGTGTTCAACAGTAATTGCGGCCGACATCGACCAAAAGAAGATATACATAAAATCCAAATTATTGTCGGCGATTCTAGTCATGATCCTTATGTTGTAGCTGTGTTTCGTCCACGACGTTTAGAATATGATATTAAGAACATTGGAGTCAAGGTGAGTAAAATATAAGGGTGAATATCTAGCGGCTACTAACCCACAGCTGCGTGATGAAAATATTCTCCGTGTTAATTCACACGCAAATTTTAATTGATCGATGTAGACATTTGTATGTCATTGTTGGGTTGTGCTGCACGTGGCGCCATTTTGTAAGTTCTATCCGTCGAAGTAAGATCATGTATCCACTTAACAGTAGTTAAATTGTTATTTTCTGTTATTTCTTATGTTTGTGTTGTTATGTTCTACAGTGATCGTCGTACACGTGGACAGAAGGACAATACTCAGTTACGGCGAAACACGATGCGAAAGTTTCCATCGACATTCGTGTTCGCTGTCCGCGCTGTTACATTGAGTTGGCAGCAACTGTCAAAGCTGATATGGTCTTCCTCATCCTGCTAAGAAGAGGAGGAAGAGGTACTTGCCTTCC
Organism: Spodoptera exigua; assembly: GCA_902829305.4. Taxonomy (NCBI): domain Eukaryota; kingdom Metazoa; phylum Arthropoda; class Insecta; order Lepidoptera; family Noctuidae; genus Spodoptera; species Spodoptera exigua. The sequence goes on along the minus strand of LR824619.2, from coordinate 11,247,445 downwards.
GTATTTCGAGGTTTGTTAAAAGCTTAATATGTAAGGGACCAAACAAAAGTTAGATAAAATTAATTATCCTACAAATCACAGTTTCGTGCAGTAGTTTTAAACTTTGACAAGCTAAATTTAGTTATTGCATTTAGTTGTACCTATGTGTATTATGTACCTATGTAGTATGAGTCCATTTTAAAAGTTATTTTGTCGAGGATACATAAATTACGATTTTGATTTATCCGGTTTAGTAATAGGTACCTATTTTGATTTAGCAATTTTATTACAATTTTCTTGTATATAAAACACTTTGTAGCTACCCGCTACTTAAGAAAACAAAGGAGTCCCGGAGCATTCATAAATGTGAGAAATATTGTTTATATGTGCATATATTGTATAGGTGGTGCAGTAGGTAAATAGAAACATTCATTACAGTTTGTTACTGTATCTACTGAAAAGCTTCCAAAATTTTGTCTGATTGAAATTATTCTTAATAACTTTAATTTTTTAGGTTATGTTCAAGTGATCGCGAGTGAATAAAGACTATATATATATATATATATATATATATATATATATATATATATATACATATATACAAAACATAATCATAACATATAGATACAGTACCTACTTAAGACACTTAATAGGTAATCGAATTCATAGTCGGCGATTTCTTTGAGTTGGCACCGCAGCTGGAGGCGGACATGGTCTTCCTCAGTCCTAGTAGGGAGATCATGTCCATCGACACTTTTAATGAAGGAATTTACATTACCTAGATTTTTTTGTTATGGGAATATCATCAAATGACTTCTCTGTGGTGTGTATGACCCGGAACAACAATTTGGAGTTAACACAAAGAGTAATTGCGTGCGGGGATAGAACCCGCGATACGTCGCACGACAGTCGGTAGCCCAACAACCACGTTAACGGTACAGTCGTAAGTGGTATATTTATGAAATAAATTTCATTGTTACAGATCTTGTCCTGGCCACCTCCAATGTTTGATGATTTGTGGGGATCGAGGAAAGCTACCAGAGGCCAGAGGCTTTCTGCGGAGTCGGCGACAGCACTACACTACAGTATGTCCGCGAGAACTAGCAACAAAAGTGACTTTATTGTAGAACCTTCTTACTGCCGTTTTCCTGATCTTTGCTCTGACATAACCTTCTTGTCCTAAGGGTTATCTACTTATTGTAATGTAATGTAGATATGACTAGCGGTTTACAGATACAAACTTATATACTAGTTACCATTTAGAATCTAGATATAATATCACAGACAGAGGAATTGCTCACATTTATTATAATTAAGAATGAAAACACCATGTAAACGCTCTTAATGTGTCGGAATATGTATGTAAACATATACATAATACTTATACTAATGTAAAAGTCACAACACTAGTATAACCACAGACCTGAAAATTATTTAGATTCTGTGAGTATAATACATACTTACCTTTGTCCAAACTGACTCATAATGTTTTTAGAAAAAATACCCCGTAATGGGTACATAATGTCTATCGAGGAAGTTCTGCTCTATTTCAACGAAACCACCGACTTCTTTCTTCTTTCGCAAGAGATACTATTTCCGGTTTGAGTCGTTGTTTGTGTTTAAAAGGGGTCACTTAAGGTCTTTCAAGATGAAAGATAACATTCGAGAGAAAACCAAATTGCATCTTTTATTAAATTGATTAAATGTATTAACGAATATTTACAAGGCACAGTTTACATAAACTATTTACAATCCACACATTTTTTTAATGATAACAAAGGAAACCTCTTGGGCAGAGTAGAGCTAAAGCCAAGGGCGGCAATGGACTGTTACAATCCAATCTCATGATCGATTGTAACAGTAGTATGCCGTTATGGCTACCAGCCCTCTGCCCAGGAAGTTCTCCTCGATCTCCACGGTTCCGCCATCACTAGCCAGTGAAGGAATCTGTAACAATACATTCATTTATTTAAGTACTTAATACTAACCGTTAAAAGAAGAGTACCTATATATACGTGAGTCTACCAGCGGGTGTCATAAAAGCTAACTCAGGCTTATTATCCACCGAGATATTATCTGTAACAAAGAAATTTATTTAACAATAACCAAAGGAGTATACTGATGGAGACCTATGTTCAGCAGTGAACATATTATGGCTGATTATACAAAATCAGAATATGGTGCGACTTCTTACCTGGTCGGGCCGAGAGTTCCGAGGAATATACAGCTCCACGTTGGGTGATATTGTTCGCGCCACCTGCATCAACTCCGAGGCTGGCCTTGGCTCGAGCATTGTTTCGATGTCGTATTCGTTATGCTGTGGACAAAAGACAACATTATAATAAAATTATGCCAATAGTTCACAATGTAAAAGATTGATACAAGCCCTGCGAAGGAGACATACATAGGTCTAAATCAATGACTAGCCGTAATTTATAGCGACTAGCAACTAGGTTTGTCGTAGTCGTGTAGGCGGCGTAACTCGTAGTCATCCGCTACGACTTTACGCCTGCTGTAGACCCTTATTTTAGCAACAGCGGAGGCTACAAGCAGTCGACTGTATTAAAAGTTCAAGGTGTTTTTCCCCAAAAGCTAGGCGCCTTTTTAAGGTTTCGCAAACAAACTTTACTGTTTTGGAACTACGTAACCGAAAAATTGTTTGTTTTTAATGTAAAAAGGAACCGCCTTCAAAAAACCAATTGAAAAGAAAAATATTATGTATACACTGTATTTCAATGTTGCATAAGGAAAAACATGTGAATCAACAAATAAAAATATTAATAAATAATAAATGGTTATATATGAGTTTTATTTTTACCTTTTAAAGTGTAATTAAAGCTAATAAGCCTAGTATAATACGTAGTGTACTAATGTCATAATTGTTGTGAAATATATAAATATTTCATAAAATATTTTTGTATTTATGTCAAATATACTATAATTTTTCCAATATTTTAACCGTATTTCATAAATTAAATATTCTTGTTCGAATGAAATCTTATAAAATAAGAAACATTTTATCTATAAAACTCTTAAATCTCAAAATGACTATTTTTTTACCTATGTCTCGGCTATTAAATACTAAAATTAATATGTATATTTTTTTTGAAAGACTGTTAATGTAATTAGATAAAATAACAAGAATAATGTTGATAAGACCAATATTTTTCAAAATATTAAACACCAAATCTTAAAAATCCTCTCCTGTAAAATTTGTAAATGTTAAGTTAATACAGTTTTAATGCGAGAAGACGACATGTTTTTATAAACATTATATATATGTATGGTGAAATGTTTGTCAACAAATTTCTTAATACAGAGATTACAAAATTGGTACCTCAAATAGCTATTCGCATGTTCATTGTGACACTTTACTCAGCACAACTATGTTCGCCATCTATTCAATACGCTAGTTTACAACTAGTCAAATTCAATACTTTTATCTGAATGCCAAAAACAATACTTTTATATGAAACTAGCTACTCTGGCGCGGTTTCACCCGCTGCTAGGCTCTATTTAATCCTTGGTAAAAGCGGTTCTAAAGTAATCTTTGGAACCTCTGGTTTGTATGTAGGCGGATTACCTCCTACAACTTACAAATTTTACCTATTTATAATAAGTATAGAAGAGTATAGATATAGATAATTATAGATAGATATAGATTTGTAAGAAACTACAAATTATGACGTCATAGTATTTAACGTCAAATAGCCTATTTATTTCTTAAAAATTTGCTAAAAAGTATGAAGCATTTAGTACATCGACAGATCGATGAATAAAAGTATAGCGAAAGACAAATGTATGAAAAGGCTATCGGAACATCCGGCTTGAAACATTTTCTTCATTTATAGTTGGTAGGTTAAAAGAACCACAATATGATGAAGATATCGTCAGATTCTTATTGACGGAAAATAACACCGGTGTCCAGTGTTGTGAACAAGAAGTACCTAATGGGATCGCAGCAGCTCCATCTGAAATGGTCTATTGGCTCGTGACCCGCCACGCGCTTTATGCTCAGGCTCTAGTTTGGCAAACATTTTTTTGTGAGTGGAAAATCATCAATTGCCTTCTCTCGCCCAGGATGGTCCGGGAAGGAGTGTCAGACTCTTACTGCGCAACACCGGCTGAAGGTAATGAAATAAAAAAAATACAAAAATGGAAAGAAAGAATCAAAATTAGCTTATGTTACCTACATAAGGTATTTTTTTTATTTTAAGAAGCAAATTGATGAAAATATGTAGTCGGTCCGCAATTGAGTAGCCAGTGGCTCTGCCACATTGAGGAATTACGAGAGTGTTACCAGCCTTTTGAAATCAGTGTTATGAGAATTGGCGATTTTTTTGGTTTACGTACGGAAGGGGAGGAAGATTGATACTCATAGCGAAACATAACGCACAGAACGTGGCTCACGCCAGCGAGGTTCTTATCTAAAAGGTAGTGTCCTCCTATATCATTGTCAGTGATGATCTAATTGTTGTTTTAATTCCTAGTACCATTCGTTTCCGGTTTGAGTCGTTGTTTGTGTTTAAAAGGGGTCACTTAAGGTCTTTCAAGATGAAAGATAACATTCGAGATAAAATCAAATGACATCTTTTATTATATTGATTAAATTTATTAACGAATATTTACAAGGCACAGTTTACATAAACTATTTACAATCTACACAAATTTTAAATGATAACATATCACAAAATATTGCACACTTACAAAAAAAGTTTTTTAGCTGTTCTGATCAAAAAATCAAATCAAATCTGTTAGAAGTTGAGTATACATACGTGAGTCTACCCGCGGGTGACTCACTGACTGTGCATTAAACAGACGCCTCTGGACCAGAACTTTTCAAACAGCGATCTCCAACCCGCCCGCCATCGTGAACATTCTGACACAGGAAACCTCTGGAGCAGAGTACAGCTAAAGCCAAGGCCGGCAATGGACTGTTACAATCCAATCTCATGATCGATTGTAACAGTAGTATGCCGTTATGGCTACTAGCCCTCTGCCCAGGAAGTTCTCCTCGATCTCCACGGTTCCGCCATCGTTAGCCAGAGAAAGAATCTGTAACAAAAAAATCATTTTTTAAGTACTTAATACTAACCGAAAAGCAAATCAGCAGTCACAAGTTTTTATCGAAATATAAAAGCAACATGAGAAAGTGTCAAAACAAATGTAGTGCGATCGATCGATCAAGAGAATTATTATCTGTAACAGAGAAATTTATTTAACAATAACGAAAACAGTAGGTATACTGGGGGAGACCTATGTTCAGCAGTGAACATATTATGGCTGATTATACAAAATCAGAATATGGTGCGACTTCTTACCTGGTGGGGCCGAGAGTTCCGAGGAATATACAGCTCCACGTTGGGTGATATTTTTCGCGCCACCTGCATCAACTCCGAGGCTGGCCTTGGTTCGAGCATTGTTTCAATGTCGAATTGGGTGTGCTGTGTACAAAACATTGAATTAATAAAATTATGCAAATAGTTCACAAGGTAAAAGCCCTACGAATGAGATCTAAATCCAAAATTGCGGAATAAAAATAAAATCAAAGTCCAGGTCGATACACATGTTAGATTAAAGTTCTGTTATTGATTTCGATTGTTAGGTGGGTGTTGAAACTGGAGACAATTAAAGCTTGAGGACAAAACCCTTTAATGGTTGTGTTCTGCCAGTATGGTACAACAAAATCTTATCGTTTACAAACAATATGACAAGGGGCATGTGATCTCCTAATGGTACTTTAAAGTTACTCACTTTGGAATACGATGGACCTCCCCACGGCGGACTGAGGAAGACCATGTCGGCCTTCAGTTGCGATGCCAACTCGAAGAAGTCGCCGACAATGAACTGGATTTTATCCAGAACTCCATAAATTTTGGCGTTCTGTTTGGCCATTTCAATTTTCCTTGGGTCGATGTCGACCGCGATTACTGTTGAACAAAACCAGACATTAGAGAGAACAACGCAAGAAATAACACGAAATAACATTCAACTACTGGTTTCTAGTGGGAAACAGTAGGCATCGAAGAAAAGTGTCACCTTTGTTGGACGTTCGTGCGAACTGTATAGTGTTGCCGCCGGCACCGCAGAACGCGTCCAAGACAACATCATAGCGGAACTTGTTCGCTATGTGGCTCGCCACGTTCTCCGGGGTCACGCTGAACCAGCTCTCGCGGTCCAACTTGATGCCTTCGTCGAACCTGTTGCCCAGGAAACAGAACTTTGTAAAGTACACTTCTGCATCAAGAAAACGTCTCATTTGAGAAATCAAGTTGCTATTCTAATTAGACGAGCGAAGAAAGTAAGTACAGATATCACAGAATAAAAAAACCTACCTGTGGAAGAGGATGTGCCTCTTGCGCCAGTATTTGTGGAGTACGGGGTCCTCCTCCACTTCGGGCGGCATACGCTCCTCCGTTTTGATTCTCCAATTCTGAAGACTACTATATTTTCTATAACAAGGCATATTACTTGTATTATATTCCTATTAGGTACTTGTTGTCGCAAACAGCAATGGCAACTGATGACTGAGCGCCTATGTGCCTGCGCATTACCAGTACACGAAGGGTGCGTGGGGGTGGGGGTGTAATTAGCGCAGGTAGCAACCAATTGCCCAATGACCAATCAGAGGAAGAAAGAAACACATTCTTAACTAATGATCATATTTCATTAATTATTCTGTTTTTGATTTTGATTTACAAGAATCAGGTAGGTATGTAGGTACAGAATACATGGAGAATACGATAATGACGCGGTGTTGTCAGCTGGGGCTGAGCACCGCCGTGTCCTCAGGGCAGATATAATGAAGGAGACCTCGTGCGACCGGCCGTAGTCGAGGCCATGGGAGCAAAAAGTGAGAAGCCGTCTCTTCTTTCTGCGATACAGTCATGTTCGCGAAGAAGTAGGCGGAGCGCGTTGAGGGAACTATCCTCGAGAACGGGTCTACCGTGTAAAAAAGTAATGACTTACATCAGTCAAAAAAGGATTTTCTTAATTAACGTAAAGTTTTTTATCCTGCATGTTCTGCACATTAGTCCATATTTATCGACGACTTTCTCAATCGCCATTCAATTAACATCATACCCAATGCCAAAATTACCTCTTTTGACAAATTCTAATGACTTAATGACTGAATGACTGAAGGCCAATTTTACTTATCGCTTATCGTATGTAAGTGAGAATAATTAACATACGTGTACTCATTAATTAGCACAGTAATACGACACGTATAGTGTAATTCTGTATCAATAGGACTAAGTTTCATTTTCAAAAAATAAAAGCAGAATTCTGTTCATCGCGGTAAATAGTTTTAAGCTCTTCGGAGTAGGACAATATAACACCACGTGTCTATAAACAATAGCTGGGGGCGCAACTTTGTCAGCGTAGACCTCGTTAGTTGAGTATGGGGAAAACAATCGAGTTATCTATAAACAATATTTGTCGTAGTTTTGTTTTGTGTCAGTATTAATTATCTACTTAGATCTTCCCAGAAATCCCAGAGCGGTGGAACAATATGCATTATTTGTAGTTACAATACAAAAAGCGATCCGACCTATTGAAAGGGTTGAGCATTTGTCCAAATAATAAACAAAGGTGTAATCAGTTTTGCTAATATTACGTACTAAGTAATGCTTGCAACATATTTACTGCTGTAGATAATGATAACAAAGAACGGATTACAAGTAACAAGAAAAAACGTTTTTTGAATAGGTGTCTAAATGAGCCGACTGATTGTAAAAACAGCGCTGCCACATCGAGGAGTTACAAAAGCGTCAGGATTGGAATGCAAGGGGAGGAAGGTTGGTCCTCTAGAAACCTTGGCTCCGCAGCGAAACTTAACGCAAACAACGTGGCTCACGTAGTATGATACTTAACTAGAAGGCAGTGTCCTCCTATACTTAGTGCTAACAGAACGTGGCTACGCAATATTCGCGCTAATAAACGATCAAACTCTTAGCTTGTCATTTTCTCACAAACGCATCTAGCTTGTGAGACCTGCAGCTCGGATCTGGAATTGAGTCTATCTCCATCCTATATACTTCAATGAATTGCGGTAATTTATAGAGAACTAGGCTTATTGTAGCCGCGTAGGTGGTGTGAGTAACTCGTAGTCATTCGCTACGACTTTACGCCTGCTGTAGCCCCTTATATTAGCTACAGCGGAGGCTACAAACAATCAACTGTATTAAAAGTTCTAGGTCTTGTTCCCCCAAAGTTTTTGGTGCCCCAAAAGCTAGGCGCATTTTAAAGGTTTCATCGTCATCCTGATCATGATCATCATCATCATCATCATCACCATCATCATCATTATCGTCATCATCGTCATCATTATCAACGACAACACACATCAACGACAGCAACGTCAACAGACTTGATAAGAAAGCTTTGGCTGTTAGAAGAAGAGTATAAATACGTGAGTCTACCCGCGGGTGTCATAAGAGCTGACTCAGTGACTGTGCATTAAACAGACGCCGAGCAGCAGCGGCAAAGGAAACCTCTTGGGCAGAGTAGAGCTAAAGCCAAGTCAGGCAATGGACTGTTACAATCCAATCTCATGATCGATTGTAAGAGTAGTATGCCGTTATGGCTACTAGCCCTCTGCCCAGGAAGTTCAAGTGCCCATCTTTGGCCAGGGAAAGAATCTGTAACAATAAATTCATTTATTTAAGTACCTAATACTAACCGAAAAGCAAATCAGCAGACAAAAGTTTTTCAAAATATAAAAGCAATATGAGAAAGTGTCAAAACACAATATAAGCAAGATGTGGTGCGATCATACCTGGTCGTGCCGAGAGTTCCTGGGAATATAAAGCTCCACATTGGGTGAAACCGTACGCGCCACTCCCATTAGCTCCGAGGCCGGCGTTGGCTCGAGCATTGTTTCAATTTCGAAGTTTTTATGCTGTGGACAAAACATCACATTAATTAAGCAAAATAAAACACACGCTGCACATGCTCATGGAAAAATCTCTGGATCAAAATTAATACTTGACATCAGTCGTATTGAGCTTCTCAACTATCCAGGTCAATACATACATTTTAGATTAAGAATCATTATTGATTAGACCACTGTTAGAAACTGTATCTAATAAAATGTGTCGTTGTCTATCTGAACAATAATACAACTCACATTTGTGAATATGGCGCGACTCCATTGATTTCTCAAGTAGCGGGTTAGCTAAAATGTGTTATAAATACTGGGTACCTACATACAAAATAAAAACATTACCAAACGGGGCAAAGAAAATAATACGAATTATGTATCGTATATTTGTATAAAATATGTGTAAGCTTTAAAGTAGAGCTATAACTAAACTTGTTTCTAATCTTGGGTGTCACTTGGCAGTGGCTAAAACTAAGTATTGGTCGGATACTTAATGTTATCTTGCTTTAGCTGGGCTTCAGCTCAAATATTAAACTTTTTACTAACCTCGGGATACTACCTCGGATTGCTTCTAAGCAAGGAGTTGTTCCTGGCAGGATGAGGAAGATCATATCAGCTTTGACAGTTGGTGCAAACTCAATGTAATCGTGGACATCCAACACGAATGTCGATCGCAACTTTTGCATCGTGTATCGCCGTAACTGAATATTGTCCTTCTGTCCACGTCTACGGTGATCATTCTAGAACACTATCACACATTAGGTAATCAACACAAACACAAGTAATAATTAACAAAAAATAATAATTGAATTTCTGTTAGGAAGATACATGATCTTACTCCGATGGATAGAATTTAGCATATCGTAGGGTGCTTGTAAAAAAACGCGGCAAAATATCAGCTTGCGCGGGTAGAAACTTCTAACAGTATCCAGAGCCGGAATCAAAACTTTGCAATTACACAAACTACACAATACTTCTATAAAACAACTAGATGAGAACAGCATTCCTTATCTGACTACTCCGAGAAGAAATTTGAAGAAGAAGGACCTTGATTATAACTATTGATTCTGTACTGGACTTTGAGGAAATTATACCACAACAGGTTGAATGCGTTTTAATATAGATTAATTTCACATTAAATGCTTTAGTTTTTGGTAACAAATAGAAGTATCAATGTGCTTATAATGCTCACAAAACGCGCGGAGTTCGCTCCTGCCCAGGCCAGCAGTCTAGACAATGACACGGTAAATTATCACAATTAGTATTACCGTCACGATGATAAAGATAACTGTTTGACTTATTCTGTTCTGCAAGGAACGCTACAAGGAATTTGAGGTTTAGAGATTTGGGGATTAGGAATGAAAATTGGAAGGCGAAAGGAGCTTGTCTTCTGTGAGGCCGTGGTATATTATTGATCGATGCAATTGCGAAATAAAGTTTAAGTACTTAACAGTAGAATTTTATTTAGTGTTATTACTTTAGTTGCGTTGTTCTCTCTGATATCCAGGTTTTGTTCAACGTAAAGCAAATAAAATTTGCTTAAACACAACGCCAAAAGGTATGGCCTTCTTGACTAGATAGAATTCGCTGAACAGAATAAAACAAACTGAACGCGAAAGTTTATGATGTTCTCCATAAGTTCTGGATAACATCATTTTCATAATTGCGATTTTTCTAATCGCTTATGACCTTGATGTTGGCACCGCAGCTGAGGGCGGATATGGTCTCTCTCAGTCAGCCGCGCGCCGTGGGAAGGTCCATCGTATTCTAAAGTAACTACGTTATGGCCTTGAGGCCGATTCCCAGATCATGAACCATTGGCTGACCTGTAACAGTCTACAAGTGGTCTTAGCTTTAGCTCTACTGCCCAACAACATGGCGGTGAAAATATTTCTGCGTGTAGTATGTGTAAATGCAAAGTTTTGATTCTGTGACAAGTTTCTTTCTACCCGTGCAAGCTGATATTTTGCCGCGACTTTTTACAATCACCCTACGATGTGTTAACAAAAGAGATGTGGAAATCCTCCACCGTAATGATAACTCGGTCGGTGTGACATGTTTATTTTGTGAAATAAGTTGTGTTCATTGTATTGTTTTCCACTAGTTGAATTTTATCCAATGCCTGGTTGTGTTAAACAGTAATTGCGGCCGACATCGACCAAAAGAAGATATACATAAAATCCAAATTATTGTCGGCGATTCTAGTCATGATCCTTATGTTGTAGCTGTGTATCGTCCACGACGTTTAGAATATGATATTAAGAACATTGGAGTCAAGGTGAGTAAAATATAAGGGTGAGCTCGTATCTAGCGGCTACTAACCCACAGCTGCGTGATGAAAATATTCTCCGTGTTAATTCACACGCAAACTTTAAACGCGCGATGTAGACATTTGTATGTCATTGTTGGGTTGTGCTGCACGTGGCGCCATTTTGTAAGTTCTATCCGTCGAAGTAAGATCATGTATCCACTTAACAGTAGTTAAATTGTTATTTTCTGTTATTTCTTATGTTTTTGTTGTTATCTTGTTTAATAGTGTTCTACAGTGATCGTCGTAGACGTGGACAGAAGGACAATATTCAGTTACGGCGAAACACGACGCAAAAGTTGCCATCGACATTCGTGTTCGCTGTCCGCGGTTACATTGAGTTGGCACCAACTGTCAAAGCTGATATGGTCTTCCTCATCCTGCTAAGAAGAGGAGAAAGAGGCACTTGCCTTCCGTATTTCGAGGTTTGTTAAAAGCTTATTATGTAAGGAACCAAACAAAAGTTAGATAAAATTAATTATCCTACAAATCACAGTTTCGTGCAGTAGTTGTAAACTTTGACAAGCATAATTTAGTTAGCGCATGTACCTAGTTGAACCTATGTATATTATGTATGTAGTAAGGGTCCATTTTAAACGTAATTTTGTCGAAGATACATAAATTATGTTTTTTTATTTATCCGGTTTAGTAATAGATACCTATTTTGATTTAGCAATTTTATTTCAATTTTTGTCGGGTATCCACTTACCCAGCATATACCACTTTGTAGCTACCCGCTACTTAAGAAAACAAAGCAGTACCGGAGCATTCATAAATGTGAGAAATATTGTTTAGATGTGCTTATGTTGTATAGGTGGTGCAGTAGTTAAAAAGATTCCCAGATCGTGTCAATTTACGGAATAATTTCATTGTTACAGATATTTTCCTGGCCACCACCAATGTTTGAGGATTTGTGGAGATCGAGGGAAGCTACCAGAGGTCAGAGGCTTTCTGCGGATTCGGCGACAGCACTACACTACAGTATGTCCGCGAGAACTAGCAACAAAAGTGACTTTATTGTAGAACCTTCTTACTGCCGTTTTCCTGATCTTTGCTCTGTCATAACCTTCTTGTCCTAAGGGTTATCTACTTATTGTAATGTACATTACATTAGATATGACTAGCGGTTTACAGATACAAACTTATATACCAGTTACCATTTAGAATCTAGATATAATATCACAGACAGAGGAATTGTTTCATTTATTATAATGAAGAATGAAAATACCATGTAAAACATTCGAGATATAACCAAATTACATCTTTTATTATATTGATTAAATTAATTAACGAATATTTACAAGGCACAGTTTACATGAACTATTTACAATCCACACAAATTTTTAATGACAACATATCACAAAATATTGCCTTCTTAGAGTATATATACGTGAGTCTACCCGCGGGTGTCATAAGAGCTGACTCAGTGACTGTGCATTAAACAGACGCCGAGCAGCAGCGGCAAAGGAAACCTCTTGGGCAGAGTAGAGCTAAAGCCAAGGCCGGCAATGGACTGTTACAATCCAATCTCATGATCGTTTGTAAGAGTAGTATGCCGTTATGGCTACTAGCCCTCTGCCCAGGAAGTTCCCCTCGACCTCCACGGTTCCGCCATCACTAGCCAGTGAAGGAATCTGTAACAATAAATTCATTTATTTAAGTACTTAATACTAACCGTTAAAAGAAGAGTATATATACGTGAGTCTACCAGCGGGTGTCATAAAAGCTAACTCAGGCTTAATATCCACAGAGATATTATCTGTAACAAAGAAATTAATTTAACAATAACCAAAAGAGTATACTGATGGAGACCTATGTTCAGCAGTGAACATATTATGGCTGATTATACAAAATCAGAATATGGTGCGACTTCTTACCTGGTCGGGCCGAGAGTTCCGAGGAATATAAAGCTCCACGTTGGGTGATATTCTTCGCGCCACCTGCATCAACTCCGAGGCTGGCCTTGGTTCGAGCATTGTTTCAATGTCGAATTCGTTATGTTGTGGACAAAAGACAACATTAATAAAATTATGCCAATAGTTCACAATGTAAAAGATTGATACAAGCCCTGCGAAGGAGACATACTTAGATCTAAATCAATGAGTAGCGGTAATTTATAGCGACTAGCAACTAGGCTTGTCGTAGCCGCGTAGGCGGCGTAACTCGTAGTCATCCGCTACGACTTTACGCCTGCTGTAGACCCTTATTTTAGCTACAGCGGAGGCTACAAGCAGTCAACTGTATTTAAAGTTCAAAGTGTTTTTCCCCAAAAGCTAGGCGCCTTATGAAGGTTTCGCAAACAAACTTTACTGTTTTGTGTAACAGTCATTAATTTTTTCACTTACCATATTAATAATTATTAATATTATTCACTTCAAACATTAATCTATTGAATAGTAATATCCCTTAAAACCCGAAGATATCTAATTATCCTAATTTTGAATCGATTCATAAATCGATTCAGTTTTCGAACGTTGCAACACTGTCCCGGTCCGCCATCCAGATTAGAATTTGGAGATTTTTGAGAGGTCCGTCAATTGTATTTCTGTAGTATAATTAAATATAATACTTAGTAAAAGTTCGTGTTTTATCTCAAGAACCCCATCCTTCTGAGCGTTTTCACAGCTCAGAAGTGGGATAACAGCAAAAATATATATTTTTGCTACGCCCACAAGTCAACGTCTAAGGTATGTACATGATTTTTTCCCCTCGATATCTACGTGTAATGACTATGTCTTATAATTCAAAAGGGTATAATTAGCTGAGGTGAATAATAACGAATACAATTGCAAAATAGATCAATTACAATATTAGTTTAAAATTAGATAAATAACGCGTCGTTAGACACGATGCGACAACTAGGAAAATGGTGTATCCTTGTCTACGAAGATATTTATTTAAATGTCATCACAATGAATACTGAATATCTCGAGCTGTTATTATTGTGTATTGTAACTTATGTGCTCTTATAAAAATTGAAAAAATCTCATCAAATACCTACTTTTAAATCTGCACCAATAAAAAGTCAAGCCGCAGAAGGCCAGCTGTCAAAGTAAATTTTTTTCTTAATCGAAACAAAGGCTTTTTAGCAAATGCAACATTTTTTTATATATATCGGAAATAAATTGAAATACTGTTACTAAATAGTTCTACGACTAGTTATTTTTCATTTCGATTATTAGAATTGAAAATAAAGGTCAAGATCTGAGATGCGATTGGATTGAATTAGTATCTCTGCATTTTTGCTATCAGTCTTAAAAAAAATATATACCCATAATTGATAGTAGAGCGCGTAGAAAAATACTTTACTACGCACAACAACAAGGAACTCAAGATCCTGGCGTGATGAACATCGATTTAAAGTAATTTAACCTTCGAAAACCTCTTGCCCCATTTAAATTAATTAAACCTCTGAAAGAAATACAAGAAATTCGTTTCGAGTTTCAGATAATGGAACGAGTTAGCCCTGATGAAAAACGGTGTCGAAGTCGTAGACTTCGAACACCTATGCCACCTTGGAGCCCCATACTACCAACAATGGGAGTCGAACGTGATGCGAAGAACAGCAGTGGCATGCGACGAAGCCGGAGTCGCGTGCGGCACGAATGTGGCAGTCAAGTTCGAAGCCGAAGCCGGAGCCTTCACCGCACCCAGAGTGCCCAACGCAGCCACCACAGTAACCGTGAGTTATCACATCAGAACCTGAATATGAACCGTAACTCACTCGAGAACAGACCCAGTCGTAGTCAGGAGATATGTGATGGATATCAGCAACGCAGTCACAGTCGCAGTAGACGTAGAAGCAGCCGTCGTAGCCGTAGTCATGCTCGCAGAGAAGTCAATCGACGTCGTCGCAGTGGTACTCGTAAACGGAATGATGAGAATAATGAGTTGCGTGAGAGGCTATTTCTGCTAGAGCAAGAGTTGAAGAGACAACGTAGCCGCAACGTATCGTACATATCACATGATATAGCTGATAGCCACCGACGGCAGTTTTCCCCGTCCAGAATGATTCGTAGCCCCCTTGGAAGTGACATTGAAAACCCAGTTTCCGAACGGCCAAGGGTTGTAGAGCCTGCTAAGTTCTTTGAAGAATTTGTCAAAATTTTTAAGGGCAGGGATCGTCAATCGTTTCCTGTATTGAATAATGTTCTTTCGGATTTTGACCCCCTTTCTCGAGAACAGTCCATAGAAATGTGGATAAGTAAAGTGGACGAATGCGCGGAAATCTATAATTGGAATGACCGTCAAACGGTTCACTATGCCCTGCTCAAGCTTGTAGGACATGCTAAGACCTGGTACCAGGGCTTACCAACTATTAGGCATTCGTGGAAAGAGTGGAAGGTTTTACTGAGAGAATCTTTCCCGTCTACCGAGAACTACGCTGAACTTCTAACCGAAATGCTTAATAGAAGGGCGCGCCCTGGTGACTCCTTAGAATTATACTATTTTTCCAAGATAAACTTATTAAATAGATGTAAAATATTTGGTAAGCAGGCAGTAGATTGCTTAATTTTTGGAATTGAAGACAAAGGCATTAGATTAAGTGCTCAAGCAGGGAAGTTTAACAAACCCGAGGAAACTTTAGAGTTTTTTAAGACAGTTAAGTCTCATCCTAGAGAGTACAGCGAGGGTATTAGGAGAGAAGGAACCAGTAAAGATAATAAGCGCTTTCAAAGTTTTACTGCAACCTCGACCAACTCTGAACCAACTAAAATCATGGACAAAACTTTTAGAAATCGACCGGAAGGGCATGCGGTTTGCTTCAACTGTAAGGAAGTTGGTCATATGAGCTATCAATGTCGTAAACCAATAACCAAATGCTCTGAATGTAATTTTTTAGGACACGACTCAAATATTTGTCCTAAGAGGTCCAATAACTCTAATAGTGGTAACGTACGTAACTCTAATAATTGTTGAGAGGATAAGACAGTATTCCCTATGTACCCGTAGGTAAAACTTTAGTTACAATTGAGCTCCAGGATATAAGAGAGGAACACGTAGAGGTTTTAATAGTTGATGACTCACTTATAAATATTCCAGTGATCCTCGGGCACAGTTTTACGGAACGACCTAATTTAAGAATAATAAAGATTGCCACTGATTTACGATTCGAAAAGGTCGATGTGAGTGGTGAAGTTAAACTTCTACTTGTTACAGTTGATGATTTTGAATTAGATATAGGAGGACTTAGAGCAGTTACAGTCGGAGCTAAAACAAATTATAGTGGTAGCATTTATGTTGGAGGTTCGATAAGAGGTAAACCCGACAGAGAATACTATTTATTGCCTGGTGAATACCAAATGACCAATGGAGTGTGCCGCGTACTAATACAGAGCTTAAGTTCTAAAAAAATTAATTTTTGTAAGGATGCGTTGGTTTCCCGGGCTAGGACGACCTTTTCTCAGGATCGACTTTTAGATGTGTTGCAGATAAATACGGAGTTGGTTAATGAAACTGATTATCTTAGTAAGAGAATTTAATTGAGTGAACCATTGAATACCGACTGTGAATATATACAAACGAAATACTGGCTATATGGAAACGTAAGATTCACACCCTGCACAGAGCTTCGGTTGGTTTATACCGAGCATGAGTGTATTAAGAAAAGTACAACTTACCTTAATTGAGAGCTTTGGCAGATTCGAGCCTAGCATGAGAATTATTTGATCTGTTCAGTGAGGGTGTTTCATACACATCACAGAGCTTGATTAGATGCGAGCTGGACATGAGTGATATGGCCTAGAGGGTCATAGCACAGAGTTCAAGCAGAGTCTAACCACGCATGAGTGATATGATATAACACGCAGTCACAAATTGATGGTGAAAGACGTGAAGTAACCTCTTTTTGTTGGCTATATCTAAGTATAACAGTAGTATCAAGTATATTTGTCTCGTTCAGTAAAAAAATATATTTGGAATTATTAAATAATTACAAAAGAAGATTTAAAATTAATTCTTGTTTTTAAAATAAATGTGACCTTAAACGAAGGGACTCGTTTATGTGACGGATGGCCGACTGTAACAGTCATTAATTTTATCACTTACCATATTAATAATTATTAATATTATTCACTTCAAACATTAATCTATTGAATAGTAATATCCCTTAAAACCCGAAGATATCTAATTATCCTAATTTTGAATCGATTCAGTTTTCGAACGTTGCAACACTGTCCCGGTCCGCCATCCAGATTTGAATTTGGAGATTTTTGAGAGGTCCGTCAATTGTATTTCTGTAGTATAATTAAATATAATACTTAGTAAAAGTTCGTGTTTTATCTCAAGAACCCCATCCTTCTGAGCGTTTTCACATTTGGAAGTACGTAACCGAATTTTTTTTTGTTTTTAATGTAAAAAGGAACAGCCTTCAAAAAACCAATTGAACAAAAAAATATTATGTATACACTGTATTTCAATGTTGCATAAGGAAAAACATGTGAATCAACAAATGAAAATATTAATAAATAATAAACGGTTATATATTAGTTTTATTTTTACCTTTTAAAGTGTAATTAAAGCTAATAAGCCTTGTATAATACGTAGTGTACTAATGTCATAATTCTTGTGAAAGATATAAATATTTCATAAAATATTTTTGTTTTTCTGTCAATATACTATATTTATCCATTATTTTAATCGTATTTCATAAATGAAATATTCTTGTTCGAATGAAATCTTATAAAATAAGAAACATTTTATCTATAAAACTCTTAAATCTCAAAATGACTATTTTTTTACCTATGTCTCGGCTATTTAATACTAAAATTAATATATAATATATATATTTTTTGAAAGACAGTTAATGTAATTACATAAAATAACAAGAATAATGTTGATAAGATTATTAGACAATTATTTTTGAAAATATTAAACACCAAATCTTAAAAATGCTCTCCTGTAAAATTTGTAAATGTTGAGTTAATACAGTTTTAATGCGAGAAGACGACATGTTTTTATAAACATTATATATATGTATGGTGAAATGTTTGTCAACATATTTCTTAATACAGAGATTAAAAAATTGGTACCTCAAACAGCTATTCGCATGTTCATTGTGACACTTTACTCGGCACAACTATGTTCGCCATCTAACGCTAGTTTACAACAAGTCAAATTCAATACTTTTATCTGAATGCCAAAAACAATACTTTTATATGAAACTAGCTACTGTGGCGCGGTTTCACTCGCTGCTTGGCTCTATTTAATCCTTGGTAAAAGCGGTTCTAAAGTAATCTTTGGAACCTCTGGTTTGTATGTAGGGGGATTACCCCCTACAACTTACAAATTTTACCTATTTATAATAAGTATAGAAGAGTATAGATATAGATAATTATAGATAGATATAGATTTGTAAGAAACTGCAAATTATGAAGTCATAGCATTAAACGTCAAATAGCCTATTTATATCTTTAAATTAGCTAAAAAGTATGAAACATTTAGTGCATCGACAGATCGATGAATAAAAGTATAGCGAAAGACAAATCTATGAAAAGTTATCGGAACATTCGGGTTGAAAACACTTCCTTCATTTATGCTGGTACCTAGGTTAAAAGAACCACAAGAAGATGAAGATATCGTCAGATTCTTAGTGACGGAAAATATAACACCGGTGAGCAACTCCATCTGAAATGGTCTATTGGCTCGTGGCCCGCCACGCGCTTTATGCTCAGGCTCTAGTTTGGCAAACATTTTTTTGTGAGTGGAAAATCATCAATTGCCTTCTCTCGCCCAGGATGGTTCGGGAAGGAGTGTCAGACTCTTACTGCGCAACACCGGCTGAAGGTAATGAAATAACAAAAAATACAAAAATGGAAAGAAAGAATCAAAATTACCTTATGTTACCTGCATAAGCAAAATTGATGAAAATATGTAGTCGGTCCGCAATTGAGTAGCCAGTGGCTCTGCCACATTGAGGAATTACGATAGTGTTACCAGCCTTTTGAAATCAGTGTTATGAGAATTGGCGATTTTTTTGGATTACGTATGGAAGGGGAGGAAGATTGATAAACTCACAGCAAAACATAACGCACAGAACGTGGCTCACGCCAGCGAGGTTCTTATCTAAAAGGTAGTGTCCTCCTATATCATTGCCATTGATAATTAAATTATGGTTTTATTACCTAGGTACCATTCGTTTTCGATTTGAGTCGTTGTTTGTAATTAAAAGGGGTCACTTAAGGGCTTTCAAGATGAAAGATAACATTCGAGATAAAATCAAATTACATCTTTTATTATATTGATTAAATTTATTAACGAATATTTACAAGGCACAGTTTACATGAGTTATTAACAATCCACACATATTTTTTATTATAACATATTACAAAATATTGCACACTTAGAATAAATGTTTTTTAGCTGTTACAAGAACAGTAAAAAAGAAAGAAAGAAAAAACATTTACCTATTTAGACTCGCACATGACAACAACAATAATAAAAAATAAATAAAAATAACTACTTAATCTATATCAAACTTACAATTACAACTTACAACAAAACAAAAACAGAAAACTAAAGTTAACACAACTGCTCTGTGCGAGGCCAAAAGGCTCCTATCTCAGCATATGCTGCGATATTCAACAAATTTTAAATAACGCAGCGCTGGTATTCTGATAGGGCCTGGTGATGCCACGGACACCAACGGAACACATAAATAAATGATACATGTCTACCCGCGGGTGTTACAAGAGCTGACTCGGTGTCTGTGCTGTGCACTAAACAGACGCCGAGCAGCAGCGCCCTCTGAACCAGAACTTTTCAAACAGCGATCTCCAACCCGCCCGCCATCGTGATCATTCTGACAGAGAAAACCTCTTGGGCAGAGTAGAGCTAAAGCCAAGGCCGGCAATGGACTGTTACAATCCAATCTCATGATCGATTGTAAGAGTAGTATGCCGTTATGGCTACTAGCCCTCTGCCCAGGAAGTTCTCCTCGATCTCCACCGTTCCGCCATCGTTAGCCAGAGAAAGAATCTGTAACAAAAAAAATCATTTTTTAAGTACTTAATACTAACCGAAAAGCAAATCAGCAGTCACAAGTTTTTCAAAATATAAAAGCAACATGAGAAAGTGTCAAAATACAATACTAAGCAAAATGTGGTGCGATCATACCTGGTCGTGCCGAGAGTTCCTAGGAATGTAAAGTTCCACATTGGGTGAAACCGTACGGGCCACTCTCATCAGCTCCGAGGCTGGCCTTGGCTCGAGCATTTTCTCGATGTCGAATTCTTTATGCTGTGGACAAAACATAACATTATAAGCAAAATAAAATACATGCTGCACATGCTCATGGCGGGGCAGTGAATAAGCGATCTCCGTCAAAAAGCCCTGGATCAAAACGAATGCTTGCCAGTAGTCGTATTGAGCTTGTCAAGTATCTAGGTCGATACATGCGTTTTAGATTAAGCCTCATTATTGATTAGATATTGAAGCTTGGAGACAGGAGAGATTGCGTTCTGCCTGTACGGATAAGGAAAGCGTAGACATTGCCAGTGGAACTAGTGAAGTCTATGGAAATGGGCTGAGGACAACGGACGAAAATTAATCCCAAATTCTTAGCAGGACTAAGATCAAAAATGAAATTATTTTATATAACAAAGATGACAATGGAAGTGTGATCTCGTAATAGTACTTACTTTGGAATACGATGGACCTCCCCACGGCGGACTGAGGAAGACCATGTCGGCCTTCAGTTGGGATGCTAACTCGAAGAAGTCGCCGACAATGAACTGGATTTTATCCAGAACTCCATAAATTTTGGCGTTCTGTTTGGCCATTTCAATTTTCATTGGGTCGATGTCGACCGCGATTACTGTTGAACAAAACCAGACATTAGAGAGAACAACCCAAGAAATAACACGAAATAACATTCAACTACTGGTTTCTAGTGGGAAACAGTAGGCATCGAAGAAAAGTGTCACCTTTGTTGGACGTTCGTGCGAACTGTATAGTGTTGCCGCCGGCACCGCAGAACGCGTCCAAGACAACATCATAGCGGAACTTGTTCGCTATGTGGCTCGCCACGTTCTCCGGGGTCACGCTGAACCAGCTCTCGCGGTCCAACTTGATGCCTTCGTCGAATCTGTTGCCCAGGAAACAGAACTATGTTAAGTACACGTCTGCATCAAGACAATGTCTCGTTTGAGAAATCAAGTTGATTTTCTAATTGGACGAGCGAAGAAAGTAAGTACAAATATCACAGAATTAAAAAACCTACCTGTGGAAGAGGATGTGCCTCTTGCGCCAGTATTTATGGAGTACGGGGTCCTCCTCCACTTCGGCAGGCATACGCTCCTCCGTTTTGATTCTCCAATTTTGAAGACTACTATATTTTCTATAACAAGGCATATTACTTGTATTATATACCTATTACTTGTTGTCGCAAACAGCAATGGCAACTGATGACTGAGCGCCTATGTGCCTGCGCATTACCAGTACACGAAGGGTGCATGGGGGTGGGGGTGTAATTAGCGCAGGTAGCAACCAATTACCCAATGGTCAATCAGAGGAAGAAAGAAACACATTCTTAACTAATGATCATATTTCATTAATTATTCTGTTTTTGATTATGATTTACAAGAATCGGGTAAGTATGTAGGTACATGTGAAGAACGTGACGCGGTGTTGTCTGCTGGGGCTGAGCACCGCCGTGTCCTCAGGGAAGTTATAATGAAGGCGACCTCGTGCGACGGCCGTAGGCGAGGCCATGGTGCGGAGCGAACACTGAGAAGCCGTCTCTTCTTTCTGCAAAACAATCATGTTCGCAAAGAAGTAAATTAACGCAAAGTTTTTCCCCTGCATGTCCTAAACATTAGTCCACATATTACCGAGGACTTTCACAATCGCCATCCAATTAATATCATACTTGAATGACATAATTAGATACCTCTTTTGAATAAATCTAATCACTTAATTACTGAAGTCAAATTTTACTAATCGCTAATCGTATGTAACTGGGAATATTTAACAAATGTGTACTCATTAATTAAACCGCTCTCATTAATTAGCACAGTAATGCGACACGTATAGTGTAATTCTGAATCAATGGGACTTTTTTGTTTTTTTGGGAGGGGAAAATCATCAAATGATTTCTCCCGCCCAGCGCCGGGCGGGAGGGAGTGTCAAACTCTTACTGACTAAAAACCCCCTGTTCCTTCTCCTGCTCCGGGCCGAGGTCGCGGTGCCTCATTGCGCTTACCCCGCAACCCCGGCTGAACATCAGCCCTATGGGGCCCCGTCTGTGGTGGTCTATTGGCTCTTTGAGGCGCGCGTGCGATCGTTCGATATCCACGGATCATCCGAATAGCCATGACCCTCTGGGACGCGACCAGCGTACGAGCTGGCCGCCGCCTCAAGTCCGGCGCCCACACAGGGGCCCCATAGAGGGCCATGGATCGCACGATCCCCGTATACAGCCTCCGGCAGGAGGCGTTTGCCCCTTGAGCGCGGCCCCAGTCCGTTCCAACTTAGGAGCCAAACGACGGAAATGCTCTGTGAACTTCCACCGGCTGAGGACGAGACCCAGGTACTTCATCGCCGATTCGACGCCGATGGTAAGCCCTCCCGCCGTTATTTGGGACCCATCTGGAGGTGGCCTGTTCCGACGGCCATAAAAGCACATAGCCTCGGACCTGTGGAGCGCCACCTCGAGTCCCAACTGCCGGATCCTTTCAACGACTGTCGCAACCGCTTGTGACATCAGGTCGGCCGCTTCCTGACGCGACCTCCCGTTCGCCAGCACCAGCGTGTCGTCAGCGTAGCAAACTATGCTGACGCCGCTCGGGAGGTCGATGCGTAGCACCCAATCGTACCAGATGTTCCATAGAAGAGGTCCCAGGACCGATCCCTGTGGGACACCGCGCGACATCTCTCGCCGATTCCAAAGGCCCGGTGAGTATAAATGGGACTAAGTTTCATTTTCGAATAATAAAAGCAGAATTCTGTTCATCGCGGTAAATAGTTTTAAGCTCTTCGGAGTAGGACAATATAACACCACGTGTCTATAAACAATAGCTGGGGGCGCAACTTTGTCAGCGTAGACCTCGTTAGTTGATTATGGGGAAAACAATCTAGTTATCTATAAACAATATTTGTCGTAGTTTGTTTTGTGTCAGTATAAATTATCTACTTAGATCTTCACAGAAATCCCAGAACGGTGGAAAAATACGCATTATTTGTAGTTACAATACAAAAAGCGATCTGACCTGAAAGGGTTGCATTTGTCCAAATAATAAACAAAGGTGTAATCGGATTTGCTAATATTACGTACTAAGTAATGCTTGCAACATATTTACTGCTGTAGATAAGGATAACAAAGAACGGATTACAAGTAACAAGTAAAAACGTTTTGTTAATAGGTGTCTAAATGAGCCGACTGATTGTTAAAACAGCGCTGCCACATCGAGGAGTTACAAAACCGTCAGGGTTGGAATGCAAGGGGAGGAAGGTTGGTTCTCTAGAAACCTTGACCACGCCTTTCGCAAACAACGTGGCTCACGTTGTATGATACTTAACTAGAAGACAGTGTCCTCCTATATTTAGTGCTACCGTCGCTACGCAATATTCGCGCGAATAAACGATCAAACTCATAGCTTGTCATTTTCTCACAAACGCATCTAGCTTCTGAGACCTGCAGATCGGATCTGGAATTGAGTCTATCTCCACCCCATATACTTCAATGACTTGCGGTAATTTATAGAGAACTAGGCTTGTCGTAGCCGCGTAGGTGGTGTGAGTAACTCGTAGTCATCCGCTACGACTTATGCCTGCTGTAGCCCCTTATATTAGCTACAGCGGAGGCTACAAGCAGTCAACTGTATTAAAAGTTCTAGGTCTTGTTCCCCCAAAGTTTGTTGTTGCCCCAAAAGCTAGGCGCATTTTAAAGGTTTCATCATCATCCTGATCATGATCATCATCACCATCATCGTCATCCTTATCATCATTATCAACGACAACAAACATCAACGACAATAGACTTGATAAGAAAGCTTTGGCTGTTAGAAGAAGAATATACATACGTGAGTTTACCCGCGGGTGTCATAAGAGCTGACTCAGTGACTGTGCATTAAACAGACGCCGAGCAGCAGCGGCAAAGGAAGCCTCTTGGGCAGAGTAGAGCTAAAGCCAAGGCCGGCAATGGACTGTTACAATCCAATCTCATTGTTTGTAACAGTAGTATGCCGTTATGGCTACTAGCCCTCTGCCCAGGAAGTTCTCCTCGATCTCCACGGTTCCTCCATCATTAGCCAGAGAAAGAATCTGTAACAATAAATTCATTTATTTAGGTACGTAATTCTAACCGAAAAGCAAATACGCAGTCACAAGTTTTTATCAAAATATAAAAGCAATATGAGAAAGTGTCAAAACACAATATAAACAAATGTGGTGCGATCATACCTGGTCGTGCCGAGAGTTCCTGGGAATATAAAGCTCCACATTGGGTGAAACCGTACGCGCCACTCCCATTAGCTCCGAGGCCGGCGTTGGCTCGAGCATTGTTTCAATGTCGAATTATTTATGCTGCGGACAAAACATCAAATTAATTAAGCAAAATAAAACACATGCTGCACATGCTCATGGAAAAATCTCTGGATCAAAATTAATACTTGACATCAGTCGTATTGAGCTTCTCAACTATCCAGGTCAATACATACATTTTAGATTAAGAATCATTATTGATTAGACCACTGTTAGAAACTGTATCTAATAAAATGTGTCGTAGCCTATCTGAACAATAATACAACTCACATTTGTGAATATGGCGCGACTGCATTGATTTCTCAAGTAGCGGGTAGCTACAATGTGTCACACTGGGTACCTACATACAATATAAAAACATTACCAAACGTGGCATAGAAAATAATACGAGTTATGTATCGTAAATTTGTATAAAATATGTGTAAGCTTTAAAGTAGACCTATAACTAAACTTGTTTCTAATCTTGGGTGTCACTTGGTAGTGGCTAAAACTAAGTATTGGTCGGATAACTAATGTTTTCTTGCTTTAGCTGGGCTTCAGCTCAAATATTAAACTTTTCACTAACCTCGGAATACTACCTCGGATTGCTTCTAAGCAAGGAATTGTTCCTGGCAGGATGAGGAAGACCATATCAGCTTTGACAGTTGGTGCAAACTCAATGTAATCGTGGACATCCAACACGAATGTCGATGGCAACTTTTGCATCGTGATTCGCCGTAACTGGATATTGTCCTTCTGTACACATTTACGACGACCACTGTCGTTACACTATTAGACATTAGATAATCAACGCAAACACAAGTAATAATAAACAGAAAATAACAATTTAACTTCTGTTAGGAAGATACATGATCTTACTCCGATGGATAGAAGTTAGCATATCGTAGGGTGCTTGTAAAAAAACGCAGCAAAATATCAGCTTGCGCGGGTAGAAACTTGTAACAGTATCCAGGGCCGGAATCAAAATTTTGCAATTACACACACTACAAAATACTTCTATAAAACAACTAGATGTGAACGGCATTCCTTATCTGACTACTCCGAGAAGAAATTCGAAGAAGAAGGACCTTGATTATAACTATTGATTCTGTACTGGACTTTGAGGAAATTATACCACAACAGGTTGAATGAACTTGAATATAGATTAATTTCACATTTAATGCTTTAGTTTTTGGTAACAAATAGAAGTATCAATGTGCTTATAATGCTCACAAAACGCGCGGAGTTCACTCCTGCCCAGGCCAGCAGTCTAGACAATGACACGGTAAATTATCACAATTAGTATTACCGTCACGATGATAAAGATAACTGTTTGACTTACTTACTCTGTAAGGGGCGTTACAAGGAATTTTTAGTAGGGATTTGGGGATTGGAAATTTGGGAATGAAAATTGGAGGGGGAAAGGAGCTAGTCTTCTGTGAGGCCGTGGTATATCATTGATCGATGCAATTGCGAAATAAAGTTTAAGTAACAGTAGAATTTTATTTAGTGTTATTACTTTAGTTGCGTTGTTCTCTCTGATATCTGGTTTTGTTCAACGTAAAGCAAATAAAATTTGCTTAAACACAACGCCAAAAGGTATGGCCTTCTTGACTAGATAGAATTCGCTGAACAGAATAAAACAAACTGAACGCCAAAATGTATGATGTTCTCCATAAGTTCTGGATAACATCAAGTTAATAATTGCGATTTTTCTTAGCTGGCACCGCAGCTGAAGGCGGATATGGTCTTTCTCAGTCAGCCGCGCGCCGTGGGAAGGTCCATCGTATTCTAAAGTGGCCTTCCCACGGCCACTACCTTATGGCCTTCAGGCCGATTTCCAGATCATGAATTATTAGCTGACCTGTAACAGTCCACAAGTGGTCTTAGCTTTAGCTCTACTGCCCAACAACATGGCGGTGAAAATATTTCTGCGTGTAGTATGGTAAATGCAAAGATTTGATTGCGGCCCTGGATACGGTTACAAGTTTCTACCCGCGCAAGCTGATATTTTGCTGTGATTTTTTTACAAGCACCCTACAAAGGAGATGTGGAAATCCTCCACCGTTCTGATAACTCGGTCGGTGTGACATGTTTATTTTGTGAAATAAGTAGTTTTGTTTTCTATAGTTGAATTTTATCCAATGCCTGGTTATGTTAATCAGTAATTGCAGCCGACATCGACCAAAAGAAGATATACATCAAATCCAAATTATTGTCGGCGATTCTAGTCATGATTCTTATGTAGTAAGTAAGAAACTGTGTTTCGTGCACGACGTTTAGATTAAGATATTAAGATAATTGGAGTCGAGGTGGGTAAAATATAAGTGTGAGCTCGTATCTAGCGGCTACTGACCAACAGCTTCGTGGTGAAAATATTATTCCGCGTTAATTCAAACGCAAACTTTAAACGCGCGATGTAGACATTTGTATGGCATTGTTGGGTTGTGCTGCACGTGGCGCCATTTTGTAAGTTCTATCCGCCGCAGTAAGATCATGTATCCACTTAACAGTAGTTAAATTGTAATTTTCTGTTATTTCTTACGTTTTTGTTGTTATGTTCTACAGTGATCGTCGTAGACGTGGACAGAAGGACAATATTTAGCGGCGAAACACGATGCGAAAGCTTCCATCGACATTCGTGTTCGCTGTCCGCAGTTACATTGAGTTGGCACCAACTGTCAAAGCTGATATGGTCTTCCTCATCCTGCTAAGAAGAGGAGCACTTTCCCTCCGTATTCCGAGGTTTCTTAAAAGCTTAATAAGTAAGGTGGCACCAAAAAAAAGTTTGATAAAATTAATTATCCTACAAATCACAGTTTCGTGCAGTAGTTTTAAACTTTGACAAGCATAATTTAGTTACCTCATGTAGCTGTACCTATGTGTATTATGAATGTAGTAAGGGTCCATTTTAAACGTAATTTTGTCGAGGATACATAAATTATGTTTTTTATTTATCCGGTTTAGTAATCTAATTTGATTTAGCAATTTTATTACAATTTTTGTCGGGTACCCACTTACTCAGTATATGTAACAGAATTCATAAATGTGAGAAATATTGTTTAGATGTGCATATATTGTATAGGTGGTGCAGTAGGTAAATAGAAACATTCATTACAGTTTGTGACTGTATCTACTGAAAAGCTTCCAAAATTTTGTCTGATTGAAATTATTCTTAGTAACTTTAATAATTTAGGTTATGTTCACGTAATCACGAGTGAATAAAGACTACAAATCATATATCTATATATATACAAAACACAATCATAACATATAGATACAGTACCTACTTAAGACACTTAATAGGTAATCGAATTCATAGTCGACGATTTCTTTGAGTTGGCACCGCAGCTGGAGGCGGACATGGTCTTCCTCACATTTTCTCAGTGGTGTGTATGACCCGGAACAACAATTTGGAGTTCACACAAAGACTAGTTGCGTGCGGGGATAGAACCCCCAACACGTCGCACGACAGTCGGTAGCCCAACTACCACGTTAACCGTACTGTCATAAGTGGTAAATTTATGAAATAAAGGACATGGCCAACTTTTGTATGGGCGTTTGCATAGTTATTGAATTCAATGTACATCAATGATTTTTGGTGTTTACATTCGTAAATATTATTAAATTAAATTGCAAAAAATAAAACACATGAAGAACTCGTAATTATAACAAACAAGACGAAAATAGTTTCACTAAACCTTTAGTCAGATTACTGGCCATAAGTGCACGAAATAAGATTTTGCTTTTAAAAATCATGGCGTTTTAATTATTTATTTATAAAATAAAACAAAATAATATGTATAAAGAATAATGATTTATTTATTAAGGAGAATAAATAAAATAAAACTACGTAACAATTCACTTTTATATTTTTATTATAAAGTGTATTTTATTATGTTGTATGGAATGTACGTTTCTTTAATATATGTTCTGCATAATTGGGTAATAATATGGTAGTACTTTCCATTTGAAGCGGCCTGCTTAAAACAGGTGGTAATGGTGGTGGCTCTGGTGGGCTAACCACTTGAATTTAAGGGGCTACTGCATTGTTGTCCGAACCCAATTCCTGCAAGTTTCGTGATAAGTCCTGCACTGTCTGTCTATTTGCCCGCATACAGCACACATTTGCTTCTTGAGGTCTGAAAATAAACCCCAGTTAGAATAAACACATGTTTTCAAGTTTTATGTTATTGTACAGTGAGAAGTATTATGTTACCACATGCCTATTTTAAAGAAGTCTATGCAAACATGGAAAATACATAAAGAGAGATTATAATCACACATACCTACTATGAGTACTTTTTTTTATAGATTAATATAGATAAATACAAGTACATATATAAAACAATGAATAAAAAACAAAATGCTTACCACATTAATAGTATTTTGCGATATTAGGCCAGCTAGCAATGGAGAGTCCATACTGACATTATGGTGTCTTATTTTTCGAACCGATTTTCCACAACCAAGGCAAGCCATGTTATGCCCCAGTAGTTCTCATGTTCACCAGCCTCAGTATTCAATAATAAGAAGCGTGGTTGACAAATGAATGTCCCCAGAGGCAACTAAAAAAAAATGCACTATTTAAAATCGCATACCATGATAAAACATAAAAAAACAGACTAAGTATTATATATTCCGACTTCATACCTGGGTTTCAGCTGGTTAACCAACGTGAAAGTTTTGTTTGACGGTGTGCAGAAAATGCAACTAAAACCAATGAATACAGTTTCGTATGAATAAAATGTTCCTAGTGTAATGCATTTGTCGATCATATCACACGTTTTCTACGAGTGTAGTTTAAGACACGTGGTTTGGAATTGGAACGTCTTTTTATTTATCTTTCTCTATGGACTATTATGGCGAAACTTGACAAACGAACTTGATTTTGTTGCATTACTTTTACATTTTTTTAATAATAATTGTCAGGTCTGGAGAGGCTAAAAACTACGTAATAATTCATATTTCTATTTGTATTTTACAGTGTATTAATTTTGTTCGTGTACGTGGAATGTACTTTTTTGGCCATGTCCTTTCATTGTTACAGATCTTGTCCTGGCCACCACCAATGTTTGAGGATTTGTGGAGATCGAGGGAAGCTACCAGAGGGCAGAGGCTTTCTGCGGAGTCGGCGACAGCACTACACTACAGTATGTCTGCGAGAACTAGCAACAAAAGTGACTTTATTGTAGAACCTTCTTACTTGCACCTTTTATTATATTGATTAAATTTATTAACGAATATTTACAAGGCACAGTTTACATAAACTACTTACAATCCACACATATTTTTAATGATAACAAAGGAAACCTCTTGGGCAGAGTAGAGATAAAGCCAAGGCCGGCAATGGACTGTTACAATCCAATCTCTATGGCTACTAGCCCTCTGCCCAGGAAGTTCTCCTCGATCTCCACGGTTCCGTCATCATTAGCCAGAGAAAGAATCTGTAACAATAAATTCATTTATTTAAGTACTTAATACTAACCGTTAAAAGAAGAGTATCTATATATACGTGAGTCTACCAGCGGGTGTCATAAAAGCTAACTCAGGCTTATTATCCACCAAGATATTATCTGTAACAAAGAAATTAATTTAACAATAACCAAAAGAGTATACTGAGGGAGGCCTATGTTCAGCAGTGAACATATTATGGCTGATTATACAAAATCAGAATATGGTGCGACCTCTTACCTGGTCGGGCTGAGAGTTCCGAGGAATATACAGCTCCACGTTGGGTGATATTTTTCGCGCCACCTGCATTAACTCCGAGGCTGGCCTTGGTTCGAGCATTGTTTCAATGTCGAATTCGTTATGCTGTGGACAAAAGACAACATTAATAAAATTATGCCAATCGTTCACAATGTAAAAGATTGATACAAGCCCTGCGAAGGAGACATACTTAGGTCTAAATCAATGACTAGCGGTAATTTATAGCGACTAGCAACTAGGCTTGTCGTAGCCGCGTAGGCGGCGTAACTCGTAGTCATCCGCTACGTCTTTGCGCCTGCTGTAGACCCTCATAGTAGCTACAGGCTACAGCAGTCAACCGTATATAAAGTTCAATGTATTTTTCCCCAAAAGCTAGGCGCCTTTTGAAGGTTTCGCAAACAAACTTTACTGTTTTGGAAGTACGTAACTACGTAACCGAAAAATTATTTGTTTTTAATGTAAAAAGGAACCGCCTTAAAGAAACCAATTGAAAAAATATTTTTATTATGTATCTACACTCTATTTCAATGTAGCATAAGGAAAATCATGTGAATCAACAAATAAAAATATAAATAAATAATAAACGGTTATATGTACGTTTTATGTTTATTTCTTAAAGTGTAATTAAAGCATATAAATAATACGTAGTGTACTAATATCATAATTGTAGAGAAAGAAATAAATATTTCATAAAAAATTTTTGATTTTCTGTCAAATATACTATATTTTTCCATTATTTCATAAATTAAATATTCTTTTTCGAATGAAATCGTAAAAAATAAACATTTTATCAATAAAACTCTTAAATCTCAAAATGACTATTTTTTACCTATGTTTTGGCTATTAAATACTAAAATTAATATACCTATATTATAATTATCATACCTAGTTTTTCACATATAAATTGACGTGTAAATATGCCGTTTTGTGGCCTATTTGCAAAAATAAATTCATTGTTTCATATATTTTTTTGAAAGATAGTTTATGTAACTAGATAAAATAACAAGAATAATGTTGATAAGAAAATTATTTTTCAAAATATTAAACACCAAATCTAAAAAATGTTCTCCTGTAAAATTTGAAAATGTTGAGTTAATACAGTTTTAATGCGAGAAGACGACATGTTTTTTTTATGTATGGTGAAATGTCAACAAATTTCTTAATACAGAGATTACAAAATTGGTACCTCAAACAGTTATTCGCATGTTCATTGTGACACTTTACTCGGCACAACTATGTTCGCCATCTATTCAATACGCTAGTTTACAACTAGTCAAATCCAATACTTTTATCTGAATGCCAAAAACAATACTTTTATATGAAACTAGCTACTCTGGCGCGGTTTCACCCACTGCTCGGCTCTATTTAATCCTTGGTAAAAGCGGTTCTAAAGTAATCTTTGGAACCTCTGGTTTGTATGTAGGCGGATTACCCCCTACAACTTACAAATTTCACCTATTTATAATAAGTATAGAAGAGTATAGATATAGATAAGTATAGATATATATAGATTTGTAAGAAACTGCAAATTATGAAGTCATAGTATTTAACGTCAAATAGCCTATTTACTTCTTAAAAATTTGCTAAAAAGTATCAAACAATTAGTGCATCAACAGATCGATGAATAAAAGTATAGCGAAAGACAAATGTATGAAAAGGCTATATAGAACATTTTCTTCATTTATAGTTGGTAGGTTAAAAGAATCACAAGAAGATGAAGATATCGTCAGATTCTTACTGACGAAAAATAACCCCAGTGTCCAGTGTTGTGAGCGGGAAGTACCTAATGGGATCGCAGCAGCTCCATCTGAAATGGTCTATTGGCTCGTGACCCGCCACGCGCTTTATGCTCAGGCTCTAGTTTGGCAAACATTTTTTTGTGAGTGGAAAATCATCAATTGCCTTCTCTCGCCCAGGATGGTTCGGGAAGGAGTGTCAGACTCTTACTGCGCAATACCGGCTGAAGGTAATGAAATAAAAAAAATACAAAAATGGAAAGAAAGAATCAAAATTACCTTATGTTACCTACATAAGGTATTTTTTTTATTTTAAGAAACAAAATTGATGAAAATATGTAGTCGGTCCGCAATTAAGTAGCCAGTGGCGCTGCCACATTGTCAAAAGTCAAAAAGTCAAAAATCATTTATTTCAATTAGACCACAATAGGCACTTTTGAACGTCAAGCAAGCAAAAAAGGAAAAAAGTATATAACAAGAGCTTTAAAATTAAGCGTGTCAGTCTGTCCGTCTGTCCTCTAGTGAAGCTATTTGCTCGTTCCAAAGTGTAGATTCCTATGGAGAAGAACGAGCAAGAAACTCCATGGTTACTCTTTTTCAATCAGTTTTACAATACATTTCTTTGTTACATCATTTAGTCGGTTCTGATATGTGAGAACAATGTAACACTAATGTTCAGGCAAAAAGTACGAAAAAGAAGTGAACCTCAAGGACAACATAATTACACAGCCTGGAGCTGACCAGTCCCAATAGGCGGCGCCCGTTCACGATCATGACACGTACACCAGCACCGCCCAACTCAACCATATTATAGGGAATTGGGCGATCCAGTGCCCGTGCCACCGCCAATGAGACCTCTGAGTGAGCATGACAGCTCCCAGCCGACACAAGTACCTATATTCTACAAGTCTTACTTAATTATAATAGGTTACAGGGCACTCACATTTACAAAAACTTAGAAGATCATCAACAATTAACAACATAGTGTACAAATTAATAATTAAAATCAAAAATTCCTCTAAACATCCTGTGGAGTAGGACCAGCTAGCCTCCAAGCATTTTTATCTTGTATATAATCATTTAGTTTGTAGTATGCTAGTTTACATAAATGTTTCTTTATACATAATTTGAATTTGCTTTCATTTAGATTTTGAATTTCAACTGGGATTTTATTATAACATTTAACACAGAAACCCAGGAATGACTTATGCACTTTTGCCAATCTAAATAAAGGCTGACTCAATCTATTCCTATGTCTAGTATGATAATCATGTTTGTCAGATACCTTTACAAATAAGTGTAGGTTTTTCCTAACATACATAATGTTTTCATAAACAAATTGACTCGGTACGGCCAGAATGTTGATCTCCTTAAACTTTTCTCTGAGAGATTCGCGACGACCTAAGTTATAAATAGCTCTGACGGCACGCTTTTGCAAGATAAAGATAGACTCAACGTCGGATGCCTGTCCCCACAACAGAATTCCATACGACATGATGCTGTGAAAGTAGCTAAAGTACACTAGTCTTGCCGTGCCTACATCGGTTAGCTGACGGATCTTCCAGACAGCATAAGCTGCAGAGCTCAATTGTCCTGCTAGAGACCTGATGTGGGGCCCCCATTGCAACTTCTCATCTACAGTGATCCCCAGAAAAGTAGTCTCTTTTACAAATTCTAGTTTCTGATCATTTAATAATATATCATCACATACGTTACTTTTAACATTTGGTAAAATAAATCTAATGCATTTTGTCTTTTTATCATTTAGTAATAAGTTGTTTATTGTAAACCAATTTTGAACCTTCATTAAGGCATTATTAACTTCGTCATACTTGTTTGTTCGTCTACTTATTATGAAGTGTCATCAGCGAACAATACCATATGCGGTTCATTTTGGAACAAATGGGGCAGGTCATTCACATAAACTAAAGATAGAAAAGGACCTAATATTGAGCCCTGCGGTACGCCCATAGATACGCTAGCACCCAGTGAGTTAACTTTGTTGACTTGTACTTTAATTTTTCATTCTTGAAGGTATGATTTCAATAAAGAAAAAATTGAGGTCTTACGCGAGTGTTACCGGCCTTTTGAAATCAGGGTTATGTATGAGAATTGGGGATTTTTTTGGATTGCGTATGGAAGGGGAGGAAGATTGATAAACTCACAGCGAAACATAACGCACAGAACGTGGCTCACGCCAGCGAGGTTCTTATCTAAAAGGTAGTGTCCTCCTATATCATTGTCTTTGATGATTAAAGTGTTGTTTTATTACCTAGGTACCATTCGTTTCCGGTTTGAGTCGTTGTTTGTGTTTAAAAGGGGTCACTTAAGGTCTTTCAAGATGAAAGATAACATTCGAGATAAAATCAAATGACATCTTTTATTATATTGATTAAATTTGTTAACGAATATTTACAAGGCACAGTTTACATGTACTATTTACAATCCGCAC
This sequence comes from Spodoptera exigua, assembly GCA_902829305.4. NCBI lineage: Eukaryota > Metazoa > Arthropoda > Insecta > Lepidoptera > Noctuidae > Spodoptera > Spodoptera exigua. Next base: position 11,212,916 of record LR824619.2, on the reverse strand, counting down.
AAATTTTTAATGGTAACATATCACAAAATATTGCACACTTACAAAAAAAGTTTTTTAGCTGTTCTGATCAAAAAATCAAATCAAATCTGTTAGAAGTTGAGTATACATACGTGAGTCTACCTGCGGGTGACTCACTGACTGTGCATTAAACAGACGCCTCTGGACCAGAACTTTTCAAACAGCTATCTCCAACCCGCCCGCCATCGTGAACATTCTGACACAGGAAACCTCTTGGGCAGAGTAGAGCTAAAGCCAAGGCCGGCAATGGACTGCTACAATCCAATCTCATGATCGATTGTAACAGTAGTATGCCGTTATGGCTACTAGCCCTCTGCCCAGGAAGTTCTCCTCAATCTCTACGGTTCCGCCATCATCAGCCAGAGAAAGAATCTGTAACAAAAAAATCATTTTTTAAGTACTTAATACTATCCGAAAAGCAAATCAGCAGTCACAAGTTTTTATCGAAATATAAAAGCAACATGAGAAAGTGTCAAAACAAATGTAGTGCGATCGATCGATCAAGAGATATTATGTGTAACAAAGAAATTTATTTAACAATAACGAAAACAGTATACTGGGGGAGACCTTCGGCATGTTCAGCAGTGAACATATTATGGCTGATTATACAAAATCAGAATATGGTGCGACTTCTTACCTGGTCGGGCCGAGAGTTCCGAGGAATATACAGCTCCACGAACGGTGATATTGTTCGCGCCACCTGCATTAACTCCGAGGCTGGCCTTGGTTCGAGCATTGTTTCAATGTCGAATTGGGTGTGCTGTGTACAAAACATTGAATTAATAAAATTATGCAAATAGTTCACAAGGTAAAAGCCCTACGAATGAGATCTAAATCCAATAGATCTAAATCCAAAATTGCGGAATAAAAATAAAATCAAAGTCCAGGTCGATACACATGTTAGATTAAAGTTCTGTTATTGATTTCGATTGTTAGGTGGGTGTTGAAACTGGAGACAATTGAAGCTTGAGGACAAAAACCTTTAATGGTTGTGTTCTGCCAGTATGGTACAACAAAATCTTATCGTTTACAAACAATATGACAATGGACATGTGATCTCCTAATGGTACTTTAAAGTTACTTACTTTGGAATACGATGGACCTCCCCACGGCGGACTGAGGAAGACCATGTCGGCCTTCAGTTGGGATGCTAACTCAAAGAAATCGCCGACAATGAACTGGATTTTATCCAAAACTCCATAAATTTTGGCGTTCTGTTTGGCCATTTCAATTTTCATTGGGTCGATGTCGACCGCGATTACTGTTGAACAAAACCAGACATTAGAGAGAACAACGCAAGAAATAACACGAAATAACATTCAACTACTGGTTTCTAGTGGGAAACAGTAGGCATCGAAGAAAAGTGTCACCTTTGTTGGACGTTCGTGCGAACTGTATAGTGTTGCCGCCGGCACCGCAGAACGCGTCCAAGACAACATCATAGCGGAACTTGTTCGCTATGTGGCTCGCCACGTTCTCCGGGGTCACGCTGAACCAGCTCTCGCGGTCCAACTTGATGCCTTCGTCGAATCTGTTGCCAAGGAAACAGAACTTTGTTAAGTACACGTCTGCATCAAAACAACGTCTCGTTTGAGAAATCAAGTTGATTTTCTTATTGGACGAGCAAAGAAAATAAGTACAAATATCACAGAATAAAAAACCTACCTGTGGAAGAGGATGTGCCTCTTCCGCCAGTATTTGTGTAGTACGGGGTCCTCCTCCACTTCGGCCGGCATACGCTCCTCCGATTTGATTCTCCAATTCTGAAGACTACTGTATTTTCTATAACAAGGCATATTACTTGTATTATATTCCTATTAGGTACTTGTTGTCGCAAACAGCAATGGCAACTGATGACTGAGCGTCTATGTGCCTGCGCATTACCAGTACACGAAGGGTGCGTGGGGGTGGGGGTGTAATTAGCGCAGGTAGCAACCAATTGCCAAATGATCAATCAGAGGAAGAAAGAAACACATTCTTAACTAATGATCATGTTTCATTAATTATTCTGTTTTTAACCGACTTCCAAAAAAGGAGGAGGTTCTCAATTCGACCGTATATATGTTTTTTTTTTTTTATATGAACCGATTTTGATAATTCTTTTTTTATTGGAATGGAGATAGTCCCAGAATGGCCCCATTAAAAGGAAATCAGGATCTGATGATGGAAGACCAGAGAAATCGAGGGGAACTTTAAAAAATTGTAGGGGCGAGTGGTGCTTTTGCATATGATTTCAGTAGGCTTTTGACAAATTTACAACTTGCCGATGTTCGAACCCGACCTGATGATGGAGCCGGAAGACAGTCGAGGGATCTCCTTGACTATTTGGAGTAGTTGCCTTGTGTTTGGGCTTGAATGATTCGTATTAGTGAGTACTTTGCACCAAGATTGGTCGTGACTGTCATTAAGGGTCTGATGATGAGAACGATGGACAGCTCAGGGAACTCTTGAACGGTTTACAGTATCTACCTCGTGTTTCGACTTCGTTCATTTATATCGTTGATTATCTGATGATGGAGCCGGAAGGCGGTCGAGGGATCTCCTTGATTATTTGGAGTAGTTGCCTTGTGTTTAGGCTTGAATAATTCGTATTGGTGAGCACTTTGCACCAAGATTGGTCGTGACTGTCATTAAGGGTCTGATGATGAGAACGATGGACAGCTCAGGGAACTCCTGAACGGTTTACCGTAACTACCTCGTGTTTGGACTTAATTCATTTATATCGATGAAAACTTTGCACCTTTATGGATTACAATGAAGTTATGCAGTAAATTGTGATGATGGAGCCGGAAGACCGTCGTGGGATCTCATTGACTATTTGGAGTAATTATAATGTGTTTGAACTTCATTCATTTATATTGATGAGAACTTTGCACCTATATAGATTATGTATAATGAAGGCCAGCAGTATACCTGATGATGGAGGTCATTGACATTTGAGGGAATTCCTCAACGATTTACGGCACTGAAAGCTAACTAACTCAGGACTGCCATTACCGTGATTTTCGGTCACAAGTAGCCGTCGTCATCTCTTTTGAGAAGCATCCTAGCTTTCTCTGCCTATCACTTAAAATGGTGAAATAAAATAATTTTTAACAAAAAAAAAACCGACTTCAAAACGTAAACTAAAAAGTATAAAATAAATTTACTTCGTTTAAAGTAATACATATTTTCATTTAGTTAAATATAAAATAATATTTAATAACTATTTTATAATTTTGAAGTCGGTGCCAAGTAAATGCTACATACCAAACAATAAGAGTATTAGAAAAATATATTGAATACTACACAATCATCAAACTAGCAAGAGGTATGTAGGTAATATCTTTACACTATTATTCTTTTACTTGGCACCGACTTTAAGATTATAAAATAGTTATTAAATATTATTTTATATTTAACTAAATGAAAATATGTATTACTTTACACGAAGTAAATTTATTTTATGCTTTTTAGTTTACGTTTTGAAGTCGGTTTTTTTTTGTTAAAAATTATTGATTATGATTTACAAGAATCAGGTAAGTATGTAGGTACATGTGGAGAACGTGACGCGGTGTTGTCTGCTGGGGCTGAGCACCGCCGTGTCCTCAGGGTAGTTATAATGAAGGCGACCTCGTGCGACGGCCGCAGGCACTCTGAGAAGCCGTCTCTTCTTTCTGCGAAACATCATTTTCGCTAAGAAGTAAATTAACGCAAAGTTTTTCCCCTGCATGTCCTGAACATTAGTCCACATATACCGACGACTTTCACAATCGCCATTCAATTAACATCATACCTGAATGCCATAATTAGATACCTCTTTTGAGTAAACCTAATCACTTAATTACTGAAGTAAAATTTTACTAATCGCTAATCGTATGTAAGTGGGATTATTTAACAAATGTGTACTCATTAATTAGCACAGTAATGCGACACGTATAGTGTAATTATGTATCAATAGGACTACGTATCATTTTCAAATAATAAAAGCAGAATTCTGTTCATCGCGGTAAATAGATTTAAGCTCTTCGGAGTAGGACAATATAACACCACGTGTCTATAAACAATAGCTGGGGCGCAACTTTGTCAGCGTAGACCTCGTTAGTTGAGTATGGGGAAAACAATCGAGTTATCTATAAACAATATTTGTCGCAGTTTTGTTTTGTGTCAGTATAAATTATCTACTTAGATCTTCACAGAAATCCCAGAGCGGTGGAACAATATGCATTATTTGTAGTTACATTACAAAAGGCGATCCGACCTAGTGAAAGGGTTGAGCATTTGTCCAAATTATAAACAAAGGTGTAATCAGTTTTGCTAATATTACGTACTAAGTAATGCTAGCAACATATTTACTGCTGTAGATAAGGATAACAAAGAACGGATTACAAGTAACAAATAAAAACGCTTTGTTAATATGTGTTTAAATGACCCGACTGATTGTTAAAACAGCGCTGCCACATCGAGGAGTTACTAAAACGTCAGGGTGGGAATGCAAGGGGAGGAAGGTTGGTTCTCTAGAAACCTTGGCTCCGCAGCGAAACTTAACATTTCATTCATTTGTCATTTTCTCACAAACGCATCTAGCTTCTGAGACCTGCAAGTCGGATCTGGAATTGAGTCTATCTCCGCCCCATATACTTCAATGAATTGCGGTAATTTATAGAGAACTAGGCTTGTCGTAGCCGCTTAGGTGGTGTGAGTAACTCGTAATCATCCGCTACGACGTATGCTTGTTGTGGACCCTTATATTATATTAGCTACAGCGGAGGCTACAAGCAGTCAACTGTATTAAAAGTTCTAGCTTTAGCTAGGTCTTGTTCCCCCAAAGTTTGTTGTTGCCCCAAAAGCTAGGCGCATTTTAAAGGTTTCGTCATCATCCTGATCATGATCATCACCATCATCATCGTCATCTTCATCATCGTCATCTTCATCATCGTCGTCATCATCATCAACGATAGCAACTATAACAGACTTGATAAGAAAGTTTTGGCTGTTAGAAGAAGAGTATACATACGTGAGTTTACCCGCGGGTGCCATAAGAGCTGACTCAGTGACTGTGCATTAAACAGACGCCGAGCAGCAGCGGCAAAGGAAACCTTTTGGGCAGAGTAGAGCTAAAGCCAATGGACTGTTACAATCCAATCTCATGATCGATTGTAACAGTAGTATGCCGTTATGGCTACTAGCCCTCGGCCCAGGAAGTTCTCCTCGATCTCCAAGGTTCCTCCATCATGGGCTAGAGAAAGAATCTGTAACAATAAGTTCATTTATTTAAGTACTCATACTAACCGAAATTCAAATCAGCAGTCACAAATTTCTCGAAGTATAAAAGCGTGGTGGTGCGATTATACCCGGTCGGGCCGAGAGTTCCTAGGAATATAAAGCTCCACATTGGGTAAAACCGTACGCGCCACCTGCATTAGCTCTGAGGCCGGCCTTGGCTCGAGCATTGTTTCAATGTCGAAGTCTTTATGCTGTGGACAAAACATTAAATTAATTAAGCAAAATAAAACACACGCTGCACATGCTCATTGAAAAATCTCTGGATCAAAATTAATGCTTGACATCAGTCGTATCTAGCTTGTCAAATATCCAAGTCGATATTTTACATTAAGAATCATTATTGATTAGACCACTGTTAGAAACTGTATCTAATAAAATGTGTCGTAGCCTATCTGAACAATAATACAACTCACTTTTGTGAATAGGGCGCGACTGCATTGATTTCTTAAGTAGCGGGTAGCTACAATGTGTTATAAATACTGGGTACCTACATACAAAATAAAAACATTACCAAACGGGGCAAAGAAAATAATACGAATTATGTATCGTATATTTGCATAAAATATGTGTAAGCTTTAAAGTAGACCTATAACTAAACTTGTTTTTAATCTTGGGTGTCACTTGGTAGTGGCTAAAACTAAATATTGGTCGGATAACTAATGTTTTCTTGCTTTAGCTGGGCTTCAGCTCAAATATTAAACTTTTTACTAACCTCGGAATACTACCTCGGATTACTTCTAAGCAAGGAGTTATTCCCGGCAGGATGAGGAAGACCATATCAGCTTTGACAGTTGGTGCAAACTCAATGTAATCGTGGACATCCAACACGAATGTCGATCGCAACTTTTGCATCGTGTTTCGCCGTAACTGAATATTGTCCTTCTGTCCACATTTACGACGACCACTGTCGTTACACTATTAGACATTAGATAATCAACGCAAACACAAGTGATAATAAACAGAAAATAATAATTTAACTTCTGTTAGGAAGATACATGATCTTACTTCGATGGATAGAAGTTATCATATCGTAGGGCGCTTGTAAAAAAACGCAGCAAAATATCAGCTTGCGCGGGTAGAAACTTGTAACAGTATCCAGGGCCGGAATCAAAATTTTGCAATTAGACACACTACAAAATACTTCTATAAAACAACTAGATGTGAACGGCATTCCTTATCTGACTACTCCGAGAAGAAATTCGAAGAAGAAGGACCTTGATTATAACTATTGATTCTGTACTGGACTTTGAGGAAGTTATACCACAACAGGTTGAATGAGCTTTAATATAGATTAATTTCACATTAAATGCTTTAGTTTTTGGTAACAAATAGAAGCCAGCAGTCTAGACAATGACACGGTAAATTATCACAATTAGTATTACCGTCTCGATGATAAAGATAACTGTTTGACTTACTCTGTTCTACAAGGAACGCTACAAGGTATTTGAGGTTTAAGGGATTTTGGGATTGGAAATTTGGGAAAGAAAATTGGAGGGGGAAAAGAGCTAGTCTTCTGTGAGGCCGTGGTATATCATTGATCGATGCAATTGAGAAATAAAGTTTAAGTTACAGTAGAATTTTATTTAGTGTTATTACTTTACTTGCGTTGTTCTCTCTGAGTAGTTAGAAAATAGGGCATCCAGATCAGAGATCTGGATACCCTATTTTCCACATTTTAATCTTCTACTAACATATTATTTTAATCTGTTTCTTGATCATAATATTCAGCGGTTAAATTAAATGTTATTGTGAAAACTTCATTTAAACTCAAACAAAAAACCAGACCAGAACTAATATCAACTTGTCTGTGTGGGAATTGAACCCACGACACTTCGTCTTTGTGGTTGAAGAACGTGTTATAATATTGCACTCAGTTGTGACCAGGGTCTTAACCATTAAGCCAAACGTGTCGTCGAATATGTAACAAAATAGCGAACCGCTTCATGCACTTTGTTTACATTAATGAGACGTATATTGTGTGACATCATTCATTCGATGCGCTTCCATATATGCAAGATTTCTCACTAACACAATTCTTGATGATGTTTTGCCACTTATTGACATATTCCCCCCCTTTCACCGCGTTCAAATAAAAACACTGTGGAAAATTTATAGCATGCTGCATCCAAGGATCATCATAAATTTCCCAATCTTCTATAACGCCTCCACATGAAAAACATGCTGCTTTATCATATGGATTATTTCCGTAATAAAAGAATCCAGCATCAGCCATTTCCATCACTAATCTTTTCTTTGAATTATTCGTCCCCCAGTAATAATTAAAGGATAATTCACGTATTTTGTATGCATTATACATATCATATCGAGGTTTATATTCAGTTTGAAACATATTTTATTTATTTGGTACTAGTTCTTGATGCTAATAATTATAAACATAAAATGACATTGCTTTAATGCTGCAAGCAATTTATAAACGTGATTGTACAGGATTGGGAGAGATAGTAAACATATTATAAAAAATTAAACAAGTTTTTTTATTTCATAAAAATTTTATTATCATGGCACCATTTATTTAAACACAATATATTTTTTAAAGCACATACAGAGTTATGATAAATACAATTATACATATCTTGCGAATGTTTATATTGATCATATAAATGTACTAAACTAGAACAACCCTTATCTTCTAAATTAAATATATTACTATTACTATTTTCTAAAATATGCTTTAACCATAAAACTTTTTCTGAACCTTTAACATAAACACATTTATCTCTTAATATATCGGAAACCAAAGTCTGGTAATTGGAATAAGGTACAAATCCTTCACTCCAGTATATCTTTTTGTTACGTTGAATCCAAAGAACTACCTTCTTTTCAGATTCCGTTAAATTTTTAAATGGAAATGGTGGCTTAACTAAAAACACTTGTAGTTTTTTGTTACACAATATAGCGATTTCTTTTAATATAAATTCACCTGCTTCTGTTCTAAATCCTTGAATATCAACAACAGCAATCATGATAATCTGCGCACAATGTTGCTGAGAGGTTTGTATTCCACAAGTCGATCGTTTATAATCAAACAATACGCAGTTGTCTTATCTGGTATTGGTGTGGAACATTCAACTTCTAACCGCACGTCCACTGGACCGGTTTTTAAACTATCGTTTTGTCTTGAGCAATCTAAGATGAAAAGGGGAGCCTTTTCTTTAAAATCTGTTAGATCTAGCAATGGGTCAACAGGACTGTTGTAATACGACTGACGAAATTTCACATACATTTCATATAATATACTGTACTTGTTCTCAGAAAACTTTAAACTCAAAGGTTCGTAGGGATAATATTGCGAATTCAAAAAGAGTGTTACGTTGGTCGCTTCACAATGATCGAATAGTGAACTGTCTTTAGTCCTATTATTTCTCCTATTAGTTTGCAAGCAAAATATAACATATCTAGGCTTTTCCAATTGTGAAGCTGTTTTAACTGACCAAGAATGCTTTGTAGTTTTAGGTAGCAAGGGATACTCATATAAATCCCAATTTCTAAAAGCCATCTGAATAGGTTTATCTCTTTCTAAATGTTTTAAAAGTGTTAGTCGTTCTCGATCTGACACTTTTATATGTGGCACCCTCCATTGGACTCTTTGTATATCTATTTGAAAATTAACAACATCATCAGTGAGAATAACACTATTTAAGTTAGAGTTGCTTCTACTCAAAATAAGTTCGTGTTTACAATTTATCACAATTTTATTGTAATCTTCTGCAAACCCTAAAATCTTATTCAATGGTATCACAGCACTAAAATGTCCATCATTTTGGAATCCCGCTAAGTTCCAACCCCATAAGGCTGCAACTTTATTTTCTGCTTCATTTAATGAAATGTATGCTTTTATTGTTGACGTAATTCCTGAATTTTTAATACGGTCTATTTCGATACCATTCATTTCGTATCTGATGTCTTGAAACAAAGACATAACAGGGTTATTAGTGAACGTAACAGTTTTCTTGATCGGATTCCCATCTTTACCGAACAGCCTTGCCTGTCCTTCGATGTAAATTGAACTGGCTGATGGTAGCACGTATATATCTTGCTGATGTATGGGGATTCTGATTTCATCGTTTTCTCTAAAGCTGTTATTGTAGGGATTGTACGAATGGATTTCATAACTTTCAATCGAACTGTCGAAATGCGGTAATTCAGTAATCTGTAGCATATTCATACTTTAAAACCCAGAGCTTTAAGAAAATCTTTATTTGCTTTAGTCAGTTTCTTAATTTTTGTATTACGTCTTTGCGCCTTAGCGGTTGCAGAAGAAATAAACCGATTTATTTTTACTGGAGTGCTTTTATAATATACTATCATTTTGTTTTTCTTAAGTGCAGACGTAACTGAATATATTCTTCTTCGAAGTTAATACAGTGACCAAATTGATCAACAATTTTAACAGATATGGATGAAATTATATTTTTGTTCACTGGAAAGTAAATAACGTTTTGTGGTATTTCTTTATAACCATGACTTAGAGCAGTATCTGATACAAATTCATGAATAAAATGTGTTGGTAATCCATTGCAGTATGAACCGTACACAAGATCACATTCAATTTTGATCACAGACAGATTACTAGTTTTAACTGAAATATCTGGTCTTGAATTAAATACTGAAAAGTATAGTAAACCGCACTCGTATTGATCAGATAAATGAAGAGGTGGTTGAAAATACGAGACCAGTTCTGATTTATTTCCAGAGATGGTAACCGTAGTAGACATGCTTATATACTGGACTGTTATGAAAGATCCTGTTCATTTTATTGCTTCGTTGACCAAAAATTGTTTAAGAAGTGTAAACAAAGATGTCCACAGTTGAAGGGGTGATCACGTTGTATATTTTCATAATTATATTGAATGTTAGAACCTACATATTTTACAAATTCCTTTGGTGGCTTAAGATTCCCGTAACTGTCGAAATACTCAACATAATCATTATATTTTGCATAGGCTACCCAATGAGAACCAGGATTTTTAGAACTATCTAAATTAATAACTCCACATTCTTTTTTATACGGATATTTAGGGAGCTCATCTCTCATAAAGACACCTCTAAAATAAGGAATTCTATTTCCATACTTTAAAATGTCAAAGTTAGTTAAGGCCCGTTTGGGTAGCCGATATCTTAGTTTTTTTCTTTTAATACGAAAATTCCAAGACCACTTTTATGTGGTTTAAGGTGTAGTCCTTTCCCAATACATAGAGCTTCCATTTTTTCATTATGTCTCCTCGATTCCTCATACAGCTTTTTAGCCATTTTAAATTCATTTATGGTTTTAGCAATACCAGCTGCACCGCCTGCTAAAGCTCCCGCCGCTGATAACCCCGCAAAAATAGGAATCAGAGGTAGTACTCCCCCAGTTTTTGGAATAGGAATAACGCGAGGGAGCTTAATCGATGAATCATTAGCTAATTCTCTGGTAGCGGCAATAGCTAATTCTATAGCCATTTTCTTGGTCTTAGGTTTTAATTTTTTTATGTGTCTTTTTACTTTTGTAATAACAGTTTTTAATTTGCTTTTTAATCCTTTTCCAGATGTAACTTTGGGAGAACGCTTTTTGCTCAAACCAGAACCAGTTTTAATTTTTGCCGACATAGCCTTACTTACTAAGCGTGCCGCGAGTTTTTCGCCTGTACTGGCATCGAAAGCAACCGCTCGCTGTTTTGCCATTTTTAACAAAATTAAATCAGCCTTATGTCGATCCTTTAAGTTTGATGACTTGTGATATGCAATATCGTGATCTTTGCAATATTCGTCCAACTTATTTACACCGTTATCTCCTTGTGCAAGTCTTTTTATTAATTTAGTACCAGGACCACAGTAATTATATCCTGGTAAATGTAATTCAAATGGTAAATTATTAATAAGCCAATTGAGAAGACTGCTCTCTCCAAAACACATTATAAGACTGATGGTTCCGGTTTGAATAATTTAATAAATAGTTATGCGATTCGAGTTTGTTGTTAATATTATTTTATTTATAATATAACATTCGATTTATCAATCCAACTGCTTTCAGCTGAAGACAAACCTAGCCATTTTACTAAAACCCTACTACCTTTTCTTCTGAGAACTTTCTCGACTAGATATACATTGGGATGTTTTGTTTTTTGAAGTTCTTGTGTATAAAATGCACCTAAAATAGGCTGACCTCTGATAGTATCTTCGATTAAGTAAGTTATAGGAGTTGTATTTTGTATTTTACGGATTTTAAATATTTCTGTTGACCAGTTGGGAGTATAACCTTTTTCAAATGTTCCTTTGTATTTACTGATACGCACATAATCACCTACTTTGTACTTGGTTTTTAAATTATCATTTTTTAGCAACTTTAAATACCTTTCTAATATCGTTTTTTTATTATTATTGTCCACATTAGCAGGGATTTCATTAATAGTGCGATGGTGAGTGTGATTGTATTTGTAAATAACATCATTGAGGGTATTATTTACCCAATTGTAATTGCCTTTTAAACTAAATTCCTTATAGACTTTAGATTTCAATGTCCTGATAAATCGTTCAACTATTGAAGCCTTTTTTGTTGAGAAGGTTGAATAATGGTTAATATGATACGATGTCATAAGCTTCTGAAATTTGTTATTATAAAATTCTGTTCCATTATCCGTTTGCAGATTTTTAGGAACACGCCCTTTATCCAACAAAGTTTTGAAAGAGTTACACACATCTTCTTTGGTTTTACTTCTCATAGGAAAGGCCCAAGCATATTTCGAAAATGTATCAATAACGGCAAGAATATATCTGTAATTTTTATTTTCTTTTGAAATTGATTGCATATCAATTAAGTCTGCTTGCCACAAGTCATCTATATCTTTCATGATAACACGTCTTCGTGGATAGTTCACCCTCGCATTTTTATGAATTTCGTTTACTACGTCAGCTTTGCTCATGTTCACAATTCAGTATACTTGTCTTGAACTCAGCTATTATACTGAATAAAAATCATATTATTATGACTATTTATTATTTAATTATATCAGCTTCTTTTAATTCTTCGATTATTGATAAAATTTCATTATCATGGTTTGTATTACCAGCATCTTGGGAAGCAATTAATAGTTGCAATCTGTCAACCAATTCGTTAGGATCATCCCAATATACTAAGTCAGTATTATTTTTGTATTTCTTTAGCGTTGGTAACCTTCCTCCAAATTTAGTAACAATATTACTGTTTAACGATTCAGAAAACAATGGTCTAATTATTTCACGATATTTTATACCTTTATCGCCTCTAATTTGTCCATTAGGATTGAAATCTCTCTTATGTGCATTTGTATAATGCAACATATCCTTGTAGACAAGTTTATCTTTGCTCGATATTAGTTTCAAATCTGGTTTTCTTCGAAGTAAAAGTTCTTTTAAACCAGGGGTTAAATTGTAGGTTTTATCACCAATTTTAATTAAAATGACATTATCATCATTCACACTATCTATTTTAGAAAATGAAACTATTGAATTACCCATTAGTAATTTTTTGTTTGCACTTCTTATTCCAAATGGTATATTTACCCCTTCATAAATATCATGGATATCATGACCCTCTAATGATATTTCTAAATCTTCTAATAATTCCGTCTGGGGAGACTTTTTAACGAACTGCACAGAATTCGGTTCTGGATTGTAGCATTCTTCAAACTTTGTAGATGAGCTAGTATTAATATCACTCAATTCCATGTCTTCAAAATTAGAGTGTGTATTTTCTAAATTTTGTGTTTTTTCTATTGTTTTATTCGAATCAACTAGGGTTTTAAGAGGATCTGTGACAGGTTTTAGCATTTTATCAATTGACAAATTCATTGAGTGTTCCTGATCCTTCATTTGTTTTATTTTATTCTTTATGGAGTTTACAGACTTCATTAATTCTATTTTAATATTTTTCTCCATGTTATAATTATCTATTATAACAACTGCATTCAGCTAAGGAACAAATTATACTGAATTTGATTTTACATGGAAATTACTTATATGCACATGTAAACAGTCAGTCAAATTTAAAAAACATGTCAAAATTCTGTCTGTACCTTCCATTATTTAATGACGATTCTTTATTAATCAGTAGAAAATTATAAGGTTTACTCCAAACAGTTTGACAAATATTTCTGAACTCTTTCCATTGTAAATCAGAACTAACATGCTCTTCATAAATATGCTTTAAATTTACATCATCTTGTTTGAATATAATAAGAAAATTAACATTGTCACGTAACAGTTGCTTTGGAATTTTAGAATAGGTTTGAGACAAATAGAAACAATCTATTTGTTTATGCCTACCCATACAGAAATAATTGCGAATATTTATTTGATTTTCACAAGCAACATCATCAAATATAAATACAGAATTTGTTAAGGCTTCACTCGGAGAAATTACATCGTTGTTATTATTGAACTCGTAAAAGTTAATCTGTGGTACCCTTTTTAATACTTCGATCAAGAAACGGTATTTTGGTTGAAAAGAAGTTTTAGAGTAAAGATAAAGATTTTTAAATTTGAGCCCATTTTCATGCAGCAGCAAACTGATCATTACATTCGTTTTACCACAGTTTGATGGGCCACATATTATACAGCGAATAGTATTTGGCAGTAAAGCGCTATGTCTGATGTGGTGAACAGAGTCACTTAATCTTATATTATTAACATTGAGAGATATGGGTTGTTTGATCAACTTCATATTGTATATTAATCTTATTTCCACCTAACGTACACTTATATACTCGTTACTACATGAACCTCATGATAGAATAAGCATGAACTTACAATTTGATGATAACGTTTAGGAAGTTGAATACGTTTGAATAAAAGTCAATTTGTTTAAGAAATATCATTTTATTATAAATGTTCATCATAGCGTATACATTCACTCATAATAGTAGCGTAATATATTCATTTACAGTACATTACTTATTCTTAAGAATTATTCATACATCATTTCTATACACATTACATACATGAAAGTAGCATAAATTTATTTATAATTATCACTAATAAAATTAATAGATACTAAACGTGTACATAGTTATAGATTACGTATCACTGGAATAATCTAAAAACATAGAATCACAATGACCCCAGGGTAATGTGTGAATTTGATCTTGTAGTACTTGAATTTTATCATCGTTTCTATCTAAAACTTGTTTATCTACTTGTTGGGAGTATAAAACATGTTTAATTGATTTTATCATATTCATTTTACATCTTAGCGCTTTATCGGTCAACAGAACATTGCTGTAATCATTCAATTTTAGATTATTTGTGACAGATTTGGAAACACCTTTAGCTTTTTTAATTTGAGTTTTGAGACTGTTTATAAAATATAATTTAGCTCGTAGACCGACAAATTCTATAATTAAATCATCACCCATCTCATGTTTCCATAATCCGGGAACTTTTGCATTAGTTTGTGGTATGCGATAAGGATTATTTACTGCAAAATTACTAGTATCGAACTTGGTAAGATCATCATGCATATCTTGATAAAAATCAGTTGTATATATTAAATATAACAAACTATCAGTATCAGTATAGCATAACTTTGCATTATTTCCATATTTTTTCTTTATAAAATCATAATGAAACTGGTATAAGTGTTGCTTAGAATATTCCAAAACTGTGAATCCGATATAAATCGGTCTATCTAAAACAACTTTTTCATGATATAATTCTACAGCTATAAAATTATCTGAAAATATTGATACACTTTTTAAGTTTGGTTTAGCTAACAATTTTTCAGCATCAAGATGTTTGTTTGTTTTATTGGTGGTATCTCTCCATTTTGTTACTAATTTAACATCAGCTTGCTTGCGCTTATTTTCAATAGTTTTTCCGAAAATCGCATTATTCAATAATTTAAAAAAGTCCTTTTCAAATGCAGTTTTGGAATTTTGACGAAGTCTAGTATTGAGATCGATGTAATTTTTGAGAAAACATTCTTGTCTAAAGCTAAGTATGCAATGAATCTTTTTTAAAATCAGACCATTTTTTAAACACTCTTTTAAGTGCACGTAATGAATCACATAATGATGCTTATCATAAAGATTCGCAATCAATTTTGCTGATTTTCCATAAGGTGGTACTAATTTTTCAACTGCAAAAGGTAAATCTTTATGTTTGTTATGTAAATAGTTCGGATAAATCAGGTCTACTTCCAAAATATAACCGTAATCATTATCATCAGAGATAGTAATTACATCAAAGTTGCTAATTTCTTCGAGAGTTAAAAATTTGAATTCTGAGATAGGAAGTTTCTTCATCATAGCATAGCCATACAGATTATTACAATCAAGGTATATTAAATAACTGCTTGGTTCTAACTCGTTAAAATGTGGTAAGTATTTATTATTTGCTTCAGCATGACGTCGAGAACACTGTGCCAGCCCACCGCGAATTCCTTTTTCTAATAACTCATACATTTGCAAGTCACTTATTAACTCCAGTTCAGTGTCAGTATATAGAAGCATTGCATCCCAGCTTAAGCTCGGTGAAGTAACATAATAAGCTGGATCTAACTTATAGTACTGTAAGCTTGTTTCTCTAAATTTTTCGAATATGTCACATAGTAAAAGCACATCACATTTTATGTATAAATCTGTATATTCACCAAGAGATTTAACGTTAAAAACATTCCAAACTGTTTGAGCGTGTAAATATTCTTCATCAGTTATATGCTTCTTACACAAACTGTTATAGAAATGATACTTTGATGGAAGTTGCGTCTCATCAAATTTGGACCAAGAATCGATATAATCATAAGGATAAACACCCTTTTTTCTCATTAGATCAAATTTTCTTTTATCGCTAAACTCTCTTGATAAGTTTAAAAAATCGTTTTCTGATAAACTATCACTCAATGCATCTAAGCTAGAACTAAGAAATTGAAAAGAATCAATAAATTTTATCTGAATAGGATGATTATATTTTTCTGTCTTTATTACTTTCGTTATTGAGAGGTATTTTTCTTTAGTTTTCGGTATTATGTTAATAGTACCTTCATACTTTGCTAACTCTTGAATGAATAAATGTGAGTCATATCCAGACAAATTATGAAAGACGACAGGAATGAATGAACAAACTCTATACATCAAATTACAATGGGAGTGCGCTGCCCCACGGTACTCTGAGGTAATATGATCATGATCTCGGACTTTGTCATTAAGCAATAGTTGTTTACATATGTGACATGTATTCGAGTTCTGATAATTCATCTCTTGCTCAGTTGTTAACGGAGTCATAGACTTTTTATTACTTAAAATTCTATGTATACGTTTAGCGTCTCTTATTAAATATTTAACAAATACTTCCGCACAATCTGTACCTCTGTATGAGACATACTTATTTAATTCATTATTATGTGCACAACAGATATAATAAGCAAAACATGAAGGTTGATGTGTCTTTAGTTTCCGAGTGTTTAAAGAGTTACTTTCATTACAGTCAATTAACATACATTCGAAGTCAGCATAAATGATGAAATTAATTTTCTGCTGCCTCTCAAAATGTTTAAATTTCAATATAGATTTTTTTTCAGGCAAAATAGACAATATCTTAGAACAGTTATGAGACTTGTATCTTGTTTCGCTACTGAAAAATTGTAAACATGCATCACATAAATAAACTTTACCTTTATAATGAGTTACTTGACGTCGTACAAGACGTATAAGATCTTTAATTAAACAATAGTGTCCAACAGTATTGTTTTCAATATATAGTAAATTAAAATGATGTTCTCTCTTATGCTTCGATACATAAAGAGGTCCAGTTACAATATTATTTTGCAAACCATATATATTTACACTCATATTTGGATTGTTTTTCTCAAACTGTTTAATATCATTCATTGTGGGTGGGAATGACATTCCTTCTATATTTAAAACCGAAGAATAATGAGGATATGAACTTGTTCTGCACACGTTATTTTTCGCTGGATATAATCCAGCAACTATACTCCATAGAAAACAACAATCATCTTCATTTTTTATATTAATGCAACTTCTAGAATGTTTAATAGCTGGTGGTAAATCTATATAAGATCCACCCCTCATAGGTGAATACTTATTTATATTAATTTCGAGATGACTCATAGAAACAAACGTCCAACCAGATTGACAGTGTTGGAACTCTGTTAATTTCTCGTTCAATGCATTCATTACTTTAGTTAATAATTCATTCAAATCAGTGTTTTTATAAATAATATTGTACTTGGTATTAAATGACTTTAGCTGCTTTTCTTCTAAAGTTGGTAGCATAAAATATGCAAACAATTCGAAATTAACTTTTATGCAGTTGTGTTTATTTAGTGACATAGTAATCAATTCTGCTATATTGGTTTGGTGATCACTCAGGAACGCCTCTAGACCGAGGTACTCGTCTTCCTGAGTGACATTCAATCTGTATGTCATTATTCTGTTATTGAATGCTGTCGCAATAATATGAATATTTGCGAACTTGGTATTCAATAAACAGTTTGCTTTGTGTATATTAGTTCTCATATGATAGGAATACTGATTTTCTGGAATTAATATTTTACATTTGTCACAGTTTATTTTTCTAGATCTTGACTTATTAGTGAGGTGTGTAGAAGCTGTGAAACAAAGAAAAAAAACAATGATAATAATTATAAAATATAATGAAATAACCAAAAATACATTGAATTACCCTATGAATTAAAGCTAATGCTGGGATAAATGTTATTATATTGTATATAGAGATATAACTATGCATCATGTACCTAATATAAAAATGTGTACAGGAATAATAAATTGATTAACAATAGGTTAAATCGTTAAGTTTCGTAGGATCCTAAGTACGACAGCGGACAATTTTTAAAATCTTTTTGGGTCGCTAAGATGAACTCTTTTATATGGCGCCAAGACTCCTTATCTTCATCCAGTTTAGTTTTTATAGTAGTAATAGCATGCCGCCATCTATTTATCGGCATAATTTTTTTATTTCTTCGACATCATATATTTTTAACTCGACGTAATATTTTCCTTCTTTCGTCTCACTAATTTGCCGAGAATAGCCCTTCCGCAGCCTTTTCGTAAAATAAGAATGTATAGGTGGGACATTACCCGTTTTGGTAGAGCTCTTAACACATTCATTCTTGTCATCGTCTTCGTCACCGAATAATTCATTGGCCGTAACGCATGCTGGCGGAGAAATTGGGGAGATAGTTGGTTTGGACTTTTTCGAACTAGATCCTTCACTCGACTTGCCGGATCGCTCTCTCTTCATTTTCTTGTCCTCCGACTTCCCCTTCGGCTTCACCTCCGCTTCAGAATCGTCGCTGGAGAGAAAGAGATCGTTGGCGAGTAGCTTCGACCTGTGTATAAATAATATATTATTAGTGCACTGTAATCGATAATTTTATTTTCTACATATGTATAGGTGTTTATGTTGATTAGGTTTCGCTATATCTCTAAATATTTCTATGTATAAATCTAATATTAAAAATTATAAAAATCGATGAACAACAAATACAATGCTTGGTATAGGTACAGACACATAGTCTTAACGTCAAACTAGAATATTCTATCTATGCTACAGAGATAAGAAATAATGATCAGATTAACTATATGTATGTCACAGTTAGACTTGAAACGTTACGAGAATGGAACCCTCGACTGTCCAATCTTTCATAAGCAGTCATAATTATCATTGTGTTATAGTTGAAATAAATTAAAATAATTATGTAACTGGTACTTAGTTTTCATTTTTTTTCAACACAAAGTAGCATATTCGATCTGTGCAGGAATCGAACCTGCATCACAATATTGACGGTCAACATTCGAATACTTGAATATATCAACTAATACATTGCTCTGACCATTTAATAGTTAGATAAATGATTATGAATAGATACTTACATTCTTGATAGGTGTTTAGACAGGTAGCTTGATCAGGAGCTCGGAGAGTTGATCCGTTGTAGAGAGGATTCGTACCAGAGAGGAATTGTACCGGAGACTAATTTGCTATGCGTTTTTATAGGCCTAAAATCACATCATTCAATCCAAATTTGTAAAACTGCATACTTGCAAAAATTGCATACACGAGCGTACAAATCTGAGCGGTTAAGGTTTTAAGCTTAGTGTTATTATATAAGATGGCTTTTACCCATGGCTTCGCCCGCGTTAGTTTTAAATTATCCCACGGGAACTTAATACTGAGATAAAAAATCCTATGTCATATTCCGGGTTATGGTCTATCTGTATGCCAAGTTTCATCGAAATCGGTTAAGTAGTTTTAGAGTTTATTCGTTACAAACATACAAAAATACAAATCTTTCCTCTATATAATATTAGTGTAGATTATTATATGTATAGATAGATAATGTAGACGGATGATGAATATAGATACTTACTTAAATAAACAATAGGGGAATTTCATATTTAGAAAAAAAGTTTGAAGATTGTTGTTTTTTACTGAATGTTTTTGACGTCAGGCGACGGTACAAACGCTGCGGTTTGCACGCTCGCATGCAACTTCTAGACATGTGGAGGAATGGAGATATGACTAGTCAGAATCTCATATTTCGGTATGTAAAAATAAGCTTGTATTTATCTTATAATTTTTTCACAATTACTATGATAACTTATTTGTTTTTATGAAATATAGAAGAAGTTGAACAATTGTATGAAAACGTAAAACGTGTCGATGCTCACTAATTGTAGGTACCTACTACAATAATAATCAGATCGATTAAGTAAATCTTGTGTTTTATTCCAGCATAGAGGTACATCTAAGCTATTAAAAAAATAAATTAATAACAAAAAACTATTTATTTTTAATCTTTATAATAATAATAGCAGGTAAAACCAGGCTTAATAATTGTATGTCGATATTGATCAATTGTTATGATCCGTCTCCTTAAAAAGAATTCAGCTACGTTGCAAATTCGCTAACGCTGATATACTATTAACATACCATGATTTTGCTTGCCAAATCATTTTAATAAAATGTATGAAAACAATAACCGTGAACAAAAATACAGTAGTATTATTTTGTCGATATATATTTTCGATAAACAATAAAATGTTAGGCGTCGTAATGTCTGCGGTTTCAATTTCACCATACCATTTTTGTATAGATATTAACATCTAACAAAAATATACGATATTGAACTCTATGTATTAAAAGAAATAATTAAATTTAAAAATATAAAAGGGGGATATAATAAATTGAAATCCATTTCATCTTTGAATCTGATGGTGAAGACTGAATCAGACTGATATAATTGCGGAATGTCGGTAAGTGTTACTTTAATACATTCACTAACAATTTAAAAATGTATTAATATTAACAATAGTAGTAAGTAGCATCACAGCATTAATTATTTCCACATAAGCCTTTATTTCAATCGTAACGTTTGTAGTGTAACTTAAATTAATATTGTATTGTTATTTCAGGACTCGGAGGATCTCTTCAATTTTGTACCCATGAATCAACCAGTCCAACAAACCACTGGACAGAAGACGCTGGGTCTCGCTCGCAAGAGATCAAAAACAGATCAGACATTCTATCAATTTATAAAGAAGCCTGTTTCTCGTGGAACGAAAATAATAAAAATAGAAATCTATGATACAGACAGTTTTCAAAAATCCGAACAGCCGATGTGTAATTGTGAGGCTGATGTGTGTGTTCAACATGTTGTGAAAACTATATTATACGATGATATATATACCAGTACGAGAGAATTAATTGCCAAAATTCAGGATGACATCGAACCAAGAGTATAGATTTAATAATTTAAAATGTATAGACGTTACCGTTTACCACTTATGTATGTTTAATTTTCTAAAAAAGTTTATGTAAATAATTATAAGTGTACCTATGTAGTAATGAATAGATATCAACTATAAAAATATCAAAAATTGTATATTTAAAATAAAATAATTCAAAATATCATTTTTTTATTGCTAACTCATTCTTATACATGTAATAAATAGCCACTGCACTACGTACCTAGGTATATAAGGCAGCGCAATGGACAATAGCGAGAGCATTCCATATTATCATATTCAATAAGTATGATCTTTTTTATGAATATTACTGCCATGCCTGCTATCTTAAAATAATATGTGAATAGAAGATTAAAATGTGGAAAATAGGGTATCCAGATCTCTGATCTGGATGCCCTATTTTCCAACTACTTCTCTGATATCTGGTTTTGTTCTACGTAATTGTTGGTCGACATCGACCCATAAAATTAGCTTGAACACAAACCCAAAATGTACGACTTTCTTGGCAAGATATAATTCGCTGAACAGAACAAAACAAACTGAACGCCAAAGATTATAGTGTTCTCCATAAGATACAGTTCGCAGTCGGCGTTTTTTTTAAGTTGGTACCGCAGCTAAAGGCGGATATGGTCTTTCTCAGGCAGGCCTTCGCGCGTCATGGGAAGGTCCATCGTATTCTAAAGTAGGTAACTACGTTATGGCCTTGAGGCCGATTCCCAGATCATGAATTATTAGCTGACCTGTAACAGTCCACAACTGGTCTTAGCTTTAGCTCTACTGCCCAACAACATGGCGGTGAAAATATTTCTGCGTGTAGTATGTGTAAATGCAAAGATTTGATTGCAGCCCTGGATACGGTTACAAGTTTCTACCCGCGCAAGCTGATATTTTGCCGCGACTTTTTACAAGCACCCTACGACATGTTAACAAAAGAGATGTGGAAATCCTCCACCGTTCTGATAACTCGGTCGGTGTGACATGTTTATTTTGTAAAATAAGTTGTGTTCATTATATTGTTTTCCACTAGTTGAATTTTATCCAATGTCTGGTTGTGTTCAACAGTAATTGCGGCCGACATCGACCAAAAGAAGATATACATAAAATCCAAATTATTGTCGGCGATTCTAGTCATGATCCTTATGTTGTAGCTGTGTTTCGTCCACGACGTTTAGAATATGATATTAAGAACATTGGAGTCAAGGTGAGTAAAATATAAGGGTGAATATCTAGCGGCTACTAACCCACAGCTGCGTGATGAAAATATTTCTCTGTGTTAATTCACACGCAAACTTCAATTGCTCATTGTAGAAATTTGTATGTCATTGTGGGTTGTGCTGCACGTGGCGCCATTTTGTAAGTTCTATCCGTCGAAGTAAGATCATGTATCCACTCAACAGTAGTTAAATTGTTATTTTCTGTTATTTTTAATGTTTGTGTTGTCATCTTGTTTAATAATGTTCTACAGTGATCGTCGTAGACGTGGACGGAAGGACAATATTCAGTTACGGCGAAACACGATGCGAAAGTTTCCATCGACATTCGTGTTCGCTATCCGCGCTGTTACATTGAGTTTGCACCAACTGTCAGAGCTGATATGGTCTTCCTCATCCTGCCAAGAAGAGGAGGAAGAGGCACTTGCCTTCCGTATTCCGAGGTTAGTTAAAAGCTAATTATGTAAGGAACCAAACAAAATTTAGATAAAATTAATTATCCTACAAATCACAGTTTCGTGCAGTAGTTTTAAACTTTGACAAGCTAAATTAAGTTATCGCATATAGTTGTACCTATGTGTATTATGTATGTATGGGCCATTTTAAACGTAATTTTGTCGAAGATACATAAATTATGTTTTTTATTTACTTATGTGATTTAGTAATAGGTACCTATTTTGATTTAGCAATTTTATTACAATTTTCGTTAGGTACCCACTTACCCAGTATATATGTATATAAAACACTTTGTAGCTACCCGCTACTTAAGAAAACAATAGAGTTTCGGAGAATTCATAAATGTGAGAAATATTGTTTAGATGTGCATATATTGTATAGTCGGTGCAGTAGGTAAATAGAAACATTCATTACAGTTTGTGAGTTTTGTGACTATCTACTTTCAAGCTTTCAAAATTTTGTCTGATTGAAATTATTCTTAGTAACTTTATTTTTTTAGGTTATGTTCAAGTAATCGCGAGTGAATAAAGACTACAAACCATATATATATATATATATATATACAAAACATAATCATAACATATAGATACATATAGATACAGTGCCTACTTAAGACACTTAATAGGTAATCGAATTCATAGTCGACGATTTGTTTGAGTTGGCGCCGCAGCTGGAGGCGGACATGGTCTTCCTCAGTCCTAGTAGGGAGATCATGTCTATTGACACTTTTAATGAAGGAAGGTACATTACCTGAGATCTATCACGCGATCCGCTTCCTTCTTTGCGAGCACAACTGCTTCACAGAAAGAGGAGACGGCTTCCACGTTCCAAGTTATCTTTACCTACGATCTTGGTTTTGCTAAGTCCTTGAGGTCGATTCCCAGATCGTGAATTTGTTTATGAAATTCTAGCCACAACTCTTATAGCACTTGTGTTTGTCCACAGCAGAGAAAGTGTGATATACAAGCTCCCTTGGCTCGAGCATGACTTCTATATCACGCTTTCTCTGTGGTGTGTATGACCCGGAACAACAATTTGGAGTTCACACAAAGACTAGTTGTGTGCGTTTGTGCGTTGCGTCACACGACAGTCGGTAGCCCGACTACCACGTTAACCGTACAGTCGTAAGTGGTATATTTATGAAATAAATTTCATTGTTACAGATCTTGTCCTGGCCACCTCCAATGTTTGAGGATTTGTGGGGATCGAAGAAAGCTACCAGAGGTCAGAGGCTTTCTGCGGAGTCGGCGACAGCACTACACTACAGTATGTCCGCGAGAACTAGCAACAAAAGTGACTTTATTGTAGAACCTTCTTACTGCCGTTTTCCTGATCTTTGCTCTGTCATAACCTTCTTGTCCTAAGGGTTATCTACTTATTGTAATGTAATGTATTTTTATTCGATATGCATCCAAACGGGTTTATTGTAAATTTCTTAGCGATATAAATGAGTCAAGCCAAATTCATCAAGTAAGTGGGGTAGTGGTACATTCTGAACATATTTTAATATCAACATTGCACCCGTGCGAAGCCGGGGCTGGTCGTTAGTTGAATTTGAATATAACTAAAGCAAGTACCTATGCTTAGCTGAATAGGTTTGAAAACAAAACCAAGAAAGTATTTTACATAACATTTATTCTTAAAATTCTTAGTATTATACAATTGTCGAAATAAAATTAGATAACCTGTGTAGTACAAAGCAGGGAACAGAACACTAGTTAACATAATGATAACATAATAATAAAACTTGACATAATGTACAACATATATACTAGTTACTATTAAGAATCTAGATACAATATCACAGACAATAATGGAACTGCTCACATTATTACATGAAGAATGAAAGCACCATGTAAACGTTCTTAATGTGTCGCTATATGTATGTAAACATATAAATAATACTTATACTTACTAATGTAAAAGTCACAACACTATAACAATTATAGAATAACCACAGACCTGAAAATTATTTAGATTCTGTGAGTATAACACATACTTACCTTTGTCCAAACTGACTCATAATGTTTTTAGAAAAAATACCCTGTTATGGCCACATAATGTCTATCGAGGAAGTTCTGCTCTATTTCAACGAAACCACTGACTTCTTTCTTCTTTCGCAAGACATATTATTTCCGGTTTGAGTCGTTGTTTGTGTTTAAAAGGGGTCACTTAAGATCTTTCAAGATGAAAGATAACATTCGAGAGAAAACCAAATTGCATCTTTTATTATATTGATTAAATTTACTAACGAATATTTACAAGGCACAGTTTACATAAACTATTTACAATCCACACATATTTTTAATGATAACAAAGGAAACCTCTTGGGCAGAGTAGATCTAAAGCCAAGCCCGGCAGTGGCAATGGACTGTTACAATCCAATCTCATGATCGATAAACAGTAGTATGCCGTTATGGCTACTAGCCGGAAGGAAGTTCTCCTCGATCTCCACGGTTCCGCCATCACTAGCCAGTGAAGGAATCTGTAACAATAAATTCATTTTTTTGAGTACTTAATACTAACCGTTAAAAGAAGAGTACATATATATACGTGATTCTACCAGCGGGTGTCATAAAAGCTAACTCAGGCTTATTATCCACCGAGATATTATCTGTAAAAAGAAATTAATTTAACAATAACCAAAACAGTATACCTTCTGATGGAGGCCTATGTTCAGCATAGAGAATCAGAATACAAAATCAGAATATGGTGCGACTTCTTACCTGGTCGGGCCGAGAGTTCCGAGGAATATACAGCTCCACGTTGGGTGATATTGTTCGCGCCACCTGCATCAACTCCGAGGCTGGCCTTGGCTCGAGCATTGTTTCGATGTCGTATTCGTTGTGCTGTGGACAAAATTAATAACATTATGCAAGTAGTTCACAAGGTAAAAGCCCTACGAACTGAAAAGCAAATCAGCAGACACAAGTTCTTTAAAGTATAAAAGGAACACGAGAGAGTGTCAAAACACAATATAATCATAATGTGGTGCGATCATACCTGGACGGGCCGAGAGTTTCTGGGAATATAAAGCTCCACATTGGGTGAAACCGTACGCGCCACTCTCATTAGCTCCGAGGCCGGCCTTGGCTCGAGCATTGTTTCAATGTCGAATTCTTTATGCTGTGGACAAAAAATAACATTAATAAAATTATGCAAATAGTTCACAATGTAAAAGATTACTATGATATTAAAGACTAGTGGTAATTTATAGCGACTAGCAACTAGGCTTGTCGTAGCCGCGTAGGCGACGTAACTTGTAGTCGACCGCTACGACTTTACACCTGCCGTAGACCCTCATATTAGCTACAGCGGCGGCTACAAGCAGTCAACTGTATTAAAAGTTCAAGATGTTTTTCTTCAAAAGCTAGGCACCTTTTGAAGGTTTCGCAAACAAAGTTTACTGTTTTGAAAGGACGTAACCAAAAAATTGTTTGTTTTTAATGTAAAAAGGAACCGCCTTCAAAAAAAAATTATGTACACTTTATTTCAATGTTGCATAAGGAAAATCGTGTATATCAACAAATAATAATATAAATAAATAATAAACGGTTATATATGAGTTTTATGTTTACTTTTTAAAGTGTAATTAAAGCTAATCAACCTTGTATAACGTAGTATACTAATTTCATAACTGTAGTGAAAGAAATAAATATTTCATAAAATATTTTTGTTTTTCTGTCAAATATACCTACTCTATTTTTTTTTCACTAGCTTCCTCCTGCGGCTCGCCCGCGTGCTGTGTTGTAAAAAGTAGCCTATAGCAATAGAACAATTATGAATCGTCTCATTTTTATGGTTACATCTCCAATGGGTAAATTACCTATTACTTACTAAGTCTCCGATATCCGTCCATCCACAAATAGAATGGTACGAATCTAACTATGTAATAGGTATATAAGTATTACAAATATTTCATAAAAGCTATGTTTTATTATACATATTTATACAGCGTCAAGTTGCGGCAACCGTTACGCATAAATAATCCTTATAGCATGATTCAGTATTCACGTGCCTGGCGGGAGGGAGTGACAAACTCTTACTGACTAAAACCCCCCTGTTCCTACTCCTGCTCTGGGCCGAGGTCGCGGTGCCTAATTGCGCTTACCCCGCAACCCCGGCTGAACATCAGCCCTATAGGGCCCCGTCTGTGTTGGTCTATGTGTGATGGTGCGATGGCTTGCTATCCGAACTGCTGAACTATCAGGAGTTACACGTGCTATTGTGAGTTAACCATAAAAGACAGACATGTGAAATGTATCACTAAACGTTTTAATTTACTTTTAAGGTAAACGTCCCTAATCCAGTGAGTGTACCAGTAAACAACAGTGACCGTTAATAAGTCAGTCAGTGGAGCCAAACAAAAGTAACATAAAAAATATTTATCCTACAAACAGTTAGGGGAGGTGGGCCTAAAACAGGTACCCCTCCTAAAACGGGTAGCCTTTTAAATTTGCGCGCCGAAAGTAAAATTGCAAATGTATGAGTACAGTGTGGTGCCTCGAGCATCAACCAATCACATGCAGTCGGCTCGCTACAGTGATACAAGCGCTTTCAAAGTAAGTTAAAAAAATGTTTTTTTGCTATTTCCATTAAAAAATATTGGTTTGGAATAATTGTGTTTACTTAAAAATAGTGTATGATATGTTCTCAAAAAATTTATGTTACGGTTTTGCTAGTATTGTGTTATTTTATCTTCGGAAGCTTGTTGCTACTTTTGTTTAAATTTTAAGGCTATAAAGTGTAGAAACTAAAACGTGCTCTTCGGGCAAAACGGGTACGGGTAAATCGGGTACGCCAGTAAAAGATCAGCAACGAGAAAAAGAAGAGAAAAAGATAGTTCCTATGAGTAAAATCCAAGCAGTGAAGAAAAATTTGAAGGTTGTAAAAGCTTCTACTAGTAAGACAAATAAGCAAAAAAGGTACAAGCGAGGACCAAAGGATAATGAAGATCACGGAACCGAATACCCATGCTTGGTTTGTTCAGAGTATACTCATACCCGCCTATAGAGGACTGGATCAAATGCGATGATTGTCAAATGTGGGCCTACGAGGCGTGCACAACTTATTCTGGTAGAGGTTCCTATTATTGTGATGGCTGTCAGGAATAACTTTAATTTTATAGTTAATAATTGAGACGATACAAGTTGATTAATGATGAATGATGATCGAAGAAAGTGCAATAAGTTTAATAATGAAGACTGCAATGAAAAAGAAGAATCCATTGATCTCGATAATTACCTTATACCCGTTTTGCCCAAACGCCGTACCCGTTTTAGGCACCACATGGGGGAAAAACGGGTAGTTTGAAGGTTTTTTTTGTTTTTCGTTTTTGTTCGAATTCTGAAGATTTTTTTTATGTTTGTTCTAATTTTAGATTCTTTATTAGTTACATAATTTGAAAAGTAAAAATAGAAGTTTAATTTTCTTTTCTACCAATTTTTTATTGTAAATATCCCTTAGCGTACCCGTTTTGGGCCCACCTCCCCTACTCCCCAGGCCACTATAAAAACTACAAAAGCTGGGAGAACGAGGCTAAACCCATAATATCTTCAAAGACTACCTCACTAACAGACTAGACTAGCAGAATGTCGGTCCTTGTAACAGCTTGGAGTTGTCATGCTCACTGAAAGGTCACACTGGCGGTGGCATGGGCGCTGGATCGCTTAATTCTCTATAATATGGTTGAGTTGGGCGATGCTGGTGTACGTGTCATGTTCGTGAACGGGCGCCGTCAGTTGGGACTGGTCAGCTCCAGACTGTCTATTGTCCTTAAGGTTACTTTATTTTTATATTTGAATAAATATTAGTGTTACATTGTTCTCACATAATTGAACCAACTGTTTGTAAAAGGAATCTGTATGTGAAACTGATTTAAAAAGAGTAACCATGGAGTTTCTTGCTCGTTCTTCTCCATCGGAATCTACACTTTGGAACGAGCAAATAGCTTCACTAAGAGGACTGACCGACAGACTGACACTATATCTTCAAAATTTTTGTTTTACGTTCAAAAGTGCCTGTAAAGGTCTAATTGGAATAAATGATTTTTGACTTTTGAACAGAAGTAAACAAGTTAAAATTAAGAATTACGTTAGTGACGTAAAAACGGCGAGCTACGGTGTGCCCCAGGGGGTGTCTTAGGCCCTACACTATTCCAGATATATATGTATAAACGATCAATCCAACTACCCACTGCTAAGAGCTGAGTACTCTTAACATACACACACACACACACAGATACAGATCTTTTCCTGGCAACCATAACTGTTTGAGCATGTGTGGGGATCAAGGAAAGCTACCTGGTTAGAAGCTTTCTCCGGTGTCGACGTCTGCACTACAGTATGTCCGCGAGAACTAGCAACAACATTGACTTTTCTTCCAGAACCTTCTTACTGCCGTTTTCCTGATCTTTGGTCTGTCATAACCTTCTTGTCCAAAGGATTACTATTGTAATTTATTATTGTTTACGATATTTACGCAAACGTGTTTCTTGTTAATATTATTTAACATATTAAATCAATGTAAAGATCGCCCTGTCTATTTCTTATCGATGTAAATGAGTCAAGCCAAATTCATCATCAGTGAAGTAAGTGGGGTAGTGGTACATTCTGAACATATTTTAATATCAACATTATAATACCCGTGCGAGCCGGGGCTGGTCGTTAGTTGAATATGACTCAGGCAGGTAAGCTATGCTTAGCTGAATAGGTTTGACAAAGAAAACAAAAAAGTATTTTACATAACGTTTATTCTTAAAATACTTACTTATTATTATACAATTTGTTATTGTCGAAATAAAATGAGATAACCTGTGTAGTACAAAGCAAGGAACAGAACACTAGTTAACAATAAAACTTGACATAATGTACAACATATATACAAATTAGGTAAATATGACTAGCAGTTTACAGATACACATTTATAATACTACTTACTAATAATCTTGTTACGATATCCGAATGCTAAGAAAATTTACAATAATTCTACAAACAGCAATGGAATTGCTCACATTTATTATTATGAAGAAATGTTTAACAATTTTACGCAAAGACATTGGATTTAAATGTTCCATTAATATAACGTACCTACTGGATTAGTAGACATCGAGAGCTCAAAATCTTATTGAATAACTTACACGTGTGAAATGGAATTTGCGACACAATTAGTATAAAGTTTCTGTTTAAATAAATAGCCGGGGTTGCGAGTGGAAGAAAAATGTACCACGGCTTGGAGCAGGAGAAGTAACAGGGTGGTTTTTGATCAGTAAGGGCCTGACACTTTATCATATCATCTTCATCCTAACATCCCATAAAAAAGGAATTTACTATAAATATAGGTGCATATGTATTTGAGGCGTTTTTCCAGCTTTTACCGCTCTGGGTAGAATGAGAGTGCTTAACTCTAATTGACTGAAAACCACCCCATTTCTTCTGCCGATAGTCAGAGCCGAATATCATTACACATTAACACCCGGTTTCCGAAAGGCCGATCAATGTTAAAATCAATTTAATCTCATGTGAAGTCATCTGATTGGTTGACTGAATTATCAACAACCAATCAGATGACTTGACAAGAGATTTAACAGGAGATTAGTTAATTTTAGCGTTGACAAGCCTTTCAGAAACGGGGTGTGAGTCACACAGAACCGACAAAATCAGACCTTTGAATATGCAGACACACCATACAATGCGAGATCATTATTAGTTTTGTATAATAGCATAAGATCGTGTATGTGGCACGGGTTTGCATACAAAATCTCTGTTACGGCGCCTAACGCCTTTACGATAACAAACGGCAAATCTACGTGTAATTGCCATTATTATAATCAGGCGTCGCGCGGCCAGTTGAAATTGTCAAGGCTTTGCAATTCACTCTCTCGACATCCGTCCTATTGTTAACATCATTTTTGTGAATATAGATTTATATTAGTTACTGGGCTTTCATTTAGCTCCATTGTGTACCCAAATATACATAATGGTGGCCCATGAGGGGAACTAACAAAGATTTTGCAAGAAGAGAAATATTTACGAAAATTTTCAACGATATTATACCTATACGGACGACGACGTGCGGCGGCAACGACTTCACGATTTGGAAACAAAGAAATCGAGTTACCGCATATGAAGAATCGCCTCCTGGATATCTAAAGAAGCCAGGGTTCGAGCAGTGGTGCAGCAAAAGCAGCCACATCGAGCCGAGCGTCGGCGTGCTGATCAGTATAAGTTAAGTGCCTTTCCTTTGTCCTTTAACGTCACCATTCCAATCACCCGAATCATCCTACTGTTAAAAGGTAGCCTACCGATTGTGCAAATAGTGTTCTGAGTTGGTTTAAAGTAATTATTTTTCTAAATCAAACAGGTTTTCAATGGATTTTTGCGATTTTACGTACTTTTAGAAATATTTAGGTTTTTTCTACCACCCACATATATAAAGATAAAAGTTGGAAACCAATTATAATTTTGCATAGTCATAGCCCATTGTTAATGCAATAAATTGAACATTCCAGGAATAATACCGGCTGATTATTACTTAGTGGAGACGGTGCATCACAGCGCTGCATTGTCATCAGCTGTTTTCAAACCGGTTTCTTATCAACGGGTGCTCGCCGGCGAAACGAGGAGCGTGAGCTTTACACAATTAATTTTTTACGTAGTTGGTAGATTTTATTGAAGTAGTGATAATTATAATATAATAGTTTTTTTGTAGTAATTTCACGATGCCTAATGACTCGGTTGATAAAGTTTTAAAGCAATTAATTACAAAACGATCGTCCGCAAAGGGGCAGATTACAAAATTTAAAAATTACCTCAACTCTTTAGCATGCAAAAAGGAATTAAATAGTATTGAATTAACCGAGTTGAGACTTAAGTTAGCTAAATTTGAAGCTTTGTCTATTCGAGTGGATGACTTGCAAGGTGAAATTGAAGTTTTGAATCCAGACAAGATTGACGATGAAATTGAAGAACGCGAAATTATTGAACGAGATATTATCGTTAACATTGCCACTGCTAAGACGGTATTAGAGAAATTTACGAATACTTTAGAATGTGAACAAAGGCGTGGTTCTTTTATTGATAATTCTTGTTGTATGGATCACCAAGAAATTAGTTTGAAACTTCCTCAGATAAAAATTGCTAAGTTTGATGGTGCATATTTCCGATGGTTGGAGTTTCGCGATACGTTTGAGAGTCTGATACACAAAAACGGTCGTCTTTCAGACATTAATAAGTTTCATTATTTAAATTCATATCTGGAAGGTGATGCGGGTAGACTCATTTCTAATTTAGAGGTGTCTTCCGCGAATTATAACGAAGCCTGGAAATTAGTTTGCAATCGGTACAACAACAAACGAATATTAATTAACCAACATTTAAATGCATTACTTAGCGTTAAGCAGCTTCCACGTGAATCGGAACGATCATTAAGATTTTTAATAGATCATGTCACTAAACATTTGCGAGCATTAACCAGCTTAGGACAACCAACAGATAAATGGGATATTTTACTTATCTTTATTTTATGTTCGAAATTAGATAGTAACACTTTAACTAAATGGGAAGAATTCCGTAATACTTTAGAATCCGATGTACCCACATTAGATAATTTCTTCAAATTCCTAACTGATCGAGCGGATGTGTTGGAATCAATAAATCGAAACAAAAATGATACCGCGCCGTCTAGGATAATGCATAATACACGCAATAATTTTAACCCCAATAATAATCATAAGCAATCAAGCAATGTTACGAAAACCTTTGCCAGTTGTAATACAAAACCTAGTAAATCAAACATACTCTCGTGTATTATTTGCAACGAAAACCACAAAATTTATGATTGCCCTACATTTAAGGCAATGGATGTCGACAGCAGGCTAAGTGAGGTAAATAAATACAAACTTTGTAACAATTGTCTCAGGCAAGGTCATCCGGCTAGCGAATGCCGTATGGGACCCTGTCGCAATTGCAAAAAACGTCATAATAGTTTACTTCATCGTCCAAATACCTCTGTAAATAATTGCATATCAGTAGAGGATCCTGATGAATCATACGTTAATTTCAGTAAACAAAATAATTCATACGTTAATTTCAGTAAACAAATATTGCTTTCTACAGCTATCATTGAAGTAATTAATCCAGTAACACAACAAAGTGAAAAGGCTCGTGCTTTGCTAGATTGCGGCAGCCAGTCTTCATTCATTTCAAAATCATTAAAGGAAAAAATTGCTCTAAATTCGACCCCCATTGATTTACTAAAGGTCATAGGGATCGGCAATAACATTTCTGCTAGCATAACGGAAAGTTGTAACATACAGATTAAATCATTAAATAGCAAATACATTGCAAATATAGGTTGCCTTGTACTAAATGAACTGACTGGTAATCTACCAAAGTATCCGGTCAATATAAAAAATCTAAATTGGCCTAATAATATATTATTAGCAGATCCAAAATTTTTTGAACCAGCTTCTATTGATATTCTCATTGGAGCTGATTGGTTTTGGGAAATCTTGGGCAATGAACAAGTGTCACTTGGCCCTAACTATCCTAACTTAAGAAATACTCAATTAGGCTGGATAATCTCAGGTCCAATTAATTCAAATTATACTAATAAACAAATCAGCTGCAATCATGCTATGGTTGACGCCGCTAAAGATAATAGTCTTGATATCGACCTCGCCAAATTCTGGGAGTTAGAAGAACTGCCAGCTAAAAGAATTGTGAGTGAGAAGGATAAGGCTTGTGAAAATCATTTCATTAAAAATACGTACAAAACCGAATCAGGTAGATTCGTAGTTAGACTACCCTTAATAGATAATAGTGACTGTCTAGGGGATACATTTAAATTAGCTAAAAAACGTCTCATCTATTTGGAAAGAAGATTTAGAAGTAAACCTTTGCTGAAAGGGGAATATACAAATTTCATCCATGAGTATGCCCAATTGGGGCATCTCTCCCCCGCAGCGAATACACAAGGTACAGTTTATTATTTATGCCACCACGCTGTCTATAAACATGATAGTGAATCTACTAAGCTGCGTGTAGTGTTTGACGGCTCGGCGCCCTCATCATCTGGGTATGCTTTAAATGACATTTTATTAGCAGGTCCAACTATTCAAGATTCTCTTTTTGCCATTTTGATACGCGCTCGTCAATACAAATTTCTTCTCACTGGAGACATTGAAAAAATGTACCGACAGATTCTAGTAGACGAAAGAGATCGCAACTTACAGCGCATCTTATGGCGGGATGATGAGTCGCAACCCGTCAAAGAATTCACGTTAAATACCGTAACGTACGGCACGGCAAGTGCTAGCTTCCTCAGCACTCGCTGTCTATGGCAGGTGGGTGAAGATCAAAGTGATCCCCTAATCAAAGATGTAATTCAAAGGGATTTTTATGTTGACGACCTTATAACAGGAGCCAACAATGAGCAGCAGTTGCGGTATATTCAAGTCTCCGTTGCTAAAGCACTTAAAAATAATTGTTTTAATTTAAGAAAGTACAAAAGTAATTGCTCTTCAATATTTGATAATCTTGAAACAGAAACACGTGATAGCTTAACGATTAGTGAATCTTCCAGCACTCTTGGTCTTGGGTGGACACCCTCGAGTGATACAATATTTTTTCCAATAAAGTATGCATCTTCAGATAATAAGTCAGTTAACGTAACAAAACGCTCAATTATGTCTGATACGTTTAAAATTTTTGATCCTTTAGGTCTTTTGAGCCCGGTTGTAATAAAGCCCAAAATCATATTACAAGATATCTGGCGACTTAAGCTAGATTGGGATCAACCAGTTCCTGATGAAATAAAGGAAGATTGGTGTAATTTTACATCAAATTTGCATTGTGTGTCCGACTTAACCATTCCTAGATGGGTTCTGTTAGACGAATCAACCAAGGTAGAATTGCATTCGTTTAGCGATGCATCTCAGTCTGCTTATGGAGCATGTATTTATGTAAAATCATTCGATAGTAATAACCAATGTAGTGTCAAACTGCTGTGTGCTAAATCTAAAGTGTCACCGATAAAGCCAACCACGATCCCACGTCTGGAATTGTGTGCCGCTCTACTTGCAGCTAAACTTTGCAAGTCTGTGTTGGAGGCTTTACGATGGAAACCAGTTAGGGTAATAAACTGGTGTGATTCTAGTGTAGTTATAGGTTGGATTAATAGTGATTTAAGTAAATTAAAAACATTCGTAGCTAATCGCACCAGTGAAATTGTGGACATGACTGGTACATCTTCCTGGCGGTATGTTCCTACTGATGCTAACCCAGCTGATTTGATATCTAGGGGTGTTGGTCCTAAAAACTTACCGAACATGAATCTGTGGTGGTCTGGTCCAACATTTCTAATGAAAGATGAATCAGAGTGGCCTATTTTAAATGTTAATAAGTTAAGTAACTTACCTGAAACAAGATTACTCACGATAGTAATGGATGAACCTGCAATAAGTTTCGAAAGGTATTCGTCGTTTACAAAACTACAAAGAATATTAGCATTCGTTAAAAGATTTATAAACAATTTAAAAAATCCTAAAGAGAAACTCCTAGGTGCATTATCCGTGGATGAGTTGCGTAATTCCTTCTACTCACTCTGTATACTGGCTCAACGTGAGTCATTCAGTAAGGAATATGATCTATTATCAAAAGGTAAATCATTACCAAGTAAATGCAAACTTTTGTCTCTTTCTCCCTTCCTTCAAGATAATGTAATGCGTGTAGGTGGTCGCCTAGATGCCTCCATCTATTCGTATGATAAGAAACATCCTATATTGTTGCATGCTAAGCATAGGCTTACAAAATTATACTTTGAAAAGGAGCACATCAACTCCATGCATGCCGGTCCCCAGTTGCTACTAGCGACAGTAAGAGAAATGGTATGGCCAGTTGGTGGCAGACTTTTAGCGAGACGCACGGTAAACAAGTGTGTGCGTTGTAGACGGTTAAGAGGCAAAACTTTGTGCCCAAAAATGGGTAACTTGCCGTCACAACGGGTCAATCCGGACTTCCCGTTCTTATCTGTTGGTCTAGACTTCGCTGGCCCATTTTTTATCCTAAATCGCAAGGGCCGTGGAAGCCGTTTGATCAAATGCTATCTATGTATCTTCGTGTGTTTACGATTTAAATGCGTGCATCTAGAAGCAGTCAGCGACTTAACTAAAGACGCGTTTATCATGACTCTCAGGCGATTAATCGCGCGCAGGGGTAAACCATTGGAAATATTCAGCGACAATGGCCGCAATTTCGTAGCCGCTGCTAAGGTAGTGGGGAGTTTTATACAACAAAACAAGGATTCCCTATTTGATTTTGCAAGTCAGCAAGGTATCAAATTTAAATTCATACCAACTTACGCTCCTCATTTCGGCGGCATTTGGGAAGCCGGAGTAAAGTCCTCTAAGCATCACTTGAGACGAGTGATGGGCAATAGTCATTTAACATTCGAAGAGATTTCAACATTATTTGCACAAGTGGAGGCTATTCTTAACAGTCGTCCTTTGTGTCCCTTATCGTCCTCTCCTAATGACCTCCTCTCCCTTTCTCCAGGGCACTTTATTATTGGAAGACCACTGACGGCACTGCCATCATCTGATCTGGCTGATTGCCATGACAATCCGAGGAAGCGGTATGAGCATCTTGAAAACATCAGGCAACACTTTTGGAGAAGATGGCAAAAGGAATACATATCGGAACTACAGCAGAGAACTAAATGGAAGAGCGATACTGGCCGGCTAAACATAGGGGACATGGTCCTCATATCCGAAGACAACACGCCGCCACTGTGCTGGCGACTGGGTCGAGTTCTGCGGCTGATTCCTGGACCAGACGGAATATCAAGGGTTGCAGATGTTCACACAGTGAAAGGCTGCGTTCGGCGGTCACTAACTCGTCTCTGTCCTCTGCCCAACGCTGAGGAACTTCAGGAGTGTTGAAAGGATGCTTTCAACAGGCGGGATGATGTTACGGCGCCTAACGCCTTTACGATAACAAACGGCAAATCTACGTGTAATTGCCATTATTATAATCAGGCGTCGCGCGGCCAGTTGAAATTGTCAAGGCTTTGCAATTCACTCTCTCGACATCCGTCCTATTGTTAACATCATTTTTGTGAATATAGATTTATATTAGTTACTGGGCTTTCATTTAGCTCCATTGTGTACCCAAATATACAATCTCAAATATGAATGCAAATTCATAATTTAACACAGGTACAGGAAGGAGGTCTTTTGAGGGAATCAAATCAAAGAATAACAGTGGCCAGGCTACTGTTAGAGCAGAAGGTAGGTGCAAAAGAGTCGATTCTGAATCAGACTAAACTACTTTGTAAAATATACCTACTTAATATTTTAGACCTTTATATATATTGGTTTTACTTGAAAGTTTCTATGAAAACCCATTCCATGCCATGTAAACGCTCTTAACGTGTCGCAGTATGTAACAATACATATAGGTACATAATACTTAAAGATAACAGTCACAACACTAGTATGTATTTAGAAAAAATACGCCGTTATGGCTACAAAACGCCTGTCGAGGAAGCTCTGCTCTATTTCAACAGAACTTCCCACATCTTTCGCAAGAGATATTATCTGTAACAAAGAAAGTTATTTAAAAATAATCAAAAGATTTCTCTCCCTCCTCCATCCCTTCCCAATCCTTAAATATCTGAAACCTATATCTCTAAAAGGCAGACAACGCACTCGTAACTCCTTTGGTGTTGCGGTTGTCTGTGGGCGGCGCCGATTGCTTACCATCAGGTAATTCGTCTGCTCTTTGACCAACCTATACCATAACAAAAAAAGAGTATGCTAGGTAAGGCCTGTGTTTTGCAATGTACATAATTATTATGGCGGATTAAACAAAAACAGAATATGGTGCGATATCATACCTGGTCGGGCCGAGAGTTTCTAGGAATATACAGTTCCACATTTGGTGATATTGTTCGTGCCACTCTCATCAGCTCCGAAGCTGGCCTTGGTTCAAGCATAGTTTCAATGTCAAATTCTTTGTGCTGTGGACAAAACATTGAATTAATAAAACAAACAGCTAACAATATTAGAAGAACGATACATAGCAGTAAGTGAGGGAGAGTCATGCTTCGGCACGAATGGGTCGGCTCGACCGGAGTGATACCACGGCCTCACAGAAAACCGGCGTGAAACAACTACAGTGTTGTGTTTCGCCGTGTGAGTGAGGTTACCGGAGGCCCAATCCTTCCCCTGCCCCTTTCCCTCCCCAATCCCTTAATCTCTAAAACCCTAATCCTTAAGAATTCGGTAACGCACTCCTCGTAACTCCTCCGTTGCGGGTGTCCATGGGCGGCGCTGATTGCTTACCATCAGGTAATCCGTATGCTCGTTTGCCGTTCCATTACATAAAAAAAAAATTGCACAAGAACTTAGTCGCGTATAACAATCTCCATCCAAAATCCCTGGATTAAGATTGACGCTTGACATTAGTTGTATTGAATTTGTCAAAAGTGCAGTTTGATGCACATCTTAGTTGAAAGTTTTGTTATTGATTTCTGTTGCTAGCTGGGTGTGAAGGATAAGGATATATAGGTCTAACGATTGTGTTCTACCAATATGGCATCACAAAATCTTATTGTATGCAATCAATATGAGAATGGACAGGTGGCAACTTACTTTGGAATACGATGGACCTCCCCACGGCGGACTAAGGAAGACCATGTCGGCCTTCAGTTGGGATGCTAACTCAAAGAAATCGCCGACAATGAACTGAATTTTATCCAGAACCCCATAAACTTTGGCGTTTTGTTTCGCCATTTCAATCTTCAATGGGTCGATGTCGACCGCGATTACTGTTGAACAAAACCAGACATTAGAGAGAACAACGCAAGAAATAACACGAAATAACATTCAACTACTGGTTTCTGGTGGGAAACAGTAGGCATCGAAGAAAAGTGTCACCTTTGTTGGACGTTCGTGCGAACTGTATAGTGTTGCCGCCGGCACCGCAGAACGCGTCCAAGACAACATCATAGCGGAACTTGTTCGCTATGTGGCTCGCCACGTTCTCCGGGGTCACGCTGAACCAGCTCTCGCGGTCCAACTTGATGCCTTCGTCGAACCTGTTGGCCAGGAAACAGAACTTTGTTAAGTACACTTCGCCATCAAGAAAAGGTCTTATTTGAAAATCAACTTGATTTTCAAATAAGACCTTACCAACAACCAACTTGATTTTCATTTCATTTTATTTAACGTTTCATTTAATTCACCTGTGGAAGAGGGAGTGCCTTTTCTCCCAGTATTTATGCATTCTCGGGTCGTCTCTAAGCTCCGCTGGCATGCGAGAGTTATCTTCGGGAAATGGCGCCGGGACAAAATCGGGGCGGCCTGCTGGTGTAATAAAATAATGTACTTATTATTTTTATTACTAACTCATAATTGTGGATACGTTTTTTTAATATTGACATGACATATATATAGCCCTATGCGGCATATAAAATGTCTGATGTTAAAATCTTACCATTACTGTGTTGAGATCCTTCAGTTTTCAGTTCTTTGTCATCGTCGTCGGCATCGCAAGGTAAAGCAACAGCCGCTGCTTCGGACAATTTCGCCGTGTCGTCTTCCAAGCTCGGGTCTTTGGACATGAGGCGTGGCGTTCCCCCAGATTTCAGTTCAGTGCAGTCATCGTCCGTCTGCATTTCCCTCTCATCCGGGGAATCTTTTACCTAAAATAAATACATATAAATATTATCAGAAAAGGAAAGGGAATCAACCACTATGCTTGCAGCGATAAAATTCACTTTATACTGGTGTCTTAGTGAATAAATACCGCACCAATCTACATACTTACATATTTAAACTTTTTGGTGTTTATAATTAAGTAAAGAGTTGTAGGGTTGAACGCGTTTAGCACTTATTCAAACTGATTTTTCTTGTCTATTTATAGAAGAAGGCAGAAAGCATAAGTACAATAAAACATCATCGTATGAGTTCGAACAATAGAAGCCGAAATCGCGCGGGCGAACTATTAAAGTATAAACATCGCTCAGTACTACGAGTTGAGGGCCAACGTAGAACTGAACAGTTACAGTGGTGGCTGGGTAACCGCTGCCGTGCAACTTGTCGCGGGTTCGGAACGAAATAAATCTTTGTAAGATTCACAAATTGTTGTTCCGGGTCTGGGTGTGATTTTTTTTTTTCTCTCAGGGCCGGGCGGGAGGATGTATCAGACTCTTACTGACTAAAAACCCCCGCGTTCCTTCTCCTGCTCTGGGCCGAGGTCGCGGTACCTCATTGCGCTTACCCCGCAACCCCGGCTGAACATCAGCCTTTTTTTTAGGGCCCCGTCTGTGGTGGTCTATTGGCTCTTTGAGGCGCGCGTGGAACGCTACGCGCCGTACGCACGGGCGGCGAGCTGCGGGTCT
The DNA here is from genome assembly GCA_902829305.4 of Spodoptera exigua. Taxonomy (NCBI): domain Eukaryota; kingdom Metazoa; phylum Arthropoda; class Insecta; order Lepidoptera; family Noctuidae; genus Spodoptera; species Spodoptera exigua. Next base: position 11,172,799 of record LR824619.2, on the reverse strand, counting down.
GGGTGTGATGCATAAGTGAAATTGTATGTTTGTAAACGCACCCACTACACAGGAGAAAATGCTAGTGTAGGGAAATATTTTATTAAGAAAAAAATAGAATAATAAAACACAACTCACCTGACATGGATTGCCATCATCATCGAAATAAGTTTTCTTATTGCCCATGTTTTTCCTTAGCCTTGGTGGGCGCAGTTTGGCTGGCCGCTTCCTATAAATCAGTTCGCCTTTAGGCAATTTGTCAGTGTCCACACAGAATCCCATCATTTGTATGGTGCTCTTTATCTTAGCTTGAGCTACATCTTCTTCGTCATCAAGTTCATGGCTGTAAAATAAATGGTATAATTATATTATTTTGTTGAAGATACACACATGACAAGCTTATAATAAGAGCACTAGTAGACTAGATATACCAATATTCTTCTTTGTATTGGGATTAAAAGACCACGTTAAGACTAAGGCCCCTGCGCAAAAAGATAAGAGTATATTCTTCTCATTAAAATTGCGCTAATTTCCAAATATGGACACAATTACGAATTTACGATTTTTTAAATTATAATAATTGTTTGAACTGTGAGCCAAAATGAGGGTACCAAAAAAACTTTTTTTGTACCCTCATTTTGGCGGAACGAATGGTGCTGGCCAGATTAATCAGACAAAATTCAAAACATTTTACCTTCGTTTTAAAACCACAGGCGTATCTTCCGGTGGATCATCGTCGCCATCGCAGGAATACAAATTTGAATTGTTATTATTGCTATTCATGTTTACAGTATTACTTGAAACATTTGTACCATCAACTACTTCCATTTCAGCTTTTTGGGTATTATCTGTGTCATTAGTATTTTCTGTTTTATCAGCTGCATCAGTAAGGTCATATTGCTTTGCCTGTTCTTCCTTTAATAAATTCTGAAGCAAAACACCAACAGAAGTTATGTACCTTCCGCTTTCTTTCTTCTTATTATTATTATTCTTCTTTTTCTTTTTTTCAGCTTTAGGTTTGTCCTCTAAAGAGATCTGATCAGTTTGCTTTTGTATTTCAATAACTGTAGGTGTCTCTTGAGAATTTCCTTCACTGTTTTCGCATTCTATTTCCAAAAGCTTTTCTTCAATTTTCGCTGGCTCTGGTACTACTTCGATCTGTATAGCTGGTACCTCTTTAGTTTGAGCTGTGTGGTGTTCTGTGTAGTGTGCGTAATGCAACGCGTACTGTTCTCCGAAATGTTTCTTCCACAAATATTGCCAGTACTGCTCAGGATCTAACTCATCGGTTGGTATTTCTGTGTTTTCGTACTTCTCTTCTAAGTTTGCTATCCTTGTCTGATCATTAGATGGGTCATCAGACGAGGATGATGATACACTGTAGTCAGTGTCAGTGGGTGTGGATTCTGATGTGATATGGCTGGAAGTAACATCGTAACTAGATAAAGTCAGCCTGGTAACATTAGTCATAGAGTCCGTACCATCGACAGTTCTCGGACTTAAAATTCTATCATGTTCAGAACATGATCGACGCCTAGCTATAGGTAACCAAGCTTCATCTTTATTTAATTCATTATTTTTTTCAGCCTTATCAGATTGATTTTGAGAATTACGCTTCTTGTACGGATTTACTTTTGAATCATACGAGAACTTTCTTTCCCTCATTTCTTCGTCTTCTAGTTTGTGATTAGTTTCACTCTGTTTCTTATAAATCTGATCAACTGAACGTTGCTTTGGTATGTTATTTTCATCTAGGACTAAGTCATTATTTTCGTCCAAGTAGGCTGGGTTGATGTAGTCACTATACTTTTTAATCCAGGAAGCCCATATCAGTCTTTCTCCGTGAATGGCCCAAAACTTTTCCCAAGTATCAACTGCTAAATAGTTTTCTGGGGAATCTGGGAGGTCTTCGTCCATTCGTTCAAGTTTATCATGAGCTTCAAAATGATAGTCTTGGTATGTAAGGTCGGCACCACTGTCACTAGGCTGCAGTGCATGGGACATGGTACCATGAGTGTGCCCTGCATCATGTTCATCTGTTGAACAGCAGTTCTCAGTATGGGATGCACTGCAATAGCAGCTTGCAACATCGTCTCTCTGTAAAAGATTACAATACATGGCAGACATTACCTTATTACGTATTATAATATTGTGAGGTTTAAGGAATTTAATTAATTAGTGAAATAGGTAGAACAAAGTCAAAATCAATAAAAAGTGGGAAGGTTTTTTATTACAAAAAATATTCTATATTATATATTGTGTTGTGCAGTACCTTTGATTTTTTTATAATTATTGTATTTTAACAAATGCGCTGCGCAAAACTTAATATCACCTAGACGAAGTGGTAGGCGCTACCTATTTAGAATATAATATGTAAAAAAGAGTACTTACCTCACATTTATTTTTATAAGAAGCATCTAAAGAGAAATGCACATGGGAGTGGTCCTCTAAATCTTGAGACTGGGAGTCCCGTAGGACTTCAATGTCACTTTCACTTCCATACTCCTTGTCCACAAAGTATGTGTCCTGGCCATCTCTGAAACCAAGACGTTATTTTAACATATTAGAAGTGCACCCTTGTCAAATTTAATTTAAAATAAAAATTTATGGTAATACTATGCAGCAGTATTTTGCTTTTATTGTTTTCTTAAATAACATAACTAAATCAACAGGCTGTATGTCTAGAACTATTTGTACCAAAAAAGGAAGTATTATAAAATAGTAGTTATGAGAAAAGTGAGAAAATTTTGATGTAGGTAATTAAAATATTTATTCTTTGAAGTTTCCAAGTCTACTAAAATAAGGTTCAAATAAAAAAAAGTTGCAGTATTTTGCAATGATCGTATATTAATGATTGTATTGTATATTAACAAATATTAGGATTGACTAAAATTTACTTTTTTAATTAAACACGAAAAGTGTTCATTTTTGAATATGTTTTGGCTCAAGGCCTCACGATACGCATTGTCTCAATATGTTGGGAGTTAAAGCAAAAATTATTGCAATTTCCACAAATCAAGAAACAAATAAGTCAGTTAGTATACCTTGGGGCTACAATAACGCAAAACAACATTTTTATACGTCCATCCCTCCAATTCGTATATCAAAAACTCCTTCCATTTTTCTGCACGCAAAAAAATAACCACGAGTCAGTCTGTTAGTATTTTTATAAGAGAAATGAGTACTTACTTTATATATACTCTGCTGCAATAACAATAAATATAATTATCGTCATCATCCATATCTTCTTCATTATCACCACCAAAATAAAAATTAAATTCAGCAAGTGTCTCACAGCGATGGTAAGGCTCGTAATATTGGGACATCATTTTCTGAAAAGACTTTGTCACTTTATCCTTCACTTTAATAAAAATTTTTTACCAGTCATAATAAATTAAGAATTCACTTTTTCAATTTGTGCTCAAAGAAAATCGAAGTCTCGCTCGATAGCTCGCTTGACTGCTACCAACCAAAATGCAAAAAAATTGAGAGATGAGAAAACTTGCTGTCTATTAACAAATGTCTATCATGTCTTTGATTGCTCGCTTACAGTGACGTTCAGTTTTACATAATATTCTAATTTTATTGCAAATACCTGGAATCAGAAATATAAAGTATACAAGTTAAACTTATAACGATATAACGTCACAATTCCTACTAAATTGTGCATTACTTGAAAATATTACAAATTAAGGCTTGGACAAGCTTTCACGTAATTTATAAAATAATTATCTAATTGGGAGACATTATTATTACCCAATTATGATAATAAACAAAATATTGAAATAAGTGTGTTTGAAATTTAATTTTTTAAAAAGGTGCAATGTAAACTATATAGAAAAATCAACTCCATGACGAACACATCCCGAACAACACCATGTGTTTTGTATACTGTCATTTTGACATTTCTGAAAATTAATCGTAATTGAGCACGCACGTTTTCGGATGCCGATTATTTCTTATAATTTACCGTAAAATATAATAAACAAATTGTAATGGGGAAGAAAAATAAAGATTCTTTAGGACGTGCTCTTATTAAAGACCGATTTTCAAAGAATCGTCACCGAAAACATGTGGAGGACAATACCATGGTTAGTATTTGTTTTCATATTATTTTTTCAAATTGTGTACATATATAAACTATTGGTTTGTGATTAATTGCTTTTATTTTATATATTCTTGACGTGTATTCTTAATTTTTGTTTTTAAATAGAAACGAATAATGGGAAATTTAAACATATTTTAAACCTTGAACCTTGTAAACATTACATGTTTCAGGCAGATTATTTTATTTTCAAAATTATAGTCTTGCACAATATGGTGTAATATCGAAAAGTTATTAAAATTTTCCGACTTTAATACTATTATATAATAATTGGGGTGTGAAAAAAAAAGTGGGTATATTGTTACAATTGCTTTTTCTTATTGGGAAACAAACTTGGAATCTTGGAATGTATTTATTTTTTGATTCTGTATAAAAACTTATTTTTTAGTCTTATTTAATTAATTTCTAATTTCAGCTTCATACAACAGAAGTCAATGATGGCTATGATTGGGGTCGTCTCAACCTGCAATCTGTCACAGCCGAGTCCTCTCTGCAAGAGTTTCTTTCTACTGCTGAGTTGGCACAGAGAGAGTTTACTGCGGAGAAACTCAACTTGAAATATGTGAATACTCTTCCAAGTGAAGTGGAAATGGCGACTTCACAACCAAACTTTGACCAGCCTCTTACTGTACCAAGGAGGTAAGCTTTATATACTTTTTAAATAAAACTCGTAGCTATTACCTGTGGCTTTGGCTGTAACAGTTCTAGTCTATACTAATATTATAAAGAGGTAAAATTTGTAAGTTTGTAAGGTTGTATGTAGGGGGTAATCTTTGGAACCGCTGGTGGGATTTCCAAAATTCTTTCACTGATAGATAGCTACAATGTGCCTGAGTGCTATAGGCTATAAAACCGCGCGACAGCATCTAATGTATATATATTATAATTACATAGTTTTGTAAGTGCTGTGGTATACCTAATGTGACAAACAGTCAAACAAATACAACAAAAGGTCTATTGATACCTTTTGGTTAATAGCATACAGTCTACGTATATTAGTGTCTATCAAGTTGTACTAGTAAAACTCAATAATTTGTTTATTTGATAGAATCTCTGGAAATATGATTTTAATAACATAATATGTACACACAAATAGCAAACAAAACCTGCCTTTGATCACCCACAAGGAATTAAGGATTTAAGGACTTTGTAAGATAGTCTATTAATATTAATATATTTATAAAGGAAGACTATCTCCCATATAACCATCATAGTTGTACAAGAACCAATAGGAGCTAAGCAGTAAGGAAAGTAACAGCAGTAGCTCTTAGCTAGTTTATGACTAGAGAGTGATGAAAACTATGATTGGAATCGGATTAGAAAATTAAATCTCAATACTTTAATTTTATTTCAAATATAAGTGTGAGGGTGAAGTGGTGTATGCAGCAGCATGTAGTTCAGGTGTTGAAGTGCTTGCATGATGCTAATGTCTTGTTTCGCCTTGAATGACTAACCCTCGCTCTTGTTTTAATATCCTATATTGCATAGCATTTGGAACATTTTTTTTTTTAAACTTTGCCCCAGATTTGGATTTTCTCCTGTGTTGTGGGTGCGGTTACAAACATACAATTTCACATACACATAAAACCCAGACCCGGAACAACAATTTGTGAATCACACAAAGAGTTGTTCCGTGCGGGAATCGAACCCGCGACACGTTGCACGGCAGCCAGTTGCCCAGTCACCGCACCAACCGTGCAGTCATAATGATACATATTTTCTTGTATTTTTTATTTCGCGATTTACACTTCTATAATCGCTTTTTTGTTAGCATGTAAAAAAAATTGAATTATAAAGTTATTAATACATATTTCAGACCTCCATGGCACCCAGGTATATCGGCAGAAGATCAGCTCAATCGTGAACGTGAAGTTTTTCTTGAATGGCGCCGTCACTTGAACGAGCTGCAAGCCTCGCTCGGAGCAGCTGTCACTCCTTACGAAAGGAACTTGGAGCTTTGGAAGCAGTTATGGAGGACCTTGGAGAAGTCGGATGTAGTTTTACTCCTTTTGGATGCTAGGAATCCTTTGTTGTTCAGGTAAGACCTTTTGTTTATTGGTAGTGATAAATAAATAAATAAATGATTTTAATTTATTCGACAATCATTGTGATTTAATTATTTGAAAGGCAACAATAAGTTTTTATTCTTTTGGAATGAGGCGGCCGACCAGCCTATGCATCACGAGATGGTGGATAAAGGAGGTATAAAAAGTGCATTGCCGTTCCTCGATTGTGTGTCGATGTGTCGGAAGGGTGGATATCTCCGAAGCATTCGTTGCAACTCCCTGACGGGTTTCGCCCCGCCAGATAGTCAGGCGGGCCCGTCACCCCGACCTCAGGATTCAACAATTATGAGGCGCGCGCGGAACATGGCGCGTCGCCTCGAAGCCTACTGCTGATCGGACGACAAGCACGCCCCGAGTCTGTCGTCCGCAGGCCGCGCCATACGGTGGCCGCAGGTCGGCCACTCTACGACATCTAGTGCGTCTGCTGCGGGAGGGGACAGAGAAGCTAGCCTCTCTTTCCTCCGCCTCCTTCGCGAGCATCACACACTTGCACAAACTTCATCATACCAAAATTATTCTTTCTAAGTGTCTGTATGTTTGAAAAACCATTTCCACATAACCATATACCATATTGTTGTTATGTACGCATTTAATTATTTTACTTCTATTCTAGATGTGCTGACTTAGAGAAATATGCTCAGGAACAGAAGTGCAAATGTATTCTATTATTGAACAAGGCAGATTTAACTACTGAATATGAAAGGAAATGTTGGGCTGAATACTTCACTAAAGAAGTAAGCTATTATACTCATTATCAAATACCTACATCCCAAAAAACATTTGGGATTTCCTATATTATAAGTACTATTTAGGGCATCCTTTAAATTAAACCAATTCAGCTAATGATTTTACATATTTTCTTAACAGAGTACAAGTATACTATTTAAAAGAAATTAAAGTCAACATGTTTTATAAAGAATTACAGTGCAATTTGTTATGCATACTATAATTGGTTAAACAGTGGAAATTTAAATATGAATCGCATTAACTAAATATTATCATCATGCCCACTGCTGACCTAAGTTTTTTAGGCAGAGAAGGTTTGAGTAGTTTAGATTAAGTAGGTACCTATAAAATTGACAATACACTATTGCATTAGGTTGCCCTGTAATAATAGTTGTATTTTGTGATAATAATAATAAAAAAAGTATTAATCACCAAGATGGCACAAGATGAGTGGTAATTTCAAATTTATATTTAGAAAAAGTCCAGGCTTTCTCACAATGTTTTCCTTCATTGTAGGTCAGTGGTGCCTAAATAAAATAAGATACTTACTATTTATAACATTATAAGTCACTTTGGTAGGTACTTCGAACTTGCGTCCTCGTGCATGAAATTCGGGCTCCTTATTTTCTGGTCCACCACGACACCATTCACAAAATATAATAAACAAAATGTATACCAAAACACTATTTGTTACAGAACGTCTCAATAATATTCTTCTCGGCGGCTAAAGAAACAAATGAACGTAAAATATCTGAAGTAAGCGAGGAATCAATACCTGAAGAAACAGATTCAGAAACAGATTCCGCAATATCAGACACAGAAGATCATAACTTAGATGAAGATACCATTGAAAAAGAGGCTTTGAAACACACTGAAGAAGATATAGAATTGTTTAAAAAGCAATTAGGGGATCTTGACAAGGCTGTGAATGTTACTGCGGATAGAATAGATAGGATACAAGAAATACTTGACAGGGTTGTTGAAAATTTAAGACTAGGCCAACCTATAGAAGATTATCCTGCTAAAGAAAACACAGAAAATAATGAAAGTACACAAATAGAAGAAAATGAGTCAAAAGTTAATAATTCACATGAAATATTTGATAGGGAGAAACTTCTACAAGTTCTGAAGAGTCAGAAAGTAGATAGGTTAAAGAATCCTCCTAGACTGAGTGTTGGTATGATTGGGTATCCTAATGTCGGCAAGTCTAGCTCTGTCAATGTTCTAATGCAGACTAAAAAGGTAAGAATCATTAAATAGTATGTTTGTCGTTTGCTTCGAAGGGTGTTGTGCCATTTGCATTGTTGTTTATTTTATTTCCTGAGTTACCCTGCATTTCAACAATTCGTTATACGTATTGCCTTCAACCATATGTAGTATTTGTTTGCTCTTTACTCCTCTTTATTTTTTATTATTCCACTGAATATTCGAATCTTCCGAACAGTTGTCCAGTTAATGATCTATACTGTGCCATCTTACTTTCTGTTAAGCGTCCATTACTAAAGGGTTAGCAATAATCTCAATCTTGCAACCAATAACTACCCGGCCCGGGTACGTGGCCAGACTCGGCGCTGGAGAAGGAATGGGGTGATTTTTGTTCAGTAAGAGTTTGACACACCCAAGGCGCGAGAAATTACTTGATGATCTGCCCGCAAAAAAACAACCAGCTGGACATTGGCCCTATCAATAGATGGTACCCACACATCTGCGAATCACACTATAGAACTTTCAGATCTAGACCTATGAACGACTCTTGCGACACCCTGAGGTAAACTAAGTCGCTACACGACGCGGTTGCATGATAAAAGATTTTTTTTTCACAGGTCAGTGTAAGTTCAATGCCCGGACACACAAGACACATACAGTCGTTAATATTAGACGACGATATCGAACTACTGGACTGCCCCGGTCTTGTGTTGCCAGCGTACGCCGTCGCCCCAGACCTATTACTGACGGCAGTGTTGCCAATTGATCAAGTGAGTATTTGTTATGGTAGATTATTTTTTTATTTTTTTTTAGTTTGACTTTCATACTTACATTTTTAAGCAAAGGCCTTCTCCCACACGAAGTATATTTGAGCATTATTCAGTTTTCATTCAACATTTGTCAGAGGTATCTAAATAATCATAGAAAGTACATATAAATCGAAAAAGTCACATTGGTATTTGCCAGTTTCAAACCACATACATGAGGGCTCCTTAACCTACGGGCCACCATAAAATACGGTTTTTTCATAGTTTTTCTAACAATTTGTAATATAAATATATTATTTCTCTTTTAAGATGCGTGCCCACGACGCAGCAATGGCGCGTCTCTGCCAGTTGGTCAGCAAACACACGTTCGCCGAGAAGTACGGTCTCCTGTTACCTGACGATGATACAAAGGAACCGGATTATAAGCAGATACTTACTGCCCATGCGTGTGAGTACTTATATAGATTATTTATTTATTAAAACCTCATGAACAATGGGTACTTAGGCGGACTTAATCTGTCTTTAGGAATGTTGACAGGGTATAAAAAAAAATATTGTTAAACCATGGGTACTGTCTCTGTCCTGAATCAATCTTAATTTTCATACCTATATATCAAATAACTGTGCAGGCCTTATCTATGTTCTTGATAAATTATAAATGTGGGAGAGCCATGCTTCGGCGCGAATGGGCTGGCTCAACCGGACTGATGCCTCGGCCACAACATTCACGTTGTGTTTTGCCTTGAGATTGTATCATTGGGAGGGAGGTGGGGCAATCCACAAGTCCCAAATATCCTATCCTTAAATCCCTAATTCTTGTATCCTTAAATACTCACAAAAGGCCGGCAAAGCACTTGTAATAATTCCTATGGTATTACCAGTGTCCATAGACGGCGCCGCCCGATTGCTTAACATCAGGTAATAACACGTCCGACCTGTCACATATAAAAAAAAATGTGAATGGTTTTATCCAGTCAATAGAGGCTTCATGACGGCAGCGGGTCAGCCAGACCAGTCCCGTTCAGCGCGTATAATGCTAAAGGAAGCGGCCAGCGGACGGCTACGTTGGGCGCAATTACCGCCTGGCTGTGAACCTCAACCACTCGACGAAATGCTACAGGAGAGGAAGAAAAATGAAAAGAGGAAACCTACTCCTCGTGAGGCGAGGATGGTTGAGGTTAGTAGTAAAAAAGGCAGAAGAATACCGTACTTAAGTCACATTCTTTTTTATTAAACATTGCCCTACCCCTAGCTAGGTTTTTCTTCTCCATTGTGGGTGCGTTTAAAAACTTAAACATCGTACCCAGAAACTCGACATCTGCTAGGCGATCGTTCTTGCGATTACTCGATCGACAAGGAAGACTGAATATTAGGAAAATAATAAAAAAAGTACCGAGAATTCCCATGTTGATATGTAAAATAAAACTGTGCAAATTTAAGAACTAGTAGGTTACCTACCAAATAAGTTTGGTGAATAGCGCATCCAATGTATCTTTGCATCAAAATCTATCAAAGTTTGTGCAGCAGTTTAGGCTTACTAATGCCCTCACTACAGTAGTATCGAACTAGTCAAATTCAATACTTTGATTGAAATGTCAAAAACGATACTTTTAAATGGCATCACAATATCGACCGAAGTGACATCATAATATTTATACATCAAGAAATTCGGCAAAACTAAGTCGCTTTCTCTGTTCCATATGGTTAAATAGTAGTTCTAAAAACTTTTAAGACACGGATTTTAACAAACTTATGCCCAGTTTCCGAAAGCCCGATCAATGTTAAAATCAACTTACTAGGTGTCAAATTTCTTGTCAAGTCATCTGATTGGTTGTTGATAATTCAGTCAACCAATCAGATGACTTGACAAGAGATTAAATTAATTTTAACATTGATCGGCCTTTCGGAAACCGGGTGTTAGTGTAAAATATACATACGCGAAGCCGTGGCGGATCGCTAGTATTGTAATAATTCATTATAATGAAAAGTTAAAATAATTCATTTATGTCGTAGGAAACTACCAAATTTTTCACTCTTTCTAAACTGGTTCACTGAAAAACTGTTACACGCCCATACATTAGCCGACGTTTTACGAGGTGTTGGCAAATGATTAACAATACAACGGAATTCAACGCATATAGATCAAACTGGCAATATACCTAGGCATTTCGCTCATGGAGCAATGACCCAGTGAAAAATAAATTTAAAAAATAAAATGTTTTCCCTAATCTTTTAAAGGATCTCTATTAAAACAACGACACTCTAAGTAGACAATCTCTGATTAGCTATCGTTCAAAATTCCTTGTAATGAGTACTTATAGCGTTTTTGACATTTCGAAAACTATGTATGCTCAATTTTCTACGCAAAAGTTTTGTAATTTTCCATTAAGTATTGTAGCGTGATTTTGGCAATCCGACCAGTGGTTCCAAAGATTTCCCCCTACATACAAATTTACAAATTTTACCTCTTTCTAATATTAGTATAGACAAACGCGCTTGTCATTCGGCTAAACTTTTTATAAACAAGCTATTGTACATTCTACATTCTAGCCTCTCTGTTTTAGGTTTTCCAAATAATTCGTACAATATTACTTCTCCTGCCTTGGGTGGGGCAAGAGGCAGTGTCAGACTCTTACTGATTAAAACTCACGCCATTCCTTCGGCGTATTATTGCACTTGCACAGTCAACCCTGGCTGATACAATACTACTTACCCTTTCCAATTATTAATATGATATATCCTTACAGGGCTGGCTGAACAAATCCAACGAGATTGACAAAGCTTTCTTCGCGATGCAGAAAAGCGCTGCCCACGTTAAAGGCAAACCAGTATTCGGGTAAGATAACGCATGTTCCATATTTAAATTTGGCATATAATTATAGATATTATGTAGTCGATGTACAAGTAGTTAGAAAAAAAACTAAATGTTATAAATGTCTTTATGTCGCATTTGTCTATAGTACCTGGTGTTTTTAAATGGTGTTCTAAGGTACTTATTGGAATACTTTTAGCGAGTTTTAGGCTGAAATCGAATAATCGATTAATCAAATCGATTATACATCAATCAAGTCGATTTTTCATACTATTGATTTTACGTTTCTTGTTTTTACGAGTGCTTCGGAAAATTTGACCAATTTGAAGTCTAATTTATATATTATATTGAAGGTTTTATCTCTAGTATTTGGCGTCAGTATTTTTCTACGCTTAAAATATAGGATAAACATAATATGTGTAGAGTACACATACCAAAGATTTCTCCGTTCTATTTATTGACAGCCTTGTGAATAATGATGTGCTAACATTCTCATCTTTCTATAGATAAGCTAAAATCAATACAGGCGTTAACTCACAAATCAAAATGAAACATCACACAAGAATTTCAATGTAACGTTGCCATGGCAACAATTATAATATTGGCTCCTGCAACGAACGTGCCGACCTCCAAACAGTAAGGTGCAATATAAAAATATCCCAGTTACAGTTGGCCAAGATGAAAGATATCGCTGCGTTATTATCAATTAGAGCTAAGGGAAACCTAAATAAACTTTGTGAAGACGAAATGGCTACACTGGATGCTAGCCAAGTGTTAATTCATAAAATTTGAGCATCTTTACGAGCTGTGCTAACGTCGTGAAAATTGGTGTCTAAACTCTAAGACCCGAGGCCTTCTCCAAGCTATATAAACCATGTACTTTCTCCAATTAAACTAAAAGGAACAACCATACGACATATACTTTGAACTAACCAGACGGCTTAATTAACTAGACAGTATTTATGACGGTACTCAGCCGTGTACACCAATACGTACAATTGACTACTTTTTTATCCTATTTCGAATTTGCGTAGTTTAATGTGCGTCGTATCCAATATTTTAGTCACGATTCAAGTTTTAATAGTGTCTGATAACCCACTATCGGCGTGGGCCTAAAATTTGTTCCTATTTTGAACAACTAATGATGATAAATTCTTTTTGCCTTTTTGCTTTCGAAAGCACTAAAAGTTAGTCAATAAATATTTTTCCGAATTATGAGTTTTATGTCGTAAGAAATAAGGTATATTTTATTACAGCATTGCCGGGGCGCAATCCGCGGACACTCAACTGAGCAAACCCTGGAAGCAAGAGAAGAAACACGCGAATAAAAATAAAAGAGAAAAGTTGAGGCGAAAATATGCTCACTTAGATGAGCACTGATGTAAGAATGAGACGCAGATATGCGATTTTTCCGTGAGAGGGAGAGAGATGGCGGTATATTTATTAGCATTTTGTGGACAAAGTCTCACTTTATCTGTATTTCTGACTGTTCCATTTTTAAATATAACATAAAAAATAAGCCAGGCATTTTATAAGTCCAGGTCATTATTATATTCTTCCTGTACATACCTATATCGTGTTCCGAATTCCGTAAACAAACAAAAAATAAATGCATTTAATGAGATCACATTTTGTTTTCTTTTTTTTCTTTCTGTATTTTGACATGCCAAAAAGAAATTCTCGTGGTTTTTGCCAAAAAAGATGTTCGTGAAACACGCGTTTCCTTTATCGTGAAATGAAATTCTGTATTTAAAATTCGAAAATAAATATCTGTCAGTGTGCCGCCGTTCAGCCGGAACGAGATTTGGCACAATGAAGTGTGAAATTTAAAAAAAAAAACGTTGCAATTTTAACAATTCATCATTTTGACTAAACTGCTAAAAGTGATGACTCTTTGTTAGTATTATCTATATATTTTGTGTAATCATTATGTATTATGTACTAGCTTTCGCGCACAGTTTCGCCCGCGTGGTGTACAAAACGTAGCCTAGGTAACACATAGACTACTTTAATCTAGTATACCTATCACCTATATACAGTACAGCCGACGTATCTTGGCGAGTCTGAAGTTAGCCGCTTGTCTGCGCAATGGATCTTTTAGGAACAAAATGGTGTACTGCGCAGCTAATCGGCTAACTTCAGACTCGCCAAGATACGTTGACGGTATTGTACAAACCAAATTTCAACCAAATCCGTCAGGAGAAGGTTCTTATACAAAAAAGTAGAGAGGAAAATTTAGAAAAACAACCCCGTGGCGGTTTGCTAACAAAGCAAATCTATAGTAATATTATAAAGAGGTAAAATTTGTAAGTTTTTATGTAGGGGGTAATCTTTGGAAAGGCTGGTCGGATTGCCAAAATTCTTTCACTTATAGATAGATACAACATTCCTGAGTGCTATAGGCTATAAAACTACACGATATGATTAAATGGAGCCAAGCACCGTTTTTTTTTTTTTTTTTTTGTGAGGGGAAAATCATCAAATGACTTCTCCCGCCCAGGGCCGGGCAGGAGGGAGTGTCAGACTCTTACTGACTAAAAACCCCCCTGTTCCTTCTCCTGCTCTGTGCCGAGGTCGCGGTACCTTATTGCGCTTACCCCGCAACCCCGGCTGAACATCAGCCCTTTAGGGCCCCGTCTGTGGTGGTCTATTGGCTCTTTGAGGCGCGCGCGGAACGCTACGCGCCGTACGCTCGGGCCTGGTTCTGGTCGGGCGGCGAGCTGCCCTTACTCGCCGACCGCAGGCCCGTACTTACGGTGGCCGGAGATCGTCCCTCGATCCCCGACGCCCGTAGTGTCGCCAGTTGCGGCTGCTGGGGCGTGAGGAGGAGGATTGTTCCCTCACGCGGGCCGCCTCTCTCTTTGCGAGCATGACTGCTTCACAAAAGGAGGAGACGGCGTCCCAGTTCCTCTCACTCCGCACCATGGCCTCGACTAAGGCCGGGCGCGAGAGGTCGCCGCCGCCGATCACTTCCCTGAGGATACGGCGGTGCTCAGCCCAGGCAGGGCATACCGCTACCGTATGCTCCACCGTATCCTCTAGGTGGTCCTTACAATGACGACACTCGGGCGTTTCCTCCCGCTGAATCCGAAACAGGAACCTACCGAAGCTGCCGTGCCCGGTAAGCACCTGCGTCAGGCGGAAGGTGAGGACGCCGTGGCGTCTCTCAAGCCACTCCTCAAAGAGGGGTCTTACCGCTGCTATGGTAGCGTGCCCGGCCCTCGGTTGCGACAGTCGTTGTTTCCACTCTGCCATGAGATCTCGCCGGAGCTCATTCCGCCACGCACTAATTTGGCGCGGCAGAGGATCTTCGCCCCGGCGACGCGCGTCTGCGCGCAAACTGTAGACACGCGCGAGCGCCTTCGCTTCTAGATCCCACGGCGGTGATCCGGCAAGGAGGTTCGCCGCCTCCCCGGAGATCGTGCGATACCCGCGGATTACTCGAATAGCCATGACCCTCTGGGACGCGACCAGCGTACGAGCCGGCCGCCGCTTCAAGGCCGGCGCCCACACAGGGGCACCGTAGAGGGCCATGGATCGCACAATCCCCATATACAACCTCCGGCAGGAGGCGTTTGGCCCCCCGAGGTTGGGAAGGAGCCGCTTGAGCGCGGCCCCAGACCGTTCTAGCTTAGGGGCCAAACGACGAAAATGCTCCGTGAAGTTCCATCGGCTGTCGAGGACGAGACCCAGGTACTTCATCGCCGACTCGACGCCGATGGTAACTCCTCCTGCCGTTATTTGGGACCCACCTGGAGGTGGCGCGCTCCGACGGCCATAGAAGCACATGGCCTCGGACTTGTGGAGCGCCACCTCGAGTCCCAACTGCCGGATCCTTGCAACGACTGTCGCAACCGCTTGTGACATCAGGTCGGCCGCCGCCTGATGCGACCTCCCGTTCGCCAGCACCAGCGTGTCGTCAGCATAACAGACAATGCTGACGCCGCTCGGGAGGTCGGTGCGTAGCACCCAATCGTACCCGATGTTCCACAGGAGAGGTCCCAGGACCGATCCCTGTGGGACACCGCGCGACACCTCTCGCCGATTCCACACGCCCCGGTGACCGGGGTAGATGACGCATCTGTCCGTCAAGTAAGCCTCGACTACACGACGGAGATAGGCAGGCACCCGGTGATACCGGAGTGCCTCCAAAATGCAGCTCCAGGGCAACGAGTTAAAGGCGTTGGCGATGTCCAGAGACACCGCCACGACGACTCGCCTCCCGGCCAACGCTGTCCCCGTCGTGAGGTCCCTCACGCGCATGATGGCGTCCACCGTGGAGCGCCCTCTGCGGAAGCCGAACTGGCCGTCCGCTAAATCCGGCCCCCTTCCATACAGGTGCCCGACGAGGCGGTCTGAGATTATCCTCTCGAACAGCTTTCCCACCTCGTCGAGCAGCACAATGGGCCGGTACGCGGACGGGGAGTCCGCAGGACGCCCCGGCTTCTTCACGAGGACCAGTTTACCCGTCTTCCACGACAGCGGAAACTGGCCTCTCTCCAAACATGCGCTGAACAGACCAAGTAGTCGAGGCCTGAGAGCCTCCGAGGCCAGGACCCAGACCTTGGCATGCAGCCCGTCAGGTCCTGGGGCGGTATTCTTGCCGCTCAGCCGGCGCACCGCCACTCTCAAATCTACCTCGGTCACTTCCGGAGCGGATTCGTCGTCGTCGTCGATGTAGCCCGCATTGGGCACCGCAGGGGGCGGGGGCATAGCCGGAGGCGTGTAACCCATCTGTGGTCGGGGGAATAGCGCCCCAACCACTTCGTCCACGACCTCCGGCCGGAGACTCTGAGTCAGTGGGGGCGCCCAGGTGCGGAGCTTATCACGCACCATCCGGTAGGGGCGTCCCCACGGGTCTCTGTTCAGAGTCTCCAACATCTCCTCGCGGGCCCGATCTTTGGCCCGCCGGATCTCCACCCTGAGGGTGGCCTTCGCCGCCCTGTACTCCTCGTATAGCTCCGCCTTTCTGGTTTCAGCGTCCAGAGGGCGGAGACGGAGCCTGCGGTGCCTGGTGTATCGGCGTCGCGCTGCGGTGCACTCACCGCGCAGGTCTGCCAATTCCTGCGACCACCAATACACCTGGCGCTTGCGTTGGCACGGTCGGATCCGGGGCATCGCCACGTCGCACATCCTTGACATGGCGTCCTGGAGCCATCT
Source organism: Spodoptera exigua (assembly GCA_902829305.4). Taxonomy (NCBI): domain Eukaryota; kingdom Metazoa; phylum Arthropoda; class Insecta; order Lepidoptera; family Noctuidae; genus Spodoptera; species Spodoptera exigua. The sequence goes on along the minus strand of LR824619.2, from coordinate 11,155,978 downwards.
CGCCTCCTCGTTAATGTCGGCTGGCCTGACCGGTGGTATCACCCAGGCCTGCACGACTGCGGCTTCCAGGAAAAGCTCCCGGTCCAGTTGCCTAAGCGCCCAACGCGGGCCACACGGGGCCCGTCTGACTGGCGGGTCTGCGGACTCGGCGGAGACGTCGAACCGTATATACCGGTGGTCCGAAAACGTCTCCACCTCCTCCATGACGCGCCAGTCAACAACGCGCGATGACAGAGCGGGGCTAGCAAACGAAATGTCCACCACTGACTCGCCCCGCATCCGTACGCACGTGGGGACAGAACCCCGGTTCAGCACGACTAGGCCTGTCTCCAGAGCCCAGTCTTCGACCATCCTTCCCCGGACATCAGTGAGCCGGGAACCCCAAGCCAAATTCTTGGCATTGAAGTCCCCGAGGACCAACACGGGGAGGGGACGGAACCCGACGACGACGGTGACTAACTCCCTGAGGGAGTTGTGGAACTCGACGAGAGTTCGGTTCGGAGAGAAGTACACGCCCACCACGGCGATCTCTCCGAACCGAGCCGCGACGCAACCCCTGCCTCGCTGAGGCCCTTCGGGGGTTGGGGTACCGGCGGCGGCCGACGAGATGATGGTCACCGAGCCGTCCAGGTCTGGCACCCAGTGTTCCCTGGCTGGAACGAAGTACGGCTCGGAGACCACAGCAACATTGATCGACCACTGCGCCATGCTCTGGAGCAGGAGATCCTGAGCAGCGACGCAGTGGTTGATGTTCGCCTGGAGGAGGCGTAATGGAGCCATTATTGGGTATCCATCACGACCTCCTCTCTGACGGCAGCGGCGACAGCAGCAGTCGCAGGGGTGTTGGCGACTGCGGCGGCAGCGGGAGCGACGGTGGGAGCGGTGGAGGTGGCTAAGGGCCTACCTTTGCTCCTGGGCTTGGTGGGGGGGGAGCAGGTTTTGCCCCCAGCCCGGTGATCGGCCGGCTTGCCAGCCGCCGCACATACTACGCAGTGCGGTGGGGCGGTACAAGCGCCGGCCCTGTGACCGGGCTGACCGCAGCGGAAGCAGCGGTCGCTGCGGTCCACCTCTGAGGTGCATTTGGCACCCACATGGTGACCAATGTGGCAGCGGAAGCACCTCAAAGGTCGGGGTTCCAGCAGCTTCACCTGCGCCGAAACCCAGCCCACCAGGAGCCTTTTGCCCTCCGACAGTTTTTTGGCCGCTGTGACGGGGCAGCTCACTACCACGGTCCGCAGCCCCGTATTGTCCGGGCGGATGGTGCCTGCCTTCACCTGATCAGCAGGGCACCCTCCCGTCCTTGCGACAGCGGCCGCCACCTCGTTCTCCGTCACGGAGTCATCCAGGCCCATGATGCGTAGCTCCAAGCATTTGGTGGGCCTGGACACGCGAGCTTCGTCCGCCGCAATGCACGCTCTGAGCCTCTCGGCAAGGGCGTCAGCGGACGGGCCGCTGGCCGCGCCGGGGACCTCCAAGAGACGGGCTCCAGTGGCAGTGACCCTCACTGCGAACCCGTCGGGTGCCCCAAACTCCGCGGGAGTTACCGCCCCCTTCAGTTTGGCGAGGACCTCGCCATACGTCACCCCCTTTTTCGCCGCGTCCGGCTGTAGTGTGATAACTACAGCCGAAGATTTTGGGGCGAGGAGCATTGCCGCAGCGCGCTTCTCCTTGCGCCGCTGCCGCTGCTCCTTCTTCCGGAGCTTCCTCCTCTCCTTGGCGACCTTCCTCACCTCTCCCGCCACTTGCCACTCACTACCAGCACGCGACTCAGACGGCGGAGTAGGTGCCGATGCGGCTGGGGCTCCAGCCGCTGCTCCTCTTCGTCTGCGGCTCGTCGGCGCAGGAGCCAGCGCCGAGGGAGACACGGGCGCCCTCGTCGGTGACAAGGCTGGCGGCGCTTTCGCCCCCTTCTTCACCGGTGCGCTGGCTTGTGCCCCACGGCTGGTTGGCGGCTTGGGCTTAGCCGCTGCGGCAGCATACGACCCGGCTGCGAGTGGAGGTCGCAGGAGCCTACCCTCCAGCACGTCGAAACGCTGCTGGAAGGCGGCCATCTCCCGCCGCATAAGGCCAAGAAGGTCGGCCTCCGCTGGCTGCGCAGGCTGGGATCGGGCTCCTCGAGCAGCTGCGAGCTCTGCTTTTGCTGCCCGAAGCTCAGCCTCCAGGGCAGAATTGGCAGCCGCCAAGCGTGACAGCTCCCGCCGCATTCCGGCCAGCTCTTTATACATAGCGGCCATCTGCCGGCCTGCTGAGCCCTGCTGGGATACCGCCGACATAATTGCGGCTTCCGCGTGTTTGAGCACTCCATTTCTGCCGGCCTGGGTTTTTTGCCCAGCCAGCATGCGGAGTGCTTCCTTGACTTCTTGGCGAAGGCTATCAGCGCCGCCTTCGCTTGCGGAGCCCTCACCAGCAGACAACTCCATCTCAGAGGAGTCCAAGGGGGTGACCTTGCCTAGGGCACTCCCTTCCGCCGCTAGCCGCTCAGTCGGCTCGCCTCGGCTGCCTGCCGCCCTCGGGAGGCCTTTCCCTTTGCCCCTACCGCGCGCAGCCGTGGGGATCTTGGGGGCCGGGGCCTCCTGCTCGTTAGAGGAGGGCTCTCGCCCATCCGCCAACCTGGGACGCTTGAACGTCCCCCGCGTTTTCTTCTGGCGCAGCGCTATGCTTACGCCAGACTGCGATGTTGAGTCAGACTCAGAGTCCGACTCCTTCCTGCCTGAGGCACGTGCACAGGATGCATCTAGCGCCTCATTTACGCTTGCAGGCGAGCTGACCTCGCTTGCGTTCTCCTCTCCATTGAGTGGTTTTTTATTTTTTAAATTTTTTGACATCTCCATAGAAGTCCCACGAGTATGGGGGAAATAAGCGGTCCACCCAGGGAGAGCCCCCTGTCCCTGGGTAAGTGTGCATTTGTCTCCCAACTAGGGGGTCCACCGGTCCCCTAGCTGGGGGTGCGCTCACGACTGATCCCACTCCTCAGCCATACATACCCTCGCCGCGCACCAGAACTTAGTATTGGAGGAATTTTTTATAGAGGTTATCTTCCTCGCGGTCCGGGCGGTTAAGCCAAGACCCTCGTCCCGGTCCGAGTCATAAAACATGACCATGATCTCTTCCCGGATTACGATATCGACGGGTGCAGTCGGGCGCAGCTAGTGCCCCGATGCTACTCATTGGCAGGGTGAGTGCACAACGAGCGCCGCCCTTGTTTCTCCGCCCCGCTCTCTGCTAGGTCCAGAGAGTCGTGCGGAGGGACGCCCCCACGGAGGCGTAGACTCTATGCCAGCATAGAGCCGGTCGCCTCTAGAACCCGACCGGGTTCTCCGCCCGGCCAGAAGTTCGCTGCGGGCGACAGTCAAACCAACCCTGTCACCATCCCGTTAGGGAGACTGTCGCCCGCACCCAGGGTGCACCACGGGGAGGTCTTCTGGCACGCACCCCGAGCCAAGCACCGTGAAACTGATATATTGGTACCGTAAAACGGGGTGAATAGAATCCGAGGGATGAATAGTTATTGACGAATTTTCCTTGTATCTATTCACCCCTCTTCAGTGTCTATTTACCCCGTTTTACCGTAGTTTGACGTGAATACTGAATACATGCCACTAGCAATTGATAGAGTACAGATAAATAGTTCTAGTTTTAAAAATCTAGAACACCTATGTGTAGACTAAACAACAACAGTTTTATCGCTAGAGATGTATTGCCTGTTTACAGAGATTTGGAAATATGCAATCAACTAAGTATCTAGATCTACATGTTTTTTTTCTTCATATTTACTCGTAGCAATATGTATCTTAATGTCAAAGTTGTTTGCTCGTTTCTGAGTCAACAACGAATTAAATATAATTTTATAAATACTTAACTAGAAAGAAATTTCAAATAATGGCAACAGAGAGTCAATAAATTACTTTTTTATAATAAGTTTACAATTAGCAGTTACATGTATTACACGCTGACTTTTTTACGGTAAAGGAGGCCAACCAAAATGTTTGCGTCAGCAACGGACATTTGGGCATCCACAACACCTAACGAATCACAACTGTGCAGTCTTTTGAGAAGGAGATCACTTAAAGAAGGTTGTGCCAGATGTCAGTAATAGCCGGAGGGTGGGTAGGCGTCGGAGGCATTATGCCACCCAGATGCCGCCCTAGCAACAGCCAGTGGGTAGCAGAACGGGGAACTGCTTCCTGCATTGCACAAGCTGCTGCTGAGATGGATCGCCAATAGATGGAGGCGACCAGCCACTGCCGAGAGGTCACGAAAGTCGTTTTTGGTCCTCGTGACTTCTCCCAAAAGGCAGAAGACGGCACGAAAGCTGAGTTTTTTAGTGTTTGCTAGCCCCACATACCCTCACCGTCTCCCCGGGCGTGTGTATGGCATTTTTCTCAGCTGGAAATTAAAAGATGTCAGTAACACCACCAGCGTCAGTTTATTCCGCAGTTTTGCTGGTGGCAAACGGTCATCTACGCAACGGTGAATTTCTTAGCACTGTACCGATCCGTCAATGTTTGACGGTTCTATTAATAAGTGCGCTACTCATTTACGGCTAGGCATCTGGTGTTCACGTCACAACTTAGAAATGCAGCTTTTTGGGTAATTCCGAGTAATAGTCGTTGCAATTACACGCTTGTGCCAACGTAACTCATAATGGGTGTAATGTACAGTCACGAACAAAAGCGGCTTCAAAATGGTTTTATTGATTTAAACGTGGAAAAGTGTCCAAGTGTTCAGTGCTCATAATATTTCTAGAATTGATAAATATTTTGAAGACCAATCGGACCTAAATAATTTAGTCCAAATACTTTGTTTTAAAGAGGAAAGTCATCACCTCTCAGTTCACTTCTCTGGCCTGGGGTGGTACGACTGGTGGAGTGTCAGACTCTTACTGACTAAAAACCACCCCGTTCTTTCTCCTGTTCGCGATACATTGGTACATTATTGGGCTTGAACCGCAACTCCGGCTGATAAGTACTCGTGCCTTCTTTGATGACTGAAGAAACCTTTTAAAAGCACCTAGCTGTTAAGGAGAAACAATAGGTAGTGTGACATTCTTACCTCACTTAATAAACTTCCCCAATGGCCACCAACTGCACCAGGAACATTGGCTTAAATCGGCTCCAGACTCCCCACAGTGCAGCGCCTATTGTGCCACGTTGCAAGGAAGATCTGCGTGTCCCTTAAGATCCGATTGGAACACTGTAACTGTAGGTACCACCGTGTTCTCTGAGATCGCAGGGTGAGCGCCAAAATGGGGCATTCTGCGCCTGTGGTCTCAAAGGTCTACCTGTTGCTGATGCAGGCAAGATAAACTTGTCCCTATATAGTTACTTAAGAATCATCGTTAATTACAAAAAAATCGCCCTGGCGGCAGGTTCACGAGATATTGGCAATAGAAGAGCAGAAAAGAAACGGAGAACAGCTAGAATCACAATCATTTATTTCTTTGCAAATTAAGGTGGTTGATACGTCTATGTTTTATTATAATTGTATTGAGTCCCTCCTAATCCCGTCACATAAGCTTGCATTTTACATTTTACACTTTTCATTTTTCATTTTACACTGAGAAGATTGAAAGGAGGGTTTGAGGTAACATGCAGTGAGAAGTTTGTAGTTGAGATTTTTGAAAATACTACTTACTCACTTGAATTAATCGAGAATAGCTCTACTATTTTCAAGTCACAACGTGGTTCTTATTCATAAGCGTGGTTCTTATTCATCGTTGCATAAATTGACGTGAGTAATTCGTTAATTTCAATAAATATTTTTGTATGTCTTACGTTAGTTACTATAAGTAAATAAATAAAATATGTAGTCACGTCCATCTTTTTGTTGTTAACTGTACAGCGTATTATATTATATAGGTATAAGGTAAGTACGTACTATGTTATAATAAACACGCAGTTTCACAAATATTTGTGGCACTCTCATGGCGTAATGTTGGCCCGAATCCCTTGATTTACTGTTCCACAGCTAATTTAAGACTAAACGGTAGTTTAGACCTGTTACGCGACAACTTTGATCAGAACTCGCCATGTGAGCTTCTTTCCTGTGCCATGTGTGTTACCAGACGAAATATTTTACTCAAGACATCATGTGGAACTGTGGACATCATTTTTTAAGTCTAGTAAGGTTTTGACGTTCTGAACAATAGGTAACTGTTAATTAATATATATTGTAAATAAACACTTCAAGCTCTTGACTTCTGTTACATGGGACACATTAGAAATCTCGGTATGGTCCGCGTTCCAGCAAAAAAAAGGATCTGGAATAAATATGTAGGTACATTAAAACATGTTTAATAGAAACTGTAAAATTAGATCTCATGTTTTATGAGATAAATCTATCAATTCTGAATATTAACACTTAAAATGAATCATTCTTTAAGCGCTCGGACTGACGTTGTAATGCTATAAATCATGATGATGGAGTGTGAAATTCTTGTAGGTATTACAAAAATATGTTTTAGCTTCCAAAAAATATCTGTGAGATATGGATACTGGATAGTACGTCGTACTTACCGTAAAACGGGGTGAATAGAAGTTGAGGGGTAAATAGATACACGAAAGGGGTGAATAGATGTTGGTGAATTTTCCTAGTATCTATTCACCCCTCTTCCGTGTTTATTCACCCCTCGAATTCTATTCACCCCGTTTTACCGTAATGTTCAATCATTATTATAAAAGCAATTCTTACGATGAAAACTTAATAAAAGAAAGCTCTAATGCCAAATACAAATCTACTCAGTTATCTTGATTTAAATAGAACTAACCCTCACAGCAAAACTTTGGAATAATCTTTCAGCGACGGTATTTCCGAACCGATACGACCTTCAAACCTTCAAGAAGCGAACGTTCTCCTTCTCAATAGGCCGGCGGCACGCCTGTTACTCCTCTGGAGCCGCAGGTGTCCCTAGGCGGTGCAGATCACTTACCATCGGGTGATAAGGCAGCTCGGTTGCATCCTATTAAAAAAATGGTAAAAGGTATTTGTATGTCTAAAAACACTTTAAGAGAAAGCTCGTTGAGCCATCTTAGTTACCTTGATAACAGAAGTTAAAAAAAACATTTAAAGAAAACACGATGATCGTCGCAAGGCTCTGGTCTTGCACATCCTGAACTGGTACCCATTTCGATGCGGATGTGGGACAAGTCCTTGTAACTACTTCTGTGGTTTGTTACTCTTTTCTTGTCTCTGGTGTCGACCTCGATGGTAAAACAGAGGATAGGGAAAATAACACAACATCACATCAAGTCTTAGTATCTAGTTTATCTACACTCACTCCAAAAGTCCAGAGAACCTAGACCCGTACAATCTGTGCGTACAATCGTTACCACAAATATTGCCACACCCTTCCAGCCTTGATTTTAAATAAGAGATTTTTCTAAAAGTCCATAACCTCTATAGTAACTTTGCTGAGAATTTGTTATTTGGAAGTTGAACATACAGCCAAACGTACTCTAATCATATAATGGCATTTACTAAATAAAATTAAAACAACATACCTATAACTACTAGAAATATGATTTCTTAAGTTTGGAGGCGATTAGCATTTTAGACTCCCTGGACTGGACTGATACAGATTAGTCATTTGTTTACCACGAAGTGAAAGTGAAGTAGTGATTAGTGTAATGTTCTTATTTTTGTCACATGTTGTGTCTAGTGCGTCAATGAAGTGGGAGGAATCGACAGATTTGATTGTGCGGTCACCAACCCGGATTGCATTAGGTGTTCATACCTACTAATATTATAAAGAGAAAAGATGTCATTGTTTGAATTGGTTGGACTCCGATTCATTAGTAGATACGAATAGTACCTACACTATTCCTGGCGAACATCACAACATAGTAATTAATTATGTCGGAGTTTTGGGCTAAAACAAACATTGTTCTTCTAGGTTAAAAACGCTGATCAGACGGCACAATTAATCAAGCCCCAAGTCTCTTAGTTCCGATGGATAGGGTCATATGATCGCTGTTATAGGCTGTTAGTATCCCTGAATTGGGCGCTCGAGAGAGCCGGACCGCCTTAAGTCCCTAAGTCTCATCGGCCCTATGAATCGTGCCGTCTGATCGCCGTATTACTTATCCGGACTCTTCCACAGCAGGCATCTTTGGATTCTTGTTATTGCTATTGTAAAAACTAAGCAGTACATAACAAGCAAGAGAAGGATTTGTGTAATGCGGTGGAGGAAATGCACCGGCCATTATTCTAAAACTGAAACTAAAAAAAAATTCGACAAAACCGAAAAGATCCTGATTTTTCTCACCTCAACACTGAAAACGATCCCGAAAGGGATTAGCATTAATTTGCACTCGCTATCAATTGATCTACAATTACGCTGTATTAACATTAAAAAAATAATACTGATTTAAACCTCCATGGACATTTATTCGCATACAAATAAATTGGTTACATTTAAACAATTAAAACAAAACGTATTCTTTTTTCCAGAATATTCTTGTCTTCGGAACTCCTTAGCTTCCGATGCCTCGGTGAAAGTTCTCATAAAGGAGACCTTTTCGCTTTGCTGTTGACATGAACATAATTATCAGCAGCAAAGCGGAAAAAGACAAATTTATGGAGAACTGTTGCTTAACTCTTCTACTTCTTCTTGCTTCTGCTTGATGCTTCTGTGCGCAGGAGTCTTGAATGCTTGCGTCGATGTTCCACAGGTATTTTTTTCTTTTGCTAAATATGTGTATTTTTTTTTCTTTATGGCAGAAAAGTGCTTTATGCTCATAGAGAAATTAACCAATTAATTGGTTGGTTAATTTCTCTATGTTTATGCTACACTACAGATTTGTTGTGATGGTCTATGTTAAAAGCTTGATTTTATAAAATGTGTTTTTTTTTATCTATCCATTATGAGAAGATAATTATGTATGTATGTGTTCCTTGTTCAAAATTATGCATCTATAGGTTCTTAAAAATGTGTTTTTTATAACTAACCAGTACCTACGGGAGATCTAAGGTAAGCTCTTAAGGTAAGTTTTTTTCTTACTATTTACTTGTAATACTAAGTAACTAGATAGATAGTTTGTTTTTCCGTTTCGTTACCGTTATTTTTGATCATTCCATTTTGAGGACATTCGCCATGCTTCGAATAATTTACGTAGATACAATTTGGAGGGTTAACTAGTATCATAATAATATATCTATAGCTTTTTCCGAATGGTTCACGTCAGTAAGCCGTATTTTTCAATTAATCTAACAATGATAGCTGCTAATTAGTTAGATAGGAGCATCAAAGGAGGATCACGAAACGATCAAATAAATTATTAAGCCTTATAACATTTTGCATTCCAAACGCCTGCATTCCAAAGATCATATTCGTAATAATGTACCGCGGCCCCAGCTTGTAGCAAGAGAAGGAACGGGCGGATTTTAGTCAGTAGAAGGGTTTGACTCTCTCTCTCTCTCTCGACCATAGAGTAAAAAACCCGTTAAAACGTTTTTTCCTCTATGCTGTCGACCCATCCAGAGAGACAGGGCATTTGATGATTAGGTATAACGCCTCGAAAAAAAAACTATCATAAGATCTGCCTGAGAATTTTTACCGACGTTACCGACAGAGCCAAATAAAACTGTATGTTTTATTATTACCGAGAAAATAGCTCTTGGCTAACGCACGTATGTATCCTATTTATAGTGTGTTGTATATCATTGCAAGTAAAATGTAAACAAAATTACTGTTTGTGTAAATACATACGAGTATAGAACGCGAAGGCCGGACGATATGCGAACTGAAGCAAGATTCGCCAACTTTTTGAGTAGGCGGTAAGTAGATTGTGATAAATAAATTGAGAATGCAAAGTATTTAAGTCTTAGACTACCTACCAATAGGTACTAAACTAAGTTTTTTTTTTGTATAAATAGTTTTTATTATGTGACGATGAATGGGTAGCTTTTAGGCTGAATTGCTAAGTACTGTGTTACTGTTTCCAGTTTCTACTCTAAGATGTAAGAACTAATGTTGAATTTAAAAAAAAGTAAAAACCTTAATTCGCACTCCAATTCTTATCCAAAGACCTATATTGTATTTACAACTTTTCAACTAAAAATCTGCCAAATAAAATAGACTCTTCGTTTGTCCAAATTAGAAATAAAAATAAGGTATTTTAGACTGTAGGTGTCTGTAGGAGGTAAAATACGTTTACGGTTACTGACACAGATTGAAGAGAAATCATTATCCTAATTTTATCTTATCTTTAGGCTCCATTTCGGTATTTTGTCATAAATTTGCTGCAATAATGATTAGGTATACCTGAATTGGAAATTGGAATTATTTATATACAAACTCTTTTTGTAACATCGTAATCGACAATGTGTGCCATAGTCATCATTTCGAATTTCGAACAGTCGAGTCAATTTAAAAAGATTTTATTAATGGCGGTAAATAGTTGAACAATAGTTTATTTGATGAAAAAACTAAATAAAAAATACCATCAGTCTTGTGGTCGCATTACTGAGGACATTTTTACGACTATAGAAATAAATGACAGGCTATATAGATAAGTCTACGTTGCCCTATGGCCTATGGATACCTGCCCAAATTATTTATCGGTAAATGTTACCTACGTTTTATATTTTTTATTTATTATTAAGAGTGTTTGTTCGAAAGACTAGACCTAGAATATGAAATTGAACTTTTTCATGATTTTTCAAATATCATTATTAGTTAAGAAGTATTATATTTTGCAATGTAGTTCGCGTAGTTAAATAAATCAAAGAGCTTAATGTTAGGCAAGTACTTACATCTTCCTTATTTAAGCTTATACACAAACATTTATGTGTAAGGTGAACTTGCCACAGGGAAAGATAGAATAATACCTAGAAAAACACATAGGCTAGTTTTACCCTGGTACCCTGCGCCTGCGCAAAGTCGCTTGCAAAGAAGCTACTATAAGTTACGTAGGTATGTACGAAGAGCTACTTTTTAAATCACAAATCAATGATCAATCAAAAGAAACTTAAATACTTATCAGGGTGCTTATTGTTTTTCTTTTAAATATGATTTACGGTGATACAAAACGTTTGCAATCGACGTCGCACTAGGCAACATCTAGTAAAATAATAATCTCCTTGCTACATGGTTATCATACTGGCGTGTATCCAACGCTACAGATCCAAGATCCAGGTGTTCTGAATTTGACCGTTTATTCTAACATTTTATATTTCAAATGTATTTTTATATAGTCTGGCTTGATCGGAGATCGAAATAGTACAAGGTTGATCTCTAAATAATCAAAAGATTCGAAGGAAAGCGTAGGATTGGAGTACAGACGAATTTATAATCTGTCCAGACCAGATTGTTTGTAACAAATCTATGTGTAGCACGCATTTAGCGTAAATTAAATTGTGACTTGACTTGATAGACGATGGAAATATTCGATTGATGATATCATCGCATGTTATCGTTTTGTGCAGTGTAAACCTTAGCTGGAATATATTACACGTTTATGCACTTTGCTTAAGGTACCTAACTAGTAACCTACAAAGGCTCTTGTAGGTTACTAGTTAGGTTAGGTTATATGTCGCAATGTTTCATTAAATAAAAAACGATTTTTCAAACAGATAGGCTATGACGAAACTTATCGAAAAGTAAGCAGATGTTAATGTATAGTCAGTATGTCAAGAAATTGTCTTTTTTTAGTTGCAGAAATCTATCTCATAGCTTTCCCTGGATGGAGTGAGAGGGAGTTTTAGTATCTTACCACAGAATAAATATATTATACTGTGATCTAACTGAATAAATCACCCCGATTTTCCTGCTCCGAACCAAGTCGCGGTACGTTATGTCGCTTGCACTCGCAACTCAATAAACTTAATTCCAACCAAAAAGTTTCGGAAAACACTCACGAAGCTTTTGAGATCCGAACATTATCTTAAGTGGGTATAGGTACAGCCTAATTCACTCCCATATACAAAATATGTAGTAGCAGCTAAGGGTCAAAATCAAATCTACGTACATTCTTCTATCAATCTAAAACTTCATCAAAAGCGCGGTAACAATATACATATGCTCCTACGAGCAATACCCTATACAAAACAGTGAACAAAATATCAAAGTAACTAATAAACAAACGTAATCTAGTCCAATTGGTGGAAGTAGCGTTTAACAAATTTCCATCCTAACAACTTCCAGAAAATACAACACAAAATGTCATAACTATCAATATGATTTCAAATCTAACGACTACAAAATAATACGACACACCTACGTAATATTAGAATAAGTTACATTGAATCACATCTCACAGCTGAATATATTAGACACACCCCGTATTCACGTCACCACAGCTGGAATCTGGTGATAATTTCACACCGGTGACTAACAAATAATAGTGAATGAATTCATACCTCGAACTACAATCCTTGCAAATCCACGGTCGATAGAAACAGTTAAGAAAAAAACCGTAACCCATCGTGTCGAATGCTTGACTTAAATCCAGAATAACACTTAAGTTGTCAGTATTTCACACGAATACTTCGCGTTGTGAATATCCCGAACGTTTCCGATGTGGGTTATACGGACTATTACTTCGGCAATGCGCAAACGCAAGCGTTAAACTGTGCGCCCGCGCCGCCCGCCTCCAACAGATCTACTAATATATTTTTCTTTTGGAATTCATGGAGTCATTGAACGTTGAGAATTTTGTGTTTGACGGGAAAACATCTTCCTACACGTGCACAAAGACAAGAGACATAAACATTTGTATGACGTTTTTGTTAAATTCACAAACGATTGCGTTTTAAAGATACAAATAAAATGATCAGTAGAGAAGTTTCAGGCAACTTAAAAAGTTACAATTATTAAATTGTTATATTATAAACTTAGTAGGTTAGTTATAAAATAAAATTTTAAGTAGAGATTTTAATGAAGGACGAGAGGGGAGTGTCAGTCTCTTACTGACTGAAAACCACCCTTTTCCTTCTACTGCTCCAGGCCGAGGTCGAGGTACCTTATTGCGCTTGACCTGCAACCACTTCGGCTAAACATCAGACCTATGAGTGCCCCTCTGTGGTGGTCTGTAATCTGTTCGAACGCGTGCGGAACGCAACGTGTCGTACACTCAGATCTTGGTTGGTCGGGTGGTACTATTGCTCGCCAGGTTTTGTGGCTTAAAAAGTAGTAGTAGAGAATTCCTTTCGGTTCCAACAAAAACAAAACAATACATAAGTCACTGTCCAACATTGCATCACTAAATTTCTGACACGAGGAACCGAAATTAGAAAACAAAATCATGAGCCATTGACGTTTTACAATTAGAATATTTGTTGAGTAGGAGTAAAAAATGAATAATTTTACTCAAACAGAAATAGCTAGGTCCTAAAATAACACTTACAGATGTGTAATATGACAAAAAATATCATGTTTTGACGTCATTAGTGAACTCTCCAAACTGGTCTGCGGCAGTTTATCAGTCTACTATACATGAGTAGACAATTCTGTGCCCAGGCACATGCAAACAAACATTATGATGTTTGTTTACCCCTAAAATGGGTGGTGAGTTCTATATAATTATTTAACGCACTTGTAATTCCTCTGATTTTACGGGTGCATATGAACGGTACGAATTGCTTTACATCACGTGATCCGTCCTGCCGTCTTATTTTATTAAAAAAATTCATGGCAACCGCTAAGTTTCATGGAAACGAAAAAAATGATATGACAGCTTAGCTTCAAATGGAAAAATATAAAAACTTTGCATATAACTTGGCAGAAAAAGAAACAAAATAATAGGTATTAAGCACTAACCACCAAATTTTCAGGAGACGTTAATTGGTTTACCACGACAGCTCTAACCAAGGAAAAACGTGTGACAAATGCCTAATTCGACGCGGTAGGTATTCCGCGACGCCCTCGCCACGCCACTGTGACAAAAAGAGCACGACGACGGTGTCTTAAAGTAGGCGTGGACTCATTCATACATTTTACACACAGAATTAAATGCAGTAATTAATTAATCGAAACAAATCGTTGAATCGGTTTAGCTTCCGCCTCTTCCCTTAAAGATTTGGCATCTTCGCAACGGAAGCACAAATGACGCAAACCGTGGTTCAGTCCCGATATTATTAGAACAAGATATTTCAGCGATTTTCTCTACATTCCGTGAGTGGGTCGTACGTATAGGAGTATCGGAAACGTCAAACATCGATTTTTCTATAAAGGATGTTTATTTTTAATCGATACTAAGGAAATCCGCAGTCGATCCCATTTCAGACGAAATTAGCTTTGTTGACAAATCCTATAACTCTCGCAGCGTTCACAGTTGGGTAACGGTTCAGTTAAATAATCAAACGCTAAACCGAGTTATTGATTAGACGTGATCCAGAATTAGTTTCCTAACTATCGTCATGTATTCATTTTCTATATTCACATTTACCTACTTTTTGTAGATAGATACCTACTAGAAACTTGTTGAAAGAAACAAAACATCCTGTATCTAAAAAAATCAAATACTTTAGCAAGCACTTCGCTTAAAGCATTTCAAAATGCGTTTGAAGATTTTTATTCTAATAGAATACATTTATCACGTTTACACAGACGCTATTCTCAAAATACGCACAAAGTTCAAAGATCATTTAGCGGACTTAGTCAAATTAAAAATGACGGCATGTGGATTCTGATTGGTCTCGACGTTCCCTTCCACTGACAAGAGAAGACAGCTGTCAGGCTCAGGGAGTGCCCACACGTTAACCCATTCACATAACCCGCAGCTATTTCGGAATCTAAAAAAAATGTTTAGATATTCATGTCACCCATTTCGATAGATGCCACAGAAAGCTTGTAAAACAGAAATTATAACGTGTTTTATTATTATTTATGCGGTGGTCCTCAACAGCTTTATGCTTCCGTCACATACTGCATGCTATGGTTTCTTGGGTGACTTTTATATGGATTAATAGATCGTTAAATTAAAGTCTGGTGATATTTATGTTTAGAAACAAAATGTCAAAATGCTGTAAATTTAACCGATTATCAAAAGCATGGATGATATCCAACTAGATCAAAACGATTCCTAGCGAAAGTTGCAAAGATGTAGTACCAAGGGACTTTATGGCCATTTGTTTGCAGTTCCCTGATCAAAGCTAATACTTCTAAGGTTTTCAAAAATCTCTTATAACCAGCAATAGGTAAGTGACTGTATTTTATGAATACTTGTGGCATTAATGGCTAATCAAAAGCCAATAGTGACGTAGGCTTTTGATTAAGTTTGCTTAACTGGCTGATAAATAATAAGCCTCATAAGTCTTCCAAAAGAAATCGTAACACAAACAAGAAAGGAGCATCCCAGAAATCATTAATCCACATTCGAGTAAACGATGTTATGATGAACTGCTTTTGTTTGAAAATGGGTTTTTGTGTGCATCATAACAAGACATTATTAATGGCCAACAGAAACGCCCTCAATCAGCCTTACGAGAACCGTGACTCAGAGTTTAATGGTCGTAGAAAAATATCAGGATAACATTATTTTTAAAAAGCTGACAAATATAAGTATTCTATACCCTGATGTGAGAAGAAAAATGGATTCTTTTAGCTTCACTTTATTTATAAATTTCAATTTATTCGAGATATACTGTTGTCAGGCGTCTTAAATATTGCAATGTCTTCTTGAGTGCATCTTCCTTCAATTTGGAAGCTTGTTGGCAGTGGTTACTGATCTTTTTGTCTAGCGGATGTCTGGGATTTGCAATATTATCGTTTTATTGTGCTTTCAACATTATTTTGTCATGCATGACGATCATCTGTCACCCTGTCATTTATATTTTAAAACAAAAGACAATAAGACGGAGTTTTCATTTTCATTTTCGTCGGACATGAGATGTATAGGTGATGTAGTTTGTCGTTGAGTTTCCATCCAGCTCTTTTCATTTTTAACATTATCTAAATCTTTCTTTTTTACAGTCTCTTTATAAATTATTCAAAGCCTTGTTCTAGTTATGTTCATAAATGATTATCTGTACCGTTGACGTATTATTAATAAGAAATCGATGATCTGCGCCAGTGACTTTCATCGAAATGATATAGAAACAAGATCTAATCAGGACGATGTGTTGTGTTATGCTTATTGCATTTGTGTTTGAACTCCACATTCCAAACGGAACAGTCATAGCCACACACACACAGCTCTAATTAAACTATCATCGTAAACATATCATAATTAGTTATAGAAAGATGGATAATATCGGTTATGCCGTCTATAATATCTAAGAACGGAACGTCTTAGCATTTGAACATGTGAATGATATTATGAATGGATGCATTTGCAATCTGAAAATACACCTCTAATGAGTCGGACACAATTTATGTTTTAATGTCCCCGGCATGATGTTCATTCACTAACTGTATTTAGTTTGGGATCAGCTGCGCCCTCGTTGTCTTCCTACTGAGACGCTGAAATGTCGAATCCATTATTCTACTTTTGATAACAATGTTATTTAGAATTTAAAGATATAGATAGATAGTATAATTTTCATGTTCCTCGCATTTCTCCCCGGTTTTAAGCACGATTGATTTTAAGATTATGAATTTTAACGAGTAAGGATCTTAACTGGCGAACACAAAACTTACTTCCAGACTTTTAAGATGTTTAAGACTTTAATATGTAATCATTCTTTTAATTTTTCCATGAATAAAATTTGTTTTTCCTGAATATAGATATGGATATCCTATTAAAACATCGCATCCACTTTACGGCGGACAATTTTTGAATCGAAGTGAATTCCATTTCTGCAAAGTTTCTATGATTTCCTTAAAAATAATCTTTAAGCCACCTCAAATGAAATACTATACATGTGTATATATTTAAAAGTTGTGTTTTCATCTCATTAGCTCAACGCTTTCAGCACGTTCTATTAAAATAAGATAGCTACAAATGTCATGGAGCCGATGCGGTATCGCCTTACAAATCAGTAGGGTACTTTAAAAATAACACATTCAACGTTCCTAAAATTAGTATGGAGAGAATTCAAGAAATTCTGTTTGATTTTGTCTTCTTTTGACTTTCATTCTGATTGGAGAACGATTTGGAAGTATTTAATTATTTTTTTCTTTACAAATAAACTAGCATGGTAGCCAGTCTACTTATCCTTATCAATGTCGATGTTACTAGTTCTCATTAGTGTTGATACTAATAGGTAAAACCTTTTTATCGCTTTTAGTATTGAAAGAAAAATAGTTAGATTTGATGGCAGTGCTTTCAAAATTGCGAAAGAAATCTTCGTCAATACAACCACACATGTTTACAACCCATTTCTAAAACTAAAAACAGGTTTTAAAAAAACTCAGAAGCGAAACAACACATGCAACCCATAAGATTGCCTACAAACAGTAAACCGTATCTATTTTCGCTAAAAAATATGTGGATCATACCGAACTAGCCTGTGTTTACATTACTAGGAGCGGTGAAGGAAATTCAAAGATCCATATCAAAGTATTTCATCGCGTTCTAATAAACGTTCGATACAATAAACAAATGTTATAAGAAACTGCGCTATTTGTGTTCAGCGCTTTACCCCAAGGCTTGTTTGGGAGGGTAACGCCCTCTATTTCAAAAGCTAAGCTTCTAAGGAAGCTGCGTTATTTCGGTAACCGGCTTAGAAAGCCAAATTATGTCTTTGACGGGTCGTTAGGTATTAGGACGGGGTTGAACTAAAGGGATGGTCAAGTGAAGAAGAAAAAAGATTCTGTTTTAGTTAAAATTTTAATCAAAATTATTAATGTTCAATGTCTTTATACTAACAGCTACAAGCTCTCAGTCGGATTGTTGCTTGATTCGAAATAAAAGTTTCTTTTAATACACTTAACCAACCAGTAAAAGTCAAAAGTCAAACTCATTTACTTCAATTACAGGCACTCTTGAACGTCAAACAAAGCTTTAAGATAAAAAGTGTTAGGTCAGTCTGCCGGTCAGTCCTCTTAGTAAAGCTATTTGCTCGTTCCATAGTGCAGATTCCAGTGATAGAAAAAAACCAGCAAGAAAATCCATGGTTACTCTTTTTAAATCACATGCACACATGCTTGCATATACTTAAACAATTAATTAATACACCATATTATGTGAATAAAAAATGTCGTGGTGGCCCGTAGGTTAAGAAGCCCGCTTCTCATGCATGAGGGTGTGGGTTCGAAACCTGGTAAGTACCAATGTGACTTTTTCCGAGTTGTATGTACTTTCTATGATTATTTAGACACCACTGACATACGGTGAAGGTAAACATCGTGAGGAAACCTGGACTTATAATTTCTAATTATTAGTTTGAAATCGCCAACCCGCATTGAGCAAGCGTGGTGATCAATGCTCTAACCTTCTCCGTATGAGAAGAGGCCTTTGCTCAGCAGTGGGCACTTATAGGCTGATGATGGATGGATGGATTATGTGAATACATACAAAAATACCTAGATACTATTCATGACCGCAACAACATCGTCCTTGAAAAGCTTTCACACATCTTAGTAACGGCTAGACTTCAAAATATTCGTAACGATAGTAAAATCTGTGTATTTCAAGGTATAATAACTCTATCGCTGGTTTTCGATTGGTCGACAGAATATTTAGGTAATTCGACGCGGTTGTTAAATGTGTTTCTGTTTAATAATGTGAGGATAATATAAAGCAGACATTTGTATGATTTACTGACTTATCTTCGCGATGAGAGATTTTCAAAATGCACAATTTTCTGCAGCGTTACTTAAAAATACTTTGATAATGCGCGTTCTAAGGAAAACACCCTTCTTGCCATCTTCTTCTTTAGCTTTTTTCTACCCTTAGGGTGTAGGCTTCCTTCAGTTTCTGCCATCTCTTTCGGTCTTGAGCAATTTGTATCCACTTCGTGCCAGCTGTTCGTTTGATGTCATCGTACCAACGCATCTGTGGTCTTCCTTGTGGGCGTTTTTCGCTCCACGGTCTCCACTCTATCACGGCTTTGCACCACGAACCCTGTTTGCGTGCAACGTGACCAGCCCACTCCCATTTAAGTTTCGCAACATACCGAGTGACGTTCTTGACTTTACTCTGCTGTCTTACTAAAAACTGCTCTCCTTCTTGCCATACTAAAAGAAATCTTTGCACTTTCCAACATCTGCCAACCTTCAAAGTCTTGATTCAGACAGTTTCGTTGAACCACACTATGATTGAGGAATAGAATTTGCAGACCTACACATTTCTAAACGATTTATACACTGCGGTGGTAGAATAAACATACGGGTTAACAGCTTGTTAAACACAAGCAATTAAATAAGGTGCATGTTTACATTTGTCCGAGAATTAGATGTATTGTTATTTGATTTAGCTTCTGCAGAAATAAAAGTGAAGTTTATGGCTAGAAATACGTGGAAGGAGGATTGTAAAGAGTTCGTAATGAGAGGAATAAAACTGAACAGTTCATACTCCCAAGTGTTCGCATTTGGTTTAAATTCCGTTTACAAGTTTGAAAATCGAACGCTCGACGTCGGTTGTTGTAGTTCTGGAACTTTTTTTTATTAAGTAATAGGTTAACCTATCGTGAGAAATACTTAATTGATTGATTGATTCGAGCTTTTGCCTGCGGATTTTTGATATAAAAACTATCCTTTGTCCTTTCTCGAGTTCCAAACTATGTCTGTACCGAATTCCACAGAAATCGGTTCAGTAGTTTAGGCGTGAAGAAAAGATAGACAGACAGAGTTACTTTCGCATTTATAATATTAGTATAGATAATGGCTTACGAGAATAAACTGAGAAAAGCTCTACTTGTTTCAAGCCACAACGGGATTCTTATTGATGATGAGCTGCGTGCGCTTCGCGGCGACGGGAGCTCGAGTAGACATTTTCAATATATTCTGTAACATTTTTATTCGCAACGTAATTTTCGTTATACGCACCTAAAATTGAATGGATAACGAAGTCCATCACCGAGGTCTTTATCGAACCACGAAATAATATAATTAAATTCCATAAACTCCACTTATAAAATATCAAGCTATCATCGTGTACTATAACCACAATCTATTGCTATGATTCACTTTATTAAAATTAAATTTCAGTTGGTCTGTCTCTGCTGGCTTTGATCCGTGAACGACATTTCTGTTAAGCGGTCGAGTGTATATATTTTTACTATTATTTCGTTCCCGCTGTGACATTAATGGACTATCAACTGGTTGATGTCGCTTCATATGTTTTCTGTGGACAGGAGATTGTGGAAATATGCAACAACGTTCTTTTTAGAGTCAAATAAATCGTTGTCTTTCACCCGGAACGTTGGCCTCACGCAGTTGTGAAAAGCGACTGGCGACTGTTGACTCATGGAAAATGCTTGTTTTGTGTTCGTCCACTTCTGAGAATATATTTCACAAAGCTCGTAAACTGAAACGTTCTGCTCAGTTTCACATTCATACGTTTGTAAAACCACTGCTGTAGTTCGAAGTCGTTGAAGAATTTGTCACTGTTCTATCAATGATTTTCTAGTCCATTGATGATTATTTTATTTACAACTACTTAGTAAACTTTTGGATGATTTCTTCTTTTTTAACATAGAAACAATGAATAAAGCTTTATTGTGAGGTTAACATGGCATGAGTAAAAGTAAAAATTTAGATGATTTAGGTACTCTTTGCATAGCCCTCCTCGGATTAAAGCGGTGTATGAATGATTTTCAATGCTTAGTTTTTACAATATTGAGTAAAGAAGGACGGACTAGATTAACAAAACAGTTGACTGTTCCCTTCCTTTGTCAATTGTAGTTTGTTATATTACAATTTTAAACCGGTAGCTTCCAGTAACATAAAAAGAAAAAAAAGATAGTGTCAAAACAAGATAATATTTCAACTTACTAAATAAACTTTTTTAGGCCATAAAAATTATTAAAGATGGCCCCTACTGTTATAAATCGTGCAAGGAAGTGTTGTTTTAAATTAGAAAGTTAAAATAACTAATGTTACTGATCCGAGCAGTTAATTTCGTAGGATTTATGTTGGACACATCTCTCGGGTAAAGCTATTTATAATCTGCATTGTGACGTCATAGTTCATGTTGTAAATCTCACAGCAGTTACAAATTTTATGTGGTACCTAGTTTAGTTTTCGGAATCATCATCTTAGGTAGGTATACCTACACTGTTTCACATGGTTGCGATGGTAATAATGTGTAGATCCCTATCGTTCTGATAAATTGAATATTTGAAACGATGATATGAAAGTGTAAAAACTAGAAGTCTTCTAGTAAAGTATGGTAGGTTGGTGTCTGTTGAAAGTAATACAATTTCTGATATTGTAATTTCCATTTAGCCCACCAATTTCAGTAGTTACTAAAACGAGCACGGTTTTTAAAAAACAGATAATTTTTGTTCGTAGGTACAATAAAAATAGTTTTGTATACATACACACAACAAAAGTTGTTCAAAGTGTTGTTTCAAAGTTGGAAATGTGGTCTCGTAAAGTTATTTACTCACTACAGGCAAACACACATTAAATGAAGAAAAACACCAGGAAGTAACCTGGAAGTTTCAATTGTCAGTTTTAAATCGTCAATCCACCTTGAGCATGTCAGCCGGGGTTGCGGGGTAAGCGCAAGGAGGCACCGCGACCTCGGCCCAGAGCAGGAGAAGGAACAGGGGGTTTTTAGTCAGTAATAGTCTGACACTCTGATTTTCCCTTGAGCATGTGCTGTGATTAATGGTCATACCTTCTTCGTATGAGAAACGGTCTTTGCTTAGCAGTGGTTACTTTTAAGCTGGTGATAAAAACTATAATCGCGTTAACACTAGAAAATAAAAATGCAACCAATATTAAAACCTGGCGATAGCAGTTGACAACAATATATCAATGAGAATGTCTGCAATTTTTTTACTCCAATTTACTTTACTAGGTACTTATTCCCGTTTGAGGTATATTGGGTGCATCGTCCACGTAGATTTGTGAGACTATTTCACCATCATGGTATAAAACAAAATCGCTTTCTCTGTCCCTATATCCGAATGCAGGTACCCAGGTACCTATGCTTAAATCTTTAGAACTACGCAACGGATTTTGATGCTGTTTTTTAACATTTTTTTTGTTTGACAAACTATGGCGGTCAATAGGTTAATAGATGTAGTGATTGAAGAGAAAGATTTATAATATATAGATATAATATGATCCATATTAAAATTAGTTAGACTAGCAGAATGTCGGTCCTTATGTCAGCTTGGAGTTGTCATGCTCACTCAAAGGTCACATTGGCGGTGGCACGGTCACTGGATCGCTCGATTCCCTATATTATGGTTGAGTTGGGCGATGCTGGTGTACGTGTCATGCTCGTGAACGGGCGCCGTCAATTGGGACTGGTCAGCTCCGGACTGTCTATTGTCCTTAAGGTTATTTTCTTTTTATGTTTCTCTATATACACGCGTTACACTGTTCTCACATATTCAAACCAACTAAATAATGTATCAAAGAATGTTTATGTGACACTGATTTTAAAAGAGTAACCATGGTTTCTTGTTCGTTCTTCTCCATCGGAATCTACACTTTGGAACGAGCGAATAGCTTCACTAAGAGGACTGACCGACAGACTGACACTTTGTATCTTTAAAGTTGTGTTGACGTTCAAAAGTGCCTGTATGGGTCTAATTGAAATAAATGATTTTGACTTTGACATAAAACAGTTGAGAAATTTAGTATCATCGTAGCACCTATGCGAATTCGGGCGAGGCGCTAGTAAGGTACCTATATACTTAATATATGTATTAAATACGAAGGCCAATGCCTGTTGTCGATAGAGGTATCTGTCCCTCAACTTTGTAACGTACCTATCTCCCAAGTCCCAGTATCTAATTTTATTGGGTCGATTACACCTAACGAGTACAGTGGTGAGTCAGTAAATAAGCTCTCGGCCGAGAGAGTTGCCGAACCGAGTGGGTGTTTACACGTATTGACACCAGTGGCGAGTCAGTTCAGTTTTGCTGACGACTTCTGCAATCGATCGAAAAAAAACGAATTTAAACGGGTTTTAAATCGCCTGTTACTAGATATTATTAACGAATTGTGGATTGTGGTTGGTGAATAAATTGTTTGAAAAAATACATAAACCCGCACACTGCTTGATGACGAATAACGAACGAGTGGCGAGTGGCCGAGTCACAAGCGAGTGCGTGTTTATACGTACCGAGCGGGATAGCGAGTCGCTGCGGGGGCAGAAGAATAAAGTGGTGGTGGTGGGTACTCGGCCTAGTAAACAAATTGGGATTCTAGTGACTCTCTCGCCTCTCTTCTCGACCGGCCGAGCACTCGTTATAGTGTTTATACCAACCGAGCACTCGGCCGAGGACACTGACTCGCCACTGTACTCGTTAGGTGTAATCGACCCTTATGGAATAGATTCGGCAAACGAGCAGACGGTTAACCAGATGGTAAGCAATCATCGCCGCCCATGAACACACGCAACACCAAAGGAGTTACGAGTGCGTTGCTGGGCTTTTAGGGATAAGGGTCTCAATTATTTAAGAATTGGTGACTCACTCACACGGTGAAAGACAACGCTGTGGTTGTTTTACGTCGGTATTCTGTGTGTATGTAAGTATGTTAGCAAGTAGAAGAAAAACTAACGCCTATCCGTACACTCATGACGGGGCCGGTGTAGTCGCAATCAAGGGTCATCCAGTGCATTTATTCCAGCTTTTTCGACATGTTACCGTTTCTCTTTCATTCATGTCACTGCACTTTGCGGACTTTGATTAACCGCGAAAACGTGGCTTTTGTCTACTATTTAGGTTTTTAAACTGATAAAACTATTTTTTCAGAAAATAATTTTATCTAGGAACCTTAATGTTTTAGAATAAAATACCATTAGAATTTAACCTTGTGTGAAATTTTGAATGTTTCATGTTACCACCTTGTTAACAGTTGGATGAACTCTCAGTTTTATTACCTTAGCGACATTAGAGGTCAGTGATGTCGTTTTTCTTAAAAATAAATAATTAGTTCAACATAGTCCTATTGTGTCTAGCCGAAGCCTACGCAAAATAAGAAACCCAATATTGGAAGTAAGAGTAGAGTAATATTGGAAGTAGTAATGTCTTTGTGATGTCACCAAATAGCATGTTAGGTACGCCATTTTGTCACAGGAAATGGTTAATTACTAACAAGTTTTTATAAAAGCTTTTGTTCACAAAAGAAAACGTATTCACGACGCTCACCCACGTACCTACATATTTATCATTTGTATTTTAAAATGTTCCAATCTATGTATATCTATAGGTACTAATATTATAAAGAGGTAAAATTTGTAATTTGTAAGTTTGCATGTATGTATGAGGTGATCCGACAGAGAACTAAAGTTATCGACATAGCCCAAAGGATTAGCAAACTGAAAGTCACATCTGTCGAAGAACTGATGACCGCTAGGGTAAACGTGTTCTAGAGTGGAGACCACGTCTAGGCAAACGTAGTGTAGGGCGCCTTCCAGCTAGGTGGACTGACGACATCCGCAGGGTGGCTGGCAGTGGTTGGATGAGAAGAGCTGAACATCGAGCTTAGTGGCATGTAATTGAGGAGGCCTACGTCTAGCAGTGGACGGCAACAGGCTGATGACGATGATGATGAAGTTTGTATGTAGGGGGTAATCTTTTAACCGCTGGTCGGATTTCCAAAGTTCTTTCACTGATAGATAGTTACAATGTTCCTGAGTGCTATATATTATAAACTATAAAACATCACGCTACGATCAAATGGGGCTGAGCAGCGAGTGAAACCGCTAGAGAGTAGCTAGTGTACAATATTTTAAAAATGGTATTTTTGTATTTTGTATTCTTTCATCAGGTTATGACAGGAGAACTATAATTCAAAGCTTAAAAGACAATCCAATTTGTTGTGCCCTTGCTATGTCCTCGGTCTATTACGTTTGAATTGCATTGAAGATGTCAGGTTAACGAAATTTTGGCTCGTGCGATTTTACAAGATGCAACTGTTTTCTTGTCAGACTACGTATCGTACCTACATACTTAGATGCCATTTTTCCCACATATTTTTTTTTATTCCTTTTTTTACATATTAAGTGACACCTCGTAGCTTAGCCAAGCAATGAAAAATGAACGCTTAATGCTAAGAACTAAGGTAAATATTTTGGGAAACTAATAATCATATCAATTAATTTCAATGAAAAAACTTCTAACTATTTTATGAACTAATTTTGTGTGGAAACGTGTTCCATCCATGTTCGTTGGATCAGTGACGCAATCGCGATCCTAGACATCGTGACATCAGCTCAAACATTAGTGGTGACTTAAAACAAAGAAACTTTAGAATTTAAATAAATTCCAAAAGACTGAATGGTATGAATCCATCTGCAGGACCAGCCCATTCTATACAACAATACTTCAATCCCGTTACAGCCGCGTGAAATGATAAGTATTAGCTGCTATTCCTTCCAAGAGCCACTCGCCACGACGTAAACTACACTTGTTCAACAATTTATGCACAAAAGTAGCCTAGTACTGCGATGTTTACTGCCAGTGGCGCCCCACATACTAAAATACCCGCCAGAAAACCGACTGAAAAATGGCCTGCTGATATTCGGCATGCAAGCTGGCGGGCATTGACGGATGTTTGTATATGTATTAAAAGAAATATGTATCAGTACTCTCTCTCCAATATCGCCTATACGCCCTAGTTTTAATACTCTTTATAGCTTATTCAGCTCATACTAACAGTTTTAATACGCGTTGAAACGTGATTTCTATGTTTATTTAGTTTTTTCGCGTCTGGTCGGCTCTTGGTTTGCTTTCGTTGGTTTATGGGGCAGAGCAGATCCATTTTGTATGGTAGGTATGTGGGTAAAATAAATAATGGAAACGTTAGATTAATATAGCAACGAAAAATGTTAGCCATGTGTGTCTTCGATACATATTGATTGGTTAATCGATGTGAAACTTCGTGTGGGAGATCGCTGACGTTGATTTAGATTTGTTGGTTTCGATAGGAAAAGTAGGAATTTTACAGAACCTTTTCTTTGGACTAGTGCCCTAGATAAGACGTGATGATGAAGGCTCAGAATATTAAATGGTACAAGTACCTACTCAATAAAAGTATTAAATATTCCTTAGTATCTAAATTTCTTTGGCGAATGGTGATTTGTGCTCTGATGTATCGGTTTTATAGGTAGCCTAGAGTTAAAAGTAAGTAGTTTAGATTCCGACGGAGGAGCATAATTTTCGCAGACAATATTTACTTACAAATAATCCTTAAAGTGGCCCATGTTTTAAATTTGCTAATGACCGTAACAGGCAATACCGAAAAGCAAAAGCGTTAACTCAAGAACAAACTTCGTTATTTTTATCTAGTTTCGTGGAACTACTTATGTGTATTGTATACATATATCTTGTACCAGGTTCTACAATTTTACCTTTATGTTCTAAGAAACCGAGTGAGTCAATTGTTGCAAATGTCTTAATTTCGCGGCCCATTCGCTCGGCCTATATCTCTTTAACGATTTAACCGCAGAAGTTGTAGATAACCGAGCTAACTCCACCTAGCCTTTGATGTCCTGTTACACAAGTGGCCCTTCGTGGAATACAATCAGGTTTACTGTCGGATGTTAAAATGTAGTCTTACATTTGTAGGTGAGTTTATTTTCAGTTTAGATCGGATCGGATACATTTTTGAATACCAGGTTTACTTAATATTCATAAAGTATTGAGTCTTAAGTAGTAGGTGTGCTGTTTATTACTTCAGACTTCACCTACGGGCCATTTTGATTGTTTGATACCAGATTGTTTTAAAGGTAGGTAAGTGTGAACTGTACCAATATGTGCCTACCTAACCGTATTTATACGCATTTTATTAATTCACGGCTTTGACCTCATCTTTTTTTATTCCTGCTTGAAGCAAAAGGAACTCCGCCAAACAGAGGTATGACGAGCGCTAGCGGAAGGGAGAAATTTTTTAAACAATCAATACAATTTAGTTATTAAAGTTTAGAGTCAGAGGCTTACGTGCCTCCGCAAGGTATTGAACACGGTCCAAGATTTTCAATTTTTTTTTGTGTGATAGTTCGGCAAGCCCGTATACGGATAACCTGATGGGAAGCAATCAGCGCCGCCCATGGACACCCGCAACAACAGAGGAGTTACGGGTTTTTTTTTTGTGAGGGGAAAATCATCAAATGACTTCTCCCGCCCAGGGCCGGGCAGGAGGGAGTGTCAGACTCTTACTGACTAAAAACCCCCCTGTTCCTTCTCCTGCTCTATGCCGAGGTCGCGGTGCCTCATTGCGCTTACCCCGCAACCCCGGCTGAACATCAGCCCTTTAGGGCCCCGTCTGTGGTGGTCTAATGGCTCTTTGAGGCGCGCGCGGAACGCTACGCGCCGTACGCTCGGGTCTGGTTCTGGTCGGGCGGCGAGCTGCCCTTACTCGCCGATCGCAGGCCTGTGCTTACGGTGGCCGGAGATCGTCCCTTGATCCCCGACGCCCGTAGTGTCGCCAGTTGCGGCTGCTGGGGCGTGAGGAGGAGGATTGCTCCCTCACGCGGGCCGCCTCTCTCTTTGCGACCATGACTGCTTCACTATAGGAGGAGACGGCGTCCCAGTTCCTCTCACTCCGCACCATGGCCTCGACTAAGGCCGGGCGCGAGAGGTCGCCGCCGCCGATCACTTCCCTGAGGATACGGCGGTGCTCAGCCCAGGCAGGGCATACCGCTACCGTATGCTCCACCGTATCCTCTAGGTGGTCCTCACAATGACGACACTCGGGCGTTTCCTCCCGCTGGATCCGAAACAGGAACCTACCGAAGCTGCCATGCCCGGTAAGCACCTGCGTCAGACGGAAGGTGAGGACGCCGTGGCGTCTCTCAAGCCACTCCTCAAAGAGGGGTCTTACCGCTGCTATAGTAGCGTGCCCGGCCCTCGGTTGCGACAGTCGTTGTTTCCACTCTGCCATGAGATCTCGCCGGAGCTCATTCCGCCACGCACTAATTTGGCGCGGCAGAGGATCTTCGCCCCGGCGACGCGCGTCTGCGCGCAAACTGTAGACGCGCGCGACCGCCTTCGCTTCTAGATCCCACGGCGGTGATCCGGCAAGGAGGTTTGCCGCCTCCCCGGAGATCGTGCGATATCCGCGGATTATTCGGATAGCCATGACCCTCTGGGACCAGCGTACGAGCCGGCCGCCGCTTCAAGTCCGGCGCCCACAAGAGGAGTTACGGGTGCGTTGCCGATTAGGGATTTGGAGATTTAGGTTTTGGGGAGGGGGGAAGTATTGGGCCTCTGTTAACCTGACTCACACGGAGAAACACAAGGGTGTGGTTGTTTCACGCCAGTTTTCTGTGAGGCCGTGGCATCACTCCGGTCGAGCAGACCCATTCATGCCAACGCATTACTCTCTCACACTTAAGAAGAGCTTACCTAATTAATTTAGGTAGGTACATGACCTATGGATATTTCCGGGATGGACACATCAGCAACAAAATGCTAATAAATAAGTATAATTACTAACCACATATGAATTGATAAAGGTGTAATATAGGATATTCCAATTATGATTTTGAGGCAGGGACCTATAACCAGATATAAATAACTGAACAGCTAATTTAACCACTGTTATTAATATAGTTAAAAAAAGTTAAGTAGGTATTTGTATATTGTATAAGTATCTTCTCAATACCCAATCACGGTCTTTTCATTTTCCTTATTGTCGCGGGTTACATAAGTTAGCTAAGCTCCTACATTCAGGTACAAATCATCGCGGACGATGTTCATTTGTTATTTTTTTTTTTGAAGCAGAAATGTTTTTTTGTTATCAAATCCATTGATAAAAAATTCATGGTTCTTATGTAGTAAGTCTGTTCTGAACTTTTTTAAGGATTCTATTTTACTTAGGGAGTAACACGTGGACGACGAGGAATGTAGGATAACGCGACAGAATGTATTTCTATGACACCTATTTCACAAAGCGGCTGAGAGTTTTGACAATTTCTAGATTCTAGACTATAACAGACGTCAGGGTACACGCGCAACACCGTAAGATTAATACGTGACGTTGAAAGTTAAGGATTTGAAGATTACATGATGGTAAGTAACCAACGCCGCCCATGTTTGCACCATCTATGCAATACCGGAGAAATTACGAGAGCATTGCAGGCCTTTTGGGGATCGGGTAGTCTGTTATAGCAGCGGTAAGACCCCTCTTTGAGGAGTGGCTTGAGAGACGCCATGGTGTCCTCACCTTCCGCCTGACGCAGGTGCTTACCAGAGGATAGGGTGGCGGTGTGCTCTGCTTGGGCTTGGCACCGGCGTGTCCTCAGATCGGCGACCTCTCGCGTCCGGCCTTAGTCGAGGCCTTGGTGCGGAGCGAGAGGATCTGGGAAGCCGTCTTACTGCGAAGCAGTGATGCTCGCAAGAGATGCGCGTGAGCGAACTTTCCTCCTCAATCCCCAGCCGCCGCAGAAAGGCGTTCGGTAGTCGAGAGATGATCTCCGGCCACCACCATCAATTCAGGCGTGGGCCTGCGAACGAACCAAAACCAGACCTGAGCGTACCGGTACTGGTTTCCATTCATGCCGAGGCATGGCTCTCCCACACTTAGATAAAATTGAATTAGGAATTTGGATCCTACTTAATATTGGTAATTTTGGTTAGATATAAACTGTTGTAAGATATGATTTTTGGTTAAGTTATCGACCGTTGTAGTTAGTATTGATTATCAGAGTAATTTCAAGAAGGTATAAGGTAGGGGACCTACTCAACAGAAACGAGATACCTATGTGACTTGTGTGGGACCTGGCTTTGCAGAGAAAAAGTAGGTAATATAATTGTTTTCATGACAAACTATTCCGTGGGTAAGAACATAACTGAATTTGCACACACGTTTTAAGATTCAGGTAAAATTCAACTAATGATAGGTACCTAGTACCTAGGTAAGAATCTACATGGTAACAAGATGAAATTTGTTTTTTTTACTCATGTTAGAAGTATAAGAAGTACCTAGGTAGGTAGGTAATGCAAAAATGTTGAGAAAATATTAAGTTGGCAATACTGAATATTATACTTTGTCAAGTTTTTTTTAATATTTTTTATACACAGTTCGGAGTTCCTAAATATACATACAAATGTGTCCGGTCTATCCTAATTTCCATGAAAGGAACGACCTCAGCCATCTGTTCTAGTCAAATGACATAAAATGTACCTAATAGTAAAAGTTTATGAACGATAAAAAAACGCCATTTAGGCTGCACAATTTCTTTCCGCCGCATAAAAAAAAAGATGAAAGCAAAATTATCTGTGGCATCGTAATTAAAAACTATAATATGGGACAAGACGAACGCGGCAGGATATGAAAATAATCATAAATACTTATAAAAAATACAAGATACATTAGGTATTTAGTGATATCACATTGTAATAAAAGTTTACTGCCACGAATGCCTATTGAAAGTGCTGAAACGGACAAAAATAACCGTTCTAGAGGGTTTATTTCAGTTAAATTAATGCCGCTCGTATGATTTATACGATGTTTCAACCAAAATAAATGTTACGACAAAAAATGTAGGTGAGAGAGCAACTTTAGATTAATATTTTCTGAAATTATCTAACGAATGAATTAGGAGGGAATGGAGCTGCTAATGTTTTTAGGTTCCTACATAAATAGAAACGGAAATAATAATTTATATTATTTCCAGAAGGTAGGTAACATTGATAACAATTTTTCACTAGGTACTTAACATACATTTCATTTTCGTGCAATAATAAAATTGAAGACCTATCTATACCTAAACAGATTTAGGCATGCAACACAGAAAAACACAAGTTCAGGCGCGTTTTAAAATACAATGCTAGAAACTTTTTTACCTTCTCGACACTAGTTTTTCGATACCTAGATATTTCGATAATGCACAAATGTAATTAAAAACACAACATAAACTACTTACGGTCAATATCCGAACAAATCACAGTATCCTTTCCGCAGTATTGCGCTACCCCTGCGCAAACGCACGTCACAGCGGCGCCAAACTCTACCCCGTTATATTTTTAATATAAAATTCTCTAGTCGCGTATCGAATCATAAAAATATAAATATTTTAGGATCGACCGCGCGCGCAACACCAACCGCGTCCCGACTGCCCATTGACGCATTCGTTTCGAACTAATTTCGGTGCAACGACTATTCCGCGATTCTGTAAACACCGCAGCGGCGGTAAAACTTGGCTACGGAACGCTGGCCTCTCCACTACGTGGGGACCACTTCGCTTACATCTTGAATTTAAGGAAAAGAGGGAGACGCAAGAGCTCACTTTAGAGTGGGATCGCTGGAGTGTTGCTGATTTACAAAAGCAGTTGCCATCACCCTTATCAACCTCCAATAAGAACGAATTTCCTCCAGCTGAGAAGTATCGACAATTTTGTAAGTAATAAGTTCTGTTTTGGGCACATCGTGAGTCAGTCGGGATGAGGAAATGCGTGCAAGTTATAATTTCGGAGCGGCCGACATTGTTGAATGATTTTATAAATCATTGCGGGATATTCTACCATGAGAAAATATTTGTAGATATTAACATTTTTAATACACCTAGTGATAAAGCTATCTACGCAGTTAATTTTAAGCACCTACCTAGGTAGGATACATATACTTACTCATAGGGTAGGAGAGCCATGCTTCAGCACGAACGGAGCTGCTCGATCGGAGTGATACCACGTTCTGCTCTGTTTCACGCACGAAAACCGGCGTGAAACAGTTGCATTGTTTTTCACCATATGCGTGAGATTATCAGGACATCCGTCTGCGCTGCTGTCTGCTACATAAATGTACTTAAGGCTAAGTTAAGAGGTTAAACCTTAGACAAAATAAATAATATTCTAATCAACAATCTTTAGTAAGTACCTACCTACTTATTTTCTGTAATATTAAAGCTGAAGCATTTGTTTCTTTGTTTATTTGCTTTAACGCGTTAATCTCCGGAACGGCTGGTTCGAATTAAACCATTCTTTTTGTGTCTAATACTTACCTAATCCATTTGTTGACGACGGCTATAGACAAAAAACATTACGCTACGATGCGTGGTGGTAGCTAGTTATAATAGATATAGGTAATCTTGATGCCTACTTTTATTTAAATAATTACTTAATTAACATTCTCAATGGCCTAAAGCCGATTGATTTTTATCCCCACTTATATAAGTCCCTTAAATCATTTACTTTACGTAGGTAAATTAAAACGATGGACCAAAAACCAAATCCATTTATACAAAGAAATTAGCTAAGATTACCATAACACGTCATATGATCGTTCCACTTTTGATACAGGCCAGTTTATCAAAGAATCACCAATTTTAATAGGTAGGTACATAAATTATATTTGTATTTGGCATGAACTTCCTCTCCTAGGTCAGGTCAGCATACTATTATGAACATGGTAGGTACCTACGGCAGGTTTTTACTATCTATATACTTACTTAATATCGACTGCACGGTTGGCGCGGTGGCTGGGCAACTGGCTGCCGTGCAACGTGTCGCTGGTTCGATTCCCGCACGGAACAACTCTTTGTGTGATTCACAAATTGTTGTTCCGGGTCTGGGTGTGATGTGTATGTGAATTTGTATGTTTGTAAACGCACCCACGACACTGAAGAAAATCCTACTGTGGGGGTATTTAAAGAAATAAAAATATTATGAAGCTGAAGAGTTTGTTTGAACGCGCTAATCTCCGGAACTACTTATTGGTTCGAATTGAACAATTCTTTTTATCGAGGAAGACTATAGGCTATAAAACATCACGGTACGATCTGTAGGAGCCGAGCAGCGGGTGAAACCGAGATTAGCTAGTATATTATAAATAGCGAGCTTTTTTTATGGAGTAGTAGGCAAACAAGCTTGCGTAGGTATCACCTGATGGTAAGTGATCGGCGCCGCCTATGGACACCTGCGGCGTGAGAGGAGTCACAGGCGTGCTGCCAGCCTTTTAAGGAGCACGTTTCTTGAAGGTTTGAAGGTCTTATCGGTTTGGAAATACCACCGCCAAAAGATCATTCCAAAGTTTTGCTGTAGGGGGCAGTTTAGTCAGTAATAGTCTGATACTCGCTCCCGCCTCAACCAGGGCCATACAAGTAATTTGATGATTTTGACCTCTCGAAATAAGGGGCACATAGTTCAGTTTAGTGGAGTCCAAGAACAGCTATAGATGGAACTCGTGTCGTTGGGGACAGAAATGGACTGGATTTTTTAATGAAATAAGAGTACTTAATTGACTTACGTCACGACGTAATTTAACTGTCTTTTTATTGTAGCATCTTTCTAAATTACGTTATTTGGATGGCAAACTGCTTGTTACTTTATCATCATATTAATTTAAATTTTCTCAAATTCTTAAATGATAGTTAACGTAAGTATTTTGGACGAGTACATCCACCAACCAGTTCTCTTGGAGAAGTATCTCAGCTCAAAGAAGAAAGATAATACCTACTTAAAATCTTGCTTTTGAAGTGAAGAAAATATGAGGATATTTGGTTTCAAGCTAATTATAACACTACAGACCAAATAAAAAACAAAAATACAAGAAATACTTTAATATCTTCGACTTATAACTAGATTTCAACGGATGTCATTTAACATTTTTCAGTGCTTCGCAGGCATCTGTCATCTTCAATCCTTCCATAATGTAAAGGAGGTTCTCCACGGACGCATCCTCATCATCATCAAACCATAACTGAAGCATGTTCTTAGCTCTAGCAGAATCCGTTGCGTTTTCTGTTTCAAAGAACTGTATTTCATCAGCTTTATATCCCAGTTTGGCGGCTAACTTCTTCCAGTCTGTGAGTTTTGAGGACAGGGCTTCGAGTTGCGCGGGAGATATCATCGTGACTCTTGAGCGGGAGGTCTTATCGTAGTCCTCTTCGCCAGCGTGAGTAGAGTCTGGTACCTTTGTGGAATAATAATAATAATTAATTGACATTAACTTGGTTTTAAACGTGGCTCCACATTCGTTTTTTTTCGGAGTTGAGGAGGCATTAAAGGGTGTGTGTGGGCGACAAAGTTTTTATTTTTTATGTCTAAGGCAAGGCAATTGAAACAGCACTTGATGATAAATGGTCAGCGCCGCCCATGGATAACTATAATCCCAGAGAAGTTTTTGTGAGGCTGCCGATTTTTGGGGGAGGTTGAGTTTATGATTAGCCAGTTTATTCTGGTCGTTTGTAAAGCTTCATCGATTTGTGTAGTATGTGGTCACAACGCAGTTTTTTATTCTCAGTTTAAACGTGTTACATATTTTACGGCGCGTAGCGTTCCGCGCGCGCCTCAAAGAGCCAATAGACCACCACAGACGTTCAGCCGGGCTATAGGGCTGATGTTCTGCCGGGGTTGCGGGGTAAGCGCAATGAGGCACCGCGACCTCGGCACAGAGCAGGAGAAGGAACAGGGGGGTTTTTAGGTCATTTGTTGATTTTCGCCTCACAAAAAAAACATGTTACGTATTTATTGTTATCGCGATCGTGAAGGTGCCTACATCGTTTTATTATTTTTTGGAGGAATGACAAAAGAAATCTGCTAACTAGACAAAGAACGGACTGACCAACTGACTTCATTTTAAATACATAATACAACGATTACTATTTAGGGAACTATCATACAAGCGGATTGCTGGACAACATATTTGGCTATATGTTTGTTAGTGTAATGTGGACCTTGTGTCATAAGTTCTTATTTGTGTTACCTGTTCAATATCGTTGGCGTCTCCTTCCTTTATGAGATCTGCTTCCATTTGTTCTTCAGTTATCTCCTCTTCGTTGTTTTCCTGTAAGTAACACAAGTAGAATTATAATTCTAATATAAAACTGGATGTATTTTACACATTTTCAGCATTACCATTTCAATATGAATTTAAATTGTTTTGAAGATATGAACTAAAAACTGATTTAGTAAGGGCTGATTTTTCCCTTACTAGGGCTGATTTTTCAATGGTTGTATAAAAGTTATCGGGGGAATAATGATGCTGTCGCGTCACAATGTTTGTATGAGAAAGTGACAGCAACAGTTTTATTCCTAAGATAACATTTATCTGACTATTGAAAAATCTGCTCTAAATTAAAGTAATAAGTAAATAAATAAAGTGTTAGGTTAACCAGGGACTAATTCAATGACCTCACGATTTCGAGATTTGGATATTAGTCCCATGGAAAAAGTTGATGTTAGACGGTAGTTTCCAACTAGTCAAATTCAATACATTTATCCAAACGTCAAAAACGATACTTTTCTATGAAATTTGTATGAAAAACTGAGTTATGACGTCATAACATTTTTGCGTCAAATAGCTTACGTATTTAAAAATCTAAAACTTAGTGTATCGATCGATTGAAGTATAGTTATTTTTCAATATTTTATTGTATTGAAACGTCGAATTAATTTATTTTGGACCTAGGAAACTACACAATTGAGCATTAAAATCGGCTCCTTCAATATCTCCCTCGTTTAACCTAATACACTGTATAACAATCATACCGGTTTGTTAGGTTTATCATTGTGGTTCTTAGAAGACTCTCCGTTCGCATTAGCTGCTGCATTGGCTGCAAGCGCAACGTCCCGTGTAACGCGCTCAACCTGAAACAAATTGTCAATATGAAAAACTGAAGAAATTTATAAAAATTATCACTTTGAAATAAAAACCGGCGTGGAACAGCGGCGTGCGAAGTTATCGACGGGACAATCCTTTCTACTATTCCATTTTCCATTCAAAAATAACAACCCCCAAAAGGGCACCAACGCCCTCATAAGGCCATACGTGCGCTCGCTTGGCGCACTGTCATTTAAAAAAAAATGATCCACAAGAACCTAATACATATTTATAACTTCGTACAACTAAGCATTCTGAATGAAGAAAAATTTTGTTTTTCTAATTTTGCTCCAATGAGATGACAAAAGATAGTTAGTAAAATTAAATAACCAATTGAAATGTATTGGTTCATTTTTGATGGGGAGAGTGGGCAATCTTCGAATGCCTCTTCCCGACCTGCTGGGTGAGATGAGAGTGTCAAACTATACCAGTCACAGTAAGACACTCTCTTTGTTAACTAATTATAGAACCAAATGACCGCATCGCTCAGGGTGTCTGGATCCTGTAGGATATGAACTCCACAACAACTTCAACCTCGGCTCATGGTCGCAGGCTGACTCGTTTTGCAACGGTCGGGTTGGATCGTCATTGGATCAATATGATCTAAAACTCCTCGAACCGAGAAAAACCCGTATTTTGTTTTGCGAAATAAGTGATTGTAAGATTACACAAAATTTTCTCCTTCCAATATTCTTATCAAAAGTTGATGTGCAACATTTATCACCGCCTACTAATCTTGTCTGTTAAAGAAAGTGAGTGTGTTAAAATTATGCTTAAGTACAAAAGAGCCAGCTCTATCGGCCTTACAGAAAATTGGCGTGAAACGTCACTTGCATTGCGAGTCGTTGTGGGTCGCAGGTTCTCTGAGGCCAATCATTTTTCCTATCATTCCAAATCCCCAATTCCCTTAATAGCAGAGAGGCCGGCCACGTATTCGTAACTCCAAAACAGGTGTCCATGAGCGACGTCGATAACTAACCATTAGATGATCCGCTAACTTGTAGAATACAGCAAAAAATAGATAGGATTGTTGCCGGCGCGAAATGAGACTTGCGTTGTGTGAGTAGGGCCAATACATTTTCCTATCATCCACAATCTTAAATTTTATTAATTGCAGAACGACTGGCAACCAACGTGCTAGTCACTCCTAAACAGGTGTCCATAGACGATGCGGATTGCTCACCATCACATGATCCGCTAACTCGTAGAATATAGTAAAATTAAATGGTGGAATGGAATGGGCTTACCATGGCAGTCAAGTAGTCAGGCAGTCGTCCGATGGGGTTGTTGGTGTGCACGAAGAAGTGCGGCGACCGACGCGCCAGCAGGCGCAGCGCGCGCCACCCCCACCCCGCGCACGAACGCGCCAAGCGGGCCGACCCCGCGCATACCATGTACGACTCTACACACAGATAACAACTATTACACACATTTTCATTGCCTTTTTGTTTCTAAGGGGAAAAATGACATTCCATCGAAGACTTCTCCGGTAGAGGGGGTGCCAAACTCTTTACTTTATTAACATGTTGGGTGTCACCAGTGACCTCCGTTAGAGGAGGATTTGCCTTCAACAGTTTAATGTCGGCAGTCAAAGGCTTAATTTATGTAAAGCATAGAGAAAAGAGATACTTACATAAAAAAAGACTAAATAATTATCAAATAAAAACATAAACACAAAAACAAATAGGAACTAATCATTGTTACTGACTAAACCCCCTACCGCCGTTCCACTTAATTTGTTATTACTTAATTTGTTGGTACTTTGTATGTCAGGGGTTCGATTCCAATATCAGAAAAAATAAAAAAAGTATGAGTTGTGTAGCTCAAATATATCATTCATAGATCGAAATGAGACTTATACAACACAATAAGCCCTGGCTCCTAGCTATCATACAAACATCCCTGACAGTCAATTTAGTCACAATTAGTAAATATCTACTGCCAACAGCTTTGCTTTTGTTACCAAAATAAAAGTAGTAATCTACAAAATAAATGTAAGTACAACCTCTTTTAAAATATCTTAAGTACCTACCTTCTTGCTTGAGTTTAACGCCATCTATGAGTTTCCTCATTTACTAAGCTGAACTTCAGTTGTCTACTTCAATTTACATGTCTTGTCTTATGATTAGGATATTGAAAAAATTACAGATAATGTGTCTTTCTGTTATTGCATTGCATTGTAGCTTCAAAATGCAGCATTTGACAGACTGACTCGTTGTAAAAATATTGTATTCAGTATAAAAAAAATGTTATTCCCCATACCTAATGACGGCATGAAGTCTCTCTCTTTGGTGCGGCAGGCGGCAAGATTATCAGGACACAAGTTCCACAACTTAGTCAGCTCATTACTGGAAAATACAATATACAACTAAGTTTGTGTTATTGTGTAAGCTTCAAAGATCAAAATAACTTGAACTTAATACTAAATTCACATTGTAAGATGACGAAAAAAATATTAATATAAAGAAAGGACCCATAGGTAATTGTTTGAATCTCAAGTCATATGTTCATCTTTGTCACACTTCTCTGAATATGTATGAGATGATGATGATGAGATTACACATAAATAAAAAAAATTAATGCTTTTATGCTAACCAGATGGCGCTTATATAAAATAAACCTTACCTAACGAGTTTAGGTTTAGGCTATTTGTCTTAAAGCTGCACTGTATTTTTGTACTTACTTCCCCATATAAGATTTATTCTGAGCTTCATACTCCTTAATGATGTCACCGACGGGACGGCGACGCTTTCTCGACTTCTTCACTTCATCCGTCGACTCCACTGACACAGGGGGCTTTGGTTTCTGAAATTCTATAAAAAAAGATTCTTTTTATAATGCTGTTGTGTACGTCTTAAGTAAATGAGTGAGATAGATTGATGAAGTGAACTTGCATTGCATATAAATCAACTAACAAGTTTTTTCGTTAATCATTGTACATTTAATTACAGAAACGACTGTGGAACAAACTGTTACAGACACTATTTTTTAAATTGAAGCCACCATCAAGCGTGATTGATATCCAAACATCGTAACTTTCTCATTTATAATATTAGTAAGAAGTAAGACAAGGTAAAACACTATTCCATAAAAACACTTACCAGGACACCCATCATTTTTCCAGCTGTTCCAATGCTCCTCCCTCTTTAGTATATGCTTGACACACTCGGCAAACTGCTTCCCATTAGGTGGAGTCTCGCCAAGTAACTTGTAAACAAGTGCTGTAGTCTCTTTCACCCAGTCTACTTGATCAGACTTCAATTCTTGGACTTCCCTGTATAAAAGAAGTGATTTTGAAAAACTCAAGACTTGTTACAATACAGGACAGAGTATCCACAGACGTTCTCTAAGCCTATTATTCCTTCCTGTTGTCATATGTCACTTTTTATTTCATCATGACCTATCTATACTACTGATAGCAGAGAGCAGATTTATATATTATGTAGATAGTGTGACACAATGTATATATTTTTTATTGTATCTCTTATAAGTGCAAACAAAGTTGTTTATTCTGCCGTAATTTAGTAATAACTAGTATTTTAATAAGTATTAGATACTATACTTCAGAATACCTAAGACTTTTATGTCTTGTTTTAATACTTGATTGTTATAAATTATCATATTATACCGAAAGGGCAATGAAAACATTATAATACAAATTTTACAAGTTGTTTGTATGAGAGAAGTACAACAATTTAAGGGGTTTTTGCTATACTTTGCACTAAAGAAGGAACATTATAACTACTTAGAACTTTACTATATGAGACATAAGTTCCTGTCATAAGCTGTTTGACCAGTATTTCTACAACAGTTACAACTTAGACAATAAACTAGACAAGGCAATAAAATAATAAAAAATATACATACATCTTAAACTTCACAGTAGAAGTGAGATACTGGAACAGAATTAGGAACTGAACGAGGACACATCTTCGGAAGTTAGAATCCGACAGCTGCAACTCCAAAAGCTTCTGATTGGTCAGAAACTTGGCAAAGTAATGAGGTTCATTGGTTTCTGAGTCCTTCATCTCGGCATCTGTAGCCACAGTCTTTACTGGCTTCAGCAAATTCAGTTTTGATTTCTGTAGCTCTACAGTTTCTAGCTTATATGAGGAGAAGGCTGAGAGCACACTGCCCGAGTGCTGAAATAGATGTAATATGAAATTAATGTTTAACCATGAAAGATTTAGGGATCAAATTTCAATAGCTTGCTAATCATAACTACTGGAACTGCAAAACATCATTACTTATATGTGGTGTGCAAAGTCAGCCCTTCAACAGCATACAGCAATGGAGCAGTAAGTCCAGGTGTCAATTTCCAAGACGACCAATGAATGCTTTTTGCCACCTAGTGTCCAGGATCATGATTTAAAAAGTAATTGATATTCTATTAGGTACTTCTATCTTCTTACTATCTTAGTTGACTATTGCACTTCATTTCCAACTATTCCAAGTATGGTTGAGATCTTTAAATGCCCGTCTTTTCTTGCAATCACAATTGATTAATGTATAGGAGGAGCAAAGAGGAGTTGCTATTAGTGGATCTCACTCCTTTCATATTACTTACTTACTTAACTCTTCACTAGCCCAGGCCGGTGAAGTGTAACTATGTAATAAATTCACGTTTAACAGCATGAACTTGTACATTAAAAATAAAACCTATAATAATTGAATACTCACAGCAACAAATGTCTTCCACTGCAACTTATTATAACAGTTATTTGGGTTCCTAAAGAAATCTTGCAAACTCCAAAATCTACAGTACAAGTTATAATCTATGTTTATTTTATTCTTTTCATTATTGTCAACCACCATTTCTTCATCTAAGGAATCCTTCAATGTACTTGAACTGTCTCCACCGAATTCTGTTACGTTCTCCAGATTAAACTCAGAGACTATGTTCAACCCAGATCTTTCGGAAAATGGAAAGAATTTAGCAAGAAACAATAGGATCCGACCACAGAATACTGTGTTCTGGGACCTTGATAGTCTTCTGAGCAGATCATTACACATCCTTAGTAAGTTATTCTTACAAGCTACGAAAAATAATTCTTCTTTCCATATGCTTACTCCGTTTTCAACGTAGGAGAACAGTTTTTCGCATTTATTCAATGTAAGTGCGTCGAAAATGTCTCCAAGGAGTACAACCGGCATAGTAGGAGTTACCATCTGTCTCCTACATGACTCTATGCAGAAAGAAACGAAATTTTCAAGCGTATCTGGCTCCTCAATCAGCAGTTCCAAGAGTTTATCTCTGAACGCGTGATCCATCGCCGCTTTCCTGTCGGTCTCATTTGTATTTTTGGTAAATGAATCCAGTAAATCGATGTTGTTTGTTGTGAAGGCTTT
This sequence comes from Spodoptera exigua, assembly GCA_902829305.4. NCBI lineage: Eukaryota > Metazoa > Arthropoda > Insecta > Lepidoptera > Noctuidae > Spodoptera > Spodoptera exigua. The sequence goes on along the minus strand of LR824619.2, from coordinate 11,115,078 downwards.
GGACAGCACATCCTGTAATAATTATAATGCTTTTGTTAGCCAATAACAAATACTTCTCGTTAACGTAAGAGGTTATAAGTGTACCTTGTATTTATTTCGTAGTTCGTCAAATCCTAACTTATCACTCATCCTGGCTCGATATTTTTTCTGTTATGTTTAATTACTATAGAATATATAAGTCATTTAGGTGATAAATTCATATATTTTAAAAGTAAATAAATTTTCTCCGTTCGGTAAACCAAGTAAACGATCGCTAGTGATGTACCGCCTTGTACACTGATACAGTCTTGGCTATAACTCTACTACTGGAACAATCTAGTAGTCGATTTTATGGATGAGTTTTTGATTAATTCTAAGTCGTTGAATCTTATTGATATTACTTGATATTTTGAGTTTACAGTTGTGCTTGTGATTGAAAATTACAAAAAATGTGTAGTCTAAGAAAACAACATTTCAATATGTACGATGTATGTATATGTAAAATTATTATGTATGAAGAACGCACAGACGTGTCAATACGTCTTAGGAAGCATACTATTGTTCCTATACCTAACTTCTTTCTTTGTTTTTAAATAAATACATATATTATTTTACTAAATAACGTTTTTAGTATTATTATAACGTCTTATTTCTAAAACTATGCACTAAATAAAAGAAAAGCGTTTCTTTTAATATTAAATAAAAATTTTATTATTGTAAAATAAGAACGTTATTACGTATATACGTATTGTAAAATAAGAACGTTATGTAAAATAAGAACAGAAAGAAAATAATTTCTCTTAAGAATATAATTATGTTTCAAAAAGTATCGGTACATAGAATCGATACGATAGTATGTTACATCTCGTGTCTATATTTTTTTCCCGCCGTATTGGATGTAACGATTATCGACACCGTAGCATTTCCCTCTCATTGGTTAAAATTTGGCGATTTTAACCAATAGCCAATCGCAGATCGAGTTCAATGTACGGAACTGCAGCTGATACCTATTATTTTTGACAGATGTGTGTCGTCGTGTTGTGTGGCGTCCTGTCTATTTATCTTTAGAATTTTATTATTATTTACAGATTTTTTACTCGATCCTTTGTTTAGAAATGTGTTAAAGTGTAAGATTAGATTAGTTTAGTGTACTTAGGAATTATTTTTAGGATAATCTCAAAGGAAAAGGGAGGATTGTTTGGAAACATGGACCGCAATAATATGAGGTAAGAAAGAATTTGCTTTCGCTTGCAATCGTGCTTACTTTCACGTTTAACTAGTGTTTAGAATGGCTTATTGAAATAGTATGATATGTTTTAGACAACGTCATTACGTTGGAGCATATTTTTAGCAATATTTTGCTAAGATTTGAATGTAACCCAAAAGTAATTACTTAGTTTCGCTTTGTTTGTAGAAAGATTATGATAGCGTGCAAAATTGTAGTATTTAGGTGTAATCGTGAGTGTTACTCGTGATAGTAATAAATATATCACATATTGTCGTTAGAAAAAGTGGCATGTTTACATGTTGCGGGCGTGTGGGTGTTATTTATATTATTATCATGCCACGCGCATTCCTTATCGCATCGCTTGTGAACAGTTATGCACGTACGGAATCAGCTACGCATGGAGTGTAAACTGTTATTTTTTCATACTTGATGTTTACTGCGTAAATCGTCAACCTCGATTCTTCCTATATTATTGAAATAATTTGATATTATTAAACATTATTCTAAATTTATAGTTATATCTTAGATGGATAATTTTGTAATCTTTTTAAGTATTCAAATATTGAGCATTGGTTTGGATTTATCAGAATATACAATTAACTATATTGCAAGTCTATGTTTAACTGTGAACTTTTGAACTAAAAATAATGTTTGTAAACAGAGTGTGTGATAACATGTTATTTTTGTAACATAACAATGTTAATGACACTGAACTCCTGCCACAGCATCAATTTTAAATTTCGTCTGATATAAATAAGGTTTTACAAAAACTTTATTTTCTTATGTTTTACTTTAATACAAATCATTAATATTCTAACTAAGTATATTTAGCAGCTATAAATATTTCATACAAGTTTCTTATATCAAAAATATATGCTTAAAATAAATGGAAGAAAACCTGACTGCCCATATTTTTTTATGAATTAATTGTTTTACATTGAAACTGATTGTATTTCACATCACACATACAACTTATTAAATTAAAATATTTGCTGTTAGTATTTATGTCGATATTACTTATAATAATATAGTATTAAGTATTATATAGTTTGTAAGTAAAAGTACTGCATGGATTTTGATGAAATTGCCACAAAGATAAAACATAGTCTGGAATCGGTTACTTTTAATCTAGGTAAAGCAGGCAAATTCACTGGCAGATAAAATAAACCTAACATAATTCATATTCATCTTTATTTCTAAATCTGTGGTAATATTCCACAGCCACATAACAAAGCTTGAGGGTGATAAATGCAAATACCTGTAACCTAAAACATCACAATGTGATTCAACCACAATGAATATCAATTGATATGTGCGGTGGCGATTGATTCAACCACAAGATGTGCGCATATTATATTCTTTAGTTATCATATGATTATAATTTTACACAATGTACTTACTAATAAAATAATACTCTTTTACTATAGTTAGTTGCGGTTTCTGGAACAATAATATTGACATTTAAAAAAGAAAATTTACTTAAATACTGATTTTTTTTCACAATAATAATGTATGTATGATTTGAACAAAATCGATTAAATAAATGAAGCATGTGCAAAACATACAAACTTATTCTAGAATAGTGTCTTTTTATAAATTTTTTTTTCGTTACTATTTCAATGAACCTTGCTTTATTATGACGTGTATGGGTGATGGCAATTACTAGTCAATCTAGTCATATATCGTCATTATTGCTAATAGCTAGCTTTATGCCTCACATCACGTGCAAAATAATATGCGCATCGAGTTCTAACAATAAATTAATTTATTAGCTTTTAGATAAATCAGGCAGTTGATGAACTATTTGACAACACATTTAATTTAATTTTAAAAAGTTGATTCTTAATTCGCCTGATCATATACAAGACTATCAATAGTTCACCAGCTTGTAGAACATTATTTATAGTTTACTAACAAAATTAATTTTAAATTCAACTCTTAAAACCCATCATAGGACTTCTAATTACAGATATGTGAGCAGCGGCACGCGTTCGTTGCCGCATATGGGGGGAAGTAAGCGACACAATGGGAATGGTCATGCAGCAAGACTTAGCCCACCGGCACAGGCGCCGCCTCCACATGTAAACCACCACCATCACCACAACAACAACAACAACAATAACAACAATAATAATAACAACAACAACATAAACAACCAGAACGATGATCTTATCAACTATATCTACGATTCTTGGAATAAGGTTAGTTGACTTTTATTTTTTACTAACTTTTGTCCGCGACTCCGTTCTCGTGCAATAGTGACTTCCTGCAGATTTTTCGTATAAAAACTATCCTATGTCCTTTCTCGAGTTCCGAAATATGTCTGTACCAAATTTTACAGAAATCGGTTCAGTAGTTTAGGCGTAAAGAAAAGACAGATAGACAGAGATACTTTCGCATTTATAACATTGGTTTGGATTTTGCCGTTCTGTGTATAATGGGGATAAGGGCCTCTTAATAGACCAGGTTCGGAATCCCCACTGTGCAACATCTGTTATGGCATGTTCCTAGATGTCTTAATATATCTTTTAGTTGATAGTGTGATATTGGTTTTATCATGCATGGAAAGACTCTCAAATTGAAGTGTAATTATACTATTTCTCACATAGACATTAATTGCAATACCCATTTGTAACCCATAGAGTATAGTTTACTGGTAGCAAAAAAAAAATTGAATCTATGAATTACAAATTTGATCAAAATTAGTTCCAATATGGAGGTTTATATGTAGTTTCAAATTAATTGCATTTCCACTTCTTTAACAATGTTTATATTATTTCAATATCCATTAAACTTTAAGAATTAAATGCCTGCATGTAGAAACTAAAAACATGTATCCAGTCAATAGGTATGATTGACAATGAGATGGTCCAACTTTCAAGTGGATCTGTTCATTGGTTTCTTCTAGTAGGTACTTGGCAGCATTCAATCGAGTGAGACGTCGTCATGGCTAATGATTTCCAATTAAAACTGTTGTGAATCTATCATGCTTGATCTATTAGCAAAAAATATTCCTATGGTCACAGTATTTGATTCTGGATGATGTTACAATCATCGGAGACATGGGCGTTCATGGCGAACTGGATTCCATTTATAGTGAAATATTGAAACGCAAAGTGAAGCTTTAAATTCAATTATATGCTTAAACTCAGTTTTATTCAACTTAATCACGATTACTTTTCTTGGTGAAAAATGTCCTAAGTAGAATTTGTTGCCATTTTGGGAAAATCATCAAATGACTTCTCCCGCCCAAGGTGAGGGCGAGAGGAAGTGATCTCTTACTGACTAACCCCCCCCCCCCCCCCGTTCCTTCTCCTGCTCTAGGCTGAGGCTGCAGTGCCTCATTGCGCTTACACAAAGGGCTAGAGCAGTCATTCCTGATACTCCCTCCCCTCTCCAAGAAAAGCCCATCATGTTTAGGCTAGTAGGCACTAGCCAGCAGTGTAACCACTGCACTCATGTTTCTGGGGTCTTGCAAAATTATTACTCTTCCCACGTTTGTTGAAAGATAGACTAGACTGCACCGCTCTTTGCAAATCGGACCTAATGATCTGAGTAAAGAATATATGAGTGTGTTTTGAGTTTGGAAAAATATCAAATGCTTTTTTGTTTCTCCCGCCTTGGGTGTGGTCCTCTTACTGACTAAAAACCATTCATAACTAATGCATAAAATCGATTGTAAGCCTGCCTACTGCCGCTCTCCGCACTGGCTCCGCCATCCCATTTACATAGTTTCGCGACGTCAATTTACGAGTACGTGACAAAATTGTGAATTATCTAGGTCGTTGCAGTGTAGCCTTCGTTAGTAATTGGCTTATTGATATCTTACGTTAGGTGTACTGAGTACGCTTTATCGAATTATTTTACTTAGGAATTTCCGCTTCACGGTTGTGGTAATCGATTTGTACCTATGTCCCAAGTGATGAGTACTACAGTACTAGCCTGCTGATTAATTTTTATTCGCTTATTTAATCATTTTGTTATTTTTTTCGCCATTCGTTTTTATGTCGAGGGGGTGGGATATAATGTATTATTAAAAAAAAATACTGTGATAATAAGTTTCAGAAATTCAACATGACGGCATAAAACCATTTATGGCGGCAGTGTTTCTCTAATTAATAATGTCGTGAAAAGCATTTTCAAATATGGTGACTGATTACAAAATAACTTGTCTTTAAAGGAGACTCCATTTCAACGCAAATCTATATATGTAGACTTCCCTTGGGTGCACATTTTCTTTCTTTCTAAATGTGGATTTATTATGCAACTCTTTTAATAGGTCGTTCTGCCTATGTTTTGTTCAAAACGAATAATGGATAAAATATATAATCCTGATTCGTTTACATTTCCACGCATTTCCTCATTTATTTATCGAACTCTGAAATGGTTCTTTATTTTCTCTCGATTCTAGCCGTTTGTCTTACATAAAATGGCAATAAGGATTGTATCATGGCTCTAACACTCCCATATAAGCTAGCATCTTGTCATTTCAAACCTAATATGTTATTTATCGCGCTACGTGACTATTACACAGCTAAAATCCGCGACTTTACTTGTAAAATGGTTCTTTTATTAACATTATTTTATATAAAACTTTACATTATGTGCAAAATTATGTAGTGTTTTGTTTTTAATATTGTTCTTTTATATTCTTTGCTGTTTATATGTAACTTTGTACGATAATTTACATGGATGATGCTGTTTTATATTCAACGTATGCAAGATTATTAATCGACAGAACGCTTTAATAATATGTATATTAAATATTTGTTAACTAACTTGATCTTCGTATGTAAGAGAGCAGTGCTTCGAAACGAATGGGCCGGCTCGACCGGAGCGATATCACGGGAACCTACGCATGTGTTAAGCTTTGTCGCATCACAATCCCTATATCTCCCAATTCCTAATTTGGCCGACGACATTGCACTTGCATGTCTTGTCTACACTTTAGAGAGAGCAAATACTTTCACTAGAAACAAACCGACAGACTGACACACAAAGTTGAACTTATTTTTTGACCTTCAAAATTGTCTATAAGTAGAGGTCTATTTAAAATAAATTATTTGACTTCGACTTTAGTGTTGTGCCCATGGTTTGCGCTGATTGATTACATTCGAGTGATGCTACAGCTTGTTTGCCGCCCAATACTAAACTTTTCAAATTTCGAACTATCTGCTGAAATTACTACGGATAAAATTACATAAAAACTTATATGTCTGGAAGCTATCATTGTTTATTTTACTGTCTAGTATGTATTAAAGCAATGTCCTTTTGCCTGATAAGGCATATCTTTTTGTTCCTACAATATGTTACCTACTTTGCATGATTTTGAAGTGATTTATAAAGATAAGATAACCTTAATAGCTACCCTTCATTACATCTATATACCACGTGCCTAATTCTTCATAACTACTCAGTTATAAAAACTACGAAGTATAAAACGAAGTCGCTTTCTCTGTCCGTATAAGTATCGCTATGTATGCTTAAATCTCTAAAACTGCACAACGGGATTTGATACGGTTCTTAAAAGATGGAGTGATGGAAAAGCATGAAAAATTATATGTATCCATCCATTAAATAGTGGATAAATTTAATAGCAGTAATGCCCTTGCAAAGCCGGGGCTGGTCGCTAGTTATAAATATAACCAAAATTATGAAATGCATGATGTTTTATCTTTGGAAGTAATAGTCGATTGTGTAATACTTAATTTAATTGTGAAATAGGTGTGCAATAGTATGTACAGTGATATTTTAAAATTTATAATGTACCCCTAAAAATACCTAATTTGAAGAAGATCAATTTTTGAACGATTTTCAACTTTTGTTCGAAAGCCTATTTGAGAAATGTAACAAATTAGAGTAGGTTGATCTGCAATTTCACTACAGCCAAGAGCCCCATCCATGATCACAATAAACATACTAATGGACTTTTTCCAACTGTTTACAGGTGACACGTGAACTAGAACGCGGCAGTGACGACGCGAAGTATTATCAAGAAGTTTTGGCGCCCCGTCAGCTAGCCAACTTCAGACCGTTTGACCTCGACGAGTGGTGGGCCCGTCGCCTCGTACAGAGCATAAACCGCAACAAACACCGGTCTTAGTTCCCGAAATAATTTCGTCGGTGAACGACTTGACAACTGTGCCCATTGGAAGAAAAGCAATCTTTAATTTTAGCTTGGTATAATCTATACTCCCCTCCGCAGCCCACAAGATGGTGATTTATGGTACATCCAAGCTCCATCGTAACTCAGTCAGACATTTTACAAGACCGGATGGCACTTGCAAAGGTTTCAACACAGAGCATTTAATTTTTGCTTTTAATCATAATCTGTGCAATTGAAAATTAAGTTGTATTTATAAGGTGTGAATTGAATTTAGACAGTAATAATAATAATGTTTTTAAAATTTTAAGGTTTTAATGTATTAATTATATCCATTCTGTCTCAATACAAAATGTAATTCTGCGAAACTTTTCCGTATTAGGTAAACTATTATCGATTGTTTATGGTTGTTATGCATTGTCAATTAAAATGCAATAGTTAAGACAAAAATATACAGTGGGTGTAGTAACGAGTCTTTCATAAACAAAGTCTGTAGTGTCTCATTGTACAGTCTTGAAATACTCGTTCACAGAGTTTACAAGTATTTTACAAACAGTTTTTAATCTAAATACTACCAGTAACCTTAGATTGTATAGACTGGAGACGACATTATCTGTACCTAGATTTTACCTGTCAGATTTCCCGCCAATTTTAATGTCAAAATGACCTGAGGTTATTTCATAACAAACACTACTGGCAGGATTGTTTTGTGACTGGTTAGTAATTGTCTCCAGTGTATTTTCTCGTATTTCACGGTAAATAGATTTTTATCTTCTACTCAGAGTATTAGATGCAGTTGTACTTATAATTAGATTTTAACCTTAATATCTTGTAGACATATGCAATGCAATATTGTTTTTTTACTACTACAATATTTACTACGTTATGTTGGTTATTGTTTTGTAGTTTTAGTAGTTCAGCTTAAATTTTTAATACCTTTGATAGCATTTTTTATAATTTTAAAAATACTTCATCGAGGAGGTATATATCAATGCACAGATAGCGCGTAGAAACGTTGAGTCTATGGTTATTTGTGTATTGTTAGTACTACCTTTTTTAAAGTCTGTAGGTAAGTAATTCGTGCAAAGAATAAAAAAAATTAAATCCTATCTCTTCTTCTAATCTTCCCTCGAATTTTAGATTATCGTAATTACTTATTATCATGGCAATGAGACATTACTGCCCCGAGATTATGTTTAACATTTTTAGTTTCCCTTCGTTGTGTGAACTTTTATTTGAAACCCTTATAGTGTTGTAGAAATAGTAACTTCAAGTAACATAAAAATAGTGATAAGTAACATTGTTATTGACTTTGTTTTAAATAAAATAGTACATGTATAATCACAATGCGACGATACACATAGGTACATAAAATGGAACGTAATAATATTAAATAAAAAAGAAACGAATGAAAAGTAACCTTATCTATAATCATATACAGAATAAAGTACATTGTAAACGCGTTTTATAATAAATTGTGATATAAATTATTTGTATGTTGTCGAAGCAATAATTGAAGTTGACATGAAGGCGGGAAACATTGTTTTTAAAAATGTTTTTCAATGAAGTAGGTGATGTTAGGTATTGTAAATAAGTTAGTATGAATTTCTATTTTTTATTTAATAATTGTAAGTAAATGTGTCATTGCGAATTAGAATTGGCTAGAATATTGTGTTTTAACATAACCTGTTGACATAGGTTTGGATGCACTGGCGTTCGTACAATGTGAGGCATTTAAATTGGTTAGCGATTTGCATTTTTACAACTTTTTTCATAGTCGCCAGTGTATTTGAGCTGTAGCTTTTAAAGATTGAGCTGACGTTAGATCTGCCTCAGACTTAATGGTTGTAAAGAAGGAAGTAGTCTGTAGGCCGTATGATCCGGTAATAATTCATCTACATTCCATTCACGTATGTACTTAGCGTTTCAAACTATTGTAAATACGTTATAAGTGACGCAGTGCTGACAGATTATGGATTTGAATAAATTTTTTAAATAAATATTTTTGTGTTTTCTGTTTTGTCCCCTGATAAAAGTATTTTTTTTCTTGACAGGGAGTTTTTTGAAAAGGTCAAAGAATTGGGAATTTTAGGAGCAAGAAAAGAATATATGGTCCAAAGACTTCAACTATGTCAAGTGTTGTTGCGTTTGAAATTGTCGTTATTTAAGCATTTTTGTAGCAAAATATCCAACGTAAAATGACTAGGTACATTAGTGTAAACTTTCATATTATTGTGATGAGCTTATTTAACTAATAAAAATTTAGTTCTTTAGCTTGGACTGAAATTATTCGAGAATCTCGTCATGTGTCCTACGAAATTTACTAATAACGCGGAAATAAGCTTAAGAATAACTACTGACACTTACAATGAGGGTCTTCGATACTTTTTCTGCCGCCAGGCGGCGCTTCGTATGCGTCAAGTCCCAAACAGCTGGCAGATAGCACAGATTCTTACCGAACGTATTATTATTTTAGTAAAATTTTATGTATTTGGAAGTGTTATTGATTTTATTATGGCTACAAGCCACTGTTTTAATCGGCTTTTATCTTCTGTATGGAACTTTTTTGCACACATAGGCACTGCACAACACTGTGGCATTTTATAAAACGGAATATAAACCAACGATAACGATAACCTACGATACAGCGCTGCCATTTCACGGGAGGAACATTTTAGAAAACTTACTTACTTAAAATTAAAGTAATTTCTACGATAATACGAAACTATGATAATGTTGATGATGAGGGTTTTAATTTACCTACCTATTTGTATAGGTCTCAACATCAGCCTATGAGAGCTCACTGCTTTGCAAAGGCCTCTTCTTACACAGAGAAGGTTTAAGCATTCATCTTGCTCAAGGCTTAAAATTAATTTTATAAACTATCAGTTCAGTTCAAGGATTTCGATACCTGCTATGTTGAACAGTAGCCATTTAGCCTTATTTTACACACAGAACGTAAAGTTTGGAGAAAGGTCGGAGGTTCTACCCATTACGGTAGTTTCCAACTACCTAGTCAAATTCAATACTTTTATCCAAATGTCAAAAACGATATTTTTCTATGATTTTTTTATGAAACGCTGAGTTATGACGTCATAGTATTTTGGCGTCAAATAGCTTACTTATTTCTTAAAAATTAGTTGATAAATATCTAAAATTCATTGTATCGATCGATCGATGAATTAAAGGAATATTATTTTTCAATATTTTATTGTATTGAAACGTCGAATTAATTTATTTTTGACCTAGGAAACTAGGTACCCAATTATTTGGATATAATCAAGCTTAATTTTATGTACGTATAACTATTGCGTTAACGAAGTACCTACATATATACCTAGGTAGAAGGAGCTACAAATAATCATAATGAAACAAAGAGAGATGAAAGCGATTTGTGAAGAAAAAAAGTCTTACTAAATCCTAAATAACCTCATTGACTATTCTATTTACCGCAGGAAAAGTTACGTAGGTACATCTCAGTCACTGTAAGTTAAGTAGATACCTAGCCAAGCTTATCGTTTATATTATTTATCGCGGGAAAGTTGCGTAACTTACATTCTTTTTACTTCTCAAATGCCAGACTAGAGTTTACGAACTATTTAATTTGATTAGGCACTTTGTGTTACAAGTTGAAGAGCCCAGATTGATGTTTTTTTCTTATGTGTTAGCAGGTAGGTACTTACGTCGTAGATTAGAGTAGATAAGTACTTACCTACGGTATTTGAGACGAAAAGTGAAAAAAGGAATAAACTAAAAATTAATTAGGTAGCTATTTGCAACGACCACGACATGACAGCAGACCAAATTTGATTTTATTTTTTAATTTTTGGTAAGTTAATAACTACTAGATAACCTATATTACACCTACAATAAAAATGATAATCTAATAGCCAAAGTAATAGGTACTAACCACCCAGAACTACTATGCGGGTACTAGGTACCCGTATACCTTCATAATATTATATTAAGTATATTGAATTTAGAAACCTAATTAGATTCCTTTCTGGTTGTGGGTCACAAAAATTAAATTAACATTTAGTAGGTAGGTACGTTCAGCGTAGGTACCTAATAAGTCCTTGTAGTAAACGACCTCGCTATAGTAGGTACCTTTATCTCAATAAATATTTATACCTATTATAGGTCTTTTATTTTGTTTAATTAGATATCTAAGTTTCTGTAGAGTAGGCACGAGATCATGTTTAAATTTTTGAGGTTGAATATCTTCATTTTCCTTCTCCTGCTCCGGGTGGGGCGAGGGGGAAAGCCAGGTTCTTGCTGACTAAAACCACCCTGTTCCTTATACGATCTAGCTGCGGTATGTGCAACATTAGGCAAAGACTACAGTTTATAGTACATTAGGTACCTACATCATTGCGCTTACAGCCACTACCCCGGGGGGTAACGAAGCTAGATGATAGGCAGATATCTGCATAACCTGATACTAGCTATCTACTATACATTTAGCATTCTTCAGCACAGAAAATAGGTACTATTGTCCCGACCATTAAAAAAACATTCTCACAAACTGTTCAATCGATCAAATCTCATACAGTAAAATGATCGCCTAAAAAGGTAAAGAAGAAACAGCCCGTAAAACTCTGTACCTATGTAGTACAAGGAAATTAATCTGAAAATTAATTAAGAGAGAAAGAGAAATATGTAAGTAGGTTGTTTAAAAAGAGTCGTAAAGTAAGTAAGTAGGTATTTAACTGCCATAAATAAAACCGCTGCAAGTACTCGTATAAATAGCGGAGTATCACAACTTGATGTGAACCTTATAGGGCTGTCGCGGATTTATGTCTTTTTTAGACAAAGTACGAAGTAGGTTCGTTAAAAAACGCGAGACTGAAGCCTTTAATAGTAGACGCAGTGGCTGTGCAACCAGCTGCATTCCTGCTCGCGGGTTGCAGGGTTAGTGCAATCAGACACCGCGGCCTCGGACTAGAGCAGAAGAAAGAACGAACCCCCGTTCCTTTTAGTCAGTAAGAGTCTGATACTGCCTCTGGCCTCATCCAGGGCGGGAGAAGCTTTGGAAGATTTTCCTATAACAAAAAAAAGCTGCATTCCTGCACGAAACAATTCTTTGTGTGATCCGCAATAGCCGGTAAGAAGTCCGACATAAATGTCTAAACAAAGTGATTCGCTGTGAGGACCACCCGGAAGAAACGGAGAAGCATCATTTGGCAATTTCTCCTGCTTGATCTCATGGTGGCCATGGTGCTAAGCGACAGGACCCATTTCCTTTTGGGTAACACTCATTCTAGATAAGAAAGAAATGAAGCGTGAGGTTTTGAACCTCCTCAAGCTCTAACCGCCGCAGGAGACGCTTGTTACGGTAGCGTAGTCACAAAATTACAAAATACAATAACTGTGAAGAATCTAGAACCCGTATGAACAGCCCTGTTACTTGAGATGTATTTCAGGCATTCATATATTCATATGGTCGTCGTTCAAACACAGCGGTTTGTTGTTCGCAGCGTGTATTTACGGAGCGACCGCGACCGAGGAAACGCGTCCTGTAATGAGTTTTGAAGTTCCACAAAGAGCGTTACATGACAAGTTTTTGTTTATGATCATGTTTTTGGGGGAATAGTGAAGTTAATAATTTGATGTCGATCTGTCGATGGTTGATGGGCATTATTTATATCTCTATAAGAGTTTATGGGATTCTGATGAGAACAGAGATTTCTTTTTCTCATTCCTAGGGCTCCCTCCATCACAGGTAGGTATATTAAAAGTGAAATCGTCAATTCCCCTTGACCAAATCCTATGATTAATGCTTATACCTTCTTAACAAACTTACCTCCTTTTGTGAGATGATGATAATCAAGAATCTCTTAGCATACAGCTTGGGGATCTCAGTTACATTACCGAAAATAGGTAGTGTAGTAAAAAGGTTTGTTGGTTTTTTTTTTATTAGGCACATAATTATGTCCTATATAAAATATATGTTAATGTCCTTAGTATTGTCATTATTGTGTTCTGAATTATGTAAAGTACGTTTTACTAATTTCGGCTTTCTCTTTTAAAATTTCGATTTTTTTAGGTCAGTAATTTCTTATTTTGTACCTAACTTAGTTTGTAATTATCAGGTAACGATGACTCAATCAGCAATAACAATGGCGAATATCAAAGCGACTGGTCCTACCTACTTATCACTTAATTCAAACCCTTGAAATAATAATAATAGCATCTATAATCATGATATGTGATATGAAAAAATCAACTCCTTCCCATTCAGATAAGGTGCATATTCAAAGCAACACTAATAAAGTGCTTTTAAAAATCGAATGTCTCCCTAAAATGGCGGTGTCTAACAACCCTTCTACCGCGCCGCGTCACCTCCGTAATTACAATTTAGCTAAAATGCCATGAATTCCTTTTTCTTTTTATAAATACTTCAGGCATCTCTAAATATTGGAATTTTATTGTTAAAAATATAGATGGATGCTTTTCTTGATGGCTATTCCGCTAAATATAAGAAAAAATAATGTAAAATACCTACGTAAAATATCGCAAATAATAAAGTCTAATCTACCTAATAAATGACATGGACTGGAAACATCCTTGCCAATCGCATAAATAAATAAATGCGGTAATTACTTAAATAGGTACTTATGTCGCGAATTCAATTTGAACCCTAGAAGCGTTCTCGGCCTGGAGCCGCAGAACGAAGGGGGGATTTTAGTTTTAGTCAATAAAAGTCTTTGGTAAATTTCCTTCCTCAACAAAAAAAAAACAAATAGTAAGTAGGTACCACTTCAGAAATATGTCCCAAATCAATCAATAATAAGTTTATTTTTGCATCGGATCACTTCTGAACGATTGTCATAGATAAATTATTTGGACGTCCAACATAAATCAAAAGTTAGGTGAATCCAAACGTCGAGCAGTGATTGGGCAATAATCTGACACGTTACACGGCACACCGGTCGTTTCTAACCGACGATTAATCGCTGAAATCGAGTCGAAATTTAATTAATCGCTAACGAAGTGCGAGCGTTTCGTACAGGCGTGTTCGTAGCCGCGAGCTCGTGGGTGACGAATCGTAACTCGCTATTGGCCATGTTAATTGATTGCTTTTACCTTTACACAGCTTTATTGAATTGAATAAGTATCTGTTAAAAATGTTTGTCAGTTTAGATTTATTGTTATCGTACTTTCTCGAAAGTTTCGAAGGAATCGAGTTTTATTATTCATTCTTACCCTTGATATTGATATTTATGCGTCGCTAAATGTTAAGTGACTGGTGGGAAAATTTGTGTTCCGTCTACATTAACATGACTTGAGAGGCTAAGATTCCCCGATGACTAGACTAGATGTTTTTATTGCTTAAATTAGATAAATATTTATATCGAATTAAACATATCATTGGTTATAAAGCTCTGTAAAAGATCTAAGGTTAGACAAAAAGGTCTCTTCCAAGACACGTGTTACCCTAGGTTCAATAAGCTTCAAGCCCTTTCATCTAGGACAAAGTGTCAGATAAAGGGGACTGTTAGACTCTTACTGTTACACACCGGGAACTACATACATCCGCAGCATCTTCTATGACTAAGAGACTAAGTAGTATCATATCGGAATCTAATAATAAGTATTATAATCGGAATCTATCGAAATAAATCATAATAGAACTAACTAAATGATGTACTAAAGAAATGAATCGTAAAACTGATTGAAAAATAGTAGGTAACCATGGAGTTACTTGCTCGTTCTTCTCCATATTAAGTGTGGGAGAGCCATGCTTCGGCACGAATGGGTAGGCTCGACCGGAGTGATACCATGGCCTCACAGAAAACCGGCGTGAAACAACCACAGCGTTGTGGTTCGCCGTGTGAGTGAGGTTACCGGAGGCCCAATACTTCCCCTCCTCATTCCCAAAATCTCCAAATCCTTAATCCCCAAAAGGTCGGCAACGCACTTGTAACTCCTCCGTCGTTGCGGGTGTCCATGGGCGGCGCTGAATGCTTACCATCGGGTAATCCGTTTGTTTACCGACCTATCATATAAAAATAAGGAATTTACACTTTGGAACGTGCAAATAGCTTCACTAGATGATAGACCGACAGTCAAAGGTGTCTATTGTGGTCTACTTGCAATAGGTACATGATTTGACTTTGACTTCGAAAGGGCAAACCCTTTAGCAGTAAATTATAATAAGTCTTCAAACACGACGTTGTGTTCTTGTGTGGGTTAATAAGTCTGAACGTAGGTAAACATTATTTCTTGATACTTTTGTTGTCGTTGCTTATAAACCGATTTGTAAGTTAAAATGTATCAACAAATTTTACGCTTAATTTACTCACAATGTTATGCTTGTTAGAGAAACATGGTTATTTATAAAATAAAATGTCTTATAAGGAGATTTCAAATATTCTCTTTTTGTTAATAGTTTCTGCTCTGTAAGGTTGCGCAACCTGCTCAAACCTTCTCCGTGTGATAAGAGGCCCTTGCGGCAATGAACACTTATAGGGAAATGATAATACTTTAAGTATGGGAGGTTGAGTGGGTCGCCAGAAAACCAATGAAACGATGAAACAGCGTTGTGTTTTGCCGTGTGAGTTAGATTATCAGAAGCCCAATCCTTTCCCTCCCCAATCACTAAATCTCCAAATCTCCAAATCCCTAATCCCCTAAAGGTCGGCAACGCATTCCTAACTCTTCTGTTGGGTGTCCATGGGCGGCGCTGATCTGCTTACCATCAGCACTCCGTCTGCTCGATTGCCGACCTATTACATAAAAAAATGATAATAATATTACTTGTCACTTTAGAACGATAGATGTATGCTGAAAGACCTATCTATACTCTTAGTTGTAATATTCCTATCTTGCTCAATCAGCCCCGATCCAAGAATTTCAATACTATAATGTATATTATCACCATATTTTTACTTGCCAGACTAACGTAGGGATGACCTAAATAAGTTAAGTCCTCCAGCTAGAGCAGCTATGATATTTAAATTATAAGAGGTCTGCAGTCGTAAAATAGTCTATCTTGGACGTCACAGTTCATTAGCAACGTTCTCAGAGCCCGATAAAAGGGCCCCGACTTCACAAGTAGGTATAAGCTGCTTTGCTCGTCTCATTACTTTGTTTTTGTTTCTTATTCTTTTACCCTGGTTATGAACTTTTTGTGGTTTGCTTTGCATAAATTCTTTTTTGTTTGTTGTTGTTAAAATTAATGAGGTTTGCGTAAATAAAGTCTAGGCTTCTTTGAGGTTTGATAAGACGGTCTTATGATGTCTATGGTGAGCGGTTTTGTTTGTAGCTGGTGCTGAGTTAAAGGTAAGTCTGTTAATTTATTTTATTTTAGGAAAATTTGCAAGGTTACTTAAAATAATGTTGTGTATTGTGTTTATTTTAAAGCATTATTCACAAAATTTACTTCAGTAAATTTTCTAATTTCAAAATTAACAGTACCCAGTAGGTATTCTCGCTAATAAGCACTAAGAAATAGGTTTCTTAACGAAAAAAGCTTTTGACACTGAAAAAGCACACCGACTGTTAAGTACGTAGATAGTGCCCATCATGAAACTTTTAGCACATAGATGTGACAGCACGGTTGACGCTATGGTTGGGCTGTCGCTGGTTCGATTCCCCTAAGGAACAACTCTTGGTGTGATCCACTATTTGTTGTTCCGGGTCTGGGTAAGACGTGGTAGGCCCACGTCATACCGTCAAATTGTAAAAATAGGTAAATCGTAAAACTCTGTAGACGTTGAATTAGAAATCAATGTTCTGTTTATTTTTAAAATAGGAACTATCCCTAAGGTACCTAATAAAAAAAACAAAGTCAAATCAGTTGCAATATAATATTTTTATTTGTTCATAAAATCAGCGAGGTCGTCGGGATCAGTCCGTATTTTTTTAAATATATTTTTTTATATTTTGCTTCGTAAAAAAATATGGTTGTATAATCGTTTAACCATAGACTTGCTTGTGTCGTTTTTTAATCTGTAATAGTGGTACTATGAGAATTTGTTTCTAACTCTGTAAATAGAACACGATAAAGGAAATAATCTCGTTCATTGAAGAAAACTGAATTATTCTAGAACATATCTAAGCACTCAATAACAAATTACACAATAGTAAAAATAATGAAATACGTATAAGAAAACGACATTTGTATTTACATACTTAGTAAAAAATATGGATGGAAAATATTTGTTATTATTTACATACTTGACAGTTTCCTAGTGTTACATTGTCAGTAGACGAAAAACATAATATTCGAAAGGGTTTCCCGCCAAAACCTTTCCTGGTTACCCACAAAATTGACGGGAAAAAATATTTGTACTATATTTAGAAAATAAAACGTGGGTTGAAATATGTTTACCTCAAATAGAATAAGATATTCAGGTAGCTTTAGTTTACACTTAATTGCATAACATTTTACGTCTCGAGTTATGCCAGATTAAGTCAGCCATCTTTGTTGCTCAACTCAACCATAGACCACAAAATCCACTAGAAATTAAAAAAAAAACGTTAAATCTGTTGATATCTCAATTATTTGATATTTGGCTATACACGTTATAGATGTTGTCGTAAGAAAATTCTCATTGTACCACTATTTCTAGAAGTTTCTCTCTCTAAGGATCTAAGCTTCGGCTGTAGGTTGGGCGGTGGACTGCGCGGTACCGACGCTGGTAGAGGTGGAAACACTGTCAGGATCCTGTTCTCGGACTCCCATCCAGGGGAGACGCTTCTGGAGCTCCGCCCTATTAGGGAAAAAAGGAATTTATCGTGTTGATGAAACATTACGAAGAAAATTTTGAAGGTGGCAATTCTTAAGCAGATAGCTGTAAAAGTTTATCTATTACGTACCTACTAGTTGTAATACTGTATCTATTATCTAAGTCATTTCAGTTTCAATATTGTATGTTTTAAGAATATAAGACAAGCTAGAATACTTTTATTGAACTAGTTTCATTAAGTATATGTTTTTGATATTTTATAACGTCCGACGGAAGAAGAAAATAGCCTGCCGTTCATTTAAAAAGGCAAGGAGAATAATATGGATGACCCTTTTTATTTCTTTCATTTTGGAAGTTTGGAAGCGGTTAGTTACGTTTCTCAAATTAAATTAATAAGATTCTTCAAAGTAAGTATAGTTTAGTGTAACATTACATATTCAGATAATGTTTATTATACTTTGTTTTCAAAAATATTGTATAATTCGAGTCGTAAGGCTATTGTGTCTCATATATCGGCAGTCAAAAGTTTTTTGTCTAACAACTACTGACCTGTATCTGGGATGATTGATGGCATACACCCATGGATCTATGCAGGAGACCACCTTGCAGCAGACAGCTGGCACCATCGTCGCTATGGGAGTTAAGAGGCTCCTGAGGAAAGAAGGTGTTTCTTTGAAATCTTGACATGATTATTGACCTGGTGGTGGTGTTTTATGTACTTGCAGGGATCCCGCAGAATACCAGCGTCAGGTATCTACCTGACACATGCTGAGCTGGACTCCAATTCGGTGCAAACTAAAGACACATTTAACCGCGCCTTATGTTTTTTATCCTTATCTCTTTCTTTCGTACTACCCGTTTAATATTCTTTTTTTTGTGTTGTTGTTGTTGTCGTATTAATTTGTATTGTGTACCCACTTATTTGTCTATTAATTTGTGTCTATTATTGTTTGTACTGTATAAATGTTACACTTACATCTATTTGTCTACGTTAGTGTTGTTAGCCTGCTATTCTCTGAACCTTCTTAGTTTTTCAAAATAAACAAAAGCAATCTGTCCGTTTGAATCTGTTTGAAATTGGAACCCTTGTTATGGTTAGAAACTTCGATCGTTACTATTTTCATTCTTCTCGGATCTCCTGACTGATTGAATTTGCCTTTAGTAGCCCACGCAAAATCATGTAACTATGAAGCTACTTGATTTTTATGAATTTGTAGGAATAAACAAGTGAAATTTTGCCCTTTAGCTTTATTTCTTCAACCATCTATCAAATGATATATACGAACAACGGTGGGACACCCACGCGACTTGTCAACGCCTACACTTTTTATTATAACTGTATAACTGAAGTGGAAGTGTCAGCCTGTGTTATTCCATTTTATTTCTGGCTATATCACAAAGGTTTACGCTTGTAAACCTCATGTTTAATATTTCTCTTCCCAATTTTTTTATTCATCTTTCGATCATTTGGTTTCTCGCCTCTATTAAGAGATGAATAGTTATTTCTACCATACTTAGAGACATTTAATAAGTATTTAAACTATTCCTTAACTACGAGTTTGTTTGACTAGGGTTGATTAACTAATAAATGACGGCGGTAAAACGTTGAAAACATCAAAATTTACTAACTTACTTAAGAACTTACTCAGCTTAAATGGTAATCCACATTAAATTGAACAACAATACCTCCGAATCATTGTAACGATGAAGCCACATAATATTGTTAGGCGTCTTGGATTAAAATATTTAGTTGTAACAAGACTTGTCGATTAACGCCTTTGTGGTTCATAAGGCATTTTAATATTTTTGACGAACTGGGTAGGCAGGGAGACGCATGTACCATACAAGTTCATGTTGTTATACTAAGATGACTTAAAAACTATAAGAGATCGTGCTTAAACTGTAGGAGAGCCATGCCAAGTGTGGTACATGTGTTAGAGAGCCAAGCTTCGACGTCTCCATTCACTACTCTTTCGCAGTTATGCTATGACCTTACAGAAAGCTAAGTCTGTAGCGTTAAATGCCCAATAGGCCTGCAACGCATTTGCTCCACTGGTGTTTCAGAAATTCATGAGCGATTACAAATCCACGGATTGCTTACCATCAGCTTCGTATGGGTTTGTTGCTGTGAGATTCAGATAAATATCGCCTATAATATCTCAAACTAAGTTCATTATTCATCTTATAAATCTTTTCATCTATAATTTTAAAGTCGTGGTGACCCACAGGTGAAACCTGGCAAGTACCAATGTGACTTTTGCCGAATTATAATGTACTTTCTAAGATTATTTAGACACCATGTGCAGTGACCAGTGGTTAAGGAAACCTGCACGTTCGATTCTATAAAATTTGTTTCATTTTGAATCTTGTTCATTGAGCATCGAAGTGACGGGGAAATAACGCCACTTTTAACGTCATCTCATACTTTATCTATTAAAATGTTGCGGTAAGTTTAGAATGAAGTCTTATTGAATCACTCTGCTGGACTTATAATTTTACATTATAAGTCTGAAAAGAAGTCTGAGAAGAGACCTTGCTCAGCAGTGGACGTTAATAGGCTGACGATGTGATGTGATAATTTCAAAGAACACTCACCTATCACCAAAAGCTCCAGTCATAGTGACAAATGCGTAAGGAGTCCACGCACAGACGAACAGGAAAAATATAGTGAAGGCCACTTTAGCGATCCTGATCTCAACACTTCGGCTTGCATCCTCCTTGTTTGCAGCTAAAGACTTGACGTTCATCTTTTTGGCTTGGTCTGATAACATGCGCTCGTGGAGACGGACCTGGGAAAGAGCAAGGGAGGTTTGAATGTTTTATAGAAAGGGCTCCATCATAAGTTTAAATGGACTTTTGCTTGAGTTTTCTTAAGTTCTTGGAGGCAAAGGCTCAGTTGATTCTTTCAATTAGATAATATTATTAAGTTCGTTATTTTGTCGGAATGAATAAAACAGCAGTCGATCTTAACGCAGATTTCAAATGAAGATGTGAAAGAACCAAATAGGGCAGGCATTGATAATAATTCAGTTCTGTGTGCATTATTAAAATTTGCGATATATGTACAAAAGAAAAAAAGCGTTCAATTTAGAGTGAGAGAGCTATGCTTTGGTTCGAATGGGCCGGCTCGCCCACTGTTATACCACGGCCTCATAGAAAACCAGCGTGAAACAACCACAGCGCTATGTTACTTCTCTGGTTTAGCGAGTTTCCATGGGTAGCGCCGACTGCCTTGTTTGACGCCCTATCACAAAAAAAAACAAAATTCAAAGAGCAGAATCGCGCTAAAAGTTAGCTACAAGTTATATTCGAAGATGAACGATACATAAACACAGTACATAAGTACCACTAAGCGTTAACCAATACAATCTACAAACTGCTACTTTTATAACATTCCTCGGCCATTCCGTTCGAGATTAGCGTTGCGGGATTTCGAAATGTTTCAACAATCGAATCGCTGTCGTTCGTATTTCTATTCGAGTGAACAATCGGTGCCCTCGCCGATCGTTTTATTCAAAATTCAATTTGATTAATGCACTGAGTATCGATTCTTGAAAATCTATTTTGTGTTCGAAAGGACTCTATTTTGTGTTGAAAGGTAGAATATATAGGCAGATCCTACAATAAAATTGTAATAGCGATCTCGTTACTGGAGAGCGTGTTATAGCAATTGTTTTTTACTGGATTTTTAATTTAGATTTGTAATTATCGAAGTCATTAGGCTTATGAAGTTACTAGCTTTTGCCGGCGACGATTCCGTTCGCGTGGAATAGTGACTTCCTGCAGATTTTTGGTATAAAAACTATCCTATGTCCTTTCTCGAGTTCCAAAATTTGTTTGTACCAAATTTCACAGAAATCGGTTCAGTAGTTTAAGCGTAAAGAAAACAGACAGACAGGCAGACTATTTGTTTGGATTATTTTCAGCAATACTGTTTATGCATATTACCTTTTATAAGTACCTACTTATATATTTAATATCTGGTATCTTCAAACGAATATTATCTCAGTTGTAAACTCGAATAAAATCGGATAAAATACACCCAAAAGGTACAACGCTACCCCGGATCGAGGGATTCGGGAATTCGTGCATTCGTTCAAACAAAAATAATTCTTAATGCTTCTTCCTTGTATCCTAAGGAAAAACTTTTGAATTTTCCGTTTAAATTGTTACTCGAAGAATTCTTGAATCGAATAGCTCTGAGATAATTCTCATTTATTTGTATAACTTTTCGTTTTAAGCAAACGGAATCGGACTGTTCAATTTTTGGGCGATTGTGTTAGAATTATTATGCATAGTTAAGACTGGAGAAATAAAAAATAGGTGAAAAATAATTTAACCACACTTCTAAATATATTTTTGATTACGACCAAAACAAAACAGCAGGTTTCCCAAAATTTACTTAGGTAACGCGCAAATACCGCACCGAGGTTTTAATTTACTCTTTAAGAAAAACAACGTCGAGTTATTAACCAAAACACACAATTTATTAAAACGAGGCAAATAAAGAACGGTTTTGCAATACCCCAATTTTCAATTTTGGTCGAACGAAAGCGTTTCTGTCCAATTTTCCTTGAAGGGAAAACGAGAAAAACTGAACAATCAGACTTTTAATTATCAGTCTTGTTAAATCGCGTTTTCACGAGCGTCGACGGTCGTGAATTAAAAAAAATACATGAATGGAACGTTTTCGTTCAAACTCTATTGACGTAATTATGACGTGTCAGAGGGCGCTGCTGTTGCAAAATGATGATACGAAGTTTTATTCAAATAAGTCACTTATGCCCGTTTTCACCAACAGCCCCTAAACAGTCACCTTAGTAAGGGCCACTTAACTTAGGGGACCGTTCAAATCATCCCTTAACTTAAATTTTGTTTCACTGTCCTAAGTGTCACCTAACTAAGAGCCCCCTAATTAGGTGACGTTTAGTGTTGAGGAACTATGCAAACAGTTATCGATAAATGAATCGATTAGACAATTCTATTGTTATTTTCGTAAATATACAACCTTAAAACAAGTAATTAACTTTTCTAACTTCAATTTATTTCGAAAAGAAGAGTCTTCAACTGGTGAATGTTAGATTAGTAACAAAAAGTTGTGTTTTTATTTTTTGGCTGTATGTTGAATGCCATAGCTTACAAAGACGCGGTGCCGGTGACATTTTGATGCCACTATCCAGTGACAGTTTCATATCAATCATTTCGTGTATTTTCAAAAAATACCAAATTTTTATTAATTACAATGGCAGAAAAGAGGAAACGTGGTCAAAATTTTTCACTTGAAGATAAAGAATGTTGTTCATCCTGGCTAGCGAGTCACCACATCAGTTATTAATAATTTTGCAGTACTTATTGTTTGCATATTAATAGACATACTCCTTTTTCTATTCCAGAATAGTTCGGCATCATCTCCTCCTATAATTTATCACATGAATAAATGTAAAGAAGGTTTCTAGTTAATACAATTAAAAGACTTTTGAATATCATTATTAGAGACATCATGGAAAGACGATAGGTGTGCGAACGACGGTGTTCGCTGGAGGCTCAATAAATATGACACAAAGATCTGCCGTATCTGTATGTGTGCGTGTCTATCCATCTTATTAAATCATGTATTATTTCATAGGAGATTCAGTAATAAATGGTTACTCGTAAGGACCTGTGTTTCTCTAAACGCCCAACCTTATAATTGAATTTTTATGTGTGTACAGTCTATACATCCTAAAACATTTGGAAATCGAGCTATTCTGTAAAATTCTTCTTTTACTATTTGTTGTTTTTCTTCGGTGTATGGAAATTGTATGAATTCGCTTTGCCACGACCCACGATAGCGTCAGGCACTCTTTTTATAATTCTACTGCAAGTAGATACACTGATGGGATTGAGATCTGCTACAGATAATATTTAATTGATTGCCTGTTGCATAAAATCTAAGGGCACACAGTAATTGGTTAATCGGTGCCACAGATTTATTTCTTTAAATACAAGTAAGGTTGAGCCTGTATCTTATGAAAAAGTCTTTTTCATCATATTTTTCAAAATCTTTCGATCTTTCACGATAAATACGAGGTCGTCTATACAAATGTCGGTTACTTAACAATTCCATATCTTCAATTGCTTAAAATCTTCAAATAAATAGTGGTTATTATCCATTTTTATTATTTTTTATCTTATTCAGTAGGATAAAATACTGTTTGGTGATTCGCAAAATAACCTAACACTATGTGTCACTTAAACGTTACGGGGTCGTCAATTCATCCCCTAAATTATAAGGGACCCCTAATGATATAGGTGACACTTAAACGTTGGTGAAAACAAAACTCGCGATAAGTGCCCCTTATATTGGCTTAAGAGACACTTAAATTTTAGGGGCTGTTGGTGAAAACGGGCATTATTCTCTCTTCTAACATTTTTTCTGACATTGCCGTCAAGTATTTAGGAAAAGAAAAATGACATTGTTTGAGAAGGTATAATAATAATTATAATCTTAAGCAGATAGTAAGTTTTTATTAGCATCTGAATAAGAATATCTGGATAAAATTTAAGATAAAGCTCTGCGCTTTTATACCTAATAGCTATTTATCGGAAAACGCAAGACGCGTTCTCGCTTCCCGGTGAATATTCTAGATGGAACTTTAATCAACTATTTAAACTATGCACGCTAATTTAAAATACCTTTAAAATATATTAGCGAGAAAAATACTTGTTGTCGGTATTTGTTAAAACTTTCAAATGACTTCTTTGTTACATGACTTCTACGATACGTATGTCACTTAAACTGTTTGTTCTCGCCACGATGGAACTCCAATTCAAATTTAATTTCGTCTGTTCTCAGTTTGTAGTGATGGGAAACTTCGGCGAGACCGAGAGTTTATCCGAAACAATTCGAGGTGACGAACTTAACAAACAATTTTCGTTCTTCGTCGGAACTTTAGTGATTCGACGTTTTTTTTTTCGGAGCGTAGTTTACGAGTGCCGTGTCGAGGTTACGCCTGAATGAATGTTATTTTCTGTTATTGTGTTCAAGCTTTATTGAAGAAAAATTGATTGTTAGGTTTTTGGGGCAACGAAAAAGGTTATTATTTGTTTAGGGTTTTTGAAGGGGAGTTTTACCGTTTCGTATATGTATTTGATGTTGAAAGAGTTTCGGCTTTTTGTCAAAGTTTGAGGGTTTGATTTTGACCAATGTAGATAGGTTTGATAACTAATATTTAAGTTGGAATATAAAGGGTAACTTTGGCCGCATGTGGTAACCGTATTCCGAGCGGTTTGAGTCATGATGGTACTGAATTTAAGTAGATACAATTTTTCTTGTGTGATTTACACCTTGTTTGGGTGCTAAATAGACCTATAATGGCATTCTTTAGGCTTTTAACTGTGCTTTTTGGACTATCGGCTGACCCAATGAATCCAGGAATGGTGCCAGTATTAAAGTGACATACGAATTTATTGATATAAACGAAATGCATGGAAAAGTGGATTTTTCAGATTTTTCAGTATAACACAAAAGTTAAATTAATTTGGAACTATTAGTCACTTTCGTCGAGTAAGTACATACCTGCTAGTCTCTAAATAAAATGATGTTTTAATTTTGTTTTTAGTCGACATCCTTTCTTTTTCCACTTGTATGTTACTTCAGATAATAAGAAAAAAACATCTTGGGTAGTTGAAATACAAAAAAAAAACATGTAAGTAATCGGATTTCTTCTATTCATTGCCGTGTTAGTCTGAGATTTCCTCACAAGGTAAATCTTATTACTCTCGGGTACATTGTAAGCCGATTTCGAAGTGATGAGAGCAGTCTTGTATGAGTTATGTACTTTTGAAATAGCTCATAATTTTTGCAATACTTTTTACCGTAAGCACAAATTTTATAATGTCTGATTATTGTACTGCACGCTTGACGCTGTGGCTGGACTGTCGTGCAATGTGTCGCGGGTTTGATTTTCGCACGGGACAACTTTTGAGTGATCCATAAATTGTTGCTCGGGGTTTAGGTGTCATGTGTATGTGATATTGTATGTTTGTAAACGCACCCACAATTAAGGAGAAAGTACTAGTGTGGGGGCAACGATAAACAAATATTAACTAACTCTATTTAGAAAAAAATTGTCAAATGATCTATATTTTTTTCTCTATTCTTTTTTTAAAAAACGTTGCCCTACATTAGTATTTTCTCCTGTGTTGTGGGTGCTGTTATAAACATACAGCTATACATATCAGCTAGACTAAGAACGAAACCTTCCTAGCTAAGTTCAGAACCTATTGACAATAGTCATCGCTTCAAAACGAAACAATGTATGGACATTTCTGAAGGACACCCATAAGTCACGTGGTCAACAAATGAATTCCCGTACATTTGTTTCGTTTGTAAAGCAATAACGATTACCGATATTGAACTAGAGGGACTTTTACACAGTATAGGAATAGCCGCTATGTGTCAGATAAATTTGAATATAGAACGCAGTGTCTGTGAAGAATGTGCCACACAATTTTGGCGGGAAGTTAAATTAAAGTGGTGAGACTGGCGTTTACTTCTTTTTCTGTAAAAATACATTATATAATACGTGCAGACGTATTATCTGATGGTAAGCTCAGCTTCGCCCAAGGACCAGACCCAACCACCAGAGGAGTAGCAAGTGCATTGCGACCCCTTTGAGATAAGGGGTTTGCGGATTTACGGACGGAGTAAGGGGATGGATAGGGCTTTAGGTAACCTCATTTACACACCGAAACACAAAGTTGTGGTTGTTTTACGCCAGTTTTTTCGTGGGGCCGTGGTATTACTTCGGTTCAGCCGACCCGTTCGTGCCGAAGCATGGCTCTCCCACACTATATCTCTACCGAAGAGTGAAATCAACAAGAGCCTTTTTAGACCTTGTGAAATAAGCCTTAGTAGAGCAATACAGAGTAAGTACGGAAATGTGTACGGGTTTGTTTGCCTATCTTTTCATGACAAACAGAGCGACAGATTGACCTGATTTTTGTGTAGCGATAGTTAGAGAGCTTGAGATTGACAAAAAAGCTACACCATAACTCCTTAGATGAAGATAACTTATTTGTTTCAATTCTTAGAAGTATTCGTAATTCTGGTTAAAAATGAGCCCAAAATCAAATTTCAAACAAACAGTAAGACAAAACGCTGGAATTTGTACTCGATATATAAGTATGATAAAAAATATTGGAAACATGGGAAACTGGGCTGCCGTCCGCCGTGCAGCATATCACGGGTGCGATTCCTGCATGGAACCTCTCTCATATCAATCTATAAGTTGTTTTTTTAGGTTTCAGTATGATTTTTATTTGAAATTATATATTTGTAAATGCACTTACAATATAGGAGATATCGTACTGTGGTATGTTTGTGGTATTTTTATAAACTTGATAAGAATTAATTTTATCCATAATTATGCTCATTTACTTTTCCATTTTGCTCATTGTGCCCTCATCCTTAGAATAACAAAACAATGACAAGAAACTGATATTGTTTTCCTTTAATCCAAGCTTTGCGCTGATTGGCTAACACGATCCAGTAACAAAATGGCGGTATGATCCCTTAATATAAATAGGTTAATTGAATCGAAATATATCACGGGTAATAATCACTACGGGTATTAAGGGCGGGCAATCAAATAGGACGGAAGATCTTTCGGTCTTTTGAGGACAAAACTAACCTTTCTAAGTTGTCGGGAAATTATTGTAACATGTTTTGTGTGATTTATTTTCACATTTTCAGTGGGATGTTGTTGATATTTTCTATTATTAGTACACGTTCTAATATAAATTGATTCTAGAAGGGGAACACATTATTAAAGAACACCTACTTTCACCAATTATATCAATTCCCTGTAATAGGAGTGAGTTTATTGTTAGACTTTTCCAGACTCTATGGAATTAATACTTTGGTATGTAGAACAGACATCCTTTTACCAATTTATTTATTCAAAAATGGAACAATCTAACGAAATGTTAGAATTGAACACAGTAATAGTCACATTTGTATTTCGAAAAAGAAACTGTTCTAGACTCAAGACGTTTAAGCGCGTACAAACGAGTAAGTGGGTGTTGCCATATGAAAAAATACAGCCACAAAATGGCACAAATCCTTCAAAAGTACTTGAGAAAACATTTTATCGTTAATGATCTAGTAGTGTAGGCACTGTCACTAGGATTACTTTATGACAAGTTCACAAATCCTTTTTGATTTATATTTTACTACAAGATAAATAGAAATGTTTTGAAAGAAAATGAGACGTCATCTTTCTCAAAATGTTTTTCGTGTGATAACTTTGAGAATAATCTGTCAAGATTATTTTGTTTGTTTCGAGTGTTTATTCAGATGGATTTTGTTTTATTTGTTTGTTTAAGTGATGTAATTTTACTTGAAGTTTAGCAATTAAAATGTCTGAAGTTTTTTTTTACCGAATGTAATCGTGTTAGGTACCTACCTATATTTTTGTTTCTTGGTCATCTTTTAATAACATCGCCATAGTCAATTGTTATTCTTTGGCCAGAAGAATATTTCCGAAACAAGCACTTTGCAGGTATAGAAAGTCTGACTAAAATACAAACTTATTACTGAGGAGCTTGTTATTACAATGTATGTATTTTAAACCCAAGAATGTCGACAAATGCATAACATACGCCATAGAGGCTAGAACAAAAGGGGCCTCTTAAAGGGGCTAAAAACAAGAGCTCAAATGCTTACCTACTTAATTCAGATCATAATCTATGTACTCTGTATATAGAATTAGTATACACTCGACTAAGGCGAGTTAGGTCTTGCAACTAAAACTCGACTAATTAGTGTAGTTTTAGCCTTGAAAATGGGACACAAGTGGCCTAAAATTAGTCTGCTTTTACCCCGGTAAAACACAAGGGGAGTTATTAAACGTAATAAGGTTAATATATGGTTAAACTTCACTGCCACCTGTTTGTCTTCTCGACGAATTATTATGTTTATTCTGTCTTATTGTTTGTATAAATATTACTTATCCCCGCGCAATAAAAGTTCGTAAGTCAGTAAATATTATCTGTAACTTAGTTATTATTATCAAACTTTTAAAGGATATTGCTTAATATTTTGTTGTGTTTTCTGTTACGAAGTATAGATATTTTTTTTTAAATGGGTATATTTTTTTTAGATATTTTGATTTATTGTCAATGGTTTTTCTTAGACACAATTAGCAAACGACATACGTTATTGGCATAATAATCAAATTCCACTTAGAACGGTTCTTAAAAGTTTCAAAATGAAAAATAGAACGAAAAAAAAATATATTGGAATATAATTTATATAGGTACAATAAGTAATAGCTGACAATTATGAGGATCTAAAAGAAATAATTAATACGCATTTTTAACTTACACTGGGGTGTAAAAGCGCAACACAGTAACGCGGCTCCCACCCGGAGCAGGAGAAGGAACGAATCCCAAAACACAAGCAATGTGATAGTGACCTTATAAAAAAAATGTAACTTACAGCACCAAATAGCTGTGAGTAGAAATAGCAGATGAGCGTCATTGGTATCGCGTAGCTCCACACGAAGATGCAGCCGACGAACACCTTCGTATCCTGGTCATCGGTGAAGTAGTCGAAGGAACAGGTGGTGAGGAAGCCCTCTGCAACAAAAGCGTTAGTTAAATTCTATTGGAAATATGATAGTCGTTCCATTCGAAACAGTAATCATATAAAACAGTATAATAATCAGCCCTATATCTGAATCTCTATGGTCTTAACCTCTTTGAGTAATTGGCCAGTAGCAATATTTTAAAAGCATTTAGGGCGATAAAAAATAAAGAAGAAACAAAAATATTTCTTTACATTTAAATTTAAAAATATAACCGTTCGTTTCGAATTATGGACGATTTATCATCATCACTCTAACCAATAGCTATAAATCTTTGTTTATTTATTTAAACACATCACAAAATAGCTATTAAAAAACCACATGTGTCAGTTTCTTCAATCTCAATGTATCTGTTTATGGCGAAGGGCGACGCTACATTTTTTTTTTTTTTTTTTTTTTTTTTTTTTTTACTTGCAATAAACCAGTGCTTGACTGCGATCCCACCTGATGTTAAGCAGTGATGCAATCGTTGATGGTAAGGCGCACTAGTTTATTAAGAGCCTATTCACTCTAGCCTTGAAGACACCTAAGTTGTATTCGGACGGAAAGACTGCAGCCGGCAAACTGTTCCAATCCCTCGATGTACGCGGTATAAATGACGAGGCAAAACGCTTAGTCCGGGCCGCAGGTGTCTCAACAACGTAGGGGTGGATATTCGCCGTACGCCGGGATGTCCGAAGGTGAAATTGGGATGGCGGAATCAAATCGTGCAATTCCTGGGCACACTCACCAAAATGTATCCTGTAGAAAACCGCAAGGCTGGCTACTCTGCGCCTGTGCTCGAGACTTTGAATATTGGACCCAACCAAATCTGGATCTCCAATCAGCCTCTTTGCACGCCTTTCCACCGAATCCAAAGCCGCTAGGTGGCATTTCGCAGCACCAGCCCATATGTGGCTGCAGTACTCCACACACGATCGGACCTGAGCTTTATACAACATTAGAAGCTGACTCGGTGTGAAGTACCGTCGGACTTTTGCAAGAACGCCGAGTTTTCTAGCAGCTACCTTGGCTCTGGACTCAATGAACCGCCCAAAGTTGAGGTCTGAAGCAATGTCCATTCCCAAGAGCTGAAGGCGGTCGGTGCACTCCAGGGATACATCCCGAAAAGCAGGAGCCAAGGTGAACGGGCTCCTTTTGGCGGTGAATAGACACGCCTGTGTTTTTTCACATTCGATCCTAATAAAATTTAAAGTCGATTACTCATCGGATTACGATCGCTCGTTTGCACGAAGACAATAACGGTAATCTCCTGTTTCGACGGATGCGTGCAATTTGTCGTACAATTGGTGCACTTAATCAGTCGGTTAACTCGGAATTATGTGTAGCATTGGTGCGAAATGCATGTTCCCAATACAACAGTGTGTAATTGGATTTAGAACGCTTCGGATTTTGAAATTGGTTGGGGCAGATGCAAGCTATGGCTTGTTTGCAGATTTATAGAAATTGCGGTTGGAAGATAGTTCGCAGTTATTCGGTTATTTTATTGTTTTTATTGACATTAGCTGACGATGTTCTTTTGTTTTATTTGGGAAAGCGGAACGCGGATTTACGTACCTACTTCGGATCAGTAATGTAGATATAATTATTAAATGTTTAACATAGAATTACAAAAAAATATAGATGAAAAATGCGTTTGAAACGTAAAGTGAAAGTAAGACAGATGAATTAGCAAACAAAGGGTTGTAGAATGTGAAAATTCATCCCCTCGAGAAGGAGAATAGGGGTTGGAATTTAGTTAAACATAGTAAATTATCCCTCAAAGGTGTCTGATAGAGGGTGGAACCTTATTTTACTATTCCAGGCACAGTAAATCGAGGGTCCTAATAAAACTGGACGGTTTTAATGAACGATTTAATATCAGAGCTTCCATTATTTATTGTTGTCTAATTTATTCGTGACTTCCTTAATGAACGGCTACCGATGGTGATATTTCTTTTTAATTTAATGGATATTTAATTGATATTCATTACGGATAAATTATTATGATTACCTACGTTTGTTTATGGAGTTGCAGGTGCGTTTTTGTGAGTATTCTTTTGTATTTTCTTGAGTGGTTTTATTTAATTGTCAGTTTTGCTTTTGAGCTTGTCTTGTAAATATACTATTGTATGCATTGTACTTATTACATTACTAGCGGCCCGCCCCCGCTTTGCACGGGTCCAAATATCTCACTACCAAAGGGTCACTTTTTCCTAATTTTCCCCTCCACTTTTCTAATACCTATTTTCTTTGATAAGAACATTCTCCAATAATAACAAACACATCAAAAAAATAATTAACACAACTGGTCCAGGCGTTGTTGAGTTATGCGCTTACCAACACAGTCTGCAATCCATTTTTATATATAAGATTAATTTAAACAGTTTATCTAAGTTTTGTAACGGCATTGAAAAATATGCTATTGGGATTTTTCAAAACCGAAAGTTCCAGCAATAAAAGAAAAAAAAAGGTTTGTTTTAGAATATTAAAATAAATCTGTTTGGTATTTCAGGTGGTGTTTTACGTCGGCAAACGTTTGCGTAGGTAGGAATTAATCAATCAGAAACGAATAAACCATGAATTGATTTTTTTTTAACTTACCGGGTACAAAACGTCCCCAGATCTTGAGAGCTGGCAGGATGGTGAAGGGCATCGCCCAGAACCAAGTGAAGGCGATCAATATGGCCGCTTGTACTTTGTTTATCCTTCCATCCAGAGGGCAGGAGATAGTCCTTGTAGGGTAAATAAAGAAATGTATAATTAGTCTCCAATCACTATATGGTACAAAACAAAGGTTCTTGGTCTCGTCTGTAATGTACGGGATAATTCAGCGCCACGGACACCTACTAGTGAGGTTACCGGAGGCCCAATCCTCCCCCTTCCCCAATCCCTCCTCAATCCCTAAATCTCCAAATCCCTAATCCCTAAAAGGTCAGCAACGCACTCGTAACTCCTCCGTTGCGAATGTCCATGGGCGGCGCTGACAGCTCACCATCAGGTAATCCGTCTGCTCGTTTGTCGACCTATTACATAAAAAAAAGGAAATCTCAGTTTAGCTACATATACGCTGTAGTGGATTAAACCAGGCTGATGATAACTTGCGTTTAGTTTCTTCAGATTGAAAATCTGTTCTCTATTGTTCAAATCACAATAAAATGTCTAGACAATCTAAAAACATTTGATAACATCTCGTAGTGAAGATATCAAGACATCAAACCCCTTTCTGTTATAGCAATATTTTCTCAATAAAAAAGAAATTGTACCGTCTCCGATATTTTTCTTATGACGAAATTACGATTGAAGCTGTATAGCTAAGTGATTCAATATATTACTTTGATGGAAAATAATAAGTAATAACTAGGTACGGCATGTGTATGAGATCATAAAATATATGTATACAAAAATAGATTTGGTATATACAGGGTGTAAAAAGACACTTAACGAAGCCGTTAACTACGCATACTGCAGTTCTAACTAAGTAGCTTTACGCTAAAATTATCACTGGGAAACGACTTTTATATTTAGGTATCAAAAAAAAAAAATTTTATTGCGCGCAATGTAAAGCAAACGGGCTTCGTGTCATTGTGTACGCAGGTTCACAGCTTAGCATTAAAATTGTGATAAGTAGGTACGTAGGTCGACGTTTTACTTCGCAACAACAAAATAAATTCTGTAAAATAAAAATCCTACTGAGATGCACGATGTTTTTTGTGCGGGTCTGCATTTATTTATTACGTACATTACTGTTCGTAACTTAAAATGCGTAATTTATTTAGAAAAATCGAAAATTCAGGTAATTTTTGTTTGGAAAAAGTTTTGTAATAATACTTAGAATACGAATGCGCAAAAAAATAAAAAATAAAAATGCATCTTTGACCTTCAATATCTCGAGAACCCGTGGAGTCCCAGCTATGGTCTTAAAGAAAAAAATGATCCAAATAATGGGTAGAATACGTGGCTTTCGGCTTCATTAAGTGTCTTTTTACACCCTGTATATCTGAATATTGTGTCTGATGTTTGATGTTAGGTGTATTTAGGTCCCGAGCGGACGGCGCGTAGCGTTCGGACCTTTCAATCGTGGTAACTCGAGACACACCGGCGTTCGCTTGGGGTTTGACGAATTAATAATATTCCTATTACAAAAAAGGTCTTAAAACTATATTTAGTGACAAAACTTAAATAAAATGGAGCAAATAATAATTAATAAAACTTACTTGTATCTATCAAAAGCAATGACAGCATTGGTGATAGCTCCTCCAATACCCGACAGGGAGCCAAGCACGGCGTATATGTCACACCCGAGCTGGTACCCTATCAGTCGCTGGTAGAAGGAGTTTATTATCAGCAGTGGCATCTCCAACATCATCATTAGGTCGAACACCGCCAGGTTGATGACGAACATGTTGCTCGGACTTCGAAGGGATTTCGATCTGGGGAAAAGGAAGGTTTGTATTGAAATTAATAAGACAGTGATAGAAGTGTCGCTTTTGAATTTATACTTACTAACTTTAAAACTTTGGCATATCATGTTTACAACATATAATTACGCGGGTAGTAACCTCAGAATACAGAAAAAACCAGAAGGCGTTATCGCGCTTAAAACAGAAGCAACTAAAACCACTCTTTACTATAGTAGTATGAAATTTCTACGATTAGTCAATTTTGGCACGTGGCATGTCGTGACGTATTTACGAGTATCAATTTTAATTTCATTATGCCGTCTTGTGTTATTACTACGAGTAAAAATGCGGCTGGAAATACGAAAAAAGTGGATAAGATTACATTTCATCTGCAAGCATCGACTGCAATAGTATATTTAATTAATTATTGAATTTCTTTTATCGATTTATTTTCTATGAAAATGATGCGGCCATTTTGTGAGTGTTGTCATTTTTGGTAAAAATTTTAGCCACTTATTTATTTGTTGTGGGCTATATTTTTGTCCATTATGGAGCCTATGACATATTAGATTCCCTGTCGACTAAAAAATAAAAATCATACAAAGGGCACGGTTAGATTAATTTTGGAAACCATCTAGCCAGAGCATAGTTTGCACAATTCACTTTGAAGAGATACATTTATGACAAAGGTGGTTTGAAAACAGCATTTCCTACTAAGATATATCTATACTAATTATAATGCTGAAGAGTTTGTTTGTTTGCTTGAATGCGCTAATCTCAGGAACTAAGTAAAGTAAGTAGACTTCTAATCTTTAGTTCCGAGTCTAAAGACAATTCATATTATAAAAACTAAACCAGCAAAAGGGAACGCAATAAAACCTTTGTACTTATTGAAGCTTTGTTTTATTTGTTGTGTATAGTAGGTGTAACTAAAATTAACACAGTCAGGAATCGTGAAATGTGTCGACAACTAGTCTGTTGCATTTATCGTAAGTTTACCTATTTTGTTGGGTTTACCCATATCTTACCCTCCCGTTGTAAAATTACCCCAAACTAAGGGAATTGTTCCACTGTCGGCAGCACTACGCGGGTGGGAAGTGCGGCTGGCGGGGGGATTGACGTATTGTTTTTGGACACATTTGACGACATGTAATTATGAGTGAACGCGGATTCTGGTTTGTTCTGTATTCTGAGGTAGTAACACGAGAAATAATTATTTAAATACTTTGGTAGGCTAGGTAGCAGACTCTGCTTGCGACCACGACCTTTGCAACCAGGTCGAAACGTCAAGCCTACCAAGGTACCGCCCGACCAGAACCAGGCCCGAGCGGTCGGCGCGTAGCGTTCCACGCGCGCCTCAAAGAGCCAATAGACCACCACAAACGGGGCCCTATAGGACTGATGTTCAGCCGGGGTTGCGGGGTAAGCGCAATGAGGCACTGGGACCTCGGCCCAGAGCAGGAGAAGGAACAGGGGGGTTTTTAGTCAGTAAGAGTCTGACACTCCCTCCCGCCCGGCCCTGTGCGGGAGAAGTCATTTCATGATTTTCCCCTCACAAAAAAAAGCCTAACAAGGTACTAAAATAAATATTTTTCGCGTTAATAGTTACCCGCGTATTTACATGAGTTAAAAATATTATGTCTCAATTACACACGTGAGAAACCCGCGATTTTTAGTTAATTTAGTAATATATCTCACGAGAGTTAATATAAAAAAAATGTTGTGTATAAAATTTTACGATGCCACCGCACACTGACTCATAAATTGTACGACGTGGTGTTAGTTTTACGAGGCATGATTTTCGCAGAGCAGAAAAATTTTCTTTTCTCTATTCATTTACGTGAGTAAGTCATTATTTTCAATTAATTGAGTAGGTACCTACCCACGCTCTTTTCTTTGAGATTTGAAGTTCGTATCGGTTCGGAACTACCCACACACATAAATTCATCACAATAGCATATCAATCGCACATAATTACCAACCAATCCTGCTTACCAAATTAAGCGGTAACACAATATAGATTGACACATAAACGGCCATAGATTTGACCGCTGTAACTGCGACAATACGCAATCTGCACCGGCTACATAATGGCCGCCCGCCATACAAATACACAGTGAATTACGTTAATTGGAAACGATTTACAGAATTGTTACTCTGATTCCGACAGTGTTCGCTTTCAATTAGTCAATTGGTGTGTGTAAAAATACTTCGAAATTGATGAATGTTTTTTTATATTTATAAGTTAACGTATTAATTCTGTCAAATTTTGTTTCTCTACGTCTCTGCTAGGGGCGCTGCTAATTAAGGACGAAACGAGAGCGAATGTCTTTCCTTCTCGCTTCCGCGCTATTCTATTGGCGCCCTGTCGAAACTTTTAGCGCGCTTTTAGCGCACTTTTAAGCGCCATTTAGCGCCATAGGCACTTGCCTATTACAGATAATACAGCCCTGAGTTCGGGTTGTAATGTAGTAAGGTTAGTGTTTAGTTATTAGTATGATTGTGGTGTATTCTTCGTCAATACAGTTCCTGACAGTAACTATCCAATATTACAGCTTGTCAGTTAGTGTCGGTGAAACTATCTTTAAATTTGGAACGGCTTATTTTTAATACTAATAATGTGTTTTTGAAGTCACACAAAAATTTTAACAGGCGATGTTTATTAATACGTTTTCACCTTGTTGGTGAAAAACGCAAAATGCACTTAAAATCAACTTCAATATTAACTTTAAAATGTACTGCAAGTTGCAAACAAATAACATAGCATTATCTTCTACATTTCGCTTCATCTTCCACAACAATATTTGGAACAAAATCGAAATAACAAACCCGGGAAAAGTTTAACAAACGTGTTCGTATTTCGTGAAACAAGATAACGAGTAGATGTGAATTTATGCGAACCGTCGTCGTTGCGAACACAATCGATTTTTAAATATACGTAGGTATATACTGTCAAATAAAGAAGTTTGTATGCAAGCGGGAAAAAATATCTATCTATTTCACTTTTCGTCAGTTATTTTTCAAATACATAATAAGATTCCCGCTTACAAGTTTTAACAGTCTTGTTGCCTTGTATGTATTTGGGGACAATTACAAGTTTCGGCTTATTTACTCTATGACATGTACACAGACATATAAATAAACAGATTAACATTTTAGAGTTAATTTGATGTGTCACCAAAGTGAGAAACTGTTAACCCTCAGTTTAAGTCTGGCTCATCTGCGGCATACATTTTTAGTGCTAGTCAGCGTGTAATTGTCAAAATCTATACTTATATTATCCCATAGGCATTGAGGGTACGATCACTTTTCCCTTATAAGAAACTAAACTATTGTCATATTCACTAGGAGCTCCGAATCTCGATAGTACTTATAAACCTACATGGGTTCCAGAGACGAATTCCATTCAATAAAAGCTAAGCGAAGTGTGACAAAATAAGGGACAAAAACCATGTTCGGACCGGACAAATACTAAAAGGGTCGTAACCGGGTTGATTACACCGGTCTTAAGGATGTGACGAGTTTTGTTAATGAGTGCCGTAATGAGAGACAAGATAATGCATCAAGTGGAAGGATTGTTGTCTATACTAGCTTTATTTAGAACCAATCTTTTTTCTGTGTGGCAACTTATTGTTTTGCTGCCAATATTGTTTATGTAACCAATAATTATTTATGGCGTTATTCGAAATTGGAATGTGTGTTTAATTGAAGCTATTTCATGCGTTCCATTTTAAATAACGTAAGAGCTATAAAAAGTAGGGATATTATTAGATATATAATTTGAATTGAAAGGGTAGGCTTGCTTTAATATTTGCGGAATTTCATAGATTCTGGGTAGGGCAATCTACCATACGGACCAAATACGATTGACAACTCTAAAACGAAGACAAAGATCAAACTAAGTCAATTATATATGTTTGTGTTACATCAATTTCCGTGATTACTTAGTTACTAGTTATAGCAATCAATAAACTGGAACGTGTTAATAAACAAACTTAAATGGGTTTATATTTCAATGACTTAGCGAATCTTAAGCAGTTTTGACTTATTAGGGAGAACCGAGTTAATTGTAGATACTTATATCAAAACATTGACAGCTTCCAGAATATAAGTAGGTAAACACTAAATTCAGTTTTTATCATAAATATTTTTTAAGAACAAACATACCTGTATTAATTCCTCTTTTCTCTTTATAAATGTTAAACAAGGAAGACCTAAAAACCCCCGCCTCAAAATTCAATCTTCAAATATAGAATCATGTAATTAATCGTTTATTAATCGACTACTGGCATAAAAAATCTATTCTATCATTCCAATTTCAAATCAAAATACACAATAAATGTCAACAAAAGAACCAATCAAATCCTTAAGAAAAACGATTCGTCTTTCGAATCCTTATCCCAAGTAAGTAGATCTAAAGAATAAGCATTTGCAAAACATAAAAATGTATAATAAAAACATCGTAACGGCCTAAAATCTCGGCAACATCGCCCAGTGACACAGATAGCAGTAAAACGACCAAGATAAATGTAAGGTGGACTTGTACTAGAAGCTACGCGAGGCGCTTTTGTTGAAAACAGAGGTTCGTCTTTTAACAAGGTGGTAACTGGCTGTTATGAAATCTTCTTTCCATTTTTATTTTCTCTATTTCTGTTACAACGTATGTTATATATATATACGAATACGAAATACCCGTAGGTATTTCGTATTCGTATTTCGTTATAAATGGCTTATTTTTTTATTACTAGGGTTCTACTAAAATGTAATTCGTCAGTGTTTAAAATAAAATCATTCCGTAAAGCACATCTCTCATAGTGGATAACCGGCTTGGCGCAAAAAACGTTAGTCGGCGAACATCGGAAACGTTTTCCGAAGTGGAGAGTGGCGGGCGGTTTAGAAACTTTTGCTCCTGACACGCGGCAGATCGCACTCGCCGATGGCAAAACTCAACGGATTTTATCGTACACATTTCTCTTTAATAATCATCATTGTTTCTTCGAGACTTTGTCGTCAATTGTTTCCCTGACGAGCTGTAGCTTTTGTTTTATTGTTGTTTGCTTGATAGATTGCCGATTAGAGAGTTCTTTGGGCGAATATTAGGATGGTTTTGTGGAATTATTATCGCGGTTTTTGTGTTATTCAGGAAGTAAGTATTGTACTATGATTTGGTATAAATAATTAGAAAGAAGATCTATGAGCAATAAGGTTTAAATGGATTTTATTAAATACCTTCTTTGATTAATTAGGTAGTATAAATGTGTCAATAGATTTTCACGAATCTAATGTCTATAGTCAGATGCCCCTTCTTTTTGCTTAAGTACTTAAATAGTTAAACAAGATATCATCAAGTTTGGAAACACAAGCAATGAGAAACCGCTATGTGTTGATTAAAGCAACCAATTTCCCCAAACGGTAATTAATCAATCCCCATACAATTAACGCGCGGCAAACCAAATTAACGAGTACACGTTTATCGTTCCTTAGCATATAATTAACTTTAAACGTTTCGTTAACTTAAACTTAACTCCCCAACTTGTTTGTCACCATTTTGTAGAGAACGTTCCCGCCAATCCGCCATCTTGGTGCGTTCAGAAACTTAATTAAATCGCCGAAGACGTCAGTTTCACGAACGGATCGTCAAATTGTTCCACGATATTAATTTTGGCTTCGCTTTTGCATTTTTAATCGAATAGAAAAGGGTTGTCTGTTGTGACCTAATGGGACAGTCAAAACTTTGAAGGAGATTAGAAGAGACGGCTACCTACTTATAAGTAATAGAATGGTTTGATAGTCTTGACCTTTACGAGTTTGCGAACTTGTATAAAGTTTTCGTGGGAAATTGCTAAAGATTTGATCGAAACTTCAAGTAGCCTGTCTATTTTTAGTAGCTATTTAACGTTAAAATATTGTCAGAGGTCACGTATATTTATGTGTAAGAAGTACCTATGTTTACTGTTGAAAGCTGCTGCTGCTAAATTTATTGAAATTTTGCGTAGTCAGTTAGCATTTTAAGTGTTTGAGAGCCATGCTTCGGCACGGATAGTTTCGTCTCGACCGGAGTGATACCACGGCCTTACACAAAACCGGCGTGAAACAACCCCAGTGTTGTGTTTCGCCATGTAAGTGAGGTTACCGGAGGCCCAATCCCTACACCTCCCACTACCCCTCCCAATCCTAAAATATCCGAAACTCTTATCTGTATAAGACCGTAACTCCTTTGGTGTTGCGGGTGTCCATGGGCTACAACGATTGCTTACTATCAGGTAATACGTCTGCTCGTTTGCCGATCTATACCATAAAAAGTCTTTTTATTCTAGGTTAAACTTAAAAAAAAGTTAATAATTAACGATACACGAAATAGCTTCCTTGTTAAATAAAAATAAAAAAAGTTATCTTGAACATAATTTGAACAGAATTTATTTGAGATTGTCAGCATTACCTACTAGAATATTTTATTCTTATCATTAAAACAGGACGAAATCAGACAAAGGTAAGTCAAGATTGTCATTTCCAGGCAGCTCGTCTTTATGACAGCATTGATATTTTGTAACGAATTTATTTGATTTCTTTTATTTTTTGTCTTGTTTTACAAAACAAAGAGGACGAAAATATATTTCGTAATATGTTCTAAAGATATTTTTCTTTCAAGGAAATTTTCTTTTGCGAAAAAGTAATGATGAGACGTCACATTGACCGTTTTTACGCCACCTTATTTAAAGTAGGAACGTTTTTCTCAGGCAAACTCGGAGCCAATTCATGGTCACGCTTGAATAATCTGGCCCTGGGCTTTTCAATGAGCTCGCGACCGTTTAGCGAAGTGAACCATGGGAAAGGGGCCACATGTTGGAAAACACCGCTATAAAATTATGGGATGGAAAAGTTGGCTACTTGTGCTTAGGTATTCGTAAAAACATCGTGCATTGTTATAAGAATAACCCCTCGTAAAAATCTGTTTGTATTTTTTGAATTGTTTTTTTTTCAGTAACCGATTATTCGTACTTATTGTACGCAACCCTATAATAAGTATAAGAAATAATATAAAATTGAATGTGTGCGTTTTAAATTATAGAGGAGTGAATATGTGACGATTTAACTTGTAAATAAATGATTTCGTTGATAAACTGTATAAAGTTTGGAATAAATCTATTGTTTGTCCAGGAGTAGGTTAATTGTGTATTTATATGACTTCGAAAATGTCGTTAGAAGCATACATATTGTTTGCAATATTTCGGTACTTTTCAACAGTATAAAGTAAATAACTACTAAGTTTGATAATAGCGAGCGAGTCTTGGCCATTTCTTTACCCGCATGACGCCTTTAGGCCATCGCATACGCGACCTCTTTATTAGCAAAGCAAAGACATTTCTTCACGAAAATTATATTTATAAAAAAGCTCTCTATAGTTAATATTGTATACTCACGTTCCAAATATCCAGATGACAATGCCGTTTCCAAGTAGTGAGGTGACCATCAGCATCGTGTAGATGAGAGCGAGTACGTAATGCCAGTACTTGTTCACTGCTGGGAAGTTCCTCCAGTGGTCATGGACCAGGTCCTGGTGCTCCTCGGGGATGTTCCAGCCAAGCATGTGCTCGACCACCTCCTTGGAGACCCTGGAAGAGAAGAATGGAGAAAAGTATGAAAAATACGGAAAAATTACAAGAATCGAAGATGGAAATTGAGTAGCTAATTGAAAATAGTTTAATGTTATTGAAGAATCAGATTCTGAAAAGATAATTAGTTCTATGGTAAACCATTTCGTCTTATTAACGAAAAAGTCACTAAACAGTAGAAATTCTAGGTAAAGTCCAAGAGGATGTAATATACCCATCTATAAACGTTTAGCAAGAAGTGCCTATTTGACATGAAAAGATTAATTAAGTACCTGATGTCGGTATTTAATTAAACTAATTGAAAGCACTCTGATTTTATGTAAAAAGAGGCTCTATTACAAGTAATTAATTGTTGATGAAATTGGGCAAATTAATGAAAACGATACTAACATTTTTAGAGGATAAGCCATGGGGCCAATGTCGTCCGTGAAGTTTGTCGCCATCTTGTGCGCGTTCTTTTAACAAAATGGCGGATATTTTTTACTATCTTTCTATTGTCTCATGGGTTGAAGTTAATGAAGGATTTATTGATATAATTGAATGTTTTATGACGAAGTGAGTAGTCCGACATCCAGTCGCTTCTCACTTGTGGTTTGTGATCGGAGGTGCACAGTTTTATATCGTTCCAAATAGTGCGTGTCAGTTAATTCCTTAATTCAATAAAATAGTAAAGCTTCTTACTATTCGGTCAAGCGTGAAACATTCTGCCATTTGTTCTCAATCTGTTTTCGATGATACAAGATTTTTTTTATTCTTTAATATTATGTTTGGCAGTCTGACAAAGATTACCTATTCAAAAATTAGATACTGTAGTTAGTATAGCCTTACAAATCATTTGCAAAAATATGAAGTAGAATTTCTACGTGACATTTTTTATATGTTATACATTTTCTATATTTAAAATTCATCTCGAATAAATTGAAACGGATCTTTTGTTTTTCACTTTTATTGTCCGATTGACAGTACAATATCTTCTAGGGAACGTTGTTCCCGACTGAGTAGGGTCTTCAATCGATTTTTCTCGAAACACTGTAAGTATTGTTTTGGTTTAACAAACGATTCACTAGATTTTTCGGACCAAAACGAAACGGCATTGTAACTTTCTTGGGGACATTTTTTGCAAAAACCGTTGGGACAACCAGAGTGAAAATTAGCATAGACATGGTCCGTTCAAATATAAAATTTGCTTTTAAAAGTAGAATGTAGACTACGTTTAGGTATGCTTTTTTGTTTCTTTGACATGCCTTGTAAGCCAGGAAATGGAATGAAAGGACAATTAGGTAATGCTCTAGACCGTGTAGGATTTAAAAAATAGTTAGGTACCTAAATTTCTTACTATTTTTTTTCTTGGACTTGAATTTTTTTACATTATCTCATTGTACTTCTCAGAATTTGACACGTATTTCCAGTGACAGGCTTTATAGCCAACCTTTATGCATGGAATTAAATAAATAAGTGTAGACCGATCCTAATTTTTGATAGAAACTCCATAAAGATTTTTGATTATGATTTGTTATGTATGACCGGAATCAATAATTATTGATTCCGGTCATTTGTTAGATGCATGAACACAAGACGAAATTGCATGCTGTTCTTTTTTTAAAATTTGAAATAGAAATGCTTCGGCGTACCTCCACGTAGATACTTAATGCGCCAATCCTTTTTAAGATATTCTAGGCCTTTTGGTAAATAGCATTAAGAAAAAAGAGGCAGCCCAGATTAAATAACATAATATTTCAGACAAGAAATATTTCATAGAACCGTAATACGCAGTTAGCTAACCCAGAACGCTGATCAACATAACTTAAATTCAGAAACATCGTGCGTTCCATAACTTAAATGAGCATACCTAAAAAATAAAAAATAAAAACGACTATAAAAAACCTTAGCACTCCACTTAATGACTATTCAAAAGCCTCAAAGGACAGCAACAAACTTCAGTAGGTAGTATATTCCCATTACTGGAATAAGGCAACGTTTTTTATTCAAACGTTTCAAAATGGCGGCTGGGATTACGAGAAGACTCGTTGGCTAGGAGTCCTTGCGTCATTGGAGGACAACGTGTACGGAATCCAAGCCATTATGAGTAACCCCTTGTTAATCGTGGGAGGGAAGTATGTGAGAAATTGACATGTAAATTGGAGGCGTGTTTCTTTTTTTAAATGATATTTATTTGTTCATTGAACTGCCGACTGTATTTTGTCTTTTTAATCGTATGTCTAGTTGTTAATGGGATAATGTTCAGCTTTTACAATTGGTATTGAATAAGCTGTGTGCTGATGGTTGAGTAGATCATCATCAACCTATAAGTGCCCACTGCTGAGCAAAGGCATCTTCTCATACGGAGAAGGTTAGAGCATTAATCACCACGCTTGCTCAATGCGGGTTGGCGATTTCAAACTTATAATTAGAAATTATGAGTCCAGGTTTCCTCACAATGTTTACCTTCACCGTATGTCAGTGGTGTCTAAATAATCATAGAAAGCACATATAACTCGAAAAAAGTCACATTGGTACTTGCCAGGTTTCGAACCCACACTCTCATGCATGAAAAGCGGACTCCTTAACCGCCGGGACACCACGACGGTTAAGTAGATTGTAGGTACTTAATATCAGTTAGAGCCTGGTACTCAGCGGGAGTTGGATGGTTTTCCACCCTAAATAAGAGTTGTTAGGACCAATTTACGAACTAACGTTTCAAAGAGACCAGGCACTGCCATGTTCTCTGCTTAGCCTTTAAAACTGGAATCACTTACCTGCCTGCCTCTGCTAGGCAAACATATCCCATCCCAGATTAGGTAAATTAAACTTTAAACAAAGGTTCATATTTCTTAAAAATATTATCGCCATCTATAATATTCTCTTTAAAAAAGGAAATTGGGGTAAGTCGGCCTCTAATGAGGTCAGTCGTTATAGGTTGGGACAAATATTTTTCTTTTTGCCGCCACCGACTGTTTATAAGATAATTAAGGGTGAGAAATGAAGGCCAATTAGTGGAGGAAAGAATGTTATTTGCATAGAAAGATTTTGGTGGGGAGGCACGGAGAAATGACGTTAGATATTTAGTTGGGAATTTTCATTGATAGGCACTTTAGTGTTTTATGGTGTGATTGCTTTTAGATTACTGATTTATTTTTGCTTGAAGAAAAATCCATTTGAGGGTCTAAAATTGTACTTCATTTCAATGTTTACATCTAGTTCTAAGATTCGCCCACTAATTCCATAAAACTATGATTAGTAGTACTTACGTTAAATTATGTCCTCTTCTGCCCATATCTATGGGAGCGGATAATTATAAGCTTCAACCTCTGGAAATTTATATGTATGTATGTATATATTCTCAAGTCTATTTTGGAGTAGGTACGAACCC
Organism: Spodoptera exigua; assembly: GCA_902829305.4. Lineage (NCBI taxonomy): Eukaryota > Metazoa > Arthropoda > Insecta > Lepidoptera > Noctuidae > Spodoptera > Spodoptera exigua. The sequence goes on along the minus strand of LR824619.2, from coordinate 11,070,079 downwards.
TTGAAACATATATCGACTTATTCACTTTAATTAACTGATAAAAGTTCTTCTAGTTTGAAGTCTTTGGAATCTATTCTAAGAACGTAGCTTTTTGATGTTCATTTGTTTTTTCCAACTAGGATATCTTTTTTAATACTAAGACAGTGCGCTTGAGCAGTCTCGGGAATTAGCCAGCCCATTTGGTAGCTAATGGTTGCAGCGACTTTGGCTGAATTTTCTGTAGACTATCTCATGCAGACATTTTTGAACGGTTGACGAAAATCTTATAGTAATATTCTATACTTGGATTATTTCTTAAAAATTAAACATTGTTTTTAACAATATTTTCTTCTATTCCAAAACATTTTGTTTATTATATTTTTGCATTTATTTGAAATTGACAAATACAAACATTACACAAAATCTGCTTAATTTAAGTGAGTTTTAAATATTAAACTAACTTTTCACATTCTATTTCTCTTTCACTCCAAAATTTAGAAGATTTTTTTGTATCCATTGGGACGCAATATTTTAGGAATACCAGAATAAAAGGCCTAGGCCTCAGCCTTAAAAGTTAGCTTACCAATAGTAAAAAAAAACAAATCTTGCTCTTTACCGGCGGCCTATGTTACGACCTCAAAAGTTAGCTAAAAAAAGAAGCAAAAAGGAAATGTTGCCATTAAAAAATAATGTCAGCCTCTCTAAAACAAAAATTATATATAAATAAGATATTTGTGTATTCTTTATATAGGTACCTACGTACATAATATAATATTGTCCCAGATTGTTGTGTAGAACAATCTGTTGTCATCGGAGCATGAAACACACGTTTTGAATTTATGATCATTGTGCGGTTTTGTATGTTATTATCATATTATGAATTGCGACCCCAACTCGATTATTTAGCTGGTGATATATTTGGATGTTCTTTAAATATAGAACGTTCTATTTCTGGTTTAGTAAGTATTGTTATGTTTTGAGATATTTAGTAATTATGTTTTTAAATATATTTTAGATAAGTGTGAGAGTTTAGATTAGCCATGCTTCGGCTCGACTGGAGTGATACCACTGCCCTGCAGAAAACCGGCGTGAAACAACTACAGCGTTGTGTTTCGCCGTGTGAGTGAGTGACGTTACCGGAGGCCTAACCCTTTCCCTCCCCCAATCCCTAAATCACCAAAAGGTCGGCAACGAACCCGTAACTCCTATGTTGTTAAGGGTGTCCATGGGCGGCGCTGATTGTTTACCATTAGGTCATCTGTATACTCGTTTTCCGACCCTATTATATAAAAAAATATCATATTATGAATTGCGACCTGAACTCGATTATTTTGCTAATGATATATTTATTTGGACGTTTTTTTAAAATACAGAACTTCTATTTCTGGCTTATTAAGTAGTGTTATGTTTTTAGATATTTGTAATAAGGATATATGCTAGAAATATTAAGAAGAATAACATATTAAAAAGTTTGTAAAACTGTAAAAATCACTTAGGGGTCTAAATAAAATGTAACGCACAAGTGGATCTGTAATAAGTTTTAACTCCTACACATTGACCTATGTACATATGAAAATTCCGGTATCCGTGATTTCTATTAGATATCGATGGGCTTTTTATTATTTTATTATAGGGAAAATCATCAAATTTCTTCTCTTGCCCAAGGTATGGTTATCCGTCTCCCAGTGGTGGTGTGAGAGGGAGTGTCAGACTCTTACTGACTAAAAACCCCTGATCGCTCCTGTTGTAGTCCGAGGCCGTTATACTGTGGACCTAGGTTGACTTTACGGTCACACTGCACCCGGCTGACCTCGGCCTATGACTAACTTTGGAGGCTACGTTCAGCCCTGGCCTTAAGAGCCCACTTACCTTTTATGAGTGGCGCGCATCGGACACATCATCATCAGCCCGATGTCGTCCACAGCTGGACATAGGCCTCCCCAACTGTACGCCACTGAGCTCGATGTTCAGCTCTTCTCATCCAACCACTGCCAGCCACCGTGCGGATGTCGTCAGTCCACCTAGCTGGAGGGCGCCCTACACTACGTTTGCCTAGACGTGGTCTCCACTCTAGAACCCGTTTCGAACACTACGCTTATTCCAAATCCTAGCCATGCTGCGGACGTCGGAATCTCCAAGGAAGTAGCGTCATAAGCTGATGCAACCATCCGCTATAACACTGTAACAAACAAAAATTAAATGAAAAACATAAATTTGTGGTACATATCTCTCAATCATAAAAGGAATCAACTTAAATACACATAATTCTAAACCTAAACACAATTTATTTAAATTCAAATGTGTATGCAAAACGTAACGTGACTGCCCGCTTGTACTGCCAGTCACACTGTTAGAGACTTCACAATACATAGTTACAAAGAGCCGAGCTTGAGAAATGTAAAGCGCCTTAAATTTCAACATGGTTCAATGTGAAATAGAGATCTATTTGTGTTACACAAACACACACGCACACGTATTGGCGATAGTCTTTTCTTTTAATGCTAAAACTTTAATATAAATAAAAAGGAGGTAGTAAGATAATAGAAGCTAAAATTATAAAAATAAAAATAAACGAAAAGTTTTTACAATCACAGATCGCATTGTGGATGTCAATTTAGAAAACTTATTACTTAAAAAAATAAGAAACATAAAAAGAATCTTAATGAAATTGTTGCACGAAAATCATTCTCGAAGGAGCAAAACTCAAAAGTTGTTGACTCCAAGTTTAAATATAAACAAGTAAATATTTATCCCAAGTTGGGAGTTAGAAGAAATAACTTTTGGAACACCTGGCCCTTATTGACGAATTAATACAAGTTTGATCTGTTCACAAGTTACGGCTAACAAGGTATATTGCGTATTATATCAAGTTGTTAGCAAAAGATAAAGTTATAGAGAGATATAAAATGTTTATTGAATAAATTGAAAGTTTTCATTTCATCTAAAACCTATGTTTTTTAAATTTAATTTCAAACAATACCAATAGAGAACAAGTGCGAATTCCGAACGTGTCAGTAATGCTTTTTTAATTTAACTGCTTAATCGATTTGGATACATAGATTGGATAGACTACAGAGATAGATAAGATACCTATTAAAGTAAATAATGTTAATGATTTTCAAAACTATGATCAAACTACAAAAAAATAGCAAATAGGTCGAGTACCTACTCCTCATCAATCAGGAAAAGAATTTAAAGACCGAACGACGAGAACGAACTATGAAGTCACTAAAACATAATATTATTTTTAAACATCAACCTTTTTGCTCGACGTAAACTTTAAAAAGTAAAACCCGTTGAAAAGTGTAACAAATCGATGTTGGTACTCAGCCTCTTTGCTCGAAAGGCAGCTGTCATGAAGATTAAATATTTCCTACAGGTGTAAACCCTGATGTTATTATGAAACATTTCGCTGTTAAAAGCTACGCGCCGGTAAAACTTGGGAACGGTATCGAGTGGACCGCCATTTACACGAAGAATTTTCTGAGAAAAGCAACATTATTATTTTATTTAACTTGTATTTTGTAGTTTCTTTCTAGAACTAGTCAATAACAAAATATTTCTTGAAGTACACACATAATATTGAAGCATTTTGTACCCAGTTTTATAGTACGTATGGGGCAACTTACAAGTGCAACAATTGTTTACGTTGAAAGTAAAAAATGTTTGCACTTGTAAGTATTTTTTAACTTAACTTTCTTAACAACTATTAAATTTAATGAAAATCACAACTTACACTGGAATTAATTGAGAAAAGTTCTAAGTATAATATAATAAAACTAGCTACTCTCGCGTTAATTTAATCGTAGCGTGATATTTTATAGCCTTGTAGCTATCTATCAGTGAAATAATTTTGTAAATCTGACAAGCGGTTAAACGAAAGAAGAAGAAAGATAGAGATCCCCCTACATACAAAATTACAAACATACAAAATTTTACCTCTTTATAATATTAGTATAGACATGTAACAGAAGGCGCGTCGCGACGCGCTGACGAATAAGAGTCCCGTTGTGACTTGAAACTAGTAGAGCTTTTCTCAATTAATTCACGTGTGAAATGATTTTCGATAAATTCACATGTAAGTACTTACTAGGTACTTATTGACAACAAAATGAAATGTTGTTTGTAATTAATTATCATTGTAAAAATACATCATCTTTAATGTACTACTGGTTTCAGAGACAGCTGATTCGATGTATTCATCCTCCCAATTGCTTATATATTTTAAATAGTTATCATTTCTATAGAAAAGTTTGAATGAAAAACGCATGGCACAATGTCCGAGCAGAAGAATGTTCGAACCATTCCATTTTTAAAACGTGGCCGCTTCATACAAGTAGAAACATAAGACAGTACACCAATAGCCTCCCTTTGTTCTTTTGTACACGGACGCTCCTGTTTCTCGGATATTTAGCGAATTCCTATCTCTAAAATCCTTGTTAATCTCCACATAAATCTTGGTGGAATGTTGTGATGACAGTTCGCGTTTCGTTTCTCCACTTTTTAATTTGAACTGTTAAGATTCTTGTTTGATTTCGTTTTAGTTAGCGTCGGAATTAAATGGGCATTGGTGTTTAAGGTGTCTTTCCGTAGTGTGCGGATTCTTCATTTAAAAAATAGGTTATGTCAATTGGTTTATCCTGTTTTAGACTGTTAACATTAATGCAAATGGAACAAGGATTAAGTAGTTAAATTATTGTGATGTGCCAATCAGGTTTTCAAATACCTATAGCGCGTAGGATTCCGGTAAAGGTCAGAAAAAGTTTAACTTACTAGAACTTACTGTAACAAACTAAGAAGAAATCCTTAGGTAGACAACTAAGTAATTTTCAAAATGGACCTATCTACGAGTATTTCCGAAACATTTTTTGTGGTAAGCCAAAAGAAACCTGGAAAAGGCAGGATTAATCACGGCGATAGCTACGCAAAAATCTTTTCAAAGAAACATAAACATCTAAGAAATTCCGATTCTATTTCGCTTTGCACAAAAGTTTTTCATTCGAATGAAATATTTTGATCTGGGACTGGGTTGGGGAAATATAAAATGTAGGAGTGACTTTACTCGCAAGTTTAACTTAGGAAAACGGGTCACCGAGGCGTCGGCATCTCCTGCGGTACATTGTGGGAACGAGTATTTACCCAAAAGATTATTTGTAATAACATTTCGAGAAATTTTATCTGTAGTAACCTGTATATTTACGATTTGTTTACCTTGCAGAGTTTTGACATGGAGAGAAATATTTTATTACAAAAATATATTCTTATAATTAGCAGTTTTCTACACCTTATATTAATCACCAGTCGTTGAACATAAGCCTTTTGTTGGTACATTCGAATCTTAACGAGCTCTTTTCTTTATTTATATTTTATAGGGTCCGATATATCCGATAGGGTCTTCTAAGCAACTTCCATAATAAACTGGACAAGATGTGTCCCGTCCTGACACACTCATACATCGCCCAGCATGTTCCAAGACTATGCAGTCTGAAACCAATTATGTACACAACTTGGCACGCGATATATGAAGGACGGGAATTTATGAATAGCTTGCACGCCGACAATTTATGCCGACCGGGAACCTATGCGTTTAATCTGTTCTGTCATAGATTGCGTCTATATAGTGGGTGATGTTGGGACTGTTGGTCCTAACAGTGAATTGTGATATCATTCGTGATCTGGGTAGGCTTAACAATATCATTCGGGTGAGGACGATCCATTAAATATTGCTTTAATGGGACACAAGCCCGCCACAGCCTTTTAAAAGTCAGGATCTACAGTAATACAACAATGAAAACATCGAAACTCTGAAGTCCGGCACGTCCCAGGGACATGAATGACCGTCTTGGTTCCCGCAAGTAAATAAATCAGAATATATTATATTTGAAAATGATTAAAACAGCCGTTAAACGTATCGAAAAAAGTAATTTGTGCATGAAATAACTTAACCTCATTGTTTGACACATTAAAAATTTGCACAGCAAACAATGCAATTGTTTTACATCCCGCCGAGTGTGAAATATGACATAATTATTTAAAAAGCAAACATCTCTAATGGACGTGTTATTAAAATGCACGCTACGGCTCAATTTGAATAAATGTTCGTCATACAGGACAAAACGCAGCTTGCACCCAACAATTACTTACCACAGATGTTTTAGCGAGAAATTGATATTTGTGTACTTACTAGAGGGGAGCAGACTGACAATTTACCGGGCAATAAACCGCCGTTAAAACGACGATAGACTCGTTTTTAAAAACCTCAAATAGCTTGTAGTAATTTGGGATTTGTACCTTACGTAAAATGTTTTTGAAACGAAAGGTTAATTTGGATGCCTTTTATTTGTATTCTTATGAAAATGGAATGTTATAATAAAATTATTGTTCTATTTTCGTAATTTAACGGTTATCACTTAGACAAACATCTGTTGTTAAAGAAAGGCTGAAGGCGAGTGTTTTTGGGACAAAAAAGTATCACTTTCTACAAAATTGTCTATTAATTGCAACTTCATCGAACGGTTCAAACTTGACACACTGACTTGTATCAGTAAACTCGTGACCCTGAAGAAAGTGCAAAAGCTATTGACTATAGAAACCGACCATTTGGCTTGAAGAAACACCGGGAAAATACAACCGAGTTTGCGAGCGGTAAATACTCCATTGTCGAAGTTTCCAGAAGTCGCTAGTACCTTTTGTGTGGTTAGGATTTTCATGTGTAAGGTACTCTGGGTTAAGTTTTCAAGAGGTGAAAATGGGATAATATTTGTCAAAATAATTTAAAGAAATCTAGTCTATAAGAATATTTCAGAGTTACCAACTGTTGTATTATAGCAAAATGTTAAAATTATGTAGTTAAAAATGGTTCAGTAGTATTTCTTTTTTCTATTCCAAAGTTTAGTATATAATTTGTCGTGTTGGCCCAGAGGTTAAGGTGCCTGCTTCTCATGCATGAAGGTGCGGGTTCGAAACCTGGCCTTTGCTCAGCATTGGGCACTTATAGGCTGATGGTGAAATTCGAAAGTTTTATGTGTGTGAAAATTGACACACTGTATTGTACTCAACACTAAGATACATAATGAAATTAAATTAAATAAGTACACGAGGGGAAGGGCTAGCCAGACTCCAGAAAGGAATGTGAAATTGCCATCATAACTTTGATAGACGACTTTGAGTTTTCTCAGGACGTTATCTTACAAACTCCAATGAGTGCCCACCTATAATTTCTGAGGGACGATAAAGGGGTCTTCCGATAGGTAATTGTGTTTCCCCAAGATCGATAACATTGTTGATGAATGGTCCTATTAATCACTTCCGTGTAAGAATATCATCCGTATTGATCGTATCAATGTAGTTTTAGCATACATAATTATGCTGTTTGCATTAAAGAAACTCATGTTTACATTCTTAATTACGCTAGATTTAATAAAAATAACGACTTTTTAACATGAACGAATCGAAGAAAGCTCTACTAGTTTCAAGTCACACCGGGATTCTTATTCATGAGCTGCGTGCGCGTTGCGGCGACATCGCGCAGCCAACTGATTTGTTCACAGAAGTAAGTCGTTATTTTTAAATTTTATATGTCTCACGATGGTTACTATTCGAAAATAATTATGCTTGGATTAATAACCTACATTAATCATGTGCTCACCTATATATGTATACCCTTTTTTACGAAGCTATTTAACTGACTAACAAAATACTTGAGGCCAAAAACGTAGGTACTTTCGGTAAGCACGCGTCGCCACGGGAGGTAAATCATTCCTCTTGGCGCGTTCCATTTACAAATTGCTCAGCTCGATGAGGGCCCGCCAGAAATCGCGCGCCCGTATAAATTTGAATAAATGACGGTTGTAGACTGCAACGGTGTTACGCGGTCACTTTGCTCTCTTTAATATTTTTCGTGTAAAAACGGTGTAAAGAAGCTTATTACCTACATAATTTTTCACTCTAACCGACTGGTTTTAGTTTAGGTTGAATTACTTAAGTGATGATCGCAGTTTTTCTGTTACAACAAGTTATTTTTCAAGGAAAAAAACATACTTGTAGGAAAGTTTGTATTTTTCCTTCATCATTTTTTAAATTCCCTTATTGTTCCTTGGTGAATCACAAGTCACTTACCCAATTCTATAATTTGAAAAAGAATAAAGAATGTGCACACATACGACTGACAGTTTTTTAAAATTGAAAATTCGATCCAAATAAAAATTCAATACACTAATAAAAAATAGGGCACATTCTGATTTGCCATTTTATTATTGCGTTATGAAGACGGACAAATGAAATTGATAACATGTTCAATGAATATTGTCGTTTTTATAAAACTGTTTGTCACCTTTTACCATTTCTTACAGCTTTGCGGCACATTTGCTCGTTGATAAAAACGTCTTCAGTGGTGCCGCGTTACACCATAACAATAAAAGTCTCACCCCTTTTTGAAAACTCATAAGTTCCACTGAACTGTGCTTTGTAAGTGAAAATTGTTCAGAGTGCACTTCCTACTATTTACGCTCTCATAAATTCGTAGAAGCTGCAATAAATTTTCAAGCTGGCAATGAAAAATCAATTTTTGTCGTTGAGTGTGAGTGGAGTCTATGGATTATTGATACACCATATTTGAACTCCTTTTTCGGCATGAGCTCATAAAAGAGGTTTTACTGAGTCGTAATTTTTTTAAAGTGTGACTTTTATTCTTGCAGGTTTAAATAAAGTTAGGTGTGTTAAATTTAGTGAATATTTATGGAAGGTGTGTAGGTACTTAGAGTTTCATTAATTTAGCAGCCCATACTTTGGAAAAAAATTAAATGTCTACGTAAAATATAAAATTGGGTCATCGATATTCGACGCGAACTTTAGTTGATATTCAAACAATAAACTTTGTTATACACTTACCACATTACCAGTAACCAACTAAACTATTGGGCGTTTTCATAAATAGCGTTAACAAGAAAACCGTTGGAAACCGCCGTCAGCCAGGAATTCCGTGCTCCACTCAAACTTATAATGACATTTAGATATCCTTGTCACCAGGGTTAAGAGGGGAGTAGGGTGTCGCACGCGGTCGAGAGGATGGTAGGGGGGGGGAGGTTCTTCGAGAAAATTATCGACGAATATTTCTGGATTTTCTACCATTTGACATGTAATTTAGTCGGCTTCGACAGCCAATGATTCAAGGGTGTTATTGTCTTTCGATTTAATGTTATTAAAAGTTCCGTCTCCTTACAAAGTAGAATTGAAAGAGAATGCCATTACAGACGGTTATTTAATTTGAATGTTTCACAGATAAGAGGATTGTCTGGGGTCTCTTGATTTTCTTCGTGTATTCAAATTGTTTTTTGAGACTTGAAATGTGAGTATGGTTTGTGAATTGCGGTTTTTTGTGTATGATAGCGATTTATGTGTTTGTGTTTAAGGTAAGGGCATAGAATACACCGTATTACATATATGTATGTTAATGTAAATTCTAAAATGATCTATCGAGGATTGTATGTGGTATAAAGTTAATTTCAATTATAGACTAGACTGGGCATGTGTTTTCAAAAGTTCTTGTGCCCTTAGAAAAAATACTTTACAAGGATTAAAATAGGGTGATTTTCAGTTAAACGATACCTATTCGAAATAAATCTTCTACATATATTCCACGCGTAATTAAAAATTGGCCAAATTGCAAAGGATAAAAGTAACATTACCTACTTAAACGTTAACTCAAGGTAAGGTTAGTATTCTTATAATCTCATATCTCGACAATTTAAACATTCTATACTCCTATAGTACTCTATAGTATCTTGAGTCCGCCTGGTCACATCCTGTTTTGTCAAACACTTTATGACAGTACGTATCACCCTGTATACGTAAGGATGGGACTACGTTACAGATTATCAAGAATTTGTAACAGTTTTATCTTTACAAAATATACTAGTAACATTTTGGGTTTTTTTTTTCTAATACGAATACTGTGCATCTCAGTCTTTGGAAGTAAAAGATCACAGTTTATCTAAGCTTCCTGAACTATTTTTTAATATTAACTATCATGAGAAATAATAAAATTTATTGAAAATGGCGACTTAGTCACGCGAATTAACTGATAGGAGCTCTACTAGTTTCAAGCCACAACGGGACTCTTATTCATGGAGCTCGCCACGGCGACTATTCTTCTAAATAATTACATTTTTGATCGTAACATGTAGACGAAATAAGTAGGTATACGTTACATACATATATATAAATGATCGTAACTAGGTACTTTCGAGAATGTCATTAGGGGAATCGCGGCTTTATTTCAAGTCTTTAATGTAAACGATAAAGTTACCGTGTAAACCAATTGCGTGGAGTGATAAATTACTGTCAAGTTTCCTAAACTGTTCATAGTTTAAAACCCTATTGAGCGTAATGAGTTTGTTGACATTAATTTCAATGTTGTCACGTAACGTTTTCATGTTTGTATTCCTTTAATTGGCTACATAATTACCTTTTTGTTGTTATACTTTTTAGATATCGAGTTAATTATCGCCTGAAATATGTTCATAGAATTATTGGAAAAACAGTCGTGAAAAATGAAACTCTGTATAAATTGATAATGAGCATTGATATGGCACCACATTTATATACGGAATCAAATCATAGGGCCAAATTTAAACTATGTCTAATGAAAATCGTCTTTTAACAACCCTATACCATAAGATGAACAATATTCCGTACTGCCCAGTACTCAGTGTAAAGCATGAACTGGGAACGGTAGGGTTGACTCACAAGAGTCACAAGTCAGCTTTGGACCTTTTTCAACGGCTATCAACGGTACGGTGACACACTGATGGCAAACGTGTGTGGCTTTCTAAACTTCATCTGTTCCAAATTTGATTCGGATGTTCGCCACTTCAAAACTGATTCCGTTTGCGAAGTTAGAAATAGAAGGTTTCTTTGTTTGTCGTATTCTATTTTTGAAATGAACTGTTACTTTTTGTTTTCTTTTTATTTTTATTTTATGCTGTGGAGATGTTTTTAGTGTTTATGGTCTGTTTTCGTAACATTTGTAGGCCGGTACATCTCGACTCTTTTTAAAAAAACTATAATGAAAATTTTACCTCTCACTGTAATTTAGGATATTTTTTATTTAGAAAATTCAATAAGTACTTAGGTTGCATCATTGTTTTCGAAATAGACTATTAATTCGTGCATATGTTAATTTCGGAACTAAAATACATACTTGGTAAGGTATGAATAGACCATAAATATTTAACATGGTACCAATACTGTAAGTAAGTTGAGATATGAACTCAGGAATGTATAATTCATTTTCTCTCCTTTCTGCAAAATCTTACGTGTCTACAATGACTCAAGTGGTGAGTCAACCGCATTGCAACTTGTATTTATTATTACACCAACAACTTGAGCCACAGATAATATTATTTAGTGTATTCTCTTTGGTGTTACCTATTTGATTATTTATTGAAACTACAAAATGTTTTTAAAGAACTCCCATTTGTAAGAACCTATATAATGATCAAAATATGAGACTTTGTTTTTAAACTATTTTTTTTTGTTTTAGTGTTACCTTTTTGCTTACCTAGTCATAAAAGTGATAAATTGTTTTCAATATCTTCAATGTCATGTAAGCCTGTATGTTTAATGATGAAATCAAAAAATATGATGTATATCTTTGGTGTTAAGCCATTTTTTTTCAATTTAACTTTTAAATCTTTTTTCTATGCATTTCTTCAAAGCACAATGCAAACACACATTTACCCAATAACCTCCTACGTTTGACGATCGATAGATTACATTTGCATATCAAAATGGTTAGAATTTTCATTAAAAAGGTCCTTTGAACGTAAAGGTGAGGTGAGGCAGGGAATTGGTTTCTGTATAAGAGAGACGAGGTGGTCGCGAGACTGATGCTATGCTGTGTCCTTGTCTCTCGTCGAATGGGGAATGTAGAAGTTAGATGGTGGATGGTGGATAGATAATATACTTATATTATAAATATTTGGAAAATGTGATATTTTAAAATGTCAATGATCGAAAGAATGTCGATGGAAATTGTGAATTACCTATTTTAGAAATAGTTGTAATTTCGCAATAAACAATTATTATTTTATAACACATAAACAATTTATATGTAAACAATTTTGTGATGCACTTTTCACTGATTGATAGTTTTTGTTTTCTTTTATTAGCAGTTTAGAGGGACCATCATCGGATCAAGATACTCAAGTCTTTTAAATTACAATTATTCATAATTGATACACTACCTACTTGAATACACTTTTTCTCGAATTCCACTTCGTATTCATTGTCAGCTTTAAAGTCATCACCATAGAACATTAATTGTCATCAATGAACATATAATTCATTAATGTCTAACACTGTTTATTTGTGTTTGAATGCGCTAATCTCAGGAACTACTAGTCCGAAATGAAGAAATCGTTTAGAATTTTCAAGAATGATTTTTTGCCAAGAAATTTTAAAAACATTCTTTAGACTAATAGGAACTAAAAATTAAAAATTCTATAGTTAAAAGACATTCAAAATAGGCATAGCTAGTGTTGCTAGTAAAAAAAACAGCACAATTTTAGGTCAATATGAACGTTCAGAGGATCGTTTGCAAACACAGAGCAGTGCGTTCGCCTCTCATTTGCAGTCTCTTCACGATAAAAGGAATAAATAGACCGCTATGTTTTTATATTAAATGTGAAATGAATAGAGTACAATAGGGTCTGAGGGTATAACTCACACTTCATTATTATTGTTATTAATGTTTGTCTGACTATTAGAACCTGACTGACATAGTCAGCCATTTAATAGTTAGATTAAGCAATTTTTTTCTGTATGATAGGTCATCAGCGAGTCTACGGATTACCTGATGGTAAGCAATCAGGGGCGCTCATAGACAAGCGTCAACAGAGAAGTTACGAGCGTTGTGAACCTTTTGGAAATTAGGGGTTTTGAGGTTTGGGTTGGGCCTCCGGAATCTCACTCACACGGCGAAACACAACGATGTGTTTATTTCACGCCGGTTTTCTGTGAGGCCGTGGTATCACCCCGGTCAAGCCGACCTATCCGTGCCGAAGCATGGCGCTCCCACAAGAGTTATTAGGTTTTTAGTTTAAGTTCTATTTTAGTATTGGTTTTCGAAACAGAATCGTTACCAAAAGATAGTTTAAGTGACGATCAAATGTACCTACGGTATGAATATAAAGTTATTTAGGATTAGTATCAAATATTGTTAGTTATTTTATTGATTATAGAGCGTTAAGTTTTAATTTCTTTATGAGAAGACTACCTTAACATGCAATAATATACCTTGACCCCGTCTAGAAGCAGGAGAAGCCGAAATGGGATGGTGTTAAGTCAGTAAGAGTCTGACAGTCCCTCTCACTCTACCTAGGGCGGGAAAAGTCTTATGATGACATACCTCTCTCAAAAAGAAGAGCAATTAAATATTGTGATTCTGTCGGTTGAATACAAAATTACTTTTCAGGTATATATCATTTAATAGAATGTGATAGTTGTCGCGTCAAATTTATCCCAATGAAGTTAGAGAGTAATGATATAGGTATGATGAGCATAACTGAACATGATTTGTAATTATTAATACAAATCCAAATCTTCATCTTAATGAATGTTGTCGTTAACATTAATGAAGTAGGTACTGGTAAGTGGAGTAATTAGCTACATCAGAAAATAAAATTGTAGTTATAAATATGCCGACGTAATTTTGCGAGCCTTTTGTGAAGAGGTTTTCTAATTAGGTATATCTTTAAACGATCAATCGTGTATTGATTACAGGATCTCGAAAACGGCTCTAACGATTTCGATGAAATTTTATTGACGTCGATCACAAAAATCTAAACGCAGACGCAAGTTCAGGCATCCAGGTGCTTAAAATAAATGATTATAACTACATTTACTAAGTATTACTAACCCAAAAAAGTGCAATGGATATTGAACCTCATTTTCGAGTAGGTACTAATACGTCTAGAACCGAAATATATTTGGTAGTATTCTAGTAAAGAGATATGAAGCCGACATAAAAGTACATTTACTAGGAAGACGTTGAGCTCTGAAGATAAACGTTGAGGCTACGTCGTGAGAGCAACGCCATTTTATAAATGGGCCGTGACGCTTCTAGACTTTGCAGGAATTTGATATGAACACTATGGCGTCTGCTAATTTAAGTGTAGGTACTTGTAATGTAGTTAGGCACTCGTGGCTGGTTCCTGTGCAAATTGACACGGTAAATTAATGAGTTATTAAGTGTAAGTATGGTATTAATAATGACTTGAGCTTTTCATTTAGACATTTAGGGCCACAATTTGCATGTATCCTCCTGAATTTGACCTTAAGAATTTGGAATGATTTTCGTATTGTTTTTACGCTAGGTAGTTATTTTGAGGTTTATTACATGGCTACTACTATTATGGCTACGTAACGTTTATCTGTTAAGTAATAAAAATATTCTTATCAATTCGATTTATTGAAAACTGAACGGCTAAAAGCTTTTTGTTACAAACAATTTAGTATTTACCGTGGTGTGCACATGACACTCAAAAATGCTTTTATATTTCAAACGAATTGTCCTAGAAAAAAACTGGGTTAGTCATCCAGCCTATACGTTTTAAAAACCTAGCCGTTTACAAAGCCCGTTTCACTAGCAGTTACGTTAAAAGCTACAGAATACTCTGGCTAAACGCATCTGCATTGTTCCATCACACTCGTCCCCTGAATCAATTCCGGAGCACGCGGCGTTCGACCGTTCCCGAATGACAGCGACACGAATGTGGTCGCTGTTAATGTTCGCGTTTGGCGGGAAATGTGAAAAGCGCGGGACCAACCGGCAGCTGATGTCAGGCCGCCATTTTGTTTCCTCTGTGGTTTGGCCCGTGATTTTTGACGCGTTAGGTATCGTTTTAATGGATCGTAAAAGTATATGTATTGAATTTATTTATTTTCGGAAAAGTAGTTAAAAATATATATTATCTTTTAACTGGTTTTCTGCGATTTTTTATTTTTGTCAACAACCCTATCAAACATTATTCCTGAAATAAATAATTTAAACTTAAGTTTCCAAAAGAGTTCGTTAGCATCTATCTAGCCAAGCTTCTGATCCATGGTCTAACTTAAGTTGAACATATTTATCAGCTTTGAAACAAAAATAACTAAGTACTAGTCTTCGTTCGTCAATCAAATTCCCAAATTAAACGCTACTCTCGGAGTGATTAAATATACTTTTTGGCCCTTAACACAAAGGAGGTGGGACATCAGAAGATGTTCTCAGGCGGCAATCCATCACTCACAATCTCCGTGTCAAATCTCCGCCCAAGTGCCGAATTACTTGCGGAAATCTGATTGTAGCCAAATTAAAAGAAAAAAACATTTGTTTTTTTTTTTTGTAAAATTGTAAGACATTTTTAACTTAGCCTCGATTTCGTTCTGAGAAACGTAACAAACCCCAAGAGATGACAGCCGGTTGTAAATCTTATTTTTGCAAAACGACATCGTTTGGTTTGCGATGAAGTTTTCCTTTGATATCTGAAAACCAGATATTAGGTTTGTAACTAAGTACTTCCTAGAAAAGCAATAAAAATAAACAATTTTGTGTGAATAAAGATGTTACTTGGAAGTAACAAGAACATTTGATTATAATAATGTGGAAGAGCCATGCTTCGGCACGACTGGAGTGATACCACGGCTTCGTAGAAAACAGGCGGAAAACAACACACAGCGTTGTGTTTCGTCGGTGAGTGAAGTTACCGGAGGCCCAAGCCTTCCTCTCCCCAATCCCTAAATCACCCAAACCCTAATCCCCAAAAAGTCAGCAGTGCACTCGTAACACCTCTCCGTTTTTGTGTGAGTGTCAATTGCTAACCACGTATCTCCTCGTTTGCGTCTTATCACATAAAAAAACAAATGAACAGATTCATTAAAAAAAAAACTTTGAGACTCACTGTTATAAGGTGGATAGATTTGTTCAAATCGTATTTGTGTTAAGTGGTTTATTTAACAACTAATTGGTGTCGCCGGATTAGTCGAATCGATGGCAAACAAAGCTCTTCCATTCGATATCCATTGTAACGCTTAATCCAGTAGAAAACGATCTGTTTGACTGACTGCTTCAGATTCTGTAGTTCACTGTCGTGTTTATTTTCACTTCCTGCAGTAAATTGGGGCAATTTCGTAGCATCTGGGCTAATTGGCATTCAGTGAGAAAACTCTTTTGATATTTCTTTTAGCCTTAGTACTTACAACGACGTTGTTAAGAGTATTATTTTCTTGTTAATTTTGTTGCTTATTACGTACAAACGTTGATAGGTATTTTGTCATGTTTTCTAACAGATTTTGTTTTTAATCAACTGGGTGCATTTTGTACAATAATCACTTGTCTGGGTGGAAGGGCGAGAGGGAGTACCTATCAGACTTTTACTGAGTAAAAACCGCTCCGTTCCTTCTCTTGCTTGAGGCCGGGGCCAGCAGTACGTTATTGCGCTTGCTTGCATGGTTGGGTTGGATCGGGCCGGGGTTGCGGGGTAAGCGCAATGAGGCCCCGCGACCTCGGTCCAGAGCAGGAGAAGGAACAGGGGGGGTTTTAGTCAGTAAGAGTCTGACTCTAGGGCAGGAGAAGTCATTTGATGATTTTCCCCTCACAAAAAAAGGTAAGTAGAAACTTCATATTATATATTATATCTCTATTGACACAGTTAAATAACATTTTCGTCTTAAACCATCCATGTTTTCCGCTAACTAGGTAGGTAAGTACCAAAGATCAAGTGCAAATTAATACCATTTAGAATTCTCTCGTGTTCCAGTGAATTCATTTCAGGTTCGTGGAAGTTGCGTGGAACTGTGGTCGATGGTTTAAGTGACTAGCATCATTTTACAGTTGGAAACGTTGTTACAGGACTTAATCGGCTTCCGAATAATGGTTTCTAGCTCTATTGTTATGATGTTACAATATACTTCGATTTATTGAGAAAATACACAATCGTTTGACCTTCTTAGGAGTTTGTTTCTAGCGTATAGCTGTCTTAAGGTTAAACACATCAAAAGTGACGAGAACAACAGATATGGTAAAGTCGTGACGATACTTGATAAGATAGAAATAGGTCAGGAAAAGAGATGTTTATTGGATATCTTAGAAGAGAAATGGTAAGTATGAAACCTTAATTAAAATACCTACATTTATTCTTATTTGTAGTAAACACATATGCCACGCAACATAAGGTAAATATAATTAAATATTTTGTTTTTATTTTAATCTTATTTCGTCACAAAATAAAGTTGATAATCAATTCCAAAAAAAGTTCGCTACCTATTTACTGCACGTCCGACATACATTCACATCCATTCGTAAAAAGAATTGTAATAAAAAAAAGAAAAAAGAGGGCTATTCTAAAATCTAATAAAACAATAAATTGATAAAAGGCTGTTTGAAATCAAATCTCTATTTGAGCGCATGTTAGTTATGTCAATATTTGTAGAATGAATTTTCATTTTGCAATGGACGTTACGAGTCGGTTATTTAGGTCACGTTTGGGAGACAATAGCAGCTCTGTTTCCGAATTTCAACCCTATTTGGTTAGATTGAAAAGCAGTGTTTTGTTTTTCAATGATTCGAATTGGAATGTTTTTTGAAAAATACGAATATGTAGGTAATGGTAATACGCGAAACGTGTGTTCCATGTTTAAATATTTAACGAAACTTTTTATTTTAGTTTGAACTTTTTTTGTCATTGACGTGCATTATTACGTGGTGAGCATTTTCTAAATCTAAATATTGAAGTTAAGTCCAAGATCATTGCTGCTTACGAACTGTGGCTGAAGTGAGTCACGTGATAGATACGCATACAGCAGAGAAACTATCTCTAACACTTGAAAAACTGTTATTTTTGCACGGAGTGAGTGATACTACGGCCATACAGATTACTGGCGTGAAACAACACTTACCTACCAACGCTATATTTCGCCGTGTGAGTGAGGTTACCGAACGACCATTCCTAGCCCTCCCCATGCCTTCTCAATTTCTAAATCCTGATCCCAAAATGGCACCGGTCTCGTAAATTCTGTTGTATTGAAGGTGTCCATGGGCAGTGCCTATTACCGACAGGTAATCGTAACTCTAGCAGAAAAAAAATGAAAGGTCAGCAACACACTCCTTTGGTGTTATGAACGTTTACAATTGTTACCTTCGCGTGATACTTATGCTCTTTTGCTTCGGCAATAGACAAGGTATTATAACAATGTTATTTAATATTATATAATATCGAATTATTCCACAAAATATAATACCTTGTCAAAAAAAGGGATGCAAATACCAAAAACTTAAGCTAATGTCTCCCACAAATTTTGCCCTATTTAACAATTATTGCTTACGAGTATAGCCATCGATCTTTAATATTACTAATACAAGAATCCCTATCAAGATTATCAGGCTAATCTAATAATAACCAGCTTAATGGGCTACTAACCATATTCCCTCTGTGAACGGTAACACAGAATTACCCTAATTTACATGGTTTTACCAAGTTATTAAGTGTTAGTAGGTAGCTGTTTGTGAATTAATTTTAAGTTTTGCGAAGTCGGCCCGAGGTTGTAAGCTTGTTGTTGCAAAAATTATTGTGAATGAGTTTTTATTAGCAAGAAGGAAAAATTGAGGAGTGTTGTTAAAATTGGTGGTTATTTTTGTTTTTAATTTGTCGCCAAAACATTTTTTATGAACTGACGTTTTTAACGAAACGGCTATTTTAAATTGAGAAACCAGCGTAGTTCTTAGTAGGCTTGCGATGTCTATGAAACTCCTCTGGTACCCATGGGCGCAGGCAGATCACATACCATCAGGTGATATGTTATTTTTACGATAATAATTTTAACATCTGTGATCAACAAAATCTGAGTTCGTTTTATTATTTTACAGGCTAATGTATAAATACTAAGAGAACGACTGTCAACTGCTGAGCACAAGGCGGATTGGCGATTTCAAACTTAAAAGTTCAGATTCCCTCACTATATTTTTCTACACCGAATATCAGTGAAAAAGTGCCTAAACCCACTTAGAAAGTACACATATATTGCAAAATAACAGACAGGACATAAGTCCTGAAATTACGCGGTCACAGACAGAAACATAAACCCTACATTAATTTTATTTGGGTCAAAGAGAAAAAATTAAGCTAATGAAACAAATTAAATGCCGGTACTAAATGACACAAAGTAACAAGGATCACTGAGATAAAAATTGATTTTCATTAAAGCAAAGTCCGGATGTCTGTGACGTATCATAATAAGGATTCTTTCAACTTTTTCATCAAGCGACCTTATCGGTAGCGGTTCTCCTAATTACTCGATTTTTTTCTTTTTTCCCGTCACGAGTCGCAGCCTGTGACTGAGCTGCCTGGGGGAAAAACTTATCGGATATCGTAAAATAGCGGGAAAATATTCTCTTTGCGTAGAGTAAAAAGTAAAAAGATTCTGCGTTGTTTTTTTTAATAAAATATGAAACTATTTTTAATATTCCTTTTTTAAACCTTTTATGTAGAACGAGCAAAGGAAGAATTTTCCTAATCGATTTGGTGTGATCGAATATCGGATTTATTATAATCGAATATCTTTATTATACTTAAATTTAAATGGAAAAGTATTCTTAATATCTGCAGATATTCATACCTAGGCATAAATACTGAAAAGTATAGCAATTTAACCGACAGAATTTATTTTACAAAATAAATGGTTATCCACATATCACGCTCCATTTGTCGCGCTCGCTTGTTGCACATAAAGTATCGAGCACACCAACTTATCTATGGTACCATTTTATACTCTATTTACACCGTGTTAACGCTATCGCGTTCTCAATTTGAAATCTCCTCTTTGAATAATTTTGCTATTTTAAATGTTCGGTGAAGATAAACGTCAAGACGCAACGACTTAAGTATTTTAATTAGCCATAATGTAGCGGCACTATCACGTCGCTACATTACTTAGATACGATAGAGATAAGACATACATGTTAATTGTTGCACGTTTGTTAGGATAGCTAAATCTGAAAATCTCACGCATCTTCTTAGTATATAAGCACCAGCAATTAAAGTAATAAACAGACCTTAACCATCTACAGTCTCATTATTTACCTTGCCACGAAGTCTGGCAAATTGGTGACCCGACGAAGAACAATCAACATGACTCATTCACCCTGCAAATCAAGCAGCAGCCAACAAGAAGCCTTGGAGATATCAGCCGGAACCGCCATTTTATCCCGTATTCCGGAATTTTGGAGGGACCAACCCAGATTATGGTTTAAGCAACTAGAAGCCATAGTAGCACCACAGAAGCAAGGAGACGATTACAAGTACTATACGGTCATTGCAAAACTGCCAAAAGAAGAAATAATACAGGTTAGTGACCTCATTACTTGCCCACCGCCAATAGAAAAGTACAAGGCTATCAAAGAACGCCTAATCAGTTGCTATGAGGAATCAGACCAACGTCAGCTCCAAAAATTATTGTCTGAAATGGATCTCGGCGACCAGAAACCATCACATCTTCTGCGCAAGATGCGGACCCTGAGTAACGGAAATATCAGCGACGAAACCATCAAACTTCTATGGTTGAGGCTTCTGCCACCATCAGTGACTTCGGTTCTAGCAGTCACAGAAGACATAGATGTGAACAAGATGAGCCAGATCGCGGACAAGATATTAATAAATTCAACACGTACAGAGGTGTCAGCTGTAAACGGAAACAAATCTGGCGACGATACAATGTCATGCATACTAGCACAGTTAGCAGAAATGCAATTGGAACTAAATGCAATTCAGCAAGGTCAAAAAAAACTATCGACGCAGCACTCAAAGTTATTCCAATCGTCGGCATTTCCTACCACAGTCGAGTTCAAGAGAAAGAAGGCACTTTTGTTTTTATCATGGAAGATTTAAAAAATATGCACAAAAGTGTGTTCAACCTTGTGATTGGAAACAGGATCTCAACTCAAGGAAACAGGGAAACTAATTGAAGCACGGACAACGGCGGAACTCTGTGCTATTCACCCGTCCAACCGCCTCACTATTACCGACCGAAAAAGTGGTATGAGATTTTTGATTGACACGGGAGCAAATATTTCAGTTATTAGCAAGCCACAGAGACATTCACTAATACAAGATGAACAATGTATACTTTATGCCGCCAATGGTACAAAAATTAAGACATATGGTGAAAAAACACTCTCTTTAAACTTCGGGCTACGAAGAAACTTTGTATGGAACTTTGTCATCGCCGATGTAACACAACCGATTATTGGAGCAGATTTTTTAGAGCATTATAAGCTATTAGTCGATATAGCTGGTCGAAAACTCATAGATAGGGTAACTGAGCTGACAACGCCCGCAACCCTGATCAAATCGATGCAGCAAACAATCCGCACTATTAACATTGAGACGAATCCACGCATTACTCAACTATTAAATGAATACGAGGATATTACGAAACCAGCCTCCTTCCACACTACTCCAAAACACAAGATTAAGCATCATATTATCACTAAAGGACCACCGGTATCAGCACGTGCAAGACCATTACCTCCTGATAAATATCATATAGCAAAGAAAGAATTTCAGACTATGATGGAGCTTGGCATTTGTCGCCCTTCGGACAGCCCATGGGCTAGTCCTTTGCACATGGTTAAGAAAAAGAACGGTGAATGGAGACCATGTGGAGATTATAGAATGCTCAATAGCGTGACTGTACCGGACAAATATCCACTTCCACGACTAACTGATTTCACTTACATACTAGAAGGGAAGCAAATCTTTTCCAAAATTGATATTCGAAAGGCGTACCACTGCATTCCTGTAGAAAATGTGGAAAAAACTGCTATTATCACTCCTTTTGGACTTTTCGAATTTCCAAAAATGCCTTTCGGTTTACGTAATGCGGCGCAAACATTCCAACGATTCATGGACTCGCTATTCAGGGATTTGGATTTCGTATTCATATTCGTCGACGATTGTCTTATAGCATCTGAAAACGAGGCTCTACATTATCAACATTTGGATACGGTTTTCAAACGTTTACATGAAAATGGATTAACAATTAATCTCGAAAAATGTGACTTTCTTAAGAGTGAAATAGATTTTCTGGGTTATCATACAACACGTCGAGGAATACGACCAACGGAGGAAAAGTACAAAGCAATTATGGAATTTCCTAAACCTACGACAATCAAGGAGCTAAGAAGATTTTTAGGAATGATCAACTTTTACAGAAACAATCTCCCTCATGCCGCTGAATATCAAACTATCTTAAACAACTACCTGCACGACTCTAAAAAGAATGATAATTCTCCAATTTCTTGGACAACAGAGGCCGAAAAAGCTTTTGATAAATGCAAGGAAAATATAATGAACGCAGTATTAACAGTTCACCCCTCTCGCACCGCCCCTTTGGCACTTATGACGGACGCCAGTTCGACCTGTGTTGGCGCAGTTCTGCAGCAGAAGTCAGGACGTAATTGGGAACCATTAGGATTCTTTTCAAAGAAATTAAGTGATACTCAACAAAAATACTCGACATTCGACAGAGAGTTGCTCGGAATATATATGGCAGTCAAACATTTTCAAAGGTTAGTCGAAGGAAGAGAATTTACTATCTTTACAGATCATCGACCTTTGACTTACGCATTTTCCCAAAAACCGTCATCTAATGATACGCCACGGCGAATACGACAACTGGATTTTATTTCACAATATTGTACCAACATTCAACATATAGAAGGACGTGACAATATTGTAGCAGACGCATTGTCACGGATAGAACAAATTGATGTGCCATCACCGATTAATTATGCTGATTTAGCAAGATGTCAGCATGATGACCAAGAATTATTACGACTTCGTAATAACAAGAATTTAAAATTTTCAAATATCAAGGTTCCGGGTTCTACTGAAGTCATCGCCTGTGACATATCTACAGGAAAAAATCGCCCCTATTTACCAGAAAAATTTCGGAGACAAATTTTTAATGTCATGCATGGACTGAGTCATCCTGGGAAGAGAGCTACTAGGAAAATGATAACTCAAAGATATTTATGGACAAGTATGAATAAAGATATAAATGAATGGTGTAAATCGTGCCTAGCTTGTCAAAAATCAAAAGTGCAACGCCACACTATATCACCTGTCGGGAACTTTATGCCATCTCAACGTTTTGAACATCTACACATCGATATTGTTGGACCGTTACCTGTTTCTCAAGGAAAGCGATATTTAATTACAATGATAGATCGTTGTACTTCTTGGCCGGAAGTATTTCCCGTTAAAGATATCACAGCCGAAACAGTAGCGCGCATACTGTATGAGGGATGGATAGCAAGATTCGGATGCCCATTACGCATTACTACGGATCAAGGTCGACAATTTGAATCAAGAATATTTGAATCACTTTCACAATTTTTAGGAGTACACAAAATTAGAACAACGCCTTATCACCCACAATCAAATGGAATGATAGAGAGATTTCATAGAACTTTAAAAGCGGCGCTAATATCAAGAGAATCTAATGCTAATTGGATGAACGAAATTGCTTCAGTTCTACTTGGATTACGAAGTTGTGTACGCGAGGACACAGGATATAGTGCAGCAGAGATGATATATGGCGCACCTATAAGGCTTCCCGGAGAATTTTTTGAATCGTCACAGCCTTCGACATACGAAGAATTTGTCACAAATATACAAAAGGACATTTCTCGTATGACATCAACATCAAAACGCAAGAAAATTAAACAAACAGTTTTCATTCACCCCGAGCTCAACAAATGCTCACATGTATTCGTGCGCTGTGACAGAATAAGGAAAAGTTTAACACCACCATACGAAGGACCATTTCTAGTGACAAAGAGGATAGATAAGACGTTTATCATTAAAATTGGGGACAATGAAAAAGCAATATCTATAGACCGATTAAAACCTGCATTTGTCTTCAATAGTGGAACGAACGTGCCAAATTCAGAAAATAATCACAACGGGCGGAACACGTACATCACGAAGTCAGGACGGGCGGTTAAGCCGACAGTACGATTCGTCACTTGCTGACACAAGTAATCAGTCCATTTAAATACTCACCGTATTTTGAAAATACCATCATATACCGTCAGTATCTACGAGAGAACAATGGGCAACCAAAGCTCCAAAGATCAAATCGTATATAACTCCGACAGTTGCCTTAATCAAAATGAAGCCGACCATCTCAAAAGTCTTGTCCTGGAAGAGCTACGGTGGACGAGAAACATTGCAATTGGACAAATCCTCATCACAATTGGCATCCTTCTTCTCTACGGAATACTGAAGACCTTAGACAGAAGAGTGAAAACAATAGCAAGAAACAATCAGCACAAATGCAGTGGATAGTTCATCGACTGCCGCCGCCGTCACAACAAAGGCAGCAGTTTTTATTTCCTTCGAATTAGCAACAATGACATTACATTACGCATAGGATGTAATTTATCAGCAAGGTTAAGTTATTATATAATTAGGTACATACTAATTTTTTTCAATTTATATGTTAATTATTTTTAAAAGGGGGGAGTATATGTAGCGGCACTATCACGTCGCTACATTACTTAGATACGATAGAGATAAGACATACATGTTAATTGTTGCACGTTTGTTAGGATAGCTAAATCTGAAAATCTCACGCATCTTCTTAGTATATAAGCACCAGCAATTAAAGTAATAAACAGACCTTAACCATCTACAGTCTCATTATTTACCTTGCCACGAAGTCTGGCAAACATAACAATAATGTTCTAATTTAGATATCTTATAAAAAGCCACCTTACACCTTTAGGAAATGAGAAATGCGTTAAATACGCATTATTATTAATAGCCAAACGTTTCTTAACAGCCTTAAAAAATATCAACTTTAAAAATATTCAAACAATCGAATATTACGTTTTAACTATAAAAAATCAATATAATAACCTAATTAAAATGATTAAAATCTATAATCCCACTGAATAAATCGCCATTAGACTTCAAATATTCAGACATTGTAAATTTAAATTCACTGCTCTAACGGCCAGTCTTCTATAAAAATATGGCGGTCTTGAAGTATAATATAAATGCATAGACAAGTTCGCGTAGTTGCAAAGTGCAGGCAATATTGGCAGAAAGGGGTTTCAAATGCAATTATGAGGCAGTGTGTTGTACTGCCGCGCCCCCGGGACAATCGCGACGCTCCTTGAATGTCCTATAGCTTTTCACATGCAACCTGTATGTAATAAAACCTTATGAAACACGTGAATGCAGTGTTGTAGCTTTGTACGGCAAGTTTTATGAATTTTAAATTTTCGAATATTGGATTTGGAATACGGCCCGAGGATTACAAGGAGTTTTATCAACGTGTTCACAAAATGTAGATGATACCTATTAAATATATAACCTTTCAATCGTGTTCATTCGAGATACATTGGAAGAATATATACCGGAACAACGGCGTTCGCTTCGGGTTTGATGCATTATTATTGAAATACTTATTAAATTCTAAAAAGTTTGTAAGTATCTTGTATTATTATTTTTATCTATCTCTACTAGCGTTCGTTGCTAAGTGAAGACGATTTATTAGGTACGCAATTTGGTAACGGCTAGAATGTGTGCTCTCTTTTCATCTCCGTCGTAGCCGGTCACGGAAAAGTCAATAATGTTGTGTTAGCTTGACCCTGCGGAAAGGGTTGCCAGCGCAAATTATTATATTGTTGTGATTTCTCTTTCAGTGTCAATAGCCTCACTGAAATTACGATTGGGTTCCCTGGTTCAGCAAAATATGTTGGATTTTATACCACAGGATTTATTTAGATGTTTTTTTTTTGTTCTACGTTGGCAAACAATCAATCTAATTATCTAATGGTAAGCAATCAGCGCTGCCTATGGACACCCGCAACGCCGGAGAAGTAACGAGAGCGTTGCCGATATTTGGGGATTAGGGATTTTGAGATTTTATGTAGTAAATTAGGTAAAGGTATGCTAAAAATGCCAAAATAATGATGATAAAGATAAAAAGTAACGAACTAGAAAATGATGCGGTATTTAACATGTTTAACAAGAGAGAATCCGACTAATTTCAAGCCACCCCTAGAGCTCATACTCATGCAGCATTGCGCGAAACATGGCGTCAGGCAGCTAACTCAAAAGCCGTAAAACATTAACTAATAAAAAATCGCATGTACGAGGACGTCGCACGAGAGGTATAATACAAAAAAAAAATGTTGGTTGTACAAAATAAATAGAGAATTCGTATCAACAACGTATGTAATAAATCTACATAACTAATTAAATTTCACGTACTACACGTCACACACAAGTGTATCACAAGATAACTCATCTATTAACGAGGTGAATCTTCACTATCAATCGATATGATTCCCATCGATAAAACTGTGTAGCCGTGTCAACAACTTGCCTCCTTAGGGAACAGTCCTGAGCCTCTATTTTCGCTCTCTTGGCTGCAGACAGTAACCAGACGGATATTTCCCATGGGGGTAATAAAAATGGCGGTGTAACGCACTCGGCATGGTGGCCACTTCATGTAGGGAATTGTTGTAATTTACTGAAGTTTTAGATTGTGTCTATATTGTAGATTGTGTTCGGTGCCGTATGTAAGTGGGCTACTCATAGTGGTAGACAGAAAATAGCTTTTTTCTACACAAAAACGTCCAGAAATATTTCAGATAGTTAGGATAGTATATCAGAATTATTTCTGAACGTTTTTGTGTATAAACACAGTTATTTTTTTTACTTTTTGGCATTCTTGATATTTTTGCTGTTCGCAAAAACTTGACAAATAAGGATTTAATTATGTAATAGGACAAAGTTTCTTATTACTACAATAATATTTCTGACTAGCTATAGTCTAGAATCTCCTTGACTTATGATCTTACAAAGTTTTGTCCAGATTTATCGTTTTCGAACATACTTATTGTATCCCATTTTTGGTTTTTATAATGCTACTAATATGTATGCAACTCCAGTTGGTTCTTTGAATGGCATAATGTCACAGATAATGCCACAGCATTGGGCTCGCATGGGCATTAAAAAAAAACTATTTTAAATAAAATAAATTATGATTTATTATACCCAGTTTTTGTTAGTCGTGTGGCCCGACTGTGGGTCGTGGTGGCCCCGAGGTTAAGGCGCCCGCTTCTCACGCATGAGGGTGAGGGTTCGAAACCTGGCAAGTACCAATGTGACTTTTTCCAAGTTATATGTTCTTTCTATGTTTATTTAGACACCACTGACATAAGGTAAAGGAAAACATCGTGGGGAAACCTGGACTTATAATTTCTAATTATAAGTTTGAAATCGCTAACCCGCATTGACCGCAAGCGTGGTGATTAATGCTCTAAATGCGTTTGCTCAGCAGTGGGCACTTTTAGGCGGATGATGATGATGATGATGATATCCAATTTACAAAATGTTAGAGCCAAGAAGAACATTATAAACTAAAAATGAAGAATCCTATGAATGAAATAATTACCTCACTTTGACACTTTTAAATTAAATAAAGCATAGTTCCTGTCGTACATACTCATGTTTATACATAACTAATTAAGTAC
The DNA here is from genome assembly GCA_902829305.4 of Spodoptera exigua. NCBI lineage: Eukaryota > Metazoa > Arthropoda > Insecta > Lepidoptera > Noctuidae > Spodoptera > Spodoptera exigua. The sequence continues at coordinate 11,042,511 of LR824619.2, read as the reverse complement.
AGATGTACCTACTAGCTTCAAGTACCAAAACTTTTATTCGCAAGAAAATATTTCTCTGTATACGAGAAAAGTTCATAAATTTCCCCAAAATAACAAAATTGGTTTGCTTGTTATGTTAATGTAAATATTTAATAAGTTAAGTCACTTTGTACCGAGTTAGGTACTTGTTGAAATTTTGTTTTCTTAACTTGTAGGTAGGTACTAAAGTATAAAATCTTTAATAATATGTAACGAAGCTAAATTTGTATGTTTGTCTCCCTCCAATACTTACGGGTGAAATATGAAAGCTGTGCATTTCATGTTTATTTATTTTTTTCTTCTTTACTAGGTAATATACAAACTGTATTGGCCAGCTTAATTTCTTTGGAATTCCTAATAGTTATATTGTTACATAATATGTTCTTGTAATACTGAAAAAATTAAACAACATTATTTGAACAAATGAACATCCACATCACAAGTGAAACGCAAAGAGATATGGCGGATCAGGAGGTTTTTTGTCAGTAAGAGTCTCTCCGACACTCCGTCTCGCCTCACCAAAAGCGAGAGAAGAAATTGGACGATCCTTCCTGTGAAAAAAGAAAGAAACTAAGACTAGTATGATGTAGTTCAGCTTGGAAGTAAGTACAGGGCAGATTGCAAATATAATTCTTATTGAAAATGTAGCCGATGATCGAGAGTCCCTTTCGTTGCGCTCATCGATGTGAGGCAGTGAAATAATTAAATCTTCACATTAAGACTTAAATTTACTCGTCAACGTTCTAAATAAGCTAGATGAGGCCGGCACTTCCTACCAGACTACTCTGAGACGAAACACCGAAGCTAACTTAGGTCATAAGTACTTAGTGACTCTTTTAAAATGTATACAAATTACGTTTAAGATAATCCTTCAAAGATTAAATGACGTATGAAGTTATATTTAATAGGAGTAGGTAAGTAACCTGATATTTAAGTAAGTATGCCCATTTAATAAACAAGCAGTCAAACGTCTGGGACGAATGCAGAATGCAGACACCATCTACATCTGTGTTTGCAAATTAAAACCATTATGAATGTCGAATGACTTACCTGTTACCTACTTAGTATTCTTCTGTAAGTACTAGGTCTAGGTGCAATGCAAAGTACTAGACGTACCTGTATTAAGAGAATGCGCCGCTATAGGGCCGTTGGGATAGCGTAGATGCAGAATTCCAATTAGTGCTAAAGTTCCAGAAACCACTTTAGACATGAATTAGTGAGCTAAAAGTGAATACTATGTTGTGGTCGGAAAGTTTAACCTTTGAACTAGTTTTACGATTTATACGTTAGAAGAAGACATGTGTGTGTGTGAGTGTGTTGTGTTTACAAGGGTTGTTAAATTTTTAACTTGTTATAAAGTTGTGCATCGATGTGATACAGGACAGCGCGTGCTTTTGGAAAAGTCCAGAAGCAGATGCAACAAGCTGATGATCATTTTGCCTGTCACTATTTTACTTGACTAGCAAGAATTGCATGATAAGTATGATAACCGTTGAATAATTTAAATTAAATAAATAAATATGTTCACTGTCACAGATTTTGTAAGCAAATACCGTCTTGTAGATCCAATACCCACATAATACGTAATTAAGACTGGCAAGAAAGAGCTTATCCCCAAATAGGCATTGTAATAATTTTCAGTGGCTATTGGAATTTGGCCATAATAGGCAACAAAGAGTCTAGCCTAAAGTGTCCCTTGAGGAATACATAGAAACAGGCAAAAGTTACAACGTTACAATATAAAATCATGGCGAGATGCTTGTCAAATTTTTTTTAAAGTCATAATTCGGTACCCTGGGAATACCAGAATTAAGCATTACAAGTGCGTTGCCGGACTCTTGTGGGTCATTAGGATAGGGATAGGTGATTTGAGGACTAAATTTGGGGAAAGGAAATGGCCAAACACGACGTAAGTGTTGTTTCACGCCGTTTTTGTGTGACCCCGTAGTATCACTCCCGTCGAGCCGGCCCATTCGTGCGGAATTCCTATTTTAAATTTCTTAATTGTATAGAGTAAAAAACTACTATTGGCAAAGTTGGTGTCCTGATTCTTTTCATAGATCCTTTCAATGTTTGAAATGCAGTAGATATATGCATAGTTAGGTGTTCAGCTAGGTATATCTAGCCAACCAGAACCAGCTGCGCTATTGTCATCGGCAGAGTGCAGATGTTTTGTACAATAAATAGGTAGGTAAGGTATCTTTAGAAGCTGATAGCAGGTAAACTATACAACGGTTTTGTTATGATGATTATAATGCTTCTTTTGGTTATTGTTTGTAGGTTTTAAGAAGAAGTATTTATATCAGATTCCTTAAAAATATATGGTAACATACTATATCTCTGTACATAAAATCGATTTTAAAGTATAACAGTGTGGGAGAGCCATGCTTCGGCACGAATAGGTCGGCTCGACCGGAGTGATACCACGGCCTCAAAGAAAACCGGCGTGAAACAACTGAGTGAGTGAGGTTACCGGAGGCCCAATCCTTCCCCTCCCCCAATCCAACCACTCCGTTGCGGGTGTCCATGGGCGGGGCTGATTACTTACCATCAGGTAATCCTTAATTTTTTTATGTAATGGGTCGGCAAACGTGTAGACCACGTTTGCCGATCGATTACAGAAAAAATAACATTTTTTTAACAGACAGTAAAGTTCCATAATATAGATAACGAGTAGTTTAGGCGGGGTGATCGCGCCCAACAGTTTCAAGTTGGTATTTTCTATCCGTTTATAAGTTTTATTTTCATTGAATCTTCTATGTGGATCGAATACATTTTTCACTACTAGATTCGTCTCTCTCCACTAGTCTAACTAAGGGACATCAAAGCTCTCTGATAAAAGTGGGACTTTTAAACAGCGATTTTTAGTTCGAAGTTTATAACAAAAGCCTTTTACTTAAAAGAGGCGTATAGCGCAGCAACAAACTGCCAGTGATTTTTGATATTGTAGATGAAAACCTCTTTTCCCAGTTTTTGTGTGTGCAGGTAAGAAAATAAAGAATGAATCAGTACAGATACAGTAACTATAGGTAGGTAGTGCACTACCATTTTTTTTGTGAGGGTAAAATCATCAAATGACTTCTCTCGCCCAGGGCCGGGCGGGAGGGAGTGTCAGACTCTTACTGACTAAAAACCCCCCTGTTCTTTCTCCTGCTCTCGGCCGAGGTCGCGGTGCCTCATTGCGCTTACCCCGCAACCCCGGCTGCACTACCATAGCACAAGCATAGCAATAATGTACCTAGACCGGTTCGCAGGAACAGACGGAGAGGTATTTAATCACTAAGAGGATGACACTCTCTCATCTCACCTAGGACGGTAGAAAGAATAGGGATATGTTCCTTCTCTGAAAAAAAAAGTATAATTAATTCATGTGCTAAATTGAATGGTTTTTTATAAAGCCATATCATTTCGACAATTGGGCAGCTCCGTAAAAAACTGTCTCTTTACTGAATCAATATTTATTTTCAAACATTCATACCAAATGATGATAAAATAGAACAGAACCCACAGATTGAGCTTGGCAAAGTCTTTCAACAAACCATAACCACAATGACGTCGTATATGAAAGCAGCGCATAAATCGCTTTATGTCATAGTTAGACGGATATTTCTACCAGAACGAGTACCATGTGTCAGTTATTGGCTGCTACCGCTGAATTAAGCAGCTTATAAAGTATTCATCTTTTTGTTGTAAATTGAAAAGAAGTATTAAAATGAATGTCGTTTTATTTATTTATTTATTTATTTATTTATTTATTTATTAATTTGGATTCCCGACAGAAGATACACTTACATGCTATGTTAATCAATATGTTACATTAATACTGCCTTGTGTTCCTCCAATTATGGGGAACCACATCATACATATTTTGTTGGCATAAAACAGGAATTAACCAAATACAAAAAAAAAAATATATATATATATATGTATATAGCTTATGTAGGAAGTTTTATCTGATTTTTGTTCGGTGATGTTGGGCGGCAAATGAGCACGTGAATCGGCTGATGGTAAGCAATGGCGTCCGCTCAGGGATAACTTCAACACTATAGGAGTTACAAGTGTATAGATTTTTCGGACTGTTGATTTGGGGATAGGGATGGAAGTGGGTTTGAGCCCCCGGTACCCTTACAGGCACAATCCTCTGTCTCAAACCCATTTTTTGGTATAGCTGTTGTATTCTGAAATGCCAGTCGAGCAGGCCTTTTCGTGCCGAAGTATATAGAGCTATCGCACGTGTAAGTACAAAATTAGATATCTTTGTTGTATGGTAACAGCAGAGTAGAATCTTCCTGTCACTATCTCCACGAGTGTTTGTACTTCGTAAGTGTTATAAGGACCACCTGTAACATTTCCTATTAAAGTAAAATTACATCACCAGCCTATAAGTGCCCACTGCTGAGCAAAGGCCTTTCCTCACACGGAGATTAAGCAGCAGAACTCTTTAATAAACCTTTGAAACTGGTATAACTTACCGTAGTAGGTAGCGTTATCTCGACTTAAAGCAGGAGAAGGAACGGGGAGAAGGGGTGAGTCAAAAAGAGTCTAACAGTCCCTCTCGCCTCACCCTCGACGAGAGAAGTCATTTGATGATTTCCCCCTCACAAAAAAGCACAATATATATCACAATAGATGTATACCTAATAGTTACTCAGCTAAGTACTTATTTATTTTTAAACTTTATTTGTCTCGTAATAAGTCAGTAGGTAAAGTCATCATCCTACACTCTTGATTTCGGAATTTCCCTGTCGTCCAAAACCTTTGTAGGCACTTACGCAAATCAGTGGGACGTAGATTACTTATTCAATAACGAAGTTGTTATTGTTATGATTTCTATCTTAATATAATAAAGTTTATTTTTAATTATAAACAGTTAAGTATCTATTATATTTTTATATAAGTACCTACGTGAATAGGTCGTAAACTTACTTAACAGAAAAAAGGCCTAACTCAAAAAGCAGGTAAAAGGATTTTAAAAATTATGTTTCATTAATAATGTTCAATTTTGAAACACATCTTTTTAAGAATAAGATCTGTTTTCTTTTAAACATGCGAGGTGTGAATAAGACCATCTCAAATCATGACAGGCCAAGGGTCCCTATGGCGGATGCCCAACCGGTGTTTCAGTAGAAGGAACGGGGTGGCGTCAAGGTGGTGTTTTGTCAACAATAGTCAACATGGCGTACTACTTTCTATGACGTTGTGTATTTATGTAAACGCACATAATAGGAACACCAGAGGTAATTCTAATGAGACAAACTTTTTTTGTAAATAGCTAAACTACAAAGTCTAATTTTATTAATATAATAATCTACCTACACAGAACTCATTAAACAGAACTCATTAAGTGCCGTATAAAAGTGAATTAGATACAAGCCAGTACGAGTACATGAACATAAATATACAAGGTAATTAATTTATTTACGTATCGTAAATAATTATTTTGTGTGTTTAAGTACCTACATGTAGCGTTCATTATAACTTATGTAAAATGCGAAGTTAGTAATCATGCGAGTTTTCATTAAACTTCTACGGTTTACTACGAAGTGCTACGAGAAAATGCCACAGTCTACTAAATAATAGCTCGTTTCACGCAGTATCTTCACAGTTCACAGAGGACGTTGACTACAATATCATCCATCCTTTTCTAACAGCCATCTATACTCTTCCGTAAATCGAAATCAAAGCTCGTCGGGATTGGAGCGCGGTGAAGTTGAAGCGGTCGCTACATCAGTGTGAAGTGAAATGCAGACCGACGTGCGTTCAGAAGATAGTGACGAACAAATTTTATTTTCACTCTCTAACAAAATGGTAAAGTAGGAATAATCTAAAAAAATATTAATTACTTGCGATATAGTGATAATTTTAAAAACGTTAATGATAAATTTCAATTTCATAAGTAAATTTTACCAAATAATCAAAACTGAAATAGACTTTTTTGTACAAATTCTGACCAAATGCGTTGACACTTCACTAACGTTTTGAACAAGCCGGTCGAAAAATTAAGCTCTCGTATGTGCGGAACGTACCTGCATATGGCGGACGCTCAGTTTGTGTTTATGTCAATAAGAAACTGATTTTTAACATTTGCGCGGGTGTGGATTAAACAATTTATTAATTATTATGTGTTAGTGAAAACTGTGTATTGTGTGTTTTTTGTGATAATGGTTTTCGTGGTTGAACATTTGGATAACTTGATATCTTGGTTGTACTTATAAGGGTATGTATTTATTTTATGTTTCTTTCGATATTTGAGAATTTATTGAGATTTACGAGCTTTCATAAATGTGATTCTGCGGAGAATGTTGTGATATTTTATGAAGGCAAACGAATTGTTTATGCCTTAGATGTTTGCAAGTGATGTCTCTAGGCTCAATTGATTCGTTTCTCATAGGTTATCGCCAGATGATAACTTTTGGCGAATTATTACGAAGCTCCTTCCAAGTTAGTTGCAGTAAACACTGCATATAAACACCACATTCATTAATAAAGCTTCTATTTTTTAAGGATTTTCCAGTAACTCAGTTGTTGGAAACATCCTTCAGTTTCGTGTATGTAGAAGGGTTTAATTGAATAATTTGCACAGCTATTGCATTTGCTAAACTTGTATGAGTTAATTAGTTCGAACGATGAAATATTTCGATGATATAACAAATGATTTTTCAATGAATAAATCTGCTTTACTCTGTATAATTAAAGATTTAGTAACATAAATAAAATAATTCCTAATTCTCTATACAATTACTAAATTAAAAATTCGAATATTCGAAAAAACAAACGAATTTACAAAGAAATAAAATATTCCATTATGCCTTAACTAAATGTGGAACAGGGGACTGTAAAAAAATAAACATTAACATTTTTATTTAAGAACAGCATGCTATGTCAGTCTTATTACAGCATGGTAGCACATTGTGTTTATAATTTGGACACACATGTTTTGATAACTTTATCCCATGAATCACAAGACATCTGTCCAGTGATTTATGTCCCACATTCTAATTCACACGGAACTGATGACTACATACATAATTATTTTTAAAAATAGAATACAATAATGTGAACATTTTAACATGCCAGTAATTCAAGCAATTTTATTTTGATATACATCTGTGGCTAGACTGTAGGTAGACAAGTTAATTGAAGAAATTGATAAACAATTTATTTGTAGTTTTTTTAAATATTAAAGGATATATATTGTGGTGTTTATATAATGATTAAATCAATAAGAATGGTTTGCAAATGTTCAATATTATTGTCTTACATAAGTGAAGCTAGTTATTTTATTCTACACATAACCACAACATAAAAATAACTAATTAAGTAACTAACTACTTTCATAGTAATCACATCCACAAAAATTTAACATAAGTATTTAATATCTGTTTGTAAACAATTATGATTCGTAAGTCTATGCTGATAATGTTGATAATTGATTACTAATATTAACCTGCATAGAAATTTATTATCACTATAATCTGTGTTCAGTAATATGACCAGGATTCTTTTTTCAATAAATGTGTAGGAGTTCTAATGAAACAAACTTATAAATGAGTAATGTTGTATGCATAGGTAGTAACTGGAAAATGTTATCATAACCATATTAATTTTATCGTTAAATCAGGCTTTGATATAATTTAATTTTCCTGTTCCTATGAATTTGTATAGGTTGGTATTTATGGCTTATTAATTAATATTTTATTGGTCAAATATATTTTTTAACCTTTGAAATTCTGTGGATGTTTTTCCTTTAGATGTTTTTATTTTCATTACATTTAAGTAAGTAAGTATACAAAATAATGTCAAATTTAATAAAATTCCCTGTTCAATCAACTAAGCTTTAGAATCATTGTATATTAAAAGTACCTAGCATTTGAGTTAAATTCAGATATACTTAGGTCATTCTAAATCATATTATAAATATACTAACTGCCAAATTTGGACTGCACGGTTGGTGCGGTGGCTGGGCAACTGGCTGCCCACAACACAGGAGAAAATCCTAATGGGGGGGCAATGTTTTTTTAATAAAAGAAAAAAAATTCAAACTAAGTAATTTAATGATTACTTACTACAACTTATTCTAGGTAACTTTTTTTACTGACAACAATTGATCCTGCTAAAGTAACCTAAAAACAATTTTGAGTACAGCGGTAAGCTAATCCTAAATTGTGTTGGTTATTGTGATTGAAACCTGAATGCAATATTTTTGTTTATTTAAGCTGCTATCATCATCCTATATCTTCTCTCGCTCTGCGTGATTGAGAGTGTCAAACGGTCAAGGCCTAAAAACCACCTTGTTCCTTCTTCTACTACAGGCCAGGGCCACCGTATATGTTATTGCACTAGCACCCCCAATCCCAGTCTAATGCAATAGTTATTGATGCAATAGGATTAATCTGTACTAATATTATAAAAAGGTTAAATTTGTTAGTTTGTATGTAGGGGAAGAATCTTTGGAACCGTTGATCGGATTTCCAAAATTCTTTCACTGATAGATAGCTACAATGTTCCCGAGTATAGGCTATAAAACAACACGCTACGATCTGTAGGAGCTGAGCAGCGGGTGAAAACGCGCGAGAATAGCTAGTTAGTTATAACTGCAGTAGTAATTAATTAGTGAAACCCAGGCATTATAACTAACTTTACGTACTAATCTATACCCCTAGATGGGGTAGAGGAAAACCATACATGTATGATGATGATGTTTGGTTAAAGTATTCCTGATATTTATGTTCCACAATACCTTTAACAGGCTTGGAGACATCTTTGTTTATTCTTTCATGAAATTACTAGCATAATTCAATGTTTATATTTTTGCTAGGCCATTCAGTCTGATTGAAATCATTTCAATTGATTGAGAACTATACAGTCATTTGTCTTTTGTTTCTCGATTGATAAAGGCTTAAGTATTGGATCATTGTGTGATGAGAGAATCTTAATTGTCATTCCAACGACTAAAGGAGTTATGAATGTAAATAAAATATAATATTATTGGTGTGTTGATAATGGTTACAAATATTATAATAGGAATGACTTCCGTAACTTTGGGTAAATATTTATAAACAATACATTTTGTGACTAAATGATTCATCTATACTAATATTATAAAGAGGTAAAATTTGTAAGTTTGTATGTAGGGGGTAATCTTTGGAACCGCTGGTCGGATTGCCAAAATTCTTTCACTGATAGATAGCTATAATGTTCCTGAGTGCTATAGGCTATAAAACATCAAATACGATGAAATGGAGCCGAGCAGCGGTTGTAACCGCGCGAGAGTTGCTAGTTGTAGATATATTTAAAATTGTTATGATTTCTAAGACATGTTTTTTGGGCAAATCATAACTATAAATAATAATATATGCTCAAGAAATGTCTTTTAAGATGTATTTAAGTAAAAATATACGAAACTATAATCGAAATATTATGGCCCTAATTTCGTTGAACTAGGTATGTGCAAAGTTTATTTACTTACGTAAAATAAATGACTAACGTAATCTTTGATAAGCAACTATTTCTCCAAACTTTTCATGCACTAATTATAATAAGTGCATGCAACATTAATAATTATCAACTACAACAAAAATGCAACTAAAGTAGGTATAATTTTTTACACGTAAAAACCGTCCAATATCATCTATCTACTTATAAGTTATCGTTTACGAAGTCTCGTCTACATTATCACAAAATTCGTCTCCTAAATCCCATGGTTCGAGCCCTACGCGATCACGACAAGATTTTATCTTATCTTCCGTCTTAATCAAATCAGTCAGTGTCGTTGGCCTCATCTCACTATACGTAATAATGTTTGAACGTAACGTAGTATGTATAGGACAGGGTAATATCGCATAACTACCGGCCTTATGTAAAGAATAATAATTCCACGTGTCGAAGTAACGTTGATCTTTCCATTTGTTTGAATACAAAGAATATTACGTTTGTCATACAAATTTTATGAGTTACCCGTCTTTCGACGAGGCCTACAGACGTATTACAATAGATATTTTTAAAAAGATTTTCCTGTCTCAAATTGAATTTATGTAAAAAATACTTAAGTACTGCTTATAATTCAATTATTATTTCTATTTGATATTATGACAAATGTTTAGAAATTATTTTGTTACTTATATGACGTGATCAAATGCTTGTCTGACTCTGTTAAAAGAGTAGTTAACTAACAACATCCTGAATATCTTCTTAACACGAGTGAATAGGTTGCTTATAAGCAAGCGTATTCCATTCACTTCATCGCTTAACACGGCGGCGTTGACCGATAAATTTAAAAAAAAAGATGATGGTTAGGTTAGTCATATAACCTAAACGTGTTGTCAGGTTATAAAAAAAGTAGATAGGCTTTCTGAATAAATTAGTATGTTGAATAAAATATTTTTTTCGTTCAATCAAAATCACTTATTGTCAAATTGTTCTCAGAAGTACTTGGTTTAGTTATTTACATAAACTCGACATTATACTATCTTACCACAAAAAAGTTTAAGTTTGTTCCAAACTCCAAAATACTACAAATGAAGAGAATATGTTGCCTAATTTGCAAACTAGTTAATGGGTCTAATCTTGTTAGAGCATGGCGCTTAGGAAAACAAACAGGGAAATGCCACTAAGACTGACGACCGATTCGGATCTTGTATTCCCGTATTGGGAGTCAAAGATTCATTGTGGTCCAATCAATTAAAGCTTTTAATTAAAGACTGGCATTTTCTCAATGCCTTATTCGTCTTAGTTAAAAAACAACATCTACGTCTCCTTTACAGATACTTATGATTTCGCAGAAAATTAAATAGATAATAAATAAATAATATATCGTTTAGACCAATAAAGGTTTTGTACAGTTATCACTGTCCCAAAAATGGTTAAATCAGTTCGATTTCAACACAGGAACAACAAATAAACAAACTCACTTTCCAATTTATGTATTGTCTCTTCTCAACCAGAGGTTAAAATAAATTGTGACCTGACCTCTCCTTCTATCCTCCTGAGGTTTGTCAAGAGTATCATCCGTTTGCGTGTAAATCAGGACTGGGACGTCGGTCGATAATATTTTCTCCTCGACTTTGATAATCTTACTACTGCCTCGTTGAAGCAGAACTTTCTTCGATTTAGAAATTGTTGAGTCGGAATCTGGATTTGTGGTCGATGTTTCGCAATAAGTTTGCCTCCATTTTGCATAGCACTAGGTATCGAATGGCATAACTCTAGAAATGTGGGTGTACCATAGATTTCTGTCAATCTCTTTACGCTGGTGTATTGGTTTGATGTGTAATGAACTTAAGATTTAAAAATTGTAGTAGTAAATGCTGTCATAGGATAGAAATGTCCTTTAAATTGAGAAAAAAGCCTGAAATTAGCAGCGAACATATTTGGAGAATGGTCCTTCCGTTCTTCCGAATACGCTATTGTTTCATCGAAAAATCCCGAACGATGCTAGGGTGTTCAATTATAGGTGGGATCGGAATTGTGCCCGGTGCTAGGGGACGGGTTCGCCCCCTATCACATCATTATCATTGTAGCTCACCCCCTATAACATTACACTTTATATCGTCACCGTGGAGGCGTTGACTGGGTTTGCGTTGAAAACGTTCGGGACTCGGGGACGCTAAGTACTAACCTTGACTTTCCTTGTGACATTGAATGATAGACTTCATTACAGTGTGGAGTATTGAACCATAGTGCAGTGTGGTCTGATTCAATTACATGTAGCGTCTATCAAATATTGCTTTCACGAACCGCACGACCAAATGTTCACACTTTAACGTAGCTTGAATTAGTCTGCAATAAACACAATAAAACCTCATTACGCTGGCTTAACTGTTTTTACTTAATGTTAAAATCCATATTAATCTTGAACTGCTGAGCTAAATATAAATCTACTTTTCAAATGAATACAAAGAACTAAAGCGTTAGTGGTCTTCTAATAAAATAGACTGAATTTCTCGAACGCAGTTGACGACGAATATGCGTAATTTACCTATTTTTGTCATAATCAAAATTTACCTAACTTCAAAACCGGAACCAGTTACTTTTTTATCATACTGAATGCGGATACAGGACTCAGTGAGCTTATCTCTCTACGACATTTCGAGCCTTTAAGTAAGTTATCATGTGAGACCACACGCATACAACACAGTCGTTAGTCACCTCTCCACCTACGATAGTGTGACAAATTCACAAATACCTGACTAATATGCAGTATATGTATGCCAACTATAGTTTCCCATAACCCCATAACGTATAACCTTGAGCTACGTTTCGTTGATCCCAATAATTTTTACGTAGATAGGTAGGTATGTAGGTATATAATCATTTATCATAATGTTGGCGGTCCGGATATTTTGGCCTGCTCATGTTAGGGTTCGACTACACGCCGACAGCAACTGTTACGATTATAATTTCTATTAGTTCAAGTTTCAAAGAAAATTATAAATAATATTTTCGATTTATAATTCTTAAGTAATAATACGTAGTTTTGTAAAATGCTTATTTAAAATAGTCTGGCGACAACTTGGTTAAAAAAAAATGCACAGTTGAAGCCGTGGCTGGGCAACGTGATTTTGATGCCTGGACGGAATAATTCTGTTATTGATCCACAAATTACTGTTCCGGGCTTTGGTCTCATGTGTACTTATGTGAAAGGAAGAGACGATACAGGAGAAAATCATAGTCTGGGGCAATATTACTATTTTGAATATGGAATATTAATATTTTGAAAATGTAGAATTAATGAAAATACAAATTAGGTACACTACTAAAATTTTCTGTATCCATTACAATCAACAGTAAAACAGTAACCTTGTTTTACTTTTAACCTCTACGAATAAACACTATTATTATTAGTATCCACACTACATCTGTTTAAACATCGATTCCCCTTTTAAAATACTCAGTGAAGCAAACAATGATGATGAGTGGGTGACATTAGAGAATTTCTATTGGTCATTCGTTACGTGTAGTTTTTAATGTATAAATGAATTAATTAGGAACCTTACTACACAAGGACATAAGGTTCGTTTTCTACCTTTTACCACACGACCAAAAACTAATACAGACATTTCCCATTTTCCTCTCTTCGGCTAAAGGAAATGTGTACTTGTGTACACGCCCTTAAGTAGGTGTTTTCTACGCGCCGTGCATGATTAAATATATTGCCAACTTATCTTTTATGTTTCAATGCAATTACTTAACGTTGATTTGAAAACCAGTTTCGAACTAGATAAGTGTTTCCATTAATTGGTGCGATATGTTTCCGTTTTGGTTCCGCCATGTTTGTTTTTATAGCACTAGTTTTTATTGGCTTGTTGCTTGCTTATTTTGTCTGTATTTCTTCTGGTTAGCTTTCATCTCGTTATCACGTTGTTTCTTTTTATTACTCTTTAATTGTATTATTAATACGTATTTAATATGAATGCGTGGGATGCATTAAAAATTTGAATTTGAATTTTTGTTTCACAATTTCAAGACCATATTGAGTTCAAATTAAAGATTTTTAATTCAGTTATAATTTTTATTTTCAATGAATCGTTTGTTGAAAATTCTAATAACTTTGTTGTTGTTTTTCCAATGAAAATAGAGCCACTAAGTACCAAATGTATTATAATATCGTTCGTAAACTCAAGTCACCAGTTGATTGATGTCGGAAAGACAAATTACACAGTATAGCTCTATAATACTCGGGTCCCAGATGTGAGCCTGTTCCGGTTAATGGACATCTAGTATCAAAAATGTTGGTAAAGTTGAGTTCTAAATAAATTTACTTAATAAGCGTATTATTACTTTATGAAATAAAATAAATAGAAGAGATTTTTGTTTTGTTTATGTCATAGGTCGGCAAATATTCAGACGGATTACCTGATGGTAAGCAATCAGCGCCGCCCATGGACACGCGCAACGGAGGAGTCACGAGTGCGTTGCCGACCTTTTAGGGATAAGGTATTTGGAGATTTAGGGATTGAGGAGGGATTGGGGGAGGGGAAGGATTGGGCCTCCGGTAACCTCACTCACACGGCGAAACACAACAAAATATGTTATCTTTTGTTTTGTTTATGTCATAGGTCGACGTATTAGACGGATTACCTGATGGTAACCAATCAACGCTGCCCATGTACATCCGTAACACCAAAGGAGTTACAGGTGTTGTTTTGTTTTGGGAATTAGGATTTCAGAGATTTAAGGACTGGGGAAAGATTGTGGTAACCTGACTCACACGGCGAAATACAACGCTCTGGTTGATTCACGCCAGTTACCCGGGAGGCCGTGGCATCACTCCTTAAAATGTTCTGATTACTCTTCAACGTTTACAACGAGAAAATAAATAGTAAAATATGATATAAGTAAGCAAATAAATACATGGAAGTTTGTTTAGAATACAAGTATGTACATAAAATTCAACAAGACTGAGTGAATGCCCAGTACACAAGAAAACAAAAACAGGTGCATTTTTCGTATGATTAAACTTCACAATTGTTCCAAGAATAGTGCTGGTTGAAAACAAAGCAATTGCAACACATTATTTATTTTTCATAACGTTCTTTCCATTTTCTTCGTACTAGTAAGTTGGTGTGAGATACTTTATACCCAAAGATCCTTACTAATTACATACATAAAAATATGTACTCTAATGTTCATGTACTTATAATTGATCATTTTCAATCTCCACGGACTCGGGGTCCGTGCCCTTGTCAAACAATATCCAGTAAATCTTACTAAAATTACATATTTCAATAATACGGCTTTTACATACTACAACTAACACATACACACAACTATAGTATTTTATAGAAGAAACATGCTACATTTAAATATCTACAATAATACAATCTAATTTACATAACATTTTTTATCGAATGTAATAAAAATTCATGTACTACTTATTTGGTTGTACTTACTCACTGGTTAGTTATTACTTAACTATTATTGTTATGTACCTAGGTAGTTCTGTACAACTCGATTGTCGCCCGCAGAATCAAGCTTAACAATCGCGGCTATATCCAACTACCTATATCGATGAGGCAGTTTTATCTTTTAATGCACTTAATGTTGATAACCTAACTCACTGTTGTTACACGACGCTTTGACGTCTCCTAGATAACGTTGACGATACAAAGACGTACGTGAGCAATGATAACAAAAGTACCTCACTTCTTGAGATACACTCCATGCTACAAACGAACATAAACACACCAAACTTCCTAGTGCATAAAGCATAAAGTCGCTTGTCTTTTCAAATTACCTGTACCAATGTTAAATGCTTAAACACCAATAGGGTTAATCTTCTTGAAGTTGGATTCGAGACACGTCATGATGTCGTTTCTATTTAGAACGACATTTGGCGGCAATTTCAACAGACAGGTTCCAATCAGGATCACAGCCTAAGATACTAGGTTATTCTTAGCTTTAAAGCCAGGATAAATGAGAAACGAACCGAGAAACTCCACCCCACCGATAACTGACACAAATGAACGCTGAACGGGAAATGGTTTCTGAAAATTTGGACGTATGCAAATGGAAGCTGTGGCGGGAATGCACGTGCCTAGGGATTTTAAAAGTTAAACGGATTGTGACTGTGGCCTCGTTTATTCTCGTAATGACGGATTTCTATTCAATTATGCTGTAGGATGTCGAAATGGAAAAAGCTACCTGTTTGTAACTAGCAAAAATAGTAGTTTTTGTACTGAAAATTTGACATTAAAGCCCAGGATGAAGAACGGTTAGATTATTAATCATTTCTGATTGGGGACATGTCGCAATTAGATTTCAAAGTCGCTAAATAAATGATTCTGGACGGTCAACAAAGTTTTATAAAATATAGTAAGTAAAAATGCGAGTAGCTTCTTATGCTTATCAAGCAATGGTTACAAATTACAACCTTTTTAAATACAGAAAAATGTTTCTCTGACAAAGGCTCAGGCCTATTTTTATATTTTTTATATTTAGGATATAAATAGACACATTATAACACAAACTTCTACAATATTAATAATACGTGACCCAAATCAGTATCCAAATACAGTGCGGCCGACGTATCTTGGCGAGTCTGAAGTTAGCCGATTAGCTGCGCAATACACAATTTTGTTCCTAAAAGATCCATTGCGTAGACAAACGGCTAACTTCAGACTCGCCAAGATACGTTGGCCGTACTGTAAGTATCTATTAATTAGCAATTTAAAATGATAGAAAAAAATAAAAGTGAATGTATTTATCTGTAGTTCAAAACTATTAGATTAGATATTAAAATTGCCTACATTCAATTAATATTAATTTAAAAGAGAGAGAGAGAGAGCTTTTTTGTACAGCATTCCTGAACTTAGGCAATGTGAGGCAAAATACATCTATGTTACAAATCATTGATAGAAATCAACTCATTATATGAACTGCAAGACCTATTATAACTTATTTCCACAATAATGAGTTTCAGAAAGAGGAATGTGGAAGAGCGATTTCTTACGAGTATAAACACGCGGACATCTAAAACTTACCTTAGGTGACAACTTAGTTACTCATGAGCCACTAAAAAAGGTTCCTTATTATTATAGTGTTCTGTCGTCTATACCGTCGTATGAAGTCGTGGTGGCTCCGAGATTAAGGCACCTGCTTCTCATGCATGAGAGTGCGGGTTCGAAATCTGGCAAGTACCAATGTGACTTTTTCCGAGTTAAATGTACTTTATATGACTTTCTAGACCCCACTGACATACGGTGTAGGAAAACACCGTGAAGAAACCTGGACTTAAGAAATTATAAGTTTGTAATCGCCAATCCGCCTTGAGCAAGCGTTGTGATTAATGCTCTAAACCTTTCCGTGTGAAAAGAGGCCTTTGCTCAGCAGTGGGCACTTATAGGCTGATGATGATGAACGTGTTCTGTTATACTTGTATTTGTTTCAATACATAAGAGCGATATCATTAATTTACATAGTGTTCCACTCAATAATTCACATAACAAATACACTTAACAATTTATTTTCAACTATGAACAGATTGAATATCACCATTGATGACGCATTACTATTATTCGCGTTGACCTCTTCAACTCGGCTAAATAGACGCTAGTTGATACACTTAACCAGTCCCGTCTGAGTGAGTTCGTTGATTGCTCTGAAGGTGGGTTTTAATTACAACCTACCTGTTTATTACCTCTATTATACCTAGGTTATAAATAAGAAGTACTACTTTGTTTTTTTTTTGGGCGTGGCAAATCATCAACGTTCTCTCGTACCCCGTTTCTTGTCCTGCTCTCCAAGCCTAAATACTGCTTCACGAACTTTTCTATCTTTTTTCTTAAATGACGTCAAACAAAATTGTTAACTAATTTCTCTTACACTTCAGACTCTTTCTTAAATAACTTCTAAGATTATCTTACTAGGACAACTAAAGAATCGTTATTCCAGAATATTTAATAATGTGCTCTGTGTCTTTCTTGTTTTAACCAAAAGGTACAAGTAAAATAAATATTTGAGAAAAAAGTTATTAAGTTCATCGTTACAGCCATTCTAATTAGGAGGAAAGAGCTTACCAACACAAACATTACGGTAATCATGCTTAATTAAACATATCTCATACGTAGTACATAACGTTAAAGCCGACTAAAATGTTGACGAATTTAACCCGTTACTTGCAGTGTACCGGTACACATTACCATAACGCCTACGACTTATTTAAATGCCCAATCTGTCATTAGGAAATCACTACATCATTTTCTTAATGCTTCAAACTTGGCTAACAATTCCGCGCTAAACTATAGCAGTGAAAAATTATATAGCTCAAATTGTTTTAAAATTCAGAATGTTCTAGAAGTAAATTTACATGATAAAAATGCATGAGATATTTTTTTTATAGCGACCAACAATGATGGTTTCAGCTCAAAGAATATCGATGTTAATGCCATGTCTGGCGGGCATCCTGCGGGGTATTGTTTGCTTAGCTTCTAGACAAGCGTTAACCCTTCAATGTACACGACGCCACTGCAATCTTGTTATATAACATTAATACACCGCGTTTTTGCTGCTTCTGACGTCAAGAGGTGCATTGTTATAACTCGTGGGAGCTTACACAGAAATGAATGGGGACTTGTACAAACATAAAATACATAGCGCGTAGTGTTATTAAATTGTTTGTTAGTACATAAAATACGCTCATAATGCCTAACGGGCAACAAGCGTCAGTTTGTGCCAAATCTCTAATTGAAACCGCGTTTGGCAAAGGCATAGCGTTGAAAGTTAATAAAATCGTAATGTATGGTGTTGACATGACACCACGCCGTAAGTATATTTGTGCTACAGTATTCCTTTGTTATAGACCTATTATAGTATCGGAGTGCATTAGAATAGCTTCCACGTGTTGCCGACACTTAAATGCATGTCCGGTGCTAACTGGACAGTCAGTTCCGTTGTAATACCCAATGCTGGATTATTTAGTCGGTATTGGTTTTCATATTTATTTGGCATAGTTACGTGACAACAAAATCGTTACCACCTTGGATTTATCAACTAGAAAGTTATCAGCAAAAAACTCCATAATCTAGGTTTAAAATAAGATTGTAGCAATTTTTTTTACAAGTTTAACATTAAAAAAATAGCTAAATTACTATGGGTTTTCCTAGATAGACTCGCCATTTTCCGTTAACTCTTTAACCTAGTTTCGTGTAACAATAACGCCGGCGAACCATTGTTTATTACTTTTTTTATTTTTTATACTATCAATATAGAGAGCGTCAATTGAAATATAAATAGCGCGTGATATGATAACGAATAAAATTTATTTCTACAAATGACAGTAGCGAATAGCGATTGACACACGAATTAAGACATTGGTACTTGAAATTGGGTCGCACGTAGATTTCTTTAGAGGTCGATTAGACCGCGCCGTCCCACATATAAGATGAATTTATTACCCTTTATTTAAAGGGTTGACACTGACAGAACATTATATGCGAGTTCGGCCGCGTTCAGAAATGTTCTTAATAATGTAATATGGGTTTGAAGACAACGAAATATTTATGGCACAAAAATACTTGTTTTTTTTTTCTTATAAAGTTTATTGTTCACTTGCGAATATAATACAAGGTCGCTTTGTCTGTTCCTATATCACTATGTATACTTTAAACTCAAAAACTTTGCCACGGATTTTTATGTGTTCTTTATAGAAAAGCTGATGGAGGAGGAAGGTTTTAGTATTACATATTTATAATAACCTCCATCAAATGGTGGAGAAATGTAGTATCAGACCCGTACGAAGTCAGGGCGGGTTGCTAGTTTAATTATAATTTGTTATTCGTGATCATATCACATCACTATATTTAGTACTTAGTAGAGTGGTAGAGCTCGAATGAGCCGTTTCGAATGGAGTGACCCACAGCCTCAGAGAAAAGGCTTCAACCAACTTGCGGTGTGTTTGGCCGTGTAAGTGAAGTTATCGGAAGCCCAATCCCACCCCCATCACCCATCCCGATTTCCCCAATCCCCAGATCCCAATCTTTAAATGCTTTATCCCCAAAACGCCGGCTACACACTCAAACATTTATGATATTGCTTGACATTGACCAGCCTGCCCGATTCCCGTCCATATCATAAAAACAAAACTTGGTTAAGTGTTATATTGTAAATACAACAATACATTTAATTTAAATCTTAATACTAATTAGGCTCTAGTAATCCTATAGGTACCTACTTAATTAGTGAAATTTTAATACCTTTCTCTAGGCAATTAAAAGAGAAAATCTGTCTAGCTGACTATTCATGTTTTAATTGCGATTCGTTCTCTTTATTCCATTTCTGAAATTGTAAGTGCCGAACGGTATCGCATGCAGTTAATTAAAATTATACGTTTTATTGATGATTTATGAGTGTCCATTTATTTTTATTTAATGTTATTCATTCATATTAATGTTTTCTTATGAAACATTGTCATGCGATTTAAATTGATTGCTTATTTTTTATATCCGAAAAATATTGTTCAGTTTTTTTATCAATGAGCCTGAGTAGAACCTGTTATTAGTAGGTCTGCAATTAATTGAATTACAATAGTTAAAAATCTTTTGCTTACCAGCCAGAAATCTTCCTTTGTAAACACAATTTTTTTTTTGTAATAGGTTATAATGAATTTAATCCTAAGATTGAAATGAAATAAAACGATTACAAGTATTTTTAGATCGATCAATTTATTGAATATCCAGAAGATTGAGAAAAGGCTCAGCTGGAAAAATCTGGGTGTTCTAAAAATATAACTACTTTGTTATTAAGTTATACCATTTCCGGTCTTATCTCTACAGATGGAGCCTAATTCTAACCCCGTTCTACATTCGTCTCGAAATTTCTACAAAAAAAGTAGATGTTTAAATTTTGATTTCGGGGTAAAAGAATAGAAACAAAAGCGTAGAAAATTAACGCTGCCGCTTTACTCCTTACCCCATAAAGATGGTCAGGAGAAAAATGAAAAGTCTGTGCAGTTTTCTCAAGCTCCTTTATTTAGATATCCGAACGCATTGTCTTACTCGAACAATGGCCGACAAAGTTCCTTGTTCCGTTTCTTTATCGTATATAAATAGATATCTTTAACAGGCTGCAATGATGCATTATGATGACTAATGCAGCAAAGAGGCTATTATGGGAAAGTTTATCTTTTGGCCTTGCTCGCTATTTGTTGAAATGATCTCGATGTGCCTTACGTTCTGAGAAATCATTATAGAATCATTGGCACTGAGCGTTACGTTCTGTTTGTTTGTCTTTGTTTAGAATAGCATCATGCTTCTCGTTCCTCAAAGGGTGGATGTACACTATTTTACGCGTACTTAGTATGCGTAATAGGTATATTCCTGATTTACTGCCCAGTTTAAGTCTTCGGCTTCAGTACTCATCTTCTAATATCGTCGAGTTTGTAGACTTTGAGTACTCTAGTATTTAATGTTTTTTAATATAAGTAGTTACTTTTTCTCAGTATTGAAATTCAATATAAAATGGTGTACTTAGTTGATATTTAGGGACATTTTAGCTGACTTAGAAGGTTTAGACAAAATAGTTCCTTATTTCGCGTTTTTCTTGCTAGAGGGCAGAATGAAAATGAGCGGATATTTTGGCAGTCGTCAGATTCAACTAAGAATATCATTTCGTTCGACTGATTTGTGAAGGTCACATTGCCTTCTTGGAAAAAGAAATATCCGAAATTGATATTTAGTACCTACAGGGCATTGTATTAGGTAACTAGTAGGTATTTACTAGGAAGTGAAACAAAATGTTGTAATGAATAATATAACTTATCTTATTCTTTATTCTTCTACTTAAAAGACATAGTTCGAAGTGAATAATGAATAATATGTATACTTAGGTATACTTGGGTACTTTGGGTGGTGACTTTGGGTGAGTTTGATATTTTTTTTTGATTATGTAGCGTAGATTCACAATTCGAAAACTTATTCATCTTAAAAAAGTAAGAATAATACAAAAACAAAATTGCCAGAATGATAAAATGTTGAATCAGAACGTTAGTATTGATTGACTGATTAGTAAAGACCAAAATTGCTCAAATCAGATGCTATGATATACAACTCAGATCTCTTAGCATTTCGCATTAATGCAAAAAGTTGAAACTATTTGTAGCTGATTTAAAAAAAAAATGCCAATACTACGATTTTGTCATGGGTGCATTGACAGACTTACACTTTCACATAGGTACACATCACACTCAGACCCAGATCACCAATTTGTGGATCACACAAAGAGTTGCTGCGTGCGGGAATCGTACCCGCGACACGTTGCGCTGCAGCCGGTTGCCTATTCACCGTGTCAGCTTTTATTTTACTTGAACGCTTCGTACCTTTTTTTTACCAAAGGCTAGTTTTCAATTTGCAAAGGAATGCTATGTTTATAAGGCAGTAAGGATTTGCACTTTGAAACCTATTAACGGTTGGAATTATTAGTTTTGACTATAAAAGTTACGTGTTTGTTATGGTCTATAAGTACCTACTGCTAGTTGGTAGTTAGTTGCTTTTTGCCTTTATGGTGCTTGTTAGGTAATTGTTTTCTTGTTCCATGGTTTATTGTTTGTACAAAATGGCACAGTAGATTAAGCGGTAAATAACATGCCTGAGTTTTGTCTCGATGCTAATTTTAAATAGGCGTTTTATAGTACACTAGCGACCTGCATCAGCTTCGCTCGTGTGCGATGCTTATATTAAATTTCTCCACTATTTAATGGATGTTATTATACTTTCATATAAATCGTCTTCTTCAATATCTTCCTATATTAAAATGTCCGTTGAGTAGTTTTAAAGATTTAAGCAAACATAGGGATATAGGAAACAGAAAAATCGACTTTGTTATATACTATGTAATAAAGAAAAGAAAGCTTAACCCAAACCTATATGTGTTAATTATTTTCTATAATTTTTCTTTTATAATAGGTCTTTACCTATGAAATTGCCGTTCTGCAGTACTAGCCATTTCAAATCAAAATAGTTTTTGTTAGGCTAAGGCTAATTAATTTTGTTTTAAAAACATGGGATTTTTTTTCCAAAAGTAGTCATTTGTTTATTGATTAGTGTTACATTTTCATTGCATTTCAAATCAAAAAAATTCGTTTAAATTGTTTCATGCAAAACGGCAATTTTATGGGTGAAGACCTATTATATGCTATTAGATACTTACAATTTCATATTTTTTTCTGCATCTTCAATACTATAAATAAAACATGTTGCTAATGCCAACTTTGCTATTAACAAATGTCATAACAAACGTACAGTTCATAAACACGTCTCCTCCATTCTCAAAACATAAAACATTAAGTAATTTGCCACTAACCTAGCTGTAACCGGTACAATTTAATAGTTAAGACTCACTCCTTCATAAGACCGAGACCGTTGTTTCGGTACCACGCCGAGATTCGGTCGTTTTACACCAATGTTTCCGACATGAATGAAGTTTAATCGCGGACTCGAATTAAGCCCGTTTCGTACAATTTCATCGTGGTCTTGATATCTGAAAACGAGATCATGTTTCAGAAAAAAGAACCTTAAATCCATGGAATATTGTTTAGATTATTCTTTAGTACTGATTTATTGTCGTACGTTTTTTCTTTGTTTCTTTTTTTTAAACGTTGCCCCACACTAAGGTTTTTTCATGTGTTGTAGGTGCTGTTACAAACATACAATTTTACTACATATGACACCCAGACCCGAAACAACAATTTGTAGATCACACAAAGATTTGTTCTGTGCGGGAATCGTACCCGCGACCAGTTACCCATCCACCGCACCAAGCGTGCAGTTAAACTATTGAGAGTTTTGATGTAGAAACGTACAGAGGCAAGATTATTACTCAAATGAAAGAGCGATGACTAAGCAATTCTTGTTTAGATCGATAACGTTTGTTGCCGGACGTGGATAGATAAACTTCACAACTCCTTTGATGGTGTCCGTCCTTTTATTTTTAATCTGTAGAACAGTTACTACACTCAGCCAAGTCACTCCACGGAAAATACCGACTTTCAGTGGAATCTGCTTAAGATTTAATATCAACCTCCTAGTCCCAACTCAGTTGAAAATGCCTGGAGAGAGATTTATATTGAAACTGCGAAATTATTTTTCAGGCTCGAAGCAATGTGAAATGAGAGCGTAGATCGGGTGGTTCGCTTGGCTTAGTTTGAGTTAGTGTAAAAAATCTAGGGATTGAATGTTTGGAACCGTGCCCAATAAATGGAGTACGTAAGGCCTGACCCTGTGACATTTTGGCCCACCACTGCTAAGTCTGTAGCATAATTCGGCATGTATAATTTTGTACACATAAAACTACCTACATATTGAGCACTTTATGAAGAGTATCAGTTACAATAAAAGTTACTTTTAGTAATGATCTGACAACCACTTTATTAAGGAAGTGCTCAATCTCGAGTTGTATTTTGTATAAGATATTTGTTTACTCCTAAAGATCCATTCAAATACTTTTTATTCGGTAAACAAGTATTTGATTTGATCTTTAGGGGCCACAATTCGGAAGGACTTTGCAAATGTTCGAGGAAATTTTAAATAAGCCGGAGTAATTGTAAGAACTGTGTTGAGGTCCGACCGCACAAGTAGACGGTGTAATGAGATCAATTTTCAAATAACAACGTAATCAGTCCAAGGTACTATAGTCTACCGACCGTCTTAAAACATCTAACCTCAGCCTTTATATCAAGGTCGGTAGAGTTCATTTTGTTCTGCCTTTTCTCACAAAGTAATATTAATTTAAAGCTATCAGGAAATAAGTATTTATAGACCGTTTGTCTAGTTACATCCGTGCGAAGTCTAGATAAAATTATAGGAACAGGATGGAAGTAAAACACAGTTACAAAGTAATAAATTTGTTCTCTCTAACTACACATAATTGTGTATTCCGCTATGTTTTAAATATTTTATGATATTCTTGTTACAAACATGCTTAATATATTGTTAAAAAAAGTTAATTGATTATAAATTGATCACAAACGCAGTAGACATTTTCACTCACAACCGCTTAATATTTTGAGCGTCTATGATATCATATTAAATGTCAAAGTTTATGAGAAAGTATGGATATATGTTTGTTATTCTACCCAAACACCACCGATTTGATGTAAGACTTGATACCCTGTATAACCACATAGGCTGTTGGCTTTTTATCAATATACCACGCGGGCAAAGCAGCTGGTAGAAGCTAGTTATTTATAAAACTAAATAAAGAATACTGAATCATGAAGAATATCTTTCTTCTTGATGCCGCGTAAATTGTTTTTCTTTAAAAGCTATTTCTTTGCAACATTGAGAGGTTAAAGTACTTACCGACATTTTAATTATTCCCGTACTTTGTTCATCGCGCGATATTTTACCTCCCCGAGAAAACAGACGTATAAATTGTCTATGTATACAAACAATCTTCTCCGGTTTTACGTCATTCAGAGCAGTTTGATTTTAAATAGATTTCGTATAACTAATTTAATCGAAGTTTCGCCAATCTATATCGAACTTTGTACGATTATTTCGCCGTCACTCGTCTCTGATAAGCTTTATTGGAGATGGATGCAAAGTTGTAAATTAAACGTTTGATGAAGAGTCTGATATTGACTACTAAGGCTCTGGCTGCGCTTCAAAACCGTGACGATTTTTAACCGAATGTCGTGAAATCAGTGATGGGTTGAAAATATCTTAGCAAACCGGAGGCCTAATACTTCCCTCCCTCTTATCCCTTGCTCCTTTAAATATCCGCAAGCCTTATCCTCACAAGGTCGGTAACGTATCCGTAACTCCTTCGGTGTAGTGGGTGTCCATTGGCGGCGCTGATTGCTTATCATCGGGTAATCTGTCTGCTCGTTTACCGAAAAAAGCTTCGTAGTTAAAAACCATCGTGCGTTTTCCTCAGCGGTTTCTTGACCAGGATGGCTAACCGTAAGCTGGTGAAAACCGCGATGCGGCTAAGCATTACAATGTATTTTATCAATACTAAGGTATAGGCTTCAAACTTGTAAATTTGCACGTGTCAACAGAATGATCCAAGTTAATTTTAGGTTTCCTTTGTAAAGCTATCTGGATAACGCCTTTGATTTATCGAGCGTACGGAAGCACTTTAGTTGTAGTTTAGAACTTGACTCAACAAAGCTGCTGTGTGTACCAAACTGAAACCAATGAGGTTGGTTAATCTTACTCGATCTTAGATTTCCAAGTCTTACAACATGCATCATCATTCCTGGAACTGCTAGACACGAACCCTACAATATTGAAGATAGTTGGTTATTCAATTCTATTCAGAAGTCCCTCGTAACTTAAGATCAGTATACAAATTAGTATGGGAGAGCCATGCTTTGGCACTAATGGGTCGGCTCGACCGGAGTTATACCACTGCCTCACAGAAAACCGGCGTAAAACAACCACATCGCCGTTGTGTTTCGCAGTATGAGTGAAGTTAGCGGGTGCCCAATCCCTCCCCCTCTCCCCATCCCTTGCCAATTCTTAAATATCTGAAACCTTTATCCCCTAAAAAGCCAGCAACGCGCTGGTAACTTTGGTGTTGTGGGTGTCCATGGACGACGCCGATTGCTTACCATCAGTCAATCCGTCTGCTCGTTTGCCGACGTATACTAAAAAATAAAAACTACAATAATTTAATATTATCCAGAGACTAAAATTTTTGTCATTATCGAATCTGAACTAATGATTGATGTTTTACCGATAAGTTTCGTGTTTACTAGACTGTTAAGAGCTTCGATTAATTAATTAAATCGAATTAATATTTAAGGGATGAGTAAATGTAGGTATTTGCGAATCTTATTTTTACCTAATTTTTATCAAATACAACCGTGTTATGATACTTTCTTTACCATAATCAAGTCGTGGCAACACTTGGAGTTTTTTTTATATTTAGAACAAGTTGCGAATAGTTCGATCGATCTAGTTATTTCGAAGCTTGCCTGCGGACGTGTACCACGACAAAGTTGCTTCGCTAATGAAGTTTATGTAGTAGACTTGCTATGTTGATATCTTGTATATGTGCTACTATAAAAGCTTGTGTATCCGTAAATGTTATGCTTTTCTAATAGAGTTTTGTTTAGATTTGTCCTTTATTACAAGTTGAGCTGAGTGATTCCAGAACAGAAACAGAATCATTAGATAAAGTTAACTTTAATTATACAATTCTGAATCGAAATGGTTACTATCTTTTTAAGGCTTTTTTTTGTCAGGGGAAAATCATCCAATGACTTCTCCCGCCCAGGGCAGAGAGTGTCAGACTCTTACTGACTAAAAACCCCCCGTTCCTTCTTCTGCTCTGGGCCGAGATCGCGGTGCCTCATTGCGCTTACCCCGCAACCCTTTTGAGGCTGAAGTGAGCGAAGTCAATACTAATGTATTATGGTCCTATCCTTTTTCTGCGAGACAAATTGAGATTCTAATTGCCCTTTTTTAAAATTTAAATATATATTGAGATTATTACCTTCTTGCTTAAAAGCGTCAATATTTGGCGTTTAGTTAGCTTCAACAGGAACAATCTGAACGGCCATGTTACCGGGATGAGAGCTCTGTCACTCTACGCAGTCTACGGTACCTAACGGGTTTGATGGCTAACAGTAGATTGGTACAAGCATTATCGGTTTTAGCACTAATTAAAGTTCGGTACCTATATTTAGAATTTAACTAGTTTCAACTAAAGACAAGCTTGGTATCCAAACTAAGTGAAGAAGTCTTTAATAAAGTAATTTAATATTTGTGCTCAAAATAAATTTGTTAGCTTTGATGTGTCCCAAGAGACAAGATGTGATGATTATACCTATTTGGAGTTATGTCTTATTAATTACACGTACTTAAAATATAAATGGAAGTATCTGCAGTGCCAAAACATTCAGATAAAGATTGTCAAACATTTCTAGATGTTGTAAATAAAAAACATGTGCACTTTTTGCTTATGTTTCTGTAAAAACACTGATAAAATGATAACCTTCGGTGGCAAGGTGGTAAGTATCAAAATAAATAAATTTATCTTATTTTAAACAATTTCTTGATATTTATAACAAAAATATTTCTTAACACGGATCATTTTATCGAAACTTTAATGATCCGTGTTGCAATCATTTGGCGCCAATTAGAATGCATGACATTTTGTTCAATGGCAGGTTTATAAAGTAGATACTTACAATAAAAGTGGTTGAGGATGTAGGTAGAGACCTACTTTTGTATTCATAAATTAAACTGAGTATTAGGTATTGACTATATATTTGACATAGACTAAATAAGAGGTCTTGGAATCTTCAGTTTAGTTTCAGGTCTTGCAAATTATTTCTTACTAGCTACTCTCGCTCGGTTTCAGTCGCTGCTCGACTCCTACAGATCGTGGCCTGTTGTTTTCCTCGATAAATGAACTAACAAACATAAGTACAATTGTTTAATTCGAACCAGCAGTTCCGGAGATTAGCGTGGTCAAAGAAACAAACAAACTAAAGTCCCCTCTTTGTCCTTTCTATCATCATATCAACAGACAATCGGGAAACCGCACCGCTTCATAGTGGAAATAAGGGAAGCGTTTCGGCTTCAGTTTTTCACCAGAACATTCTAAGGAGTGAATATATCATTACCCAGACTTTATGTTCTCCGAAGGTGAAACCTGGCATTCAAGGCCCGACCCGTATAGGTTGATCGTGGGTGCTTCATCGTAAGCCGCATCGTCACTTAGATACCGTCAGGCGAGTAAATGGCCAACGGGATCATTCAAAATAAAATAATGCAGTTCTCAATGACTAGTAGAAAATAGGTTCACAATAAATATTATAAGGAACGGAGTGGTTTTTAGTCATTAAAAATCTTACACATCCTATCGCGAAGTCATTGATGATTTCCCCCTTCAAAAAGCCTACCAATTTGATGAATGAGATGTAATCCAAATAAATATTTTATATTATGGAGATTGTTATCTTTTTCAACAGTTTGAATTTAATACCAAGCTGCGACGGTAAAAGTTTTAAGAATGCACTTGATTAGACTACAGTATACAGAATAGAGTTTTACAAACTAGTTTAAACAGGGTTTTTTATGAGCAATGTTTATTACAAGTCACCCCTTAGATTGTGTGCGCAGGTCTGCAGACAGCGAGTAAGGGTCGCTCGCCGCCCGACCAGAACAGACCCGAGCGTACGGCGCTTAGCGTTCCACGCGCGTCTCAAAGAGCCAATAGACCACCACAGACGGGGGCCCTGTAGGGCTGATGTTTAGCCTTAGTTGCGTGTAAGCGCAATGATGCACCGCGGCCTCGGCCTAGAACAGGAGAAGGAACGGGTGGTTTTTTGTTAGAGAGAAGTTAAGTAGAGTTCGGGAGAAGTGATTTGGTTATTTTCCCTAAACAAAAAAAACCCTGAGATTCCGTGACCTATGAATGTTACCCACATCTAACTACCCAATTTTAAACCCTATTAGTACAACGTTAAACTGTATTAATATATACCGCAAATTAATCAGAACCGTTGCAGAATCAACGTACAATAGGCCCGTTCGCCTCCATTGTCCAACGTTATAACAAAGTTAACTTAATACAATGCGTTTGAACACAGTTGCTTATCTGCTCAGCCTGGATTAAACTTCCAATATAACTAACCCCAGCTAAATAATCTTTTATACCAGCTTTACGTAAGTAAAAAGATAATAAAGTATGAAAAATAAACCTCCTTCGGAACATGCAAAAGAATTTTATTGCATGCTCTCGTTTAGCTTATTTTATTTTTTAATTTAAAAACTTCGGGATTAAGCCATGTTGGAAAACTGGAATGTTAGTCATATTTGAAGAATATTTTACCCATATTAGCAAATATACGCGTAACTGTCTGTCTAAAACTTTGACATCTTGTGATTATAATTATAACGATTTAGTTTTTCTTAGTAGTCTTAGTCTTTGAATGTCGACAAAATCTGTTAGGCTTAATTCACCTCTAGCGTCGACCACCATTATCCGAAACGACGTTCAATGTGTTAGGAATTATTAAATTCTGCAGTGGGGTGCATGTGTACTATAAATTCAAGAAATTTATTCTGACGAGTTAAATATTCTTTGTATAGTTACTTTAAGGGTAAGAAAGTTTGGGCAGAATTTAGTTTGAGTAATAATAATAACTAAGGTCGGTAATTGAGGGGACCCATTCATCTCCCTTGGGGTTCTCTCTACCTTACGGCAGCACATAACCCCTACGT
Organism: Spodoptera exigua; assembly: GCA_902829305.4. Taxonomy (NCBI): domain Eukaryota; kingdom Metazoa; phylum Arthropoda; class Insecta; order Lepidoptera; family Noctuidae; genus Spodoptera; species Spodoptera exigua. The sequence continues at coordinate 11,012,821 of LR824619.2, read as the reverse complement.
GCTGCCATTATCCTGGGAGTAAATAAGTGAACGTCCGGAGTCCCTTGAAATTCCTGTCGGAAACACTATCATGGCAAGTTACTCAGCAACAAAAACCAACTGCGATCTTGCCTCGTTACTCCATAAAAGACGTCGACGACCTTTACGGCCATTTGAAGGAATTTCTAGATACGACAAAAATGCATGCGTCATTGTTCCCAAAAAGTAGATACATAAAGATGCGGTCAATAATTGAGAATTAAGAAAACCATTTACTTTGCTAAAGCAGTTTTTCTGCATTCCTCAAAACCCCCAAAAAGTCCGATAAGACGTCCATCCACAAAAATAAACCCACTCATAATCTAAAGTCCTTGGAATTAATCAGGGTCGGCGTAGTATTACCACATAATGTCCTCATTCACCTCTATTGTACTGTATAGTAGCAAAGTTAACTTAACACAATACGTTTTAACACAATTACTTACTATGAGAGCTTATTAAGCCGGCATCCGTTCATAATATGGTTTAATTTTGTTTGCTTGATGGGAATATTGTGTGTACCTCGTATTTACTTTGAGTTTGACGCCGTTGAGTAGTTCCGTTTACAGGTAGCATGTTACGGTTGTGGTAGTTTTGTGTTTTGTTACCCTTTGTTGAAGTATTTTTTTTAACCAATTACTGAATAAATCTGGTTTTAGAAAGATGTCGTTTAGTATGTTTAAGTTGTAAGGTTGAAATTAAGGGGTTGTAAGGAAAGAAGTTGTTTTTATGAGAGAAGGAAAAGTTAGTTTTTTTTGGGTATACAATGTTGCCAACACAGCTTGATATGCTTACTTAATTTTACAAAAAGGTTAAAAGTTCCACAGCGATACACCACCCATTTAAAAAAAAAATCAACAATACGATAGCAACCTAAAAAACGTACAGGGACGTTCGTAAGCGGCATACTTTCCGAGATATTTCGAGTTTAAAAAAAGTAAAAAGTTCGATGTAGCTGTAGGCGTGCATTAAGGGGTCGTCGTGATAAATAAATTGGGAGTAATGTAGGTAGGGGATGATAATGATCTACATTTTAATAAGAAATTGAGCCTACTTGAAAAGTGCCTTATTATTCCCCAAACGGGGCCAAAAGTATGCCTATGATATAATAACTTTTTCGATAGAAAAACTCGTATCAAATTAATATTTTTTCTCCTTTTTGGTGTCGGTTTGGAAAATCCTCATGGAGACCCATCGCCCTCGGGGAAGGGTGAAGGGTACTGTCAGACTCTTACTGAACCAACACGGTATTCCTCCACTTACCCATGTGTTGGAGGGACGGGCGTCGCCGAAGCATTCGTCGCAACCCCCCGACGGGTATTGGCCCGCCAGATGGTTAAGCGGGCCCCGTAAATTAGACTTTCTGTTTTGACTGTGAATGTCGACATCTTAGTATAAGTATTTGTTTCAAACATAGTCTAGAAATAATTAATGCCTTCAATATTTTATAAACGTAATGATATTATGTTCTAATTACCAACATGTAAACACTAGACACTAATTAAACGACTCGTTTAGTTAACGCTGTCTCAGAATTGCCTTTAAAAGTTTTAGAGAGTATAAGTTATTTTCAGTAACCATGCCAACCGCCTATTTCATTAAATGCTCTTTATTTTACGTCTCTATTTTGAAATAGAGGACAGAAGTGTCTTGAGTCCACAGCGTCAAGATTTTAACCCATACTCGAGCACCGTGACTCGAAAAACAAAATGCTAAACTACCACTCGACTCGACCGATGAATTGGTTGGACAATAAAATATTGAAAAATAACTATATTATTTATTATATATACTATATTTTATTCATCGATCGATCGATACTCTGAATTTTAGATATTTTTAAGAATTATGTAAACTATTTGACGCAAAAAAACTATGACGTCATAACTCGAATTTCATAGAAAAATATAGTTTTTGACATTTGGATAAGAGTATTGAATTTGACTAGTTAGAAACTACCGTATTGTATTAATTGTAAGTATTTAATGTCACCTTGACTCCAACGATAATGAATGACGCTTAATGCCTATATGTTTAATTAGTACTTGAGATACGCGTAATGTGTCAACACACTTTAACTCTTGACCCGAATCACAGTCGCTGACGATAGAGAAAATTGTTCTCAAGTGTACCACTATAAAAAGGTAGGGAGATTTATTTATAGGTTTTTATTATTATTAGTCTTTACTAAGCTCCCTATTAGACGGTATTCGTTAAATTATTGAATTGATAGAATAGAAAATTTTTTACCATCTGTTTCGTATAATTCTGCAGAGATTTGGACGTTGTTCAATTTTTTCAAGATTATAACAACTCAGATCATTTGCCTCCTATACTATAAAGATGTTGTTTATTTGTTGTGTTATCTTGATCGTAGTTCTTGCAATTAGGGAGCTTCAAATTTTATCTATATATAAAAATGGATCGCAAAATGTGTTGGTAAGCGCATAACTCAACAACGCCTGGACCAATTTTGCTAATTCTTTTTTTGTTAAGTTTGTTATTGTCAGGAGGGTCTTATCAAAGAAAATATTTGAAAAGTAGGAAAAAGTGACCCTTTGATAGCGTGATAGTTGGACCCTGCAAAGCGGGGCCGGGCCTTTATTTTTTAATAATTGTTTTGTTTGTTATCTGTATCTGCTGGTTCGAAATCTCAGTTACGAATTTAGAATGTCAATTTAATCATGTATGTCCAAATTTGAAATTGGAATTGCACCGATACAGTTTGGTGTAAAATATAGATAGTGTGTAGTCGGATTGTGTCAAAGTGGTTTGTGTTCCTTTGTAAGCTGTGACAACGGATACGCATTGACGAGTAATGGATAGGTTGCCAGTCGCATGAACGGCAACGTCGTAAGGGTATTTAGGAAGTCTGTAGATATTCGTAAGACTATAGTTGTTTTTTTTATTCTCGTTTTGCAACGTTTTATCTTGGGAGAACCATGCTGCTGGACGAATGGGATGTCTTAATCGGAGTGATAGCACTGCTTCATCGCAAGTAACGTATGTGTTGTCTTTTTACGATTGTGATTACCGTAGACTCAATATGGCGATTATTGGGTCTACGGTAATCCCATTCATAAACCCCTCTAATGTTAGCATCAGTTGATTCGTCTGCTCGTTTGCCGACCTATCTCATAATAAATATTTTTTAGACTGGCCGAAAGCCTGTTTCAGTGACATGTATATTCGTAAATATGACGATGATATTTTAACGTTAATTCAAAGCCAAATCTATCAATAAAGGTTGTTAAGACTCGTCGACAGTAATAAAAACACAAATCTCTTTAAAAACAACTGACAAAAAGATTATTTTTTCGTTTTAACAAAATCAGCGCTCAAGATTCCGCTTATCCTCTTATCTTCGCCCGTAAGACAGGAATGGAGTGACTGAAAAGGGTTAGTGTGGGTACGAACCAGTAATTTATTACTACTTGTATTTCCTTAGCCCTGTTACGTATATTTTACGATATATAAGTCTCCTGGGGCGGGCTAACTCTTGGGATCTACTTACGTGCGTCATATTCGAAGGCGGGTACTTGAACAAAAATGTGATTATGAAAAGCGAAAAGCTGATACATACAGATCATATCTTCAAATAAGTACTTTTATTGCTCTACGAGTAGGTATGTGATTGTTGGTTAATGTTAAGTTAACCTGGCTTGTGCCATTCCGAATGCAATATTTTATCTAGAAATTGACCAAAATGGGATAGAGGGACCGAGGAGAATTTTGGGTCTGTTTCACCAGTTTCATATAAGTCCTCGATAAAGTTATTTAGTACATAGTCCGCACAAATTACGTTATATGTTCGATTTTATCTGTTATATATAGAGGCTAAAGAGCACTAATAAGTTTTTTTCTAGAAGAAATCATGTTTATTAATGAAATAACACTACATAATTTAATTACACCCACGCAAAGTTGAGGCAGAAAACTCAACTAAAATTAAAGAAAAAATAAACTTTAAGAGAGTTTACTTCTAGAGCTCGGTCGCGCTCAAGCCACGGATATCCTCTCAAGCCCTCGCAACTAAATTAAGAACTAAAATATAATGAAAATCCTCATTTATTTTAGCAAAAAAACAAGCGAATCCATTAAGGCTCATAAAAGTAATCTTTCTTATATTAAGTGCCAGTGAAAATTAGTCGATAATAATCATTTAGTACTGGATTCGTAAGGGTCGGCAGTTCATTACCAATGGGGTCGCAGTTTGGGGTTACCAGTTAGAGGTCATGGGGTTTCTTAAAGGTTAAGAGCTACCTATGCACAGATTTGCTTCCACACCAGTAATTTATGTTCAGTCGAAGCTTGTAGCTAATTTATTTGGTTGTTTGACTTATCTTCGATTTATGTGGATGTGACCTTCAGAGCTTCTGATTGGGTTAAGGCATTTAACGGGATTGAATAAAGGTATTGAATAAACATTGTCTGATATTTAGGTATTCTATTAAGTAAGTAAGCAAGCTTGTATGTATAGAGCCGTATTTCTAACTCATCAGATGCAGAGCTAGATCAGTTTTCTTAGTAGGGCTTTCATATCATAAAAATCTATACCAACTTAAAATTCCCGACATTCATAAAAATATGCATAAGTACTATTAAGTACATCGTATTATATCACCGGCCTATATGTATATGCACAATTGCCCACTTTTAGCAAAAGGAGAAAAGAACTGAACATTAATTACAACGCTTTTTGATTCGGATTGGCTGACGATTTCCAACTTAGAGTCCAGGTTTTCTCACGAAGTTTTCGTTTATAGTATGTCAGTGAGCTCTAAACAATTTTTTGAGAGTATGCATAACTTTCAAGATTCTTATCTATATGATTCTGTAACTTTATCCCCTTAGTGTAAGGTTTGCATATCAAAACCATCATTAAGTATATTTATAAAGTTGTGTGAATTGTAATAAAACAAATTTAATTCCAACTTTTCTTACTTAACTAAAATGTGTAATTGTTTCGTTTAGACTTAGTGCGTTCGTTAGCCAAGTATAATCTAAAGCCATTTATCGTTCATACACAGATATATTATGTAACAATTTTTTTTTGTAACTACTCAAAGAAATAAAATAAAAAATAACTTTTTAGTGCACCGTTGAAAATGAAAAGTTATCCACTATTACCAAAAATTCAAGCGTTTTCATTCAATATTTTAAGTCAATCTACCAAACATTAAGTTTTTCCGCAATTCTTCATACTCTAATATACGTCTAAAACGTAGACGATGTAAGAATTCAGTATGAGTTTCCCGCAAAGGTCATCGGCACTCACATCGACCGTCTCGCGATATGTGATTTATAGTGATTGGATTATTTTCTCTGTTTCAGACATTTAAGTTGCAGCCCGAGACCACCATAATGGAGGCTGAAACCACACCCGTAAGTACTAACACGATTCCTAAATCAATAAAGATTTATATCTAATGAAATATTTAAGTTTCATCCTGCATAATGCACATCACAACCGTTTTAAAATCTACGTTATACTGCCCTCTATTGGCAAGTTTACGACAACCCTCCTGTGTTCCTGTGGGAGACGGCTAGTAAACTGGGTTCATACAGTTGACAGTTACCCAGCGCTGAACTAGATGGCGCTGCATTATTCCAACAGATAGCCGCGAACTAGGATAGATGGCGCTTAGTTAAGAATGAAACTGCGTAGTAGGTTTTGAAGAAAGTGGAGCGAATGAAGTCCCGTTGACTATGTAGTTCTTCAACCCTCCGGTAGATGTCGTTTATTTGGTGATTTAAGGATAGTAACGTTTTGAATTAACAAATTTCCATTTTTTAGACGTAAGATCGTTCGAATATATGACGAGAATTTTCCGTAATGTGATGCCTGCTAGCTTTTATTTTTTTATGCCTTTATAGATGAAGCCACTGCAGAAGCCACTTAGGTATTCTTTTCTCTTTTCTGGTTCTATTTCTGACAACGTGTTTGATATATGCACCACACAAGCTAATAGCGTCCTGAAAGCTAGCTCGTGTTATTTTTAAAAGCTCGACCTCACTCAAGTCCTGATGTAAGCTTAATTTAATGTATGGACTTCCCACGTAAAATTTTTCGCACAATATCACGAGGCGTTTGCGCCCTGTTACATAAGTGCCGAATTAACACATTTTGGCACGGGATTTCGTTTTTACAATATTTTAAAAGATTGCATATGGCACCGTCCCACTGGCAAAGTATCCATTGTCCGCCGGGCTATATTCCGTAAATTTATCGAATGCGTTCCGCGCCTCATATTGCTCGATATCGGTTCATTAATAAACTATATCCTGTTGCCGCACCATACAATACAATTGCCGCAGACCGTTTCAGAATCGTTCGTGTGCGAAATTTATAGCGGTTAGAATTTTGAATATTCGTTTCCATCTGTTCTGGTTCAATTAACAAAAAAACATTCAAATAAAATACGTTGAGACTGTCATCGAAGTCCTATAAATTAAGCTTCTGGCCTCGAGGTTATGTAAAACTGAAAAAAATACTTGTTTGCGGCTGAAACGCTTATAATTAACAGATAAGCATCTGAGTTAATATACAGCGTCATATAAAAGAGCACAGTAACATTTTAGTGAATAAAGCGTTAGTGTAAATTTTCGTTGCGCCAGTTCTTCGGGCGGGCCCCGGGCGAACCGCGGTGCTCACGTCTGTTCCGGATATTCAGCGTTACGAATGGCTTTATTAAGACTAAATATTACAATTTCCGAGCAACTATTGCGACGGTTAGAATTGCTAATGCGCCGCCAAAGAAGGCGAGTGAAAAGATGCGATTGCACTGAAATCCGCCTGACGCCGCCAGTTTCCTGTTTTATGAGCGGCAAAATTGCAGTTTCACGTTCAGTTGCCAACTACCGAATGACTGATTTGAATACTTCTTTCTTCTCGGTTACACGATTAAACTCATCATTACTTTATCACGACTTGAACAACTTTTTCTTATCTGGATTTTATCAACGAAAGAAAAAGTACAAAAAGAACGGCCCTTTTTGGTCCTAACGAAATATCTTGCTGAAAAAGGGGCTGCGTCTTGCAACCACAAATTACTATGATTTAATATTGCTTAGTTATCTGCGGGTTGGTAATTTGTTAGCGCGCCTCTCGGCCCCGCGTTGGGCGCCATTGTTGCTTCGCAGCCTTTTGTTCATCGCCTTCTACTTGCGATACGATCTTGAGTTATTATGATTAGGATTCTTTGCCAAGTGACGCGAACTCGCTAATTCCTTCATTATCGTTTTAGTTTTATTTACTCATGAGCAGTTTACAATATTCATTGTTATCCTCTTAGATGCAGGAGTACTTAGATAAGTAAATAAATATATAATTAAGTATTGTCGGGACAATAAAGTTTCTTTGTTTACACGGTAACTCGTACATTAATACGCATAAGCTGAAAGGTGGCCCACTAGTTTAATAAACGTCACCGACGCTCGTAAAGTCAATGGAGTTAATATATCAGATGTCGCGTCACCTCACGCCATGTCCAACTTTCATTTCATATAGTGCTCTCAAATGAATCGATCCGTGTGAGGCTTTTTCAATTAGTGAAAACATTCGATTGTCATTGTGTTTATAGTGTAATTGCTGGTTTGTTATCCATCCATCTTGACCGTTGTAATGGTTGGCCATCAGGGAAATGAATCGCTTGCCTGTCTGCTCGAATGGGAGCGAGGTACAAGTGTTCTCCTCGCGAAATTGCTTTTCGTTTTAATGTCCAAGGTATCAGGGGATGCCTCGTTTCCGTGCTGATTGTTTTAACGTTTACATTTAAAACAGTTGTTAGTAGGTAGTCTCATCTCATATTGTTCCATTTTACATTTTCCATTCATAAAGAATTCTTTTCATTCACATGCACTGTATTCATTTGTTAAATAATTATCATTCTGTAGTGAATTAATTTCATTTATTTAATGTTTTAAATTACGATTTATTTATTTGCTTGCTTTTGTTTACAGATTTGCATTCAATTTGAATTAGCCTTGACGTCCATTGTTTTATTCCCAGTCAAGTGAAAGAAGTATCTAGCAAGCCAGAATCAGAAGTTATAATTTCAGAAGCTTTTGTTCGAAGAAATTAAAATTACCAGAATTACCTAGGAGTTAACTTTAAATTTAAAACAGGCTTTCTTTTCCTTTAAACAGTAACAGTGTTCACGGTTGAGTAAGTGCGAAAATCGTAAATATCTCCGTGGTGCGCTATGGCAGTGCAGTTAGCAAGGATTGCAGATACTGCAATGGCATGCAGCGTGCGTGCCACACCCCATTCATTAGGCGCCGAGTGCTTCCGCGCATTTATCAATCTACCCACACAAAAGCAACCGTTCACGGCCCTCCTCATAAACTGAACTGATTTTCCAATGCGAATTTCTCTGCTTTTAATCGTGCTGTGGTTGGAGTAGTTAGTTTTAATGCTCTGCTTTTTTATTTTACGAAAATATAGAGAGAGACAGGTTAACATTCTGGTTTCATGGACTTATTTCAGGTGTTCATAGACATGTTAAAATATGTACATGTTTCAGGCATGGCGATATTACAATATTTAAAATAAAGATCCAGTTTTTCTGTGAGCTAATATTAATAACCAAAAAAGGAACGAGTTGTAAATTCGATACAGGAATTCTCGATTAGTCTAGTGCTTTAATTTGTGTAAACGTGAACTCTGTGACTCATTCTAATAGAAACTATTAGCTAAATTCATCTGTACAAAGCGCTTGAGTAAAGTCGAGCAAAATTATCAGTTTCAACTGGACGGAGTCTTAGCACACCTGCGTCTCTAGTAGATCCAGGCTTAAAAGGCCAGCCGCTTCGGATAAATGCTAAGACACCAATAGTGATAAAGCGGCTCCATTATTGAGCTCAGCTAAAGTAGAACCAAGTCCAGACCTCATTCTGTATTAAACGAATTGTTTCTACGCTTATGTTAGTGGAAAAATATCGACACTCCTTTATTATGAAAAGGTGCAATAGAAACACTTAGTCGACTTCAGAATTTAATCATTGGTAAGTTATTGCGCTCCCGTGGAAAGCATTAAGGTAATGCTTTCAACGCCTTTAATTAAACGATTATGGCTCTCATTTAGTTGAAGTATCGTAATCATAAACGCAGTAAAAACGCGTCAGACGAAAATAGGACTTCCGATTGGACATTGATGATTTCGCTCAGTGACTTGAGAGTTGAGGTGAGATTTGTTGCTACGCAGCTAACTTTAAATATTTTTTAATGACTGGAGTAATTTGTGTGAATAAGGAGGAAGCAAACAGAAGGTGGTAAAATATACATGTGAAAGAACTATGCTTTGCCTTCATTGATCATTGACTGTAGTTTGGACAAGAACAGACGCACACATATTTGGAGTCTACACGGGTAATGTTTCTTAACAAAACAACGAGATCTGGAAAAACTTTCTTTATTGAACTTTTTTGGTTAGCAAGTGAGTATAAGTTAATAACTTAAATTAAATATTTCTTTATATGTATTTTAGTAATACAATAAATTGTACCATTACCAAAAGCCTGTGCGTAGGTAGGTCCGCCTACGCTGGCCACTTTAGGCTACTGAAGGGTGAATAAAAAAATCACAAGGTTAAAAAGTCAGATTATAATTTAAAAAGGTTAATGTTGTTTGGTCAGCAGGCTAGGGGACATTTTGCCACGAACTGAGCTAACCTTAGGGTATTTTGGTCTGAACCAAAAGCCCCCGGTAATACTGGAAATGCTGGACGTTTGTGGACGTGTGTAGTAAGGTTCTTATTGGTGCAATAAATAAGCAGCCCTTTAACATTCCGTATTGAAATTATTTTTAACTGGCCACCCGCCCCGGCTTTGCACGGGTGCAATACTGATGCAAAATGTCTCCACTATTTCATTGATGTTATTATACAGATAAACATTATTTTTTACCAATAAAAAGCTGATGAAAATCCGTGACGTAGTTTTATAGTTTTAAGCTTACATAGGGATATGGGAACGGGGGGAGTGATTTTGTTTCATACTATGTGGTGTAAACGTCCGGTAGTAATAAGGCTAAAGTCGTCGAAAGTAAGTCATAAATAGCGTAATCCGAAAGACTATTTGTTTATAAACGAGCAACAACTGTCCAGCGTTTACACAACTTATCACCGCTCACAGTCACCGTCCTGTTCTACCGCCAATTAAGCAGTCATATTTGCCAGCGAATCCCACAATAAATAATAATGTCCATCGTCCAATTATCTTATAGCGGCCAGTGACGAGTCACGAGATATAAGGGTCAACTCTCATTTGATATTCTACTCCCACCCCTCGTAATGGAATAACGTTGTGAGCTCGCCGACGCCCGATACGATCGATCTACCTACCTATATATTTTATTTTCGTAAATTGTACCGAATGATGTCCGGTAACCCTTGTCAGGTCACTAAAAATGTGTCTGATGGACCGCGCAGCGCCGATGCCGCTAAAATCACAGCGATGTTGCCAGATATTTTAATGTTACTCCTATTCGGGGTCCAGTGTCGCACGTGTATTCAATTTACCCACATGCCAACCATATGACGAGAATGAAGTGTCAACGAATTCGTATCCATAACAGAGCAAAACCCTAAACTGTTATGGTCTCTTAATGCCTATTACTTACCTACATGATTTGAAATGGGTGTAAATAAAGCATCGTACATTTCATGCTGTAAACGTTACAAGCATGTTTATTATCTATTTGATTTACAGAACGGATAATAAAATGTAATACAGTAATGGATAATAAACACATGAATATGACAATGATGATAGACACGCAATTCTAGCAAGCAATGTTTTTCCAGAATGCATTCAACGTGATGAATTAAAATGACCGCACGCCAAGCAGCCTTAACGATTTCAAAAAGTAGAATTTTTAATAGTATGAATAATTATAAAGTAACGTAAATCAGTTTAACAGCACCAAATGGTCGGTCATAATTTTATAAAACATTAGGTAAACGGTTTAAAACGCCATACCTATGCATTTAAATGTAACTCGCATGAAATGTAAATTCGGGATTATTACCACTGATAATTTACAGACGTAAATAATTTATATATCTGGATATAACTATGTTGAATGTTATATCTGTACTTTATCATTTTATTTGAAGACGATGTATGTGTATCTTCAAAGGATCGGCTCAGTATAATATTTAAATAATTGCTTTTTAACGCACAATGATAAATGCACTAAACTCTTTCATGAGCGACTATGATTTTATTGGTACCTACGTAAAGTTTTGTGGCGTCCATTCTTAACTCCTATCCGCTTCGTATTTCTGACCCTTACTAATATTCTTCTTGCGTTTAGGACATTTACTGAATTATGGGCTCTGCTTACAATAATAAATGGATTTTTTATGTAAGTACAGCAACGATATAACGCAGCGAACTGTACTTTTCTTTCCCTGATGATTTATTGGAAGAAGGTAAATTGTAATATCCATTAAAAATTGACAGGCACGGTAGAAGATCTATGTTAGAGGTCCACAGAGTCGACAAATAAATTATGTCTGGCATGCGGGGCGTCAGGGACGCCTGGCGCGCTCTTAACTCTTATTTTATCCTTACTTATCGGTACAACACTTTTATCTCCGCATAAAATGCTATGCAGGCTTTTAAAATTATATTATACAGAAGCAGACTGCTAAGAGGGTTTAACTGTACTCGGAAATGCTCTTTTATGAAAGTGCAAGAAATCCTCACGTTTTAAATCTTAATATGATCTCCTAAATTAGAGCACACTACTCACAATGGACACAAAAAATAACCTTTTGTAGAAACAAAGTTTTTCGGGGCTTGCTATCCTAACTTTTCAATTTCGGCGCCGTCGATTCCGCACCGTGGAACAGGGTGCGAAATCAAGTTATAGCAACACAGTGAGCGCGTTAGACGAACCGCATAGAATATTTCCACGTTTCTATTTGTGTATGTTGTGGAAAAATAAAGTTAAATCAGACGCGTTAACGCGCCGCTTGGCGGGGATTGCCGCGAAATTGTTTCGCTGTTTTGTGTAGGGCGTTTAAAGTGTTTTTTACTCGGTTTGCTAATGGAAGCGGACTTTACTTACCGCCCCGTTCCGTTCTACGCTTGTTTACTATTAATTGCGCCTTTTGTCGCCTACAGCTGCTGTCTCGGCATAGGATACGGCTGCGGTCGGTCTGTGCCCAGTTACAACCTTTATCGGTGTTTACGTAGTGCTTCTAGGAAGCGACCACGGGTTTCTGTTTTACCGACATTTAACGAAATAAAACTCGCGGTTTCCCTCAGAAATGAAGCTGTTTATTCCGTCGACTATTTAAAAGTTTATTTTTATTTTAAGAGTAGCTCCTTTTTAATGTTTATTTATTTAATTAAACGAATATACTCTTATAATTATTAATACCTATGAAACTAGAAAGATAAGCATTCATTTTAAGTCGGAAGGCATTAGCAATGGCGACACTTGTTTTAAATGCAGAAGCCATATTTTGCTTACAAATAAATAGAAATCACAATGTCTGTATTTACATTGGATCTTTCCATTCGTTGCTGAACCGCTTCCATTGCAGCAGTTTCGGTGCAGTATAAACCGCAAACAACAACCAACGCTGTTTCCATTTCACGCAGAAGTAGCGAACTGCATGCGGTTCCAGATTTTTGCATTTTTTTTACTCCCGCTGCTCGGGAAATAATTTTATTTATCGCTGTCGTGGTCCGTTGTCGCGCTAGCGTTGACTCGCAACTTTTTAATTAAATTATTCACTTGATAATTGTTGGTGCACGAGTGATAGTCTCGCTATTTTTACACTTTATTGTTGACCAACAGCTAGACTGTACTGTAAATTATCAAGTTGATATTTAAGTGGGTTGAGTTTTATGTACGTACGAATAATGTAATTGTTGTAATCTAAACATATTCGTGTTTCAATGCTAAGCATGCAGGAATCCAATTTTGTAGTCATAAACTATGAAGTTCTATCTAGTCTGCTTCGAATTTTACTTAATTAGTTGTACATTGTTTTTGGACAAACGATTTACTTTTAATTAAGCTCGGCCCGTAAGTGCTGATAGTTTTTACCTTCGTTTCGAACGTAGATGTGCTACGCGGGCGCTACGAACTGTCTACGACTGCTACGACGTAATTGCTCTGGAGTTAAATTTTCGTTTTACTTATCTTCCTTGTTTTTTATACATGATGAAAGACTGTTTTAATGAAGACAAGACTTTGTAATAATAAGGAAACTAAAGTATAACAAAGAAAGTACTTGCTTATCTTAAATTATTCACGAGGGCCATCATTTCGTCTTAAGTTTTGACACTTAACTTCTATTGCGATTTAACGTTACTTGTATTTTATTGGCGTTACTCAGTTATTACAAAAGTTTTTAAGTTCCATCGATTAGTATGGCCAAGTTCATATAAAATTCAGGAGGTATTACTGTTGCTTGGGCTGAGCGGTCATTTTGTGTCATTGTACAAGTCTTCCAGTATGCTGTAAGCGCGTCTGGTGGTCTGTGTATAATTGTCTGTTCCCTACCTCTATTTCATCAAACAAGCAAGATTAATTATGTCTTTGAATAGTGCGACTAATACGAAAGTGTTAAATTAAAAATCTTTATGAACCTAAAATATAACAGACGAAAAACAAATTGTCTTATCGATAGTTCCTTAACAAAAAATCTTTTTAACTTTAATATTACACCTTATTTACGAGTACTGAAAGCTGATCTTCATTAAACAAAGCTTCTCTCTTCACTTCTAAGTGAAGTACACATTGTCTCAAGGCAAACATTTATTTTGTTTCTCTGGTAATAGACAACGCATCCGGAAGTAAGGATAATGGGTCTTGGAAAAAAATAGAGTGCTTGCGACGAAACCCAGTCACTTCAACACCTGTCGCCGGCCGTAAACTGGTAAGATAATGGCTCATACAATCCATTGAAAAAGTAATCCTTTAAAATTTTTTGATAAATTTAAATATGGTAGTTTTTGACCACGTTATTTTAATACGATGACATGACTATGAAATGCAAAAATATTTTAACGATAAATATATTATATAGGTTTGGTGCACAACACGCACTTTCGTTCTCCATGAATATTGAGAACAGTAGTGTAGCACACAACACAATCCATCAAACTTCACATCTATCTATGCTTGCGCAACTGACAAGATACGTCATGAAAAAAATTGAAAAAGAAAAACAATGTACTCCGTGGCGCTGGTGACATAATAGCAGTAACGTACCTCAACCCTCCACAGCCGCTGGCACTTAAGGCGCCCCACCGATGCAGATTGGATGACGCCGTATGATTTACCGCCCGCACGCCTCCCGCTATCCTCGATAAAATGACGCACGGGGGGATTGACGATGTAGCATTTCTTTCTTCGTGTTCTTGTGTGCATGTAATTTCTTATTAACGTGTGGAAGTGCCGATAACGGAAAACTCTCAACTGAATTGCAAAATGCTTGTAATAACAAATTGTCATTGACTATTCATGTTTTCGCTACAGTTTGCTGCGAAAAATGTCTTTGAAATATTAATTGAATTACAATAATGACTACAGAGGTGGTTATTATTTAGAAGATTACTTGTGACGGGCACGTTAGTCATTTGCAGGCTTTCCAAAAGAATTGATGACAAACCTCTATATCAGACCATCAAATTTATTTAACGACCCATAATTTAATACCGCAGGAGCCCCAAGGTAATCAAATAGTACGTCGTTACGACGTATCCAGGAAGTGGCGGCACAGCAGTCAAAAGCGCAATTAACACTGGAAGTTTGGGACATGGAAAACTTCGAATTAATTAATGCAATGTAAGCTTCAAGTGTCGCCAACACGCAACGTCTAATGGTATCACTGATCTTTATTTAGCGAACCATTTTACTTTCCTTTTCTATTTTATTTTAAGGTTAGTATTTTATTCCAGCACTTAAATCTAATTTGCAATGTTAAAGTGACACATACTGATGACTCAGCGTTCTACTGTTTACCACAACTATCTACATGAGTAATGTCCAATATAATGTTTTATAGTTACATTTTATACACTAGTAATCAATGACGTATTATATATAGACACGTCATGAACCAACATCGCGGCGCTTAAAAACGGCGAAAATACTAGATAACTACTTCTACTAGTAAAGAAAGGGAAAGAAAATATGACATCGTATAGTGGAATGCCTTTGCTAGAGGGAGATAAATATACATCTTCAGTTACATCACAGGATAAGTAATAGTAACTACATTTTCATAAGATGGCCGCCATAAGATGGCGGGCGCCGGCGTCGAAAAAAATAATATAAAAATAGGTTGTTTGGTGAACTTACGCATGAAATGACACATTTTTGTCTTTAACTTTTGGAGTATAATTTGTACATCGTCTGAACACACACGACGGCATGCTTTACTTATGTTTCGCACAGGTTTACACACACGATATAAATTAAAAACAAACGTAGCGTCGCGCGGCAGGTTGGTGCGTAACTAAGCGCGATGTTGTCAATTGCCTTCATTTCATGTTGTCATTTTAGAGCGCGGACAACGTATCTATAGATTTATACATCATTGCTAGTAATCCTTTCATTCCCGGAACTACGAGGCAATATAGGTTAAACGACATTTAATAATATAATTGATATTTCCATATAGTAATTAATTTGCATATCGGTTCAAAGTGCCGGTTTTGCTACCATTATGGGCCATTTTCCCAAACAGATTTTCTGATTGGATAACTTTACTAACGCGTGTCATATTTCGCCTGATGATGATGATGTCGAAATACCTACTTAATAGGATTTCTCTTAATAGTCTGTATTCAACTGAAAGTATCTGTAACTATTACAATTATAAAGGCATCTGTCCCCCATAATCATTTTTGATTGGACCTCTCAACTGTAGGGATGTACTTGAATCGAAATTGGATTGGGATTATCTTGATACCGTTTCGAAAGTAACCCCATTAATCTCGATAAGGATCGGAGGAAGTATCGACGCTTGTTTTGTTTGCAAACTTACTCTGTGTAGATAAAGCTACGACTTTTAATTTAGAAATGAGACTAGAAAAAAAAAAGAATAATTTAATATCATCCATTCATTGCTAACTTGAAAAATCAGAGCGTTATGGATATTTTGTCCTCTGATGTTTAAGCTAAACGATAAAACAGGCCATTTATTATTATTGTTTGAAGAGTTCAGAGTATAACGTACTGTCTTATGTCCCATCAAAGTACCTATAACATAACAGTAAAATAACAATAACACTCAAAGAAACAGTTTCAACAATTGTTATGATATTGTCTGAATGGTTTGTGGTTCTGTTTATCCAAGTCTTTTAAATGTCCCAAGTTAACCTTTTAACGCAGTTTTCTTGATGTTTTTAATTACCTACTTACTAATTGTTAGCAGGGAGCCTAAAGGAAGGTATACCTAAGTTATCTACCACCTTAAGGAGACTTCTTATTAGACCATAAATACGTGAAATATCTCTTAATTACTATATTAACTGCATTAAACTGAAATGAAGTGTTCCTTGATAGTTTATAGTGGGTACTCATATAAATAATTCCCGGCGGTAATATGGTAGCTATTATACTTTAATGAATTTTACGTTGTACCATTCACTTAGTAAAGTCGACATATCCTTGTTTCGATTGTTTGTTTGCATATTTTGCATCAGATTGGACGGCAAACGGATTGCTTCAAGCAGTAAGCAATCGGCGCCACCAGATAAGTTACGAGTGCGTTGCACAGTATTTTCATAGGTACCTCAATATGTAGGTACTTGTACACCCACCGCGAGCTCAATCATCACCTGTTCTTAAGTCCTCTAAGGACCCCGAATCTCGGGTTTTGATATTTTGATCTCAAAGCTTTACAGATTTACAACATCTTAATTAAAACTCATGAAAGACTTTGCAAAAACAAAAGTAATTTTAGAATTGATATATATTTTTTTATTTTAATTTAAACAGGCTGTATTACTCAGGAATTCTAATTAACACAACAATCGGGGAGTTAAGACTTTTTGAGGGATGGACTGGGAAACTCCGTGATGAGAATTAGACGTTTTTATGTAGGGACGTGATTAGATTTCTTATTGCGAATTTATTTTAGGAGACATGATTAAAGTGATGTATATTATACACAAGCTATTTCCAGATTCCGGGTAGGTAGGAACGAGAAAGTGACTGTTTTTTTTTTAACAATTCTTATTGTTAATAAATGTTTTTGAGCAAGAAGTGTACCTAGATAGGATCTACGAATATGAATAGTAATCAAACTATCGGAGTTGTCAGTAATTGCACTTTACATCGTTTCCAATCAAGGCAACATGACGGCACGCTGTCCAGTACTCATGTTGTCACAAACTACGAATCCATTAACAAACTTTTGCAATGTTTTCCCAATAAAACTATTATTTTGTTTCAAAAATCTCGCAAACGAGTAAATATATGAAGTTGAATAAACAATGTGTATTTTTCACATGAGGTAGTCGCGCACAATCGTGTTTCCGTTGATACAGGAGCAACGACGCGGTCGCAAACTGCCTGCTATGTTTGAATTGAAGTGTCCATTATCCTGATGAGGTGCATACCATTCACGTTACTACATATAAAAAATGACAGTTCCATCTTTCACTCACTTCTTGTACTATCCAGTAAATGACATTTGACGTAGGTACCTACTTCCCTTCCGAAAATTCTTTTTTTTTTATAAAAAAAGAAAAAAGTTTTTTGTTAAGTGATCTTAGAGGAAAATTGTATTCATTTTCAATTACACTGTAAAACAAATATACCTTGTTAGTGTCCACGTCAAAAATGCTGTACATTCAATCAATACAATTTCCATTTTAAATTAACACTTTTCATACTATACATACAGAAAATATTTTATCAATATCAAAATAAAAATGTACGTATAAAATGTCTATGGTATAGTTTTTAATATCTGAAGTGCAGTTTGGATGAAAGTGTCGCTTACGCTATTCACGCTCGCACACACAAACAGATGTTAGTAATTTCGCGCCCGTCTACACCCCTCCACGGAGCTTTTGTTCGCCATGTTTATTATGACATGTTTTCCACAGATAATAATTGACTTAAGTCTGTGTATTTTACGCATTATGTGGGTGCGTGTGCCGTATTATTTCTGAGAAGCGCTTAAGGTAGTTTATTTCGTCTTCTGATCACAATTTTGTATTAATATTTTATTTATGAAATAAAATTTCACTTTAAGAATCGTTGCTGAATCTGATGTATGGCGATTCCGTTGATGTAGTATTAAGCCACTAAATATTTTATCCTTTTAACTAACGCCTATAGCACACAATGTTAGTTGATTGGAAACGTATTATAAATATGTATGAGTCGTTTGTTCGTAGCAATAAATTCGTTCATCAACATCGCATTATTTCGAACACCTAATAAATTACTTTCTCAATATATCGAGAGATACAAACTTAGTTGATTGTACGTGCATTACCTTGTTTGTTCCCCACCTTGGCCCGGCAAACTGCGTAACGTCATTACCGACTTGGATTCGCTCGACGATCGCCGTATACGTAACAACCGATCGATCTAAAGTTACTCCAACATTATTAGTTTCTTTTCCAAGATTCTTATTGGTTTTATATTGTCAGGTAAGATAAAGATTCGGAAAAGGAAGCGGAATTTGCTCTCAGTTTCATTCAAGATAAGACCACGTTGGGCGCCAATTTTTTAGCTCTACCATAATTTTAATTGAGATTTCGCATAAGTGTTATCGTTTGTGATTTTAACATTCCTTGTGCGATGTATACATACAAATATCTATAAGTTACAAAACTCAACTGAATCTCTTAAGCATACCTCAGAAAAAATGCTGAGAAAAGGAATATTTTACAAAACCAACTCATACGAAGTTTTATTCTGAAACCACGTCCCACTCTTATGAGTTACTCAACACGTAACCCGCACACCTACTTACATATTCATAAGAGTTAGTAGCAAGAAGTCATGTCGTTTATTCTTTCTACATCTACTTAGATGTGTTTAGGACTCGCTCATGTAAACACAGCCTCTTGACGCGGCAAATTAAAGCCGAGGACACAGAAGCTACGGCTTTCTCTGTACCTGGTGAGAATGTTGATAAAAGTGCAAGATTTTGTAGGAATTTAAACAGTGTATAATGTTTATTTTCAGCTGTAACCAGCTGAAGCATTTATCTCATTATTTTAATGAGTATAATTACAGCTTAGTGTTAGTTCTGTTTTTTTTTTTAAATTATTAAAATACTTTCGTATTATGATCCGTAACTTTTGTCTCGACATCAGTAAATTAATTTAAGTGAATGGTTTACAATTTAACTTTTAATTGTGCGTGTCGGTTGAATCTTAGATCTTCCGCTATCGTCACCAGCGTGTTTCATCCCAAACTCTTGATCAGCGACATCGTTAAGAGGAGGCGTGATCGTGAGCACTCGTGCGGTCAACACCACGACACGACACCGACACGAATTAGCGACGCACGCGACACGAGCGTGTGGCCTGAATTGATTAGGACTTCTCCGTAAATAGAAACTTTTGAATGAAACCGTCATTTATTGACGGCGAATATAAAAGTTCACGAAAAACAAAAGTGTCCGTTTGAAAAATTCTTTCCATATTTGAAAAAGAGGTTATCGTACATAGTGCGTCCACTTTTCCTATCGCCCATTGATTACACGTCTAATTGTATTGCTTCTTCGGTTATGAATGTGACTGCCGTCATTAAAGGTTTTCTGTATGTCTAAGCTTAAGGGCCACTCGTAACGAAGGTCGATCGAGACCATTAATGAACCTAGTCTTACAAACTCTTTCAAGTTAAGCCTTCGTTAGCTTCAATGAAAAGGTAATGTCAATAGTGTTTGGTTTAATGACGAAAATAGTAGGATGTTAAGAAATTTACATTAATTACATCAACTTAAACAACAAATTATTCGTAATCGCGTATAATTTACGAAAAAAATAACTTAAAGTGCAAAGTAAGACAGCACGAGTTAATTATACTCGATGTTGGCAATCAACAAAGCGAATGTACTTATGTCACTTAATTGTTCCTTCACACGCAAAGTTTTACGTTGTAAATTTTGTTATTTCGGCTTTTCGGCTGGCTAGCTACCATCTTGTTTTATTGCACAGAATTAATACGGGAAAATTATTCAGCAGAATATCAACAACAATATTTTGCGTATGCAGAATGAGTATGCAGTATATAAGTGAGAGAGCAGTTAAACAATGACATTTTTTTATCGAATATATTCTATTTATTATATAGCAACATGAAATATGTAGGTACTTAGGAAAACAGTTTCATAAAATCTGACCAACATTTCCAACCAATTTAGACGCACCCAAGGGAAGAAAAGCAGCAGTTTATACGAGGAAACCACAAAGCAAACGGTTTTAACTGCCTTTATTAATAGCTGAACATATTTCAGCTGCTAGTGCGGGTGTACTCAGTATAATAATCCTACTACTCACCGATATAGGAAGTTGAGACCTGTTTATTATTCATGAAATAGTTACTATTGATCGTAAAATAAAACACAGCAATATTTTACAGTCGTTATGCGGCTAATATTCATAACTGTAATGAATATCAAATGACACGCCCGATAGATATGGCCGACTAGTGCCATGTTTATTGCGAATAAGGTGTCCTGCGGTGTGGGGAACACATGTTAGGCAGGATGTTAGACTAGACAACAAAACTTGTACAATTGAAATGTGAGTAAAAACTAAAGATTTTTAAACTTAAGCCGTTTGTGTTAATGAAAATTGTAAACTATAAATTAAATACTATTACTAGATTTTCATTTCATTTGGAACAGCAAAGCTAAATCATAAATCATTTGACATTATTATTACCAGCATAAATTTAATATTTTACGACGCATGTTCATTATTTCGATTAAATTGTCCCATCGTGTGTCCCTCGTGTGGGCACACAGAACTATTGGCTTGCCCTCACATGGGCAGTAAACAACGTTATCGTTGCGTCGTCATCGTGACGTTTAATGTCAAGTGACGTCACTTGACATGCGACTGCTAGCTTCCCGTTACACACATGTAATGCTAATGACATTTCTGTATCTATACGTGGCTTTATAGACATCGGGTGCACCATTGCCTAGTTAATTGGCTTTAGAACAATTAATATATTTTCTTAATGCTTTAGTTTATATTTTAAGAGCCACGATCTTTTGCTTTATTAATCTACGATTTTACATGGTAACCTACGAAAGAGATGATCATAGAAAATGTTCATAAAATCGTTTAAACAAAAAACATCCTTAAACGTAATAATTAATTAAAACCTGCTACACTAATCTCGCGTCAGTGCAACTCATAAAAGAATACTTGGCACAAACGATAGTCGCCAAGGCTTGATTAATGCATGATGTTGAGCTTTCATATCCCGAGCCACGAACCTTCAGTACTGTTTAATCGTAATCCGCGTCATCTCTCGCTTAGCTCTCACTGCGTTTCGCTGGGGATTTTCTATTGTGAGAAAGAATAGAAAACCAACAATGGAAATGGAAACAGAAGGCCAAAATGTCGTATTTTGATAAAAGGCCAACAGCCTCGATTGCTGTCTTCAGTCTCAATTTTTAAACGATATTTTTTATTTCGGTAACATTCACAATCAGGTTTGTACTGTGTGGATTTACTGCAATCTTAGATTGTGCAGTAAAACGGTCGGGAAGCGCAGTCTACGTCTCGCTCATTCCTCGCTTAGCTGTCCATCCAGCTCCACTTTAATGGCGGTCCGGTGGAGAGGCGGATAATTTAAAATACCTACATATATTTCTCTCACTGGCCAGCTCTTAGCTAGCTGCGGTTGAAAGGTACACTCGGAATCTTGCATATAACTCCCGAAGTTAAAAGGGTTTGGGATATTTAATTTTGCGGTTCTATTTCTCGGTCTGGCAAAGAAATGTAAGTAAGTAATAGGTACGATTGTTAAAGCATTTAATTGCATCATTTAGTAATAAAAAGCTGCAGTTGAATTCTAGTTTATTTATTGATAAATAAAACTATTTGCTATTATTAGAATGGAAACGCAAAAGAAAATTATTCAATCCAAATAGGAACTTCAAACGCAGCGTACTAAACATTTTACTAACGGTTTAAATCGAAGAGCTAAATCAATTTTAGACACAATACCGTACCGGGATCGTTACAATTTTAAAAGCATAGTTTAAAGCTGAAACGGATTCGTTTTCCCACTCTTGCTAGGGGTGGATTCATGAATCTTACTCTCGTAAACCGAAGGAAATTGCTTGCTAAAAGTTTTTAAATTTATAGCGTATTTGTACGTCCGAAGCGGTGTTGCTGGATTAGACATATTCGTCGCTGCAAGAGATACAATAGAGAGTTACCTGACTTCTATTACACTTTAACGGCTTTTATTCCAAAATTTACAACCATTTCTGCATTATTTAATGCTATATTACATTATGTTATAGTGCAAATATTTTCCTACATTTTATTCTAAAGCAAATGTCGAAGAAAAAATGCTTCGCTTTAAAATTGAATTTAAAATTCGAATGAAAGAACTCTTTAAGATGATGGTTGTAAAGTTGTAGAAAGTCTTCAGACAGTTTAATTAAACTTAAGTCCTAAAATGCTTTTACTATTTGCTAGTGATTTCATTAAATAACGGTGATTAGTTAATTACTTTATACTGAATGAATTATGATTATAATTTAGAGTAATAAGGTTTAGTATTCAGTACGCTATCAACGGTCGCCATAATGAGGTAATTTAATATAATGATGTACACAAGTCCAATCATATTCGGCTTCGCCTAGCACCCAAAACCGATAACGATTACCATTGAACTTACATTGCGGGCTACAAATATAAATGGCTATACTAGAGTCCTATATCTGCCGGTAATGTGTTGCTAACAATAAGTTAGTGCCGGCTACCCGGTTTTATCTGACTGACCAGCGGGGTTGAGTGAATCCAGTACATTACTCAGTCGAGTGCCGCAATTTACATAATTAACCAACTTCCTAGCGACTTTCCCATCTACCTTGATATATTTTACTGGGTATGTGTAAGTTACCTGCGATGGTTATTTTTTGTCATGCGTTTTATGTTGCCGTTACATTTTAGGCCAAAAATTACCTATTTAGTATTGGTGAGCATTTTCTCTCGAAACTTTCTTCCTTGCACAGTAAAATTTTGATGTGATCTTTCGGCGGCGGTAAATCTATCCAAGCGTATGTATCACAACGGCTGGATAGCCGTTATGTAGCAGATACATATTAATATAGAACATAATCTGTGTAAACTTTGTGTGTTATTAATTTATCCGATATATAAGGTATTATGAATGGTTTTTGTCATAACTTAACAAGAATAAGAAGCTCTTAACTCATGTAATATGAACATCAATTGAAAAATAATGATAGATAGGCAGAATTAGATTGTTTAGTTCATTTCATTCCTTCTAGTTTAAAATCTGTCTTCAAATCTTAGGTTAGTACGGTGATTTTAAAACAAGTATTCGATTTATAAATGTTTATATCGAAGCTATCACCGTTCTTAAAAGATAAAATTAAATATCGAATATTTTCAGTAAACTCATAATTTTAGCTAATATAATTTTTATTATCATAATTAAAATGGTTATCCTGCTCTAAAAACTTCGCAAAATAATTACATTTAGAGAGAGAACAAACGGCTTTAGGCCGAAAGTAATTATTAAAACAAGGTTACTCACGACTATGATTCATCAAGAAAAAAAATACAATTATTTTTTGTTGTTGCTCAAGATTTAGGATTTAATTTATGATAAAATGTAAAGAGAGAAATTACAGATAATATTTCAGACATTATTCTTTCACAGAAACGCTAGGCAGGGCAATATATGTATAGTAAATAAGTATATTGGAAGTACCTACAAGCTTATTTTTTCATCTGAATTACGGAACTATTTTGCACGATTGCCGGTATCGGTGTGACAGTTTCTATTAAGTACGGTATATAATATTTGCAAAATGATTTTTGAATATAAAAAGGGTGTTGTCTTTATTTTCAAGAAAGCTTGTGATGTGGTTCAATAAATAAAAAACATAAACAAAGTAGGTAGGTACTCAAACAAACACTAATTTTAAATTAAGAATTCACTTAGGTAAGTACTTCTGAAGAATACCTTATCAGCATTATTTAGACATTTATTTGACTTGTAAAAGCAAATTGCTATTGGAATTTTTCAATACAGAGCCAAAAGATATCCGCGTCTCTTGATGGAATCAACGGTGAACAATTGAATTTAAGGATTTCAATCTAATTCATTCAGATTCCGATTTGTAAATCAATTGAATTCTTTAATTGAATCACTGATCATTGAAGCTAAAATATCTAGCCGGTACTCGTTTTTAAATGAGAAATAAAAAGCTTCAATTAAAATTCGACTCTGATAATTATTCTTGAGAATTTCTTTTTGTTTGAAACTCTTCAATTAGTTTGAGTTTTCTGTTTTGTTTGAAAAATCTATTTGCTATATTTTATCTTTATTCGTTGTGCATCAAAGAGCACTTTCAATATCAGCTAAAATGTGTTTTCAATATTAAAATTTCAAATTGGTTTTTAAAAACCTATCAACACTTTGAAAACATCGAAACTTATCACATTCTTCCTTTAATCAAGAATCAAAAAGTGAAAATCGAAAATCTGCTAAATCCACCCTGTATTCCATTACTGATCATGCGTATACAATTTAATAAAGGTCAACACCCTATAATCTAATGATACGTGAGGCTTCCCGTAAGTGGTATACCTACGTTGTGCCCAAAATGTATGGACCTCGCGACCCACCGAGTGCCCAAAGCATCCCCTTCATCCATGATGGACTTAATTAATTTTTGACACGAATTCGTCACGATGGACCCCGTCGAACCCTCTAATCTGTTTTTCAATCGATTTCTGACCCCCATGTAACGGACAGGTTTCAAAAATTGAATATCTCGTACCCGTTTTTAGGGATAATGTTTTTTTAAACGACGTGAAGCCATTAGACAATTTTGGACCAAAAATAAAATTAAATACGGATTTATGGAGACTAACATGAGCACTTAGAGGGTCTATATTTAAACTAGCTCTAGGAAGCTTTTATGGAAGGTTGTATTCGCGTGTTATTTCTTTAATAAATTATTTGTAAACGTTTAGGTTCCTTATTTACTTTATATTAACATATTATTTAATGTTGTTACATACACAGACATGCCTCGTTTATATAATGTAAATACGGTAATTTTGTACCTCTCCCAGGTGTCTCTTTCTCGACTTTTCTACCAGGAAACAACTACGAAATAACCCAACAATAAAACAGTTCCAGTTCACACCCCAATAAATTAACATAAAGCTAGGTACGTAATGGCTATACAAGCGTACAGCAGTAACCGCCAAAAGAGCACTGAACCAGTCAACGAACAGATTTAACTGGCAAAAAGTTTATCAGGAATGGGCGGGACGGACCGTGTAGATTTCAGTACAAATGTCAAGCCATGCCGTTGCGGTCGCTCCTGCCACAAAACACAGCTAAATACCGCTCTTGAAGGCCCACTTTATAGCGTGCGACGTTTTAACATAAAACCGAAGACTTTGTTTGACTTTTAAACGTTCCATTTAAACGTAATTATTTGGATTTTTTATTATTTTTGTCTTTGGTGTATCAATTCACAGGTCTACAACGGAAAAGTATTCGAAATAATTTTAACAAATTTCTACTCAACTACCCATGCTGAATACAAATTGACAAGTGAAAGTGATTTATTAGTTTGAGTTTTTGCAATACTTGACATTTTCCGAATTTAATGATTCTACCCTCACTGAACTTGATAATGCTGATTATATTTACTTAGTCGGCATCGAATGTTAAAAATATTATGTTTAGTTAAAGTGATCTGTATTACTAAGTGATAAAAGTGTTAAAAATTTATAGCAAAATGTCTCGAAAATGTGTAAACAATTCCGACAATTTTTGTTACATTTGTGGTGAAGTGATATTTAATAAGCAAAAGTGTTCAATATCACCTGCAATAAAAAAAGCTTATTATTACTATTTTAACGAAAGCATAAAACATCAGGATAAATGCTGGGTTCCACATTTTTGTTGCAATCCGTGTGCTACAGGCTTAAGAAATTGGCTGAATGGCAAAAAACCATCATTTCGATTTGCAGTGCCAATGCAGTGGCGAGAATCGACAAATCATGCAACTGATTGTTATTTCTGCCTGACAACCCATGTATTTGGAAAAGGCAAGGCTGTTTCTAAAAAAAAGAAAAAAACCATAGTGTATCCGAATGTACCATCGGCTACTCGTCCTCTGCCGCACAGCAATCTTCACCCGATTCCGAAACGTCCTCATATTGAGGAAGATGAAATTACACTTACTTCACCATCAATTTCTTCAATGTCAGAATCCGAAGTACCTAGTACGTCATCACAGCCACACAGGATAACACAAGCCGAATTAAATGATCTTGTAAGGGACTTAGATTTGCCCAAGAACAAAGCAGAACTTTTAGGATCGAGACTGCAACAATGGAACCTATTAGAAAGTGGTGTGAATATTACATCTTTCCGTACTAGACAAAAAAACTTAACGCAATATTTTGAAATGGCTGAAAGTTTAGTTTTTTGTATAGATGTTAGTGGTTTGATGAAAGCTCTTAAAATTACGTATAAACAGAATGAATGGCGACTTTTCATAGATAGCTCGAAGTTAAGCTTGAAAGCTGTTTTGTTACATAACCGAAATATTTTACCTTCGATTCCTATTGGTTACGCGGTCCATATGAAAGAGTCTTATGAAAACATGAAAACCCTTCTGTTGCGGATTAAGTATGATGAACACCAATGGCAAATCTGCGGGGATTTGAAAGTCGTAGCTCTGCTGCTCGGACTACAATTAGGCTACACGAAATTTTGTTGCTTCATTTGCGAATGGGATAGTCGTGATAGAAAAGAGCATTATAAAAAAAAGTTGTGGCCCCATCGTCAGACACTTCAACCTGGACAAAAAAATGTAAAAAATGACCCTTTAGTTAACCCACAAAATGTTTTACTTCCGCCATTGCATATTAAACTAGGACTGATGAAAAATTTCGTAAAAGCAATGAACAAAAATGGAGCTGCTTTTCAATATCTTCGCCAGAAATTTCCAAGATTAAGTGACGCTAAGGTCAAGGAAGGTATATTTGTAGGTCCTCAAATAAGAAATTTATTTAAAGATGATAACTTCGACTCGGTTCTAGAAGGTAAAGAAAAAAAAGCCTGGAATGATTTTCGCCTTGTTGCAAAAAACTTCTTAGGAAATAAAAGGAGTGACAACTATGTTGAACTTATAGAAAATATGTTATCATCATTCCAAAAACTGGGTTGCAACATGTCCTTGAAAATCCACTTTTTACATTCGCATTTGGACTTCTTTCCGGATAATTGTGGGGCTTTAAGCGATGAACATGGGGAGCGCTTTCATCAGGATATCGCCAACATGGAAAAGCGATATCAAGGCCATTGGAACGTTCCAATGTTGGCGGATTATTGCTGGACTGTTTGTCGAGATATTCCAGAAGCAGAATATAAGAGGGCAGCGAAAAGACCACGTCGAAATTCCACTTATGATTAAAAAACTGTATAATTTCTGTAAATTTTTTCAAAAATCGTCTTATTTTTTTTTTCTAAATAAGGGAAACTAATTTTAATGTTTATTAATTATTTTTGTGTTTAGTACGTGGAAATCAATAAAAAAATCTACTTTCCATGAACAATACTTTTTTAAAGTCAAAATTTGTAGACCAGTGACCTATACTTATCTTATGTTTTTTTTACATAGTGAAAAGACTAAATGTGGTAATAACTAAGTTTACTCAAAATACATACCTACCTATTAAGTATGTAATTTGTCATTTTCATTATGTTGTTATTTACTGTAAATGAGGCAAATATACAACGTTTATGTGACGCGTAGATTCAAACATCAAGCGGTCTGCGGTCACCGCTGCACGACACCGCAAGGATAGCTGGCCAGCTCTGCGAGACGCAACGTAGCGTTCCCTGCTTTAGGTCTACATGGCCTTTGGATTACCTACTTTGGTGAAAATTATCTTTTAACTGTGTTATACAAATATGTAATCGGACTGGATTCTAACTCACTTTTATTTCCTCGTGCTACGATGGAAACAAATTCTACAGGTATCGGTTACACAAAAAACCTACCATAGTTTTTGAACACGTACGCTTTCGAAAACGGCATACCACGTATCTATTGTGTTAAAATGCACAAACATGTGTGCAAAAACCTTTACGGGTTTACCCTAATTTTTTGTTCGGGATAGTTGCCTGTGCTACCACACATTCAACTCGTATCACACCAACTTTCAAATTTTTTCCCTTTTGGTCACGCCACCACCACGAACGTACAAAGACAATGGAAACACGCCCCTTTGACAATAAATCATCTTTTGATTAATGAACTAAATAAGACAGGGGTTCTTTGGTAATCATATCACTTTGTAAGTTGGCTGACACAAAAGAACCAATGTTCCTTCAAAGGATAATTTAAACTGCCATTTTAACGGTACAAAAGAGACAACAAACTAGCTGTCGAGACAACGAGTGAAAAAACGATTCGTGACCCTGCTTTGTGACGGACCAATACGACTATGATGAAAGTTTCATGTCATTCGGAAAAGCTTGTTGTAAAAACCGACAAATCGTAAAACACGTGCAAAGGTTTTTCAATATTACTTTGACGCTTTATGTTCTACGGCTGAGTTTTATTGCGGTATTACAAAATTGATTGTATTTTTTGGAACTTTAGTCTTTGTTGTGTCGCGGCTCTGATTATTTAATTGACCAAGTTTTCATAACGAGATGAAAGGGTTCAGTTCATGTTAGAAAATCAAATCTTGTCAAGAGATTTGATTTTAGAACCCTTGTTGAGTAATGCATATATTACATATAAATGAGATTGTAAAAAAATAATTGATATGTTTCTTAACTGTACCTGTATCATTGACTGCCGACAGATAACTGTTATGGAGGGCAAGTCCTCCGCTAGCGTGGTCCACATGGTGTCCTTCATGGCGTTTAACATGTTAAGAGTTATACTGCACAAATGTACAAAATTTCGTTATTTTAATGAAAACGACACGTGTTTTTGTAAAAGCTGTAAACTTATATAACAATGTATTTTCTGAATGCCAAGTTCGAAGCCAGTCGTTATTAATGTCCTGTCGACATTCTGCCCTGGTGGCCGATGTTTTAAATTTACAATTTAAATTTTCAAGTTTTTATAAATAAATAAAAAAGAAGTGAACGTATTACTGAATATTGAAATTGTGGGACTGCAACTTTTTATTGTACCCACGTTGGCAATATAAAAGTAATGTTTGTTATTGAAGAGCTTTTAATTATTGAGTTTTTTGAAAAGTAACAATCGAGATTGTGTTTAAGAACAACATACTTATAAAATTCTCATTCTAAGACCAATGGTGAAAAAAGTTGCACGACCCACAAACGCTTTTACTGAATAAAATATCTTGATGTCTCACTGCCAACTTTTTCTAAATATCCATACAAAATGTTGCCATCAAGTAAAAACTCCAACGGCTATGTGTTGCCAGTCCTTTCATTGTTCTTTTCTTTCCTCTAAGATAAACTTTCGTCCCGGGCGAGGAAGTCTGGTGTTTTATGTCCGTGTCAAACGTCCCACTTATTTAGCTTTTGTTTTACACTAGGAAAATATATTGTTAGTCGCTCTAGCCTTATTTTCTACCTGTTGATATTAATGTAGTTTTCGATTGTTGTCTAACTTTTATTGATGTGAATACTTTCGATGTAGGATGTTTCTTTAACAATGAATTATAAATGGTGTTTGAAACTGATGTACCTAACTAGGATTGTATGAATATTAAAATGTATATTATAATTAATAAACGCACCAAGTGTTGTAGCAACACATTTCGTCTCGAACAGGAAAATTCCGATCCTTACCTCAGTTTAAGACCTCCCATTTATTAGTTAAACAACAAACACTAAGCTAATATCACAAATCGTGACTAGGGTGTCAATGCAGCAATAATACTGCCGGCTCTACGTGGCGGCAGTGACAAACAGATCGGGAGGTGTCCGGATATTCCCAATTTCCGTGTTCCGTGGTGTCACTTCGCCGGATTTGTGTCACAGTTGCGGCGAGACGGATGACGCCGAAGCGACCTGTTGGCCGGCGAATATTCGCAAGTGAATGCGCTCTGCAAAACGGACCTACCCTAAGTTTTGTAGTGGATACAACTAAGTAATAGTTACCTATAATTATTGTGTTATCTGTATGAATAGTGTATGTAAATGACTTAGTTACATGCTATCCTTAAAATAACTGTTCATAAAAAAAATGTAGATGAGTAAAGTATAAAGTACATATAAAGACGTAGCAAAATGCGTTTATGAACCCTAACGGTAATTGACAAAACACGATCAATATTCAACGCTAAAACCAATTTCGTACAGTTCAAATCACATAAAATAAATTTTATTCACATAAATTCATGTATAAATTAATTTTTAAAACCAAATTGAAACATATCGGTTCGAATATCTGTACTCAACTTTTATAAGTCCATAAACCGCCCATATTTTATACTCCATCTGCTTCCACAAATGCGAAAGGCCGCGAGCATTGTTTACTTTTAATATCAGCTGTGATATCGCTCCATACAGAAGGGGGAGAGGGGTGGAGGCTCAGCACCTAGTCCTCTTTATTATATAAAACGTAAAACAAACCTTACAGAAGGTGTACTGTTTCTAAAAGTGTAGTTTTTTGAGCTTGAAATCTGCGGATTTAGATTTGAAGTTACAACTTAGCTGGTTCAAGTCTGTCGTTGATTTGTTTAATTTTAATGTGAATAGGCTGAACTTTAATTAGATATTTATGTATATTTAGATGGAAGGAGTTAGCCATGATTGAAACAATACTTTAACACTGAAGCATTGTGTTTAACTACTGCGAGCAGACATGAGCAGAAAAGGTACTGATGTGTCTTAAAAAGATTGCGATTTTTTACACGAAGGTATTGTCCAAACTGGATTTACTGACTGATCTAATCCACTCGTCTATGAAAACCTAAAAAAGGTAATGGAATAACAAAATGATTGTGCACACCGAGCCTCCGAACTCCATGTTGTTTTCATAAATTGCACTCAGTTTGATGCCAACCTTTAAATATTAACCGTTGTGTTGGTAGAATTGGAAGCTATTCTATTGAGATTAAAGTTTTTCAAAGCTTAATCCTTTTACATGGGTTCAGTATTAATGTTAGATGTAGAGGGAACATAGGCTTATGTTTGCTTCAAGAGCTCAATATAGACAGCTTCAAAAAGCGCACTAAGACACTATTAAATAAAACACTAGTAAGTAAACCACTATTGGTTTACTTGAAATATTAAAAAGTGGTTTGATTAACACAAAGCTAGATTACGTTTAATAGTTGGTAATATGCTGAGACAAGAAAAAAAATCCACATGTTCAATGCACGACTATTCCGCGATCAAAACCTCGACCCGTTGCACCCATAACATAAATACAGCACAAAAATACCTTGGATACATTTTTACACCTCAGCTGTCTAAATAAATTAATTTCACAAGTACCCACATTTTACGCGTCTGGTTCATATTGTGATTTATACCATTCGGCAGATGGATGGGGCCCGCGTCGACCCCGCGACCCCCCGACATAAATTCTTACATTTAGCCGAGTGTCACGGGATGAAATAATGTGTCCTGCAATGGAATTATTTTGACACGTTCCGTGACGTACTTAGGGAATGTTAGGTTCAATTTATTTTGCTTTTTTCGTGGTGATATCCCGAAAATTGTGATTTTAATGTGGTAATATTTCAAATTTTACTATAGCATATTCTTGGCTATAGCAAAATTACCAAGAAAGTCTATGTTTCTTATAAGAGATCGATGATTAAGGAGATTTTAATCATCGATCTCTTATCGAGAGAAGTGTGGGAGAGCCATGCATCGGCACGAATGGGTCGGCTCGACCGGAGTGATACCACGGCCTCACAGAAAACCGGCGTGAAATAACCACTGCGTTGTGTTTCGCCGTGTGAGTGAGGTTACCGGAGGCCCAATCCTTCCCCTTCCCCAATCCCTCCTCAATCCCTAAATCTCCAAATCCCTAATCTCTTAAAGGTCGGCAACGCACTCGTAACACCTCCGGTGCGAGTGTCCATGGGCGGCGCTGATTGCTTACCATCAGGTAATCCGTCTGCTCGTTTGCCGACCTAGTACATATATAAAAAAAAAAAAATTTTAGCAGACCAATTTTACATCGTATATTAGGTTCCTAGGTTTAAAATTGTTATACCGTTGCTACGTGGTTTTGGATACGTACAATATTAGGGAATTCCATACAAATATAAAAAAAATGCACAAAAAAGGGTAAACAAACAATCACTACAAAATGCCTACATTATTACCGACATTACACTTCAAATAATCCGACTCATTGTACTTAAACAGTTGCTATGATTTATGTCAGTTAACACCGTGTCTGACTGTGTTGGAGAACTGCTATTGTTTGCTGTGACAGCTAGCTGACTCTGCGAAATGACAGGAGGAATACGATGTGCTACAAAAGGTGTAATAATGACATTGTATGTTTATATTGTTAAGATTTGTTGTGTTGCCTTTAGCTTTGCACATGGCGGAAAAGGTTCTAAGGGTTGTTTTTGTTATAAATATTTTGTGTATCATGTATTTCGTAGGGCCAAAATTTACTTTTTATGGGATACGGATCACGTGGTCGTAAGCAATTGGCGAAGCCCATAGTATTATGGACGGTACATGTGCGTTGCTGATATTTGGAGTTAGGGATGGGAATTTATGAAGTTCCGTATATAAGGCGCAAGATTACTAACTGTTGAACGCGGAGATATTTACCTAAACTATTCCTAAGTGATGATTTTATACCGAAATCAATATTGCTTTTCGACACTGAGTTGAGTAATCATTAACTACGTAACTCTGAGTACGACGAATAGACTTTTGGTAGTTATTATATGCCGTATTTTTTACATCGACGTCTGAGGCGCATAAAGGTTTAATTATATAGATAATATTAAAAACCTACTTATAATCGCTTTACGAGCCCCATGTTATGAACGTATCGAAATACACAAAAGACACAAGAGATTGTTATAAAAGAACTTTTTTTCGTATCTCAATGAAGATAATGTACATATAATTTATACGTTACTTAAATAGGCTAAAACATCAGAGCCCTGAATGAGACGTCGACAGTAGCTCGCGGGTGCGTCTGTTCTTGGCTTTTAACTTGTGGGTCTTGGGCTTTTGAGATGTCAAGGAAAAGTGAATTTTATGATGCTCTTCTTCATATCAATGTTATGAATTAAGTTTAGACAGTAACTAGACTATGAGGCTTGTTTATTAATCAATTGTGGTGTTATAGTAGCCTTTTTAAAGACGTTTAGCAGTCAACCAGCGTCCTGTCTATTTAATATGAATGTTAAATGCAGTTTTGAAAAGCCTTATCGTAAGTATTTCGGTGTGCTATGTCTGAAGTCTTATAATTTTTTAAATGTTTGCCCATTTTCCACATTGTTTTGGAATGAATACTGAATATTGCTACTGACCTACATTTTAAGGACCAATTTAATTTTAGGTAGGTAGGTACGTATGCAAAATAAAATAAAGGGTAAAATAAAAACACATCAAGATTAATTATTGCTGTCATAAAAACAAGGGAGTACTCCTGTCATTGTGTCGCGAGTGTTGCCCACATACAAAATAATTACATTTGCAAATCAAATGTCGATGCCTGGAAACAACTACTCCAAGTTATTATAAGTCACGCCCGCTGTTGCTTATGTTTGTTATGTTAGTGTCATGTTACTAAGCTTATAAATAAATTGACGTTTCTTTCAAAAAACTTGCTACCTACCTATTGAAGATAATTTGCATTAATGATTCAATATCATTAATTCCAAACGAATGCAATGTTTTTCTGTTTTGACCCGACTACGGCAAAGCAAAAGGAGGGTTATAGAATGTACTTTTAAAGCGGCAATACATCTCTATGACCATCAATATTGTTACCTGGCAACCCTAAGCAACGTCATTTGCAATAGTTGACGTCGCGTAATTGATGTAATTGACGTTAGAAGGATGAAACGCCATGACACCTGCGTACATATCACATGCATACATAGATTTATGTATACGCGAAGTCAATTTCTTTCATAGAATTTTCAACTTTATATAAAAAAAAATAAAGCCGAAAATTTTATGCAGGTATTCGACAGAAAGGGATAGCTTGACCTGCTACCGTGGGTACTTTTCAAATTGATGTTAGCAAACTGTGTTGGGGTTGGACGAGGGGGATTATGATCTATTACTTGCTTGATAGCGCAGTGTCAACGTGTTCCCACGCATGAATACCTGTTTTTTTTGTTTTTCGCGTTGATGGTTGGTATATCTTTTGTTATATATTTTCCTTAATTTACCTACGTTATTGTGTTAAAAGTTGTGTGAAAGGACTCCATTTTAGAGATTGCATTACTCCACCATACCAGATCAGCTTTACTGCAGTGGACAAATCAGCGAGTGATGTAAATACAGTTTTCGCAGTTGCAATGGTAATCTTTCTCATCGATCAAATTTTCGTTAAAGGAGTGGAAGGAGAAAATAGGACTTGTCTTTTGGAAATGCTTTGCAAAATCTATTTCATTTACAAGTATTGTTTTTTCTAAAAGTTTTAAGTGTTAGACACTAGGTTCATAATTCTAAACATGTGTTTACTGCTTACCATTAGGTAAGAGTTTTTTACCCATTCCCATATACATGATTTGTATCAGTTATCCTGGTAGTCATGCAATAATAAGTTAATCATCAACTATAATTAAATCTGTCGTCACTTCCCTAAATTTAAGTCTTTCATTTGTTGTATAAAAACATTTCTATCTTTAATAACTTATATCACGACATTCGTGCTCCCTGCCCACTTTTACGTAAAACAATTCAATTATAATGAGAGACTACATTTCTAATGAGGATTTAGGCATAGTGCGAAAAGAAAATCAAGGTACGATATTTTGCATTTTACATGGTGATTTCATTTTTATAAGTAACTGGTTACTCTCACGCGGTTTCACCCGCTGCTCGGCTCCATTTGATCACAGTGTCATGTTTATAACATGTAGCGCTCAAGAACATTGTAGCTATCTATCAGGGAAAGAATTCCCAAATGATTCCCAAAATTCAGAGTAACTAGTTTGATAATATATTAATTCATTTTACTTCAGGCACATAACATTGTACATATGTACTTATGGCGGACTTAATGCATCGAGCATTATCTACCAGTCAACCTTTGGTTGTAATATGGTAATAAATAATATACCGTCTCAAGAAAGAAAATACATTGTAGGATCTGTTTTTATAATAACTATCGTGAGACATACTAAATTAACTAAAAATCGCGGGTTACTCACGTGTAAATATTGAGAAAAGCTCTACTAGTGCGTAGGCTGCGCGACGTCGCCGCGTCCGCGCACTCTGCTCATGAGGAAGAACCCCTCTGTGGTTCGAAACTAGTAGAGCTTTTCTCAATATTTACACGTGAGTAACCCGCGATTTTTAGTTAAGTGTAGGATCTATTATATTATTCATAATAATTAATGTAATTGAAAATTGCATATTTGTAATCAGATTATGTTAGCGTCTAAGTACTTATATTTTTTTGCTCGCCAGTCATGGTGAAACTTGTTGATACAAAAATATCCCCTCCATCTGTAATAATCACAGCCATGTATTATTACCACCTACACATGTTTTGCGAATAAAGTTATCTTTATCTGTTTTATATTAAACAGCTACTCTCACGCGGCTTCACCCGCTGCTCGGCTACATTTGATCGTAGTGTGTTATTTTAGCCTATAGCACTCAGGAAGATTATAGCTACCTATCAGTGAAAGAATTTTGGTAATACGACCAATGGTTCCAGAGATTACCCCCCACATACAAACTTACAAACTTACAAATTTTACCTCTTTATAATATTAGTATAGAAAAGTTGACATTACAATTACCAACTCACGTGACTCTCAGTACACTTCCTAGTAATAATACTTTCAACGATGAAGACTAAGTAATCCATTATAGTCAATCAATATGATTGCCACCTTAGTAAAATAGTCCGTCCGTCCGTCCGTCAGTCAGTCCGATCAATTCGATTAGTGTAATGGCAAGTTATCTGGATATTAATCGTTATTGTCCTTTATAAAACTTTATTAGTTTGTTTCTGTTTTGTTAACTTCTTAGATGTTGGAGTATTTTACATTTGAATTATTTTTAAATAGTAACTATATGGAGACATACAAAATTTATTGTAAATTAGGAAGTTGTATTTGTGTGAACACTGTGAGTGAAATCGCTGGTAGGAATATTTTTAAATATAAAAAAATGCGACCTACAACTAGTATCACTACACGTGATGTATATGATAAATCTTTTTAGGCAGAAGAAAGAAGATCAGATATGGGTTCTCAACTAAATAAGCTTTCTAGTTCTCTGGTATCTCAACAGAATAATACCGAATATAAATTATTATTGAGAGGGAAATTCATCGAATGACTTCTTCCAACCCGGGTGGAAGGACAGCCGGTGTCAGATTCCGTAGTTAATTAAAAACTTAACAATTAACTGCAATTAAATCTAATAGAAGGAAGTGCTTTAAAACTATAAACCCACCTGCATTGGTTATAAAGCTAAATAATTATTGCGCTGTAAAATATTAAGTGCATTCTACATTTACTTTACTTCGCTAAGATTGCTCATAAACCTTCAATGTAAACTTGTAAATATGCCAATATCATACCACTTTATTTCATGGAATAAATTAAAGAGTCATGTGCAAGTAGTGAGCGTTGGCCATAGACAATTTGAAATAAGTTAAACACACTTTTTGTTACAAATAAAAACTTCATGTCGTTATAGGTGTATTATATGTATTTTATGAGTAGTAGTTTATAACCAATATATAGGTATTGTACACTATCCTGTCCATTCCCAGGTTTCTGTTTAAATTTTCATCCAAAAATTGTCTGGAAAAAATCATCCTGTGTGATAAGACCGCCCATTGTAAACTATGTAGTTGGAAGCCTGCTCTTTGTAGAATTTTTATGATAAGTACAATAAAGTACTTAGACATAATAAAAAAATAGATAAATAAATTGTTAAATCATCGTTTGATTCGAAATTATACCTAATAATAATAATCTATTTCTCTTACTATATAAAGACACCACTGTAAAACGATGAAGGAAAAGGACATTTTAAGGAATCTTAGGCTTCAAATGTGTAATTGTAAGTCTGGAATTGCCAAATGTGTCGCCCTTAAGAAGTTGTGTAAGAAGTCACTTATATGTAGATAAGCTGCAGATACGATGATACAACTAAGCCGATATTTACGTTTAAATTCAATCTACCAACGACAGCCCCCTTCCGAAAGATAACCTTACAAAATTTTCCACAAGAACTCGCTTTTCATTTATTAGTGTTACTTCAAAAGAAACATTAGCTTTATTAAAATATTTACAACGATAAGACCGGGTCTTTATATTAACTTCTTATTTTTATTTCTGTCTCGCGATGTATCTAATGAAAGGGATGTTTTATCTAGATTCAGATAGTCTGTTTTTATTATAAATTATTTAAATAATATGGAGTATTTCATTAAGTATTGCAGTCGCAATTTTTTAGTACTTACAGTTGCATGATAATAACCTAAAAAAATATTATGTCGAAAAATATCATGTGAGAATCACACTGAAAAACTTCAAACATGAACTCCTGTAACTACTCTGGTGCCGCAGATGTCTATGGGCGAAGTAGATCAGTTTCTACCAGGTGACGCGTCTGCTCATTTCCCTCCTATTTCATAAAAAAAGAACAATGACATCAATAACGGAAAACTAAATTAGTTTCTTCAAAGTAGGTAACTACAAACTGTATCATTTTGTTTCAACTTAGTGATTAATATTTTATTTAGTAACTAGCTTCTGTCGCGCGGTTTCACTCGCTGATCGGCTCCCACAAATCGCAGTGTAATTAATGTCTTATAGCCTGAAGCCTTCCTCGATAAATGTACTATCAAACACAAAAAGAATTATTCAATTCGAACCAGTACTTCTGGAGATTAGGGCGTTCAAACAAACAAACAAAAATATTGGGTAGTTAGTAATAGATGTTGTACTTAACTCAACATTTTTAGAGCTACTACAAAGGTAATTTGTATCTATTGATTTCTAACTTCATTACTTCTCAAGGGACAGATCAATAGATGGTGATAATTGAGACTCATTTAAATGCAGACTCGGAATCACTGGCACTAAGAATTAGGTCAAGCATTGCCATGTTATGACGTCATCCAACTTCTCCGGTACAAATTGTAGATCTGACTAGCTTTAGATGTCAGTGGACCATCGTTTTAAGTGTTGACAAACTACTTGGGTATTTGTATGAAGTATAAGGTGATGGGGGTAATTTAATGACAGGTGCTAATGTATTAAAAATAACGAATTACTCACGTGAATTAATTGAGAAAAGCTCGACTAGTTTCAAGCCATAACGGGACTCTTATTTATAAGCATCGTGCGCGTCGCGGCGATGTTGCGCAGCCAAGGATACCTACATAAATTATCTATGAGTGTAATTTTCTATTATTATTTCATTTTTAAAATACGAAAGCACTGATACGTTTTAAATATATAAGTATAAAGCATTTTATTCATATCAAGCGAACTTATTGAGTTGGGCAGAATCCAGTCTATAAGTGAAATTTCGTTTGAGTTCGTGGTGGCCCGGAGATTAAGGAGCCCGCTTCTCATGCATGAGGGTGTAGGTTCAAAACCTGGCAAGTACCAATGTGACTTTTTCAGAGTTATATGTACTTTCTAAGATTATTTAGACACCACTGACATACGGTGAAGGTAAACATTGTGAGGGAACCTGGACTTATAATTTCTAATAGTAAGTTTGAAATCGTCAACCCGCATTGAGCAAGCGTGGTGATTAATGCTCTAACCTTCTCTGTATGGGAAGAGGCCTTTGCTTAGCAGTGGGCACTTATAGGCTGATGATGATGAAGTGAAATTTACTTTTTGTAGTCTGTAGCCTGTAGGTGCGAGATATGTCTACTTTTATCTG
Source organism: Spodoptera exigua (assembly GCA_902829305.4). NCBI lineage: Eukaryota > Metazoa > Arthropoda > Insecta > Lepidoptera > Noctuidae > Spodoptera > Spodoptera exigua. Next base: position 10,973,526 of record LR824619.2, on the reverse strand, counting down.
TATACTTCATAACTTATAATAATGTTCCATCTATCACACCTCAGTTCCTTCCCGATTGCAATAATTTCTAATATCATTTTATTTTTCAGTTCAATCTGCGAACACAAAACGTGACTCATTTAAACAGACATAATACAATTATTTCCCAATAAGCATTGTTTTGTTCGATTCTGCAGTTTGAAATGCACACCGAAATTTAATATTAAAGACTTGTTATCAAATACATAATTTCAATTCAGCAGTCAATTTAGATAGAATAGCGTTATAAAGCAAACGCTTATTCATTCTCGCAAAAATAAAAAAAGAGGGTTAGCAATATTCTGCGTTAGTTATTTTTGAGTTTATTTAACAAAACTTTTCAAAAGTATTTTTTAAAACGTTGTCCCATACAAGATTTTTTCATGGGTTACAAACATACAATTTCCCATACACATCAAACCCAGACCGGGAACAACAATGATCCACTAGATCACATAAAATTTTGTTCCGTGCGGGAATCGAACACGCGACAAATTGCGCGGCAGCCAGTTCCCCAGTCACTCCGCTAACCGTGCAGTCAAAAATATATTTCGCAGTAGCATGTAGTGGTCCATGGCAAATATCAAGAACATTTTATCTTAATAGACTTAAAGGCTAAGTCAGAATCAATAATGGCATTAGAACGTATCTACATCACTAACATCAAACGTCAGGATTTAGGTTTAATATTCTTAACTAAATAAACCAGTACCCAGGGCTAAATAGGTACTCTACAAAAAAAACCTTTACACTGGCACATTGAAAAAGTTAGGGAAAATATGTCGGCGCGAAAGTTAAGGGTTCGTCAAAGAGTGGGAGAAAATTTTACATTGAAATTCGTATTAAAAGTTAATAACGAACGTAACTTTTGTCTATGATTTGATTATGTTTGCCTAACGAGACTTAGATTATCATCAACGTTATCTCTTGGAACGCAAGAGACAAGAATGACAATCTCTAAAGCTTTTGAGCTACGAAATTAATTCCAAATCAATTTTAGGTACAAGATATTATTTTTGGAATTTCATTGTTAATCGTTAGTTTTATAGGTGTATTTTATTCATGGATGTATTTTTATAATTCTTGGAATAGTCTAGCACAAATGTTGAATCGTATCTTTGTCCGCTTAATTTCACCAATTAAGTTACTATTGACGGCCAATTGCTTGTCAACATAATGGAAAATTTCGCAGTCAAACAAATCATATTGACTTTTCAATACGATGAAACGTCTTAAGATCACATTTTCCTTAAATGTTCTTACGACACAAAATGTGTTTCTACTTCTTTAGCTATTAAAAGAATAGGTATTCTATCGTCACAACTTTGATATTTTAATAGGGTGACAATCTGTGCAGCTGCAATATCATCTATTACTTAAGTGTTACTTGTATACGAAAAATTACATTTATATCATTCTAGTTCACTTTAACACTTTTCACTATATCTACCTACTACTCAAAACCCAGAAGCATATAATTTAGATAGATATTACGATTGAATATTTACTCACTCGACTCAACATCTAAACCAGTTTTATTAGCCGCATATTAATAATTTCCCAGATTACAACGTCCGATTTGATTCCTCAATTGGAATTTCAAAATTCAGTGTGTGTAGGAAAACTCATATAGAATGCATAAACGTTGTGAACCGACTTCATAAGTAGCTGATTTAAAATTATAATTTACGAGTGGCACCCCTGGTAGCGGTTACAGTTCCGTTACAATTTGAAAACGATGACAAAATCATGATACATGACAATAATTTGTATGCTAATACTCGAGATGTTTTCGGTTCTGGATGTTAATGATGACCTTGCGATGTCGAAAGTGTTGATACAGGAGATCAAAGCGACGGAACGGATCAAAAGTTGTTGTTTGAAAATGAAGTTGAGACGCCGCCAACGTACAGTGTATGCTTTTGATTTGAATATGAACGAACAGTTGTGAAATGAGCTAAAATTTTAATGAAATGAGATGTTCTTGTACCTACGTTAGATTTGTGTTTGGATTTGAACTTTTCTATAGACTTGTGAAGGTTTACTGAGTAACTTAAAAACTTCTTTGTAATAATAAAGGTTATTAGTAGGTAGATATGTTAAAACGTGTAGATGTAACTTTTAATGTGATTTTTCCACTCTCAGGATAAGATAGCGATTCTATTTTTAAATATAATGATATCAAATACAATATTCCAAAATGTCAAAGAAATAAAATAATTGACAATACATGCCTACTGTGATACAGTACAGATAAAATGTTTAATATTAACGAAGCCACTGAAAAACATTTCAAATTAATGCTAGATAACTGCGTCACGAAGGGTCTGATTTAACGTGAATCGGGTAACATAATATCGGGATTTTTGATACCGTACTAACAAGGTTTGTGAAACCAAGGAAATGCTAAATTGGGACCAAAGTTCTCGACTTTCTCAAACTCCCTCTATATAACAGCAAATTATGTTATATTTAACAACATTACTTGGGTTCATCTCAGCAAAATATCTAGTTTCAATGTACATACATATTGTAGGAGTCAAAGTAACTGCTGTATGGAATTTTGATTTTTCGAGAACCCCCGGGCTTGGTATGATAATTCTGTTGTTGCGTACTTGGAAAACTTTGCGATGTTGGATACGTTTTGAAATATTTTGTTGTGTTGAAATATTGATGCTTTAAAATAGTAGTTCTTCTTGGAGTATAAAATTATTCAGGTTAAAAATCAACAATTAATATCAGTAGTTATGATTTTAAAATAACCTATCATAACCTTGCGTCATACCTTTGAACATATCTGTTATACAATATATAACACACAATGTCATGGCCTACAATAGCCTTAATTACACTGCTCCAAATATAACCTCAAAACAATTTCCTCTATCCACTAATTAACAGAAAACAACTAAAACACACCTCCTTAAATGTCGATTACCCTCAGAATGAGTGACACAGACAGTACTCGTAGAACCTATCAAAGCTTGTTTTGCTTTTACAAACCGCCTCAGGCTTGGATAAAAGGCTTTTGGCTCAAGAGTGTGCTGCTTTCGTCTATGGTATAGTAAATGTTACCTTACTTAATACGTAATAGTCACTGTATGTTGCCATGGGATAATCTTCGTTGAGTGGTTTGATGTTACGAAATGGCGTGATGGGTAGTCTGTCATTTGCGACCGTTAAAAGGGTCCCTATTGTCTTTGAAGATGAGGCCCATTCATTAACAATGTTTTCTTTATTTAATTTGAAGGCTGGCAATGGAGGCCTTAGTTTTGACAGGAGAGTTGCTACTGTGATAAGCGTAGTAGAATATTCTTTAAAAATATTGGCGTTTGAAATGCAATTCTATTACAATCGTATTTAAAACAATAATTATAAAAAAAATGCAATGAAAACGCTTCGAACTGGCAAATCATGTGTCAAACAAAGCGCCTAGAAGAAAGTAAACCAAAGCTTATTTGGTTCCTACATACGCCATTATTACACCATATTGGTTCATAACGATACATAAAAACAAATCGAAACGGTGAACCCATTCAATAAATAATTCAAACCCTAACTTAATCACGAACTAAAATAATATTAGGTACATTAATTTATGAAATAACTTAGTAACGAAAAGTTTCGGCAGCTTGTCGAGAATTCTGAAATAAATTTGAAATTATATTAACTTATTTTGTGACCTACGTAAGGCCTTTGAGTACTTGTGTCGTATTTGAGGTGATGTAGTATTGTAAGCTGTTTCAGGATTATTTTGTTATTAGGGAGATACTTGTAGAGAGTAAGTGCTAATGGGTTCTCAAATAAAACCACTACTGAACCTAAGTCTGGAAATTCGGTAGTGTTTCATTCTCATGCCTTTTGGAAAGCACGTAAAAGCATCGTTCCTGGGATTATCCTTCTCTTTTTGTTTCGGATAGTCAGCCCAAAAGACCAAGAATGAGAGGCAACATAGACATTATAGAATCTCTTCGTGTGTTTAAGATTTTTCTCCACACTGGAATCGAAGCCTATCTCTGTCAATTTTAAAAAACTGATTTGACCATAATAAATAAATTCGCATTTTACGAAAAAAATTACACCTACACAAACAAAGTTAAAATCATTACACAAATATCCATTAAGGCCCATCTATAAAATTCGCAGCAATATCAATTCTATTCTCGCCAGAAAATCCATTAAAAGCCGTTATTAATTTTTAAAACATCACATAAATCAAATGAGAGTAGCGAATGCAAACAGAACTGTATCAAAAACACCGCAACGCATAAACAATCGTTTGCCCATTAAAATTATGTAGGCTATCATAGTCATCATTGTATAATTTTATGAACGTTAACAAGCTTTGAACAGTCCACAATGAAAAATATTTATCTGATATATTTATTATAAGTATTCGGTTGGGGGCGCGAGATATTCAGGGATGCCACGACGAGACATCTTGTAAAATAAAATGGCGGCATTTTTTGACAGCTAAACTTACGTTCTCAAAATGTCATATTACTTTTAATTGATGTTTAAGTTCCTACATTAAAGCTCAAATCACATATTGTTTGTAACAAGAAATTACTAAGCAATGTTCTGAGAATACAAACTATAAACGACGTTTTGACAATGAAAACTGAATGAAATTTCTCTTTCACACCATTAAAAAGGATAGCGAATGAAACTGGTTAAAATAAAATCCAACATAACACAGGCATACGAATTTAAATTTCATTTTTAGTTTAGCGTCTATAAACTTTTTGCCACTGTGTAAGGTTGCTTACAGCATACAAAAGTTTAAAGTTAATCAAAAGTGTAAGACGAATGCTTTCAATTTAAGTAATCATCAAAATTTATAATAAGAAATTCAGTAGAAGACTAAGACGTTAATGGATAATTTAATACCTAATTCAATTATATGTAGATTTTGCATAATAATAAAATGGCAGCCCTATAAAGGCCACTAAACAGGGCTCGCGCCTACCGCGAGTCGCACTGATAACGCACGGTTCGACGCCCAACCACGAACAACTGGAGGTGGCTTTATTTTTAATTCTTATAAATTGTTCCCTATCTGTTTATAATGATACGGCAGTTTTGTATAGAGCCAGAAATATTACTCCAAAGTCATTCGGAGGTGAGGACGAAAATAAATAAAGAGAAAGGGTGGTTATAATTAATTAGTCCATACTTAATCAGGCTTGTTAAATTTCAAAGACTTTTATACTATCCATTTGTTTTCGCTTTTCACGTACCTAGCTGACGAATCTATTTGCAGTCACACTGTTGTAAAGTCAATCACAGCTTTGAAACACTACAAGAAACTATGTAAAACTCAATGTCAGGATTACTTCTGCGCCAACGCACAGAAAATACTGATCCGTGTTTGACATTGACATCTGACAAGAGTCTTTGACAGTTCACTGGATAGTGAATTCACCGTTGATTCTTAGGATTTTGGTGTTGCGAAATGTACGTTTAGATGTGGGTTTGGAATTGCATGAATATAATAATGGTTGCACTTTTATTGCGATGTTTAAACTTATTACTAATATGCAACGGAGTTTAAACTTGAGAAACGTCAAACGAATACACAAAACTTGCATTAACTGTGTTTATTCTTATTATTAATTAATTCAATCACAAATGTGCCAACGAATTACCTGATATCAACAACGGAAAAGTTACGAGTGCGTTGCCGACCTATTGGGGATTTAGGTATTGGGCCTTCGGTAACCTCACTCACACGGCGAAATACAAAGCTGTAGGTGTTTCACGCCGGTTTTCTGTGAGGCCGTGGTATCACTCCGGTCGAGCCGATCTATTCGTGCCGCAGCATGGCCCTCCCACACTTAGTATTTATAACCAGATACCTCGGCATACATCATGTCAGTGACATAATAAAAAAGCAGTACATTTAGGGAGTACTTCCGAAAGTCCATCCAATGTTGTGACGCACTGAATATTTAAGTGGATACCGCGAGAATTCTTTACGAGTTCCCGCCAACTTTTTGTCACTGGCCTGTTTATGTAATCAAATCAAATAATTTATTTAAAAGAAAACTATAGCTTCCTTAAATAACAAAGTTAACTTTTGAATTATTTAATGGTCGTGTCACTTTGACATGATGTAGGGTAAACAGAGGCACCCTAGTTCATCCCTTGGGTGTGACTTATGTCAACTAGGCAAACAAAATATGTCTAGAATAACGACTTGAAACTTGTTTCCTGGTTTCTGGAAAGTTGACTTTGAGTATTTACAGTTTTAGTATTAACATAAATGTCCTTAATGACTTTGCCTTTACAGAATTATGTTTTGTTGGTGATCTCTCGATTTTCCAATTTTTTTTTAACATGTGTTAAATATTTTAGTGGTAAATAATATTGATACTAATATATAAAGAGCTAGAGCAGGCTAAAGGGGGCGGGAGAAACAGCTCGCACAGCTAGCAAGATACAAAATGTTTGTTATTAGAAACAACTTCTGTCCAGACATATTTTAATTAAATATAGATAAACTAACGACATATTAAAACTCGACAACTTTTTGTGATACATCAACTTTTTCATAGACACGAAGCACAAGTTTAATGACACCATGTTAGGTCATAAAAACAGCACTAATTACCCATGCGGCTAGTGTCGTGACCATCCTGCCGGACTCCGGACGTCCGAACTAAACTTATGCCGGATACGGTCATGTGGGTAAATATGCAGTTTAATTATTCATCTTCAAACTGCATCATGAGCTATTGTAACCGTTCTAATTTTGAATTTGAATCAGTTCTGTTTTCAAACGTAACCGTTGAACAAATGTGTTCGATAAAATATTTAACGGTTGGCCTAACATTGTTTTGCTTGTGAAAGTGATGTGGGTAATTCGAATTAGAACTTGATATTGGTTTTAATTTTTCTATTAATAATTTACGTTACCATTAGGTTTAGGTTAAAATACATAAAAATAAAACATTACAATCACTACAATCACTATCGCTTCCCTTCAGCTAAGATATGAGTGTCCAATCCAGAGGCTCAAAATAAATCTCCTACTAATACAAAGCTCACCAAAAAGAATGCGAATTCTTTTTTTTTGAGATTTAAGAAAAAAAAGGGCTGTATTATTTAATATATTTGACAATAACCAAAATTTCAATTCATTTTGAATTTGTCTACGTCTCCAAACTACAATCTTCGCAGTTTAACGTGGAACCAACGGATGAGTTCGCTCTAAACACTGTTCCTATATCTGTTACTGTAACAACGCCATTTTATTGCGCCCTTAGGCTGTAGTAGCGATCGACAATTCTCGGAATGTTCATACTTAAGTACGTGATTATTAAGAAGTTTTCTGTTTCTAGTATAATTTGAACCCTAATCAAAACTGATTTAGGATTTATTTTTACGTGTTCTATCCAAATAAAGATAGGACCTATGTCAGTTGCAGTGTTTGGCAGGTATAGTGAAATATATTTTGTCTAATTCAAGAGATTACGAAACGTTTGCCTCTTTTTTGTTTTTTTCTTATGTAGTAGCTAAGAGGTTTGCTAGGGACCACGCTTTGAGAAATATAGTTGAACAATGAAAGTTTAATATTTTGATATGTCTGCAGACAGGCATACAAACAAAAATCAGACAGGCCTCGTAAACTGTGATAGCTAGTCAATATGAAAAATACACAGATGCTGTATTAATGTTAACAAATACTATAAACAAATTAAAGTAAATATTTAAAGTAAAACAATCAACAGGTCCTATATAACTGCTTCCACTTAGTCGCTATTTTTTTAATAAGCTGTCGAACCTAACGCCAGAATTTCCCCGAACTGAATATAAAACTCTCAATACGTATATATTTTAATTTCTCAAAATGTCTTAACTATGTACCTATTAACTTGTAATAAAAAGGTTGAATTAAAGTCGAAAAACTACTCTTACCTCCAAGTATTTATTTTAATTTAAGTTTTAATGGTGGTTTTGTATTCAATGGTGTAGATGCCTGTGGAAGAGTCGAGCAAAAATCTCTATAATAATATTATTACAACTTAGCTATTATAATATTCTTTTGAAAAATAAATCTTCCAATAACTAGCGGTAGGTACATTATCTACAGATACAATATATTTACATTTAATTTACAAAACAAACTTCGTATTATAAAATCCATTGTTTCAAAATTTTCTCGAAGATTCTCGATAAGTTCGTCGAGTTGTTATTCTAATATCCATTAGAATTCTAAACGGGCATTTTTAACAAAGAGAGGTGTAAAAATTATCAAATTACTTCGCTGCCTCATAAATTAGATAATGATAGCATCAAATTATGTTTTAATGATGTTTATTTATTACTCAACTGTTCGAAAGAGGGTTCGTTTTCCAAGGTATAACTAAAGAGAAAAAAGATATTGATATTTTGTGTTTTTTTAAGTTTAGGACGAAAATAATCTAAACGCATAGGTATAATAATTTATTATATGGACATTACACGCTTGTTTACCAGATTTTTATGGAGCTCAGTATACGAAAATATTAAATGAATGCTTATAAAAAAATGGATGATGTGTGGTGCTTGCATGAATTTTAGAATCTGCTTAAAAAAAGCTTATCACATTTCAATTTCTAAAAGCAACGATAGGATTTTATGCCCTTTGTAGACTTGGAACATTCAAATAGAATACTCATCTGAATGTTTAAAAAATTGTTTGCTCAAACTTTAAAACTTAAGTAAATATGTAGACTTGAATAGGTACATTGTTTTTGCATAATTTCTGAGCATAGACTCTTAGACTAAAGTCGTTTACAAAGGCATTCTCACATAAGGTCGAGGACCCATTTACGAGTAATGCAAATGCTGTTGTCAATTTTTTAAGTTCAACGAAACAAAATGGTCGTTGTAAAAATTTTATGTTTTCAAAAGATAAAAAAATAATTCGAAAATATTAAAGAAATATATAAACAAACCTATATATTTATGACATTACGAATAAGCTAAGCAAATATTTTTTTGTAAAATGCGTAGAATGAAAAATCCTTAATGGATTTCAGTAATTTTTTAGATTTCTCTTCGTCTGTTCTGTTTTTATTACTGAAAATTTGAAGATATACATATTATCTTCTCCCTATTTTATTGTTAAAGTAAAATATCTAAAAAGGACACCCTATTACGAAATACTCGTACAATAAAAAGTTATTAAAGAATTATGTAAACAACAAAACTTTGTTGGTACATGTCGAATGCGGTTTCAAAATGGCCGCTCGGCGGAATATTTGGCGGTTGTAGACTTTAAACCACAAACAATATGGCGGCTTTCTAGTAGAAAAGTTGGGGCCGTAAATAGAACATAGACGTAATGAGAGGCGTTATGTGTGACATTGTGTCGTTTATCTTACGTATATTTGTTTAAAATGACACATAAAGATACACTTGACAACCATAAGGATAAGTTAGACCCCTAGGGTAGGCCATATCTGATTAGGTCGATACCTTCAGAAATTAAGGGCAATATCTAACAGGTGATTCTCAAATCATAATGCCGATTTCGTCAAATTAAACTAGACAGTTATCTACTTATTGGTAAACGAACCAATATCTCACTAAAAACGCGAAGCGTAAATATTACTATCCAATGAAAGCTGCCGTATTCTTAGTAATTCGATGGCGTTCATTTAGCAAGGAGGTCAAATATCCTAATCAAAGTAGCTGTCAAAAATGTGTTCGTCCAACAGTTTAAAACTAGCCAATTCTTTATTGGACCAAATGACAAGCTAGCGCCATCTGGTGAACAAAAAGGCGTAACCCCAATTTAAATTTACGCGGGTTCTAAGCTAATTATATCACACAGACCATAAATTAAGACAACTTAATGATGATAAACACAACTAATTATGTTATCATCACAGATAATGCCAACATTAATTTGCAACGTGTCAGATAAATCGTAATCGTGTGCAATAATTGAAACCGACCTCCTTTGTTGTATTAGCATAAGTAGCTGCTTATCTGGTGAAGTTTATTATACCAGTGAAGCCTTGAGTAGCTACGTATTATTTGAAGAACTATATCGATTTATGCATTGAGGGAGATTAACTTAATCCCCAAATAGAAAAAGTCCTAACTCCCCAAAAGTCCTGCAACGCTCTGTCGACTTCTGTGGTGATGCGTATGACCCTGGGCGACGACTATCGCTTACTATCAGGTGATCCATCAATTCGTTTGCACCTTATATCTGTATTTCTTGATAATAAAACGTTTGTATATAGTACTCTTAGTTCTCCTTTTTTGTGTGAGGAGAAAATCATCCAATGTCTTCTCTTGCCCAGGGTGAGGTGAGAGAGAGTGTGAGACTGTTATTGACTAAATACCCCCGTTCCTTCTCCTGCTTTAGGCCGAGGCAGCGGTGCCATATTGCGCTAGCCCAGCAACCCATTCTTTGTTGTCTTTAAGTTTGAAAAATACTTATGTGACTTAGATATACCTAATTATTACGAACCAGTTTCATTTGCGGCTGTTTCCGTCAACGTATGTTTATATAAGATAATATTTTAAATGTATATTGGTATTCATATCTTATACTTATGCACTAAGGATTTAATTTGCACCTGCTATGTCTTGTTCCTGTATCATCCCAAGGTATAAGAGGTTGCCAAAAGCATTAAGTACGCCTATGTACTGTTAAGTATTAAGTAAATGAATAAAATATATATTCTGGATAGCGTCTACACCTGCACGACTATAGGAGGTACAAAAATTCAACACTGTCTTACTGAGACTTAAAAGTGCAACATACACACTTTTACACTAAAAACTTTAGACAGAAACCTGAAACTGTGTCGCTGAAAACTTGGACAATTAAAGCGTCGGTTAGCAGTTGAGCACTAAACATTACGAGCTTCAAGTTACAGCTATAGTTTAATTTACGCGCAAGTAATCAACAGAGCACAGACCGCCTCTAAATTCTAACATAACAGCGATTCATAATTTATTCGCAAACTCATCAGTGTAACATCCACAATGGTCGGACTACATTGCGCGCTGAGCGAACAATGGTCTGCAATATTAGCGAACTAAACGAGCAAGTTAGTGAAATCACTTGGATACGTTTGTGCAAGGTTTAAGATAACGGTTTTCGAAGGAGGTTTGATATGGTTGGTTACCTGACTGCGCTGTTTATGAAGAAAGGGATGTAAGGAATCTATTGAGATGAATTAAAAAGAAAACATTGATAATATTTATTGTTTTACCATAAACTTAATATTATCTTCGGCACGAATTGATCGCCTTAACCGGAATGCCACGGCCTCTCAGAAAACCGACATGAAACAACCACAGCGTTGTGTTACACCGTGTGAGTGAGGTTACCGGAGGCCCAATCTTTCCCCTGCCCCAATCGTTAGATCTCCGAAATCCCAATCCTCACCACTCTCCCTGGAATAACATTAGATATAGATACTGTTAGAGCCTAGATTACAATGTTTGCTTAGTCAATTTGTATCAAAGAAATTTGAATACAGAACAGAACGCATTTTGCATGAACTACATATACACATTAATATAATACTTAAACAAATGAAGGCACTTAGCCCATTCAAGAACACAACTTTTCTATTCTATAATTATTAAAATAAATCGTCATAAATTACTGTTTTTTCTAAACAAATTCAAACAATTTTTAACGTGAGAACGAAGACTCAGACAGGTACTCCAACCCAACTCCAATTAACGAAGCGAATAACGCGCTCTCCAAATTGAAATGGACACTAACAACAAGCTCTCGATGAACGAAATATTTGATTCTTCATACAGAAAAAAGATAATTTACAAATCTCATTAATCTTTATAACTTTAATCTAAACGAATGTATATCAAAGTAAGTTATTTTCAATTTACATTTGAGTGCGGGCTTGACATGAGAATGTGCTACTCCTAGCCGCATGGTTCCGTGAATTTCGAAGTAGGGAACTGCATAAGTACTCCCTTCGTTCGCTTCTTTCCTACGAATGTTTTAGTCAGTTATTATACAAGGTTTTAAATTAAAATATTGTTAATTTAATCGATTTTATTATACCATAATATTACACTTATAATTTAATCACTGGTTCAGATTAAAAAAAAGTATTTAACGTTCATCATTTTTAATCTGTGGTTTCGAGGTCGTACTTGACAGATCCACGTATTTACCGCCAAAAAATAACGTCATGTTTAAATAAAGAATTTGCTGTCAGTTGCGCGTCAAAACTCGCGATGTAAACACGCGGCGGTATGTCTAAGCCCTTACATTATCTACAAAGGCTGTCTCATTGAATGAATTTAGCATAACACAGCCTTAACGCTGCCATGCAATGTCGGAAGCACACCAGTTTGCATTCAATTACAATGTATCTGACAAAAGCCGGAACAATGACAGTCGTGCGAAAAGGATATAAGATTAGTAGTAAGCTTTTCGTTTTTGTTGACGAGTATAATGCTGTCCCGCTTAAAATGTTTATTCATTTATCGAAGTATTTTTGGTGTTCCTTTTTTAAACCGTTTTATGCCAGTAAGAAAAGGTGTGAATATTTTTGTAAAAAGAACTCAGTTATTTTTGCCAGTCAAGTGTTTTTATAAATAAAGCAGGCTTTATTACAATAGTTTTTATTCTTCATTTAAACTTTAGATAGTTTGCATTTAAGTATCTTCATTATTTATAAGAGAAAACTTATCAGCTAGCTCCGAATTATTTTAGGTCAGAGCTGTAGACTGAAAAGCCACGTAGGTATAACATTTATTTTCTATCAAAAGGTCAAGCCCACACTTAATATCGGATTTAATCTAAAAGAGGACACTTATTTCACTAAGTACTCGTCCAGATGGCTAACATAAAGTACCTTTTACACAAGAATATTTACCACTTACCACACAAGGGAATCAGACACAACTAGTACGTATTTCGTTGCCAAAAATTGTCACTAAAAGGTTGATAAAAAATGCATCGAGCATCAAGTCCCCTTAACTGTCAAAGGATTTTTTCTTTTAAATAAAAGCTACAGATGGTTTTTGCTAAGTCAATTTGGTTTGGCTTCTTAATGCAAGGTAAGTAATGAACCCAAGTTCGGTGGAAAAGAGATTTATTCTCGATTTCTCTTACCCTAACGTACCTGTTAGTCGAGCTCTTGAAATCAATTGGACTATTAATCGCTCGTTAGTAAGACTGAAAGTCAAATGAGACGTAATAGGTACTTGGTGAATGATGCTTGGAATTCACTAGATTCGTAAAACGTTTTGAATTGAACTGATCAATACTGAAACGAATAAAAAACTTAATATCTATGTAATAGTGACCCGACCATCCCTGACACTAAATTTCTCCACTATTTAATGGATGTAGTTTAACATATACACATAAACCTTTCTTTTAACCACTCTATTCTATAAAATCGCATCAAAATCCGTTGCGCAGTTTTGAAGATTTAAGCGTACTTAAGGATATAGGGACAGAGAAAGCGACTTTGTTTTATACGTTGTAACGATTATAATAATCCTGTTTCGAAATTTGGAAAAACCAAACTCCATCAACGGTCATTATTACCGCCTTGTTCTAGCCGGAAAATAAAAACTTGAATTTTAAATATCGAACCCAATAATATAACAATCCAATAAATGTGTCACCAACCATTTTATACATATAATACGTACGTATAGCTATAACGCGCCGACACACTTTTCAATTTCATTCACTCACTCATTCGCCCCCTCCAATAATATTGACCTCTCAGTAATATGTGTGTTTTATTAATGGAGCTGCGTACTTACGCGTAAGTGCTAAATCATTCGTTCTGCGTTTTGTTCTCCTTGGCGCGCCATCTATGTTTTTTATTAGCTCTGTGTATATGTGGATTGGAAGATTGGAGATACGAGTGTTTGCCGCGAAATATGGGCTCGGAAACGTTCGGGCGTAGTCGGATTAAAACGGAACGTTCTTTTGTTTTAAATTGCAGTGCTTCGAATACTGTTCCTTTATTTAAAGTCCCATTAGTTACTGTTCAACCGAACAACTAGAACTTTAAGAGATAAATAAATATTGTTTATTCTAAGCGTAGTTTCATGTTTTTCTTCAGAGAAGTTTATAAAATTTGATTTTATTATTTTTAAAGAATAAATAAGTAACATTTATTTAAGCTTAAAACAGCTTCAAATATGGTTTTAGGTTTAAGATCTTTTTAATCCGAATAAAAAAAACTCTTAAAAAACAGGTCCTTATTTTAATAGCGTTCAGATCGATTGTGTATACATGGAACACCTCTCAGCGACTCAGTCCCATTGGAAACGCTTTAACAATATTTACCGATGTTTTTACTCCTTAAAAAGTTTCCATATAATATATCGCGCTTACGTGTTTAAAGCTATTAATGCGTGGATTGAACAAAATATGTACTTACTCAGCTTTTGTTTGGAGACTCATCGCTATGTTTGGTTTGGGGGCAAAAGTGGTCTATGAGTTTTTAAGGTGGATTAGGTACGAGGTTTTGTGAAAACATTATCGGATAAGATCTGCTCATTTGTTTACACATGTTGTATAATGTTTGTGTTGTGCTTTTTATCAATGCAACGAGAGCCCCATTAAATTTGCGTTTTCCTGTTGGATGTCCATTCGGTATGGACCAAAACCATATATTTAATTTTATGAAATTCCTCAAGCTAGTTCTTAACAAGTTCATTGGTTTATTGAGAGCTACCAGTGGGTCTGAGCAAAGGAAAGGACGCAGAACTCTGCTTACTGCCTGTGAACCGCGTAAATAACTCAGTACACAGTTGCATCCTACATAATGAAGTAGGGCGAAAATCTTCTTGCAGACCGGCCACATCTTTCACGTGGACGTCCACATAAACAATCCAAAAGAACATTAATCTAGAAGTTCAGCAACGAGAGACTGTTCATCACGGACTCGTTGAAACATTTTATCGTCCTTATTGCTTGTTCCGTTTGTGTCTTCGACCGTTTCGATACGGTCCGATGTAAATTGTACCCTAAAAGTTTGCGAAGGTTCTTTATTAAGTTACTGGGACGAACGATTCGAACTCGCATCTAGTTAAAAGGCGAGGATGTGAAGATAGTGAGTGTCGAGTACCTATCTATGTATTGATTAATGCAGGTATAGTGTCACAATGTTGATAGAACCACGGATGTGTTAGTCTATCTACTTCTAAATAGCCATAAGAACTGAATACAGTGCAAGCAATATTGAACTCAAATGCTATTCAAAAAAGCCACTCAGGAAATACCACGTCAGAAAGAAAACTAATAGTAGCTAACGTGTTCGTTTTGTTGTGAACATGTCCTTCGTATGTAATTGAAGGAGTCGAGAGTCCTTATAAATTCTACAGCCACATCCCACCATTTTACTTTTCCCTCAGTCCGTATGTAATTTCGACCTTGCCGGCGCCATTTTCGGTTCCCCTCCTATTTGAATTTCAATTGACTTACACATTACTGTTTACATTGGGTAGTATAAATATCAGTTTATCGTTCAAGGAGCTCTAACAAGTCGACGATTTTGTAGTAATTTTACTAGTTTTGTTTATTAAAATGCGAGTAAACGGCGATGCCTTTTGAATTATAGATAAAATAAGAGCTAGCTCAACTGGCTTGATACTTGTTTGAATAACTTATACCTCAGGCTATTAACTGTCTATCTAGATTTCCCTAGCTTAAAAGACGCTTACCTTGTGCTTAAAGATGGACGAGAATGAGTTCACTTATTTCAAATAAACTCTTAAGCGTTGTTTTTATAATTAGCGTTGTTGTTTTTATCTTAAGCGTTTTAGATTTTGAATGGTTTCACTTTTAATTACTCGGTGTTTTTTTATCCTGTTTCTTTTTGCAAGTCCCATAGCAACTACTCAATAGATCCTGAATTTTTAATCCCGACGTAGAGTGCTCTTTAGTGGTTGAGTTTTACGTTTACTGTCCTTTGAACGTCCATGTTTTTGTAAAATGCAATAATACTCGGCCACCGAGTCTTTGTCTGTCGAGAACCACAATAACTGCTTTTTGTCCTTATTTGTCAGTAGCGGGAGCGGTTTTTATGCGTTAAGAATATTTGCTTATTGTTTGAACCGCTTTGATTGGTGATTCCTGTTGTTTTTGTTTGTTAGCGTCGAGTTCGGGATTTTGAACAGCATGTCTGTGTTTTGTTCATGTATTCGGACGTTTGGCGCTGCAATTTCCGTATATTTCGGATTATTCACTGGTGGAACCGATGAATCTTTGCTCATACCTAAAATATACCTCACATACCATTTACTCAGGTTTCGAAATATGTTTGTTCGTGTTGGTTGCACATAGTTTCCTATATTCACGTGATATAATCACACGACACGACATCTGGTCTGCTATCGATCATTCGGGCTTGCAATTTTCCGGCCGCGCGCCCAAATCCGCCCTCGTTGGATCATCCTCGGCCGATAATGCGTCTTGGCTCTCCACACTCTCCTTATTCAATTTTTATCACACATTCGAGAGAAGTGAAAAGTTGGTCGTGTGATTTATTTGTGTTCTCGGACCACCGAGTTTGTTGGAATTCTTATTCAACCAAAAGACAGCTATTTCCGCAGCCTTTTTAGCAATTCTCAATTCTATTAACGTTTTTGTTATTTGATTTATTGTTTATTGTTCTTGGCAGTCCAAAGCTGCGATGATAATAGAAGTCATAATATTATCTTTCAAATCATGCCCCTAAAATCAACATCCACTTTAGCAAGCTAAACCAACCATCCTTAATAGCTAAACAGTCAACAATCATGGCGATGTATTTACATAGATAGGCGGCCAATCAGGTGATAAACATTAACCAATGTTCCGTACATTAGCATAATGTAGAATACTGACCTATTACAGACCGTTGTATGTACATTTGATGCTAATTGAACAGTTAATATGACCCTATTGGTCTTAACGTTAACCTTTATGTGCTTGTAACTCCGTTTTTGATAACTTAAGAAGCCACTCTATTTTTCTCTATAAGTTCGATCTACATATCGGATAATGATGCCATAAAGTCTCCAAAATTAGAAATAGTATCCTAATTTTGGTATTGTTTCCGATTCGTACACCTTTACTGAGCTCTTCGAGGGAGTAAGTCGTGATGTTATGGTACGTAAATAAAACCAAAACAAATGAGACCAATCATTATTTGCATATTTCGCTTCTCAACAGAAAAAATCATTAAGAAAATGCTTCAATCCATTTCACTCTGAATCCAAAATACAATCCTCGAAATATTTAAACGTAATTCTTCACCGTGGCATTGTTTTTACATTTTTTACTCAGAAACACGTGTACTAGGGGACCGTAATAAGTTGTGTCGTCTGCTTGTAAGGGTTGACGTTTAAACTTTAGCTGTGATGTTTACTGCCCCACCCAGCCGGGGCCACTTAAAATGCCACATAAAATTTGCTGAACCAACGCTCCTAGATGTGGCATCTACTGTTTGTTTTCTGGATGAAATGTCAATGAAGCTATGTGGAGCCATGGAGTTAATTTCGTTACTTAGTTTGGTGTCGATCCTTACACTGAGACGAAGAACTTGCTAAGATTATTTTTAAACTTTATGTCTTCTACTCCTAAGTCCTTTAAAACTATCAGGTAACCAATAAATATATGTATAATAAATAATAAGGTATCACGTATAGGGTTCTGAAGAGGTCCGTAGCTCTATTTTAAATAAAATGTATGCTGAAATGTATCTAAATCTAATCAAACCTTAGCATTTACTACAACCTGCTCAAGAAAAATAAGATTTAACTAACTGTAGTGCATCAACAATGGCGATTTTTATCTTCAAAAAATTAAGGGTATTAACGCCGTCTATAAACAACAATGACACAGCCTTATAAAAATGCTAGCCACAAATTTCCAGGCATGCACTTCCTACTCAAATTAAGGACGATATAAAATAACGCTAAAACTGCTGACAATGTAGGAACAGACTCTTCCAGTACATGCTACATCTAAACATAAAACCTTAAGCAGATAATTCAAGCCAGTTGCGTTTGAGTCGCCACCTGGGAGCTCCTAATTGCTTCAACACATCCTGTGAAGAGCTAAGGTGCTGTACAAACGTTCTGCTTTACTACACATAAAATTAACTACACTAATCACAGTAAAAACTATTCGACATTATTGTGTTGAAATGGCAAGTAGGTCAAAGGCCTTTGATAAATCAAAGCACTGTTTTGAAAAAAAAAATACCGTAAATTGTTTTGCGCTAGTTTGGCTTAGACTCATTTTAGATCTAAATACAGTGCAAATATTAGATTTCTTTATTGTTATTTGTTAATCAATTATTCTTTTATAAAATTAACCTAAAATATACGTGAATAAAGTGCAAAACAGGTTTAATTCGATGAGTAACGTTCGCGTGTGATTTTAAATTCCTTCATGAATATTTGTCGTGGGCGCCACAGTGAATTATTACGAAATTTTTTATTATTAGGAAATGGGAACCGCCTCTATTAGTTTTTTGGAGAGTTTGCTTTTAGAGTCTTCTAAATCCAAAGATTTCATTAGGAAGTACAAAGAATAATCAAATCTTAGTGTCATCTGCTTTTAGGATCAATAAAACTCAAAGAATTGTGCGACCATTTGGCATTTTAATAGTATAATTTGTCCGTCGTCATAAAGTTTTTCGTAAAGAGCTTGAATCACCGGTCTCAAAACTTTGATCCTCGAGAACTCCAGATGACGATAAGAATAAACACATTCCGTCAGTGTGTACAAACTTTCTCTTTCAGCTAAAAGATTGGATTGCTTCCTTTTGTCCTTTTTTATTTTCTTCGAGCAGTTTTATTTTCCTTACCGAGTTTTTAACTTCAGACTACGTTACACTTTTCTGAATGCAAAATAATTTTCTGTTTAATATTCGTTTCTGTAAGACTATCTGTTGTATCAAAGGCGTTAAGAAATTCAATTTGGACAATATACATTCACTGTTTTCACTATAAAGGATCGGGTTTAATTTAAACAAAAGCCGTAAACTGGGTTGCTTAACGAGTAGTCACTAGTGTTTTGGGGGCCTTAGGCGCGAACTTGTCCCACTTTATGTATCTAATCTATAGAAGATAATGACTTCGCAAATAAGGTTCCTTTGTGGCGTTTGATTTTAATTTTAACTACTTAAAGCGTCTTTGAATTAATACTTTTATTTATTTGAAGGGATGTAAATACGTTTTATCGCCTGCGTTAATCTAGACTACATAAACGGCAAACTTTTTAATTCAATTTTAACTTTTGCCCTATTCAATATTCCTTTGTCAGCGTGAGTATCATTACAGCAATGTTGTTCAATGTTCCAGCGAACCAGTGGCGCATAAAGCAAATTATATTCCGCGTTCAAATGATCATTTCGGTCGTTCAAAACAATTGCATCGGAATTCAAATTCGCACCTGAATAGCCACTTCCAAACACAGTCTCACTTACGCGTAGGCATTTTATTTCTCTATAATTTTCTCTCCGAGATTTATAAGTCGATCGTGCGAACTTGTGCGGACGGAATCGAACGAAAACTTTCATAATAACTGTGGATAAGTGTAAGCGTGGCTCGCAGCACGTATAGTGTACATAGATTGACGCCCTGGTTTTCTAGTTTCGATCACGTTCCGAGAGATTTGCTTGGATTTCGTATGGAATCGATATCTGATCTAAATGATCGCCTCTTTATTATACTTTGAGAAGATTGTAGCATATCAAATGTTTTGAGAATATACGAAGTGAGTGAATGTTTTAGTTTGAAACTTTTTGAATAGGCTATTTTACGCCCCATTACCGGGGAAAGGTCTATCCGTTTTTTTCTCTCTTGCGTTTCGCCAGCCGTTAGGTCGCAGTGCTGGCGATGTTATCATCAGTTGGACACCTGATGGTTATCACGTCTCGAGGGATCTCTGAACCGCAAATGGTATTAAAAGTTACATTGTTTCCAACTCTTTCAAGATCTTTAACACCATTTTTGCGATATTATTTTCTTAGGATTAAGAGGATGAAACGCAGCTTTATAATGTATATAAAATATTGTATTAAGTCTGTAAAAGAAAAAAAAAGCAAGTTTAGTTAAGATATCAAACATTAATTAAGTTATATGACGATAGTAAGCTTACAATAACATCTATTCTATTAACAATAAACAAAGATTAGCTACTTCTGGAGGGCTGTGAGCCATTTATTTATCTACAAGGGGTGTAACAGTAATTTCACACCAAATCATCTCGATACACTAGTTGTTCAGAGCTACTTCGGAGACATTTCAGATGATCATGTGCTAATTATAAAACAAGACTATATTGTGTAATCTTATTGGCAATTGTTATTTCCACTTTGTCTTTTCATTTCAAACATGTGGCCACGACTAATGTCTAAACAAGATGTATTATTTATACCTAAGAGTTGTTTAATATCAACCATCTCACAAAAGAAGAAAACAAGTATTATTCTCATATGTTTGTACATAAACGTAACAAATAACAATAGTTTCTTATTCGCGTGACTGCAATAATGGAAAACATAAATCTAAAGAGACAAATTGGTGTCCGGACAGCGACTGTGGCCTGAAGACGTGGACGTCTCTGTCTGCTTTCATGCCTCTTGACAACGCTTTACTTGCGTACCAAAACACCTCGATCTGCGTTTCACATCACCTTTACTCCAAGGCCACAGAGTCTACTTTGTCTTCCCAAAACTGCACCAAAATTTACAGCCACCACACCGTACAAAGTTATCCCTTGCAGATTATACCATCCTTATATCGTTGAGTTAAAGTCCTGTTTGCAACACGTCAATGTTTCGACTGTCGGTGCGGCTGTGACTGCGTGTAGTCCGAGTTAATTCCGAACCGGTCACGTCTCGTTGCCGGCGTTGGACCAACTAGACAGACTGACATAGAAAATGTCGCTTATGTTGGTTCTATGTTGCACGTACAACTTTTTGCTCCTACTTATGTACTTGATACGTGAAATAGTTGCAATACGCTATGAATTTTATAGCGACACTGATATGTGTGTTGAATTTGTAATGCCCTGTTATCACAAAGTTGGTAACTGTAATGGAGTTAGATTTAGATTTTAGAATGACAGTCTCAAACTGGAACGAGGTAAGGGATGAGCCCGGTCGGACAATATTGGATTGTCCTTGCTATATTTAGATATTTAGTATTAACAGATCTAGACTAGAATTGGATTATCAATTTGAATTTCTCCATCCTAATTGCTTTTGATTCCTTTACAGAGAATAGAAAATCAATTAGTAGTTCTCAAAATTGGCGTCTATTTGCGGTGTAATAATATTTACAGTTGAAGATCCTTGTGTTCTGTTAACGATACGATCTGCTTCTGATTATAAATACGTTTGTTATAATAGTATCTACCTACAATAGTATCTACATGTGAGCTATAATTTAGATATTGTATTTATAATTTTGAAGTAGGTATAAACTATAACGAAAGAAAAGAACGTTAAGTCTAAACAGAACTCTTGAATGTATATAGAATTGAAAACGGTTACTCGTTGAACACTAGACGACAAACAGAGCTAGATTCTAGCCACCTCATTGGTCGTTCGTCGAGTGGATTCGTAAACTTGTATGTTTACGGCAATACAAAAAATAGAATCTTGTTCAGATTCAAATTCACAAAAAGATGTTGACAAAATTAAAAGCATGATAAACGGCCTGTCTACAATTTCGTATTTTCGCAACAAAACGCATATATTACCAAGTTAAAATGCATACATTACAAAACTTGCAACAATGGGAACTAAAACTGAATTTGGTCATTCGCAGACGAAGTTTGTCAAGAAGCAAATTAGTGGGTGAGTAAGAAACGCCGTAGATTTGCCGACGGTCGGCCGGATTTCTCGACCACAATTCGACGTTGCATAGAAGACCTTTAATTTTGAGGTGTCTTAACTAAATAAGGCTTTCGAATTATTGCAAATACTATTTTGGAGATGTTACTACAATGGGTCAATTTGTTTCTAATACTTTTGTCCTAAAGTTGGTATGTTCAGGTTAAGCATATATATTCTTATAAGGTTTTTTTGCATGTTCTAACGTTTAGTAACAATATAAAAATTTTTTCTTTAACACTTTGCCTGTACGGTTGATACAGTGGCTGGACAATTATACTGCTGTGCAATATGTCGCGGGTTCGATTCTTGCATTAAACAAAACTTTGTGTGATCCACAAATTGTTGTTTAGGAGCTAGGTGTCATTTGATTTGATTTTCTAAGTTAGTAATCGCACCTACGACACAGGAGATAATCCTAGATAAAAGCAACGTTTTATTAAATTAATATTCTCTGATTTGTGTTAAGCAATAAAGTTCTTTCAATAAATTTTAACTCTGTATTTATTATTCAAATCTAGAATTCACAATAAGTAAAATGAGCGTGTCCAAACCGGCGACCGTTTCACACCAACTTAAAATACAAGTTTCTAACCTTTGTAATGTACAGTGTATTTGAGCAAGGTATATTTAACCCCGTTATGCAAATCACTCATGTTTGTAATGCGCGATTATAAAAAGTAGTTTCAACATGGACGCCATTTGACTTCGTGTGCAGAACTTGCAACCTTGCTTCCGTAACAGTTCCCTTACGACGAAACCTGTCACTTTTTTCTGACGCATTTAGTATGAGTTTTCCGTCCGTATTCGTCGGAAACTCAGAACCCAAGTGCTATTTTGATGAATGTTGAAGAAGTAAATTTTATTTCATTGTAGGACGCTCTTTGCATTTAATAAGTTCTCAAGTTCGTTGTGGAGTGTCGTTGTTGTACGAAAGCGCCAATTATTCTTGACGATTATGTTTGTAGTGGGCTTAAAGGGCTTTCAGTGTTTTGACTGTGTTCAAAGACTTTTAAACGGTCGCAATTTAATTGCCTCGTTTACTGTTGTTTCTTATCTATGTTGATATTAGGTTTAATGTTCCTTGTCAAATGATTTCTGAGTTATGTGCTGCTGTCATCTCAACCGCTTTTTACATTATGAACAATTGAAACTGCTCAGACCAACACTCGTAGCATTGTCGCCAAAATTGTCAGCAGTTTGCCTAAGTGACTTTCACCGGTTTTCATTAATTTCTCCGCATATTTGCCCACCACTTACAGCGCGCCGCTCTATTAGATTATCTGAATTTATTTTCCTTTCTCGTAGTTGAGCTAATGTTCCTTGTTGTCACACGCCCCAAGGAAACTATTATGAAGGGGATAAAACAGGTGGTACTTAGCTGTAACTACGTGTTACTGTTAAGAAAGTTTGTTTTCCTGTAACTGCGTCAGATAGAGAAGTCAATAAGGTTTAATGTGATGTATTTGTTGTTGTAGGTAGTTTGCGTGTAGCGCGAACAGAGGTGGGGATAATGATTGTGTCATTAGCGGTTGAATTGTTGACGCGTAAGGACGTGCGTGCCGCTGCGTTTCATAAATCACAAAAATTGCGCATGTTCTAACGTTTTATGTGACTAAAATAATAAATTTATTTTAATATGATTCCTGTCGAATAAAACGTGAAATATTTACATACGGAGCGTATAATGAGTTAATAACGATGCCGCGAATGTGGCCCCATAATCGTTGTACAGAAAGGCTATAGATAACCTATGGACCTATACCGCACTCTTTCCAACTATGCAACTAATAACCGAGGGAGTATTTATGACTCGCCCGCAACGTGCAGTAATTGCAACTTATGATGATTTGTAGCAGTGGCTGACTTAAACTTTCAGGCAACTCCTAGGCAAACATATTATGTTCTTTGTTGATGGGTGTAGCTGTATAACAGTTGTTTTATGGCTTGTTATTAACGTAGTGCTGTATGTTTGTGTGGTTGTACATTTTAAAATTCAACAATTCTGAAAGTAGAATGAGTTTAAATTGCTTAATAAATACTAGATTATTCATTTGTTCTTATGACATTTCTATTTGTAATTTTATATAGACATGATATTTGTAAAGATTTCTTATCTGGTAGATTACTATCATTGGGGACTATCAACTGAGAATCGAGTGCTTTGCCATCACTTCAACTAACAGCCAGTATGCAATACGCAGCAGGCAGCTTTTAGCTACCGATTGACGGCATGCATGGAATAGCACTTTGATTATATCATACTAAATATACCTATCTATACTGGCAGAGATGCAAGGAATAGTAGGCAGGAAGTATGACAGCTCCATCCACCTTTGTGTTCATAGCAATAGAATACCATTTATTGTCAAAGACTAGTACATACTGACAGCAAAATTAAAGAGATAATAAAAGCCATACAAACGTAAAGGTAAGAACAAAATTACTGAGGGGCTTTGACGATTTAGATTAATTTGGATGGTTATTTTTGCTTATAATTGAAACTGGAGCCGAATTAAAGGAGCATTATTTGAAATTAAATCCCCTGCTAACCAAATAGAAGAGGCTTCAGTTTCAATTAACAAAAGTCCATAGCCCCCTTTTAATATTTAAGCATTTCCTCTTTCTAAACAGTAGACGAAAGGTCAAGGAAAAACGCTAAATCGATTCCAATTAAGGTGTCTAATCGATTAGCGACAGAATTATCAGGGCAAACAATAGAGCACAGTGTTTCTCGCTCCTCTGTCACTGGGCTCTCGAGTAATCGAGTTGAGATCAGAATAAACAGCCGGCTTTGTAGGCCTCCCCGAAATATGGGCTAATTGATGTGCATCTAATCTGTTAGTACAAACTCCGAGATAGTTCGGCTTACACTGTAACCTGTAGACTTAGGAGCCATTCAATACCAAAATTTAGCCCTTAAATAATAACCGGTTTACAGCTGAACATAATGGAACGAATCGTTCTGTAAACTTCCGATAATTGATTCAATACACCCTTTATTCCGAATTGGTCCGTAAATAACTCAACAGCAAAAAGCTGAATCAAAAACTTCCAATCCCAATTTCCGCATAACAAACGAAATAACACCTCTCAAACATCAAGATCAACATAAATAACGTTATAATTCTTTTTAAATTTATTACACAATTTGTTCCCACCTGGCCCCATTCCCGTCCATTGGTAACGTCACCCCAACTTGGGCCGATCGTCGCCTAATAAAACACCTCATTCTATGGAGATCCCTGCAGATACGATCTTTGCGTTCCCTTACACTTTATTGGGTAAATAATACCGCTTTGTCCCCTTGTAATTGTTTCCCTTTTCTCGCCTTTTATTACGATGATTCAGGGTTTATTAAAAGAATTTGTTTCGGCTAATTAGGTTTTTTTAACGTGCTCAAATTTCGGTTGATTGTAAATTGAGTTTGCTTTTGGGCTAATTATTTTGTTTGGGCTGAAAATAATTAATTTGATTTTTATCTTTAATTTTGCACTAAGATATGGATGAATTTGAATTCGAGTTATGATACTCTCAATAAAACAGGTGTAAATTTAATTCCATCAAAGAATTTTTCCGTAAAATGTGTTGTATAAAATTTTCCTGTTTCGTCCACGTGATCTTCATTTACTAGTTTAGCTTCTGGATCACGTGTGCCTGCCAGCAGACCTGTTTACGTTAAATGCAGCATCTATTGAACACCTGCGCGCCGATCTATAGCGGGGACATGAGCGTAATGTATTGCCAAGTTAGAAGCATTAGGAGACTTTTCGGTAATGGAGTGCTCCGTAATTGCGTTACAAACTTTTTCTTAGACATCGAAACGAATTATCGTAAAGCGCTACTTGGACTGATTATGAGACTCCAATAGTTTGCTCGTCAACTAAGAAACAAACGTTGTGAAGGTGTCCCAATAACTGAACAATTTATTTCAATAAACTCAGTTACAGTTAAATCACGCCTTTCTTCGTTGCGTGTTCATAAAACAAACGATTTTATTTAAAAAAATATCAATATTTGCATTACAATAAAAATTACACCTACCATTGATATAGTAATAATGGCGATTTTACGAATACTTTTGCCAGAAAATATCTGATTTATCCGAATTTTAATTAAAAACCAACGTCAGCGGCCTCCGTCCTTAATATATTCTATTAAAATGCAAAATGAAGTGTTTCACCGAGTGTTAAAACAAGTGAATATCGAGCTTTGCCCAAATTCAAGCTCCCGAGAATATATTCCAGGAATATTCGAGAAGGTAATAATTTGTATGCGTGTCTGTTCGATAGCACTCTATTGGCAATATCTTAAATTGATATTTGACACAGTATGGCTTCTCGAGTTCTCATGTGACTTTTACGACTATATTTATCTCTCCTAAATATACATTAGCGGGTACCTATTTTTACTTGAGTGTATCGTTCCGTTATGTATCGGTGGTCTCGGTGGCTTCCATATATTGATTAGTAATTTAGATATTAATACGGCGCATTGGGATATGACGCTTTGACGTTCCAAGAGAGATTGTTATTGAGGATATGTATTTTAGGGAATGTTTTGTCGAAGTAAGCTACTGTAAAAATGTTCCAATTAACTTATCACTCGGAAGAATTTGGTTTTGGTCAATAATTACTGATTACAATGAATTTTGGATCTAATTCAAACTTGGACTCAAGATTTATTTTATGTATGTTTGAAACATTTTAAGACTTCAAGCGTGTTCTCAATCCATGTTTCTTCGTGCATGTCGGGAGCTAAGAACGTCTGGACGTGGAAACGAACTTAGAACGGTTTGAAATTTAAAGCAGTCATAAACATTGCTATCGATTACTCCCAAGCCTTTAGACGCCACGCGAGCCTTACAAATCACTAAGAATATGCGCTTTACGTTGCATTCTCCTTGACATTGTTCTTTCTATCTCGTTCTATCTTTTATGTTAGAGTGAGAAGGAAGATCCTTCTGCTAATTTTTACTCAATTCTCAGCGAACACATTAAGTTAATTCGTTCCTGGGCTCGTGCACTCAACACAAAGTTAGAAAGGACGTGAGAACAGTTGTTACGTCTGTGGTTACTGTTACCTCTATTTGTGATTTAATTATTGTTTATGTGTTTGTAACTTGTTTCTTTGTTTCTTGGTTTAGCGAACTATCTATTTTTGCTTTGTAATTGTTTTTATTTTTTTCACAATTACTACCTTTCGATTTCTCTTGATTGGACATTTATAGATATTAAAACTTGAGAAAATCAAAATAGAATTTAGGACATCGCTGCATTATGATCAGTAAGTTTGAATGTTCGTCAAGATTTTTGGTTCCAAAGTTCTCAGAAATAGCAACGACGTCTTCTGTACGCGAAGTCAATCTAAGCAAAAATCGATTCTCGGTTGGGGATTCATCATTCATTTAACACCGTTATGTGGCTACAAATAACATAACACAGATAGTGTATTGTACCTCTGGCCAATTCTTAAGGGAGAAGGCGAATCTATGGCGTGGTAAGTAGTATTACGATAGAAATCAAATAGCATTGGAAAAACATATTAAAGTGGCTAACTTGGAACTGAAGACCTTATGCAAAGAAAACCTTGACTTATCAGGTAGTAAAATATTGTATACCTTAATAACTGAAATTTTTCATTATTATTGCGATCATAAAAAAAATACTTCATAATGTAATAAATACAAGTATGAACTTTGACGAATGTCTTCTATGAAATGTGTTTTGAACTTAATTGGAATTTAATAAATCACCTAATACCGTGAAAGCGTGAAAGTTGAGAAGTCCTTGATAATGTACATTTTCCTAAAAATATTGTCAAGTCATACTGTTTAGAACTTTATTTTATATTTATGAAGGTTCCTAATGATTCAGAGGCTTTTGACTCCAATATTATTCCATGAAGTAATTTATGTTATAATAGATATTCGCTTTTGTATATGGCCTTTATGGCATCGGAATAACTATATTAAGTCGATCATCGATAATTGCGTATCATTTTTTCTATGCTGCTTGCGAAGATTTCGTTTGATAGAATTCTAGTGACCTTTTTCAGATTAAATAAATAATCGAATTATGTTCCAATAAGACGATAGTTTTGTAATGAATCACATCAGATGCTGATGACTGCTAACCGAATATTTAAGAGATATTCGTGTTCCGTACGACATTTTAGTCGTCTTATATATTTAATAAACTGCCGTCCACTTTGCCATTATGAAAGCTGGTGATTTCGGACTATAAGTTGTAAAAAGCAACATGAATTTTATAGAAGTTAATGGGCCCAGGTTTTAGTAGTACGAAGTGTTCACAATTTAGATGTAAAGCATTAAGCACAAGTAGGGTGGCCGTTTTAAGTTTTAAAACTCTTCAAGTTTGACATTATAAAGTTTGAACTTAATAGTAGCCATGAAAATAGTTGCTTAATGCGGATAGCTTTGCGTGGATGAGCTATGCTTCGGCATGAATGGGACAGGTCGAACGGAGTGAACCACGGCCTTGCAGGAAACTGACCTGAAACCTGAAACAATTCTCGCATTTTGTATCGCCGGGTAAGCAGTGTTCCAGGATGGGCCAAATCTCTAATAGCACAAAGACGGTGGCTGACCTTGGCAACGGCGATAGCTTACCATTAGTTGATCCGATGGCTCGTGGCTGACTATCCCATAAAAATGCTTAGGTACTTTAATAGTATTCATAATCAAATTTGCCGTTATACTAAGCTTAGGACATAATAGTCCAGACACTATATTAGAAAGCATAGTCACATTGGCAACCCTAGTTGCAGAGTAATGCATCGATCGATATAGTTTCGTCCGCTAGAATCACTAAGTTTCTTTGATAATGGATACGGCTTTCTGAACTTACACCCAGACATTTTGTTTCACTTCATTTCACTTTGAGATGCTATAGCCTAGGAAGAAATACTTTTGGTTCTGTTTCTGCTAAATGGTTTCTCATATTACTTGAGACCGAATAATTATGCAAGGAATACAAAACACTATTTGTTTTCTTTCGCTGTTTGGTTTTAAAACAGCTGTTGATAATGTGTATCAAAAACTTGAGAGTTGTTTCTTTTCAAGTTTGGACATTTAAGAAGTCGATTTTACGAAACAATTATTAAAAGCTTAAGTTAAGTTTGTAAAACGCTAGGTCCAGAAACTTCCAAAATACGCAGAATTATTTAAACTTTATCACCTCATTGCCTAATTTTTCAACGAAAACAGGTCTTATTTTCTGCTATGCATAGGTACATTTTTATTTTATTTTTCGCCATGTTTCCTCATCATAGCTCATAACGCTTCGTACATCTACCGAGGCTTATTAGCACAGGCTTCCGTTTATGAGTAAACGGTGTTCGCTATTTTCTTTGCAAGTAAACTTCAGTGGAAATAGGTTTAAGTAAGGTTCCCTCGGCTTACCTGGCGTTAGTTGAGATAAGAACGAGGTTTTTAATAGTGTCTGCCACGTTTTTATAAGACCGCAATGGGTTCCTAGTGGAACCCCCAGTGTGAGCTTAATTTGAAATATTTTGTTTAGAAAATTGATGATTGCCAGGATCTGTATTAAGTACTACATTTTCTATAGAAACACATCAACGTTCAACAATATGCTGTGTATGGTCGAATATTTAAATCGTTCGTTTTCAAATTCATAAAACTAAAGGGATGTATTTGTTTAAAGGAGGTCAATGATTTAGAAAAATGCACATGCTCGTCCAAAAAAATAAACCAAAAAGAGAAGTCGTGGCAGTCAACACAGACAATTATATTAAAAACCTCTAATTCTTGCACAGACTGAAATCCTAAGGGGGAGCGGAGAATAAAGGAATAGTTCGCGCTACGCCGGACCATTACTTATGAAATATCCTGTATTATTACGCAGCTTAGTCCGCTCCGAGTTTTTATTAGAAACGCTAGAACGTCTAGGTAGAATTCCTTTTTGAGTATGACAGATGGCCTTTGTTCATACGGCAGAAATAAAATTTATTCCCTAACACATTTTCTGAGGGAAAATATGTTGGATGTCTAGATTTTCATTATGATAGGCAGCCGACTTGTTATGCAAATACGACTAATTGGGACCGACGGAAATTGAAATTTTGGGTCTACGGTTTTTATTGAGTGATTTGGGGCGCGTTTTATACTTGTAGACGTTTCAGACAAGTTTCTATTTTGTGTTATATAAAGTTGTAATAGTATTAGCTTCAGTAATAGGATCAAATCCGCTTTGAAGAAGCGTGGTGATTAATTGCTGTCATTCCTTCTCCAAGGTTAAGATATAGCTTAGAATAATAAGTTTATTAGCTTGAACTCACTGCACTAAAGTAAGATGGTGGATTCGTGGATTTTTTTACAACATTCGTCAACAGTTGCCGGCTACATTGACAAAGGTTTCCTCTGAAGTGGCTCCACGCAGATAAAGATCTACGTTCATTTCTCAGAAACATAATAGTACGTCGTTCTAAGTCGTGTTTTTACATCCAAAAGAAACTCTTTGTTAAAAGATGAAGAGAGTGTCTTTGACATTTATGTGGATCCAAGCGTTTGATATTTTTGTTATTTCGCTCATTAAGTACCTACTGTATTTTTTGCTGACGAAATTTTTTAGTGCGTTAAATAAATCGACTTAAAGATATTTTAGCAGATTTATTCACATTCGAAATCAGAAATTTAAAGTTGTGTTCGCTTCCCGCATAAAAGGAATAATTGAAATGGTATTATATATTCAATTCAATATTAATATTTAAAATTATAGTGAAAATTTAAATTAAAGTGAGCGTGTGACAAAAAAAAATTAGGGAAGTCAAATTTTTATTACATAACTATTTGAAAATACTGAAATCGTATTATTATTTTTTCTTTTTCGAACTTTTTACTAAGTATCTCGATACAACATCATGAATTTGTATGCACGCTCCATAAAACCCTTAGTATTTATCATCCACTTTAATAAAAGTAATGTTTTAGCAATTCAAATGCTCACTATCTGCAGAACGTGGATTTTTGTGAGAAATATCTTTAGTTTTAATTAAAACTTAGTGTCGGTTTTACGTGAATCATATTCAGCTTTCCACGGTGTTTAACGTCCCCCAAAAGAGACATTCGAGCTCGTTTCAGTTTTTGTTATAGACTAAACTATGAAATTGTACGGAAGATTTTTGCTAAAAGAATTTCACGGTATAAAAGTGTTGTTTTTCCTGAATTCGAAAAACGCGTTGATGGATTAAAATGGTTTTGTGATACAAAATTCAAAAATGGACAGAAAAATCTTTCTACTCGCGTTATCCAGTAGGAGAGATTTAACAGTATCCAAAGAGGTACCTGATAATAGAATTTGAAAGAATTTCTTTTAGGAGGTCGAATTATTATTTTGAAATCAATATTATGTGCTAGTTAGTAAGCTCCTCATCTCCAAAAACCATTAAGGCACAGCCCTAGCAAAGTTCTTGTTTCTCGACAAACATAATCCGAAATTAAATCAAGGACATATCGATTAAACTCGTATAATGAAACAAATCTTAACTCTCTAAATTCTAACCGAGAGTGGTCCTTGCCAAACAAAGGGTCTGCCCAATTGTTGTCAAATGAAGATTCAATTGGCCCACAATAAATTAGTTACCCATCGCCTTGCTGGTCCTCGATCCAGTCACATGAACCTCATTGTGTACCAAAGGTTCCAAACAACTGTACATCCCTTTATTGTTCCTTGGAATTTGGCATGGGCTGCGTTTAATTGGTATATCCTAGTTTATCGATAAGTTGCGCTGTGCATATCGATTACAACCCTACGCGTTTTCGGCGGGTGTATACAATATAGAATTAATTCATATAGAGGTCACGTATTGGAAAGCGGCGGGTGTGCTGTTGAATGTGAAATTTAGTGGAGGCTTTTCTTCCACTGTTTTATCATAATCACTATGCCGCGGCGGCAAATATACTTCGTCTAAGCTATGACATCAAGATCAGGATATTGAATTTTTGTGCTACTTGAACGTGATGTGGAGTACGAATATTTGATTTCCAGATGTCGTTTTTCATATTTATTGTTCAGTTCCATTTTCGGAACTTTCTCTGTATGTGAGTAACGTGGCTAGATAAAAAAATTGTGAGCCAAATTTCTTAAAGAATTGTTACTCTAAATAATATGTCTTAATGTTTTAAGTCTATTAAATAAATCAAAAGCTTTAACAGCAAAGTAAAATTTGTTACCTTGTGTGTTCGGTTCAAAGTCTAAAATGGCAATAATAAATTTTTCACCATATCAGCGGCCCCAATAGTTGGGTCGCAATTTGAATACACCTCGTAACGTATAACTTCTTATCTCCGTGTAGCACCTGGACTCATTGTTACATCTCAACTTGAATCTCGAATGCGGGGACGAGTTTGCCCAGTCAAATGCTCCACCAAGTGACATCGGCCATTATTGCCTCCGTACAAACATTATCTTCTGGCTTACCCGGCTTAAGTATGGAGCCTTTGTGAACCGGGCCCGCAATGAACCGTGAGGACTGTGGATTCTGAATAGTTAAAACGATAAATTGTGTGCAATTTAACAATGTTTTGTTAAGAAAGAATTCTTTTATAACTTTATTCAGAGTTTATTTTGTTTATTCGGAATTTCTTCGTAATGTCTTTAATGACGTAAATGAATATTGAATTTCTAAGGCCTAAAACGAATCGATATTTTGATGTCACTGTAGAGAAAAGCAATTTGTCTAGCAATTGAGGAATATGCAGATCATGTTGATAAATTAGAAGATTCCGTGTAAGATGAGCTTGAACCTCTCCCCCTCACCTCTTCCTCCATCATTTGATCGGAAAAAATGTCGCAGATATTTACAATATTTCTAAGAAAATGATGAGAATATCGCCAAGTAAGCAAACAAGCGAT
Source organism: Spodoptera exigua (assembly GCA_902829305.4). NCBI lineage: Eukaryota > Metazoa > Arthropoda > Insecta > Lepidoptera > Noctuidae > Spodoptera > Spodoptera exigua. Next base: position 10,940,762 of record LR824619.2, on the reverse strand, counting down.
ACGTACGTTCATCTCGCAAATGATATAAAACAGAATTTCGTAACAGGCAACCCGACACCTGTGTTGCCAACATAAAATACATATATCTACGTAAAAGATAAAAAATATACCTAAGCTTTCCACCCCAGTGTTCGCATATCCCTGATAATTTATCACCTCTATGTCTATATGAATAGGGTTCATAAAAGCCTCATCGGAATTGCCAAGTGCGGTGAAAAATATCTTATTTGAATATCCCAGTGCGGGTGAAATGGATCGGATAACCGTGGAACTTTTAACTGAAATAATATTGTCGTTTGTTCTAGAAGGTTCTCGGCTTAGCGCTGTTGGGCGGCTGCTTCCTTTTATTTCAAACGATCCGGACTTTATGAGGACCTTATGTTATTTGAAAGTACTTGAACAGAGATGGAGAATTTATATTTTTGTAAATGTCATCTGTTGCTTCTTTTTGTTCCGTCTTATAATAGAGTTTGACCTTGAGTGACCCATTGTATGTTTTATCAAAGAACACCCAAACATGTTTTGTACATGAAACACTTTTATAAATAAGCTATCTATAACGCCAACATTAACATTCATTCCAATACTCCTGATACCTTCAAGGGTTGTACACCCCAAAATGCCTTATGTATAATAATTTTCCAATGAAAACTTTTAGTTGGAAGTCAAAGAGAAAAGGGTCCCTATCATATAATTCCTATTAATTTACGACCATAGTAACAAACTTACGGTCGAATATTTTGCATATGCATGGAATTTGAATGTGTTTGTAAACCGTCCCTTTAATGCAATGAAAGTTAGCAGGATCAGACCCTGGACCTTAGGACCGTTTGCTCAGCGTGCTGGGAAAACAGTTGAGGTTTGGTACATGTGTTATTTTATACCTGTAGGTCACGTTGTACGATGTACCAAGGACACAATTCTGAAGATATGCCTATTAATTTTGTAGTTTTTTGTGATATGGCGACAAACGAGCAGACTCATTACCTCATGGTAAGCAATTTGCACCGCCCATAGACACCCGCATTATCAGTGGAGTTGTAAGTGGATAGGGATTGGGGATGAGGAATTTCGGGGTCAGGAAAAGGTTCTTATAAAAAAAAGTAGGAAGAGTAAGAGGTGAGGTAATGTAGGACCGAGTAAGGGGAAGGCCTAAAGCTAGAATAAGTACTTCTTTTTGTTTGTCAGGGGAAAATCATCAAATGACTTCTCCCGCCCAGGGTAAGAGAGAGAGTGTCAGAATCTTACTGCCTAATAACCCCCGTTCCTTTTCCTGCTCTGGGCCGAGGTCCTGGTGACTCATTGCGCTTAACCCGTAACCCCGGCTAAACATCAGCCCTATAGGGTTCTGTGGTAGTCTTTTGGCTCTTTGAGGCGCGCGCGGAACGCTACGCACCGTACGCTCGTAGATAAAGTACTTAAGTAACTATAAAAATATTATACTAAGATATATCTCTAAAACTGTTTACAGAACACCATAAAGATTGTTAGTTGTATGTTTATTATGCGAACATTTTCCGTTAAGTGCCGACGCACAGTTTTCTCTCGCAGACTTCAGAAACAAAGTTAAAGGGGGCTCTTAAAGCTTTATACAAACAATATTTCATAGTTTAAGGGATGTAAGTAGGTACTGGTACATCATTTTTATTCTAAATATTATATAACCTACTGCTGTATTCTTTGAATAATCCCGCACGAAAGAATTTAGTAAGGTTTCCGAAAATAAGTGTCTTGATTATTTTAACATATCAAAATGGTACTAACCAAACCAATCTAATTAAAAATTCTAATTCCAAAAAGTCTAGTTAAAAATTATTTTATTGTATGTGTTCTTTATTTTTTTTTTGTACGGTAACTGAGGGTAAGCAGTCGAAGCCGCCCATACACGACTAAAACACTAAAGAAGTAACAATTGAAAAATGTTGCCGGCCTTTTAGAGGTCAGGTTAACGCCTGACTTCCTTAAAAGGAAGATAACACTCCAATATCCTCATTTACACTGCGAAAGAGAACGCAAGCATCGAGTTGTTTTACGTCAATTTTCAGTGAGGCCGTGGTATCACTCCGGTCGAGCCTGGCCATTCGTAGGTACGAAACATGGCTCTCGCACACTTAAATCTACGAAGTTATCGTAAAATACTTAACTGTATACGTACATATACTTTTTCCATGCAAAATCAATGAGTAGGTATGTTTTCAGGCTGTGAAAAAATAAAATGTCAAGGGTCATTCACATTGATTCTCAGAACCTACTAACCTTGTTTGTAATTAAGTATTATTTCCTAGAAATCTTAATGGGATATTTCGAAAATTTACAAGGTATAAAACAATTAATCGAAAATAAAATTTATGCTTTTTTCAGACCATTTGATGTGTTGTCTAGAATATAATATATATGTGGATATTGCCTTTTAATTTGCGATGGTTCAACCTTCTGATATATGGTGGCCAATGAACGTACAAGCACCGTTCTGTAGTTATGTTTTAAGACTAATAAAATAGGTTAATATTTTGGCTATGATGTCAGGTTTCCAAAAAGTCTTCTAACTCTTGCTTCTAAATCCTCCATCAGCTCTGCGGGAATGCGATTTCTATGCGTCACTGGTATCGGCTAGGAAGCACTTCCAGCGGTTTCTTTCTGGCGGACGTCGTATGGTAATTTAGCTTCCTTCCCTGTGGCCGCTGCCCCATAAATTAGGTGCCAACGCTCGGCCCTGCTCTGAAAAATTACCAACTTCTACGGAAATTGAGGTAGGGCCTACTGGATGTGGCATCGATACTAAACACAGTAAATCGTAACTTGAGCGTATTATGTCACGTCGGTTTTGCTTAATTCCATTTTTGAATTGTTTGTAATTTTTAAAAGCATTCATTACAATAGACGCGTTCATTTTGCCTTTTCGATTGACATAAACATAGACAGCTTTTTACCCGTAAATAATACTAATTTTCTACCTTTACTAGAAATTTGTTAAAACTAATTAAACTTTTACCTCTAGTACCATAATTGTGCGCTGTTTTTTCCTTTTTTCTATTCGCTGTTTTTCTGAGAATTAATGTAAAACATGATGAATAAATGCAAAGTACATTGTAGTTGCCTTTTACCGCGCTAGTCGTAAAATTGTACTAAAGAAAACTGTAAACTAACGTATGTTGGTAACAGTCTTTACTGCTTAAGAAATATTAGTTTTTTTCTAAAACAAAACACGTATATGTATGTATTATTTGTAAGTATAAAAGTCTCTGTTCCATTTTCAATTATTTTTCTATTTAAATTAATTGATAAGTAGGTATTTTAAGAATAAATCTCGTGTATTTTGTGTCAATTTTACATAGGTATGTTTTTATTAAATAATTTTTGTCATGATTAATAATGAATGCATTTTCAAATAAGTGACAATTTATAACAAGCAAATATGTTTCCAAAAATCAATTAAGTATATCAAATTAAGCCATATCCAGTATACGAGTATCAATATCGAAAGCCATGCGCGAAGTTATGTGAGTTTTCCGAGTTGGTTTTCGGATCATTTAGCCAATAATGTGAGATGGGGCGCGAAACTTCGGCTTTACACAATGCATTGTTTTGCTCACGGCGAAATGAATGGTCGGAATATCAGTAACTTTTAATATTTATGTATGTAAATTTGGGATAGCTGGTGAATATTTATCCAAACATTATTTGCACTTGTGACAGAGATAGAGTTGCCGAGTAAGGGATTTTCAGTTCCGTTCTCGGGTCTAACAAAACCCTAGGTACATACAACATGTACCTTGCAACTACGATCTCCAATCTCCTTGTCAAGATTGGAGATTATGAAAAACCACTCTCGAGTGTAGGAAAATTTTTTCTCCTTTTTAAACGGGAATTTTATTGATAAGCACCGTGCACTTCGCGGTGACGTCGCGCAGCTGACTGGACCCATACAGCGCACGCTACTCATGAATAAAAGTCCCGGTGTGACTTGAAACCTGTAGAGCATTTCTCAGTTCATTCATATGACTAAGTCATAATTTGTAATAAAAAAAAGATCCTAGTCAATTGTCTAGTAGAAGATCGCCTCGAACTATCAAAATTAATGTGCACAAACTTTGTTACTTAATATGGTACCATTTGACTGGTCAAATAATAGTATTCAAAGCACATATTAAAAAGCTAAATAATTAATTTTCATTTTTATAAACCGAATATGGTTTGCTGTTAAAATAAGTTTAAAAAAAGAAAAAAACATAAATCATTCTTAAAAAATAATAGAACAATAATTTACACGGTCACTAATTTCATTGTTTTCTAAAACCTATTTGTTAAATAAAAAGAAAATATTTACAGTTGGACACTACAGAATAATTAAAACAGATTTAATGTCCAAACTTAAGGCGAAATATTGTATGAATTATGCTCGTAAATATGTAATTCTCTTGTGATAAAGGGAATTCAAGAACCATGGTTGATATTCGTATCCCTTAGTAATTATAATATTATATTTCAATTTTCTTTTTTTTTTTGATTAATACAGAAATTTTGCGTTTAAGAATAATATAAAAGGTATGAATCTAAATTCATTTTCAATTGAGAGTTAAAGTAAAAAATAAGAATTAGGAACGTATTCGTTTTTTGAACGCATTCGATTGAATGTCGTTTTTACTTTTTAACTGACTTAAAAAACGAAAGAGGTTTTGGATCCGAGTAATGTGCGTTTAGATTTATTTGTCTTGTTAAGATTTTCATATTTTAGTCAAATATTTATTAGTTGAATAATACCTACATATATTTGAAACAAAAGCGTAGTACTTAATATGTTATTTTGATAATTTATAGTCATAACTAATTAACTGATTGTGGACGTTCACAATGAAATATTATTGTAATAAACTTAATAGAGTGCCGAGTTAAAACCTTTTAGTTCAATCGTAATGAAAAATGGCAACTCTTATTATTATTTTCAAGTCCATTTGGGTATTATTAATCATAATAATAGTTGTTTTGTAATGATTTGGAGTTAATTGAGATTTAGGATAACTGATTAGAACTTTAAATTTGTGTTGTGCTTGCAATAGGTTGATAAATAAAAAAAAAAACTACCCTAAAATTTAACTTTTTTTATCCATAAAGCAAATTGTGTTATATGCGTCCAGCATTTCGAATCGTTTCGGTTTAAAATTTAAAAATAAATCAGCCACACCGCCATTTGTAACGCCGAAAATATTCAACCAGTACCTACCTATCTTCGAAATTCAAAATAAGATGCATTGTCCAATAAGAGTCTGGAGAATTCTACATTTTGTATTCAGAACGAATGCATTCTCAATAGAGAACATGTCTGTATACTGGGAGTAACACAGAGCATACAAAACGCATTGAGTCAACAGTCTTAACAGTTTATAACCGATTTCAAAGAAGAAGAGGTTCTGCACTCAAATTTGCATTATGAGCTGTCAAGAAGGCATAGGTATTTCAACATCGTTTGACCTATATTCATAACATTGGTATCTGCGACAAAATAGCAAGTCATTATTTGTTTGTTTCTATAGTAATTTTAATTCTCAACAGTTACATTATACTTTTAACTAGCCACAAAAAATTCAAATTACAACCGACCATAACGAATTTAGATGCTGTATTGATCTGAAACAAAAATGTCTCCAGCGTGTAGCCCAATTAGGGTTGACACTGATCCCGTCTGCAATAGAGCTCGAATACGCCCAAAATAACTGTGGCGAATCGATCGGGCGCAACCCTTGCGCGCGAATTTCAAATGGCGGGATCATAACCTATTTAGATTTTTGCAGCCAGTGACATTGTTTGATTTAAACAAGAGAACTTACCGGTTTGAATTCTATATTTAAAATTGAAAAGTTTCTGTTGCAATATGGCGTATTAAGTAATGCAATGTTATTGATTTTATAAATTATATTTATTATCTGTTGGTGGTTTAAATACTCTAATTAAGAATTAATCGTGGTCGCGCAGAGCTTAAGGCGCCTGTGGGGGTGCGGATACCGATGTAACTTTTTTTCTGTATTGTATTTACTTTTTTAGACGCCACTACCAAATGATGATGGAAAAATTTATGAGGAAACCTGGACTTCAATTTTAATTATCCGCCTTGAACAAGATTGGTGATTAATGCTCAAACCTTTTCGTGTAAGAATAGGCATTTGGTCAGCAGCGGGCACTAATACGCTAATGATGGCAAGTACAACCAAGGACCAACAAAAATGCGAATATTTCACCGTACTAGCCCTGAACTGACTAAAACTGACATCCAAAAATTGTTTTAGTCGCATTTCTTTTATAATTTTAAGCTGTTTTCTTAGAAAAATCAAAGCAATATAGTAACAGGTACATGGATCGTGGTTATTACTTTTATTCTCGTAAGCTTGGTTTCCTTTGATGGTATTAGTTGCTATGGCTCATGTTTGAAGCATTCATACCTTCAATGACATCCTGTTAAAATACTCCGCGATTACATGGTTTTGGATGATACCTTTGGAACTTCTTTGAGAATATTTTTATGAACTGTACAACAAAGTTTCAGACCGTTTTTTTGTATATAGGTAGGTAATAAACACTCTTCAACAGTCTGTTGTGAAACGAGTGCCATGTTATGTAGAATAAGGTATGGCTCTTTAACTATTTCTTAGAAATTTTGGAATTCAGCTTAGACCCTATATGGCCCTTGCAATTCCAAGATAGAATTTTATTTTTTTGTAAAATTCCGCGTATATTAAAGCTTCTAAGAACGTTTAAAAGGAACTCTGCGCACGTCCATTCCATTCCGTGGTTGGAACACATCTAAGCGCAGTAGCAAATCGAAATATTCCTGCCTCATCGTTAGTGATGCGACGGTGACCACACGCCACATAGTTGTCAGCAAATTAACGCATATTGTGAACCACACTTTGTATAGTTTCATGGACAACGTTAAATGGAGTTGTAGCCTTCCCTGTTTTTGTATAGGGATTAAAAATTTAAAAATACAACAAAATATTCAACGAATTAGAAGTGGACGAAATTCAAAAGCGTTTATGAAACTCACCATATTTCCAACACAAAATTTACAAAGCAATAAATGACGTCATAATTTCTTAAGCGAAGTCTTCACTGCATAGTATCGTGCGTGCCTGTCAGAAAGCACAACGAGGCCCAAGTAATTGATGTGTTCTGTGCATACTACGTACACAGACAGTTATATTTATTGATCTATGTGCACTACGCCTTGTACGATATCTAAGCCAGCCGGCGAAATGTGAAACTAAGGGCCCGTTTACATTGCTGCGATGCGACGTCAGAAAATATGGACGTCGTATCATATTTCATGTGTAAACTCTTGAGACTTGATCACTGCGACACTTCGGGGCGATGAGTAAGCACCTTTATCGAATGCTTACGTTGAAACGATTGTGTAGATAGTATTGTTTCTGAAACTAGATTGGGAATAAAAATGGCTTCCTAAAGTAGAGGTCAGACATCTTTGTTTACTGAATTCTAAATATAAATATGACAGAGAATTGTCATTGGTAAAATGGGCCGTCATTTACCTATTTTGTAAAGATAATGTTTCGGATAATTTATGAGCACAGCAGATATGCATAATATTATTACTATTTTGAAGATATGAGTACTAAAATAGAACCTAAAACTCTGTTACACACATCTTCGAACAACTTTGAAATAAGATCCTAAACGATTAACAATTTGGCTGCAAATTTTGGGTTCAAAATAGTCTGGCCGTATCGACCAGATTCGGTTATTCTGGGAAACCCAAGTTTTGCAGCGGAGGCACTATTTTAGTTCCTGAATATTGTATAAACCTATTCTCTAGGCTGTATTGAAGCCCGATTCTGTACGTTGATGTTTCTAGAGGTTCTACATATTGTTTCTGTTTAATATAATCGTGTATGGGCCGTTTCAGTGTAATTTACGATAAGTTTTCAATATCAAAAAGCTGTTATATTGTTAAGTTTATCCAAATATTGGGATGATTTACTGAATCATGTCTTGAAATAAAATTTTAGATGGCATAAAATTTCTGTGTGCAATTGCTTCATTGATATCAAATTAAAAGAAAAGTTTTTGTAAAATACAATTTTACTTGAATAAACGCTTTTATTAAAGAACCAGCTTTATCCGCCGCGATCCGGTTCGATCCGGCTGTAACCGGCCCGGAGCGACGAGCCCGACGGTTCGCGCGGCCGCGTTTTGGATTGACGTGTAATTTTGTGATCGCACTGCACACTATTTGCTATCGTGTCTTGCTGAGACGGGAATAGAAAAAAAAGTAAAAGTATTAGTTGGTAATTTAAAAGGGTAGTGGAAAAAAGATGGACGCTCAGTTTGATCTTTTTGTGTTCTATTTCCATTCGAATAGTTCTTTTGTGTCTGTTTTATATTCACACGTCACTCAGATCATGTTCACTTTGATAGAAAATCCAATTGGATGATTTTCAATTTCAGTTCTTGAAAACGCATTAATATCAAATTCTTTTAAAATGTGAAATTCTATAAGACTTGTTATCTCTAACGCATGAAATATTCAAGGCAAGCCTCAGTAAATTGAAAACTAAAATAATCACAGCTTTAAAAGCAAAAAGCAGTATCGTTATACTTATTACAGAAAGAGCATCATAAAACAAAATGTTCTAGAATCTTCTGTCTCATTCTCTCTTTAGCTTTAAGTACTGGGAGCAATTTCCCATTTTCGTCTGCACCTTGTACTAACTACAGTTCAGTGTTGATATTACTACTGGTTCGAATTCGGTCGATTTTGTCTCGAAGTGAAATTTTGATACTACGCATAAGCTCAACCAGGAATTCGTCGTGTTTGCGAAAATCGTTCCAAAATATCAGCTAATGAAGATCTTACTTAGTATTTACACCAATACACAGATACAGGGTCTTAAAATCAATTTAAAAAATGTGTTATCGGAGCAAAATTTAGTGTAAAAAAGAAATTAATTTATAGCCACCAACTTATCCTGCCTTATCCGTCTTGTAGTGAAGTCACTGGTGTAACATCTTCATCTCGAAAGTCGAGTACCAATGGTACGGCGCCAAGCATTATGTCGATTACAAGCAACGTTCCGTGACGCGCAAAATGACAACTTAAGCATCTGCTCATCGCCTTAATGTCGAGGTGAAAAGATATCTGACGCCCCGATAGAAGGCTGGATATTAGACATTGTAAATACACCAAACTGCTTTATAAAAAGTGTTTGAAATAAAAATGTCCAGGTGGAAAATTTTATTCATGCTATGGAAAAATATTGAGTCTCCTCCAGTTTCTTAGAGAGGAGTTTTAGTGTGGGTATTATAGCTATAATAATACTTCTAATCTTTATCATTGTATAGGAGTACTTAGTATCTTCAATAGTAGGTAGTATTATTTACAAAAAAAGACTAGTTTGAATAGTCAGTTTGTTGTTAAGTCTGTGTTTTAATATCCTTAAGCAGCAGCAATATCTACTCATCTCAAAGTAAAACGATAAAATATTTGAGCACTACTTAGTTAAATGAAAAGAATGCCAAAAAACCTTTTTAATTTTATTCCCAGCGTTAAACGAGACGTAATATCAACATGATTTGTTTGACTTTAATCAAAATGTAACAAAATTAAAAACAAGCCATGTATAAGAATACAAATAAAAACAAAACGAACGTTTGTCTAGCCAACTTCATAAGTCTTAATGAAAGCGACTAGATGGAAACTTAAAACAAAAAAAGACGTTGGATAGGAAAACACAGACAGGCATAAACCACGTATTCGGAGACAAAAGAGAGTATTAAAGCATACATTACAGTTTTTCGCCCCCAAAAGGAGGCGGGAAAAGTTTCACACGTAGATTTTATTCCTTTATAAAATCGCACCGGGTGTGACTTTTAAATAAGATCGTGTTACGGCGTGTGATATTTTTAAGAGAACGTCCTCTAGCGGCCCGTGCGCGAACGTTTTCATATGTAAATCGAATTCGCAGACTCGGCCCAACTTCTCCCGCTTTGCACAACTTGTTTTTGTTGGTAATGACGGTTTTTTTTACCTTGAATTCTAAGGAGCACAATGCTTTTATGACTGCATTGCACCTTTCTGAAAAGTTTACCATAATTTCTTTAACGACATCCTGTTTGCTTTTTCTGTTCAAAGGCAAATTTGAAGTTTAAAGGCGTTTTTGTTACATCTACTTTTGTATTAGTCTTGCCATTATATTGTTTAAGAATGAGCTGGGTTTAATCGTCTTGGGAGTTAAAAACGTATCAAGGATCTTAAGGAAGGATCTTGGATTAAAACGTTGAATGTATTTCTATGGAATCCCATGTATTGAGAGGGTTTTGTTGCAAAGGTAAATGCGTTCTTATTAGGCCTATTGAGAATGTATTAAATTAAGATAATAAAAGTATTATTCTATGAATGTATTAAAAATTGAAAAAAATATCACTGATCATATTTTCGAAATAATGTGGTGTTTGATTTTGCCAATACGTTATAGCTGGAATTCGTTATTACTTTTCTAGTATGGAAATATTTACAACGCAATTTCTAAATTTTGCTTCATTAAAAGAAAATATGTACATATACCATACTCGTAACGAGCGATTCAGACAACTAGATTCTGCCAGCGGCTTCGCCTTATTCCACACTATTATAATCCATCTCTATGTCAAATTTCATTCGAATCGTTCCGAATTTCATCGGGTTTATTCTGAAGTTTGAAACGTCAAAGAGCTAACATATCCATCCATACTTACAAAATTTGCCGTTTATATCATTCGAAAGATAGTAGAAATACTTATACCACATGTAAAAATAACAACACTGGTGTCCGAAAAACACACAGTCGCTTAGAATAAACAGGATCAAGCGACAGTACTCGAGGGTATAGTTTGGCTAATTTCGAGGTTAACCTTAGATTAAGGAGTTGACCCATCTGGTCACTTACCCTGCCAAATACACGTCCGTGTGTTTATACGTTTTGGCACTACTAACCGACGTTAAGTGACTGAGAACTGTGCAAAATACACTACTTGTGTTGTGGCATCAGATACTAATTTTATGTGTGTACTAGCGACCTGCCCCGGCTTCGCACGGGTGCAATTCTGCCATTATATTTCTCCACTACTTACTGGATATTATACACATAAACCTTCCTCATAATTATTATTCACTCTATGTATCAAAATATCGTATTATAATTCGTTGCGTAGATTATAGATTTAAGCATACTTAGGGATATAGAGACGGAGAAAACGACTTTGCTTGATACTATGTAGTAAAGACATGGAATTTAGTTACTATAGAATGATCTAGAACTTAGTCTGAAGAGGACGTATTAAATCTGAAATTTTAATTATTGTTTTTTCGAATAGTATTCTCGTTATAATTTTTTTCCTAATACCATATTTGATAATATGTGTTCGAACTCGAGGATAATACGATAACAGCCAGTTAAAACGACGGTTATCCCCCTCACGGCTTGTTTGTAGTTAAGTTTAACCCACGCCGGATCAAATTCAGTTACTATAAATATTTTCACAGAAACTTTGTCCTACACGCGTCTCATGTTTGCTTTCAAGTTCACTTGGTGAAAATTCCCCGCTGTTATGGACTTACCGTTGTTCTGTGCGGCGAATAAAATTTACCACTTCAGCAATTTTATAATTTTCTCTTGTATTAAGTGTGGCTTTTTTTAAATTCGGTACAGTGTTGATAAACCTTTTGGTTATTTCAAATGTTTTTTTTATGTCATGGGTCGCCAAACCAGCAGATTGATTATTTGATGGGAAGCAATCGGCTCCGCCATTAGACACTTGTTATGCCAAAGGAGTTACTACAAGTGCGTTGCCGGCCTCTTGTGAATTGTTAGAGATTTAGGAATAGTGGATTTGAGAAAATGCGTAGTATGAGGACGATTGGACCGTAGGTAACCTCATTCGTATCTTGAAACACAACTTAAGCGTTGTTTCACTATGGTTTGCTGCGAGGCCGTGGTATCACGCCGGTCGAGCCGGAACATTGGTGCCGTGGATGGCTTTCCCACTCTTGACTGACTTAGTCATATTGTGTAAGTATATTACTGAAACAAAATTGAAACGATTATTAATTACAATAACATAAATTATTGTGTGCTCCAAGCATAAACAGTGTTATATGAAATAAACTATGTAATTTTATATGAAAGTAATCAAAGTTTATTATTGTTTCGTCACAAATTGGTAATCGCTTCGGGTTTCAATTAACGTTATATTGACAACCTCATTATTGATTTCAATCTAGTTGTGGTATCACTTAAAATATTTGCTGTGGAATGTTTTTATCAAACAAATAATGTACATAATTATAACTGAGTTTAAAATTTTTCTGGTGCCATTGACAAAACAAGTTAAAAGGTTATCCTCTTTATTACACAGGATTTATCTTTAGTCTAGGCCTAAACCATTCCGGGGTTGAGGGGTAAGCGCAATGAGTCACCGCGGCCTCGGCCAAGAGCAGGAGAATGAACGGGGACGTTTTTTAGGCGGGAGAAGTCATTTTATGGTTATCCCCTGACAAAAAGAGGTTTAAACCATTGAGTCAGGTATTGAATTTTGAATCTTATTCGCACCTAAAAACTACTAACAACAACACAACAACAACACAACAACAATAAAACACTACTAAAAATAAATCTTTCTTACTAGCCAATCTTGGTGCGGATACGTTGTTCAATCGTTCCGTCCGTATGTCATTTAAGTAAGTGTAGCAACACGTTAAAACGACAACTTCACTGCTATTTGCAGAGTTGAATTTCAACGTTATCGAATTTCTACTTCATAAACTATTCCGTTGCCAGAAGTTCTTGTGTGGACTACCCACGGACTGCTTGTGACGTCACTGTAGTATGTCTGCTAGGAAAAATGGCCGCCTGTCAAATTTTCGGCCAAACACCATTAAGTTGTGTAAGCGGTACACTTCACTCATATATAATAATATGTATGCATAGTCTTAATTTTCGTAAAATTATGTGGTTATGAATATTTTTGGAAGTGTTTAAAAATTGAATAAAGTTTATTTTTTCTTATTTTTTTATTATCGTTAGCGTGTTGACTGTAACGATATGTTTGTCTATACTAATATTATAAAGAGGTAAAATTTGTAAGTTTGTATGTAGGGGGTAATCTTTGGAACCGCTGGTCGGATTTCCTAAATGCTTTCACTGATAGATGGCTACAATGTTCTTGAGTGCTATAGGCTAAAAAACATCACGCTACGATTATATGGAGCCTAGCAGCGGGTGAAACCGCGCGAGAGTAGCTAGTATGTAGATAAAACTGTTTTAGAAATTTTTTGGGTCTACAAATGAAACATGCGTGGGTTCACACGCACCAAGGTTTAGCCAAATTTGATTTTTTTTGTTCAACAATAAAGTTGAGAATTTAATCTGCCCCAACGTGCAAACGTGTTACAAAAAAAGCAAATTTTTGTAATATTTTTAATGAGTTTTTAACGTCTCCAAGGAAATTATCGGGAGTGCTTGTTCGACAGCTTTATGAATCAGGAAACAAAATGTAATTTTTGGAAAACAGTAGATTGTTCCTATGGGCAAAATTGTAAAGGGCACTTCAAAGTGATAAAAAGTTTGATCGTTTTTTTGGTTATTAGTCGTATTTACAAGAAACTATTTTTCACGATTACTGCTTTTTAAAAGAAACGCAAATCAAACTCAATACCAACGAGTCTCGGCTTCAAAAAGTTTTTACTCTCATTTCCAAAGAGTTTCTGATCCCGACCCTCGTGACCTGCAAAATCCATAAAAGCTACAGATGTATCCGTACCAGACGTGTTATCTACTACTATTAGTCTACTTATCCTTTCGAGAGCCACGGATCCGGTAACACACATAAGCGTATTAGCAAATACCCTGGATTAAAGTCCGAGCAAACAGGCAGACCCGAAAAGCAAATATTTAGTTCATCTGCGGCGATCGTTTGCCAAATAATAGGTCTGCGCACGGCGCCTGTTGCGCGATTAGAATAATATTGCAACTCGCTCCCGGTAATGTATTAGTGGAACCGAGTTGCAATATTATTCTACGCCCGCCGTATGCGCCATCAAGCTGTATTAGTGGCACGAAATTTTCAGGAATAATTGGTGTATAGGATGTATTTAGTTTGTGTATACCGTTATTATTAATGTTGTTGTGTTTCTAAGGAAATGTGACTTACTCGACTATGTTGAACCATCCTGTTGTGAATATATTCGCTACAAGCAAAAATCCTCGTGCATTTTTGCTTGTTACCCAGTTTGCTTGGAATTTTGTTGACACAAAAATTTTGTCATTGAATTTTTAGAAGGAGAATTGAATGAAGTTGAATTTTCTAAGTGAAACAACTAAGATTTTTACGTAACACTTCCACACACACTTCTTCACACACGTTAAAAAAGTTACCTTATGTGTTATTCTAAGAAACCCATACTGATTTCGTCGAAATTCGTATTAAATTGAATAATAATATTCGGTACGTTAACAAAGACGTAATAAGCAACCAGGCCACCATATTCATACCCCATAAATATGAGATTTGTTTCATACTTCAAAGGGAGGAAAAAAAACAGTTGAATTGCTACTCGGGCGTCGGATACCCGTAATTGAGTTAGGACCCACACTCCCTTCTCCCCTTAGGACGAGGCTTTGAAAACTGCGGGTTTTTATGAAATAGGAGGCAAATGAGTAGACGGACCACCTGATGGTGAGTGATCAGCGCCGCCTATGGACCTCAGCGGCACCAGAGGAGTCAGAGGCGCTTTTAAAAAAGGAGCGTACGTTTCTTTAAGGTTTGAACGATTGTTTGGTTTTGGACTATTGTTAAGTTCTTGTCTCTCTTTTTTAATAATTTTATTATTATTTCTTATAATAATGCTTTTTTCCCAAAATCATAAAGGGTGAACCTTAAATTGATTTGGACAATCGATTCTTATTTCTGCACTTGCCCTAAACAAAGGAATTAAAATTCAGTGTGTCGAAAAATGTTTTGTTTTTCTTCGTCTTAATATAATTAAAGTTCTGAACCACGGTAAAAGAAATATATTTAATTAATATACTCGGACGCTGTTCTAAAGGCCCCATCTTGAAGAGTTCGCATCGGATATGAAATCAATGCGATGAATGGATGTGAAACGAATTGCGGTATCGGCCGAAGAAAGTTTGTAGAAGGCAAACCACTTACATAGATATATTGAACATTGGTGTACGAATATACCTATATAGGTATTTTGAAGACCTTTAAATAAGAAATTATACTCATATTTTCTAAGCACTGCGAAATTTTCGTCATCCTTTTTTGAATGGTTCTTACACGCTTCTACACTCCTAGTCTTTTCCCAGATAAAATAGGCTTCTAATTAAAAAAAGGGCAAGAATTTCGGTAATGTAGTGTTAGTTGAAAGCAATCACGACTGTGTAGTCATAAACATAGAAATATGATACGCGATCATTGACTTTATGAAGCAAAAACCAAATCTGATGTCGCTTGTTAGAGCAAGTATCGTCGACTTTTACTAACATCGCCTATCACTGCGCCATGGCTACATCTCCTATATCACTTTCGAATATATTATGTACTCGATAAACTTATGAGACACGGTCACCACAAATTACGTTTTACACAAAAAATACCTAGTAGATCATAGATACAGACTTTTGGGAAATAACGCTTTGTAAGTAAGGTTATCGGAGGCCCATTTGCCTCCTTCCGTTCCTCGGATGTCCCAAAGGCCATCAATACATTTTTAACTCGCCAATGTTACATCAGGTAATCATACAGCTCGTTTGGCATAAGAACCTCTAGATATATGTCCTTGACAACATAATTCAAAAACAAACAGAAACTTTTTAATTTACCACTTTAATAATGGTTTTTCAACGATTCAAAGTGCCCTCTCCATCGTCCAAGACTCAATGTTACTGATATAAGTCGGCATTTAATTGGAGCCGAACTTAGTTATGAAGTTGGAAGCGACCGATGGACTCGATCCATTTTGGATTACCCGTGTTGTTATAATGAAGCTATTCAACCTATGGAATTACTTAGCGCATGCGGTTTCTATATAATGAGATTATTTCTATATAGATACACTAGCTATTTTCCGCTCAGCTCCTACAGACCGTGGCGTGATGTTTTATAGCCTATAGCACTCAAGAATATTGTAGCTATCTATCAATGAAAGAATTTTGGAAATCCGACCAGCGGTTCCAAAGAGTACCCCCTACATATAAACTTACAAATTTTATCTCTTTATAATATTAGTATAGATTTCTGTAAGTCAGTGTTTTTTTTATGGGATAGGTCGGCAAACTAGCTGACGGGCACCTTTTCGTAAGAAGAGACATTGAGGACTTGCAATTTAGTTGCTTGCCTATTGGGGATTAATGGATTTGAGGATTGGGCCTTCGGTAACCTAACTCATGCATCGAAATAACACAAGCGTTTCACGTGGTTTTTTGTGAGGCCTTGGCCGAAGCACACTTACACAAACTTTATCTAAACTTTAGATTTGACAGACACGTGTCATGTCATTTTTGCCACTGCATATCAAAAAATACCTTTAGGTAACACGTTAAAACACTATTGAAGGCCAAAAAAAATTTTCATTAGAAATCACATCACAACACAAATCATAACATTGTATTGATACAAAAGCAAAACTGCAACTGAATTCCAATAAACTGTTATAGCCAACATTCCGGAACGTGTATAAATTATAAAATCGTTTTATATAGTAATATACTGTTCATTATTCCCGAATAATATGACGCTGCGAGGCGAGTGTTCCATTACTGTGCATTACGTATTAATGCTTCGGCGGTCGCAGGCGCCGCTCCCCGCAGACGACGAACAGACGGCTTTTATTACTCCAATGTCCACGGCGTAGCTAGCAAATGGAGTGCTAAACTGTCAGTATCATACATTGATGTACTACTGAAGCTGATCGAAATCTTGTGGTCTATTTTTTATGTAAGTCTATGTGCAATATTTCAGATGATGCTTGCAATGTGTACCTTTTAATTTATCTCTGCATCACCCAAAGGTTGGGCTGTCAGAGAATGCCCATGACATTAATTCCACCTTTAGTACAAATTTTTGTGCATAAAGATATTATAAATTATTATAAATTAATAAACAAATTGTAGACATATTTAATACATTGATTATGTTTAAAGGCTTACTTACTTACATAAGTAACGTACGTTGGGTGAGATAACTACAATCTTCAAGCCAGGCTAAGTGCTTATATTCATAAGCGTTAGTGTTCGTCAGGATGATGGACGCCGCGTCGTGTGTCGCGTAATGCTGTTCAAGAATATGAGTTCCAAAGGCTTGAAATTAGTTGAATTGTCTGGACCAACGTTAGGTGAATAAGCCAAATGTAATTGAAATAACGAAGAGTTCAGTTTTAGTGCATATTATTATTCTGACACAAGTGGGACTGTGTTGTTTGATGGTAAATACTCCATTCGCTTAATACTCCTTGCATACAGCTAATGTCGGTAGTGGATACTAAATGGCGCTAGTATGATGACAAAGTCCTCGCGGTTATCATATAAAGCTCTGGTTTAAAGTGGTACTTTCTATATAAATTAATAGTAATCAGTTTTAACTATACAGAGTAGATGCCCGAATTACTTTTAAATCAAGACTGCATATAACTCATGTATTTTACGAAATGAAAATTATGTAGTTTATGTTGGAAACAACTTTATTTGTCCATTAATGCAACAAAAAATCGCAGTTACTTATATATCGCGTAGCGTTTTGACAACATTTTTGGATATCGAACAACAAATAACTTTTATTTGGAATAAGAAAGCATAAGTTTGCTCATTTCTTTATCAAAAGAATCTCTACAAACTGGTCGAAACAAGACAAAGTCAAAATAAAAAGAAGTGTGTGCCATACACCGACTTCCAATGGGTACTGAAAAACCGATTTAAGTAAAAAACCTTTAAATACTTTCTTAAGTCTCAATAATAAAATTGGAGATGTAACAATTCTTACGTTTGCGGAGGAAGGAAATCAAAGTTTTATTAGATGCTGGTACGAATGGGACTCGCCAGTGAATTACGAGCCTAACGCCGATTGCTTCTGCGGCCAAATTGTGATAGGTCACGTCTTGGTACCGGGAGAGAAAGATGTAAGAATCAACGGTTTGATCTTTAGGTTTTCTTGTAATTAAAACACCACTCAGCAATAATTACTTTTGAATAAAGAAGTAAGGTTCCATAGCTGTTATCTACCAACATTTTCGTCGTCTTGTTCAACATATTAATAAAAGGTATATCATTAATTTTTGTGTTTAAATGAGCTATTGAAGCGCACAGAACAGAAAAATATGATCATACCGTATGACCATAATGTAGGGTCAAATTGTTCTAATTTCTTCAAGCTTAAAATCTTTCACACTACGTAAATTTTCACACACCCGGCTCACAGAAAGACGTGGATATATGCACTGAAAACCGATACAGTTCACAATAGAAGCAAGAATTCGACTTAAACCAACCGCAACAAATGCATACGTCTTTGTCTGTACCAGGAAAACATAATTTAGCAGGGGGCGTATGCCAACCAATGTTTAGCTCAGTTTCCTATGCAAATCGTGTTCGTCACGGCATTCGGTCAGGAAGGCGAGGCAGTTCAAACAATTGAATCTTCATATTCTAGAGGTACGCTCATGCGTTCATTTTGATTGCCTCCTCTATTTAGTGATGAATACGAGGGTAGGTTAATAAATTCACACCAAGTCATATTGAAGTAAATTTGCATAAGTAGGTACATTAATGTTGGATTAGTGTTAAGTACATAATATGGTCCCATTTTGTTTAACAATGAGCAAAATGCACGAGAGTGATGAGCCAAGACAGAAAGTAAAATAATAGATTGAAAAGGTGACGATCCAATTTTGGATGAATTTCCATAGAAACTATAAGACATTGAAGGAAAGGCTAGTGTATAATGTGCTGACGTTTGATAGTGTACAATAAAGACTTATGCTTAGTACCGACCTTTGAAAACTACTAACAACTGAATAATAGTAATGAGACTGGTAAGAAATATAAGCTTGTATATCTTTGCAAATATAGTGTATCCTGCTTTGTATTGTCTTATATCAAATTGAATAACCTCAAAATAGTTTACGCCGTAAAAGCGACTTCCTAAGTGTCTTGGCGTGTCATTTAATAAGTGTGTATCAATTTACTGGCTTTTAAGCGGAATTTTGACAATAGTGTTGAGTGCGTAACTGATCTCCTTGGGGAACTAAAAGCGTTTGCAGGTCACATATTTGTTTGTTTGGAAATTTCTTGGTGTTTTGGAGAAATTTTGACATATATACCAAATAATATACATGTTTTTGTTACGTGTTCTGGCTATGAAATATAGAAACTTACCGTTTTGTGGCAAAAAAATGCTGTACCGTTTGCAACCGCATTGTTTATAGCCAATGTTCACCATGGATAGTGTAGATTCTCTACGGTGAAAGAATTTCCCAAATCGGTCAAGTACTTTCGAAATCTATTTCATCCAAACAATCAAATCTTTTTTGATAAATATATGAAAAACTAGTGTACAGAATATTGTTTGAGTAGCCGTTACTAAGCGGGAAGTGAATGTGAGTAAGCAGTGCTTAGTTAGCCAGACAACACGATATCAGCTATTTGGCAAACACTTTGCCCTCCTTGTCATCACGACACGGCTGTCTGGTAGACAGGGTTGGCATTGCCCTTGGTGTAAATAAGACATCTTGGACTAAACCTAACCTAAGTTTCCGGAAATTGAATTGGAGAATGTGAAATGTGAATATGAAAAACAATAATTTTATGCGATGAATGTAAAAAGTTTGGTTTTGCATTTGCCAGATGGCACCACTGCCGAGTTAGGGGTCTTAAAGTATTTTCGAGATTTACACCGTACACCTACCTGACACACATGTGGTCAGCATCCTTAAATAGCTTAACAAGTAGCACCAAAAAGCTAGGTTACATTATATCACTATTTCCAATTCTGGCATAGTGGCAACCCTATTCGTTCGACATTAGCTCGTCATCGACTGAGATTTGAGATGATCATGTTTCAAAAGGCTTTTTGAATTTATTATTTAACTTAGAAAAAATCTCAAATTCGCTTTAGATGAATCAATTATATGTGAGTTATTGAAAACTAGTACTTAGAATTTAAATATGTAATGTGTTCTCGATTTTTTTCTATAATAAATCTTTGCCCTACTGTAGCATTTTCTACTATGTCGTGGGTGTGTTTAGAAACATATAAAAACATAAACTCGAAACAAAAACTTGTAAATCCCAGAATATGTTGTTCCTTCGGAAATCAAACGCCACTAACCTAACCGTGCTGTCGTAGTAATTATGAATTTTAACTAAACTACAGACTGAAAATCATAATATTTAGATGTAATATTCAATAAGTTCGCATAATTTCAACCTAGTTATTCGAATGCAAAATTGCCTCAATATCTATAGATAGCTCGACCACAACTTGAAGCTAAGGAGCCACGAAGTTTGCCTTCTGAATTGAATCTTCAATTAAAAGGCCGATGGTCGAATAGAGTGGTGCCGAGTTACCCCGTCCGTCCCGCCAGACTCCAACTATGAGAATCATTACCAGAAACCAATATAGCCTTTTTTTTTACTACAAACTTTGAAGTAGACTCCTTTGCTATCGAGAAGTGACTTCCATCTTAACGGTATCTATTAATTGGTTTCGTTTTTTATTTTAAATTTTCCGAGAAATGTATTGGAATATTTTAAAAAGTTCTCCTGCATTTTATTTTCCAATATTTTTTTATGTTTTTTTTAATGTAGTGGTTTTAGGTAGTGTTTGTAAAAGAAGATGAATTATATGGAAATGTTTTTGAAAATAAAATGAAATTCAATTTGTTTTTGCGTATTTTTATACCAGAGTTTATTATATCGATCATTTTACAATAAACTAGGTACATTTAAAAAAAAGTTTAGTTTCTATAATTATCGAAGAAATATATTTCTATAGCAGAATAAAGTACTCGTAAGATTGACGAATAAAAATGTAACAAAATGATTGATGAAGAAAATACTGATACTGTTTATATCAGTATTTTTACTTTTAATTATTTTGTATTATTGGAATTCCGTCTTTATTTTAAAGCTGTTTTGCTTTAGCTGTACAAAAAGGGACATATCAAATAAGTTCAATCAAAATATGTTTCAATGTGAATCTCTCCAACATCTATCGATTGGGTTTCCATCCACCTCAGAACCCACAACTAAGAAAAATATCTACCTACATACAGAACACAGTATTACTCTAAGATATATAAATAAATCCATTTATCATTGTCCGTTTTAGGGATTCGTCGGACAAAAGGGAAGACTCGCGCTCTTCTGATTACCATCTCTTGTAATAAGTGTATGAATGGGTTCCGCACAAAATCTTAATTAGGTTTCACTCTGTATCGTTTACAGGAAGTTGGAGGAAACGTTATCTCCTGGTTTATAACCCAAGCTAGATTGGTTTTTACGTATCATAATGGAAGCCGAATGTTCTGTTATATTTATTTTTGGATACACGTTCCGAATATTTTAAGATGACTTGGAAAGGTAACCTCTTTGGATCTTGGAATCAAGCTCGATCTAAAAGCAACGAAACAATGAATTTATTTTCTTAAATAAATCATAAAGGTCTCTTACACGTCAAACAGCACTTTTAACTCGTCAAAACTATAGATTCGGTTCTGTTACAAAGTCTTATTAAACTTTTCTAGTAAGATGTGATTATTCTATTTATTTTTAAGTGTGTGCCTAATCTCTTCATCAATAAAATTATGATGTCATATTTCATAATCTAGAAATTATCCATTATGCTTCTCACTTTTACGCCATCATCATTATTATCACCACTTTTTTGTCAGTGTTAGTGGATTAAACAGATTCATGTTTAAGCATGGCTCTCCCGCTCTAAAACTGCAGAGCAAAGGCCTCTTCTCACACCGAGAAAGTTTGCCAATATAATCACCACGCTTGCTCAAGACGGATTAGCTATTTCCAACTTAAAATTATAAATGTGTAAGTCCAGTTTTTCTCACTATGAACTTTAGCATAAATTACAGAAGTACGTAGGTTGTTAAAATACAGACAGATGAATATTTTAAAATTAACGTTCACGTAACTTTTTTAATATTCATACTTGAACTTACCACATGAAGCGCGTTATAAACACACATATTGATGGGACATAAATATTATAACCCCAAGTATATTTACGAGGCTGTTAATTTAGAATCGAGGACTTTATGTAAGTAAGAAACACAACCCTAAATACTATACGTATATAAAAAGGACATAGAAATCCCGTCGTATGTAAGCGTATCAAATAAAAAATACAATGTTGCATTTCGAAGCAGATAGACCGTGGATCCAAGTGCAATAATTGATCAGCAAATCGAAGTAAACAGCCACCTGGCCGACACTCATGATTGCCTTCAATAATGCAGCGTTCCTAGCACGAAACGTATTACCCGTCCATGTTAGGTAGCTTGATAACCTGATCCAAACCACTCGGTCGGCATGACAATCCTATTTGGTCGGATAATACGGCATTCATAATAAGCGTGTTGGCGTATGGACGGAGCAAACAAGGCTTGACTGCACACCATTAAGATATTCAATGCCGATATGAAACAACCATTGACTTGACATGTAGCTACTTTTAAATTATATTTTAGTATTTATAATTGTAAATTCAGTGTTTGTCTGATGCGCATTTCATTACTTTGTTTGTTATCTTTCGTGTTCCTTGCGAAAGCTTTCGACCTATCTTCTTGTTTATTTTGTGGTTGCCTATTCATCATACAATTTCAGTGAAATTTGAGCAGCGTGGAAGTATAGCTAAATAAATTTGAGTTAAAGTGAAGGGATCGTTGGAACTAATTTATTTATTTGAGCTGTTCCATTTTGCATTTGTTTCTGTAGCTGAGGGAGTGGCGTGGCCATCAATCGTGCTTTCCCTCAGTGATGCCAAACAATTAGCGGTAACAAACCAGTTTTTAAGTCATCGCCGTCAATCAAGATGTGCCATCATCCCTCCGCTTGTGGGGATGAGCGTACACCTGTACCGAATTAATTGCTCCGCCGAGTCCAGCTAATTATAAATGGGAGTGATATATTATATGCTTTACAAATTTGGTAATTTAGCCTCTCTGGGCCGTTTAGTTTATATTGGGGCTATTCACTGTAACGCCTTCAATTACTTTGGGTTTGATTGAATTTGATAAGAATTATCTGTCCTACAAGACGTTTCGTTCGCAATCTTCACTACTAGAATCCAGTCCACCAGTATAACTTTGATCTTCGGATAAAAACAATATACACACATAACATAAACTTGGAAGTAGAAAATTAAGTCGTGGTAATAAAATGGGACGACTCTACAGCAGTTGTGGCTTTAACTTAAGAAGCAGTAGATATGCCTCCATTTTTGTTTTGTAAAGATTTTCTGAACAAATCAGACTTTCAGAGCAATACCATAATTCTTTAATGTGTATTAATTATATCCTTTATTTACATGTTTGATGGGAAAATATATTATAGCCCATAAAAAGCGGAATAGATCTGGATAAAAAAAAGCCGATTTGGTAGAAATTTTCGTCTAATTTTATCACAGGAAAAATTTCATAACAACAAAGGCTGTCTGATTTCTAGTGATAAATCAAAACAAGAATTCCCTTAAATAGAGCAAGATAGATTCAAACAGATATGACCCACTATTGAGAGGAAAAGATAAATAAAATATGAATACAGCAAAAAGAACTTCAAAAAGATGATGTGATAGTAATAGATTTTAGATTGTTCTGGAAAATGTTTGTTAAAGATCCGATCCTGAGAAGTCAGAAATTACATGAAAAACTTGTTACATAAGTTTGACTAGCCTAGTAGCTGAAGCACATATACTTCACAGTACATTGTTCAGTTATTTTTCTTTAATTGTGAGTAAATCATCTGATGTAAGTGACAGGAGTTAGAAATGAAATATAATTTTCTCCAAACATTATTCGGACTTGTTCTGGAACTTTCCATTTCTCGTTGAAAACCTTCTCGTAGGACGAAGCTACCTTATTAAACATTTTTTGCTGCGTTCTCAATTGTTGATTTTTGTACACTTGAGACATTATGTGAAGTGTTTATAATAAAAAGTCAATCATTATTACTAACCAAGATTTCCAAATTTTAAATATTCGAAAAGCGAATCCCACACCAATGTCTGTATACCAGCCAACGTTTCTTAGACAGAAAATGATCAAATAAACTCGAATTACATTTATTAATCCCATGAACATGTACTTTAATAACCACTTGAGCTGTGGCTTTTACCGTTAATACATACTTCACCTGGTTACTTGGCAACAGAATAAAAATTATTTAATATGTATTTCTTGGCTGGCAGTCAGCCAGGGTGCCTCAGAGAGATGAAGAAGACTTAATTTTAGACATAAGTATGTCGTAAACATATAACTCACGTGTCACTAGCGATAAGAATCAATTAATTAATGTTTAGCGTCTTAATTTAGACTAGGTGACTAACATTGACATTTAAGATGTAGTTATTTTAATTGTTTGTGCGATGGGACTATTTTTGAAGGTCTTTTGTTTATTAAGAGAAACTGAAGTGTCGAAGAGCAAGATTCGGCACAAATAGGTTGGCTCGACCAGAGTAAAAGTCAGATAAAGCGAGATAGAAAGATATCAGACATAAGGCGAAACTCCAAAAATCCTAATTCTAATGGCTCCTCTTGTGTTAAGAATGTCCACGGAAAAAACTTTTTATTAATACGGAATTGATAAATATTTTATATTTTAATTTTAACGAACAGCAATAACGTGGTTCGTGACGAATCTATTTTCGATGTTCTGTCATGAGTAATTCTTATTTTCAAACTACCAAAACTTTCCGACTATAATTTTTCATTTCGTTAAAATATTTTTACGAGCTACCGTAGTAGAAGATCCTCTTTTAAGTTAATATAGATCCTAATAATAATGAGAGACCATGAAAACGAAACGAGGCATTTAATATTCAGTCGGATTTTCCGAGAGGAAAAAATCCCGGTTGGCTGGCCATCCTATTTGTCTTTCTGCCCCATATCTGTTTTTCTAAAGCTGCTTTCCGGAAAGCCGCGACCAAAAAACGCGGAACTCGTCTAGAAGGTTTGTTTTTTGTAAATCATTTATACGGCGAATATTGTTTTAAATCGAACACCCGGAAAATAGGCTTACAGTTTGATTAATTGATTTTCCTTGTTTAATTATTTGGAATGGATTTGTTTTTGAAAAAGCAAGTCGTGTTATTTGATGGGGACAGATGTTTTTCATATTAGGATAAGTGTTTTTAAAACGATAATTTTTATCACTTATCACTTCATAGTATAAAACAAATTCCTTTGTTCTGTCCCTTTATCCCTATGGATGCTTAAATTTTAAAAACTACGGATGGATTTTGGTGCCTTTTTTTAATAGATAGCGTGTGCATATCGCACACATACTATATGTTTAATGACATCCATTAAATATTACAAAAATTTAGTATCAGCATTGCTTATAGGTGTAACTAGCCGTAAATTAACTTTGATAGAATTACAACAATAGATCAATACCCGCATATTTAGTAACAGATTTCGATCGCAGGAACGCTTGCCTTACTATTAGTAATAGATGATTTTAATTGAGCTGTTAATGTAATAATTCAAAGGCGCCATTTTGTTTTTTGGTATTGCTTGTAGCGTAGACAATGACGAGTCATATGTTGCATTGATAGCATGATAAACCGTAATTAATATTAAAATACCGTGGCGAGGCTCATTAATACATTAAAATTTCGCAAACTTTATACTGAACCTGTTTAAAATACACGAAGACGTTCTAATGAGTAAAGATTTAACCTCGAAAACTTTCGAAAGCTGTTACTTCTGTAATTTCCTTTAAGTACTTTCTACTGACGAATTAAAGAACTGCCTACGTCCTTAGATTATTAGTGACTGAAATAATTTTGTAATTTGACAAAATTAAGAGGTTTAGCTGAGTCTGTTAGTTGTTGATATAAATAGATTGCTATAATTTTCGAAGTATCTAGGAAATAGATCTTGACAAAATTTGAACGGTTTTGATCTAAATGGATTTGTTTTGTTTGATGTGTAGTATGATTTGATGATTTCATATAGCTCCACATGTGATATAGCAATTGCTTTTTTCTTATCTTCAAGAAAAAAAATACTTCATTGGTTTCCATTGTCGGCGCAAACTATCCCCAAGTGACAGTTATGCTCTCTAGCTTCCTACCTCATAAAAACATGAGAAAATTACTTCAAAATCTTTAGTCTACTTTCATTACTATTCGCATTAGCCAGACTACTAGGACTGTAATTCAAATACATCATAATGACGTCATTACGATGACGTAACACTGAAAACATTTTAATTACACATGAATTATCTCGTTCGCAATGACAAGGTGGACCAATGATGTCGGGATTGCAATTTACATCAAATAGCTAACGTTTTCAATCCGGAGAGTGGGCAGTATTGTTGCCTCCGGTTATTTATGGAACCGGATTTAACCGGACAGGCAACCGCTAGAGATATCTATAGAAAAATTGAATATTACGCAATCACATACAGTATTTTATATCATCGTTGGTATTTATTTACTTTTCAATTGTGAATAAAACTATTTTGTCAAAAATAAATGAAACATAATATCGATTTATATTCACATAAATGTAGATGACAAAAAATGGTTACCATATGCATTGAATCTACAGTTGACGAATAATTGAAGCAGTGTGTTTACGTTTTTACGACAAAATGCACATTTTGTTAACATTTCAATCAACAATTTTAACATACCGAGCCAATGACGAATAGACCAATACGTTGCGAATATTTGGCGTTGCAATGACTGGCACAACAATCACATTCAATAGCCATATCCCACTAAAAAAAAACAATTCGAAATTCGAACATACAAAATCGAGCTCTTTGTGACGCGAGGCAACAAAGCAGTTAATTGATACAGCGTAGCGTCGCGGACCGTCGCGGTATCGTGACCGCCGCCGCCCCGGCAGTGCTACGACGCTCGCCGCGTAGACCGCTCGCGCGTAGCTATCGCTACGCCGTAGCCGCGAGCGTAGTGACACAGTGTAGTGATACGTGTACATACATGTAATTTTTTACTATTTTTTAAATGTGTTGTGTATGTGTTATCGAATTGGAATGCGCACAGTGGTAACTTTTCCCACTGGGATCATGGTTTTTTGGAACGTTGGAATTTTGGGTTAAACAGTATGTCTAGTTTTTATGTAGTTTCATTTTAATTATTATAAGTTAGCACTGGCTCTTATCGTCACGTATTCGTCAATTATGAATATATCAGTTGTCACACGAAGAAGAAATTTTCTCATAGATATCCTTTTTCTTGGAAATTCTTTGACTATTCTATATTACTTTTTAAGTCATCTTTTCACTCAATAAATTACAATGGAGTCGTCTAATACGAAACTGTCAGTTATGATTCGCAATCAATTACTTCGATTTGAAGCACAAAAATATGATTGGATGTAGCGTTGTACCCGTCAATATGAGATCTGGAATTGACAGATCTAGGCTTTTCTCTTTAGAAAATAAAATGTTAAATCGTTATTGAATTGTTTTTAGACTAGCTCTTTACGTTTTAAAACGTGTTTGAATCAGATCATATAGAGTTTTAATGGATTTGAATTTGAAATTAGAATTATATTTTTCACCTTATCAACTTGTTGATTTTGTTAATTAATTATTAAAACAATATTACCTATAGTTTAATTAATCGCCTTTGTTATAAAATATTTTTTTAAATTCAAAACTATTATTTGATATTAAGATTAATTGAATTTACTATCAGGGATGTGCTTCTCTAAGTACCTGTGTACGTTATTATATTCAAAATTATATGTATCCAATTACTCGACACGAACAAAAAGTATCAGGTTTCACGGCCTGACTTGTTACATGTTTGCTTATTTTACTCCTACGCAGCTTCTTACCGCGCCATTCACATCTTCAAACTGATTTGACCAAGCTTAACACCTGTCTAATAAACTTAGTTAAAATGTTTCATAAACATGTCGTTACATCAGTAGCCTTATCATACCTAAGTAAGAAAAATAAAATTATCTTAAGTAGTATGTTATTGGGCATTCTATTCCACTATCGGCAAGTCGCTCGGCGAGTGCGCCTCGCTACCGATAGTGGAATAGAATGCCCAATAACCAATAAGCGACTCGACTCTTTACTCGACCAACGATAGTTCAAGTTATTTTACTTCCGATAAATGATCGTAAAATAGACAGTAGCTAGGTAGGCTGTTTAAGTTTATAAAGATTGTGGAAGTAAAATTTTACTCATTACTAATCAGTTTGTTGACAACAGAAATCATGAAATTTGTTAAACAACCACAATCGCTGCATGTAGGCACGATTTGCGGTGACTTTTGTAAAACTAGTTTGCGTCATGGAGAATTGTTACCTAATTCAGTACGATGTATTATTTGCGGACCATCGAATTGTGGCAAAACTAATTTACTTATTGGACTTCTTATACATGAAAATGGTTTACGGTTTCACAATGTTTATGTTTATTCAAAAACCTTACACCAACCAAAGTACATTTTTTTAGAAAAAGTATTACAACGGGTACCAGATATCTCACTCCAGAAATATCAAGGGAACGAGGAAGTTATAAGCGTTCAGGACGCAAAACCCAACTCTGTAATTATATTCGATGACGTTGCTTGCGAGAATCAAACTAACATGCGTGATTATTTCGCAATGGGGAGGCATAAACACATCGATTGTTTTTATCTAAATCAAACATATAGCAAAATCCCTAAGCAGTTAGTAAGAGATAATGCTAATTTAATTGTATTATTTAAACAAGATGATATTAACTTGAGGCATGTTTATGAAGAACATGTTAACACTGATATGACATGGCTTGAATTTCGAGAAATGTGTTCTAAAATATGGAGTGAACCCTTTAATTATGTTGTAATTAATAAAGACTGTAATAAAAATAACGGATGTTATAGAAATAAATTTGATACATTTGTAGTCTTTGATTAGAAATACAAATATTTAAGACTATGATGCTTACTTGATATCATTACTCTTTGACCGACTCTTAAGCGATAACAATCATAGTCTACCGTTATGGAAAAATCATTGAAAATACAAATTGTTGATGCTGCAGAAGCTGTAAAGAAAAAAATACGAAAAATGCGAGATTTTGACACTGAGAATAAGCAGGCATTAGAATCAGTTTTTAAACCTGTAACAGAGTCTCTTAATTTAATTGCTAACAGCAATAAGCAAACTGACCTCTTGCGATCTAAAGAAGTTGAAGAAACAAAAATTCCGTGCAAAAAACGATACATTGCAACAAGACTATACTATAAACGGAGGAGAAAGTGACGTGGAAGAAAATGAATGTTATACAGACAGTGACGAGTCGTACCAATCCTTGGGAGACAACAATCCAGAGACAAATACATCATCCTGGTCAATATCTTCAGAAGCACTTTCAGATATCCCGTTTGGTGTTCGTACGGTGCAAGGACAACTGATGTTAGGTTCTGCTGTCATAACGATCAGTGACAATTATATCACCGTCGCTGGACGGAAATATCCAAGCACTCCTGGACTAAGACAACTGTTATTAAAAAAGGACGTAGATTTGAGCATGGTTAAAGAATCTGATCTGCAGAATTATAAAATGATGTTGATTACAACAAACGCACATCGTCGAGACTTTGACTCAAACAAACCAATAAAAAGTAATAAGGGACAAAAATATATGCAAGTCATAAAACCTCTTTTTCAACCGCCAACTGCTATTCAAAACAATCAATCAAAAGGAAAAGGGCTACCTTTGACAAAAATGTGGAAGAAAGATACAGATTTTATATATTGGGATGATCCTAATGAACTCGTGGATAGGTTAAAATTATTGATTGCATCTCGAGACGCTGGTAACACTGGATTAGACAACGAAATTATATCTATTATTGAAGAACTACGTGAAAGTAAATATATTAAGTAATAAATAAATGGTAAAAAAAAATCGCTGTTCATTTTACTATCAACCTTTAAATATAATACAACTAAAATATGAATGTAGATAAATTCGGTCACCATATTCATAAGAGAATGCGTTTCTCTGAATTATTAGAGTTCAATGGAAATGCATTGCTAAAATCGGAAAGTGGTGATTTTGACTTGAAAAAATGTAGATTGAGAGGAATCAGATCTCCTGTAGATCCAGATGATGCCGTCAACAAGGATTACGTTGATCGATTGTGCGATCAGATTATAAAGGAGCAGAATAGAATGATCGGGTTGTTGCGTGCTCAAATCATAAAAGAAGCACAAATAACGGTCCAAGCTACTTTAAAAGCGAAGATACCTGACATTTTAATCCAGTTGGAGGATAAGTTTTACAACAAAGCGGAAGTACAAAAATTATCTAAAAACTCTCCATGATGGTAAAACAACAAATTGTTAATGAATTACACAAAGCAGCACGACGAAATTTTGTTAGACGTTCAGTTATTATAAAAGGTATAGATGACTTATGGCAAGCTGATCTGATAGATATGCAAAACCTAAAAAAGTTTAATAAATGTTATAGTTACATTTTAGTAGTGATTGATTGTTTCTCAAAGTACACCTGGACAGAACCAATAAAATCCAAAAGTAAACTAGATGTTTCTCGTGCATTTGAGCGAATACTAACTACCAGCAAACGAAAACCTGATAATTTACAAACTGATTCTGGAACAGAATTTTATAACACTACATTCCAAAAGCTTATGAAGAGCTACAATATTAACCACTACTCCACGTTTTCTACCACGAAAGCTTCAATTGTAGAACGGGTAATTAAAACAATTAAAAATAAAATGTATAAATACTTTAGTTTTATTGGGAACTATAAATGGTTAGGTTCACCATTAGAAGTTATTGTAAAAACCTATAATAGTACAAAACATCGCACCATCAAATTCAAACCATTCGAGGTAAATAAGTTGAACGAGTCAAAGATAAAAGAAAATATTCAAAAATCTCAAAAACTAACTTCACGACAATGTTGTCCTAAATTCAAAGTGGGTGAAAATGTTCGGATCAGTAAATACAAACATATTTTTGACAAAGGTTACACGCCTAATTGGTCAACCGAAATATTTACTGTAAAAAGGATTAATAATACCATACCAGTAACATATCGTTTAGAAGATCATCGAAAGCAACCCATTAGAGGTTGTTTCTACGAACAAGAACTTCAAAAAACTAGCTATCCAGGTGTTTATTTGATAGAAAAGGTTCTTCAAAGGAAAGGAAAGAAACTTTACGTGAAATGGTTGGGCTTAAGCAACGAAGAAAATAGTTGGATTGATAAAGATGCAATTGTGGGTTAGGATTATGAATATATAACCAGGCTCGTAAGGATTTTTTTATTCATTTCACTGACTACTATGCAAGGCAGTGGACTAGTCAACAGTGTGATTAATAATCTACCATTCGAACTTCATTTGCCTGGGTATAACTATTGTGGACCGGGAACAAAACTTGAGAAAACGATTGCTGCGAGGTGATCGGGGTGTGAATAAACTAGATGAAGCTTGTATGCATCACGACATCGCATATGCAAATCACACAGACTTACCTAATCGTCACAAAGCTGATTTACAACTTTTAAATATGGCTAAACAAAGACTAAAATCAAAAGATGCAGGGAAAGGTGAAAAACTTAGTTCATGGATAGTGAGCAAAGTTATGAAAGCCAAACTAAAGTCAGGAGCCGGTATTAAAACATTTAATGCTTTTGTGTCAAAAATTAAGTCACAAATTAAAAAACTAAAACCTAAAAACAGGTAAAGCACTAATCAACGTTGCTTACTCAGCTGCGAAAAAGATATTTCCAGACATTCAGAAGATTCGCATACCCCGTGTTATACCCATACCAAAGACAGGAGGAGTCTTACCTTTAATCCCAATTTTCGCTGGATTATCTGCTTTAGGAAGTTTAGCGGGTGGTGCAGCTGGTATTGCCAAAAACCGTAAACGAATACAAGGCTGCCCAAAAAAGCTTGCAAGAAACGGAACGACACAACAAGACCATGGAAGCTTAGCATTGGGCAAAGGGTTATATATTAAACCCCATAAAAGCGGTAAAGGGGTTGTTTATAAAACCTCCAAAAAACTGAATGAAAGGCTACCTAATCGTCCTTTATCTAATATTGATATCAGTAAGCATGCACGTGACATTCCTTACTTTCGAGGAGTGTATATGAAGGATCGGTTACCAAAAACACCAAAAACGCATTGAATGTGCTATCGTCAACTTAGACGATTCACGAAATGAAGGAACGCATTGGGTAGCTTATGCTAAAATAAACAATTATTGTGAATACTTTGATAGCTATGGGGATTTGAAACCTCCAATGGAATTAATGCAGTACTTTAAAAATTGTAATGTTTTTTATAATTATACTAGGTTTCAACAATTTGATACATTTAACTGTGGACACTTATGTTTGGAATATCTTTGGAAATTTTGGAATAAATACGTATAAATGTTACGCATGTCTTTTATTTAAATCATTTTCATCATGTCACTCACCTTGTCTATAACTGCAAACTCCTCTGATTTATCTACGTATTATCCAATACATTACAGCTCGATGGACATTATGAGTGTGCCTTATTACATTTCTCAACATTTAATTCAATTCCAAACATCGACAAAACAAATAATAAGTTATATTATGGCTCTAACGAAGTTCTCGAAATACCTGAAGGCTCCTACGAACTACAAGATATCAGCGATTATTTAAAATCAGAAATGAAAGATTGCTCAATAAAAGTACAATGTAATAATAACACTCTAAAAGCTTTAATATACTGTACTAAAGATATAGATTTTACTAAAGATGGGACTTTTAGGAAATTATTAGGTTTTAATAAACAGATTTTAGAAGCAAATAAATGGCATGTATCCGAGTTACCAGTCAACATTTTGCCTACGACCGTGATCAGGATAGAATGTGATATTGTAAGTGGTTCGTACATAAACGGAAAACCCAGTCACATTGTACACGAATTCGCGCTCAACGTACCACCTGGATATAGAATTATAGAAATTCCGAAAAACGCCATATACTTCCCAGTCAACCAAAATAACATAAATTGTATACACATCAGATTATTAGATATTAATAATCGCTTAATAAACCTACGCGGTGAAGAAGTGCAGCTATATTTACATATTCGAAGGAAAAAATGATTGACTACAATAAATATGTACATCAACAAACTGGAAACGTCAGTTCTACTAAAGTGATCAAGCAAATAAGACCTCACCCGAAGAAGAAGATAAAATGGACTAAAGAAAACAAAGCGTTTCTCAAAGCAATCGGTTTACTAAAATGAATATTTTAGACGTGTTATCCGCTCCAACCTATGACAACACCGTTGAAGGAATTGAATTTCATTCTTACAAACCCTACGTAACGAGCTTCAACAGGAACGATGAAATCCGCATACCTATTAACCAACAGGACCTGTATATACTTCCGTCAGCTAGTACCTTGTATTTGGAAGGAACTGTTATCGTTAACAAAAAGGATATGAAAGAGAAAGCCACTAGTGTTCATTTTACTAATAATGCTTTACTCTATCTATTCCAAGATATAAGATACGAGCTAAATGGCGTGGAAATCGATAGAATAAAAAATGCTGGTGTAACTACCACCATTAAATCGTTAATATCAATGAGTGAAAGTGAGTCGAAGATATCTCATGCATGGGGCTGGAATATCGATGGAATAAAAAATATTAATGGGGGTAGCTTTTCTGTTTCTATACCACTCTGTAACATCCTCGGTTTCGCTGAAGATTTTAAAAAGTGTGATAAATGGTAGACATGAACTGATATTGCTACGAAGTAACACTAATCTGAATGCGGTCAAACTTAACACCGGTGAATTTGTAGACGACGTACAGATAAAATAAATTATCTGGCGTGTACCACATGTTAAAGTGTCCGACAAAGAGAAAATAACTTTGCTAAAACTGTTAGAAAAAGATCGACCACTCCAGATGATATTCAGAAATTGGGATCTGTATGAATATCCTGCTTTACCTAAAACTACAAAACATACCTGGTCTATCAAAACATCTTCACAAATAGAGAAACCAAGATATATAATTATGGGTCTACAAACAAATAGAAAAAACAATTCAACCTTCTGATATGTCTCAGTTCGATCACTGCCATGTTCGTGATGTCAAAGTATACTTAAATTCATCTTACTTCCCGTATGAAAAACCTAAATATTAGCTTCACGAATAACAGAATTGCTTTATTATACGAGCAATACGTCAGATTTCAACAGTCTTATTACGGTCGTCGTCCGGAACCCTTATTAAGTGAGAAACAATTTAAAGATTTGGCACCGCTATTTGTCATAGATTGCTCTAGACAAGCTGATAATGTAAAGACAGGTCCTATTGTGGATGTAAGAGTGGAAATCGAGAGTGAGACGGATATACCAGATCAAACTTCTGCATATTGTCTTATATTGAATGACTGTATAATTGAGTATAAGCCGTTGAGTAATACTGTGAGAAAAATATCATGAATCCGAATACTATCATACTAGATGTTCAAGGGTTCAAAGACCTAAAAAATGAATTTATAATAAAAGAATTAGCTATTGCTAGTCGTGATTATACGCAAACATTTTTAATAAAACCACCATACTTGTTTAAATACTTAACAAGTGACGAAAAGAGACAGGTTAGATGGTTAGAAAGAAATAGAGGCATTTATTGGAATGAAGGTTATATTGACTATAGAGAATTTCGACGTATAATCGTTCCGTATTTAGAAAATAAGGAAATAATTGTAAAGGGTTTGGAGAAGGTGAATTGGATAAAGGATCTTTGTGTAAATTGTAAAGTTTCAGACCTTGGTCCAGAACAGTGCCCTAATTTATCTGTTTTGCATGAAAAATACTGTGAAGGAACATCTAACTTTAATTGTAATAAACATATAAAGCACTGTGCGCTTAAAAATGTACTTTGTCTAAGAAAGTATTTAGAATGGGCTTAAGATGTAAATTATAATGTGTAATGTACTTAGGTATTGGTTTTTAAATAAAAAATCTAAATAAGTTAAATATGATTTTATTTTACTTAACACCCCGTACATATTAAATATAATACATAAATATAATACTTAGTATAGTATATTACATACATGGCTACATGGTTTACACGGTATCTATTAAAGATTTTGATATTTTCTTAACCAAACACTCAGTATCGTCCATAACACTGTCGATACAATCTTGAACAATATATTGTGCGTTCATAATTACGTTCTCACTGTCACTATCACTGTCTATGGTTTGAGAGTTGTTATTGCAGAGATCTACCACCGAAATTTTTATTAATTTAATCCCTCTTCGTTGTAGTCGACTCATAACGAAGGATTTGTTGGGTTTTTGCTTTTTCGACTTTTCTCTGCATCGTTGTTTTGGTTTTTTATCCTTCGTGACCTGTTTGCTGTGCTCGGGTTCACTGCGAAACATCTCAGAGAATCCGTCTAAGGGATCCTGAGCATACTGGCTGAACACAATCTCGGATTCTGAAGAAATCTGGAACCAAATATAAACACAACTTATACCAGTATCATGTAAATTTTGCGCAGTTTTCTATCGAGACATTTCTCAAAAACAGCCTGAAATCTAGGCTTAGATAAATGGTTAACTGGTAACCCTTCTCAGCAGTCGGGTGAAAACAGGCTCTGACAAAATGTAAGTATACTAACACACCTTTGACAAACGTAGTGTTATAATCGTTGAAACAATAAAAAAAAACATTTAAGAAATATTTTACTCACCGACATGATGACTTTTGGTGAAAATTAGAAATATTAAACAGACGTTCGCCGTGAACAATATTTTGTAAATGATTAATAATTAATATTATTACAAAATTACCTGTCATACTAACGTCAACTGAGCATTTATGTCTCCAGGCTAAGGGCAATGAACTCCAACATAGGTAATAATTACACAATGACAATTCATATAGTGCCTTGTAAGCACATTACTCGAGAGTGATAGTTACTTGAAAATCAACCTTATGATGCAGGGTATTCTAGGTGCATAGTTTAACTGCAATAACTGCAATCAGTATTTACTTTCTTTAAATAGGATATCATAAATAAAACGAGTTAATAGTTGTAACACTTAATTCACATTTTATTTATTTTAAATAACATCATAATTAGTGTCAGTAACATTTAGTTCATTCTAAAACTAAACTTAAACTAATACATGAGTGTATGTAAAACTTAAATAATTAAAATCAAAGTAATTTATTCTTAAAAATTAATGCATGACCCCATGCTCGAGTTGATATTTGATCCACAGATATCGATCTTTTATCATCGTTTCTAGATAGAGCAACTTTGTTTACAGTTCGAGTAAATATTTCGTGTTTTATCGATTTAAACATAATATTTTTCCTCCGAATTACTCCTCCATTAAACAAAATGGTTTCATAGTCGGATAAGTTTAAATCCCTAACCACGGGTGATTTTACCCCTTTCGCTTTTTTAATTATATTGTTAGAGGTTTTTATAGAGTAAAGTTTCGATCTCAAACCAACAAAATCTGTTATATATTTTCCTCCCATTTCATCTTTAAAAAGACCGGGAACCTTTTTGTTTTTTAGTGGTATCTGTAAATCATTCATGGCCTCATAGTTACTGGTGTCAAAATATTGCAAGAAATTGTATTTCAAATCGTGGTAAAAATCGTTAGTATATATTTTATAGACAAAGGAATCGGTATCTGTGTAACATAGCTGCACTCGATCTTTATAAAAAGGCTTTACAATATTGTAATGATAGTTATACATATGTGCTTTCGAAAGTTCTAACACAGTGAAGCCGATGTATATTGGTTTATCTAAAATAATTTGATCAGGTTTCATTTGTATTGCAACTAAATTTTCAGTTAAAACCGATGCACTGTGGAAATAAGGGTTGGCTATAAGTTTCTCAGCGGATATAAATTTCTTAGTTCGATTAGACTGATCGCACCACTGATTAACCAAATGAACAGTTACTCTATTTTCTGTATTTTCTAATGTTTTTCCAAAAACACTGTTATTTAATAACTTAAAAAAGTCTTGCTCGAAAGAACTTTTTGCTTTTTGCCTTAATTGAGTATTTAACTCTATGTACTGTTTTAAATATGGACTTTGTCTAAAAGTAATAGCTCTATGAATTTTACGTAATATTAAACCATGTTCCAAGCATTTTTTCAAATGAACGTAATGAATTACATAGTTATACTTATTATACAGATTTGCTATAAGTTTCTTTGTTTTACCTCCAGGGGGTACACATTTTTCGGGACAAAATGGTAAGTCATTATGCTCATTATGTAAATGCTCGGGATATAATAAATCAACTTCTAATATGAAGCCCCACTTTGCGTTATCCTCTATAGAGGTAACATTAAAATTAGCTAATTCGTTATCACTTAAAAATCTGAAACTAGAGTACGGTAAATACTGACACATGCTAAAACCATAAAGATTATTACAATCTAAATACACTATAAAACTCTGAGGTTGTGATGGATTATATTCAGGCATGTATTTATGATTAGCTCTAGCATGCCGATGGGAACACATGCATAAACCGCCGCGTATACCGCTTTGTATCATTCTGATAATAGCTAAGTCCGATACGAGTTCTAACTGAACGCCCGTTTTTAGCAACATTGCATCAAAAGATAAACTAGGTGCAGTAATGTAAAACGCGGGGTCAAGACTGTAATATTGTTTGCACGTTTTCCGAAAATTTTGAAATACGTCTGTCAACAAAAGCACATCCGTTTTTAAGTATAGGTCTGTATACTCGCCGAGGTTATCTATTTCGAATTCACTCCAAACAGACTGCGCGTGATTATAATCCTCATCAGTAATGTCTTCGTTAGTCAAAGAGTTAAAAAAGTTACCTTTAGTTGGCAAAGATTTTTGATCATAACATTCCCAATCGGTCATATAGTCATATGGATATATTCCTTTTCTAATTAATAAATTAAACTGACTATTTGTAGGAAAATGAAATCGAAGGTTAACAAAATCTTCCACCTGCAACGTTTTAGCGAGCTTGTCTAGACTCGTTCCTAAAAAGTTAAATGAATCTAAAAATCTTATACAAATATACGCGTTATCAGCAACGGGAATAAATTTAGTAAATGCTACGTATTTTTCTTTAGTCTTGGGTATAATTTTGATCGGGCCGGGAATTTCCCCTAACTGTTTTATGAATAGATGACAATCGTACCCGGATAAATTGTGAAAAAATATCGGAACAAAGTTTGGTACTTTATGTAACAAATTACAATGCCGATGTGCTGCACCT
Source organism: Spodoptera exigua (assembly GCA_902829305.4). Lineage (NCBI taxonomy): Eukaryota > Metazoa > Arthropoda > Insecta > Lepidoptera > Noctuidae > Spodoptera > Spodoptera exigua. Next base: position 10,902,204 of record LR824619.2, on the reverse strand, counting down.
CGATAACGGCCTGTAATATGACAATGGTCTCTTACTTTATCGGACAAGAGTAGATTATCACAAATATGACACTTTACGGCACGTTTGAATTCAATAGAATTCTCATCAGTGAATATCATAGGCTCGTTTTGGGATATTATTTTATGTATTTGTTTCACATCCTCAGTAAGAAAATGTATAAACTTTGAAACACAATCTTTGCCGCGATAACTTCTATAGCCCTCAACGGTATTATTGTTATTTGATGAGACGACATTATATGCGAACGCCGCTGGCACGTGGCGTTTTGAGTATGTCGTATTAGCGGTGTTGGATTCATTACCAGAAATGGGTTCAAGTAACGTTTCGAAGTCGGCATATATGACAAACGGAATACTTTGCTTTCTATTATAATTTTTGAATTTCAAAAACGAGCCTTGTTCCGGTAATACCGTGACAATTCCTCCACACAAGTGGGATTCAATTGCTTAAGGGTCGGGAAAAATAATAAACAGGTTTCACAAAAATATAATTTACCATGATGTTTGGTCATCTGATTTCTAACTAACCGAGATAAATCCTTGATAAGACAGTAATGAGAATTATTATTGTTTTCTATAAACAGTAGATGGATACTCTTATTACACTTATTATTCAACGTTGTATACAACGGCCCGATAATTGTCTTCTCATTTTTTAAACCATACACAAATATATTGACAGAAGGATTATTTTTCTCAAAGATAGCTATGTCCGAGAATGTAATTGGAAATGTTAAATTATTAACATTCAAAACATCCTGAAAGTGAGGATAAGACGAAATTCTATCAGGGTGTTTGTTTGTGGGGTACAGCGCCGCCACAACACACCACAAAAAGCAATACCCATCATTGTTCCGAATATTCAAACAAGCTCTTTTACTTTTTATGAATTTTGGCAAAGTAAAAAATTTAGATCCGCTGAGTGGTTGATATTTATAAATATTTAATTCTAAGTGCGAATTGCCTAAAAAGGTCCAACCACTATCTCTTTCCTCGAATTCTTCAATTTTTTTTAATAGTAAGTTAACAGTTAATTTTATATAGAATCAAAATCGTAATTATAGTGTGTAATAAAATTGTTTGAACGGAATGATTTTATTTCTTGTTGGTCATTTTTATACAAAAGAAACGAAGCAAACAGTTCGAAGTTTATTTTGACAGAGGTGTGTTTCTGAATTGATTTATCTATTAGATGCTTGACTTGTGTACTTATACTATTGAGAAACATCTCTGGAAAACTTTGTATTTGTTCACCTATCGCTTTGATTTTATAACTTATAATTCGTTCTTTAAAAGAAGAATTAATAATTTCAACATTATCATAAATAGGGGTAGAACTATTGTTTTTATGTACATTGCTACGTAAATGACTGGACCAACGACGATTATCTACAAATACTTTGCAATCAGAACAGTGAGGCATTATGTTATTGTTTAAATCAAAGATTACTATAATTACTTCAATACAATTAGATTACGTAATACTTACAAGTAATATTCACGGTCTTAGGTGTATTGTTACAAAATATTTTATAAAATTAGTACAACTTGATATTCATTCCAGGGTCTTTGTGTAATTTTATTCACAGGCTAATCGGTAATAATATTCATGCGGAATGTATCTGAAATAAAAAAAAAATATGCATTAGGTACTTTATATGATTAGTAGGTAGGTTACGGTACGTTCCGAGGAAAATAATATATCTAATAATTACCTGCGAAAAATGAAATGTTTCGTACATTAGAATATGTATCTGCGTGGCCCAAATAATAATATGTTGATAAACTTCACTTTTGCAAAGACAAGTTATTTGTTTGGTATCTGAAATAAATAAAAATGTTTAATTTATTAGGTACTAATAAAAAATAAGTATATAATTGTAAATTCTAAGTTGAAATTGAGAAAATTATTATTATGTTCTAATTGTTGATAATTACCTGCACAATATGTAATGATTCATACATAAGTATGTGTGTAATCCAAATATGTAGATTATGTATTAGGTCCCGAATTTTTTTTCAAAAGATGAAAGTTTTCGTATATACTTTCTTGTGTGCGATCAATCAAATATTTAAAAAAAAATTACAGACAATTTAGAAAGGTGCTCACTACGAGAGAGGCCTTTAAGGTAATAAATAATATTTTAGGCTATATTTTATTATTATTATTTTGTCTACAAATCATAAAATATTTCATCATAAAATTTGTTATTACCCAATAGTTTACACGTGTGCGAAACCTTATTACTTATTTCACAATCGCAATAATCAGCTATTTTAGTCAGGGTTGGCAATAACTCGGTAGCAATCTATATATTAGCAATATACAAATTTTACACTAAATACCATTTATATCTATCATAGTATATCGAGAAATAATTATTCGCATGATTTTATGGTGGTTGTTGACGTAGTTAAAGGAATTATGTATTTATGTTTTAAGGAAATCTACACAATAAGTTTATATTTTCTAAGCTAGACTTCGTTTAGTTTACTCTTCATTGCACCTAAATACATTTTAAAACAGTAATACAGAGAGTTCGTGTACAACGGTGTACCTAAAAGTTAAATACAAAATTAGTACCTAAGAGATATTTACTAAATTTTTAAAAAATAAAAACAATTTAGTGTATGACAAATCCGTGCACGCTATCGTTTGGTCAGCCCTAGGTCATTTCGCTGCATCGACATTGTCGTTACAGCGAAAAATGATACCTATGTCTTCATTTACAAATGTGTATAATACGACTATAGAAAAAGTAACTTTAATACTGCAGTACCAGATTGACTTTAATGGATTTTAACATGCTTTACTTATAATTTAATTTTAACTTATAAGCTACAAGTATTCGGTACATAGTATTCGCAGTCTTCAAAGTGCAACGAAGTGTTCTGATATCAACAGTATACAAATACTCCGAGTTCCTTACAATATCGGTGACAATAGGTATAGTTGCTGTCATCACCAAACCAGGCGGAACTTCTGATTGAAAAATGTAAGTGTATCCATAATTATTATTCTATTATATCAAAATATTCTGTTCATTTTCATCTTCGTACTTGTGATCCGCTTGTTAATTTATATGTTTGTTTCAACCGATCTGCCACAGAGGTAAATTCTCAAGCAGCGCTATCTCATTGGAATATGAGAGAACCAGTATTTGTCCAAACACTTGCCCTGCGCAATGGATATTACTCCATTGGCATACTTAAATAGTAATAATTGTATGACTAAATTTCGCCTACTTATCTTTATTTCAGGTCAGACTCAGAGTGTGAATACTCAACAACATCGATCAGCACTGGACAAAAAGCAAAATCCTGCCGCAAACCGTCTGCAGAAAGCAATGGGAAACGCAAGATACAGTCACATACAACATCAGCTCGAGCAAGGTAACTAATATTTTTCATAAACTATCCACCTTTGCTTAAATTATAAAAGTAAATTGTATGGACACGTATCTACCATTTGAATTACATATAATCTTTTAGTTATAGGTACATAGGAGAGGAGCATTTTCTAAGGAAATGTCTGAGCTGTCTTTCATAAAATATTAAATTATATTTTTAACCAAATTGATAATATTTTTCCCCCTTGTACTTCTCGTACTAAACATTAACTAATAACATCTTTTTTTTTGTTTCAGTAAGAAAACCAATACTGACAGCGACATATTCGGCATCAGTAAAAACCGCAACATCCCAAACAAAGAACATTCACTGGATCATCTAACTTCATTCATTGTAAACCGTGTAGCCAGCGGTGCGAGCGTCGCGCAACGACCACCGAAGAGTTCTACATCGACTGTAAGGTATACAAGGCGAAGATGCTCGCCTTACCGACTCCGCTGAGCTGTGGAAGAAAGCACTCATCCGAATGAAGTTCCAGACTGATGTCGACTCTCTACAGTGGCGAAAATTACAAGAGCTCGTGCAGGCGACTGATATTTTGTTTCCAGATAAGCCAATGTTTTATGATAATTAAACGAAGTAGCTAATTTATAGTCGTTTCTTATTTACACTAACAAACCTTTACCGCTTTGGTTACAAGTTAATTTTATACATTTTTTTATTACACTCACACACACATACACACACCAACATCAATCGCCATCGCCTTTTGACATTCGGTGTTAACAGCGAATGCAAACTCGATCGAGTGATCGGTCGAGTCAGTAAGCAAGTGGATAGTAGAGTAGCTAATTTTTAACGAACGATAGTAGTACGGAACAAGTTACTCGTTCCTAATCAAGTACGCAACACAATGAACTGTTCCGTTCGAATTTATCGGTCGAGTAAAGAGTCGAGTCGCTTATTGGTTATTGGGCATTCTATTCCACTATCGGTAGCGAGGCGCACTCGCCGAGCGACTTGCCGATAGTGGAATAGAATGCCCAATAACATACTACTATCTTACGAAAATTTTCGAGATCACTCGACTACTTTCAAGCCACGCTTGGGGCTCGTATTTATAATATATACTCGTAGCATGGTGTGGTCGGTAGTCGTGTTCTACAAGTAGAGTAGTATGATTTTTTTTTTTTGTAAAACTTAGGCTAGAAGTTGAGCCTTTCGATGAAGTTAGATTACCAAATACTAGTTAGTTGGAAATAATTCTAGAGATCGTGCTAATACATAGTTATTATAATCTTATTGATTACAAGGAGTACATATATTGATTTTGTGAGAATCATCGTTGTACTTGCCGAGTTTACGACCATGCACTAGATTTGAATCTAGAGTCCGTGTTATCGTGTTTGTAAGAATTCCACGTTACTATAAGGAAATACAACTGAAGCTTAGTATTAAATATAAAAAAATCCATTCAATAAACATTGTTACCACAGCCTAAATAAATGTTCTAAATCCAGATTTGGTAAATACGACACATTGAAAATCCACGTTCGGTAACTAGGTCCCGATCAACAGAGTAAATCCGACGACAGCCGATTTGTTAAACTGGATTAACTTTTTAGGCTGTGGTAGGCAAGATCCAAGTACACTTTTACTCGTAGAACTGTGGATACGATATCTCGACTGTAGGGACTGTTTGGTAGAAATGGCTTCTAGAAAAGTTTAAGTGAAAAGATTTGTACTTTTTATAGATACGGGGTAAATGAGTAAGAAAAGAGCTATTGCTCAAATGGAAAGTCAGCACCGTTTATGGACATATCGATGCCACTTATGCAAAATTAATTTAAAGCTTATTTAAACATTATGCTTTTTGGTATTTGAAGTGTTAGGCGGAAGCCATAGTAAAAGGCAAAATTGATTTCTTTTTTCGAGTCAAAAATCTTTAAAAATGTTATCTTTCTGAAATATCGAATCTTGTCCTGAAAAGTTCATGTTAGCTAACATATGTACTTAGTTCGTATAAGCGTTAAGTTTGCACTTCATTATAAGAACTTTGCCAAAATCTTGTCCGAAAAAGAATAAAGCGAAAAGAAAACGATATCAATTAAATAATTAATTTAACGAGATGACTATTAATTCTGAATGGTAGACTCATATAAATTTTATATCATTTTCACAATTAAAATTTTATTGTTGGTAAAATTATAATTTGACTAATGATATCAGATTTTTAATTGTGGACCTTTTACGTTTTATAATTCTACACCAATTAGTAGAAGCTAAACGCTTGATAATTGTAATTATTTTTTTAAGTTTTTCGCTTCATTAGGTATCGTTCGCCGGTGCCCGGGAGCGATTGACGTTAATGAACAATTTATCTCGCGATATTTTGAGATGGCTGTGTAAGAAAAGGTGGATGTGATAAAAGCTTAAGAAAATGTACTTATATGTTTATATATTTACGATTCTATACCCCTACTTTGATCAAGACAATATACAAAGAGTTGGAATGGAAGATTATATGAAATCCTGAGAGTATTATAGTAAAGTTCGCTATTTTCATTTCATCAAGATGTAAGAGTGACTGCTGATCACAGTCTCCCATACAATTCATAAGTCAAGTAAGAACTTCTGTTTCTTGAACAGTGCTCCGTGTTCAGCTCTAGGACAAGTAGACTTCAAAGAATTATACTATTTCCAAAAAAAAAATCTTTGAGTATACTATCAATTTATTTACCGTTAATTTAAAGTCAAATCATTTATTTCAAATACACTACTATGAGCACTATGAGCAGTTTTGAAAGTCAAACAAAAAAAAAGTTCAAATTAATGTGTGTCAGTCTGTCGATCTGTCCTTTAGTAAAGAAGGCTATTTGCTCGTTCCACAGTTTTAATTCCTATGGTGAAGAACCAGCAAGACACTCCATGAAATAAAGATACTTACTACATATTTACATTTACCTGATTTTTATTACGATTACCTGATTTTTTTTTTCTTTATTCTACTTTATTTCACCGACCAAAGCACTGCATCAACCAAAGGTGCCAGCCATAGCGAGAACGCTTTTAGGTTTTAAGCCCACTCAAAAACTTCGTGCATAAAGTTAAATAAATAAATACCTATAGGTACTTGTGTTAAAACCCTTGCAAGTAGGAATATCATTATAATGCTTATATACAGAATTTCCTTACATCTTTTCCTAAGCCATTTCACCAATAAAGACGTGCGATTTTTCGAAAGTAAATGAGTGAGTGCCCGTCCTCGGTCGATATGCTGCCAGCACGCGATGTTCAAGTAACTACAAATCCTTAGAAACACTGAACTATGATGTTTTCACATTGATTTATTATTATTTTACAAAGGAAAATAGGAGTGTAAATGGACGGGACATACAAAGGTGTCTTGAAAATCTAACCAACGTTAATCAAAAGGTCTCAAGTATGGAATAACTAGTAAGGTAATTTCAAATTATTCTCGTCTTGAAGAAAGTATAATTTGGTTTGCTTTATAGGCCGTATATCTGGTACAGTTTTATTAGGTATCATTATAATCATGAGCCTATGAGTGCCCATTTCTGAGCAAAAGCCTATTCTCACACGCAGGTTTGAGCATTGATCACCAAGCTTGCTCAAGGAAAATTGGCTATTTCAAACTTTTAATCAGAAATTATAAGTCCGGATTATACGCCTTTTTTTTCAATGTTTCTCAATGATATCTAAATAATTTTGGAAATTACTCGGAAATCTTTACATTTCTCGCTAGGTTCTGAACTCGCACTCTCAAGCATGAGAAAACTTGTATTCGGCATTATGTGTAGCTGTTGGTTCTCTGTATTCCATAATTTAATTACCAAGTACATCTGTCTTGGTTCTAGAAGTGCATCATGTCAAACACATTGTTGTTTATAGTACACAAGTTCGCGTGTGCCTTCCATTTGAAGCGTTGCGTGCCGCGCCCAGTTATCACGCCTCACGCCCCATCCCGATAACTCAAGTCGTAATTTTTACGATAAAATTACGTGAATTATATTATCATCAGCATTTTGATCGCTTACCTAAGAATTTTGTACGTACAATCATATGGTAATAAGGGTGATTTTTGTGTGCATTTTTGGGGAAGTAAAGGTACAGAAGTGTAGTGGTTTTGTTCAGAGTTCAATAATTTAATTCGAGGGCAACTTTGTCACATTAACATCATAAAATCAATAAAACGTTTTATTGACAATAATGTAAAACGATAATAAACTCTTCTAGGATAACTAAAGCAGTTTAATGATAGAACTCTTTATCTTAAATATTCTCTGCCGTATCTCACTTTCGACAAGGAAGTTGACAGTACATCTCACGATGTCTACACAAGATACAAAAAAAAAAACTAAGAAAACAAAACTCACGCAAAGCTGTTGTTCAATTAAATCAAAATGGCGGACCTTTGTCACATGTTACCACAGAGTATAATTGACGTTAGTATCGTGTAACAAATCCGTATTGTCACAACACTAGTGTTGTTGCATTATCTTGCCCTGTTTGTCGAACTACCCGCTTCAGGGTCCTAAATAAACAATCTGGACATGTTTGCTACTCCCTGTATACAGTATAGTGCTAAAAATTTCGCGCCGATACCGGAAAATATTATGTGCTTCGGCAAACAACTGTTAAAGATAACCGTTTTATTACTGGAGTGCTTCAAATGTAGAATTAATAACGGTTTTCAGGGATGTTAAGGGTTATTCATAGACTAGATAATGAACTAATGAGACCTTTTTTATAGTATGGTGTTGGTCAAACAATTAAAGCCTTTTGTTGAAATGAAAAAAAACGTCACTTTTCTATGAGTTTTTGTATAAGGTACACCCTTGTGACATCATAAGATTTGTGAATTAAATAGCTTGCATATATTTCTTTAAAATTATCTTGGAAAATCGAATATGAGGTGTATCGTCAAATCAATGAATAAAGTATGATGATTTTTAGTGTGTTGTGTTTTTCACTAACGAAAACATCCAATTGTAGTGTTACCATCAACCTTTTCCTTAACCTAACCTTACCTTGTATGACCAACAGAAAGTTAGTATTAAAAATGAAAGAACAACTAAACTTTATGTACCTAAATTATTAAAGTAAATATGAGCAAAAAAATGCTACAAAATTGTTGAAAATTTTCCGTTATTCGTGTGGGTCGACCACCACCCACAGAAATTTAGTTACAGTTTACCTATATTTCTTTATAGTTCACAATGTTTACACGATTTGTTTTCATTTTAATCTATTTTTAAATTCATAAACACGCATTTAAATCTAAATCAACTTCCATCACCTTGAACATATAAATGTCAATTGATTTAGTTTTCCGAAAATAGAATGTGACGGTATGCTATTCCAAAAATATAATTGTTTATAGTATTTCCATTATTGACACGTTACCAATTATATGGAAACGTTTTTGTAAGGGAAAATCATCCAATGTCTTCTTATGTAGAGAAGAAACGTAGTGTCAGAATTCCACTGATTAAAAATCACTCCGCTCCTCCTCCTGCCTGCCTTGCTTTCCTGGCCACGTTGCACTTAGCCAAAATAATTCTATTTTGAAATTGATATTTAAAATCGACTATTTGAAAAATACGCAACAATAAAAATCCTACGTAATTTTTTTTGAGTTTTTGGCAGCATTAGCAAATTTGGTATACCTGATGTTTTAAAGTGAGAGATTGAAAATGAGTAGTTTATTAAGAGCAGATACATGAAATGCACAGTTGGAGCAGTGGTTGTGCACCAGCTCTTAAGCAATGTGTCGCTGGTAGAATTTCCGCACGGCACAACTCTTTATGTATGTCAACTGAGTACATCGTTAATTAGAGTTTGTAACTAACAACACAGAAACAAACCCATATAGGGGCAGGTTTTTTTAATGATTTCAAAGTATGTACAAAGTCTATAATTCGAAATCTTTTCGTATTTTGCGAATATTACGCGCAAGATAAAAACCAAGAAGTAACGAAATATTATTATCGTCTGCCACAAAGGAAAACGGAAAAGCGCTATCGCTCGTGTATTTACAAGAAATATTTTCATTACTTATTAACCATTTTCCTTGATCAATAAGCGATCCGAAAACGTTTTTATATATTATCGGTTCTCTTTTTCTCCCCGAATCAATGACATTATCATTTCTCATTTAAAAAATGGAGCCAAACTGGGAAGTTGAGGGGAAATTACTCAATTCGCCAAGATCTTTTACAGTTCATTAATCCCCGAGATTGGGCCGTTGCCGTCCAAACTCGGGACCCTTCGGCGGGGGACGGACTTGGGGCTATTTTTAAGTTGTCCCAAAAGTTACTTCTAGATTTTCCGACGGCCAACGTTGAGTTGGACGGTAAGCGTATTGGCCGACGTTACCTAAGTATACTTATGTGTTTGAAATACGTTTACGGACTTTCAATTCTATCGAGTGTTGTTATTAAAAAAGTTTTCCATCTTATTAAGTTTGATAAAGTTCAAGTATTTCTGGGAATGTTAATAAATAAAATTATGGAAATGTAATCCCTCATGCTGACCTTGATAATTCTCACACATGGAAAGATTTACAAATCGTTTTTTTTTCGATAAGTGTTCTCGATTATTCGTTTTTTAAAGCACTTTATCATACCGCTACAGACAAATAATTAAATGTTAAGCTAAATGCAGCCCTGTGCCATTTAGATACAGTTTACTTTCTTTCGATTTCTAATAATAAATGCGAATTATTATGAAGCAATAATTTAAAACGCCATTTAATTTCGCGTGTGGCTGAACACGGTATTGGTAGGTTATACGTAATTTTGATTACTTCTCTGTAAAGAGAATAGAGGCTACAAGTTAAAGCCTTTTCTGGGCAACGTATTGTGCGTGAGTGCGATCTAAGTTTGCAACGCCATCAAATATGAACGATAATAAGTTGACTGTGATTACTTTTTCGAAAGGTAGCCTATATTTTTTTCTATCTTAATATATAAAAATGGATCGCAAAATATGTTGGTAAGCGCATAACTCAACAACGCCTGGGCCAATTTTACTAATTCTTTTTTTGTTGTGTTTGTTATTGTCACGAGAAGGTTCTTATCAAAGAAAATATTATAAAAAGTGGAGGGGGAGATTAGGAAAAAGTGACCCTTTGATAGCGAGATAGATGGACCCGTGCGAAGCGGGGGCGGGCCGTTAGTAGTACATAAAAATTAAAGAAGCATACTGTTAGGCATGAAACGACATCTTAAAAAGAGCGAAGTTCACACACTAAAGCTTAAATAAAAGACAGGCCGACAGACTGACACTTTTATCTTTAATTCTTTGTAATGTAATTGAAATAAAGGATTACACTTTTCCTTTTAATAATATTCCAAAACATTTCTTCTAGAAAATATGATTGTTGCAAATTTGAACATAAAATATCTTGAGTTTTAATAATAAGAATCATTATACTGCAGCCTATTATTTCGGGCCACATAAGACATACTCTGTCTCTTTCTTTATATTCCCTTCTCTCTCTATTCAAGTATCAGATAAGGAGTTTATATGTTGTGCTCTCACAGGGCGTATGTTAAAATTGTCTCGTTAGTAACATCCGTTATTCAGACGTAGGTCCATATTGGAACGTATCACGAACAGGGCTGGCTCTTTGAAGTTTTTTTTTCAAGGACCATCAAATTTTCGTTTATTGCTTTTGTTCTCGTTTGAAATTTTAGGTTCTCCCGTTATATGAAAAATTGTTCGCCAAAAATTTATATGTGTTTAAAGACAAACAGGACGACGAATGATTGTGGTTTATATTTTTTTATTGCATTAGTAGTAAACATAAAATTTCTCTCCCATTGAAGGGATTTTCAGAATACTGATGTAGATGTTAATGAAAATCTTTTTACAATCCGACAGCCCTACTTCCAATAAAATATCCCAAGAAAAACGAATCTTGAATTATTGATTATAATGTGAGATTCGAGATACGTAATGTTAGTAGATGAGTGCGCCCTCCAGAGACCCATCTGAGAGCTGCTTTAAAAGGGAATATCCCCTCAGGTTTGTTTTTTGTTTGTCCAATAAAATACGCATCTACTCAACTCGTAATTAGATTTTATTTCGGCAAATATTCTTGTTTGTACCTAAATTGTGAAATGGGAATACGATACAACAAATGAAACCTTAAAAAATGTTTACGGATCATGTTCGAATATTAATAATAATATTATGTTCGGAATATTAATAATATTATAATACCGACATATTTTTGCCGACCAAAACAATACATCGGTAATATTCATCCGACAAAACTGACATATTGCAGCTTTCATAAAACCACTACTCTGTAAATTCCAGTGAAATATTTACTTTAACATCGTTTCAGTTCGTACCCCAAAGTTCAGACGTCAATATAAAAAATGCTCCTCATAAAATTCTCGTAGACGTCCATTATAAAAATTGGAAACACACAACAGCGATACAGTATAAATCTCGCGGACCCACGTGTGTCGTAATACAGAATTTTTCTCGGAGTTCCAACATGAAGCTTGAGCTTAAATTGAAAACAGTTGACTTTGGCTCGTTATAGAGCCGACTCCACCATTTATCTTCATTCGGTCTTTCAATGGAATTGCCGGCGACGTTGGCCGCAACTCAAGCGGCGGAACTACTTATTATTTTGAACAGTGCAGCTTAACGATTCGCGGAGCGCTGCGCACCTGTCCCGTGCATCTGCCAGAACTTGGCCTGTCTTTGAGCTCCATTTTTTTTATATATTCAAACGGAATCGAACGAGTTTTGGGAGTTATTGTTTTAGAAATCTTTACGAGAGTTAGCCACTGATAAATTATTTTGAAATTGGACTTTATTTCTGAGTCATAATGACACATCAAGCCTCAAAGACATTTTAATAGCGACCAAAAAATCACGCGTTTTCCAGCATACAACAATCTATCTGATACAATAAAAACATATAATGAAGCTTTAGAATATAGCTCAAAAATAATATGCTTAATGAGTAGGTACATACTATAATCATATATATTACGGAAGAATATAAAACAGTTATTAGCCCTAATCAAATTTAAAAATTAAAAGTCGTAAATAATAATGACCGAGTTACTAATCTATTTTGACAACCAACTAATGAATTGGCGTTTGTCACTCTTTAATGCCAGAACTACTGAACGGATTATGATGATTAGCACTAAGATACGCAGAAGAGAGAGAGTTATAAGTCTGGAATAAAACATGGGGTACTTTTTCCAAGGTAACGCGGACGAAACCGCTGGCAGATAACTGTACGTCATAAAAAAAGTTCCAAACTTTATTACAAATTACAGTAATCTTATAAATGGTTAGTTAATGTTTCGTAATTACTGGTTAAAGGTCTTACTGATTACTAGTGTATATCATTAGCGAGTACTCCTGGGTATTGCTAGCGTTATCGGAATTCTAAGAAGTTACATATTAACCTGATTGGCTGAGGTCGTAGGTCGTGGTCGACTGTAGTATGACTTTACATAAACTGAACTGACGTGGATGAATATTTGGAAAGAATTCCTTTTTCATGTGAGTGGTCGCCAAGCGTGCAGATATATGGAGTATCTGATGGTAAGCAATTTACGCATCCCATGGAGTGTCGTGGTGGCCCGGAGGTTAAGGAGCCCGCTTCTCATGCATGAGTGTGTGGGTTCGAAACCTGGCAAGTACCAATGTGAGTTTTTCCGAGTTATATGTACTTTCTATGATTATTTAGACACCACTGACATACGGTGAAGGAAAACACCGTGAGGAACCTGGACTTATAATTTCTAATTATAAGTTTGAAATCGCCAACCCGCATTGAGCAAGCATGGTGATTAATGCTCTAACCTTCTCTGTATGAGAAGCGGCCTTTTCTCAGCAGTGGGCATTTATAAGCTGATGATGGACATCCTCAACGCTAGAGGAGTTACGAGTGCGTTGCCCTTTGGGGATTAGAATTTTACAGATTTAGTGATTCGGGGAGGGGATGAATTAGGTGTCTTGTAAAAACATTCACATGGCGAAACACCCTTTAAAAAAATTGGTTTCCAATTCGTAGCAAGAAGTTTCTGGTCAGTTTTTAAAAAGAATTTAAATTCATATTTTGATTAGGTACTTATATTAGTAATAATTGTATGTATATTATGAAACGCTTAACATTACTGGCGAAAGTGATACCCAATGAAATTGATTAAATTTAATATTTATATTTCTAGAAATATCTTGAAGAAGACCTTTCCCAAGTTACACATAGGTTTTATTATATTTCTTAGTAAAATAATTTGATGATCAAAATGATTTTATCTTTATCTACCCACAAAGATATGGAAAATTGGTTGTTCTAAGAAATTTGTATAAAATATAATGTTGTGGTGATAAGGATGTTAAGGAAGTAAGAAGTCTGTCAAGTAGCAAATTGACTTTTTATAATTACGACTTATATGTACTTTCTCAATATATTTTTAGACACAGATGTAGGTAGTTATAATTTAGTCATACTATATCGACATTGTTAAGTGAAACATCACGAGGAAGCCTGGACTTATCAATATAACAAAATAAGTTAAAAACGCCATTTGTGATTCTCCGTGTGAGAAGAGGCCTTTTCTCCGCACAGTCATATGCCGATAATGAAAACCTGAATACGTAATATACCACATGTAAACCAACTCCGTATGCGGCATTATCTTGATCATATCTACAGTAATACGTTATATTCATGAATGTCTGTTCGTCATAGTTCACTGAACAAACATACAGGTATATTTGTACCCCAGTCGTATAGATATCAAATGACTTATATGCTTTAATTAACATATATTTAACATACATTACTTAGATGAATAGGATTTCTAGATGAAATTTGAAATAAGAACAAGGGAATTTCTGGGAAATACTTTTAGTGACATCAAAGCGCATTATATCAGCCAGTAATAATAATTATGAAAACTGTCCTAATAGATACTGAATTTTATTATTTTACAATTAATTTACATTAACGCTTTTGTCGTGTTCATTCGTATGACATAAATACTCTTTTGTTATTTTTATTTATATCACAGAATGATGTAGTGTATTTAAACTTTGTTTTTATTTTTTTTAAACGGCTGGTGTTCTCTCTGGTATTTGAAAAAGCGGAATTCGAATTGGCGATTTTAGATTCATTCACTTCATCAGTCGCCTGCATAGCATCGTGGCTGCTATAGCATTGTACAGGGGACTAAGTCCCTGCTCGCTATAACATTAAAGTGTCCTTCCACGAATGGTCCGGCTCAACCGAAGTGATACTACAGCCACAGAATAAACAGGAGATACACAACATGTGCGTTGTGTGTGTGTGTGTGTGTGTGTGTGTGTGTGAACTTGAGACTGAAATATCCTTTTCGAAGCCCTTATTAATAATCTCTGCATTCAGTAAGCACTTTTCTTTCACACGTTTAGTGTTCCAAAAAATAACATTTCTTGTTTGAAGAAAATGTTCGCAGTACTTAAAACAAACGAATAAAGAACAATTGCACATCTTACAAAGATTTAACCCTTAACTGAGCACATGGGTAAGTAAATACCGGAGTGTCGGTTTGGCAGACGACACCACTGCATTTGAGAGCGACGCCAAATATCGTCGAAGTGTTTCAAAATCGTCAGGTGCTTGCTTGCCAGCTACCCTCTAAAGTTTAAACTCGTTTATCGAAACTGTATTTGACACCCCTACTAACGTATTTTATAGTCTTTGCATAGTTAAGGCAGTTAAGGGTTGTGTCTGCGTTTTAGTGAGTAGATGATATATGTATGTATTTTGTTTTGTAGCTCAGTTGTCTCGTGTTTGTTAACAGTAGATACTTCTTTTCTAGTCTAGACTATATTATAATGCTGAATATTTTGTTTGTTTGAACGCTAATCTTAGGAACTACTGGTTCGAAATGGACAATTCTTTAACCATTTAAATCTCTAAATATCGCCCTACAAACAATAAGAGTCAGGTAGCTAATAAATTAATAATTCTGTTATGAAAAATCCATGTAATACAGATTTTTTTCTTCCTTCTTCTACCTATAATTCCAATAGAAACTTTTCGTAGCTAGATTTATTTGAATGTCAGTGTTTTATATAGAACGACACTACAAAACCATTTTTTAACCAATTAGAAGATTGGAGTTATTGAAATAATATGTTTCATTTATGTAAAGACAGTACTAAACAATAAAACTTGATAACCCATACATAAAAATCCGATAAAAGAAATAACATATTATGATCTTCTTAGAAAACCACAATAATATTTACCGGAATCCAATAACAAAACATTTTTGAAGAGCAATTTGGTGGAAACAAGTTCCAACAAGTATATTATCCGTGCCATCATTTTGATGTATCAAAATCTCAAACAAGTTGAGTCAAAACAGACTCACTCAACTAAATATTACTAGCGTTCCCACGATATTCAGATTACACAAGAACGAAGGAAATTATAGCGGGCTACGTACCTATAGTAGGTGTATCGGAAATAACTACGGTATTAATAATAAACCTGGAAAGTTCGAGATTGTTCCAGTTTATAATATTTACGGTATTTATAATAAATATTGTTGAAACGGAAAATAATGAGGCATTAATGTGATAGCAGTATTGAAGATTTATTTATATAAGGATAATTAATGTGCACGTTTGCTTTTGAGTATGTTTACATATTATAAAAGACTCTACTCTATACTATTCTTCTTTCTGCCTTTATCCCGAATGACTAAAAGTTGGTTTAATATATCATCTGTTTCATCTCTCATTACAAAATCCATACACAATCTAACCTTTTCTATACTAAAGTGTAGGAAAGCCATGTTTCGGCACGAATGCGCACGCTCGCCCAGAGTGACACCACGGCCTTACAGAAAATCGGCGTGAAGCAATACTTACGTTGTGTTTCGCCGTGTGACGTTACCGGAGGCCCAATCTTTCCCCCATCCTCTATTCTCAAATCCCCTATCCGTAAATACCTAACATCCCAAAAGAGGCCGGCAATGCACTTGTAGTAACTTCTTTGGTACTCGTATTACGGGTGTTTATGAGCGGCGCCGAATGCTTACCATAAAGTCAGCTCGTTTGCCGAACTATGACAAAAAAATCTATTATTTTCATTGGCCATCTTCTTACTTTCCATTCTTCCATTTTTAAATCTAACGAATATAATTGTTATTTTTTTTTTCTAGTATAAGTAAATGACCATAGCTCACCTCTGTCTTAAGAAAAAATATTCCTTATATTATGTGACTCCTACGATTTCTGACCGAGTCCTAATTACTTAGTTGTCTATCAAATCAACATGGCCGGAGTCGATTGTTAGTGATCAACAATTCGACATTTGGCATTGACATACGTATGTACATGTCAGTGACTAATTTGATAATCGATTCCAAATCGTATCGAGTCAATAATTAACGGCTGCTCTGCTATTAATTACAAATCACTGACGTAGTAGCGACTCGATCTTCTTGATTCTTAAAATAGGTATCGGTTACCTAATTGTTAAATGAGTATAGGTGTAGAATTTGTGTTTTTATTTTGTAGCTCTCGTTACCACTTCACGAAATAACTCGAGCAGTTTCAAGCCGCGCTGGGGCTCATATTCATGAGTAGCACACTCAACTGTCAATCGAGACTATCCGAGTTCCACGTGAAACAGTTGCTTGGGTAACTTGTCTAACATAACAATTAAGAGAAGCCATTTTTGGGATAAGCGCAATAAAGTACCCCGGTCTGAAGCTGGAGAAAGAACGGGACGTTTTTAGTCAACGAAGCCCGATATTCCCTCTGGCTTTCTCCTGGGCGAGAGAAGTCATTTGTCATTATATTCATCATCATTGAAGTCATTATATTCCCCTTACGAAAAATACCGTAGAAAAATAGGCCTTTGGTCTGCAGTGGGTGCTCTAGACTTACTAACTAGCTAGCAAGTATCATCACTTATTTCTTCCCATTCATATAACAGTTAATTAGTTCCCATAGCGCAGACATCAAGTGGAACTGTTCACATATCCGGAATATCATCAGATAGTCTTGAATGCGGTAACAATTACGATAATGCAAACTAGACAATAACTTGACATGAGCTGGCTGTGTTGTGAAAAATGTGCGGCTACCGGCTTTTTGTTTCCTTTGTAGGTCGGTTAAGCGATAAGCGATCGGATGCGTCGATAGCACGTCGAGGCATTTAGAAACGACTGTAAAACGAGATCGGTTTAAAATTGATTTTTAACATTAAACGTATTTAATGATAGTTATTTTAAAGCAACAAAAAAGCTAATCCCCCCAAAAGGCCGGCAATGCACTATTAAATCATCTGGTGTTGCAAGTACCATTAGCTAATCCATCTGCGTCTTCGTCGTTGTCAACACCATCAGCATATATTTAATTAAAAAATTGTAATAAATTGGGTGACTGAAAACTCCTTGTCCATTTCCAAAATTGATTTTCAGTAATGTGATTAATCTTGCTGCCGATTGGTAGATCCTAAAATAGAAATAAACAAACACTAAAATATCTACGTTGTTTGATTATTCACTTAATAAAATTACTATACATCCAAAAATAGACATGATCAGCTATAGATTTTTCTTCAAACAAACTTCTAGTTGACCTATTGATTTATATTGTTTTTATAGTATGACAAACCACCTGGGTGATTCTTTACATCAATTTAACAAAAGTGTATTCCTCAAACCAAACATAACAATTCTCCTGAATAAAATAAAATTTATGATTTGGGCCTCCCGGTAACCTCACTTCCACAGCGAAACTCGACACATGCATTATTTCACGCCAGTTTTCTGAAAATTATTTCGGGAATTAAAACCTTCTCACTACTTAAAGCCATCCACGAAAAATATTGATGACTAGCTACTCTCGCGCGGTTTCACCCGCTGCTCGGCTCCTACGGATCGTAGCGTGATGTTTTATAGCCTATAGCACTCAGGAACAATATAGCTAGCTATCAGTGAAAGAATTTTGGAAATCCGATCAGCGAATCCAAAGATTACCCTTACATACATTCTTAAATATTTTACCTCTTTATTATATTAGTATAGATAAAAAGTTAACATGCTTTACAACATGAGAGGATAATGATTTATGAAATTCGAAGAATCACCCACCTTGGAATTACAGTCGACAAATGACAAAAGATGTTGACAGAATTATAGGTATGGATGTACGAACTCGTAGTTAAAACTGATGGTTATTATAATTACATTAGGCGTCGACCACACACTGGGCGGTTGATTGATGGGGTCCGTAATCACATTCAGTGGCTCGATTTTTACAAACAAAACTCCTTTAATTATCACCCTTGTGTTTCTCAATGGTTTGGACAAATATGTGTACACCGACAAATAAATGTTTTTTAATAAAAACGCATTGCCCCAAAGAACATTTTATATTTCAATGTAGCGGTCTTACAGTTCACTGTTGCATATTAAAAAAATATATTTTACTAGCACCTCATGATGAATGGTATATTACTTTCATTATGAGACCCTGAAAAGAACAGAACGTATCGATCAAATTTTAGTCACTTCTGGAACCACAAACTTGTACATTTACTTTATTCAATGTCAAAACTCGACACAGAGTATTTAATTGTCGAAATTCATACTCTAGGGAAATTCGCCAACATGTTTCATACAATTAGTTTAATTAAGGAAACTTGAAGATTTGGTTTTCTGGAAACATTGACCCACCACACATATATTATGTTCGTTCGTACATAGAAAGCTTGACCTAAAAACTTTTGATTAAATATGTTGATTTAGTAACCGAAACTTCATTTAGAATTAGTGCTAGCATAGCTCCAAGCTTTGAATGTCAATTTTACGTAAAGTTATGTTTAGGTTTGAAGCATAATGAAATACTTATTCAAACAACCTTTACGAAGCACTGAAAATCGTTTTTCAATATTACTAGTTTATATTTTTTCTCAGAATCACTTTCTATACCGATATCATTGTAATCTTTTCTTTATTCCTTTTAATTTCCGGGGACACAAAAATATCGACTTTCCTAGAATTACTTTCAGACTCTTAGTCAGTATAATACCTAATCTATTTATTTCCTTATCTTCACTACCAAGAACTTTATCCATTTTTTCATGGTTGTTTTGCAATCATTTTGTTATATCCTAATCCCTGAACAACATGACAGCTACAAATAGGAGCATTTTAGACTTTATTACAAAAGCTTTGCTCAAATCCACCACAATCGCTACACTGTTACCTCGTGCCTTAGAGGTTACCTATTGTCCCCATCCTTTGTTGGTTACGGATGATCGCGCGTGACTTCGCTACAAATGTACCAAGTTTATCCGCTCGTTTGTTGGGCTAAATGCGTTTCCCCTACTACCTCGGCTTTTGATTGACACAGATATTTGGTCGTGATCTCGACTAAGGGGATCCGAATTAGCAGTTAGGTCTTGTCTGATTTCGTTGATTAAGCTGTTATTTGCTTGTTAGTCTGTTTGAGCGATTTCTGAAGTTGAACGATAGTTTCGTTAGTTAGCAGCTTTTGATTTTAGTATTAATTGTGCACCTCGCCAATTATTTTGGCTGTTAGCTTAACTAAACTACCGGATAATAAACTCGGTGTTGTGATATCTATGTAGGTTATAAAATGTAAAAAAAAAGTTGAGATCACTAGACCAAATTGTGTCTGATGTGTTGTTCATTTATTTTCGTATTATCACTATTAAGTATCATTAACTGCCAATAGTATTTGTCTATTGTGTAGAAAATTATCTTCAATGCCCATTTGACCTAAGGTATTTTACCGTTCACTAAATAAATCCTCGAACCGTCTTGTTTTCCTCAATGCTCCAACATAACGTTAGGCTACACAAAAACGATTAGTCAGTCGACTAACAAGAAAGAATACACCACGGGATCGCAATCGGAACACGGTATCGGTGTAGTTATCGCCAATTAAGTGGGAAAGTGGTTCTAACATCGCGGGCCGCGCCTCTACCAGCAGATTAGATAGACACGACTGAAAGTACGCGTCGACTTAAGTATTTGTATTTAGAAGCTGATTTTTTCCCTCTTTCGGTCTTTACTTGTTGAGAAAAATGGTATTATATTTGGGATTGATTTTTATTTGTTCTGTCGAATGATATAAAAGAGTTTAAGTAAGATTTGCTATTTTTATATAACATGATATGATAATTTTAGTTGCATTAAAGACATTTTGTCAGTTTTGGAGTTTTCTTATGCTGACATCAATAGATTATACTAATTCAAGAACTTTGCCACAGAAGAAGTTATTTTTATTGCATCGATGTCATTATTATTAAAATTGTAATAACAACCGATATCGGTACAGAGATCAAAGGGCGTCATACTTTTTAAATCAGCGTTCTCTTTGTACGGGTCCCTGCGGGGGCGGTCAAAGCTTTGTGGTGTTTAATCGGGACTTCATTGACCTAACTATGTAGGTAATAGTTGGGAGAGGCAAGGCAACAGACCACGTGGTAAAATATTATGAGCATCATGTTGACGGGAATTTATACACGGCTACATTTACAAAAAACAAACAGGAAAGAACTTAAAGTAAAATTGAACACACTCGTAATGCACTGTTTCATTTCAATCTCTTTTATCTTTCAAATACCAGTATTTAAAAACAAGATTATTTGACGTATTTGTCTACACAAGGTTGTCCCTTCGTTTATACGCAGCTTACAATCAATGCTAGTATACCGTCTGCTCCATCCCTTCTTAAAACCGTCTTCGATAGACTTACACACCGCTGCCGTTCAAGAGCGGGATAATCTCCCCCTTTCCGGGTCCTCAATAAATCGGATTCAATAACCTTTTCCTACGGTGGCCGTAAAATTCGACATTTCATAGTTTTTCGGACCCATCTCTATATTTGAGGCGGTTAATCTGATCTTTAGTGGCGATAGGATTTTTATGACGAAAGACTGATCACTTGAAGTCGGTGCACAATGAAAACTGCTTTTGGAGACTATCAACAAAAAGAAGTTCTTGGAGATATTAAGACTTCTATCATTTTATTGTTTCAAAAGTTAATTAAATTAAAATCTTCTTTATTTTATGTGCACAAGATTGGTTTTAACAAATTGACTAAGTGCTATAAAACTTTCTTATGTATCGTGGATGAATCGATTTAAACTTTCAATGGAATCAAATGATCGAACGAATGTACACCAGTCCTTTCAATCATTCTCTTCTATTCTAGAAGCTTCTGTTCCAACTAAAAAGGTCTTTTCACTTGAACTTGTTATTCAAAACCTACGTCTTTGGGAACTTCTCAGTAATTTTAGTTACGAAATCTGTGTGTGTCAAAGACTTTTGGGAACATTTTGCTGCTGGTTCTATTCATATTTGCATTCAACGTATTCAACGTCTTTGAAAATTAGTTAGGAATTGTGAGTGTGGTGTGTGGCAAGACTGTTTTTTTTAGCTGAGATTGTCCCATATTTAGATGTTTCGGCTGGTATTGTGAACAAATGTCAAGAAACTTCGAGATAATGAGCGTTTGAAGAATGTTATGGCCATTTTCGCAGGCATTTAATTGTTTTCTAAATTGAATGCAAATAATAATATCTATATTTGCGAGGCGTCCATTACAAGTAATGACGTTTTTTGGCATTACTGACATATTTTCGTATCTTTACTTTTAAGACTCACAGGTAAAGTTTACCTAAAAGCCCGCTAATCAATTCTGACACAAACATCGTACTTTTTAGTAACCACCAAACTTGGTAAAGTTTATCTAACTTCAGTACTAAGTTGGTCGGCTCATCTTCAAGTTCTTGTCCTGAATTCTCCCGGTTTAGTCTTGGCTACTTTAACTTGGCGCCTAAACCTCATTTCGGCTCGTATGTGCGAACTAATCTAGGCTTCTATTGTGAGATTTCTAGCTAATGTGACTCTATTTAGAAGCATGAGTACTCTGTTTAAGGATACTAATTTAGATGAAGATGTTCTTTTGATGTTCACGTTTGAAACTACGTAATTTAGTTTTGAAAACTTCATATCTGTATTCGGGATGTTTAGTAGTGGAATAGCGTCATACCAGCCAAAAGAATTTCACAACTGAAGATAGATATTTTATATGAGTTTGGTCACTAAACGAGCTGGTGCTTCACCTGATGGTGAACAATCAGAGCTTCCATAGGAGTTACTAGTGCATTGCCGGCCTTTTGGAAGTTGTTGTGAATCGGCCGTCTTGCATCTAGCGACTTCCT
The DNA here is from genome assembly GCA_902829305.4 of Spodoptera exigua. NCBI lineage: Eukaryota > Metazoa > Arthropoda > Insecta > Lepidoptera > Noctuidae > Spodoptera > Spodoptera exigua. The sequence continues at coordinate 10,879,563 of LR824619.2, read as the reverse complement.
GATTTGTCAGATCATTTGGCCGTAATCCTTCACCTGGTTATCGAAATTTCGCACTGTCATGACTCTAAACATCGTAGTTGTATAGACCTACGTATAGGTTACTCTGTTATTGTTAAGTCAATAGCGTCTATTAGTCCTAATCGTTTACTGTCAACACGTGTGGGCTCAGCGTTCATACATCACGCATGTTCGTATCAATACGCATCCCTACTTAATCCCTTATCACACATCGCTCTGACGATCCGTGCTAATCATGTTTCCACGTGGTTTCAACGCTATGAGACTGATCTGAATATTACTATGAGGATTTCTTCTCTGAATTAGTATTGCATTTGCCGATGTTGAATTACTGGAAGATATGATTAGATGTTTTATAGAATTTGTTAAGATCGTTTCCAAATAATGCTTAACATTGAAATAATACGATTAACTTTTTTATTTATATGTAACAAAATTATAAGATCAAGGATTAGAGGTAATGACGTCACAGTATCCGCATAATTGTCAACTACAACGCGATTGAACAGGGACGGACTAAATCTAAACGCATACACAGACAACAACTGAACATTGACAATAATGAAAGCAGTGGCTATCGAGTTTTTAAGCCTTATAAAGCTCACTGTAGCAGCGATCGTCAACATTGTTCTCACACAATCAGTTTTGCACACACATAATCAGCTGTTCACACACATAAATTGTTCGGTGAGGCTTTGTGTGCAAAGGCTAATTGATTTCGGCTGGTCCCGCCTTCCCGGTGAAAAGTTTATAGGGTATGTGAGGATTAGAAAGTTGTGGGCTACAGAAATTGTAGTCGTGGCCTTGAGTATCTTTCAGACAGTCAAAGGTGTATTTGGATTAATGATTACTCCGGCAACACGATTCATTGTTGGAGTTGCAGAGTTTCTGGAGTGTTCTGAAGTGTTCTTCGTTGCTGTAGCTTGATTTGAAACCTTTTAACATTGGTATGTATTTGCAGCCTTTTTTCGTGACTAACTAGACATCTCCATGCCCATTTCGTTCCACTGTGGCGACATTCATCTTCAATTTGATTTAAAAAGTGATGCTTCTCATTATTCTATCAAACAACTAAGATAAGTAAATGTTAGCTACTGAAAAAATCAATATGGAATTCAAATGCCAAAAAAGGGATCCATTCCATTTAAATCTATTTACCATTCCAGGCTAACTAATCAATTTGAAAATTTAAATCGTATTTAAAACAACACTAATCAAATTCTCTAAGAGACAAGATGCTAAAGAACAAAACAAACAGTGGGGCACCTGAAACCGTCTCTAATGGTCCAATAGCTACCGTTGAATAATTAACACTGAATTAGGGCTGCCCCTCCCATTCCTGTTTGCTTGAATAATGTCTTTTAAAAATCGAATTCTTAATGGCGTCTCGATTTACATATCTTTACTTAGTATCGTGCTGGTAATTAATTTCGCTTTTTAAAGCAAAATTGAAAAGGTTGAGGTAGAGTGTTGTTCAAAGGATTTTGTTTGCGTTTGTTTTGTAGTTCTTTGAGGGAAAACAATGGAATTTTTGGGGTTTATTTTTTGGATCAGAGGAGAGGTCTTGTTTGATTATAAGTTAAGGTTTACTTTTGGACTAGTGTCAATATAAAGATGAGAGTAGGAAGGTCTTTGGAAGGACAATTTAAGTCAGTATAATGAAAAAAATATCAAGTTCTTGTAAATAGTTAAATAGGTACTAACGCTTTGTAATTGTTCTGCCATTTCAGAAGAAAAAGTTGTTCAGTCAGAATAAAAGAATGTATTTCTATTCGACATTTGACAAAATCCGATAGCACACAAACCCTCGTAATCTCCTAACGTACCCTTGTCTACAAAGTCTAGGCAACATGTTCGTCGTAGATCTTAGTACGTAAAAGTTACTGGAGTCTCGTGGTTTCCTGGAGAAATTGCTCTAAGTGACTTCCGCCGTACACTCTCAGTGGTTCTTAAACGAAAAATAAATAATGGAAACCTTTAAAAAACTTTCACATTCGTACTTATTCATTTTCGTAATGGAATTTGTGAATCTTTTCAAAATATGACGCCGTCATTTTAAAGAAAATACCCGTCTGATAAAGAAATGGCCCTGTATTTATTTAGCTACAAAAGAAATTCGAAATGTTTCGCTACTATAGAAAAACTGCATTCGCTTTTTCGGATTGAAATGAATTTAAATACTTAAGTATAAAGATAATCGAGGTCTCTTAAAAATATAACATCTCAGTTCATATCAGTATCGCCTCAACGTTAATAGTGAAAAAAGTTTTCACCAATAACTTAATCAGTACAAAAAAGCATAAATCAAACATAAAAATATAATTTTTATTTATTAATAATGAATGAATACTCATAATACTGAAAGTCAAGTTTTCTTCATCATGATACATACAGAAGGTAAATTCTACACTAAGTTAAAAAAGGACAACACGATGCTTGTGTCACTTTCCTTCATACTCATAGTGTGGGAGAGCCATGCTTCGGCACGAATGGGTCGGCTCGACCGGAGTGATACCACGGCCTCACAGAAAACCGGCGTGAAATAACCACTGCGTTGTATTTCGCCGTGTGAGTGAGGTTACCGGAGGCCCAATCCTTCCCCTTCCCCAATCCCTCCTCAATCCCTATATCTCCAAATCCCTAATCCCTGAAAGGTCGGCAACGCACTCGTAACTCCACCGTTGCGAGTGTCCATGGGCGGCGCTGATTGCTTACCATCAGGTAATCCGTCTGCTCGTTTGCCGACTTATTACATAAAAAAAAAAAATACTCACATTTATCCTTATATAAGGTTCAATCAAATAAACCTTGTGTTGTCCACACAGAGACACGTAAAAGAGTAGCACTTAACACTAAACAGCTTACGCTACATAATGATCCCGTATCGGCCTTTGAATTAACCGGAAAATAAATCATTCATCCACTTACAATTCGTGACCTAATTCCGTTTGCAGGCAGAGCCACCGGACAATGTTTGTGTAATTAGGCGGTAGTAACGTGGCAAGTGTTACGCAACCACTGCGTGTGAATACTTGGAAACTAGTTATCTTCAGTGTGTTTAGCCATCAATGTATACTGAATTAGGTTTTGTGTAGCTTTCGTAATGTTCTTTATAAAATATAGGAAATATAAACCTGAGCTAATGAAGTAGGTATAATAATAAAAGTTCTTATTTCATACATAAACTTTCCCAACTTTGTGTTGGTAACGAAGCTCGGGAACAGGGAAATGAAAGAGAATAAAAAAGAAACTATTATGAACACTATTTTAATAGAGGCCAAAGAGAATAATTCGTTGCTCATATAATATTCGAGAGCACATTGAAAATTCACGGCGCATGCAAAACTCGCTTGTTTCCTATCCTCGGTATTACAACGTAAATAAGAACAAGACGCCGCATCTAACCCTTCGCCGGCTCCAGCAGGCACCTCGTTAGACGCATTTTACCGAACAAAGCGCGCCTCGTTCACACTGGTTGCACCACCACATTCTCCGTGAAGATGTGCCGGCAGAATTGCAAAGTAATAAAGCCGCTTTGCCTTTTTAATGAGATTTTAACAGCATCCCCGGAGAGCGCCACCAAACGAGATTACAACACAAACGTCCTAACGTGTGAAACGACACAATTGTTTTTCTCCCTTTCTGCAGACACAGCAAAACGATTTGCATGAAAAAAAAACGTTTGTCTTTTTCCGATTCGCTGTCATCAAACCCTCGAACGTCTTACCTAAACAAATTGCAGACAAGGGCAATACAGTGAGATGAGCGAATAACGCGCGCCCGCAATCAGCTACGAACGAAACGAGGCCGTGCTTGAAAAGAAACAAATTAGATCCGTCTCAAGAACGGCGCTTTGAAATGGGCGCTGGTAAAAAAGACCCGCGCTACTAATGAAGGGTTAGCCGACGTAAGGCATTGAGAGCATTCCTGCGCTTCTGGTTGCTAGATGGATTCAAGTGTTACTGGGACGTGTGGATACTTAGACCCTTGTTACGAATGAGGGTTAAGTAGAAAAGAATGCCGATTGACAAAACAATTTTTTATGTTACGAACGTTGAAGTATGCTCCAATTTATTTGTCTGATTGAGGAGAATATTTTCGGGGAGTTATTCCTACTATTTTCGCAATTTTAATATCTTAAGAAATTGTTAAACAATTTGAAGGAAACAGAGATATTTTTTGCAATCATCATTCCCTAAGTTATTAGCAGATTTATTCATATGTATACTTTCTTTAAATTATCATAGGGATTCAATATGTCTATTACAATATTTTCTCCTTTGTTGCCCAATCGGTTTACTTCGAATCTTTAGAGGATATTTCAATACATCCCAGGCGTGCCTTTCCTCATTTTCCATCTTCGCTTAGAAGCCTGTACCTTATCATTTCGTATGCTCTCCGAGAGCGTAATTTGCTACATTTTTCTGTACTCTCGTGTTTTCAACACGTTAATCTTACTTGCCTGATCTCTCTGACATGTTTTACCTTCCTACCTAATATTGGAATCAGACTCCAAGCATATTCCCTTTGACTGGGTATCTTTTTGCTCAACTTATATGAACGTAGAATTTCTGGAGTTTGATTATATTACTCAATGATTAATTTCTTGTGTGTAATGACATCGAGTTTGTAATTATTCTACCATTTTAATAGCTTCAATATTTTCTTGGAACAAAAGTAAAATACAGTAGCGGAAATAAGTCCACACAAGCAATTTTCTCCCATTATTCTTTGCCGCTAGTGTAAACACGGAAAGCAACAGGGAAATAAAAATAACGATTTCTGCTTAGAATAATTTTATGTAGGAATGAGTTCCCAATACCTATAAAGCAGTGTGAAGTATTTATCGGAGAGCCGACGCAAGCGAGTAACAGATTTCACGATTCGATACATCGACTTCTCGAGTATTCGAGAATCGATACCGGTTTATAGCGATGATAGCGGTGTGGTTAGGCGTAGATGTGAACGAAAGCTGTTCGAAAGCCAGCAAAGGGAATTTTAAATATGTGTGGGTAACTTTAAATTGTTTGGGTATACAACGCGAGGAATTCGTATTTTAGGAAAAATGTTTGCTGTTGTCGATGCAGTTGCAGTATACGTATCGTGTGAGTAGTTTTTTAAACTTTATAGTCCGGAGACGAATGCAGAAATATTTATCGTCACATTTAGAATCGAAATGCAACTTTTAGTAAGTAGTACTAAAATCGAATTGGAGTTATGATAAAGCAATCAATATTTCGTAATGACATTGACAGTTTTATCGACTCGATTTTGAATCGATTTAAATATTATCGATTAGTTTTAGTTGTTGTATCAGAGTAATTGTTTCGGGGTAATATTAAACAAATTAATAGTGTTATACCATCTATGGTTTCTATAATGGTGCCTCGGTTTTCGTCTACACCCGTTTTAAACTACTATTTAGTCGTATAATTGGAAGTTTGCGGTATAATGGTTCGGTAATGTGTAAAGGAGTATTACGGGGTTAGTGACCTTTCGATTAGAAACTTTCAACGTTATATAACTGAAACAATAGCCTGTCTGTATCGATGGTGAAAGCATGTTAGTACGTATGTATTATTCATTATTTTGGACTGAACATTATGAGTAAAGATCTCTTTGCTGACTTTAAAAAGATAAAAAAGGACTTAAGTAATTTAGATAATAATTCTTCGATTAACGTACTTCATATTAAAACTATAAATGTCCCTTAAAATGCGAGAAGTCTGTAAATTTCGTTAATTAAAGGTCGAATATTTTTAGCTCTCCCTTGGTCTTATCCATTCCCATTCATTCAAAATGGTCGGACTATGTAGTCGTATACTTATGAATCACCCCATCTATTGACCGCACATGAAAACGATTCAATCAACATTACTCATGTTTTCATTCAAAATAAAACATAACTTGGCTTAGGTACTACGAAAACGCCTTTATTACTTAGCAATAAGTTTGCTTTTCGCAGACCACATGTGCCTGCCATAAAACCACTCCTTTAGATTGAGTGTGACCCATCAAAGTAATTAATGGACAATCTGTCAATACAGTGAAAGCCTGTCTGTTCATAACACTAATAGCTCCTACTGCTAGGCCTGATGTTCGAGTTATGTAAGGCAAAATTACTGTTTTGTTAGTCTTTTCTTTTTGCAGCATAGCAAAGCTAATAAAACTAATTAAATGACGTAAATATATTTACATTTATAAATCTGTGATATTACAGCGTAACTTATAAAAAATGTTGATTATTTTATTAACCTTTCAACAGTGGTATTTCGAGACACAAAAGAAGAACAATGGGTGCGCTTACGCCGGCATTCGCTTTTCGTTTGATGAATTAAAAGGGGCTACTATTATTGACAAAGTTGACAGTGTAAAACTTAATAGAGGAAAAATGAAAATCGCTTAAATACACCACGTTCATTCTCATCTATTTGGTTTATATGAAAATGAGTTGGCAAGCCAGCTTATATCATAGCGGTTGCCAAAAGATGAGAATGATAGAAAGATAAAAGGCTGTACGGTTTTACGACGCTGTGAATGAGGTTATCAAACTGAAACTGAGCCAGGATAAATGTTTCAGGCATTTACGCACTGCGCCCAATCTGAATACAAGATCTAGGACGAAACTCAGGCCGACTATTGTGCGTATGACGACTGAATCTATGTTTCCCTATCCAATAATAACTCTGTGGTTTCATGTCTGCTTTTGAAGGATTCAATATGGAATGGTTTTAGAACTTCACGAAGACTTTTATGAGGTCAATGAGCGCTCGGATTACCTGATGGTAAGCAATCAACGCCGCCCAGGAACACTAGCAACACCAGAGGTGGGCAAGTGTGTTGCGTTGTAAAGATGATGCATTTTGAAGACCTCTCTCTACAAAATCCCGGATGGAAGGAGGATAAGAATTAGGCTATAATTGAATGAATGGTGGATGAAACTAATAAGCGATTCCAGGAAACAAACATTATTGGCAGTTCTAGGATCTACACGCAATACGATAATTAAATCATTCAATTTTGGTTGTTTTCAAAACCAAAATTTAACTCTTTTGAAGAATTTTGGAAATGGAATCGAGTGAATCTAAAATCTCGAATTGTTCCACTCCATGCACGTTCACCATTTGTGGATAGTCACACACACGAAACAGTCCTACAAATTAGTCTCAAATTCTATTCTATGTGAAAATCGATAGTATTACAGTTTCATTCTATGCTTTCAATTCGACACTATTTGCCGCACATATTCGTTCGTTTCACACACTCGAAAACATTGACGATTCTGTCACTCCTAGCTTAAATTAGGTCATGTGGTTCTCAAAAAAATGTGTGCTTTTGATTTGTAGCTCACTTCGATAGATGGTTGGTTATGGTGTAAAAATTTAAACAAACTGAAAGGAACATTAGGGCGAGGGCTAAAAAAATCTCCAATCCGAAATGTCCAATCGAAGACCATATTTCAAATTCTGTCGTTGTGCCACACGAATCTACACAATCCAAAAATACAACTTGACCTTGAAGTATATTTTCTTTAAATCTTATAACAGATTACTTTAAAATTTATAAAAAACGACAAAATAACGTCTACGTTACTAAATCAATATAGATCTTCAATACAGTGAAAAATACACTGGAAAGCAGAGCTAGTAGCATTATTAGATTGTGATGAAGTTAAACAGCTTCGCCCACAATCGGGACTCGCAGAAATATTGAGTTATTGTTGGCATTCGCGACGTTCCGTGGTTGTAACGCAGTAGGTTTTTCAATTTCTAGATAAAATAAGTGATTTGGAGCTGGATTTGTGGATGATCTCCTTCTAGTTGTTATGAGGTTGTTTAGCAGCTCCATAGGGTTTTTTAAATTAAAACCTATTTAATTTAAAAAACCCTATGGACTTTGGAAATCATATTTGATCTTTCAATGTTTTCTTTCGACAGGCGGTATACTACAGGTCGGTTTGTCTCTATATTTTAAGTTATACATAAATAGTATAGTTTTTAGGTAGTCATCTACAGCAGTTTAAGAATAATATGTCTATAATTTAATAAAATTTTTTTCGCAACAAATGTTCAACTTTTTTTATTTACACGTGCTGTAAGCTGCTAAGATTGATACGTCTATTTTTTCATTTAAATGTAACTGCAAAAAAAGAGCTGACAAAAATATTTGAAACTGATTTCCTATAAAAGTATTCTTCATTCTTAATAGTAGCACGACTCTGAATTTCATCGGTACAGCGAATCTTTTAAACTTCTTTCTCTTAATAAAAAAGGCAAAAGAAACTAACTGTCAGTACCTTAAGGCGATCGGAATTATCTGAACCTTATTATCGGATCGCATCAAACGTCAAATGTGCTCTACATGATCTTCGGATGTTTCCGTATCACTTGACATTAGCCCAAGGCTTGCCCACGCTTGCCCACCCGTGCCAACGTTTGCCCAGCATTGTCCGGTGACGTATCAATAGACCTTTTTGTTATCATGTTTACACAAAACAAGAATGTTTATCGTGTTTTATCAAAGGGTTTTAGTGAATTTGTAAGGAATACTTGGGACTGTTTTTGTTATACTGTTTGAGGTTATATTTTTGGACTCTTTTATGGTTATATTTGGTTTTAGGATTAACGCCTGTAAATTCTCGAAGGGTCAAAGGGTACCAGATATAAATACTTACTTTTTTTCTGATTACTTTGAAATTTTAAATGTACAAAGCAAAAAACAGCCAGCTGCCATACATTAACCAGCCATTATTTTAATGTATGCAAAATCTAGCTCTAATTTCACGTTGTTTAGACAGATCGAAGCGTATGTAAAGCTATTCATTAATCAGTATCGCGCTGAAAACTAATCATCGATAACAGCCAATCCTAACTAATCCTTTATGTACAATCTGCGGTTGTTAACGCGGTTCCAATGTTCCACGCCAACATCGCGCTACTTTCCACTCCACACTCACATATGCGTAAACATATCCAACAGCTTCAAAGCGAAACAACCGCATTAAACATAATCCCTAAAAGGTATTCATCAACAAAAGTTTTATTCTTTGCCTCCAAAAACTATTGTTTACTACCATAAAGCCTCTTAGAACCCACAAAAGAACGGAATGGACTATTTCAACCGTATACACGCACACAAACGACTAATATAATTCACTCGGTCTCCGGTCTCGGAAAAAAATGGCCCAATAACTAAGTAACTCTTCGGGTGAACCAAAACAAAAACACGATGGATGGACAAATTTGCGCCTACTGACTTATTTATCTCTGAAGCGAACGTAATTAACGAAATTCCTTTTGAACGAACAACCGCAGATTTCTTTCCGATATTTTCCCTTCAAACATCTTCGCTGCTGCTCTAATATTCATTAAGAACGTGACAGGTAAGAAATACTCTCTAATTATTCATCGGGCCGTCGCTAAATCGTCAGCCTGCCTTATAATAGGGAAGAAAATAAAAAAGTTTTAAACATAACAAGAGAGCCATGTCTCAGACCACAAGTTATTCATGAGCGTCTGAAAAAGTTAAGAAAACTTCCACAATATTTTGATTACCGCGGGTGCATGTACGGCCACCCTAGGAGAAGTATCAGAATAAAAATAAGTAACAGATTTCTAAGTGAATTTTCGTCTCAACTTTGTCGTCAGGTTGTAAAGCGTCGGCTCAACTAAAACTTGGATATTGCTTAGATCATCGTTAACACTTGGTTTCAAGTTTTAGAAACTAATTAATTAGTTTCGAAGGAGGGATATTTTAAAATTAATATACTTTCCCTCGGCTGTATCGGGTCGGAGCTCGCTGTAGCGTTAAGAAACACCGTGATTTACTAGGGTTGTCTAAATTAAAACCTGCTCAGTTGTAACTTGGATTTTTACTCAGTTGCCTCGGAGAGTGGTTACGTTATTTACGGTTTTATTTCCCGTTTTAAGAGTTCCGTGAGTAATCTATTGTCGGAGATATACCGGTACAATGAAAACAAGTTCAATACAAATCTACAAGTATTCTGTTATTTACGAAACAGGGTTGTAACTTAACAGTCTTTTGTATTCGGGGTTTATGTTTCTTATTTTCATTTTTGATGACCACCGTCCATAAACCTTGAATTAGGCAAACTAAACAGTATTGTTTGTAAGCGATAACATAAAGAAAAGTTACATTTGGAATGACTTGAAGTCTGTTAAGTGGCGTCCCTTTTGTTACTGAGATATTGAAATTAAAATATGATCAAATGTGTGTACCGAGTGATTTGTCGAACCATACCTTAGTATGGTTCGACAAAGCACTCGGTAACAAAAATTCCTCATCAAAAAAGTCAATTTAAAAATGATTATTAAATAATGTACTTCACTTTTCTTCGTAACTTCAGCGTGCACTTTATACTTCTTACATTAACCGTTACTTAGCGACCACGCCTATTTGTCCCGCTTTTTAACCAGCAATGTATACCGTATTACATTTCCTTAATAAATTAATGCAAGACGCTCCGATTCTAAGTTGTCGTCACTAAGAGCACTTTGCGAGTAAAGTTAGATTAAATGCTGTACATCGACGCGTAGGAAACGGGTGTTTTAGTGCGGTTGTAGGGTTCAGCCGCATTGTATTGCAAATTAGTTCAGAAGAGAAATTTACGTAAAAACGCTTTGTGTTGTAGTTGATGCAGCAAGAACTACCCTCGTTTATGAGTTGTTGCTTTTGTTCTTGCAGTTTACGCCGCATATTTACTGTCTTATTTAACTAGTTTCACAAAACAGATATCAAATAGTAATAAAATTTATTCAGAAGCGTAATCTTTGTCTTGCGTGACTTGTAATGCAACAATTGATATAAGGTCTCGTTTGTTCAATAGTGGTCAGGAAAAGCATGGTGACTCTTTTTATCTTAAAATTCAGAGATAGTAAATACTTATCATCAAATAAGCTAAAAAGTCTTATACGTATTTGTCAGGTTTCGAACCCGGACAGCTGATGGTCTGGGGCACCACGATTTTGACGGGACCTTGTGTTGATTGTCTTACCGTAGGTAAATCAAAATGGCACTTGGTATTGGAACTCTGTACCCGTTTATTGCCAAACGCATGAATTTATTCTGCTCTAAAATTAATACCTCGTCACTCTATTGGATTCGACTAATGAAAACAAACCCGCCTTCAAATTCGGCTTGCAATAAATCGCGCGCTATCGCGCGATAACGCGACGTCGCGTTCGGCCTGACGTATTGCAATATTATGCACCACGATATGTACGCGTACGCGATTGACGCGGATTCGAGCGATTTAATTGACGGCTTTGTACTGATTAATGCGAGGAAAAAATATTGCCATGTTTATATTTTATTTTACGTTTTTATATTGTTTTTTAAAGGTTGTGTTTAATCGTCTTCAATGGAAAAAAATGTTTGAATATTGATTGTGTTTTCGGTGTTTTCATTTTGCATTATTTCTCTTTTGTAACGGTTTTTTTTTGTATCGTCACTCTTTTATTCTCCAAAGTGTAGGTAGAAGTGTACATATCACGTACATTTTCACTAGTAACAAGTCCTATATACGAATATGAATAACTTGTAGTGAGCCTAGTATATTTTCAATTCTTCACTACATAGAGAGTCCAATTCCCTTTCCACTAACAAACTGAGCGACGTATTTTTATGCGTCTTTTTAATAGATAGAATGATTGAAGAGGAAGGTTTATATGTCTAATAAAATCAATTAAATGGTGTAGAAATTTAGTATCAGTATTGAAACCGTGCAAAGCTGTGGCAGGTCGCTAGTAATTTATAAAGGTTTATACATACATAGAAAAAAGTAAGAGATATAAACTGTATTATTTATTTCGGCAGAACATTCGCCAGACCACACAAGGTATTGTAATGAAAATACTTCGTAAACAACACAACATCGGACTCAGCTCTTGGTAAATAAGTATATACCAAAATAGACATAAATATCTCCGATACCTCCGTTACTTTTATATCGACAGCTTTCTTCATACAAAAGTCTTATCTACATCATGAAAGGGCAAAACATATTATTTACCTACATAAAAGGGCCAACAAAAACCGTTCTATATTTCGTTGTACAGCCAGCTAGCATTTCCTGATAACACTCAAAGATAAGAACGACTAAAGGAAGTTATTCATAATATTAATTACCTTACTTAGTTCAAAAACATATCTTATTGGAGAACGCAGTTGCATAATATGAATAATGAATAGTATATGGCTTTATGAATATTACATGCGATTCTTTTGTACTGACGTTGGTACAAAGTTAATTGTAAGTCCAGCAGAACGGAAAAGGGTTAAGTAAATATGCTAAACAGGTGATTTTACGACTGGTCCGAGTTTAACTTTGAAACGCCCCAGGTGCTTGGGGGTTATTCGCGCGTTTTCGTACGTAAGTACCATAATATTTTTGGTATGGTAACTTTTTTTTACACATGTGCGTTATTTTGGTTCATTTGCGCAAATTAATGTGCATTTGGTTGAATTTAAATCTTTTATTGTAATGCCGTGTGTGCTTTTATGAACTTGTTCTTGTATTTAGTTACGTATTTCTTCATAGCGGCTAATTTGCTTTTCTAATTCTCTGGATCATTTACTATTTTCAGTGTTTAGTATAAACCGGTTCTGCCCTTTCGTCTTGTGATAAACTTTAATTTCAGTATTATAATAAATATTTAGACGAAATTCAGCTCCATTTGTCACGATCAGACTTTTTATTATTTTCCGTTTGTCTTATACAAATATCTTAAGGTCTTAAATCTATTTTCATCGAGATATAATGAAAAGAAAAGATATGCGCAGGCTAAATATACTGACACTATTCACCTTTTAATACAAAAACACATGAAACCTTTGAGAATATTATTCCAAGTCTATTTTTTGAATAAAATGGTGAACTTTACTTATATTTTTATCATCCAAAGCAATCTTTTGCGTGGGATCAGAAAGAAGGTTTTATACCTTTTCGTATTTTTTTCATTAATCATCGTAAACATTTGTTGGTCGTTTATAAATACGTTTATTTTTAAAATATAACTTTTTCTCATATTAAAAAGGTTATATTACTTTTTTCTATGTATGGATATTTGTTTCGTGGATATAACATAATTAAAGGTATTTTTTCAAATGAAATAAAAAAAGAGTTTGTTTTAGAAAGAAATCTAATATATGACAGAACAGGTTTTTATTAAAACTGGAAATACGCAATGTTCTAGAGTATAAGAAACTAACAGCTACATAAAGTAGCCATACACTGGCAAATTTTACATGCAAAAATAACAAAATTAACAAAATAAAAGAGTAAATGTCACCTAACAATGAAAAGAGACCTATACTGATCTAATTATGAACTAACACTGGTATGTTTTGTCTTACCGTCTTTCGTGTGAAGTTCTAAGCTGAAAACTAGGTAGGGCCTTTGAGCATTTATTGAAAAAACTGAATAATAACATTTAAAAAGGTTTCTTGAAAAATACAATTTGTATCTATTCATGCAGAGAATGGCACTCAATATACATCTTACATTATCTAGTTTTTTGCCATGCTTCTCGTCAAGAAAATCCAGAAAATTCCAGTTCAAACAAGACGTTGTCACGAAGCTACTACAGACATTATTACTGGCCAGTTTCTATTACATACTTAAACAAGTAACGTGGAACAAACGCCTTGTTATTTGTTACCCGAGAGGCTCATCAAGGCTAGTCAAGACTAGCAAACAAACTTCTAGTTCTAGCCCAAATAACTAGCTACTTACACATGGAAAACGACTTAAGTACCACACAATGTTTTAGAGGATTCTGAATCTTACACTCAAGATATAAGTTTGATATTATAATTGAGATGAGTTGTTAACATTTCGATATTATGAGAGCAAATGGTTTCTGTATTGCATAGATTTGTTTGATATGAGTATTTGATTGGTTGTTATTGGGAACAGATTGGATTGTATGGTTATAGTTCAGTTCAACAGCTATTTGTGTTTGCGGTGAAAAGAGGATTATGCCTTTAATATATGTATTGAAGAGCCATATTGTGCTGCGTTTATAAACAGACCAATTCAATTGAAATGATAACTGATACCATGGCTTATTCTTTAAAAAATTGTTATAACCAATACACGAATGTCAAGAATGGGCAACTGGCTACCGCGCATCGTGTTGCTGGTTCCATTACTACACAGAACAACACTTTGTGTGATCCACAAATTGATGTTTGAATTGATGATTGATGAATTTGTATGTTTCTAAACGCACCCTCGACACACGAGCTTAGTGTGGGGCAACGTTACTTAAATAAATAGAAATAAATACAGCCAACGTGGGTATATTGAGTGTTAAGTGTTTAAGTTCAAGGGCTTTATTTTTCTTTTTTTTTGAGTAGTAATTGCCACAAAGCTAGATTCATTTATACAAGAAACAAATGTGTAAAAGATAATAACCATGACCCCTACATGTTCCCCCAAATTACTTTTTACTCAACTTTTACCACAAATTGGCCATTTAAAAAGCCCACCGCGTATTAAAAGTAATTCGGTGACGTCTAAAAACAGCATTTATTTAATTAAAACACACCGAAATTATCGTTATTAAAATCGCTTATTCATCACGAAATGACTGATTGTATCGGGGTCGAGTGACCAGCTTTACCTACTCCAGTGACAATGTTGTATTTTGTAATTTATCAAGCAAAAAAAAAGTAATAAACGAAGAGTATGTACTTGGGCAAAAGTATGTCTTTAGTGTTGTGTTCTATAAGTTGTTTTAACGTATTAAAATTAAAGTCAAGTCTTGACTGAAGTTCGAAAATATCGGAAATAACTTATTTAATAATTCAAATCCTACATATGTATACAACTGAAGTATAGACCTTTGTTTCTTAATTTATATTTATAGTAGACTTACATCATTATAAACAATATCCAAAAATAAACCACCCTCTATATCTTGAACATCCACGTCGGTATCCTGTATCAATGTTCGATTAACGCCAACATATCCCGCGTCGAAAGATTCATCACCACGGATTTAGCCGCTCTATCCAATCGCAACCGGTCGGAGCTTGCCCGCACACTGAATTCCTTAGTTTCAATTAGGCTACCAACGTTGGCCCTTGTTCCAACCGAACCAGCCAAATAACGTATGTGTTTGGAATCGCATTGGCGAAACCCCCAGGCTATAAGACCCACCACTATTTATGTGCTATGCGAACAGAATCGTCGAAAGGATAGCGTAGGCTCAGAATGTAGCCGATCTAAGAAATTATGAGCGAATCTTCCAGGATGTGTTGTCTGGTGAAATTAACTTCCTTGGTAAGGCTCGTAGTTTTATAGATTGGCTAATATTATATCTGTATTGTACACCACTACAGTGTTTCAGTTTCCCCGTATTGTGATGTGTTTATATTGTATCGAACTTCGCACGGTTCGTCACTAAGCTTCGTAGTACTTCATAAATACTAAAGACAAACAACCGAGGGTAAGTGTCCTGTTGGATACGGAACACGACACAATCGCAAACATTTGCCCTCACGTCAGGGCCATAAGATACACAGTCTGAGGTCGATTGAATCGCTCTTTGTGAACGGTCCTTCACGACTCGCCTCCCTTCACCCCAACCTCCTAAGAACCGGTCCAACACAGCTTGAATTCAAATGGCGAATATCAATTATTGGGAAAAAGCCCCAAGCCAAGAAACCCAGCACTTTTTAATATTATGTTTTGTGTATTTATTTTATAGTTTTACGGAGATTCCCGATAGGCGCGCTACGTGACTGGAATACTGAGAATTTTAATGTTTGTTGCTTCCTGTTACTCGGAATGCTCAATAATCCGCTAGCTAGAAGCTTTTTTGTAGTGTAACCAACTGAAGTAATTTCTATATAACCCTTAAACTTGGAACCTGATTGACCTTAAACATGTTGAACAATTATGAGAAATGGGTTACTACTACCCTGAATTAAACCATTAAGACCGACACTAAACAAAAGGGCAAGGGTAATAAAAATGAGAAGCGAAGATCCTTCGCTATCTCACACATTGCTGTCATGGACTCCTACACCCAATTAAAACTTATGTAATCCAAAGTTTTAATTAAATTGACTCTCAATAAACCGAAACTATTTATCAGCTGACATGTTGTATTCATTTTAAATGTCCCTCGTGATTTGTTTACGCGAAACGTATTGATGTTGTATACTAAAATGAATGTGTCCGAATTTGTGGTGGAATGAATTGCATTCTGAGAATGCACATGTATGGAGTAGAGAATTTTCTTTTACATACCACGTGAAATCTCTATATGCGAATAAGTTTGCTAATGCTTTTTTAACAACTTCAGCTTATCAGTATACTTTTCGGCTTTTTGACGTCAGTTTTTCTTATACTTAGACAAAGGAGTTACTACCATGAACACCATCAACTACCGTTTGCATAAAACTTCTAGAACGCAATAAATAGAGATGCAAAAATATTAATGACAAAGAACCCCCCTACATGAAATCGACCCCTTCTGCCATAAATAAAAAATATAAAACCAAACAAACAAAGAACAAAGCCAAATCGAAAAACTTTCGTCACATTCCTCGTTCACACGTCATGATTCTAATCTTCAACTGGCATTTCGAAAGTATTGTTATTCATACATATGTACATTTAAACCCCTATGATATTCCCCCTGTGACCTTAGCTTGCAAAATGGCAGGTAATTTCTACATCACGTGATCATTTTGAAACCTCTTCAGTCCCTGTTCCAACAAAGATCTTCCTAAGACCAGACCTGAGCAAACTGGTTGAGATCCCGACTTACAAGTGGCGTTTAACTAATTTTGAGTTGCCATTCCAAAGATAGATTTCTCAAGGTATTTACACAGTTTGCAGTCCATCGTTAATGCAACCTGGCTGAAACAACTTCATGAGCCGTTTATGGACTTGAAAATGATTTTAGCATATTTCTTGTTCTTAGAATTGATACCTAACGAAATTTATTTTAGTGAACCTATAACCCCATTTAATAATTTTCAAACAAATAAACAGACAATTTCTCTTAAAACTTTCCTAAAACTAGAATCTCTAATATAGACAGTCCATTATAAAGTTCTAGGGTATAATAAGCAGAATTGAAATTTTCGAAACGCCATGCCAGACGCTCTCGCCCTGTCACAATGATTTGAAACTGAAAATTTTATCCAGAAGAGTATATTCAGGAAAGTTTTATTCTGTTACATAAAACTTAAGTTTTGGCGCTTCTCCCATTTACTCGAGTGAAATTTTATGTTTTGAAAACTGATACCTTCAGGCGTTTATACTGAAGGATGTTTAGAATTCGCCAAGCAAAGAAAACATGAAACATGCTCCTCGATTTATAAAATAAAATGAAGCGATACCGATATTGAACAAGATAATTTCGGGAAATTTATTGAACTATGAAATTAATGTTTCGATCAACCAATCAATTATTGTATTCAGCGATGATATGGAAAATTTGATTTGATTCGGAACAATGCGCAGACTGCCGGCAGCCGTGAATGCGGCAAGGCGTGTCTACGTTTCTAAACAATGTCATGTATTTTGAAATGTGGTTTGATGCTTTTGCCCATGCATTGTGTTTCGTTGCGACTTCACCTAGGATTGTTGCACTCGGCTCGGAAATATACCTGTATAAAAGCGAGAGCGGAATATATGAGATTGGGTGTACAATAGCCAGGGCTGGGGCCTTTGTTTGCAAGGACGCTTGGATTGGCAAAACTTTATTACTAACATCGACTGACACGTCTAATTTAACATCAAAAATGAAATACTAACCTTTTTTTTCACAAATACTGATATAAACTTAAATGCTTAATCATTTCCAGAAACAAAATTTTCTGTTAATATTTTATCATCCATCATTATCTAAACACGTCCAACAAAATCCAGCGCAACTCGGCGTCCGGACCTCTGTTGGACCTTAATACATTAGTCGGTACATCCACCGTTTTCATTACCGGTCCCATACAAAACTTTACATAAACTCGCTTCTAAAAGCTTTCTCAATCGTGAATAATTAAACCTATTATTACGAAGTCCAAAATTGGATTAATAAAATCCTACCAGGACGGGTTCTAGTTAGCTGGTTCTTTAATTCATTCCCTTGGTACGGGCCGTCTCTAAATGATTAGCTTTAAAACAGAGTTGTAAAATTTTGATTGTAATTCTCTATTGGATTTTTAGGTTGGGCCGATCTCGTTTGGAAATTGATCTGAGGACGTTAACCGATACCACAATTTTTTCTGCTAAATCCAACCTTCCTGGGTTTATTTTAGAGCCTTTTTTATCTTGTAATAAAGAATGTTTTATAGGTGTTATTTTTACTAATTGAATGTTTTCTGAGCTCAGGTTTTTATGCTTCATTAGTTTAAGGATATGCATCAACATTGTATTTTATATTCACATTTGTTGCTGTAGAAATTTCTAGAAGCACGTTCGTTGTTAGCAGTTTGCAGCGTGTTTTATATTGTTAATTTGTTGCTAGAACTCCTCGTATGTTGCGTTGTTTAATTTGGCATGGGTGTTCGACCAGACCAGCAGCGTGTGAATTATCATCATTAAGGATACATTTAGTGTGTGTTTGTAGAATCTCAATAACATTTTTTCCTTACTCATATAGCTACTAGTAAAAGTCATTGGTTGTTATTCAGTAAGATCGAAATTTAGTATCAATATATTCATTCCTAGGATTGTATAATTTGCTTAGTTTTGTATCAAATAGTAAGTCAATGTAGGGTTAGTCAGAGCTGTAGCTAAAAATCAAAATGTTACTAAAACAAATAAACTTAATGTAGGTGGGTTTTAGAGAGAACATAGTTTTAAAAGAAAACGTCATAGTTGAAAGGCTTAAAATAATTCTTTTTCTTAAGTAAAAGCTTTCTTGAAACGCAAAGTAAAACTTGCAACATTTTTATTTAAAAGCTTTTAGTAAAACTTAAGTTTTAAACAAGTATTGTCATTATCTGATGTCAGCATAAAGGCTTTAACACTATCTTTAAGTATTAGAATTAATGTCTCATTTGACTTCTGTTTTTTAATTTCGAAAATGATTCTTTTTGGTATACCAACAACAACCTCTTTTATACCTGGCCTCATGTCGGGTAGCTTATGGTATCTGCGATACTTTTCGTAAAGTTCGGCTATTGGCAACCATTAAACAATATTGTCACTTCGCCTCAGGATAAAATAGACCCAATGTAACATTTTATTAAATAACTACGATATTTCTTGAACAACTTCATTCTCTTAAAGTTGTCTTAAGGTTTGCAAGTCATACTTTAATTAAATCTGAAACTTACAGTGACATGCCTCCCACTAAGTCGGACCCGCTATTCCTTTTAAAACTCCATAACTTAAATTTTAATTTAATTATGAAGACATTTATAATTTTGCACCCTTAGGTTGTGTTTCGGCGTAAATTGGTAAAGTTTTTGTATTTATTGCGACGATTTGTTTAATTTCTTCCGTTAACAATATCCGATGTTGGTGATATTTTTAATGGTGTCGTAAAATTTTCTATCGTCACTTGTGGGTGTTTTGCTTCATGGTTCAAATGGTCGAATTCGACTGTTACATAAAATTTAAATTCCAAAATCAAACAACTTTTCAAGTCGGTTATTGAATTCTTCAATTGTATTTTCGAATCAATTTCCTCTTTTGAATAGACAATTTTATTTCATCTTGTTCTAGCACAAAATTTCCTCTTTAAACATTTGTATCCATATAAGTCCATTACTATTTTTTCCCCAATCAACTACCAGCAGGGTGGGTCCTGACTGACACTCGAAGATCAGATAAATCGTGTGCTTCTCATGTAATGTGAGTATTCGCAACGGGCACAAGATTGATGAATGGGACACGCCTCTGCCCCAAGACCGAAGAAGACAGATCGATTATGATAAAATATATATCGTGCAGTTTGCTGCTACTGCTGTTCTTAACATGTGTGATAGTTTAAGGATTGGACGAAGAGGGTTAATGACCATATTATTGAAATAGCTAGTATACTAGTAGACAGAGAAAAAATTGTTGATAAGACCTGCAAACTGAAACTGAAAGAATAATTGACATTATTCACATTATCCAATACCTTTACATTTGTGAAAACAACAATTCATTAGAAAGCAAAGGAATCAATGAACTCTTCCATCTGGCTCTAAAATTGGTCTATTCATTCCAAATCCAACAACAACAAACAACCATTCCAAAATCTACTGAATTCCAACTAAATTCTTGTCATTTAACTTGGATACCAGTTCAACCAGACGTACCTAATTGGAGCCATAGTTTCTCTACTCATGTATGGATGTGTGTGAACTAATATTAGCTCTGTGGGAGGCGGTCTTCTAGATAGGACTTGTGTTATTCAAAATCATTAATATCCTTATTTTCCTATATTAGCTAACAGAAGTGTGCAACCTCGTTAATAGCTGATATCTATCGTTAGGTATATTTATGACTTGATATAAAAACATTACACAGCAAAACACAGTTCCAACTAACAATTAAAATATCAAATGATGGCAATTACACTTTGATAGATCCCTTGTTTGATATGGTGACGAAGATAGGAAAAATGAATTGTGTCCAAATACCACAAAATACCACAATATCTGAGTAAACTTCTGAACAATCCTTCACTATCATATCGTTGCTTGACCACTTCCCAAGTCTTCAAGATGTCGGCCTTACATTAAACACACTCTGCTCATTCTCTGCAGCTCTGATGAATACTTGGATGGGACAGTCTGTCACTAATTACACATGTGTTCGTAATTACCGACTGACGAAAACCCTCTTCAGAGGAAAGTTCTAGAACACCTATCCATTATTACGTAGTTCTTTGTTTATATTGGATGCATTAGAAATATATTGCATCATGTGATTATGTTTTAACTTGAATTTTGGCTTATTTAAGGTTATTTACAGTAATAGTTGACTAATTATGTGGCAGTATCTAATAAAAGGTAATTTGATGAAAAAATTTTATCCTTAGTCATTCAAAAAAGTCTTTCTTTTTTGTAAACTTATTCCTTAATCGTTTTGCGACAGATTTATAGACACGACCAGCGAAGAGATTTAAATCCTTTCGTATTTGGGTTGTACGCCCAAACGGTTCTGTTTCACGTCATTTGAATTGTAAATGCGCAAGTTTTGGTAGCTAATATGTTTGTCTCTTTCTAATGTCCATTTTCTTTTGTTTACTGATTATAAAACTCTGTTTATTATTTTCGATCAGACTCAACCGTTTACACTATCTGTTGTAGCCATTCTATCCACAAAATTCTAATAAGTATCATCTCCTAGAAAACAAAAATCTTCGTCATATCTGAAACTCTCATTAAGACTGGCAACCATTTCGACAACGCAATAACTGCTCCAAGTTAGCGAACGGAGTGCAGCGGAAGCATTCGCCTAAGGCGAGGAACACACGAATGGCTTTTTGGTACCAAAAGGCTCATTACAACAATTTCCATACTAGCATGTGGTTTCATTATGTTCCACTGCAGTTTACTTGTTGTTGATATTATTAATATCAACATCATCAACACTCGTAGGCTTCTGTTAATGACCATCATGAATATTGCGATGAGGCACTGCTTTAAAATTACCACGATCGACACGCAAATTGAAAATTGATGGTTCTGTACGTTTTTATTTATCGCGTGAACTTTTTACTGCAGCAGTGAATAAAGCTTGATTATTTTCGCATATTATCATCACGCAGAGTTTAGATAGTAGAACTGCGTGTGCCTAGCTAAAGAGAAGGTGTGTTCCGGTCTTTAGACTGATCCTACAGCGGCTGCACCGCTGAATAAAGTTTTTGTTACAACTTTTAATACTGTTTCTTATAGCGCTTATGGTGCTGAGTTATGATAGCCCGGGTTGCCAATGTTTTTCTGCTATGAAAAGTTTTAATGCGTTTATTTGAAGAAATGATAGTATAAGTTCTTTCTGATGTGGGTTTTGATAAATTTACATAGACATTCCATACAACTCTTCTTCTTTGGCTGCTAGAAACATTTAAATAAAAAAAAAATGAATTAGAAAATGTATCATGCATTAACGCCATTACAATTTCGAACTGGAACAATGGCTTGAAATAGAACAACCAAAACAAAGAAGATTAGCTTATATTTACTACCGAAAATTGGCTTTTACGTCGAACAATATTTGGACTGTGGATCTTAATACCTTTCTTCTTCGTAGAGCCTCCAAACGAGCTCGTCGATTAATTTAGGTGCCAGATTCCCCTGACTTTATGACGAAATTCTTAGGTGATAAAATTTTCGCCTCGCAAAATTGTTGCCGTTTTAAACCTTCAATTATTTGTGGATTTTCATGGACGATTACGTTGATTTCGCTTTGATATTGGTTTATAGCTTTGGATCTGATGAAAATTGATATTCCATCATATTTTTCGTGTTATTTAAAATTGGAATAGTCGTTTTTATGTGGTTAGTCGTTTTCAATGGTTTGTTAATTGTGAGCTGTTCACGTTTAAAAGCATTTTCACGTAATCGGATTTTAATATCTACAACGTACATGCTTGTAGTTATAGTGGAGTATTATCTAGGAAGTGCTAACGATGCTTTTAGCTTATTGCCGTTTCCCACTTAATTTCCATTTCCTTTGTTAATATCATCAGTTTCTGTATTAGTTAGTACAAACACGGAACATTGTATTTCATGTCCAACGTACCAGACACTCTGAGTTTTACAATGACCTCCTTTCCGAACAATTCTTGCAATAAAAGCGTAGCTTGCCTTAATATCTCACGGTTCGTATTTTAAAATTGTATATTCATGACGTTGAAAATAATCAAACCGCTTTTGTTTAAGCTGTATTATTTGTGGAACTTGCTCTTTAAAAGTTTTGCGCATGGAAATAGTTTGACGATCGTGAGCTACGGGAGGGGATTTGGGAATAATATTTTCAAATGTGGATCCGAATCCCTCATAGCCATGAAATCCACTGCTGTTTGTGTTATGTTGTATCTTTTCAATGCACGCTATTGAGCTGGGTTCGTCAAAGCTCATATTAATTAACATGAACAAGCCAGTTACCTATCTTTATACAGATCTATACGAAATGCTGTATGTTTGCTAACGAAATGTATTAGTAGTTTAGTGTAAAATGAACATACATTTTAAGATTACCTCATAGCCGGCTCTACTAGTTTTTTTACATAATTATAATTTTAATGTATAAAAGTGCTGTTTAATGGCTTATTTACAAAAACATTTCACTGTTTTAATCATACCACTTTATATTTTTATTAACTTTTCACAAATAGAAACTAAATACAAGTTATATAAAGGATGAATTATTATCTGTGGTTGAATTTTGGCGCGGCACAGGTGCTACAGTTGTTATACAATAATGAGCCACGTGGAAGGAGCGCGGTTGAAATTTAATTTCGCTCGGCTAAGTTATCGTGCGTTCTGTTGCAGACTTTATTTTTATTATGAACTTACGTGTGTATGTGTATATGGGTTTTACGACAGAAATAGGTTACTATTACTTGAAAATTGATACTTTTTTATAAGAGAACGTATCATATATGCACATATATTTATATATTCATTGATTTCCTTTGTTTTTATTAAATATATTTGAGTTTTCGCTTGGCTTGTTGCACCAACTCATCTCTGCATCACCCAAAGGTTCGACTGGTAATAAATAGCTAAGCCATTTAGTCCGCATTTGTACCTACAGTAAATTTAGTTTGATAAACAAATAAATACCTAAATAGGATCTGCTTAAGTTCTTCATTCTCAATACTGAACAAATTGAACAAAATATAAAAAGAGGTTTCTCGATTAGTCCGAATATTTGTGTAACTTTTTTATTTCTATCTTCTTAAAAGCTAGATTCGACATTCGGTATTCAAAGTAATATATTTTGCGCTCAAAGACTTAAATACTTAGCACTAATAACTCTTAATACATCCTTATCGGAGGAGCTGATCAGCTATGCCAAAAGAAATAAATCACGAGACTCGGAAGCTTGCAGAACTGCAAGTAATTAGGTAACCGGGTCACATACATATATTATTAAAACATTCGATTCTCCTATTTCCTATAGTCTAGAAGATTCGACATTCTATTCGGATACGTTTAATTTTAGTCGATGTTCCGCCTCTTGACTTTTATGTGTACTTGTAATGTTTGTTGGTGCAGTTATTTTAGATGGGTCATTCCTTGCTGCTTTTACTCCTTTCTTCTTTGATGTGAATCTGTTTTATTTTACTTTAAGTATTATTACTTTATTTCCACTTAGAAACAGATTTAATTTCCTTACATATAATTTAATGTAGGTACTTGATCAGGTGTATGTTTTTTTGAGGGACAGAAGTAGAAACAATATTTCATCGTCAGCTTATAACTGCGCAAAAGCCTCTTCTTATACATAAAAAGTTTGAGAATTAATCACCACGCTTGGCCCCACGATTGGCGATTCCAAACTTTTAATTAGAGATTATAAATTAAGCCTTCCTCACGATGTTTTCCTTTACCATGTATCAGTGGTGTCTAGTTAAATTTAAAAAGTACACATAACTTATGCTCGTGAAACAGGCGCCTTAACGTCCGGGCTACCATAGCTAAGATACCTAATATTTTTATACGTTGCAATTTTTTTATGGAACTCTTAAACACTGTTAATTTGCTTAAAGAGTCTTAGTACTGATTCAGATAACAAACAGATTATCCAAACTAATATAATAAATGCGAAAGGACTCGGTCTGTCTGTCTGTATTTTCTTCACGCCTAAACTACTGAACAAATTTATGTAAACTTTGGTACAGAGATAGTTTCGAACTCTCAAGAAAAGACATTGGATAGTTTTTAAACAAAAAAACTGTAGCAGTCAACATTACACGGGCGAAGTCGCGGGCAGAAGCTAGTATATTATACCTATTTATCTTAATAAGAAACAGTGAGTAAACATGAAGTCCAACTATACACAACATTGCCACAAATTTGCTAATAATACCCAAAAATATTGTGCCAAAATTTTACATAAAATGCACTCACACAACTTCAAAAACAATTAATACATCTCTACTAAAAAGGTAATTCAATTATACTTAAACTTAATTCAATTATAGTTTTGTTTTCAAATAGTGTTTTGTATCAGTTTTTGTTCAACCCATCGCACTAATTACTTTGAACCTTTGTATAAAAGTTTGATAGTTTAATTAGTAACCCTTCATTGGTTTTGTGGGGTGTGTTTGAAAGCGAAACACGTGGTTGAGGTAACATTTCGATAAGGGTTCTGAGTGTATGTACATATATGTCATATAGAATACATTATAATTGCTTTTCTATTTGTTACTGTTGATAAGGCTAGAATTAGAATGTTCGTTTTATAACTAATTATATTTTTTTCATGCTAATATATGTATTTATAAACGACTAGGGCTCTAGAAAACCAGCGTGAAACAACCACAGCGTTGTGTTTCGCCGTATGAGTGAAGTTACCGAAGGCCTAAACCATAATGTCCAAAAAGCCAGCAACGCATTCGTAACTTCTTTAGTGTTGCCATGACCATAGGCAGCGTCGATTGCTTACCATCACGTAATCCGCTTTCATTTATACCGCCAACTTACAAAAATATCTCTGAAGATATTGTATTGCAATAAGCAGGTGTGTTACATTTATCACGCCACAAAACCTTTTGAAAATATATTAATAATTCATAATACAGTAATTACACTAAATCTCAACTTATCTATTTCTTGTTACACCAAACATACCTCGTTATGCCAAAACTTAGATCGTATACAGTTATCAGCGAACAAACTAATACTAAATTAAGGGGAAGCACGTATGTTAGTAAATCAGGGGAAACGTGCACGTAGCTGTGAGATCCGCGCAGTTTTTGATTAATACCCCTTAAGTAGTATATGCAGTGTTTGTGTTCGAATTGTGACGTCATTTGTATAATTTTGAAATGGTTCGTTGATTTTGTGGCGGCCATCTTTTTTTGTCAGAGGAATGCATTGGAATATTGTTTTTTTATATTCCTAATTTAAAAATCGCGCCTTTAATAATATTAAAAGTAACGTTTTCAGTTCCATATATTAGGATTGAGCTTATTGATCAATATCTGGATTTGATGTAAACTCCCTATAATACATTAAATTATCGAGAAGTATTTACTTAAGAGACCACTTGACAGACGGTTTGAATATATGTAATTATTTGCCGATTTTCC
Source organism: Spodoptera exigua (assembly GCA_902829305.4). NCBI lineage: Eukaryota > Metazoa > Arthropoda > Insecta > Lepidoptera > Noctuidae > Spodoptera > Spodoptera exigua. The sequence continues at coordinate 10,853,302 of LR824619.2, read as the reverse complement.
TAAAATGACCGAGATTATTTTTTTGGAAAAAAATCCTTATGTTTTTAATTAAAAAGCTTAATAACAAGGCACCTTCTCATAAATTGTAAAACATCGGTAATTAGATAAAAACATTGTTAAATTGTAATTCTTAACGCTGTAACCTGAGTATTCTGCCAGTAACAATGGTGCCACCATTTTGAATTTTTAACTCCAGTGTCGAGTTTATTAAGGAAATTCTGTCGCTGCAATGGCGATATAATTATGTCGTGCGCAAATGACAATATCACTTCAAAACTTTAGTTCTTAATTTCTTTTACAAATGTTTCGACATAGTATGAAACAAACTCGCTTTCTCTGTCCCTATATATCTTTGTGCATATGCTTAAGCATCATCTTTAAAACTACGAACATACTAAAAGATGAAGTTACTAAAGTAGAACTTTGATGTCTATGATAATATTATTAGAGAAATGTATATTTTAAAATATAGGCGTTTCTCATTGTTGCCTCACTTTCATTTCATCGGTTTGTCGTCGCGGAAAAACATCGAAATTCGAGTACGTGGGCGTTTTTCCCCTACATTCCGGAACTGCCGACAACTTTGACCGCCCACGTGTCCCATTTAAAATAAGTACATATACCAAACAAATTCCAAGAACGACTAATTAAAAGATTTTGTCGTCATAAAAATGAAGTTGGTCTTGCAAGAATTCGAGATTCCACATATGTACGTTTTCGCTATACCAAGAATAGAATCGTTACGACAAATTCTCAGTTAAAACTCCTCGCAGTAACGCCCATTAATTGTCGAAGTTGGTTCGTAGGAAACCCAGGCGGACCGTATCTGGCGTATGTTAACTTTGCCCAAATTACCCCTATAAGAAGTTGTGAGGTGTCTGTATTGAATGTATTGTATAAGTTGTATTGTATTGGTGTTTGACCGTGGATTTTGTTTGTAGGAATAAGTCGTGTAGGGATTAAGGGTTATTTTGTTAAAGACCTGAACTTCTATACACTCATCATTATTAAGTACCTACCAAATGTAACTGGCAATTGATGTCCGAAAAAAGTATGATTTTATACTTTTAAATTGCACTGAACCATACCACGATCATTTGAACATTTTTTGAGGTAAATACAGCGACGATACTCGTATAAAAAATCTTTGATTCCTCTCTTTGCATAAGTATAATATTTAACGCAAAACGTTGCCGCCTTCAATGAGTAATGCGTTATGTGTTTTGGAAGCGTTTGTTTGAGACGAAGGCTTACATTATGTCGATGTGTGTGTGCAAATATCGTGACTGAGAGCAAACAGAATGGCTCAGCAAATGTTTCAATTTCATACAATCGTTTATATTGTAAGTATGTTTGTCGCTATATGTGCTAGAATGTTCCTAGGTGATAGTTTAGTTTTAGAATGTTTTGTTCCTCCAATGACATAAGCTCTTTCTTTGTCTCATTAAGAGCGCTCACAATACAGTTTTTTTCTCACTCGTGGAATTGTCTTGGGAAATTGTGAGAGTAAATTTTTACTCGAAAATTGTTGCAGTTTGCTTTCTGTTAAGGACACAAACCTATGACTAACAAAACATTTGATAGAAGAAAGAAAATGTAAAGTGAAATAATAATTTATGTAACCAAGTTACTTTTTTCGAATTCAGCTATGAAAATAATTTTCATAATCACTTTCTCGCCTTCTACTTCAAGGTTTTCCTCAAACAAAAACTTAAAATAAAACAACCTACTCCCATAAAACACTTACGAAATCTCCAGAATGCAATTCGCTCTAACACAACACCAATCTTTTACCTTGTAAACGTGTCGTTTATGCAAATATCAACTCTGTGTGAATTAAAATAAAGTTAAAAGCATTTGAAATGGCGCACGCGTGCTCTCTAGCATGCATGCAAGGCTCCACGCAAACTCTGTTAACTTAAATTGGTTTACATTTAAAAGTCGATAAACACTGCTTAAGGGTACTAGATAACGGTGAATAAATAATGGAGGAAAATCTAGGTGTAATTAGTTGAAAAGTTAATTATCTATCAAGATAGGATACTTTAAATTGAAAGCCTACACATGCCTGTAGTAATTTAGTAGCGTTGAAACTGTATGGAGAAAATACATGTTGTTAATGAGATTTTGTTGATGCTTAGAAGCCTCTTAATTTGAATTACATAGAAAGCTAGATCTTAATCCGCTCTGAAGATAATTCTAAGATAAGGTTAAATCTCTTCAATGTAGTATTACATACTTAAACACTTGAAATAAAAAACAAAACTGTTACAGAAATAAAAACAGTTGAAGAAAATTTAAATTTAAAACTAACAACAAAAAGAGCAACCAATCACAGTCGCGCAAAAACATCAAATAGGTAACGTCATAACTCCAACAAGTCACATGGAAATATAGTATCAAAAATAACAAAGGTACGGGCAAAGCGACACGAACTGTAAATCACGACACGGCACATATACGTCAGTCTCACACGAACCTCACTTCGTCAACGAAATCACTCTCATTTACCATCACGAGACGCTTGCGTATGAATAGGACACGACGATACGGCTCATCATAATGACAAAGATCTACGTCTACGGCAGATTTAATTAATCATTGTGTTTACTGATTAACATTCCCCATTCACAACTTGCTTAGTTAGCGAATTTACATTCAGATGGAATAGTTAAATTATGCTGGATCGAATTAGCTTCTGGACAACAGAATGATCGCGTGGAAGACGCTTTTGTTTAGAAATAAGAATTTATATTATTATTCCAAACATGACGGTTTTGTTCAAACAGATTATTATTAAGACTGATAAATAAAGTATCGGAATTCTCAAGCTGCTCCAAATAAAATTGTTCAACAACGAATTAATGTCAATGGTTTCGTATTCTTTTATTTTTCCGTTGTATTAAATTTATTGATATACAGTACGAGTCGAGTTTGCGTAAGATGTGTTTGTACTATTCTATGAACATAACAATGAAGACAACGTCTCCCCGGAGCCCAGTTATCGGCGTGTGGATGTAAAACAAAACAGTATATATTCCTCCTTCTAACAATGTAGAATAAAGTACACAATAATGCGTCCTAGAATGTAGAGTGACGCAAAGTTTACATTTTCAAACGTTTAAACAGCTATGAATGTCGTTGAATAACTTAGTAACGTTATATTCTCATTTGAATTTACTTTTTCTTTTTCTCCAACTTTTGATATTTGTTTTACATCTTTAGTGACTTCATATTTTACATTTACGAGTTCATCATTCCGTATTTCTTCTCTCTTAAACATTTTTACTTTCGTTTGAACGCTGACCTTTACACAAGCGTACACGTATACATGCTCATCATTATGCGGTCCGCGAGCGTGATGCCGCACATATTTCTCATCCACAGCTTTTTCACGAATCCTTTCTTTTTCAATACACAATTGTTACGTATTTGTTGTTCTTTTAGCCTCTTTAGTAAAATGACCAACTTTTGTTTCATCAAGCAATTAATTAACGTGTAACGTGACTTTATCTTCATCTATAATAGGGAAGTCAAGTGTATTAGAATTAGAACTCGGTCGTATCTTGAAAAACGAATATAATATGAAATAGTCATATTTCAATTCAAAACAAAATTCGATTCATAAAATAAATCCCCAATCCATTGTTGTGTACGCTGCATTGCTTCGTTCCCTTAAACGGATATTGAATTTTCATACCGTTCGTTTGTTGCTACAAGTCAGTTTTTATTTATCGCACATTTATACCAAGCACGTTTGTTGACAGGAAATTAATGCATCGGCCGAATCAATTTGTGTTAACTCGCTCCGGGTTATGGATTTGTTAATCTGTAACCCGTAGAAATGTTTGCTGACGATGTTTTCTATGTAGCTTCCGATGGATGCTTTGTTTGCTTTGAAAATACCCGTAGAATCCTTAAAATATTACATTATATTTCATCTCCTTTAACTAATATAATACCCCTTTTGTAATGACTGTTTGTTTAACCAGATTTAAATTTTCGACATTTTTAGCAGTTTTTCGTTGAAATCATTGCAGCTATCGTTTCGGCCTCTGCTATTCATAATCGCATTACAAATTTACCGTTAATACAGCCTATTCGAATGTCGGCTACCATTGCTTATCGGGAAACACTAAAGTTTTATACTCCGTTGTAAAATTTTATTGCTTACATCTACTTTTAATACGAACAGAAATGCTTTGTTTATGTTATTATCTTTGGTTACATTTGAAAGCTAGTAATCCCATATGTGGTTTATTTGTAATGATAATTCATGTGTGGGAGGACCAAACTTTCGCTTGACTGGGGTGATACCTCGGCCCCACAGGCCAAACCAGCTAGAAACAACCACAGAAAGGTCGGCAACGCACTCGTAACTCCTCCTTAGTTGCGGATGAGTTCACGGGCGGCGACGATTGCTCGCATTGGGTTATTAGTATGCTAGTTTGTCGTCCTCTCCCTTAGAAAAAACGAAATGAAATGGCTTTTGTCACAATAAATTATTCTTGGTATCTGAATAATCAGTTATTTTAAGAATTAATGAAATTATATCATAAGGTTGATATTTAAAGTTGCTTTATCCTCTTTCAGTTCATATTATAAATAATATTTTGTCACTAAAATGACAATATTCCCTTTTAAAAGTCGTTGCGAACCACAAAGTCCCATGTAACTGAGTGCACTTCAGTAAAAATGTCAATCTGTGATGTCAATCGGTATTTAATTCACGTCCACGTGTTTTCATCAACAGAGTCTTTTGAAATCATGTCACTCGTGATTTTTCAGAAACGAAAATTGTCAATGCAGCATCCCATTACGTTCAGCAATCATTTATTACTTCATTATTCAATAAAACTGTGTTTTTTATCTCAAAGTTTTCAGTAATAAACGCATTTATTTATTTATCATTGTGCATAATGGAATGGTGAAACCTTCGAATATAATGACTCTAGTTCAGTAAAGAGTTTGTCACCACGGAGGTCAATAATAGCCAACTTAAAAAAGGAATTTCGACTAGTCATCAGAATCAAAGAGTCGGTGTTGCGTGATTATTTGTAAAATTAGATGGACGAATCGTCACAGTCTGCATAAAAATAAAAATAAAATCGTCCTAAATTGATGATTACATAATACATTATGCCACAGTCAAACCGTGCGGTTATTTTTGTTATCCAATATCTGTTTTCTAAACGATCTCAAACCGAATGTACTGAATAAATAATATTGTTTATTTTTGTAAAATCGACTGTTTTCACAAGCTGAATAATTCCAACCAATTTGAATTATTTGGCTAATGAATATTTAGTGTTGGTTTATAATGGTGCGACCTGGGAATTCTATTTGGAAGTAAAGCGAAATCTATTATAAATACGACGCCTACGATCGTAGCTATGCATAATTTGTAATAATTGGTTTTCAATAAAATGAGTGAAGGCTTTACCTTCAAACTTCACGAAAACTGGAGTATTGAATCCAAGATACCTGGTTGAATGAACTTCAATGCTCTAGGAATTAAAATGTATTGGAAAAAGAAATGCTTCTTTGGAAAATATTGGAGTCTATTACGAACAATTTGATGTCTCACTCAGTCAAAAGATGTTTTTACATTTTAAAATTAAAAAAAAAACAAGATTACAACACGAAAAGTTTTATCTAACCATTTTGTTTTCAACTACAAAACATTTTGCACACTGATACAAATAAACAGTTGTCGAAGAAAAAAAATTACAGAACAACGAAAAAACATTGTTTTAACTCGTACAACTTTAGCGATGTCGTCGGATATTCGTTTTTTAATTTTGTCGTAATTATTTCGCCGACGATTTCTCTTTTTACGTTTGTAAATCTAAATAAATGGAATTCGCGTTTTGTTCGTTCATTTTCGGCTTTAAGCGAGCCTTCGCCGACAATTATTCGGTGACTAGATAAATGCCATTAGAATTTAGTTACGAATTAAAATTATCACGAAGGTGAAAATTAATCTTTTGTAAATGTTGAAAACGATTTTATAATTTTGTTATAAGCTTCAATGTTTTAATTGGCGGACATTTATTAGAATCCATACAATCCCTAACTTATTGACCAAGATAATTAAATTGAACATTAACTTCTACTAGAATGGTAATGTTCTAGTAAATTACCTTCTCGGCTCTCTTTGTTTTTCTTCAACGAGCTTTAGCAACATTAATATTTGGGGCGTCATTATAGCGAGCTGGTTTGTAAAATTATTCATTGAGATACTGATTTATATGTGCGTACAAATATAAATAATACTGACATCGTATAAATGTACGTTCACATGAATTTGAAAGCGTATTTGGACATTCAAAACTAAGTTCGTAAACATGAAACTCAAAATATATTGGTACAGTTTCATTAACATGTTTCTGACTAGTACCCTACATACGTATAAACTAAATATATTAAAATTACATATGTATAATCCCAGATTTCTCTTCCGTGTAGTGTAAATTGAGGAATGGAGTAAAAACACTAAAATTAAAGTGCCTACACAAAATAGATATTGCACCACAGTGCAGTCGCTCGAACGCACAGCCTAAATGGTAATAGTCGTAAATCAATCGCTTATTCAGAAGTGAGATCACGCTGCGTCATCGAATCATCGTACTCTGTCGGATTCGCGGTGGAAGCGATAACTGGCGGCCGCTCGTAAAATTAAACACGTTTAACACTTTGGAAATAAAGCTGAATTAATGTTATATTTTAGGTAAATATGATGACATTAACGATGGCTCGTGAAATAGAGGATACATTTTCGGTAGAGGATTTCGATGTTCAAAGTTTTTGGTAGTCGCTGTGCTTTGTTTTCAAATTTTGCTTGTACAACCTTTGTGTAAATTTAAACTTCAAGCAGAAAACTTGTTCTGACTCCTTGCTTTCTTGGGTAAAAAATCAACCATCAATTACAATGCTTTACTCTAAACCTTAGACAAATGGCTAGCTTTGCAGCTATGCTCACATAAGATCCAAGTTCTTACACTCCTTCGTATTATAGCTACAACAAGATTTATCTAACAGATTCTAGTGTCAAGCTTACAACTTCACTGCACAAAAACTAAATATATCTGCTTGTTAGTTCGTCGGCTACGAAACGCTACGAAATGCTACGATGCTACAAACTAGTTACTACGACTCGTAGCCTCGTAGCCCGTAGCGCATGTAAGTATTCGCTTTGCACTTTGTAAAGCTAATTTTACACTGTACAGGAAGTCTTATTAGTACTTGTACTGTGAAATGTTGCTAATTTAGTGGGTCTTAGTTAGTTTTATTATGAAAATGTGTAATTTATGAGAAATATTTATTCAACCTGCTTCTTCTTTCATGTTTAAAAAATTGACTGTAGAATAGATGAATAGATATTCTCCAGGTTTTTTTTAGATCAGGTTCTGTTATGGTTTTTATATGACGATAGGCTCTTATGCTATAGACATTCAATTTCTAATATACCACTATACATTCACCTCTACTCAAACCAAATTGATAAATAATGTTTTTTTATTTTGCCATCGGCTATTTAATACATTCATTATTTTATAGGAAGCCTGATAAAATCATTAATTGTTCCATCACTTATGACGATTGTTTTAGATTGTTATCGAATCGTTATTAGTGTTAACAACGATGAGGTCGATAGCTTTGACCTGATTATGACCACATTAAACGTCATTATGCGTTCAATTGATGTTAGTATATTTATATTTGATTTATTTTGGAACAGGAAGGAATACTTTTGATTTGTTTTGAGTATAATTTAAATAATATAAGGATATTCGTTTGGCCTTTCTCGACCACTATAGAGTAGAATGCAATATGGCTTATAGATTGACAGTAATCTACAATAGGCGTATGTATAGGCTATAGCAAAATGAAAACGGTAACATTTTATGTTTTTTATTCCATTGATTATAAAACAATTCTTTTATTGAATGATGAGCATTCAGACGCTAATAAGTATCATAAAAAACATATTTTAAATGAACAGAATCAACATATACATAGAAAGAGTATACGCTAATAATTATCATAAAAAAACTTATATTTAAAATCAACACGAACACCATACTATAGTTACTTTGAACTAATGAAGACATCTTTTGTAAAGAATATTCTTTTGCTTTTGTTTCACATTTTTTTTAAACAGGTTGCAATACAAAGTGGATCAGTTTCCATTGAATTGAGTGATTTAAATAAATAATCTTTTATATCTCCATTCGCCTACTGATATACACATGAACACTAACCGCAACGTGTTTGCACATGTCAGGTAATTCTGACAGCGAGACGGATCAGCTTGTCGGTGACGTTGTACTATTTATTTTTGGAACCACTTACATTGGCTCTCTTGGAATCGGAGTGATTTTGTACTGATATCTACTGATCTAATAGGTATTTGTAAAAAGTCCATTTTATACCATATTACCACCTGCTCCTATTTTGCACGCTGCATTTCATATAAATAAACCTTTCTTTCTAAGCACTCTACTAAAAACCGCATAAAAATCCGTTGCGTAGTTTTAAAGATTTAAGCATACATACGGATATAGGGACAGAAAAAGCGACTTTGTTTTATATTATGTCGTGATGGTCATAGTTGTGTATGACGTTGTTATATACATATAGTCCCATTGTTTATTGTTTAGTTTAGACAAAAGTCCCCTTTGGTTACAAAAAGACTTTCGTTATATAAAAAATGAAGATTGATCAAAATTGAAGTATCTCCAAAAAGAAAACTACATAGTGTGACTCGAAGACCTTATGGCAACTTGTTTAGCAGTTATGCTTAGGATCCATCAAACTCAACCCAACCTATTAAAACTTTTAACACTCTTTAACTCGGTCAAAGTTAAACCAAATGAGATCGTATGTCACATAATTAAGATTTAGAGTTGATTAAACGTTTCCTCATGCTGCGATGATAGATGATTATTGCAAGAGCCACTGACTCTCGTCTTTACCAGTGTAACTTGACCTTACAATATATTTACTTGCAGTGCGAAGATGGTTCAAAATATAATGGTTTTTTATACCCTGATATGCTGTTGTCTACCTACGAATGTTGTGACACGCCACTTTAATTAAGATATCAGATTTGATAACGAAGATTGAGATCAGAGTGTTGGCATTTGACGTATTAAATGTCATAAGCATTTGAAGTTTGGGCCCGAGATCGGGGAAGGCCTATGATAACACTCGTACGCGTACTCGTATTAAAATTTTATGTACATATCATGAATTTGTAATTATCAAATCATTCCGCGTATATTAATATTTGTGTATCGTATTAATTTTGTTGTTTTATATTCATTATAGAAGTATTCCATTTTGAACTTTTCAAAGAATTGAAATTTTAAAATTAATAACTCGTAATATTTTCTATACTTATGTAAGTAAACCGTCAATTTATAGTTCTTTTTTATCCACTTTAAAAATATTATATTTCGCATATTGTTTTTCGATTTATAAATAAAAACATAACTTTTGCTAAATCTTTTAGTTGTTTTGACATTTGCATTTTTCTGTAACTAGAACTACATACCCACATATACCTCATTTTTGTGGAGGGAAAATGTACAATGACTTACCTCAATCAGTGCCACTGACTGTTACTGACTAAAAATCCTCCCGTTCCTTCGCTTGAATTGCTACCTCTATATACCTAAATAATCTAAACGTTTTAACATCCTAATCAATTCGCCGTTCCAATGTTAACTTGATGTTTGAACGGCTAACTTTACAGTAGTTAAATTTTAACAGTTGCACGCCCGTTGTTGCAGATTTGCAAGTTCGTTGGTTCAATTTAACTATTCGTTGGAACCGTCGATCTGTAGTTAGATACTTTGTATAAAAGTTTCACATTATTCCTCCGGTGATTGAGTTTAAAGGCACTAGTTTTTGTATTATTTATTTTAGTTTAGTTAAGATATTTTTTATTGATGCACTGTTATAAGAGGTATGTGTGCTGGAATTATCCAGACAGGAACGGGCAGCAAATTTCTCTAAAATGTCATTCCTTTAACAGCGATACTAAAGACCATAAAAATGAGACACATTAGAAAATATACGGCTATACATATACGGCTTTATACAATGCAATAAATTAAAATAATAATTGACTTTCATGGTCTAACTAAACAATACTTATAGTATCACTTATACGCCTTAAATTTATTGAATTCTGTTATTGCTCTGGAATTTCAAATAAAATGGTATAGTGTAAAAGAGAAGTTTTATGTGTCACAAATAACGTTCTTGTTTCTTGCTCTTTCTGCATCGGAATGTACACTTTAAATCGAGCAAATAGCTCCACTAAAAAGTACTGATATACTAACTTTTCTCATCTTTAAATCTTTTTTAATAGTCAGCTAAACGTTATCTGAGGAATAAAATTGTTGCTGTCGCTGTCTTATTAAAACATTTTGACGCGACAGCATCATAATTATTCCCCAGATATCTTTTATGGAATAAATGATTTGATGTTGACTTGACAAGAACGAACAGTTTTGCTACCAATATAAAAGTTGTGTTTCTACTGAACAAGAGTATCTAGTATAGATTGATATTCAACCACGTGTTAGAAGTACAAACTTATTATAATCGCAAGTTACATCACCGAACCAATTTCACCAGACTATGCAAATAGCTTTATTCGAAGCATCAACCGTCGCACCTGGTCCAGTCTTATTGGAACTTATAAACTTGTGCAAACTGTTCCACGTTGCGTCCCACTCTATATCATAGGATATTTAGTTCTAATACACCTATCTCACTCTCACACAGGTAGGACACATCTCTCCCTCTCACAGGAACTGAGAATTTGTCTTGGTTATTGGAAATCGTGAGTTATGTCCATCTTATATGTGTATTCTGCTTGAAATATGCACGTAGTCAATCTTTTGATTGTTGAATTTTTAGTTTTATGTAAAAAACCTATTGAAAACTTGTCTGTAACTAAAAATGCTTCTTTGAATATTATTGATATACTCGTATACATATGTAATAGCTCTTGCGAGTATAAGAAATATCACGTTATGAATTATTAAGTACCGAACATGAAAACCTATATCATCAAAGCTTTCTTACGAACGTTTATTAAAACGCCCACGGTCAACATTAGCTTCTACTCTTCATTATTACGAAGTTACATTAGCTCTTCACTTTGTTTACACTTACATACATATTCCTTAGTATTGTCAAACAACGCTAGATATTTGTTAACGTCAAAAGAAAAATAAGGTTATATTACAGGTTCCAAAAAGAGGTTGTACATAGAGATTGTTTTCGGTATTCAACCTTTTTGAAACTTTTAATTGTGTCTACAAATCCGTAGTTAGGCCATGTTATTGGACCGTCATATTCTGGCCAAATATCCAAACAGACAGATTTAATACACGTGACCGCGAATGAATTAGGATTTGACATTTATTTGCGGATATACCCTCTGTGTGTACTCTGCTTTTGTTAGCTTTAGCCGCGTTTTGTTTCGGGACAAAAATAATATAATGTGGCATTGGATTTAAGGACTTTTTCCGCATTCTGTTATTCTTACCTTTTGTGATTCGGTTTTTGAAGTAGTGCTTTGTTCCATATTGTTTTTATTAACGTAATTCCATAATCCATCGTAAAATTATTTTTTCGGAAAATAGGCCATGTTACGTTCATTGTATCGTTTTAAGAATTGATTCGATTGTTTCTCTATGAACACTATTTGAATAAAAAGATTCCTTTATTTCTATAGAACAGTGAGATTGGTTCAAAGTCTTCGATTTTACGCTGTATGCTTCATTTAGTTTTATCGGTATTAGAATTTGATTCGCTGTCTATTGCTACAAACTGAGCCAGATGCGGAAAGGGCTAGATGTCGGCGGGAGTAAACTCTGTATGTTTTGTTCGTTTGATCTTGAAAGGTGCGCATTCCAATTCGGTTACAATGTTGTTTGTCAGCATGAGCTTGCTCGGAGTCATGCTGACTCTTGACATTGCGTCGTCTGTTTCCAGGTGGAATGTTAAGCGGGCGCAGCTCATGACTTCAGAACTAAACAACAAAAAATGTGTTTGATTGAGAAAAGTTTTAGTGTCAATTGTGAACGGCGGACGCGCCAGTGTAGTGCACTCTCCGAATCCAGTTGAGAAGAACGAAACAGTGTATAACAATGGAATATGGTTGAACACTCGTGGTACAACCAAACTGTGCTTCCTATAATGTTCTCGCGCACTGAATCCAACTAAACCAACGGACATCTCTCCCTGACATTATAGCAAAAACAAATCACCATTGTAAATATAGTTAATTTAAAAAAGAAAATCCTCGTCGTTGTCTACGTCTACGTGTTTTAAATAACTCTCTAGTGAAATAAGAAATTTTGGAAATTTTTCAATCATCGAAGCGGTTGTCGTATTTTTGTGATAAAATTAAATGATATCAATTATTTTAGGTTTACGATAATAATAATGTTAAGTGGCAAAACTGGTTGTGATGTGTATATGTAAGGAGTAAGTAAGGTTTTTGGGGTACTGCGGGGTGTTTGTGCGCGGGCGCCGCGCGGGTATGTTGGGCTCGGGGCGACGTTGTGACGTTTGTCTTGGCGCAGGCGCGGCCCGGCGCCGGTAAGATGCGAGAGCGGCGTTGTGCGCTCCACCGCACCGTCGCTCTACTGTTCGCCTACCTCCTCTTCCTGAACTGTCAAGTTGATGCTACTGGTGAGTTACATTCCTTTTTTTCTGTATATCTAGACTCTCATTTGTGCATGATAAACGAAACGAACACGACTACGCTTTGAATTAAGAGTTTACCTCCTAGTTTAATTTCAAAATAGCGAAATAATGCTGTCTATTCATTATGATTATATACCTGTGAATGGTATTAGAAACTGGCCCTTACACCCGTACTTGCTTCGATTACAAATCTTGCAAGTTAATATAACATATAATTTGGTAACAGATCATTTCCGTTCTAAAACTTCGCCTATCATTAGTGCCCCGTTAATTGACGGAGTTTCGTATCTCTATAATTATCACAGCATCACCCCTGAGTGAAAATTAAATCATATTTATCGTGTCGGAAGCCAGAGTAATCACTTACGTATAACTGTCAAAGTTTAATGACTTCATCATCGAACGTCATTTAGATCGAATAGTTTTCTTACGTAAGCTATAATCGATTCATTTTTGGAATATCGATAAAATCTCAACTTTTATCGATAGGTACGTATTTCTTGTAAGCGAGTCGCTTAATTTAATAGTCCCATTTTAAATTTCGAACACAAATGAGGGTCTAGACTTAAACGCATGTTATTTAAGGTATTTAAGTAGGCACGAAATTGTAAAAATGAACTGACGAAATAACGGCATGAAAAATCTATTGTAACATTTATAAAGGTCGTAATACAGTAATTACAGTTCAACTAAATATTTCGTGGAAGTAATGACGTTTGTCGCGTGCCTTTTTATATTTTAGTACTTTTTTCAGTACTGCCTAGTATAATTAAAACTGACGACTGAAAATTAAGTTAGGCTGCGATATGATTTTAATAGAAATGTTTAATTATCGGGATTGGTAATAATATGAATAGACTTAGTAATGATGATTAATTCGACTAAGCAATAAATCGATGTGACGATCGGCGAATGTGTGACATTCGCCTGTTCCCATCACTACAAGTTCAATAATGGAAAAATGTATAATTAATGTCTATTTATAATGTTTAAATATTTTAACTATCCAATACACTTTAAACAAATATTTCTTAACAACGTCCCCAAGATATAATGAAAATTAAACACCAACCACTAAAAGTGAGTACAACGAAAATTTTAATCAACTTCTGTACAACGAAACAGCGGCACACCAAAGTTGGCTTATTAAAACAGCATTAACTCAATCACCATTTCGTTTAAATACAGAAAAGGGTAATATGTACAGAATACAGGATCACGGAGGCACCCAAATAAGGGTTAAACAGACACGAATTCGTCTCATGTTCACAGGACGAATTCATATTAACGTTAAAATTCCGACTAAAAATCGCATCTCGGGTCTCTCCGGCCCGCATAATTATGTCGCATTGCTTCATGAAAATGAGACATAAAACGTTTTTATGGTGAAAATAAAACGGGCGTAGTAAACTGTTGTTCGCCACACGTTTCGTCGGGTTCCGTAGGTACTTAGTATGCGCGCTGTGTTCGGACCCGTGACGCGTCGCAAAGTCGGGAAAATATGGCCAGTGTGCGCATACAATAACTAGTGAAAAAGTCTCCGTGTGTATAAGATATGTAAGGCTATTTGATTTTATAGGAATAGATGCGTACGACGGGACAAAAAAATACGCATGTTTTTGTTTTTTTTTGGATTGATTGCGTCCTAAGTCCTGGTAGATTAAACACAACGTACGCATAACGTTTAAATATAAAAGATATGAAACGATATGACAAAGTTAAATATTATTAGCATACACAGCTTTCCTATTTAAAAAAAAAGTAACAGGGACGACTACACATTTTTCTGGCTTTGAAACTAACAGCCTAATAAACCGTTGTCGACCACCAACATATTGTAGTAGCGCACCCTTCTAACAGTCACCGTCAGCTCAGCAATCACAAATATAAAATCCAAACAGTGATACTTATTTAGAAAGCACCCACAATCTGGGCGAAACGGACCTAATTTCACAGACCACCGAAAATATAAAGATATTAGACACACTTATTGTTGTTTTACGTCTTAAATTGTTATAATGCCAACATTACGGGCACTCGCTGAGCATCATTTGCATAACCCGCGTCGGCTGGGCCAGCGATAAAATGGGTACCGTCGAACTTATGACGTAATTAATGAACCTAAATGATACAACGCGGATAGCTCGGTATGAAATTATACTTTTTCCCAACCCTACTTCTTTCGAGTACCGTAATTGTTAGCATGTACTCAATATAACTGGGTTATAAATTCGAGCCAGGAATTTTATTTCAGCTCCGTATCTCATATTTTTGAGCTCACGTTGTGGTGGACTAAATAGTATCTATCGTATCTTTTGTGATTTTGTAAAAGGTCAAACGTAAAGCATTTTTATTATTTCTAAAATGATGCGACTTGTTTTTGAAGATGTCGACTTTTTTATATAAATATCAATGCTAATATTTTATATAATGTAACAGTGAATTGTTATCATATTTTTTTATTTGTTTTTCATTTATACAAATCTTGTCTCTGGGGTTTTTAGATTTTGCTTGCATTGTAATTAAGTGATTGACGACTTTTTTTGAACTTTCTCTTACACTATTTTCTGAATTCATTGAACAAAGAGTTCTAAATGACGTCATGAAATAGCGCCGGTCGTTACCGCGCTCTACAGATCTTTAAGGTGCTCTAAAATTGACAAAAGGTGAGGGGCTTTGTTATGACGTCAGATGGCGCCCTGTCGTTATAACCCGACGCCACGCCTCTACCCTACTTAAAATAGGATGGCGTTAAACAAAAAGAAAACAACACTTCCTTCACCGCACCTTCAACCAACATTAATTCTCGATTAAGATTTTTATTACAACCGTAAAGGGGAAAATACTTTACTTTTGCGCATATTGGAATAAGTAAAAAGATTTCGTATTAGATGTCTTTACGACGCCCCCAAAATATATTACAGACGTGACTACTCGCGTCTATCTCGATTACGAATGTCGAATCGATTTGTGGAGAAAAAAAAATCGAGAATATGCGACGACGCCCGCTACCGGCTTTGATTTGCATTTTAATATGCACAAGGGAACGGGGAACGAAGCTGTCATATTGTGCAAAAGTGATCATGTAAAATGGATGTGTGTTCGGGATCGATTGGGAAACAATCGATACCTATAAGACGTATCGAGGTCATGTCATCTCTGAGGAAACCAGGGGGTATGAAACCTCTCGACTACCTTTATTCAAGTTTTTATGGCAACCTAAGGGAACAAGATAACATTCTACAATACAAAGAACGATATGGAATTTCTTCGAAAATTCATTTTCGATGTGAATTCTTTATCTAAGTTATGTAGCGAGAGTGTATGTAAGGAAATTTTCTTAAGTGAATTCTGAAGATAGTTCGTAAATAAGGAAGTATTTTAGCTTCACATCTGATTCGTGGAATTTTTTACCCTTCACTTGTGAGAAGATATCAAAGATTTTATTTTTCATTTTCATTCGATAAATATAACAATTGAATCGTCTATTTCGAACAAAGATGTCGATGTCTGGAAATATTAAACCGAAACAGCGCACGAAGCTCCGTCAATTACTGCCAACTAGAACATTTATGGAAGCTTTGCACTGGAATTTCTATTTTGATTAAACGCAAGGTTCAACCATTTGGTAAGGACAAATCAGAGGTAGGCACGAATGACGGCGCCGCGTGTCTTCTAGTGCCTGAGGACATAATCTAAATGCTAATATATCTACGTCACCGGTTCGACGATATGGCAAGTTTTGACGCGCCGTTTTGCACCGCTTTTGACCATACACGGGATATTGGTGCAGTTCCGAGAAAGGAATTGCCTATAAAGGCTATTGTTGTGTATTCAGAATAACAGATATGCGATTGTTTGATTTTCTATCCAATCTTGGTTTGATGATACACGTTTTATCTTATTCCTCGTCACAATATATTAAGTTTTGTTAACAGAATTCACTATTAAGGGACCGTAAGCCATTAATATTCGTAAACACAGCACATATCTACCTACATGTCTGAACAAGACTAAGAATTTGGGTAGGAGCCAGATACTATCGTATAATAGATAGAAGATATTTACCCCTTTGATTTAGATTCCCCCATTAATTAAGGTCTCATGTTCACTCCAACAATAAATTTAGGGCTATCTAACGTTGAATATAAGTGGTTACTCAACCCGCAAAACAGTTACACGCTCTCACAAGCTCGCAATCAGGGGTACCAACCGAACTACTTGACATTTACTTTTAACATACCGGATAGTTGGTACCAAAGAACAGATAATATCACTCCGAAAATAAAACTGATAAATTTATTATGCCAAAAATGTAAAATCGTTAGTTAAACAATAATTAAAAATGAAAATATTAAAACCCGGTAGTTGAAGTTCAAAATGATGTCGGATTTTTAATAAAAACAAAGTTTTCAACATTTCAAGAGTGAATAATGAAACTTATTGGTAGAATAAACTAAATTTAAAATCTGGTAACCCTTGTTCGATCAGAAACGCTCGCGGCATTCGTCTTATGAATATGAATGAGCGATAACTACGCCTCTTGAAGATAACAATTATTATTTCCAGCAGGAATCAATTTTATTCAGTGTATGGAATTCGAAAATACTCTTTATAAATAAACATTGTGTTATATCCGATTACATTAAAAATAAGAGGCAAAAGAGCTAAATTTCTATAAGATTCAAAGCTACAAAAATAGAATTTTTCAAATTTCGATTTGTAAAAGACGGTTGATGATTTCGAAAGAGTATTTATTTCGAATTTAAATAAAAAACTAACCTCAAAGCTACGAAGTTCTTGACAAACCATTTCGGAGATAAATATTCGAATGTTTAGTAAAACGTTGACCCTTCATTTGTTTTGATACGAACCTCTATGAATATTGAACTTGACAATAACCTAGCTCCTGCATAGGCTTCCGTGCGGTCCACCAATAATATTGTTTTCACCGCGTGCACCGTTGAATGGTTTGAATTGAATTTCCATTGAAATGGAATTCTTTCCACGGTATTGATTTTAGATTTCGCCGGTATGAAGTTTCATATGCCGAATGTTTAAAGATGATTTTACTTCGATGGCGTGAAATACCTGAGAGAGTCTCTTTTGTTTACTCCCAAATTTTATAAAACTTGTCATATTCTTAAACTTATAACGTTTATTTTTTTTTGTTTTTTATGTTATATGACGATGTTAAACGAGCAGACGGATTATAAGAGGGAAAGCTATTGCTATTGTCGTCGCCCATGGACACTTGCCACACCAGAAGAGTTAGAAGTGCGCTGCCGGCCTTATGGGGATTAAAAAAAGGATAGGCCTCCGGTAACTTCACTCAGATAGCGAAACATAACGCCGTGGTGTGTTTCACGCCAGTTTAATGTGAAGCCAACGGTGCCACTCCTGTCGAACTTATTCGTTCTTGTCGGAGCATGGCTCACCCACACTTGCACAATCGCCAAGTTATATACTTTTAAGAAAATTGAGATTTTGGCTTGATAATAATTACGAATATCTAAGTACAGGTATCGATTGCCGCTGTCAGTTATAATAATCTATTGTAGAATTTGTAAATTGGGACATTGATAAAGTGTTGCTCGCAAACTTTAGAGCTCAGATACCAGATCCTGTCTAACAAATTAAGTAATCTAACACCATAATGATTTATAACGATCTATCAAAAGATGGCGAAATAGATTAAAGCGCTATCCCTGTATAGGCGGACGCTTCATAAATATCCGTCTGTCGAGTTATATTTCATTCTATAAACGTGATCCTAAAGAAAAAACAAAGAAGCTGCCAGCCGCGTAGGTTCTCTCGTCCGATCGAAATTCTCATCGCTTCTGTCCGCACACAGTTAGATATTAATCCCGGCCCAATAATCGCTTATGATAAGAGATTTTCTTTCGATCCCAAGTAATAGGAAGTTTCTGCATCGATGGTCCTTTCTATTTAAGTTTAATAACGTTTTGCAGCGGATCGAGCCGCCATTGTTGAGCCGGCGCGACCACAGACTGCTGCACAACTATTGTTTAGAATTTGATAGTGGTTTTGGTAACAGGCTGGCTCCGATAAATATAATAGGTTTGTTATGAAGTCACATGACCTGTTTCGTTATTGTTGGCCATCATTTTCCGTTTTGTTTGTTTAAGTAGTTTGTTGTTTTAATTGTAATTGTTAGTTCAGTTATGTACATATGTTTGTTAATTAAAGTACAATTGTTTCATGTTACTTGCATAATAACTTTGATCATGTGCTGCGTTTATTTTGTACGTTTACGATGATTTGAATTCATTTACATATTTATCTTAGATATATTATGTATTATCTTTAAATAGAAGTGAATTTTAATTTGTCGTTCGCACTGTAACCATTATTGACTTCATATCTAGTATCTTACAATTTTGGCGAACTCGAGAATTCTATCCCTGATTCTCTTGAGTATAAACATAAAATTTAACATCTCTTTAGATTCTCTCACCGTCAGTAATGGTGCTGAACGCTCTTAGTTGAGCTCTAAAACGACCGTCTAAGTCTATTGTCTCCGGTTTATCCAAAGAATTTCACTTCCGTGCCATTAATTTTCCATTTCGCCCCTAAATCGACTATTGAGAGGCTCAGCCAACCAAATTTGAGCGACAAAATTCTCGATAACTTACTATTATGTTGGCTTCAAACGATTACCTACACATATTTCGTCCTTACTTGCTTTCTGTTATAGAACTATGTTTCACGATTCATTAGCCACTTTCACAATTTTTTGCATCGCAAGAAAAATAACAAATTATACGCGCCAACAAATAAAAGCGTTTTGATGCGAAGTTTTGCTTTAAATAAAGTGTTCTCTAACAGGGACCTTGTCTCGGATAACAGATTTATATGCACTTTGTAAGGCTTTCGTACATAATGTAAAAACAATCTCGTGGAACAAGAGATAAATTTATCAAAGCACACAAAGACTATCTCGGCTTGCGTTCATAATTTCCAACTAACGCTACAAAAATTGGCGACTGACGTAGTACGGTGGGTCTTTTACGGAGGGTGGAAGCAAACAAGCCCGGAGATAAGCTGCATTCAAGGCGAAATTGTGAAAGCGTCGAGTGGCGACAACAAAGAACCTTATTAACCTGCCACTAACTAATGGACGACGATAGGGTTACAGAATGACCCAACTCTAAGGACCCTTTGTTATGTTAATACGGCATGTAACTATATTGTAATTTTAGGTTCATTCACAAGTGTGTTGTTGCATCCGTGTCCCAATTAAAAAAAATCGCATTCACTCTTTATCGGAACGTTGTAGGGCAGTATGAAAAGGTTGCGGTTGAAAAGATGAACATTAAAGAGATCGAATTCTCGCCCCTTCTAAAGATGGAATCTCGAGTGTCGTTGGCAAACCTGTTCTCTTTGAGTCGACTTTTTCATCCCCTTATAGTCGGCTCTGCGGAATGTTAACTAGTGTGAACGGTGGACAGCGAGAGTTGAAAAGAGATGTACACACGATACATGCATAGTTTAGACGCCGCCTTTGCTTACCAAAGTTAATGGAACTTGGAAAGTAGTGTGTATGAAAGCGTCTTATCTTGGACGTTAAAGACTTGAGTCTTGATGTTTATCGTGGGAACGCGTTGACGTATAGAGATTTAGGTTTTAAACGCTAAGTGGGTTATCTTTGCCTGCAATTTTGTTAGATAATGCTTATTCTAAGATCGGTTAAAGAGATTGGTGATCGCAATTAAGGACTATTCTTCGAAACGGACGTAGCAGAGCGTAAAAAATATTATCTCCTTGAGCAATGACTATGTGACATAAAATAGATTAAAAATCAAAATTGATATGAGAAAATTACATGCCAAGTGACGTCACTCTTTATCTTCTAGTTAGACACGTTAGCTCATCTTAATTGGATGTCCCGACGTTGCGATATAAATTGACAACTTATTACAAAAATTATAATGGCGTCGAGCATTATTTAGGTCGTTCGTTCAAATATTTATGAGACGGGAGTAGGTTGTTGTTTTGCAAAAATTTGGAGTAACACTTGTTTAAGTAATTTACAAGTTTTTTTTTTAAATGTTTGTTGAAAAGTGTACGATATAAGATATTTCCTGTCACTTATTACCAGGCTGTAACTCTTGTGTCTTTACTCGCAAATAACCAAGGATTAGTATGAAACCAATTGATTAAATTAATTCTAAGAATGTTAATTTTTATTCGCTTTATACCCAGAAATTGCCATAATCTTCATACGAAGCACCCGGCATTTTGATCCTAGATAACCTCATAGAGACTAGCTGAGTAAGCGGAAGATTTCCAAGTAAATGCTCAAGTTTACTCTCAAAGTCCAAAGGGACGCCAGTCTAGCACGATCGAGCAAAGATCTAGCACAATATAAACACTTACTGTGAATCTCTAAGTCCGTATAACAAAACAACATGCTCATTCACAAATGAGCTGTGTGAGTGGGAGAGCCATGCTCCGGCACGAATGGGTCGGCTCGACCGGAGTTATACCACGGCCTCACAGAAAACCAGCGTGAAACAACCACAGCGTTGTGTTTCGCCGTGTAAGTGAGGTTACCGGAGGCCCAATCCTTCCCCTCCCCCGATCCCTCCCTAATCCCTTAATCTCCAAATAAAAAAAAATGTTTTTAAATACAGACGACCTTTAAATGAGCGTAATCTTTCTTAAACGGCTGCCAACGTCCCTGTGACTCCTATGGTGTAGCGGTCGTCCAGGGGCGGCGCTGATACCATCAGGTTACCCTAAACTAATTCACAAAAAAAATATGTTTGATTTCTTACCTTTACAATTTCATGTTAATAGTGTTTTAAACTAACCGAATTCATTTATTGGAATGTTTAAAACGATACTTTTCTATGAATTTTGTAAGAATTCGCGGCTTATGATGTCATGTTTTTACCTGAAATAGCGTACTTATTTCTGCTAAATTAGCTATTAAAAATCTAAAGCTAACTACCAAACAAATGAATAAAAGTATGATTGATACCTTTTACTTTCGGTAACAGTCGTAAATGTTGAGTTATGAATGGAAATACACTTTATAGGTACGGCAAAAACTAATGCCAGAATTTGTGTTTAAATATTTAAATAATTCAAAATATGACTTTTTTTTCACCTTTAAAAATACACATAGTATTAAGCTAATACGTGGTCAAACTTGGCAGTAGTGGACGCGGTTGCGGTGACCGACGCGGTGGGCCTATAACTCCTGCCCCCGGTTGTCCTCGTGTGCAGTGCCCATGTAATTATTTATGTCACGACGACTGTACTTAACTGTTGCCAGTCGCTGTTTTACGTTCCCCAAATGACCTGTACTTACAGTCATTATTCCACAAATTTTCCCCATCCCCTTTCAATCCCTAAATCTCCGGAACATTAATCTCCAAAAGGCTAGCAACGCACTCGTAACATTTATTTCATATAGGCACTTTTGAACGTCAAACAAAAGATAAATATGAAAAACTTTGTGTGGCAGTCTGTCGATCTGTCCTCCAGTGAAGCTATGTGCTCGTTTTAAAGTGTAGATTCCAAATCCAAGGTGTTGAGAATGTCCATAAGCAACGCCGATTGCTTACCATCAGATAATAGGTAGGCTCGTTTTCCGACCAATCAAATAAAAAAAACTATGTTAAACTCACCTTAACTGCCTAATTTCTTCATTTAAATTTCTTCTCTAGTTTTTTGTAATAAGGTTGGATATCAATTAAAGTTTGAGGGTAGCTTGATATGCTGTCGTTTCTGTATCTAACACAAAAGGTGACTGCCGATAATTTTGATTTCGAACTTGCGTTAATTGATCTCCATTGAGCGGCTTCCGGGCTTAGTAGGTTCGAGTTAATTGGACTTCGATGACGAGCTTGAGAATCCTAAAATCGTATAATATTTAAATTGTATATGTAGGTATTAAAGGTATCCATTGTATTTGAATTGAAGTATTTTATTAATAGATTGATAGATAGACAAAGCGTATATTTAGCGTAATACAAAACACGATACAAGCAGTAAGAATGAGAAAAAATAAATAAACTGTATAAGCTTTGACAATATGTTTTAAGCTACGTTAGCAGGGATTATAGGTAAGTTGTCGAAAGAAAGAAAACTAAATTAATAATAAAATCATATTTCGTTACACGTTATTTCATATTTTAAGGTAAAATATTTTATTGGTATTTAACTGTTACTTATTCATTTTAATGAGACTATAACCACATACCAGTTGAAGTTCCGGAGACCATGCTATTACTGAGAACTTTTCGAAAAACCTAAAGAAACAGAATAACTCTTTGTCGGACCTCATAAGCAACCAATTGACTAACGAGGTCGGTAATTTAAAAAAAATACATTATTACGAGTATTGTCTTCTATATTTAAATAAAAAATGTTTTGTTTTATCACCGTTCCGAAAAGAGTACGAACTAAAACAGTTTAATCACATTAGCGTCGAAAATAAAACATTATCCTTCACACAAGCCATTCCCCACACATCACATAATTATGCCATGCCATATATTCATTGAAGAAAAAATTCCGCTGCGAGGCTACATACCATTCAATCCCGAAGCAGTGTTTTTATTAAGTCACACAGATACAGGTCGGCGGTTATTACAGTCTGGGTTCCGTCGGTCAAATTTTGGGTCAAATCGAACTTCTACCCCGTAAATTTTATGCGGGTATCCCTTTCTAAGGATTACCCACAAGTTTTTGTAAGTCCCACAGTTTGATGCGTATATTGTTCGACCTTTGAATTTCACTTTTGTTCGTTTGCGTTTAAATGCTCGTTTAGTTTTTTGAGGCCCTTTTTATTTGTTTGAGGTTTCAAATGAAAATGTTTTATTTTTTATTCTAGCTCCGAAACTACTACATTGATTTTTTACGGTTCTTGATCCTCTATTCGTTACGTTTATTTCTATAAAAAGAAAGTTCCATTTCATTCTAAATTGAACTGTTTTTTGCTATATATTCATTCACCAAAACTAAAAATATCGGCTTTAACGTTGCTTTACGGCTATCGAGGTAAATATAAGTGTAGGAATAATCTAAGCATTTCATCGCTGGTTGCATTTTGAACTGTAAACTAGTTCTACTGTCAAACTATAATGAATTGTAAGAGAGAGGTCGGTAGGCTGTAAAAGTTACCCCTTGTCACGATACGGACCGGCCGCACGCGATGTTAATTAAAAAAATGGTCCGAATCATATTATGATGGCTACTTGCGGTTCTGTATAATGGAAATTCGAATCTATTAATATTTAATAAGGATTCATTTTGTATGAGTTGTCATTTTGGAGATGAAATGTAATAAGAGCTGGCGATGTTATTATTAAAAAAATATAATGTATATATAATTTTAAATGTATTCAAAAAAAAAAGATGTGATAGTTTACTCATTGGTTTAATAGACGTTGTAAATAATTGCATGTCTTTATCCGACTACAATCAGTAGACACATGCACCTATGTTATACTTATGATAAAAAATAGTTTTAAGGTTTACAATAATTTTACGAAGGAACCCTAAAACTGACCATTGGTCAACGTACATTTTGACCTTGTATTTCAGTTAATTCGAGCAACAGAAGCGTCCACAAAACAGCTCATATCTGCTTTCATTTCCTAAAAACTCGTTGTGTTAAAACGGGTGATGTGATAAATTGCCTTAAGTTAGACATTAGTGACGCATTATCTACTGCGTACGGCTGATAACTCATTTTATGTTATAATTTCATTAAAGCACGTTTGTTCACGTGCGTGACGCTACCCCAGAAGGCCAGCAGTCGATTGTAAATAAACGTTCAAGTATGAATTTACTGTTATTATTGTACACGCGAAAAAAGTCAACTATTTTCAGCGTTTACCACGTTGATTAGTTGGTTTTTGGTTATGCTTTATTTTGGATACGTTCGAAATTTGAATGAAGATTTTTATCTTTTTAATGGCTGGTTGTGACTCTAATTAATTTTCAACCAGCCTGCTAGAACTTTATTGATTTCTTTGTCAAAATTTGATTCATATTATAATCAAAATAATTAAAGCTAAAAGAGTAGAACAATGAACAAAGTCGACGCCATTTTAATTCCATCCTCATGTTTTATCACTGCATAGTATAAAACAACGATTTCTCTGTCCCTATAACCCTATGTACGCTTACATCTTTAATACTGAGCAACGGATTTTGATCCGGTTTTTTATTAGATAAAGTCGTTGAAGAAGAAGATTTATACATATAAATAGAAAATTTGTAAGTTTATATGTAGGGGGTTATCTTTGGAACCGCTGGTTGGATTGCCAAAATTCTTTCACTGATAGATAGCTACAATGTTCCTGAGTGCTATAGGCTATAAAACATCACGCTACGATCAAATGGAGCCAAGCATCGGATGAAATCGCGCAAGAGTAGCTACTCGTTCATAAATGGAAACGTGCCATACGCTCTTTTTCATCTATAAGCGATTACAGATTTGATAGAGTTCACATTATTACTCTCGTGTCACGTCAACAATGTCTTAAATCTTCACGTTTCTCATAAAAATAATAAATGTGCCTCATAAAGACACGTGATAAAAAATTGTTCTTTATGTACCATATACATGTATATATTTATTATATTCTACATCTTTATATCGCAATTCACGGTATCTTCTCCGATGTTTTAATAAGTTGGGATTGAAAAGAAATTTTCTACTAAGGAAGTCAAAATTGCGTAGGTGCTTTTCTATGTATACGCGAACAAGGATTCGGCTTTTTGTTTTTAAGAATCTGTTTTTGTATTAATGCTCTGTATAAAATCTAGACTATATCTTTACAATTCACTCGGTTAGCGCCTGAGTATAAAAAAAATATTTAAGGTATTATCAATGTTTGGAAAAAGTCGAAGTAGTTGTAAAAACGCTATCAACGATTAGTATAGCTTAGTGCTTGTGAAAAGTACATAGTATTTGCCTTCTTCTGTAACCAAGAATGATCTTGTTAAGGTAACCAACTAAATAATAACAAAAATTTTTCGGTCGACATCGATTGGTATCCAATAGTCATCGTCATAAACCGGACCATGTGGACTGAAAATGTCATCGGTCTAAAAAATTTACACGAATTTTTTTATTTGAAATGCGATGCAAATGTAACACTAATCAATAAACAAATGACAACTTTTGGAAAAGAAACCCATGTTTTTAAAACAAAATTAATTAGCCTTAGCCTAACTAAACTCTTTTGATTTGAAATGGCCAGTACTGCAGAACGGCAATTTCATTGGTAAAAACCTATTATTATCCTCCTTTTGTCACCAAAACCCAAATGAAAATAAGACTCAAGGTCATCGCATCTAACACTGACCACGAAAACACGTAAAAAAAGTCGTCAAAAAACTTTTTTTATTACAAAAGCCAGAGGTATGGAACGCATAAATCCAAAATACGTTTTTTATCTTAAATCTCATGCCACATCTACTGAATATGTACGAACGTATGTTTCAGTGACAACAGAACCCAGGTGTAAGCCCGACCTTAATTATGAAATAATTTGATGTGGGACAACGTTTTTTGTTTGTTGTGTTACCGACCATTATTTATTAAGTTGTGTGAAGAATGTGGTACGAATGGACTGTATTAGGTAAAGGGTTGTTCAAACCTAATCATATCACATCACACTAGCCTTTAAGTGCCAACTGCTTAGTAAATGCCTCTTCTCACACGAAGAAGGTTTTAGCATTAATCACCACACTTGCTTAAGGTGGATTGGCGATTTCAAACTTATAGTTAGAAATTGTAGATCCAGATTTCCTTATTGTGTTGATGTTTTTCTTCCCCGTTTATCAGTGGTATCTAAATGATCATAAAAAGTATATACATATAATTTCGAAAAAGTCACATGACGTACTTACGTCAAGTCACTCGCACTTAAGGACTTTATTGTGATAACTGTTTTATTAAGAAAAAAGTATTGCCTCTCATGTTTAAGCCATTTGTATGGAGTTTTCGTGCGGGAACTAAACTCACGAATCGTTGGCCCTGTCAAAACTGAAACGTACCAGTTAAATAGTCTCACTAACCAAAACTGTTAATTGCAAGCCAAATTAATTAAAGACTTACGTCCATAATATGACTGTATTGGTCCTTCTTGGTCTTAGCAAACCCGAAACAAACGAGCATTGATAATTACTATTGG
This sequence comes from Spodoptera exigua, assembly GCA_902829305.4. Lineage (NCBI taxonomy): Eukaryota > Metazoa > Arthropoda > Insecta > Lepidoptera > Noctuidae > Spodoptera > Spodoptera exigua. Next base: position 10,826,384 of record LR824619.2, on the reverse strand, counting down.
CAATTTCAAACCAATTATATGGCGTTCGACCATAGACAATTATTTTTAAACATGGCCGCTTGATGTCAAACTTGCTGCATAAAGTTGTTGGTACACCGAGCGCCGTGACAGACACGAATCAATAAAACTGTATAGTTGTTGACTACACAGAACTTATTTGCAAACATCTTGTTTGCTTTATATTCGTTTTGTATTAAAATGTCGATGGATTTCTGAAGTTTAATCGCTGTCGTTTGTTTGATGTTTGCGTTTAATTTTTGAACTGAATACTATGTTCTTTGAGTACAGAAGTACGTTATTTTTGTGAACAAATAAAATGCAGAGCTTTGACAATACGTAAAGAAAGATGCCTTAATTTGATTGCAGATTTTTGGCGTTATTACAAAATACGAAAGTAGAAAGTCCTAGAAAAATATCGTCGAATTATGTATGTACTGAAACATAATTTACAAGCCTAAAATAACAGCTCCGGTAGCATAATTACTCTACTTATAGCAAAAAGTAAGTACTTTATAAATCTAAACCATAATTCTTCAGTGGAAAACAGAAAAATACCTTTGTAACGATTCCATAAAATGTCAAATGAGGTTTGTTGAGAAATGTAGAAAGAATTGCAGTGTACTTGAATTGTGGGCGGTAGGCAATTACTGTGGAGTGTGGCAAATAAAATATACTGCGTCACAACGCCATTGCCGCTTGATTGTGAAAAATAAACCGCAGAACGTCCACATGTAAAGACTACCGATACGCATATGTAGTGTGATATTTTAATAACATTTGAAAGAAATAACAAACTTTTATCAACTAAAAATATTTGGCCATTATTTTAGTATATCCCGTGTGTATTTCTTTTCAATTAAGTACTCAAAGTGAAACGGTCAATTGAAAGTGCGATAAAATGTGTTTTCTTTTTACGTTAAATGATTGAAATTTGAAAATGGAACTTAAATATTAAAAATGGAACGCCGATTTTTTACGTTGTAATAATAATATAATATAGAAATATTGTTTTTTATACATATTTTAATTCTGAATTTAAAAAATTTAACTGACCTTTAGTCACAATAGAATTTGCTACGTAAAAAACCCCAAAGTTAGGTAGCTTGACAGTCTGATTCTTATTTGTTTTTCTGCATACGATGTAATGATTCAATACGGAATGGTCTTTCTGACTTACCACTACTTGTGTCTACATTGTCATTAAATAACGCTGTAACCTCGTGTCCTCAAACACTCAATATTAATGATATATGCACTGTAGTTAGGAGTTTTCTAATATTTGTTTTACTTCATTGTATAACAGTTACATATTTTGTTTTACCTTTTTACGTGGTGGGGCGGCAAACAAGCATACGAAAAAAAATCTACAATATAATATTAACGAAAAAAAAACTATATTTAAATTTATTATTGGAGATCGAAATTATTTTCTATAAATCGTAAAGAATAAAGTGTTTAGTTTTATTTCGAAAATAAACTATTTAGGTCCATTTAATGTCAGAAAAAACCTCATTATAATATACGTCACAAAAGCTTCCTCGTTCCAACCAAAGCCCAGTGACGCCTTGCAAAATTGTACCCTATTAAACTCACTTACGCAGAAACCGAAAAATAATAGAACAATACAACGGGGCTTCCCATTGTAATGTATATTTCGTTATTACGCTACAGAGCCGGGACGCGTAATTTCAAGAAATACGAATTTATTTCCGAAAAGATAATTAAAAGTAAATTACGTTGATTTTAAAACCGGTTACTTTTATGTGAAAACGTTTTATTTTCTTTTTGTTTTAATTGCACGTTGCTATGGAAACAACAATTTAACATAAAATGATATTATGTGTACAGAATGGCTTATTGCAATTTAAAAAAATTGTTTCCGAATGAGAATTTCTGTAATAAAAGTTGATATTCATTACGAGGTCTTTTTAAGAAGAGGTTCCCAATTCAATGTTCATTTATAATTTAAATAATGTATTTTTATTTTTAAACCTCTTACACTAGTAGCTTAGCACTAGTAACTTAACGCCTTAGACGTTCTCTACCTGTCTTTCTTTTGGTGATGGAGACACAGGAAAGAGAGAAGAAAGAGAAGAGAGAGAAGAAAAATTAATTTCAAATGTTGTATGTTGTATTATTGTCTTTCAAATTGATATATGACATTTAAAACATAACTCCGCTTTTCTTTAACTAAATGAAGAAAAAGAAGCCTCATACTAGCTAATCATCCAGCTTGGCTTTTTAGTTCAAGCATGATTTGGGGCGGTCTGGTTCGAACCATGAAAAGGAACGGGTTGGTTGCTATCCGGTAAGAGTCTGACATTCCTTTCCGTCCCATCCTGGGCGGTAGAAGTCATTAGAGTATTCAACCTTAAAAACTGACTGCACAGTTGGCGCAGAAGCTGCGCAAATGGCTTCTTTGCAACGTGTCGCGGGTTCGGTTCCCGCACGGAACAACAGTATGATCCAAAAATTGTTCTTTCGGGTCTTTATGTTTGTAAACGCACGAGAAAATTGAGAAAATCTATTGCAGGGCAACATATTTTTTTTAAAGAAAAATTATAACTTGTCTAACAAAATACCAAGAAGTTTTTAACACAGTCATTATTCAAGTCTCAAGTGTCGCCATCCCAAAAGACACCTACATACTAAAGAAATATATCTAGTAGGTAAGATACGATTCAGTAACATTAAAAGTTCACAACAGGTGTGAACCACCGCTGCTAAATTGGCAAACGCTAGCAGCCTTGAATTTGTAAATACGGCTACAAAAATGGCGGAACACACTTTAAAACGCCACGTTTTCAAATTTATTTAAGGACACTTTTTGGGAGTTTACGTAGTGCTCAGTTTGCTTTTCGTTTAATTTACTATTAGAAAATAAGAAACGTAGAGTGTAGTGCCTTTTATTTCTCAAGCGGATAAACTAAGTTGAGATTTCGTTATTTATTTAAAATATTGCTTCTCGAAGTCAAACTATTTGATTCTACTTATTGTGTTGCGCTCGTGAATATTTAAACGTTTCATCAAGTATCTCAGACACGTATATAGTATAAAAAATTGTCGGTTAACCTCAATAAATAAATATTCGCATTTATAATATTAATTTTGGATTCACTAAAGTCACGAATCACACTCACGATAGTCACTATTCAAAAATTACCTAACTCATTCGACAATTCGACATAATGTAAGGACGTGTACAGAATATTAGCCCCTATAACAATATACTCTATAATATATATTCAGTAGTTACAGCGACATTGACTCGTCTCTTTACAAAAAGAATGTCAAAGACTATCAGCGTTCTAGAAAAAACCACTAGAACCTGCATAATCGCTTAGTTTCTTTCTTTCATTTCCATTAAGATTCGCTTCACTTCTAGGTAATTTTCATTGGATAAGAACTCTATTTAATAGTATAAATTCTTACGAGCTACCATCTTTAAAGATAGAAAAGTCTTAGTGGATCAAAAACAGCTATCTTTTTTTTTTTTTTTTTTTTTTAATCTTTATTTTATTTTTTATATTTGGGGTTTTTGTCCAATAAGGATATGCCAACCCCATCATACCTTGTAACAATATTGTCTCACTTAAAACTATGTAGGTATAATTAATAAGTACCAGAAAACCAACATCTTATATGCTTATATGTTGTCACTACCTACTGAGCGACCAATGCTAATCTACATAATTTTTTGGCAGCTTCAGATTTTGGGTTTGCCAGAATGCTTTGCACCAGGCCTATATCTAACCTGTTAAGTTTCAGTTCATACAACAATAAATCGCGCTCATCTTTATTCCGGACACATTCCATCAGCAAATGCTGCACATCTTCAATTATATTACACAATGAACAATTGGGAGAATTAGATTTTTTCATTAAGTAAGCAAACTTTGCCGACGGATAGTGTCCGGATCTAAGCCTAAGTGCTAGCTTAACATAATTTCTACTCCAGTTAATGCCATCGAACCAAGGGACACGAGGAAGTTCACCCTGTATGCTTTTGTACCAAACGCCTTTGTATCTAGATTTATTGTCAAATATTTGTTTCCAGTCATCAAAACATAATGCTTTAAATCTAGGTACTAATTCCCAATAGTCTGGTGCGTAGTCAACTATTCTACCATCTACTGTCGTCGACTTAGCTACACGGTCAGCTTCCTCGTTACCCTTCAAACCAATATGCGCTGGAACCCATTGCAATTTTATGTCTGTACCCCTATTATTCAAAATCATAATAGCTTTCAGGATGTCATAGGCTATCGTTGTACCTCTGCGACCAGAGGCGCAACGAGCCACATGTTGCAAGGCACTCTTACTATCAGAAAAAATAACAATTTTCGTCCATTGATGGATAATTCCGTAAGATAAGGCCTCATGTATTGCAATAAGTTCCAGCGTCATTATTGATACATCACTTTCAATTTTAAATCCTACTTCATGTTGTAAGGTTTTATCATAGAATCCAGCTCCTCGACTCATGTTACTTTTAGACCCGTCGGTAAATATTTTATGCCACCCAGCATAGTACTCGTTTAATTCGACAATAACATTGTTAATTAAAATATTGGGATCGTAAAGGGTTTTAGAATACTGAATACTATTAAGATTTACACAAATTACATTTCTAATATCAATCCCTGTAACCCATACGTCTAAATTAAACATACTAAGAATACGAACAGAATTAATATTATGTTCACAGACATTTCTATATGTTTTCACAAGCAGAGGTTTTCTTTTGTTATCCCAATACCTTGTATTACAAAGAGTAGTCAACTCTAAAATATTATCTACGGTTACATTATTTGTCCATGAAATTATTTTCAAACTATATTTATATGCTAAGTATTGCCTTCTCAAATATAACGGTATTATATTTAATTCACTCTCCATTACATGAATTGGCGAGCTTTTAATAAAACCTCCTATTATTCTTAAAGCCTGGTTTTGCAACTTATCTAGCTTTACAGTATGGGTCTTAGCACTAGAATCGTAAATAAAACAGCCATAATCCATTCTACTCCTAATTAACGCAATATACAGTCTACGCATATGTATTGTATGTACTCCGAAAGAGCTGCCAGCAAGTACTTTAAGAATATTTAATAGTTTTGAACATTTTTTGATGATTTCATTTATATGTTTGCCCCAAAGTAGACTTTTATCCAACCATATACCTAAGTATTTTGTGCATTCCGAGAATCTTAAATTACATCTATATATTTTAAGTGTGGGTAATACTCTTCTGCGACCCCTGCTAAAAACACAATAATTTGATTTGGTAGGAGATAAATCTAAGCCCAATTCACTCAATAAGCCAACTATGGAATCGAGAGCACTTTGCATGTACCTTTCACACTCAAAGATATTCTTGTCCCTAATGTACAGCACATAATCGTCTGCATATTGCGACAAGACTACATTAAGTGGAAATTGGCCTATGCGACAGGTTATTAAATTAAAAAGTAAAGGAGACAGGGGATCTCCTTGCGCTAAGCCTCTATTGGTCCATCTGGTAGGTATTGAGTCATTATTATTATTTAATTTAATTTTTAACCGTCGTTCACTTAAAAATAACCATAAATATTTACAAAACTTTGATCCTATGTTTAGTCGGTCCAACATATTTATGGCCACATCAACACATACATTATTATAGGCATTTTCAATGTCAAGAAAACATGCCAATGTTGGAATGTTTTTCGAAAATCCTACTTGCACGTATGTAACCAAACGGGTAATTGCGTCCAAACAGGAGTGAGATTTTCTGAAACCAACAGTATGAGGTGAAAGGATGCTTTTCTTCTCTGTGTACCATTCCAAGCGTTTAAACAACATTAAGTGTAAAGTCTTACAAATACATGATATTAAAGATATAGGTCGGAGCTTCATATCGGGGCTATTATTATTGGGTTTAGGTATAGGAATTATTTGGATATTTCTCCATTGATGTGGTACAGTACCTGAACTGAAAATTTTGTTATAAATGTTAAGTAAAAATAATTTAGCTACGTCAGGTAAGTTAAAAAGCATCGAATATGAAATCGCATCCTCGCCCGGTGCAGAATCTTTTTTTTTGAGACAACATTCTAGCTCCTGTATAGTGAAATTGCACTCTAAACTTTCATTAACTGAAGTAAAAGTGGGCATAGAATTTAAAACATAGTCGGGAGTAAGTGAATAGAGCAATTCTTTTTGTTTATCAGGAGGTGGATAGCTTTTTGTTTCCCTATGTCCTTTAATCCATCTCATACGACGCCACATCTCCTGTGCAGACACTCCTTGATCTATGGAATTGCAGAAATTTTGAAAACCTATTGACCTGGCTTTACTTATTAATTTTTGTGCTTCTTTTGTTTTTTCTTCTAGTATACTTAAATTATCTGGCGTAGGGTTACGTCGAAATTGTGACAGAGCGAGTCTTCTCTGTGCCACTACTCCTGACAATTCCACATTCCAGTAGCTTTTTGGTTTAAATTTGTCAGTAGGTTTAAAGCAGCACTTAATGTATGGGATGTGTTTATCTCCCGCGTAATTAATTTGATTTATAAAAAAATTATACATCTCTTGGACATTGTTATTGTTATGATTGTAAGAAAGGAAGCTGTTTAACAATGTTTTACGATATTCTACCCAGTTAGCTTTTTTATAATTTCGTTTTTTTGTTGTGCTAAAACTATTTATAATATTAATTGACATTTTAATAATTAGGTGATCACTACCAATATTTTCGTTTAACACTTGCCAGTGAAATTTAATCGCGATATCAGAAGACACAAATGTAATATCCGGGGACGTTTGTTGCAAATTACCATTAACTAGTTTAACTCGCGTAGACATTCCATTATTAAGATAAACGAATGAATGATCTAGGGCTGAATCCATGATTTGCATACCTCTTGTATCAGATTTTACCGACCAGTTGGTGTGATGTCCATTAAAATCTCCAGCTATTAGGGCTGATTTTGTAAAAGCTGCAAAAATTTCATCCCAGTGAGATTGTTGAGTGTGAACAGAGGAAGGGCAATAAACGCTTACAACATATTCTAAATCTTTGCAATTCATTAATTTAACACTTACAATTTCTATTCCCGAATTAGAAGTATACACTGGATTTAAACAAGATTGAATTGATTTATGAACAAAAATTGAAACTCCCCCATAAGAGTCAGCCCTGTCTTTTCTGTATATATTATAACCGCTAATACTAAGGTGACTTTCATCATCAAGCCATGTCTCACTAAGAATAGCTATATGTATATTTTCTTGATATAAAAGCTCCCTAAAAGATATTAATTTTGGCCGTAGACTTTGTGCATTCCATTGCAGTATATTTATCTGTATATTATCATGAACGTTATTACCCATTTATAAAATTAAACATTTTTTCAATAACATCTCCTTTAGAAAACATAGATAGTATTACCTTCAAAATTTCCTCCCAAATCATTCTTAAAACTGAAATAATTTTAGCCTCTAATTTGTCCTCAGACATCAAAATACCCTTCATCTTTAATATTAGTTTAGTAAATTCAAATCTATACCGTAATTGTTCATCTTGTTGATTACCCTTTTCTACCTCTTCTTTCTGCGACGCTCCACTCTCTGTCTCCACCACCTGTTCCGCTTCAAATTGAGTTGTTTCAATTCTCTGTTTGGTCTTCAAAGGTTTTTTATTTTTAGCCGTTTCTTTACTACTTCTGGTTTCCAGTGCTATCTCGCCAGACTGTTCCATTAAATTTGTATTGAATACCCTTGCTTCTCGTTGGACTGGCGTCTTTGAGACTACATCACTATAAGTTCTCATTCCTCTTACTATACTTGTAAACAAAGTTGGACTATGTGAACTTTGGGACAAGTTCGTAGTCTTTTCGCGATTCTCAATTAATGATTGAAGAGCTCTTCGGTAGGGTATTTGTTCCTTGCTCATAATTAATCTGATTTGCTTTTCTTTAAGATATAAGGGACATGTTTTATCTAGAACAATATGGGGACCTTTACAATTTAAACACTTCAATTCTTTTGTATCGCAGTTTTCATGGCTGCCTCCACATTTAGGACATAACTTCTTTTTTGTTGGACAATACTTTAATACATGTCCAAATTGCCAACATCCTGAACATTGAGTCACCGGGAACACGTATGCGTCAACTTTAAAGCGACAATCGTACGCGTATACGTGTGTTGGTAAGGTGTTTCCCTCAAAACAAATCCTTACAGTTTCACTGTCGACCCATTTACCGTCTGCGTTCAGTCTTTTCAGTCGACTAATAGAAATAATTTTAGACTCACTTTCTAATAATTTCTGTAATTCATTTTCATTCATATCCATGTCTACTCCTTTTACAATTCCGTAACATAATGACAATTCATTTACCTTCTGGCACCTAAAACCCATATCCTTAAATTTTTGACAGCTTAGTAAATTATTGGCCTCTTCTTCTTTGTTAAACTGTAGCAGTACTTTGTTAAAACTTTTATATTTGATTCTGCTGATTCCTTTAATATTCTCCATTCTAAGAAGTTTAGCCAAAGCCATTTGTTTTGGTAAACTTTCCATTGAAGTAATACAAACTTCGTAGGTATTAATGTCTTCTATTTGTTCATTTTGATTTTTATTTCGATCTACCCTCTTGTTGGGTAGAAATTCTGAGGAATCACTTCGATTAAATTTCTTGGGTTTTCTCTTCTCAACAGTAATAAAGTCATCTTCTGCACTATAATCATCTTCTCTCTCTTTTCTTTTCATCACACTACTTCTTCCTTCTTCTTGCGAATTTTCTTCATTAACACTATTAATTTGTATGTGTTCATATTCTTGTTGACTGTTAACTATTACTTCTGAATCGCTTGTGTCTTCACCATCATCGATAATTTCCTCCATTGCAATGGAGCACGTAAGTACGAGGTACAAACTATTAAATCACTCGGCAGGAACAACAACACGCGACCGCTTCGCGCGTGAATCACCGGGCGAATGAAACAGCTATCTTGGGCATTAAATGTTTTTTTTTAAAATAGTTCTATTATATTACCTTTATTAGCAGATTTGTCTTTTTATACTAGTTATAAAGGAAAGACAAGATACTTTTAATTATTATTTCGAATACGTTGATTTCTTTGGTTGTTTTCTTTAAACCATACTAGCGGTTTCCCGCGTAGGTGCCGTCCATATACCAGTAATATTAGAGGAATTTCAAGTGCATTGCCATCTTTTTGCGGACTGTTAGGGATTCCCAACAACCCAATCGTCCAGATTAGGTTTTAACGGATTGGAGAAGTAAATATAAGTAATGATTATCTTAGTTTCATAAAAAGGAATAATTCTATGTCAAGTTGGCATACACAATAGTTCATTATCAAAACATAATTTGAATTCACAAAAATAATACTTGAAAATATTCTACCAAAACTTCCATAATTTTACCTCTGGCAACCTTTGTGCGTGCCTAATGGCCGCGTTTTTTTCGCGCCTTTTTACATGTAACCGGACCTTTGGCCCGCGACGAAAGTTCAAGTACGACCGTCCTTAGAAACCGAAACACAATAGTGTTTGTGTACTAGAAATATTTGTAGTGTTTCTTTTAGACGTAAAGGTTCTCTCTAAGTAGATAGGAACATATGTTCGTGTACAATAATAAGTGGTACTCGTAAGAGGTTGTTGTTTGTGTAATTTTTTACTAAAGACTGGGAGCTTTAATAAAATCCTACTATCCTTTCCTACTAATATTATAAATCTGATAGTTTGTGACAATGTATGGGTACATGTTTGTTACACTTTTATGCAAAAACGGCTGGACTGTGTTGGTTAAATTTGGTGTGCAGAAAAGTGATACGCTGGATTAACACACACATAGGCTGTTTTTCAACATACCACGCGGGCCATGCCCCGAGCAGAAGCTAGTGATTGATTTTGAGCGCAAATGAAGAACAAATATCTAAATACATTATTACCTACCTCCCTGTACGTGTACTGGTGATAGATCCTTTCAATGTTGCAATATAAAAAAACACAAATAAACGCGATTACGCTACCTATTTGCTTCGTATATTGTACATAATATATGTATATTATTATGTTTTCTTTACAGCGAAAATAGCATACTGATCAGGTTTCCGTTTAAATTAAAACTTTACGTGGAACTACGTTTACTTTGAACAAACATTTGTCTAAGATTTTATTGGCGAGTCACGCTGCGTCTAATTAATTACACTTACAGACTTGAGAAGTAATTAGTTAATTAATTAAGAAATGAGCATGGCCGCCATCGATCTTAGGTACTAGTTCGTTCGTACTTGTTGACCGTCCTTATAAATGTTGAAGTAAGTATATTTTGTTTAATAAGGAAGTATTTTGAATGTACTAGTAGTACTAAGTATAGATAATTAATTAATTTATTTTTAAGACTATCTAAGTGTGGTTGAGCCCTGCTACAGCACGACCGGTGTGATACCACGGCCTCACAGAAAATCGGCGTGAAACAACTACAGCGTTGTGTTTGGCCGTGTGAGTGAGGTGACCGGAGGTCCAATCCTTCCTTTTCCCCAATTCTGGAATCTTCAAATCCCTAATCCCTAAAAAGTCGGCAACGCACTCGTTACTGTTGCGGGTGTCCATGGGCACCGCTGATTGCTTTCCATCAGGTAATACGTGTCTTCGTTTGCTGACCTATTTTGTAAAAAAAAGCTAGTAGGTACCTACGCGTATCGCGTTGTTAGTCAGTAAGAATCTGAATCTGACACTTCCTCTCGCTTAACTAACGGCAGCTGGAGATGTCATCGGAAGATATTTCCCGTCAAAAAACGACTTGATGAAAGACCCCTATAATAGGGACGAGCCATTGTGGGAAAGATATTATAATATTAATTGAATAAAAGGAACCTTAAAACCTCATATACAATATTGAAACATAAAAAAGCTAATAAAAAAATCTGCGAACAATTGATTTTACACCCTGCGTAACTCATAATAAAACCGAAATTCAAATATAGACGTAAAGAAGCTAGTGTTTCGGTGTGACACGTACATCTAATAAAGTCGGGAACATACTACGCCCTGATTTCGCCTAACACCAAAAAACAGCCGGTTCCCTTCAAATGTAGGTACCGACAACAGAAAAAGACAAGTTATATTCTAATTTTATATTTAATATTTTATTAAAATTGTTATTTCATTTAGTGCTGTAATAAAGTAGATTGTCATTTTGATGAATTAATGATCGTAAGCGCTATTTTTGTCCTTCGTGTAGGATTCGACACTTGAATCGACCGAAGTAAAAATACAATTCTTACAGAGTTTTAATGGCAATGTTCTATTTAAATGTGGGAGAGCAATGCTTAGGCACGAATGGGTCGGCTCGACTGGAGTGATACCACGGCCTCACAGAAAACCGCCGTCAAACAACCACAGCGTTGTGTTTCGTCGTGTGAGGTTACCGGAGGCCCAATCCTTCCCCTCCCCCAATCCCTCCTCAATCCCTAAATATCCAAAACCCTAATCCCTAAAAGGTCGGCAACGCACTTGTAACTCCTCCGTTGCGGGTGTCCATGGGCGACGCTGATTGCTTACCATCAGGTAACTCGTCTGTTCGTTTGCTGACCTATTACATACAAAAAAAATGTATTTATAGAGTTATATTAAGAACAAAATGTAACTCTTTTAGTATACTATATTGTTTCGAATAGATACACTACTAAACCGTCAAGGTTTATACGAACCCCTTTAATCATTAAAAGACATGCCATAGGTGAAAAAAAATAACTTAGTAATTCTCAAATCCTTTTTTCACGTTAACTTTCTAACGGTACAACACGGGCCGCGCAACAAAACACAAATACCCTCAAATTATGACACACAACTCTAAACGGAAGTACTTAAGGCGAAGGCAATATTTCTTCACAAGCAATAAAGCCAAGACACACTGATAACGGTATTTTTCCTAATCTTGCCCGTGATTTATATACAGAGTGTGGCAAAAAAGAGTAATTTTGATAACAATATGCAGTTTCGCATGCTTTCTTGATGTTTCGGGTTCGGCCTTGGTTTTTGTTTGATTTAACCTCTCTTTTAGTGTCTTTGTAATTGTTAAAGGTATTTTTCGTGTATTTTCACTTAAAAAAGTAAATCGGTTGAGAGTGTATTTTTATAGAACAAGGCTTTGGAGCCATACCTAGGCGTGATTAATGTTGTTTTGTTAATTGATTATTAAATGTGAACTAACTATACTATACAAACTAATAAATGTAGTTTTCTCGCTTTCTATTTCTTAGACGAATCCGTGTAGGTACTTTGTACTACAGATACAATCTTAACCCTAAAATGGACGAAGCATTCAACGAATTCCGTCAACTTAACAAACATGAATTTGACACAAATTTTCACTTGGTACCTGAACGAAATCATATTCAGACCACGCATTATTAAAGCCTAGACTACACTCACGGTAATTACATTACCACAGGCGTCGTCCAATTATTTCGGCCGACATACAAGCTGTGAAGGTAAATAGATTAGAAGCTACAAGTCTCCGGTCACTTAGTGGAATGATCTTGTTAGTAAATAAGTTTTTGTCACGTGCTCCGTAGGCGTACATTTTCGATAGTGTACGCCTAGCCTTATGTAACTTTGTTATGGTAATGTATGAATTGTTACTTTTTGAGTGTAGTTACGAATAAGGTAGGCATATATGAGTATTTAACAATATCGGCGCCGTCCATGAACTCTCGCTCTAAGGCAAATAAGTGCGTTGCCTTTTTTGGGTGGTTTGGGATTTGGAGATTCCGAGATTGCGGCGCGTAGCGTTCTGCGCGCGCCTCAAAGAACCAACTGACCACCACTTATTTGACCCAACCAGGCCGATATTTAGCCGGGGTTGCTGGTCCAGCGTTATAATATACCGCGGCCTCGGTCTAGAGCAGGAGAAAGAACAGCGGGTTTTTAGTCAGTAAGAGTGACACTTCCTCTCACCATACCCTGTGTGAGAAACGAAGTTGATGATTTGCCCTGCTCAAAATAGGAATTTGGGGATTGAAGATAAAAGGGGAAAGAATAAAACTATTCATACGTCATCCACGCAGCGAAACACTACTCAAGCGTTGTTTCACATGGCTGTGATATCACTCCGGTCGAGCCGATCTATACGTGCCGAAGCATGGCTTTCCAAAACCTTTCTGTAGTTAATAAAATTGTATGTATAAATAAATAACGAAAACTAAATCTTGTTACTTATGCAATTACATGTGGTACTAACTTTCGCCCGAGGCCTCCTCCGCGTGGTATGTTGATAAAAAGCCTATGCCTATATTTCAATCTTTGGTATCACATATCTAACATACCGAATTTTAACCAAATCAGTCCAAATAACAAACATACATCCATACACACTCTCATAAACTCTCACATTTATAATATTAAGTAGGATAGTAGGATAGGATAATATAGAAAATACAACACATAAAAACACATACTCACACTCCAATAACCGAACTGTCAATTAAAATATCAATCTAACAGCCATCAAGATCAGTGGCAACACAAAACATTAAATTAATCAGTAAATATTTAATCATCCATTAACAATTCAATGTAATTTCATTGAAATCGACATGTGAACGTTCCACATCTATATAAAGCTCGATTTGTTTATCATCGTTATTGACATGAAACATTAAATAAAGTACTTATTTACTGATTTGCCACACGAATTTGCTATTTATTGGTTTATTGGTTGAGCTTTTCAACTATTATAATGTCGCAATTATTTACAAATTTGATCATTGAGTCCATTTTGGTGTGTGATCTGATATCGTTTCTGTTTGATTGTATGTTTTAAGATAGTTTATTGAATGTCTCGTTTATTTTAGAATAGGGTGTTATGTGATTAGTATAATTCTCAGAAACTCATGTATAAACATGAGTTAACAGGCCATTAGTACCTGAAGCCAAAAAAAAAAAAATATTTAAAGGTGTCGTCGTAAACATTGCAGTAAAGAATTGTATGTATTTAAAATTCGATAGAACAATAATTACTTAGAAAACTAAATCTAAGTATTGTTGTCTTTGGTAAATCCTAAATGAGGTTTCATTTAACAACATTGAAAATATGCAAAAATAGCCTAAGAACTCCAATCTTTCGTACCGTGGCCATACAGCTATTACTTCAATAAAGTGTGCGATAAGCCTATGCCGCCATTTTTATTTACCTCCTCTATACATAAGGTTATGTAAAGACATATATCGCGAACCTAATTCCGAGATAATTTAACTTTATGTTGACGCTCCGGATTAAGTTTGGGCAAGCATACATATTGTTTCGTTCCTTACGACGTTTCGTTATGCCTCCGTGGGGTAAGAAAATGTGGGTAGTTTACGTTTTACTGTTACCGCTTGTGGTTCAATTTTCTTAGTTCCCGCGAATAAGGTCGTGTGTGGTAAAATTTCATCAAGGAAGCGTATAAAATGTTACGCGGGAACTATACCGCGATTTTAAATAAACGATGTATACATAAACATAAGTATACATAATATGTATGTATGTATTCAATATGTACTACAGCTTTGTCATAGGCTGGAACAGGAGAAGGCACTGGTGGGTTTTTAGTCAGTAAGAGTCTGACACTCCTTCTCGCTTTATCCTGAGCGAGAGAAGTCATCAGATGTTTTTTTTTTTACTCTCAAAAACAATCTATTTCTATTTTTATGTGATACGTGAAAGGTCAGCAAACGAGCAGACGGATTACCTGATGGTAAGCAACCAGCGCCGCGCATGGATTCCGGCAACAGCAGATGAGTTACGAGTGCGTTGCCGACCTTTTGGGGATTAGGGATTAAAGGATTGGGGGAGGTGAAGGATTGGGCCTCCGGTAACCTCAGCTTACGGTGAAACACAACGTTGTGGTTGGATAACGCTGATTTTCTATTATTACTTCTTTCTAAGACCACCCCGTCCCTTCTCCTCCAAGTCTATCCATTCCATTACGCTTGCACCCACAGAGAGCTTTCACACTTATTTGGCATGCACAAGACAATAAAAGTATTATCAGTATAAAGATATTAGCTATTGCCACACTAAATTATATATAGTTTTAAATGGAGCCTCTTTGGTAACGATGGCTCTGCACTAAATCGATCTCTATTTTCATACGGACATACCAAGCATCTGTGCAGACAATACCTATGGTTGTGAAATTATACAACCTTTTTATACCTTCTACAGTATTTTAGGTCACCCATATATTTTACTGTTTCATAGAACGTACTGGCTTATGTTTAATATAATATATTTGTCTGGTTTTATACAAAAAAATGTAATACTTACCATGTATTGTGTAGGCATATTTTCTAGAATCGTACATACGATAGGATTTTTCGTTACAAGAACAGTATCATGGTACCGTATTTGTTGGAAAAAAATCTAACAAAAATTTATATTAAGTTCTGAGATCTTCATAGAAATTAAAGCATTCTTTATTTAAATGTAGATTTATGCTCCCGGGTGAACACAGAAATATAATTATTTATTTGATACATTAAAAATATGGGACACGCACATATTAGTGGTTATAGTGGTGTGGGTCGAGATGTTCCAAATCTGTGCCTAAATAGCAATCCGTTTAGCATGTGCAAGACAGAGCCTTGCGAACTTAATCACGGGTCATTAAAAAGCATTTTTATATACACATACTATAGAGTTTATTTTCCTGTGATAGACTACAGAATAAAGAACATATACATTTAATGATTACTTAATCTCTTCTTTAGTAACGATTTTGTTCCTAAAACAATTTCTGACGATTAGGTTAAGTGTAACCATTCGGAGTGCGGCGGTAGGAGACAGTCATAATGTTTGCATAAGAATGCAAAAAGAAGTAAGGAAAACCATTTTCATTTAAGCTGCTAGAATCGATGGAATGCTAACGATTAGGATTAACGAGAATTCTAGTCTAGCCTATAATATTCTAAACTGTTACTAAGCAGTCATTAGCTGAACTAGAAGGTAAATTCATTACTTAAGCTATGACTTTTCGATCATTAGTATTCTAGTGTTTAGTTGAAAACGGTATTTCAGTTTTAAAGTCGCTTAAAGAGTAAACGTTAACTGTAGGTGCTTTAGTCCTATTATATTCAGCCGGGGTTACGAGTGCAAGCATAAATAATATTCCGCGGTCCGGAGTAGGATAAGGAACCGGGTGTGAGGTCCCAGGGTACTAGACAAATATCCCCATCACAAAAAATAATAATATCTAGGACGTCTTTTAGTAAACTTTGTTGCGACGAACTATGCAATTTGATTTAAGTTGACCAATTTACCTACTGTAAAAATTAAAAAAAAAAACTTATTAAACCACCTAATGTTTTTGGATTTACTTCTGTATCGTAGGTACGTTTACAAACATACAATTTCACATACACATTACACTCAGACCCGGAACATCAATTTGTGGATTACACAAAGAGTTGTTGCGTGCAGGTACCGATCCCGCGACACGTTGCGCAATCAATTAAATAACATAGATTAAACAAAAAAATAAGAGAATTATGAAGTAAACCTATACCTACAGGCAGTTTGAAAGATGCTATACGTAACCAAAGCATCTCAGTAAGAATGAATACATACGCCTTTTACGACCAATAAAATGCTCCCATTTCTTTCCAAGTATATGAGAACCAAGTATAAAAAGCAATCGCGGTCTGCGAATACTTCTTATGCGTTTCGACATTCAGCTATTGCTTTTTACCGTAGGAATGAATGTATGAAGTATACTAGGCTTTAAAAATATAAGTAGATGTTAATCGAAGACTAGGTCTGAGGCCTATGACCGAAGTAACACGAAGATTTTCCTTTCGATGTTCAAATCCTTATCATTATCATCATCCTGTAAATATGTCACTGCTGACAAAACGACCACTTCCCGCGTAAAGAAGGAATAATCGGTTATCACGACGTTTGCTAGAAGCGGATAGGTGATTTCAAACTTAGAACATTTTTAGAGGGCCAGTTTTGTTCTCGGTGTTTTCGTTAACCTCTTGGCAATGGTCACTAAATAATCTGAGAAAGTAGCTAAGTTATATAACTTAGAAAAAGTCACATTGGTACTTGCCAAGCAAGCTCATACTGAGAATTCGGGTGCTTTACCTACGCGGAATCACGTTAAAGAAGTATATACGAGTACATACCTACATTTTTAAAATATAGGGGGCATCTATAATTGGCCTTTTATAAATATGTCAAGATCATCTGCCAATTAATCATATTGTCTTATTAAAGCCTCAAATCAGCTCAATATTGTATTAATACCTCTTTGAAGGTAACATACTGAACGTTAATTACACTTTAGACTATACATGCATAGGTCTGTCTAACCTGCTATTGCATATACTAAATTTATAAGTATAATCATTATTCTGACATAGTTTTTAATTTTCCAAGTTCTTACAATCATGGATCGTCAAATGTAATGAAAATTATTTGAATTTGGAATCAGTTTCGAGCTGTGATCTTGGTGTAAGTTGACAGGAGAAACGGCCTGTAACGACGTAGTTTCTTACTCGCTCTCCATTGTTCGAATTTTAATTTTGGAACGTGCACTGATTTTTTCGAACGGACTATTCGAATTGTTGACGTTTCATAAGTACTTAGATTTTTTATTACTGTTTCCGAATTTTAAACCTTAGGTACTTGTTTGGCGATTTACAAGAACATTTAAGTCTTGTATACCATTAAATTTCCGTATACTTTTTTTAAACAACATTTACTTATTGTTGTAACAGACTTGACAATAACAACCAGTTTTTACAATAAAACTAAACCAAATAGTTTCTCCACTTAGAACATTAATATTAATACAATATGGCAAAACTTCAGTGGATACCATTTCATACAGATGTTCGTCCACAATATATGTCTCGAGATAAGTTTATGACTCAACAACAATTACACAACACTTGAAAATTATGTGGCCCAGTCGGTGTCTTCTTGGCATTGTGCCGGGAGCTCTTATTAAGTCAAATGAGGGACCCGGCGGTAATCTAGTGTTATTTACTTTGCTTAAACTTGTCATATTTGCTTCGGTTTCACCAAGTTTCGAGCTGCTTGAGCTGTTGTTTCTTTGTTGCTTTTTGAGTCTGTCTTCAGCGCTATGCTCTGGTTGTAGGTCGAATATATAGTTTTTCTTTTGAGTGGTAACATCGCATATCTCAAGATGGGAGTTTCAGATTCTTCCGAGCCAAAAACTACCATGTTCTGGCCCGTCCCGGATTGCGCTACGTAATTGTGCTTGCATCCACAACCCCGGTTGTATAAATGTATATTGGCACAAGACTCCATCTGCTGCTGGTATGAGAGATCTCAAAGCGCGCGCAGAACGCGTACTCGCCACTCATAAACAGGAATGCAAGTCACTTAAACTTGATTCAAATTCTAAAGCATTTTTAGTAACATTTCACAACTTAGAGCATGGCCAATTCCATTTGAAACCTAATATATTCGTGTGTAACTCAGCTTCCTACAAAATTTTCCTTCTCTTTCATACACCGAGTTGACACATATATCTATCTCACGTCCCTTTAAAGGGATATCTAAATATCTCTATAATAATCTCCTATACTAATTATATTGACCAGTAGGCATAAATTCTAACTGCAGTCAGACATGGCAGGTTTCTGGAATGACGTTCAACCGCATTTAGTTTCAGAGCTCAACAAAGAGAATAGCCGAGGAGACTGACTTACGCATGCGCTTTGACTATCTTATATGTATATGTATAGTAGTATAGAAATCTTGAAACTAACTGGTTATTCGATAAATGTTTCATTGCGTTATGTTGTACCGACCTTCAACCTGATAGTATGTGTTTAGTTTGTTGACAGGATCTAAACACATTTTCAATCGACTGCTAAGTACTTTTCAAGCATATTTTGCTATGGCACAAAATAACATGGGTGATAATTTGAACGTGTAGGCAGTCTGATCTGATCCCAAAAGTAGATTTAATTACGTCTACATAAGAATAATACTCCTGTCAGCGACCAACAATGACTTATATAACTTATTAAGTTTTTTCGCACACCCTCAAAATTGTAGGAGAGCTCTTATTAATCACTTCCTGCATTACTCTCTTGAGGATTTTCCATTTTTTCTGACCGCAGGATAATAATAAATTTGTATAATTTGCATTTCATTTTAGCGTAATTTCTCGGTTGGCCTATATCTACAGCGTTGGGTAATTCGCCACTCGTTTTCATTTTAAAATATAAATTAGGTCGAGACATTCGGATCTCGCTCTATAACACGGATTAAGTTTCCAATTTGTCGCAGATTATTAAGAGATTTATTATTCCCTCCATTTTTATGGAACGGCCTGCGGTATTATAATGTCAAACTTTCTTTTTTTAAGGATTTCTTACATCAACTTCTAATATATTGTCGGCCTTTGATTTGAATTCAGAATTTATTTAAAACCACGAAGGTTCGTAATAACAATTGGATAACTGTCAAAATTAGGTCTATTTTTTTTAAATTGAATAAAACTCGTCATTTATTATGCCGGGTTGACCTTTTAAGACAAGATGCTTTTTACCTTCCAACTCTATACTATTGAGCCTAGTATTGTTGCTGATCTATGGCAACTAGGTTACTTCGTAATAACAACGGCGAAAAGAGTACTGTATCTTTAGCAAGTTACAAGACTGATATTACTTTATCATCTACTAAAGTATATACTATCCCGGTTTACAAGACTAAACTAGGTAAACTTCAACAAGTGTCCAATCATAAATATTAGCCAGTTTTAACATCACGTAGCTTGTTCTTGTACGACGCCATTTTACTTCAAAATAACAGCTTGTTTGGAGACAGAACTGCCTGAAAAACACACTGTAAAGGCGACTTTGGAGACCACAAAATAAGGTACGAAATAGTATAAGACTATATTGTGGACTATAATCAGATGTTTTGAATAATAATTTGAAGTTAAAAGTAGTTTTTACAACTAATAGCTACCTCTATAAGTAAGCTGCTTGAAGAAAGAGTCGTTATGTAAGTTGTGGGATATCAAAAATGACTGACTCCTACCTAATTTTAATAAATGAATTTTGAATTTGGTTTAGTGCCTCCGTTGGACCGCTAAAATTAGCATGAACGGTCCCTTCTAGATTATTAGACCCAACATTTTAGGTTATTGTTGACCAAAAATATTTGTGGCGATACCCGTCCGGGGAAGTATGACCAATTGACCACATACCAACCATACTTGTATTATAGGACGAAATCTTAGGTTCGGTATAGACTTGCGGATTAAGCTATTTCAAGGTCATTGTTACGTACATCATATTTAACTTTGGATTAGCACTATAGCTGTCTGTCATATATCAGTCGATTTTTTTGGACTTGACAAACCTTTGCTTCCTACTTCTCTTCAGTAATCAAATCAATCAATGCCTTTAACGATAAAGAGTTTGACTACAGAATCCAATAAAAATGCTACCTACCATTATTTATAAACACACATTTCTTGTATAAAAACAAAACTGCCATTTTTATAAAGACCCTGAAGATCAACTAACTCTGGCTAAACAAATTCAGGGTCACACTTTCTGCTCCGTCAAACGCATCAGAACAGTAATTTTGCCGAAAATGATTCACGATTTTTACGTACCCAGCAAAAATCACATATCAAGGCTCAAATATAAACGAGGTTCGACGGGCCTGTAAGCGGTCAGTGAATCTCATCAATCATTAGCCCTCCGTGATAGATGTAGCCGGAGGTCGATTGTGGCCCTTCCTTGACGTATCAATTTATAAGAAAGAATGTAGGTTGTGTCTGCATGGCGACGGATCACGGGATACGTCGGCTCGTCTCGAGAATCTCCGTCGGAATGTCGGTTTCAATATTTCTACACTCATTTTTGGGTGTATTAGCATCCATGTTATTGAACAGCGAACCCTTAGAATTTTGCTGAGTCATACGGCGTGGCGTGTAGGTGGGGCATGAAAAAAATTTGCAAGTTATTTTTGCTTGTTTATGTGAATGTCAAATACGACTATGTTTTTTATTTATTCAATATTTTATGTACACAGTTAGTTAGACAAGAACAATAATACAACAATTAGGTACAAGTGGGCCCACTATAGGAGAGTTGGAATGAACAGAGATGTAGACTGACTGTGTGAACAGAATTTTATATTACATTAATCTAATAGGTGTTTCATAATTATTCACACACATACCCTAAAACATTAATATACGGCAACATTTACAATCACAAAAAGTACATCAAAATTCCAATGCACCTATTACATAGTCGTGCCAAAACCAGCCATGTTCCTTTTTTTGCCAAACTCATTCAAAACACAGGACAAATCATAGTGGGCGCACAAAGTTCGACAGGCGAATGGCAGTTCATGTGAGCGTCCAAAAATGACAGCTATACGAGCTTTTTGTATACAAACGTAATGGGCAATGGCTCGCCTTTATTCTGCCTGTTTTTTCGCAGCTGGTGTATTAAAACCTTCATGGATTGAAATAATTGACAGCTGAATTTAAAAGATGGCGTTAGGAACGTTATACTATGAGATATTATCGGTTGAAGTTATTAAAAAATCTCTATCTAAAATCTTTTATTTGATGTTGGTTTTTATCTATTAGGCTAATGTATATGTTGTTTTTCAAGTATATGTTCTTTTAATTATTTTATCTATTGTATTACAAATGGCAGCTCCTTCATTATAAAAATTAGTTCAAATATTCAATAAAACAAATTAATATCGTTAAGTGTTTATACACACTTGAGTACAAACAAAACACGTAATTATATTAAATGTAAACTTTGTTGTTATTTTGTTTGCTTTCGAGTACTTTTGTGAAACAATAGCGGTTCAATATCTTTCTTCTTTCTCATTTTCCGAGCGGGTTGGTATCGGTATTGAGTATTACGTTTTGCAATGTATGTTTTACTTTGAAAGCATATGTGTAATCAGTTCTGATTTTAGATTGAACTATAAATTCAATAATCATGAAACTACTTACCTAACCGACTTCTGAAATATAGGAAAAATGCAAAAAGCTCATTTTCAAGAAAATCTTTGAGTTGATGTAGTTGATGTTACGCGCGATTTTGAGTGAAAATTTTCGATGCGAGCCCAAGCCCGAAGCAGTTCAAAGAATGAGTGGTTTTTAATCAGTAAGAGTCTGACACTCCCACTGGTCCCACCCAGGAGGGGAGAAGTCAATTAATGATTTTTCTCCCTCCAAAAAAAAGCCAATCAAATACAGCCAAGTATGACCAATACGACCAAACAACCAAAATTGCATTAATAAGCAGAATCCTTATCACTGCGCCACCATTTTAGCAATTATTCCATAATGTTGTGTATTCAATAAATTTACTCGTTATCCTGTAAGTTATTACGGTGAGCCGATTAAATAATATTACTGTTGATACGTAGTTCGGTTGTTCGCGAGGCTTTATGTCTAACTTAGATAGTAGGGCTGGCAGATGTACCTCCTTGGTCATCTGTGTTTAATAGAAATTCCGCATCTATTTAAAATGTTTCTAGATGTTGATTAACTGTCTCATCCATGTTGTGGTTATAAGGAATGTATGGTTTTTCTTTAATATTTAAGACGAATGTTGTAATTTGGTTGAAAGTTGAAAACTTTATTTTTTTTTTCCCTGAGCAGCGTTTTAGCCATTGCACTGTTTTGGTTTTTGGACAAATGAATCGTTTAATTTCATAAATGTATGCGCATCGTATAGGGGCTTGGCAGACCGAACTGTGCGTTTTTTACAAAACTTTCAGCCTCGCACAAATTAACCAGGAACTAAATTGTATTCAACAGTATTTACGAACTGATACGACCTTAAAACCTTACAAAGGAACGTTTTCCTTCGTAAAATCTAGCATTTTAAATCAACCTGCTTGTGACTTCTGGTTTTCTGGTAGCGTTGATCTTTTTTTTGTGTGTATGTGTGTGGGAAAGCAAACTGGCACACGGATTACTTCACAGTTAGCAATCAGCGCCACCCGCAACATCACAGGAGTTACAAGTGCGTTCAAATTCGGTGGCCATTCATACCGAAGCATTGCTCTCCCACATTTATCGCTTACTTACTATCAAGTGATCCACTGCTCGTTTTCTCTCCTATCCTGTTAAAAAATATATTGTAATATAATCCCTAACCAGCCCTATCCTTTAGTTGTACTATCATCAAAATTTTCCACGGTATTACATTCGCCCGGCGTCGAATAGTTTATGTACGAATGTAATACTTCTAGCAACTAGTACGGTCGTCAGCGGTTATTGTGTTTAAAAGTTTGCCTTCCTATCTCCAATTGTGATTTTAAAGTCTTTTGGACGTAAATGTTATATGTTAGTGAACTGTTTTGTTGGATATTTTGTGTTATATGATAGCCGCGCAACAGATACAGATAGAGAGAGATAGATAGAGAGAGAGAGAGAGAGAGAGAGAGAGAGAGAGAGAGAGAGAGAGAGAGAGAGAGAGAGAGAGAGAGAGAGAGAGAGAGAGAGAGAGAGAGAGAGATAAAGTATCTCTTCTAGTTTCAAGTTACAAAAAACAAAATCTCACAATCGTTACTGTAAAAAAAATGAAAATGTTTGTCCACACTACCATTATTTTTAGGATCTACACAACTAATAATAACTATACATTTGTACCAATCATACACTGTAATAACAATGTTTTTGTTTGTCAATTTCTAAGTTCTGTGACTCGATTATCAGCGCCCCTTTTCTTCTCGTGAACTCTTTAAGAGCTTAGAAAAAAAATTACGTTCCCTATGACTGTCTTCATACTTCGATCCCTAATTTTTGTTCGCGAATCAATGTCGCGAGACTCAGTCCTTTAAATATTTGCCCCATTTAAAACTTTAAACTTTGACAAGGTATTTTAGAAACTCTTTGGGACCTCAGAACGAAACTCTCGAAATATTTTCCCAGAAATAATCAGTACTTGTAGTTTGACTTCTACAACTCTTAACTGTCGTTGATGCGTATAATTCGACTGAATTTAATAGTGCGCTGTTTATATTAATTCTAGTAATTTTAGGTTGATATTTTCATTTCGCCGTATTTTCAAGGTAGTCGTGACTAAAATAGTCCTTTGTAACTTTCGATTCAGTGGCTAAATTTAGTCAACTTAATAATACATACTTAAGTACTTTATAGTTTAAATAAATTTATTATATTATTCTGATTTAAAAAAAATATACAAAAAATACGTTGGGTAAATTTACAAAGATACTACTGCATTATTCGAGCTTTACTCGTTTCTGCGAGTGGCGCCCCAGAGAGAGATCCTCCCAAATTTTTATTTAGATTCGATAAGTAGCTTTTTATAGCAGAGTAACAAACATCCATTTATACTGTGACTTGTCAAAGTGCATCTAAGCACAGATAAAACACGAATGACAATAAATATTGCAAAACTAGGCAATCAAAAATTCTTATAAATTTGAAAATGGAAAGAAAAACTCGCGCCATATTTAAAAAAAAAACAATATCTAACGTAACGTCTCGATTAAAATTCATGTAGACGGGGAGTCGATATTGTCTTGAACGCCCCATCTGTTTATGCAAATATACCCAAGTCTAGTTTGGCGTCAACGTTTCAACCCTGTTCCATTAACCCTGTATTAATTGATTCGTTGAAAAGCCGAGGCTTAGGCCGAGAGCCGACGGCCGAATTAAAAATCGACCGACTGTTGACTGTTGTTTGAATAGATTCGGCCCATTGTGTTTATTGTAGGAGAATTGTTTAGGCTGTCATGTTTTGATGATCAGGGAATTTAATTTAGTTTATTGGACGATTTTACGGTTTGAGTTTTGTTTACAATATGAATTATAAATGTTTCGTTGTGTGCCAGTGATATTTGGAATTATATTTTTTATATAATAGAACTTAGCTGTTTCACCTGCGGTACTAGGGGAAAAAGTAGTTTGTGTTATTTCAGACTATAATCTGTTGCACGGCAAATTTCATTTAAATTCTATTTTTGCGTACGAACTTTGGCGTTTATTTTGTATTGGAAGTTGCGTATAGAATCCTGCTAGGCTTATATGGAAATCGCAAACATACGCTTATTGATAGATAGTGTCATTTTAATGTACCTGAAACACTACAAGACGGCAAGCAACGGGTTAGTTACTCAACATATCTGTTTGGACACAGCAGGCCTTGCGATACTCTCAAACGCAGCTCAATATGCAAGTGCATAGTGCAAGTTTGTTGTTCCTGTCGATTTCACACAGTTCTTGGAAGTATTAAGCTTATAGTAACGTTACTTGATCGACTCAACCTAGCGAGATGAGCACTTTGTTGTTTGAAACTAAGTTCAAATCATAGAGAATTCTTTATTAGCTTCGTAAATATTGACTGCCGATTATTTTAAGTGGTTTTTGAGTTATTGCATTCACTGTGTTACCTTGTTGTAAGTAGGTTGAGTTTCTATTTTAAGACCAAAGAGTATTGTTGGTAAATTTGTGTCAAGCAATCAATGTCTGAATAGCCATTGTGTATCAAATAAATTAAGATTTGTATGAATTATGTCGTGATTTTTAAGATTTTACACAAAAGATTGCAAATAATTCCAACGCATTTGTTTTACGACGTTTTAAATTTTAGAATGTGTTTGTAGAACAGAATAAAAAAACATTCTTCACTTTCTATTTTTAAACATCATTTTGATGTAATGTCAACCAACCTTTTTAATTCATTATTACTTATGGTCAGACTTCAATTCAGGGCAGTATATAAAAGCTTTCGCTGATAAACGTTGGCGGTATCATAAAAACTCTTATTACATTCATCCTTAATACTGTCTGTCTAGACTAAAGGCAATATAATATCGTGAGCACGCGAAATGAGCTCCATTTTAATAGTTTCCAACTACATAAATGTCATAAAACAATAAAAAAATAAGCCTTAAGCTACGCGTTCCCAATTATAATAAGTTTTTCTTACTCCGAGTCCCAGTAACAAGGTAATTTTACGAGAAACAAAAAAGAAGTTAAAAAATATAAATTTAAAAACATGAAGCTGTAACCATAATGTATAAAAGATGTATTTTTAACGCAGTCTCTATTAAAAAAGTAGAAATTAAACGCGAAGTGGAGCCTCTAAAGACAATAGCTCGGAGTAACAAGGATAGATAATTGTTTTCATGATTAATTCAGAATGGAGGAACTCTCCCGCCTCCCTAGACGACGCTTGTTTATGTGAAATGTGTAATTAAAATCGTCAATGTTGGTTTGTAATGTGCCTGTAATAATATAAAAATTATTACAGATTGTCTTTTAGTTAAGTTTATGTACTTTTAATTTGCATTATCAAGCAATTATTTATTTTTTTTAATCTGTAGTTTTGATGAAACTCGCGTTGTATAAAAACTCGATTCTAAATTCGAACATTTAATTCCCGCGCTTACATGTTTTTTACCACCCCGTTAGTTTTGCCTTGAAACATGAAATGGTTAGTACCAATATGTACAGTATTATTGTAACATAAAACAAATGCATATTATATACGAATATTCATATATTTAAAAGCAACAAAAATACACTAAAAAATTTCAATCAATAAGCACGGAGACCCGGGGAGTGCATCCAATTTTTTGAATAGACCAGAATTTTTCGATTCGAATTCTGTTCTAGTTTCAATACAGCTAAGTGCCGCCGCCATTTTTATATGCTGCTGCATATTTATTTTTGCAGACTCTGTTTATATTGCTATACCTCGAAAATTGTTCCGATTTATTTCTGTTTTATTTGATTGATTCACAAAATAAAATATTCAATTGTTTTTATCCTAATAAAATAGTTTGTCATTATTTTAATAAGATATGTATTATTATTTATTGTTTTCGAAAACTTAAATCTTAGACCAAAAATTAAATTTTTCTAGATAGCTGTCTTGTCTTTCATTTTTAAAAGCGTTCCATTTTATGTTCATACGGACTTCGGTTCCAAAATAAATCTCCTATTTATAAACTTATCCTTTAAAACATACATTTTCCAGAAAAAGGCGTTGACTTCTAAACTTTCGTACTTAAAATATCACAATTGAGACTATTTTGCGACACATCAAAATAGACATTATTATCTCCAAATAAGTAAAGGAAAGTTGAATCTAAATAGTAACAGTTAAGGCGCGTTTTTGACTAGCGAAACTGGGGTAAATTAGAACACATATCGTTTAATATAATCAAAGAAAATTCTTATAAAAAATGAAAATAAAGTCCACGCCTTTCAACGTTAAAAATGTCGCATTAATTTATTTGTGTGACCGAAGTAATTCACAGTACTCGTAGAAAATATTACTATAATAAACTTACTGATACCACAATATATTTAAGTTGGTTTTCTTATCAAGAAAATATATTATGAGTCGTTAAATGTTAGTAGCAACATTGAGATAAAACATTAGTTATTTTGAAAATGGAATAAGTTATTGCAAGCTTATATTTGAATTACGAACCTATACATGTTTTTTAATGATTCATAAAAGGAACGAACTCAAAAAGTTGTTACTTAAAATTTTAACGCCAAATTTTGGTCCCATTTATAATTATTACTAAACCAAAGAGGTCATATAATAATCTTTTACATAATGTACCCTAATCAACCTGTCCTTTATATCACTGTACATAGTGATACGCACTTGTAATTAACTATACACATACCTAGCTTTCCACAAAAAGGGGACTGAAACTATCATTCACAAAGAACAGATCCAACCCTTCAGATAAGACCCCACGCGGCCGCATAACACCCCATACATCACCGCAGCGAACGGTTCGTCTCAATAGACAATTAGACCCCTAATTTGTAAGCGGTACACCCCACCCTGATGTCACAGAGCGTGTGTTTATTTTGCAAACAAACAAGTACATTTGGGTAGCGAAACTTGTGTGGAGATGTGTACCAGTCGTGGTATTTATACGAAGGACGTGTAGTTAAATATTTGTTGATTTGTTGTGTAAAGGAGAGGTTTTCAGTTGATTTTTGTTTTGAAGTTTTGAAGGATATGTTTGGTATGCTGTACTGGTGTTTGTACAACGTGGTAAATTTGGACTTTGAATGAGCTCAAGTGTGTTTGGCGCTCTTAATAAACTTGGACCGCGCTTTTAGACTTATTTAAATAGCAGATGATTATATTCATAGAGCAGTTCTACGTTTAAACATAGTACAAACTACACGCCAACAAAAACCAAGATAAATTTTACTTCAAATTCTACCTTTTAGAATACGTCTTCTTAACGTTTTAATAGTAGTAGTTCGAAACACAATAAAGGCAATAGGTGCGCGAGCGTTCGTTTGGAGTTTGATGAATTGAATGACCGGCAACGAGCCTGTGGTGTTACGGGTGATCCACGAGCGCTGGTCACATACCATCAGGTAATTGATTTGCTCCTAATTCATATAAAATATGCGGGTCAGGCCGTAATCACAGCTAGTGAAGTAGATACATAAGACCTTCTTTTTTTATATTTAAATGAAAGAGAGAGAGAGAGAGAGAGAGAGAGAGAGAGAGAGAGAGAGAGAGAGAGAGAGAGAGAGAGAGAGTCAGATACACAATGAACTAAACATAGTAAAACACAACTCGACTAAACACACTATTACTATTACTAAAAGATTATTCGATACTAGATTTAAGACTCCTCCCTCAGACAGTGTTATCAAAGAAGAAAAAGGCATTGGCTGGAAAAAATATTCATAAGTTTGTACGTGATATGAAATTAATATCAAGTAGCAGCTGTATAACCTTTAATATTAATGTAAGGGAAGGAGAATGTAGTATTTTGTTATAACATGTAATACTAGCGACCCGACCCGGGTTTGCATGGGTGCAATACTGATACCGTCGTCTAAGTGAGTCAAAATCAATACAAGTTGTATTGATTTCCAATTCGATTCTACATTCATTTGATTAATTAGCACTACTTATTTAGTACGAATGATTCGTTTTACGAACTTCATTGCTTTACAATTATTTTATTTGGGTATAGATTAATCAATTTGTGACTCATCTCGGAACGGTTTTGATTAAGTTGGTTTTCGATTCCGTTCGTAATAATGTAATCGATGGCTAAATAATTATGAAATATACATAAAATATTGGTAATATCTAGCTGTTAACATTCCAAGCTTAAAATAACACAAAAAATAAAGACTTTTCCAAATTCAAAATCTCACAGCTGCCTCATATCGGTTTCTATTTGAAATAAGAACGGTGTATCTAAAACCCTCAAACGTTTTACTTACCAAGGTATTCATTTAATTGTTTCCAATCCACGTCGGTTTTTCAAGAAGTTTTGTTGCTGGTTACCGTACCGAATCGGCAATGGTTGTTTAATAATCTGTAACAATCGCAGATTAGTGGGACGTGACTCGAATGCATAATACGGGGCCTTTGTTCGAACCGTTCAGTTTGGTAGTTAAGGGTCGTGTTATCGTGGTTTTATGTTATTTTTGTGTTACCTATGATTACAAAGCTTGTTAAAGCCACGCACACAATTGCGACTAGTTTTCGCTAGGAAATAACTTAATAATGTAACCTAATTTTGAATTCCATATTTCTTTTATAGCAACTGTTGCTGCACTAAAGGAATTAAGCAGATATGTATAACAATCTTAAGGATATATATTCTTTACAACAAATACGGTCTATTTTTTTTTCTTTCAATTTTTAAAATGTTATCACATCATCAGCCGGTTTGTGCCCACTGCTGAGCCTAAGCGTCTTCTCATATGAAGGTTTGAGCATTAATTACTACCCTTGCTCAAGGAAAATTGGTGACTAGAACAAACTTATAATAAGAAAATATAAGTCGAGGTTTTTTCCTTCTCCATTTGGTACTTTTTTTGGGGTAGGCGTCGCCTATGGACACCCACAACACCAGAGTAATTACAAGTGCTTTGTTAGTCGTGTGGTATTTTGAAGGAATATGAAGAAAGTGAATTGGGAAAAGAGGGTGGGGTAGCGGATTAGGTCTCTAATAAACTCAGCCGCATGGCGAAACACAAAGCAAGCTCTGTTTTACGATACCAGGTGCTTACGTGGTATCACTTCCGTAGCGCAGGCCTATTCCCACCGAAGCACGACCCTCCTAAACTTGGCTGCTGAAAATTCGATGTTGCATTGCAATATGTACTTCATTTGAACTTCGAATTTATTATAACAATGTTACATGAAAAAATTCAATGAAAAACAACGGTATCTACTGCCTCATCCATTCACAGACTTAAATGAAAAAAAGTAAAAATAAAAATGGCCGACAATTTAATCGCGTGTTCCACTTGATTGCAAGAGTCGAGCGTGCACCTTGCCTAAAAACAGTTGATGATTACATGGCGTATCCGAAGTAATTTAGTTATATGGCATTCTACAATTGGGTAATATATTTTTATGTTACATGGACGATTACTATCAGTTTTATAGTTACGCTCTACTCTGTATACATAGGGTATACTGTTTACCTTTTATCATCGGTCTTAATGTTTGCAAAATATTTAAACGCTACCTGTACTGATTTTTTTTTTTGTAAAGGCACTGCACATCAAGGTACCTCTAACTGTCAAATGAATCTTAACTTTGTTACAAAAGTATATAGTCGAAATTCTATTACAAACATTTGATAGATTAGACTATATTCATGTACATTTGTCTGGTCTGCGTCAAGCATTCGAAATTTGAATATTCAGTTCAGACAGATTCAGTTAATAGGTAGCCAGTCAATATTGCTAAGTTCCATTTTCAAAGTCAATTTACTCCTACGAATTGTTTAGGACAACTAAAATTTGTCCAAACAATGTAGTCTATGTTTTACTTTAATTCTTAACAACATACAGTAGGTATAGCAATCCATATATATTTCAAAACATATATACTCGCTTAGTATATAATTAAATTTGTAATACTATTACTTAGAATTCAATCTGTTAGTGAATCGGGGAACAAATTTGATTAAATTTTGTATAACTTCACTAACAGGATTGAACTTCACGCTTGATTAGAAAACAATTGGGTATCTAAATCTTGTACACGTATTTAGAAAACAATACGATTTATTTAAAATATTTGTTGTTCTAATTTCTATTCAAATACCCCTGCTCATTTTCGCGCCTTTTTTGCACAAAATGGCGTCGTTTCTAACAGTCCATTTTTCAATGCTGAACGTTAAATCGAACAATTAAAATGCGCGTAAAAAAACAGACAGCGTATACTGAAATATCCAAGCATAATAAATATTGAAAACAGGTGATTTCCTTTTCATTTTATATCCCTATAATTATTTTGAACGTATTTCTTTGTAAATGTATTATCAAATAACTATGTTGAAAGGTCAGATAGGAAATGTCATAGGTAAAATGTGTTTTTCTACTAAAAACTATTAAAATAGGTTTATCACTTTATAAATTACCTAAAAAATTTGTATTAACTACCAATTTTTTAGTTTAAAATTATATAATGTTTGGGTGGCAAATATTTTTTGTCTTAATTCCATTCTGTCATGGCAACACCTGTAGATTGTCCCTGATAAAGAAAAAGTTTCTAATCGGATTGTGCTCTTTGCAATCGCCACATCTGAAACGGAAAATACCGATTACTACAAAGGAGAATGTCATGTTAATTCAACTCGGAATTTCTCTTGCGATCAATTAAATTAGCATATGTATGTTTTACTATCTCAGCGCTTTCATAGATCCATTTTTTTTTTTCGAATCCTAAGGTTCATTTACGGCGCGTAATAAAATTGAACGGACGGTCAATACGCCAACGATTGCGGTACTGTGGGAAATCGTGGATAACCTCATCTTGTTTTATTTTGTGTTTTTTTTACTTATTGTGCTATTTTTTGAGTATTTCAGCCATTAACTATCGTTTGAATATTTAAAAAAAGTTTAATGAATTACTTATACACCACACCTCAATACCTACCAATACTGATGACACACCAAGAGGAAATGCGTTCTTCTCTTCTTACCAAATTTCCTAATTCATTGATCATTTGTTTGTCCTTTTTAAATTACAATACATATTAATAAAAGCCAAGTTCAATTTTCAATATTCCCCTTTATACAGTGATAAAACCTCTACTATTAAGCTATAGACCCCTCATGTCTCAATAACTCGAACCCACCGAAACATAATCACCGACCGAAAAGGGGTTAATACGGGAAAAAATCGCCAATCCGAAGTCCAATATCGTTTTTAATGAAACAATTCCACCATTACGATACATTTCAACTCTGTACGTACTTTTTTCCTCGTAGTGGCTATTACGAGTGGTCATAAACGGAATGGTGGTCCAAATGGGGGCACAGAGCCACCTCGCACACTTCCGATAGGTTCAACTGCTTTTTGCTTTTCTATATCAATTTTGTTAGCTTTGCTTTCGGTTTGTCATGTTTAGTTTTAACTTTAACTTTTCGTGTTTCAGATGTGGCTTCTTCAAGCGAGACAATGTATTTTCTATTGTGTCTTATATACCGACATTCAACAGGGTTATAGATGTTATAAGATTATTGTCAGTTATTTAGAATGATATGATATTTGTAAGATGATTGTTACACTGTTTTTGTAATGAGATTCGTAGGTATATTTTAATATCTGTGACTGTGATGCGATGTATTAACTAGTTGAGTTGCGAGTGCGGGCCCAACAATGTTCTGTGGCTCGGTTCGGAATATGAGAAGCAATTCAGTAAGAGTCTGTGACTCACTCTCGCCTTACCTAAAGCGGGAGAAGTTCTTTGACGTTTTTTTGCTTGCCTGAAACACACAGACATGCTTACAAAACATAAATAGGCAACTTCTTGAACGCATAAAAAGTTTTTTCATGCCTTTCTAGTTGATTACAGTAAAGGTTACTAAGGATATACATTTTCATATGTACTATAGTTACAAAATAGGCTTAGATGCCTGTGCATGATGCAAGCAATTATCTCACCAGCTAATTTCTGCACAAACACCATATGTATGCTATTAAAGTGATTGTGGGAGCCTTAAGACATTAGCTAAGCCACTTGATCTAGCTAATAACCCGCAATGGAAACACATACATAGGAATTATATATAATTAGGTGAGATTTAGAAAATGAACTCTGAACATGAGATAAATGGATGCGTTTTTGAGTGAATATAAAGTTTAGTTTTGTCAATTCGTTTTATGAATTTGTCATCCGTTTCAAAGGTTAAGAGGGCAAAATCATATTTGTTTTCATTTTATGCAATCACACGTGTATTGGATTAAGGTAAAACTTGAAACATTGGAGCACTCTACTTCGAAATTTCACGGTTCATTTCAAAAACTTCTGCAATAAAAACAACGTTCAAATCACACGTAGTCGTTGCCTCGTATACAAAATAAGTTTGACATTCGAAAATTTCCGATCGCTGCCGAATGTTGCCGAAATTTCCCGAAGTTTCGATAGCGATAATTCTTGATATTTCATACGTATTAATTTACTCCAGTCAACGACGGTTGGGCGGTGTTTTATTTCAATCAATTCATTTTAATTCGTACCCTTGCCATTAAGTTTTATGCCTTTAGCGTTGAATTGGAACGGTAAGGTTATGGTAACGAAGCGAAGAATGAGCGAAGTGAATGGCGATCTGTGAATGCTTTCATTTAGAGATTGAATGAACTATAATGTGATTTCTATTTAGTTGTCATTTAAGATGAACTACAGGTTATTTTACTTGTGAGTTTTTATATTTATTTTACAATTGTTTTTTATTGCTGATGACTTCTTAAGAGAGAGTGCCAGTGCTCTGTCTGAGTAAAAACGACGCCGTCCCTGCTCAGAACTAGGTTGCGGTAAATCACTGCATGTAGGTACGCTTTTATCGCTTATATGAGAGGATAATCATCAAGTGACTTCTTCTAGGTTAAGAAATGTTAGACTCTTACTGACTAAAAACCCCCAGTTCCTGTCTCCTGTCCTCTTGTCTCCTGCTCCAGGCCAGGGCCACGGTACTTTATATATACCCCGGACACTTTTATCACTTGGAGAAGTGAAATAACTATAGAACATCAAATGGAAAGATATTAACCCCTCGTCTCACTATCAAAGAATCGTAGTTTGAAAAAAGCTAAAGGAATTAAGAGTAATTTAACTTAAATTCCAATAAACAATGCAATTATATGGTACACATGCCTCACGTAATACCACACGCGTGTTGTGTGTACTGGATTCCAAAACACGTGCCTTACCCACATACAAACACTATACCCGCTAACTATGAGAATTAGTATCTAATAGTAACTAATATATGGATTACGTGTGGGAGAGCCATGTTTTGGCACGAACGGGTCGCCTCGACTGGAGTATCACCACGGCCTTACAGAAAACTGGCGTGAAACAACCACAGCGTTGTGTTTCGCTGTGTAAATGAGGTTACCGGAGGCCCAATCCTTCCCATCCCCTTATCACCCCCCAATCCCTAAATCTCCGAATCCTTAATCCTCAAAATATCGGCAATGAACTCGTTACTCCTCTGTTGTTGCATGGTGTCCAAGTACAGCGGTATTGATTGCTCACCTCATCACGTTTGCCGACCTATCAAATAAAAAAGTTCATTTCATTCAGTACCAATACTTCACTCGAATCACTAAACATTTAAAATTTAGAATTTTTTAAAATAATAAATAGAATGCTTTGTATTTAAAATTTGTCTTAAATTTTGACTGGTAAAAGTGGCACATAAATGGCAATAGGCTTACCTTTGTATGGCACTTATGACTGGCGAAAAATGAGTTTTTCGTTTAATATTTGCATTCCTACATACCCCATGGGCGAATAAAAGGTTAGGTTCTGTACTCAAAGTAATTAATGATCAATATCAGAATTAAAATGATACCTCTTTTTTACATTTAATTAAAGTATCGCGTTGTGTTTTTCCAATACTTTATGTGACCACGGTAGTCCAATGTAAACGAATCGTTGTAAAACAAAAAGCGGAATTAAAAACATATGCGATTCTTTTTTCGAATTATTTTTGTATTTAGAAAACATTTTTATTTTTATAATATCCGTGTTGTTCAATAAAAAAAAATTAAAATATCATTTATCACATTGTGTTCGTTAGCTGCATTTAAAATTGGAACATTCTTTTTGACGTTTGATTAAAATGAAATTGTTTTAACGTGTTTTTTTTTTTGTTTTTATTTCAGATTTCATTTTTAATTTATTCTCTTTTCCATTTTGCGATTAATGTTTTAATTGGAAATTGGTAATTGATAATTTTATGTACAATAAATAGTACCTACATTACAGTTTTAAGCAAAAACTTAATATTCGGTACTCGTAAATTAGCGATTTCAAGAATTTCGCGAAGACATTTCAATAACTTGTTTCTTTACATCAACTATTTGTACATATGGAATATGAACGGTTACTGCTTTACTCGAATATTTATTGAATTATTTTTCATACAACAACATTAAATATTAAAGATTACGTGTATTTGTTTCTTGAGTATTCAATTTTTTGAACATAATTCTAATAAAATATTTTGATTATAACAAAGTTTGTTGTGTACCAAAAATTCTGATCTTACTGGTCAGTATCAATGAATAAATATACCAAAGCCAAGATAAAGCATGAACCTTGATTTTCAAAATTAGAAGTTGTTTGGGGCAATGTTTATTTTAAGAAAAAGAAAGAAAAGTATTTACTTTAATTTATATTTATTACGGTTTAAGTCTGTCCTCGAAGAAGTCTTTTCTTTACTAATATTATAAAGTTTGTAAGTTTGTATATTTGTTAATCTTTGGAACCGCTGGTCGGATTGCCGAGATTCTTTGACTGATAGATAGCTACAATGTTCCTGAGTGCTACAGGCTATAAAACATCACGCTACGATCAAATGGAGCAGCGGGTGAAACCGTGTGAGAGTAACTAACTGGCCCAGCTATTATAATTTCGGACTGGCCACATATAAACTTTTTACGATGTACTCAGTAAATTGATATTGCGTGATGTTGATTTTTACGTCGACGTTTCATAAATATTACTCGGACGGTAAAATTTCGCGGCGATAAAATTAGAGCAGGCCTTCAATTTACTTTGTTAATTTTAGGGTTAATGTAAATTTAATCATCGTTGTTCGTTCTCGTTAATATATTTTGGAATGCCATTCTATGATAGATATCAATTTCTGTGAAATTAAATTAATCGTTTGGTATGTTTGTCGTTCTAATTATCGAGGAAATGAAAATTCTACCTGTGATTAATATTCTTAGTAATCAAGTCAACTCTTTTTTTTATTCAATAATGTACCTACTTCAACAATATACATAAAATACATTTATTATTTTATTTTATGACAGAAACAGAGATCTTGTATGTATATCTTTAACAGATGTACACATCACTCACCGTATGTAAACGTAAACATAAAACTAAGGAAAATTACAATACGAACAAAATTGACGGAGCTCTCTTAAAGCCGTACAGTCACATCTTTTAAATTCGCTGTAATAGTATGTTTTTTCTTCGTATACTTAACATAATATTTTAAAACCCTTAATGCCCGTTGATGACATGTAAAAAAGCTTAATTTGAACGCATAACGTTTCCAATAAATTAATACATACGGCATTACGTGGCCATTTCGTAGAAGACCCATTCACGGTACCAGCTAAACAAATATTTCCATGAACCCTAGTGATTAAGTACAGTGGAGTAAAAAAGTCCTTGTGTACGTGTATTCTGGTACACACGAGAAAAAAAGTGTAAAAGTGTTTTTTCCACTCGACATTCGTCCGAGTGAGTTATGGCTGCGTTGTATTCAAGGAGTTAGACCACGCTAATGTCTATGTGCGAGTGTGTTTTGTTTTTCCTACACTCCAAATGGTGGAATTTAATATTTGCGTATTTTTTTTTTATTTCTGTTTTAATTAAAACGCGTCCTGATGCGTTATTGTAATGGCTTGCTTTTGTTACTGTGAGTAGTAATTAATACAGTATATTTTGAATTTATTTAGACGATGAAAGATGAAAAAACCTTTTTTGTAATGAAAAAAAAATTTAAAGATACCCTTTTCTTCCGCGTTTTGCTTTTGAAAGGGCACGTTTGTATTTTAATACTCGATGCACAAAAGGATCTTTCAATCGGCAAGCCCTCTATCCCGAAATATCGACAATGCGTCTTGGGTCACCATCCAATCAATTTGCGTTAGATGTAAGACATACCCAGGGGCGTTTCTTTTCGAATCCATTAGATTCGAAAATCTTCTGTATATCCATTTGACTTCCTTTTTTGTTTTTGAGAGATCATCCATTACTGAGTTAAAAGGTTGGGAGTTCCCAGAGGCTCTGAATTTTGTTTG
This sequence comes from Spodoptera exigua, assembly GCA_902829305.4. Lineage (NCBI taxonomy): Eukaryota > Metazoa > Arthropoda > Insecta > Lepidoptera > Noctuidae > Spodoptera > Spodoptera exigua. Next base: position 10,789,024 of record LR824619.2, on the reverse strand, counting down.
TGTGTCTAATGATGATACTGTATCGAAGTATCAAAGACTCAATTGTGTAAATTCTGGATCTGAAATATACATAAAATGTTTATATATATTTAATAGTGAATTTACTAATGTATATTGTATTGCTTTCTTTTTCTTTATGTATAATGTTGCTGTGTACTTAGTTATAAACACGTTTTTTATCTTTATTTTGTTTTGAAAGTAATCCGTCAATATAGCTCTGTAACAAATAGTTTTAACACTAAAACCGCTTTTGCGCCTAATGAATAACTACGTCGAAACCTTCGGGAATAAAATACCCGATTTTGACGTTCACCCAAACAAAAAAATCTTCGCCTACTTTTTATGTATGTTCTTTGTAATTTTCGTCTTTATTGAATTAGATTTTCCTCCGCACTCCTCATTCCTCCCAGAGGGAAAGATATCTGTCAAAATTGTTAAGAAAAAAATTTAGAAAGTTTGAAGTTTGTAAAAAGTCGACAACTTTGGCCGAGTTCGAAATGTCCCGAGGCTAAAAGAGCCGTGTACCGTCTTTTGATATCAGAAAAAAGAACGTTTGTTTATTATTTTCCAAATACAAAAGAAATATTTTCGGCTCCCAATTTATTAAAGTGTTTCGAAACATTTTACGTTTAACAAATCTTTTGAGATTCCAAATTTTGTTTTAAAAATTACGTTCGATATTTGAATTATCCAATCGATGGATTGGTTTGTTGATAACTGGTCTTATTCTTGTTTTTGGTATAAACCAGTGGTGCTCTATGGTAAAGTTTATGTAGTATTCCCTTACTGTTCTCATAAACCAATTTTTTTTTACTAAATGAACCTGGTCTCTGCTTTTTAAAAATAGGTCAAAAAAAATATTTATCTCAGATTTATTTTTAAGAAGTCGGTTACTAAAGTAGGTTTCATTTCGAAATTGAAATAGTATTGCAAACGAATTAGCTACCACATATAATCTTCGTATATGTCAGTTAATGCATGCGTTTGACTGCCAATTATCCTAATGAATAGTGGTCGCATGGACTGCGGTTTACTTTGTTACGCTCAAACAATGTATCTACATAGTCCTCGTATACACTTTGCAAACATAATATGTATATCCGTCTATATCCCAATGTATGGAACGACTTGCTCATTGCAAATAGAGCGTGTGTAATTAAACTGTGCATACATGAGAGTTATACTTCAAGTCTATGTTAACATTTTGTAAAATCAAAGACATTTTGGCGCCCAACGTGGTATTTGATTCTTCTTTATTGTACCTAGTAAATATTTTTATCGATAGACTTAAAATTATTGTATTATTTGGCAAAAAGTTAATGGTTAACAGTATAAAATCATAGGGCTTAATATTAGTACAACACCTTTTACAGGTAAATCGACAAAGCTGTAAATAAAAACTTAAAATCTAAATAAAACTCCTCATTTTACGAGCTGTTGTTTGTGACAGCAATATTTCATGCCATAAAAAACAGTATAAACAATCGAGCCATCGATAGCAATCCACAGTTACGAATACCTAAGCGAACTAATACACGGATCGAACAAAATTTTAACGTTTTACGCCCGATTGTAATATTTTATGTGAAATCATAAAAACCACTGGAAATATGTCAAACGGGTGTGTTTGTCGTATTCGTAAGTTGACTTCATTTTGTTTTTATGACACAATATTTTTATTTTACGACCAAACAGCATTAGTATGAAAAACATTCGCTCACATCTCCTTCCGTGCTCTCAATTGTTCCTTTATTTTTCGCGTCTAATCCTTCATATTGTATTCTGGAGAATACTTTTTCTTCCTTTTTATATTTGTTTCACGCGCAATAAGTTCGCGCGTAGATCTCAGCTGAAATAATACGATATTCGATTATATCAGATCTCCCATTCGCAATTTCTCGACACAGTAAGTGCGCGTCAAACCGAACGGCTCCCTCAAAAGACAATGCTCTCAGTCAAAGGTAAAGAAAGAAAGCGACGAATCTAATAAACGGGCCACGTATCAATTCCGTTTGTTGCTACACATCCAATAAATAAAGGTCTCCCGAACGTCTTACTTTGTACCGTCGTTAGCGTTCATCAATATGATTTGCGGGGACCGCCAGAGATCACGTTGGATTGGCTTCGGTCTACGTCCAATTCTACGAAATGGAAGGGTACACCCGTGGGACAGGCTTTCACAATAGACCTTTCCGAATGAGAGCCATTAATTCGCATCTTTGTTTTGTAAAGCCCGGAGTGACACGAATTGACGTTATGTGAGCTCATTTTAACAATAATTCAGTTCGAGAACGCTTTTGTATAAAAACGTTTAAGCTTTCACGCCATTTTCCCTTTTCCGTAAATCTGGTTAGCCTCAACGAAGGTCGAAGTTCGTAAATTGTTTAGACAATATTGCCTAGCCTTAAATAAGTGTCGCATTAGTTTCCAAGTAAAATCAAACAATAAAAGTGTGGCGAGTAGACAACACAAAACAAAGGTTGCTCTTTATTTAGAGTATAAATTAATTTAGAACATATAACACGGCCGGAGTTGGTCACATAAAACACGTTAACATAACATAAGGCCCCACTTCATTGAAATAAATTATGTCCACCGCAAACAACCCCGTATTTTACTTGTATTTTTATTAAACAATAGTGAGCGGATCAGAGCAATGTTCGGGATTTACGACTGTTTGCGGAGCAACGAATCTGTTCATACCGGATCGAAGCGGTTCAAACTGGCCCGCATGAGGCACATAAAATCTCTTCTACTATTGAGCCCATAATAAATTTTTTCCTTTTTATTTCTTCCCAGTATAAATGGCCACTCGCGGCCCTAGAAACACCGATTTATATGACAGAGTTGTCAATTCTTGCCAACTTTATCCCGGGATGTTTATTCAAGAAAACGGTCTGACGGATCCTTTTATAAATTTGGAAGGCCGACTTATTGTTTTTTATGAAGAGAAAACATAATCTTTCGAAGAATCTGAACTTTTCATTTGTAAACGCTCTTTCAATTGTAAATAGAAATTTAAATTTTGTGACCCCTTTTAATCCTTTTGTTTCGGAGATACTTTAAAAGATTATGATAAGCAGCCTAAATAAAGTAACAACTTAAACGTTCCGTATTATGCTGTAATTTAAAACTCATTGCTGTTGCCGTCACGGCTTGGGTAATGGACCAAAAAGCGGTTTCACAAAATTAAACTAAGCTTAAAACGTGGACTTGCTTCCTGAATAGTCCTTTATACGATTTACATCGATAGAAGGACGAAGGATCAGAAAATTTAACATTTACGACTTGCCCGTTATATTTTTATAGGCAGTTCATAAAATAACTTTTCCGAATACATTAGAAGGAACATTTAGCCTTCCAATGTTTGCTCTCGAGTAATATATTTAACGTTTATAGGTGTTTTGCATAAGCTCCGAGTGTATAAAATGTTTTCGGAATAAGTTTTTGATGTTTGTGTGAAAGTAGCCTTTAATGGTAACGTACCCTGCGTTGACAGTTGGTATTGCTCCTAATATATTTTAATACCTCATTATTATGTTTGCTATCGTATCTCTCGATATTTTATTTAGTACTTGGTTTGCTGTTTTATTGTTATCTTGATTTATAGCCATCGTCGTTATTTGATACTTTATTATATCTTATTTAAGCATCACAAATTTACTCTTTCCATTAACGATCTTTATTCCATTTCATTCATATTAGTAGGATACCAATTAAAACTTCTCACATCACCGCCTCCAAGATTTTAAAACACACAATGTCTCTTTTATTTCTTGTCTCTCTAATTAACTCGTCTGCTATTTGCACGGAGTTCTCATAAAATTCATAAGAGATTGAAACGCTGAGGTTCTGCGCCATTTTTCACGTCACTTCAGAATTCATAACTCCATCGTAGGACGCATCGTCTCGCTTCATTCCCCATAGAGCCTCACTTATGATGCCGTCATGATCCTTTTATATACCATGACTTACATCTGCCATGTCAGTGTGTGCCGTAGTTCTATTATTAGTTTTTGTATTCGTGTTTGTTTTACTTCTCCATTATACATCAGTCAAGCTGACTACTTTGTTATCTTATGTGGCTACAGCCACATCTTTAATATCATAAGTTAAATCGATGGTGGCTGTAGTTGTATCATATTATGTTCAAACAGTACGTTTGTTGTGTCAGAACCTCTCGAGTTCTTGGTTAGTCAGTTCTTAGAATTTTCCAGTATGAATAATTCTTTTGCTTATTTGAATTCAAGCATGTACAGGCAGTAATTCACATCTTTTAATTAACTACAGTAGAAACAGTCTTCACTGATTCCCATTGGGGATATTGTACAACCGCAAAAAATGGTTATAGCGAATTACAACACGGTTTAATTTTGTTTTATTGGACTTTTTATGGCAGGAACGTGTAAGTTGGATTATATGAATTTGTACTTTATTATTAACGTGTTTTGGGCTTACTTTCGTTTGTGGAAGAAACTGTATTAGTCTAATGACAGTCGTTGTGGTAAATACGTGTGAAATTGAATATTACGTCAAGCCTAGCTGTTTGTTTACATTTCATTTTAATGACTGGCATGTGGCTAAGCAATTGCTGACGATGAAATACCAGAATATTCCAGTAAACATTTTTAAGAGAGCTCAGGGAATACGCGTTGTTTACTTCCAAACATATTATTTTGCACTTCAGTGACGAAAGAATTGTTTAAGTGAAACCCAGACAAACCGAGTATGCATTCCAAAAACATATTTATAGGTTATAAAGAGGTCTATTTTCTCCCAATCCATAAGATGAGGAGAACCGTGCCACGCTCAATATACGCCAAATAAAGCTTTATCATCTCCCCAATACTCCACATTCGCGATCCGAATATGCCACTTGACACACTGCCAAGAATAAATCAAATTTTCTTCCAAACCCACCGAGGAAGTCCTACAAACTTACTGTCCTATTCCATTTGCTTATCTCCTCGACGTTATTACAAAAGCAGGAGAGTCGAGAATCTCCTGGCTGTAGACCTGGTAATATTGTAACAGTTCTGAAGTATTAATTGGAAAATGAAATGAAAGAAGGAAATTAAGTGTGAATGTAAGAGTAGATAGTGAATTGTTCATTGCATTGTGAGAATGTTTCAACTGCAAAAGTTCTCGTTGAATTATTGAAAGACCATTTGCTTTATTGGTAGCAATATTAATGTTACTATAATTAATTGTTTGTTTGTTTGTTGTGGTGTAAAACAAAAGACTCGAGAAGTTCTTGTTACTCTCCAGTGGAAACTTATAAACATTGTAAAATGGTGTTAATTGCTTGTTTGAATAAAACTACACTAACTATTAAAGTCACATGTAAAAACTTTTCTGGCAAATATCAAACGAGCCTCGTAATTGTTCCATTCGGCTGACATGCTCTGGATATTCATTATTTCGTGGAAACCTCACATTGTTGAACCAACAACTATATCTGTAGCCACCGTATCGTGGATAACATTTGCATACTGCTCTCAGTTTGTTTTCAAAATTCCACTTCGCTGAGCTTGAATATCCAGCAAAATATTGTTCAACTGTTCCAAGCACTCATTATTCGATACGATCGTGTTTAACGATGACAGCTACGGTGATGTCTGTTCTTTGGTAAACTTTTTCAGCGATTGTTAAAGCCTCGTCTTCATTCCACTTGGATTGCTTGACAGCTACTTGATAGTTGACTGTTAAAATCTTAACAAGAACGTCTTCATTTTCGCTTGTTCCCTTTTGTTTCTTATTCATGTTTTCTCTGATTACGTTGCATATAAGACTGTCTTGTGCAAAAAGTTATACAACTTACACTACTTCTGGTTTGGAATCACGGATGTAAACAACTTTATCCTGTTTTAAAACAAACTCCTTTGCAAACATTACAAGCTCACAAGTTGTGCGCCCCCGACGATACATCGCCGTCTTCAGAAAGTATTAGTTTTAATCGTTGGGGCCTGACCTCGATTATTCACTGCGGCACGTCCTCCGGCTCTATCTACTAATCCCCCATCCCTTAGCAGTGCACCCCTGGATTCTAGTTCAGTATTTTTTTTTATTTTCCAACATCAACAAGAGATGAAAACTTTACCGCAGGCCCCCGCGAAACTTTTCATCGACTAATCCCGTGGTGGCCGCGTTAAATTCTCGATTTACTTTGTTGCCGAGCTCAGGCTTATGCGGTAGCATATTTTTCAACCAATTCGAGCGGTTTTATAGTGGATTTGTGAGGGTGTTTGTTATCGTTAGTTGGCGAAGTTCTTCTCCATGATCCATCTGTGAGTTCTCGAATCACTGAGCCCACTAAATCGTCGTTGTTTTATAACAAACAAATTGTTGACGGAGTCATCTCGACGTTTTTTATTTACAAATGTCAAAGTAATAAAAACTCTGCTCTGACTTAAAGTTTATAAAAAGATACAAGATAGTCCCAAGGTAAAATTACTTTGAAACTTTTATTGACAAACTGTGCGAGCCCCGGCCGTAACAAAGTTTCAACTGACCAACGTCCAACTTTTACATCGTTTGCTTCTGTTATTGATATTGAGAAGCCCGCGGGGCTTGTGCCCATAAAGCTGCAGATGCCGCGTAAAGGTCCCTGTACACAGCATCATTCCAATAAATAACCCGGAAAATTGTCTCTGCATACACACAAACAATATATCATGTGTAGTTTATATCATATGCGGGAGTCATCTTTCTTAGCTTTCACGTAACTTTTCACCCGAGCGGCGTTATGTCTAGGCGTAAAAAGTAAGTTTTTGTGTTATTTTTTCCCGCTCCTCTCCCCACTCCTACCCCGCCCGCTGACGTCACTCTGTGTTTGGCGTCCACGCCGACTGCACGTGCCGAACTGATTTATGGCCTACTGAATAAATAAGTTGAGATACTATTTTTCACAACATCCTATTATAGCTGTTTGTATGGCGTAGGGGCGTGTTGGATGTATCGGCGGGAAATCGAGGGTTCCGTAAATATTTGATCGGTATCCACCGCCGCTATTAACACAAATTCGACGGGTAATCGTTAAAATTATTTGCAGATATTGTTAATTGATATCGAGGGAGACGCCTAATAATTACTGACGGGATATAACATCGCACGCGTGGTCATTAACCAAATCCGAATAATTAATTAATTTTGTGAAGCGATTCGGGCTGCGAATAACAGGTATTAATTAGTACTGCAAACTGTTTTCTTTTATAAAGTAAATATTAGGTTACACGACATTATACAATACATAGCTGTTTGGCTTGTAATTGTTTACATTTGATACTTTTTTAAGTAGATAAACATAAGTAGATAAAAGTAGATTAACATTTTCCTCTTTTATGTTTTTAATTTACTAGACATATACAATATAAGGAATGAAAATAAATACCTAATGGCTAATAGAAACAAAACGTGAAAGCCATTACACATCGCAAAACTGAAATACCAAAACCTTAAATGTTCTGAACTCGAATACTGTAAATATCTTTCAAGAAGGAGTTATAAATAGAAATTCGTTGCACACACAACATCTAAATAATTCATAATACTCGTCTCTATCGAATGTAGAGTCGTGAACAGTATCGTGAATGTTTATTTGCTGTCTCTACTGAGCTCTACGCTTCACCTGACTTCAACGTTGAATTATTAAGTCGACTTGGTTATTGCATTAATGTAGCGCAAACATACAGTAATTATATTTACTTTTATAAGAGTGTAGGTAAGCTTAAAACTAGAATGGCTGCTAAGTCATCTTTTTCTACGAATAAATTTTAAAACAGATTTTGTAGGTACCCACAGTTAGGTTGGTGATGATTTGCCCAAGTTTCTTTCTTTTATCAGTAATGAATAATGATCTTCATAAAGTTCAAAGTTGTCTTCATAAAAAAGAAGTATATTATTTTAACAAAAAAAAAACGATACTGAAAACCCCGTTGTCAGTGTTGCCAATAACATCCCAAAGTATTTTGGTCGTATATAAAAAACAAAAAAAGTTGCGACACATTACCAAAGGTTCTGTATCACTTGGACATATCTGCAGATACTGGTGAGGGAATCACTGAACTATTTGCTTCATTTTTTCAATCGACATTTCAAGAACATGATTCTGAACCGATCAGTCTGGACAGTGCCATAAACACCGCTTCCACAAGCTCAATGAATCTTGGTTCAATAGACGTGTGTCCGGCCACGGTTTTAAAGTTACTTAAAGGACTTGATCCCTCTAAATCTGGTGGGCCAGATATGATACCTCCCATTTTTATTATTAATTGCGCAAAAAGCCTTGTAACACCAGTTTGCTTACTGTTTGAGCGGTCTCTGAGAGAAGGCGTCGTTCCTCAGATTTGGAAATCGGCATTCATTACGCCGATCTTTAAGAAAGGTGATAAATCTAATATAGAGAACTATCGACCCATATCTAAATTATGCCTGCTCTCCAAGGTGCTGGAGCGAGTAGTTCACACACAGCTCTATGCAGCTATGGAATGCCAATTTAGCAACGAACAGCATGGCTTCCTTAGAAAGCGGTCAACTACTTCCAACCTGATATTGTCAAATGAAATCATAACTGCTGGGATGGATGGTCGATACCAGGTTGATGTGATATACACTGACTACAGTAAGTGTTTCGATCGTATAGATCACCGTGTTCTTCTTCAGAAGCTACTGTCCGTTGGAATACATGGTGATCTATTTAGATGGTTCTGTTCATATATAGACAATCGCACCCAGGCTGTAGTTTTGCGAGGGTATACGTCCAAATGGAATTTTGTTCCATCCGGGGTACCTCAAGGCTCCATCTTAGGACCTTTATTGTTCACTATATTTATATCAGACATTAAAAAGTGCTTCAAAAACTCACATATTCTTTTATACGCAGATGATATGAAGGTCCTCAAGTTGGTACGTAATTTATCTGATACTGCAGAACTCCAGTCCGATCTTGACAGGTTTATATCCTACTGTAAAAATAATAAACTACAACTAAATGTTTCCAAGTGTTACCAGGTAGTGTTTTCTCGACGGAATTCTGTGATTGGACCTGGATATACGTTAGACGGACATATCATCACTAAAGTTAATAATATAAGAGATCTTGGCGTATTACACGACAGTAAACTTCTTTTTGATAGCCACATAGAATCAATTGTTAATAAAGCATCTAAGGCATTAGGATTTATAATAAGAAATTGTTCCGTTTTTCGCTCTCTGAAACCCATTAAAGTTCTGTATTGCTCTTTCGTGCGCAGCCACCTTGAGTACGCTTCTCAAGTTTGGAATCCTCAGTACGAGATCTACAAATCTCGTATTGAGCATGTCCAAAGAAAATTCATGAGGTATTTGGATTATAAAGCAAAACAATTTTCAAATGATTATGATCACCGTTGTAAACGGTACCATTTTTTGCCATTGGAAACTAGACGTAATATTAGTGATATTTGTTTTCTAGCGAACATAGCAAATGGCTCTATTGACTGTCCTGATTTACTTTGCAAAATTTTTATTCGGACAAATCAAAATAACCTGAGAAAAAGACCACTACTACAAGCACCAACTGCTTCTACTAATTACAGACGTAACGCCTTTTGCATACGCTCTGTAAAAGCCTTTAATAATTTAGCATCACATTTGGAAATTGATTTATTTAACACTAGCGCACGTAAAATTGGAGATATCCTGAGTAAGGACTATTTTGGTGACGAAAGGCAATAAATTCAATTTTAATGTCAAACTGCTTGGCACAATGCTGACACAATCTCCTGGCTCTGTATTTTTATTTTTAGACTATTATGTTTCTTTTCTTGTTTGTTTTTTTTTTCTGTTTATGTACTTAACAAATACTATATGAGATTTGCTGATTGCTAACATATATGTGGAAGCTTTTAATTAGCAATTGTCCGCTAGCATAAAATACAGTATTTATTTTTGTTATAAGTCTGTAAGCTTTCTGTAAAATAAAGTAAATAAATAAATAAATATAAATAAGACGCAATAAAACGTCCCCATTTATAAATCAATCACGCACAAGTCTCGAAAGAAAAAAAACGAAAATCCTCACAATAAATCCTTCCATTAAAAACCTCTTTTACATAAGGGGCAATACAAGTGTCGACACAACAGACAAAATGCTTCAAGTCCCATGCATAGCTCCACGCAATTTGTTTCAATTCGCACCATTCACCCATTCCTTCGTTCATTCGTTCACTCGTTCACTCGGTCACGGTGGTTGCACGTTCATCAGTCTTCAGTACACCTCCATTGAATGTAGATTAGGCTGCGAAGAAAAACGATATGGATTTGGCTTGATAAGATTTTTTTTCACTTAGTTGGTAACTTTTTTTCGCTGCTTATTTTCTGCAATTGATTCGTGAATACTGTTGTTAGTATAGGATTTTCTTTACCCTTCCTAATAAGTGAATAATAACGAAACAGATACATGCATAATTATAAGTGAGAATGTATCCGAACACGAATTATTGGTCTAGTCAGTCTATTTATTAGAAAAAGCTGAGAAAGTTCTAGTTATTCTTATTTGATGGCCCAAAAAGTCTTCAAATCACTTTTAACTGCTTTGGTTAGGCAAGAGTCCATGAAGGCTGGCGATTGTCTACCATAAGTAATGCTCGTTTGACAACCTCTTTCGAAAAAAACTGTTTCATCACCATCATAAGCTTATAAGGGCCCAATGCTGAGCAAAAATCTTTAACAAGGAGAAGGTTTGTGCATTAACCACCACGCTCTATTAAGCCGAATTGGCGATACTAACTTTTAGACTTTTGCGTTTTATATTTACAACATATAATTACGCGGGTATAACAAATACATAGTGACGGTTGACACAAGTCGAAACGCAAGCCTACCAAGGTATTTAAATAATTATTTTTTCGTGATAATACTGTTTGGCGATTTCAAACGTATAATTATAAATAATTAGTTGTCGATGTTTTCTCACACCGTTTGTTTTACAATGCTATCGAAAAAAAACACTTAGAAAGTACATATAACTCGGAAAAAGTCACAATGGTACTCGCCAGGTTTCGCCTAGCCTAATGAAACAGAAGCGAACGGGCTACACTGTCATTTTTCGTCTCATCTGTTTATTTTTTTTTTTATAAAAAAGCGGCAAACAGTTTCCTTATAAGGAGTTTTAACATCATTCAGCTTGAACCGTTAACAAAAATACAAGATATAATCTAAGTAGATAGGCCATTATGTACTTACTCATTGTACATAGATACCTATTGTCAATACGTATTAAATATGTATTTAAATAATGAATAAACAGAAATTAACTGTAGTTTAAAATGAATACATTTCTTTGAATTATTTTTGCCTATGTACATAAGTATATTAACGATAAGTTCTTAATTGTATAAATATTTAATTTTAATGTACGTTTTTAATCATCTATAGTTCCAGATTTTAAATCATTACTGAGAATTTTGATTTTAATGCCAGTATTACGCTATTGTATGAAGGGGTATAGTCATTGTTAGGTTAAGTCAATACGTAGGTATATATACGTATATTTTAGATTGAAAAATTTTAACATTCATATGGTTCACATTCTTAATGCCTCTGACAGTAAGTATGTATGTTAGTGACTCTTTCTCGTAAAAACTACTCAACGGATCTTAATGAAATTTGCGACAGAGATAGATTATAATCTGATTTAACAAAATAAATTACACTTTTGACAAAAACTAGTTAGAATATCCTACAGAAGCTACACAAAAAGACTTTAAAAATCATTTAACTTTCTTCAGTTTAGGAACAAATTGTGATACAATTTGCCTTATTTCCCTCACATCAGAGGCACGTGTAAATCTTCCGTTTCGCTCACTTACGTCTCATTTTGAGCACGTTTTGCTCCCGACACAAATAAAGAACTACCTTCTTAAATTGCCCCGAATCAAACCTCAATGGACCACGAACTTCGAAAGACAGAAACCAAACTACAGTATGTTTCCTTCAACTATTTAGAAGACACCACGTCTTGTTAAACAAGTCCAAACCTTATTCGATGTTGTTAAAGTTTATTTTTGTGAGTGACTTCTTTTGTTACTTCACATCGTGAATATTGAGAGGGAGCTCTTGGGAGTTTGGGAGTGACATGAACTCAGATACAATGTGTCATACCTAGATAGCATACGAAAACAGGTTTCGTTGTGAAACTCAGCTTAGGAGGAGCCGTGTTACACATTTTAACAAAATTATTCAGCAAGCGTTGATGCAATTCGTAGCTAGCTAGCTAGCTCTTGTCACAAAATATAATAAAAGAGTACATTTTTTTCGGAATCAACTGAGTTTAACTTACTGACTAGTAAATATCAATATACTGTTTTGTGTATTTGTATTTCGAATCAGGTTGTTCCATATTTAAATTCAAATTTATTTGTGACGCGATACTACTTCATTTGTTTCTTCTTTTGGTTGCGTAAATGCAACTATAGTTAGCTATGTACATTCTTAATATTTATTGATCTTAGAAATGCACTCAAAATGTCATATACCTCTCATGTTCTTTCATCTTGCTCTTTCAGGAAAGAATCCATGTAAATAATCTTTCTTCTATGTGTGTTGCCGGCCTCTTGTGGGCTTTTAGGTATTTAAGGATAAGGGATTAACCTCACTCATACGGCGAAACATAACGTAAGTGTTGCTTCACGCCAGTTTTCTGTAAGGCCGTGGTATCACTCCGGTCGAGCTGCCCTATTGCAAGCATGGCTCTCCCACACTTAATCATTCAATAATACAACAATAGTGTGAAATTTAACGTCACATTGTATCACCGAGAATCAGTTCAGAGCTATCATTAAATTTATATTGGATTACGTCATTAATTCTGTGTAATCGCCGGCCGAACTAATTAATATACCCCCACTCCGCTCCACAATTGAAATTTAATAGTTTAACGCGATTATTAACTCCTTTGTACTTTGGTTTTTGTTGCAATAAAAGTTAAGTAGAATCGGGATGGTATTCATTCGAATATTCATATTAAGGTTATGGTAGGTTCGAATGTTCAGGCTGGCAAGTACCAATGTGACTTTTCCAAGTTATACGTATGTATTATCTTATATGTTATTTTTTTATTATGTTATTATATGTATGTACTTTCGAAGAATATTTAGACACCACTGACTTACGGCGAAGGAAAACATCGCGATGAAGCCTGGACATATAACTTCTAATTATAAATTTGATATCGCCAATCCTCCTTGAGCAGGCGTGGTGATTAATGCTCAAACTTTCTTCGTGTGAGAAGAGGCCTTTGCTCAGCAGTGGGTACTAATAGGCTGATGATGTTGATTAGCATATTTATTTATCATAGTTAAGTATTTTTAAACCATAAGTTTGAGTCTCTCGTTATGTCTATATGCAACGAAGATAACAAATTACAGATGCACTGCAGAAGTTGAAAGCAGTTATTTCTTTCAAAATAAAAAAATAAATAAAAAGTCTATACTGACGTATAAAAAACAAAATAAAAAACAATTCTATATTCAATTCCACGAACGGACAAAACACGTCAAAACGATGCAGCCAAGCTAACTGGCAACATATAAATTTAAAAATAGAAGTGAGGTACGCTTCTGCACAATAATAGCTAGTAGATGAGTGACGCCACATCTCAGGTGGTTCACGATACCTCTATTAGCGTAATTACGGGCCTCAAAATGCCCTCGGAGAGGCCTCGACACTCGTTAGTCCCGTACGGCCCTCGGGTCTGACCCGACTCGGCTCCGAGAAATTGCTAGGAATTTTCAATTGGCCATCATGCGTAAATATTGTTGAGTATCGTGATTCTTGTGTGAGGTAACCAATAGTTTGAGTGTTTAGTTCAATTCATGATGTCGGAGTTACTTCGTAGATATTTCTACCTAGTTGGTTTTGTCAAATATTAGTTTTGTAGTTGTACTATTTGTGTCAATAGAAATGGTTGTTTTGATATTTCTGTTCTAAGAATTTAAATGCTAATGTTTAAGTTATTAAAGATAAGAAAAAAATCGTGTCGGAAATAAATTCAATTGAAGCCTTATCAAAAATTTTGACAATCGAAATAATCTGATAGTTGATCAAAAAAATCTGACAAAAGCCAACAAAGATATACGCGCGCAGGTTTGTACTCGATTGAAGAATGAATTTGACGAATGGCTCTGCCCGAGGCAGCGGAATACAGATGTATGTAGGTAGGTACTTGTTTTATTCCACAGCATTGTGAATGTTTCTATACAACAAATTAAATTGTTATCTAATTTTCTGGAAAGCTAAATATGTGATTAGATTTTTGACATCAATTCTTGGATGATACTCGTATGTATATGTAATTTTTGCAGGAGGAAAATCATCAACTGTTTTCTTCCAAACTGGGAGGTGTAAAAATCACTCCATTATTCCTCTTGTTCCAAGCCGGAGCCGCGGTAAATTATTTAGCTTGCACCCGCATACCGGATATGTCTTGTTAATTTTACGCATAAAATCTACGATGACTGAACTATAAATATTTCAAGTTCAAATAAAATAATTTAAATCACGCTAAGGAAAAGTGTATGAATAATAAAAATGTATATAATTTGGAATAATTAAAACCACCAAAACAGTTTATTCACATCTGTTATCGGTTTTGTAACGAAATGGAGACGCACAAGCAGTAAATGAGGCTCTAAAACATCGGTCAGGGTAACACGTAAAACTGGCGAGTCGTACCGAAACCTTAACATGTATTTATTATTCTCTGTGCTTTGACGGGAACAGGTAAAAGGCTTTTAGATTAACCGTTTCACCGTAATGAAGATAAAGGGCTTCGTTATACAACTAAACAGCACAGAAGTACCACTAGACTTTTTTTTTGTGAGGGGAAAATCATCATATTACTTCTAAAGCGGTCGGGCGGAAGGGAGTGTCAGACTCTTACTGACTAATTCATGTCAAGGGTAGTTCGCCGCCCGACCAGAACCAGACCCGAGCGTACGGCGCGTATTCCGAGCGCGCCTCACAGACGGGGCCCTATAGGGCTGATGTTCAGCCGGGGTTGCGGGGTAAGCGCAATGAGGTACCGTTCCTTCTCATGCTTCAGGCTGAGGTCGTCACCTCAGCCTGAAGCATGAGAAGGAACGGGGTTGTTTTTAGTCAATAAGAGTCTAACACTCCCTAGACGAGAGAGGTTATTTGACGATTTTCCTTCCACAAACAAAAAATAAAAATAAATTATGTTAAGCACTACAAACACGATAACCCATTTCAAACATTTTACTGCTGCAATTTAAAGCAAAAAAAAACAACAAAACGAACCTACTGTTTTTATTTTTTCTCCATGGTAATGTTGTCTACTAGGCAAAAGAAAATCTGTCAAATGTTAGTAGTATGCGGTGTGCTAATTGGGCATGCGATTTTCTACTTAACTAGATTTATTTCTTAATTATTCAGTGTGTTTGTAAACGCGAAACTGTTTGGTACAATTCGCTTTAGTACGGAAGTTTAGCATTCTCATGTAATTGATGTTTTGTTCTTTGGCGGCGTTATGATAAACTGTAATGCATTGAAAGGTAATTTTGTGAGCCGTGTGGAACTTTGGAGTAAATCGTAAATTGTCTCTTTATATTCCCATTTTAGTAATAAACGTAAAAATGTTAAAAAACTGTGTCATTGGTCATTGAGAAAGTCGCTGATGCGACATCTAGTGTGCACGTTTAATTTTTTTTGTCTTCGATGCCTTAACTTTAATGGTTTACGATAATAATGCTTGCCGCTATATAGCTGATACGAGTGGCACAAGGTACATATACTCCATACCATTACCGAAAATTTTACCCGCAGCATAGTCCCATTGTCCCAAAAACCCTACCAAAACTCCCAAAAACCGTTCCAAAAGTTCCCAAAAGTTGGTAACTCAATTGTTCCTACGAAAACAAACTCGTTGTACTTATCACTTTCACTCCTAGATTCAAATGATCTAAAAATTTGTTAACCGTGCCCTGACCCAGGACGTTTGAAGTCACTTAAATGTAATTTGTAACTTCAAAATATTTGATATTGACTTTCAAAGTTTCACCGGAACAGAGTCTGATTTGCTTTTGGTATTAATAATACTCGTATTGTTTATTTTATTTGTTCGTTTGTTTGTTTGTTTGTGGGTCTGATTGATTACAAAGGGGTTCCATGGTTAACAATTCTATAAAGCTTCGTTAACTAAATTTTGTTTTTGTGTAACTTTATCGGCTTTTAGTTTTAAAGTGGTAAATGATAGAACTCTTTTGGAAATGATACCTTAAACCTTTAATAAAATTACCATTTTATTAAAAATTTAAAATGTAAAACATTTTAAATTTTTAATAAAATGGTAATTTTTCTCATACCAAATTAGTTCGATTCTGAGTGGTCGAATAGACGTACCAAGTCTCTCGGAAACATGGAGTCTAGAATTGTACTTGGTCTAGGGTAATAATCTCTCTATCGTATAACATGGGGTTCTAAGCAAAACTTTTGTTTGCCACATTAAGAACACACTAAGAAGTGTAACAAAGACAAATTGATTTAGACGTAAATTAAATAATATTATTAAAAAATGTGTTACGTTTTGTAAAGGTATATGTATACAATATTTGATTTTATGTATCCCTGCAAAGGTTTTGTGGCTCTAAGCCTAAAAAATAATTAATTAACGTAATAACCGGTGTGGATTATCAGAATCAGTTATAATTCTTTATTTCTTTCTTTTCTTTTTTTTAAAAACGTGCCCCACGTTATGATTTTCTCCTGTGTCGTGGGTGCGGTTACAAACATACAATTTCACATACACATAACACCCAGACCCGGAACAACAATTTGTGGATCACACAAAGAGTTGTTCCGTGCGGGAATCGAACCCGCGACACGTTGCACGGCAGCCAGTTGCCCAGCCACCACACCAGCCGTGCAGTCTAGTCAGTCATAATGGAATATATGCATATTTTCCATCTCGTATAGAAAAATAAATAATATAAAACAGCCTTCTCAGTTAGCTGCCTTTAACGGTAGGTACGAGACAAAAAGATTAACGTTTTATAAGCACGCTTTTTTTTTTTTTTTTTTTTTGTCAGGGGAAAATCATCCAATGACTTCTCCCGCCCAGGGTAAGGCGAGAGAGAGTGTCAGACTCTTACTGACTAAAAACCCCCCCGTTCCTTCTCCTGCTCTGGGCCGAGGTCGCGGTGCCTCATTGCGCTTACCCCGCAGCCCCGGCTAAACATCAGCCCTTTAGGGCCCCGACTGTGGTGGTCTATTGGCTCTTTGAGGCGCGCGCGGAACGCTACGCGCCGTACGCTCGGGTCCAGTTCTGGTCGGGCGGCGAGCTACCCTTACTCGCCGTCCGCAGACCCGCGCTTACGGTGGCCGGAGATCATCCCTCGATCCCCGACGTCCGGAATGTCGCCTTCTGCGGCGGCTGGGGCGCGAGGAGGATAGTTCCCTCACGCGCTCCGCCTCCTCCTTTGCGAGCATAACTGCTTCGCAGAAGGAGGAGATAGCTTCCCAGTTCCTCTCACGCTGCACCATGGCCTCGATTAAGGCCGGGCGCGAGAGGTCGCCGCCGCCGATCACTTCCCTGAGAACACGGCGGTGCTCAGCCCAAGCAGGGCACTCCGCCACCGTATGCTCCACCGTGTCCTCCAGGTGATCCTCACAATGACGACACTCGGGCGTTTCCTCCCGCTGGATCCGAAACAGGAACCTACCAAAGCTGCCGTGCCCGGTAAGCACCTGCGTCAGGCGGAAGGTGAGGACGCCGTGGCGTCTCTCAAGCCACTCCTCAAAGAGGGGTCTTACCGCTGCTATAGTAGCGTGCCCGGCCCTCGGTTGCGACAGTCGCTGCTTCCACTCAGCCATGAGATCTCGCCGGAGCTCATTCCGCCACGCACTAATTTGGCGCGGCAGAGGATCCTCGCCCCGGCGACGCGCGTCTGCGCGCAAACTGTAGACGCGCGCGAGCGCCTTCGCTTCCAGATCCCATGGCGGTGATCCGGCAAGGAGGTTCGCCGCCTCCCCGGAGATCGTGCGATATCCGCGGATTATTCGGATAGCCATGACCCTCTGGGACGCGACCAGCGTACGAGCCGGCCGCCGCTTCAAATCCGGCGCCCACACAGGGGCACCGTAGAGGGCCATGGATCGCACAATCCCCATGTACAACCTCCGGCAGGAGGCGTTTGGCCCCCCGAGGTTGGGAAGGAGCCGCTTGAGCGCGGCCCCAGACCGTTCCAACTTAGGAGCCAAACGACGAAAATGCTCCGTGAAATTCCATCGGCTGTCGAGGACGAGACCCAGGTACTTCATCGCCGACTCGACGCCGATGGTAACTCCTCCTGCCATTATTTGGGACCCATCTGGAGGTGGCGCGTTCCGACGGCCATAAAAACACATGGCCTCGGATTTGTGAAGCGCCACCTCGAGTCCCAACTGCCGGATCCTTGCAACGACTGTCGCGACCGCTTGCGACATCAGGTCGGCCGCCGCCTGATGTGACCTCCCATTCGCCAGCACCAGCGTGTCGTCAGCATAACAAACAATGCTGACGCCGCTCGGGAGGTCGGTGCGTAGCACCCAATCGTACCCGATGTTCCACAGGAGAGGTCCCAGGACCGATCCCTGTGGAACACCGCGCGACACCTCTCGCCGATTCCACACGCCCCGGTGGCCGGGGTAGATGACGCATCTGTCCGTCAAGTAAGCCTCGACTACACGACGGAGATAGGCAGGCACCCGGTGATACCGGAGTGCCTCCAGAATGCAGCTCCAGGGCAACGAATTGAAGGCGTTGGCGATGTCCAGAGACACCGCCACGACGACTCGCCCCCTGGCCAACGCAGTCCCCGTCGTGAGGTCCCTCACGCGCATGATGGCGTCCACCGTGGAGCGCCCTCTGCGGAAGCCGAACTGGCCGTCCGCTAAATCCGGCCCCCTTCCAGACAGGTGCCCGACGAGGCGGTCTGATATTATCCTCTCGAACAGTTTTCCCACCTCGTCGAGCAGCACAATGGGCCGGTACGCGGACGGAGAGTCCGCAGGACGCCCCGGCTTCTTCACGAGGACCAGTTTACCCGTCTTCCACGACAGCGGAAACTGGCCCCTCTCCAAGCATGCGCTGAAAAGACCAATTAGTCGAGGCCTGAGAGCCTCCGAGGCCAGGACCCAAACCTTGGCATGCAGCCCGTCAGGTCCTGGGGCGGTGTTCTTGCCGCTCAGCCGGCGCACCGCCACCCTCAAATCTACCTCGGTCACTTCCGGAGCGGATTCACCGTCGTCGTCGTTGTAGCCCGCATTGGGCACCGCAGGGGGCGGAGACATAGTGGGAGGCGTGTAACCTATCTGTGGTCGGGGGAATAGCGCCCCAACCACTTCGTCCACGACCTCCGGCCGGAGACTCTGAGTCAGTGGGGGCGCCCAGGTGCGGAGCTTATCACGCACCATGCGGTAGGGGCGTCCCCACGGGTCTCTGTTCAGAGTCTCCAACATCTCCTCGCGGGCCCGATCTTTGGCCCGCCGGATCTCCACCCTTAGGGTGGCCTTCGCCGCCCTGTACTCCTCGTACAGCTCCGCCTCTCTGGTTTCGGCGTCCAGAGGGCGGATACGGAGCCTGCGGTGCCTGGTGTATCGGCGTCGCGCTGCGGTGCACTCACCACGCAGAGCAGCCAGCTCCTGCGACCACCAATACACCTGGCGCTTGCGTTGGCACGGCCGGATCCGGGGCATCGCCACGTCGCACATCCTGGACATGGCGTCCTGGAGCCATCTCGCCTCCTCGTTAACGTCGGCAGGCCTGACCGGTGGTATCACCCAGGCCTGCACGACTGCGGCTTCCAGGAAAAGCTCCCGGTCCAGTTGCCTAAGCGCCCAACGCGGGCCACACGGGGCCTGTCTGACTGGCGGGTCTGCGGACTCGGCGGAAACGTCGAACCGTATATAGCGGTGGTCCGAAAACGTCTCCACCTCCTCCATGACGCGCCAGTCGCCAACGCGCGATGACAGAGCGGGGCTAGCAAACGAAATGTCCACCACTGACTCGCCCCGCATCCGTATGCACGTGGGGACAGAACCCCGGTTCAGCACGACCAGGCCTGTCTCCAGAGCCCAGTCTTCGACCATCCTTCCCCGGACATCAGTGAGCCGGGAACCCCAAGCCAAATTCTTGGCATTGAAGTCCCCGAGGACCAGCACGGGGAGGGGACGGAACCCGACGACGACGGTGACTAATTCCCTGAGGGAGTTGTGGAACTCGACGAGAGTTCGGTTCGGAGAGAAGTACACGCCCACCACGGCGATCTCTCCGAACCGAGCCGCGACGCAACCCCTGCCTCGCTGAGGCCCTTCGGGGGTTGGGGTACCGGCGGCGGCCGACGAGATGATGGTCACCGAGCCGTCCAGGTCTGACAACCAGTGTTCCCTGGGTGGAACGAAGTACGGCTCGGAGACCACAGCAACATTGATCGACCACTGCGCCATGCTCTGGAGCAGGAGATCCTGAGCAGCGGCGCAGTGGTTGATGTTCGCCTGGAGGAGGCGTAATGGAGCCATTATTGGCAGTCCATCACGACCTCCTCTCTGGCACCGGCGACAGCAGCAGTCGCGGAGGCGGTGGCGACTGTGTCTGTACCGACGGGAACGGCGGGGGCGGTAGAGGTGGCAGAGGGCCTAACTTTACCCCTGGGATCGGCGGGGGGGGAGCAGGTTTTGCCCCCAACCCGGTGATCGGCCGGCTTACCAGCCGCCGCACATACTACGCAGTGTAGCGGTGCGGTGCAAGTGCCGGCCCTGTGACCGGGCTGACCGCAGCGGAAGCAGCGGTCGCTACGGTCTACCTCCGAGGTGCATTTGGCACCCACATGGTGACCAATAAGGCAACGATAGCACCTCAGAGGCCGGGGCTCAAGCAGCTTCACCTGCGCCGAGACCCAGCCCACCAGGAGTCTTTTGCCCTCCGACAATTTTTTTGCCGCTGTGACGGGGCAGCTGACTACCACAGTCCGCAGCCCCGTGCTGTCCGGGCGGATGGTGCCTGCCTTCACCTGGTCCACAGGACACTCCCCCATCCTGGCGACAGCGGCCGCCACCTCATTCTCCGTCACAGAGTCGTCCAGGCCCATAATACGTAGCTCCAGGCATTTAGTGGGCCTGGACACGCGAGCCTCGTCCGCTGCAAGGCACGTCCTGAGCCTCTCGGCTAGGGCGTCAGCGGACGACCCGCTGGCCGCGCCGGGGACCTCTAAGAGACGGGCTCCAGTGGCAGTGACCCTCACTGCGAACCCGTCGGGTGCCCCGAACTCCGCAGGAGATACCGCCCCCTTCAACTTTTTGAGTACGTCCCCGTACGTCACCCCCTTTTTAGCCGCATCCGGCTGTAGTGTAATCACTACAGCCGAAGATTTGGGGGCGAGGAGCATTGCCGCGGCGCGCTTCTCCTTGCGCCGCTGCTGCCGCCGTTGCCGCTGCTCTTTCTTGCGGCGCTTCCTCGCCTCCTTAGCGACCCTCCTCGCTTCCCCGGCCACCTGCCACTCGCCATCGGCACACAACTCCGATGGGGTGGGCGCCGCTCTGGCTGGAGCTCTAGCGGCTGCACCCCTGCGCCTGCGACTCATCGGCGCCGAAGCTGAAGTTGGAGCTTGCGCTGTCAGAGCCGCAGGTGCCGCCTTCGGCGCTTTCGCCGGCGTAGGTGCTTTCGCCCCCTTCTTCGCCGGTGCCTCAGCCCGAGCGCCGCAGCTGGTTGAAGGCTTTGCTGCTGCTGTTGCGTAAGAGCCAGCTGCAAGCGGGGGTCGGAGGAGCCTAGCCTCCAGAGCGTCAAAACGCTGTTGAAAGGCGGCCATCTCTCGCCGCATCAGGCCGAGAAAGTCGGCCTCCGTTGGCTGCGCCGGTTGGGGACGCCCTCCGCGAGCAGTGGCGAGCTCTGCCTTAGCTGCTCGGAGTTCAGCCTCCAAGGCCGAGTTCGCAGCCACCAATCGGGACAGTTCCCGTCGCATCCCGGCTAGCTCCTTATGCAGAGCAGCCATTTGCCGCCCCGTTGACCTCTGCTGGGCTACCGCCGACATAATGGCGGCTTCGGCGTGTTGAAGCACTCCGTATCTGCCAGCCTGGGTTTTCTGGCCAGCCACCGTACGAAGTGCTTCCTTCACTTCATTGCGAAGGCTCTCAGCGCCGCCTTCGCTTACAGAGCCCTCGCCGCCGGACACTTCAATCTCGGACGAGTCCGAGGGGGCGGCCCTTCCCAGGGCGCTCCCCTCCGCCGCTAGCCGCTCAACTGGCTCAGTGCGACTAACTACTGCCCTAGTGGAGCCCTTTCCTTTACCCCTTCCCCTCGCAGCCGTGGGGATTTTAGGGGCTGGGGCCTCCGGCTCGTTGGAGGACGGCTCTCGGCCATCCTCTAACCTAGGACGTTTAAAAACGCCCCGCTCTTTATGATGGCGCAGCGCGATGCCGACACCAGACAATGATGAGTCGGACTCCGAGTCCGACTCCTTCCTCCCCGGGGCCCGTAACCGGGATTTGCTGGGCACTTCTCCACGAGCCCGGGAGCCATTTCGGCCCTCACTGTCACATGCAAGCGAGCTGTGCTCGCTTGCCTTCTCCTGCACGTCTATTTTTTTATTTTTTTTAATATTTGTGTCTTCCATATCGGTCCCACGAGTATGGGGGAAATAAAAGGTCCACCCAGGGAGAGCCCCCTGTCCCTGGGTAAGTGTACATTTGTGTCCCAACCAGGGGGTCCACCGGTCCCCTAGCTGGGGGTGCGCTCACGACTGATGCTACTCCTCAGCCATACATACCATCGCCGCGCACCAGAACTTAGTATTGGAGGAATTTTTTATAGAGGTTGTCTTCCTCGCGGTCCGGGCGGTTAAGCCAAGACCCTCGTCCCGGTCCGAGTCATAAAACATGACCATGATCTCTTCCCGGATTACGATATCGACGGGTGCAGTCGGGCGCAACTAGTGCCCCGATGCTACTCGTTGGCAGGGTGAGTGCGCAACGAGCGCCGCCCTTGCTCCTCCGCTACGTTCTCTGCTAGGTCCAGAGGATCGTGCGGATGAACGCCCCCACAGAGGCGCAGGCCCTATGCCAGCACAGAGCAAGTCGCCTCTAGAACCCGACCGGGTTCTCCGCCCGGCCAGAAGTTCGCTGCGGGCGACAGTCAATCCAACCCTGTCTCCATCCCGTTAGGGAGACTGTCGCCCGCACCCAGGGTGCACCACGGGGAGGTCTTCTGGCACGCACCCCTTTATAAGCACCCTAAGGGCCTAGAATTAACACTAAACTTGCTCCAGACTTATCGGCTTAATGTAACATTTATTGTGCTGAGATTTTCAGCCTTACTGATCGTTTCATTTGCTTTGATGTTACTAGCGATATGAAGGTCGTGAAGGTTCATTATTGTTTGTACAATGCAGTTTATTAAGACCTTTTTTGTGTTTAATCGAGTTACTGGAATGGTTATGAATTTTATATATAATGCAAAGTTAGGCATATCAAAATAATTGATTCCTTTTATTACCAAGGGAATATCTACTCTAGTGTTATATAGTTTGAATTCATTTTACTACGATAATAAGTAAAATTTAGATTTGTGCATAAGACTGTTTTCACAATTCAAATACTATTTTGGTGTCAATTTGCCTATCCACAGGCATGATACCGGTGCGTGATAAACCAATATGTCTAAATAATTCATAATAATTACTTGGACACCGCCATAAAATAATAAATAGCCATAATATAAGTTTCAACGTTACACAGCGGCTGTTTTACATTTTTCACGATTTCCTGGCCCACTTCGTTTGACCCAATTACACTATTATTGACATTGATAGATTGGATTCAAGTAAATATTGTTGTTGGTGTCAAAAACATCGGGTGATACTGATATCCGTCGGTTTTGTGGCCACACTTTGAGAGTTCCGATGAGACTGAAGTATTTTTCGTTTTTGTAATAAATAAAAATGTTCGATTTCTATTTTTTGAGACATGCACATCAAATCGTGGCATATAGTATTATATACTATAATATTATAAATGTTTATTATATGGATGTATGTTTGTTATTATTTCACGCAAAAAGGCTAGACCGATTTGGTAGAAATGGTATGTATATAGGTGGTACCTTGGATTACCACTTTGGCTGCTTTTTATCAACATACCATGCGGGCAAAGCCGCGGGCGGAAACTAGTTTAAAATAATTTATAAAAATTTCTACTATGGCTGTACCAAAAACACCGCTAAAACCACAGCTAACAAAAACGTACACAAAGTTTTAATCAAAGAGACCTGTTATCACAGTTTACACGCATACTGGCAACCAATACCTTCGGATCGTCGCCAATCGGATTACATTAGATACAGAAAACGCGGATTACGTAAATGGGTACATCTCGGTGCGACGCCGCCATTTAAATTTCCCCAGCTAAGTCGAATTTTCGTAATTGAAACGAAATTCCAACATGACGTAGTTCACAGCAGTTAATGTGCGTTCGCCCTTACATTTTTTCGGCGCCATCAACAAAGGTATAAGACCTCTTTTATTTCACTTTCATAAAGCGCATTGAGGTTTTGTATTGCGTTTTATTAGTTTTTTAAAAAAGCTCGCAGTTATGGGGTTAATATTGGCAGTATAGGATTTCTTTTTGTTTATTGTGTTTTAGTGGTTAAAGTAAATTAGTTCTTTTTGTACTTATAATTTAGTTTTTATCTAGCGTTATCTGAAACTTGATTAATGATAGTTTGGCATATAGTGTAGCACCATTTGCTAGAAGATTTGCCATTTGATTTTTTGAGTTGGCCGTACAAGTTTACATCGTTTATGAGTCAAAAAATGCTTAATAATAAATTCTATCGGCCCATAGCATTTGTGTGCTTTAAAATTGTTTTAGTTTTCATCTAAACTGTAAAACACACAGATTCTACTTTCTATATATTATTACAAATCTCCAATAAATATTTTATTTTAATCCCAAAAACTGGCATGGGCCACAGACTAACCATAATACGTGTTATCACGTTAACCTACTGACAAATTGGCTTGCCATGAACTTCGTACGTTCATAGGTATCCCGACCGTATATCATGGAGATAAAGACTATTACTCCGTGGCTGAAGATAAACTTTTATTGAGTTGAATAACTGCTGTAATATTTCGTTCGATCTGTGTGGTGTAAAAAGTGCCATGTAACATAAGATAAGGCCATTTGTGCAGTGTGGACTTTGGCTAATGCGACGCCATTTTCTTTGTAGCAGTCTTAAAAGACGTTGAAGGAATTATGTCGGACGGCTGACGTAGCATTTTTGTTTGTTTTGCTCGTATCGTTCTGGTGGTAGTGTGGTCATGGAGGTTGATGCGATCGTGGTACGGTATAAAGAAAAAATATTTTATTTTAATGTCACATTAATTTATCCAACCATTGGATAATACTTAAGTAAAATGATATAGATATAGGGCAATATTTTTATAATAACTTTCGTGTGACATTCTAAATAAATTATAATGTTCTCGTCCATTTAAAACTTTACGAGATACTCGACTAGTTACAAGACATGCTAGAGGCCCATATTCATGAGCAGTATTCCGCATGTCTCTAGCATGGCTTGAAACTAGTCGAGTATCTCGACAAATTATTACGTGAGTAAGCCGAAAACATTATAATTAATTTAGGACAATACTGATAAGAAGCTATCAATCTCTCAAACAAACGTCAAAAAGTTCATTTATGATTACACCAAATAAACCCATCTTCATCCCTTTTCAACCATGTGCCTATATTTCATAATCTCCACAAAGATTATAGATTTAATTTGCAAAAGCACCCGGCGCTGTTTTTATTTGGAACGTTTCGCAAATGAAAGGTAAACTAATTCACAAAATGGAGGGCGAATCTTGATTCAAACTCGCTTCGGTTGTATGAATACCTTTTGTTAAGGGTTTTAATGTTTCTTGTCTGTTTAGGAACCGTTATGTGTAATTTATTAAAGACTTCCTCGTTTTTTATTTATTAGCTTGTTGTGTATATCAATTCAGTACGGGTGAGCCACGAGCCATTTGCCAATGGTCCAGCTCCACCGCAATGATACTAGGTTTGCGTTGTATAGGTATGCTGACCGGACGCCCAAAATATCTTGAAAACCTCAGTAGCATCCGAGAATGAAACAGCAGGCTTAGTAAATCTATAATTGTCAGTATTAAAAATATATATGATAGATTCATACGTGTGGGAGAGCCATACTTCGGCACGAACGGGTCGGCTCAACCGGGTTGATACAACGACTTCAAAAAAACCGGCATGAAAAAACTGCACCGTTGTGTTTTGCCATGTGAGTGAGGCTACCGAACGCCCATTACTTTCCCTCCTCCAATCCCTTCCCAATCCCTAATCTCCAAAAGGTCTGCAACGCAATAGCAACTCTTCTGTTGTTTCGGGTGTCCAATGGCGACGCTGATTGCAGACCATCAGGTAATCCGTCTGCTCGTTTGCCGACCTAACACGTAAAAAAGTCTGTTTACTTAAAAAGCTTTTGATATTGACGATGAAATATTATATTTTAGGTGAAGTAATCTCATATCACAAGTATTCAATGTAATAAAACCCAAATTAATTACTTTTGTAAGGTTTCACCTGATTTGTAGTGTAATACTATTGAAGTTATATGAATAATGTATTATAGTAGTATCGTTATATGAAAAATGTATATTATGATTACTATTCTTTTGTGGCTGCAGATGTTATTAAGTTTTATTATTGGAAACATATGTATTTAGGTCAAAGTAATGTTGTTCTTAATTTGATAAAATAATGTCTGACTTGCAGATTAAATAAAATGTTTCTTTTTGAATAGATTATGTACTAAACTTGAAAGAAAACATAGTTTTCCGGCACCACCACGATGCGTTAAATATAAAAAAAAATCGAATATGAAACATAAATTAATAACAATAAAATACAAAATATAACAACAACGAAAATGAAATAAACAAAGAGAACGAAAAGCTAATAAAATAATAAACAATAAAATAAAGTTAACATTTAAATAAAAAGTAATCTTTATGTATTCGCAATAAAACGCTGTGAAGCATTTTTTTTTACTTTGCAGCTCATTTACATTGGGCCTGTAACATAAATGGCTAAAGTCGTATCTTTAGTCATACTCCCTTCCTTAGGGGGAGTTATAAGGTGTTAATTTATTACATGTCATACTAGGGACAATGTTGTTGATCAATTATTATTAAGTGCTTAATTCCAACTCAAACCTAGTTTTTTATGTAATAGATCGGCAAACGAGCAGACGGGTTACCTGATGGTAAGCAATCACGCCGGCCATGGACACCCGCAACGGAGGAGTTACGTGTGCGTTGCCGACCTTTTAGGGATTTGGGATTGGGGGAGGGGAAAGATTAGACCTCCGGTAAACTCACTCACACGGCGTAACACAACGCTGTGGTTGTTGCACGCCGGTTTTTCGTGAGGCCGTGGTATCACTCCGGTCGAGCCGACCCATTCGTGCCGAAGCATGACTCTCCCACACTTACGAAATGAAAAAAGAATGTAGTTAAGAAATGTCACAAAGAGTGAGACGGCAAACGCTTAAAACAACAAAGTAAATCTCTCTGATGCTCTCTAAAACAATTCTTGCCTCACCAGAATGATATTGTAGTTAATTCCCCCTCCAGCCCAAATAGCGAAACAGCACATTTCCGTAACTCCTAAAATTAACTAACGACAACAATTCTGTATTAATTGTCCACTGAAACAAACGAACATTGCTAAGATTTACAATAAGTTTATTGAGATAAATATATTCAGGGGTTCTCTGCCTTCGTTGGAACACGAGCAATTTTAAATGTACCCCATAAATACACGAGGAATTTCCAGTTATTCAGGGAATCTGTCGTGTTCCACTTTCCACCAAGGGTTTTAGATCTCTGGTTGTATAAATGTCTTAGATGGGCATTTTAGCGGAGAATAAGTGTAGATTGCCCTCGTTTTTATTGTTAGCTACTAATTTATCATTATTATTTTCGGTGTCTATTTATATAAAAATTAATTAGTTGAACATTTATTCAAATCGTAGTAGCTAGTAGGTGATAGTAGTTCTATCGCTAATTACAATATCAATTGTAAGATTGGGAATAGTAAAAAAGACTTTTAAAAATATTTGTCGATATTTGTTTACAGACACCCGAATGTAGCCAGTATAGTCATGTGAATAAGTGATAAAATTGTGGAAAAAGACCACAAAATTGCACTAATGTTATTGAGTATTTGTTTTATAATGACGAGGCCGGTAAGAAACGTGTTCAATGCGAAGGTCCTCGTAAAAACTAAACGCAATATAAACTTTCACTATTATTATTTTATGTTAACCATAAACAAACAAACAAACAAACAACAAACCACATCTAAATACCACAACACAAAAACACGTCACGGAAAACAATCTACTAAATTCTCTCACCGTTCACATATCGGTTGTAAGTGGAGCTAACTTCAAAATCTGAGCGCCGTTCGTATCCCGTAGTTTAATTAAATCAGATAGTTGTACGCAATCCTTTGTCTAAGTCTCATTATGTGCAGAATTGTCGCTTCCCTCTCTACCGTGTGTTTCATGAAGACAGGCTGCGGATTTTTTACTGCAGTTTTTATTTTTAGATGCTAATTTGATTCATGTTTCGTTGCTTCTTTGGACTTTATGAAGACTGTGTATTGTCCTAAGAAACATTTGTGTTTAACTTGTAATAAAGAACATATTTAAATTGTTATTATTTTGTTTATTTTTTTTATGGTATAAAAAAAAATTAGCAGACCAAGTCTGACAATTCCTCTCACCTCACCCTGAGCGAAAGAAGTCATTTGATGATTTTTCCGTTACAAAAAAGAAAAACAAAACACCAATCAATATAAAACCTCTAAATAAAAATGGCTCGGCCTACTTCATAAACGCTTTGAAATTAAAAGGAGGTATCTGTATAATGAAATTTCTCTTTAAGACCCCGAACGTTACCCCGAAAATCCATTATAAAGAATCATTTGACCCTGTTACTGTCAATTACTGAAACTTTCTTTCTGATTTCTTTCAAGGATTTTTCCCTTCGTTTTTTATTCAAATAAATACAAGTACACAGTACTTTGTATTAAACTTTGGTGGTAATTGTTAGCAGGACCATGCACAGCCATTAATTATATGGAAATAAGAGCAATTAAAGTTTCTAGCTTCAATTACTCTTTCGAATGACTTCTAAGTGATGTCGTTCATTAATCGAGTTTAGAATGTGTTGGTTTTAATTTGTTATAAGTTTTGTTCGTGTGGAAATTGGTTCGAGATGTTTTGGGGTTCAAAATACAATGTAGCAACTTAATGTATGTAGTAATTGTCGCATTCTGTTATTAACGTCACGTTCTTAATTTGAAATTTGTTTATGTTTAAATATTATGTTCAATTGTCGTCTCTGTGCCTTTAGTGATAAAGTTTTTATTGCCTGTTCACAAGAGTAAGAGGTTTAATTCATTTTGTTATTACTACAAAATAATAGTTTCGATTTATAGAAGAAAAAAAAAGAACGAAAAAGGTCTTATAGTTGCTGATGTTTTAAATATTGGAAATGTTGTTTAAGTCTTCCTTTCCTAAGAAAATGCTTTGATCTAATTAAGGAACCTATTGATGCTTTGTTGGTAGCAGTTCCTCGAACTAGTTTCATCTTGAAATGTCTCAACAGGGCTTTAAAGTTTAATTTTTGCCTTCCCATCTTTTTATTTCTAGAACAATGTTTACTCAATACAAAATATTAAATGGTCAGCTTTGAATTAATTCTGTATTTTTATATCCATCTCTTGCTACATACGTACTATTTCACTACAAAGTTGTCTCAATACACACCGCTCCATTGCTGCATCAATTCCATCTAAATCTTCGAGTGCATTGAAAAACACGCGATGTACTTCGAAGTTCTGTGTTAAGAAATATTCTCGTTAATACATATTGGAGCCCTGTTATCGGCTAGTTCGTATGCCCACTTTGTTGGAGGTTTTTTTTTCTTTTCTACTCAATACAAAAGAGCCTCCAAGGAGTTCGGGAACTTTTAATGTATATAAAAGCTTCGTTCCTTCTTGTTCGATACTTTTTCGAATATGGTATCAGTGCAAGTACTTTCGTGATGTTTTTTTTTTATTTTTTATTGAGACGCGTGCTTGTAGACGGGATGAGGTTTAAACTTTCTTCAAATATCCAACTTGTTATCGCTGTACACTGAAGCTAACGATGACTTTTACAGCTATCTTTTTAAAATGTACCAAAGTTATTTTTCTGCAAGTATAGCAGGTTTCTAGTTTATGTTAGGTATGAATAAAATATAATATTTATAAAACACTATTCACTTTAAAGACTAAGTTTTTCTTTACATCCTTAACCTCTAATTTCCCACATAACATAAAATTCCCTTATTACAAAAAAACTGCGATCAAGTTTTAAAAGCAAACAAAATATAAAACCGAGGTAAAAGTAATGGAAACTCTTGTTTTTTCAATTTGGAACTCGTTTCGTATTACGATCAACAATTTTCTTTAGAACAAGCCTCAAGTTCTTCGGTTTAATTTCGTTTAAGGTTAGACAGACAGGTAGACGCAAAATGTTAATTTTACATCTACCTTTTAATAGTATGTTTTTAAGAATATACAAAATAATTAGACTATTTTGTAAGGTCACAATTATTGAATTGCAATATTCTGGTTACGCTCTTTTATTTACTGTTCAGGATCCCATAAGCAGCGGTAACCGCTTGGTCATTAGATAACATTCTCTTACTTAAATAAGTGTGGGAGAGCCATGCTTCGGCACGAATGGGTCGGCTCGACCGGAGTGATACCACGGCCTCACAGAAGACCGGCGTGAAACAACCACAGCGTTGTGTTTGGCCGTGTGAGTGAGGTTACCGGAGGCCCAATCCTTCCCCGCCCCAATCCCTCCTCAATCCTTAAATCTCCATATCCCTAATCCCTAAAAGGTCGGCAACGCACTCGTAACTCCTCCGTTGCGGGTGTCCATGGGCGGCGGTGATTGCTTACCATCAGGTAATCCGTCTGCTAGTTTGCCGACCAATTACATAAAAAAAAAATAATAAGACAGCCAGATATTGATAGGAGTTAAAGTTAAAAAAAAAACAACATTTCAGAAGACAATTTTCCTATAACAATCTGGTTTAGGGTGTTAATGGTATCTAAGAAGTAAAAATTAAGAGGTGATACATAGGCTTATTCGCCACACTATACCATAAAAAATATTACGAGATCTAACCATATTTTTGCCGCTCAGCAATCCGACTTACAAGCACTACATCAATGACGTCCAAATACGGTTTGAAAAGAATAGTGATGCGATGCATTCGATAAGCAATATCGATACAGTACTCGTCTGCTTACGAGGTACTTTCAACGTCGACGATCGGCGATTTGGCCAAAGCATCGGTATCGTAGCGCGTTCTGATGACTTCCTCCTTTGATGGCAAACAATGATAGCGTAGTTTTGCTATTGAATCGATTTTGTACAGCTTCTTCAAAGAAAGTTCATTGTTACTTAGATTTACAAAATTTTAATTAAAAAAATCGATTGATTGTATATTTTATTTCTATGTTGAAATAATGTAGAGCTTTGTTAGGTTCAATATTCATCATACGTATTTCAATTAACAAAAAAAACACGAAACGATGTAAAAAGATCTCATAGAGTTAATCGCACAGTCATCGCAGTGGCTGGGCAAGTGACTGCCTTATTATAACGTGTTGCGAGTTTAATCCCGTCCCGGAATCTTTGTGATATATGTAAAACAAAATGTCTGTAAACACACTCGTGACACAGAAGTATATATTATATTAAGTATAATTATCATAGTGTTAGAAAACATTTACTTTTAACTATATCTTCTAAAATACTTTGTACTAGTTGCTTTTCAAATGATCAAAGTAAAACTGGAATAGCAAATTCCCCATCAAACCTTTATTCATTACGGGCTGTCGCTCATTAACATTTATTTAGCCAGGAGACACACTGTCGCTAAAAGTGGAGAATAAATTTACGTACATAAGTTATAAGGAGGTTAGTTTGTGCGAGTTTCCTGTGCAAGTCAATCTTAGTTCAGATTAATTATTTAATTTTACTTTGTGAGTTCAGCACAAGGATTGCTTGAAAATGTCTGATTAAGTTTCTGTTGGTTTAACTGACGGATATTTTTCATTATAAAATTTGTCTTGTTTATATCAAATTTATCGCATATTGTTAGCACTAAGCGTTTTTAATAGGTATTAAATAAAACAGTCTTGTAAAATCAACACATCAACTAATTAAAAGTATATAATTTATATTATATTCAATGTTCATATTCATATGGATAGTCTTTCTACTATCTACCTGATTTTTTTTTTCTTTTTGTGAAACATTGTAAAAAAGCATATTTACAATGCTACCTAAATTAGAATGTCAGCCAGGGTTCCAGGCAGCCGGAGTTGCGGGTTAAGCACAAATAAGGTACCGCGCCCTTGGCCTGGAGCTGGAGAAGAAACGGGGTGGTTTTTAGTCAGTCAGAGTCTGTCACTCCCTCTAGCCCCACCCAGAGCAAAAGTTGCAATTTTATGACTTTTGCCCTCATAAAAAAATCTAAAATATGTACTCAGAACTCGCTTCCTACTTCCAAACAAAACTTTTTACTTAACCCACTACAAATATTTGGTTGGCCATCATCAAACCATGTTCCTGAATCTTAAATAAAAACAACTGTTGGTAAAATTAACGTTTACTTTCTGGGTTGACTTGAGAACTTTTAGAAAGTTGGTCGTTTCTAATTAATTCTGAGCTTCATCAATCGTCAAGTTTTAATCAGACGGTGAATCCATCAGGGTCTTAAGATAATTTTATGATTTTTCGAACAGTTCGCTCTTAATCGAATGATTGCTTTTAGTGTTTTTAAATAGGATTACGAAGGGCTGAATTCTTTTTAATTTTTAAATGTGATTTTTATTTTATTCGTGCTTGAAATTGAGTTGGGTGAGGAAATTTATTATGTTTTGCTATCTTAAGTGTTTTTTTGCTATGCAGTAACGTAGCCAAATAGGACGCAAAGGTTTTAGACTTATCCCTGAAAGAATATATTTGTTTCTAATCTCTTAATAACCATAATGCGATTTAATGGAATAAAAAAGTCTGATTTAGAAATCATAAATTCCACTAATACAAAGGCTTGCTTGATCCATCAATTTTTGTTTTTTAAATTTGCCCATCCATCAACAGTTGTTTTTTAAATTTGATTGTTTTTCTTGTATTTAATCCTAATAAGTTTTTCTTAAGTACCTAGATAATAGTATTTATATAAAATTAACAATACAACTTAATGGCGTAAGCTGTAATGTTGTATATGTAAATATTCTTAATAAATAAATAAATAAATCAAAAGCCTGTCCATATCGCGGCTTTCATTAAGGCTTCAACGCCAGCACATAATTTATGTTTAGAAGTTAAATTACCCTTCCCACAATTATGAGACAGAAAAGACGAAAAAATCACGATGCCACCGATTCTTTTCATACCAAAATCCTGCCTAACTTTTCTTTTATATTCCAAAATGCCGACTTAAAATGTCTTAAATGAATTGTCCCAGGCTCTGTTCACTCCATTCTTCGTTGACAATCCCTTGACGTGTTTTATGTCCTAATTTAAATTGCTTTTATCGCGAACACGACCGTTACGTTTGCCCAAAATGGTCGCGGTGGAATCCCGTTTTTCACTCTTGAAATACCAAGTGCTTCTTGGCTTTTCTAATTGTTTCTACGGTCTATAAAAAGGTTTTTTAAATGAGACGTACTGCCTTTTAACTGCGGTGAGATTTAAAAAATTGACCCTCGTAAGTCTATGCGGCAATTGGCGTAGACGGTACGTTCCGTAGAACCGCTACGCCGTAGCACATAAATCTACGGCGTAGCTAACGCTACGTTGCAATGTCTGACTTTCAACAATATATTCAAATGTATGTGAATAATGTGTTAGGAAATGTATCCGGATTTTCTAAATTCTTTAAAATCGCTGAAGTTTTGATACCGTTTAGAATTTTGATTATTTTTAACCGACTTCAAAAAAAGGAGGAGGTTCTCAATTCGATTGTATTTTTTTTTTTTTTTTTTTTTTTTTTTTTTTTTTTTATGTTTGTTACCTCAGAACTCCGTCGTTTATGGACGGATTTGCAAAATTTTTTTTATGATTGAAAGGATATGCTTCCAGATTGGTCCCATTCTTTTCAAAATTGAGTTTTGATGATGGGATCCATGAGAAATCGAGGGAACTCCTCAAATATTATAGGCAACTATATAGTCATTTTAATATTTTCATAGAGCACTCAAGCATTTACAGTCAAAAAGTAATATTTGATGGGGTGGAACTGGTGAAGAAGATCAGAAATGGGTGATGAAACTTGACACTCGCATAGATATCACAATCAAGGTAGTTCAGCAACTATGAAAATGCACTGTAAACCAATGATCTTAAATAATTATGTTGGAAATGTTATCATCGAACTGATTTAATGATGATTATGGAGCTGGAAGGTAGGCACTGGAACTGCGTACCT
The DNA here is from genome assembly GCA_902829305.4 of Spodoptera exigua. NCBI lineage: Eukaryota > Metazoa > Arthropoda > Insecta > Lepidoptera > Noctuidae > Spodoptera > Spodoptera exigua. Next base: position 10,754,408 of record LR824619.2, on the reverse strand, counting down.
AATTAATATATCCTAGCCGTGTTTGGGCTTGTTAGAATTGTTATAAGATGCACTTTGGCTGTAAGGTACTATTGAACTGATGTGATGATGAAGCTGGAAGGTTGGCATGGGGCCTAGTATTGTGTAAGCTTATTAGAGCTGTCAAGAGCAATGGAAAGGGCTATGCTCATAGTTTCCGTGCATGTTCGAATCAGAAATGAAGAAATCCGCAGAAGAACCAGCGTCACCGACATAGCCCGAAGAAATGCCAAACTTAAGTGACAGTGGGCACGGCACATTGCTCGTAGAACAGATGGCCGATGGGGCCGAAAGGTTCTAGAGCGGGACCGCACACCTTTGGGGGCGGAGTTTGGCCTAGTATTGGCTATTTTGCATTAGTCCACGTGGACTGCGTTTACACATTAGTGGTGAAATGCGTCATTGTGTTCTTATCGTTTTCCTGGTAATAGGCTAAGAGAATTCATTGGCATTTTTAACAAAACAGTCGTTTTAAATGGGTTACAAAACAATAATTGCGTCGTACAAAACAATAATTGTGTTTCTTTTGTGTGCACATATGTAGATAATACTTACTTAAAAAAGGTTCATACATTGAATGACTCATAAATGTATATTTACAATAGCGATGGTCTTTTGTATTTTTACCAACTTGTCTATATATGAATGTTCTTAGTAATAACAAAATAGTATTCTTCATTTAATGGGTTACAATTGATACAAAACAATAATTGCATCGGTCTTTTTTCTATGTACGAATGTATTTAATCATAGATACTAAATTAGATTGCATTTGGTATCTTTGAACTTTATCTGTCTGTTGATGAAAATATCTAGTTTTTTGTTATTTGGCGAGAACTAATATGAATTTATGATAAGATTATTATTTTTTTTTAACTATAAGTCATAAGTATCTCATGCATCATATCATCTCTCCTCGAGATCAAAACGATTACACAGTAACAATGTACTATGATATGTATTTCTACGTATAAGTATGACATTGGTAACTTTTTCAAAAGAAATGTAGGAACGATATTGACTTCTTTGCCATAACACATTATAATAAAAAAAACACTAAACGGCTACAAATAAAAAAAAAATTTACAAAATAAAAAAACCGCCTTCAAAAAAAGTCAAGCAATAAAAGTTCCTACACTAAAAAGTAAAAAATAACAATTTGAATTACTGTAAAAAAACTTAGTTTATAGGTAAACTTATTTGACATTAATATTTTGCAAATATTCAAAATTTATTACTTATTTTTGGAGTCGGTGCCAGCCCATGCAAGGAAATACAAATGGGCAACAATCCCTTGAAAAACTACCTCTTACTTAATTATAAAACTACTTAATACCTATTTGCATACTCAAATATAGGTATATTAATTAAGACATAAATACAGATTAGACTTCTCTACAAAAAATGTCCGATTTGCACATTTTTTTTAAATAAAAAATATATACTTACAAAAACATTTTAAGTACATTGAAAATGTTTAAGCATTATGTACGAAAAATGGCACCGGATATTAAAAAGCTAACTAACATTAAGTTTCAACATTAAAATGCTGGCACCGACTCCAAAAATAAGTAATAAATTTTGAATATTTGCAAAATATTAATGTCAAATAAGTTTACCTATAAACTAAGTTTTTTTACAGTAATTCAAATTGTTATTTTTTACTTTTTAGTGTAGGAACTTTTATTGCTTGACTTTTTTTGAAGGCGGTTTTTTTATTTTGTAAAATTTTTTTTTATGTGGAACGAAATTCTTACGACAAGGAACATTTTCGTATGTAACTTGAAAAATAGCGAAAAATAGACTTCGATAATTGATTTAAATTTTTACCTGGTTCATCGCAAAAATGTGTACGAAGCACTATGAAATACCAGTACAATCAGAATATCTAAATGACCGCAACCCCTGCGGCGCGCACTCGACATGATTTGATCGAGAAAGCAACCCGCAACCCACAACACAACGCAGATAAAACAAACAAATGAAATTGACCTTAAAATTGTATTTCCCAATGCACACAACATATTTGTGAAACAACATAAAATTGATGATGCATTATTTATTTTGTTGTATTTTTAAAAATATTTATAAAATAAATTCAAAATACGTGAACATCAGGTGTACAATATAAAAAACAAAAGAAAAACGCTCTGTTTTCATCACATGTATATATTTAAGTGTACATAAGGTAAGTTTACATAGCTGTAAGAACGAACTGTTTCCTGAACATCAATCTTTCCCGTCGGAGGGGCAGCGTCAGGAAAAGTACTTATTATAGTTATTAGGCGAGGTACACACGAGATTGAAGACGTTGCTTATGTTTTGTTTTCATTTTACATCAAGATTTTCCTTTTAAGATCTGCTCATAGTTTTGTGTGTAATTGCTTATAAGCTAGGTATTATTTTGTTAGAGAGATGAATGTTATACTGATGACAACTGTGGTTAGACAAAATAATGTTTCGCCTTTCCATTAATTGTACCCAGCCTAGAACAAACGTTGAAGTTTTGTGGGCTATTACCATTGGACTCTTAGGTTTTTTTTGTGAGGGAAAAATCATCAAATGACTTCTCGCGCCCAGGGCCGGGCGGGAGGGAGTGTCAGACTCCTACTGACTAAAAACCCCCCTGTTCCTTCTCCTGCTCTGGGCCGAGGTCGCGGTGCCTCATTGCGCTTACCCCGCAACCCCGGCTGAACATCAGCCCTTTAGGGCCCCGTCTGATTGGACTCTTAGGTGAATACTAAAAACTGTATGTGTCTACTATAGATCTACTCCAAAGAGTGAAAGTGTTATAGTTTGTGTTAATTGAAAGTTATGGTATAAAACTTGTAACTAAATGCTGTTGTAAAATTAAATTCCTTTAAACCTTAATTCTCACCCTACTGTAAAGTCTTTAAAATAATCTCGAAACGAATAAAACCACAAAACGTTATTTTTCTTAATTTGTCGCTCGTTATTAGGGCTGCCAGCTTAGATATACGATCGCACCATTGTGGCCAGGCGGCCGAATTAAAAGCCCCAAGACAATTTACTCGTGGAATTTATTCTGTAGGGAAGCATGTGCCCTTACATATTTTGTACAGATTGCGCATTATATTGCTTCATTATGGGCGACCTCGTTGCCTTGAGTGGTAACCCTACGCTTCTAGAGTGTTTTACCTTCGTGTGCTATTTTTGAAAAATGTTAGAAGACTTTATTATTTCTTCTCTTGTCTTTTATATACATTGTATTTTTCAAACTATGTAAAAATATAACAAAGTAAAAGATTGGTGTAGTAGGATACGCAGTTTTTAAAAAATATAACTGAAAATTATAAAGGAAACCCTATTGCCTTGACGAATCGCCCATTAATGGCACTAACTTATCACGAGGCAGTTTTTCGCTTACAAGGAAACGTAGACACATTACTTTACCATCCTTATAACACTGTTTACAAACAAATATATTCTGGCTTTGCATTCTTTTCGCTCGGAATGGTCTATCGAGGTTCGTTGCAAGCCTGCGACCGTCACAATGTATGTATGCATTTTGTCAGAATCTTCGACATAGCTCCGTCTTGCTTCGGTGCGATTTTGATACCCCATCTCCGATACGTTCCTGATATAATATTCTTTTGTGTTGTCGAATAGAATTTTCCGGATCAGTGGTATGTTTTTGGTGGATTGTTTTGTTATCGTATGGTTATGTTAACGTTTGTGGTCTTGGTCAAATGGTATTTGTAAAGTTTTAATGGCAAGAACGCGTTATGTTAATTTATAGGGTTGTTAAAGAGTGACCCTTGTAAAACTATTAGCAAAAGAGGACTCCTGTAATATTCTTGACGGATTTTTAGGAAATTCTCGCGAAAGAATACGAATAATGCTCTCCTGTGCGCTGCTTACTGGCTATGTGTAAAACATGTATGTACTATTAAAATATGCGTAAACAGCGACAAAAAAAGAATCTCCATTTGTATATCGAATCCAGATTAATGTTTAAACATTAGGTACAATCGACTTATAAAAAAAATACTTACGCAAATCTAAAACGAGTTCCTAACCTACACCATAATGAATTCCTTACAACATTTTTAATTTCCAAAACCATTATTCGGTCTAAACAACGATATCACGTGACATTGAGTCATTACTGCCTTCCTATATTGTAGGTGAGAAAATCCCCCCTAGTTTGTTTTATTCACAATAAATAACTTCCACCAAGCGACTATTAATAAGCAGGTCGGACTATGAAATTATTACTTTCATCTGCATTAACTTGCTTGGATGGATGGATGGATATTACCAATAAAATTAGATAAACAATAAAGGTTTGTAGAAATTTCTTATGACTTTTCGTTATAAGGACCTTATCAATAGTGTACTACGAATCACCGCCACCAGTTTCTTACATAGAGACGCAATATTGTTTAGCACGCTCTGGTTTAAGGCAGACTAGCGATTTTAAACTTATACTTTAAACATTTTAAGTCCAAGTTTCCTTGCGATTTTTTCTATCGCTGTATGATACTGATATCTAAATAATAATAGGAAGTACAAGTTACTGAAAAATTGTATGTCTATTAAAAGCAAACGAATTTAAGTCAGGCCCACTTCAAAACGATGTGGGCCTGACTACACTGTACACTATACTACCTACTACTGGTACAGTAGTAGGTATCTTATACTTTGAGTTCACTATCACTAACTGATAGGACCATTCACTAAAAAATTAAACGTACATCGTGTATTATGTAATAATAATACATATAACTAGCTACTCCCACGCGGTTTCACCCGCTGCTCGGCTCCGTTGCACTCAGGAACATTGTAGCTACTTTTCAGTAAAAGAATTTCGGCAATCCGACCAGCGGTTCCAAAGATTACCCCCTACATACAAAACTTACAAACTTACAAATTTTACCTCTTTATAATATTAAGTATAGATAAAATCGTTCTATTTTTCAATCATACATAAAACAAAAGCTTTATAATGATAATGACGCGTCACTAGCAAATGATGACGTCACTACCCAGTTGCGTTCGCGTTGCGCACAAAAGGTAATGAACTCAACCACTGTTTTGTTTGCAAACATTTTAAATTAACTGACACTTCCATTACTGACTGCTAGACATCAATGTTCATAATAGTTAATTCGAATTTCTTTGTTCTAAAAGGAGAATTGAAAATAAATACCAAACTACTGTTTGATATTTCATTCAAATATCTATTCATCACTAGGAGGCAAAAAGCTTTTTTAAAGTCTAATAAAAATATTTATGAAAAAAAAAAGCGTTAAACCAACAATATCACACGTAAACGAACTTAAATCCACTCTCGCTTTATACCAACATAACAATAAAATTTCACCACCCGTATCGTAATATGACTGTGTTAAATATAACAAAAAGAAAAATAAATGTCTCTAAATCACAATAAAAAAGGTCCACGATTTATATCACCGAAGACAATTTAATATCGCGACGGACATTCGACCTTCGCGAAGTATAATCGAATCAAACGACACCCCTTTAGGCTCGGCGATAAATAAAAAAATCTTGCCATAAATAACTCTTGAGCTCCAGACCGATTCTAATGAGTTAGAGGGGCAACCCGGCCTGAATTGAAAGCGTTCACCCCTCAACCATTTGTATTCAAACGAACCCGACGGCCGGCCGCATTTTAATTTACTTACTCGAATTAAAACTGCGCGTGATTCGAATCCGATTCCATTTTTACTACGATACTTTATTTTTATCGTTGATTGAAGGCGTTCTGTTATTATTACTAGGGTTTTCTTTGGAAAACGATTGAAATTCAATCGGTACAGGGTATCGGTTTTGTATCCTGAATTAAGCAGATTAATAGCATATTGTTTTAACTTGGCAATAAATCCCCAGTTATCATCTCAATTGTCTGTTACCGTTTGTCCTTTTAATTTGCGTGTTCAAAGTCTTCGTTGCCTCGTCCCTTTTGTATCGTTGCAAAGAAAATTATTACGAAAAATTTTGTTTTATGAGATGGATTTTTCTTCTACATGCTTGCTTTATTGCTTTGACTACATTGAGGTAAGAATGTAATACATGTAATGTATGTAGGTATATACTAACACACGCCATTGTTCTTGTCAACAGCGTTGATTGGTAATTCAAATCGCTGCCACCTTCAGATTAGAATGTTTATTAGCCGTCGTGTACTCGTTATCATCAAATTCGATGTTTATATTTGCACAACAATCCGTTCAGCGACGTTCGTCTCGCTTTGTTGTGGAAATTTCATTAGACGCGGTCACCGGCCGCTGAATATTAACTAGTCTGCCAACCACTTTTGCTTTTGATTGTACCGGAGAAAGAATGCAATGACTGAAAGAGTAGGATGTGAAGTTAATTGAAATATTTTGAATAAGTTGACATTATTCGTATCTTGGATGATGAAACATTCATACAAAGATAACATTCTCATAAAATACTTTCTTTTCAAAAATATGTAAGCATTCGTTCTAAGTTGAGTTTTGAACCGTCACACTCAGGTATAAAGTTTAAATTTGTATGTTACGAGAGAACAATAAACTTTTTCGAGGAAGTACCTACAAGTTTTTTTCTTGTAAACGATTTACTGTATAATTAAGTTCGTATTACAAGTTGTAATAACCAGTCGACTATTTTTAATAGCAATTATGTTTAAGGCAATTAGGTTGCTCAAGATATAATTAAATAATTTTATGCCGTATGTGAACTGAATTAAAGAATATAATCGTTAAAATTATGTGTATTTTGTTTGAGAAAGTACTGGAGCGATGACATTGATTCCTATTGGAACATTTATTAATAAATAATAAAAATAGTATTTTTACACATTAACATATTTACTTTTTCTTTGCTGAAAAGTTGTTATTATTTGCTGAAAAGTTGTTATTAAAGGATTAAATTTCATTTTTTTTTCAATGTCTTGATTTCATAAACATATGGGTTGATTTTAGGTGCGCGAATCGAACCTTAAACCGTGTAATCATATTTATAAGTCTCAATTAATATAATATATAAGTAACTTTGCTAGAGTGCCGACCAATCTCATAAAAAAATGTAAACAGAAAGTAACATTCTTGACCGCTCAACCAATGAGGTTGCAATCTGAAATAAAATGCAATCTAAAATGATTGTTACTCATTCACACCAAAACGGCTCGACGGTACTGGTTGAAATTTGGCACAGGCATAGGATATAGGCTACTTTTTATCAACATACCACGCAGTTGAAGCCGCGTGCGCAAGCTAGTTACTTTATAAAAATAACGGAAATATCTTAGAAAAATCTTCATTTACTGAATGATGAAAGATGATTTATGGTCCCCCACACACTTTTCCTCCGATATAATTAGATTTCACCTGCAGGGGTGTCACTCGTGAAGCGAAAACAATTGAGTCGCACCCCTGATGTTGATCGATGACTTTACGAACGTAAAAAAACGTCTTGCATAAGATTAAAAATGATATTCCAATATGCTGGCAAGATGAAAATAGTATTCCTACTTTTTATCAGACAAAAAAAAAGTATTTCTGTTCGATATATGAATGAAATTAATCCAATACCCCAGAGAAGCCAATTGCCAAAAATCATTTGAAATATTTCTCTCCAACTTCATGAGAATTCCATTAACACTATTTAAAATACAAATAATGGTAACCAACCTAAAACAAAAACAAAAAAGAAACAAAAGGTGCATTAAAAACTTTTTCTCTTCATCTCTGCTGATGTTGGCACCCCTGTGACAGTAAACATAAACACCTCACGGCATCAGGTGGGCTGTAATGTACTAGCTACCAACCTAACGCAATTATGTAAATGTTGCTAACGTGAGAACACGGTACTTACTTCCCCGTGTGCATGTGTGAGTGATATGAATTTTTTAACGCAAAATAAAGTAGTCGAAATTACTTTTTGTAATATTTTTTTTAATATTTATTGTAAGGATTTTGGATAAACATGAGTTAATTGACACTAGTTTCGTTTTTGGCCAGGTAGTCCTAAATGGCACTATTCTTTCCTTCTAAGTTTGTCTTCTGTTAGTGACTTAAAGTGAGCAATCTTCTTTCTATGCACAACCCTAACTTACTTGGAGTCAATATCTTATATTTTTGGTAAATACAAAAACATTCATAAAAGAACTTCAATGTTTAAGTGAGACATTGTGTTTCGTCGTGTAAGTAAGGTTACTGGAGGCCCAGCCCAGTGGTGTTGCAGAAGTCCATGAGTGGCACCAATTGCTTAACATCAGGAGATCTGTATGCTCGTTTGCCTTCTTAGGCCGTAAAAAACACCAGAACAAAACACTTCTATCAGTGCTGTCGATTCCTAATGTTTATTTGAAGAATCTTCATCACTTCTCCTTGAAGGAGTAGACAAAGAAGCGCGTAAACAATATATCTCTCGTTAATCACCAGGGGCTAACAATATAACCACCAGGGGCGTCATGAGTCTCATAGTGGACAAAACTACTAACTCCGTTATATCACAATTCTAAATAAGCATAAATCCCATATATCCGCTGCAGACACAAAACCATAAATAAAAACATTTTTTAACAGTATTGCCAAACCATTTAAATGTATGTTTGAAGAGGCTTCAGTAACTACGCCTTATTTTCCCAATAGGCCCTGAACTTTGACACCTTATTGCCCCTCATGCAATATGCATAGCAATATTTGAAGATAGACCCACCCTACCTGCTTGTAATTGACGGAGATCAAACCTTTCTTTTTCGCCTCAAAATAGAACCTTATTTACTCAGTTGAATGATCTTTAAGGTGTGCCTTTTTATTATTTGGAATTTATTTTTGACGCCACTTTGGTTCTACACGTCTTCTTTATAAATAAAATTTTGATCGTCAAGTTTACTCGACTCGTTTCTAGCCATGACAGGGGCTCACAATAATGAACACTATGTGCGATGATTTCGAAAAAAATACGTTATACCATGCTCAGATGTCGCTTTTATGTTAACAAAGTCTTGAGTGAAATGGCATCTAAGATCTAATTTTTTTAATATAACTAACCTAACATAAAAATGCCCCGGTTATTTAAAAACCGCATATGATATCATTAACAAAGAGGATTTATATAAAACTCCTTTCAACGAAGCATCATATTTAGCAATGCTTTTAAAGGTACTCTGCTAGCTTTAGAAGGATTTTACAAGCGAATCAGCGTTAACTTTAAAGCATAATGATAATAAAATAAAAGAAAATGTTAATTTTAAAGGTAAGCCCCTATTTATTTGGACATTTTGCTCTGATTAACTTATTCTGATGCTTTTGCGTCTGCGTATGTTTCCGAATAACGAGATAGGAGAACTGTGGGGTACCTCCCCTTGCAACTCACCTTAAACCTGCGTTTCGAAAAAAAAACATGATTATTGACCTCGCATTTAATTCGTTTACCAATTGTCTCTAGATAATTATAAGAAAGTAATGTAAAGGGAGAGGCTAATGCAATCCTAATAAAGTGGAGAACATCCAATTGCCAAAAAAAAACAAAAAAGCTATTCATGATGTAAAAATATAATCTACCTTTTTACTACAAAAATGATGTAACGCCATATAAACAGCTTACCAAGGACATTTTCCCCATAAACCGCGCCAGTCATCGGTCCTCGTCATCCCGCAGACGCGCGTCAGCTTCCAAACCACATAACAGTATTCCCTCTGTAATATTTTTAATGTTTCATACAAAATTACACGTCGTAACATGAGAAAAAAATAAAAAGTATATGCTAAGGTAATTCCGCTAATGCACGCCTCACACTGTAGCGGTGTGCACAGTATTTTCAAGTAATATTGTTTATGTTAAGCAGAAAATCTTGTCGCGCCTTTATTTTGCACATATAAGAGTATTCATGGTCGGCTAGGATACAGCTGTGAACACACAGCCCGTTAGATTGTGCAACTAAGATGGCTAGTAATATCCTAAAACGCCAGTCTTGGAATAGATTTTAAAATGTAACGGCGAATGGTTCTGGCTTAGAATTTGCAGTAATCTATTCTATGGTAAAGCGTACTATTTTATGGACTGGATACAGACCAGAAGTAGTAGAAGAATACTGAACTAAAAAAGTTTTAACAAAGACTACATATGAGCGGACTCTTGCGTTTAAGCACTTTTTCCAGAAATCACTGATGGATGAAGAACTGCTGCTACTATACTGACAACGGTATTAACGAATTAACCTTCAAACCTTCATGAAAAGGCATCCATAGGTGGCACTGATCGCTTACTGTCAGCTGATTACTTCTAGTTGTTTGCTCGCCATTCTAAAATGAAAAGGAAAGGAGTATGTTTCATCTCCTTCAAACATAAAACTTTCTTTTGATTCAACCATAACAAAATCTTGAGCCAAAACTACTGTAGCTTTGAGATCTTAAGTAGTCAGCATAACGTCTGTTAATAATGAAACTCTGTGTGTCTCCAAAACAAACTGAAACCCTAGTACATTCCAAAAGTAACTTTATGTTTTTATAGTGGCACTATAAGTTCTTATAGTGGTCGTGTCACCAGAATACCTGAATAAGTCACTCTTTCCTCGCTCCTAGCTCCTCGCTCCGTCGGTTTATTGTCAAAATTGTCGCGTCTTACCGAGTCTGAATACGTAATACGTCTGTGGTCGGTATTGACGGGTAATCGTGTGGGTTATATTTAGAACATGTTTACTTTTCTAAGGCTTTGGTTTGGTTTATTATTTATGCGAAGTGTAGCCTTTTTTGAGGGAGGAAATGTCATCAAATGGCTTCTCTCGCTTTGGATGGCGCGAGAGAGAATATCAGACTGTTACTGATAAAAAACGTCCCCGTTCCTTCTCCTGTTCCGGAGCTGCAGTGCATTGTAACGATTGCATGTGTAGGCTGAGTTTGAATAATGATGATTTAAGATAGTGTAAAAGTAATGCTAGGGTTGCAGGTCAAACTCAATTAGGGAATATGGCGTCGGTCTGGAGCAGCACAAGAAAAGTGGTAGTTTTTGGTCAATGAGAGCAGAATTCTCTGTCGCCCCGCCCAGAGCGGAAGAAATTTGATGATTGTACTCCCAAACAAAAAGGAGGAGTTTAGTTTATTAAACCGTATCACTCTCACGCACTTCAAGATTCATAGTTATTAGCCATAGTTAAGCAATAAACGTCGCCATTAAAGAATGTATTTTTTTTTAATTTTCCGTCTATCGCCTTTGATGACATACATGTTATTTGTGCATGTTAGTCAATTTACGTCGTATTTTCGTCAGTTCATTTATTAAAAAACATTGTTTTAGTTTTAAGTGATTTGTTAAGCATTGTGATGTAAAATTAATTTATTGTTAAGGATCTAAATTGTTGTTTGACATTATAACTGTTTTATTATTTTATAAACTAGATAAATTAGAAAAAATCATGCACGATGGACATTGACATGATCAAGATGTGAAGATAAGCTTTTTAAAATTGTATATTTATACTATACCACCATTACTAATGATGAATGCATGAGATCCTCTGAAAAGGTGAGAATGATAAACAAATAAATTGTCTTTATTTAGTTCACAAAGTTTTTGGCTTTTGGACCACCTATTATTCTGCCAATGGTCGTGACGGCTATAATATATTTAGTCTCCTAACACCGCAACCTGATAAAGACATGGATTTTGAGAAGTTTTCTCTGTATGGAGTTTATGTGTCACCGGTAGCTTGGAACATGCTTTTACTACCGGTTGTATCCCTTTTAATACTAAGATATGTAATTTTTGGATTTTTGCAAATAATTGGAATTGAAAGAATTTGTTGTTACTACTATAAAAACTGCTCCTCTATCCCTTTCTAACACGACAAATTTCAAATATTTATTGAAATCTTCAATCACACGCAAACTCACACATTTTCCATATCAATAACAAAACAGCTACACAAGACAATGCAATCAAAATTGTTGAAAATTGAATCGTGTTTACAGCACATTAAAGTTGTATGTTGCGCATGCGACTCCATCTAGCTGAATGGCATTTTATGCGCTATAAAACTAGAAGTGCACTCTGAACCCTCCTCACTAATGAACCATGTTTTAATGGAACTTGCACTTTGTGTGTGAACGTGAAATTTTTAAGTTTAGTGTAATGTATGTTCTATTTTGAAAAGGATACGGTTGATTATTGTGTGGAGTCGTTTTGTTGGTTAAATAATTTTTGGTATGTACATTAAATAAATGTTTTAGTTACACTTTCTGTTCGTGTATACTACCACGTGACGATATCTAAACTTTAATTTCTAATCTAATTTTAAACTATATTGTTGCGCCCTAACAGGGTCCATAAATGTACTGAACTTTAAGCTTATACCTACCACCTATAAAACACTTTGTGGAATGCAAATAAAATGGATATGATGATATGATATGATATGAATTAAGTAGAATATACATATAATACAATACAATTTAACATACTATACAATATAAAAACAACAACAAAAAAATGCTATGCAATAATATGACATTCGGAAACATTTACGATATCTTAAAGTATTAGTTATTAACGATTATATTCCCAAAACACACTCTCACACACACATACACACAAATACACAGCTTTAAAACCACGAATACATATCTTCGTTTCAAAAACCTCTGAATCTGAAACTACATAATGTATAAAAAAGGTTGTTAAATATACGTATGTACGTATGTATATTATATACATATATTACGTTCCATTAAAGGATGTGGAATAGAACCCATAGTTGATGTTTAATGGTCCTCAAGGAAGACTCTATTAGTCGGGACGATGGATCGGATTTATGAAGCTATCTCTCATCCTGTATATGAAACATTGAGGGTGGCTAGGAAATACGTTACAATGTAAATACTGTTTTTATCTTCAAAACTCTTTTCTTAAACATTTTTACCGTAAAATGTAGCTTGATATCTTCTTAATAAATTGTTAGTTAAAAATTGTATTACTGTATTTTCTATTTCTTATTTATTGTAATGAATAGGGACAAGTAAAAAGGCATAATTATATATTATTACACACTTAAAATACACCGTATTCTTATTTTAAATCAATCATGGCGAGTGACCATAGATATTACGCACCATAGAGAAACGTGCGAACTCTACATTCACAACCGATGTTTATAGGTACATAGTTATTAATTTATTAAAATAATTTTCATTGTTTGATTCCCGCATCAGGAAAAATTACAACGTAATACTATCATTTTATAATAACTATTATAAATATGATGAAAATATATTTTCAATACTATCTACTATCACGCGGCTTCACTCGCTGATGGTGATGGTTCATAACCTATAGCCTTCCTAATTAAATGGAATAACAAACACAAAAAGTATTTAATTAGTTTAAATTAGTAGTTAGGTATATGCATATTCATTTAAAAAATAATACCAAGTTTCGAATATTCGTAACTCAAACAATACTCAAATATTTGTAATATCGTTCAGTTTGAGGCAGAATTTAATAATGGGTACACACTGTAAATAGCGTCCTGAGTGACGCATAGCTACAGTAACGCTTATTTCCTAGTACATGTCTGTTATTGTACGCTTGTGCATAACCACTACACGACCGTAAGCCGCAATGGGTGGTGTGACTGTGTAGACTACGGCTAATATTTGTAGTTTAATATTAAGTGCATAGACAGCTTCATTTATCGAGTAGTTGTAGCCAGTGCTAGATTTGAGATCCCAAGGAATTTAGTTAGGCAACGTATTATTTGATTTTCGATAGTTATTAATAATTGGCCCTACGAAAAGTAAGGTACTATACACATCAGATTCAATAAATAACATTGAAAAACACTCACGATTTGTCTCTATATATTAAAAGGCCATATAAAAAGAAAAAGTGCTAAAACACACTTCAAACACATCCCATAAATACGTTCAAGTACACACACTTATCACGCAGCATCCCATCCCTTCACCGCCCCCAATTATTCACAATTTCACAAAACATTTTTTTGCCATAATAGCAAAAATGTTCTAAAGCCGTGTCTATATAAACAAGCAACGGAGCATAGCACATTAGCCTCGCGGGAGCGAGCGCGATTCATATTAATGCTAGCTATTAACCGAATGTACAATAAATTCCCAAGGCGATAGAATAGCGATTTATTCGCGTATCGCCCGCGTACCATGATATATCGGGACCGCGTGCTCCTCTCACGGTGTACCGGTGTTGTAATCATAGCTTTATATCCCTCGATTAGTTAGGGTTAAGTTTAGGTCGTTGCAATATGGTTTGGAACTAATTGGGTGGTTTGGTGTAATGTTTGTAGATATTTTGACTTCGTTTACAGCATGCCATTCTTTTTGGTGAATGGGCTTCTCTTAGTTGGACAGTCTCCTGTTTGCTTTTAAGGCGTGATTCATTCTGTCTCCTGCATTCAATTTACTAAGGACACATTTTGTTTCTCAAGATTTATTTCAAAAAAACTACAATTTTTTTTATTTATTTAACTTTTAAAATGTAAAATTCGTTTATTCATGATGTTTTATTTGTGTGTGTGTAGTATAGTGACCTGTATACGATTTCTTAAACAAAAAAAATAACATTAAAATAAAGTGCTTTATTTCACAAATATAACCTTACTTTACATTCAAAACTTAGAATTATTCACCTATAAATAACACAAAGTGTTCTGTTTAAATTGTTTCCCAAACTTAAAGTCCCTTCACCACTTAGATCCACTATTTTCCCAACATCTTTATGCAATCGAAACCGATTGGATCGCACGTAATCCGTGCCGATCCCATTTATTTACGCTAACGATTTAAGCAACCACATCTACAATTGCCAGATTCTTTTCTTCACTATTTGTTGGTGTTTTTAACTGCTCCTCTGTATTTACCGTTTAAATTTTACCTGTGTGTACGTACGTGTAAAAATGTCTAAAAGTAACAAGATTCATTGTGAAAACAGTTATACTCTCTCGATTTTACTCCAAAGGTTTGAAGTTTTACAAAAACAATCCTTGTTGATTTTTTTTCCTACTTATCCATACTCCATACTATACTAATATTATAAATGCGAAAGTAACTCTGTCTGTCTGTCTTTTATTCACGTCTAAACTACTGAAGCTATTTGTGTGAAATTGAGTACAGACATAGTTTGGTACTCGAGAAAGGATTCACAATAGTTTTTAAACCAAAAATCTGCAGGAAGTCACTATTCCACGGAAATAAATTCGCGGGCAAAAGCTAGTAGAATATATTTTTTAACTATTAATGCTTTCATAAAATTATATCCATGGTTGTGAAGCTCTTACCTTCTACAAGTTTTGATACCATTAACATAATTTTCTCTCTTATAAACATGTCTTATGTTTAAACATCTGATAAGACTCCAAAAGATCCACCCTCTAGCTTTAAACTTTTGGTCGACTACAAAACATGTACTTTACACATCAAATAAAAACAATACTATCACAAGAAAGTGTAATCACACAGCAAACACGATGTTTTAAAATAGCAACAGCATTAAAACACAGTCTTTTAACATTTTTCCTTGCGTTCGTCTGACTTTGAGAGCCATACCATTGTTTCTCGCCCATTGTTCCTCTACTGTTTATTTTTTTACCTTTTTATGCGACTTGACTGGCATTCATTAGGACCATTTGTAGGTATTACAGGCTTGAGTGACGTGTTGTCGAGATCTGGAACCATGGTAGAAGGGTGAATGGTTTACTAATTAATGTTTGGTTCTACTTGGTCCTTGGGCATTAGTGGGCGTTAGTTAACAAGCGCGATGAGTCCAATTAACGGGAGTCAGGAAGTGTCTTTTCTTTACTTTATTTCTTTTTTTTTCCTTTATCTATAATAATAGTATTGTTCATTCTATGTATGTACTTCTTGTTTACTTGACATACATACTTAGAAATTTATCATACTTTCATTTCTTCATTTGGTGTTAAAATTAGTTTTCGATGTTTTATAGTAAACTTAAACGAAATGATGCAAAAAATATACTACTTCACACACTGTCCAAAGGTAAAACATCGCATTTGAGGTTTATAAAGAGTATTGAGTTTGATTCGTTGAAAACTACTCTATTTGAATCAACCATCTTTCGCTTTATTTACATTTGCGATCGAACATTTGTTCTATAAAGACAATCTTTCACTGATTTCCTAACGTAAATTGTTATTCTTTGTATGTCAGAGTTGCACACATTTTTTTTTTTGTGAGGGGAAAATCATCAAATGACTTCTCAGGCCAAGGGCCGAGCAGGAGGGAGTGTCAGACTCTTACTGACTAAAAACCCCCCTGTTTCTTCTCCTGCTCTGTGCCGAGGTCGCGGTGCCTCGTTGCGCTTACCCCGCAACCCCGGCTGATGCATACATAAAGTTTCAAACTTGACCAGTGCGTGAGCACAACTCAATATCATCTTTGTAATATATCGAATACAATAATACTGAATGCAACTACGTTATCGTTAACATGCTTATTTCTAACCACCCAGCCATAGAACCTTCTAGAACAGACTCAAACAATAACGCATTCACTGCTCAGTTCACAGCCAGCTATAGCACAAACACTCGCACGTCAACCTACTCTCATCTATCACAAAATTTTACACTCTATCATTTTGTGATAAAGTTGGGAATCGATTGGTGATGGTGAGTAGCTTGATGTGCTTTTGTGTAGATAGCTATTGTTCGATAGTAGTGTAGTAATCAATTTGCCTCGATTGGCCACAACATGTTCTATAGTATGTATGTATAAATTTATGTATGTATGTGCATATGTATGTAGGATCAAAACAAACTCCTATTGCTTGTTTTGTTTGCTTTGCAAGCACTGAAATGTTTGTGTTGGCTATCAGTGGTACTAGATTGAAATGTCGACGACAAATAAAAATACTAAACTACATAGGTTTTAAAATTAAAATTTAGTTTTGGTTTGGTATAATATAACCACTGAATTGTATAGTCACAGAGAAATTAAAAAAAAAATATTTTTGTAAATTCAGTGATCATTATCATCATTTGTCCTAGAACACGATCACTGCTAAGCCCCTTTATTACAAAACAAAGGTTTTCATTAGTCTAGGTCTAAACTATTGAGTCAGGTTTTGTATTTTGAATCTTATTCTCATCTACATACAATTTGAAATACAAAAACTTCTTTGAAAAAACAAAAGATACATAAAATACAAAATGACTTCATGACCACCTGGCAACGACCTTTATCAAGGCAAGACTTCTCCATCCACCACCATTAAACGTTGGCAAAATTTCAAATAGATAAAGGTACATGCATACTTTCTCAATATCACACATTCACACTTCATCATCATCATCAGCCTATAAGTGCCCACTGCTGAGCAAAGGCCTCTTCTCACATGGAGAAGGTTTGAGCATTAATCACTACGCGTGCTCAATGCGGGTTGGCGATTTCAAACTTATAATTAGAATTTATAAGTCCAGGTTTCCTCACGATGTTTGCCTTCACCGTATGTCAGTGGTGTCTAAATAATCATAGAGTACATATAGCTCGGTAAAAGTCACATAGGTACTTGCCAGATTTTTAACCCACACTCTAATGCATGAGAAGCGGGCGCCTTAACCTCCAGGCCACCACGACTTTATTCACACTTACACATCCAAAACTATATTTGAATTAAACGAATAGTTCCACAATACTACAAGAGGCACACAACACTGCCGTCATTAATATTTCCCGCGAGTTCTCTGCCCACGATACATTACTCAGTTTCTACTATAAAATTCTAAAGAAACTCGTTTCCATTCCCTCCAGATGGAAACATAAAGGGGTTCTCCCATTATCCATTTTTATCGTGTCTTCGTACAATGAAACTCGATATGAATAATGGCAGAAGTATATACGTCAGTGAGCTGAGATATAAATCTTTCAATAATCGATGTTGTTCCGATGTTTATTTATTGCATCGATACTCGAGTATCGAGATCTCGATGCGAGTATTTTTTCTCTCGATTATAACAATGGGTGATTTATTGTTGTGTTGCCAGTTTCGAGCTTTTGTTGGTGTCTTCGTTAGATTTGTTGGTGCAATTGGAATGTCTTAATTTTGGTCGTATGGCGGCTTGTGGTTGGTATTACTTAAGAAATGTATACACGATATTAGATTGCCTTTAAATGACTATAGCCTTATTACTACTACACAATCGTAAGTGAATTTATTGTTAAAGGCGTAGCCTAGTCTTGTAGTGTTTCCTTTAAAAATTTAGAATTACTGAAAATCGAACTTTGAAACTTTCGCGTATCATGTATACAACATATAATAGTGCGGGTATTAACGCGAAAAAAAAAATTATCTAAATACCTCGCTAGTTATCGCAAGCGGACCATTAGTCTGCTTGCGACCATGACCTGTGCAACCAGGTCGAATCGCTAAACCTACCAAGGTATTTAAATAATTAGTTTTCGCGTTAATACCCGCGTAATTACATACTGAAAATCTAACAAACCATGCTTCACTAAGAAATCAAATGATTTTTTTTCATCTTAAAAAAATAAGGTGCTAAGCCAATTAGCAATGTTACAAAAGTTCAATACCACCACGAAACAAATATCAATATACAAAAAAAGTATACCTAATCCACTAATATTACTAACCCCATCCAAATACTGAAGTGATGTGAAAATAGGGTAACACAAGTGTGTTATTTGCTTCTAGTGATGTTTGGATACCCTATGTGTTTACTTAGGGTCAGTAGTACTTACCTACCATCGGTATTTTTGTGTCCAACTCAAATTCTATTAGATACTTCTTGTATATATTTTATACCTTAATTTGTTAGGAACAGCACGTCGATTCTATATTTTTTTTTTTTGATTTTGAATCTTGTTCGAGTATGAAGTGATCGTCGAGAGACGTAGAAAATACATTATAGAATGCCACTTTTAACGTCATCTCATACTTCATCTATCGAAATGTTGCCGTCAATTTTGTTCAACTCGCAAGTGTAGCGCTAGTGTACTACTCACAGTGGATTCAGATTTAAAGTTTAGAATATAATTTGAATTTTAAAAACTAAGAATTGCAAATTATATTATGCCTAATCTCTGAGAAAACCTTTTTGCTTAACTTTCGCGCTCAACATGACC
The DNA here is from genome assembly GCA_902829305.4 of Spodoptera exigua. Taxonomy (NCBI): domain Eukaryota; kingdom Metazoa; phylum Arthropoda; class Insecta; order Lepidoptera; family Noctuidae; genus Spodoptera; species Spodoptera exigua. Next base: position 10,735,284 of record LR824619.2, on the reverse strand, counting down.
AATATTTTTTTATACTTTTGTACTACCTGCGTACATATAAATCTTAATTACAAAAAATTGAATTAATTTAGTAGTGTAATAATTTATTTTAGTTCAGTTTTTATCTGTCTGACGATAATTAAACTTTTATCAAAGCTTCTGTGTTCGGTTTTATTTTAAATGTCAGCAACAATTTGGACCTATATTTTAAAATTAAAATCTTTGTGATTGTAAAAATATGTTAACCTATTCATAACAGTGAAATGTACACGCAGTCATTATAAATATTTATTAGTATTTTTACAATGTATTAAACTTAACCATAAAAACAAAATATATTTTTATAATGGCTGTGTTAGAAAAAATATATTTGTCAACCAGTTTTTAGTTAAGATAGACGTAATTTAAAATAAGAACACGCCACAACCTCTTTCTAAAATTTATAATAATTAAATAAAAAACGAAAATACGACAACCGCTCGCGTTCCAAATTTGAAATCTTCTTGGCAGACGAAGAAGAAGAAACCGAGCCGCCAGAATTATACGTGACAGAAGAAATAGAAGAAGCACCGTTACCCCCTATTTTGGCGCCACAAATGCCAACTGTCAATGACACTGGCAATATTTATATTCGATATTTGACACGTAAGTTTGTTCTGAAATTAAATTGATCGATTCTTCTGTTGCAGGTCTGTTGATTCTTCTATGACGGCGATTTATTAGGATTAATGAATGATTGAATGAATTATTTTTCTAAATTTTGCTGTGTGGTAAAGTTACTATTTATACTGAAGATAAGCAATTCATAATTTATGTTTGTAAATAATTCATTAAATTTGCATTTGAAAGTAATTTATTCACCTAAAAGTATCGATGCAACAATTAAGCACTGAAAATTTTATTCCACAATTTTTACCCTTCCATATAACGGTTATTCGCCATTTCCAGCTACCAAATAGAATTATGCAAATGAATGCTTCACCGTACAGTTCAATATAATAAATTTCATACAGTTTAAATCGCAATACACTTCTATTCGACCCGCAAAACCGGTTATAACCGGTAACGTCCAGATTATTGTCATAAATTGCCTATGCGGATATATGCGACCGAACGGCGTATGCACATTTCGATTAACTCTATTGGGCGACGTAATGAAATGCTCCTGTACAATAAAATTAAATCCGACGATGTCATAAATTGATTACATCGATGTAATCATTTCAAATAAAAATTGGGACACGCTTTGTTTTAAATAGCTTTTGTTATTGGATTTTTATTGGTACGGTCGAAGAGATGTTTTACAATTAAATCAAAAAACAGTAACGGTACGATTAGGGAGTTTATTAACCATTCCAAACGAAATATCAAAGATGGCAGACAAAATTAAACGTCCAATAGCGAGTTCGAATTGAAGCTGACCATTAGCATGTTCAAAATTCGAATACCGAAACCGAACGACCATTCTGCCAACATTAAATTCATAATGGACATTCTACGTAGTGTTGGACACACGACACATTTCTTCCTTATTTTTGCCATCGCAAACGAGCATCGAGTCGGCAACTCGGCATTATCGAATCGCAAGTGCTATCATAAAGCAAACGAGACAGCATCGACACGATTTCGTTCAACTGTATAATGAATACTCGATAATAATTGATCGCAATATTTCTCTTTGTTACTCGAGTTTCTCGTTTGCGGGAACTTTATGACGTCACTGCTCGGTAATTGGTATCAAGCATCGAACGAACAATGATTGATGAGCGTGTATGAAACCATTTTAAGGGTAATCCCATTTATAATGAGAAAGTAAAGGATTAGTGAAGCACGCGATGAGAGCAGCAAACTAAAAGTGAAAAGTCACGGTTAAAATAATTTGATAACCTAAAGCTTATCACTGGTGACCGAATCAATTTAATACCGCGGTGGCGTCTAGACTCGCCGTAATTTAATCGGGTTAGCGTCAGAGTGACGGGACTAAAAAATGGCTGATTTTTTTCTGAACGCGTGCGTCGGCACGTCCCGACGCCCATTTCAATCCCGTTCACATATAAAACGTGATCATTCACCTCTACCGGTGAGGAATAAACATATCCGTCATAGTTTTCCCCCATGCCCGTAGGCAACGTGATACTAAAGCAAATATTAGAGGCTGGGCACTGTGACTGGGGACGTTTAATGCGACGCTTTCGAGCGCTGTAAGCGCTTTACTATTGTAGCGTTGGATCATTTTCGATGTATTTTACATTATACTTGTAACCATAGGTCCTATACTTACTTATTTGTTTGAAACAGATATATATCATAATGTGTCCGTTTCTATCTTGAAATTGCTTATAGGCCTCTCCTATAATGTTTGCAATAATGGCACGCTGAGCTTCTAGGCTTTGAGCTACTTTTCCGATGTAATCAAGATACTGCATAAAATTCCTTTAAAATATTATAGGTACTGGACATTATCAATGCATAATTTAATGTGGTTATTTAACAAAGTATTTAAAACAGCTCAAACATGGTATTAGGCTAGATATAAAGTGAGCCCCGATTTTAAATTTGGATGTGTCCTGAATAACTTAACGCAATATCATAAATTCGTATAACATTTTAAAATAACGTCGAACGATTATAATTCTTTATCTGTTTTTTGGAACTTAAACCAAAAAGATAATCTATCACCTAAAAGAAAATCACACAAAATCTAAATCACAGCATACGATTTTGTATCTTAATAAATCTGTTCGCATCGAATCGGGATAAAAAACCGCATAATTAATAGCCGTCGACAATCAGCAAGCAATTTTCAACTTAAAAAACTTGCAATAAAAATAAACTCTATTGACAGTACTTCACGGTACAACACTCAATAGCATTGAAAAGCTCCATTCGTATACAATTAAGGGTCTCTTCAAACTGTTATTTACGCCTCGGCGTTTAGCTTACAAGTGCATAGAATGCATGTAGTGGGGATGTAGCCAACCTTATTTCACGTTACGTTAGTTGCTGACTACAAACTCACACGGGACGCGCCCTGGGAGCTCACTCCGTCATTCGGTATGAATTGTTTCCTCCCCTCTCTTCTCCCTTTTATCCCCCTATATCGCGCGAGATCCGATCTACCTTTTTTGATTTCTCTAATCTGAGCCTCTCCGCGGTGTCCGTTCTATGAATATATTAACTCTTGTGTGACAATCCTCGAAAAAATACGTTACTCCGTACGTTTATTAATGTCGCTTCGATCGCATCGCCCAAGGGACGATACGTGGAACTAAATGGGATTTCATTTTCTAGTTCAGGAATCAAACGCTCCCGCGGCGTTTGTCCAATGTTCTTTTTCGACATGGTCCCTTTAGATAGGTATTTTTGTTCCAGACCGTTGGGCGAGACGTCGGAAAAGTTGCTCTACGTGTCTACATAATTGTTTCGTTGCTGTACTCGCATTTTTCGACAAGATAATGCCATTAATCTCGTTGCGAATAATGAAAATGTACCGCGGTACGCTCAGTGCTCTTCCTGTGTAATTTTGTGGAAAACAATTCCGTAGAATTGTCTCCGTGTGTCGTGAGAGCTGAAAGTTTCCGGCAACTTTCAGCGACTCTTCGCTCAAGAAATTAAATTTATCTGTCGCGACTGTTTAGAGTGGGTTACGTCCAGAAAGTCGTAGTCAGAAATTGGATCTAAATAGTCGGAGTGCTCCTTAACACAGTTTTAAAGTAAATGATGACGATTTTGTTTAGGTCTCGTTTGAGTATTTTTAGTACAGAAGAGATCCAACTGTTCAATTCTTATTATTTCTACATGGAGCGACCGCTGTCCAACCCTAGGGAAATTAGGATTTCACAATGTAATGTCATGGTGCTTGTGGTTAGACGAAATCGTGTGCCCGGCGGTCAGGTACGTAGTGTGTAGATTTTATCTAAATGCTCTAGTTTTGTTGAAGACCACTGAAATATTTAATGCTTTCATTGTATCCAAATCTACCACACAGCAAAATTTAATTTTGTTTTCATGCTTTGTATTGTTTTGACATGTTTTAATTAACTATGTGTATTAATAATAATTGGTTACATCGTCTTTTGTGTCTTTTGGATTAATGGATTCAAGGTCATTTTACATATTGTTTTTCTATAAATATTTTGTTACTGTTTTATTTTTATTTTATATCCGACAACGACTAATATTAACATTTTGTCTAATTGTTTTGCCAAGATCAACCTTACAGCAAACTATATAAAGCATTTTATCCCCCACAGATCCGCCGGAGATCACGATCAGGCCCCGGAACCTGCAGGTCAAGGCGAACGGTATCGCTGCCTTCTACTGCGCTGCAAGAGGAGACCCCATACCCAACATACAGTGGAGAAAGAACGGCAAAAGAGTTTCTAGTAAGTATTGACAGACAATCACATATTTTGAGTTACATAATTTTTCTAGTATGATCTTAGCTCTGCATTTTGCTCAGCAAACGTACAACTCCATTATAAAATTCTTCTGGTCTTTTGGTCTAAGTATACTAGTCTTTTGAAAGCAACCTGTAAGTTGCGTGGTGTTGATGATGTTTAAGAGTGCCTGATTGCTTAACTTCACGAGATTCCTCTACGCCAACAAAGAAGTAGAAAATTTTGACGATTATATTGTGTTTGAGTTATATGGACTTCGTGAACCATATCATCTGCTAACTAACCCAATTGTTCCTAATTGAAGCAATTATCTTTAAGTATAGCTTTACCTAACTATCAGAATTTAGCACTGTTTAATGATCTAAGTCCTCATCTAAGTGCATGGATCGCAGAACCTATGGTAATTGATATAGGCTATGAACAGATACATGTGAATACTGGCATTTTAGAAGAAAAATAACCAACAAAAGAATCAAAAATGATGGGAGAAAGTTACAGAAACTTTGAACATAAAGCACATTATTTCGATAAACTATGAGAGATGAGGGCAAAAGTATTACCATAAGCAAGCTCTGAGCTCTGTGAGTGTAAACAGTACACGAAAGGACAAAAAGCCCAAACAAATCCGAACCGAAATCGATACCAAAATCCAAACTGCAAAACATTACTTCCACTATTTTTATCCTTGATTGAAATGTAAAGCCACGTTTTTATCCCATAAATATCTTGCCCGGTAATGACGTCTATAAGCCTTGGGCAATGAGCTGAAAAAACGTAACGTTTGGCTACGCACGCTAACCCCCGCACCTGGCCTTTGCCCCTCAAAATGGCGCACCCAGTAAATAGTTTCATTGGATCCTATGAAAAATGTAATCGTACATCATTGGTGGGAATCAGTGACCATAAAAGAGTAATGACCTCCTTCACACCCGCCGGTCTCATTCCATATTCAATGTTATCAAAGTTACTTACGATTTGTCCGTCTGTCGACGCGTGCGATCCATCAAATGTTGTCACGGTTTGTGCGGATTCCTTTGAGCATGGAATTGTTTTTTTCTGTACTCCAACCTTTTTTCGGAGTTGTTTATGTTTCTTGATTTGTTTTTTTTTACTGCTTTCGGGTCAAAGTTTTGGGACATTTTAATTTTGAGAAGTATTGCGATTTATTAAGAGAAACAAGTAAGGACTTTTTAAGTTTAATCACTGTTTGTTTTGTAGTACGTTTATAATATTCTTTTGGGATTACCCATATTTAAAGTAGGGAACGTGGTTAAATAGATTTTCCAACAATCAAATACAAAAACAAATAATACGTCAAAACGAATAAGTACACAACAAGAAAACGCAATAACCAAAATGTTGTTTATTTGTTTTCTTGAGTTATTGTCTATTAGATAGTTTGACACTTTCGTGCGTGACCTTTTATACTCTGTGGCATTTGCGCTACGTGTTTTCGCGTTACTTATACTTTTTGACTATTGTTTGAGTCACCGTTTTCAATATCTATTTTATTATTTAAGCATCAATTGTCCTTATAATATTTATTTTTATTGTCATTCGTTATACAAGCAACTTTACATTATATAACACAATAAAATTAAACATGTAGAACACATTACTTAATTGTTTGTCAAAGCAGAACACAACTCCATTTAATTAAAATGACAAAGTTCATAAGTTAATGTTATACCCACTGAACTTTGACAGGTCTCGATCCGTAAGTAATGACTTTGTAGGGGCGTTGGAAATATTTTATTTCAAAAATCGAATCTATGTTCAATAAAATTCTAATTTCACCGACAGCGGTGCACTAAATTCGCTGATAGCTGCTGTGGCAGGCCGACTATTTGCCGGCGGCAAAACGTTTTTGTGACTGTTAAATTGTGACAAAAATAGTTCTGTTTATTTTATTATTCCGATACTGCACAATGACCTAGTTCCAAAAATACTTTTTATATGTGAAAAGCATGACCAATATTTTGACGACACAAATAAAATATTAAAAACTGACATACTTGAAATTTTAATATCAGTGCATTGGTAAGTTAAAAGTCAATTTATCGTCCATCGTATTTTTACATGGGCATTTTGTTCCAACCACCGGAAAATAATTTCAAAAGAAAACCACGTCTAAATGGTTTAGCCGCTTTTTCAGCTGTACATGCGGCAAACAATTTGAACGTAACGTTTCCAACAAACTGAGCAATAAAACCGACGACGGAGCAAAGTCACAGCGCGCGTCACACGCTAGATTGACAATCACGAGTCGCGTCGACATGTCGGCCCGCCATGATGGATGACGCCTGGCCTCCACCGCAGATAGGGATGTGCTGTGATACTAAGCCGTACGGCCTTATGATCTCTGCTTATAACGATTTATCTTTATGTTTTTAATTACTCTTTATTACATTTTGATCTAAGTAAAAATTATTATGATTTGTAATCGGATTTGTGTAGCTAAACAGGCAAAACACTGGAAAAGATATGATATAGACTTTCAACTGAGAATAATTCTGTACCTTCAGTGAAAAGTGATATAAGTGGAAAATCATAGTTACGAGTAATTTAAGGTTAAAGATTTAAAAAAATCTCGTTATTTTTCTAACGTTCTGAAATAAAAAGCGATATGTGGTACGTGTAGATAATATTATAAAGATTATAAAGAGCTTGGTTTAAATAAATTATTTTGCACGAAATTTAAGTAATTAGTAAAAATAGCCAGTTATATCACCGTACACTTTAGTTTTCTTTGCTTATTTTTGTGTATTTAAATGTATAATGCAATGAATTATTTTACACATTTAGTTATCATTTTGTGTAAAATGTTATAAGGCTTGTGTTTTGGCATATTTTGCCTGCAAATAGTTGTTGTGAGAAAAAGTGGTAAAGCTAATATGATCATTTTGATTATCAGCAACCTTTTTTCATTGTTTTATTTAAAATTCCTACGTAAATATTCAATTGTACCCCTAAACACCAATGTGTTTTTTAAACTCGTGAGTGATTAATGCTACAAGCTAAAATTTATTTTGATACATTTTGTTTATATCGAAGTGTTTATTGATACAAGTAATAACTATTTTCAAACGGTTTTGTTACAAAAATAGGTAAAAGTATGTTTATAGCAAAATAAAAAGCGTTTATTTAACAAACAATTCTTTTACTTTTGTATCTTGAACAGTCTTAAATCGTATGTAATCAGTCTCCAAAAATCAAACATCATATTAATATAATTTTCTTATAAAAAATACATAACTTTTTATCATTATTCTGGAACGGTCTTAAATCGTATGAAATCAGTCTCAAAAATCAATATAATTTTCTTATAAAAAGAAAATAACTTTTCATAATTTTTATAACTAATCTTGAACAGTCTTTAATCTAATAAAATCAGTCTCCAAAAATTAAACATCAGATATTAATATAATTAAAGCCTTCAACCAGCTGCGGCGCTCGGGCTGAGGCACCGGCGAAGAAGGGGGCGAAATCGCCTACGCCGGCGAAAGCGCCGAAGGCGGCACCTGCGGCTCTGACAGCGCAAGCTCCAACTTCAGCTTCGGCGCCGATGAGTCGCAGGCGCAGGGGTGCAGAGCTCCGCTAGAGCTCCAACCAGAGCGCCGCCCACCCCATCGGAGTTGTGTGCCGATGGCGAGTGGCAGGTGGCCGGGGAAGCGAGGAGGGTCGCTAAGGAGGCGAGGAAGCGCCGCAAGAAAGAGCAGCGGCAACGGCGGCAGCAGCGGCGCAAGGAGAAGCGCGCCGCGGCAATGCTCCTCGCCCCCAAATCTTCGGATGCGGCTAATAAGGGGGTGACGTACGGGGACGTACTTAAAAAGTTGAAGGTGGCGGTATCTCCTGCGGAGTTTGGGGCACCCGACGGGTTCGCAGTGAGGGTCACAGCTTCGGCGCCGATGAGTCGCAGGCGCAGGGGTGCAGAGCTCCGCTAGAGCTCCAACCAGAGCGCCGCCCACCCCATCGGAGTTGTGTGCCGATGGCGAGTGGCAGGTGGCCGGGGAAGCGAGGAGGGTCGCTAAGGAGGCGAGGAAGCGCCGCAAGAAAGAGCAGCGGCAACGGCGGCAGCAGCGGCGCAAGGAGAAGCGCGCCGCGGCAATGCTCCTCGCCCCCAAATCTTCGGATGCGGCTAATAAGGGGGTGACGTACGGGGACGTACTTAAAAAGTTGAAGGTGGCGGTATCTCCTGCGGAGTTTGGGGCACCCGACGGGTTCGCAGTGAGGGTCACTGCCACTGGAGCCCGTCTCTTAGAGGTCCCCGGCGCGCCAGCGGGTCGTCCGCTGACGCCCTAGCCGAGAAGCTCAGGGCGTGCCTTGCAGCGGACGAGGCTCGCGTGTCCAGGCGAACTAAATGCCTGGAGCTAAGTATCATGGGCCTGGACGACTCTGTGACGGAGAATGAGGTGGCGGCCGCTGTTGCCAGGATGGGGGAGTGTCCTGTGGACCAGGTGAAGGCAGGCACCATCCGCCCGGACAATACGGGGCTGCGGACTGTGGTAGTCAGCTGCCCCGTCACAGCGGCAAAAAAGTTGTCGGAGGGCAAAAGACTCCTGGTGGGCTGGGTCTCGGCGTAGGTGAAGCTGCTTGAGCCCCGGCCTCTGAGGTGCTATCGTTGCCTCATTGGTTACCATGTGGGTGCCAAATGCACCTCGGAGGTAGACCGTAGCGGCCGCTGCTTCCGCTGCGGTCAGCCCGGTCACAGGGCCGGCACTTGCACTGCACCGCTGCACTGCGTAGTATGTGCTGCGGCTGGTAAGCCGGCCGATCACCGGGTTGGGGGCAAAACCTGCTCCCCCCCGCCAAGCCCAGGGGTAAAGTTAGGCCCTCTGCCGCCTCTACTGCCCCCGCCGTTCCCGTTGATACAGACACAGTCGCCACCGCCTCCGCGACTGCTGCTGTCGCTGGTGCCAGAGAGGAGGTCGTGATGGACTGCCAATAATGGCTCCATTACGCCTCCTCCAGGCGAACATCAACCATTGCGCCGCTGCTCAGGATCTCCTGCTCCAGAGCATGTCGCAGTGGTCGATCAATGTTGCTGTGGTCTCCGAGCCGTACTTCGTTCCACCCAGGGAACACTGGTTGTCAGACCTGGACGGCTCGGTGGCCATCATCTCGTCGGCCGCCACCGGTACCCCAACCCCCGAAGGGCCTCAGCGAAGCAGGGGTTGCGTCGCGGCTCGGTTCGGAGAAATCGCCGTGGTGGGCGTGTACTTCTTTCCGAACCGAACTCTCGTCGAGTTCCACATCTCCCTCAGGGAATTAGTCACCGTCGTCGTCGGGTTCCGTCCCCTCCCCGTGCTGGTCCTCGGGGACTTCAATGCCAAGAATTTGGCATGGGGTTCCCGGGTCACTGATGTCCGGGGAAGGATGGTCGAAGACTGGGCTCTGGAGACAGGCCTAGTCGTGCTGAAACGGGGTTCTGTCCCCACGTGCATACGGATGCGGGGCGAGTCAGTGGTGGACATTTCGATTGCTAGCCCAGCTCTGTCATCACGCGTTGGCGACTGGCGCGTCATGGAGGAGGTGGAGACGTTTTCGGACCACCCGTATATACGGTTCGACGTTTCCGCCGAGTCCGCAGACCCGCCAGTCAGACAGGCCCCGATTTGCCAGCGTTGGGCGCTTAGGCAACTGGACCGGGAGCTCTTTCTGGAAGCCGCAGTCGTGCAGGCCTGGGTGATACCACCGGTCAGTCCTGCCGACGCCATGTCCAGGATGTGCGACGTGGCGATGCCCCGGATCCGGCCGTGCCAACGCAAGCGCTAGGTGTATTGGTGGTCGCAGGAGCTGGCTGCTCTGCGTGGTGAGTGCACTGCAGCGCGACGCCGATATACCAGGCACCGAAGGCTCCGTATCCGCCCTCTGGACGCTGAAACCAGAGAGGCGGAGCTGTACGAGGAGTACGAAGGCCACCCTAAGGGTGGAGATCCGGCGGGCCAAAGATCGGGCCCGCGAGGAGATGTTGGAGACTCTGAACAGAGACCCGTGGGGACGCCCCTACCGCATGGTGCGTGATAAGCTCCGCACCTGGGCGCCCCCACTGACTCAGAGTCTCCGGCCGGAGGTCGTGAACGAAGTGCTTGGGGCGCTATTCCCCCGACCACAGATAGGTTACACGCCTCCCACTATGTCTCCGCCCACTGCAGTGCCCAATGCGGGCTACAACGACGACGACGGTGAACCCGTTCCGGAAGTGACCGAGGTAGATTTGAGAGTGGCGGTGCGCCGGCTCAAAGAATACCGCCCCAGGACCTGACGGGCTGCATGCCAAGGTTTGGGTCCTGGCCTCGGAGGCTCTCAGGCCTCGACTAATTGGTCTATTCAGCGCATGCTTGGAGAGGGGCCAGTTTCCGCTGTCGTGGAAGATAGGCAAACTGGTCCTCGTGAAGAAGCCGGGGCGTCCTGCGGACTCTCCGTCCGCGTACCGGCCCATTGTGCTGCTCGACGAGGTGGGAATTAAGTTTCAAGCTAGTTGCATAACATATTAAGGTAGCTACAGCGTACAATGAAATGATACAAGTCTTACCTTACGCATCGTAGTTGTGTACTGTAACGCACGACGCACCTGTCCTGACGCACGCCCGAGACTAAAGAACCCGCGTCCCGCGTCGCCCGCGCTCTGTCCCGCGGGGAAGCGGGGTGCGTAAGAGCTGCGCGACTTGTATCACTAGGTACTTTGTATTTTTTGCTAATTTAGTTCTAAAACGCAATGCAGTTTTGATTCTACTATAATAATACCATTATTCACGTAACCATGTATCTTATTTCCCTTATGTTCTTACAAATAGAATTGATATTAAATTTGTAATCACATCAAAATTGGCTACATAAATAACGTGTAAATTGTTTGATTAGTAGTTGTATCATTAGTCACATATTTTTATGAAAATAAATTTGTGTTTGTATGGTTCATGTACAAATGTAGCACTTTTCACTAGAATGTATTGTTTAAACTTTTTAAAGTTTAGTGATAGGATTTCATTTGTATCACTTTGGATAATTTGAAGTAAAAGCTTACGCTTCGCGTAAGATGTGGTAACTCGAGTCGTATTAAAATACATTTTAGAAATATAAAGATCGCTTCGGAGCACTTTGTTATGAATCAAAAAGTATTATTTTACTCAATAATTTCGATAAAAAATTGCTTACTTATATCAATGAACACAAAATAAACTCTTTCAATTTTAATCTTATAACAACGGGGATAAGATTGAAATTAAGTTAATTTTTTTTTAATAACTTTAATCAGAGAATATAAAAACCGATCTGGGTCGACATGTATCACTTTTCACTGAAGGTACAGAATTATCTGGGTTCGAAAACATCTATTTTTCTTATTAATTCTCAAAATAATTCCATGCAGTATACCTACAACCATATAGGAACTTCATCTTGGTTTAGAGGTCAAAGTGTGCCTGTGTAGCAATTGCTTGATTTCCAAAATCACTGGGATAAATATATGGCAAGACTTAATACTGATTTCTATATTAATAACATCGTTTCATCACACTTACAATTTCCGTTTTAAACTGGTCACTCACCCCTATTAATCCTAGCTGAACTCTAAAATTGATTGTAACGAAAAACAAATTCTTCGTGTCATACATTAAGCATGAGCCATAATTATTCCTTTCTCAAGCTTCCATTATCAGCCCACGTCAAAAACCAATCGAAAAAGTTCCATATTTCAACAGGCACAATGTCTATTAAAAGTGATTTTCTCTTATCGTACGAAGTCCTTCCCCCCTGCCTTCCTTCCTCAATATTTCTTTCTGACCACGTGTTTCTGATATTTCTTTACGACTTTTCTATTTTTTTTTATTGCGAACCCCAGATCTTGTGTTTGGAATGTGAAGTGATGTTCTGTTGTCTGACGTAAAACCCTTCAAATACTTTAAGGTTTCTTTTATAACTTTTTGAAAAATTTGATATTTTGAAATCAAATCGTATTTTGTATAATAAATATATATTAAAAAATGTAAAGAAAAATTGTATTGCATGTCTACCTAATCTTTCTTGTCATCTCTCTCAATAATCTCAGATTACACAGAAAATTAAAAACGCTACATACATGAAATAAAAAATAAATCTCAGCTAAACAGGAGCGTATTCAATTCGTTGTAAATAAAATTGTATATTTCACAGAACAATATTTTAAACCTACCTTACCATTTCTACGTTTCAAAAGAATGACAGCTAATAGTATAGTATTCGATTCATTTATTCCCGCGGCACATCTCTAGTTCGGTCTATACACAAATGTATTATACATATAATAAAGTTGCACGGATTTTATTGTGTATTTTTATTGCTTTTCATTTATACGTTGTCTATGAAAAGGGAGGGAGATGTTGGGAATTTCAAGTATCGTTGTGTCAAGTGAGTGCTTATGAGAGCATTGATTGGTTGAATAATACATCGATTTATATTTTAGTGGTGTGTGTGTGTGTCGATATTTCGTAGAGGTGTAGCGAATGTCAAAATGTTTGTTTATGTAACTGACGTGTGTCTTCTTGATATGCGGGTGATGGATGTTTTTATTTTAGATATCGAAGATACATTTTTAAGTTGTTAGTGTTTTTGAAGATGATGTTTTGGTATAAAAAGTAGTTGTAAACAATAGTTATGTAGGTATCTGAATAAAATTTATATTATTTTAAAAGCGAAAAAAACTAATGATACCTACTTAATTCATTGCAAATAAAGAGTAAGTTAACCAAGTAAACTTCTACTAGTTTCAAGTCTTAACGGGACTCTTATTTATACTATATGAGCTTTAGGCGCGTCGCGGTGACGTCGCGCATCCGACTAGTATAAGTTTGGTCTTAGTATGTCTTACCATACAGAAATATAATGTATCTAGTAATTAATTACTATCGTTAAAAATGATGAAGTTCAGATAATGATAAGAAAATCGGTGTAACAATTTTTCTTTAACAAAATTCTATTCTCACTTTAATATTAGTTAGGATTTGCAAACTTAATATTCTCTGAGAATATTCTTCGCGAGATTATTATAATAAATTCAGTTTTTATCTCGCGTATCTGTTTGCACTTTTGCATTTATAAATTCAATCCAAGCTTAATCGAGCGAAAGTAATTTATTTTAAAAATATACGTACCTACGTCTATAAGTTAGCTAAATCCATAACTGTGAAGTTATTATGTTTTGAGAACTGTTTGTGCTTTGTAATGGTTCATTTATAAAGGTATTTGATTTTTGAATTATCTTTTACATTAGATATGTATTTATTGTTAGACAAAACAATGTTTAAGTAAGCTTATTAAACATCTTTTATTTTATTAGCGATAGAGTTTCTTTCTACGATTCATTTGTTAAGGTTTTTATATAAGGGAAGTCGTATATAATATATACAAAGATTATATATGACGGAACGTCCTCTGTTGTCAGGTTGCCATGTGCATTCCTATCATCATCCATCGTTGCAGAATTCAAAAATAAGGCTCCAGATAAATGTACAGCACACGTATATTCAATTACCAATCTTAAATTATTTAAATAACAAATCACACCGCAGATCTAATCGGATTGACAGGTTCTTCAGCTTAGCATTTGAAAGTGACCGTCCATAGATGCGCGAACGAACGCACCAATCATAGCTGAATGATTGAGTAGTGAGTGAAGTCGCTGTTATACCGACAGTTACTAATAATACTAGTCTGAATAAAACCTTACAGGGCCATCTATTTTGAATACTTATAAACTAAAATTAGTTCAACGTGTTCTTAAGAGATGACGTAATGAGCGTTTTGTTATTAACACTGCGACACGGCCATCCTGCGCTTCACACGTCCTCGTGTGGCTCATCTGAAAGGAGTAATAATCCAGTGTACATTTCTTTGCTCGGTCATGCCTGACCCTAATTATGTAACGGTTACTGAATAGAACTCAAATTCAAAGTAAATCTTTTGTTTAATCTGATTGACTATTTAGTAATCAATTCTTATTAGTAATTTTAACTTCCGCTTTCTTGCAACAAGTCTAATGGCATAATCAACTACACACTACACAGTCACTTAGCCAGTGATCTGTCTTCGCCACTTCCCCAGCAGCGGTATCGTAGCCACTTAACCAGCGACACGATTGAATATTCATCTGCCGCTTAACCAGCAACAGGATACTCTAATCACTTAACCAGCGATTGAGTTTACTTCATTTTTTTTTATATCTTCAGGCTTCGATTAACCAGCGGCATCGCTTAACCAGCGGCTTCGCTTAACCAGCGGCATCGCTTAACCAGCGGCATCGCTTAACCAGCGGCATCGCTTAACCAGCGGCATCGCTTAACCAGCGGCATCGCTTAACCAGCGGCATCGCTTAACCAGCGGCATCGCTTAACCAGCGGCTTCGCTTAACCAGCGGCATCGCTTAACCAGCGGCACATAACATATCATTTTCAGTTGCACACCGCGCACTCACTACGGCAAAACCGGAGCTACGGCTACAAACTGATATATGACAAACAAAAATCATTTTCTTTTTTTTATGCCATGAGACATGTAGTAATCAATTACATCACTGTATCTTTAACCATTATTTATAAACAATACTTTACACACAATAGAAAATCAACAAAAATCTTAATTATTTTAAAAGCCTTAGTCACTAACATTTTCAGTCTCACTTTCATGATCATCGGATGAATTAGGTATGATTTCACTATTGGGCATTTTACGCAGCCTATCATGGGCGTATTTGTATGTCCGATTATTATTAAGTGCCTTCAGTACATACCTATCACCGTCTAAGATTTCGGTTACACGAAATGGTCCCTTGAATTTGGGATCGAGCTTAGTCTGATTACGCTCTTCACTTTGTAAAAGTACGTAATCACCTACCGAGTATCTTTTAAGCTTGGTCTTTGTGCTGTCAAATCGGGATTTTTCGACTTCCGTCTCTATACAAAACCTGGAAGTCGAATGCTTGTAAGAAAGCCCACCACCTATGGACACGTGGGGTCAAATCTGCCTTTTTATGAGAAGATCTCAAAGAGTTGCAGTCCGTAACTACTGTGAATTTGTTTCCATGCAGATGTTTTACAACATTCACAACCGCTAAAGTCTCTAACTCATATGAGTGATATTTTGACTCGGCGGTTGTAGTGCGTTTACTAAAATAGGCAACTACATGCTGAAGAAATTCATCCGGAAGAACATGAAACAAGACTTCGAGCACAACATCGTCAACATCAACAACAGCTAGTATTTGCATTGTACTGTAAACGCTTATTTGACCAATACCAGTCATTTTAAACAGTCTTATTATATCTTGTTCCTTTAAACTTCGACGATATTGACTCTTTCGCAAGTGAGCACTCGGGTCCTGAATCAAAACGATATGAAAACGACTCACCAAAGTGGCGTAAAATTCCTTGAGGGGCGCTGACCATGCAGACGTCCACACGTCGCTCAGGAGGCTTGTCAGTAGAAGTAGAAGGCGTCTTCTTCCCTTCCGCGTTAGCTGCCCGTGGACAACGCGAGGCGTAATGTCCAGTGCCTCGACAGTTGTAGCAAATAATGGAGTCAGGCACGGAATAGAAAATACAGTGGAAGTGCCGCTCAGACATCGCTCGCTCGGTGCTAGTCAACATGATGTGTAGATTTACAACATTTTGGCACATTCGTTGTCAGAATCGTTCGCTCCGTTGTCATGATTGGTTGTCATGGTTGTCTCTTCTTCTGGTTTGCTATTGAAAAGATTGATCATCGTGGAAGCAGCAATCTCAGAACTATCATAGCGGGCGGTAAAAGCTTCTTGAAAATCTTTCCACGTCATACCAGGAAAAGAAACCTGCGACAGCCATGCCGATGCTTGTCATATTAACGCCTTGCTCAGGGCTATCTTAAGAGGCGCTCCAGATAATGATTCGTCCGCCATTCACATGTCTGCTGTAGATAACCAAGCACGTGCATCTACACTCGTCTTGTCTGGATCAAACTCCGGAAAACGCAAGTTATTCTTGGTCTTGGTACCTTGCATAGCTTGTATAAGGGCGAGGAAATTTTGATTTTGTTGGTCCAACAACATTTTCCATTTGACATCATTGTTGTCCATCCTCGGTGGAAGTAGATTACATCCCACTTCTGATGACGGAACGTCCTCTGTTGTCAGGTTGCCATGTGCATTCCTATCATCATCCATCGTTGCAGAATTCAAAAATAAGGCTCCAGATAAATGTACAGCACACGTATATTCAATTACCAATCTTAAATTATTTAAATAACAAATCACACCGCAGATCTAATCGGATTGACAGGTTCTTCAGCTTAGCATTTGAAGTGACCGTCCATAGATGCGCGAACGAACGCACCAATCATAGCTGAATGATTGAGTAGTGAGTGAAGTCGCTGTTATACCGACAGTTACTAATAATACTAGTCTGAATAAAACCTTACAGGGCCATCTATTTTGAATACTTATAAACTAAAATTAGTTCAACGTGTTCTTAAGAGATGACGTAATGAGCGTTTTGTTATTAACACTGCGACATATAAATTAAGTTTATTACCTAACATCGATTTAGATAAAATCTAATTGTAGATATATTAAACAACTTTTTGATAAAAAGACATGCGAAGACTGTTAACATATACCTATGGACTTCAATGGATGGGTTATAGTATTCTCAATTTTGTTATAAAATTTGTAACGTCGAGCTGTGTTTTTAGCTCTTTGAGACCTGGTCCTGAAAATATTTTGTTGGTCTAGGAACAAAAACAGATTTTGTAAGACTATCTCCTTTGTTTACAAAATCAAAAAGTCAATCCAAAAAGACGCACTGTAGAAAAAAATAATGTTGTCATAAAACTTAAAATGGATTCAAATTCTGATTCAAAAAAATATGCATCACATAAATATCGCGCGAACATGAAACAATAAATCAACCGTCTAGTCACCAGATGTAACGTACTATTAACAATATGTCAACGCTTTTACAAATTAGTGCTGCACCGTTGGAATCCCGGACTTTCCGGGATACCGCAAATATTACTATAGGCAATAGTTATGCGGCATGAATATTCTGACCATAATAAATTATCGCGGACTATATCTTTAGCTGGTATTCCCGTGGTCATAAATAATCCCGGTCCCGAGATCCTTTCTGCTTAATAGTTTGATTGTTTGCTTGCGTAGTATTTTGCACGTTTTTCTATGTTATATTTTTTCTACTAATATTTGTTTCATTACTATACCTATTTCATTAATTATTGAGCATCCAGTAGTAGCGCGACCGCCGCGTCGATTGTCGCGGAATGCTGCTCATGGATCTAGCATGGCTTGAAACTAGTCGAGTATCTCGTCAAACAATTACGTGAGTAAGCCACAAACATACACATAACATTAGTATGCCGCACGAAAGTTATAATAAAAATACCTATTTCATGTTCTAAGCTGTAGTATTATGTTGAGGGGATTTGATTTTATTTTACTATAGTTTATTATCATAAGCAATCGGAATAGATATAAATTAATAATCACGTACACAGTTAATAAAAGAAAGACTCCACAAGTACAAAACTACCACACCCAGGCCTACAATAAAACATTCTCTCGTTCCGTATCAAAACTTTAAATCACAGTACCTTTTATCCCGGACATTCATAGTTACGAGTCTCTCGGGACTTAATCACTTACTAAACACGGACTTTACTACGGAAATTCCCATAACTTTACACTATTCAGACAACACTAACTGACGTACAAAAATGTGTTAAAAATCGCACGTTTGCTCGACAACTATTATTCTCACTTGTTGTAAAATACATTTTCTTGGCGCTTACCACTGTGGCGATTTAGCTCTGTCGCCCCGGGCCGTCCTATAGTCGACTAGGGCTGTGCTTTATGTGTTTTTCCGTATAGATAAATTGTTAAGGGCCTTTTTCATCATGACGATAGTTTAAGTTGAAAAATAAGTGAGTAAATAGGTTGTATATTGACATTAAAGTGTGTACCATGCCTGGTTTAAAAATGTAAGGCTATTTCTGGCCTTCCAAGGGATATTGAAGAGAAGTTATGCATAAAAAACTTTAGCACTCCACTATCACATTTACCCGTTTGATGTTGATAAACATTTTGTTTCCTCGTACAGAGATATGAACCATGAACAAACTAGCAATCACACTATCATGCAAGATCTCAAAATCAACATCCAAAAGCCATTTCCACAGAAATGACTATCCGCTATATCAGGAACTAACTTCCACCAAATGTCTGAAATTAGTCGAATAATCGCCTAAACGAATCAGTCCGCGCTATAACGAACATCCCTACGTCCAGCAAACTTTACCAAGCACTCGACATCTGCTGCAATGCAATTTAAACTTTATTCCTTAAGGATTACGATTCACAACGATTGCAAAGTGTGTAAGCTGTTGTTGGTAGCGTAATCTTGGAAATGCAAAGTGCAAGGATATACAGAAGAAGTAGGACATTAATCCGAGACGTTTTTAAAGTTTTTCATTGAAAGCAAATGTTTTTTACTTACAGTTTCGTTGGCAAAGTAAATATTTTTTCAAGTCCGCAGTTGTTATAATGCGCTGTTGAATAACAGTCATTAAAGTTTATTTTTCTACAGCTTTCAAGTTGAAGTCGTAATTAAAACGGTGTTGTCTTTTTCACAATTATTATTGTGGTAACAAAAGAGAATATTTATGACAATCTGAACCGTAAACCTTTTTTGCTAAGGTTCGATCTTATTAATTCAGGTCTATTACGTGTTTCAAAAATAATGAAGTACTTGACAACTATTGAAATCAATTCTATTTTTAAATTGTTAAGATTGAATTTTGAACGGGATCGTGTATTGTGACGCCATGTTTTGTTTTTTCTTTATTTGATATAGCTTAGGTATTCATTGGAAAAAAAAGATAGTGATTTTTATATATTTAAATGAATTAAAAAATGTTAATAATTATTTTTTACAAAAATACCTTGATTGTTATATTTTTTAATGCCACAAATTAATCTCGGTAAGGTTAATTTTCTTCAGTCGAACTCAATTACGTGTTTCAAAAAGGATATATTTGGCTATAATGAATTTACTGCCCATTTATTTTGCTCTTTTCTGATTTAGCTTTTGTCCCAAGCAAACATAATCTGAGATACCTAACTTAATAAACCTATCAATACTTATACGGTTTTGCAATAAGAGACATTTCTATTGTAATATGTCTGTATGTGTTTGATCTAATTTAAGCTGCTAATAGTTATACGATCCTGGGACTCACGGGACACTTTGAACGACCTTTTATAAAAAAAGTGATCTTGATTTTATTGGATATTTAGAGTAGTTTGTTCTAGGATTCATTTTCAGGTTTAAAAATATTGTTTTAATTATTTGGAAGCTGATCTCTTTGATTTCATGTTTTTCGTTTATATTTTTTAATAACCATTTGTTACGTTTCACTTTGCGTGACATCCTTTCCTACCTTTAATCGTAAATTAATCATCATCAGCATAAAAGTTCCCATGTATAAGATTTGAGCCTCTTCTTACAGATTTGAGCATTATCTACCATAATTGTTCTTGTCATTTTCCCATATACCTGCACCGTATAAAACCACACCATAAACGATGGTATAAAAATAATACAAAAACCTATTTTGTAAAACAAATGTCGTTTTATATTTTGCTAGCGACCCGCCTCTGCTTTGCTCGAGTGTTTATGTATTTTCTCAGTAGCTTTTTCCCAATTTTCCCCTTCACTTTTCTAAAGTTTTCCATCGTTATCACATTCTCTTGCCAATAAAAAAGATAGCAAAAATTAATTAAAAAATTCTCTTCGATATTTTTAACCACTATTCTTTCCATCAGGTATGCAATCTCGGTACCAAGTGTCTCCGATGGACGCTGCAGCAGGACCAGCGGCTAACGGTGCTGTACTTCGTATCGAACCAGTTCGAGCGCAGCGCGATGATGCGACCTACGAATGCGTAGCGGAAAATGGAGTCGGTGATGCTGTCACTGCAGTAGCTACGCTGACTGTTTTTGAAGGTAAGTTCTCTTCGAAGTATTAGTAATTTCGGGCAACATCAAATATGTAATTATATTTTCAACACACTTCATAATAAAGTGGCTCTAATCCTACGCCATTTAGGCACGTAATGACACCTATAATCAAAATTGTGACTTTTTAAACGGTTTTTCCTTACTGATTTATTCAGAAATGAATAAAAGAGTTTATTTAAATTATTGGTTGAGTTACGCTAACTCTTGCGCTAAAATGCTACTCACGCAAATAAAAAAATAAACATCATACTTTAGTCTATGGTCGATGCGCGCGCATAGAAATAGGTACTGATTAATTTTCCCGCCATTACGAAACATTTTTCACGACTCGTCTCGTTTTCTCTTTTGAAGATTTTTATTTAAGTATTATTTTATTCATTAGTGTGTTGAAAACGTCTTATGACACACGTGTGTATTTGATGATTATATTCCTCGGCTTCTTAAGAGCAAATCTATTGTGTCATAGTTCTATATGTAGGGCTTGGATAGGTTGGACACAATTGAAACAAACAAACAGAAACAAAATATAAGCAAATATACCTAGTAAGTAAGTTTGTAAAGTGAATAAAAGCATTGTAACGTATTTTTACCTGACAGTAGTTAAGTTACATAGCCTATGGATTCCATTATAGTATGAGATTTGCGTTACACGTATTTTGTTGATCCAATATAAAACCAACACAAAGAAAAATAAAAGACACCACCAATAAAAAGAATTTAACGTCATTACATTTAGGGTTGATTTTTCAGTCGTTAAATAAAAAATATTATCTTAAGAACAAATTGTTTCCGTCCCTGTCTTATACAAACATTCAACCGCGACAGCATCATAATTATTCACCAAGTGACTTTTATATAACCATTGAAAAATCAGCTCTTAATCTAATAAAAATAAGAACAAAATCCACTAAGCAGTAAGTAACGTGAACTCATAACCAGTCTGCCATAAACTGCGCTACTTTTAACACTCACGAACACAGCTTCTATACAGCCAATACGTTAGGAGCACTAAACACTGGAAATATCTTTCTCGTAACAACACGAACTGTAGTGGACGAAAATCCACTAGAATGTTTACGACTCTGGACCCTGGTATCTATCCTTCATATACTATCCCTTCCTCCCAAAGATAGTTGGATAAAATATCCCCCATAGTTTTATAAGTTTTAGACAAAAATTTAGTTGCACCAAACTTCGGTAAAATGGACGTTCGAGATTATAAAGCGTATTGGAAGTGTAAGTAATAGTGTCATGCTTCTCTCTGATGGAGTATAGGACCAAAAATTTGATGCAGAAGAGAGCTAAGCTTGGTCTCGAATGGGTCGGCTGGACTAGAGCACAGTCTCACAAAACCGGCGTTAAATAACCGTTGTGTTTCGCCGTGTGAGTGATATTGAGAACTTTGACATGTACCCAAATCTCTAGTGTTACGAATGTCCACGGAAAGCACTAATTGCTTAGCTTACGATCAGGTGTGCCTTCTGATCGTTAGTCGACCATAAACAAGCGAATTTCCCAAATTGCTAAATAGATTTTTGATTGATTTGTGGACTAGAAAGAAAGAAAGAAAGAAAACTGTTTTTACTTCTGCTAAGATTACTAAGATTTGATGATGATGATGCCATAAAAATGCTTCTCTCATATATGTACATAATCAATCCCTTTTCAAATCAACAGACTATCACTAAACACCACCAAAATCACAGTACATAAAAACCCCCTCACACAACTCCATAACACAAGCACTGCTTGATAATAACTTGTAACATAAAGTGGGAACAAACCCCGCATTCCTCGTCACCTTTGTGATTCCTTTTCCACTGTGGCTCACGGTAACTGCCGTCTAGAACATAAAACACGGTTGCCGGGGACACAATGATCCTTCCGGAGTATAACTCTGCCCCAAGACTCTGGGCTTTCAATAAATAAGCATTAAAAAGCGGACGCCGACGTTTGGGCGATAACGAGCCACAGTCTAAGATATACAGTAGGTCTACGCCTGCTAATTGGTTCGTATACCGTCCTGATTGCGCGTGATAATTGCTTCACTGATTTGTTAGTGACATTTTATGCTTTTCACGCTTTTAAGGGCGATGTTATGTCCATTGTTTATTCCGTTTTAGGTTTATTTACAGATAAAACTGTTGTTTTTTTTTAGTATGACAATTTTGTAAGCTTATATAACGAGGCAACATTCATACATTGTGAAAATGTAATTAGAAAACAAATTGTCGACATATAAATATAGAAACGAATTCGTGAATTCAACGCCAACACGTATTTTATACATCAAACACGCCGTTAACAAATCCACCTGGATTATCCAGCTGCAAATCGGCAGGCTGTGTGATGGTGAAAATTGTCGACCGTCGACGAAACACAATGACAATTTCTCGTTGTAAATGAGAGTTGTGGAATTATTATCGTGATAAGTTAAGTTCCCGATTTACTGCGGCACCACATCGCGGTGTAATTGACGACTAAATCGCGATAATGACGTCATAAGTCAGGTCTGTCGGGAGCCACATTTAGCCCCTTTGCATACATTTGTGGGGAATTAGTCGAGTTGTTTTGCGATTGAGATGTGACGTCACAGTGAAGATGTTAATTGATACTTCAATGTTCGTATTTGAGGAATTAGGGGGGGGGGGGGGGTTCGGTAATTTTGTTTTGTGATTTATTGCGTTTTGTGTTGGTGGGTTCTACGTGATAGGACAGGCGACAGGTAAGCGACCTGCTCGTTTGCGTCTAGTGCTTACCATACTTCATGGTAATACAATACGCCAATGGACACTAGCAACACCGGAGGAGTAATAAGTGCGTTGCCAGCCTTACGAGGATTAGGGTTTCGAAGATTTTGGGTTTGGGGAGAGACTGGTGAAGGAGAAAGATTAGGCCCCTGTCCCTTTCACTCACACGGCGAAACCACACTGTGCTGGTTTGTTTGTGAGGCCTTCAAAGCCAAAGTCAAAACCATTTATTCCAACTAAACCATAAATAGTTACTTTTGAAACGTCAAAATAGAAAAGTAGTCTGTCAGTCTGTTCGTCAGTGAAGCTAGGTGCTCATTCTAAATTGTAGATTGCCTTGTAATCATAACGGTCGACACGAATGGGCATTCGTGTGCCAAAATATATCATACATTTTTACAGGTGTTAAAATTATAATGATTATAGGTTGTTTTTTTTTAATTCAAATGATGAATGTAAAATAATTGTTTCACGGCAACCTTCTAGGTCTGTAGTATTAAATAAATAAAAAGTATCAAGCTCAGTTTCGCTAAAATATTGTTGGTCAGCTAAATTAAAAATGTTTCAACAATAGCCTTGTTCTCAAACAAGAAAGTTTTCAAGTCAAACCGTTTGCGGTACATTTTAAAGATGGTTTTTAAATAATAAACTCGGCTTCACAAAAGTGAGTATGACGTTTCCGTGAAAAAATGCGAAAAAGTTTAATCAAAGAGTTGTAGACAATTTTGGAGTGTATTTTTTTACTATTAAAGGTGATTTTGGACTGCAGAACTTCTTCGATGTGTTGTTCAATTGTTTGTTTTTCGTGAAAAACTTTGTTTACAAAGTCACTTACTAAGAAAGCAGCAAACTAGTAAACCATCTTGCCATTGAATGTCAAGCCATAGAGAATATACGTATTAAAAAGTATATACATACAATATTGATTGCTTTTTTACCATTTTGTTTTGTTCTGATGGTGTACCTACAATAAATAATATTAATACAATAAATTACACATAATCGACAAATATTTTGATCCAAACTGAATATTTTTTCAAGAAGCATAAAATAGTTTTGAATAGTAACTATCGTGATAAATACTTCAAGTCACAACAGGACTCTGAACCAGGAGCAGTGTGCGCGTCGCGGTGATAAATTAAGCAGAAAATAAATACTATGAAGCTGTTCTTTTTATTATTAGCGTAATAGTCATTAGCATACCTTTGAATATGTTCAGTCAAAATTCCAGTTCGAGCAAAATTTTTGTTCTTTACACATTTCCAGTGATATCGAACTTAAACTTAGGTCTATAATTAAGGTTGAGAGCGCAAGCGCAATTATTTATCGCGGGCCGTCTTGGATCAGGAGAAAGAACGTGTTGGTTATTAGTCAGTGTGAGTCTGACACTTCGACATACCCTGGACGGGTCCATTGAATGATTTTTCAACAAATCAAATCAAAATCATTTATTCCAAAAAATTAATACTTACAAAATGTCAAAATAAAATAGTAGTATGTAAGTCTGTTCGTCAGTAGAGCTCGTTCCAAATTGTAGTTTCGAATGGAGAAGAATGAGAAATAAACTCCATTGTTACTCTTTTTGAAAATTATTTGTTTAACAATATTAAAAAAAGGTATATTAATCAAAGGTATAAAAACGTTCTGCCGACTAAAATTCTAGACTTCAAGGTTCAACTAGCGTCCCAGTAAAGTTGTATGCAGTTCTCGAGATGTGTGAATTGACAGAGAAGAATGGCTCTTAAAGAAGTTTTAAGAGGAATCGATACATATTGCGCTGCTGGGTGATACATTATTCAAAGTGGTACAGAGTGATGTATGCTTTTTAAAATAAGTTGTTGTTATTTTAAAATAAAATAAACCTTAAAACTAAACGTCATGGTGGCCTGAAGGTTGAGGCTCCCGCTTCTCAAGCATGAGCGTGCAATTTCGAGACCTGACAAAGTACCAATATGACTTTTTCCTAGTTCAATATGCTTTTTAATACTATTAGACGCCATTGACTAACGGTGAAGGTATACATTGCAAGTAATTATGCAGTTACTATATTTCAAAATGTACATAGATTTGATTTTACCAATCCGCTTTGGGCTAGCCTGGCGATGGCTCATACCTTCTCCTTGTGAGAAAAGTTCTTTTTTTAGATATGTTATAGGTTGGTGATTTGATGAGAAGCCCAAATACAGGTATAATAAGTGTAACTTCTTAATATCAGATATGTAAACCATATAAGGCTGATTTTACACCAGATGCTTGTAAAACGTCATGTTTCAATCGTCCGACATTCTGTCCGTCAGTTAAGTTAGATCCTATAAATAAACAAAAAAGGAAAATAATTTTGAATAGATTCAAATCATATTTACTCTTACGAATAAATTCCAAAATTGTTAAAAATTCCTTTGTTAGTTTTTGATCGTACCATGTTCATAAAAAAAAGTAAGCATCGTTGTAATCCAAGTTTACCAATATAATAATAATAATAAGCCATTTATTTCTTGCTTCTGCATAGTTTGAGTATTTACATTTTTTTATGTACTTTATGTTTATTCAGCAAGAACCCCGGATTGGGTATAGGCCTCCTCCAAAGATGCCCATGTCTCTCTGTCACGTGCTACGTCTTGCCAGGATGGGCCAGCGGTCCGATTTAGGTCATCTTCCCATCTTGTTAGTGGTTTCCCTCAGCTTCTCTTACCCAAGGGGCCTCTCCACGATGTTACTCTCGCAGTCCATCTCTGGTCTGTACATCTTGCGACATGACCAGCCCATCTCCATTTCTGCTTAAGTGCGTAGGTTTGAGCATCTAATATTGCTTTGGTGGTTTTTCTTATATTAGTATGTCTTACCTTTACCAATATCGCCCCTACCGGATGGTGCGTGATAAGCTCCGCACCTGGGCGCCCCCACTGACTCAGAGTCTCCGGCCGGAGGTCGTGGACGAAGTGGTTGGGGCGCTATTCCCCCGACCACAGATGGGTTACACGCCTCCGGCTATGCCCCCGCCCCCTGCGGTGCCCAATGCGGGCTACATCGACGACGACGACGAATCCGCTCCGGAAGTGACCGAGGTAGATTTGAGAGTGGCGGTGCGCCGGCTGAGCGGCAAGAATACCGCCCCAGGACCTGACGGGCTGCATGCCAAGGTCTGGGTCCTGGCCTCGGAGGCTCTCAGGCCTCGACTACTTGGTCTGTTCAGCGCATGTTTGGAGAGAGGCCAGTTTCCGCTGTCGTGGAAGACGGGTAAACTGGTCCTCGTGAAGAAGCCGGGGCGTCCTGCGGACTCTCCGTCCGCGTACCGGCCCATTGTGCTGCTCGACGAGGTGGGAAAGCTGTTCGAGAGGATAATCTCAGACCGCCTCGTCGGGCACCTGTCTGGAAGGGGGCCGGATTTAGCGGACGGCCAGTTCGGCTTCCGCAGAGGGCGCTCCACGGTGGACGCCATCATGCGCGTGAGGGACCTCACGACGGGGACAGCGCTGGCCGGGAGGCGAGTCGTCGTGGCGATGTCTCTGGACATCGCCAACGCCTTTAACTCGCTGCCCTGGAGCTGCATTTTGGAGGCACTCCGGTATCACCGGGTGCCTGCCTATCTCCGTCGTGTAGTCGAGGCTTACTTGACGGACAGATGCGTCATCTACCCCGGTCACCGGGGCGTGTGGAATCGGCGAGAGGTGTCGCGCGGTGTCCCACAGGGATCGGTCCTGGGACCTCTCCTGTGGAACATCGGGTACGATTGGGTGCTACGCACCGACCTCCCGAGCGGCGTCAGCATTGTCTGCTATGCTGACGACACGCTGGTGCTGGCGAACGGGAGGTCGCATCAGGCGGCGGCCGACCTGATGTCACAAGCGGTTGCGACAGTCGTTGCAAGGATCCGGCAGTTGGGACTCGAGGTGGCGCTCCACAAGTCCGAGGCCATGTGCTTCTATGGCCGTCGGAGCGCGCCACCTCCAGGTGGGTCCGAAATAACGGCAGGAGGAGTTACCATCGGCGTCGAGTCGGCGATGAAGTACCTGGGTCTCGTCCTCGACAGCCGATGGAACTTCACGGAGCATTTTCGTCGTTTGGCCCCTAAGTTAGAACGGTCTGGGGCCGCGCTCAAGCGGCTCCTTCCCAACCTCGGGGGGCCAAACGCCTCCTGCCGGAGGTTGTATATGGGGATTGTGCGATCCATGGCCCTCTACGGTGCCCCTGTGTGGGCGCCGGCCTTGAAGCGGCGGCCGGCTCGTACGCTGGTCGCGTCCCAGAGGGTCATGGCTATTCGAGTAATTCGCGGGTATCGCACGATCTCCGGGGAGGCGGCGAACCTCCTTGCCGGATCACCGCCGTGGGATCTAGAAGCGAAGGCGCTCGCGCGCGTCTACAGTTTGCGCGCAGACGCGCGTCGCCGGGGCGAAGATCCTCTGCCGCGCCAAATTAGTGCGTGGCGGAATGAGCTCCGGCGAGATCTCATGGCAGAGTGGAAACAACGACTGTCGCAACCGAGGGCCGGGCACGCTACCATAGCAGCGGTAAGACCCCTCTTTGAGGAGTGGCTTGAGAGACGCCACGGCGTCCTCACCTTCCGTCTGACGCAGGTGCTTACCGGGCACGGCAGCTTCGGTAGGTTCCTGTTTCGGATTCAGCGGGAGGAAACGCCCGAGTGTCGTCATTGTGAGGACCACCTAGAGGATACGGTGGAGCATACGGTAGCGGTATGCCCTGCCTGGGCTGAGCACCGCCGTATCCTCAGGGAAGTGATCGGCGGCGGCGACCTCTCGCGCCCGGCCTTAGTCGAGGCCATGGTGCGGAGTGAGAGGAACTGGGACGCCGTCTCCTCCTTTTGTGAAGCAGTCATGCTCGCAAAGAGAGAGGCGGCCCGCGTGAGGGAGCAATCCTCCTCCTCACGCCCCAGCAGCCGCAACTGGCGACACTACGGGCGTCGGGGATCGAGGGACGATCTCCGGCCACCGTAAGTACGGGCCTGCGGTCGGCGAGTAAGGGCAGCTCGCCGCCCGACCAGAACCAGGCCCGAGCGTACGGCGCGTAGCGTTCCGCGCGCGCCTCAAAGAGCCAATAGACCACCACAGACGGGGCCCTAAAGGGCTGATGTTCAGCCGGGGTTGCGGGGTAAGCGCAATGAGGTACCGCGACCTCGGCACAGAGCAGGAGAAGGAACAGGGGGGTTTTTAGTCAGTAAGAGTCTGACACTCCCTCCTGCCCGGCCCTGGGCGGGAGAAGTCATTTGATGATTTTCCCCTCACAAAAAAAAAAAAAAAAAAAAAAAAAACCTTTACCAATATAAGATCAACGTTTATATCCAACACCCACTACAAAATACACCAACAAAGTCTAAAATAGAACACTTTATTTAAAGCCTATTTTCGAATCTGACCTACTCCGACTAATCGATTATATCTAGTTATCTAGCTTTTGAGGGCCGTGTCTAGAATATACTTAAATCTATGACCTTTTTACTTTGTATAATTTGTTGAGGTTTATCAAAGAGACAGGGATATCGTATAACACCCACGAATTGTAACTTAATAGATATACTTTTTTATGAGTCATAAGTCAATTATTATGTTTTCGGCTTTTCGAATCCTGCTCAGGAATATGGGCCTCTAGCATGGCTTGAAACTAGTCGGGTAACTCGTCAAATTATTACGTGAGTAAGCCGAAAATATAGCCGATAATAATTAATGTAGAATTTTTCACAAAAGTTATAATAAATCATATGTCGGCAAACTAACTTACGTATTACCTGATGGTAAGCAATCAGCGGCGCCCATGGACACTTGTAATACCAAAGGAGTCATTACAAGTGCGTTGCCGACCTCTTGTGGGTTATTAGTGATTTAAGGTTAGGGGATTTAAGGATTGAGGATTTGAAGGAAGGATTGGGCTTCCGATAACCTCACTCACGTCGAAACACAACGTATATAACTGTTGCTTTGCGTATATCACTCCGATCGACCGGCCCTTTCGTGTCGAAGTATAACTCTCCCAAACTTAATCATAATCTTAATTTAAAATATAAAAATAACTAGCCTTGCCCGCGACTCCGTTTGCGTAGAATAATGAGTGACTTCCTGCAGATTTTTGGTATAAAAACTATCCTATGTCTTTTCTCGAGTTCTAAACTATGGTTGTACCAAATTTCACAGAAATCGGTTCAGTAGTTTAGGCGTGAAGAAAAGACAGACAGACAGACAGAAGACAGAGTTACTTTCGCATTTATAATATTAGTTTGGATTTGGATATATTCTAATCTGCCATCACTACACAAAAACTACATACAATTTTTTTTACTACAACATAATTTGTGACGCATTATGCAACATAAACAATTTTTAAAAATAGAACGGTTTATTTTAAATTTCGATTCAGCCTACATTCGATTGTTCTGGCCCACTCCCGATTAATCGATTCCGTATATCACCTCTGAGGGCCGTATCTAGAATATACTTAAATCTATGTCCCTTTACATTGTAAACGCAGATCGTACGATCACAGGGCCCTCCCTAAGGGTCGGAGGTAAATTGCGTTGGGACATTAGTACCACTGTAGCATACATTCTAAATAAATTCGGGGTTTTAAAACTTTTGTTGAACAAATTTTATTCTTTGTTTAGTGGTTGGTATTGGGTGGGGGCTTTATCTGTTGTTTGGGTTTATTCCGAAACATGTATTTTGTTAGCTGTTTAAGGCTTATATTAGTGTTTAGCGTGACTTGGCTATTAGCTGTGGTTGCGGATGTAAGCTCAATAATACTCTGCTTCCTCTCGCCACACAAAAGGGCGAGATTCCTTCTCAAAAATTGGCATAAGATTCTATAGATTGAGATAGATCTATTATATTACAAAACATAGCCGATCTATTATATACAAACGTTAGGTTATAGATTTTACATGCAATAAAATTATCTAGAGACATGTGGGTCAATGCAACTAAGACTGATAACGAGATTCTTTACAGAACTGTTATTTTATAGTACTTATATAAGTACTTACATATAGGTTATACCTACTAAATATTATAGTTATACATCCAAACACTTTTATTAAAAAAAAAGATAAACAATATATTGTCAATGAAATGATTTATACATTTTCTTTTCTCACTAATGACTTAACCCACGGATGTCCACGGTGGTAAAAATACATTTAAAATTAAAATAAAGCACATTTAAAAATTACTGAAATAATATTAATAACGGACGGCACACAATGCACGCCGGGTTCTGCATAATTTATTGTAATCCGACCGTGGAGTGATTTCGGACAATTTTAAATTTAACAATGAGAACTGATGACTGTGCCAAGATGGATGCAAACAGAATTAAATTCGTAATTCTGAATATATTTGCTGATTTTCTTTGTTAATTTATAGCTTAATGAAATTTCGCGATGAAGTTTCTGTTGAAAGAGAGACTGAGTAATATTTATTTATTTATTTAATACGCTTCCTGCACCTAAAATTTTATACATAATGGACTTTATACGAAGTAGGTAATATTATATTATTAAGCACGTCCTTTCTTACTAGGTAGAATTTTGTAGTTTGCTTTTTTATGTCGGTCGGCAAACGAACAGACGGATTACCTGATGGTAACCAATCAGCGCCGCCCATGGACACCCGCAACGGAGGAGTTACGAGTGCGTTGCCGATCTTTTAGGGATTAGGGATCTGAGATTAAGGAACTGCTTAGTCAAAATTTTGTCTTTTCTATACATCTTTGTATTGAAAGCTTAAAATTTATTAAAACATAATCCTACTTTCATTCTTGGGATGATATAGCAAATTTATCATGTCATTGCAACAAAAGTTGTGTATTGTTAGAATTGTAGTTAAAGTTCTATAATGTATTGAATTTGGCTAGTATCAAACTGACAGGAGTCTCATTTATAAATGATAAATCTATTGCTATTGCAAACATTTGATCTACAGTTTATACTGATTTGAGTAAGTGTATGAGAGAATCCAAATTCAAATATTCCTAACGCTCTAATATCACGGTGGGACATTTAAAAATGGAATGGTCTTTCTTTTTTATTGAATTTCCATAAAATTTAAATTTCGGCTCCTTTTTTGGTTTATTAGGTTAGGCACAATAAAACCTCTTTACTCGTGTATCCATCTTCCTCTTCCCTTTACAGGGCCAGCGTACAAGTTGTAAACGTCAAGTAATCGTAATGTATTAGCGCCACAATCTACGTGCCCTTACGTAGACACGAACGAGCAATGCCTATTCAATGATAAATAACTTTTATCAACTTTTATATAAAGTCTAATTTCAACGCATTCTTTAACTGCAATCCTTGCCAATCGATTCACGACCTTAATGCGGAGATCGTCATATTAATATACGAATCAAAATTAAATGAACGTTCCCTATTTTGAGTTCTAACAGCTCTAAGCGTTCATAAACATGTTACATAATACAATTAAATCTATTTGCAACAAGTTGACGTGTGACGTCACTGCGTCATTCAAATAACACGGAGATGATTGACATTTTACTGAGTGGGGTACAACAGGCCCCCTGTTTGTATACTTACTATAATTATGTGATCCGTGTCGTACAAGGGTTGAATGGATGAATAGTAATTATTACATTTATTCAATATTTCTATAGTTATTGCTTTGTTTTTAGTTACTGTTTTATTGACATTATTACTATGTGTTTTTTTAAAGTTACCTACAAGTTCGATGTGAAAGTAGTTTTGTTTTTAGAAAGAGGGAAAGTGTAAAAAGAACGCTCTAAAGACCATTGTGGGCCCCATATCTTAAGCAGAAATCAAACCCGGTAAGCTCCAATGAGAAATAGTAGTCGGTCTCAAAATTTCATAGTCTTACGCCCCCGGATACTTTGAAAACTTCCAAGATAAACGCTATGGAGTAGAATTCTTTACCAAAGTCTCTGTTCCCCGTAAGGGTATAAACGTAGGTGTCTTCAAATCCTGATTTAAAAAAAATATCAAATTCTATCTTCCGCCTACGGCCTTTCCCACGTGGTATGTTGATAAAAAGCAAGTATCTCCAATCTACATACAAAATTTTAACCAAATCGGTCCAGCCGTTTTTGCGTGTAAGAAGACCAAACATACATACATATATTCTCACAAACTTTTAAATTTATAATATTAGTGGGATGTTATATATGGCAAGGCGTGTATATCTTAATCGCTTACTATTTGATAGATAGTAGCCAAACGCCTCAAAGTAAATGGGCGATTCTCCAAAGAACCTTAAATTTCACTTAATACATCATTATCCCATGGAGGCCCAATCCTTCCCCTCCCCCAATCCCTCCTAAATCCCTAAATCTCCAAATCCCTAATCCCTAAAAGGTCGGCAACGCACTCGTAACTCCTCTGTTGCGAGTGTCCATAGGCGGCGCTGATTGCTTACCATCAGGTAATCCGTCTGCTCGTTTGCCGACATATTAAATAAATTATCCAACCAGGTTAATGTGTGCGTACTCCTTCGTAAAAGGCCGGCGACGCGCCTGTGAATCCTCTGGTATTACAGGTTCATGGTATTACAGGTTCACATGGGCGGTGCCTATCACTTACCATCAGGTGATCCAACTGCTCGTTGGCCTTTTTTTTGTCAGGGGAAAATCATCCAATGACTTCTCCCGCCTAGGGTAAGGCGAGAGAGAGTGTCAGGCTCTTACTGACTAAAAACCCCCCGTTCCTTCTCCTACTCTGGGCCGAGGTCGCAGTGCCTCATTGCGCTTACCCCGCAACCCTGGCTGAACATTAGTCTTATTGGGCCCCGTCTATGGCGGTCTATTGGCTCTTTGAGGCGCGCGCGGAACGCTACGCGCCGTACGCTCGGGTCTGGTTCTGGTCGGGTGGCGAGCTACCCCCGCCCCGCGCTTACAGTGACTTACTCGCACTTACTCGATCCCCGACGCCCGGAATGTCGCGAACCCATAAAAAAGGTTGTTGAGCATCTTAGTATCTTATTATTCAATATTTTAAATCGATTGCTTGTAAGTTGTGGTGCGATATAACTTAAAAAAAATATTACTCTCGTTTTAATCGACAGGGTCGTTAATTTTGGGTTGAGGATAATGACATCATTATTTTTTGTTAAATTGATATGAAGAATCACCCAAATACTAAATGTTACTATATCAGTATACTGAACGACTATCGTTTAAGTAACAAACGGTAATCGATTCTTACCTCAATCGAATGAAGCCTTTATAATCGACTTCCTGAAACGTTAAAGCGAATATTCGATACTTCTATTTAACTGTAGGTACGTCTTGGTAAATTAATATGAGGTCTGGTGGTTTAGCGGCTTCCAACGGTATAAGGTACCGGGAACCCGCACTGCGAATATATAATTCTATTGCATATAATATTATGCTATTGTACATATAAGGTTTTACATATCATCCTTCTTAAATGTCTGGTTTATAAAATAGTACAAGTATACTTATTGGGCTAAGGTTTCAAACTTATCTTTTCCTGATTGAAAGAATGTCCACAATAATTAATTGTTTAAAAACACAAAAAAATCGATTAATAGTTTAGTAGAATAAATCTTTTTTACTCTACTCAGCTGAAAACAGATTATATTATTGTTTTATTTATGGTCTATCTGGAGAACGTCATTCACATGATTTTCCGTAACGCTCTTTTATTCCATTTTCAAATGATTGAAACATTCTTTTGAAAATAGAATCTTCTGTTTTAATTTTCCAGTATTTCGTATAGCATTCTTATTTTAAAATTTTAAGTCAATAGTTTTCTTTCTTTTTCTTTTTATATTTATATTCGCATTGATAGTGTGACACCATACTGATTGCCAGACATTCGAAATCGTGACGTTTGTTTAAATTATTACTATTATCGAAGCACGTAGGTAAATGCAATATTCACAAGTTTTGATTGGTCGATCACCGTGCCTGACCCGATTATTGGTGAAGTTATAATGACAATGGAACTTACCCAGCCAATAAGGGAGCTGCCAGTTTACTTTATGGCTATCAAATAACTTTTGCGAAGTGTTCACGGTGCAGTTTCAAGGGAGAATTAACTTATGATATCTCTTTTCATTAGAATATTAATTTTGGTAAACAATCGGTGCCGCCCATATACAGCCGCAACACCAGAGGAGTAACTGACTCGTTGCCGGCCTTTTAGGTATTAGGGTTTTGGAGATTTACGAATAGCGAGAGAGTAACCGTTACTCATACAGAAAACAGAATGCTGTGGTTGTTTCACGCCGGTTTTCTGTCAAGTCGTGGTGTAACTCAAGCCGACCCATTCGTGCCGAAACATTGCTCTCGCATTCTTAAAATTGAGCAGCCCACATACAACAGATGTAGTAGTGGACATCTTGCTGTGATTACATGATAGGATTATGATGGATTTGTTAAATTAATGGCAAATATATTCTTCAAGCTATGTTATGCCGGAGCGCAGATCTACGCGAGACACAATGTGTTTTGTATTGTGTCTCATATACCGGCAGACGAGAGGTTAATGAAAATGTAATCTTGAAATTATGAAGTAGTAGTATTTATTTAAACTTTGCGTAGATATTAATATACCCTATTATCCATTTATAACGAAAATATTGTATTTTCAAAACATAGTCTAACCCACCTAGAAGTTGTAGCAAGAAAGCTAGTTCAAGAAATTCAAAAGCTCTCAAATCGCCTCTGGTAAACTGTTATCCTGTTCCAAGAAATAATGAAACATTATTACAGACCATTTCGCAAGTCTATAATATTAAAGTAGCTTATAACCCACTTATAAATAAGACACAGACCGAACATTCGTTAGGCTTCTGTGCCTTAACAAATCTCTTAGAATTACGGTCCATAAGCATCTTACGAACTAAACATTTACTTGATAAGTCTATAAGCTCTTAAATACCGATAATCTGACGTTTTGTTAGTAAAATCTTATCATTCGGTGTACGCACGAACGTCTGTGTAAAGCTAGGTCTCATTGAAAGCGGTTAGAGTGTTTAATTGCATGTTTTTGAAGGATTTGAGAGCGAAGAATACAAAATCTTAAATTCTTATATTTTATTTAATACTAGTAACCCGCCTCAGCTTTCATACAAACTCTTCTCAGTCGTTGCAATTCGAGATAAAAGAAAAATAGGCCGCGCACGCCGGCGTTCGCATGAGGTTTAATGATTTTATTTGTTTGTTTGTTTTTTTTAGAAACGTTGCCCCACATTAGGATTTTATTGATGTTATTATACGTGCAAACCTTCCTCTTCAATCATTTTATCTATTAAAAAACATGCAGAACTTTCATAGAGATACAGGAACAGAAAATTCGACTAAAAATCGTGATCGCCTCTTGGCTAGCTATCGATTATAATGACTTACATTATTAATTGGGTAGATCTTCTCGCTTGCAATATGACCTGTCTCAAACCGCAAACTATGACAGTCTATCAGGATTATATCGAACCCCGAGCTGCTGTTAGCGCCTATTATTGTAAATCACGCCCAATGTCACTGTAAGTCAGGCACTACTGATTGCCATCTTGTTTATGTCGCCAGAATTAAGATTGTGAGCTTTAAATTTATGATGTTAAGGCTGATTAAAGCGCATTAAAGTTTTGGTTTCTAATAATAATGTCTTTGCTAATTGGATACTGGTCAGCAGATGGATAATATTCTCTCGCAGTTCTTTGTTTGAAGGTTTCTTTGAAATATATTTTTTAAGAACTTCAAATCAAATTATAGGCACGGTCATCTACTGAACTAAACAAAATGCCATGTACTTTTTTCTTTACAATTTTTACAACGAAGACTACATTTATTATACTCCAAGGATATCAGTCCCTATTGCAAACTCAATTTTAATTTACGAAAATCGAAAACGATCGACTTCAACCCAATACCTCTAGCTCGACTAAAGAGACAGTCAAACAATAAGAACACGTTGCAGAAAATTTTCAACCCAAAGAACAATCCAATCTTTGATTCAATTGAAATGATAAATCCCTTTAGTTATTAAAATCACATACGGTGCATAATAGAAGCATTCGTACAGTGAGACCAGGGCGACACCTGCCGGCGTTAATCTGAATATAAATTGTCCGTAATTAAAGAGGACTAGGACATGCGGAGAATAAATGCGACCACTTGAAACAAAGCCCTGGGGTGTGGTGCAAGTTATAAACGGTTGAAATGAGTTATGTTTTATTTGGGACGAGGCTGCAAACAATGAGACAGAATCACAACACAAAAATTTTTAGTAATGGTATAAAGGCTTGACTATGAAGGCTTATCCACTATTAATTAGAACTCAGACTCATGTCTAGTTTTACGCCTTGACTGGTAGTATCTAGTCGTTGTTTTTATTACTTTTTAGGTTAGGCCGCCAAAATATATTTCACGATTACCATAACAACAAAACTGATCACATATAAGTATCGTAAGTAATTACATTTTCATTTCAAAATATTAAAATTAGTTGAAAAAAATCTTCATCGTCTGTCTCTTTTGACTTGCACCAATCATATCTCGCTGAGCCCTTGTAATTCGAGCTCAAACGGCGCCATATTTTTTGGAGGAGCTTTTGTGGGTAATGGTAGTAAATTCAACGGCGTATGTCGCATTAGAACGACTTCCAGATAGTGTTCCATGAGATGGAGGTGCAAGAAACACCATAGCACTAAAATAGTATATTTTATAACCTTCTCCCCAACTTCACTTGCACAAATTTTTGTTTTATGGTTAGTTTTCCCCTTTTGCCATCTGCCCCTATGGGAGAAAATCCTTATCGTTCCACTATATTAACTTTTACTAAAGCTCCCATAAACTGAATCGTTTCTTTTTGATGTATCGAATATATAACATTTTTATGTAAAAAATCATAAGTATATATTTCCAGAACATAACCAAAAAATACATACAATTCTTAGAAGTATCTCATTCTTTATTATTATACTTAATAACGTACATAAAAAATAAATTAAACAGCAACATCTCACATTCTGTTTTAAATGAACGAGGGGAAAAGTAATCTTATATTTTTTCTCCATTTTTATCTAAGTAAAAACTTCCAACGAAATTTTGCAACTAAAAGAATTTAAACGAAAACATTTCGTACAATAAATATTATGATAAAACTCTTAGAAAATTAACAATCTCGAACAGTTCAACTGGGAAGATTTTAAAAGATCAACTTAACGCTGAGGAGGATGCTGTTCAGGCCGTTGTAGAGTGCTTACAATAGGAGCAAACTATGCATCGAACTCTAGGATAGAACAAACTTATCGATCGGTGCTCGAGACGAACTTTGTTACGAACTTTTAACATATTTTGTGACACGTAACCCTCTCAGTTGTTTTCAACAAGAATATTGATAGTAAAAATTGTAGGTAATGGCTCCATTGGGTCTTTCGAAGTATGCGTTTGTTTATGGAGTGTCGCATCGCAAGAATAATATCACACTTGAGATTTTTATGATCTATCAAACACGTGTTTTTGGGGATATACTCGTCGATACTGTTTTGTTTTAGTGTTTTTCCACTTCTAGACTTAGTTTCATTGTGTTTGTGTATACATACGATACACATACGGTCCTTTTTTTTGTCAGGGGAAAATCATCTTTAATTGATCATCAATCAGAAATCGTCTTCGACAGTAAGAGTCTGACACTCTCCCCCCCCCCCCCCCCCACCTTCCTTCTCCTGCCCTGGGCCGAGGTCGCGGTGCCTCATTTCGCTTATCCCGCAACCCCAGCTGAACATCAACTCTATTGGGACCCCGTCTGTGGTGGTATATTGGTTCTTTGAGGCGTACGCGGAACGCTACGCGCCGTACGCTCGGGTCTGGTTCTGGTCGGACGGCGAGCTACCCTTACTCGCCGTCCACAAACCTGAGCTTACGGTGGCGGGAACACATACGGTCCTTAATGGAACATTGCTAATCAACAGAACACACTACTTACTAACATGATGAAAAACGGCGTGGCCCTATGAAAATTTTCTCATTCCATGGACAGATA
Source organism: Spodoptera exigua (assembly GCA_902829305.4). NCBI lineage: Eukaryota > Metazoa > Arthropoda > Insecta > Lepidoptera > Noctuidae > Spodoptera > Spodoptera exigua. Next base: position 10,697,136 of record LR824619.2, on the reverse strand, counting down.
AACATTCACTGCATAATCAACGGTATTAATAATAACAAATCAACAACAGACCATAATTTCTCATTACACAGTGAGCAATAAATCATTTAACTAGAAAATGAACTAAAACATACCGTGATTAGTATCGAATAAGCTTCGCGGTAATGACAATAACAGTTATTGGCTAGGATGTGACAAAATTATAAATTTTGTATTGTTCATCAAATGTATGGAGGTTGTTATAAATAGAGAAATGGATTGTAACATTCTTTACTTGATATTCACTAGCTAATACGAGTTCTTTGATCGTAAACGTGACCAAAGGTTGCCAGACTTAAAACATTTGGTGGTCGAAATTAATAAGTATTTTCAATCATGATGATTTAAAAATACTTATTAATTTCGATTATTTTCAATCATGATGATTGAAAATACTTATATGGATACTTATACTAATATGAATACTTGATGGATTATGACATATTGGTTCATTTATTGGTCTGTGAGACCATAATATCACACCGATTGAGCCAGCTCATTCGTGTTAGAGCGTGGCTTTCTATGTTTCAACTCACACTTCAGTGTTTGGGTGCTTTCATGGTTGTATCTACTGCAGATCGTGGCTTGTAGAAGTCGCAGCGGTTTAGCGAGGTTGTGACGGACTTGTCCCATTTCCACATTTAAAAACTACATAATATAGCTGTGTAGCTGTGTATCTATGCTTGGTATCCTCATAATAATTGCGAGGACGATAAGAGACCAAAATCATGTTCCCTAAACGGAAACATAAAAGAAAATGGTATACCAAACAAAATACACAGCACATTCCCTATTAGACTCGAAGCGCGACGGAACAAATTCTACGGAACCACATGAGGAAATATCTACATGAAAAACTGTCAATTTAAATTCACATATTTCTGTTGAAAATCGAACAAACAAATGTAGCCATTATAAATAGGATGTGAAGGTACTCCATTCGATGCAACAAATCAAATTTGCCTCGCAACGTATATAAACTTGAATGCAATGGCTTTTCGTAGACTCTTGCACATAACGTGAACATATTCAATATACAAATTTCAATTGAGTTTTATGCCAGTTCAATGGGAATATCCTGCAGATCTTATATTCCGGTTTTAGATCTTTTTGGTGAATTTTAATAGATAATACGATTTATCTATGTGCTTATCTTTTGTTAAAAAAGAATAAGTAAGTTAATACAAACACGTTTCTAGTCGTCCAAACTAGTATGTTGGTAAGTTTTAACGTTTTGACTGAACAGTTGGCTACACAACCGACTAACACTATCACTGCACCCAATATCGCGGATTCAATACCCGTACATATCAACGCTGTTGTGGTTCTTGATGACGTTTATAGGGAGTTTTAAACGCTAGCAATAGCCTAAAATGCTACCTAAGTTAATATAGAAATATAAATATAACAGCAATTTCCACGGCTCAAATAAATATAGAACTTGACTTTAAACGTAACTTAAATACAATAATCAAAACTTCAACCAATAATCGAAGAACATACGGCAGAATAAGAGGCCTGTACGCGTAACAAATTAAAATCACAACGGCGCACGGTAAAGTGCACATTTTTACGAGTCAAAGTTAGCACCGTGTTTCGCCTGGTCTAATTAACAAAGTTCCTGATTAAAGCTTATTACAATAAAATTTGGCAAGAACCGAGTGCCCTGGAGGTACACCATCAACGCTCTAAGTTTATTTCACGAGAAAATAACTACGTTCTCACATTTTGTTAAGTCGCAATCTGTATATTTACTTTAAGGGATCTCTGTTTGCTTATAGGCCATTGAGTTACGTCAACGTGTAAGGAGGTGACGGTAGCGATTTTAATGTATAATGTATTATATCGCGGCATCGCCGTGAAACATAAAAAGAAACTGTGTGATTTTTAGACCCACTCCGATGTCGCGCTGGTGCAATGCCGATACTCAATTTCTCCACTATTTACCATATATAAACCTTCCTTCAGCCATCTATCTATTAAAAACAGCGCATCAAATCCGACTATGTTGTGTAGAGCCCGAGTCCACTCCTCTGGGTACAAACCCAGGGCCGGAGAAGTCATTTGATGATTTTCTCTCTTCAAAAAAAGCGATTCACCCAACAAAGTTTAATTTGCGGTGAAGTTAAAGATATGTATATTGATTATGGCTTAAATCGATTGATACTTTAGTCAACAAGTACATATTTATCATTGATCTAGAAAGAAACGTTTTTTTAAAAACGCCGTGCTCTTCTTAAACTATTAAAGTTAATTATCTGTGTGATACTTAAGATTGTATGTAGGGATACTTATCCAAATCGCTGCTCCTTTATTCTTGGATCGTGGCCGACAATATTGCGAATCGTAGCAATCTTCTTCGCTTTGAAATTGTTTGTGATTACACCAGTTTGTGTTGGGACGAGGTGTAATTTCGTTTCCTATCAGTATCGTCAGGTTGTTAAGTTTGTTTTATATTAAAAGCGTTTCATTGCTAACATTTGTTCACACAATTTCACCCCACCGAACTTGATTGCAGCAATCATCTGAACATGATTCTTGGTTGAATTTTCTCCTAAATGATTGGTTAGCTTCTTAATGTAGCCAGTGAAGTGTAGTTCCAAAGAGTTTGTCTTGTAAAAGTTTTTAACCCCCGACGCAATGTTTCTGTCAGTGGCATCGTAGCTCTCAAACGGATGATCCGATTTTATTGCGGTGTTTTCATGTCCTCGATTTTGGGTACATTCTATCATCTGTTTTTTCAAAACATAAATACTTTTTGGCTAAAACGTTCGTTTACAGTCAGTTCCTTTTTAAATGACGCTAAAGATTTCATACTTTTACTCAATTAACCGATTTTTTCATTTTGCAAAACAAAATTGTTTTGTTCCTTTCTTAGCAACAATGGAGCGAACTAGATCGTGATGGCGTTTTGTTGGAGCAGCTCAGTACAAATTATAGTAATCCTGTTTCAAAGCAGGTCCATATATCCTGGGCAAAAAGTGCAATGGCGCCGCAGGCTCCCTGAGGCGCCATCTGTCTGTTGCACCGACGTGCATCGCCGCGGGTGATGTTTGTCAATCCACGTCCACTCTGACACGCGTCACGGTTATATATGGATTAATAATGAAGCTCTTATTGTCCCTATTATCTAGAGTTAAATTATGGCGCTGTGGAAGGCAAATTAATGGTTATTACTTAGTTATAATGATCGGGTTCAGTTTGTTCCGTAATGTTATCCACATTCACACATATAGCCCGCTGTTAACACTCACCCAGTTGTACTAATTTCGGAAGTTAAATTACTGCGATAGTTGCCTAAAAACTTCTTCATTCCTTTACAAAAGTTTTAAGAATTCTTAATTAACTTAACTAGAACTCTATCTCTTGGATTTGTTAATAAATTATATCAAAATCCTTTATCTGCAATACAACGAACACAATTTGCGAACTTAGCAAATTTTGACTCATAGACATTGTTATTCGTCAAAATTTTCGACGTTCAAGCCAAAAGTTTGCTTGGTTTACTTAATTGTATCATCCGACAGGCGTGGGACCTTGAAAAACGGAATGAAGTCCATCTGAATTGGTCGAGACTTCGTGAATTATTAAATTTCGTCCTCGCTACGGAACAAAAAATATTGTTTCAGAAGTTAAGAACGAGTCTCAAATCTGATAAAGGGCTTGACGTCCTTGGGAGCCGTGGAGAAGACTATAAATAGAGTACAAAATATGCAGACATTTTCGAACATGAATATTGTTTTACATTCTTTCCGAAGATATTTATGAAGTAAAAAATAATTAGAAGTAATAATCTTGACCTCATATTCTGTTTTAGTTTCATATCAGTGTCCGTAGCTTTCCTTCATTTCTATTATATTTGTACTGTAGACATACTATAGTCAGTAACATTAGGAACGTTTCCAAATTTAGACACAATAAGGGCCCCTAAATGAGCGTACCGTAGGTGATACAAAGAACAATGCTGTCTGCCACTGCCTAGTCGCATTATTAAACGTAATTACATATCTACAAACGACGCAATAATATGTCCTACGGGAAATTAACGACCAACATTATACGAATGGCCAAAAGCAATATTCAAAAGGCTATGAAAGATCATAGTAACAAAAAAAAACCGAAAAATATTTCATCAATTCCTACGAGAAACCTACTTAATAAGACTCTTATGTCTCGAATCTCATTATTAATCTTCGGGGCACATGTAAAATTTCCCTTTTATTGACTCAAAGGAACGGTGAAACGCGTCACTGAATAAATTCAATTTAGGAGAAGTAAGAAAAAAAAGGAATCCCTAGCGAGGTATTCATTAAAAAATCAAGCATATTTGATCCAAATTAAAGCGCTCTCCGCGGCTCGGCTGCCCTCGTTTGGTGTCGTAGAGAGCTCTCGAGACACCGTCTCCAAGGAGACACTAGTGTGTAGTGTCGCGACACTCAGGATTATGAGACGCGATGTTCTTATGTTTTAATTAGTTCCCCGCCTTCCGTCACGAATTTGGAAAAGTACTTTTTTGATATTTACGCTCGAGTACCACTGCTGCACTTTTCTGTGTTAAAAGAAGAAGTGTGAAGTGCAAGCTCGAATTAAGCTGTACGTTAAGTTGGGCACAAAACGTATTCTCCTCTCACTGCAACTTTTAATGCATCTTGTGCCGCGCTGCCTACAGTAGACAATCTTGTTACACATTGAAAGCAATTAACTACTTTGATATTTTACTATCACACTATATACGATACATATAATCCAGTATATACAACTTAGTTGTCTATTTCCTTCATATAAATAGTTCTACATAACTTATCAGAGTTTCGTCTCGCTTCAAATCCAATTCACTTAGAGTTTGAAGCGAAATACTTTTCTCTTACTTGTCCTTTCCTATGTTACACGTCGGTGCACAAAAAGTTGCACACCTTTAAGAATTACGGATTAAAGTTCTAGTGGATACTTGCGTTAATTTTTTACAGAATAATAATAAATTTGACGATGAAGTCGTTCGGTGAATTTATAAAATATGTTTTATTTATACAAGTACATTTCAGAAATATTACTTGAAATTTTAGTTCAAGAGACGAAAAGAACATAATTTCTGTTGTGAATTTGAACAGATGATAATTTCAATTGAAATGTTTGTCCGGAAAGTTTATACAACTTGACAATAAAAATTATTGTTGCAGAGAGCGGAGTAAAATATTTTATTTTATAGCTTCTCTTAATTTTATCACAAGTACTTTGTAATTTACAAATAATCTTGTTGTTAATGTTAAGCAGGCGTGTTCTTTGTTCATTTATTGCTTTATTTGAAAATAAAGTAATGTATAAATTACTGCTATTGTTAGTCGAGAAGTATTGCGCTAGTTAAATGGTGATTGTAATTCAAACTGACATTATTGTATAGATGCAAGGGATGAGTCAATTTGCCAATTATGTTGGATAGATTGGCCTCTGATTTTGCTTTTCCATTTCTTATTAGATTATTCAGACAGGAAATGCCGGCTTCAACTCGATTTTTAAAAAGATAAAAGTTTTGTTAGATTTGTTGAAATTATTGTTTTATGACTTAATTACAAAAAGAAGTTGGTTATTTTATTGTTTCTTTTTTTTTTCAATATTTTTATTATGAAGATCCCGTTCGAAACCCTGATCTCTACTGTTGCAGTTGTTCAAGCTCAAACAAAATTTTATACAAGTCTTACCATAGCTTTGATGTCAAACTACGTCTATAATAAAATCAATATCATGCAAAATAGCAAAACTGCTTACTTTTCGAGCGTTACCCACACAACAGGAAAAGGTGTACCACTTTTTTGTCCCGATTTGTACCCGATGTTTTTCGTTGGACCCACACTTGAAGTAACTTGTATGATGTCGAAAACTTTGCTCCAAGTGTATATGTATTTGGGTCAGGTAAAATACGGGATGGAAGGGGGCGGTTTCTATAATATCACAGCGTTGTGTTTCGCCGTTTAAGTTTATCGGAGGCTCAATCCTTCCCCTCCCAAATCCCAAAATCCCTAATCCTAGTAGAGGTCGGCAACACACTTGTTAGTCCTTCGTTGTTGTGGGTTTCCTTAGGCGATGTTGATTGCTCACCACCAGGTAATAATCAGTTTGAACGTTTGCCGTCCCAACGCATCAAAACAAATCTTGTTCTATACCACTTACAAGTACACCTTATACTTGTACTGGTTTATACTGGTATTGAACATTATTAAGGGAATAATTAATTGTTTTCTTCCGGAAGAAGTTTGCGGTGTTTCTTATAAAAGGGATTATTTTTTGCAATTACATAGTTTTTTAGGTATTTCATTGGTGACATAAATATTTTCTGAAAAAGCTTTTTTGTGTACTATAATTGATATTAGTGCGTTAAATCTGAAATTGCTACTAGACAAGGAGTATTGAGCTGTGGAAAGTGGTTATTTAATTATTAACCAACCTTGACAAAGATAATGAACTAGACTAACGCTACGTACGTACGTACCGCTGAGCAAATAACAGCAGTATAAAATAATTATTATTTTACACTATAAAATATAATAATAATATTTTATTACAATTTAGCTTACACTGCGCATAGAGAACAATGACACATAAAAAGTCAACCACAGAAAGAAAATCTGCCCGAAAAATACTAATGAGATAGACTTAAGCAAAAACTGTATAACCAGCAAAACTTCTGAATAACCAAAAACGTAATACCGAGATGAAACGAAAAAATATATATTCCAAGAGAACAACTAAGAGATTACAAGTCACACAATAATTCCGGGACACTGTAAGAAAATCGTCAGCCAACAAAAGCTGGGAGGAATAAAATAAACGCCATTCTGAATAGGACTTTCGTTTCTCTAACGTAAAGAACATTTTAAGTTTAAACTTTAAATTAAAACGAACACAAGTAAAAATTAACACAACATTTTAAATTAATTCGACGTCCGTCCAAAGGTACAGATGAGTGCAATCGTGTTTTTTGTTAGACTTCCGACGGTCTAGTTAACACTATCTCAGGGACCAGACTCGGTACAGTCGCGTACAATCGCAATTTCGTGTTGCGTTCCACGTCCGTACTGTCAGCTACACACGGATACGGACATCGAAAATTGTATTGAGATTTTTATAAAAATGTTTACTGTTCCTATGTGGAAATTATTTGCCGAGTTCCAGAAATCGCTTTGTCCGTGTTTCGGAGGGAGAATATTTTTTAAATTAAAGTTTAAAAGTAATTGGATTACGGATACGGTCAGCGCGTGTGTACACGTCTCTACACGCACACAAATACATGTCTTGCATCACTCACTCATGATTCATTCCTGTTATTTGGTGAGTACGTATTTGCTTTGTAGTCAAAGGTCTGAGTTTGTACAAACACCTCAACCCGAATTTTGAATAAACTTCGGAAAACAGAAACTAGATCGCATAAATATCTAGTAACGTTCTTTTGTTAAACAAATCTAGGCTACCAATAGTTTGAAACAGAATACACGGAAAATAGTACGTTGTTTGATAAAATTGCTATGTTATTAATATTGTAGTTTCCCCGTACCTTCGTAACAATAGACTTTATCAGCCCTTATCATTTACATAATGGACCTAAAAGCTAGAATAATAATTAATATTCCTGCCGTAGTTTATGACTCAAAACAACAATAGACTAAACTTTTCCACTAAAACTATTCTAATAAAATATAGATAAGTAAAAACAATTTTCGTTTTTATTGTTTACGCTTGAAAGCATATATTCGCATGAGTGAATTTTGATAATACCTCTGTTGCTTCTCAAAAATGTTTATAAACAGATGTGTTTAAAGTAAAGTTAGATTACGGCCGTAATTTTTTGGTCTCGTTGTAATAAAATTATTGACATAATTCGTACACCTTGCCCAATAAATCCAATGTTGGATCAAAGCTTGGGACAATTTAACCAATGATCATAATTCCATTTTTAAAATCTGCTGTAAACACACATTTGTTCCTGGTATTTATATTACCAATTTTATTTCTTGTTTATCGAAGCAATGCAGACGATTATCACTCTAAGTACCTTTGAATCTCATGCTAGTTTTAAATGCATTCAAATAGAATTCCCACTATGCTACTTGGCATACAAAACACCATTTCGAAAAGAAAAAGGAAATCTTTTCATACCTTAACGCTTGTGAGCGTGATTGTACCGTCTTCTTTACCAACGTGTCTCGAGGGTAATGAAAAGAAATCTCCTCTTATAATAAAAGCGTATATAGCCTTTAGTTTGTATAAAAAATAAAATTAAACACATTCGGTAAATTGGTAACTTGAGGACCATTTGGTCCTCTCTACCCCTTTTGAACCCCTTTTGGACCGTTTGTAACTTAATATGAATTTCTTTGTCTTTAGTTTTTAGAATTGAACTTAAAACTTTGTAGCTAGTTTTAAACGCTTTTAGATATAATAACGTTTTTATTTTTTTATTTTATCCGAGTTTTATAACTTTATTTTTTATTTTGATACTTAGCCAACATTAGAAAAACTTAAGACAATAACCTGTCTCAGTATTAAAAAAACTTAGAACAATATATCTGCTTAATAATAGGTCTTTACCTATGAAATTGCCGTTCTGCAGTACTGGCCATTTCAAATCAAAATAGTTTTTGTTAGGCTAAGGCTAATTAATTTTGTTTTAAAAACTTGGGATCCTTTTTCCAAAAGTACATTTGTTTATTGATTAGCGTTACATTTTCATCGCAATTCAAATCAAAAAATTCGTTTAAATTTTTTCATGCAAAACGGCAATTTCAAGGGTAAGACCTTTTTCTATTTCAACTTCTTTGTAGATGACAAAATAATATTCTGTTCTAATTCAGAGAACCGTAATATGTAAGACAACCAAATCCATATCCTCATCTACGATTCCAAAGAAAACCAATAAAAAGTATCCAATTGGATACCAAGAATACACCATTGGTTTCGTTATAAGATTGAGAGTGATTCCGACCGCATCTGTCAATGTGACGGTATAAGCTTGTTTAGTTACATAGATATGCTCTCAAGACCTTGCCTTTCTAGTAATCTAATATGGACAATGATATTACAGTACCAACAGTACCCCAGTATTCTTTCCCATGTCACGTTTGGGTATGCGGTATGATAGAAATGTCATGAGAGTTCCACTTACCGTCTGATTGGTGTGCGTTACCTTTGTGATTTATTACTGCTAAAGTAATTCGATTTTTGTTGGCATTCTTAATTTGATTATTTTTTATCGATATTGGTGTTATTTATTTTGAGATTCTAATAGTTATATGAAGTTTGTATTTGTTTATGTTATGGCTCATCATCATCATCAGCCTATAAGTGCCCACTGCTGAGCAAAAGCCTCTTCTCACACAGAGAAGGTTTTAGCATTAATCACCAAGCTTGCTCAATGCGGGTTGGTGATTTCAAACTTATAATTAGAAATTATAAGTCCAGGTTTCCTCACGATGTCAGTGGTGTATAAATATTCATGGAAAGTACATATAACTCGGAAAAAGTCACATTGGCACTTCCCAAGTTTCGAACCCCTCATGCATGAGAAGCGGGCTCCTTAACCTCCGGGCCACCACGACAACTATTTTATGGCTTACTTAACTTAATGTCCTACATGGACCGGCAGTAGGTGAATACAGAAGTCCTCAATCACGACCGAGGCTAACTTCAAGTTTCAACTCGCTCCGCATCATATCGATACTATACGCAAATTGCAACCATAACATACAAACAATCCGCTAGAACCTAATGAACAAGAACAAGCATAAGGCTAAGAACTCACGGAGCGATTTTCGCCCGCGCCCGCTGCGGTTGCGGGCCCGCAGCTTCTGTAGGATTCAAATGTTTATATAAAAAATTAAAGCACATTTCACGACGCGTTTTACGCCCGCGGTGTACGCGGTTGTATGCGGCTCCCGCTGTACCGGCGGGCAACTAGTAGAATCGCGCGGGCCGCGGTCCCGCAGCCTCGGCGGGTGGCACCCGCGCGCTTTGCGATCGGTTGGCGAGCGGCGGGCGGTACAGAGATCCGGCCTTTTTGCATCAGTCACTTGTTATTACACGTGGCATCGTGACGTTGTCAACAAACAATAAGTATAATATTTAAAGGCGTTTCATAAACAACGCCATTGTTAGGATCCTTAGTCGATTCTTCCATTACGTAGGCGCGGGAATTTTAAAGTAAAATTCAGAATTATACGTGTAATTTATAATATTGAAGCAATCTAATAATTTTAATATGATCACAATCAATTAAAGATTGAAATCTAATACGATTCAAATAGATTTAAATTTAGGACGTTAACGATCCGTTTGAGTGACGTGTGTTCACCCTCTTGTCACGACCAATGTGTCGGTCAAGATGGCGACCACGTTCCTCCAACGTTCCGTAAGAGCGGGGTTGCTACACTCTCGTCCATAAATTACAATAAACTGTCAAAGAGTTTCATTCATCTTCTTCTCAATCTTCAATCGATTATATGACGCGACCTGCTTGCGCCGTCACGGCCAACCTGACAGTCGCTCGTCCCCGAGCGAACTAATTGTGCGATGCATCTATAACAACAACAATATTAAGTTGGAGATGCTCGTTCATCCTGACTAAAAAAACTGTAATCGTTAACCAATATCGTCCGTCTTGGCCATCAGCCGCATAACAATACTTCAAACTGATACGGTCAAAGTGACTGACGTGCATGGACCGGATGTATGCTTCCCCTCGACCAGTCCGCGGACTGGTAGGACAACATCACCCCTTCGACCAGCCCCGCCAGGTCACTCACCTGGATCGAACCAATGCATCCCTCCGACTAGTCCCCAGACATAGACCGGACGTCACTGTTCGAGCCAATGATCAGTAACAACATTTAACCATCTCTCTGGATAATCTCTCACATTAAGGCACAATCACTGTAATTGCAAGTTCTCCCACTTACTATGCTCTTTATCACGAAGCATCTTGCTCATGCTCAGAAAAGTCAGCCCACTGATCAGAATGAACAGATAACGTATCTGATCCAGCAGTCAAAGTATTTGAACCGAGACTAACAGTTTCGGTACCGGCAGTCAGAGTGTCACTTCCGAGGGATTGTGAATCCGTGTAATTCATATCGCCGTCACGGTCATCAAGGTGTGAGTGCTCCTCTTGAAGCTCAAATTCGCAATCTACTTCCATTAAACTACTTGCGATATCCTTTAACCCTTCGAGACCCCGGGGAACAGCTCGCAAATTCTCGTGAGAATATTTATAGGTACGACCCCCTCTCATACTTTTAAGTTCATAACGATCGTTTTCCAAAATATCGGATATTATAAAAGGACCTTTAAATTTCCTATCGAGTTTCGTTTGATTTCTCTCGCTACTTTTAAGAAAAACATAATCGCCTTTTGAAAACGGTATAATTTTAGCTTTACCGCGATTAAACCGTTGTGTCTCATAGGTACCCGCTTTGTGCATGTTATCAGAGGCTTCGTTACGTATTGAGTCTAAGTCAAAACTTGTTTCTTGCTCAGTTCCGGTTCGGATTTTTGACATCCCTAAAGAATCAGCCCGTATACCGAATAACAACTCCGTAGGTGTATATTTAGTTACCCTAGACTTGGTGCTGTTTAACGCTAGCTGAATATTTTCAAGTTCATCGCGCCACGTTTTATTGCTATCATTTTCAACAATTGTAAGAAGACCTTTTAAAGTCCTCATTACCCTTTCAACCTGCCCATTTGCCCTACTCGACCCTGTGGCAATAAAATGTAGCTCAATATGGTGTTCAGCACAGAAAGCCTTAAATTCAGCACTACTATAGCAACGTCCCTGATCAGCAATAATCCTTTTAGGTGCCCCGAATAAGCACACTGCTTTCTTCAAAGCTTTAATTGCGCTTGATGCATCTACAGAAACAGCATGGTCCAACAGAACGTACTTACTGAAAGCATCAATAATTACAGAGCAATATTCTTTTTGGTCACTCTTACCACTTAACTTGCCTGAAAAATCTATGTGTACTGTATGCCACGGTAGAGGAGTTTTAGGAATGGCATGAAGCTGTATCGGGCTGGGTCCTGAAGGCCCTTTAGATGCTTTGCACACAATACACGAATCGACAAATTGTCGAACCCGTTTAGCCATTTCAGGAAACCAAAACTTTTCATACAGTTTGTCTAGGGTCTTTTCGGAGCCAAGATGCTGAATTTCTGTATGAATTTGATTTATTAGGGTCCATATCAAGGAGCGAGGTACTATTGGTAGCCACGAACTAACCTTATTACGCTCTACTTTCCTATACAGGATGCCCTCTCGAACATCGTATGTGTGCGCGATAGATTCAGGAATTTCCCTATTGTTGTGTTTTGTAATTAAATCCTGTATTTCATTATCACGCTTCTGTTCAACCGCAAGCCAACTCTGCTGAAGCTCAACAAAGTGTACCATTTTAGAACTCATGAAAGAATCGCTCGTACTGGAAGTACTAGGTAAAGGAGGGTTCGCAACATGATTTCGGGAAAGGAAATCTGCATGCTCCATATGTCGACCTGCTCGATACTCGATATCGAAGTCATAGGCTTGAAGGAAAGCCCACCACCTATGAACTCTGGGCGTCAAATCGGTCTTTGACTTCGAAGCTTTTAAGGAGCTGCAGTCAGTGAATACGACAAAATGACGACCGAATAGATAATGGCGAAAATGTTCGACTGCCCTTACGACTGCAAGGGTTTCGAGCTCGTACGAATGGTAGCGAGACTCTGCATCAGTCGTACGTCGACTAAAATATGCCACTACGTGGGGAAGAGATTGTTTTCTTTGGATTAGAATGGCACCGTAGCCCTCAGAGCTCGCGTCTGTGTGTAGTTCCACAGGAAGATTGGGGTCAAGTATTGTTAGGACCGGTTCCGATGTCAGTACGTCAATAATCTTTTTACGAATTTCTTCGTGCTTGTCCGACCATTTAATAGGGCCTTTCAATTTCGTTAAAGGGTATATTGGACCTAAAAGGTTTGAAAAGTTATGGATAAACTTCCTAAAATAGGAGGCCAGACCTACAAACTGGCGGACCTGCATTGCAGTCCTAGGTGGAGGAGCATCAACTAAAGCCTGAATTTTTCGTTGATTAGGTCTTACTTCACCAGCCTTAATAAGGTAACCCAGGTAGTTAACCTCACGCTTCATAAAACTACATTTCGCAAGATTAAAGGAAAACCCTGCACCTGATAAAGCCTTTAAAACTACATCAAGGCGCCCTAGACCTTCATCGACGGAAGATGAATAGCAAAGGACGTCATCCATATAAGCAAGCGGTTTTTCATCAAGATCTTTAAGTGCTTTGTTTATGCATCTTTGGTAGATCGATGGCGCGTTGCGTAATCCGAAGGGCATAGAGAGGTATTCGTATTGCCCCTCCGGTGTTACGAACGCTGTCTTACTTATAGAGTTAGGGTGGATAGGTATCTGGTGGAAACCCGATGCCATATCTAAACAAGAAAAGTAGTGGGCCCCAGTTAAATTATCAATTTGCTCATCAATACGTGGCAAGGGAAAGTGTTCCGGTTGAGTATTAGCATTAAGCTCGCGGTAGTCAATGCATAGCCTATATGTGTCATCTTTCTTTTTCACGAGCAAAATGGGCTTGCAAACGGAGATGAGCTTTCACGGATAACACCGGCATCTAACAGCTCTTGAATTTTCTCCCTAACTATTTGCTTCTCGCTAGGTGACAATCTATACGGCGATCTATGGACGACACGTTTGGGATCTATCAAATTTATTTCTAGCTCACCCGTAGTGACACGCTTAGTAGGAGTGCCCACAATAAAATGATCGGAATACTTATTAAGAATTTGAAGTAGATCTGTCTTATCTTTTCCCGTCAGATCCGTATCTATCTGTGAAATGTCAAAGCAACCCGTATTTTCACACACTTTAACTACTTCTCTATTAGAAATTATAGTCAAGGTATCGTTGTCTATGCATACATGAACCCCCTGATCAAATATATCCCTACCAATTATAATGGGTTCGGTCAAGCAATCGTCGGGCACTATGTGGAAAAGCAGATTTAAATTGAGATCTAACACTTTGACTGCGCTGAGAATTTGCGAGGTGCAAAGCAATTCTTTTTTACCAATGCCGGTAAGATTCACGAAACAATTCTTTAAGGTACCGGCTAGTTTTGGAACCATACTATATTTTACTAACGAGCAAGATGATCCGCTATCAAATAAAAATGGAACAGTCTCACCAGTTGATGTCTCCAAGCTGCCTCTGGATGCCTTGTGACCGCAAGTATTAACTTCTTTGACTGCTGCCTCAACATTTTTATCTGGACATCTGTTTGAAGTGTGTCCGACTTTCTTGCACGTATAACAGGTAACGGCTGCAGCTGGTCTCTTTTCCGAAGTACGCGTAGATTCCGACGTTTCTGATCGCGGATTCCTAAAATTATCTTGTCGCATCCTACATTCTATTTGCTTGTGTCCCGTCTTGCCGCACCAATGACATCTTCCAGTAAATTTCGTGTCGTCGTGGCGGGCTCGCTTTACTTCCGAGTCATATCCTTCACCAGCCTCCGATCTTCTTTTTAGCGACACTCCACGGAGTACTCGAAATAATTGCGGTCTATCTTTGATGACATTTGCATTGAGCTCTCGTCGTATAAAATTATCTTTTTGACAGAGAACAGAAATAACAAAACCAACGATGACTTCTTCAGAAAGATTAGTATTAGGTATACGTTCTATGAAATCCCACAGACGAGCAGCTGCGTCACATGCAGTTTCTTTCACGCCAATTTGGAACCGTAATACATCGTCGAAATAGTCCTGCAAAAGTTTGGGCTTGCAGAACTTGGCCATAAGAGTCTCTTTTACATGATGCCATGTTATTTGGTCCAATTTTAATTTAGTTAGACAATTTGCAGCTCGACCTTTCAATGCTTTTGTAAGAGCCATCAATAGCTCGACGCCATCCAGTTTCTTACTTGAGACAATAATGTCCGTCACCCGACACCAGCCTTCAATATCGGCGTCTGCATCGTCTGGATCGAATTGAATTAACTGAGCAATCTGTGGTGTACTCACTATAGCTGCCGGCGGCTGTGGCGTCGCTAGAAGTCGGGTAAGCAATGACTCCATGTTATTCAAAAGACTCAATTGAGGTGTGCTGCTGCTTCTGGGATTTGCTCCATTCGTTTCGGATGGTTCCCCATCGGATCCCACTTCTGATAAAGGCGTTTCATAAACAACGCCATTGTTAGGATCCTTAGTCGATTCTTCCATTACGTAGGCGCGGGAATTTTAAAGTAAAATTCAGAATTATACGTGTAATTTATAATATTGAAGCAATCTAATAATTTTAATATGATCACAATCAATTAAAGATTGAAATCTAATACGATTCAAATAGATTTAAATTTAGGACGTTAACGATCCGTTTGAGTGACGTGTGTTCACCCTCTTGTCACGACCAATGTGTCGGTCAAGATGGCGACCACGTTCCTCCAACGTTCCGTAAGAGCGGGGTTGCTACACTCTCGTCCATAAATTACAATAAACTGTCAAAGAGTTTCATTCATCTTTTTCTCAATCTTCAATCGATTATATGACGCGACCTGCTTGCGCCGTCATATTCTAAAAAAATGGATATTGAAATAGATCTCTTAATTACCTTAGTACAAGAAAGGCCAGTTCTATGGGACAAGAGTTTGGAAGAATACAAATACAAGAATTTGACGCTCAAAGCATGGGAGGAAGTCTGTACTATTTTAAATAAAGATTTTGCAAATTCGGACGAGAGAAATAAAAAAGAATATGGTTAGTATTATACAGGTTTATTTATAAATGTCAGCGGCACCATTCTTTTCTTTATTGACTCGGGTTTCCTATAACTACAATAATTTATTAACTTAAATTTTTGATAATTGCCAACTTAAGGCTCCACTGTCACTCATAAAATATTGTTGAAAAACATCTCTTATATTATTGGCTTGTCTTCCGCTGCGTACTGATTGAGCTATCTGTATACTCTCAAGATTATGACTAAAATCTTCTTCTGTAGTGTGATGGCCGTCTCGTTTTCTTACGAAATTGTGAAGTATGCAACATGCCTTCACAATATCAATTGATAAAGTTATTGATACATCTAAAGGTCGATTAAATATTCGCCATTTGTTTGTTAAAATGCCAAATGCACATTCTACATATCTCCGTGCTCTAGATAGGCGATAATTAAATACCCTTTTTTGAACACTCAAAAACTGACCACCATAAGGTCGCATTATATTTTGATGTAACCCGAACGCCTCATCGGCTACGAATATATATGGCACAGGTGGTAAATTAGATCCGGGTAATATTTTTTCATTGGGAAGTTTGATGGAATCGCTATTAAGCGCATTCCAAAAAGTTGTGTTTTTGAAAATGGTTGAATCAGCATTACTTCCCGGGGCTCCGATGTCTACAAAAACAAAGCAGTAATCCGCATCAACTACAGCCATTAACACAAATGAAAAATAATCCTTATAATTGTAGTAAGTTGAGGCACTGTTATCTGGTTTGATTATTCTTATGTGTTTCCCGTCTATTGCACCGACGCAGTGAGGAAAGTTTGCGAATTTGTAAAATTTTTGGCTGATTTCTTCTAAAACTTCTGTAGTGATTACCGGAAAACATTCAAGCAATAACACCTCCCATAATTTTTCACATGTTATTCTTATAATTGTCGATATAGTTGTGTGCCCAATTCTGAATGTGTAATGCAAATCTTTCATTGAGGTCCCACTTGCTAGGTATCTGAAATAAATAAATTTACTTAATTATATGTTTTTCAGGAAACATGGTAATTAAAAAATGGAAAAATATTAAAGATTGCTGGATGAAAAACAACAAAAAAGTTGAAACAGAAACAAAATCTGGATCGGGAGCTAAAAAAACCAAAAAGTACATATATAATGATCAGTTACAGTTTTTGAAAAAAAATATGCCTATTGAAAATACCTCCTCAACCTTAACAAACAGTGATACAGCTCAACAAACTACTAATACTACTACTGTTGCATCAACGTCGGATTATTTTGCTACACCTACACCAGTCTCTTCTCAAACAGCTGCTGCTAAAAAGAAAAAAAAGGAAGACCCCGACAAAGCATTAATAGAGTTGTTGTCTCAACGCGAAGATAGACATTTGTCATTTTTTCGTGGAATTTTACCTTCATTGCAAAATTTTGATGAAGCAAAAACAAGAAAATTTCAAATAGCAGTTTTACAAATTATTGATAATCTTGATAATAATCTTCCAGCATTTTCATCTTATCAATATACATCACACAACTACAATCAAGAGAATAACAGTAATAACTATTGCGGCTATCGTACCTCCTCTTCTTACCAGTCTACTCCTGAAAGCAATACCCAAAGTCCTCAAAATCTTCCATCAGTCTCGTCACTAAATACTATTTTGTCCAATTTGTCAGATGATGTGTATTTTGAGTAAATAAATATAATGATTTCAATATTACCACTAGCTTTATTAAAATAAGCAGACTTACCTTAATGTTACTGCTAACATTTCCTCCGGTGATATAGGATCTCGCATATTAGTATGTTGTTTTTGAAGAGCAGTTTCCATTTTTCTTAAAAGTTCTAAATAACTAGATACGGACATTCGAAAATAATTAAAGAATTTTTCTTCGTCCTTCTTTAATTCACTAATAAGAATAACAAATAATCCATAACGATCTCTGTCCTTAATCAGTGGATGCACCCAGAACCTTTTGGGCCTTCTTTTTTTAATTCTTCTGTGAAGTAAATATAACGCAACGGCTCGTTTCTGGTGTGTGTCCATGGCGGTCTGGACCTCAACTGATCGTTAACCGCCCGTCTTGCAATCTCGCCGCGGTTGCGATCATTGCCCGCAAACGTGGCGGGCGATGATCGCAACCGCGGCGCAGTTCCGCTACCGCGGCGGGCACGGTTCAAAATCGCTCCGTGAGTTCTTAGCCTAACGAGTTACTTACGTCACACTCAAGTAAACACTTATCCAAAAGCTATTTCTGACTTCCTTATCTCCCGTCCCCTTTGTTTACTAACAACAATCAACTCAATTTGCACATCAAAGCTAAAAAAATAAACACAGCTAAAACATCGTAATACTCCATATAAAACATGCCTAATGTTTTTCCGTAGCAGTATTCCAAATCTAATTCGTAAAAGAAAGCAACCGTGAACCATTTTACCTTTGACACACGTTGCTCTAATAAAATAATACTGTCACATGTATAACAAAGAGCTACATTATCCAATTTGTTCAGTCAGTTTTGTACAAAAGCAATGAGCCGGTGTATTGGTGAGCCAACAATCGAGTTATATTCGTCTAGGAAGAAAACATTCGGGCCCTCTCACATAAATGTATTTCCTTCCCATATGAAAACAGAAATCAGTTTGCCGTCAATGTTTTGTCTTGCAATTTCGTTAGCTACCGTCTTGGTAACAACGTTCGCTTTTTGAATTGTGCCTACGAGTACTGATGAAGAATGTTTTTTCAAGTTGATTTTTGTATTTATAGCGCATGTTACTTCTAAAGATGAATTTTCGAAATATAGATAAGTTGCTATGGGGTTGACGTATCCATGTGGATAAAAACCCCTAATTAAAATAGAATAAAAAAAAGATAAGTTGCTCTAAGAGATTCCATTGTTTTACTAAAATTCTCTGTCGGTAGTTTCTATATGTATTCTTAAATCTTTTAAACTACGCAACAGATTTTGATTGCGTTTTTTTAATTAACAAAGTGATTGAAAATGATGGTTTGTTCTTGTAATAAGATTCAATACATAGTTAAGTAAGTTTAGCTATCGGCATTTTATACTCACTCAACCGCAAATTAACTTCGACCAAGGCAAGTATTTCCGTTATATTTCAAACGAAAGAAATACTGTTTGATCTTTCCCATTTAAAAATATACCTTTATAACTAAAACAAGAAGGAAAAACTACAAAAGTCTTATACACAAGTTGATAACCTTTCACATATATTTTACTAACATTTTTCTTCAGCTTCAGTTTAGAAAAAAAAATGTAAAACTAACAGAACGGTGGCTTAATGTATATTTATTATAACTGGCCAGTGTTATTTATATTCAAATAAAGGCTAGCACAGCTGGGCAACCATGTTAGCTGTCAAACATGGGTCTTGTCAGAACGACCGGGGATTATTTGGTCAACCTTCCGATCTCAGGACCTGATATTAAGCCGACGATGCTCTTAACTTGAAATATTTGGGTAGTACAGGATTCGGGGTCAATTAATTTACGGGTTGAGGGATCGACGGTTTTAAAACAAAGAAATAATGTAAAAATAAAATATGATTCTATTATTTGTTACAATACATAAAAATATTTTTTGATATTTCGTACCTACGTAGTAAAATAAGTTTTTAAATTACTTATAATTATTCATAATAATCCCACGTGATACCCCTCGAAGTTGAAAATGATTATTTTGTTACAAAGGCGATTGGATTATGTAACAAACAGAATGAATCGAGCCTTGACTGCTAAAAGTAAAATGTTGAAACAAAAAAAGGACGCATATGTCATGAAGCGCCAATGGCATACAATTTTCGCGCGCACGGTGGTGAACCTATATACCAGCATAGATGGAGCCTCCGCCTAACAAGGCCAATGTTCAGCCAGGGTTGCCGATTAAGCGCAATTAGGTACCACGGCCTTGGCCTAGAGAATAGGTGAAGGAACTTAGGGGTTTTTATCAATAAGTGTCTGACTCCCTCTTGCCTTACCCTGTGTGAGAAAAGTCATTTGGTGATATTCCTTTCCAAAAACAAAAGCTATTTTTTTTTATAATTTCATTTATTTTAGTTAGAGACATACATAGTTCCATGTCGGGTTGTTAAATCGCAGCTTTCTGGAGCATCACGACACGACACGTATGATTTCGCCTTTACATTAATTCTACAGTAAGAACAAACTCAAGCTCCAAGTAATTATGACCAGATTTTTAAACCACCGGTATCTACAATATACACAAAAGGGCCTTCAAACAAATACAAACCTTAACATATTTATAATTAAGTATAGATATGCGTACCAGCTTCTTATAATACCGTACTTAACCTCCAAGTATTAAGCACAGAACAAAGTTTCGTTCCACGAAACCGCGCGTTTATGAAAATGTTGCGAGATTTTGAAATTACCGAGACAAGGACAATCTTCAGTAATGACTTGAATGGTTTTCGTTTACGTATACGCGAACGAGGATAGTGTTGGCCTCGTTTAACGCAGACGTTCGCGTTCGTGTTAAGTATTGCGGGTATGTTGCTTGGGTAGTGCATTATTTTTTTAATATCCTTTATGGGTTATGCCTCATAACACATTGGGAATGAAGTGATTTTTTTGTTAAAAGTGCCTTACCTTTCTGGTGGAACGGCTTTTGTATTAAAATAAATAGGATTAAAAACTCTTTGTCCTATAATAAAATTACATTCCTGACGTTTCCATAACTCTCATATTACCATATTGCTTATTTGGATTATGTAGTGATAAGATATAAATCTATAAAAGATTTGGGCTAAGAACACTCTAAAGTCTGTACTATAAAACGAATAATTAAAAAAGTATTACTTGCTATCGTGAGCATACATTACTTTCTCACGTGAATGAATTGAGAAAAGTTTACTAGTTTTAAGTCACATCGAGGCTACGTCGTTCGAAATATCATGTACGCACAAAAAACAAAACCAAGAGCACATTAATTAAAAGTTACCACAAAAATATATGTACGTAATCAAATATTTGTCCCAACATCCATCCCCAACATACAACCGCAAACATTGGCGACAACCATATTAGGGAACACAAAAACCATCGCAGAATCCCATCTAATCTTACAAAGGAATCTCTACTCTAAGTCTGTATGTTATTAAAGGTAATTATGCATTTCGCATGCGTGAAATAAGCTCGGCTACACCATGATCCCGGAGATTGTGTTATAGAATGGAATTTATAAATTTAGAGCGAGTCTCCCGCGTTTATGTATGAACGTAAAATAATGTGTTCTGTTCCTTACGTTTAATTAATGTTTACGCATATCTTTATGTTTGGGTGTAATTGCTGTTATATTACGTTTGTAAATGTGGGAATAAGTAACCTCTAACTTTAAATGTAGGTAATACAAAAGTTGGGTGCATTTTTTTATAAAGCATTGATGGTAAGCAGTCGACGCCGCTTATGAACACCTGCAACACCAAAGGAGTTACAATTGAATAAACTTAAAATCGCGGGTTACTCACGTGTGTAATTGAGAAAAGCTCTACTAGTTTCGAAGCACAGAGGGGTTCTTCCTCACGAGCCGCGTCCGCGCACGCTGGTTGCCGCCGCCGCTGCGAAACTAGTAGAGCTTTTCTCTATCACACACGCGAGTAACCCGCGATTTTAAGTTCACGATAGTTATTATAAAAACTGAGTTACAAGTGATTTAAGGAGGTATTTCTAAAATACGAAACAGACAGAAGATAAAAATCATACTTTTCACATAATAGTCGCTATATCCTTTCTGTGTATGTGAAACTTTACAGTTTATGTCGAACAAAAAAAACCTTTGTTAAACAGATTATGATATATAGGTAGTTATGCCACCCCTCAGAAATCACTAAGCGTTAGTATTTATATGTATAAGTAATTATTACACTGTAAGCGTGCAACACCCACACTAACACGATTTATGTACAGGGTGTTGTTATTCCTTTAATTAAATTTTGTATTCAATCCGCTTTCCCTCGATTCTGCTTAGCATGGTAACAGCACACTACACTATTAATTTTAAATAAATATTCATTTTTCTTTCGCTTAATATGTTAAAAATACTATATAATGCGTTAATAAAAAAATACTGGCACGCTATCCTAAATCATTTTGTCAAAATTCTGTTAAAAATATGTTTTGAAATTATAATCTCTCACACTTCTTTAGCTTATAAAGCTTCTATTTTAAACTAAATCCGAAGAAAGATTAACTAAAATCGTTTCAACACAACCCTTAAAATCAACTTGAAACTATTATCCTATTTCAAAATCTATTTCAAGACTCTGTAACTATCTAAACAATTCAATTCGGTTCCTAATTTATTCCTACACGTGTTCCAAATATAAGCTTAGTTTTAAGGGAAAAGTAATGTGGAAAACTTGGTGTGTAGTAGGCGTAATAACAAGGACTCATCGCCTCGTCACTTTTTGAGTACACAATTCCCAAAAATAACAAAATAAACCTACACATATTGTTGAAAAGATATCTTAGAAGGGACGCCTTGATAAAATACTTTCAAGTTTAACATTACATTACAAAAGAAATCCGAATCCTTTGACGAATAGAAAAAAAAAACATCCTTTATATGCTCTTTTTTCGACTTCATTGTACAATCATCAACAAAAGTGAGTATTGGATGAGTGTCTTTAGTCTCCAGTGAGTGAGAAAGGAACAACTGGTAAACCCTTGAGAATTTTTCCTTTAATATAATATATGTATCATCCTATGTGTACATTTTGTCAATAGTAGTGGTTAGAAATGCTAAGCATTGAGAAGTTTGGTTCGATATTTAAATGTTGAACTTGGAAAAACGTTTTAACACCTAAGTAGCATTTATTCATTTTGAGTATACTTAAATTTGATTACATTTATTTTAATACTAGCTTCCGCTCACCGCCTCGCCTGCGGTGGTATGCTTATAAAAAGCATCAGTCTATGTGTTAATCCAGGATATCACCTCCTACCAAACGTAAACAAAATGGGTACAGACGTTTTATGCGTGAAAGAACAACAAACAAACATATATAATAACTTTTGGACGATAGCAGGATTAAAAAATTTACACACCTAGCTATACATATTGACGGGCAGGACAAACCTATATTGAGGTTCATCACTGAGATTTCAAAAGTGTTTATATACCAATTAATTAAAATAAGTGCCTTGACTTTGAATTTGCATGAAGTTAACAACGAATACAAAATGTATTAAAAAATAAATCGCAGACTCAAATCACAGTCGAAATAAGTAAGGTTTCTTCACTTGGATCATCCAAAATCCACTCCACATTGTCACCTTATAACAAGCAGAAGCCACTTGTGTAAAAATGAAAAATATGACGTCATAACATAAGACCCGGTTTACACAAGACGAGTTGTCTTAAGTACGTGTATTCGTCACTTGTGCTCGAAATCCCAAATGTCAAAAGCGTAAAAATTTTGCTCTACACGTCACCATTTTTGTCAAGATTTAGACCATAGTACACCTTTGTGCGAAATGACCCTTACTATTGTGCTGCGTTTGAACTGCTGCGGTTCGGTTAGGCGAGTAGCGTTGTTAGTGTTTGGAGAACGGGTGTTTTAATTCCACTATTTTTATTGGATTACTTTATTAATAGCAACTTTATAGTAGGTATTTTTTATGTGATACGACGAGCAGACGGATTACGTGATGGTAAGCAATCAGCGCCGCCCATGAACACCCACAACAATAGAGGAGTTACGAGTGCGTTGCCGACCTTTTGGGGATTAGTGATTTGAAGATTTAGCAATTGGGGGAGAGGGGGGGAGGATTACAACTAAATTTTTACGTCTGATCTGACAAAATGGTTTATAAAAACATTTAATTACTTTCGAACCGAATTACCTTAACCAAATTCTCACAACAAATAAAACACATCAGCCCCAATCCCTAAAACAGAGGACAAGGACTAGTCACACCAGCTTGCAAGTAAACTCTCCTATCCAAACGCTCCCCAACGCATGTGACCCTACAAATGGCAGGATTTGAGAGGACTTACACGTGTCAGTTCACTTTTTGGCCACTACCCTCTAATAGGTGTCGCATTTTGTTAAGAGAACCCCTCCCTTGCTACTCGCGCCTTACTTTTGTCATTTAAATTCAGAAAAAGAATCCAAAGTAACCGCCATTTTGTATTTTTTATTCTTGTTAGCGAATACTCTATAATTAATTTGCCGATATTATTGGCGATCGAACGTTATTAATAGATTGACCTTAGAAAATTAATGATTTCATAATTTTATTACGTTTAATTTAGTACTTAAGGATATTACTTTCGACTACATATTATTTAAAAAGGTTCAGACTTAGATATAATGGATGATAATGTTGGTAATGTTTTTTTTCTTCTAGCGACGCTCTACTTTCCAGCCAGGAGACAGTTAACAGTCAAACCTAATAAATGTCACCTCTTTAGTGTTATGCAGAAAAAAAAACATTGTGTTTTTTCTTTTAACTGTTTCTTTTTCAAGTTAAAATGCATGAAAGATTATTCAAAGAAAAGTTATTCACATGAAATTGTACTAAAGTGTCAGAAGCCGGGGAAATGTTAAAATTGCAACAATTGCTTTCTTATTCATATCGACATTTTGTGTACTTAAGTACGTGAAAGAATATATCTAAGGAGCTCTCTATACTACTAAAAATATTGTGTGATCGGGAAAATTTACATTGCTATGAGAATTTTATATTACATGCTATAGAATTTTAGTATTATTAATTAATATTAGATAATTTTGATTGTTCTTTTTTTCTTATTTTATAATATCCGCTTTAACTATAACTATAATCTATGAGTGCCCACTGCTGACCAAAAGTATCTTCTTACGCGGAAAAGGTCGGCGTTAATCACCACGCTTGTTCAAGGCGGTTGTCTACACTTAAAAAGTAAAAGATGCATTTGTGATTCCCAGGTTTCAAAACCACCACGGCATATTTCTTTCACACATATTAAAGTAAAATGGCGTTCATAAGTCATCTCTTCGTCACCAACAATAATAATTTCAGACCTTATAATTAACAAACACAAGTATCAAAATCGTTTGCAGTACTACAACAGGATGCTTTTAGACTATCAAAACTATTTACACTTCCGTACTTGTTGAAAGTTAATGTATAAAGTATGGAAACTTGAGGTACTCGTGCTTGTTGAAGTTATTTCTTGAAAAGAGTTCATCTATAAAAGTTTGAACTCAAAGTAAACATGCTTGAACGCTGAACTGTATACTGCAATTACTCATTTGTAAGAATTGGGAGAAAGGTTCTTTGATACTGGTCTTTTTTGGCCCATTATTACCGTGATATTTGTTGTTTCTAAAGTAATTATATGTACATATACATATATATTGGGCCCCCATTACAAATGATAATGAGAGCTTTTATTTTAAAATCTCATTAACTTCCTCTTGGTCTATAAGTTTCCTTAACTAATTCCGAACACTAATTTTATACCATGAAAATACGGATAAATACGAATACGTTAACTAGGTACTCGAAAATATTTGTGAATTGACATATTTTATTTGATTTCTGGCTGGGCAGTTGAGATTATGTGATAAGGACAGGACCAAGCATATGTATGTATAATCTGATGGTAAGCAATCTGTATCGCCCACTCACAACTTGAGGAGTTACGAATGCGTTGCCGGGGCACACGGAAAAACACAACGCTGGAAATGTTTCCCGCCGGTTTTTTGTGAGGTCGTGGTATCGCTTCGGTTGAAGCGACCCGTTCGTGCCACTGCTTGGCTCTCTTCCACTTATATAGTACAATGGTACTATTCAAATACAAGGGTAGTTCGAGGAAAAGCCAAAATTTCTGGTTAAGAAAGGTTACCTTACGACCTACGTAGAACCCGAGTACATTAATTTCAAGTTTCGACAAGTTTCTATTTGAGCTACGGATAAGTTTTGCAGCTGCAACATTATTAACTAAAACATGTTTTTGAAAATAATTGTGTATTAAGTAAAATAATAACTATTATCGTGTTTTTTGATATTTAGATTATCAGCTTGTTGATTTTCAATAAATGTATACTAATATTATAATAGCAGAGTTTGTTTGTTTTTTTGAACGCGCTAATCTCCGGAACTGCTGGTTCGAATTTAACAATTCTTTTTTTGTTTGTAAGTCCAATTATCAACATCATATGTAGCAGTGGATGAAACCGCACGAGAGTAGCTAGTCAATAATTGAGGATAACTGATCCGTGGATTTTGAGCTCAAGCTCAATCCGCAATTCTGTGTAAAGGTTTACTTGTGATTGGAAAACTG
The DNA here is from genome assembly GCA_902829305.4 of Spodoptera exigua. Lineage (NCBI taxonomy): Eukaryota > Metazoa > Arthropoda > Insecta > Lepidoptera > Noctuidae > Spodoptera > Spodoptera exigua. The sequence goes on along the minus strand of LR824619.2, from coordinate 10,671,013 downwards.
AACTTTAGAATCACTTTTGCAGTGGTAACAGGTAGGTATAATTTTAATTGAAAATATAAAATGCTACCCCAATTAAACGATGTCCTCAATTCATCTAGTAGGTAATAATATACAACATAGGAACTGGAATAAATATGTATATCCAAAATGTAACCTATTTATTATGAAAATATCAAATATAAATACCCACTATGAATGATTTAAGTTACAAAAATTGCAATCGTAATTAACAAGTATGATAAATTCCGCGAACATTTTTTTGCATGAAATGTACCGTATTCGTAACAAAACTGTTGAAAATTAAACATGAAAAATTATACAAACATCGCTACACAAGCAATCAGACCGGCTCAATTTGGCCTGGAATAAAATTCGCGCGAATATTTCTCGCGCACCCGAAAAATCTAATCAAAAATATATCACGAAATCCAAATCTTTCCGAGATTCGTATTAAACCTTAAGAAATATTTAATCAAGTCTGTGATAAGCCTTTAAGCCTAGTCGAGTTTCGTTGAGCATATTACATGGTGTCAAATGTACCGAGTAACCCAATCCTCAGACTGCTAAATCCTTGAGAAGAATTACGAACGTTGATCAAGTAACTGGAAGCCCTTTGTGACCCGTAACCCGTTGTTATAGGAGAAAAGCCCTGCTTAAATCAAGATGGCTGCTCGTGGTTGCTTGAGTACGCTTCGATGAGGGCTATTCTCCACGTGCCAAATATGTTTCAAACATAACACACGTTTGATAACCTGATAATATGTTTATTTTAGTTCGAGTAAATAGATTCTCGGCACTTTGCGTCATTTTAAATTTATTACTTTTATGTTCGAATCAAATGTTGGTTTCATAGTAATGGAATCCAGTAGATGTAATAAACTTTTTTGTTTTCTGTGCATATTATAAAAAATAACGTAAATAACATTTTTAACATTAAAATTGGTACATGTTAGTGTCGGTTTTTGACATAATAGTAAAGTGTTTGTTCTTATTGAAGTTTTTAAATTAAAATACATAAAAAAATGAATTAAATTCAACTATTTAAAAAAAAACAATACCTACATATAAAAAAGATCATTATATCGCACGTTCCATTTCTTCTGTCAGTTTGACAGACGACAGATGACGTCCGATGACAGGCACAGTCAAACTGTCAAATTATTCGTTATGTAAGATCCCGCCTTTATAATCGAATCAACTTCAATATTTGAGTGTCATCGTATTTTATTAACTCCGAATTTAATATCCTCGTGTGATAATGTGATCAAATTTAAGCCTTCGACGATATTGAAAAAATGATCCTTCGTTTTTTCTGCGCATACCGACGAAATTTGCTTATTTGCTATCGGAAGGTTGTGTGTTATATACATAACTAGCGGTCGCTCGCGGCTCCGCTCGCGTATGCCGAATGAAAAACAAAACACCCATATAGGTACCATACCTCAGTATTATGGGAGCGCGGTGGTACTCAACTGTGATTTTTGGTTGAAACCCTGCAGTGCGTCTGTGGGATATTTTGACAAATCCTAGTATAGGTATTAAGGAACCTAATAGCCCAGCACTGAATTTTCATATTTGTTAATCATTTCATATCGAAGTGAGTGTAAAAACTAATAATCGAAACATCGTTAAAAATATAATAAAACGCACTAACAACCACATCACAAAGCGCTAATAAAAGCCGATCAATTGAAAACAAAATTACATATCGTTAAAACAAAATCGAATACAAATGAGTTCGATATCGATACCAAATTCATTCGGAACAAAAACCATTCAATTACAAAAGCTATAAAAAGATTGTATCGAATAATCGATACTCGACAACAAATCATTATGTTCTAGATAGAAACGTGAACAGTGAACATCCTTGTATTGTTTAATTAACTAAATTAATTACTCGTGTGAAATAGGAAACAATTTTTCGATAAATAAATAATAGCCGTGTTGTTATCGTACCGAAAATGTACAGTACGCGGACGGAAAGCTTTGAAAATTTTAATTAAAGATTAATTTAAAATCTTTACCGTATTAATATCAAAAGATTGGTTTAATTTGAAAGGGAAATATTCATGTTTTCACTGGTTCAAGGTATTCCTATGGCTTCCTTTAACGTTGCGAAGTTTTGGTGAGAGAGAGATTTTATTATTCAGATATGAAACACTTATAGGTTATCCATTTGATATTCAGTTACAACGATTTTAATGAAGAGTTTTTGAATTAAGAACAATAATTGTGGAGACGGTATTAACAATACAACTTATTCTACATTTTTTGATAGGTACCTAAATATTTAGCAGATATTTTCTTTTTGATGGAACTTAACCGACTCAAAATATAAGAATCTCGACTTTTCGATGCAATCAAATATAAAAAAAGGAATCACTTATTAATTTACAGATTAAAAAAAAAATACCTAGACTATCCGAATTGTATCTTAACGATAAAGTTCTATACAGTATTGTTACTTCGGACTCTACTACGGTCGTAAAAAACTTGACCATACAATCTCGTACTAAAACATACAAAATGAGTTGTAGGCAATACGGTAATTTCCAACTACTCAAATTCAATACTTTTATCCAAACGTCAAAAACTATACTTTTCTACGAAATTTGTATGAAAAACTGAGCTATGACGTCTTAACATTTTTGCGTCAAATAGCTTACATATTTCACAATAATAAGCTAAAAAAAATCGAATACTTCGTGTATTGTTCGATCGATGAATAAAAGTATAGTTATTTTTCAATATTTTATTGCATTGAAACATCGAATTAATTTATTTTTGACCCAGGAAACTACCAAATGATTTTTTTCTTTTAAATCTTCAACACATCCGGAGTCTATTTCTAGTCCAAACAGATAATGATTAAGTTCTGTTAAATAATTCTCATTACAACAACTAAATCGTTAATAGTCCCTTTGCGATAATGAATCTTAAAACATTTATAACTAGCGAACAGTCTATGCGGTTTACCTCTTCAAAGGTCATTCATCATTCATTCATTCATCATCAGCCTATAAGTGCCCACTGCTGAGCAAAGGCCTCTTCTCACACGGAGAAGGTTAGAGCATTAATCACCACGCTTCAAAGGTACAATTATCTATTTATTTATAAAACCAAGGTATATGTTAATGAAAGGATTCAAATGAGATGAAACCATCAATATAAGCTAAATCGAAAAACATTTATTCCCTCAGAAATTCTCTGATGCCTCTAAATACAGAAATAGGTATAAAATTAAACCCCTACCCCGTCTGTTTGTATATCCAAATAAATCTTTGAAACGTCTCGATGAATATTGATGCGGTTTTCATCATTATGCAAATCGTTTTCTTGGAAATGTTTTAGATTATAATTTAATGATAATGAGAATTATCATTTGACATTCCGCTGTTTAGTTATGAATTTTATATTGAGCTAACCGTTATGTTTGTTATTTGAAGAGTTTCAAAGCGTTTTTTTTTATGTAATAGGTCGGCAAACCAGCAGACGGATTACCTGATGGTAAGCAATCAGCGCCGCCCATGGATACCCGCAACGGAGGAGTTACGAGTGCGTTGCCGACCTTTTAGGGATTAGGGATTTGGAGATTTAGGGATTCAGGAGGGAATGGGGGAGAAGAAGGATTGGGCCTCCGGCAACCTCACTCACACGGCGAAACACAACGCTGTGGTTGTTTCACGCCGGTTTTCTGTGAGGCCGTGGTATCACTCCGGTCGAGCCGACCCATTCGTGCCGAATCATGGCTCTTCCTTAAGTTAGCTACTTAATTTTAATATTTATATTATAGTATATATAGGAATAAATAGTTGTATTTGTGTGACATGCTGGCCTGCATGGCGCCCTCTCAGGCACGAGTGAAGTTTTAAACCAAAGTAAAGTGAAGTTTTAAGCAAGTATAGGTGAGTTTTCCAATGATTTAGACATTAGTGATAAACTAACAATCGAAACATCGTTAAAAAGGGAGAAGAGAAATAATGTTTTCTAATTATAAGTTTACCGTCAATCAACATTGAGAGCTTCAGAAGTAGGTACTTATATGCTTAGCATTGCTACATTGAATAGAAATTCATGAATTTTTAAATAATTTCAAGCTGCAAAAAATATTTTTACTAGGGTTATTTTCATACTAGCTACTCTCGCGCGGTTTCACTCGGCTCGGCTCCATTTAATCGTAGCGTGATGTTTTATAGCCTATAGCACTCAGGAACATTGTAGCTATCTAATATTGAAAGAATTTTGACAATCCGTCCAGCGGTTCCAAAGTTTACCCCGTACATACAAACTTACAAATTTTACCTCTTAATAATATTAGTATAGATTATTTAAGTTACATAAAAAATCTTATTCATTTTTATAGGCTTGTTGTATGATAAATAAAGGTTTTCTTCCCTATTGTTGAGTACTCAGTAAAAAATTTAGTCACTCCTTTGTCTTTCCAAACATAACTAAAGGAATTGAACCACTCAAAGTAAATGCACAAAATAGAGGAATGAAGAGAAAGGCATTTCGTTTTTCCTTATTAAATAAATGGAAGTTTTTAAAGGTATTGGTCCCATGTGCTTGTGCCACTTAGAATATCGCGCAGACATAACAGCGGAGTTTTATAGCCTTCTAAGGACGGACTAACACTATGTGTAGCATACAATGTTGCATTTTTGTACCGACATTCCATTCTTTCTTTAGCATTTATTGATGCTGTTTTTTTTTTTTATATTTATTCTTTGTGGCTTTCACTGCTGTTGTTTGAAGTCTACTTTAAGTATACGATGTTTGGCTCGCCTTTTTTTTGGTAAGGGGAATATCATCAAGTGACTTCTCCCGCCCAGGGTTAGGCGAGCGAGATTGTCAAACTCTTCCTGACTAAAAACTCCCCCTTCCTTCTTCTGCTCTGGGCCGAGGCGACGGTGACTCTTTGCTCGTAACCCGCAACCCCGGCTGAACATCAGCCCTTTAGGGCCCCGTCTGTGGTGGTCTATGGCTCTTTGAGGCGCGCGCGGAACGCTACGCGCCGTACTCTCAGGACTGGTTCTGGTCGGGCGGCGAGCTACCCCTACTAGCCGTCCGCAGTCCCGCGCTTATGGTGGCCGGAGAGTTTAGCTCGCCTATGACTGACGTCCTCCCCCGCACTTCCCAACCTACAAAAGGCTGATTACGCACTTGCAGCTCCTCTGATGTTGCGGTTGTCCATGGGTGGCGCCGATTGCTTAGGTACCATCAGGTGTTCCATATGCTCGTTTACAATTTCACACACACATCACACCCAGACCCGGAACGACAATTTGCGGACCTCACTAAGTCTTGTTCCGTGCGGAAATTCAACCCGCGACACGATGTCCGGCAGCTAGGCCAACCACGACGCCAACCGTGCAGTCAAAAGGTTTGCTCACCTATCCCGTAGAAAAACCGCATTCAAGAAGCTATTGATTGTATACAAGAAGTTTACAGCACACATTAACATGTATTGATTATGAGTGTGTGCCAAACCACTATTACACTCGTAGTCACTAGTCACCCAATCAAACGCCACACCATGTTACTAACATAAAAATATTTGATATGACCCGAAACATAATTCCACGATTCAATTGTTATTTATTCGAGCCCCTAATATTCCAATATACGGGACCACTTCTTGCGCCATATTTATAGCACCGTAAAGAAATATATAAGCCAAGGATACACCACAGGAACCGACAGGAGATGACTCCATAACGACGAATGAGGAAAAATATAGAAAGAAAAAGATATTCTTTTAGATAAAAAAAATATCAAAACGTAATTATATGGATTGGAAAACACAGGAAAAGTTTGGTTGAATGCCAGCCAGGTTCGACTGGCGACATCTGTGTCGAAGAGTGAGAACGAATAAGTTGATACTGACTTTATTGAGGTGAGACTACATGGGTAGCGATGTTGGTAGATAGTCTGTGCTACGTTTTAGTGGCCGTAGTAGGTACTAATTCTTGTACTACTGGTCTGTATAGAAACATCATTTATTAGTAAGTGAAGGTTAAATCGTGCTTTATGCGCAAAAATAGAACTAAAGTAATTATTTAAAATATTTATTTAAAAATGATTTATAGACAAATATTTTTATATACAATATTACTTGTTTTAATAAAATATCATACCTAAACGAATCTTATTTCAAAATCCTCGTAAAGAAAGACACTCACTTGACTCTCGCAATTTTAATAATAACATTCATAAACAACATTAAAATGAGACCAAAAAGTTTTATTACTGATCTACTACCCAACGAAACACCAAACAATGATGACCACACACACACAATTACACAATTCTAACCCAATTTTTTTTTCTTAAACAATATCGAAAATATATCGACCTCTTTGCTTTATGTGTAGTAAGACCAGTAGTTGGAAAATAGGGCATCCAGATCAGAGATCTGGATACCCTATTTTCCACATTTTAATCTTCTATTCACATATTATTTTAAGATAGCAGGCATGGCAGTAATATTCATAAAAAAGATCATACTTATTGAATATGATAATATGGAATGCTCTCGCTATTGTCCATTGCGCTGCCTTATATACCTAGGTACGTAGTGCAGTGGCTATTTATTACATGTATAAGAATGAGTTAGCAATAAAAAAAATGATATTTTGAATTATTTTATTTTAAATATACAATTTTTGATATTTTTATAGTTGATATCTATTCATTACTACATAGGTACACTTATAATTATTTACATAAACTTTTTTAGAAAATTAAACATACATAAGTGGTAAACGGTAACGTCTATACATTTTAAATTATTAAATCTATACTCTTGGTTCGATGTCATCCTGAATTTTGGCAATTAATTCTCTCGTACTGGTATATATATCATCGTATAATTATAGTTTTCACAACATGTTGAACACACACATCAGCCTCACAATTACACATCGGCTGTTCGGATTTTTGAAAACTGTCTGTATCATAGATTTCTATTTTTATTATTTTCGTTCCACGAGAAACAGGCTTCTTTATAAATTGATAGAATGTCTGATCTGTTTTTGATCTCTTGCGAGCGAGACCCAGCGTCTTCTGTCCAGTGGTTTGTTGGACTGGTTGATTCATGGGTACAAAATTGAAGAGATCCTCCGAGTCCTGAAATAACAATACAATATTAATTTAAGTTACACTACAAACGTTACGATTGAAATAAAGGCTTATGTGGAAATAATTAATGCTGTGATGCTACTTACTACTATTGTTAATATTAATACATTTTTAAATTGTTAGTGAATGTATTAAAGTAACACTTACCGACATTCCGCAATTATATCAGTCTGATTCAGTCTTCACCATCAGATTCAAAGATGTAAGATACAGATAGACCATAACCCGGAATATGACATAGGATTTTTTATCTCAGTATTAAGTTCCCGTGGGATAATTTAAAACTAACGCGGGCGAAGCCATGGGTAAAAGCCATCTTATATAATAACACTAAGCTTAAAACCTTAACCGCTCAGATTTGTACGCTCGTGTATGCAATTTTTGCAAGTATGCAGTTTTACAAATTTGGATTGAATGATGTGATTTTAGGCCTATAAAAACGCATAACAAATTAGTCTCCGGTACAATTCCTCTCTGGTACGAATCCTCTCTACAACGGATCAACTCTCCGAGCTCCTGATCAAGCTACCTGTCTAAACACCTATCAAGAATGTAAGTATCTATTCATAATCATTTATCTAACTATTAAATGGTCAGAGCAATGTATTAGTTGATATATTCAAGTATTCGAATGTTGACCGTCAATATTGTGATGCAGGTTCGATTCCTGCACAGATCGAATATGCTACTTTGTGTTGAAAAAAAATGAAAACTAAGTACCAGTTACATAATTATTTTAATTTATTTCAACTATAACACAATGATAATTATGACTGCTTATGAAAGATTGGACAGTCGAGGGTTCCATTCTCGTAACGTTTCAAGTCTAACTGTGACATACATATAGTTAATCTGATCATTATTTCTTATCTCTGTAGCATAGATAGAATATTCTAGTTTGACGTTAAGACTATGTGTCTGTACCTATACCAAGCATTGTATTTGTTGTTCATCGATTTTTATAATTTTTAATATTAGATTTATACATAGAAATATTTAGAGATATAGCGAAACCTAATCAACATAAACACCTATACATATGTAGAAAATAAAATTATCGATTACAGTGCACTAATAATATATTATTTATACACAGGTCGAAGCTACTCGCCAACGATCTCTTTCTCTCCAGCGACGATTCTGAAGCGGAGGTGAAGCCGAAGGGGAAGTCGGAGGACAAGAAAATGAAGAGAGAGCGATCCGGCAAGTCGAGTGAAGGATCTAGTTCGAAAAAGTCCAAACCAACTATCTCCCCAATGTGTTTTTATTTGAACGCGGTGAAAGGGGGGGGAATATGTCAATAAGTGGCAAAACATCATCAAGAATTGTGTTAGTGAGAAATCTTGCATATATGGAAGCGCATCGAATGAATGATGTCACACAATATACGTCTCATTAATGTAAACAAAGTGCATGAAGCGGTTCGCTATTTTGTTACATATTCGACGACACGTTTGGCTTAATGGTTAAGACCCTGGTCACAACTGAGTGCAATATTATAACACGTTCTTCAACCACAAAGACGAAGTGTCGTGGGTTCAATTCCCACACAGACAAGTTGATATTAGTTCTGGTCTGGTTTTTTGTTTGAGTTTAAATGAAGTTTTCACAATAACATTTAATTTAACCGCTGAATATTATGATCAAGAAACAGATTAAAATAATATGTTAGTAGAAGATTAAAATGTGGAAAATAGGGTATCCAGATCTCTGATCTGGATGCCCTATTTTCTAACTACTAAGACCTTCAAAGACTTCCACACATTCGATAAGCGACTATCACCATGAAGGATTATTGAATTCATTCCTCTTAATGGTAAAGAGACCTTTTATTTGACGTTCGGGGACTGAAAGCTCTCCATCTTATATACGATACGTAATCAAAGTCAATCGACTTCTTTGAAATGGAACACGTCTCTTGGAGACTTACTTTTCATACGTGTTAGCTGAGATCCGGTGATTGTTATTAAAAAATGGTTCAAGACTTTATTTCTTTGATTTTAAGTGTAGGAAAGCCAAGCTTCGGCACGAATGGGTCGGCTCGACCGGAATGATAACACTGCCTTACAGAAAACCGGCGTGAAACAACCACAGCGTTGTTTTTCGCCGTGTAAGTGAATTTACTGGAGGGCCAATCCTTAAATATAATAATACAAAAAGAATAAAAAACAAAGGATGATTTGCTAAAATAAAAAAATCATGAAGAATAGGCAAATTTAATTCACCAACCCCAAAGCGAAAGCCGGCGTTCGCACACATATTCTTTCTTGAATTACCACGATTGAAAAGTTAAATAACAAGAAACATTTAATATTGATAGAAAAAGTTGACACGCCGACAACATCCTGTTAATAAGGATACCAGATTCTGAACGAACCAAAAAATAACCAACCCCTTTATAAAAGTGGAAAGTTGTGAATTTTTTATACAAATTTCATGAAAAGTTTAAATAAACAAGAAGAATCTTTGGGAAGGCACACGGTGAAGAAACGTAATATAACTAGGGATGCAATATATTACAATTTGCGGGTAGTCGGGGAACGAACGCCGTAATTAATATCAAGTTGGGTATAAATTTATGACGTAACGCAACCGCTTTCTCTCATATAACGATTTTAAACCTTATCATAATGCATCAAAGGTATATTTTAAATACGAACATGTGCCTTTGTGAAAAAAATTCAAAGGTGAGAGATTTTTTATAGGAAAAGAGTGACTTTTATAAGCGTTTTACGGTTTTGAAGCTTTGATTGCGTTTTCTATTAGTCCTTGGTGTGTTATTCCGATGAGTTTAATTTTTATGTTTGTATTTGTTCATCAAAGTGAATTGGCTGTAATTTCATTAATCTCTTTTTTATTTCGATATTACGCTATGGTAGAAGGTCTATCTTTGCTTTTTAATTAAGATAAAATGTTATTTCTGACAATGACGTATTATATATAGACACGTCATGAACCAACATCGCGGCGCTTAAAAACGGCGAAAATACTAGATAACTACTTCTACGAGTAAAGAAAGGGAAAGAAAATATGACATCGTATAGTGGAATGCCTTTGCTAGAGGGAGATAAATATACATCTTCAGTTATGCCGACGGCACGTGACTATACCTTCATGCGCCGGCCGCCATAAGATGGCGGGCGCCGGCGTCGAAAAAAATAAAATAAAAGTAGGTTGTTTGGTGAACTTACGCATGAAATGACACATTTTTGTCTTTAACTTTTAGAGTATAATTTGTACATCCTCTGAACACACACGACGGCATGCTTTCTTTAGTTTCGCACAGGTTTACACACACGATATAAATTATAACAAACGTAGCGTCGCGCGGGAGGTTGGTGCGTGACTAAGCGCGATGTTGTCAAATTGCCTTCATTTCATGTTGCCATTTTAGAGCGCGGACAACGTATCTATAGATTTATACATCATTGATTTCTGATATGAATATTTTTTACTAAATTTGAATGCATTTACATAGATAATGCATTATCAAATTGTAGCTAACGCTTATACAAATTTAAATGGGTATTTTTCCATCTAATCTAAATTACTGTCCAAGTGTCCACTATAAAAACGCAGAAAATGATATAATATAAACAGAGTCCAAATCTCCAAGTCCCTAATCCCTAAAAGGTCGGCAACGCACTCGCAACTCCTCCGTTGCGGGTTTCCATGGGCGGCGCTGATTGCTTACCATCAGGTAATCCGTTTGCTCGTTTATTACATATTACATAAAAAAACCGACCTGTTACATAAAAAAAAGATTTAATAAAATACTTTAATCAACATTACCTTTTTATAGCAACAACAACACGAATGGGTTCACAACTTCAAATCGAATGTTTTTTTCTAAATGTTGCTTTGCTGTAGTATTTTCTTATAAGTGGTGGATAGGAGTTTACAAACATAATTTTTTTCACATACACAACACACTCCAGACACAAAACGACAATCTGTTGATCACATAAAAAGTTAGTTCAAGCAGGAACCGAACCACGGTAGCTGGTTAATGATGATAATTATGCCTAATAAAAATCGCCAATGGTCTCATAGCTAAAAGCCTCGATAAACGACTAAGCAGGTCAAGAACCTGATGCAGAAAGCGGTACTTCTAGACACGTCGCGCATTTTCCGGAGATTCCTTTCTCTGGAGCCCTGACCACTGGTTGCATGGAAGTGTTTTGTTTAGTGTTTTTTTTTAAATATGAAAATCTAGTTTAAATCCTCTATCCAAATTCATATCTAGATCCGAAGTATCATGTCTTATGTTTGCTTTAAACTTTCCTAATCAAATTATGGTATGGAATAACATACATATGGCACAAAGGATAACTTGCAGACTACAGATTTTAGTATAAGGAAACACGTGGCACAAGTGTAGTCAAATTGTTCTACAGAGAAGTAGGAATTGGGGATATTGATTGGCTTTGTAGATGAATAGAAGAGTTTAAGTGTAAGTTGAGTTGAGTTTATTCATTTAACTTTTCGTTACAAAATTTACAAAGGCATTCTTGCTAGCCAACCTTCAGAATTCGGGAATATCACGCCATGCTCCTAAGATTCATATTACAATAAATTATAGTGTAGATTCTAAAAAAATTGTTTTCTTGATAACAAATAAAAACTTTTCTTACATTTAAATATTGAAAAATAACCTGATATTAATTTAAAATAAAAAAATATATAGCCAAGGTAGCAACCATAACATTCAAATTGCTGATCCACTTCGGCCACAGATATCCACGGAACCTGGTGGCAGACTCGTAGAAAAACAATCCGCGATAATCGGATTGCACCACGATACAATATCGTACATAACATATACGTAACTATGTTTACCGTTGCCATGGCAACCGCTCCACTCGCCTTCTTTACGGCAACCATAATCTTCACTCGACTTTTCGTTTCCAGGAAAGTACCTAGTAGATACAATTTGTAAAGAAAAATATTGCCTTAGATCCTTTCAGGTAACACACGGATTTGTTTACACTGGCCCTTTTCAATATATACTGCTATTTGTAAACAAACTGCTCCAATACACTTGGATACACAATCTTATGCTGTTTTGCACTCTAATAAAATTAGAACCCACTCAAAAATTGTACTCCAATTTTGGTTACAACACAAACTTGTTTACTCTTACTAACTTTGCCCATGAAAAATGTCGTAGGAACGTAACCAACATAAAAAAGTGCCACCATAAATAAAACTTGTATGAAGATATAAAAAACACCAAACACTCGACCTCAATAAAACGCAAAAACAACTTATTAAAATTTAACACAACAACCGTAGCTAAATAATTAAAGAGTGAAGAACATGAAATGATTTTCAGTACTGGCAACATTATGTAAATTATACACCCTCAAACGTGTAACTAGGGGCGTTCTTAAATAATAATTACCTTGGGTTCCGTCAGGGTGCAAATCATGTAGTGGTGAGTCAGGTCCACCGGTTCAACGTAGGCTTATTATTATTAATGCCCAAGGAAACCGACGATCGCTGGGGATCAGTACAACGGAAGACTCGTATTAGCCCTCGTAAGATATCATACGCGATATTATACTAAATTAATGCTGTAAAGAGGGACCGACTTGGTTCAGTTGGAGAATTTCAAGAAACGATTCCTGATCTGTATTTATGACTTTAGTTTGGAATCAAACTTGGGAATGTAAAGTTTTGAGGGTCAGAGAACGATATGTTAGCTTTAAATTAAATAGAAAATATTTTAAAAGCACTAAAAACTAATTTCAATTAACTAAACAGAGTTCTAAGTCTTTAGAAGAACGTGTTTATATTCCAGACTTAGTTGTATAGCTCAATACGAATACCGAATTGAAACTTCCACAAAACAAAGAAGATGAAATCGAATTCCGATTAGAAAAGACACTTAACAAGTAACGCAAGATTACAATTTAACTACAATACACTGAATTGGATAAGTTCAGATCTGAAACCCTTCTGTTTATCCAATTAATCGCGCCGAGTTTCACCAGACAATGAATTTCATTTGCCTACAAAAGTTCTCAAAGTAATCTCGCCACTCGATTCTACAGAGAATAAACCCGTCTCTTTTACACTTCTTGCATCTGATCAAGCTTACAATCTAAGAGAAATAATGTCAGACTTGTAACTTAATCAAATTTCGTTCAGTTTACCGTGAGGACGAGGAATTTCATTTAGCAAATTAACATTTCACTATTTGAAATTTTATGGGAGTGTTTTAAGATTTCCGCGGTGTGATTCCGTTTCATTTCGTGAGCCTCTTTGTCAAGGGCTTAAATCTTGAGATGGTAGATTGGTTTCTTTTTGTAGAGCTTATCTCTTTGAGCCTACTCGGTACCTACTTGAGTGGGAAGGATTGTAAAGTGCGTAGGTATCTACCTACTTCTAATCATTCGTTGTCACAATGTCACTAGCATGGTATCTTAGTTCAAATCGAATCGTTGAAATCGGCAACTTCCTCTCGACATATGAAACCAGCAGTGATTGTAGTTTGAGCCAATCGACGATTACCTAATAGTTCAATTGTAGCGTCAAATTAATGCAAATTACTATCAGACTATGTTAATTTTCTTTAATTACTTCATTAAGGGGAAAAAAACAATCGTCCTGAGAGATTTTATCTAAACTTTTGTGTTTACCTTATAGTAGTTCGGTTTTGAATACAAACCAAGTACCTACTAGCAATCGGGACTTAAAATTTAACAGGAGAAAATAAAAAATAGGTATATGCAGTTACGTACAGTTGCCTGCAGGTCAACTTACACGTTCTGTCAAATTACTTTATAAGAATTTCAACTTTGTTATTTTGATGTTAAGTTATGATTCAGATTGGATTGGTTGCTCCACGGGGTTGCTCTGATAGTCTCAGTACAATCATACATTAAATCGAATTATCAACAGAAATGAAACTTTGTTTTAAAAATTATCATTTTCTAGTTAACTTACCATTTTTTTTTATCTTTACAGCGGACAAAGCTCCACCTGGTTTCCCCAGCATTGCGCCCCCACCGACCACCATGGTTGTGGAAGTTGGTCACACCGCCACTCTTCCCTGCCAAGCCACTGGCAACCCTTCGCCGAAGGTCAGGTGGCTATGGAACTCCTTGCCGCTAGATGTCGCCTCCAACCCGAGATACGCGCTGCTGAATGATAAGATGCATGGTAAGTGAATAATATATTATTATTAGTTGTATTATTTTTCGATTTCGTTATTTTGGCACTGCGTGGACATGTAGTCTAGTTAAATATCTTCTATAGCCTATGCTTCAGGGTAGGCTCCAAGGAACTGTTTTAACTGATCCCTACCGTATATTTTCGCCATTTTGGGCAGATGGATGCCATCGCCATCACAGGTTTTATGTGGTTTTAAGGGTTGGTTGAATTGGTACAACTAAGTTTTTATAAAAAAATATAAATTCTTACAGTGTAAACCACTGTTCCTTACTTCTTCTGAGTTGTCATTAATTATATTTTTTTAATCTGTGTTGAGATTAATAAATGTAATCAGTACTTATTTCTGCAAAATCAATTAGAAATAAGCTATTTATTAATTGTTATTTTTGCATATTATTCCAATGGAATATTTTATAAAAAAAAAATTAAATAGTCTTTCACCTTATTCCCACTTTAAAAAAGAACGCCCAATATCAAAAAAAAACGAAACGTCAAAGATAATTCTACATCTACACAGAGTGGCATTAAAGCTAGGTACACACTCGCTACATTGTCGTTGTACCGTCAAAGTATCTGCATTATACTTTTATGCGTCGTTCTAGATACACATGCAGAACATAATACAAGTAGACTTGTATCCAATCGCCCTTTTATCTCGAAACTTATTCCCGTGATAGCCCGTATAACATGGCGCCTTTGAAACTTAAACTCCTTTCATTTTCAATAATGTGGTTGTGTTAACGTTTTTGAACGCCCGCGGCTATTTGGAAAATAAAGAAAATGTATTTCTGATTTCGATTTTTAAATTCTTTTAGAATTTATATTTTGTGTTCGTTTTTTTTTATATTACGAATTATATTGTATTATATATATATGCTTGCTTGTACATTGTTATATTTATGTGGTGGATTAAAATGTGAAATTGATTAAGATATGAAAAATAAGCATTAATTGTTAATAAAGTCTGTCAAATTTTTTTTTGCAGTACCACAAACAAAAAAGCATATGTAGAAAATTAACACAAAAACTTGAATATTAATAATAAAAAAAAATTTAAAAAGAAAATAATTAGTTCTAGGAACTGAGCATTCTCAATTCAAAATTTTAAACAACACGATAGAACACGCCCGCTTTGGAATTTAATACAATAATAATTCAAAAATAAAATAAGGCAATGGCCACACGGTGCTATAAATCATCGCAAGCCGCGACCGCTTGACATGAAATTGTTTTAGCGACCTCCTACATCACTTAGAGTCACCTATAATTAAGTTTAATTAAGAAAAGATGGGCGCGATTAAAACACGCCGTAGAGACGAATTTAATTTGCAAATCTTAATGAAAGTTCGTCGTATACTCGGGTTGGGCGCCACAATATGATAAGAAGCGTCCCCACAAAATGTTAATTATATCAAGTTTTAAGTACCGCGAAAAACGCCACGATGTGCAAAAACAGACAGCAAATTCAATCGTAAATGTTTTTTTTTTTTGTTTATTTCTTTACTAGCAACTTTTAATTTAATTACTTACAAGATTTTAATTTTATGAACGCTGTGATTCCTTTGAAATAATGTACCTTTGCATTATTTACTTAATTAGATATATTTCAGTCCATGTATGCTTGAAATTAAACCGTTTTTTGTTTTGCTAGTTATATAAAGAAAAAGAGAAATAAAACCTTCATTTTAGATCCGAATCCGAGTATCTAAAAACATATTTTTTCTGTATCTAACGCCCGAATTAAAAGCAGAACGTCAACCAACTTAATAAAAAACAATGAATCTCATTATAAAATTTGCAAAAGCAATCTGCGTAGGACCGCTGAAGAAACATTTATTACTTAGAAATAAGCATCAACTTCCAAACTAAATCCAGCCACCAAGAATACAGTGACAATTAAAACTGTCCATCTGTATTCTGAAATGTTAATAATTTCAATTTTAATGCCATTATGCACTTCAGAAGAGGTGAGAAAGTAATTTAAATTCAGTTAGAACAAGCCACAGGCAACTCAACGCGAGCTCTTTTAATCTTATTAATATTAATTTATTCGAGTAGATTATTTCTTCTTCGTCGACTCGAATATTCTGTTACGGTAATTGTACGTAAATATTGGTTAAAGTTTAAAAATATTGGGGTTTATTTATAGTCTGTTATCTATGATGCCTGTCGAGTATAAGTTTCTCGGTCGCTCTCTGAGGACAGACAGAAGACAGACACAAGTTCAGACAGAAGGGATCGGCCACTTCTTTAGTATCTTGTTCCATAAACGTGTAACCATTAATAACTTTTTAGTGTAGATGATTGGAAATAGACTGGATTAAAAGGAAATTAGTAAAAATTTAGATCTATGAAAAGATTTTGGATAAAGATAGAGAATGGTTATTAATATCGAGGATAAGACGATCTAATTGGGCAGTTAATGTAGCACAGGTCTACATACAAATACACGTGAACTGTTTATTTTTTTATTGTTTCTCTTTTTAGTGTCTCTTCTCTTTCCCCTCTCTCTCTCTCTCTCTCTTGTCTCTGTCTGTCCCTCACACACACACACGTGATGTGGCAACCCAACATTACCAACCTAAATGTCATAATTCCTGTACTGTTTATAAATCAACTCAATTCTATATTTTAAATAAATTCATATATATAGGTACTATTATGTGCCTATTAAAAACTATAGTATAATAAATTACATAATTGCTTAAAGCAAATAATTATATTACTCATTATTATGGTTCAACTGAATGGAGCTATAATTATTTATTTAAATACACATCAACAAATATTTGAATGTTTCATATAATTTGTGGTAATTGAGTTACATTTGTGTAGCTATAGTACCTATTATAAATTTTACGAATAAAATAATATTCGTAACAATCATAACATGAATGTTGAATCGGTCGTACAACAAATTTAATAAAAAGAAACCTCACAGAAAACCGGCGTGAAACAACCACAGCGTTGTCGTTTCGCCGTGTGAGTGAGGTTATCAGAGGCCCAATCCTTCCCCTCCCCAATCCCTCCTAATCCCCAAAAGATCGGCAACGCACTCGTTACTCCTCCATCGTTGCGGGTGTCCATGGGCGGCGCTGATTGCTTACCATCAGGTAATCCGTTAGCTTGTTTGTCGTATAAATATGACATAAAAAAACCTGTGACAGAGCACCGCTTAACTGTGCTAGCGACCTTCTCTGTAAAGGATTTTTTTAAAGTGCATTTGTTTTAACCTCGCTTACCAAGGAGGTTGGAGATCAAAAAAGTATTTTAACACGGGGTCTCTGGTCAAGAGCAATTAGGTACCGCGACCTCCGCCTAGAGCAGAAGAAGGAGGGGCACTTTTAGTCAGTAAGACTGACACTCTCTCTAGTCATACCTTCTTAAACGAGAAAAGTCACATGTTGTTCTTTTTTTAAAAAAAATCATTCATCGCTAAAATTGGGTGTAACATTATTTTTTTAAGAAAATATGTTTATAGTTCAACCATATTACGCTTTAAGGCATGCAAATTACAGGCTAATCACGATTTAAAAAGATTGGTATAAATATTACTAAACAAAAAACATTTTTAATACCATTATCAAAAAAAGATGGCGTTGAATATGTAGTCATAGAAAGACTCGGCCGCAACAAATATTTAAAAAAAAAAGTCAAAAATCATTTATTTCAATTAGAACTTTAAAGGCACTTTTGAACGTGAAACAAAATTTTAAAGATATAAAATATCAGTCTGTCGGTCAGTCCTCTTAGTGAAGCTATTCTACTCTATAACCACACACTTGAGCTAAAACTAACGAACCTACAAGACAAATAATAACAATATCTATAACATAATTATCCCGTGCCTCAGTCTAGGTGAGTTATCCAAGGAAACCGCTACGTGTCATAGCCGCGACGTTCCCGGTAAACTCGGTAACATTGTTAGACACAGGTGCCGTCATACATTATCTAGCGGTATATGTCTACCTACATAGCTAGACATTTATGTCTCCGATAGCTCTGCTAATTACTCGTAGTGCTCTGATGCCGTGTTAAAATGATGTATGTATGTATATGTGAAAAAGGATGAGATTCGGTCAATTTCCAGAACATAAAGTGTGACTGGAGTGATACCACGGCCTCACAGAATACCGGCGTGAAACAACCCAAAGCCAATCCCTCTCCTTCCCATATCCCTTCCCAATCCTTATATCCGTAACCCCTATCCCCAAAAGGCCGGCAACGCACTCGTAACTCCTTTGGTGTTGCGGGCGTGGGCATGGGCGGCACCGATTGCTTACCATCAGGTAATCCGTCAGCTCGGTTGTCGACTTATACTATAAAAAAAAATAAAAATGAATCGCAAAATATGTTGGTAAGCGCATAACTCAATAACGCCTGGACCAATTCTACTGATTCTTTTTTTGTTACGTGAGTTAGTGTCAGGAGAAGATTCTAATGAAAGAAAATTTTAGAGAAGTAGAGGGGAGAGTTGGGTAATAGGGACCCTTTCATCGTTAGCGAAATGATGAGATCCATGCGAAGAAGGGGCGTGCTGCTAGTTTATAATAATGCCAAAGGAATAATATACCTCTGCCGTGGCCCAGAGCAGGAGAAAGAACGATCTGGTTTTAAGTCATTTGATGACAATGCCAACTCAAAAATTTCATTTTTAAAAGCAATACCTCGCCTCTGAGTTTCTGATGATACAAAACTATCATTTTTGGAAGTGCCTGACAGAAAGTTAGCATTGTCATACCAAGTAACATTACGTTACAAACTGAGACTAGGTTTCTGTAATATTTAGGTAAATTAGAGTTTATAGTGGAAACCTACATTTTACACAGAGAAAACATTCAAGTGAATAGTAATACATTTCTAACAAATCTTAATTAAACTACAACACTTAACATTTTAATCTCACAACAACAGCAAAACACTGCGTCATTAATTCCAAATTCACATTATTAAATCAGGAATGGAAACGTGATACGGAATTGGGTAGGAGCGGGAATGGAATGTGTGAGCTTTACATTGTTCTGTGCAGACCTGTGCAGTGCTGTGCAGTCCTGTGCTCCAGTAATACCAATGTAGCTGGAACGTTGTACACACAAGCAAAGATCTCGTATTAAAGGAGCAATTTCAGCTGGAACTTGTGATTGTGATAGGGCTGTGTAGTTTGGGATGTGCTGCTTCAAAAATATGCGACTTGGAATGGTATACGCGAATGCGAATGTTTTGAATCTGTGTGTGTTTTGGTATAGTGTTTGGTTACACCAAATGCTGTTGAGTTTTGTAGGTGATTTATGGTTGCAACCTAATTTTATTAAGTTCTATGTGGGATAGGAGCAAGCAGAGTATTTGATAATAGTCTTATATTATTGAGATGTTTGTATTTTCGATATTCCGCAATGTACCGAATTAAATTATACTTCTTACGGTAAATTGCAAATCGATGTTATATCGTTGTATTTAATAATTAAATACAATGATATAACATATATAATTACTTTTAGAGTTCCCATATATTATTAAAACTGCATTTTATAAAGTAAAAAAGGTACGGTAGGCTAGGTAGGTAAAGAATGCTCAATGTATTAATTTCCCTTATGTACTCAATTTTTTGTGCATGAAAAATAATAAATAAAAATTTTAAAAGTCATTTTTGTTGCTCCTTTTTTTATTGCATGCATTTACCTACCTACTATCTCTATTTTACACAAAAAAGGAAATTTTAAGTTTCCATGGATACGTGCTTAATACCGTCGTGTTTTCCTCTTAAAAATACCAAGAATGTCACGATAATGGCTTGCGGCTAATTAGTAATTACTCCATCAACTATCTACCGCAAAACCAACCGAATATTAATCATTCATAGATTCAATGCTCTCTCCATAATCCTAAAATGACATTGCTACCAAAATTCGATATCATATATGTTATCGATATTATGTATCGATATACTTGATCTGTTTATGTTCAGAGATTAATTTTAGTATCGATAATATTGAGTATCGATTTCAATGTTTTCACATAGGTTTATTGTTTATATTAAAGTTTTTGCAATAGCGTGTTTTACGAAAATTTTATAGTCATAAAAAAATATAAATGGCCCTTAAATTTATCCGAAAAACAAAAAATTAAAAATAATTTTGTAAAATAATGTTACACATAATATAAAACTTTTTGTTGTTGATATGAATTAACTTGAAGTTAGAGTAATATCCACGTTTTTCAGCCGGGGTTGCGGGGCTACCGCATTAAGGTACCGCAGCCTGGGTCTCAAGCAGTAGAAGGATCGGGGCTTAGTAATCAGAAGAGTCTGCCACTCCCTCTCGCCTCACCCTGGGCGTGAGAAGTCATTTGATGATTTAAAATATAATAGTATAATATATACTATTTCTAATATAATATAATATATACAATTTCTTTAAATTACTCACTCAAAATTCAATCCTAATGTGAAATTAACATTTAAAGATTTAACAAAGAAAATAATTACACATTTAACCACGTTTAACAGTCTAATTTATTCTAAATTTAAAATAATATCCATAGATTAGTTGCAATAGTAGTAAGAACTTGGAATTTACTTAATATGCCTACGAACCAATGAAAAACGTCGGCAATCAACTTTAGGACCCTATTCATTCAGTATTCACGGCTAATCGAGTCAAATGGGATGCCATCTACAATATTAGAGCTATAAACCTTACTTAAGTCTAGCTAGGTCACCGACCTACACTAAAAAGATTGTAATCTAACACTGTTATAATCGCGAAAATACTTTTTCAATGTGACCTTTCTAATTTTTTTGTGGTTTAATATCATTTAATATGTATATTTTTTGTATCTTTATTTGTATTGGTAATTGTATGACCGATTAGGTACTTAAGCCTACTAACATAGAATAAAATAAAACATGATTGTTGATGAATTATCACTCGAAATAGGACAGTTTTTCTTTAGGCGAGGTCTTTCCAAAATTGATTTAACCTAACCAACCTCTGATTTAAAAACTATAAAAACACAATCGTAAAAAGATCCGAAAACATAGAACCATACCAAATTACCGCTCTACTAACCTACCAATAAACTTCCTCGTAGAAACGTGTATTGTTTTAGTATTCTCGTAGCTAAAGCAAAACCACAAAACAAAATTCACCCACTACACTAAAACAACAAAAGTGGCCTGATTGTACAGGTTTACGACTAAAAGGCCTACCTTTATTGGAAATAATATTTTTTATATCACAAACCGTAATTATAAACGTCATGAGAACAATGGTTTAGGGTCATTCCCCATCAGTTAATGAGCCTGTAAAACTTAGCAGTTGACAATAATAGCCGGTACCATAGCGCTAAAGATTCTAGATGGGCCACGGTTGATGACCAACATTTTATGTTCCGTATTGTAATCTTACTGTGTCGTAAAAGTGGGATTTTGAGTTGGTTTATCTTTGTCAGGTTTAACGTTGTTTTTTATGTAATTTTCTGTTAATTAATTTCATGTTTTACATGTTAGGGCGCGTATGTGCGCAAGAATAAATAAAAAAGAAAAAGTAAAATGTGTTATATACCAGAAAAAATAGATTAAACACAACTGAAAATTTAAAAAATTAATAAAATTAAAATAAGACTAAGTGAAAGCAAAAAAACATACTTATAAGCGTCGCATTATAATACTAACACGAAAATAGGAAAATAATTTTGCAATTTACTATCAAAGTATTCATGAAATACTCTGTTTTTTGTTACTCATCCAATTTGGCTTCAAGTAAAACGATTTCACGCCGAAGCTATCTGTAACACTAGCGAGACTTCTTCAAAAAGATACAGTGAGTAAATGTGAAAATTATAATAATGTTTATAATATGTAAATGTTTGAAAATACCCTGAGTATAAGCGATGAAAAGCTGGCAATGTAACTGTGAAATTTCAATTCTGTAAATAAGTTTGCTTAACATTTAAAAACTTTATATAACATTATTATAAACATCTGATTTAAAAGAAAATATATTAGGTATTTTATTTATGGCAAAACATTAAGTAAACAAATGTGCGTTTCTTTTTTAATTATGACATCAATAGCACAATCGATTTACAAAATTAAAAACGGAAAAAGTACAATCCATAAACTACTTACCTCATCTTCTAGCATTTTAACTCTATAGGCAAGTAAAGGTTCACACAAACGCGATAGCGACACACAGAGATTACGAATAATTTACATACAAATGCTGGGGACCCTCAACTTTGAATGGCGGCGGAACCGACTGTTGTTTTAGCAAAAAGCTGGGCCTTATTTGAACAACAATAACAGAGGTGGGCCGCACCGCAGCTTGATTAAGGTCATTTCGCCTTTAGCTAGTGCGCCCGCCCCTTGTCACATCCAGTCACACTCATTTTTATACATCTTTGACAAAGGTTTGAAATCAAAATAGCAGGTCGATAGTTTTATGATGTGCAATATGCAAGAGGAACGCAATTTTTTAATAATTAGGTTATTGCTTTTTCTCTTTTAGTGGCTTATTTCAGTGGCAGAATAAACACTGGTAAAAATAAAGTTCCATTTCGTCGTTTTTGATTGAGTGACTGACAGACAACGCATAGCCAAAACTACTAGCAGAAAGCTGTTTGTCGTGTAGATTGGTTCTTTGGAACATGTAGGATAGGTTTTTCCGAAAATCCTTCGTGAAGGGGATTCTCTGAAAAATAACGGATTTTTTTTTTACTACAAAGATGAGAACAAAAGCTAGAGCAAGTATTTATAAAGAACTGCCTCTAGTACTGTGACCTAAAATAAAAATAGAACAATATACAGTATTTACAGCCCGATTGTGTAGAAAATATTTTGGAAAAAATAAGTAAAAATACTTCTCTAGTTTATTGAAGCAATATTTTGTGAAAGTTGCCTAGAGTGCGGGACGAGGAAATGTAGTTTATCGGTACAAGTTTTACTGTACACAACGTTCACGCTATACCAGTGCTGAGTTATATAGGTATAGGTAATTTAATTTTAATTTAAAAAAATGAAATGTATTTGCCTTTTATTTAAAGTAAGATATTTAAAATAAAATTACGCTATTTTAATCTTAACATCTAATAAGTCCTACTACGAATACTAAACAATACACGAATACGTAAAACAAAACGAGCAGAAACTAGTCCACGCCGGCCGTAAATCATTTCACGTACATTTAACCAAAACAAACCATAATTTTACCGCTCACGTGATTCCTTACAACTTTGGCTATAGATTGCAAATCCGCTTATTCATTATCGCCTCGGGCTTTCCTTCTGACAGTTAAGGAACTAAGTTAAAGTGCCTCCCGTAATCCCCTCAGCCTCTCATACGAAAATAAATCACTCCTTACAATTATATTTTATGTGACATTCATTAAGACAGAAAAAGATTGTCTCATAAGTGTCTCAAGGCAATAAGATCACCTTATATCGCTTAATCAACCCCTGTGGGGCGTAAAGTAAACCTTTCCTGCTGTCCTCCCAACCTAAGAGCTAGATTAAACGGGCCTGTGTGATAAACTCCGATGGCCACCATAATAAGAGCCGCCACGGAAATTGACCAGGCTCCTGTTCGTTGCTGTTTTTGTTGCAGTGGGAAGGGTGAGGGGGGTCTGAGTTGAATGGTGGTAATATAATGCCGCAACGACCCCGCTATGCCGACGGACGTTTATGAATAGCGCTTATTTTTCTTTTAATTACGCCCTCTTGCTGTCTGTTGACGTATTTTGTCGTCAGTTTGCGAGCCAACCGCACGGAGTTGGCCATTAGATTCGCTCGGGGCGACGGAAACACATTCAACGCACGTCACCACGTCCGTGTCGTGTGTGTACACAACTCGTCTCATCTGTTGATACTGCAATTTGCACGGTTTTTCGACTCAAGATTGTTTTTTGTTTTGGTTTTCGCGTTATTAGAATTTTACACTATGTAATATTGAACTAGTAGGCTTCGCATGGATGAAATGCTGATTCTAAGTTCTCTCTACTTTTTAATGGATGTTATTATACGTATAAGTCTTCCTCTTAAATCACTCTGTCTGTTAAAATACCGCATCATAATCCGTTGCTCAGTTTTAAAGATTAAAGCATACATAAGGACATAGGGATAGAGAAAGCGACTTTGTCCTATACTACGTAGTGATATTCCATCAAGTTTAAAATAAAAACTTATATAACTATATATATATCAAAACAACAAACAGTTTACCAAATAAATAAAACGACTTACACCCTAATTCACCCACAATCACCTGTAGAAGGGCCTATCGTCGGAAAATACCAAACAATTTTATTATCAAACCCTATTTTGTTCAGGTAGGCAACATCTTTATACAATTTGGTCACGTCAACTGACTATATTCGAGCTCACCTATATTCTAGACGGGTATTATTACAGATCTGCAATGATAAGGGTAAAAGGCATCGTTGTCAAACCAAACTCGCCTATAGAATTTCAAACGAACTAAATCCTTGTGATTTATTTGAATTATTCGTGTTTTACGTAAACTTTATTTATTCATTGAGTTTATGGGTTAAATAAATAGAGAGTGAGCGAGAGAGAGAGAGAGATAGAGAGAGAGAAAGAGATGGGGAATCTAAAAAAGGTATGCAAGATTCTTATGTGTGGGAGAGCCATGCTTCGGCACCAATGGACCGGCTCGACCGGAGTGATACCACGGCCTCACAGAAAATCGGCGTGAAGCAACACTGACGCCGTGTAAGTGTGTTGTTCCCTTGTCTTATCCCTCGTCAATCGAGCAAATAGCTTCACTAAGAGGACTGACCGACAGACTGACACTATATCTTCAAAATTTTGTTTGACGTTCAAAAGTGCCTGTAAAGGTCTAATTGGAATAAATGATTTTTACTTTTTTTTTTAATCCTTAATGCTCAAAACATCGGCAACACAATCGTAACTCCTCCGTTATGGCTATGGTCGTCGTCATGATTGCTTGCCATCAGGTAATCCGTCACATAAAAAAACAACATGTAAGTTTTCAACTTTCAGTGAAAAGTAAAATGATTTATAAATAACTCGTCAATTTTAACCAATTCATAACACACGCGCCGAAATAAAATACACACTAACAAAATACAAGTCAATCAAATTGAAATACATCAACAAAATCCACCTGTATAGTAACATACGATTGTATTTATTATACACAGCACACATGTGTACAGAATTCAATCAAACAATCAAAAGTGACCTCTATCATCTGTCCATTAAATATCAGAATCCAATTAGCAAATAACAAGATGGCCGAATGTGCCAAAGCTTGCGATCTAGGGCGATATGGTTCGCACCGGGTCGTTGTATCAAAGGCTCAGGAAACTGGGTTGAAGGACTTCTCACGAACCAGCTTTGAGCTCCCAAAACATGGATGTGTGGTGCAGTATTATAAGAAAAGCGAGCGGATTCTATTTGCAATGCGAGGAACAATTCGATAGTTTTAACGAGTCAAAAACAATACTTTTATTGAAATGTACTGAATGCATGATTGGCGCGGTGGCAGGGCAACTGGCTGCCGCGCAACGTATCGCGGATTCGATTCCCGCAAGGGACAACTCTTTGTGTGAACCACAAATCGTTGTTCCGGATCTGTGTATGTGAAATTGTATGTTTGTAAACGCACCCATAACACATGAAAAAATGCTTGTGTGGGGCAACGTTTAAAAATAAATAAATAAAATAAAATAAAAATGCATGTAAAAAACTATATATTTTCTTCTATGAATTTAATCTAAATCATTATCTTTCGGAGACCTAACTGACTTCAATCATCACCGAATAGAAAAACTATCTAAGACACCCTATGACGTTTTTTTCACACACTACGTTAGGCACTAGAAGTGACCGAAAAAAAAACATTAACAACCCTAATTATTACACCTGTTGGAAGCCAAAAGCAGCAAAAACGGAGAAAAGCCCACACAAAACCCAACTAACACATTCCATAGATGCACATAGTAAAATAAAGACATATGAGACTCCATTTGCTCTTCCATTCTCTTTGTCCCATTTGGACCACGAGGAGAATTTTATACTAGAACGTCATACCAAACTGATTGACACGTTGGTTGAGGGATTTCCGAGTTAGACAAAGAATTATTTAATACCAGCTTCAGCCTGCGTGGTATGTTGATTAAAGGAGGCCTATGCGTTACCAAATCGGTCGAGCCTTGTTTGGCTGCAAGAATTACGAACATACATTCTAACTAACTTATATACTTATTATCTATATATATATACCTATATATACTAATATTATAAAGCTGAAGAGTTTGATCGCGCTAATCTCCGGAACTATCAAATTGGACAAATCTTTATGTGTTTTTTACTCCATTTATCGAGGAAGGCTATAAAATGTCACGCTACAGTCTATAGGAGCAGATCAGCGAGTGTAGCTTTAAATAATATTAATTATCGTAGAATATACATCATTAGTAATATACTAGGGTATTGGGTCGAATACGATTCCTATTTTCTAGTATATAAAAAATGCCTGTTTATATTGAATCTAATAGTTGCTGTGGCTTTTTGTCTTTTTTTGTATTTTGCACAGCGAAAGTAGAATAGAGGTTATATATACACGTATATCGTGCACTGATGTTCTTTAATAACTTGCCTATGTACAGAAATTATCACCTAGTGTTCACAGATACGATTATCAGCTACTAGCACATCAAGCTATGTTACATCTTAATAGACTTTCAACTTTGTGACAAAATTGTAAAGTTCACAATCGAATTTTTTAAAGAAATTATGAACAAAAGAATTTGTAATGAATTTGTAATGCAATCCATTTCACTATGTAGGCCACAACACTCTCTAGATATACAAAATGGTTATCAGATATAAAGATACTATCTACTTAGTTAATAAACGGATGGAATTTCGTTGTTTTTTTTTCTGCAACCTTTTTGATGTAAAAGTTATGAAAAATTAATTTCTGACGTTGTTGTGAAGTTGTTCCGTCTTCGCCCCTTTATTCACTTGCTCTGTGAACTTTGATGGACCGCATTCACCAACTTTCCACTTTTAATGACCGACCAGCCAGCCTTCTGCAGCATGATATTGTAATTAAACAACATCAGACACGGACCCAGATTGCTGATATTTAAATAAATGAACATACCTAGCTATAGAAAAAAAAATGGGAAGCAAAAACAAAAAAAAACTTCCTTTTTCCGTTTCCATTTTCTGCCTTAGTAAAGATAAAACAAACTTAAAGAAAAAATAAAATAATTCCTATTTTAAACTTTAGGAAAATTTTATGTAATAATGTTTGTAGGATCATTTAAAAAATACAGCAACTGAAATTCGCAACATATTCTCATCATAAGTGAAAGAATTATGAACACGTGTCTATCCTCCTTAGTTAGTGATAAAGGGAAGGTAGCAACTCTTTGTAAATACAGACATCCAACCAAAGGTAAAGATGGCATTGCGTCCATAAAACTAATTGGAGAAAAGCCATTTGAAAGAGAATGAAAAGTTAATAAATTTTGCATTAAATAAAAATTTTGAAAATTATAATAATAATTATTTTTGAAAATTTCTATTAATAAATGTATTTTGCTTCCAATCTTACACCACACACTAAGATATAAAGCAGAAAGCTATCGGTACCGAAGCCTCGGTAGAGCGAGCCATCTTTCTTTTTTTATTTCGTTGAGTTTCATTCAACACTCTCAAAGGGATTCACTTTCGCCTTATCAACAGTATCGGTTACTCTTTCACTAAAGCTCTTAAACAAAATTATCTCTTCACTTTTAAGCAATTTTATCATTAGCTAATTTTCTTCCTAGAAGGAAAACTGGAAAAATAAGGTCACAGTTTTTTTTTGTAAATTTTGCCTTTGCTGATAATAGTTAGACGAATATTTTTTTAACAATCTAGCGTCCTGAATTTTTCTACATCATAACACCTTCTTCTTCAAATACAAATTTGTCACTATTATATACTTTTTTACTGTATTAAATTCGTTTTTTTATGATATCATTCTCATAAACTCATCATATATAAAATCGTTCCTAAACAATAACAAAAAAACTACTCGGACCCGTAAAATACTATTCTCTACAAAATGCGTCATTTAAAAAAGGAAAATATCCAAAAAGGTTCCACACTCGAATCTTACAGGCCACTTCACAAACAGGTGCGCCTGACCCATACCTTTCCCATAGCTGTCACCATGGAGTCTTGTTACCAACGTGTAAACCTTACTGTGTATTCCTTTATCATGATTTATTATTTAAAAAGTGATAGTTTTTCAAAGTCATCGTTTATTTCATTTGTAAAAAAGTATCCTTGTTAGAAGCAATCGCAGTTTTTAGTTGATTGGTTGTGATTATTATAAGGTGACAAAATAGAAAAGTAGTCTGTCAGTCTGTTCACCACAACCTTAAGCTACTGTAGTGATTAATACTCAAACTGTCTCCATGTGAAATGATGTCTTTGCCCAGCAATGGGCAATAATAAGCTAATGATTATTACAATTTTGATTCGGTATCTTAAAAGGTAATATGGAATTTGTAATTGAGGTCAGTTGCTAATCTGTATAACATAATGCTAATAATTTTCCTTCAATTATTTCGCGTAACAAGACACTCTAATATTATACAGCAAAATATCTTTAAAGGAAACATCAAATCTGTATCAATTCGTACAATTATTAGATTTTCTCGCCCCGAAAACAAGAAATAACATCAGAACATCACAATATCAATATATTTTTACGACTGCCCTATCATATTCCCGTGATTGTTCTTGAAAAAGCCTACGCGTTCACACATAGCAACAGCGACACAACTAATAACAAAAGCTCATAACGATTGACATCAAGATGGCCGCCGCAAATAGTAACCAATAAGCGCGATTGTCTCAAATTCAAGAAACGAAAGACCTTCGTCAGTTGCTGGCCAAGCAATCGTCGGCTGTCACGAAATCCCCAAATCCCGCCACGTAGGGATCTGGCGGCTAGTTTTATTTCATTACCGGACACAACGTCCTGGGATTCCCCAGGATTTTGGCGCCCAACATGGGACTGACAGGTTCGGTTATGATTTTCATTTTCTCGTCTCAAAATGTCGTTGTTTCTCATCATTTCAATGTACAAATCTATTTTTGATTACAAATTATACAGTACAGTTTAAATAGATACAAGATTAACATTTACTACTATTGTAACATATAACGTTTTTATAACTTGTACAATACAATTTAGCAGTTCTCCTCAACTTAGTAACAACGAGCTAACTTCAAAGCACAACCCTTCATAGTAATTCGAGGGTAGTTATCACACGTCCCAACTTCATACAGCATTTGTCGAAACTATGGCGTCTAGAACACGTACGACCTTGTGCCAACATGTTTCATCGTAATTACATTTTCTTTGTGAGAGTCTGGTCGTTTACATTTCCTTTTTTCATGCCCTAACAGTTTTTCGGCAGTTTTCCGTTGCCCTCTTTTAGTACAGTGCATACGAAAAAAAAGGAGTTTTGCATTTTCATGACGCTCAAAATGCGCCCGTTGGGAAATGTTAAAATGCGCCTTGCTTTAGACGCGATTATGAATGGAAATGTAAAGAAAACCGAATGAAATAAAGTAATCTAATTATTCTTTGCACTGGAGTTTAACAACTAATTTTTCTTTAAGCTGTTTATTACTTATTTGAAATGAAAACGTTTCTTTAATTTGGATAAAACTACGAACTAATCGCGTCTGAGCATCTAAAACCACGGAGCTAGTTCAGATACTAATGGGATAGCAAATATATTTAAAGCTCTATGAACTATAGGACTTAACAGATCTACTAGATGGGTACAATTCTTGTATTTCAGAACTCATAGAGACCTAGATATCTATATTAAACATATCCTTTGAAATACCGTATAATTAGTTGGCACACCAAAAATGGATTTCAAAATCCCACCATACATAAAGTAAGAGAAATAGTAAAACCTTGTTTATACACTAAAAGTAAAAACTTTTCTAAATACAACTTTATCCTCTGCTCCAACCATAGTCAGATAAAAATATGTTTAACTAACTTCATGCCCGACTTCAGTCGACTTCAAAGTTTTGACATACTGACATCAAAGGAACTTCGTTTTGTATTCCATTGGAGCCACATCTACTGTTAACAGAAATGGTGCCTTAAATCATTCAAAATATAGCCGGTATTCCTTTGCTGTTTCGGCAGATCATCCAAGCAGATAGATTGCCACATTATTCTTCTATTGTGTTAGAAGAAAGGTTAACATTTACTTGTATATCAAAGTTCAAGCTCGAATCGAATCAATATTTCTATGTCAGGGGCTGGCAGACATTTTGAGGGATTTGCAAAAAAGACCTAAAACTATTAGTAGTATAATATTCCCATAATAGTCCCATAAGGATCGCCAGCAAAAAGGCATATGTAGGCAACAATGTCTAAATAATTCCCCAACTTAACCAAGACCGTCCACTCCACAATAATTTACTCGGAAAATTTTAATGAACGATAGTAAGCACCGCAAACAGGTGTTTTACATCGGAATTCGACTTAATAACCTTAATAACCTCTATGAAACACTATAAAGGCCCCCAAGAGTGCCGGGACCTCTGGCCAGTCCCTAATGGCTCCCTCTCCCTCCCCCTCTCTGCTGTTATTAGGCCATAAATCTCTGTATATGTTTAGCTTGGTGTGAATAAAATACCTTTTAAGACGCCCTCTCAGTCTACCGAGTAATTTCCTTGTAAGCGTTTTTGTAATAATTTTGAGTGGGTAGTTGGGAGTTTTTTTGTTGTGATTCCGGGGGTATTTTGGGAATGCTTATCTTTCTATTTTTGACGGGATTTATTGTGATGCTTTTATGAAGCGGATTGGTGAAAATGGCATTTGATTTTGTTCTTATTAGCGGAAATCTAAACACTGGAAGCATTTATACGACTGAACTATTTAAAATACGGATTTAGGGAAAAACTGTGTTATTAAAACAGCCGAAACATACATGGTACATCTATCAACCGTGAAATAAATTGCTACGAAACTTTTTCTTTTACCGAACTAAAAGCCTAACGTTACTTCAAAAAGGCACATTAGACAATATTTCGGTGGCACGACCTCTTCGAGGGAAAATCTTAAAGCACTCATGCGAGTGCGACCAGCTGATCCCTCCAGAGACCCTCCGACTCACAGTTAGAATATTTAGCTACAATATTTATGTACCCATGTCCTTGTACGAGGCCAACGTTTTAGTGTTCCACGATTTATGTAATGCTATTTTCTATGCTATATAGTAGTATAGTTTGCCGAAAACTAAAAATGAAAAGAAGTTGGACATTTTTCAAAAAAGTCCTGTAGGCATTTATTTTTTGCTCTTTTCCTAAGTTTCGGAATTTTGACATATGTTTCTATCTCTTTCAGGTACTTTGCAAATAGTGAAGAGTGAGGAAGAGGACCATGGCAAGTTCGAGTGCGTCGCTGAGAACTCTATTGGAACTGAGTTCTCGAAGCCTACTGTACTTTATGTCAAAGGTAGGTGTAGTTTTAAGACAGTCAGGCATCAGGCACTTGCAAAAGTTTTTATACCAACAAGACTGCATCCTTTAATAGTGCTACTTAGTACTTACTAAGTTTTTAAGATTTCAGATTAGATAGTTACTAATTATATACTTATATAAATACTTAAATGCTATGAAATCCATAATAAATACTTACTACCTTTCTAAATGTATGATAAACTGTTTTTGCCGTCCCCCATCATAACATCACCACAAAACCGCTTACAGATCTTTAAATCCAAGTTATCATTCGAAGGAGGTCAAACCGCATCAAAAGGACCATAGAGTTCTGTCCCTAGAAAGTCAGACCCTCGGTCAAATTACTTAATGATCAGCCATTAATGTTCTCACGCGACCATCATTAGAATAGACAGGGATACAAGATGCTTCCCCCATACTTTAGAGAGAGAGGACCGATTCCATTTGTCTATAACCACGCATGTTTGTCGTTCGGTTAGGGCAGTTGGGGCGGGAATATTTTAAACAAAATGGGGTGCTCTGAAATTGTGGTGAATAATAAATTGTTACTTAAATTGGTAGTTTAAATTGGAATTCTACGGACCGAATTGTTGAGTATTGGTTTTGGGGTTCGGCCGTATGGACGATTGACAAATATTTTACTGAACCGAACTCGATATATTAAAGCTATCAAAATTAAACTCTCAGAAAAAAAAACAAAATCTGCAATATCACCAATAACACTAAATATCTCAACATGAAAGCGTTTAGTGCGTATTTGTGTGTGAGATAGCCAAGCTTTGGCATGAATGGGTCGGCTCGACCGGAGTGATACCAGGGCCTTACAGAAAACCAGTGTGCAACAACCACACCGTTGTATTGTTGTATTTCGCCGTGTGAGTGAGATTACCGGAGGCCCAATACCTGCCCCTGCCCGCATCCCTTTACAATTCTTAAATATCCGAAGCAATTATACCTAATGGGCCAACAACGCACTCGTTTAGGGTTGCAAGTGTCTATAAGAAGATTGCTTACCTTCAGGTCTTACCACATAAAAAACATACGTTGCCTAGGTACATATACATGAATCTAAACCACGTAACACATTAATAACTAAAACATATAAATATATTGCTCACTTAAATAGGCAAGAAGGAAAGTAGACCACGTGTAACCGTGTCGTAGATATAATATTCACAATATATTTACGAGATAACGTCGCGTTCCCGTCGCGTCCCCGCCACGTCCCCGCAAACGTGTCGCCTCTAACTTTCATACATAAAGATAAAAGGGAATGATTGCATTGTTAAATACTTGTATCTGTACTTCATGGTTGTTGTTCTTGATTTTCTGATCTGATCTATTAACTATGGGTGATCTTGTACTTTGTTTTTTAATTGGAGGTGAATCTCATGAAACCGCATAAATTTGTCTAAAAAAGCTCTGAATATTTATTTATATTTTTTCACTTTTCTTAAAGTATAATTACAATATTAATATCACTATGTATAACATTTTAATGCTATCAATGAATACATATTACTATTGCATTCAAGTTGTCGGATCAGTGAATACGCAGAAATAGGTTTAGTTTTTTGTTATCAGCAAACTGCTTTCAGTAGTTAAATTTGATAAATGTTTAATTTAAACTTCATTCATATGTACTTTTTAAATAGACACAATTGATCATTCTATGCTAAATCGATTGTACATGCAATAATATTTCCCCAAAATCCCAATCCCTAAAAGGTCGGCAACGCACTCCTTCTTTGTTGTGGGTGTCCATGGGCGACGCTGATTGCTTACCATCAGGTAATCCGTCTGCTCGTTTGCCGTCCTATCACATAAAAAAAATACATTTTTCTTCTTGATTTGTACGAAATAAGAATATACACTAATCCCCAGAATTCGTTTTCTCAAATTTTTTTTTTTTTAGTTTTAATGTCTTTCACATACCCTGAAGAACTATTAACGATAAGTAATTATCAAAAAACACTCACACACACACAAATTACCGTTTTACTACACCATGTACCATTTGCGTGACTCAAACCAATTCAGGGAGCATTCTAGTGCAAGTTAGCCAATTTAGTTAGTTAACTTTTGGTGATAAAACGAAGTGCCCAATTCATATGAAACTGCATATGTGAACACGATGTTATCTCCATTATTTATCTCTGTGCTAACGAAACTTTTCTAATATACGTAACATACGCTCATTGTATTCTGTGAAACCCTGAATGCGGTCTAACAATTATATATGTTTTATGTTGGACTTGCTTTTGTGCGCGGTTTGATACAAAACAGTCCATAAACGACTCCAGCGCCATCTGTCTTCATTTCAATTAGTATGTACGAACAAATTCACTTTCTCTTTTATTACACTTTCTTAGTATAGTAAAACAATGGAATGAACTATCGCCGTTAGAATATCCGGGCCACTACGACCTTCAAACCTTCAAGAAAAAACTTACTTCTCCTTGGTTAAATAGGCGGCAATGATCTGTTAAGCCCTTTAGTGTTTGCTTGTCCACAAGCAGCTGCGTTTGCTCTGCCTCCAATTTCTACTAAAAAAATTTTAATCTTGCAGTATGCACTTATGAAAATATAAATAACTTCTACATAGTGTAGCAAAGTTTGCCAGCCATCTACTTAACTACGAGTATCATAGACTAGTGGCCCTTCCCTGGTATAAGCACAGAAGTCCAACAACCTCGGTGTCAGTAATTTGTTTTGATAGCAAATTTTTACAACAGCTTAAGAGAAACTAATTTCATAAAATATTATTTTACTAGCTATTTCCCGCGACTTTGTTCGCGTGGAAATCGATTCAGAAATCGGTTTAGTAGTTTAGGCGTGAAGAAACAGACAAACAGACAGAGTTACTTTCGCATTTATAATATTAGAGTACTCACGATCCATGGGCGGCGCCGATTGCTTACCATCAGGTAATCCGTCTACTCGTTTGCCGACTTATACAATAAAAAATAAAAATTCAGTAAACATGTTGTCGGAATCAGTCCAGCCTAGTGCTTGATGCTGTAACCAAGCAAAATAGGGATTTATTTTTATTTCACGGAAAAATAATTCTACTTAATTAAATCATTGTTAAAAACAAATATTTAATTCTACTGAAATCGAATTGGTGCAATGATAATCATCTATATTATATCCATTTCCCCAACGTTAAGTTTGCTTCTATTAAAAAAGTAGCTCGAAATTCATATGTAGTTTGCAGAATTTCATCTATCACTTAACGAAAATCAATTTCAGTGAACTCAAAAGAAAATAACTGAATAAACGTAAGTATCACTCACAATAAATTTTCTATTTCTTAAAACTACAATCTGAGCTGCTAAAGTAGATTTCCAACAAATGCATTGTGAGTTTTTAAAACAAAGAGTTTGTCGAAATCTCTGTGTAATCATTCTGGGTGACTGACTGCTACAAGGTATAAGATGTAGCGGAGATGAAATTTAAAAGAAAGAAGTACGTTTCATTTGAATTTAATGCACTAGGAATGCGTTTAGAATTTTTGCGTGTTTTGTTTATGGGACACGGAAAGAGTTTGGATAGTCAGACAAAGATTATTTAAATTCAAAATAAAATAATCTATATATCTGATATCTCAATATCTGCAATATCTGCTTTTTTGAAGATTTTACCGTCAATTTTTGTATTTAACTTTTAAGACCGGTAAATATTCCCTGTGAGTAACAAGTTTCATTAAACTCGGTTCAGCAGTTTCGAAGATAAAGTCGACAGACTTTAAAAGTTTCTATGAAAAAAATGGAAGTTGTTACTACCTACTACTATAATCTTCAAACGAGCAACTTCTTGTGCATCCGTACTTAAAATTATAGTAAGGTATATGGCGTAACAAATTTGATAATCTGAAAGTCTAAGCAGAAATCATAAATCTCTAAAGCTTAAGAAATCCGTCATAGAAAACCGATGGTATCCTTGGATTTGAACCACACGACAATATAGAAAGAATTCTCAGAAGCCGAGTCTTATTGAATTAGTTGGCAACTTGACGAAAGGGACTGTTATTTTCATCTCAGAACCATTCCTCCTTACAGCTTTTATTTTTATAAAAACTTTCTCTTTGTTATTTACAATTTGTTTAAAATCTTCCTCTTTTATATTTCTCTTTATTAATTACGTTATTAGTTATTGTCGTGTTTGAATATTCTCCTTTGCGACTTTATTTAGCTTGCAATCCCATTTGTGAGTTGGTGTTGATAGTATTGTTTATAGTCACTAATGGATACGATCCTTTTTAGACATTATGAGATGTGATAAATTTCAGTAAACAGAATGACCAAATGCCAATCTAATTCTAATATTTAAAAAATAATTTCAACATTTGAGCAAAAATTTAATGTATATCTTTTAGTGAATATAGGTGACTAGCTACATTTGATCGTAGCGTGATGTTTTATAACATATAGCAGTCAGTAACATTGTAGCTATCTATCAGTGAAAGAATTTTGGCAATTCGACCAGCGGTTCCAAAGATTACCCCCTACATACAAACTTACAAATTTTACCTCTTTATAAAATTAGTATAGATGAGTATTTGGAATTAACTGTTATATTGAGTACCTATGCGAAATGACCTATTATTGGCTTTTTTGTGAGGGAGTAAATCATCAAATCAAATGACTTCTCTAGCCTTACCCTGGGCGACAGGGAGTGTCAGACTCTTACTGACTAAAAACCCCCGTTCCTTCTCCTACTCCAGGCCGAAGCCGCGGCACCTCATGACGTAACCCAAGCTGGGCTGCTTATAGGCTTTAAACATGAAACTAAAACCTTCACCTATGTAGATTCTTATAACCTTTCAATTGTGGTAATTAGGGACACAATAGAAGAGCAATGATGATGAATTAAACAAAATGTTTTACTAGCATTTGCCCCCGACTTTGCGTTTTCGCGTGCAATAGTGACTTCCTGCAGATTTTTGGTTAAAAAACTATCCTATGTCCTTTCTCGGATTCCAAACTATGTCTGTACCAAATGGGTTCAGTAGTTTCGGCCTGAAGAAAAACGACAGACAGACAGAGTTACTTTTGCATATTTATAATATTAGTTTGCATTAAACTTGATCAAAATAAATATTATTTATTCAAAATAGATATAAAATGTCTTTCATGTTGTTTTCAATAACCGAATATTACTTATATTGACCTTAAACAACTCGCTGAGGTAACTACAACCAATCTATCATTGTAGTCAGTTTAGTTGACCTGTATTTAGTTGATAGTTAAACAGTCAAACTATAGTTGACTAAACGTGGTTTCCGATGATAACCGCTTATTTCGTTCAAGTTTTGTTGTATTGTTATTTATTAGGGTACGGAATTAGTGACTATCGAATAGCGTGTTGTGTTCTTACTCAGAGATTATTAACTGCAAAATGATATAATGTGATTAATAGTTAATACTCTATTATTATTATTTTTTGGTGTGTTTCTGTAATGCGACGACAAGATTTCAAAGTCAAAGTAGTCTTTTGTATTTTTTCTAGAACGCGAAATTTATGTATATTATTGAGCAAAATATCATTTTATATCATGAGTGACGGAAAATTCGCGGATTTAGGATTTTTGATATTGTAAAAAACACTTTAGACACAGATTACACAAACGCATCGCACACGTAACACTAACGCTAATAAGGACGTGTCCGCTACCGCTTCTCAATTAAATCGCTTCCCTAAACGTCGATCAATCTTTCTACTATCGATTCAAGCATTGACTAGAACTATCTCTGAAATTACACAGTGGAGCTTCAGCGGTGATCAAGTACCGAGCTTAACTGGCTACACAGACACACAGACGGTCATTAATCACATACATTTTTATTTTATTATAATTACATCGGTCTTATTTTGGTGAAATATGGCTTTTTTAATACGATCGAAATTCTTACCCGATAATATCAATATATTGTTATAAGTTTATTTAATAATATATTCTGTTATACAATTCATCTTTTGACGATTGATGCTCATTGTAAAACCATGGGTATTGTAAATGACTCCAGTCGCTCTTTCATAAATTGTAAGAAATAAAACATGTATGTTTAAAATCTACCTGACATTTTATTGAAATATACAAAGGCAGAAAAATTACCAAACACAAGCAATTGTAGTAATAATTGCTTTCTAACACAATTGATTGAAATATTGCTTCTCATAATTTTCATCATAGTTTTATGCAAAATTACTATACATATTACTAGCGATCCGCTCCGGCTTCGCACGGATTGACATCTAATACTTTTTAATTGAATGGGTCTTATTATACATATAAAACCTTTTTCTTCAATCACTCTATGTATCAAAAATACCTCATCAAAATCCGTTGCGTAGTTTTAAATATTTAAGCATACATAGGGATATAGGGAGAGAGAAAGCGACTTTATTTTATATTATGTAGTGTTATCAATCTCTCCAAGGCAGTATAAGTCAGTACACAGTATAACCTTGACTTATTTAACAGAACCCTATAACTCCCCTTACCTGTGTCTACCCCGTGACATTGACAGAGGTCCCGTCCCAATCACGTTAAAAAATAACACGTTTTTGACCTTTGAGAAGATTTTCCCATTCGTCTCTGTGTCCTATGCTTCGATTTTTTGTTTTGTGATGTACTTCCCTACTTCCTACTAATATTATGAATGTTTATCAGAATAATATCATAAATGTTTGAGAATCTATGGATGTACGTTTGTTTTTCTTTCACACAAATACGGATTCTCCGATTTGGTTGAAATTTGGTGTGTAGATAGGTATTAACATACATAGGCTACTTTTTATATACAACGCGAGCGACCCCGCGGGCTATACATAAACTAAACAACACACGAAAATTATTCAATTCGAACCAGTTGTTCCGATCTTCACCTTTATAATAGTAATTAGATATTGGAGGGTTTTGTTCAACCAAGTTCATGCCAGCCTCATGGCTAAAAAGGGGGCAGCAAAGGAAGCAGTATCTGTTTGGGATAGGGATGTTAGAGAGCTCCATAACCATAACCGAAACTGTCGGAAATCTTATATAAAAATATATATGTATCCGTAACCGAATCCGAAACCTCCTTTTTCGGTTTCTTAATTATATGTTCTATACTAGCTGATACGGCACACTTCGTACCGCCTCAAATATAACTATTTGTTTTATTTTCTGACCTTCTAAACCTTCCCTGAATATCCAGAATAAATTTCAAGACTACAATAGGCCAAGTCTGCCGAGCCTTTCTCGAGTTTGTGCAAGACTAACGAACAGATACTCATTTTTATAAATAAGAAGAAAGAAAATAGAAGTTGGTGGGACCTATAAAATTTTCATACTTTCA
The DNA here is from genome assembly GCA_902829305.4 of Spodoptera exigua. Classification (NCBI taxonomy): domain Eukaryota; kingdom Metazoa; phylum Arthropoda; class Insecta; order Lepidoptera; family Noctuidae; genus Spodoptera; species Spodoptera exigua. The sequence continues at coordinate 10,631,810 of LR824619.2, read as the reverse complement.
TATACATCTTTATTAAATACCAATACAACTATTATGTTCCATGTGAATAATATAAACAGTATATAAATTAACCATGCACATAATACATTGAGATTATAATGTACTTATAATAGTTTGTATAGTGCAAATAGGATCGTCCCCAGACGATACATAAGTACGTCCGGCGTCGGACGTGTTTTCAATGGTTGAATGACCGTGCCTAAGCTTGTTTATGCTTAAGTAATTATTTAATTTAATAATTAATGTAACTTCGGTATTCCTTCTTGTATAGGTATTAATTATCGTTATCAACAACCCACGGTGGTCCTTTGGTCTTTGGTGGGCCTCCTCTACGTTAATTGATGGGACGTAATCACCGCGCCTGATGAGAGAGTCGAAGTTTTAAAGATTCGGGTTTACTAGAGAAGCCTAACCCGTTCTTGATATTTTTAACACTAGAAAATAGAGCTCAAATTTCTTGTTAAAGTACAAATAAGGAGGATTCTATGATGCAAGTGTGAGAGAACCGGAGGCCCGTCCCTAAACCTTCAAAACACTAATCCCTACAAGGCTGGCAAAGCAAGCGTAACTCCTTTGGTCTGTTTACCGTCAGGTAAATCGTGTTCGTTTTCGTGTGGGCTATTACATAAAAAAACATGGCGCACTTAATCGACCGATTATGCATCCTGAACTCTTTACTTATAAGATAAACCACAACAACATTTAAACATTACTTCAAGGTGGCATCATGTGAGAATTATGTAGGACAATTATGTGGGCTCATAAACGAACTAGCCCATTCAAGTTGCAGCCGGGCTTTACCGCCCCTTGAATTAACCCAAGATTGCACTCTAGACCACAAGTTTGCCTGTTTAACTTGCATCTACTGGACCAACCACACAGTCTGACAAATTATTGCCTATAAAAAAGCATTGCGTTCCTTTTCACGCGCACTCCTAGTTTTTGCGCGGCCACCTGACCTCCTGTCACTCAATTACATTTTTATTTTCTATTTGCGTTCCATTTCATCCCAACCCGTTTATTTGCGTACATATCTGTTTTTATGTTCTAAAAACACGAAATTCCAAACTGTTCGGCCGTTGTTTCAGATTTGGTGTGACATTTTAAATTGCTTTGTAGGTATTTTACTATGTAATGAGTCGCCGATTCGGTCTCATTGGAAGTTGGAACTGCATATGGAAGGTATTTTTGTTTAGAAATTATTTTACCTTAACAAAATACGTCATCATCATCAACAGCTGGAAGATTTCACGTCCACGTCTACTATTGAATACTTACAACATAATATTTTTTTTTATATGTAAAGTTTTATCATTCTCATAAAGATAATGACTTCACTCACACGACGAAACATAATGGTGTAGTTGTTTCACGCCGGTTTTTTTAAGGCCGTGCTATACTGGTATCACTCTATTCGTGCCGAAGCCTGGCACTAACACTTATGATAATCACCCTTTAAAAAAAAACCAATAAAGAAAAATTCTTGTCTCAAAACGAATAATATAATTATTTGGTCTTTAAAAGTTCTTTGAAATTAATTATCCAATGTCTGATACTTGGCTTTTTTAGATTTTATTTTTCTATTCGTTGTCAACAATTCGACCATTAAACTAGGTAGGTAGGTGTGTAAATAAGAAAATCGATAGAGTGACCTTGTTTTTAGTGTACTATTATGTAATTGTTGTTCATAAAACTATGGGGACAATAATTTCTACTTCTGAATTACGTGTTTGATTGCTATCATGTCATATTCTACCTAAAATACAAAAATGTTTTTTTTTGTAGGTCATCTAGCCGTTTTTTTCCATATATACTACTGATCCTACTAATATTATAAATGAAACGTTTTGTTAGAAGACGGTGAGGAAACCTGGACTTATAATTCCTAATTATAAGTTTGAAACTGGGTATCTTTAAGTCAAGAGTGAATAGGTTACTTCTAGGTAAGCGCGCTCCATCGTCGACCGCATCGTCGCTTTCCATCAGGTGAGATAGCGGTCAAGCGCGAACCTATAATCAATAAAAAAAAAAAAAAAAAAAAAAAAAAAAAAAAAAAAAAAAAAAAAGAAATCGCTGATGATTATGATTGATGATGATGATGATTTTGTTAGAATGGGTGGATGTATGTTTGTTATTCTTTAAATCAACAACGAACGGCTGAACCGTTTTAAAATTTTGAAATTTGGTTGGAGTTAGGTAATGCCTTGGATTAGCACATAGGCTGCTTTTTATCAACATACCACGCGGGCGATGCCGTGAGCAGAAGCCAGTATATAACATCAAAGCCCAAAGATGTAGTAGTAATATAGAAGTAATATTACCGATTCCCAATTTTAATAAATAATGTTCTATTGAAAAGCTACCTACAAATATCCAAAATAAATCACAGACAATGCACTGATACGTACATTATTTCCCGTTCCCGAATCTCACCCAATAGCCTAGCTCACAAATCCACTGTAATAAGGTCGGCTGAAATCTGAGGACGAAATGAAAGGCATAAAGAAAGACATATTACTACTGGCCAGTACCCAACTACCTCCAATCTCCACTAATAAGGTTGTAGACGTAAAACGAAACTTATTCATGCTTTAGCCACAGAGTAAAAATTCTCGCAGATTTGGCGGGATTGAAATGTCAAATTTAAGGAACGTCATTTTTAATTTCAAATTAGCGTTTTAGTTATTATATTTTTATTAGATTTCTATTAAGTTAACTAAGAAAAATGTAAAAGTCATAATAATTATGATTTCCTCAATATTGTATAAAATAAATTAATTTTCATACTTCTAACAAATTCATGCATTGTTTAAATGCAACTTCAAAATGTCGTATCCATTATCCAACCGTTTTTTTATACTATGACTAATCGAGCTGTCACTGAAAGTAAAAACAAGAAAATGTTGGCAGTTCAATAAAAGACAACGATAGCATTGATGATTGAGTGACGAATGCAGATTGTACATCACTTGTAGTTAATCAGTTGACGTGTGCGAACGTGTCAAGTTTTACGATTAGCGTTCAGCGTTTATTGTTATGAGTTCGGTAAGGGGTCAATTCTAGAAAAGAGGTAGGTTTTTATTTATGTGTACGCAGAGATATTAACTGAGGGTAACAAACTTAGTAAAACTTAGTACTAATGTGATTTTTCCGAGTTATATCTTTCTATGAGTATTTAAAGACATGCGGTGAAGGAAAATCGAAGCGCAGAGCAAGCGTGGTGATTAACGCTCAATCCTTCTCCGTGTGAGAAGAGGCCTTTGTTCAGGCATGGAGACAGATGTAAATAAGACAAAAATATCAATTGTTTTAAAGATATTACACAGGAAATGTGTTTACATTACCTACGCCATTTAATTTCCATTCCTAACATGTAGGCAATCAAGTACAAAGTCGTTATGATAATGTAAAATTCTTCAAACCAACGAATTTTCTTATTCAAAATTTAAATTTCGAGAACTACGAACTCAAAACTAACATTGGAACACCCTCAAAATATTCTAGGAATTAACGTGAGGAGCGTTAAGTGATGTGAAATGTACGCTACGTTATTCTATGTTCATCCTAAAAAAGCAAACGCCTTCGCCGCTCCAACTAATTTTAATTAATCGTGGAAACAAAGTAGCTCTCCGGAAGCGTTTGAATAAAAGAATAATAATTTCCTAGCGGGAATAGGGGTGTGGTACAAGCGTTGGGATATAGCGGGTGTCGTTTTTATTTTTAGGTAAAAACTTTGCTTGTCTTTTCAAAGTCAAAATAAAATTCTTTACCTGCTTGTTATGGTAGTATAGGTTTGAGGGTTTTGAAATGAAAATAACAGCCACAACTTAACGGCCTTTTTCAGGCGTTCCAAATTCGAGGAACGTTTCTTTCCTTTTTATTCATAGGTTGGGTATTATTTAGCGTTGTAGTTTTCGTGATTGGTATTTTTGAGGACCATATATGTATACGTTGTGCTTCAAATGCGTATAAATTATGAGTGAGTTAACCTATCAAATATAAATTTTACAAAATGAATCCTGCAGCATTGCTCTTATATCTTTGATCATTGCGTCATATTTCATATGTTGGGCGAACAATCGAACAAATTAATTGTATATTTTGAAATAGAGCACTATTTGTCTCTAACATTGTAAATTTTAAAATTTTCTTCTTTTCTTTCTTTCTTTTAAAATTAACGTTGCCCAACACATTAGGATTTTCTCCTGTGTCGAAGGTGCGGTTACAAACATACAATTACACATACACATGACACCCAGACCCAGAACAACAATTTGTGGATCACACAAAGAGTTGTTCCGTGCGGGAATCGAACCCGCGACACGTTGCACAGCAGCCAGTTGCCCAGCCACCACACCAACCGTGCAGTCAGTTTTATTTTATATTTAGATTTATTTTTCTTAAGTTCTTACTTAAACTTCAATTGTCGCTCACAACTCATGTCTTCCGCCATCTTCGTTACTTGTGTCAGTGAGGGATGGCCACCGCAGATCGTGTACTACAGCTGTCCTCCCCTACGTCTCACCTTAATTAAACGAAGCCAATGTGCTTTAACTACAAAATTCACCCTTATTTCTTAGGTAATAAAGACAATTTGATCGATGGCCAGTCATAGTATGACACCAGAACAAACTTTTCTTGTAAGTGCGGGAGAGCCAAGCTTTGGCTCGAATGGGTCGGCTCAACCGGAGTGATACCACGGCCTCACAGAAAACGGTCGTGATACAATCATAGCGTTGTGTCAGTGGGGTTAGCGGAGGCCCAATCCTTCCGCTCCCTCTTTCCCTCTCCAATCCTTAAATATCCGAATCCCTTATCGGTTAGTCCCTTAGTTGTTGCGCGACGCCGATTGCTTACCATCAGGTACTTCGTCTGCTTGTTTGCCGACCTTATCTATATTTTGAACTGAAAGTTTAACTCATTTAGAAGATACTAATGTCTTTCAGTTTTATTTTAAGTGGTCCTATGGATATATTTAAGCGATGCAGCGATAGAAAAAAATCCAAAGAAGACTATAGACGTGACTAGGAATCATTCATTTAAAAAAGTGTTCTAATAAACCTGAACTTTAAAAACTATGTTCTCTGTCCAAACAATAAAGTCCTTTTTGCAATAACATTGTTCTTGTCCCCATTACACATAAAGACTGTCTTGTTCTACATACTCTTTACATGAAGTAGAGAATATGTTTTACCAAAGTGAACCATTGTAATAAACATTTACAGTCTAATTTTCTATAAACCCTTACTTGGTCAGCCCACGACGCGCATGCAATATTTTTTTAAATAAGAAAATTACACGCCTCTAACCTGCATTGTCTTTTTAATTAGAAACTTGCGGAGTTCGGGTACTTATAAATTTTATATGCATAAAAAGAATTATCTTTAGGAAATAGGAGACTTTATGTTTAGGAAAATTATTATGTAGCACGGTAATTTTACACCGTTGGTTTTACTTTGGAATTGTGATAAGAAACAATGAAATTCTGTTCAGAAAACTTGCAACAAAATTGTTTTAATCCGCCAACAATACAAGCGAATTGTGCCAACAATTTTTCTGAATTTTGTTCCAAATTTAAAATTATATATATATTTTTTAATCTCTGCTTAATATTTAAGTATCATTAGTAAGGAGTCTCAAATCCCAGTCTGCATTTGAAGCAATAATATTATTAAATTTCTTTGATATAATTTTAAACTGACTAAAGTTAAAATTATCAACAAAAAATAATGCGATAAAAGTTATGACGTCACAGTTAGTAAAAAGTGGGCGTAACCCTTTCAAGATATTCCCACTAGGTCCATTTAAAAATATCTTCCGTGTATTTTTAAATATAAATTGTTACATAAAACAACTAAAAGTGTATTTTCGCTAAAAGCTTTCGTTGAAATATTATTTATGATCTTTATTTACAAAGTAACGTAAAAGTGAATTGATGGTGATAAAATTATTTTTGACATTGTTTCTGGAAATAAATTTATAGTTTTCTGGTACCTATAAATAGTATTTAACTTACTGACAATTCCGATGAAAATGTTTATTTAACTTACTCGTATGTATGACCCAAAACGTTTAAGAAACGCAGCAGTGCATCCTCTACCTTCGATGATAATAATTTTATTTTTTGATTGTTTACCAAATACTTATTGCTGTTTCCCGCGCTACTCGGCTCTAACGTGATATATTATATAGGCTTCCTTCAACACAAAATAATAGTTCAATTCAACCGACTAATTTCGGAGATTAGCGTGATTAAGTCCTTACATTATCGTTAGTACTGAAGTCTAAATAGCTCGGTGCCATATGTGTTTGTAATCATACACATAAAATCTTAGTATAGAAAAAGCTTATTTCGCTCCTTCGCATCTACAATACTTAGTGTAGTCAAATCAATCATATTTTGAACATTACTAAACCAAATACAAGCTGGGTAAGTAAATTATAAGCGCTTAATCGTCCACCTGAGCCATTTGAAAATTTGTCCGCGAATTTAATGCTACTTGACAACTTGGACACTATAAGCCGAAACCTACAATAATAATTTGCCTAAATATTTCTCGGCTCTTACGAATTTTTTAAAGCCTGTGTAACAATGGCTGGTTATGTTTCTGTTAACTTAGTGAAACTGACACTAAGACTTGTTTTGATTACATTTAGTATGGAAAAGCTTCAAATTTATCAACCCAGGGCTTTCAGCTTTATTGGAAATGCTTGTTAGTAGGTATATGATTTAATAATTCATCGATATTAATATTTATTATTAGTTACATAATACATTTTATTTTATTCGACATTAATTTATTCAAATCAAAATTATAAATATAAAAAAAAATATCTTGTACAACGAACCGTTTGACATTCAACCAGTACCAAGTACCAGTGTAACAGAATCAGCCAGGAGTTTTATTTTGTGTTAATCATAGAAATTGATGTTCACTCAACAAAATAAATGTTATATGTTTTTTAAACCATACATTTATATTGATTTGGTCACGTGTCGCTAAATAACACGTAAGTTTACTAGTACATATTAGTAAGCTATTTATTACATACTTTTTTCTTTGGACATTTACTCTAAACATAAACTATTTGAAGCGTAAGTACCAGGATAGTAGAATCGGTCAGGAGATTGTCAAGAAATTGATCGTGTCGTTCCACAAATTAACTTGATAGAGACGTTCTCGGAAATACAGGGAATGGATAGCACCTCGGCTCAACACTTGCCCAAGTTAAATGGACTAGGGAGCCAGTGATCGATTTAAGAATTGTGAAGTGTTTATTCAGAATATGAATTTTGATCGGATTATAATATTATAAAATATTTTTATAATTAAATTATAAACTTGTATTTTTAGTCGGTCGTGTTACAACAACTTTTGCTGCGTGAATAAGGTTACCGGACTAGTAGACTTTATTTTATGTGGATCGGTCGGCAAACGAGCACGCGGATTAAGTACCTGATACTAAGCAATCAGCGCCGCTCATGGACTCCCGCAATACTGTAAGAGTTAGGAGTTAAATCCTCCTTTTGGGGATTTGGGATTGGGGAGGGGAAGGATTGGGCCTCCGGTAACCTAACTCACATGGCGAAACACAACCCTGTGGTTGTTTTACTCAGGTTTTCAGTGAGGCCGTAGTATAGCTTCGATCGGGCCGACCCATTCACGCCGAACCATGACTTTCCCACACTTAAAGCGTGAGAGTGTGTTAAGACCTTAAAGTCTTAAAGATTACATAATTTTCTATAAATAGAAAAGAAAACGCTTTAGAAATTTTCCTCTCGCACCATTTTTGAAAAGGCGGAAAATTTAATCCGATCCTCAAGGACAGAGTAGTTTTCCTTAGTAGGTACCGGTTAATAAAAACATCAACATTATTATATCACCGATGTTTTTATTCGAAAGTGCTTTTTAGATGTTTAAATAACTCTGTCTTTCGGCTTATTCATAGTATAACTTAATTCGTAATAACATGATTTTACTTTTGTTAACTGATAACTTATTTGATGACAAAACTTAAGTGATGCGAAAGTGACTTATTCTTGCTGAAAATCAAAAGAATATTTTTGTTATAAACAAAACGAACAGCCACGAACATCGATTGATTTTAAAATTTGAAAGGTATATTATCATCAATATTTCATAATATCATCATCACCCGGTTAAGCTTACACGGCCTTAGCCTAAAGCATAAGAAGGAACGGGTGGTTTTTATTCAGTAAGAGACTGGTACACCTTCTCGCCTATCGCAAGAGAAGACATTTCATGAATTTATATCTGATTTATCAGTAACTTACGCACATACTTTTGTTGTCAACTAGCTAATCTCGCGCGGTTTCACCCGTTGCTCAGTTTCATTTGATCGTAGCGTGATGTGTTATAGCCTATAGCACTCAGGAATATTGTAGCTATCTATCAGTGAAAGAATTTTGACAACCCGACCAGCGGTTCCAAAGATTGCCCCCTACATACAAACTTACAAATTTTACCTCTTTATAATATTAGTACAGAAAACACCACAATATTCCTATGTGACATCCACACAGCTTTCAAAGCACGGAACACATCAGTACATTCGCCAAATCGTTGTTTGCTCCATGTAAATTGCTTCAAAATCCTTCCCATTAACCTCTTGCCATACAAATTAACAGAAACCATTCCCAACAAACATTTTGCGCGTTTATTCTCACACTGACTACCTAGTAAAGATCAACAGAGTGAATCAGGGTAATGACGTCGTATGCGTTGACTTCGCAGTGTAAGTGAGGTATTGCGCGTCCCGACCCGAATCATTACTCCTGCCACCGATTAGTGCCCGCAATGTAAAGGTAATTGACTGTAATTGCCGCTAAGGATCGTTGAAGGGTTTCGGTTGTTTGCAATTAGGTGGTGTTTGGCTTAAAGATTTTTGTAATTACTTACGTATTTCTAATTTCTACATTTTCTAATCGTCAATTCACTGTCACTCTCAGTCATTATTTTATTCAATTAAAATATGTATTAATTAAAAAATATTTTGTTTAATTTCCCAGTATTTTTTTTAATTTATTGACATGAATTTTAGTTTCCGTTGACGTTTAGTTTCCCGCCATTATTGAACTGTCAACTACCCTACCATAAAGTATCAAAACCAAACAAGTTCGCACGCGCTGTGAACGCCACTCACTGCCGGAATGAACCGCCATAATACTTAATGGTAATGAGTGAACGTTGTTAGTGACGCTCATTGGTTGTCTGAAGTAGTGCAATTATTTCTCACATAGCTCCCTCTCACCGCTTACTAATTATGGAGTGGTAATGCAGGAGTGACGGCGTCATTATGATGCGAGGCGTCGAAAAGATGATTTAGTTTTGGTACAAACGCACTTTGTTTTCACGGCCAGGATAAATGATGGATTGTGTTTATCCGGGTAATAATATTTTATTCGATTTATTTTAATGTTTTATTAGAAATCGCTACCTTTCTTCGAAGATAATTATACTATTTACATTGTCTTTATTTATTTTAGCTCCATATCTTACTACTGCCCTTTAAATAACATATTCTTCTTGTTCACAGTGAGACGCGTAGCCCCACAATTTTCGATCCCGCCACCGCCAAAGTCGGAGGTGATGCTTGGAGGAAACCTGACCCTTAAATGTGTTGCCTTCGGATCGCCCATGCCCACCGTTAAATGGAGAAAAGGTAAGAGAATGAATGTTTCTATAGTCAAGAACGAATATTAAAAAAAAATATGTTAGTTGAGAATTTGAAAATTGAAATCAGGGCTTTTTGCAACCTGGCACGCCATTGAAATTAAAACAATCAGTTATGGTTGAGAACTAAGTAAAAATATAACCTTTAATTAATATTTGCCAAATAATTTCATTTATTTTAAAGTATTTATTTGGGTAGTAAATAAAATCTATGTTCGAAAAAGAAGTATTCAGCAAAAATTAAGTGATTTTTGATTTAACAGGTTTGACGAAATGGCTTACTCCGGAGGACAACCCGCCGCTAGGTTTGAACACCCTCAAGTTGGAAGATATCAGAGAGTCTGCAAACTACACGTGTGAGGCCGCTAGTGTGCTCGGTGTCATCGAAGCTGTTGCTGAGGTCAAAGTGCAATGTAAGTACACGCTTAGTTCCTTCATTTTATACCAACATTATTCCTATTAACGCATCCTATCAACAGTTAAAAATACTCTTCACGACCTAACGGGCACTAAACGCACAAAACAACGTAATCGTTCACAAAATTAAATTGAGAAAACGTTGCTTCAAGTTACAATAATTAATCATTAATCAAGCTGACATTCGTTTGTCTCCCGGGCCCCGCGCAACTTTCCAACCCTTTCAATTATGAATTATAACACTAATTCATAATGGATGTCTTCTCGCCTTGCCGCAATTTATCAAATTGATTTTCGTAAATCCCTCTTTCCACCTCGCCGAAGTTATTACCATAAATTTGCAACAGTTATCCCAAGAAATTATGAGTGTAATTTGATTCAGTCACTCATCTACTCGACTCGTAGTCGCGGGTAATTGCTCGGATTAATTAGAGTATACTAGTAACTGACGTGCTTGTGTCGCCCTCTCATTTTAAGTTAAAGAAATTTGAAATGTTCGTAACCGTTTGAATGGTAATTCGAATATCGAATTCTTTGTTGTCGTGACTTACCCATGCTTCGGCACCAATGGGTCGGCTCAACGGGAGTGATAAGACGACCTTACAGAAAACCGGGGTAAAACAACCACAAAGTTGTGTGTTCATCGTGTGAATGAGGACTTTCGGTAAGGAGGCCCCATCCTTCCCCTCCCCTATCCCCCATCCCTAAATCTCCGAAAATCTAATCCTCAACAGGTCGGCAACGTACTCGTAACTCCTACGTTGTTGTGGGTGTCCATGGGCGGCGCTGATTGCTTACCACCAGGGTGATCCGAAAGCTCGTTTGCCGTTCAATGACATAAAAAATAAATAGTTTATATAGTTGTATAAATAATTTAGAATGAATAAATAATAAATAAATTTATTGATTTATCAGTTTATAAACGACTTTCATCTATAAAAGACAAAGCTACATGTTGTATTGTCCTTTTGAAACTTCGTCCTGTGGTCCTGCGACAAGATAGATAAAAAATACACTACATATTGCATTTATTATCTACGTTTCCTGCATTTTTTTAATTAGCTTCATAAACAACCATAAACAATAGAAAGGTTTTATGATAGTCTACAATACAGTTAATAATCCTATAAATACGGTAGAGAGAATTCAAATCGTTAGTAAATATTGGTTTCAGTAAGCTATTATAGTTGGCACACGCTACTAATTAAATTTTCCAGGAAATGTTAAATGTAGGTAAACTAATACCTATCTGCAATATAAATATACATACGTACAAACATAGTCAATGTATGCTATCATAAACACGTCACGCACATCAATAGACAAACAATAGCAATGAGTTCAAATTACGAATATCAGAATGCTTGTTACATTTAAAAAAAGTATAGTTAGCCGTGCAAAGCCAATATCAAAGAAAAAAAAAGTATAATAAATGTGATCAAACTTTTAAATTAAGAACACGTTCTTGCTCAAGATTGTTGTGCTAAAATCTATTTTCTTCAGTTATAATATGAGCCCTTTTTCATAATGCTGGGCTCCGTTCTATGACAGATATGTAATTCCAAAATCAAAATACATGATTAAATTGTGATGTTCATGACCATTGAAGAAACGAATAACTGACACAAATAGCTCAAAATAATCATCATAACGTCTCAGTCAGCCACGGCCGTAGCAGGACAAAAAACTGAGTAGTTTATAGTCAGTAAAAATTGACAACAGTGCGGGAAAAAGCATTGATAATTTTCATTAAGTATTCAAAAAATAATGACTGATTTCAAATTATCCCCACTCAAAAAACTATATCTACTATATATACCTACCACAATTTTTACTAATGAAAAATATATCCACCGATAACGATGAGCATTACAATGAAATAATTAAACTGTACTGAACACATATTTCCTGTTACACCTGCTTCATTACATAACACTTCTAAATAAAACCCATAGAGTTAGTGGTACATACATACATATTCGTATATTTGCTAATTGTAGGTACTTACATAACATAAGTACCGCAAACGTTAATATTTAAGCGTATTAAAGCGAAACAATTAAACATCAATTAATTTGCATCCAATATTAATGTGACAATTACACTTTGTGCAAGTTTAATCGTTATTGTTATTATTGTTGTTTGTCTGTTTGTATGTCAGTTTGTAGTAGGTTTACATACATACTTAAAGTCTATGTATACTGTTCTATGGATAGCGCAAGTTACAGGACACCATCTATTTTTAATTTTTATAACACCCTGTTAATACCAGTAAAGAAATTTGAGTGTGTTTGTGAAAACATTTTTCATAACACACATCACCAGCCTATAAGTCCACTGCTGAGCAAAGGCCTCTTCTCACACGGAGAAGATTTAGCCATAATTCAACGCAATTTTTCAAGGCGAAACATCCTGTATACACTTGTACAAGCCAGTTGAGAGATTTGGGAATGTTTGTGAAAACATTTTTTATTAGACACATCACCAGCCTATAAGTGTCCACTGCTCAGCATAGGCCTCTTCTCACACGAAGAAGATTTAGCCATAATTCAACGCAATTTTTCAAGGCGAAACATCCTGTACAGACTCGTACAAGCCAGTAGAGAGATTTGAGTGTGTTTGTGAAAACATTATTCATAATACACATCACCAGCCTATAAGTGTCCACTGCTCCGCATATGCCTCTTCTACATTATTCCCTAAGCTTGCTGAAGGCAGATTGGTGATTTCAAACTTATAATTAGACATTGTCGGCTTTATTACAAAACAAGCTTTTTTCTTTAGTCTAGGTCGAAAGATTGAGACAGTTTTTGTGTTAGTTAGACAGTTATCTGGCAGGCGTACGAGGGGTCTAAGCCAACCTTTTAGACAACTTTTATTAAATAAAAAAATGGGACAGAAATATAATTATATAATTTGTTTCTATTATTTACTTTATCTTCTAAAAATGTTTCTTCCACCAGCGCTCCCCGGTCCCCCGACAGAAGTGCGACCCTCCGAGATCACGGCGACGACAGTCCGGCTCACATGGACCTACAGCGGACCGGAGGAACCTCAGTACTACGTCATACAATACAAGCCCAAATACGCCAATCAGGTGAGATAGCACAATTATTAAGCGTCAGATTAACAAAAATGACACTTATGTACATATACATAAGTGTCATTTTTGTTCCCCATTCTCAATCCTCAGTCCTAAAATCTCTATCCTTACGGCCCTAATAACCCCAAGAGGCCGCCAACGCACTTGTAAGCAGTGCTAGTAAGTAGTAACTTCTTTGGTATTGCGAGTGTCCATGGGCGGCGCTGATTGTTTACCTATAGGACTAAGTTTTTTATACTGCGATTATTGGAAGCAAGCAATTAAGCTCTATTCCTGCGGCCCACCTAATGTTAGGTGGACGTCTTAGCTTAGTAATCTTGTAACACCAACAGTATTCAAACCATGTAGAAAACTATTTAATTGCGTCATCGTCTCTGGAGGGGAGAGCTCCCGAAAATGGTAGCAAGGAAGCATTGGAGCATTCGAAACTGTCACCTTTTGTAAGCCATAGTTATTAAGTGTTACTTAATATTCTTAAAACAGGCATTCAGCGAGATCTCAGGCGTAATCACTCAGTATTACTCGGTGACAAATCTATCACCATACACTGAGTACGAAATGTACGTGATTGCTGTCAACAACATCGGTAGAGGACCACCGTCAGCGCCGGCCGTCATCACCACTGGAGAAACTGGTATGTACCAGTTTGAACTGACTCATTCCAATTGCAAAGCCAACGTATTACTAGATCACAATAGATTTTGACCTTTATCGTTTTATGATAAAGTTGACTTACGATTGTACTATTCTATGGAAGTGTTCGACAGGTATTTTAGTACTAGTAGATTTCAAAATATGAAAATTTAAATTATTCCTCTAGTTTATTATATCAGAAGCTATGTAGAAGGCGAAATTATTTGAAATAGAAACTAATTCTAAAATGCTTACCTAATGTATCTAAATTCTACTTGAAAGTACGTACTAATAAAAAAGTAGACTTGTTTGGCCACTCTGTAGATGATGACTTCTAATCAACTTACAATATTAACCCCGCTAAATGAAAAAACGAAACAAATGGTTTCTATAACGATCACAAAGTGTAAAGTTTCACAAGAAAATAGGAACTCTTCTGATAAACTGAACGCCATCAATAACATGTTCTATCAAGCTCCACCCCTCGAGATCATCATCTCTTCTTCAGTTACTTATGACCAACGAGATTTATAAATCATCTTAATAACGCCATCTTCTTAATAATCCCCAATTTACAATAGACGACGGGAAGTTATCATTTCTACGCATTTACCCATACGCTTGTTATAATTTAATTTACTCTTACATCGCTTTCGATATCATCATGTATAAAATTATATTTTATCTTGCTTTTAAAATTGGGTAAATAGATTTCTGTTTTTGAGTTACTTGCGCTCAGTTCTTAAGGTATTTTCTTTGATCGTCTTTTCATGCCTACGCGTATAAACGACGTACTACATTCGGCGATGCTTCATGTAAGTTCGCTTCTGATTTATCATAGTATTTTATTTTATTTGCACATTTAATTTCTTTTTTAGTACTTAGACGTAGAGCGTAATGTTTTTCGTTCGTTTTATCATGCACCATTTCGTTTTTATCAGTGTTAGGATCAGAGATGCGGTCAGTTTGTGTCACACGTTTTAATCTTATTCTGCGGCACTCGGTGTGATGTGTGTTGCCGTTTACAGATCTTCGATTTACTAATTATATTGTTTGTTTCCTTGCTCTCTTCCAGTGGATTCCTTGTATGGAGGTGCCAGTAAGTATAATTCTATGAATTTTCGTAAGTTACCTAACGGCGTTGTATGTGGGTCTACGTCTAAAACTTCTAAAATCTGGGCGTTCGTAGCATGACATTTCGGTGGTCTAATAATGTAATACATTGAATCGTCGACTGGGAGCTATATATCGCTTGTACAAAAGGTATTCCGTTAACAATTTGCATGTTTATTGTATTTGTTCGCGATATGTTACAAAATTGGTGTGACTGCTCGTTCACCTCAATTACATATTAAATATTTACCGTTACAATTACCCTGTGGTGGAATTTCATTTCTTTATCCTCGTCCCGAACATTTCTCGCTTCGTAAATGTTAAACCATCATATCTAATTTCCCCAACGAAATATATTAAATTTGAGTCATGAAACCTCGCCCACGTCCCCATAGCGCGATGTCAAAAAACAGACAAAATAAAAACTTGGATGAATTAGTAATGAAAACGTTGGTATATAAAATTACCAACAGATCTTTTGATATTCTTTACATTTCTAATAAAGGAAAAGTTTGGGCTGACGTCGACGACCCGGATTCTGGACCCAAACAAGATTATGGCGTTTTAATATTGCACAGTCCCTAAACTTTTATTGTTTTGCCCTTCGCGAGTATTATAAACAGAAAAGAGATTTTTTCATTGAGTGACGCTCCGTTTTTCGTGTTAGAGGCTGCGATTACAAATCCTATTAAGACGGGGCATTGTGCCGCGACGGTTATTGTCCTATTATTTTTATTTTCATTATGTTCATAATTGAGATGAGTCGAGACGCTTTTTAATTTAACATTGGGATGTTTACGTGTTATTGCGACTGGTATAATAGCGGTAGGGTGTTTCATACTATTTGTACTAAACAACTGAAGGAGTCAGACGGACATTATGTTAAACGGTTCATGTAACAAGAATGGCATCCTTTTCCTCTGTAATTCTATTAACATCTGTTTAAAGATTGTAGCTTTTCATTTGTACTTAAATCCTTTTGTATTGTTTGATCATTTCGCTTATTTTTAATATTGATTTTGGGTATTAAATTTTATTAAACAGTTGTACTTATTGAATTATTTGTTCTTGTCAGTAACATTTCAATTCGATCTGCCAATTTGGAATATGATTTTGAATAAAGCACTTTTAAAAAATGTTTTCTATATTTTATTTGATTTTAAGATTATTACTTACCAACATGTCTGGAACAATTCTTTCATCTTAATATGAAACTGCTACGTGAATGAAGTTACCTGAGTTCGTATAAATAAATAATTGAACGAATTCGGCTCGCTCTCATTTTTAAATAATAAAACGTTCCCTACGTTTTTCTGATTAGATTTGCATTTTGATAGACAGTTAGCAGCGAGTTATATTCGAAAATGGAATACAGCCAGTATCAATTAAGTTCTTATTTTAAAAACACGCATGCGAAAGTGGTTAACAAAAATTCTATAATCGACTAATTTATGTTGTTATTTTGTTACTAAAAAGCGCATCACTTATGGAATGTTTTTTTTTCGTAGAACCGGGTTCAGCTCCACGGAATGTGCAAGTTCGGCCTCTAAGTTCTAGTACAATGGTGATACAATGGGACGAACCGGAGACTCCGAACGGACAAGTTACGGTAAGGGAATAGCTAATTCTAAATGTAGTTTCTGCCCAAATTAGATTGCAAGATTTGATCGCCCTATCCCGAAGTTTGCGCGGTATAAGTGCTTGGATCTTGTGGATTCGGCTTTGATGAAATCGCAAGTGTTTTAGAAGTGGGGAAGTGATATCAGTGACGGTTGAATGCTCAACCGCAATTTGAATATATATGATCGTTATTTACTTGAGATTTAGGTACGCTAAGGATTTATATTAAGTTCGTCTTGTAAAAAGAAGTTTTATTACCATTTTTTTTAATGCTAGTATATATTTATTATCTGTGTAAGTTTTTATCATCTCTATTAAATGTTTATGGTTCATTTAAGGTTTTGTTTAAATAATTTATTATTTTCCTGCACAGGGTTACAAAATTTACTACACCACGGATCCTTCGCAACCAATGCAATCCTGGCACTCGCAAATGGTAAGTTTTTCAAAACTTTTATTACATCTAGTCAAAATTCGTATCATGTATAAGAATTGCGTAAATTATTATAATATTAAAAATAACTAATCGTTTATTTTTATGAGACCTGCAAAGTTGCAAAAAAAACTTAAAGATGAGATACATAATTATCCAAAAACATAAATATAACCTTCTCTAACATTGCAATCTTATTTGTAATGTTAAATATTGATAATAATCTTACTGACTAGCAATCTACCGCCGCGCTCCGGACGGAAGAAACTTTGCGCGTAATCCATAATTTTTTCTTCCGGGACTAGGTGTGATGTTTATTGTAAAACCGCTCCCAAGGCACAGGAAAAAAATCTTAGTATTGTGCAAAACCTTTTCTCTAACAGAATAAGTTATTCACAGCAATCGATCACAAAGTTTACACTAAAACATGGCCATCACTAACATGCCCCGTTCCTTACAGATGGATAACAGTCATCTGACCACGATCAGTGAGCTGACTCCTCACACCGTCTACACAATAAGGGTGCAGGCCTTCACATCCGTGGGCCCTGGACCGATGTCCGCGCCCGTACAAGTCAAAACTCAGCAAGGTAAGACACGCTCAAAATAATCTATACTAATATTATCAGGTTGGAGAGTTTGTTTGTTTGTTTGAACGCGCTAATCTCCAGAACTATTGGTTCGATTTTAATGCATCTTTTTGTGTCGAGGAATGCTATAGGCTATAAAACATCACCTTACGAAATTTAAGAGCCGAGCAGCGGGTGAAACCGCGGTACAGTAGCTGGTTTTATATAAACTGATACCACGGACTCTCAGATAACTGCAATCTAAAAAAATGGTTGTATGAAAGTATTTTTGTTTAATGTTTTTAATTTATAGTTCTTTAGTGATAGCTTGTTAATTAGTTGTAGTACTTTTAATTTTATTTTGACCGACATCACGAGGCTGGTACAGTGAAAAGCTTCGTAATGTAAGTCCGTAAAAAACTAAGAACACATTACAACAATACATGATAACACCTAACAATTTTACCTACCTATAGGTGTCCCATCACAACCTTCGAACCTAGTGGCCGTGGAAGCAGGAGAAACTTCAGTGACCCTCTCTTGGAGGAGACCAGCTCATGCAGGAGACAACATCGTATCCTACGAGTTGTACTGGAACGACACTTACGCTAAGGAACATCATAGGAAGTGAGTTTATCTGATTGAAATTTTGGACTGTCTTCCTTTGGGTAATGTATAGAAATGCAGGTTTGGTTTTAACGTCTTGGAAACATGTAATTCTAAAAAGAAGTATAGTTCCAACCTTTAGGGCCGAAGGTTATCTTAGTAGACCAATTCGAAAGTTTCATAAGGCCCTTCTAGAACTGCTTACTAGATGGACCAAAGAATTAACTTCATAGTTTTTGATGTCATGATAAAACAGTGCCGGCGTCAGGGGGATTACTATTTAGTTTATGGTCGAGAAGTGATTCTAACGATATCAATTCGATCATCAAAAAACTAGTCATATTGCTTCCCTCAAGTGGACGCCACAATATTTTCGCCCGGGGTGTCAGTGGCCCTTACGCCGGCACTGTGATAAAATACGAAAAGTAATTATTGTTTTGAACTGTACTATGGTCTTGTCAAGCTCTTTTGTTTAGCACACCAACTAACATAAAACTCCTCTCAGGCGGATACCAATAACAGAAACGTACACTCTGAACGGCCTGTACCCCAACACGTTGTACTACATCTGGCTGGCAGCGAGGTCGCAGCGGGGCGAGGGGGCCACCACGCCACCCATCGCCGTCAGGACCAAGCAATATGGTATGTCACCACACCGCACACTTGGAGTGACGTCTCGTGGAGAGTGAGTGTAGATAGGATGAGAGGGAATGAGCCATGTCTTCATAGCCATCCACCGAAAATATGCAGCCTCCTTAATATGCTACGCGGAATATGCATCGGTTCAATGTCTCCCGCTTCCAGCAGCGTTACGCTTCCCAAAACTATTCCTTTAAAACGCTTCTTTGTGTTCGTGTTCCATATAAAGAAGTCAATATTCCGCTTATTTGTGCAAATCCTCAAAGTGGCTCCTTCCCAATCATCGCTTTGAGAATATGAGAGAGTGAACCTATTGTGGTTATTCCAGGTAACTCCTAATGTAATATTTCACATAAGAGCACCTGCCCGGCACGCTGCCAGTAATACAGCACAAGCACCAAGTTTTATATCACAATATGTGTTTTGTAATCGTAAATTTGTCGAAACGGTAAAGTGTACGCCGTAAGTTGATTGCGCGGCTCAACGAAACTGTCGACCGACCGCTTCATTGAAAGCGTACACGGTACCTTAGTAGTAGCTTTATGTTGTTCGTAGGACAGACTTTTGAATCCGAGGTTAACGCCTCGACTGACATTTTTTTATTCCAACGCTGACGACGCGGACGGCATTTGTCAATCTTGGCTCACTGTCATTATATTCATCGGGATCCATCAATCAGATTGCCACGGGCTGCCATGTCATCTATCACCGAGATAAAAACTAGTGTTCTCCGCGTCGTGAGCTAGAACATAATCATCACAATTTTCTTCCAACAGGGGAAGTGTGACGGATGAGACTTAGAGATGTATGGGCGAGCGGATCCTACATTACACCACACTAACAAAATGTGCATGCTCGTTTATGTTGACGACTGATGTCATTTTTGTTTTTCATTTTATTTTGGGCACATTTTATTTTGATTTGAATCGCATTCAGTGATTGCGTCGGATAGGTCGGCTGTGTGTCGGGTATAACGCGACGCGCGGCCGAGGTCGCGCGTCCTTTGAGTTGCAGGTGGGCGGCCCGGTCCCGGATGCCGGGTCCGCCCTCTGAAGTCGAGCTTGTGTAGTTCCCGGCGCGCCGCCCATGAATGTGACGGCGCTGGCCGTGTCGCCCACGGCCGTGCGCGTGTCTTGGCAGCCTCCCCCGGCCGAGCGCGCCAACGGCCGCATTGCTTACTACAAGCTGCTTTGCGTGGAATCTGGGAGGGGGGACTCTGAGGCCACGGTGGTCAAACTCAACCAGACCTCGTTTGTACTGGACGAGCTGCGGCGCTGGACTGAGTACCGCATCTGGGTGCTGGCGGGCACCAGCGTGGGGGACGGGCCCGCCTCCTACCCGGTCACCGTGCGCACGCATGAAGACGGTACGTGTCACTTAACCACATCCACACACACTAATCTATGGACTGTTCGTTGTCGGCTCAACTTTATGACTTCCTTCGCTCGCTTCGAAGCGAAACAATGTTCCAAGAAAAAACTTGAAAAATTAACTTTTTAATAATCCAAAGCGCTTTTATAAACACGAAATCATAAAATTGATGCCGGGCCAAAGAATTAATTGCTAATAATTGATGAATAATTTAATTATCTTTCAAATTAACAAAGTTCTTTGGCTATGTAATAACAGAGGAGTTTGGGAAGTTAATTTATTTTAACGTTATTTTGTATTAGCTATGAATTTTTCATACATTACTTTACACTGGGTTAAGAAAATCCTCTGTTACTGCATTTATTAATATTTCCTGAAAATAAGTATAATTATTGATGAAATTGATTTCTAATGATACATCTATATTTACTAACAAAACCATGGGATTCTACAGAGTTGGTATAAAGTGTTGTGTAAAATTATTCATATTACAAAATGTAATATTTTTTAAATGTAATTTTTGATTTTATTAATACTTTGACACTACAAGAATATGAATGATTTTATAATATAATTTATTTGACCAGTCAAAATGGAACTGTGGGATACAATTTCATGAGAATTGTCCTGGATACTATCGATATCTTTGTTTGTTGAACACAATTCCATTTTGGCTGTGATGTGTTCTGATATGTAAAGTGGTGGTAACATTGGTGGTGGGCTATTTGAAATGAATCATTAATACCATGACGAGATAGTTCATAATCACATTAGCAGACTCGATGCGCTACAATACTACAAATATACTAATGTCATTTTTTCTTTTGTTTCTTTTTTGTGAGCACATAGCAGGATTCTAAACAAGGAGGTTCAGTTCTCGTAACAAAAGTATTACTATGCTTGCCGATAATATTTAAATGTATATCTTTAATCATGTCACAGACGATCATTTGGTTTTCACTGTATTATAGTCGCTGTGCACAGCGGCATAGAGTTGACATTTCCACTCACTTGTCACATGTAATGATTTCTTTTGGTGACGCGTCACATGATTCGTCATCGTCTCGTTAAGATGGCACTCACTGAAATGCAAAGTTTATAATGCACCTGGTATAGTGTCGACGGCACCGTTATATTATTGATTTGGCGCACAGTTGTTGAGTATTTAGCAATGGACACAATTTTGCATGCTTTCTTTACCGACACCGCACCGTTTTTCGTTCAATTAAGTTTTCACTGGGCACCAGATAGGTTTCATGATTTACTGCACGCAATTACCGCTGCCATGCGCGTTATTGATTGCGTGAGGTAAATACTGCACTTTTAGGATTCACTCAGCACCACTAGCGACGACACGAGGTGAGAGAGCGAGTGCGTCACACCACGGCATGGCCGCTGCACAGGTCGGCGCGTGGAGCGCTGCGCTGCGCCGCGAGCGCTGGCTGGCGACTGGCTGGCGGCGCTCGCGGCGCAGGGCCGAGCCAGGCGGCCAGCGCGCCGGCCCGGCAGCGTGCCATGCGGACCGCTCCACACGCACCACGGCCCGAGCGCCGCATTTGAATACCAATACCGTCCCCACACGACACGCGCGCATGCTACTGAACTACTCACAATTACTACTTCTTTACTCACTGTACTGTCCTGACTACTATGTACTATTAGCGGGAAGGCTGCGGGTCGAAGCCTCGTCCCGAGGATCCACCGTCAAAATTTCCACCTGTGCCTACCGATGCACCCGATTGGTTACCCTCGCGTCGGATCCCAGGGATAGGTCCGCGACACTCTTCGCCTGTACTCCCCGACTGCTCAGCTCGGTTACTAGACTACGCGCTCCTTCTCTTCCTATCTCTATCTCTCTATCTATCTCACTTGCTCTTGTGCTACAACTTCTTTGCAGTAGCAATTTCACTCTCGCCTCTCTTCCTTCTTCTGTATACTCTATCAGACTTTCGTCGTGCATGCACACTAGATATTGTGACATAATACAAAATACTATTATGCCTAACGTTCGCTATTGCCGTAAACAACGAACGGGCGGGGCTCTAAGAACGCTGCGTGATATACCAGACATCAATCACTCCTGTTAAGTACAAGTACAAGATCCGAATTTGTTGACACAATCAGACGAGTTATTGAAGAGCACAGCCAATGGACACTCTGACACTGATACAAACATCACAGAGGATACACGAGGTTCGAGGCATCACACACACAGAAGGTACGAAGGCGCACATTGACAGAACTACACAATAGAAGCACACACACACATAGACTGGCGCCGTCGCGTTAATCAATACATGTGCGTGTGAGTGACTTCTCTGCACCGACGGACGACGAACGGTTTCTGAATGTTTGCGCGTTGCCTTTTTCTGTCGCCTAAAACAATTAACATCATTCAATGTTCATGTAAGCTCAACTCCGCGGAAAAAATGCATAGTGGAAAGAAAACTCCACACATTTTCACTCTATTCATGAAATAAAAATTTCCATTCCCGTTTGCCCCGCGTTGCGAACAGAAAAAGGCAATGCACGCGAACCTAGACCGGCGTCCCAAGCGGCTTAAACCGAATGCGCCTCCTAAAGAGCTCAAAATACACGAGGAAATAAAATAAGAGTGCCCCCCATTTCGCCGACAAGCGTTCTACTCGTAATCTCTCACTTAGTAGTTCCGTTCGCCCTGCAATGTTCGCACAATTTGTCTTAAATGTATTTGAATGCGTTTTTCTCTTTTTTCTCTCGTCACTGACTTTGTATGGGCCGCTGGTAACCCGTACAGCTATAAGGAGTGAGTACCAATTACTATAGTGCTTGTTTCGATGTGCGTTTGTGCTTGTGCCTAAAGCTTTGTGTAGAAAATCTTCCTAGCTCCTTAATCTAACTACTTTGAAACAAACTGCAAGCGGTTACCTCTGAAAGCATGTCTTCGTAGACGACATTTTTGATGATTTCCGAAGACTTGGTGTGCATTTTTTTCCTGTGATTTAATTTTGAATTTAAACCCCCAAGTCTTGACGTCCCGAAGCATGATCCCTTGCAGTGTGTGAATTAAGGATTTTAGATATAGAAACGCTGCTTTGGAAACTTATAGATTAATACTTACTAAATGTTGACTCTTTGTAAATGCTTGACGATTTTAGTTGTTCTATACGATGTGGATTGGAAGGTAATGGATTTTAATTGGTTATGGTGATGTGAAAGGGCGTAAATGATAATGTCTCAGTGTGTGTTGGTATTCAAATGCCCGATCGAGATGCTGACTGGCGTGTGTAGACACTCGCCACGACCAAAAATGCTCTATCAGCATCAACGACGGCGATTACCGACCGCACTAATTAACAATACTACGTTCGATAAATGAATACTGCAGCGCTTAACTGACAAGCCTTTGACGCCGAAGCTTAATTCCAATTTATAGACCCTTGAGAGTCGCTTTAGGTAGATTTTTAGCACGCTCCCGTAGATGCTGATAGGGCAATTTAGGTCGAATTGCAAACAGGTACGGCTCAGATATCTCACATATACCTTGTGTGCTCACAGTACCCGGAGAGCCCCAGGACGTGAAGGTCGTGGCAATCAACTCCACGTCTATCCATGTCACATGGAAGCCCCCACAAGAAAAAGAGAAAAACGGAATTATCCGAGGTTACCACGTCCATGTGCAAGAAGTGCGAGACGAAGTAAGTAGAAGTAGCAGTCTACACCGCCACATTTCCTTGAATTTTATTCCATTTCGTCAGAAATATGAAACCAAAATCTTGTTTCTATAGGGCAAAGGACTTCTTAACGACCCAATGCGGTTTAACGTAATGGACGACACAACTCTCGAATTGAACGTTTCGGGGCTCCAACCGGATACGCGGTACAACGTGCAAGTGGCGGCTCTGACGAGGAAGGGGGACGGTGACCGAAGTACGCCGGTGTCTGTGAAGACGCCTGGCGGTGTGCCAAACAGGCCTACCGTCAACCTGAAGTGAGTTGAAATTATTTATCGAATCATATTACATTCTGACGACATTTTGAACATCTGTAACGAACCGCTATTTCCTTTGCAGGGTTTTGGAAAGGGAGCCCGTCGTATCAATAGAATTGGAATGGAGTAAGCCATCACAAACATACGGCGATTTACTCGGGTATAGACTTAGATATGGGGTAAAAGATCAACCTCTAGAAGAAGTAAATTTCCCGGGTACTAAAATACATTCGTATAAAATAAATGATTTAGAAAGAGGCGTCCAATATGAGTATAGAGTAGCAGGCAAGAACCATATCGGAATAGGCCAAGAGACAATCAAATATTGGCTCACACCTGAAGGTGCTCCGAAAGGGCCTCCGACGAATGTCACGTACCGCTTCCAAACGCCAGACATCATCAGTATCACATGGGAACCTCCGATCCGTGCTGACAGAAGTGGGCAGATTAAGAAATATGATGTACAGTTTTTCAAAAGAGGAGATCAATCTTCTGTTGCTGAGAAGACAACGGAATTAACAAAAGCTGTGTTTACTGGTTTGGAAGAAGATGCGCATTATGTGTTCAAAGTCAGAGCATACACTGATCAAGGAGCTGGACCGTACAGTAAAGACATGACGGCTCACACTGAAAGAGACATCGGTAGGGCCCCCATGTCAGTTAAAGCCGTTGCAACTTCAGAATCAAGTGTAGAAGTTTGGTGGGAAACATTCCGTTCTAGAAAGAAGATCATTGGTTACGTCATATTCTACACAATGACGCCAGTCGAGGATCTCGATGAATGGCAACAAAAAAGCGTTCATGTTACACACTCTGCTGATTTGGACAATTTGGAAAAGTTCGCAGAATATGCTATCGCTGTTGCTGCCAGAACGGCAGATGGTCTTGGAAGGCTATCGGAAAAGGTTACTGTGAAGGTCAGACCAGAAGAAGTGCCTTTGCATCTTCGGGCTCAAGATGTGTCCACCCATTCCATGACGTTGTCATGGTCGCCTCCGTTACGCTTAAACCCCGTTAGTTATAAGATTTCCTACAATGCAATTAAAGAATTTGTTGACTCTCTTGGTATGACGCAAACGCAAGAAATACCAAGGAGGGAAATCATTGTGAAACATGATCGAACATCGTATTCGATAAATGATCTGTCTCCGTTTACAACATATAGTGTTAATGTAAGTGCCATACCTAATGACGATTCTTACCGACCGCCAACGAAGATTACCGTCACCACGCAGATGGCAGCGCCTAAACCGATGGTGAAGCCTGATTTTTATGGCGTTGTTGAAAATGAAATACTCGTCATTCTACCTCAAGCCTCTGAAGAATATGGACCCATATCGCATTATTATCTAGTTGTAGTGCCTGATGATAAAGCCCATAATCATAAGCATCCGGATCAGTTCCTAACAGACGATTTAATTAAAAATAATGTTCGAACAGATGATGAAAACGCACCATATATTGCTGCCAAATTCCTACAACGAAATATCCTGTATACATTCCATCTTGGTAATGATGAAATGTATGAAGGCTTTTTGAACAGAAAATTGAACCCTAGCAAAAAGTATCGAGTATTCGTCCGTGCGGTTGTAGATACTCCTCAAAAACATTTATATACGTCCAGTCCATTTTCAGAATATTTGTCACTAGATATGCGTGAAGCGCCTCCCGGTGAAGAACCCAGCAGGCCAGATCCTAAAGATATACATGGTGATCCTGAAATAAGGATAGAAGAGAATAGGAAGGAAGCTGGCATGGTGTGGGTTATCGGTCCAATCATTGCTGCATTGATGCTCTCGCTTTGTTTGGTAGTCTTATTCATATTCAAGAGAAGACGCCAGCCCTGTAAGGCCCCTGACCAGGCAGCGGTGACGAGACCGTTAATGTCAGCAGACGTTGGATTCGGAGCGCCATCTGATCCTGTCGAAATGAGGAGATTGAATTTCCAAACACCAGCTATGATTTCCCATCCTCCTATTCCTATTTTGGAATTGTCGGAGCATATTGAAAGACTTAAAACCAATGACAACCTCAAATTCTCTCAAGAATATGAAAGTATTGAACCTGGCCAGCAGTTCACTTGGGATCATTCAAATATGGAAGTTAACAAACCCAAAAACCGTTACGCTAATGTTATAGCCTATGACCATAGCCGCGTTATCCTTCAGCCAATCGACGGCATACTTGGAAGTGACTACATAAATGCGAACTATTGCGATGGCTACCGCAAACATAACGCCTACGTAGCTACTCAAGGTCCTCTACAAGAAACTCTGGCAGACTTCTGGAGGATGTGTTGGGAACTTCGCACTTCAACTATCGTCATGATGACTAAGCTAGAAGAGAGAACAAGAATCAAATGCGATCAGTACTGGCCAAGCAGGGGAACTGAGACTTATGGAATGATGACTGTAACTATCGCAGAGGTTCAAGAACTCGCTACCTATTGCATCCGAACCTTCCAAGTGGAACGGAATGGAAACAGCAGCGAGCGTCGTGAAATCAAACAATTACAGTTCACTGCTTGGCCAGACCACGGAGTTCCTGATCATCCTGCACCGTTCCTTCAATTCCTGCGACGAGTTCGGGCTCTGAACCCGCCTGATGCTGGTCCATTGGTGGTGCATTGCTCAGCTGGAGTTGGCCGCACGGGTTGCTTCATCGTAATCGACTCTATGTTGGAGAGAGCTCGCCATGAGCGCACCGTTGATATCTACGGCCATGTAACTTGCTTGCGAGCTCAGCGCAACTACATGGTGCAGACGGAGGACCAATATATTTTCATACACGACGCTTTACTCGAAGCTGTAATTTGCGGAGACACTGAGGTGCCAGCCCGCAATTTGCATGCACACATTCAAAAGCTTATGCGTGTAGACCCTATTGAAAATATTACTGGAATGGAATTGGAATTCAAGAAGTTGGCCAACATGAAAGCTGACTCCAGTCGATTCGTATCTGCTAGTCTACCTTGCAACAAGCATAAGAACAGATTGGTGCATATCTTGCCGTATGAGTCGACCCGAGTGTGTCTGACTCCTCGTGATGGATCTGATTATATCAACGCGTCGTTTGTGGACGGCTATAGGTACCGAGCAGCTTATATTGCTACTCAAGGACCTTTGCCAGACACGACCGATGATTTCTGGAGAATGTTATGGGAACACAACTCTACGATCATCGTTATGTTAACCAAACTGAAGGAGATGGGCCGAGTGAGTATTATTCCATCTATATTAAATATTATGTTTACTTTGTTGAAAGTTATCTAACAATTTGTATGTATTTCTTAGGAAAAATGCCACCAATACTGGCCGTCGGACCGTTCGGTACGATACCAATGTTTCGTCGTGGACCCGATCGCGGAGTACAACATGCCCCAGTACATCTTGAGGGAATTCAAGGTACGTATTCACAAACAAATTGAAATTCTTGAATATCTGATAAAACTTTATGGATCTAACTTTCAGTTTTCCAATACCTTGTTACTGAACTTTGAACATTGTGGACTTAGTGCTGGTGTCATTTGCTTTTCTTGTGAAAGTGTTTTTTTTTTTATTATTTTAATAATAAAATTGTTTTTATAACCTCCCAGTAGAGTAGTTGCATGCGCGACTGCGTCAAACAAAATGTATTTTATTTTACATCATGAATTCTAGTTCTTTCCGATTAGTCAAATTGATGACTTTATTGAAACTACTAATGTTTTAGTGTCGTCAGAAAAAGATATATTTATTTATTTCTTAAAAGAATTGGCTTTATCATGTTTTTATTGTAGGTTACGGACGCTCGCGATGGGTCATCCAGGACGGTCCGTCAGTTCCAGTTCACTGATTGGCCAGAACAGGGAGTACCGAAGAGTGGAGAGGGCTTCATCGACTTCCTAGGACAAGTACACAAGACTAAAGAACAATTCGGACAGGACGGTCCCATCACTGTGCATTGCAGGTGAGAACGAAGTCTTTTTCTTCTATATATGTTTATTTGATTACGTTACTTGTTCACTAGTCCAATAGTCTCATATCCAAATATAATTATCGATGTTTTTCCTTCTATGTAGCGCGGGAGTCGGTCGCACTGGAGTGTTCATCACTCTGTCAACGGTTTTGGAGAGGATGCAGTACGAGGGAGTAGTCGACGTATTCCAGACTGTGCGCACTTTACGCACACAGCGCCCAGCCATGGTGCAGACTGAGGTATATATCATATTTACTTTGTCTCTTTTTCTTACTGTCTGTTTAAAAAGTATCCTGTGCCTTTTATGACTCAATCATATTACCGAAGACCGAAGCTCCGATCCTTCCCAAATAATACCAAAAGATCGGCAACGCACTCGTAACTGCTCCGTTGTTGGTGCCCATGCCCATGTGCGGCAGGTAATCAGTCGGCTCGTCTGCCCATTCACATAAAAAATTAGCATACCTATTTCTCTAGATAATGCTATATGGTGTGTTAAGTCCGCCTTTTGTACCAACTTCTTGTCATTTTGTGTGCATTAACACAGACCTGGAACAACAATTGGTGGATCAAAGCAAGAATTGTTCCGTGCGTCGTCAAACCCGCGACACGTTTAGTAGCAGTTATCTAACTTAATCTATTTCGCCAATGGTGCAGTAAAAAATAGTTCTACAAAAACATATTTATCAATTGAGGTGTTAGCTATATCGCAAGTCTTTCCCTATACGATACATTTCTGTGATTCATATTTTGTCCTTACCAATATATTCTAAAATACCTTCAAAAACTTGAAACATTTCCTTAGCACAAAATAGGGTATGTAGCCTTTAAATAGCGGCTTAATTATAATAGCATAATTAGTGTTTTACGTTCAACGCAGTGTACACGTTGATTTATGTTTGCAAAGACCTGTCGGACAGAAATGGGTCGCTGAGGTGTTGACAGGCGTGCATGCAGTATACCTTCGCAAACGTTACACTACCCCTTCTTGCTATGTAGGCATCTACATGTACAAAAAATGCGCTCTGAAATACTTTTATACCTTTTCAACTGTCTTGTCTGTATTTTAAACTTTTTTTTGGATTTTGACTCATAATGTCTTTTTGTCTCTTACTGACTAAAACCCCCCCTTTCCTTCTCCTGCTTCAATCCGGGTCCCCAGTACTATATTGCTATTGCAAAACCGGGAAAAGTCTCAATTGGATGCCTCCAATTAGTCAAATTCAATACTAGTATGGAATTGACAGTTTTCTATGAAACTCGTACAAAACTGTGTTGTGACGTCAAGTTACTTATCTTAAAAAGCTACCTAGAAAAATTTTGATAAAAAAATATTATATAGTAACTGTTAAGTAATGAAAGTGTAATTATTTTTTAATATTTCATTGCATTTAAAAGTTTGAATTTTTGACTTAGGAAAGTATATATCTCCCTATATACTACACAATTAGTTTATTCTTATGATAGGTATTATAGAAAAATGATTAAAGTCCAGTTTTCATTTATTTCTTAAAATAACAACCAGCGTAATTATCCAGGGTAGATCGAAGCCTATGATATCTTAATAATAAAAACCTTTTTACACATTACACAGCTTACACACCGTCAGTCCAATCTCCCATAAGAGTTCCTATTTTAAATTCAAATTGTATTCTGTTTTTGAAACATTATTCTAATTTACATAATTTCCAACAGGATCAATACGAGTTCTGCTACCGCGCCGCACTGGAGTACCTCGGCTCCTTCGACCACTACGCTAACTGACGATGAGACATACTCGTCTAGACGCGCCCTAACGGGACACTGTCGCGCGGAAATATGACGTATGTACTTAACTATACGATCGCAATTTGAACGAAGAAGTATTGACTTGCATTTCGCATAATTCATATAAAAGGTTAGTTTTTATGTTTTTTTTATAAAGAATTGATATTTTGTTTCCATGTGCAATGAATGATTTAATTTAAAATTGATCCTAATTAATTCAAAGTATTTGAGTAATATTATGAATTTATTAAACTTTTTATGTACAGCACATGTTCTAATCTACACCGCCATAAAATGAAGACAATAATAATATTAAATAACATAGAACTTACATCTAAACTCAATCTCACATCACTACGAACTAGTCAGAATAGTTGTCAACATTTTCCACAATTTCCCGCCACCACAGATAAAAAATTCAATACTTCTTTGTTCAGTCGTCGTCACAGATAATGAATATCTAACGACAGAGTCCCGCGCTGAATATGACCCTAATATAGTAGTGATGTACCCGTGACATCGACTGACTGTCATTTTCAACTTCGTATAAGAGGCTAAACATGTATGAGTGCCTAGGAACGCTACTTATGATGTATTTTACGATTGTGACCACTAAAAATCATGATTGTGAGTCGGAAGGGTAATAAATATAATTAATTATTATCCTATTATCTAACTTATGATAGAGTACAAGTCGGGAGCATATTTAGTATACGTTACAAGGGCTGTTTTCGATGTTGACGCGACTGAGTACTGTATAAAAGTTCTCTATATTCATGATGAGTCGTAAATTCTTATGATACGTGGTGTTAGTTCGGTTGTATAAAGCGTTTACGATGCGATGGTTATAAAGTGTAAACATAACTTGACGTAACTAAGTATGCCCCCGCCTAACGCAGATGTTCGTGCTATTTTTGTCTTTAAATCGGAACAGTTAAAATGTTAAAGTCCATATAAAAAGTTGAATAATACTTAGATGCATTTATATTACGAAAAAGAGTTTTGAGAAGTATTTAATGATACGCCGTAAATATATAATTTGCGATCAACATATAAAGGTAACATTAGTGAATGAACAGTGCGCTTAGATACTTAAATGATAACTTAATGCGATATATGATATTCAATTCTGATCGTCACAACATATATACAAACATGATATTGTAAAATGTATAAATAGTTATTGCAGCTGTAATTAGAAGTTTATTTTTCATATCGGGTGTTAAAATATGTTTAAGTAGTGTAAATTGTGGTAACACGTTTCATTATTGCAATAAAATAATAATATGAGAACATTTAGACGAATCGGCTGTGTCGTGTGAAATTTTGTGTCTGTCCTGTGCATAGTGCATAATGTTTTTATGTAAATATTTGTAATGTCCAACATAATTTTATGTTGCTTACGTTGTAATTTTAATCTTGCCCAATTAAACCAGCCATTCATGTTGACGTGACGGACATGTACATGCGGCCAGCGGCATATTTAGCATACGTTACACCGTTTTAACCTTAATTTAGCCAAACAAATTTCAGTTTATATTGTAAATTATAAAAAAAAATTAGGTGTCATTTACATAAAGTCTCTGTCTAACGCTATGCTAAAAATGCTAGTAGCCAAACTATAATTTTCTTTATTGGCAATACAAAGAGACAATAGAATAGTTCGCTTTTCAAATACGTAACGGTTATTTGAAGTTTATTTACTTTGAACCAATCACTTGCTTGCTTCTAGAGGATGATCGTGATTCGATGACATATCTATATGTAGTTAGATAAATATGTTTTGGTGTGGTAATGATATAGAAGTAAGATGACGATTCAATGTATTTGAATCGTAAAACTGTACGATGTTATAGGTATGAACAGTAAACGTCGATAAACGCATGGGGAGTTTCAAAGTACCAAGTAAGAGGGAGGGGAAATTATTTACATTTCTCTTTTGCTTAAAAATAATGTCAAGAATTTTCTTTCCTTGAGCGTTATTCTTCCGTTAATTTATGCTTCTCATTAAAACGTGGGTATAATGGACGACTAGAGACAGTTCGAGTGACTCAAACGTGACTGCCACGACTCTGTAACACTATTTTAAGCTATCTTTAAGTGTAGTATGTTATTTAATCTTTTACCGTAATTCCCTTGCATAGTAAATGTATAAGATTTTTACGTTTTTCACTCGTTTTATACAATATACCTACTTATATCGATCTACCTACGTATAAGTTAAATTTGAGCTTGTATGAAACTAGGGAATATAAAAGTTGAAACAGTTTTCAAACGTTATACGTAGATATGCGAACAAATGAAGTGTGGCTCATATCTAAAGGAATTAAACTTAATGTAAGTACGTGTGAATTCGGTCGGGTAATCGGCCGCTGACATTCGTAACTGCCAATCGTTTCACTTAGCTATAATGAGGAATAAAATAAAGAATACAATAAAATACGAAACGTACGTAGAGTTAATGAGAGTAATTGTTAAATTGAGGTTATAGTGAAAATTTAATACTCGTTGATGAATCGTGTATAGCAACGTTCGAACATTTACACGCTAGAGAGCATGGCGGCTTGTTCAACATGCTTTAAATATTAGAATCGCTGCGTAAATTAAATCAAAAACAATAATTTTAATCGTTACTGTCATTCCTTTTATATTTTTTTCTTTTCTTTTTTCGTGTCATTTGTAAACGTTTCCGAACGCACATTACGATCTCTTGTACAGTTTTTCGTATTGCATTGTTAGGCTTAGGTATTGTATCATTCTGCCACTAGGAATATTTTTATGTCGAATAACCTTTGCAGTACCGCGTAACTACCACAGATTAAAATATCACATAAAACCTGTGAACTACCAGTGATTTTATCTTATTTCTAAGAATATCTAATGAGCAATGTTTTTACTTTTTCTTTTCGTAAAGTTCGTGGTACTGTGTTCAATGATTTAGTAATATTATAATGCCATATTAAGGTGCTGTCTATTCCATTATTTAGTACAAATGGTTGTTTTTACACGCGCGCATGTCTCACTAATAAAATCATCGTTGATACCTATGTTCGGTATGTTAAGACTGATTTTACCATCTAATTTTTATGTGTTCTTAATTTTTATTTGTGTATTTTCAATGTATGTAGTTTACACCATGGATTTCTTTGTTGTTAATTGTTTTTGTACATGAATGCCGATTAATTGTAATGTTTATGTTTACATTTAATTAACACTGTTCGCTTGCCAGTGTGGGTATTGTTGCTTGGAAGCTCATGTTAAAATGGAACGGTCGTCTGACCGAAGTACTTAAATATTTCCAATGTGACGTTTAAAAATGAAGTCGAGGAAATATAATGTGCCTAATGGATCCGTCACTCAATTACGAAACTTTTTTAATTAACTCGATCTCCGAAAATATATAAAATTTTCATCGCGAAGAGTTCGCGCCAAATTTTTTCTCTCCGATCAACAGTGCCCCGAATATAATGATGAATTGCTTATTTTCTTGCATTGTAACGAGTACAAAAATTGTGACGACTCGCCATTTAGCGTAACGTATTTTGTTGCTAAGAACGAAATATCAATTATGTAAAGCCCTAGCTTTAATAATAATTATTTTAGTGCAATTAAAATGGCGGACGCAATATGGCTGGCGGGGCGATGTGTGAATGTAATGTAGAAGTTTGTAGACGACAATTATTTTGTAAAAATTCCCGCGCTGCGTCTCGGGACACAGTGGATTCGCAAAATTATACATATGTATATGGAGAAATAAATATATGTGAGACCCATAACTTGTTTCTTTTATTCCATTTTATGTGTCTGTTAACCAAAAATCGTAGCCAGTAGCTTGCCCAGGTTTGGCCGGAGATCGTCTCTCGATATCTAATTAAGTGTCACCAAATCAAATCTCGATGTGTTACACAATGCATAACGAATCGAGCTTCAAATATCTATTGGTGAAAAGTTTAAGAGGCTAACTTGGATCCCTAAATTCCATAGTAAATAGGAAGGTAATAGGTAATAGGCTTAAAAAAAAGAGGCAATACCTACACCTTGATATAATTTATTTGTGCACCTTCTAGAAGAGAATCTTTGGAAACACTGCCAAACAAAATCGTTAAAAGACAAGAAAAACTCCTGAAAGTTCGTAAAGTCCAAGTTTTTTTAGGGGTATATGTCTGCAAACGAGCAGGTGATTTTACTGGTGGCAAGCAAACGGCGTCACCCGCAACGTCAAGTTACAAGTGCGTTCTCGTCTCGTCCTTTTAGATTTAAGATTTTTAGGATCCAAAATTAAATTTTTGGGATCGGTAGCGCAAGGAGGCGATTTTGGGCCTCTGGTCCTCTTACACGATACACCGCAAGCGTTATTTCATGTCGGTTTTCTGTAAGGCCCTGGTGTTACTCGACTCAAGCCGGACCATTTGTACCGACATGCGACTTATATTTATTGCGATATGCGATGCATGCGATAGTATACCTATACCTAGTGCCCTATTCAGTGTTCTATAGGTATACTATCTTAACTTCATATCGATACTTAAACAAAATAAAATACTGCCAACATTTACTATTTGTATTCATGCACTGAAATCCATATTGGATTTCCGTCAATTTCGTATCATATATACTACAATAGTAGGTATTACAGAAAGCCTACATACAAATAAGTTCAAAAAACGAAACAAAAATATTTTTAAAAAGAATATAACATGGGTATTAAATATCTGATATAGGAATCCATCGAGTAAGCTTTATACTGTGATAAGTATTACAAATTGAGTCGTTTTCATTAATACCATTCGATAGGGCTTAAAAATATTTTTCATGCGAATAACAGGTATCCACGTTTTTAACAAAAAAAAATAGATAATATTCACGTAACACACATGTATATGTATGCATTCACACGAATTCGACGGTTCTTTTTCCAATCTTCGAATTACTCTTTCCGACCCTGGTTGGAATGAGAGAGAATGTCAGCCTTACTGCCAACACCCCTCCTCCCCGTTGCTTCTTCTGCTCCAGGTTGAGGCCAGAGAGCATAATTGCACCCTGGCTACAAACACTACTGATAAATCTCATAACTGTTCAATTGATACTACACAAACAGTGACACAATAATCAGAGAACACCATTTATCTACTTAATTCTTACCTACCCAGTTTCAAATATTATGCAAAGGTCTAATAGTAATAGTCTTAGTATAATAATATGCATCCTATTTCCCAACTCCGTCTGAAACCAATAACACCCATAATTTACGATGTTCTAGTAACCTTAATTGAATAATCATGGATCTTTTGAATAATCACTTATAGTAAATTAAAAAACACAATTATAAAAATGAAAAACCAAAACAACTTTTATTTGAATATAAACATTATGTAAATATTTACAGAAACATTGGCGTCTGAGACCTGAGACCACAAATCATCATTTATTTTAACAAGGCTTACGTATTAGTGAACCTTAATTATAATATCTGTGAACGTGCCCCTTGAGATCGCTACCCATTGTCGACTGGTCTGTTGCCTTAGACGCACGGAATTAAAGTCTATGGAAGATCCAAGTAATATTATAATCTCGAAAGTTTGTAAGGATGTTTGATACAAGTAAAAGCAAGTAAATAAATACTTCTGAACGGTTCCGTAAATGTAATTTGACACTGAGGTAGATTGTTATTTTCTGCCCTGGTACAGCTGATGCCAATCTGCCTTGAACAAAAATGTTGATTAACGCTCAATCCTTCTCAGCGTGAGAAGAGGCACATTTTCATCAATGGGCAATTATAGGCTGATGATGTGTGATGACCTGAAGCAGCTGGCAGATGCTGGTATGATATCAGATAAGGTAGAAAATCTTACTTTAGTATTTTCGCAAGTTCGTTTACAGACATACACCTCACACTCAGACCTAAAACAACAATTTGTGGTTCACTTAGAGTTGTAACATGCAGGAATTTAACCTGGGACACGTTGCACAACAATCAGCTACCCGGCTACTGCGCCAACCGTGGAGACATATGGTTAG
Organism: Spodoptera exigua; assembly: GCA_902829305.4. Classification (NCBI taxonomy): domain Eukaryota; kingdom Metazoa; phylum Arthropoda; class Insecta; order Lepidoptera; family Noctuidae; genus Spodoptera; species Spodoptera exigua. The sequence continues at coordinate 10,595,899 of LR824619.2, read as the reverse complement.
CATTGAAGACAGTAAAGTGTGGGAGAGAAAAGCTTTGGCACAAATGGGTCGGCTCGACCGGAGTGATACCGCGGTCTCACTGAAAACCGGCGTGAAATAACCACAGCGTTGTGTTTCGCCGTGGGAGTGAGGTTGCCTAACCGGTGGCGCAATCCGTCCCCCTCCCCCCATCGCTTCCCAATCCTTACATATCCAAAACCTTTATACCTAAAAGGTCGGCAGCGCACTCGTAACTTCTTTGGTGTTGCAGGTGTGCATGAGCAGCGTTGATGGCTTATAGACAGGTAACCAATAGACCATTACAGACGGGACCCAACATAGCCAAAGCTTGGTCTATTAGCAAGTGAAGTTAGTGCTGAAAGTAGAAAAAAATCTCGAGTTCTCGAATTCCAACGATATCCAATTGAGTTCACCCATAAAAGCCATTTTATTCGCAAATAATTTTAAAATGGACTTCTGAATTTTATAAAGAGACTTATCCAGGCGTAACATGTCAACGTCACTATTGTTAAACATACTGGTCTCAGAGATATCGCAAGCCTTTAAGTCCTTACAATATGCAACCTGGCTCGATAGCTTAAGTCGATTCCGAATATGAATCGCAACATACCGATTTCGATAGAGATGTGCATATCAATCGGTATTGTTCACTCGGAACTAGTCGACTGCTCGAATAAGTGATTGCGATTATCTGCTGTACATTTAGCTCGCAATACTATTGTGGAGATTATTGCATGTCAAATTGTGTACCTAGTTGATGTGAATATCGCTGTCGTATCATGTCAATGTGGTTTTTTGGGCATTTTTATAAAATTATCAGAAATATAAGTAACTAAGTAAGTACATTACTAACTAAGTAAGTAAGTACTAAATAAGTACACTATTAGCAAATATGTATCACAAAACAAGAAAAAACAAGGAAGGCTACATAAAGCGCTACGTTGCATAAGTAAGTGTAGCAACGTAGCAAGCGTAGCGGCGTAGAAGAATTCGTAGCAATCAATGTAGGCGATTGTATACGAGGCGTAGAGAATATTATTTAATTATTGTTAAACTGTTTCATGTTATTAATCAAACATTTTTTTATGTTTCATCTACATTGTTGATAACTTTTAAAACCACGAAAAATAAATAATCTTTGTTCAGTTTGCAATAATTATCTTAATTTACAAGCCCACAGACTGCAGTGCGGCCCAGACTGAAATCGTCACAATATAGTAGATAAATTTTAAGCAAATCCCATTTTACATTTGCCGCACTATCTGTCCGCGTACGTCGACTATCCGCGAATACAATCACATAAGTGTAACAAGTATAGACATTGCACAGCGGTGGAAACTAGGCCGGCACACCGGCACGTCCTAACCGACGCTCCGAGATAAAATCTATACAAAATGTTTTATATTCCAAAGCAAAAGCCTTTTACTCGGCCTTTTTTGCAATCTTTTAATAGGTCCTTTCAATCCTCTAGTATTTCTAAAGGCGGCTAAAATATGATTAATTGCGTTTCGCGTTTTAGCGAATCGGTGGGTTGTATTTAAATCATCGGCTTAACGCTCGTCGGTAGCCATATTGGCCGGCCGTTCCCGCTTTTAATCCCGCCATAAATAACTGACTGACGCTTGTCTATGGCTTTAAAGGAAAACATTTTTTTTATTAATCACCTGATTCATTTACAAATTCAATAGGTAATTTTTACAATGAATGAGGTTAATTTAATGGTTTATGTGTATAAATGCTGGCTTACATCTATAAGTACCTACATAAACCATATCTTACATAAATGGTATTTTAGCGTTAGGCGAACGTGTGAGTAGAAAAGTCAATAAAAGTGTAGACATTATTTTGTGAAAAATATCTAGTAGTATCTATCTTCCGGGTGGTTCTAACTCAACCTTTTTTTACAAATTAAATTGTGTAATATGTATAACTAAAAAACTTCATGTTTACGGCGGGACTCGAACTCGGGGTCTCTGTGGTGTAATCCACACGCCTTACCGATTACACCAACTCGTGTTGACAATTCACGACGAAATTTACAATCTCTAGGCAACGTTTGACAACCATCCATTGACGTCATGATGTCAAAGAGTTTTCTGTCACACTGCCCCCCTCTTAGATTCGCTCGTCCCGAGCATCGTTGCTGCCGTAATACCTCGCCAACCTGTCTATATGGACAACTTTCAAAGGGCTCCTTGAAGACTTCCGAATTCTGTAAGTAATGTCATTGATCTTCGTGACTATCTCGTAAGGACCTTCCCAACTCGGTTGCAGCTTTGGAGATTTTCCCTTCCTTCTGACTGGATTATGAAGCCAGACCAATGACCCCTCTTCAAACCCAACAGAATTGGCTCGTCGATCATAGCGCGTCTTTGCGCGATCACTAGCTTGAAGACCGGCCTCCCTGATCTGCTCATAAATGTCCAACATTTTTGCCCTTAACTCGCTTATGTAATCGCTAAACTCGGTGCGAGAGTCACCAGGTGGACAGCCCGATACAAGATCTGCCGGTAATCTCAATTCCCTTCCAAAATTTGCAAATGCAGGCGTCTTTGCGGTACTTTCATGTACAGCAGTCCGATAGGCAAGCAAGAAGAGAGGTATGTAAGTGTCCCAATCTCTCTGATGGCTGTCAACCACCTTTGCTAAGTGTCGCTCCAATGTTTGGTTGAAGCGTTCGACCATTCCATCTGACTGTGGATGATAAGGGGTCGTTCGAGTCTTATGGATTCCCAAAAGTTTACAAGTTTCCTGGAAAACTTGGGATTCAAAGTTCCGTCCTTGATCACTGTGCATCTCCAAGGGCACTCCGAATCGGGTGAATACCTCGTTTACCAACTTCGTGGCTACAGTTACTGCCTCTTGATTCGGTATGGCAAAGACCTCCGGCCATTTTGTAAAATAATCCATAACCACTAAAACGTAGCGATTGCCCGAATCAGTGATTGGAAATGGTCCAGCGATGTCTAAGGCTATTCTCTCCCAAGGCATACCAACATTGTAGATTTTCATCGCCCCTCTGCTTCTTGTTTGTGGACCCTTGACAGCTGCACAACTAGTGCATTTCCGGCACCAATCTTCGACGTCATATTTGCAATGCAACCAATAAAACCTCTCCTTGATCTTCACCAAAGTCCTCCTAATTCCCAAATGTCCTCCAGAAGATCCATCATGGAACGCCGATAACTTAACTCCGTGGACGCTGTAACTTAAGTGCAATAGAAAGTCTGAAAACCGGTATTAGTGTTTCATTTCATCCAATCCCGTAACCCAAGCCCGCATAGTCAGGAACGTGACGTCAGGCACGTAACATTTGGTGTCAGAAGTGGGATTGGAGAAAAATGCCGCTAGTGCCGCAGGACGTAAGAGGAGTGAGTACCCGTGCTATGTCAGAAGCGCAGCGTGTGAGGGAAGAGGGTGCTGCAGCTCAGACCAGCGATGCAGAAGCCAAGCCTGTGCAGATGGATCTTCTGCTACAGCTGCGGCAAATGATGGCAGAACAGCTGCGTGAGCTGAAAGAAGATCAAGCGCGCCGCCAAGAAGAGCAAGCACGCTGTCAGGCAGAACAGCTGCGGGAGCTGAAAGAAGATCAAGCGCGCCGCCAAGAAGAGCAAGCGCGCCGCCAAGAAGAGCAAGCGCGCCGCCAAGAAGAGCAAGCACGCTGTCAGTCAGAACAGCTGCGGGAGCTGAAAGAAGATCAAGCTCGTCGCCAAGAGGAGCAAGCGCGTCGCTTGGAGGACATGCATAAAGATTTCACGAAGGGACTGCAAAAGGCTGTCGAACGGGTACAAGAAGTGGAGGAAGGGTTAGGCAAGTTGAAACTTCGCGTCATGGCGATAGAGGAGAGACTGGAAGAAGAGATCTCCAAAATCAAGCAGGAAGTGACAAACCCAAGCCCTTTGAAGAGCCGAAGCCGTCTTGCAGCCGTTTTTGACGCCCCAAATGCGGCCTTAAGCGCAACGAAAGGGCTCAAGATTCCCCATTACGACGGAACAACATCCTGGACTGCGTTCAAGCTACAGTTTGAGACACTTATGGAGGCTTATGGTTGGACTCAGAAGGAAGCACAGTCAGCCCTTACCCTGGCCCTCCGTGATCAAGCGCTCTCAGTGCTGGAAGCTATCGGCGCAAGTGGGGATCTCAGCTTTAGTGCCCTCCTCGACGCACTTGAAGCACGTTTTGGAGACAGCCACCTCGAGCACGTGTACAGAGCGCAATTAAAAGAGCGTACTCAGCGTGCTAATGAGAGCCTACAGCAATGGTCCGTGGAAATCGAGAAACTTGTACGTCGAGCTTTCCGGTCGACTCCGTCAATGATTGAAGGCACGCTTCTCCAAGCGTTCATTGACGGTATTCGGGACCCAGAAGTACGAGCTGCTGTTCATCTGGGCCATCACAAGATCATGAAAGAAGCTCTGGCCCATGCATTGGAAGTGGAAGCCGTGCGTGGCAACTCCCGTACCTTACGTCTGCGGGAAATGACGACAACGGAGCAGGTACCTCCACGCCGTCGGAACTTCATGTGCTATGGATGTGGAGAGCGTGGGCACATACGGAGCGACTGCCCGAAGAAGATGAACCGCAAGGACGCGGCGGTCTCAACTTCTGACCAGCAGGGAAACTTAAATCCAGCCAGGGCTGCGGGGTGGGCGCCGGCTGGTAGTGGAACAACCCCAACAATCTACATCAAGCAAACCAACGATGGAAATACTCTGGTGATAGACGGTCAAGTAAATGGGAAAAACAGTCAGCTAACATTAGATACTGGAGCTTCAAGGACGGTGATAAATGTTCGGCTGCTCGAGCACAACATCAGGAAACACCTTAAACCAATTGTTGGCCTACAAATGAAATCAGCTACCGGCCAGTGCATACCGATAAGTGGAAAACTGCATGTAACAATCAAAATTGGGGAACGTGTTTATCGACATGAGGTTATTGTGGCCAAAATTCTGGATGACTGCATCCTGGGACTTGACTTCCTGCAAGGGCACCAGTGTAACATCGACCTAAAATCTGGAGTATTACTATGTGGAACTGAGGAAATTCCGATGAAGGGTGGAACCCTGGGAAAAGTTTGCTGTTTAAGAAGAACTGTTCTTGCACCAAAATCACAGACTCTCGTACCAATTGCATTACCTAGGAGGAGGGAAGGAAGTTTACCTCGAAGGTGCGCTGTGATTGATAAATCGGAACACGTAAACTCATGGCTACCGGCAAGAACTGTCGTGGGGTCATCTGATGTTAACCGCATTCCGGTATTCAACTTCAGTGATTCAGAAATTACGATTGAAGAAGGAGAGCCTGTGGGCGTATTGGAAGAAGTGGCCTGGATAAGAAAATGCTCGGAAAATCTTGTGAAGAAGGACAGTACGGGAATAGACTTTGTAACGAAAATCTTAGACGAAAACAAAAGTCTGACAAAAGTGGAGACTATGAAAGCTAGAAATTTACTTCTTCGATTCTCTGATGTGTTTTCAAGAAGCGATGGTGATATTGGCCGAACTGGTTTGGTGAAGCATAAAATAAACACAGGTGATACAATGCCAATTCGTCAAAGGCCCAGACGTATACCATTCGCTCGTGAGAAAGAGGTTGAAGAAATGATTGACGATATGAGGAAAAATGACGTGATAGAGCCCTCTTCTAGCCCTTGGTGTTCACCTGTCGTGCTTGTCAAGAAGAAAGATGGTTCAACGAGGTTTTGCGTAGACTATCGACGATTGAATGATGTAACCAAGAAGGATAGCTACCCGTTACCAAGAATCGATGACACACTTGACACACTGAGTGGCATGAAATGGTTTTCAACGCTCGATCTGAAAAGCGGCTATTGGCAGGTGGATTTGGATCCCAAGGACAAGGAAAAGACCGCATTCTCAACTGGGAAGGGACTCTGGCAATTTAAGGTGATGCCATTTGGATTATGCAATGCACCGGCAACCTTTGAGCGTTTGATGGAACAGGTGCTGGTGGGACTGCTGGGCGAAACCTGCCTAGTTTACCTCGATGACATCATCATTGTTGGACGGGATTTTGACGATCATCTAAGGAAATTGGAAAAGGTACTCGACAAGCTGCGTGGAGCAAATTTAAAGTTGAGTCCAAAAAAATGCTCTTTCTTCAAGCGCGAAGTGAATTATCTAGGACATGTTATTTCTGAGAGAGGAATTGAGACTGATCCAGCCAAGACTGTCGCTGTTAAGGAATGGCCAACACCTAAAGACAAAACGCAAGTTCGGGCATTTCTTGGATTGTGCTCGTATTATCGGCGGTTTGTGAAAGGATTCTCGGACATTGCCAAGCCATTGCATCGATTGACAGAGGAGAAACGTGCCTTTATCTGGGACGAGGATTGTGAGCAAGCCTTTCGAGAACTAAAAGAACGGCTTTGTAACACACCAATTCTCGGATACCCCAGCGCGAAAGGAATATTCGTAGTTGATACGGATGCCAGCAATATTGGAATAGGAGGTGTCCTTTCACAACGCGATGGTGAGCAGGAGAAGGTTATTGCTTACTTCAGCAAGTCACTATCCAAGCCGGAGAGGAATTATTGCGTGACCAGGAGGGAATTGCTGGCCGTAGTCAAAACTCTGCACCATTTCAAGAAGTATTTACTGGGACGGAAATTTTTGATCAGAACTGATCACGCTGCTTTGAAATGGCTGCTTCAGTTTAAGGATCCCGAAGGCCAAGTAGCCAGATGGTTGGAACAACTTCAGGAATTTGACTTTGATATCGAACATCGCGGAGGAAGAATTCATGGCAACGCAGATGCATTATCGAGACGCCCATGCGTGGAAGATTGCAAGCATTGTGCCAAGAAGGAAACTGCTTTTCTTAAGGTGATAAGGACTGATACTGTTGACGAGGCATGGGGAGATGATGCGATGAAATTAGAACAGGAAAGAGATGCAGATATTAAACCAATACTGGAGTGGGTACGAAGTGGTAACAAGCCAAGTTGGAGTGACGTCGCCCAATATAGCGCGGTAACGAAAGGTTTATGGGCACAGTGGAAAAGCCTTACGCTGCATAACGGACTTCTGTGCAGGAAATGGGAATCAACAAACGGCAAGGACGAGCATTTGCAATTGGTGGTGCCTCGTTCAAAAATAAGGGATGTATTAAAAGCGTTCCATGATGGATCTTCTGGAGGACATTTGGGAATTAGGAGGACTTTGGTGAAGATCAAGGAGAGGTTTTATTGGTTGCATTGCAAATATGACGTCGAAGATTGGTGCCGGAAATGCACTAGTTGTGCAGCTGTCAAGGGTCCACAAACAAGAAGCAGAGGGGCGATGAAAATCTACAATGTTGGTATGCCTTGGGAGAGAATAGCCTTAGACATCGCTGGACCATTTCCAATCACTGATTCGGGCAATCGCTACGTTTTAGTGGTTATGGATTATTTTACAAAATGGCCGGAGGTCTTTGCCATACCGAATCAAGAGGCAGTAACTGTAGCCACGAAGTTGGTAAACGAGGTATTCACCCGATTCGGAGTGCCCTTGGAGATGCACAGTGATCAAGGACGGAACTTTGAATCCCAAGTTTTCCAGGAAACTTGTAAACTTTTGGGAATCCATAAGACTCGAACGACCCCTTATCATCCACAGTCAGATGGAATGGTCGAACGCTTCAACCAAACATTGGAGCGACACTTAGCAAAGGTGGTTGACAGCCATCAGAGAGATTGGGACACTTACATACCTCTCTTCTTGCTTGCCTATCGGACTGCTGTACATGAAAGTACCGCAAAGACGCCTGCATTTGCAAATTTTGGAAGGGAATTGAGATTACCGGCAGATCTTGTATCGGGCTGTCCACCTGGTGACTCTCGCACCGAGTTTAGCGATTACATAAGCGAGTTAAGGGCAAAAATGTTGGACATTTATGAGCAGATCAGGGAGGCCGGTCTTCAAGCTAGTGATCGCGCAAAGACGCGCTATGATCGACGAGCCAATTCTGTTGGGTTTGAAGAGGGGTCATTGGTCTGGCTTCATAATCCAGTCAGAAGGAAGGGAAAATCTCCAAAGCTGCAACCGAGTTGGGAAGGTCCTTACGAGATAGTCACGAAGATCAATGACATTACTTACAGAATTCGGAAGTCTTCAAGGAGCCCTTTGAAAGTTGTCCATATAGACAGGTTGGCGAGGTATTACGGCAGCAACGATGCTCGGGACGAGCGAATCTAAGAGGGGGGCAGTGTGACAGAAAACTCTTTGACATCATGACGTCAATGGATGGTTGTCAAACGTTGCCTAGAGATTGTAAATTTCGTCGTGAATTGTCAACACGAGTTGGTGTAATCGGTAAGGCGTGTGGATTACACCACAGAGACCCCGAGTTCGAGTCCCGCCGTAAACATGAAGTTTTTTAGTTGATGGAAGTTTTGTCGAACTTTCTGGAATATTTGAGTGAAAGTAATGAAAAATTAAGGAGCGAGAAGGAGAATAAATAAAAATGAATAACGAAATTATTGGAAGGTTCTGGAGGCATGACGATCAAAAAGAATAACGAAATTGAATGTTCTAGAACCTGACCGGGGGTATATAACCGGAACTGCGGCTCACCGCTGGCAGTTGAGTTCTAAGTCTAAAGCGATTCGGAAGAAAAGGAAGAAGTGAGAAAGAAGAAAAGTGAGTGAAATAGTGAAGTGCAGTGAAATAGTGAAGTGCAGTCAGTTAAGTGAGTTAAGTCAGCGTGAACGGCAAAGTTGTGTCAGTCGGCCGGACTCTGCTGGAGAGGAACGCCGATAACTTAACTCCGTGGACGCTGTAACTTAAGTGCAATAGAAAGTCTGAAAACCGGTATTAGTGTTTCATTTCATCCAATCCCGTAACCCAAGCCCGCATAGTCAGGAACGTGACGTCAGGCACGTAACATTTATATATGTTAATTATTTATGTATATTAGCTAAGTCACGTGACTTTCAACTAATTGAGTTCTCTCGCCAAACAGTGAATAGGTCGATCTCCGATATTTTTTAAGGACTGATTTATCAATGGCTAGGTAAAAGTTAACTGGGAAAAAAAAAGCATGCATGAATTATGCTGTCGCGTCAGAATGTTTGTATCAGACAGTGACAGCAACAATTTTATTAATCGGATAACAATTATCTGTCTATTGAAAAATCACCCCTAAATCAACTTATTTTGCAACTTACAAGACCATCTCTCATTCTGCTTCAAACTTTTTTTCCTAGTTTATAGTAATCTGTGTCTATAATTAAATACTCGCTCCACATACTAGCAAAGAGGTTTAATTCGAAATCCTTTAAGTAAGGCTACATTTTTCATTTAGGTACCTTATGTTGCTAGTAGTTTCGGAGATTAAGTGCTCTCAGCTTTTTGGGTACAAGTTAGATTTAGTGATTAAAATACTTCAGAGGTTGTTTAAATTCCTTAGTTTAATGTTAAAGGATAGTAAATGTACTTGAAAAGACTTGTGAAAGTGTACAATTTAATACGTGAGTATTATAATGGGATCTTTTAACATATCTGTGTATATTCTAATTGTATTTTTTTACTAAATTTATAACGTTACGATCTTTGCTTAGCGGTATACATTAAGTACTTGAAGGGTGAAAACCCTTATCACTTAGGAGTATGAAAAATAACTTGGGAAAAATCAGTAAAGTTTTGTAGGATTAAGATAACTAACATCGAGACACGAGACTTACTAGTATTACGATGTTTGGATGTTTGTTTCTCAATCACGTCAAACCGGCTGGATGAATCGGGATGAAATTTGGCACAGGCATAGGATACACTCTGGAATAGGACAAAGGCTAATTTTTATCAACATACCACGCGGGTGGAAGCTTGTTTTTTTATATAGTTTATTAATAAATCTCTTTTTGAGTACGGAGTGCCTGTTATTTTTTCCCGCATTTAGCGCTCAAAGTGCCTAGTGTGAGTTAGCTTTGCGTCAATGCAATTGGCGATTATGGTTGGTTTGCTTGGTTATTCTGCTTGCTCCAAGTTAAGGCCAACCAATCAGAATGCTTTACACGGTAACGTTGCCATTGCGCTAAATTCGAATTACGCAATCATTAATTTTCTGACTAAAATTCGTTCCTGCTCCTGCACCGAGCCGCGGTACGTTATTGCGCTTAGACCCGCAACCCATGGCTGAATAGACTCATCTCCTATTTTAAGATAATTCTAACTACGCCATCGAATAAAAAGGTTGATATAGGTATTTATTAACATAACCACGCATATTACTAAAATATAATTACATCACTATCTACGCCCTATGTATGCTTAAATCTTTAAAACTGCGCAACGGATTTTGATGTGATGATGACATATACCATACACCATATACCAGACATATATAGAAGGTATATGTATAATAACACCAAATAGTGACACCACACATTAAATAGTGGAGAAATTAATTTGTTGTACTTTTGCGAAGCTAGGGCGGGCTGCTAGTTATGTATATTACGAAAAAGGTATTCCGAATTAGGAAGATTGGGTGGTAGGTAAACTGTCATGGAGTACCGCGACTTTATTAAATTTTAATCCGTCGCGTACGCTGACACGAATTTCAGAAAATAATCCTGTTAAGTCGAGATCCTTCCCGCTGTGCCGCGAAATACTTATATGTTCGTTAATCATACCTGAATGTATTTACATATAAGTAGGTGGGTGGGTAATAAGATTTCATACTAGGATTTTGAAGGAGACATTGTAAGTAGTTACTTTGTGTTTTTGTCAGCCACTTCTTCAGTAGCGCTAAGAGCGCAAGTAAGGCATAGAGAGCAAGGAGTATTTACGCAATTAAAAACGTTTATGCGACACGGGGTTACATACAAACTTTTTACTAGGAAATCATATTAACTACTCGACAATTTAAATGAAATATGGTACCTACTTTCAAAATTAATATTTTCAAAAAAAGATTTAGAGAAACAGGGAGGAACAATTTTTATGTTTCCATATAACCTTAAAATAATTTATTAATGATCACTTATTAAATCTCTGATAGGGACAAACAAGAAGACGGATGACCTGATGGTAAGCAATCAACACCGCCCATGAACACCCGCAACACCAGACAAGTTGCCAGTGCGTTGCCGGCACGGCAAAGGTGTTAGGGATTTGTAGATTGGTCGATTTAGAATTTGAGGATGCAGGTTTGGGCGTTCGGAAAACGTTAGGAATTATTTTTAAATTAAAAGGCTAGATTACCCTTGATATATTTCATATGTTTTCAAAGTTTTATTCAAATCTGTTCACGGTGTTTGACCCCAAACTTTGTATGCCACAGCATTAAGCTGAGCACTGGCCTTTTGAGCTTATTAGACGTTACACCCAGTGCTCACCTAACTATATTTTTTTACTAAGATCGCAATCCTAACCTCCATACAACTTAATAGGCAGTGGCCATTTCAAAATGAAAAAAATCTAAGTACTTTACTATTATCAAAATCTTCAGTTTTATTGCAAAGACATTAACTTTTCTCTAGAAGCAAGAATAATATATCAAAACATAAGTACCTACTTAACGTTTTAAAAACCTTTTTGTATTTAAAAAGATACCTAGTATCAAATGAGTAAAATTATATTGGCCGCTTCAGGCACTCGACTTAAATAAAAGAATTTTTATTTCACATTTTACAAAAAAAAAAAAATACCGAGAACGACAACAGAGGTTAATATCCATTACTTTACCGGCTAAATTAAGTCTTATTTTGCGTGACGTTTGCCTTTCTTACTTAAGAATTAAAAAGAAAATAGTAGTCTATATTTTATTACTTGCTCAAACAAATTGCACGATTCTTCTCTGGCATTTTAATGGAGGCCAAGTGCTGGCTTTCATTAACCGTACCTTAATGTGACCGTCTCAAATATTCAACGTTTACGCTGTTCCTTACATTTCCTAATCAATATTGTGCGTAAAAAAGGCAAATTAAAAAGGTAATCTATCTTCCTACCTACTCAATTTTGAATGATGTCGTTATAGAATTACGTGTACAATTTTTACCGCAGAACTTTGGGATATTACGTATTTAAAAAGCAATTCACGAATGCTTTTCTTTTTTTAAAATGCTTAATTACAACGTTTTTCCCTTTAAATTTCATATTATTTCAATTAAATGATCACGCAGCATGGACTACACAAGATTGTATGGCTTGAGAATCATATTGCAAACTCTGCTCCTATTGGTCGTAGCGTGATGTTTCATGGCCTTTAGCCTTCCTCAATAAATGTACTATCCAAGAGAAAAATAATTGTTCAAATCTAATCAGTAACTCCTGAGATTAGCGATTTCACACAAACAAACTCTTCAGCTTCAGCAACATATGTATAAATGCGTTAGACACTATAACCGATACTTTATCACATCCACCCGACAAAATACATCAAAAGCTAGCATGAAACAACGTTTCACGCCAGCTTTCAGTAATATTACCTAGTAGGTAATTCCCAAATCTTGGAACGACATATCCCTGCCAAACAGGAATCTACAGAGTGGAAATAAAAAGAGAAACAGAATAATTTTTAAACATAACTTTATCCTCCACACCATAATAAATTAGGTTAGGTACTAAACCCGTTATCAAATACACGTCTACACTTACCGAGAGAAAAGAGAAAAAAGTAAAAGCACACAATGGGAATAAATCTTTCATTTATCCGATTTCACCCCCCTAGGGTACAGGCCAAGGTCTCAGGCAATAAGCTTTAAAAGTAACGCGAGACGATCTCATGTGCAAAATTAATTTAGGCCCCTCCTCCTCCCTCAATACCATATGTAAATGAAATTGAACCAGGCGTTATTTTATTGAGGAGGCACGGAGGAGGGCGACGTAAGCCCTCCGATATTTGATGATGTTTGAACTTCCGAGCAAAGGTGGGAATCGACTTGAGTTTTTCTCCTTTTGTTTTTATTATGCATGAACAGTACCTACGATGTATGCGATATCTGAAATTACTGAGCGGTTTTCATGAAATAGTTGAATTGTTGAATCTTTTTTTTTTTTTGGTAGTCTGATCTATGTATTCGCTTTGTGAACTAGTTTTGATATATTTCTACCTCAAGTGAAAGTTGAGTTTTTTTTAAGGGCGTCAAACGAGCTGGCAGATTATCTGACGGTAAGCAATTGACGACGCCCATGGACACCACCACATAAGAGGAGTTACGAGTGCATTACTGGCCTATTCTGGGTAAGAGTTCTAGAGATTTCATACTTAGGAGAGACTTGGGTAGATACGTACTACGTCACGACAAAGACGCAAATATTTGAAACCTATTTTGAATTCATATAGGGTAGGTACAGGCAGGGATCAAAAAAGACGAAGACTAAAATTTCTTTGTAGTAAAAGTTAAAAGGTTCACAGCCAGTTTATTCAATAATTTAGATTCTATGCTATAAATTAAAGCAGTCCTCAACCATTGACTCTATTCTACAAAGATATTTTGGTCATTATAAAATTGGTAGAGTGCAATTGCATTTTTGACCCCTGACTGTACTTCTTACGTTAGAGTAATTAAAATAAATAGTCTGTCAATAATATTAAAGAGAAAATATTTAGAAAGATTATCGCCATTTAATCTCTACTAAACGACATCATGGCCAGTACAAGAATACTTATAAAAAAAATTAAATGTCAGAAATGTGTCAAAGTTCCCGCCAACATTGAGGAGTAAATAATTCATGACGAGTCGATAGAACAGCCAACAATTTGGTACCACGCAGCCCCAAGGGTGTATATCACATTTCCCATCAAGTTTATTTTTTCACTCCAATTTATCAATTATTAATGGCCCTAGGCCGGTATCGACTCGAAATTGAGATATAAGTCACTCGCGAACAACTTTTCAGGCTGATTATGATTTATTATGTACTTTTTAACAACTGGGTTTGAACGCTGAAAAAATGGCTTTTAGAGCCTTCTAAGGGAGAAATGTTTTCGAAACTTTTTTATTGTGAGCCTCGCAGATATATGAAAATGTAAAATAACGGCCGATACTTTTAGGTATGTTTACCGCCCGTCTCGGCAAGAAATTACGCCCACGATATCTACGTGTTTTCTGAAAAAAACGATACACGAATTGTAGGTAGGTAATATTTCAGCATTTTCAAGTTAGGTACTGATAGGTACCGAATAATAAAGCCTTTTTATACCTAGAATAAACACACATATAGGTACTTCATTTAAAGTATTTTTATCCAAAGAAGTCGCCGTGAGTTCGACAGGAATTGTTAATTATTTCTTGCTGTCTAAACACCACCCTGTTCCATCTTTTTCTCAAAGCCCCCGGTACGTAAATCATCTTTGCACGCAAGCCGCCTGAAATTCATACGTCTGTCATCTTGTGGGTTGGGTATCCAGAACTTTCTCTTAAGCACCGATCAGACGACACGATTCATCGTGCCCTACGTCCCTAAGTTGCGATAGATTGGGTGGTATGATCGCTGTTAAGCTTTTGGTGTCCATAAATAGGGCGATCGAGATTTCCCAACTGTCCCTAGTCCTTAAGTCCCGATGAATCGTACAGTCTGATCGCCTCTTTATCAGAAGAACTGCCGCAATACTACTTCATGATGCATGGTATTCTGACAAATCGCTGATAGGTTGGCAACTTAGTTGAACTGCACAAAGCAGGTAGGTACCTAAGTGTAAGTTTGTATGTAGAGGGGAATCATTGGAACCGCTGGTTGAATATCCAAATTTTTTTACTGATTTATAGCTACAATGTTTCTGTGTGCTTTAGGCTATAAAACATCATACGCGAGAGTAGCTATAGTCTACGAAATATAATATATTTTCTAATATAAAACCAGTTAAGAATAGATGTCTAGTTAGCAATAAGAAATAAGTAATATGTGTATGAGCGAAAAAACACGATCGCGATTTATAAAAATAGTCATAAGTTTTTGAACATAGGCACCATAATTGTAGCCACTTAATCATTTCACCAGTTAGATTGGTGTTATGTTGAAATTACGAGCAATTTCGCACGCGCAGAACTAATTTATCAAAACATTTCGTAGGTCGAACGTGTTTTAAAGCTGCCTACGTAGGCAGGTAGCGAGTAGGTACCTACTGTGAAACTATAGTTAGTGCCTGGTTCTTATCCAAAAATTATGTAGGGTTTTCTCGAACGATTAGGTGGGTATTTTCAATGGATATCGTAATTAAATTGATAAAATTCTTCACAATCAATCAATTCAATAAAATAGTACCTACGTGTTAGATTTTAAATTGAAATTCATTTCTTTATTGGAATTCCATGTGTTAATAGACAGGTGGAACAACATTTGATTGCCGCATGAAACATTTTTTGATGTGTGTGAATCTCAACTTTGGATCTAGGTACGATGTAACGACAAAGTTAGGTTTTACATAGGTTCAATAAATAATATTCTGAAAATTAAACACATCCTGCACCGGCCTACCAACATAATAATATCGATTCTGCTTCCAATACTGCCAAACAAAAGCCGAACTTTTTTCCAAACGAAGGCGACGTCATGACTCGACCACGGCATGTTATTTCAGCTTGCCGCCAATATTCCGGCCAGCTACAGCATACGAAATTTGAAAATAAAATATGGAATATTGTACAATGCGTCATACTTTATTAATAGATACATTTGTTCCGTATTTTACGAAAAAAATATCGATAAAATAATAACTTTTTCATTTTGTAGGTAGGTATGTTATAGTTACCTAAAACTACGTTACGTTTATTTGCATAGAAACACGAAATAAATGATGGTATAAAAGTATGGGTATCCATATAACATAGGTAACATTATTTTGCAGACCTGGTTGTTTATTTACCTAAAACTCAAATTTTATAATAATTAACGGCAAATTTTAACAGTACATAAGGTAAAATAAAGTATCGTGCATTACAGAGCTTTATGTTAAAGAAACCTAGAATAAAAGCATAAATAGTAGGTATCATGTTATCAATCATGGTTATTGGACTATAGCCGGACTAAGTACCTACTACCTATTGGCCGTCTCTAGGTACATACGAGCTTTTGTTATACTTAGATATAGGCACACTAGGCCGCACTATAACAATACACACGATAACACTTTTTATGGCATAATTCAAACGAGCGGACGGATTACCTGATGGTAAGCATCAGCACCGCCCATGGACACCCGTAATACTAAAGAAGTTCTTTTAGGGATAAGGCTTCCTCATATTAAAGGGTTGGGAAGGGATGAGGATAGGGGAGGGATTGGGTCTCCGGTAACCTCACTCACACGGCGAAACAGAACGCTGTGGTTATTTCACGCGTGTTGCAGTGACTCCGGTCGAACCGATCCATTCATGCCGAAGCTGGACTCTCTCACACTAAAAACTCACTGTGTGCGTGACGATCAAAGAAAGCAAGATCATTCGCTGTCAGTATCTAAGTATAATGGTGTATCTAACCACCTGGGAACACCGCGAGACCTTGACTTTTAGCTGACTTTTAGTTGTTTACTTTTTCAATCTGTAATTTGTACTCATAATATTTTTATTCGTAAACCAATACCCGCGTCAAAATTATATCAATATTTTAAATCTACGAGCATTCATGACCCTTGTCAAACGTCTTATAAATTTTAGAACAGATAAAATTTATATTGGCCTTAATTCTACCCTGTATGGCTGTAATACACCTGACATCGGTATCAATATTTTTTTAATTGATATAAAATTGGATAGGTACCTATTAGAATTGGTCAAAAATATTTTTTTTTATTTTATTATTTATTTAGTTACAAGCTGCTCTTGCGCGGTTTCACCAGCCACTCGCTTGTTTTATAGTCTATAAGCCTTCCTCGATAAATTGGCTAAAAACCACAAAAAGAATAGTTCAATCCGAACGAATAGGACCCTAGATTAGTGTGATCCAAAAAAAAACTATCAAACAAAGCAAACGGGTAGACGGATTACCTGAATATTAGTATCTATAGTTAAAGATATTCCCATAGATGCCAACTTTTTCAATTAATTGAAGCGAAAGCGCACCTATTATTCTTCTGTCTCGAATTCTCTCTAAACTCGGAAAGGCAGTCGTGTTGTAAAAAAAATGAGATATCAAGTATCCATTATCCAATTATCTGCATTAGAACCTGTTATATGATTTATAGTCAGAACCGCTAAGGAATGGAATTCTTTAGAGGTTCTCAATCGTAGGTCGCATCATCGCTTATCACCAGGCGTAACAGAGGCCCAATGTCATGTAACCTCTTTTTTTAGTATAACTTAGGGGGATATTATTTTTCATTGGCTATATGTATTTTGTTAACTACCTACTACTACAATAGATTCAATAAAATCATAGAAAAGAAAGTCTACCAAAATATTGTACTTATAAAATTATTTATTATTTTCACTTATATAACACAAATTATAAACATAATTACAGTCAACAATAATGCCACATTACTGCGCTCATGATCATATAAAACAATATTCAGTCATGTAACATAATAAATTAAATGCACATTTCAAATGCTCAAACTTAAAATAACAATATTTATACATCTACACACACGGACAATGTGTACTGATCACAATTCGTTATCACCTTTTCAAAGCAGGTCTGAAAAGAGAAAAATAAATAAATTTAACATTTAATAATAAAAATAAGCACCGGCTGGTGGTACTTAGACACACATGTACAGTACGGCCGAAGTATCTTGGCGAGTCTGAAGTTAGTCGTTTGTCTGCGCAATGGATCTTTTAGAAACAAAATTGTGTACTGCGCAGCTAATCGGCTAACTTCAGACTCGCCAAGATACGTAGGCGATATTGTAGCGTAACGTAAAATAAAACAAAAAAACTTCAACATTTGGGCATTAGTTAATCGAAAATGTCATATAGCTGTGGAGGCTTGTCATTAGCAACCTAATAATATATTTTTATACCTATTATGTTATTAGTTTGTAAGCCTTATTATAATGAATAAAAAAAACTAAAATTACAAACAATGGGCATAAAATAACTAATCACACCAAATCGATTATGTAATTATGTATAAAAATTCTATTTAATTCTATTGGAGTTTTTGAATTGGGTTGCTCATACAAAAATAAAATATTTTAAGTTATCCATTTATTAGATCGAGAAGAAACGCCGAAGTAAATTCAGGCAGACTTTTTAACTTATCGAAAAATACTGAATATAAAATACATAAATTACAATAATTATACTTATAAATAAAATCTACTTACTTTTTCTGAAATCCAAATTTGCTCAGCAAAGTCGGTTGGTTGCTAGGTAGAGGCGGCGTTTTTTTAACCCCATTAACTTTGGGCGCAGTCTTTTTGAAACCATTCAAGTTTCTTTGCTTATTAAATTGGCTGCCCAACAAGGGCTGTGATTGGCTACTCAACCACGTCGACTTTTGCGATGCACCGAAAGAAGACTGTAAAACGAAAAATTCATTTAAAATTAAGTTAAGAACACTAATATTACCAATACAAATATGATTTTATACTTAAAGAGTTTAATGTTGTGAGTATAAATTACAAATCAATAAGATAAAATAAAAAAGGCGGATATTCTACCAAATAACAAAATCAATGGGTTTATGAAAATTAAAAAAATGCTGATATTTTTTGGTAGAATGCAATAATGTATGTATGTGATATAATTTGACTGGAATGTGTATGTATAAGGGAAAAAGAAAGAAAATACAAATATTTGGAATTAGGCATAATTACAAGACTACTTTTCTGTGCAGAAAAGAGCAGAAATAAATTATTAAAAATTTACTAACTTGGGATGCAGTAGGTGTAATCAAAGTCTCCATAGGATAAGTATTATCTATCACAGAATCCTCACTAGCCATATTATCAACAATTGGTTCATCCATAACATTATCCATTATGATAGGTCTTTTGCATTTCGGACTAGGCTCCAAAATGGGACTGTCAGGCCTAACAGGGCTAGAATTACATTCAAAATTCTCCTTTTGAGAATCTTCATCGGCTATTTTTGTACATTTTTTAAATGTATTTCTACTACAATGTTCTGGAGATTCTTCTATAGTTATACTTTCTTTAGATATATTTGCTTCATTGGTTGAAGCTTCTTCGTTGGAAGAGAAAAATTTGCTTTCTACTACATTATTGTCGAGGACCGTTCTGGGGAACCTGCTGAGTTTCTTTAGTATGGAACAGTTACCATTTTTGAGTAGTTTCTTGAAAGATCGCTCTTTATTTTCTAGTATTGGAGATTTGTCATTTCGTTTACTAAATTGGTTTGGACTATTATCCTCATCAATTGTTCTATTGTGTTGATATTCCGTACTATGTGTAGAAGTTTCGCTAAGTTCATTATCACAGTCAATTTTCTGCTTCTTGGCAGCTGGCTCAGTACAATACATGTTGCTTAGTGTTTCTATTGATAAACTGGAATATACACAGAAATACATTATCAAATGAACTTAAAAAAAAGAAAATTGTTTCAATAGTGCAAAACCTTTTAAATAAATCTATCTTTTAGGCTTTCGACCGATCACTGACGTGAAACAACTCCGGGGGCGGTCATTACTTGATTGAATAGGACCTCCTGAGAACACAGTGTGACATAGACTTTTATTTTTAAAGGATACAGACCCCGGCACGTAACTTGGCAAGAGTCGTTAAATGCGCAGAAGTCATATTTTAGATGCCTCTGGTACGCAAGCGGGGCGCGGGGTGTGTGACAATGCCGAGCCGAGTGCGTGATTGGTGCGTCAGTAGACCCTTGCCCCCCGCACTGTGCCCACGTCTCGTTCGCTCCCGAATACACTTGCCCTAAAGTTGATCTCTTTGTTTTTGTTAAGTTTAAAGTTTATTGTTTCGTTTTTGTTATAAGTTGTTGTTATTGTTAAGATCAAACGTTACTTTACGTAGACAGGCCAGAAAAATGATCTATGATGTGTATTGTTACATACCAAACAAACATTTACTGAAAAAGAGACGGTTAAACGTTACTTTTAAATTAATTAAGGTATTTTTTTTATAACACCTAATAAATATCACGAATTAATTTCCTTCCATTTGAACAGATATTGAAAATATATTACGGCAATAATCATAAAAAAATTACAATTACTAAAAGGGACCACTTTTTTTCCATTAAGTGCACGATGCGCGAACTTGCCCCCACTACTCTAACTTCTTGCCAAGTTAGGTGCCGGCTACTGTAACATTTATTAATGCTAGCTGCGCATAAAAAAATGTCATGCCTTGTGGCTAGTCACACAGACACTATATCATAGGAGTTATTTAAAAACAAAAAATATTTTATTAAGTTATATATCAAAGGTATACCTTTGATCCTGCGTCTCTGGAACATATTTACTGACTAGATTGACAACCTTCCTCGGTCTGGTAATTACTCCAGGTAATATAGACTCCGGTTTTTTCTCCTTCTTCCGCCATGGGTAAGACTCGTCAAGGTATGATAGGAACTCTTTGCTCCAAATACTCGGATGTGAGGATACACCCTTCTCTTTCCAGTTATTTGTTTTTACTGGTTCATTCTGAAAATTTCAAAATTTTACATATTTAACTAACTCATGAGACTTCAGACTCATTATCGTGATGGCGTTGGCTAACCTCCAGGTTAAGGCACCGCTTCTCATGCATGGGGGTGCGGGTTCGAAACCTGGTAAGTACCAATACGACTTTTCCGAGTTATGTACTTTCTATGATTATTTAGACACCACTGATATATGGCGAAGGAAATCATCGTGAGGAAACCTGGACCTATAATTTCTAATTATAAGTTTGAAATTGCCAATGCGCCTTGAGCAACCATGGTTATTAATGCTCAAACCTTCTCAGTGTGAGAAGAGGCCTTTGCTCAGCAGTGGGCACGTATAGGCTGATGATGTGATGTGAGGTCAGAATCGGTTCTCATGAGCCCCTAGTGTGGCTTGTGTAAGCCATCAAATATCAGTCAATATCAAGGATATTATAATAGATTTGTTCCTACATGCCATTTACATCATGCCAGGGTAACTAATAAAAGGTTTTAGAAAACTTTATTGTTACATACCTTATTCCTACTATGATCTGGATGCCAGTCATCCATTTTCTTCAATGTGAAGGGATCTAGATTTCCTAGTGCCAATTCAAATGCTATTTTAGAGTCCAACAGTTCACCAGCATTTACACAAAATGCCTGTTCGATTTCTAAACAAAAAAAAATTGGTTATAGAATAGCCCTGTCTATTTTAAAAAAAGTTTCAAGCAGGCCAGTGACCAGATTAAAGATTATTAACATGTATATTGTAGTGAATGGTAAACTCTAGTAATAAAGAAGTTATATTTTAATTTATAATTCTCTTAAATGTTGCAGTCAGATATAAATCGAATCCAAAACTTATTGAGAGATAGCTTATAAAAAATAGCGGGAATCATTTATCCGTCGAAATATAAAAATATCGATAGATATGCTAGTGACAGCTTACAATAGAACTAAAATAAATAAATTTAAATCATAATTAATCACCTTCATCATCAGGCTCCGTCAATCTGACCATTTTCCGTTCGAGAGGGTCATAAACATACTGATGTTTAAACGTAGCTTCCGCCTTCATAAAACTTTCCCTGTATTCATCCGTCACCACCAAGGAAGACTTTTTCAAGAAGCCTGGCAGTTTTTTAAGTGCCTGTTTCGAAGAATAGAAACATTATAAATACAATAAAATAATAACATATAACTAGCTACTGTCCCGCGGTTTCACCTGCTGCTCGACTCCTACATATCGTAGCGTGATGTTTTAAAGCTTATATATATAGCCTTCCTCGATAAATGGACTAACACAAAACTAATTTATTTATTATGTTTTCGGCTTACTCACGTAATTTGACGAGCGTAAGCCGTCCACACTTACTGACTAAAAACACTCTGTTCCTTTTCCTGCTCTAGGCAGAGGCCGAGGAGCCTTATTGCACTTGCCCAGTAATCCCGGCTGGAATTTATAACGGTTACGAGTAGAACCGCAGGCATAAAGCTGGTATAAATATAATAAAAAAACTCACATTAGCGAAATTTGAATCCTGAGTAGCAATAACAAACTGTCTCGCTTTTGCCAGTCCGATGCCGGGCAGGGACGACAGGTAATCACAGCCAGACATAATACACATCTGCCTAAATTTGTCAAATGAATAACGCTCTATCGGACACTTCATAACAAGAGGTAGCTTCGTTGTATCTACTAATGTACCCACGCCTTCTGGGTCCATTTTGAAAAATACCTGAAACAATATTAAATTATTCCTTTACAAAATAAATTGATTTTTTTAATGGGATGGGATTAAACAAGCAAGAATCGGCGGCGCTTGCCACGTGCAACACCGAAAAAGTTATGCTATTTGTGGATTATCTATATTGATTTTTATGCATTGTCTGACATATGGCACGTTTCAATGCCATCACTATATTTTGCGTAGTGATAGACACAGATTTGTGTCAATTTAAATCGTTGTTAACTCAGAAGCGAAACAGATGCGTATGATATAATCAGGAGCATTGGACACTAAACAGTGTCACATTATTTCTGTTAGACACCACAGGTAGAAGTTAGCGACAAATCAGTATGGACAGATTAGGCCACCTGTAACCTGAGAAATACAAAGCAAGCTGGCAGGTCAGGCCTAGTTCTTGCTCATATATTTTCAAAAACTAAATTTCAGAATTAATGTTGGGTTTCAATTCAAAAAACTTTTTTATTAATGACAAACACTTTACAATGCACATTTTTAATAAAACATATAGGACACACTTAAAATTTTAAGGCATTTAATTTTAAGCATTTAACGTAATACATGCACAAATACAATTTATATTTTCTTGTTGCTTTTACTTACCTTAGTACAACCAAATAAAATGAGATCAGAGTCCTCAGTAATAACTATGTGGGCAATATTCTTAATATTCAAGTATGCTAGTTGTGCGTCAGCCTCATATGGTGCCACTATGCAGTCCACATTGCGTTTCCTGCACTCCTTGATGAGACTGAGTGCCATAGAATGAGTGATGTCCACTCCACGTCTCATATATTTACGGGCTTCTTCTGTCTGGAATACATGATTATTGTTTGAATATTTCATTTTTTTCTTTTTTGCAAAAGTTTCAAAGCATTTTTTAGGGAATAAGAAATAGGTTTTAACTCCCAAATCATTTAATGCATACTGCTTTGATTAATGCTATTAGAAACAGTACTTATATGGTCTAGGTTAACATATCTTTCTTGTTGAATGGAAGAAATAATTGGAGTAAGTTGGCCAGCAACACTAATTAAATGCTGCAAGAATGGTCAATTATTGCTACATCTGATTGCACCAAATTGAAGACGGATGAGTTATAATAAGAACTAAAAATTATGTAATCCATTTACAAAATATTTACACCTATTTGGTCATCTTTGGCCAACTTCCACTTACAACCATTCCTATTCAATATAACTTGTTGATCCTTTCAATAAATTTTGTAACATAAACAGATTTGCTTGATTATTGTAAAGAATTAAATATTACATCCTTGTGAAGCCTATATAAAAATAAATAGTTTATAACAGAAAGCTATCTTTTGATTAACAAAACTAACCTGCCCAAGACTTAAAAGCTCCGCTGCTCTTTTCTTTGATATGTCACGGGATCTGTAATGTATAACAAAAATTTTAATAAAGATGTTGGAATAAGTATTTTTTTGTAATTTAAGTGGTTTGATTTTTTTAATGGAATAGGAGACAATAGGGTATGGATCAGCTGATGATAAGATAGTAAACATTTTTAATACCACATATATCACTTCTATTTTAATTTAAAATACTTTGAACCTCTTCTAAATTATGAAAATATTTAATGTTCCTACCAATGTTTTAATAAAATAAATAAAAGTGTTGACTTTAATATGTATTACTTACTCTCTCCTCTTAGATTCAGTCATAGCTTTAGCAGGCAGATGTCTCCCATCGAATACTAGTATTGGCTTGATATTATTTGATAGCAACATCGTCACATATTTCATACAGTATCTTATATGCCTGGAAAAATCAATATACATAACAACATAACTATAAGCTTAAGCGGGTATTAAGGTTTTTACTTTTAAAAATGATATTTTATTGTGATGGGTGCAAACTTAATTTTTTTTTTTAAATCTTTATTTTATTAGGGTGCAAACTTAAATGAAATTCTATTCATTAAATTGAGTTATTCAACACTAATAAACATTTTGATACCTGTACTCAACTTTAAACCCATCAGTAAAAAGAGGTTACCGTTTCACGCCTAAAGTGGATTATAACAGGAAATTTTAATTAATTTATAAAGAAACGAACTTACATATCAGTTTGTTCTCCTCGTATTAATTTATCGGCACAAGCATACGTGCCTTTATGAAGCCAACAATAAGAATCAATAGCAACTGTACAGCCACTAAATTCACTAATATTAGTCCGCCTCGAGGCTTTATCTATAAACGGTAATAAACCCGTAATACCCATGATTGTATACAAAAAGATTTACAGCATGTTCTAAGCAATTTCACTCATAAAAATAAATAAAGTATGATTCGAGCGCAAAACAAAATTATGTCAATTAAATGTCAACATTCGCGCCTTTCTTTCCGCCATTTTTATTTTTTTGTTGAATGACAGTGACACTTGAAATTCAACCACTTTATTTTTTTACTCATAGTACTTTAGCTTTTAAGTCAACGATTCTTTAGCGTAATAGAGCAATGGCAAACAAATATTTTTTTGAACATTTTTAGAAAAAGTCACTGAAATGATTATATTTTTCGGATGCAGTTTTGATAACTATATAATTGTGGGTAGCTTATAGTTCAAATAGGTTGAGGGTAGACCCCATATCGCTTTTTACTGGAAAGTGATGGTGACAACGTAGTTTGGCCTCATAATTTTATGTAGCGATATAAAATTATTGAATTGGTCTACCAAAGTGCCAGTAAAATATCATTTATGTTTGAAATCACTTAAAATGTTTCTAAATACTCGTATCCTGTCGTCGGCTGCGGCGATTGCAATAACTTGTGCTGTGTCTGCAGCGGCCTACTACTACAAAAGCCGCAATGCTGTCGAAATTAACGAAGTAATGGTGTTCTGCAAACTACAACTAAATGCCTATAATTACTTTGATAAATTGATCAGCTATGTAGAAGCAGCTAAGAAAAGTGTTAACGTCTGCATGCCAAGCATACACAATCCCGCCATTCAAAGTCGGTTGGTAGCATTGATAAAGAAAAAGAATATCAAAGTTCGTATCATAATTGACCGTACTGGATATAATGATTCAACAGACTTTTTTATAAATGAACTTATTGAAGCTGGTAAGTTGATTTTTACTACCTACGCTTGTTTAACTTTTAACATAGGTACCAATTTAGAGCTCGTACTAATCCATTTTTAATGAACTTCAGGTGCAGAGATAAAGTGTAATCTGAAGGAACCAATATATAAGATGCAACACAAATTCTGCATAGTAGACGATAAACTTCTCATGACAGGTACTTTGGACTGGGGAAACGACCTCTCAGCCGACCATTGGAATTATGTCTACATCACTAGTAAGCCACAGCTAGTAGAACCGGTAAAAAACGAATTTGATCAAATGTGGGTTAAATTTTCAAGCGATTTAAGTCAGGTCGACAAGCCTTCACCACACGATAGCGACACAGAGTTCGTAGACGCTAGAAATACAAATCCAGATATGGAAGTAGTTGAAATTGTATCTGAAGGTGACTCAGAACCACAGACTGCACGAGAAAACAACCCTGATTTAGTTTTAAATTAGTCATTGTATCACTTTTACCTTAATCTTTTACAAATGTTTTATATGCCAAAACATGCCCTGTATAAATATCAATTTATTAACCTATTTTATAACAAGACCATTATTTATTGAATCAAATTAATCTATTTTTTATGATAAACGTTTTAAACTGGCAACCCAGCCAAGGAGGTGCTGGCCTTTTCCTACTCTCCAATAAATTGTATTAAATTTTTGCCCTAAAATGTTTACCCTTCACAACTTAATTTTTTAATTTCATATTTTGAAACTGCTTTTTAGAAGAAAAGTGTTTCTTCACACTGTAATTTTTTCCTTGTATGTATCTGTGTAATTATTTCAATATTCCTCATATAAATATTCTTAATTTCCAATAACTTACTATAAAAATGTAATCTTATCACCTTATTACTTCAGTATTTGCTATGGTCAGCTTTGAATTATTATTGAATATTTTTAAATCATTTTGTAAGTATCACATTCATTATAATTTAATATAATTAAGTTAATAAATACTAATGAAGCTGTTTCTAAGATGGTTTAATTTCAGCAAAAGTCCCTTGTTTTTCAGAGATATTTTTTAATTATGAGATGAGAAAACAGTTTTCACAAACAATACTTCCACAGTCAAGTACTTTAAGAAATTACATAATCATTATAAAACTCTAATTAACACATGATTTGCACCACCATTCCCTGTTATTTCATAATATGTATTGTATATTATGAAACAAAGAAAGAAGTGCATATGATGTTGTTTATGAGTATGTAAACTGAATATAGTTTAGATCAATCAATTTACTGCTAGCTATATGACAATACAAAATTCATAGTATCTCACATGGATCCACATTCTGGCACATCACAGGATAAATATATAATCAACTAAATACTAAAACTAAATTAGTCTTATGCTCTATTCCCCACCCCTAATAGCTTTATATTTAGCTATTTCATTGGGGAAGGTTTTTGATAGCTCTGACAGCAGATGACTCTTGAAGCGCTTGTATGAATCAATCTTGCCTTTGACCTCTTCATTCTTCGCCAGAGCTTTGTCTATGCAGTCTTTTGTGTACAGCTGTGGATTGCGACCTTGGTCAATGTAACTGAAAATAAAATTTTAAATGTTATGCTATGGAACATTTTCAACTTTTTTAGAGATCATCAATAAAAGAAGTAGGCAAAGGTAGACTAGGCATACAGCCTACCAATTTTTAGCATGCATGTATGTATGTATGTATATATGTATTAGCAGGTATGTATAGACCACTTTTGCAACATAAGTTTTATTGTATTAATTGTTGAGAAGAAGAGAAGAGAAGAATACTTTTATTGTTTTTGTAAGTATATAAATTTATGTTTACGAGTTTTATCACTTATCAACCACAAAAGCAGTTAGCTACAGATTTGTAGTTCAACATTAATGTCTACAATGACATTTAACTTTCCTTGCCCATAGATAAAATCCATAAGTTAAACATAAGCCATTAGCCCCAAACAGAGAAAACATTAGCCACAAACAGAGAAAATAGAAAATGCATTACATTTCAATGTAATAGGACCTAAGTATAATGAACATGTGGTATTATTTTAAGGTTTTAGAACTTAGGTACTTTTTATTAACTGTGTATGTATACAATCAGTAACAATTGATAAATTCAATAAGGAGCAATGCTAAATGATAATTAATTATTAAAATCATAAATAAAATGTTCCAAATGCTTACTCAAAAACTTCTGTAGGAACATGAATATCGTGGACCTGAGACTTCAACTTGTCGACCTCCTGCAGACCAGTAACGAGAGATTGTCTGAAATATATCAAATAGTATTAAACCTAACTCCTTTTATATTACGCAAAAAGGAAAGTTCTAACCACTAGTAAAGGAACTTACATCTTCTGATTCAGAACACTTTGTCCTTGTGGCTGGAAATCACTCACGATGATACGAATTTGCCTCACGTTTTCTATGAACATTTCAAGTTGGGTTTCTAAGTTTTCCAAAGGTGACGACATTTTCGAATATATCACTTTAGAAAACACAAATATACAAAATGGACAACGAACAGCTCAAAACAGTTGTGTCAATTTGACGTTTGACGTTAACATTATCAGAACCAGAGACAGAAACCTAATCATAGATAAATAAATAAGCCATAAAAAATACGTTATTTTTTGTTGAATTGGTGCCATTATGTAATAGATCTATCGAGATTTAGACTAAGAAAATAGTCATAATTAAAATAATTCATCTGTCTCTATGTAAAATTCATAGTGTTGCTTCAACAATATTAGGAATTACATAAAATACATTATAATGAAGCAAGAGTCAGTCATTCTATATGATTCTGAACGCAACAATTTAAGTCTTCTGTCAATACTGTGTTTGATTTGACATTGAGAGCTTTGGAGAGGTTATTGCACTAAATACAAACCGAGTTTCGGTTTAAATAAAATATATTTGTAATGGTTCAGTCGGTGCAAAGTACTAATAAGAAAACTACCTTATATGAATCTGCGGTTGCGGGTGGTATGGCGGGAGCCATTACGAGAGCTGTGGCACAACCCCTGGACGTTCTAAAAATACGATTTCAACTCCAACTTGAGCCTATACGAAACGGTTCCAAATACAGCTCTATACTACAAGCAGTGTCTTCTATTGTTAAGGAAGAAGGTATATTAACATTGTGGAGTGGTCACGTACCAGCGCAATTTCTTTCAATATCATACGGAATCTTACAATTCTCAGTGTTTGAACAGCTTACGCAAGTATGCCAGAGTTCTGATCTACAGTTTTATAATGCACACAAACACTGGATAAACTTTTCCAATGGTGGGGTAGCTGCAGCCGTCGGTACTGTTGCATCATTTCCATTTGATACAGTCAGAACCAGGCTAATTGCTGAGCAGAAGACAAAAAAAGCCTACAAAGGGTTCACCCATGCAATCACCTCTATGGTAAGGACTGAAGGAGTAGGAGCCTTGTACAAAGGTTTAACACCTACTCTTGGCCAGATAGCACCACATGCTGGCATACAGTTTGCAGTGTACAGGTTTCTTACAGATAGTGTATTTAAAAAAATACCTTTTTTCCAAAGACAAGCAACTGTTCATTCTGTGGTTGAATCCTCCTTGGTGGCAAACATCATAGCTGGCTCTATAGCTGGATTTGTGTCCAAAACAGCAATCTATCCATTTGATTTAGTAAAAAAAAGATTGCAGATTCAGGGTTTTCAGCAGCACAGACAGTCTTTTGGCAAGCAGATGTACTGCACTGGTCTGCTGGATTGTGTAAAGTTAACCATCACAGTTGAAGGGTTCCTAGCACTTTATAAAGGCTATGGCCCCAGTATGTTGAAGGCAGTTTTAGTTTCAGCAATGCATTTTGCTGTGTATGATGAAATCAAACACATGTTTTTGAAATTAAAGAGTTGATGGATGTAGTTATTTTTAAATAGATCTAAACTCAAGAAGGTTGGTATATGCATGGGCAAGTCATTACATTAATTTCCTAGCACATATTTGTTATTTATTCAGTATTTGGTAACCTGCCAAATTAACTCTCATTGTACATTAATTTATTATATTGCATCATCTCAGGGGAGTAAGCCTTACATATACCTATCACAACTTGGTAATAAGAATAAAGCATTAATTTTAAGATTAAAAAACATGGGACTGAACACAGGAATAGTCATCACCTATTTTAAGATAGATAAACCAAAACTGCCATCACATTAAAAAATCCATTAGTATTTATTTTCATCACCAGTATTGATCATTTTCTATTTATTTATTTAAAAAATCAGTAATAATTATGAATAATAAGAGTTATTTATGTTTTATTAGTTGTTTTAAGTATAAAAATATTTTATTTATTGACCTAATGTGTTGATGTTGCTTTTTAATTTATTTAATATAAATAAAATCATGCATTTTCGTTATTTTTTAAAGCAGTAAGATTTGTTAAGAAATATGTTATTGAGTTTTTGTAAATAAAGAGGAATCCTACACTGATTTAAAATTTCTAAAAAGTCTTTCATAACACATTTCAAAAATGTTATTAAAAATGATTCTATGATATTTATGGTTACTTATTACTTTTGTATATAAATCTATAATCTGTGGCTTGAATATTTATGTCCTGTATGCTTGGCTTAAAGGACTCGTATCCAGGCCATAAACTACAAAAAAAAAAAAAATGTCCTGTATGCATTAGTAGACAATGAAGACATACCAATGTCCCAAATCATTTCTGTGATACCTACATATTTGATAGATTTTAGACTGAAATGTTATATTTGTTGGCTTATAAAACATGAATAAAAAATTACAACATTTGTTGTGTTTTCTTTCACAGATGAATTTTATTTCTTTTCTTCTTCATCACATTTAAAATTAGACCTAATTTCATAGCAAGGGGTTTCCTAGTTTTAAAGAAAAAATATTTTGATGAGATATAAAATTTTACTAAAGTTACATAAATGACTAAAAAATCATAAACATTTGAAAATTTGAGCCCTACCATATTATTTCGATTCTTTTAAATTTCATCTTTCCCAATACATATTCACTGTTTCTTATAATAAATATATTATAGATGCTGTTCAGCCATACGATATAACATAGCCCATATTCCGCATCAAAGTATCCTTGATGGCTGGCTGCAGTTCTTTCTTCATATATGTGGTCAAAAGAGTTCGTATACCTTTCGTAAATATGTCCTCCATTTCCCTCGAAATGTCTTCAGCTTCATCCAATTCGTCGTCGGGCCTAAACAGTTTACTTCGTTCGTAATTGACTCTACTTCGCGGTTCGTAAACAATGTCCCAATTATTATCAGCTGCCCTACTATCCACTCCCTCATTGTATATTTGCCTCAGTCGTGGATCAAAAGAGAACTCATCCGATCGCTTCCGTCGCTTCAAAGGTAAATTGTCCTTATTCCGAACGGAGTTCCTGTTAATGTACTTCTCGCAACCGTACGCGTAGACACTGATGAAGCCAGGTTCAACAAATTCTGAATCAGTTTTCACGTTGAATTTGCCTGGTTGTTGGTTCAAAGGTCTCGTGTGGAAACCAATTCCTGCCTTTCTTAACCGTAGGATCATGTTACAGCCATTGTTGCCTCGACTTCTAGCATAGTTATCAACAAACGGACCATCTATTGACCTGGATTCGGCGAAATGTCTTCTCAATCTTCGGCTGGGTGGAAGCCCTCTATCTAGGTCATTTGCATCGTATAGATCGACGTTGCCACTGATGGTTATATCGTGGAATAGAAGCATGGTGTCAAGAGAGACATTTCTTGGGTCGAAGTAACATTTCTCCACTCTAACCCAGTTGCTGTTTTGTGGCAGTCGCACTCGCATCCTTGTAACATACATGTCGACGGGAGCTGATCGCATTTGCTGGTACAAACTGTAGCCATTGAGATCGATGCTTTGACTCTGTAACAAGAATTGTAGTCACTAGCAAACGTTGATAAATTATTCTTAATTAACTGTTTGTTTCTGTATGGGTCTATACAGACTTACTAGTACTTTAATATTTTTGTTTGATCAAAAGTGGAACCAGTGTTCATCCAATGACCTACTTATAGGTACGTAGGTACTCGCCCACAACATAACATTTATATTACCTTCTTAACGGATTTAGAAAAAGAGGCCCCATTTTTCTGTATAGGGACACCAAGTCTTAAACCTTTGCCTGGCAGGCCGCTTGCTCGCTTACCTACAGTAGGACACGATTAGGTTCAACATATTGTCATCTTTTTGCTTACCAGAGGAGTATCCAGATTTTTCGGCTGCGTCCTTTTCCGCCGCTTCATCTGGTCTAATGCTGATTCTAGACGTGAAGAACAGCGCTCCCCAGCGATGGGCACTGTGGTCAACGGCGGCAGACCCCCAGGCCCAACACCAAGTGGTCGGTTGTCATATCGCTTCACTTCGAACAGAGGAAGGAAACGTGACTCTGTAAGGAATAGTGTTTTATGAGTTATATGTAAGATATTTAGGAATTTGGTGAATTATAGATATTAATTAATAATTTATGTAAACCTAGATTCCCATACCTACGATGGTGATAGATACCAGACGATAATTATGAAGCAAGTCAGTAATTTTGTGGCGTGGCGTGCCTAAGTTAGGTAAGAAGTGGAGAGGTACTCCACTTCTTCTTCCCTATGTATGAATACCTACATCCAATTCGAAACGTCTTTAATATGATACTCGTGCTCAAAATTTATAGATCATGCATGTGGATAGTAAATCTGTACGGGAATGTAATCTGCGATACTTGGCAGAGAATCTGGTAGTCTAGCCATTGCTTTCTTTTTTTTTTTGGATTAGGTAATTAAAAAAGTTACGCAAGTTGTGGACACCCAGACAAGAGTGTAAGTACCTAAGTAATGAGTTATTGTTTTCGAAAACGACACCTCTCATTCCGGTATGGAACAATTAAAAAAAGGAAAATTACGAGCAGGCAAACATAAAATTGAAAGTTAACGTGTAATTATATTCTATGTTGATCCTACAGTTTTCTCTTCCATTGTTCCATGTTCAGAAGCGTGGAAATCGTGAGCTATGCCATGTGGTGACGTCAAAAGTTTTGTGTTAATGAGATTTACTATTATTATGTTCCATTTTGGTGATGATAGGGTTTTATATGTAGGTAGGTACTCAATCGTTGAACGCCATGAATGCATTTGGTAAGTATAGTATCTGTGTAGGTACCTATCCAATAAAGCCACCTAATTTCGCAGTACCTTTAAATGTCAAGTACGTTTAGGCCTGAATAGAACAAGCGGATGAAAATACTATGTGCTAATTTTAAAGTCTAGCTACATAATAGTGGACAGGCTTGGTACTTTTTAAATCTGCCGTGGATGCTCACGTACCGCGAAAGCGTGTGAATCGTGGGTATATTATTGTGATTACGATGCGCTTTTTCCCTTTTAAAAGTAAACCGTATAATCTCGAAGACTCGGCCTGATGATAGTGACGCACTCACGTTTCGATTTTCACTTGATCTACTTTAAAATTTTGTGTGTCACATCTTTGTTTTGAAATTTTCCTTTGTGTTCGAGAAAATTCTTGAAGATGGCTTGTTATGAATCAAATAGGTACCTACGTATTTTAGCAACTTTTGCATCGTTTGATTTCAAAATGGTTTTATGTATAAATAGACACAGCCATGAGACATGATATGAGGACTAAATCACTACAGCAGATAGTACCTAAGTAATTTACTACCGAACTTTTAGTAAAGGTACCTAAGTACAATTTATAAATAACAAAAAGGAAACTAACTAATAGATATCGGATCTACAGGTTTTAATCATACATAAGTATGATAGATATAAAAAATCGATCGGTATCGGTATTTTTATTAGAACAGATATCGTAAAACTTGATAAATCATGTTTTTAGGTCATATCAATATGTTCCTGGTAGGGAACAAATAACAAAATATATATATCACCTTATCGTTGCATACAGGTAGGTAGGTACCTACATTATGTGCAAATGTGTAGGTAAGCTCATAGGTGCTTTTAAACGTAACGCTCTCGAACAAATACACTTTGGTTGCTACCTAGTACTAAAACTATCTTTTAATAAAAGAATAATCACCTTGTTTTTTTAATAAGAAATTTCAAAACTTTACTACGTATCTCAATTTTAAGCTATTGTCGATTGACCCAAAATCAAATTTTGTAAGTACTTATTCGTTATATTAAGTTACCTTTTTGCACCTCCGGAGATGGAAGTTCGTTATCACTAGCCGATGCAATTTTAGCAAATAACATAAACATCCACCAGAATTTCACCATTTCTCACAATGAATAACGAACACAACTTTCAACTAGGCTGTATACAATCCGCTTTGTCGCGAAAAAAAATATGCAACTGTCAAAAATGCCGCGAACGTCTTCCTCTCGCCGCGAAACCGAAACGTAAAATAAAGCTTGGAAGGTAAGACAATAAGAAGTGCAGTCTTTGGAACATAATCCCCGCTTGAGTCGATTGTATACTTGCTTCTAGACGATTTCGCGACAGGTGCCTAGATAGATGGCAAGTACCTAGTCACCGGGTGCCAGATAATCGGCGAGAGGACGATTTATTAGAGCGAAAATGAAGACGTCCGCAATGTCTCCGTGATGAGCTTATTACAAAGGACAAAAATGAGAAAAAACTACGCAGACGTATTTAATTGTGGTGGATTACCACAAAGCGGAAGTTTAATGTTATGCAAGTCGAATTAAGAAAAAATGGTGGGTAAGTTAGAAAATGCGGTTAAGCTACCTATCCATATAAGGTACGAGGTTTGAGGGGAAAGATCCTATCCGAGCCTACCTGTAACTTAATATGCAAATGTGATATATTGGAAAATGTATGAGCACTCAAATATTAATCTTGGGACGACAATTAAGTAATTGAGCCCTGTTCTGTAAAGGCCAAAATAAGTATTCCACTTGTGGTCTTTTTTGAGGGAAGGAAATCATCAATTGACCCCTCTCGCTATGGGCGGGGTAAGAGAGAGAGTTAGACTCTTACTGACTAAACTAAACTACCCCGTTGCTTCTCCTGCCGAGTCGAGGACGCAGTACATTATTGCCCTTGCACCTCCAACAATGGGTAGAAGAAAAAAAGAAAGAAAAGAAAATGGTACACGGTAGTCGACAAACGAACAGACGGATTACCTGATGGTAAGCAATCGGCGCCGCCCATGGACACCAACAACACCAAAGAAGTTACGAGTGCGTTGCCGGCCTTTTGGGGATTGGGGCTTTTGGATATAAGGATCGGGAAGGGAAACCTCACTCACTCGGCGAAACACAACACTATGGGTTGTTTCACCCCGGTTTTCTGTGAGGGCGTGGTATCACTTCGGTCGAGCCGACCCATTCGAGCCGACCCATTCGTGCCGAACCTTGGCTCTCAAACACTTAAAAAAATCTATTAACTAGTACTGAAACGGCACAAACCGTGACAATGATTATAGAACACCATCTATTTACTTAAACTAGATTCTTCAATATACCTAGGTGCATATACATGTATACTAAGTATATAATATGCATCCTATTTTTTTATCAAAAGCGACATCAGCGCTGCCGGCGACAGAATAACTAGAGTATGACGTTATTAAAGAAAGAAATTGGGTTAAGCCGTTTAAAATTGTTGAAGAAGTTGAGTGACCTCGACGAGTGAATCCATGGGTTAACAATATAGGTACTTTTACTTAGAACCTCTTATCTCTGGTATTCGAATGTTTAACAGTTTTATCAAAGAGATAGCGTCTTGTAAACAAACTTAGCCTTTCTTCCGTTCTTGTTGGTAATCTTGTGTCATCTAGACATTTTTGGTCTCTGTATTTTTATTGTAGGTATGAATCAGTGGTGCCTGAATTATTTTTTTTATTTAATTTTACTGATTGAGTTCAGTACTGTAGTTTCCAACTAAGTACCTACATCGTCAAATTCAAACTTTTATCCAACCAAATGTCAAAAAACTATAGGTTCTTTTCTATGAAATCTGTATACAACACTGAGTTATGACGTCATAGTATTTTAGCGTCAAATAGCCTACCTACTTATTTCTTAAAAATTAGCTAAAATACTTATATCAAAAATTTAGTGTATCGATCGATCGATGAATAATCTATCGATAAATGAGTGTAACGAAACGTCGATTTAATTTATTTTTGACCTAGGGTACTACCCAATTGTAGTTATACTCTAGTAAAGTGGATCTTTGTTTGATATATTTTTTTAAACGTGGAACTAAACTTTTCACCCTATCTCGTGCCAAATATTGGCTCGTGCCCCAACATTACCTCATCCAAATTACAACTTCATATACAAATCACACCCTAACAAGTTTTTCTGAGCGGCAAATTAACCTGCTACTTGTCTTGTCATTGTCTGTTGTTCAGTCACTACACCAATCGCATTACAACTCCATTATATTATAATATTATCTTTTTTATTCGATCCTGTTGGTAAAGAATATTTTTAGTAATAACTAACTACCTACATATTATTTACAGAACTTATAAAGATTTCTATCACCACGTATAATCACCAGACAGCGAATATTCGTCTTGCTTATTGTTTCTAAAGCTATTGTCCCAAAATATTCCCTCCGTAATGTTTGTAACTCTCGATGGCCATTGTTATATTTATTATTACGTTTTTTTTTCTTAAGAAACTTCCGTGAAATAACGAAAATGTTGCCATTTAATTTAAGAATTTTGTGCAAGTCGTAGAGGTATTGCCAAAGAGTTGTGCTGTGTGATTTCTAAACTTTTTTGTGTATATTTATTGTGATGTAGATAAAGAATTTTGAAACGAAACTTATACGGTTTAACCAGCCAATGTAGCTACCTACATTAGACAATACCACATTGATACCTGATAAATAAACTTAATTATAAATATTATAAGTTAGTTTATTTAGTGGTCTTGATATTTATTATTATAAGTAGTAGCTATTGATTCCGTACGCATTGAGTTGTGCTATTTATTTATTTATTTATTTATTTATTTCATAAACAAAAATACATTTGTGTTGAAAAATTATTACAATTATTGAATTTATACATGTCATTATTCAATTAATTACCTGTACAAACATATTAATATTAAATTAATTATACAAATTATAAAAACAAATGTCAAAAAAATTATTACATGTCAATTGTGTACAGTACTTGTCAATTACATTATAAATTATTTAATGTCAACAGTAATTATCTAAATTTACTTCCTTTTGTCACTCGTAAATTCCTCAATACTATAATAACCTTTTGCATTTAAAAAAGATTTTAACTTATTTTTAAAACTGTTCACATTATCAATATGCTTTAATTCTATTGGCAATTTATTAAAAAGATTGATCGACTGTACGCATGATGAATGTTTAACTACGTTAAGTTTCGCCTGCAAGATATTTGGTAGATCTTTTCTACGGGTATCTACTCTCTCTTTTCTTTCAATGTCTGTCTCGAATTTATGCAGATTCTTGTGCAAATGTGTGAGAAGAACCAAAATATACAGACATGGTACAGTCAAAATATTTAACTTAATAAAATGATCCCTACATGATTCTGTCTGATCAATACGAAGCATAGTTCTCAGTGCTCTTTTTTGAATGACAAAAGCAGTATTAACATTATATTTATAACTATTTCCCCAAAATTTAATGCTATACCTGAGTTTTGATTCAACTAGGGCAAAGTAAACAGAACGAAGCTGAGCAATAGATAATACTTCCCTAAGAGACCTGATAGCGTAACACGCGCTACTTATTGTATTCGCAACTGACGTTAGTTCTGTCTTCCAATTTAAAAGTGAATCCACATGCACCCCCAAAAATTGTTGACTGTCTACCACATCAATTTTGCTTCCTAACGACACTACATCTAAAGAAGTATTATTTTTTACCGTCGATTTAAATAGCATACATTTAGTTTTATTTATATTTAGGTTCAAATTATTTACTGAAAACCAAATTTCACAAGCAGTAATAAAAGTATTTAATGTATATTCCAAGTTCTCTATGTTATCAGCAACTATAACAGAACTGGTATCGTCGGCAAACATAACTAATCCAGCGTCTGGCAAAATATTTTTGATATATGAGCTTAAGTCATTAATAAACATTATAAAGAAAATCGGACCCAAAACTGAACCTTGTGGAACACCTCTATTCACAGTGAACAATTCCGAAGTATGTGTGGTTTCAATACCTTCCTGAACAGATTTAATTTCGACATACTGTTTTCTATTCGATAAATAAGAACTAAAAAGTTTTAAGACATTCTCTCTTATGCCATAATGCTCTAACTTGGTCAGTAGAATACTGTGTTCTACAGTATCGAAGGCAGAACTTAAGTCTAGAAATAAGCCCGCAACCTTTAATTTATTGTTTAGGTTATTGACAACACTATTAACTAAAGTGTCTATTGCATCCAGTGTGCCTATACTTTTTTGATAACCGAATTGATTGTTGCTTAGAATATTTTGACAATTCAGATGCCTAACAAGTCTAGTTTTCATCACTTTTTCAAAAATTTTCGATAGCACTGGTAATAAGGAAATGGGCCTGTAATTATTTGGGTCTGTTTTATCTCCTTTCTTAAATAATGGCAAAACTCTGGCTACTTTGAGTTTATCTGGAAAGACACCTTGATTAACACACTCATTTATTATCGATGCTATCGGAGCAGCTAGTATGTCTATATTATCTTTTAATATGCTAACTGGAATTTCGTCTCGTCCAAAAGATTTCTTATTTTCCATATGTTTAACCAAGTTAAAAATTTCTAATGGTTGGACGGGATCAAAAATCATATTTGATTGGACTCTGACTGTACTCTCGACTAAGTATTTAACAGCTTTATCCAGATCGCAAGTCTGCGCCCGTTTGCTATTGTCAAACTGTTCCGCAAAAATATTAACAATATCTGTGGGATCCAAAATTAATCTATGATTATATTTTAGTACTATGTCACCGCTATCAAAGTTATTATTAATTTTATTCCGAGATGTGTTCACTATTTTCCAAATCTCTTTGCTTATGTTGTTTACTTCACTAATTTGAGTATTGAATGCTCTCTTTTTGGCGAATCTTATCACTTTTCTGTAAATCCTAAGATACTTTGCACGATATTCCAATATTGAAATGTCACATTCAGATTTATTTATAAAAAATAATATTCGTTTCATCATGCTAGCTACTTTAATTCCTTTCGTTAACCATTTGGAGCGACCGATTTTATTTAAGTTGATTTTTAGTTTCTTTTTATTAAAAGTATCAGAGTGTAATTCTTCAAATTTTTCTAAAAATGTTAAATTCCAGTCACATTCCAGAAGCTTTTTTCTAAAAAGATCCTTATTTTTTTCATTATATACTCTTCTCGTTATATATTTAAAACTAGTTCTTTTTTTGACCGAAGTAGCTTGCTCCAAATGTGTTGAACAGAAAAGGGCTGCGTGGCCATCAGCTAATCCATTGTGTGTGGTCAATAATTATTGAATTAACATTTTTGTCACAGGTATTTGTCAATATATTATCTAGACAGGATTCAGAATTATTTCGCTTAAATGTCATTGTATCAAATAAATATCTAAAATTATAACATGTCAACAACGAAATAAATGTTTTTTTCTTATTGTCATCTTTCATTAAATCTATATTAAAATCCCCGCAAATAAAACATAATTTATTGAAAAAATGTTGCAATAGCAATTCTAACCTTTCTAGGAAGTCGTCAAAGTTTTTATTTTCAGGTGTTCTGTAGCAACAAATAATGTATGAATTAGTTTCTTTGTCTTTTACTCCACTTATCTCAAAGCTATTCATTTTATATATTTTTTTACATATGTCTAAATCTTCTACTTGTTTACTATTATGTGATAAAATTAAAGTTCCTCCTCTGGTTTTATTCGACCGCGTGTTGTACGAACTCAGAGTATAATTTGGAAAACTGAATTGTGTTGCCATTTTCTGGTTTAGAAAGTGTTCACTAATACAAATGTAGCTAATTTTTTTTTCATTGACGTAAATTTCCAACTCATCTGTCTTGTTTGTTATTCCACACAAGTTTTGATGATAAATAGTATAATGCGAATAGCTAACCCTACGGAATTCACTGTTATTAACGAAAAAACCTATTTCTGTCATCTTTAATTGATCCAGAATTATTTACACTATCTAATGTCAATATATTATTATTCGTATTTGAATGAAAGTAATCTAAAATTGTTTTCTGTTGCATTGTTTTCTTTTGGGGTAGGGTAGATGAATTTATTTTATATGTTCTTTCATTGTAGCAAGTGTCACCATCAGTTATATCAAATTGTGAATTTATGTATTCTTTCAGGTATTTGAAAATATTATTTATACCATTTTCATTTACTTTGCCCGTGTGCTTATAAAACATTTCATGTGTGTACTTGAGACAAATATTGGTGTCAAATAGACAAGTATATTCATTAGATCGATTACTAAGGTACAATAGATGATTGAATGTTTCTATTCTCTTATTAAATAAAGTAACATTCCTTTTTAATTTAAAATTTGGCGAACATAAAATGACATTGGTATGACTAATAGTTTGAAGTTTTAACTTTATGCTGTTTACTATGTCTTCATATCTATGTGAGACTTCGAAGTCTCTTTCACCTACAAATATTATACAAACATCGCTTAAGCTGTAATTCACCAATTTTTTATCTAATGATTCGAGTAATCGTGTTGTACTAGCATTTGGCATACAATAATGACATATTTGTTTAGACGGAAATGTTCTTTTTGCAATATCTAATAAGCTATTTACATTATTGTCACTAATAATACATAATTTACTGCGTTTGTCTTTGTTCATTATTTGACTGCATGGTGATGAAAATTTAGCTAGTCGTGAGGCGGCAACATCTTTTATTGCCAGCTGATGGGATTGGGAATTGGTCTTCTCCGTGATGTTTAAATCATCTGTGCTGAAGCTTTTTAAATCTTTGTCAAGTTGTAATCGTAGTTTGTGATTTGGTTCCCTAGATGGCGTTGTAATGAACTCAGTTTGTTGCGCACACACGGGACTGTTTTGTCTTTCCGTAAAGTCTAACGTAGACCCAATGAGGAGGTATTTCTGACCATGGAGGTAACCATGACATTTAAAGTAAGACTGTGTTAATCTTACTTCAGTGTGGGTAAGAGACAGAGCTAGACCACTTGTAGGTATAGCTCTATTCATCTCTCTCATCTTTGAACGTCATGGTTAGCCCCCATATAACGTTCCCTACATATCCTTCCGACATGAAATGTTGAATAGAAGTATTCACAACCGAAGACCTAGCGAATTGAGGAAGGTATAACCGTGGTTGCAAGTCAAGCGCAATTAGGTACCTATCACGTCCCGGCCTGGGCAAGAGAGGGAACTGGGTTGTTTTTAGTTAAAGTTTGGCACTCCCTCTCGCTTCCGCCTAGTCTAGAACTCGAGAGTAGTTATTTCATACATAGGTACCTACCCTGCCTTTTTTTGGTAAAGTGTTATGTGTATGCAACTGGGTAAATCTGGAGAAGCAATGGATGCCTTCTGTACGTGCCTTACGCGTTACCTGACTCACAATTATTTCTTTAAATTAACCTTAATTTTCTTTCCGTCTCTCCCCTTCACCAACGTTTAGTTTCACGCCACGCTAGTCCCAATCATTCCATAGTAATGACAAAGTTATCAAGATTTAGGAGCGGCCTTGTCAATCAACTGTAAGACAACAAACAAAGGGACGTTCCCTTCATTCTTTGGATGCAGCTGCATAAGAACAGTATACAGGCGCCAGCAGAACAACATACTCCAATCTATCTATTATATTTGATAGATTTTCAATTTTGTTCCCATTTAAATAAAGTTGAAAATACCATTTGACAGATAGGTGTAGGTGCATGTGCTGGTGATTCAACGAAACTAGGTGATTCGCTCTACGCATACAAAGACATTCGCTCAACCGCATCGCTCCATGTATTGTTAACGAGAGCATCCGGAGTCTCCCAATCTCATTCACTACGGGTCTTGACCTCGGCGGAGTCATCAACCAATTTATTGATTAATTTGAATATTATAAAACTAATAGCGAGGACAGATAAGTGTGGGAGACCCGTGCTTAGGCACGTATGGACCATGCAGCTCGACCGGAATGATACCTCGGCCTCACAGAAACCCGGCGTGAAGTAACACTTATGTTGTTTCGTCGTGTGAGTGTGGTTACCAAGACCTAATCCTTCCGTCATCCTCAATATTCTAATCCTCTATCCTTATATCCCTAATAATCCACGAGAGATCCGGTAATGCACGAACAGTAACTCCTTTGTTGCTACGAGTGTCCATGAACAGTAGGCATAGGCGAGAAAGAGGGATGGAGCTATAAAAGGTGTATAGCTTCATCCCTCTTTTTGCCCCCGGAAGATTAACGCTTTAAAACGTCATGGTAGACCCTCAGCACTGATTGCTCACCATCAGGTAATAGGTCTGCTCTTTTGCTGACCTATGGCATAAAAAAGAAACAAATGCCTGATTCGTTGTGTGGGGTTACAAAAGTTTCGTTGTCTATCTTTTTCGATGACTCAAATTTTATTAGAATTAGAAGTAAGTAGTAAATCTGCTGATGATTAATCTAATGACTATAATAAATGATGAAGAATACAATACAATAGGTTATTACGTATTTTTTTTTTATAAGCTACAAATTCGTTTTGGTTCAACAAAGTGTGTCACCAAGCTCAAAACATTCAAGTCTGCTCAATATCCTGTTCTAATAAAACCTAAAGTTTTGTAATTAGCCGCTTCCCGATTGGTCGGGACGAACACATGGTCCCAACAATGTCATTGTTTGGCAGATTGTGCAAGCGTGTCGGTTCGGAGCCGCAGTGGTGCAAACTGCGCTATTGTCACTGAACAATAGGGAAAGCCGCGGCTAGCCCGTACGATAGACTTTATGGGGCTACGAAGCTAGCCGTTATGTTTAACGCTATATCTATTTTTACTTCGTTGTAAAGGAAGAACTGCAGAAGATAATAAAGTTGATTAAATTTCTGAGGTAAACTGTCGGATGTTTTTTTTACTAATTGAGATTCACTCTGTTCCTTTTTCTGGTCAAAGCTGGGGCTGCGGTACATAAGCCTAGCAGGAATGCTCGCCAAGTTAGATGTCAAGCCTACAAGAAGATTTTCAGATAGAGGGAAAACCGGTGTGCGATGGTGTATTTTTGGGTATAAAAACGGACTAGTTATTGATACGATAAACCAAGAAATTTTCACCACAGTCGAGGTAAGTAGCCCATATATCACCCTCAAACCCCTACAATTGAAACCAAAAAACTGGATATTGTTTAGGTACGTACACAGCAGTAGATACATCTCTCATCTCTATCAACTTCTTCGACAAAGGTGTCATGATATCGAGAAGAAACCAAAACAATGGTCCTACAGAACCGGTTTCAACACGCTTTTCTCACAGCCCGACACGTGTACAACAATTTCTATGAACTAGGTCCATTCCATTGTCGTATTTTTGAAAAAAAAGCCGCGTCCGTGTATGTAAACATCTATAATGGAATATTATTATTACGTAAACTAGCAGATTGCTTCAAACGATCGTTACATGGATTGTGACCGCTTTTATATGCATTGCTCGCAATGATGTCCCGATGTTACATAATGTATTTGTCATGATACGGTGGCCATTGAACTTCTAGTTGAAGTTAATCAATTGTTAAATGACAAATAATCATTAGTAATATTCACTTTTCACTCTCTACACCTAAAAAAGCACGTAGGTAAGTTCACATTTTATAAGTTGTTAAAAAAAATCCTCAGCAATTTTAAAAATGATTCTAAATTACTAATAAATTCAAAGTGTGCGAGTGCCATTATTTCGCACGAATCGCTGCTATGAGTGAGGTTACAGATCTCAATCTTCTCCCCTTCAATCTCCAATCCATTATTGGTATTTATATATTAGCACTTGTGACTTCTTCTCCATCGGAAGATCCGTCCGCTCGTTTGACGAAATATCTATCTCAAAAAAACCTAATACAGAAGTAAACCTAGACAGATAAGTAGGTAAGAAACTTGATATTGACATGGAGTCAATTAGGCAATCTATGTACCTACGTTCCTGGAAAACATCAATCTCCATAATAATAAGAAATCTTAGGAAACTTGACGGCCATGAGAACTTTATATCGAGATCGAACAGAAATAATATAATTATCCTACCTAATTATTGGTATCCATGATAAACAAATTAAAATGCAACTAATACCATATCTTGTCATTGATTTCAATAAAAGATAGTCAGCCCTCATTAGCTATAATTTTTTACGTTGATATGAACATTTAGGTTACCATGGAGAAACCGGGGAAACGAGTCAGTGACGCGACCGCAACGTAGCGACGATTACATAGATTAGCTGATATGACAAAGCTATTTACCAAGCAGGAGGTAAAGGAACGTGTATTTTCATACTGACGAGATGTAAACAAAAATCTCATCAATTAATTGTGGGAGAGCCAAGCTTCGGCATGAATGGTTCGGCTCGACCGGAGTGATCGGCGTGAAACAACCCATAGCGTTGTGTTTCGCCGTGTGAGTGAGGCTACCGGAGGCCCAATCCCGCCCCTTCCCCTATCCCTTCCCGATCCTTATATCCGCAACCCCTATCCCCAAAAGGCCGGCAACGCACTCGTAACTCCTTTGGTGTTGCGGGTGTCCATGGGTGGCGCCGATTGCTTACCATCAGGTA
Organism: Spodoptera exigua; assembly: GCA_902829305.4. Taxonomy (NCBI): domain Eukaryota; kingdom Metazoa; phylum Arthropoda; class Insecta; order Lepidoptera; family Noctuidae; genus Spodoptera; species Spodoptera exigua. Next base: position 10,551,804 of record LR824619.2, on the reverse strand, counting down.
ATCCGTCTGCTAGTTTGCCGATTTTTTACCATAAATAAATCTCTCTACTGGTATGCCTTTTTTTGGACAAGGAGAATTATCAAATGATCCTGTCCTGCCCTGGATGGGAGAGTGTGATAGGAAGTGTCAGACTCTTGGTGTCTAAAACCACCCCGTTACTTATCCAGCTTTGAGCCGGGGGCGCGGTATATTACGGTGCTAATTTGACTTGACATTCAGTTAAGGTTGAGTTCAGTTAGAGTAGAAAAACTCAATTTTCCAAATTTGAATTTCATTAATAAATCACTCTAACTTCAAGAATCATTTGCATGCTTGCAGATCCTTATGGTGCTTACCGACCACCCTTTGGTGAGGTAAGGTAAGGATCCTAAGTTCCCTTACCTATATTTCTCTCCATCGTTTGTACATATAAAGGTTTGGCGAGAAACTAAAACAAAAAAAGTTTTATTTATAAAAAAGGTCTAATATGTGATCGATATACTTTATTAAAAAAAAATCAAACTTCGCAAATAAAATACGGTGAACACAATCGCAACTATCTGTGACATTATGTAAATTTATGTACTTACACGTATTTTTATTTACAGAGGTGTATTTCAAAGTCCTTATCTTATATCATTATCTGCCGTCAACCCTAGGCGACGACCAAGCCAAGACCATCTGGCAGCGAGGACGAACTAACCTACACCTTACTATAAAATTATGTAGATGACAGCTAAAAACCACTTAGTTAAACGAAAAATAAACATAAGGGCGAAAGTGTTAAAAAAAGTTTAAGTTACGGTAAGCACTTAGAAGAATACTTAGGTACTAACTTTGAATCGGCCTTATTAGGTGCACGTCTCAATAACCTTCTGGTAATGCCGGTAGATTTCACTATTTATCTACTACAGAATTTTCACACGTAATCTATGGAGTTAATTGCAATAATACTGACTGGTACTGACGTGGACACGGAGAATATCGCTAAGTAATGACAATTTAAACTGTTAAAGATAAAGATCAAGAAAGTTGAAAGTTTAAATTGAATTCTTAATATAAATAGTTACCTACTTGTATTTTTGTAACGGAACTTCTCTAGGATTTTTACCTGTGTGGTAAAAAATGAACAACATACAAAATCTCTTAGCTACACATAACACTATTACCAGACCCGGGACAACCAATAGTGAATATGTATCTAAAGAGTTGTTGAATTTTGTTGTATCTAGACAGCTGTTTATTGCCACTGCGCAAACTGTGCAATATTACGCAATGAATTCATATCGCTTATCTAAATTAATATAAACATTGTAATCTTATCGGAAATACATCATGGCTGGCTGTAGTATTTTTAATTTTATCTTTATTAAGTACCTACATTACCTGGGTATAAATATAAAAACTCCATCTGGCTCTAACTGAACTCAACAAAATCATAGACAAAAAAATGGACTTACAATGGGCTTGACCTACTGTGACAATTCGGTAGTGGAAAAAAGGTTTGCCATGATCTCTTCCAGGTATGAAACTTCACTTTAAGATTCAAGTTTACCAAAAACATTTTTTTTTTCAATTCATTAGCCCTGATGAGGCGTTGGCTGTTTTAAACTTTTAGTTTCATCTCGCGCTTGACTCGCAACCCTGGCTGGAGGCCTCGTCTCTGATGGTCTGGTGGCTCTTTGAGCCCCTTTACGCTCCGGTCTAGAGCACAGAACGCTGCTGTCCTTTTTCTGACAAATGTGTAGTAGACCCTTCAACTCCTACGATAATCCCACAGAAGGAGCAGCTGCTAACTAAGCTATTTTAGTTTGCTGTGATCATGGTTTAACGAACCTAGAACAAATCTACGCCTTGATATAGTAATATATAGCTATACATATAAGTATAGTCCGATGCATTGTTTTTAAACAATTAGAACGTTGATGTCTTTACAATTGTAGTCGACTTTGGTTTAGGAAAGACATCAACGCATTTGAAAATCTTAAAAGAAGGTTTGGATGGTTTAATTCGGTACCTAAACTGAAAATCATGTTAAGTACATAATGTTTCAAGAAGATTATCTGTAAAATACATGAACTTTTAATTTTACAATCAATTATAACAATATAACATGTCACTAAATATTTCTTTGAGATGTAATACCTAAATCTACAATTCAAACAGTTTACTACCTAATAGAAACTGAAAAAAAGAACCAAAATTTTATAAGAATCAGAGAATGCATACCTATTTAAAATCTATTATAAACGAGCCTACTATAAAAGTATTGATAAAGCCCTTTAGGGACTTGAGACCCAGCTGCGTAGGTATATATTCTAACATTGGTTTGATGTATATCGCCGAGGCAATTGTAATTGTAAATGAGCAAGCAATGAATTTTAATAGAACTAGCATGTAATTCCAATTAGCTTTTATCACTTTTAATCGTCTTTATTACCCCCCAGTTAAGGCGGTAAATGAAATATTTTCGATGATGCCAAGGTCTATGATCATCCTCATTCCTTATTTGATTGAATAATGACACGTAGGTACGTATTACCACGGTCGTAGTCTATAAATAATCTGGTCCATGATTGGACGCAGTGCTAAACAAAATTGTATTTCTGTTTAGTAATGCTACCGCCCGGGCGCGCCGAACGCAGTTGTATAGATAACTTTTATTTTTTATACAATGTGTACATAGTGCTATTAGTATGTACGCTGCCTTACGAGACTCTTGTTTGACGTTTTTCTAAATTTATCAATAGATGTCGCTACAAGTGCACATGAAAACTTTATAAAATAGGTAGACGGAAAACATTTATTTCAAAAAAAACAATTGCTTTTGCGTTAGTAAATACAGGGAGACTAAATTAAATTATTTTCAAGAATGTAACGAGAAAACATATTTGGTTTTTATGATTGCTTTCTTCTTTGTAATCTAGATGCCGCTAACATCTTATTAAGTTTGACAGAACTTACGTCTGTTGTCTCACTCGCACACTTAATTAATCATTCTCAAGAGTCGAGTTATAATTTTGTTCATCATTTCGTATCGTTTATTTACTAGCATTGCAGTGTTTTGTGAATATAAATGTTAATAATGTACTAAGATTCTAATACGTAATGACGTGAATAGTAAAGTGAGCCGTGCAACAAACGCGATGCAATGGATTGGTGTGTAATATTCGATACAAGGTAATGGGCGATGTTCTTGTTATAATAAAGACAAAAGGCTCGTCCTTCACACATTAGTAGAGCATCGTTGTGCAAACAATCTGTTATCTACACGCCGCGTAATGTTAGAGGTGATTATTGAAATGCTAATAATGTTCCACTGCATGTAAGTACAGTGAGCCGAACCGCGCTCTTTAATAACTTCACCCGCGCAAGCAAAGACGTCTAATTACTAACTCCTCTTGATTGGTGGTGGGTCTCTATCGCTTCATGCTGTAACCGGTAATATAGTACAGCTTACTAATAAGACAATACTATGGCTAACGTAAAGAGTAGATTAAAAGCACCCAAAAGTGCATCTACGAAAAAGAAGAAGAGAGGTCGTAAACCAAAAAAATCGTTGGCAGGTCCGAAAAAATCGGTGTCGAAGAAAAATAATATTCAAAGTGTAAACACAGAGCCAGCGAAGGCTAGTGATGAACCACAGACTATTGTCACTGTGAGAAATAATAACATACAAATAAATAAAAGTGATGTGGTCATGAAACGACCGAGCTCTCGCAAGGTCATGACACCAGATGAAAAAGTTATATTTATATTGAAACACGGACATAAACTTAAGGAAAAATTTATACTAACTAAACCTCCAGCACCTGTCAAACAGAACATAAAGCAAAATGAATGTCAAGTTACTGAGCCACCAAAAAAAGACATACCAGTACCTGAAAGTGATCTACCCCAATTGTCAAAAAGTGGCCGTCTTAAAAAGAAATCTAAATGTGACATGACATTGATTGATAGTATATTGAAAGGTGAACTGATGATTAATGATAAAGACAAAGACATATCTGCTGAACCGGTTCCATCAAGCTCACCTCCCCCAGTGCGTGTAGACAATAACAATGACATAGCATTAACTGACCAGAATAAAACACTTCATGACTTATCTGATGATGAATATCAAATATCCGAAGAGATGTCTGTCACATCCGAGGAAGTTTCAGACATTAACTCTTCAAATGATACAACTCCTGATTCTGGTAAAAAAGCTAATGACCAAAACTCATATAATCCAAAACCCAAGCATGTTAAATTGAAAAATGGTGTTATATTAAACTTATTAAACTTTGAGTGTGATATATGCCACAGAACATATAATAGAAAGTGTTCTTTGCGTAGACACATGTATACTCATCTGGGTATGAAACCTTATAATTGTCGTCTTTGCCGCCAGGCCTTCTGGAACCCCCATAAGCTGCAGGATCACATTGACCTGTACCACAAAACTAATGGAGGAGACACAGAGTTATTTATCTGCAACTATTGTGACAAGCCATTTCTAGTGAAAGAAAACTTGCAGAAACATCTCGACACGCATACAAAAGCTGAGAATTCATTTAAATGTATTTACTGTAACAAAGTGTTTGGTTACCACATCATGTTGATGCAGCATGAGAAGAAACACATGGTGAAGGGTCGCCACGAGTGTACGCTGTGCAGTATGTCGTTCCGCTGCCGCAACCGCCTGTACATGCATGTTAAGAGCCATTTGAAACTCAAAGATTTCATTTGCCAGTATTGTGGGAAGGAATTTATGCTCCATAATTCTTTGAGGCGCCATGTTGAGGTGTGCCACGGCGGGCACAGGATTGTGTGCCCGATCTGCAATAAGAATTTGAAAGGTCATTTGACTGAGCACATGCGTACTCATGAGAAGAAACGGCCCCATGTTTGTCCCGAGTGTGGACAACGTTTTACACAGTCCACCCAACTGAATGTACATCGGCGAGCGCACACGGGAGCGAGGCCGTATCCATGCCGGATATGCAAACGATTCTTTTCACATTCGAACGCTCTGATGTTGCATATCAGGCGTCACACAGGCGAGAAACCATTCCCCTGCCCCATGTGCCCAATGTCCTTCTCACAACTACCACATATGAAAACACACATGCGCAAAATACATGGTAAGGAGAACCCTTATAAATGCTCTAATTGTGACACTTTTTATAAGCTCAAAGCACAGTTGGACGTGCACTCTAAGACATGCACAGCCGCTACAGCAGATGCAGCAGAGACTCCTGCTGACTCTGTGCAAGGTAAAAAGAAAAAGTCCAAGAAAGCCGAGGAAGTGATAGAAGTGGAATCGTCGATGACTCTGTCTCGTATGAGGTTCCTGTTGGCTCTTCTGCTCACGATGATCGCAACCAAAGAAAAACTCAAATACTTAGGTGCGTAAACTTTTCTTTGATACGAGTTTGTTTACACTATTCTCATAATATTGGCACTGTTTTTATTATATTTTGTGTGGAGTACATTGCTTAGTGTGTCCGCCATAACGGGAGCCCATATCGAAAATACGTGCACAGCTCATAGTCATTTTCAGACTAGCAAAACGTTGAAAATCTAATGTTGATTCTATTAATAATATTGTCTGGTACATAAGACATCAACGCGTTTCCATTCAGTTCACATCATCATAGGTCATTGAATTTAATCGAAGTAACAAGGTCGTAATAACAAATGCGCCGTCATTGAAAATGCAAGTGCGATCGGACAGAACAAACATTACATTACGAAGCACTATAGTATGTATTCACTGGGTTGCGAAATCGTGTGCTGTGTACCGAGTTTTGTGTGCTTATGTGAAGTGCAGACTTGTTGGCACGTTGTCCATTGCATAGCTTATATCATCATGGTTTTTATTCTAGAGAACATACTTGTCGTTGTATGACGACTGACGAGTTTCCGACGTGGTAAACATTATGAGTAATAATTTCGTGAGTGAGTTCATTTTCCATTGTGTTGTTAATTTTTGGTGTTGGTCGGTGACGGAGGGTAAATGTAGGTTATCGGGAAATGGAGGTTGATGTTTGTTTATGTAAGCATTTGCGGGCGTTAGCTTTAGGTGGGGTAATGGTGGTGGCCGGGCTCGATTCTAATCTATTACCTAAGCTTTGTAAATAAGCTCTTGTGTCACGGAAAATGTGTAACATGTGTTTTTCTGACAGGGTTCAACAAGAAACTCGTTGATGAGATACTTATCGAGTCCTTGGAGGGCATGGGTCGATCTCCTTGCAAAGACGAGACGCTTCCACCGCTGAAGCGTTTGAGAAGGAACATCGAGATGTTGCTAATTAAGACGGTGCCCAAAGACCAGATGGAGAAGTTCAAGAAGGAAGGCAAGTCTATTGATGATATTCTAGAGCTGTTGACTACTGATAAAGATAAGTAGAATATGCAGATCATTCAAACTTAAAGGTAAGCGTGCACTACACCCGGGGCGGGTCATAATGCCGCGCGAAACAAAAGGCGGCCGTCCGTCTTACGACAAAAAAGTTTTAAATCCAAAAAAGGTCGCACACGTGTTTACACAATGTATTCACCGACACGTGTGTAACTAAACCTTTTTTGTGACGAACTCATTTTATGATGTAAGTAGGCTACATAAGCTCTACGATGTTATCCATTTAAAAAAAGTTTTGTATATTTGTATACTGTTGCGCACAGTCGTGAGTAAGATATGTATACTGTGAATTTTACGCGGCATGTTTCGTTTTAAACTTTAAATAAACACGTGTGTCGTTGCGTGTGTTCTTAAAACAAAAGCGCTTCCATTTTGAGCAGTCCCTAAAGTAATAAAAGTACGAACGTCAATATTAACATTCAAAAAACAGTTCATCGTTTATTTATATTCGCACAAACAGTATAACATGAAATAAGACTTATATTTAAGAAAATAAGGTTTAGAATTGCTAGAAAGTTTCTAGAAGTGCATCTTTGTTTGCCCGCCCCGCTTGGGTTTGCCCGCTAATGGTGCATTAGATCTGTTATAGTGTTTAGCACCAGATGTATGTTGATATCATTAATATAATTTATACTTCTCGCTATTTATGTATCACTCATCTATTTATAAATAACATTTTACATCTCATGACCTTTGGTTTCTAGATTTTCTTAAAGTAATTTTTGTACCTATTTATCTTTGCATGTAATAAAATACCTATATCCTACATCTAATTAGATCTTGAGGTTTGACCTTAGGTATTCTAGGTAGAAGTCTATTAGAAACCAAAGTATATAAACAAAAGAAGGTTGTCACTCCAAAAATGTTTGTCTTTGGATCAATATCTTTTTATGTAGTACTGTAGTAGTGTGGACCGTTATTCTATGTAGTAGCATGATGAATGGTGTGTTTAGAAACTCGAATTATTTTTGTGTCATCCGCGAAGTATCTATGTTCATTGATCCTTCATATTAAGAAGAAGTTTTAACCTCATTACTGGTCTCCAAGCCAAGCGTTATTTCGCCCCAAGTTTCTGTAAAAGAAATCATTCAAGTTGAGACGACCCATTCATACCGAAGCACAGGTCAAATTCAAATTCCAAAGTATGTATTATAAACGTAATAAAACAATTATTATTCCTTAAAGGATATTTGTAAATTTATCCTTATTGATGTGTTATAGCCGTGGATAGAACTAGACGTCGTAACTTCTAATTTAATGTTGATAAGAGATATGACGTCACATTTTTAAACGTGAGTAGTAAAAACCCATCATAATAGATTTCATACTAGAAATCATACTGTATTTTACTTAGACACTACATAATAAATAAGTTAAACGCGCAAATGATACAAGGTGATCGAGTTATTGAAAATGGTTGTAACATCCATATCATCAACTAAGCAATTTATTAATAAATCAAATAAGTTCTATCACTAATTTAGCAATGACTTGAATGAGTGACAATCCTTATGATAAAACATCACTAATACATTTTTTTATTAATTAAGTAAAATCTTAATGTTGTAGTAAGGTAAACAATATTTTCTAAGTACACAATAATACAATTTTAATGGAATCTGCCCATCAAAATATTTAAATAAGTGCTTCTTAAGCTTTACTTCGAGACAATATGGCGTTAATGTCAATTCTTTTATCTTAAATTAAATTAATGTAATCATAATTTTAATACGTCCATTCGACATATTAAATACTTACAAAAAATGTTTTATCTCATATCATATTACTAAACAAGTAAACACACTAGGTATTTAGAGAAAAAGTAATAATAAATGTATCTTACTATGGGTAGATTCCTATACAAAATGTTAGGGGGTAAGATACTATCAATAAAACGTGTGGAAAATTGTCAATAAATGGCGGTACCGCAGCTGGCTGATTGATTGGCCTATCATTGCGTAATTTAAAAAAATACATATTTGACGTTTATGTGTAGCTGTCAATTTTTGGCGGTAAAATGGCACAAACACAAAGTTTATTGAATTTACAAACATGACACTGTGTCCTCTGAGACTCAGAGGACAACGATATAACGATACACCTGAACAAACTCAGAGTCTGAGTTTGTTCAGGTGTATCGTTAGAAAACAACCTGTCTTAGTCTGTTATGAAATAATGTCTAATTTTAAATAAAAATGTTGCATGTGAAATTATTGCAAATATATTTTTGTTCTAAATGCTTGCCTTGTATTTTGCAAGTGCCTTAATTAATAATTATATTATCAAGTACAAAAAACCTTTATGTCTATATTGTGAAGAAAGAAATACACTTTATACTCCTTAAAGAATTTAATATTAGTTTCAAATCAGAGTACCAGCTGCGATGCTGCCATATTTAAAATTTTATATTTGCTACTCCAATGTGACTTGCCATTTAAAAAGTGATTATCCCAAAGAAAATAATTGTACTGCATTTTAAAAATATTATTTTATTTATCTTTAATTTTTAAGATATAGTTATTATTGTATGTAGCATTCCTGTGTAGAATGAGTGTGCCATTAAATTTAGGAATGATTGAACTAATTATTTGTGAATAAAGTTAGTGTTTGAGTTCAGGGTGTTAAGGAAATTGTTACTTACTATACAATGTGTAGGCATAGGGTTGCTTTTAATGCAAACTTTTCACACTGCACATTTCATTGATGAAAATATTATGATGTCATTAGACCATGTTCCTACACACTTTATAAATTCAATAAGAATTACTTTTGTTTTTAAATATTTTAAATTTAAAGCATTGCTTTTTTAACTTTATTAATTAGGATTCTCATATTATTCGTTATTTATTTGTATGTGTAATTTAAATTAGTTTTTAATTTTTATTGGTGTTCATTAAGTTTTTATCTCAAAGTGACCGGTTATTCTTTGTTGCGTTTGTTAGTTGGTGGTGGTACGAATTTCGACCTTATTGTTAACAAAATTAAGCTCCCAGGTCTTATGAGGCAAATTTTTGTTTTGATGTGTTGTATTGAAAATAGCCAAAGATATATTGGGCTGGACATCAGCTCCATCTGTGGTGGTCACGCCGCACGCTAGCATCTAGCTTCGACTCTGGAAGCTACACTGTCATATGTAGGTAGGAATAATTTTCTTTGTATTCTTCTATACCAGGCTTGCACGTGAACAAAAGAAAATTACTTCGTTCGGATCATTGAGTGCACGCGTAAAATCCGTGACGCGTGTGACGTCACGGTCCGCTGCGCCTGCGCAGCCTATGGCGACAGGGTTATTATGATCATAAATATGTTGAAAGCTGTACGAGAGCGAACTGTAACAAATGTACCTACCTAAAGTTTTCCGTGTAGAATAATGAATACCGCATTCCTATAAATGTTAAGTATTAAAATTGTTCAGTAAAATATTTGAATACTGTAAAAGGAAAGGAAATGTATTAGGTCTCACCTTGCATGTGAGATACTATATTAGTCCATTTCTTGGTCTATTTTTTACCTAAAGTTTATCTTCATCAGTTCAGCAGTTTATGTATTATAGACACAAAGACATTCACAATGAAACTTTAGAATCTGTAACGTAATTCTATGTAATCGATAACAAAAGAATTATTAATGGACAACTATGTAGTTCTAAGGTCGTATCGTGTAAAAACCTACTAATGAACGTAACAAAAGAAACCCGTTTTTAAACCAAATTATTGTTAAATTATGTTTTCGTGTCAGTGCCATTTGTTGTTATTCTTATTTTAATGAAAAGGAATATTGTTAAGAACTGTTTGTATTGGATTTTTGTAATACTAGTAGTTATCCTGAGATATAGTGCATTATTGAGAATGTACGGCTTACTTCGCAAAACGTTAAAGCTCATAATTATGGGCCCAGACAAAGCTTGAAACTTATCGAGCGTCTTTAAAAAGTTCGTTACTTTATAATTGTTTATAGAATATAAACGTAACAGAGGAATAATTTAAGCAATCATTAAATGTCTCTGGGTGTGGGATTAAGCCATATATTTTTATTTAAATGCATTAATTTATATTTCATTTTAAATTTAAATAATGCCCTAAAACCAAATATATGTAACTAATTCGATTGCTTTATCTATTATTCTTGTAGTTTTAGGAATGTGCACTTTTTAATGAGTGTTAGATTTTTGACAAAATAATTTGTTTTTTTTAGTTCATGTTGGTTTTTAGGTTGTGTTGCCATTTTCATTCGGTTTTTTAACACATTCAAATACTTGAAACTAAAATAAAATATACGTATTGTCATTTGCACTCATAAATTGTATTATTTCAATAATTAATAATGAAAAATAAAAAAGGTGCCACTAAGTTGAGTTGCCCTGAATTCTGCCATTTGCATAGTTTTATTTATGTTATTTTAACGTTAAGCTTAAGAGAATAAAATGTATGTATACATATTAAAAATACTGTATGGGTTAAATATCTTGTCCTTGTCTGAAACCAGTTATCAATGTTTGTGGAAAACAGGAATAAGTTAGAACGAGGACTACCGATCTTTTGGTCACTAGAGTGCCAATTTTCTTTACTCTGAGGATCTGTTTCTCTAATCACTGTTGCTGTCTAAAATAAACTAGCAACTTAGATCTCTAATGGACAAACGGACCTTAAGCTACATTAACGCCATCTGGTGAACAGCAAAACGGTCCCTCCTATAAACGCCCTAATTGAAAGTAATTTGTAATAAAGACAGCTATTCTTTGACAAGGCCAGATATTTTACCCGTATTTTAATAATGTGTGGGTCGAGGGTTAGCCAAAGAATTGCCCACCACCTAGATTTAAAAGTAGTCAACAATTGTACCTATATTTACGTGTGTGTGCAACTTAGGGCAGTATTCGAAAAGTAACAGTTTATATTTACAAAGCAGAATTCGGATACTGGCCAAAAGTACCAAAGAATAATAATAGAGAAAGAAATAACTAACATTAAAATTGTATTGTAACTGAGTTTATGTGTTTTATTCCGATATTGTTACCTTGCAGTACGTGAGCGATAAGTTCGATGCAATACTTGCATTTGCATTACGAAATTCACCCTTATTGTTTTTATAAGTCACTTCAGGAGTGTACCTATTACCTATCTACAGTTTGTTTTATTGCTCAAAATGTTTAGAATTGAAACTAATTTGCACAAAACACTGGTATGGGCCACCTAAATCCCACATTTACCCAGTTGCATGTTTTTTTGTGGTGCAAGGCAGCAAACGGTTACACGGGTCACCTGATAGTAAGCAATCAGCGACTTCCATGGCCACTCACAACACCAGAGGCTTTTCGTGTTTTTGTGAGGTGAAAATCATTAAACACTTCTTCTAGGGTAAGGCAAAATGGAGTGTCAGACTATTACTGAGTGAACCCTCTCCTTCCGTTACTTTTCCTGCTCCAGACCGAGGCCGTGGTTACTTATTGCGCTTTGACCATCAACCCTAGTGGGCCCCCTCTGTGATGGTCTCTGGGTCTTTGAGGTGAGTGTAAACGCTACGGTACGCAGGACTGGTTCTGGCAGGTTGCTCGCTTTCCGCAATCGGGTTTACGGCGGCCGGAGATCGTCGCTCCATCCCCGACGCCCGGAGTGACGCTTCGGTGGTTAGGGAGGATAGCTCTCTCACGTGCAGCGCCTCCTTCTTTCCGAGCATCACTATTTTGAAGAAGGTGGAGTCGGCTTCACAGTTCCTCTAACTCCACACCATGACCACGACTAAGGTGCTGCGCTCAAGCAAAGACCAAGCATACCTTCACAATAACTAGTAAGTTGCCGCCTTTTTGGGGTTGTTAAGGGATAGGGCCAAGCTGACTTACGAAAGGAGAGGAGCACAATTTTAGATACCAAGCCAGTCTGACATCATATTACTGAGAGTTCTAAATTGAATTCTCATACCTAACAGTTACCTATATTACATTCATTGGATTATTTTGCTGGTAATGGCAAAAAACCCACTGTAAGGTATGGTATATAGGTAATAATAATTTCCAATTCTGAGATGTAAGGATCAGAGTCGTCGGGTCCAGCAACTAAATTATTTTCACTGGGCAAGTAAATGTCTATTTTATTTTAATTAAGTTAATATTTGACTTATATAACTTCACGCCCTGTATTATTGCCCGAATGCTTGTTCAGTTATTTAAGTAGTTCATTTTTTTTCATTAAGTCAGGCAAAGTACAGTATTGTATCATACAGGTAACTAAGGTTAAATGTTATCGCCACCAATGTTATCATATCACACTTGGTAACTATTTCAGTCTCCTAGTTATTCATACCTAATGCAGCCATTGGGCCGTGCGTCGCCAAGCGAGCAATGTATGATTAGACCAGATCAGGCTCATTTAAATAAAAGGTGCATAAATTCATTGAATTTTATCAGTTAAAAATACTATTAATATAGATTAGAATTGTTTGTCGCCTTATGAATATTGAAACGAAACGTAGCAGCCGCATAGGCAAATAAAAAATGTCAACGTCAGTTGGTCACGTCAACAAACAAAACGTCAAAATTGACAAAACACGGATTCTTTTGCAAGCCCTCAGGCGAAGTAGTTCAAAACAATACGCGAGCCGATATGTGGACCTAAATATTCTATTTTATTAGAAGATTTTTGCAGTCAAAATTATTTTAATGTAATATACAATATGGGTACCACAGGGCAGTCTATCACGTTAGCAAATAGCATTATCGGTGTCGGAATATTGGCTATGCCATTCTGCTTTCAACAAGTGAGTATTATTTTTCTCAGAGATATTTTTAAGAGCTTCAAATTTAAGTGTTAACAATATTCTAATAATAATTATATAAGAACTAGATTCTAGATCTATTAAAATTGTAGTGTTTGCTAGCCTTGCCTTGATATCTTTATAAACAATAGAACTGTTATAACAAAAAAAACTTATGATCTCATAACTTTTTATACTTAGTACTCGAATATACAGCCTTATTTATTCTTTGTCAAAATAATTTGTGTTTGAACCATATATTTCATAATAATTGATTATTACAACATAATATTTTAAAACTGTGCAATATTGTTTAACTCACCCATTTTTCAAGTAATATTCTTTATTGTAAAACAAACTTTTTATGTTATAGTCTTCTTAGTATTTAAGTTTAGGGATTCCAAAATTCAAGTTTTGATTGCAGACTATTTGGCTTGACTATTTAAAATAAAAAAATAGTCTGCTTTGTATGTAAAGAAATTTGGAATATTTATATATGTCTGCATGTATTTATAACCATGAATTTAAGATTAATACTATTTATGCTCCTGTCAATTAAAACTTGATTGACTGAAATTTACACAGTCAAAAGCAAAACTTCAGGCAGAAACTAGTAAGGCAGTAATTTTCTTTTGTTCTTGTATGTAAAATTCTTTCCAGTACCATATGTTGGCAGTCTTTTTTTTAATATCAAACTACATATGTTTCTATTTTCAGTGTGGTGTGTTGTTAGCTACCTCAATCTTAGTGTTTATGGGACTGATCTCAAGATTATGCTGTTATTTCCTATTGAAATCTGCTCTACTTGCAAGAAGAAGAAATTTTGAATTTTTAGGTAAGAGAGATTTTGAATAGTGACTATTGTGAGACATACAAAATTTATTGAAAACTAGCTTCTGTCACACGGTTTCACTTGCCGCTCAGCTTGTACAAATGAAAGCGTAATGTTTTGTAGTCTAAAGCCTTCCTCAATAAATGGACTAACACACTTAAAAATAATTAGTAGTTCTGGAGATTAGCGCGTTCAAACAAACAAACAAACCCTCCAGCTTTATAATATTACTAGCTACTCTCGCGTGGTTTCACCCGCTGCTCGGCTCCATTTAATCGTAGCGTGATGTTTTATAGCCTTTAGCACTCGGACATTGTAGCTATCTATCACTGAAAGAATTTTGGAAATCCGACCAGCGGTTCCAAAGATTACCCCCTTCATACAAACTTACATATTTTACCTCTTTATAATATTAGTATAGATTATAGATAATGGCTTACTCACATAAATAAGAGTCTAGTTGTGACTTGAAACTCATTCACATGCCTGGAATATAGCATATAGCATCAGCCATTATTTTTAATAAAATTAAGGGATTGTTTTTTTAAAACATATTATGGTAAAGCAATAAACAACTTTATTTAATGAACAATAGTGTTTAAATTAAAAAAAAAGTTTATGCAATCATTCTCTTTACAAGAAAAAACAGACTATTTGAAATATGCATCTACACAATACTTAGGCACCACACAGATAATGCCTTGTAAGTGACAGTAACAGCGAATATCTTTTGCATGGTATGTTGTTTGTTATGGGGGCTTTACCAAAGATATCATTTTAAATGCTGTCATGTCATAATCTTGTTCCAAATTACTTAATTATATTTTTATTATTTTTAGCATTCCATGTATTTGGCCAAGCTGGAAAGATTGCAGTGGAAGTGGGAATCATTGGTTTCCTCATGGGAACCTGTATAGCTTACTTTGTTGTTGTTGGTGATCTAGGACCACAGATTATCGCAAAAATGTTCAACATAAACCAAAGTGACATATTGAGGTAATATTCTTTCTGTATTTAATGACATTTTCATAAGCTGGTATACAGTTTTAGCTTTTAAATGCTTTATGTTAAGGTTCAAAATTGGTTAACAACAATTTCTGCATGTTGTTTATTTTGCATATAAAGGAGGTTTATTTACAACTGTGTTGAATAAAATATCAATAGGTATATTAATGCAAAATAACAGTATGTCTAACATAATAAGTTTGTGACAAAGGAGTTCTCTTTGCACCATTGCATTATTGTTTTACAAGCTAAATTCATCAATCATTGTATTAGGAATACATTATGACATGGTGTGAGCCAATGTAGATATTATCCACTATGCCCTGAATATGGCATAGTGTACAGACTTGTGATGTCATAATATATTTATGTACTATTTTTTAATATCTATATCTAATATTTTTTAATATTAGAAAATTATTTAAAAAGAATTTGTTATATCATCAAATCAATTTATGACATTTTTGTATTTTTTTTTAAATAGTAGCAGTAATATTTTGGTATAATTAACTATGTGATTAGGGATATTTTCCTCAGTAGGGTAAAAATCAATAATATCCTGTTAAATTATTATCATTTGACATTTGGTATAAAAATTTCCAAATGATAATAATTTACAGGATATGATTGATTTTTAACATATCATAAATTAATATCCTTGTCAAGCTTGGATGAACATAAAAACTTACTAGGTAACATACCCAATGGGGGTCAATTTAACAGGACATTATTAATAATTGGCATATTATAAATGAACTGTATCCTTATCAAGCTTGGATGAACAAACAAACTTAGATAAGTCTGATTTGTGTTAGAAAGCCTTTGCTCAGCAGTGGCCACTTAAAGGCATACATTAAATGTGGGAGAGCAATGCTTCGGCACGAATGGGTCGGCTCGACCGGAGTGATACCACGGCCTCACAGGAAACCGGCGTGAAACAACCACAGCGTTGTGTTTTGCCGTGTGAGTGAGGTTACCCGAGGCCCAATCACCCCCTCCCCGATCCCTTCCCAATCCTTAAATAACTGAAACCCTTATCCCTAAAAGGCCGGCAACGCACTCGTAATTCCTTTGGTGTTGCGGGTGTCCATGGGCGGCGCCGATTGCTTACCATCAGGCAATCCGTCGTCTCGTTTGCCGAACCATTCCATATAAAAAAAATAGGCTGAAGATTTGTAGGTATTTAATTTTGTGAATGATATTTATTATCAATTGTTTCTCTTTCAGAACATCAATAATGGTGATTGTGTCACTGGTGTGTGTTCTTCCACTGGGGCTACTAAGAAATGTGGACAGTCTGAGTAATGTTAGCGCGGCCACTATCGCTTTCTACTTCTGTCTTGTTATGAAGGTAAGTAAATGAAGACTTGCACTGATAGCCTTTTTTTTATAAAACGTTTCCCCATACTGGTATTTTCTCCAGTGTCGTCGGTACGTTTACAAACACTAAATTTCACATACATATCACAGTTGCCCAGCCATCGCACTAACCGTGCAGTCGAGTTTGTATGTCATAGGTCGGCAAACAAGGAGACGGATTACCTGGTGGCAAGCAATCAGCTCATGAACACTTGTAATACCAAAGAAGTTACTACAAGTGCATTGCCATCTTCTTGTAGTTATTAGGGATTGAAGGATGGGGGATTTGAGGATTGAGGATGGGGAGGAGAAGGATTGGGCTTGCGGTGACCTTACTCACACGGCGAAACACAGATGAACTTTCACGCCGGTTTTGTGAGGCCGCGATATCACTCCGGTCGAGCCGACCCATTCGTGCCGAAGCATGGCTCTCCCACACTTCCCTGTTGAAGCAATAGTTAGTGGATGGGCAATTGTTAAACTTTTTTTAAATCGTTGCCCCACACTAGGGTTTCCTCCTGTGTCGTGGGTCCGTTTACAAACATACATCACGCCCAGTCTCGGAACAACAATTTGTGGATATGGATATTATAGAGAAGACAACGTGTTGTTCCGTGCGGGAATCGAACCCGCGAAGCTTTGCCCCTGAACCGCTTGGCCAGCCGTCTATTTGTACATAAAATCATCGCCCGATCGGAAAAAAATTAAAATTGTTTGTTTTCATAACTATGATTGTGTGTGATAGATTCACGTGTTTAAAAATTGGCCTCATAGAAAACCGACTTGAAACAACCATAGCGTTGCATTTCACCGTGTGAGTAAGGTTACCGGAAACTCAATTCCTCCCCCTACCCCTATCCCTTCCATCCTTAATTACCCTAAAACCTTATCCCTAAAAGGCCGTCTACGCACTTGTGAACTCTATAGTGTTGCGGGTGTCTATGGTCGACGCCATCAATTGCTTACTATCATGCATGTAATCCGTATGCCACTCGCATACGGATTACATGCATGATAGTAAGCATATCCCATAAAAACTAATTACCACTCACCCTATATATGTATGTTACGGAATAATCTATTATATACAGATTAGACTTAAAGGAAAAAACATCTAGTTTTATACAGTAACTAAATGAGTGATTCTATTTTCAGTTATCAATATTTTAATTAATTAAATGGATGAAGTGCCTATTTTACGGTGATAACAACCAGTCTTTTTTCGTAACTAATGTATAGGCAACTTATATAATATAGCTACAAAGATATGTCGCACATGTTTTATTTTAACCTATTCACAAGTGATAGATAGAGGATCCCTAAACCAAACCGGTTTTGCTCATAATAAGGTACTTATACAAAGATTTATTGAAATATAATTATATTTTCTTTCATTGTCATTGATTTTTCTACTTACTCTCTACTTTTTTAAATGTAAAATAAATATGCTGTTTAGGTAAAAAAAAAAAATTAAGTCAATTAAATTAAACTATCGAAATTGACTACTTAAAAACTACAGCATATTTATTTATAATAAGTAAATGTGATTTCTATTTTTAAAATCTTAATACGAAGTTGAATCAAACTACATTTCGCCCGAAACTCACGCGGGCAAACCCGGTGAAAAGCACTAGTTTAGCACAAACTAGCTCCTTTATCTGCCATTTCACTGATTAGGTACCGGAATGTTATTCATGCTGTTATAATTAGTTAGGGAAACTAGCGTAACTGTTTGATATAGGAAAATCGTCATTATTTCAAGAGTTTTAAGTTGTCATTGAGTTACGTCATATTTTAGTTACGGCTTCTTCTAACTATTAATGCATTATTAACGCTTATAGAAATCAATACCGTGCTTACCTATGTCGATAGTCGATGCGATATCGGATTGATATTTCAATCCAGTATTACAAAACATGTTTTTAGTATACGGAAGGGGTTAACAGAATTATTTAGATATGAATTTGCAGTGTACCCATTTGACTTTTTTTTGACTTTTTGACTTAAATTTTTTTTTGCTATTTTTGTTTTTTTTCTTTGATAGGGCAAAAACGATCTGAAAGATCACCTGATGGTAAACAATTTTGGGTCATGGACACTCGCAATATCAGGGGATTTAGTTTATAAGTAAATTTTGTTGCTCTGGCTGAGGGCCTTAGCTAGTCTAATCTGAGGCCTCTAACCTCGTATTAGTCTGACTGACTGCACGGTTGGCGCGGTGGCTGGGCAACTGGCTGCTGTGCAACGTGTCGCGGGTTCGATTCCCGCACGGAACAACTCCTTGTGTGATCCACAAATTGTTGTTCTGGGTCTGGGTGTGATGTGTATGTGAATTTGTATGTTTGCAAAAGCACCCACGACACAGGAGAAAATACTAATGTTAGGCAACGTTTTTTTTAAATGTCTGGTTAATTCATTGGCTGCCGACAGATTACTGTTGAGGGCAAATCCTCCGCTAGCGTGGCCCACATGTTGTCCCCCATGGCGTTCAACGTTTTAAGAAGTAAATAGTCTAACTATTACTAGCCTAAAAACAGCCAGCCAGTAACATGCTGAACTACGAGTGGTCCTATAAAAAAATAAATCAGATGAGTTACAAGTGCATTGCTGGATTTTTGGGAATTGGTTTGGAGGGATTGGGGTAGTGGAAGAAGGATTGGCCGTCTAGTAACCTCACTCACACGGCGAACCACAACGTATTATATTATTGGTTTTTTCCCGCTGGTTTTCTGCGAGGCCGTAGTATAACTCCAGTCTTATCGACCCATTCGTGCCGAAGATTAGCTCTATTCACACTATACATAGATACATACTTGTGCATACTTAACTTATTAATAGCTTAAAGATTTTGGAAATGTGAATATTAGATGATTATTTAAACTATTCCTTAGTAACAATTTAGTTCCGAAAACAATTGCCGTCTGCCGTGCGGTTTCACCCGACTTCTATCGGTCGTAGCGTGACGTTTTATAGCCTTCATCTATAAATCCTGCCTTCCTCGAAAAATTGACTATCCTACACCTTTATGGTGCAATTGTAACCAGCAGTTCGGGAGATAAGCACGTTCATACAAATTGTTCAAGTTCATAATATTAATGTAGATGATCATCATATATTTCTTTTTATTAATCTTTGTTTAAAATGTTTCAGGTAATATTTGAGGCTGGTTTCGTTATGATGTCCAGTGACTGGGCATCACGCGTGGAGATGTGGCGACCGGCTGGCTTGTTGCAATGCGTGCCAATTTTCTCCATGGCACTCTTCTGTCAAACGTAAGTATAAAATTAACATCTTAATGTTAATTTTTATGTGATTGCACGGCAAACGAATAACCTGATGGTAAGCAATCGGCGCCACCCATGGACATTTACAACAACGGAAGAGTTGCGAGTGCGTTGCCGACCTTTTAGGGATTAGGGATTGGGGTAGGGTAAGAATTGGGCCTCCGGTTAAAACCTATTTTATCATTATAACCTTTTTTAATCAAGGGCGAGATAAGTAATTTGATATTTTTCCCCTAAAAAAAGGTAGATATTAATTTAATTATATTGTGTATTCGTTTCCATTCACGTGACCGGGTCCCGGACCTTTGTAAGGCGTACAAGGGGCCGATGCCAACTCGCAGAAGCCCTTTGAACAACTTTACTGAACTGTTTACTGAAATGGGACATCAGTAATTATTATTATTGTTTAAATGTCCGGTTAGATAGGTACTCATGTAGTCTGTATGATGTCATGTATGTTATGAAATATAATCTAAACTAATTAATACTCTCGATTATGATAATTCCATTGTAAATTAATTGTACATGACTAGATATCGAATGATAACAATAGGTACATTTGACGATAAAATATTCAAAATAAAGTTTTATGGACTTCGTGCGAACACGGAGAAGATAACATTTTACAATACCAGTTTATCATGAGCCCACCTTGTATGATCGTCCTGAATATGTAACGGTCATTTAATACTGGTTTTCCAAACTAAATATAAAAATAATATCGGCCATATGCGAGCTGTGAACATCGCCAGGATTTCTTTTTTTTTTAAAGAACTTTGCTTTACGATTTTCTCCTGTGTCGTGGGTGCATTTACATTTTGTAGGTCACACAAAGTTTTGTTCCGTGCGGGATTCGAACTTGCGACACGTTACATAGCAGCCAGTTGCCCAACCACTACGCCAACCGTGAAGTAAAAAAGCGTGGGACTCTCGTAAAAATGTAGAGGCTTTTTTTGCCAGGGGAAAATCATGAAATGTCTTCTCCCGCCCAGGGTAAGGCGAAAGAGAATGTCAGACTCTTGCTGACTCAAAACCCCGTCCCCGTTCTTTCTCCTGCTCTGGGCCGAGGCCGCGGTGACTCATTGCCCTTAACCCGCAACCCCGGCTGAACATCAGCCCTATAGAGCCCCGTCTGTGGTGGTCTATTGGCTCTTTGAGGAGCGCGCGGAACGCTACGCGCCGTACGCTCGGGTCTGGTTCTGGTCGGGCGGCGAGCTACCCTTACTCGCCGACCGCAGATCCGCACTTACGGTGGCCGGAGATCATCTCTCGAAAAGTTAAGAGGCTGGGTTTGCTGGCCTCGGGCCGGAGCAGAAGAAGTAACGAGTTGTGTTTTTACTCAGGAAGAGTCTGACACTTCCTCTCGTCCTCCCACACATGGTAGGAGGAGTTAATCAATGATTTTCCTTCCTCAAAAAAGGTACCGAAGTCTTAAATTTTGATTTTACAGGCAACTTTTCGAGATATTCGAATCCCTGCCCAGCTTGTCGCTAGAGAAGATGAACGTAGTCACCAAGAATGCTATCAACATCTGCACCGCGGTGTACTTTACTCTGGGAGTCTTCGGATATGTGGCTTTTGCGTCACATGACATATCTGGTGAGTTTTTTTTTATGGCAAATGTCGGGTTTCCTAATTCTAACACTAAAGGATAGTAACGATGTCGGCCTTTTGGAGAAAAGGGTTTCAGTTATTTAAGGATTGGATTTGAGATGGGTGATGATTGATTTGGCCTCCGGTAACCTCACGCACACGGTGAAACAACACTGTGGTTGTTTCACGCCGGGTTTCTGTGAGGCGATGGTATTACTTCGGTCGAGTCGACCCATTCGTGCCGAAGCTAATCTCTCCTACACTTGAATTGTTTATTTATCTATACTTTAATTGGATCAGTAAGGGTAAGGGTCAGGTCTACATAAGTTGTTCCATAGTGTACCTTCTCAACAGTGAAAGAATTTTTCAAATCGATCTTTTAGTTTCGGAGACTTTTCAATTCAAACAAACAAACAAACAAATTTTAATTAGTATACATTTTTAGCGAAATATAACACAGATAACTTAAACTATAGTTCGTTCCATATTAGAGACAACAATTTGACAACAGCAAATGTCAAACTACAAAATAATGTGGCCAGATTTTTCAACATAGTGATAGGCCCGAGTACGATGCTTTCAATAAAATACCGATACTGTTTTTTATAAAATACCCTGAGCAAAATAAAACAATGTTGCGGTGATGTTTTTTATAGTTTAGTCGAATTAATAATAATAATTTAAAATAAAAATGCGAAATCCAAGACTGGCTAAAAGAAAAACATTATATTTGAGGAACCTATGCTGAAAGCCGAGCTGTTGGAGATTTCCCGGAAAGAGAAGAGTAATTATGAATGATACGTCGTGGACTGATGGCTGCTAAAAGGGGGGTCACTATATACTTTTGCCTCCTTACCATTATGATTTTAACCCGACTGAGTTAGTATGGGCACAGGAAGGTACCAGGGAAAGTAGCTAAAAATAATAAAGCTTTTAAAATGCACGAAGTCCAGAATTTAATTTCGGTCTTTCGGTCAATACCGGTCGCGGGACTTCACTATTTATGAAATGGAAAAAACTTGCAACATTTGAAATGTCTAATCGTTGTCTCTAATTATGGAACGAACTATATATCCTAAAAAGAAATTACGTTGAACATATCTTGATTTGATTTTCAATATTGATAGAATTTCAAGTAGGTAGTAGGTATACCTAATCATATAGATAAAGTACTAGATGTCCTGATTGATAACTCATGCATTACGTACTTCGTTTCTTAGTCATTTACCACTTCACTGCTTAGTATGAAACAAAGTCGCTTTCCCTGTCCCTATATACCTATGTATGCTTAAATCTTTAAAACTACGCAACGGTTTTTGATGCGGTTTTTAAAATACAATACACACACATTTATTATCTGCATTGCATCTGTGCGAAGCCGGGGCGCGTCGCTAGTTATGCTATAATATAAGTAATATTTTGTTGTTAACTGTCTCATCCGTCGAGTGGTTATTGCGTCCGGGAATGTTAAACATACGAACTAAAGTTCGGATTGACGATTGAACAAAATGTTGCGATTTAATTGTGGTGTTAAGAAAGTTTCATTATAACTTTTGATTAATGAGCAATAACTTTTTTACGGGATACGTTCGGTAAATGAACGTACGAATTACCTAACATAATAATACTCGTATGAGGGAAAGCGTGAAGCAACACCCATACAACCCTTCAAGACCAGAGGGTGATAACTATTTCAACGGCTTCTTGGGGGTTGTTTGTAATTTGCAGAGTGGGGACTGGTGATTGGTGATTGACCTCAGTAACCTCATTCACCCCCTATTAGCTGGTGCTCATAAGTGTACTGGAAAAAGTAGTTACCTACATTGTATAATATGAGATATCGCCTTTAGGGTTAGACTAAAAAATAGGTTTATTTTTTTGGGTCTTTTTGCAGATATTATTTTAGCGCCAGTGTAAGCGTAACCCAACCAATCATATAAACTATTACTCACTCGTGAATTATAGCAATAAAAAAGTCACAGGTTGAATCGGATAGAGCCTCTTTTTGAGAAATGTGTTGATAATAATATAATATGCTTATGAATTTGTATATATGTGTGTCGTAGGTAACATCCTAATGAGCCTGAGTCCGACGATGGCGAGTGACGTCATCAAGCTCGGGTTCGTCATGTCGCTGGCGTTCAGTTTCCCGCTCATCATCTTCCCTTGCAGAGCCAGTCTCTACTCGTTCTTATATAAAAAGGTAATTCATTGATATTGTATGATATTAGATACATAGGTACTGCTTATTATTATTATTTTCTTTTTAATATACGTTAGCCCACACGCGAATGTTTTAAACACACCCACATACAATTTCACATACACATGACACCCAAACCTGAATCAACAATTTGTTGATCTCACAAAGAGTTGTTCCGTCTGGGAACGAACACGTGACACTGCACTCTGCAGCCGGTTTTTAAGCCACCGCGCCACTGTTCAGTCTATCTACGTATAATTTACAATTTAATACATTTTTCGTCCGTCATGAAAATTCTGAGAAATTCAATACTTAATATGTACTTCATAAATATATATAACTAGCTACTCTCGCGCGGTTTCACCTGCTGCTCAGCTCCATTTGATCGTAGCGTGATGTGTTATGCCTATAGCACTTAGCAACATTGTAGCTATCTATCAGTAAAAGAATTTAAAAAATCCGACCAGCGGTTCCAAGGATTACCCCCTACATACAAACTTAAAAATTTTACCTCTTTATAATATTAGTATAGAAGTATAGCTGAACTATACCCATCTTGACTGTTTAGTCTACTCAAAATATTTAATATTTTGCTCATCTATGCAAATTATGCTCATTTTAATTACGACAATCTTTTCCTAACGCATGGAATTAAGAAAATTGCCATTGAATTAACAAAATCCACAAATCCGAATGTTTGTCGATTCATTTTCTAGTATGGATTTTTATTATTCCGGGTACACACTACACAAATACTGTAGAAAGTGACAAAGCGAACAAAGTTCCTTTACCTCGCCTTATTGTTACTAATCTAAAAACCTCATCAGGCAATAAAATAAATAAATCTTTCTCCATCTCTAGGTACACTCGTCCCACCACGATCACATAATCAACCACTCGATCCCCGAAGCCACGTTCCGGTGCATCACTGTCGGCATTATAGGCGTCGCTCTCTTCATCAGCCTGCTAATCCCGAACATTGAGTTGGTCCTCGGCCTGGTCGGGTCCACAATAGGCGTCCTTATATGCGTCGTGTTTCCCGCCGCCTGCTTTGTCAATGTCACCTTTAAGAATACTAACGAAAGAGTCTTGGCTAAGGTGAGTGAGTCTTTAATAATTTGTATTTTCGTTTTATTTTAAAACTAGCGACTCTCGCGCGTTTTCATCCGCTGCTGGGCTCCATTTGATCGTAGCGTGATGTTTTGTAGCCTATAGTACTCGGGAACATTGTAGCAAGCTATCTAAACTTACAAATTTTACCTCTTTATACTATTAGTATAGATATAATATTTTAAAATGATTGCTGCTTCGACGCCTATTTTTTCTTTTGAGGAGACTATCAAATGACTTTTCTTGCCCTGTGTAGATCGAGAAGTAGGCAGTGTCAGACTCTTACTGGCTAAAAACCACCCCGTTCTTTCTCCAGCTCCAGGACGGGTTCGCTTGCCCCACAACCTCGGAGGAGTTTAACACTTAAAGATGTCTGATGCGTAGAGCAAGACCATTAGATTAATTATTTTAATTATTAATTAAGACCATTAAGACATATTAACAGCTAATACAAAGTATTAGCTGTTAATAAGCTTGCTTTTTATTAATGCTTTTCTGGCTTCTGGATTTGTGACTTCTCCCTTTTCATATAAAGACAGTACATAGTAACGACCTCTGTATATAGGTTGACACATCATAAATCCGCCATTCAGATGGTTGGTTTGTGTGAAGAAGTAATAATAAATTAATTTCGCGCGCCCGCCCTGCATCGCCCTATCAGTTGCTAGCAGCCCCGCGTGACCGCGTTGAGACAGTAATTATATTATAGTGATAACTACCAGTCACCCTATATAATAATGTATAAATATTCCAGGGCGTCCTGGTCCTAGGTCTTGTGATAATGGTCCTGGGTACTTACGCCAACCTGCAAGCCGCTGAGACAAGCATCGAGCGGTATGACGACAAATACACGCAAGAGAAGATCGACAAGATCGTCGAGGACTTCTTCGAGAGCAGGGTTAAACAAGGTACGGTGTTTTAATACTTGAAATGTCGTTTTTATCACTCTAGGAAGAAGTACGAAAAAAGAGGGGAGAGTAGGGGGTATGGCAGATTTTAGAAAGTATTTTTATTAAAGTCCACTTTATAGAATGAGTTAAAAGAAGAGGTGTGTGACAGTCCCGTTTTCCCAAAAGCATTAGGGCCATTCGCTGTGCACATTATTGCATATCATAGTAAAATTTCAAAAAAAATTAAATTGTTTATTTATTTCAGATATGTATTTAAATCAACCACAAAATGATTTACAAAAGGAAGTTGAGAACAATATAGCAATAGATAATGGCGTAAGAAAAGATTCAGAAGTTCAACCACCTAACCCCGTCCCACCAGAATCTCAGTCTAACGAGAAAATTATACATTCAAAGAACATTTTAAAAACAGAAGAGAAAAAACCACCACCATTACCGGAACCAAAAGAAGTTATAGACAAAGTATCAGAAACACATCCAAGGAATCTAAAAAATAAACTAGAACAAGCCAATGGTGCAAGCAACGGAGAAGCAAAACCTAAGGAAGTCAAAACACAATCAAACGAAGACAAAATAGATATAATGAAACAACAACAACTCATAGAAACAATCAAACAACACGGCGAAGAACAGAAAGAATTAATTAAAGAACAAAAGGAAATTCTAGACGAAATATTGAAGACAAAGAAGGAATTGCAGCAGAATAAGAACGAAGCTGAGGAAGCTAAAGCTAAGAAAATAGCCGTTGAAAGTATTAAACAGATTGCAGATATAGCCATCAAGAGTATTGGCGGTGTAACGGAAAAGCCTGATGTTGTTCAAGATGATGTTAAAGTTGAACGCTTGGAGAAAATGACTAATGACGCTGTACAAGAGATAGCTAAAAAAGCTGTGGAAACTATAGAAGCTATACAAGAGATTAAGGAGAAACCTGAACAACCTGCACAGGCAGTAGAAAGCAAACCAGCACAGGATATAGTAGATAATCGGCCTGCACAAGCTGTCGAAAACAACCCTCCACAACAAGTAAACGGTGAAGCAAACCCTGCACAAAATGTACAACCAAGTCAAAACCAACCACAAGCCCCTGCAGATCCACCAGTTTTAAATGCTATACCGCCTTTGGTTAACGGCAAAGTAGAACAACCAATTGCAGCTGCTAATGATGTACCACAAGTAAACAAACTAGTTCAAAATAATGGAGCAGCTGTACCAAGTAACGTTGCACCAGTAAATCAAGTCAAACGAGATATCAATGAAGCGAATAACGCACAAATGGCAAACAATATAGTCGATAGTAAGGTTCAAATTCCTGAAGCAGAAGCTAAACATTCTCACTCTCCAGACGAACCACAATCGTATAAGCAAGGCGAAGACACACAGGGTAAAGCAGAGAAACGAATTGTACAAAAATTGCCTCCACCTATAGTTAATGAGCTAGCTCATAATAAAATTAAGATAGATAGAAAACCTTTGGCTCAAGTTGATAATATCAAAGTGATGGCAGCCCAGAGTAATGGCGTCAATTCAAAAGATGAAGCGAATGGGAAACCAGCGCTGGTTAGACCAAAAAGAGAAGTGGTAGATTGTACGAAAACTATTTCTTTGAAGCCAGAAGATAGAGCGATTTGCAACGCTATGGCTGTAAGCAAAGAGTCGCAAGAGATTCTTAAAAGTGTTGATATGAATGAGATAGCGTTGCCTAAGTCTTTACCAGAAGACGCAAATTTATTACACCACATACGATCTCTAAAAAGTTTTGAAAAGGATGACAGGTAAACGGTTATTTTCCTAAGTTGGTTTTTATATGCGATGCATTTATTTGTCGGTACGTTTTACTAATTTGTATTCCTCATATAAATTCTTTATATGTCTTTAAGATAAAGATGTAAGGCCGATTAAGATCGTTTTCGAAATTTTTGAGTATTATTGCCATATTAGATAACATTTTTTCGACATATTTATAATGAAAATTACAACAGTAAGTTAGACAAAATGAATCGAAACAAATTATTTTATAATACACTGGCTATTAGTTTGACCAACATATAAATATAGCCAAAGATCTTTATTAATTACTGTCTTGTCGATTTTCGGCATCAAAATGTATTGATAAAGAAAATACAATAAAAGAAATGATGACCAAGTCAATAATAAATTATTTCCATTCATAAAAAATGCTAGAAAAAATCTCAAAATTAAATAAATTGCTACTAAATTAATGAAAGAAAAACTGTTACTACTTTTTAATCTTATATCGTTTCGAAAAGAAGAAATAATTTATTTTTGATTGCGGTAACTGCCCCAATACTGGAATATCACACGATTATACTTATAAACTATTATAAACTATGTCGGAGGGTACATAATTCGGCCAAACTTAAACTTCGCACCAGTTGAATGTGATAAAACTTGTGTAAGTCATTAATTTATTTTAATCCTTTGACTGCCATGGTTGGCTGTCCACGACAAACCAATTCGGCCTTATTACAAAATAAGGTTTTCTTCAGTCTAGGTCTAAACTATTGGGCCTGTTTTTATATTCTGAATCCAAGGTAGGTGACAATAAGATTTAAAATCCAAAACCTGTCTCAATGGTTTGAACTTTACTTAAGATAAATCTTTTTTGTAATAAGACCGAATATATTTGGTTTCTCGTCTATAACCGACCGGGACGGTCACAGCTTATCAAGTATTCGTAAAGCATTTTTACGTATAAGTAATATTTATTTTACGATTATCTTAGAAATCAGTCAAAATTTTGCTTCTAACGATTATAATTTGGTTTAAAAGGGTTTGTAACCATTGAGCTTACTTCAAGATGGTCTGTTTTTTCGCCTTATAGGAAAGCAAGTAAGGCATTTTTCTAAAAAAAAAATTGTTTTATAAAAAAACAATGTGTACTTACACTAGGCATATTAAAATGTTTATTCACAACGATTCTGTAACTTCTGTAAGTTATATTGAAAAAGTAACAAACTTATTTTGCATACTCCAACACTGGAGTCAATTATTCACACCGAGACGTAACGCAATGATCCTGTAAGAGGTCAATAAAGCGGCCGCCCGCGCTAGGCATTTCAAATTTGTATTTTGGTCTGTAGTAGAAAATAAAGTTGCTTTTTGGTGGGATTTTTTAAAACAACCATTGCTATACGTATTGCATCAAAATGTGTATCTTGTTGTGTAGAAAATAAAGTTCTTATTTGATGGGTGTTTTTAAACCAAGCAAGTAGCGTTGCGTCCCGTTGTAAATTGACCCTTATGTTCACTGCTAAAGCTATCAATGATCGATGTTAGCGGAAGATTTGCATTTAATCTTAATCGGAAGTTTTATTAAAAATAAAATGGATTTACAAAATATTTTTTGTGTATTGAACGTCAACTTAACAAATCGATTAATAGGTACTATGATTGTTTGTCTTACAAGCGCATAAAGTTGATTGTGATCACAAGTAACTTGACTGATTGTGTATTAAATAAATATATTTTAAAATACTGTTTCTTATTGCTTTTACTACCTATAGATATACCTGTAGAAAGTTTCGCGTAAATCGCACAGTTGTTGACTGCCAACTATCAATGTGATGTAGAAAACATTTTCGGTAGCACGATGGCGAAAAGATGCAGCGCGGGGATCAAAACGGAAAAAATCCTCAAAATATTCTCCGTGAGACAGAGTCATAGTGCCAGAGAACAGTTGGTCCAAGACAACAGGGCAGTCAACGATTCGAACAGCTCGATACTTGACCTTGCCCTCTAAACGACCGTAAAATTCTCGTAAAAGGTGCTCTGAAATTGTTCGTTCAAAAGTTCATATGAGGTCGGTTCGTATGAATTCATGTGATTTCAGTTCGTCTCGTATGATTTGGGTTCATCTCTTATTATTTTGGTTCGTTTCGTGTGATTTCGGTTCGTCTTGTATGATTTCAGTTCGGCTCGTATGATTTCAGTTCGGCTCGTATGATTTCAGTTCGGCTCGTATGATTTCAGTTCGGCTCGTATGACGCCGAGTGGTTTTACAATAATCAGCCATACGATGATTTGTGAAGAGTTTTTGATAAAAAATGGTATAGAGATAGACTGTGGTCTGATCCTTTCCCGGAACGTCGAAATAAGGGCGAAAGGTCAGACCTTTTAAGGATTGTCTTATACAGGGCATATTCTACGTAGGATAATAACAACACAAACAGTATATTTATGGTAAATGATTTATTATGTTATAAATGCAAAAACAAAACTGAACCCTATATTACTTTCACTATAAATATAAAAATAACTTAGATATCAAACTTATTTCTTCTTTGTGTCCTTACTTTCATCTAGACCAGTTTTCTTTGACCTGGAAAGAAAGAAATAAATTAAATTTAAATTTGAACTCAGCAGCGTATCTGAGAGCGAAATAAATGAATTAAAAAAAAACTACGTTTAAAAAAACCGACTTCAAAAACAAAAAAGTGTCAAATAATTAAAATATATATTTTAATACCACTCTCACGTACGCGAAGCTAATACTTTTAATATTAATAATAAAACACTATCAATTCTATGTGCTACCTCATAGGTTTAAAGTCGGTGCCAAGCCTAATACATAATATTATAAGCATTTGATTGATGGCCTTAGCGTAGAATCATAAGTCTATATTGTTTCGTTACATGCGAAATTATATATAGCTTAGAAAGATATTCGGGTGAATTATGAATTCTAAAAGTTTTCTCGTAATAAACGTAACTCGTGGGTTGTTAAAAGTAGTAGTAGGTAGGTTCGTTGTTGGTTGTGGAAATTTCGTCCTTTAGCAGTTAAACAGTCTTAATTCTCATTTAGTTTTATTCTGTTTAGGGCTTGGCACCGACTTCAAACCTATGAATAGGTAGCACATAGAATTGATAGTGTTTTATTATTAATATTAAAAGTATTAGCTTCGCGTACGTGAGAGTGGTATTAAAATATATATTTTAATTATTTGACACTTTTTTGTTTTTGAAGTCGGTTTTTTTAAACGTAGTTTTTTTTATTTTTTACTTTTTAGTGTCTGTTACAAGTTCTTCTGTAAACTACAGTAACATTTTAATAAATATAAATTAACATATTCAATAGTATATATATTTTTTAGTAGCTATGTGTAGGCCTGCGAAAGGAGCCGCTCTATTAAAAAATATAGATCCCAAGAAATGGGAAAGTTCTCATCATTATCATCATCAGCCTTTTTAATGTTCCCACTACTGGGTCACAGGCCACCTCTTTAGGAGAGGGAAAGTTCTTATCAATATAAATAAATTAAGTCCAAACACGAGGTCGCTACTGTAAACCGTTGAGGAGTTCCCTAGACTGTCCTTCGTCTTCATCATCAGATCTCTAATGACAGTCACAATCCATCTAGATGTAAAGTTCTTATCAAAATCAATTAATTAAGCTCAAACACAAGGAAGCTGCTATGAATCGTTGAGGAATTCCCTCGACTGTCAATGGTCTCCATCGTCAGGTACACTGCAGACCTTCAGTTGTTATAATCCATACAGGTACAAAGTTTTCATCAACATAAATGAATTAAGTTCAAACACGAAGTAGTTACTGTAAACCGTTCAGGAGTTCCCTGAGCTGTCCTTCGTTCTCATCATCAGACCCTTAATGACAGTTACAACCAAGTCTGGTGCAAAGTGCTCGCCAATACGAATCATTCAAGCCCAAACACAAGGCAACTGCTCCAAATAGTCAAGGAGATCCCTCGACTGTCTTCCAGCTCCAACATCTGGTCGACTTCGACCTTCGTCAAGTTGTAGTGTTCTTAAAGGCATACTTAAACATCATACAAAAAAACTACTCGCCCCTACAATTTTCGAAAGTTCCCCTCGGTTTCTCCAGGATTCCATCATCAGGTCCTGACCTCATGACAATGGGACCAAATGGCAAGTATACCCCATCGAATAAAAAAAAAATTTTGCAAATCGGTCCAGGCGTCTTCGAGTAATCGGTGTACATACATAAAAAAAAAAAATACTCGTCGAATTGAGAACCTCCTCCTTTTTTGAAGTCGGTTAATAAAATAGAATTAGTAAGAATACGATAGTTTCTAACTAAACTCGGAATTTTAATTCCATTCCAGATTTGACAATTTCAGTGTTGCAACGTTATGACACGTACTAAATAGTGACGTTGCTAAATTATTCGATGTGGAAATCGAATATTTCTGAATCGATTCCTCTCGTTTATAAATTTACTCTGAACTAAGTTTATCAGGAAATAAAATATTTCTGAGCCGATAATTTAGTTTTGACAGTTAATTAACGATCTGAGACTTTTCTTTTGTGAATGTGTGTGAATTAATAAAAAATGTGATCATGAAGGAACATGAATTGTGTCTGCTGTGATATTTATTGTCAATTAACATATCTAGCTTACTCATGTTTTCCTCTTCTTTGACAACATGGGATACGCATTTAGAACATTCGGTAGTCGTATTTTTTTGAATGCCTTCTTGAAACTGATTTACTGATTGTTTATCGATTTTTGTGTTCATCACTACACTGTTATATGTGGTATCATTATTTCACAAAATGACAGTAAGTAGGTCATGTCAAATCAGGAATCGAATTAAAATTCTGACTATAGTCAAATTATACGATACTTTTATCCAAATGTCAAAAACTATATACTTATATAAATATAATACGTTTCAATGAAATTTGCATGAAACTCCAAATTATGACGTCATAGTATTAGAGGGTCAAATAGCTTACTTATTTCTAATAAAAAAACATCGAAAATTTTGTGTATAGACAGATCGATGAATAAAAGTATAGTAACGTTTCAATATTTTATTTTGTTGAAACGTCGAATAAATTTATTTTTGACCTTACTAGGAAACTATCAAATTTTGTTTCATTTCGTAGTTTGATAATGAGATATATAGAGATTATAATGAGATTCCGAGAGGTCCTCCTCACCTTTTCCCCGACTCAGAATTAGCTTGGCTAGTATTGGACACGACGGAGGCGGCGCGCCTCGTTCGCCTCGCTGGAGTCGCCGCCTCGCTCTCTGACGCCGCCGGCGACTCGACAGGACTTTCCGTGTCTCCTTTCTAAAATGGAAATCATACTTTATGTAATACTGCTAAAGGTAAATTTTAAATCAAGGATGTTAGGGAGCTCCGTGACCGTAACCGAATCCGAAATAAAAGTTTCGGATAATATTGGATAGGGATGGATCTTAATTGAGATACGTTGTGTTTTTATTATAATTTTGAAATTCCTTTTTTTTTATATCCGTAACGGAAATTGTCCGAAAGTAACAGATAATCCGATATAACTTCATATTCACACCGTATCTAATAATCTTTTATCCCAATTTTCATTGTAACACGAATTTTTGGAAAGAGTTTTATATTTCATTGTTATGAATTATGATAATAATAAAACACGGTTACCCATTTTTTGTAAGGAGCAAATCATTTAATGACTTCTCATGCCCAGGGTAAGGCAAGAGAGAGTGTCAGACTCTTACTGACTAAAAACCCCCCCGTTCCTTCTCCTGCTCTGGGCCCAGGCCGCGGTGACTCATTGCGCATAACCCGCAACCCCGGCTGAACATCAGCCCTGTAGGGCCCTGTCTGTGATGGTTTATTGGCTCTTAAAACACGATTACCCATGAAACATGATAATATACGTACCCTAAGGTCGGTAGAAGTCCGCCTGCCTTTAGGCGTGTGTAGCGCTTCGCAGGCGCGGTTGAAGGACTTGCGCCGGCCACGTGCCGGACTTTCTGATCCCATCGGCACTGGTGAACCGCGGTCCGGACTGTCCGCTGAGAAAAAATCAACATTAAGGATGTAGCATTTATTGTTATTGATGTTTATATAAAATTAATGATTTTATGTATGTAAAAGTAAAGGGGTTTTCAGAAAAACCTAGTTGCTATCAGAATGATAGGATAGGTGAAAATTGTGACCTGCACAAAAATCGCACTATAGTGAGAAATAAGAAAGCCAACAAAATTGTACTGCGAAAAGAGGCCAGGCTGTTAATTGGCCACTGATTAAACCATTTGGCTGTACACATATAATTATTTTATGTGACACTTACACCCGGTTTCCGAAAGGCCGATCAATGTTAAAATCAATTTAATCTCTTGTCAGGTCATCAGATTGGTTGACCGAATTATCAACAACCAATCAGATGACTTGACAAGAGATTTGACACCTAGTTAGTTGATTTAAACATTGATCACGCTTCTGGAAACCGTGCATAAGACAAAGCATTAAATTTAATGAAACCTCAGACAGGAACTCTGATACATGCAAATTGAACACATACCATCAAGCAGAATTTGTAGAGTAAGAAAGTTAGCTTCTTGTTCCAAAAGCACAGGTTTCTTGTAAGTACCAACAAAACTTGATTAAACAATTAAAATTCTAGTAATAACTTTTGCATCAGAAATTGTAAACTTACCAACGTCAACAGATATCCTTCTATTGATTTTGGCTGCGCGGGGCGTGGCTTTTGTTTCTGACGCAGCTCTGCCGAGACGCGCTGTAATAATTGCGAAAATGATATTCAAATTTGACTTTATAATTGTATACTATTCTGGAAATGGTTCATTCAAAGTTAATGTCCCCACAGGCATTTTGAAAAAAAAAACAAATTATTATTTGTGCCTTCTCTACAGTTTTCAAAAATCATACATATAGGTACCTCCATATTTGTTTTAGCTTTCAACATTGGCAGTTTTTCTGTGGCTTAGACTACTCATCAGTCGCCTGAAGTTAAAATATTTCTATAAGGCTTTTAATAACATTATCCACTAAGGATTACTGTAAACCTAACCGCAGGTAGATATTTTTCCTTGTTGTTGGATATAGTACACATTTGCTTCTAGTGGAATTTAATCGCTTACCTACTATTTACAATCACTCCTAACATTATAAATTATTATTATTTATTTATTGAAAAACTGGATTAGAAAGGACTTGATCATGCAGATTACAAGAACATGTTTCTACCAAGTTCATGCAGTTATACTAAGGCAGTTTAAAAGCATTATAAAGCGTCACTTACCTCGCCTTTGCTTGCTGGCGTCCGATGCGATAGACTCTGGCGAGAAATCCATCTGCAGTTCATCAGGGTCCGCCAAGCCTAGTCAAGCGTTAGTACTTTTCTAGTTATATTTATACATGCATATATATGGTGGTTAATTAGCAAGACGTGATATTAATTTGGACAATATTGTTCTCTATTTCTTTCGTATTCGAGTTTAGTTTCGAGTGGATATACAAAACTTTCTTGTATGAATATGAATTTTGTATGCAAATAAAAAAGGACTTGTTGTTTTTAATATCTCGTCTTGCTGGTTTAAATTTTAGGGGAACCAATATTCTTCAGTGTCATCTGCCTTTCGCTCACATGTATTGTTTTTGAGTGAGAGGTGAATAATACGGTTCCCTGAACTAATATTATTGTGCAGATAGGGGATCTCTTTCAATTGTTTGTTGTAAGTATTTGCGTCCCGCTCACACAATCCTTTTTGCTTGTAGCTAAGAATCAGTTGAGCGCAGTCTTGTAAAGTTAAATTTGCATTGATATTAATATATATTAAATTTCTTAAAAAACAAAATTAGTGCATCTAAGTGTACATTATAATTTGCAAATTAAATCATGCTGAAATAGCAGGGTGCATTTCTACATAAGTATTTGCTTATTACTAGTAACTTAACGCTTATATGTGCTAAGCAGTTATAACAAGTGCTTAGAGTTCAAATTACATTAAAAATTTACTATAAATTGTAGTGATAGAGATGGAATATCAACTACATATATTTTTACTTTAATAAGTTATATCTTTCGCCATTTAAACCTTATGGACATTAAGATAAAGCTTAAACGACACAGCAAATATGAAAAATATTGCTATAACAACTATTTCTTTACAAACGCATAGTAACAAAAAGAAAAACATCTCAAATCAATGTCCATTCTAGTTTTATATTCTTTAGTATCTAGTAAAACACAACATACCTTCAAAATCGGTCTTGTTCAGTAGACTGATTCTATCGATAGGCTGGACGTCAAAGGCAGCTGAGTGGGTCGACGAGGCGTCATCATCGTCCGCCTCGGAGGCGATGGAGCGTGACGTATGTGACGTATGTGACGTGCGGGACGCCGTGCTCAAACGGCGGCGAGGCGACGCTTGCGCCTGAGGCTCTAGCCACGATTCCAACACCGCTTTTTGATGGCGAGTCAGTCTGAAAACAAAGGATATAGGTACATGCCAGTTTTATAATAACAATCATATACTTATTCGCTTGGTATCAAGGTGTTACAAAGAATAAATGTTAACGGAAATTTGAACTTTAAATTCCATGAACTCCTTAATACAATAAAAATTTTGGTCAGCAAGCCAATTGTGTGGTCTTATGTTTTTACTTTAATTTGGAGGGTATTTGATTAACTACATATGAATGGTGATGAGTTAATGTGTATTTGAAAAGACCAAATTGTAACTTTAAATTTGCTATTATATGTCGGTGCAATAAGCCGAATAACAGATCAATTAACTAGATTGACAAATTCTCAGGGCAAAGCTTAAATATTGCAATTCATAATGAAAACGCTTTTTGAAATTGAAAAAACCTACATAACATTTCCCTAAACTGTGATAATTAATAGCATCTTGATAGACATCTTACCTTCTTGCACTAGAATATTCATTGATAACGTTTTCCGTATCCATTCTGGAGTTATCCTCAACGGTAACTTCGGGTATCACAGATAGTTCAGGCTTGCTGACGAGGACGGACTTACGGCCTTTCCTAACGGCCCTATCGCCGGCATCCTCACTCGCCTTACTCCTAACTGAGGCTACAGAGCTTTCAGAAGCAACACTTTCATTATCATCAAAGTTTTTGCTACGGGAACGAGTTGAGCGTCGTTTCGGAGTGGTTACGGATTCATCTAAGGCCTTCGAATCGTCGTGTTTTTCAGACATTTCACGAGATACTCTTCGAGTGATTATTTTCCTAACTTCAGCGCTGGTTGGAGTTTTTGCCCGCCGTCTTGAAGGGGTTGTTACGTCGGCGCTTTCGGGAGTTTTTTGTTCTGTGTCTACGGATTTGTTTGAAGCGTTTGATTGTGTGCGTTTTCTCGTTGCTGGAGTTTTGATCTCAGTTTCGACAGTTGTATCTTCTATTGTAGATTTGTTTGATGATGTAGATTTGCCACGTTTCCTAGAACGCGTTGGTTGTTCTACCACTTCTTCTGTTTCCTCTCCTTCGGTTTCCTTCTGTGTATCTTTTGCCTTCCGTTCTGTTTCTGGTTCTTTAGGAACCTCTGCCACAGTTTCTTTTTCAGGAATATTCTCAGTCTTTTCTTTATTTTCAGATTCCTTTACTTCTTCACTTGTCGATTTTTGTTCTGGCTCTATGTTTATTTCTTTTGGAGTTTCAACTTTATCTTCTTCGGCTGGCGTGAGATCTTTTGCTTTGTCTACTGAAGATGTAGCTTGGACTTGGACGGCTGGTTCTAGGAAAAAGGGAAAAAATATCTTAATGGTTTTATATAAAATGAAATAAAGTTGGATTCGAATTTTATAACAGTAGGTGTATGCAAAGTAGGTAATCTATCATCTTGCATCTAAATTCTGTTCTAATAGAAAGAACCAACGCAAAGTAAGCATCATAACATTATCTGTAGACTCTAAAATTACCTTTACACAAATTGAAATAGAGATCAAAATACAACAAAAAGCTACAAAGAATACAACCATACAGACTGTTACCTTTATCTACACCTTCAGCTTTCTCATTACTGGCAGTAGTCTTCGCACTTTCCCCAGAATAGTTTAAGTTCAAATCGGACTTATCTGATGCAATTGAGTTATCATCAGTCATAAGCGAGAAGTTAGCTTGGTTAAACTTATCGGAACTCTCTACTTGAGTTGCAGTTTCATTGGCAATTTCATCTTTATGTTCTTGCAATATTTCTTTATCTTTTAAATTATCTTTTTCTAAATTATTTGCTTCATTATTAATGTTTGGTTCTTCAGATTTCCCACTATCTTTGGATTTCTCATCTATTTCCAATTTATCGCTAGACTCGTCCGAATCTTCTATTGATATAACTTCGTCGTTTTCTTCCATTCCTTCGTTTGATGTATTTGACTGAAATGTTTAATTGGTATTTATTTATCGGAACATTTAATGATGCCACTTGTAAACTAAACTGGAAATTGATTAAAAACTATTCGAAAGATACTTAAGATTAATAAAAAATACTAAACCAAGCAGACAATTAAGTTGATATCTTGTTTACAACTATTATAAGAAAATGAATACTAAATGAAGAAAATCTAACTACTCAATTATTTCAAAGGATTTGTTTGATCAGCTTTACGTATTGGTTCGAAACAGTGACTATCATCCGGTTTCCGAAAGGCCGATCAATGTTAAAATCAATTTAATCTCTTGTCAAGTCATCTGATTGGTTGACTGAATAATCAACAACCAATCAGATGACTTGACAAGAGATTCGACACCTATGGTTGACTGAATTATCAACAACCAATCAGATGTCTTGACAAGAGATTTGACACCTAGTAAGTTGATTTTAACATTGATCGGCCTTTCGGAAACCGGGCATATGTTTTTTAACGCTTTATGTTTTTCTACGAAAAGCACAAATTTCTAGTTTCTACAAATATTCATAGGCTAAGTCTACTACATGAATATGATCCCTTTTCGGGTTTAACTATTAAATTACCGCGTTGAGTGTGACACATGTTTTACCGTCGTTTATTGCAACGTCTTTAGTCTCAGGCAGTTCCAACTTTTCTGCCTTAGGAATTTGCTGTTGAGCAAATCAGTATTTATATAATTGTTACTCTTTAATAAATTGAATAAAAATGAAATGGATACTTGACAACAAATTAAATGTAATATGTTTAATGACATGTCACAATTGTAGTCCAAACGTAACGTCCAAAGTAACTATGTCTGTCTGTCTGGTTGTCTGTCTGTCTGGTTGTCTGTCTTTTCTTCACGCCTAAACTACTGAACCGATTTCAGTGAAATTTGGTACAGACTTAATTTGGAACTCGAGAAAGGACATAGTTTTTACACAAAAAAACAGCAGGGAGTCACTATTCCACGCAGAGTCGCGGGCAAAAGCAAGTGTGTTGTGATGACACATAATGTTAAGTAAACTTGTTTCTTAATCATTAATTTCCCAAAGAAAACTTGTAGGTACTTATAATTCTGGTTGAATCAGAAAATTATTAGAAAATCTAATAGCGCAATTGACTGTCTTTATACTTGAGGTATATACGTTGACTTTATTCTTATTCCGTGGAGGTACATTGTATAATTATTGCGTTGACTTACCTCGCTCTCATCGGACGCCTCACTGCCCGATTCACCTTCATCATCTCTTTCATCCCCAGAAGTCCCGCTGCCATCCTGATCATCCTCATCAGACATATCTTGAATCTCATCTATCTCCCTCTCAATCTCCACTATCTTCTCTTTCTCCTTCTGTTCTGCCGCAGATTTCTTAGTATCTACATTTTCTTCCATTTCTATGTCAGCATCGCTATCATTTGTCATGAGGCTTGACGCTTCTTGGGCTTTAGAATCATCTTTTAATTGCGAAGCTTCAGCGACACTGCTTTCTGCGCTGCGCAGGACTGACTTTTCGAAATCTGTTTGTATCATTTGTACGAATGCGGCGAAAGGTTTGGACGTGTTATTATCCGCTTGAGTTTCTTTATCTTCTTGAACGCTTGATTCGTCAGCCACGCTACTCTGGTAGCTTTTCAGAACTGATTTATCAAACTCAGTCTCATTTAAAGTAAATGCCGGCAAAGGTTTTAGTACACTCATCTCACTTTTCTCAACGACAACTTTTTCTTCGCGAATGTTAATTGAAGTATCAGTTATCTCTGCTACGCTGCTTTGGTAGCTGTGTAGAACTGATTTTTCGACACAAGTTTCATGTAGTGTAGTGAACGCTGGGAAGGGCTTAAGGTCTGTTTCCAACGCACTTTTGTCAGTCTTGACCTCTTTTTCAACCGTTTCTGATAGTGTGGTGTCAGTGGAACTCTGTAGTACTGACTTGTTGACTATCGGAGAGAGAGTGACGTCCATTAAGTTCGGGACTTGCTTCAATGTTTTCATTGGAGTGCATTCGATAGCTACTACAGGTTTATCCTCATTGTCTGTGTCCATTTTATCGGCCTGTTTGACTTTGGCAGATAGGATGTTTTCGAAAGCCTTGCGGGATAGGGAAGACTTTTTGCTTCGTGCTGTATCTTTTTTGGGAGACATTAGCTTTTCTGGTGTCTTAGAACGACTCCTGGAACATGAACGAAATATGAATATTAATTTCATCAACACTTATTATTTATTTCAATACGAATGGAATTTATTCTTTGGAATCAATGTTCAAATCAAATTCTTTATTTCAAGTAGACCACAAAAGGCACTTTTGAACGTCAAGCAAAAAAAGGTCAATTCAAGTTTGGTTAGTCAGAAAAACGTACCTTAAACTACGCGGTGAAGGCTTTGATACGATTTCTTGCACAACTTCTATTTCTGGAGTACGGGAACGGCTCCTACACACCAAAGCAAAGATAATTAAATCATTAATTCTAGTTAAAATGGAATCATACCATATTATATCATGGGCCAGTGCTTGCAGGATGACCATTGCATAAGCGTCACCAAAATTTAAGACACTCGATGTTTCTGTCTCTTTAAATACTTGATAATTAAAAAGAAGTCCCTTTCTCATTTTCTTTCAACGTCTTAAAAATATATCGTGGCGTCGCACAATATCGAAACAGAATATTAAATAGGGTAGCAATTAAATATTCGGGTGTAAGATCGAGTGTTCAGATACAGAACTAGAATAGAAAGCGTTTGTAAAGCTATGTAAAAACATTTGTTAACTATGTTACCTTATTTTACAAGAGGTGACATAAACCCTAAACCTAAAACCTTTTACTAATTCTGAAATAATATCAAATGTTAAAAAGTTTGCATTTTATAATTCGTGGTGGCCCGGAAGTTAAGAAACACGCTTCTCATGCATGAGGATGTGGGTTCGAAACCTGGCAAGTACCAACGTGACTTTTTCCGAGTTATAAGTATATGATGATTATTTAGACACCACTGACATACGGTGAAGGCAAATATCGTGAGGAAACCTGGACTTATAATTTGAAATCGCCAACCCGCATTGAGCAAGCGTGGTGATTAATGCTCTAACTTTCCCCGTGTGAGAAGAGGCCTTTGCTCAGCAGTGGGCACTTATAGGCCGATGATGATGATGATGATTTTATAATTACCTCAAACTTCGTCGTGTGGGCGATGAAGATGACGAGGACTCAGTGTTGGTAGACTTTGTTGGAGATTCTGTAATGGCTTCCAGCCTTGGAGATTCTGCTATACCTTTATCTACGCGATCTGGAGTGCGGGATCTACTCCTGTAGGAAACATGTCGAATTTTAACGTTAATAACAACGTAGCGGCCGACGACGTTCATGATGAATGACTCCGCTTGACACTTATATATACACGAGTATACTTGTATACAACATACTAAATTTTCGACATATTATTATGTGGATTTATTTATCTAAATGAAATATGAAATGAAATGCTGTTCGTTAGTCTCGCTAAAATTCGAGAAAGGCTGGACTGACATGGCTTATTGTGGTCTTGAAATATTCCTGGATATACAGGAAGGGTTTAAAGAAAAGAAAATATTAGTTATTTTTGAGGCAGTACAAAGTTTGCTGAGACAGCAGCGACGGGTCAGCTAGTTTATGTATAAGTACTTTGTTGATTGGTCTACACATAATTATGTCAGCCTTAAGGGCTTAAGGGTTTTACCATACTATATCTTAGCACCATGAGCCGCAGTGTAGTAATATTATCATTAAACCGAATTTTAATATTGTACGAAAGCCAGACGAATGGCGCATATACCTGAGACGTCTCGGGACACTAAGAGTGGTTTTCTCAGGGTGAGGTTCGCTGTGGGCTTCATGGCGTGGCAATTCAGGGATAGGGGCCAGAGGAGATGTCCGCGGACTCAGGTCTGGGGTGCGAGATCTACTCCTAGTACAAAATAAATAGTGTTACAATTTCGTATGAACTCTTAACAAATTTTAATTACATGCTGATTACAATAATGATTAACCATAATAGATTAAGTATATAGAGGCTATTTTGTGTTAAAGAAACAACCAAACAGTAGTCAAGTAGTATCAATCCGGAAGAATCAACCCATAAATACCGAAGCATGGTCTTTCTGTTGCAATAGCAAGCATGATTTTTCCTAAACCTATGAGTAAGATGATGTGTTGAAAAACATAATTCATCACGTCATGGGTGACCATCGATTCAGGGAGCCTAATGCGTGTTTACTACCTTTAGAAAGGGAGGGAGAAACGTTACACCGTTCAGTCATCCTTTTCGCTCTCTGATTGGTTGTTTAACTTGGCGCAGACCAATCAGAGCGCCGAATCACATAAACGTGTTAATTGCTCTAACGTACAGCTAACTTAAACTAGGGACTCTGTTTCCTTAAAATCTATTGTCATGAAACTGTATAAAATTAGTTACCTAGTTATCCGT
Source organism: Spodoptera exigua (assembly GCA_902829305.4). Classification (NCBI taxonomy): domain Eukaryota; kingdom Metazoa; phylum Arthropoda; class Insecta; order Lepidoptera; family Noctuidae; genus Spodoptera; species Spodoptera exigua. Next base: position 10,509,747 of record LR824619.2, on the reverse strand, counting down.
GAGCCGCGCAATGAGGTAGCGACTGGCGAGTCTAATCGCTCTGGAGTTGTATTACGACTTCTGTAATAATATAAAACAAATTTCACAATAAATAATGATTCAAATTTTATGATTAGTTGAACACATAGCCCAGTAGACTATGCGTTCAACATACTCATACTGGCCCGTAGGTGGAGGCGTCCACTTTTCATAAATGAAGAGGCGAGTTCGTGATCTGGCAAGTACTAATGCGACATTTTACGAGTCATATGTACTTTCTATGATTATTAAGACACCACAGATTAACGGTGAAAGAAGGAAAACAAGTGAGAAAACGTGGTCTTATAATTTCTAATTACAAGCTTGACATCGCCGTCGCCACATGGGGATCAAGCGTGGTGTGATTAATGCTCAAACCTTCTTCGGGTGTTGGTCAGTAAGGCCTCTGCCTCGAATCTCGCGGGCAGCGCAGGAGCGGCAGGATCTTACGCGTTTAATCAAACGGACCGGCCTTCGAATACAGCCGCGCGGCAGCGGGACGAGCGCGGGCAGCGCGCCCTGTACTTTAGTCGAGCGGTGACCGCCCGCGTCCACATCAAATCGAGCGTTAGGAATAAATGTGAATCAAAAAGATGTTGCCGCCATTGTTCAGACATTTCGTTCGCAAATAAAACCAAATATTATGTCGACGACAATAATGAACACAACACTAAGCGGTTACAATGACGCGCGATCCGCCCGCTAGTTTCAAGAGAGGTTCTGCGATGCCCGCTCCGCTTCCGCGCCGCCGCCGCTGCCGCCCCGCTGCCCGCAAGATTCGAGGCAGCGGCCTTATGGGCACTTATAGGTTGACGACGTGATGTAATAGGTCAGTAATTTAATACAAATAAAAATAAACTCACGTCCTAAGCGGTGTACTTTCACCACCACTGGGTCTGATACCCCTTCTTCCGCGAGGCGTCTTCGGCACTTCTCGTTGTACTTCGGCAGTTTCCGTCACTTCAGTTTCGGTAAGGCCTTCTGTAGTGTGTTCGTATTCTGTCTCCTTGTTTGTGTAGTAATGGCGTTTATCTCCGGAATACCGAGGGTTGATCAGTGTCACTGGTATGTCTGCGATGCTTTCAATTGATGTGTTCGGGTCATCCGATAGGCTACTGTTCACTGACAGCGAAAGGGAGCGTCTGAAACGAATTTTGTTTTCAAAATCATTTATTACAATTAGACCTTTTCTTTGTGGTGGGAAAATCATCAAATGGCTTCTCTCTTATGGGTATTGCGAGCAAGAGTGTCAGACTCTTACTGACACTTTTGAATGACAAGCTTAAAGATAAAAAGTCAGTATGTCGGTCAGTCCTCTAAGTGAAGCTATTTGCTTGTTTCAAAGTTTAGATTCCTATGGAGACGAACGAGCAATAAACTCCATGGTTACTCAAAAAAAAAAAAATTATAAAGTACAAATCATTTATTTCAATAAGACCCTTACAGGCTCTTATAAACGTCTAACAAAGCTATCAAAAGTCGAGTCTATTGGTCAGTTCTTAGTAAAGCTATTTGCTCGTTCCTAAGTGTAGATTCTGAGGGAGAAGAACGAGCAAGAAACTCCATGGTCACCCTTTTTAAATCAGTTTCACATGCAGATTCTTTGGTAAGTAAGTACATTATTTAGTTAGGTGTTAAAATAATTGAATCGTTGCTCCTTTTTATGTGGTCCGACGGCAAACGAGCAGACGGTAAGCAATCAGCGCCGCCCATGGACACCCGCAACAACGGAGAAGTTACAGTTGCGTTATCGATCTTTTGGGGATTAGGGATTTGGAGATTTTGAGATTGGGGGTGGGAAAGGAATGGGCCTCTATGTATGCCTTTTATGCATGAGTAATAAATATTTACCTGGCTCGTACGGTGTCTTTGAAAGACTTTCTTCCTTTAACTGATTGTTCTGTGGCCAGCTTCTTAGGAGGAGACTCCAATGGATGGTTTTCATTCTGGAAAATACAACGATATTTACCTACCTTAATCTGATTTTTTTGTCACAACTAATTGTTAAGTGTTTTATAATATGAAAAGTAAACTTTATCCCCCTTATTACAAAACAAGTTTATCTTTAGTATAGGTTTAAACCATTTTTGAAAATAAATTCAAAATAATCCTTACCATAGCATGTGACGTAGTAGTGACAAAACTGTCAATAGATACATCCATCTCTTTCTCTCCAACTGTTAACGTGGTGCTCTCCATCTCTTTCTCGCGCTGTTGGGGCTGAGAATTCGTTGGCGGTGACGGCGTCGATCCAGATTCCGATGCAGTGGGAATTGTGAAGCGAAGATGTCTAGAGGTACAAGGAAATTTAGGCTTTATTATCGATGTGCATAAGGGTGATGTTGCGGAGACATGTTTTTTATGAGATGAGACGGCAAATGTGCGCTTGGATTAACTGATGGTTAACATTCGGCGTCGCTAATGGACACCCGCAACACCAAAGGTGGCAACATCAAAGGAGTAACAACTGACTGCACGGTTGGTGCGGTGGCTGGGCAACTGGCTGCCGTGCAACGTGTCGCGGTTTCGATTCCCGCACGGAACAACTCTTTGTGTGATCCACAAATTGTTGTTCCGGGTCTGGGTGTCATGATGTGTGTGTGAAATTATATGTTTGTAACCGCACCCACGACACAGGAGAAAATCCTAATACGGGGCAACGTTATTTAAAAAAAACAAGTTCGTGTATTCGCCTCTGGTAGCCTCAATCACACGGTCACAAAGTTAGCTTAGTACACTTTTACCGTATATTTATTTTCAGTTCACTTTAAGAATGTACCTTCCTATTCACGAAGTTTCTATAACTGAGTTGTTAATATAATTAGAAGTAAGATAATGTTATCAAATGTAATACTTTGCCTACTTGAAATTCCACGACAGAAGCCCTTGACTTACTGCGTTAGTAATTTTGTTGAAAATGACAAGTTACGATACCAAAATACGTTATAAATTGAACACAGTTCTATAGCTACAATAGAAATTATGTAAAATACGACAATTTTTTTTTTATAAAATTATTTTTACCACACACACAGCGCAGAACGAGGAAAATCAAATGAATATTGATTAATTATGAATACTTAAACCAAAATAGTAGAATGTAAATGAAAGGTATATTTTTGACCGGCGTGAAACAAACACAGCTTTGTTTCGCCGTGTGAGTGAGTTTACCGGAGATCTTTCTTTCCCTCCTCCAATGCCAAAATCTCCTAAACCCTAATACTCAAGTCTGCCAACGAACTCGGAAACTCGTCTGGTGTGGAAGCCCAAGGACACCCTCCTTGGGCCGCGACAAATACTTTCCATGCTTGTTTACCGTTTAATAAAAAGAAAAAGAAAATTAAGAGCTCCGGCAAACCTCAAAAGTGATCGGGCATCTCCAAAACCAAAACATTAGAGCAGGGAAATCAATCGTAATTGTTTAAGAGTTGATAAAGTCAGATAAATGTTATCTGAGGATTAAAATTGTTGCTATTACTGTCATAAAAATTCTGACGCGACAGCATCATAATTATTCATCAGATAACTTATATCTTATAATTGAAAAATCAGCCCTAAATAGTATTGCATACTATACATACTTGTTTGTGGAATCACTGTAGTGTGTGTGGTTACTGGCTGTCTCCAATAACTCGTCGTCACTGTCGCCCAAGTAGCGGGAGTCTACTGGCGACGGAGCTTCGCGATCCATGTCATCCGTACGTCGCGTCTGTTAGAAGAAAAAACTCATGATATATGTGTGCTCATTATAAAGGATCTTTATGCCTGGTTTAGGACCGCTTCTCAAACCCTTCAATTACCAATTTGACTTTTCCGAGTTGAGTTGCATATACACATATAAATAAATTTTCAAAGATTACGAAGAAGAAAACGACGAAGAAAAACATCGTCAGGATCTTTTCTTTCTTTTATTAGTTTGAAATCGCCAATCGGCCTTGAGTAATTGTGGTGATTAATAGTCACTCTTCTGCTGGTATGAATATAATAGTTTGCTATGTTAATAGTAAAGTTAACCGTAATCCAAACTAATATTATAAATGCGAAAGTAACTCTGTCTGTCTGTGTTTTCTTCACGCCTAAAATACCGAACCTATCTGTGAGAATTTAGTACAGATGTAGTTTTGGACTCGAGAAAGGACACTGGATGGTTTTTAAACTCAATAAAAATCTACAGAAAGACACTATTCCACGCGAACAAAGTCGGGGGCAAAAGCCAATAACTTCATAAAATCATTAACATACCTTCAATATACTATGTGGAGTACCAGCTCTTTCAGTATACAGCTTGCACTCCGGACTCTGTACATCTGGCATGTCGAGGAGTGTGGCCATTTGGGTGCTAAGTTTCTCGCTGACACGGGACGATCCCTTTGGAGTCCTCGGGGTACCAGTGAGGTCCAACCTGGCCCGTTTTGAAGGCGTCGATTCTGAGGTTTTTTGTTCGGATGATAAGATGCTGTAAGAAAAGATTACTGTACTAAAGTAATAAGAAAGTGTAACTATATGTATTATTGGGACTTTTGTCAGTATCACAGGATTTTTTAAAGTATCAATGAATTTGGTGTTGGTCTGAATCTTGTCTATGCATTTGCTTAACAATGGGCGTTTATAAGATGACGACACTGATACGGTCATTGTTATTAAAGTTAAAATTTATGTTCATGAAGTATCGTTAACTAGTGCCGAACGCTGCGGTACAATTGATATGTTAATACCACAAAAATGTGTTGATGTGAAGTGAGGAAAAATCTTTTCTCAAATTTCAGTTTTGAAAACAATTGGTTGTGAAGTAATATTATCTATGCACAGTCGAATGTACCTACAGAAGATTGACATTGAGAGCAGCGGAACGAAAATTAGCACATAAAAGATAAGTTTACACTCTATTAACAAAAGAAATAAGAGCAATTTTCAGGTGGCAAAAATGAGTCTAAATATCGAGTATACCTAACTAGTTTTGAATTAACTTTAAATTAACACTTTATTAATATGTTTAAGATCATATCTAAGGTCAATAAAACACATTCTTATTAGAACCTACTTAATACACATTTAGTTAGACTAAAAAGTACACCTTTAAGCTGTGCCTGATATTTATTGGATGAAATTTTATAAAAGGAGTTTGAATATGTTTTGTTTATCTTTGTCTTGTTTTTATTTTTCCATTGTAACGCTAGGTGGCGGCATTGTGTGTGCATTCTGAATACGGCGACTGTCATGGCGTTGTAAAATTTTTCTTATAACTTTTATTAAAATAAAACGTTTAAGTTGTGTCAGAAATCTTGTTTATTAACCTGATTCAAACAATATTTTCATTTAAAACCCTTGTTAGATATTACCTTAACACGCAAATAAAGGTTTATTTATTTATTATGATAAGGTAGGCTCTAGGATAGGTATACAAAGTAGTTAGAAGTATTCGTTATAAGTAGTTGATCTTATAAATTTGCCAGTTACGAGCTAACCAACATTCTTAAAATAACGCGTTTGTACCTATAGACAAAATATACGAAAATTCTAATTAGAACTAATGTACAAGTGAGTTTGAGCTTAAGAAAAAAAAACATAAAGAAATATTAAGAACTAATCAAATTAATTTAGAATAAAGTTTAAGAATAAAAACACAAAGAAATATTTAAAAACACACATACCTTCTAGTTCTGTTTAACTTCGGAGTGCAAATAAATGGTGTCTCCTCAATGTTGAGCGCGCGTTTAATGCCCCTGCGCATCTTAGGCTTATTCATCCACGTCTCGCTAGCATTCTCTATGGTATCCTAATAAAAAATAACACACACATCTATATTAAAATTATGAAGCTGGAGAGTTCGTTTGTTTGGTCAAACGAGGAAATCTATATCTATACTAATATATAAATTTGTTAGTATGTTTGTGAGTTTGTATGTGGGGTAATCTTTGGAACCGCTAGTCGGATTGCCAAAATTCTTTCACTGATAGATAGCTACAATGTTCCTGAGTGCTATAGGCTGTAAAACATGAGGAGCGGAAAGTAGCTAGTATCAAATAAAATCAGTGTTATTAATGTGTATGTGAAGTTTTGTTTTAACCGCTACGCCACGACACAGGAGAAAAGCTTAGTGAGGGGCAACGTTTTAAAAAATCTCTGGAGAAAATACTTTTGTGTTCAATTGTGAATTTATCGCAGGAGATTATAAAAACATCACAACCAATAGAAACCGAGATTAACTTGCTCCCACATATAAATAAATCTGCGCGGGAATAGTCAGTGACATTATAACGAGATAAAAATTTGGTTGTTTGTTCGTTTGCATTACTGAAATAAAGTCGAACAGAATCGTTTTGACAAATTATTGAAAAGCTTATTTTTCAGGGAATAACATAAGGTATTTCTTTTTCCAATATTTTTAATACATCGGGTGCTAATCAAGAGACCTTTTCTACATAATATGCGGGTGAAGTCGCCGGCGGTAGGCTAGGAGAAAATGTGCTAACTCTAATAAAGAGTTCATTGTTCACGTAAAAGTTTAAAAATAAAACATATGTTTATCTAGTTTAGTATAGTTTGATAGATCTGACGTCACACCATGTTTTATTAGTTTATGTCTAGGTTGTAAATTTGAAAAAAGGTTTTAGTATTGAAGCTATATTTATGGCATCTAAAATATTATGAGCGCAAAAGCAAAAATAAATTAGGATAAGAAGAATCATTTAAAATGTTTACTATTTAAAATAACACATACGATAATGCTTGATATGTATAAAACACAGCTAGTTTTTGGGATGTCGATTTTAGACTTTTTCAATATATATTTTTTTTAATTTTCTCTACGCTCAAACCTTTTCAGGACATCCACGAATAATTCAAGACCAAAATTAGGCAAATCGGCAAAGGCATTGTTGACTTTAAAATTACAATGAAAAGTGGCATTGATTTTTTTATAATTAGAAGACTACTTAACATTGCCACTAAGCATTACACCTACGGATAAGCAAGTGAGGTGATCTTCCAGCTGATTATAAATTATGAGCGCTATAGGTCATTGCACTCATGACATTTGCCGAACGATTATATCACAACTATTTTTGTCCAAACAACATGGTTCGGTCAATTTACATATCTTTAACACCGCTGTACAGTTGAGGGTAAATAGTTATTCAATACAAAAGTCTTACCTGTATGAAGGAGGATTTGTATGTGAACGTATTCTTCGGTGATTTCGCCTTTACGAATACAGACATCGGTTTTGGAGCGATCACTGAAAATAAAATGCTGGCTAGAACTTGTTTATGCAAACGAAATTCGTGAAGTTTATAGTTCATTTTCTAAATGATAAAGTTGTAGGAATCAACCAGCTAGGAGTGCGGGTGCAAGCGCAATCATGTACCTCGGCTTGTAGTGTGAGATGGTGTGGTTTCTAGTCAATAAGAATTTGACACTACCTATAAGTAATAGATGATTTTCCCCACGCAACAAAAAAAGGAATACTTAATCAAATCATATTTCTATACATAATCTAAAATCTAGCACTTTTTTGTATTTCGTGGGTTGTTTATTACATCATTCAATAAAACCACATGCTAAACACAAACATGGATGGATAATGACTAATTCATTTTACTTTCGGATTGGTAAATATACAGATACAGGATAATTATTTGCGTTAATGAAAGGATATTTATTCCTGTTTAGGTATGAGCTACAAAATATCACTTTTAGGCGTCAACATTTTAAAAACATCCTAACTTTGACAAGATTGTCTAGGTAAAACTACATATATGTACAAAAATGAAACAAATAAAAATAAATAAGTAAATATTCTTACCGTGGGGCTCAACGTCCGTATTATCGAATGCAATAGTCGCGACAGTGTTAGTTATAGCGGGCAGTGCAGCGTACACTACTTCGACGAGAGCGTCCCGCGCGCTGTCTCGCTCTACCAACTCCAATAGAGATTCTGCTGAAGTAGATACTTCGGCGCCACGACCCTTCCATTGCTTTAATTTACTATTGTAACGTTCCGCTTCGAGGTATCTAAAGAAATGTGTGTAGTTTGTTAATCTATACTAATAATATAAAGAGGAAAAAATTGTAATTTGTAAGCTTGTACGTAGGGGGTAATCTTTGGAGCGACTGGTCGGATTTCCAAAATTCTTTCACTGATAGGTAACTAAAATGTGCCTGTGTGTGAGCCGGCCATAAAACATCACGCTACGCTATCTGTAGGCTGCGAGCAGAGGGTGCAACTGCGCGAAAGTAGCAAGTATAAAGATATATCATTATTATTATTATTATTTGTTCCTATTAGCCAATCACAATATAGCAGGGCCCCGGTTACTAGGAAGGCGGGAAGAGGGGCCGAAGCCAAAACAGCAGAAGACCTTTAGATATGTTTAACACATTCAGTGCCCTCGACGCACCTGTGCGTTCAATACATTAATGTATAGAGCGCACAGGTGCGTCGAGGGCACTGAATGTGTTAATCTAAATGGAATTATTATAATTACTATAATAATACTAATGTAATAACGGCCACTCGCTGTATATAATAGGTACTAATAAAATCTGGCTTCCTAGTTGTCGAGCTGGAAGTCACTAGGGGGATCTATGTATGTCCAGTCGTCTGATACGATGATAATACTCGAAGTGTGTACATCGGGTAATGGGCTTTAGTAAATAAAATAGCTTATGAAAGTACTTAATCAATAAAGATGAGAAAAAGAGACGGTGGATTCCGCTTATTCCTCTAAAATTAGATTTTTACCATCACTTATGACAAATCTATCCAACAAAAATGTACCTACTTACTTAGAAATTAAAGTTTATTTCACAGTATAACATTAACATAAAAATCAACTTACCTAGACTGTTGTAAATAATACATGACAAGTATATCGGATGTATGTGGATCATTGCAGTCTTCAAGATACTTGATAAACACCTCTTCTTCGAATGGCGACATCGTCACTTGCAAGATCTTCGACAAGTTCCCCGTGTTTCTGCAACCTGCGAAAATATATTTTATATGTATTGACTGAAAGTCTACATTTGAGGTCTCAAAACTTTTAAAACAAATAAGGATTTGTTTCTTTATATACAAAACACGGGCCTTTGCTAACGACCTAAAGACATACTACTCAAGTCCAAGTAGGATTCAAATTAATTGTCACTAGCGACTCGCCTTGGCTTCGCCCACTGATACTAAAATTCTCCAATATTTTAATGTATATTGTTATACGTATTCCTTCTTCTCCAATACTATATCCATTTAAAAAAACCGCATCAAATCCGTTGCCTAGTTTTAAAGATTTAAGCATACATAGGGATATATGGACATAGAAACCGATTTTGTTTTATACTGTGTATATGATTATTATTTAAATTAAAGCAACATAGTTTGTGCTTTCGGTAACGTCACTCACATCGCTTCGAATGTCTTTGAGTGCTGGAATTTCTGGAGAGCAGACAGATTACCTCTAGAGACAACAGAGGAGTTACGAATGCGTTGCCTTTTGGGGATAAGAGATCTGGAGATTTAGGGAAAGGGTGAGGGGAAGTATTGGGCCCACGGTAAGCTCACTCACACGGCGAAACACAACGCTGTGGTTGTTTCACGCCGGTTTCTGTGAGGCCGTGGTATCACTCCGATCGAGCCGGCCCATTCGTGCCGAAACATGGCTCTCCCACACTTACTAGTAGTAAGTTTGATTTAAACAAAATAAGCACAATCAATCACTTACCTTTGAAAAAGTATTGTAAAACTGTGACTTTATCTTCGACACAGCCCGCGTTCATAACACATATTCTGATGACGTCTAAAGCCTCAAACACTAGACCTCTAGCCAGATACAAGTTGCAACATGACTGCCAATCATCCAATTTATCATGATCATTCACTCTGATAGAACAGGTCGCCATATCTCCGTCTCTGTCCCGTATATTCTGGATTGGGGCGGGTTTCCTTACGTGGAGATATTGTAGCGCTGCTTGAGTCTTTTTCTGTGCTAACAATGTTGATAGCACTACGTTGTGTTGCCAGTCTGATAATGTGTTGCCTGTTAAGCATTGGAGTTGGTCTAGGGCGAACTGTGGGGAAACAGACGGTAGTTGAATCTATACTAATATTATAAAGAGGTAAAATTTGTAAGTTTGTATGTAGGGGGAAATCTTTGGAACCACAGGTCGGATTCATAAAATTCTTTCACTTATTGATAACTCAATGTTCCAGAATGCTATAGGCTATAAAACATCACGCTACAATCAAATGGAGCCGAGCAGCGAGAGAAACCGAGCGGGAGTAGCTAGCTCACAAGCTTATGTATACAAAGAGGTTTAAAGTATTGGTTACATTATATTAAAACAATAAATGTTGTCTTTGATTCGTTTGTCGGCTATACATGACCTCTTTTATTATTAAACACATAGAATTTATTGCCAAAATGTCATAGGATACAAATTCTGTTTAAACTTACATCGAAATCCCTGTGGTCGAGGTGCCAGAAGGCCTGCGTGGCCTTTATAGCAGTGTTACTGAGACCGAACATTGTGGGGAACTGCATCAGTCTACGGATCACTGCTTCATACCTGTTTAAACAAAATAGGTTTATTTATTCTTTCTTCTTTCTTTTTTTGAAAAACGTTGCCCCACAGTAGGATTTTCTCCTGTGCACCCACGACACAAACGGTTACAAACATATAATTTCACACACACATTATGACACCCAGGCCCGGAACAACAATTTATGGATCACATAAAGAGTTGTTCCATGCGGGAATCGAACCCGCGACACCTTGCACGGCAGCCAGTTGCCCAGCCACCGCACCAACCGTGCAGTCTAATTTATTATTATCTTTTCTTGTTTTAAGTCTCGGTTCCTAGACCGGTTATAATGTCCTTCACGGGCCTAAACCAACTAAGGAACATGTCATTGGTTGTTTAGAGTTTGAGCTGATGTGTATAATTATTATTTTGCTATTGAAAATAACGTACTACTACTACTCTTGATTCCTCTTAACTCCATAGAGGAATTACAAGTGCGTTGACGGCCTTTTGAGAATTAAGTTTTCGGAAATTTAGGGAACTCAATATTTCTTATACGGCGAAGCACAACACTGGTTGTTCCCGCCGGTTTTCTGTGAAACCACCACCAACATAAATTACATACATAATTTACAGTTTAATAAGTATAATTAGGTCACTTACCTAACTTCATCGTACACCATAGAATAATCCACAAGTAAATATAGCACTAGGGAATGTTTGTGTTCCACTGCGATGTCAGGTAGTAGGTAGAGACGGAGCAACGAGTATAGGGACGGCGCTGGATACAGGCCGTTGCATTGACTACCACCTTTTATCCATAGCCTGTACATAATTTAATAAAGACACATAATATTGGATAACTGGTCAATTATTTTATTTGAAATAATACAGGGTGGGAAATAATAAATGCGATGCGACACAATGAAATGTGAGCTTCATTGAGGTACGTATAAATCAATATCACCTCATTTGTTCAGGTTTTTTAATAAGTCTTTTATTGACTTGAGTACTCAAGGAATTATTCTTTGTTACCCTTTTCTTTTTTGAGCAGGTATATTTTCAAAATTACTTCTTTCACCCAGAGTAGCGCGAGAGGGAGTGTCAAACTCTTCCTGGCTAAATCCTCTTGTTCTTTCTCCGGTTTCAGGTCGACGCCGTGGTACAATATTGCGCGTGCCCCGCAGCAGCAGAAGGTACAGAGGGTTTTAGTCAGTAAGAGTCTGTAACTCCCGGGCAAGAGAAGTCAATTATTAATTTTCCTGTCACAAAATAAACCCCGGCTGTTTTTTATTGCCATTGGATACACATTTACAAAGATATATTAATTTATATTACTTGATTGAGCCATTAACTTTTATTTCTGCTGTAGTAAGCAAGATGTCACATTATCCAAGAGTTTAATAAAAATGACAATTCTTTAAATTGTACTTGCAATAAATAAAAAAACTTACTGATGTGTTCTCTCTCCACCAAACTCTTGTTCGATCAGCTGGTCTATATACAATAGAGAACAAGGCTTGTTGGCTTCAGTCTCATCTGTAGGCACGTTGTCTTGTAACCGGTTCAGTTTCAGACGCCTGCAAAATAAACATTTTATTGAGTTTAATTCTAAAGTCGATAAGAAAACCCGTATGAATAACTTTAAACTACTTTTTATTATCATTGCGCAAAATTATGTGCAATTTGTTTGAAGTTTGCCTAAACATAATGTGCCTTAATTCATCAAACCTCAAGCGAACACCTGCGTTGGCGCACTTATTTTTCCTCAATTGTGATTCGAATTACCAAGGTAAAAAGTATTTTTTTATTATCATTGCGCAAAATTATGCGCTATTTCTTTGAATTTTGCGCAAGAAGCAAATTTTTAGCGAATGTAGATAAAAGGATATATCAATAATTTAATATTGTTATATATACAAAATAAATTTTATACAATAGGCATTTTTGGTATTAAATTATTGATTTGTGCAAATTAAGATTTAAGTAGGGAATATAAAAATAATGTAAAAAGTTTTCATACATAAATATATTATCCTACTACATTCCATGACATAATTAATTACCTTTTGTTATACAGTGAGTACAGCTGTGGGGCAGGGTAAGGCAGCGCATTGTATCCGTCATGTCGTTCTGGCAGCAACCCTACGCGTAGAAACCATTGCACTACTTGGAAGTATATAGACACCGTGCCTATGCCCTTGTATTTTTCCTCGATCTCACTTAGTGCTGGAAAAAAGAAATAAATTCTTATATAAATAATGTGTGGTCTTACAGAAGTTTGACGGCAATATACATAAGTAAGGAATAATGATTACGAGGAAACCATTGCCAAATTACGTGTGCTATAGTGTTAATTGTAAGCCTCAAATAACGACGAAAATAGACAACTTACCATCAGGTATAATAAGATTGCAGCACTTGGTGAGCACGGCGTCCAGTAGACCAGTCAGCTGCGTCAGCTGTTGTACGCAGTGCTCTAGGCAACGAACTACGTTCCTAGAATAACAAAACGTTATAATATTTTTATTTTCAGTAAATAATTTAGAATGACCTGAACATATTAATCAAGAACAATAACACACACACCCCACCAATGTATCTTATTCGCAGATGACATATGTATCATTATCCCTAACACTGACCGAGCTAACAACCACCACGAAGAAGAGGTTAATAAAACCCTAGGACATGTAATACAATGGCTAACATACAATGACTTACAGGCTAACTTAACTAAAACTAAATATATACAATTTGCTAACTATCAAACAGTGACCAAAAAAATTACTTTGCAATATAATAATACAGTGATTAGTCCAACCACTGACATTAAATTCTTAGGTATAACTGTAGACAACTACTGCAATTGGAAGTCTCATATACATTATGTATGTTCAAAACTTAATAAATTTGTTTACGTTCTAAGACAGCTTAACAAAACTGCTACTCAATCCACAGCAATTGCTGCTTACCATGGTTATATAGGATCAGTTTTACGATATGGTTTATTACTATGGGGCAACTCAACCTTAATAAACGAAGTTTTCCTGGCACAGAAACGCTGTTTAAGAGCAATGTGTAATGCCGGTCCCTTTGATTCTTGCAAACCCCTATTTCAGAAAACTAAAATACTCACCATTTTTTCCTTATACATCATTGAAGTTGGTCTCTTCGTAAGAAATCACCCACAATTATTCGAAAAAGTTTCAGAAAACAGTGCATTCAGCAAAAGAGATCCTAGTAAGATTGTTGTACCAAAATGCAGAACCACTCTGTATCACAGAAATTGTATGTTTATGTGTATAAAAATCTATAATAAAATACCCCAAACTATCAGAGAACTTCCATTAAGATTGTTTAAAGTAAAAATAAAGGAATGGCTGGCACAAAAATGTTATTATGCACTTAAGGATTTTTTAGAAAATAAGTAATGTGTAACTTTTATATATTTTTATTGAACTTGTAATTTTGTTTTAATTAATAATGTACTAGCCCAAATGGGCCTTGATTATTGTATGACCAAACGGGCTGATTGTTGTACTGTATACCACTATAAATATGTATAACACCTGTAACCAACACAATCAACACAATAAAGACTACTTTACTTTACTTAATAACAGAAGTATTTTGAAAAATAAAGCTCATTGAAAATAATTGAGTAGTATGGATATAAACTTTTTACTCAATTAATATTTATTACCTCCTCCATGTGACATGTCTTTTTATTTAATATCTTCTTCATAGTTTTGGTTGCAGTTGGCATACCTATGCAACTGTACGAGTTAACCCGAATAGTTTCAAGTCACATCAGGACCCACAATCACAAAAATGGGCTAAAACTACCAACTTCTCATGTGTCGCTTAGCCAATCCATTAACATAATACACCGTCTTCTTACCTATCTGGCAATGCAGAAGACGAGAACAAAGGAGCAGTCAGTTCTTTGGCATTCTCCTTTAACTCTATAGCTCTTTTCCAACTCCATTCAACCAGGAACGGTAGCGTACATCCTGCCCCAGCGTGGGTACCGGTAGCCCAGTCGTGGGCACAACGCTTGAGGAGACGAGAGAGACGAGCTTCTAGGCAAACTGATAGTAGATATCTGCGTTGCTCCTCCTGTACAAGCAAAAGAAGATCATAAAGCTATAGAATCAGGAAGATTTATAAGTGAATTTAGTATGCTACTAGCTGTGAGGATTTGAATGGAAATCTAAATTTATTTAAATAAGCCTTTAGGGAACCTAAAATACCTAACATTCGGAAAGCCAACAACCAGAATGATAATGCCTGGGGGACTAGTCGCCACAAGACTATACAATAAGCAAAATAGAATATAAAGAGCAACTTTACAAGACAAAGTAATGTGAAATGGAAAGGAACAGACTAATGTAACAGTTTGTTTTCACCTAAATATTTTTTTGTTAGAAACTAGCGATATGTCTGGTTCTTTTCAATTAGCTACAAGAAAAGTTTTCCGCTTTTAAAACTAGTATTATGTGAAAACATTATTACGTCATCACAAATAAATAACTATGTACATGTATGGATATGCAAGTCTTACAAACATATAATAGGTATAATTACTTACCAAACTAATATTGCTGGAATACGTATTAACGTACAGGGGCGTTAGTCCCGCAGTGACGCATGCGTTGTAGAGACGCGTCGGGTTGAGCAGCGCGGTGGGCCCCACCTCGTCTATGGACGCAATGATCTGTCGCTGTATACCGACTGTGCCTAGGACACAGGCCTCCGAAGTGTTTAGGCAGATACAGTCTGGAATAAGGCAAAAAATTACGTAAACAAAAAAATGCATATCAATATGAATATTGATTTTCAATTTTATTTTTAGAAAGATTGATAGATTGGGTGAACCCATTCTTGGCACCAGTGTTACATATGAGGAAAGTTATAAAGGCATTTTGAAAGTCACATTTAAAAAACTCTTTAAAATAGTCCTGTTGTGATTCTTCTGGAGACTTATTAGTTGGTGCACACTTCTAACTTCGTTTACACTTCTTTCAAACGTGAAATTCGGATTCAATTGTGTTTGTTCAGAATGGCGTGCAAGCGCAATGAGATACCGCAGCCCCTATCCAGAGCAGAGGAAGGAACCAGGTGGTTTTTAGTCAGTATGAGTCTACACTCTTTGTCACCGCACCCAGGGCGAGGGAAGTCATTTAATGACTTTCCTATCCCACAAAAAGTGGTACAATTTTACAACATTCCCCAATACATTGCCTAGATTATTCATTAATTAATCTTTTCTTTTATCTATCATAAGAAATACTTACTGTACTGCAAAGAATTCGGATAAAAGTGTTCTTCAAGCCTGGTCGCGTGCGAGTACACAGCCACAGAGGCCGGGTCTAGCCTCACATCCAGCGTCACACAGTCTCCCGCGGATAGCTCACAACACCAAGTCACGCTCATAAAGGCGTTGCTTTCCAAGCGCCAGGTTGCTGGAGACAAAATGCATGAGTATTAGGGTTAGACGAAAATTGTCAAATAATGTTGTCAGAAGATCTTTCCTAGAATACACAAGTGTCCATTTTCCATTTACATCAAACATTAGTGCCTACTGCTAAGCAAAGGTCTCTTCTCACACGGAGAAGGTTTGAACTACTAACCACTAACATATAAGTATAACACTGTTTTTATGAGACAGTACGGCATCTCCTATGAACATCCGTTACACTAGAGAAGTAACGAGTGCGTTACCGACTAGGGTTTCGCATTATACAAATGAAACTGTCTGATATGTACTTTCGTTAATTTGTAAGTTTGTATGTAGGGGGTAATCTTTAGAACCGCTGATCGGATTGCCAAAATTCTTTCACTGATAGATAGCTACAATATTCCTGAGTGCTATCGTATATATAAAAATGTGTTGGTAAGCGCATAACTCCACAACGCCTGGACAAATTTTGCTAATTCTTTTTTTCTTGTTTGTTATTGTCAGGAGAAGGTTCTTATCAAATAAAATATTAGGTAAGTAAAGGGGAAGATTAGGAAAAGTGACCCTTTGATAGCCAGATAGTTGGACCCGTGCGAAGCGGGGGCGGGCCTCTAGTAGGCTATAAAACATC
Source organism: Spodoptera exigua (assembly GCA_902829305.4). Classification (NCBI taxonomy): domain Eukaryota; kingdom Metazoa; phylum Arthropoda; class Insecta; order Lepidoptera; family Noctuidae; genus Spodoptera; species Spodoptera exigua. Next base: position 10,493,115 of record LR824619.2, on the reverse strand, counting down.
ACGCTACGATCAAATTGATCCGAACAGCGGGTGAAACCGCGCGATTGTAGCTAGTAAGAATAATTTTGTAGAATTGACATTCCTTACTCTTATGTACAATTGATAATCAATTACGGAAACACAATGTAAAGACTATAAACACTAGCATAAGGTCTAAATTAGACAAATCACAATATTTTTAATTGGCTTATAATAAAAATGGAAATTACCCGGCATTTGATCTTTGTACCACTGGTCTAAATCAAACAGGAGCATTCCATACTGGGTTGATGAGTTGGCATTCTCGCCCCAACACTCCCAGACAACTTGACAAATGTTCAACATACCTGAAAGTAAGAAACAATGGTATAATAATTATAAAAAGTCCTGTTGTGTATGGGTGTTTGTGGATTTACCAACAATAAGGTTCTTCTTAGTAATTTCAACATTATTGTTCAGAAGTTTTATGTTGAAGTATAATTATGTACCTACTTAATAAAATTATGTTCTACAATTTGGAACAACCACCTAGCTTCACTGACTAACAGACTGACAGACTACTATTCTATCTTGATGTTTCAAAAGTACCTATTTATGGTTTAGTTGGAATAAATGATTTTGACTTAGACTTTGTACATTCCACAAGCCCTGCCCTTGTTTTTTTTTATGAAAAAAAAAGTATCTGTTATTCCATATTCATGTTGTTTTGATGTTATTCTAAACAATATAATCTATTGCTGAGTAAAGTTATATTTAGATTTTAAATTATACTCACTCTCTTCGCCTTCAGCTGCTAGTGTAGAGTTGACAGAGTATGTATGACAAGAAACACACTTTCCGCCAAGTAGAGCAGACTCGTCAACTGTACTCAACTCTAGTTGAAATCTTATTGTGGCTGTAGAAAATTCCTAGAACAAAATTTACAGAAGTATTTTCAATTTTTTTGGCATAAAAGGCATCTATTTGTAAGTTGCTGTCCTTTTATAGTTGTCAAACAATATGGCCTGCTACAACTTTTGCAAATTCAGATTGTAAATAAACAGAGTTTCTTGTATCATGCAAATTGTATTAAGATTGAAAAACATTTGAATATTATTTAATTCCTTGTGAGATTGATAAGTTTTGTATCATTAATACGGTTTATGGTACTTAGTTAGTGTGACACTCGTCGCATTGATGGTTGCATTGATCATTTTTGTTTGATAAAGTTTTTTTTTAGGTGTAAAATCATCAAATGGATTATGAGAGAGAGAGAGAGTGTCAGACTTTTACCAGGCACGCGGTCGCGGTCGCTTATTGCGCTTGATCCGAATCCGACTTGAAACAGACATGCTATACAACATAGTTACCTGATAAAGACATTTAGTATCAGACAACATCCTTTTGCCCTGGTAAGTGAGGGAGTACATCACAGCCAGTGGAAACTCTTCCTCTTCGAACCTGTCTATCACTGAGAACACCACCCACAGGTAGCAAAACGCTCGAGGGTCATCACAAGGCTCCTGTAAGAGTAAAAAATATTTTTATTTGGAAGTCAAAGAAGAAATATTTCTTTATAAAATATACATATACAAATAATTGCTAATAATATTTAATGTTTACTCTAGGATTTTCTCCTGTGTCGTGGGTTTGTTTAAAAACATACACAGGCCACCCAGAACCCATAACAATAATTTGTGGAGCAGACAGTGTTGTTCTGTGCTGGAATCGGACCCACGACACGTTGTTCAGCAGCCAGTTGATCAGCCATATTGCATCAACTGTGCAGTCATTCACTTTAAATATAAGCAGCCAGTGTCTGACAAATGTTAAATTTTAATTGACTTGAACTTAATGCTTCTACCAAAAAAACTTTATGTTGTAGGTATATATGATAATAGTCGACAAAGTAAAGAAATGCAATACCTGAAATCCAAAGTGTGTAACCGGCAAGCATTCCACATTGACTTGCGAAGTGAATTCCAAATCTAAAGTCATAATGTTCCAGATCTGGAATGCTCCGAAGTTATAGCCGACTGCCAAACTGCCCAGTTGTGGAATGTATTGAAGTACAGTCACGCGAATATGGTCTCTCTTTGCCTTCATCCGTACTGTACCATCAGGGTTGCGGAATATGTACTGGCCATCTACTAAGGAGTTTTCATTCAGTAAGATAGCTAAGTGTTCACAATTTTCTAATGCCAGTTCTCTTTGTTCTCTAATGCGGTTAAGAGCACTGAACTGTAAGAAGCTCAAGTTGGCTGGATTCATATCATTCAGAACTAAGTTTTCATAACCTTGGGAGATGTCTTTCAATGCTGGAACAAGCATAAATATTATGATTTTAAAAAATGTTAATAATATCTATAGCAATATGTGCACATGAATACAAAATTTAGAATATTGTTTTTTTTGTTTTTGGTAAAGAACATACCTTGCATCAAACCAGCTCTATGCAAATCAAAAGCAAATATCTCTCCACTCTTCGTTCCAGCCATGACCACTCCATCAAAACATGCGAGTGGTCCATCAGGTATTCTATCCCATACTGCTAACTCTGTGACAACCACCTCAGTTTGTACACAACGAAGTATCTGTGACCCGTTTACATGCAGGACACAGATCATGCCAGCTTCATCACATTGCAAGCTGATAATAAGTTGTATGGAATTTGCAGTCAATGGCCTGGGCAGCTCCACTACACTTGTTACAAATGTGTTGGCATTACTGGAATAAGAATAGAAAGAAATAAGACATTCATAATCTTGTTACTTTGTTTGTAATATTATACATAATTAACTATTTACACTGTAGACTGAAACTTATAAGTATATGAAGTGATTTATATTGGAGTAATTGAAATAAACATTTTGACTGAATCTTTTTTAATTTACATTGTTTGCGTAATGGAGTTTTTTTCATTGGTAAGGATAAGAATAATAAAAAGTACTTTTACATTGGTCCACAAAAATAATAGCTTAGACAGTTATAGAAGAGTAAACTACATCAAAAAATACTAAACCTAATCTATTTAGCATATAGGTGTTCTTGAAAAGAGTATGACTTCATACCAACCTTTGTGGTGCACCGAATGTTCGGGCTGCTACTTTCAACCCGGTTCTAAGATCAACCACACAGAATTTTGGTCCCAAAGCCAGCCACCCATGCTTGGTGTCTTTCAAAATCCCGCCAAGAGGTGTCTTATCTGTAAATGAACGTAATTATCGTAAACATATATACGATCGTCACCCACTCAACACTCGCATAGCTCTATATTCGGCTATATATACTTATGAAGTCACCATAAACAAACATACCTGAGAAATCCTCCGTTGGTTGCAGAAAACTGAACACTGCAGGCGACAAATTTGTTGTCTTAACTATAGAAAACACACTATCTTGTAGCTTTTGCATTTTACTTGATTATTATTGAGAAATTTTGACTTCTAACCGAAAATTGTTGAGAGGTTATGAATCATATTATTGATACGTTTTTAATGTTACGATGTTAGTTTTGTGAATGCGTCGCAATAATTTAGCAATAAAATATTACCCTAAATACCCTAGATGTAATTACGTTTTAATAGTTTACGAATTTTCATTATAAACTTCAATAGTAATCTGCGCGCGGCGGTATTGAAACACGGAAACTTGAAAACTTCAAAATTGACAGCTGTTCGTTTAATTCAAGCCAATGGCCGTGAATCCAGTGTTGCCCTCCAGTTGAGACTTGAACCAGTATATTATTATTATTATATTGTAGAGTTACCCGGCTTCGCAAAGTTGCAATGCATTTAGTGTCAAATGTATCCACTTAAATAGATATTATTGTACACATAAAACTTCCCTTTCAATCAATTTAAAAAACAGCATCAAAATCCGTTGCATACTTTTTAAAGATTTATGCATACATAGGGATATAGTGACAGAAAAAGCGACCTTTATACTGATAGTCTATACGTGTGGTTACAAAGTAGGCACGTACGTTATATTTTTTTTTATTATAAAATAAAAAAATCGATATTCCGAATGTTATTTTTAATTAAAATTATTTAAAAAATTTAACTCTGGTATCAATAAACATCCATGTCATATTATTATAAAATCCGGTATGTATTATTTTTTATATTTAAAATTATGATCAATAGATAATTAAGAATAAAAGATAGCAGCGATTTGAAAAAAATGTTGTACAAATGGAATTAAATTATTTATAATCTATATTTATTTTCATAGACAAAACTATCAGCTGATAGTGACGTACAGTTGGCCAATCTAACTTTTGTAATAATACCTGTTATTATAAGTGTTATTTTTTTAATAATTCAATTTCGGAAAGAAAAGTTTTGAATTAGAAAAATAAATCCCTAGTAGACCTAAGTAAGATACTTTTCAAGGTTATTTTCAAATAAAATAGGTTAATAACATGAATAAAAACATAAAACCATGGTTTAAAAATAATAAATGTATTTCAGTTTTCAGTTGTACATGTTGGAAAAATTATAATTACAATAAAAACTAATAATTACTTGTCTTTATCCTATTCTAATTTCAAACTGTAGGTCACCTTAAATATAATTACTTAATAACATTATACAAAAAAAGAAACTATTAAAATGATAAATTAAGTATAATATATTTCATTATTAAATCAGTTTTGTAAGCCTTTGACCTATAGTCAAATAATCACAGCCTGTATAGGCATTTACGAATAATTTCATCTTAACTGTTGCAGTTTTGTACCTAATTTTCGTCTAAAGAGAATATTACAGTATCCGACGATAGTTACGTCAAGTCATTAAATTCGCTGTGGGTTCCAAAATAGCTCAGTGTTTCAACTGAAGCGGCCATATGACTGTAGTCAGGTACACCTGGAGCGTATAATGATGTTGGTAGATTCTTGTTATATAGAATTAGGGTGGTTGCAGGAAGAAGCGGGCACGAGCAGCAGAAGAGGAAAAAGAAAAAGAATTAGTTTAATAAGACAGAAAGAAGTAAAAATAACTGTAGGAGTATGCGAAGCATGCACATGGAAATACTATAAAAGGTGGTAAATGAAAAGATAGACGTTGGGATTAATTATGAAGAAAAAATCTCCCTGACAATATTTATGCACACCAGGTATACTGGAACTATTGATCGAACCACATGTCAAAGCTTCGAAGCTTAATTACTGTCATTTTAGTTTCAAGTTACTTTGACGAGCCTTAAGGCAACGTACACTTAGCAACTAAAAAAGTTTGTAACATCAGACAATATATTTCAAGAACACGATACTTGAATCGTGTTTTTGATTCATAACATTATTTGAGCAATTTATTTTTTACGGTTTACTTGTGCTACTGAAACGTTTATAGTGTTTCTGTTCGTTTCAGTTGCATGAGGGTTGATTTTCATTTGGCCCTGTACTATGTTCATCATTGAAGTGTAAGGACTATCAGGAGTTTGGTTTTTGTGCAGATTGTTTTCCGCTACATTATTATCGTTACGAGTACTTTTGCTGTCATAAACTGTACTTTTCATAGAAACATAGGCTCTGTTAGGTGGCTGAGCATTCTTTGTACCAGGACTGAAACCATTTTGTGTAACGACAGGGTTATGAGGTCTCTGCGTGCTCGGACTTTCTGTTTTTGGTGGTGTTTGTGTACTCGTAACAGATGGCGCATCAAATGAATCATTTCGAGCAACTTGGAGACTGTTAGACCTAGACGAATTTGCTAAAGAATGAAGTGTCGATGTGCTTCCTTTCAAACTTTCCAATTCTTTTGAATACACTTCTTCGCTTCTTTGAAATCTCTGGGCGTGTGACGTCAATGGTGACCTATTTTGGTTTATTGATGTGGCGCTTAAAGATCTACTCGGTGAATTATTTTGAACACTATCTATTGATGGGACTTGTTTATTTTCAGTTTTATGGGATGATTTTACTGGTTTATTTACTTTAACTTCCATAGATCCATAAGCACTATCCTTAGTCGAACTATGGGACGAACCGTCTTCTTTCATTCCATATCTTCTAAGAACATTTGCTGGTGCAACTGCTTCTATGTTCTGTACATCATAAGATAAAGGATTTCTTTCTGGCACGTGCTTGACTCCGTCAATAACTTCGCCAGTTCTAGGATTAATATGTTTTTCTGTATCATAGCGTAAAGTAACTCTATGACTTTCATCAATTGGATGATTTCTCGGTCTATGTTCTAATTCTTCATCACTATCTTCAAACGCAACTTCGAGGTGTTCCTCCTGCAAAAAATGCAAAAAGTTTAGTCTCTCTTTTTATTATTAAGTTGTAATTTTGTAATTTATATTCAAATACAAACCTCCTCGTCAACTTCTTCAATAACACTATTTTGAATCCATTCACGAATTCTTTGTTTCTTTGCTTGGCGGTCAACAGTGGTTTCGATCCCATTATCCCTAAAATGTTTCAGTAATATGTTTTTCTCATTTGGGTCACTGTGAAAGCTGTACATCGACGGACAGAGTTCATCTATGTCCTCGCCAGCTAAAACGAAAGCAATATTTTATGTTATTTTAAAGTAGCCACAGTATAAGGTGTACCTTTTAATTATTTTATTTATTGCAATCGGAGACTCACCTACTCTATCAGTATAGCCTTTGCCAAGCCATCGATCATCTAAATAGCGAGAAAGTTCCAAGAAATTGCTTGCCCTTTTTTCTTCTCTTGGCTCGACAAATTTTTTAAACATTTTTTGTGCCCTCGATGAAACCATTTTCCATAATTTTGGCGGTCTCTTCAATGGGTTTGCACTGCTGTACCAATTGTAATAGCTGCAATGAGAATATTTCATTAATTTAAACGTGATCTTTTTGTAGCAATATAAAACATATTTTCATTGCGTTACTCATAGTTCTAAACGAAGCGAGCTTTATGGATGTTATTAAATATATTACCTGGTGTATCGAGGGTCATCAAAAGCAGCTTTTTGCCAAGGCAAACATCCAGTGAGGCAAATGAAAATAACGACGCCGAATTGCCAAATATCATGGGTAATTAAAGCTCTGAAAATGAACAAATAAACATGTTTTATTAGGATCGACGCATTTTTAATGAAAGTAAACAAAGATTCGTTTCCATGTTGTTGACAACCTAAATGAATTAAGTTTGTTTATTATTGTATGACTAGCTCTTCATCTCGATTATTCAAGCCTCATGTTTTTTACTGACAGCTGAACCTTTTAAGATAGGTTTCTCAAATAAAAGGACTATCAATACAATAAACATAGAATCATTAATTATGGGCATTATAAGAAAATAAATATTATCAAAATATAGACAAACAAAATAAAAAAAATGCTTATCGCTCACTTGTAACTACTGTCCATGGACAATTTTAGTACTTCAGGAGGTGAATAAGGTAACCATTCGTTTCGTCTTCTCACAACTGATTGAACTTTTCTCGTTTCACCAAAGTCACAGAGTTTTATTCTTGAAAAATCTGATTTAAATATAAGGATGTTATCAAGTTTTACATCTCGGTGTACTAGGTCCCTTTGATGAAGATGCTCTAATGCAGCAGACAATTGCTTTGCTACCCTTTTCGTATGAATTTCACCTATTCCAGTATCGAGCATGTTTGATGTAAGGTCACCTGAGAAACAAATCATATATCACATTATATTTGATTACAAAACATTTTCACGAGAAATGAAATGTTTATGTACATTTAATATTATTTTCTGAGACAATGGGTTTATACAAAAATACAGTGCGCTAGCATTCAATACCGCATTGACATTAATGAGGGTTGGCACTGGAAATGTGCTAGTTTAAATATTCATTCAAATCATGCTGTGTTTTGGCTACAATCCAACTTCGAGTGTGTGTGGACCGGAGTAAACCGAGCCTGGATTACTCAGCGTTTAAAATTTGATTTCCGAGATAAATTATGAATATTTTAACATAGTCAACATCATAATTAAATTCATTATTAATTTATCTTACCCAAAGGCGCATATTCTTGGCAAAATACATAGAATCCTGCCGTCTCGAAAGCGACATCGAATGTAGTTACAATATTTCTATGGGCGCTTAAATGTAAACTATAGTGAAACTCTCTGTAGAAATCTCTAATAGATACGTAGGGCTTCGGTAAGGCTTTTAGGACAATCTCAGTATCTGAAGCTCTGTGTTCCACAAGTAAAATTTTTCCAAACCATCCTTCTCCAACTATTTGTAGAATGTCAAATTCTTCTACTAGACTCACCTATAAATAAACAAAATAAAGTTGAGAAAAAGTGCTGAAGTTTTAACGATCGTAATAAAACGTACGCATAAAAGAAATAAATCATACTTTTTCCAACTCGAACTCTCTGATTTTGTGAATAGAGCCGGTTAGGGCCCTTCTCGAACCATTATTCATCTTGGAAGCCACAAGCCACTCATTCTTTTATAATCTGGAAAGTGCAATAAACATTTCAACATATTTGTAAGCCTAGTTTTATAAGGTATTTAAATATTTAGGTATGGCTGTTGCCGGTGGGTCGAATGGGCGTTTCAAGTCGTCCCAATTTCTCGTGAAGTCGTTGAGTGAATGCTCTTGGATAAGCGCCAGGACCTGATGTCTACTCCAGATCCAGACGGAGCACCAACGTCACACGGTGACGTCACCCAACATCTCATATCTCATACCAGATATTTAATGATGTAATGAAAATGTTTTTAATTATGTTTTTTCCTGGATTTAATATAATAAAATCTATGACGATAATGATGATTTGGATATTAAATTTTGCAACTTTCAGATGTAATTTTATACAATTTGAACATAAAAATGTCCTTATCACATAAAATTTATATATGGATTCCTGTTATATTATATTATTATATAACAGGAATCCAGCTTTGTCTAAACTAAATCATCAAACAGACCATTCTTGCAAAACGTGCGACGATCAATGCTCCTACGCATAGTGTTTGTTAAGTTTGTAATCTATTGTTCAAATGATAGGGTAACAAATCGCTGTTTATTGGTACTAGGTCGAGTAATAAAATATCCACATAATAGTTATCCAGCTGCTATTAATCACATAGTATGAACAGACGGTTTGTATATGTTTCGTGATACAAAACAGAAGTTTCGGAACATTCCAAATGGTTTTCGAGGGTGTACTCTTTAATATATCAGTATTGTTCTCGAATCAATTTGATATAGGTACGTACTTAAATACTTATCATGTATGAGTATTTGTGAAGTTCTTTCGTTGTATTGCGTGTTTGAATTGAGTAGGTATTATTTTGAACCAAGCCATGTGACTTAGGTTTTTAGGCAATTTTACTATGTGTCTGCTTAGACTAATACCCATCAGGGTTGAAATTGAGCTTGTCATAAATATTAGGTTGATTAATTATAAACTAGAATAATGCTTAGTCATGTCAGTACTGAGTACTATACTTTTTAATTAGCCAACACTAGTATTTTCCCATGTGTTGTCGATTCGTTTATATACATACAATTTAACATACATATACGGTTAGACCCGTAATATTTTATACACAATATACGCGAATCTAATTTCTAGGTTTTGTTTGATACTTGTGTCATGTCTATCGTCTATAGGTAGGTTTAGGTGGTTAACTAAAGGGAAACAATCTTGATATGTCTTTTTTGTATAAAAGAGGTCGTTTAAAATACTTCCATAAAAAGATTAATTGAATTTAGATTATTAGCTAACATCGATTTATGTAAATACTTGATTGTTGACATTTTTACATTCATGATACAATTTTTAGACAACTTTTAGGTAGAAAGACATGCCACGAGAGTTTACATTTACTTAATTATTTAAACCAATAGACCATAGGGGACGTCATATTTGTTCAGAAAAAAAAAATACAGTTAATTTAAGTATAGACTGCACTTAATACATAAGGTTTCTTCTACAAACTGCTGAGTAACACATCACTCATTGGATTTAAAGTCATGTTTAAGTTATATGATTATATGTATCTTAATAGCTGGATTATCGGTCAGTTAATGCTTCGCGAATTTAATTCTGCATTAATTAATTCTTTGTGCATCCGAAAATGTGTTGTTTACAATGTTTTGGGGTAGGTACAGACTATGTGTACTGGTCAAGCACCCAATACTCAGGAGAAAATTGAATTGGGCCGTTAGTCTCGGCAAAACATTTCATTCGGTACTTTATAAAGACCGTGATTTCTTCGTAAAAAAAATATTAAAATTATCTTCGATGCCAACCAAGTTAAATTTTCTTATTTACATATCTGCACTTAAATAAATAGGAATTCATGGGCTGAGAAATGTACTCTACAGGCATTTATTATCTTTATATACTTATGTTTCTCGTTCAAAATGACTACGTGACGATATTATTGGCGTGGAACAGGGGGGTTTTTAGTCAGCAGTCTGACTCTCCCTCCCGCCCGGCCCTGGGCGGGAGAAGTCATTTGATGATTTTCCCCTCACAAAAAAAACGAGATTATTGGCGTACATACAATATGCTTACTCAATACCTATCTCAACGTCCACTATAAAGCTAAGGTAGACAAATAAAGAAAACTTTAAAAAGAACAGTTTCTAATGATGTTTACCAGCCTAAAAACATTTCGTGTTTTTATGTTGGCAATAATCATTAGGCATTATCTGTAAGATCTACACGACTACAGTTGTCAAATATAAGTAAATTTATACGTATAGTAACAAATGATTAGGATTTAAACACAAAGTTACGAAATATTGGGATAAAGCGTACCTAAAACTGTTAATAAGAAGTTAAGAATAATAAGAAGTTATTTTAGTTATAGAAGAATTTTGTAGGTAAATTTCAAACTAATGCGACATAAAGTGACATGCAACTGCATTACTGGCAGTATATGCATTTAAAATGGCAATTAACATACGACTACATTAGATACAACACAATTTGACATAGGTACATGGCTCATAGAACATAAATGATAGTTTGATAGGTAATGTAAGTACGGTTAATAAAACAGTTCACATGCATTTGCCATTGACGTACAAGTTGAAATGGTATTTCAGTAATGCATTAATGCAGTTCAAGACTTGTCTATATTAAGATTTAAATACGTAAGCAGTGCAAGCTTATTAACAACCGGATATGTGTGCCTAATACTAATAACATCAAACTAATAGGTATTCCGATTATTGAATCACGTAGGCGTGTGTATTTTGGCAGAATACAATCATCAACAGCTATCAACAGCCTGCATTCTGTATAATATTTATATTTATAAACCTTTCAGTATACAACAATAAAATTGATGTTCTGTCTTGACGACATTCATTCCCTCATTGACGACAAAGAAAACCGTGGTTTTTTACTATTTAAATGGAGATGGATTTTTTTTTGTAAATGTAGAGTAGACGAAACGTAGAGTTGACGTAAATGTAGAGTTGGTCTTTTAAATACTCGCATGTTATGATAATTTCAATACTTGTAAATACTTCTGTTACAGACTATTTAAAGATTTCATTTATAAATAACATTAACTTTCTAGAATCACCTGGAGTACCTAACGATTCAAATATTAGAACTTCCCTATTATTCAGTTGTAAGTTTAATGTGCCATGTAAAAGCAATTTTCTGACACTATTTTCATAATAATGTGCGTGAGAATTGATAGGTAAGTATGTATCTCAAATCTATTGGCTGTCTTATGTATTATTGACGAATAAAAATAACTCATTTAACCTTGCTATACCTCAATGATTTGGTATTTAATTCATACGACATGACGTTGATGATCGATTATTGGAGATGAATTTTACGACCTAATAAAGAAAATATTTCAACTCATTCTACGAATAGGATACACAAGTTTGAAGGCGATATTCGTACTATTATAAAGAAATGGAAATTACCAAAATTCAAAGGGCAAGCGCCCTTGTTCATATAAGACACACAATACACTTGGACAAAATCCAATCACTTGTACCACTCAAATTTCACGTGCTCTCGACTTTTCATCATAATTTTCATAATCACTTAGTAATAACACTATAAACACATCAGGTAGTACAGGATTTGGTTATCGTAATAAGCCGTATAATTGTGGTGTAGGGCGGAACGGGCTGGGCGTGCGGCGGTGGTGTTCCTACTGGCGGCGCGTACGCAGCGACACCCGGGAGGTTATTTTTGTGCTACTGCACATACAAAAATCAATTTGTGACGGAAATGTTACGATCAACGACCTGGTAAGTGAAAACTAGAAGTGCATTTTCTTATGAAGTGAGAAAGCAATTGGAATTTATATTTACTTATAAGAATTGTTAGGGTGTCGTCTTTCAGTTTAAAATGGATCTGTCCGCTATAGTTGTGTTTGCATATACCTATAGCCTAGCCGTAGTTTTTAATAGCTTGTCTGTATTCTATATTGTATGAGCTATTAACCTACTAAATAATTATGGCGACGGAAGCAGGTAGGTTACGTTTATAGATGATATACGTACATAGTATATAGCATGTTTTGATTGTTTATTTGTCTATAAAAAATTTGTTTGGTCATTTTGTGTTGGCGTTAACCTGGATATAATTATTATAAATACGAATGCGCGTCTGTTACGATAATAAGCTGAAAACTGCATAATCAATTTAATTACCTATGTTTACAGAGGTATTTCTCAACCTTAAACGTGTATATGAGAAAAAACAAGACTTACCGCCATTTAAATTTCTTTTAAAATATTTTTTTTATGTATAGAGAAAAAAAATATAATTCTTTTTTTATAGAGATACTATTGGCGATGCAAAGATTATCCGCGCGCCTCTAGTGGTGAAATTTAGAAACTGTCTAAGAATGACACTTCTGTTTGTTTATTTGTTGAAGTTATGTTAGATTGTTCAGATAGATCACAATTATATACGAAATATTGTTGCGTTCCTCAATGTAGTACTTACGGAGATACGATAAGTTTTCATTTATTCCCATAAGACAAAATTATGAAGAGAAAATGGAAGACTGCTTTAAGAATAGGCAAGCCAATTTCAGCATCAATGAGAATTAATTTGTTCACATCATTTTCAAGCATTAAACTTTTTTCCAAACAGAAAGTAAAATTATTGTTTTATTTTATTTTACATCAATTATATTTATATTTTTTTAAATCTTTATTTTATTAAAAGGATTTTTTTCCATACAGAAGATTTCAGCCCTATTATTGTGTACAAAATTCAGTGCTTACTTATCTACTTATTAAACCATTTATAGGTTTAGCTAGCTCTTAACTTTAAACATAAAATAATTTGACGATACAATTTTTTGGCTTCAGATGATAATGGTGACGCTAGCACACTATGATAAAAAACCAATACCTATTATATCTGTTAAAACTAAAATCCTGATATCTCTGAGACTCAATACGACGACACTCATACAAAATGTGTTGAACGTCCTCTACAACACCACACACAGCACAATTGGGTGATTCGACTTCTATTTATATGAATTTCAGAAGTTATTCATTAATTTTACACAAATTTAAAGTAATTAGCAAAATGTTTCAATTTTATTTTTTGCTTTAAAATTTTTAAAGGAACTAGCTATTTTGTTTAGAACGAATCTTAGATATGAATAACACAAAAACAGATATTTACATTTTGTTACATTTTATGTTGGCGTAATATCAAACTCATGTTTTATTTAATGCGCTTCTAGGATGGACTTGCTTGTAAAATAATATTACTTTCTTATCTCGTATTCTATTGCTATTTTTACCCGTTTTACAAGTGTTCTGTCATTTACTTTAATTTTGATACAACATCTGACAATTGTACCCAGTTAAATAGGTATAACCGATTAATGCCCGGTTCCTATATTTAACGAATCGTCGTTGTATATGCATTACGACCAAATGACATTACGAATAGTTATCTTGACCGTCTACTGACGGTTAAAATATTTATAGGAACACCACAGACACCATAGATCTCCATACAATTCGCTTACCGACATCCGTTAGTTGCAAACCGTCAGTAAGTTGCACGACGAGACGTTTGTTATAGGAACGGTTTTAGCTTACGAGTCGTATATAAAACTACTATTCGTAACTAAAACGGATCGTTTCTCAATTATAGGAACCGGCCATTAATCATCTGTGTTTATAAGGAATTCATTGTGAATAAAGTTTTTAGAGCAACACGACAATTTAATACTGGCAAACAATTTGAATATCTGCATATCAGGGACGGATATTGTTGAAATTTAAATACCCTGTTAAACTGTTATAATATATACCTGACGTATTTATAGGAACAACACTGTTCTAAAATGCAAACTATTGTCTATGAACGGTTTCTGGTCCTTTCTCTTTTACTCTAACTCGTATTTTTACCAAAAGAGTGAGACAGCGTATCATAAAATATGGCTGTTGTGTAAACTGTCACTTTTGTTTATTGTGATTTTGTGATGTGTCAATGTCAAGATTATTTCGAAAATCATATTCTTTTGGTTTTGGTATATTTTTTATAGTTTGCATGTTTTGAGGACTACATATAAAATTATTGAGTTCCTAAATTTATAAGTTGACATCATTATGTTCGGTAAGTTTCTCAGTTTCGAATTCTTTTTATTTTTGAGGTTATGCCAATGTTTTGTTATTGTTCATGACGATTTTTAATTGCAGTACCTAAACGTTTAAAACATTTTACAGATACAGTTAGAATCTTCTAGTTATTATTTTTCATGGAAATCTCAGTACTTTTCACTCTATATTTGTTTTTGTAATTGTCTAATAAATTTTTATTTGTTGACATTATCAGCAGAAAACTTGACCTGTTTTTATTAAACTTTTTAATAACATTTCTGACACGTGGTAAAGACAAAATATACATCCGTAATTCAACTATTGTACCGGTGTAATGTTTGAATTATATTCATTTACAAGATTGGAGAAAACAGGCAATTCAAATAATTCACTTGTCGTAAAATAAATCCAAACAGCATACTATACTTAAATCTTACCTTATTAAAAAAAATAGACATTTTGATTTTTCATATAAGATTTATTGAAAGATTGAGTTCAAGTAATTATTACTATGCAATACTTATCTGATCATTGGACATCATATTAATAGTGGTCATTAGTTTTATTACTTAATCCAAAAGTAGTTTAAATAACTATGATTTTAAATACTTTGGATAAAGAATTAGAATTTACTTGATACCTGGTACTCAATAAAAAAAAAACTCTTTTTGAATTTCTAGGAATAAACCAAATTACTTGTTATTTTATTATTCAACCAACTCTTGCACCAAGCTTCTACTAAAGAGGTCCAATTACTTAATTGAAATTATATTCTTATTATACTTTGATTTAGGTGATCATCATCATTCATGAATCAGATAATCAAACTGTAAACCAGATCCTTTCACACGCTTCAGCTACAATTTTATCTTTTGTTTTGAATAGCAAGTATTTTAATAATACTTGTGTAACATAAGTATTAATTTTGATTTGTATGTATGTACTGGCTTTCTCTGCACTACCACGCTTTTGGCTTGGTAGTGCGTACTTTAGGCATATTTTATAGCTTATGTTCACTAGAGGTAGCTGCTCAGTTTTCGGATTGGTCAAGTAGTTTCAGAGCCTATTTGATTTTTTATTTTTTTTATGGTATAAGTCAGCAAATGAGCAGACGAATTACCTGATAGTAAGTAAGTGGCGCCGCCCATGGACACCCGCAACACCAAAGGAGTTACGAGTGTGTTGCCGGCATTTTGAGGATAGGGGTTGCGGATAAAAGGATCGGAAAGGGATTGGGGAAGGGGAGGGATTGGGCCTTCGGTAACCTCACTTACACAGCGAAACACAACGCTGTAATTGTTTCACGCCGGTATTCTGTGAGGGCGTGGTATCACTCCGGTCGAGCCGACCCAATTGTGCCGAAGCTTGGCTCTCCCACACTTAAATAATTGATTCAAACTTAAGTTAGTTTAAAACAACTCTTTCCTCTATATAGTATTAGGATAGATAACTGATGACTTTAAATACTTGTCTAGTAAATATACAATATTAAATCATATTGTTATTGTCAGTCACTGACTAATTCAGTTGTGAATATTTAATTAGCTTTTTATTTAGTCTGTGCAGTTTCTTCATGTTAAATTTAATTCAAATACTTAATATATTATTTTGTGAATAAAATATCTTGAAGTTTCATTAGTGTGAGGCATAGTTTTTTATGTTATTAGAATTGAAGGCAACATTTTACATATTATGCTGTCTGTTGCTAGGAGTCTTTTGTTCAACTCCTGTATTGGACAAGTTTTTTTTTGTTATTAGCATAATCTTTTGCGTCTGTGTTATAAAGTAGAATTTGGCTTCCTATAACATATTTCCTAAGACCATGGTTGCAGTTCTTTCCAGTAAGCCCTAGCTTGAAGCTTCCGTAAGCAGTCTCCTATTGAGTTACTGGCTGTTGTCTGGTATCTTTTATATAAGTTGACGAAAATTCTTAGTAGTATCTCAGATTTTGTAATACAAACTGGTGAAAATCAAAAGCCTTTTTTTTTTGTAAGGGGAAATCATCAAATAACTTCTCCCGCCCAGTGTGGGGTGGGAGGGAGTGTCAGACTTTGACTGACTAAAAACGCCTCCGTTCCTTCGCCTGCTCTAGGCTGAGGCCGCGGAAATGACGTCTAGGTTACTATAGAAACAATGCTTATCCTTCCTTAGTCTTCATTACTACATTTTTTACGGCACAGCGAAAATGATTTGAACACCTGTTTCACACAAGACACCGCAACTTAAATCACACATCGGTAGTTCGTTAACTGTTGAGCCTGCATCCAATTTGCTATCACACTAAAACTAAACTTTAAACGGCTATAAAAACAGATTCAATTGCTTCTTCTTTATCACCAGTTTAGACCTTCGTGGTTAGATGCAGTATGCGATGTAAAACTCGCCTGTCGGTGACCACACTAAACAATTGAGTGGTATTTTTATGGCGGCGATGTGGACAGCAAAAGATCTACCTCTATTTTTTGCAGTAAACTAGTATGGGTACAATGTTACGTGTTTCAAGGACGTATTATGTATCTGATTGATTTTAACCAGAAAGCGAACGTTAAAGTGACACATTTTTTTTAGTTTTTTTTTTATGAGTGAAAATCTTTGGTTACAAATAATACATTTAAGTATGGGAGAAAACGCACTCATAACTTGCCGACCTATTACAAAAAAAATGCAGTAGGTGTGTTTTTTGACTAATTGCTCCTCCGTCTCCTAGAGTTGCTCATTTCTGAGGCTTGTGCAAGGTACATCTTCATGAAAAAAAACGTTGCCCCACACTACGATTTTCTCCTGTGTTGTGGGTGCATTTACAAACATACAAATTCACATTCAAATCATACCCAAAACCGGAACAACAATTTGTGGATCACACAAAGAGTTTTTCCGTGCGGGAATCGAACCACACTGTTCG
This sequence comes from Spodoptera exigua, assembly GCA_902829305.4. Lineage (NCBI taxonomy): Eukaryota > Metazoa > Arthropoda > Insecta > Lepidoptera > Noctuidae > Spodoptera > Spodoptera exigua. The sequence goes on along the minus strand of LR824619.2, from coordinate 10,475,721 downwards.
CCGCAGACAGTTGCCCAGCCACTGCGCCAACCATGCAGTCTAGAGTAGAATACCAAATAATAACGATAGGCACTAAATGATGACGCTAGTTTCTATATACCTGGAGGTATTTCCCTAGCCCCGTGTCTATAAAAATAACTTCAATGTAATTCACACATACAATCCCGTTTCATGGAACAAGCAAATTTTCCTTATCTGATCCAACTATGTCCATATATGTATCTTATCCTGACCTTACGTTCTACGAATCTTCATAATTGCAACACGTAGCTAATAAATTTTACTGCAAATCACTTAATAGACGGCTAATTGATGTGAATTATAACTAAAAGGTTCATTTATGATCGGTACAAACTTCAATTGTGATATTTGCATTGCTATGAAAGATCATTATGGATTACTGCACTGATTTAATATTCAGTTGGTACAGTTGGCATCGGAAAAAAGAGTACAATAAGAAAAAAAAATTTTTTTTTGAACGACAACGTACTTATCAATTTATTTAAAATTTATGCACATCTCATTTTCTGAACAAATATTTCTTTTTAATTTAAAGCATTTTAAAAGAAATTATATTATACCTACTCAAAATCTGTCCTTTACTCGTAAATTCGTCCGTCTTACTTATAAAAATAGTCCCGTGTGTTAATTCAGGTCATGGTCTATCCGTATCCCTAAAAATCTAAATAATCACTGTAGTTTTTCCGGTAATGCGTCTCAAAGACATTCCTCTTTAAATGTTAGGAAAAATATTTAGTTTTAATTCCGCGACAAAAATCCAGGCTTGTTGCAGGATGCAATCCCACTCCTATGCAATCATGCATATGCACATGCAGCAAGGGTAACATGCATATGCACACATACACAAAACGGAAAAACATGCCACGCAATCAAACCTATACTCGACACGTGTTTCGCCCCTCCACAGGGCATCCTCAGGAGATGTTGACTCGACGAGCGCTCGGCTGCGAAAAAAAACATTCCTCTTTTATTATTCTTACGGCTAAGTTAACCTACAAGTTAGTGAAATATAAAAAGATTATATCGACAATATAATTAAATATTATATATAAAAATATATTACTTACTAGCGGCCCGCCCCCGCTTCGCACGGGTCCAACGTGGGTCCAACTATCTCGCTAGAAAACAGTCACTTTTTCCTAATCTTTTCCTCTACTTTTCTAATATTTTCTTTGAAACCTCCTGACAATAACAGAACAAAACAAAAAAGAACTAGCAAAATTGGTCCAGGCATTGTTGAGTTATGCGCTTACCAACACATTTTGCGATCCATTTTTATTTATAAAGATTATTAATTCGCTAGCATCGCTAAAACTCGAGAATGGCATGACCGACATGACTTGTTATGATCTTGAAATATTTTTGGATGTACAGGGAAGGTTTAAACGTCAGAGAATATGACTAAATAAAAAAAATAGTTATAGTGAAGCTTGTCTTGTCTGCTGGTCAATTTATAAAAAAAAAAACATCCAAATCACTCCTGTATTTCTTTCTTATAAGGGCTAACTGTACAATGTATGCAAATTACGGTTCGCAATAATAAAGTATGTAATTATAGGAAACAATCGTTTTGAACTGTCAAAGTTTAGAAGGCAGTGTAGATTGCTCATTGTCTCGTACGGAGTAATTACTGGAATGTGCTCGAGATTATACAGGATGCCTAAGGTGTGAGGGACGCGCCTAAATGTCATCATTAAGTGGCGCCTTGAACACGCTGCTTTGTAAGATTAAATGGAGATAATAAATACTAGCTAGTATATAGTTCAGTTAATTTTTTAGATTGTTTTTTTGATAAACCTAATGACTCTCCAATTTAAATGATTTCAGAAGGAAATTGTGTAGCCTTTAATGTTTGAGATTGAAAGGTTTTGGTTTCCTAAGGACATTTACAATTTACGACAGTTTATTGTGTTATTGTTTTATTTAATCCTCTCGCAAACTCATTATACTGTTTATATATAGTAAGAACCGTTTATATACCAATTAAGAACCAGAAAATATAATCTTAATTTGGACCTGACATAAACTGAGATCCCACAAGGCAACTGTTGACATTTGATCAAATATCTCCATCTACGCATCTACCTATGTAATGATTTCATGTTCAATTTCTAAGTGACTCCTTATACGTTGCCAGTAAACCACCGTTAAGGGTCCATGGCTACAGTTTGACATTAAAAGTTTCCAATTAAGGGCTCGGAGATAAAGCTAGGGTAATCTTGGCCGTGGCCCGGTAGCCGTTCTCGTGCCCTATTGGGATGCGGCGCTAGCCTTCGGTTTGTTTACCTTTGGACTTGATTGATAGATAATACAAGCTACCACTAATTAGCCAGTGTGAGCTAACGGTGTAGGAGAAATGTTAATGAAGGAAGCTGTTGGAGTAATTAAATCATGATTGCCTTTTGGCGTTCTGTAATTAGGTAGTCTTGTATATTGGCGGATTGGGTGTGAATTATTGGCCGTTAATGAATGAATAATGCGTATTAACATGAATTGAGAGACATCTTATTTATTAGTGTTATCCTTTAGAGAGTGCCATTATTAGGTATTCTTATGTTATTTTGAATGAATTTGAATGTACTTGATTTCAAACTTTTGCGTGGTGCTTGACTAAGAGCATAACCTACTTTTCTTGTATGTAATTTACAAAACAAGTTTTATAGTAAAATAAAATATAGGTAAGTATGGGTATGCCATGACATAAAGACTCTTCTGATACTGACCTCAAAGCAACAAAAGCATTGAAAATATCACGATTAACTTCGAAGAGGAAAGAAATGCCATGAGAATGTTCGAAAGTACCTAAAACGTTGTAGAGAGGCGAATCAACGTTATGAAGGTGTAGTGCACCCTTCAGTCGTGTGTGCCCGTTAGCTAGATGCACGCCCGCGACTTGCCTCGCCACTAGACGACGATTTAATTAACGTATTGTGTGCCCGCCGCTATTAACCGCAGCTCTTAGACAGTTAAGGCTCAGTTCTACTTCGACGTTTATTCTGGTTTTAGGTTCATTGTGTTTTTTGTGCTGGAAGCTAGAAATCATGTGTGAAGTACAAGGATTATAAACAATTAATCCGTGTCTCATGGTTCTAATAAGTCAAGGAAGAACTAGCGTATCTATCAATGTTAAACCTTTCTCATATACTTTGCAAATGCATTGTAACTTCTTCAAAACTGTACAACTGTAAAATGTGATCAAGTTCCAAAAGACGACATGAAAGCATTCCCAGTGAAAGTTTTTGCTTCTTGAAATATTCCCCTTAACGTTTGGCCCTCGATAAGGGATTATGCACCATTATTATGCAGAGCTCTAAGGTTTCGGGAACTCAAGTTCTCGTCAATTAAGGTATCGGTACGGCCCATCTTCTATCCATAGCGGCTAACTCGTCTGGTCTAAACCTGGAAGGCACAATGGCTCCGAATAATGAGACAACCGGCAAACGTTACTTAAATGGTTTTCGGTAGATGAAAAGCTTGAAGCAATTTTAATGGTTCTTATAGAGACTTGGATTGCTTCCATATTTGGTGAATTTGATTGTTTGACGTTTAATTGCAGTGATAGGTAAGTACCAAGTTCTATTTAGTACATTATCTTCAGAAAGAGATTTAAGAAGCGGATTCGACGAAGAAAAACAGTTTAATCATAAAACAAATTCACTTAATGAAGTTTCCAGCATTTTAGCTTTATCTTCATGTCATTATTGATTGATAAGGTCAGGTCAGTCGCCCAGTGAAAACAAAACATTTTCTATTTCACGGTAAGGAATAATATTGAATGCTGGGCAAAGGTAATTGACCAGGAAAGCAGTATTTATTGGAGATCTGTGTCGATCTCAATAGCGCTATGATAGGTTACTATGTCATCGACTAGTACTTGTATACCAATAAGTACCATTTTCTCTTAGTTGACATTTACGATTAGCTATGGCCAATACTATTCAATTGATATATGATCAATAACAACAAGAAGTTATAAAGTTTCTCAAACACGAATTGTGTAAATTGATTTGATTGGTGTTTGTTATTTGGTCTGCCATAAATATTAAGTAAACATATAACATCGGTGTTAATGAAATTAACTGTCATGGGTTTCGAGAAAATTATGTATTAATTGTTTAAATAATGGCCTTATTGTCAACATTTTGCAGATAATCCTAAATTATGGCTGGAATAAATCACCGAATGTTACTTGTATTTTTTTTATTTAAAAGAGTTTAGTTGGATTTATAGATTTTATAGGCAGTTGAAAGTTGTTGAACTTTAAACAAACACAGTGTGTTGACATTAGAATCGGATTCTTGATAGTCGTGAGCAGTAGCTCCACAGGCTCTCTCCATTAAGATCTCAAACGGATGTCGACAAGCCTTGTCCTGTCTCTGGCGCAGTTTATAAGCAAACCATTGCTAGTGGAAAATCAATTGAGGCGCGCGTTGGAATGCAACGGGGAAAGTGAACTGGGCTGGGATGATTCCAAGCTAAGATTAGATACTAGAAGGGTTTTAAATGTGCATTGAATTTATGCTTATAGCAACATCTAAAGCAATAAAAATGAAGATAGCGGTTGTTTTGGTCTATATACTAAGATTTTATGTGGAGCATTTTCAACATATCAACATCGTCAAAGCTGCAATTTTTTCATACCTCTACATATATTCTATAACATTCCTTAGAAATCGCATCTCAATCGTATGTTATTTCAATTTCACTACGATTAAAACCATTGAAATTTTCATAGTGTCCGAGGAATGTTTGCTTACCGTTTTATACGGCGTGTTCTCACGAGTTCCGCGCCTGTTTAAACGTTCTGCGCAGACGACACGGATTTTAATCGCTACACAACGTCATTGGTGATTTATCGACCGATGTTGGCTAGACGCTTGGATTTTAATGTTATGCTGCGAGGACACGCCGGTACTTGGGATTCTGTACAGGAATATCAGATTTACAGATGTATTTTTGCACGAATTACAATGCTGATTGTCTGTCTTCTCTCTCGTCTCAGTCTTTGAGGGCTTTACGTGTAATTGTTACAAAGATAGTCCGAGATTCAACGTCAATTATTGTTTATTCAGTTTCATTCGCACCTTTCTCTCTAATGCTAAGAAACAATAGCCAGATTTTATCCACAATTTCCTGGGATATAATTTCAAAACAATTATCCTTACATTTCTCACGGCCACTTCCACTTGTCCCCCGAGAGACGTGGGTTGGGCTGACACGCCTCTACGAGCCCCATCATGTCGACTGTCAACTGTACTCGAAGCTATTGCGGGAACATTGTTGGTTTTGTTAGCATTTTGCAATCTGTCAACTGCATTGATATTGGGGCCAAGTCTTCATTATGCCTTATTTTGTTGACATCTATGACTGAAATGTCACGCTTTTGTAGTTCAGTAATTTGCTCTTTGAATGTAGGTACTCTCTTTGACATTTCATATCTGATTGTCACAGCGGAATTCTTAGTGATAGTGATTGTGTGCCATTATAAACATACATAATTATATCTATGATGTAGTTGGATGAATATTAACATCCATAGTACTGATTCATATGATTCGTTGAGTCTATAACTTGTTCTCGATACCTACCTAAAGCGTTAATAGGAGTGTTTTGTAAAGATAGTGTCTATATATGCCGTCTTAAACCGATTAACCTGTAATTTTGTATTAGTTTGCATAATTATTAAATGCTGAGCTGTATGTCTTTACATTAAATTTATATTTTTTTACTGTGGAAAAGCCATATTTCGGCACGATTGGGTTGGCTCGATCGGAGTGATACCACTAGCCCATAGAGTATCGGCGTGAAACAAACACAGCGTTGTATTTTGCCTTGTGAGTGGACTTACCGCAGACCTAATCCTTCCCTGCCCCAATCCCTAAATCTTCAAAGCCCTTTTCCCCGAAAGGTCGACATCGCTCCGTTGTTGCGGGTATCTGCCGCTGTATGCTTACCGTAAGGTTATTCTCCTACTCAATTACCATTCTAAGTATCTTATAAAAAAAAAAAATGATTGTGTTTAGTCCCAGGACAAAGGAGTTTTTTCTCATGTGACAACGTATTATCTACATAAATAATTTAGATTCACCTACAATCAGCACAGATTGCGGCAGTAAAATATTTATTGCTTCATTTAATTACACCGCTAGTTCGTTCACATTTGAATTATAATAAAACTCGACCATTTATATGCACCCTTAGTTTTACTGTTATTACACAATTTATGCCAATCTAGATTTAATGTTGGCGAGACCGTAGATCTAATATAAAACTTGAGATAATAAAATTGGAATCAATATGGTTGATTTTTAAGTACCATTCTAAAATTATAAGTAAACATTATTTATGAGATTTTTTTTTTTTTTTAAATTTACCTTGTCCTTCCTGTGTCGTGGTTGCGTATATAAACATACAATTTCACATACACACCACACCACACAAAGTGTTGTTACGTTCGGGAATCGAAGCCGCGACACGTTGTGTGGCAGCCAGTTGCCTAGCCAACGCGCCAACCTTGCAGTCAAATAACTTTTAAGACGAAAATAATTATCGATAATTGACCTAGGTTCAACTTTTGAAACAATGGAACAATGAATTTATTTTTGTAAATAGGCCATAAAATAGCACTTTTACACGTTTAAAAATTATATGTAAAAAACTAGATGAAGCCGGCATTTTCTATCTGACTACTCCGAGAAGAAATGCCGAAACAAACTCCGTTCCTTCTCTTTTCAAGTTCCGTCTCATTTCAAGTCCAGACAATGTGAATAAAAATGTAATGGGCGAGAACCGTGCAAGTTTATTCTGTAGTGGTCTTTTGAGGAGAGAACCACACCAGTTTAAGTGGGCAACTTTTTTTTACTTCATGAGACCACCAAATTGGAGCCCAACCGAGCTGACGTTAAGCTCGTTGTAAACGCAATAATGTACCGCAGCCACAGCATGATGCTAGAGAAGAAACGGGGTGGTTTTTAGTCAGAAAGATTCAATTCCTCTCGCTCCTCGCTCGAATCTCTGTCCTTTAGAACGCTCAAACTTCGAACCTCGAAGTCATATGAAGATGGCATTGTGTGTACTCCCTCAAAAAAAAAAACTTTGCTTTATGATACTTCATTTTATTATTGAGTTCTACAACTTGGCAATCTTTGTCAACACAATAAGTCATTCAGATGAGGTATCTATCTTAATCTGCCTTGTCCGCAAAAGGAACTCCTGTGAATTCCTATCATGTGATACATATTTATTACTGATTATCACACTCTGTGCATAGCATATTAAATAAGTATTTCGAAAAGTATTTACGTTCAGTGATGCAACAACAAGGTTTATTGGTGCCTTCATAAATAAGGCATCATTCATAAAGCCATTATACATATCTATACCTTAACAATTAATATTAGAGAAGACCCCACGCATTAATTACCTTGCTCATATTCTGAGGGCGTGATGACCTAAAATTGCATGGCAAATATGCCATTGAATGGATTAGTATCGTAGGTACAGGAGCAGACATAAACATGAATTCTTGAGATTCCGCATTCCTGCGATCTAATAGTGTACTTCTGCATGTACGATCAAGACGTTTTTAGGCGACCGTCATTACACGTTGTTAGGCCTGCGGGTGTGTTCCTTAATCCATCAAATTACAAGCCGGCCATCATCTTAATATCCCCCGCCCCTCAAGCAGGCTTTCAATAAACCAGTACCGCATTGATAGGCCGTAATTATAGTACGGTGGATGCGCTCACATAAACTTGCTTGCAGCGAATTTGTGCTGTAATTCGGCCTCCTCAGTTTGTATTGTGGGATTGTTTAGATCCTCCCGATACAATGCGTGTTTGTTTTTATTAATGCACGGTGTTCCTTACAGCCCACGGATATTTTATATGCACATTTACTTGTACTATTAACTATCACTTTGTTTTAAACACACAAAGATTTTATTTAAATCGACTTACCATTTGTATGTTGTGTTAGAAATCAACAAAAACACGAACGCAGGTGCATAACAATGATGCCCTCATTTACATACAAAGTTAGTTTTAGGAATTCTAAATGTAAATGTTAATTATGTAAATCGATTCGATATCCTTCCTTTGAAACTTTAAATGATATTGTATGGAAAGGAAACATGCAGTAAATATGTCCCTGAATCGACCTCCGAAATGGTAGCCGAAGCCATTTATATTCAAAATATTTAATCCAATGAGTATATTAATATACAAAGTTGATTGATTACAACCGGCGCTAAGCACAAAATAATTGTAGGGATTTGAAATAACACTCGAAAGGCGGCGAGCTTCATCTGATTATTAAAACATAGATGATAGGTATCAAATGATAAATGTTGTATTCTTAATTGTGTTAAGATATATGATTGTGTGTTTTCGAATTATCATTAATTTCATCTTGTCTTTTGAATAATTGGTTTATTTAATGAACTAACTGAAACGAGAACCTCAGAAGAAGATACTTGGATAGGTAATCTTTAGTTTTGTACGGTCGGCGGCACTTCGCCTAGTTGTTCAACAAGTAAAAAAAACTTGGTGTTACTGCAAATTGTTTTAGCGACACATCAAAGTTTTTACTGTCAGTCGGCCACTTACTTATCGCCCTGAGCCCTACAAATCGTCCCGGGCTTTCACCGGTAAATGTCCTATGAAATTGCCATCGTGAGTCCCGCTCTGACCATAAAGCAGGCGGGAACGCGACGCGTTTATGATCCAATAATAATGTGCTAAGACAATGCTACGTGTGTTCACATTATGCGATTCGTCTCAACGCATTTATTTTACAAAATTTTACTCGAAGCCTTTGTCAGTGTAGCATTTTGAAAGGTGTTCAAGGTAGACGTTAATTTTGTTTATAAGCCTGAGGCTACGTGAGAGGCGTCGATGTATGTCGTTAGAAGCACATGCAAATTTGTAGACGATGCAATTTAAATTTTGCGCAAAAGTGATATTCTAACGTCGTGAGCTGAGCTTCTAAGAAAGTTTAACAGGTCCTGTTAGCGGTACTTATACGATTATATTGTAGTACCACTTAAATCTAATATACTATAATTTCAATTTAATCATCATCCAATTAGAGTTCTGAAGACTTTTTCATATGTATTCTTTGAAACATGTAATTACTGCTTCCAAAGTGACGTGTTAATTTACTTGTGTTATTTGTCCTACTGACAGACATTACTACTGTTCCAAATAGAGAGATAATTCAGTCGTATCTGAAATTGTCCGGAGTCGGAGTATAGCTGCGGGTATGAACGGTACTCGGCTGCGTGACCGTGCCGCTGGCTTCTCCTAAATTAATACTCGATTGTGTTGCACTGGCCACATTGTCTCGGTGAGGTGGCGTGACAGCCTGTCGTTACATTGGAACACTTTCTAGTCGTGTTGAACACTGATTTAAGTGGAATTTGTTACAGAAATAGATCCTCCGCGGCGGCTCCCCCACTAACTCAGCCTCAGGCCTTTAAATTAAGTCTTCAGCTCGCTGCAGTTTCTGTAATTACTATTTATTGTAGACACATAGTTTTTAACGCCGCGTCGGCTTTAAGTTCGCATCGCTCCTTCTTTATACGCGTTGCGAGATCAATAACTTCCTATTATCGTTTACTAGCACCATAGGCGTATATTGCGCTACTGGATATCTTATTACTGAATATCTTTTCCAGTAATACCAGTACTATTTATTAGATTGAGTCGTGAGACCGTGGAGCGCGGTAGCCAAGCGGCTGAATAAAATAAATAAATAGGAAATGAATATTATCCCAGCCCTCAGGCACTTCAATAAAGTAACGGTGTATTTGGTTTGCTACCGGCTTCAAATTCGTTCTCGGTTTCGCAGGGCATTGATTTATTGAATCTATGCATTCGTGTCTATTGAAATAATGCATTTCACAATAATATTGGAATTTATGATATCATGTCGAGTGGGTCAGTTATCTTCATTCATTCTTGAGCAAATTAGGTCTAAAGATATCAATACGTCTGACACACATATTTATTTCCATCATCAATAATATTCTTGTTTATTTGCAGGGCATTGCTAACGATTGATTAAATTGCATCCGCAACCTGCGCGCGCGCATATACCATCATGCATAATACTCATAGTTTATTGCTCTATTACACAACCATTATTTATGGCCCGATTGCTTTACCATAGTGATTGGAATGTCGTTTTTTCCATGCAATTAAACTGCTAAAATGACATACCTTTATTCAGGTTGCCGCGGTTGGCTACGTGACAAGTAAAATATTGTCATCTAATTTGCTTTAAGGCGGATTACGTTTGGAGATTAAATATTAATACTTAAGTTCGTTTCATAGAATTGATTTTCGATTTGGCTGACTTACTGGTAATTTACAGTCTTATAACATTAAATTTTTAAAGTCGGTGATAAATTGTTGTATCAACAAACACGTAAATAAGGAGATGATCTCACGAAATGCTTCCTCTTAACCGTTGCCTAGTTTCTTGAGCGCCGTTGACTTATAAAATACTTTATGATGGTAACAAATATTGCCAGTTTTATGTCAGGGATGCGCCATGCATCTCTGTGCCTTTAGTCTTTACAGCCGTCTTTATGGTAGTAATTTAGAGCTGTTTGATCTTAAATTGATGTAAATTGCATTTCTAATATGTCATTAGTATTTATTAGAGCTTGCTATGGATCGAATTCCGGAGGATTTCTCATCTTATATAGAAAATTAATCTTCACCGATCAGTGTTTGATGGAGTCGCGTTGTTATAAGGTTAGGTTATAGTTATTTGCATAGAGATTAGTTTGGGGATTGCTTCTCCGATCACGTTTGCGTATATTGTCATTTAAAATTGATCGTTCGTCGCCTGTTTAGATATAGATTGTGATTATGATTGGTTGTTGTTGTGTGTTTCAGATTGATGCTACCATAGCGTGATGCGTCTCCGGTGAGTAAATTATGGATTAGAATAATTTAATATTATTTTTAAAATATGAATATGCGATGTTTCTCTTTAAAAATCGTACTGTCGGGCCTTGAGATTGATGCCCGGTTTCCGAAAGCCCGATCAATGTTAAAATCAACTAACTAGGTGTCAAATCTCTTGTCAAGTCATCTGATTGGTTGTTGATAATTCAGTCAACCAATCAGATGACTTGACAAGAGATTAAATTGATTTTAACATTGATCGGCCTTTCAGAATCCGGGTGTAAGTTTTGGAATCGATTTGAAAATGGAACTGAACAAAGAACAACACAAACACAATCCTATTTGGAAAAACCCTTCAATGGACCGTGCAACTATTAACCCGGACACTACCAATGTAAATGTCTTACTCCAAACCTTACAAAGAGTCGAAAGGGACACGTGATTTTGTTCAACACATCCCTTCGTATATCGAAGCTCGCTCGTTGTCCCCGAGTCTACATTCCCTGTAACATTCAGTTGCACAGATCGTGCGGCACGCCTGCATAATGTACCCGCAAAGCATCCAAGACCTATTTTTTGCTGTACTCTGAGTGAATTTTAAATCGAACATGTCTTTATAAAGAGGTTTTCCATTTCTTGCGTCCATTGGTAACACTGGGTTTGGTTTTAGATGTCCGTACTATGATTTTCTTGTCATGTAAATGTATACTAAGTTTTGGCGATTATCTGCACTTCTACACTAATATTATAAAGAGGTAGAATTTGTAAGTTTGTATGTAAGGGGTAATCTTTGGAACCGCTGGTCGGATTGCTATATAATTCTTTCACTGATAGATAGCTTCAATGTAAAACATTACGCTACAATCAAATGGAGCCGATTAGTGGGTGAAACCGCGCAAGAGTACAGCTAGTAAGTATGATTTTGAGAGGATTTTAGACGACTGTCTCTGCAAAATACACTGTGACTTCGGGTATATTCATAGCTGTAGTTCTTAAGATAAGATTAAAAAAAAACTATTAAGTACCTAGTGTGGTACTTGAATACTACTTTTTAATAATTCGCCGTAATTGTTCAATGAGTGAATAATTTTCGATTTTACGCTTGTCTGTTTGTTTTTTATACCATTTTTAATGGCCTATGTTTTATAATTTTATGCCTCGGCACTGTCAAGTATGACATTGAGTAGATCAGTGGACTCGGTTAAAGTTAATCAATCATATTGTTTTGATGTTTTCACATTAAAATGGTAGTAATGAGAAGACAATGTGTCTAGATACTGACAATTACATAGTGTTAGAGGAATGGTTATTATTTCTTAAAAATATGTTTGACTGCACTCTTGACGCGGATGATGAGATGCCCACCCAGGGCATCTAACTGCCCTCGCAACGTATCGCGGATCCGATTCCTTCATAGAACAACTCTGTTATTCACAATTTGTTAGTCCGTCAAAAATGTGGGAGAGCCATGCTTCAGCATGGGTCGGCTCGACCGGAGAGATACCACGGCCTAACAGAAAACCGGCGTGAAACAACCACAGAGTTGTGTTTCGCCGTGTGAGTGAGGCCCAATCCTTCCCCTCCCCCAATCCCTCCTCAATTCCTAAATCTCCAAAATCCTAATCCCTAAAAGTTCGGCAACGCACTCGTAACTCCTCCGTTTCGGGTGTCCATGGGCGGTGTGATTGCTTACCATCAGGTAATCCTTCTGCTCGTTTGCCGACTTATTACATAAATAAAATAAAAAAAGTCCGGCTCTGGGTGTGATGTGTATGTAAAACTGTATGTTTGTAGTTACACCAGGAGATCATTCTAGATGTGGTAAAAATATTAGACATATCCGATGAGATACAAGTTCCCGACAGCATCTACTTACTAAGAAAGCAAGGATCCCGATGTATCATAATATACTTGTGCTAATCTCTTATTTATTGATAGCTGTACAAGTGTATTCAAAAATCATGTAACCATTTGTTCAAAAGTCACACCTTCCAAACTCGAATCAATAACTCAAATACGAGTCTTAATTACAACCTGAACGAAATACCAATATCGTGTCGATAATAAATCTTATGAACAAAGAGCATCAGTTCCAATGGTAGGGGTGGGATGCATGTAACGGTAGCGGCTAATACAATAATGTGTAGCCGCGGCTTTGTTTTAGAAATTGAGTGGTTTTTCGATCGTGACGGTGTTGCGCTTCTTTCAATATCTTCAACCAACAAGACCTTTGCGTAGTTGAGGTGAATCGGAATAGGGTTAGTGTTTTTGTTTGTTTTGATTTAAAATTGTAAATATATATTGATGGATTTGAAAGAGTTTTGCATTGAAAGTACAGTAAAGGATTCGGTTTGACTATTTAAAGAAGTCACCTCATAAATTGTCTTTTGAATCGTTTTAGCTTTTTATTTTTGAATTCTTTTCATTCTTGGTTTTGTTGCCAAATTAAGTTGTTAAAAATTTCGGTAATATATTGCCTTCCCTAGGAAATTAATCTAAGATCCCCCTATCCTACTTAATTAAGTAAATGTGTTAAATCATCTTTGAAAAACAAATGCTGTGCATGTCTGATATTGAATGTAAACACTTACCTTTTTTTAATGTCATGGGTTTGTGCTCATGTTCGTTTTGGCGTTGTTAAAGTGCTATAAATAAATGTCTTCTAAATCTCTGTTTTCTGATGAAGAATCGTTTTTTCGTTCTAGACTTTTTATTTTGCAATCTTTTTCACATTAAGTATACACACACATATTTCGATAGTGTTTTAATCTCTCCCAGGTATTAAGTCTTAGGGCTGATTTCTGAATAGTCAGATGAATGTTATCTGAGTAATAAAATTGTTGCTGTCACTGTCTTATACAAACATTCTGGCGCTACAGCATCATAATTATTCGACAGATAACTTTTATCTAACTATTGAAAAATCAGCCCTTAATGTAATAGGTATATATGATTACTTTCATGGAAAGACCTTTTATATAAATGATATGAAATCAAGTCGTCTGGCCTATAGTATTACTTTGTACCAACCAGCACCTTTGCCTGGTAAGAACTAGGTCACGTTTGCAGCAAAATTTTCAGAAACAAAATGCTTATCCAACTACAATAAATAATACATTTGACAACATAGATAGGTTATTACGATCAACACTTCTGTTTGTTAGTCACGATGTAGTAAATTTTATGAAAACATTTAATTTTGAACGGTTTTAAAGTTTAAGTTTCAATTTTAATTGTAGAATACTAGCTTTTGCCCGCGCATTCGTTCGCGGGAATTGCGTAGAATAGTGACTTCATGCAGATTTTTTGTATAAAAACTATCCTATGTCCTTTATAATGTAAAAGTTTTTTTTTATTCACTCAAACGTCTTTCACGAATGTTACAATAGCTTTAGAAGAAGTAAAGAAAAAGTTCCTTATATCACTTGCAGTGCGGTAGTTTAAACATTATTGAAATGTTATCAAAGTATACTTTTCCATACATTTTGTATGTAATTGTAACATATGACGTCATCGTATTTATACGAATAGCATACTTATTTCGGAAAAGCTGGCCAGAAAAAAATGTAAGATTAGGCATGTTTTGAAATAAGCAAATGAAAGTATGATAAGTGTAGGAGAGCCTAGCTAAGTGTGGGAGAGCCATGCTTCGGTACGAATAGGTCGGATCGACCGAAGTGATACCACGGCCTCACAGAAACCCGGCGTGAAACAACTACAGCGTTGTTTCGCCGTGTGAGTGAGGTTACCGGAGGCCCAATCATTCTCCTCCCCCAATCCATCCTCAATCCCTAATGTCCAAATCCCTACTCCCTAAAAGGTCGGCAACGCACTCGTAACTCTTCCGTTGCGATCATAAAATATTCAAAAATATTTTATGATTGTTGTTGTTATTCTTTCGAAATATACCTAATCCCGTTTTCAATATCAGAAACACAAATTGATATTGTTTATTTGTATCTGTGGTCTATGCTCTGCGTCCCGACTCCGCCCGCCGGCACACCCCAATGCTATCTACGCGGTTATCTACCAAGCGATATTATGGAACAATATTAATCTTTTTACAAAGAACTCTGATATACTAGATACGGTAACAATCAAAATAAAATTATAAACACAATACTTTTATCATCCATTTGACTTGACTATTTAGAAACTACCGTTTTGTTTTAACGTGTGCATCTGTGGTGGTTGTCGGTATGTCATTTCTAGTATATAAACTTATTGTTCCCGGTTTTAAGACGCGACCAATTAATACTAGAGAAATAGGTTCTAATTGAATCTCAATATTATTTCTAATAGGCCAGTGAGAAAATTTGTACCGTAGATTTGTTATTAAGATAACCAATGAGCTATTATTTTTGAGATAATCCCTATAATTTATAGTTGCGGTGCACTCCGTTTTAAGTGGCCTATTAGGTATTGAGTATTTATTAGTTAGAACCTATAGGTACTTTAATAATAGTAGATATAGTTGTGGAACTTAAGGTACCTATCTTTGTCTTCTATTAAAATTAAAAACATTTAAAATAAATATCTAAAAACGAAACAGGTTAATTAGCTTCTCTCTAAAAAAAAATAAGTTCTATATTTCAAATAGTGTCTGTCATTTGAGTCCTGTGTCGACATAAAAAATAGTTTTTTTATACAATTCATATTACAGAACAAAATTAAAATTTGAATTTGAAAACTGAATGGAAAATGAAAGGGTTTTTTAGGTTAATTATTAATGAACTTTAAATGTTTTATTTCGTATTTTAATTTTGGATCTTATCTTACGAAATTTATTGTTGAATCGATGAACATTTGAAGACGAATGTCACCCATTTGTACTGGTCAGTCGAACCCCTGCATATGTTGGACTATGCTTCCTTTACACACAGTACTCACTCGCTCGACTATAAATAGATAGATAGATATAGAGACATGTTATGTTCTACTAAAGTACGGAAAAGTAATGGATATAATTTAAGTCTTTGACTGTTGATAGTAAACTGTTAATGGTAAAATTATCCGCCAAAGTTGATTTTCGGGCAACCATCAATTCCTTAATCAATCATAATCCATTAAAATGTACATAAAGAAAATAGCAAAAAGTTCAAACTTAGATACCTATCCTATTTAGATAAACATACCAGCCACGCGCCCACAGACAACATAGAACCATGAATGAAAAAAGAAGAAAACAACTCAATTCCAAATTTAAATCTCGTTAGCTAATCAAAGATTATAACATTAATATAACAAATACGAAACGTAATAAAATTCGAAGGCCGATTAATAATGGGTAAGTTAATTCAAAGGTAACGTTACTCAAAGCCATTAGAAATGCTAAATGGATAGACTTAAAGAATTAACTGTTAACACCTTATAAATAATTATGAAGTCGGAAACTTAGTACTGAGTTCTAATAGTTATTAATGAGTTTACCGATTGCTCTAGTTAATCTACTTAGAAAGTGGACAAGGCTTTTCGAAGTTAAGGATTAGGGATTATTTTGAAGATTTTGTAACTTGTAGTGGTAAAGGACAGGTGGTTATAGATGGACAACAGAAACGTTTAAATTAAAATAAAAACAATTATGATCTATGAATAATATTGAAATAGACACATTTGTAAAATTCAAAAGAATAAAATTAAATCTGCATCTTTTTAAGCTGTGTGATTTGATATGAGTTTGTGAATATAATTTTAAACTTGTATTTTAAAAACAACTATTTATAGAAATAAAATTAATAATTGTCAATGAAAATATTGTTGTCTTCATAGGGCTAAACTTATTTTTGTCCTAATTCGGCAAACGAGCTGACGGCTTACCTGATGGTAAGCAATCAGCGCCGCCCATGGACACTCGTTATACTAAAGGACACAAGTGCGTAGCCGGCCTCTTGTGGGTTATTAGGGATTAAAGGATAAGGATTTGAGGAATAAGGATGGGGAACCTTACTCACATTGCGAAACTCAACATAAGTGTTGATTCACGCCGATTTTCTGAAAGGCCGTGGTATCACTCCGTTCGAGACGGCCTATTCGTGCCTAAGCATGGCTCTCCCACAATTAAATATTACTTAGAAAGTCTTCGCTACAGATGTTCCTATAATGTTAAAATTAAATAATACCATAACACGACCAATATATTTTATCTTGTACTTAATTGGAGCCCTTAAGTATAAATTTTCAATAGGTGAATAGATAAAACGTGACATACCCATATATTGCGGCGTTTAGTGCTTCGCATTATTAGATAAAAAGGCCTCTGCACAAACTGCAAGAGAACGCGGTCATTCAGAAGAAAATGTGCCAAGATATTCAATACGATATTATACCTGTACGAAATATTTACAAGCATGCCTAAAGCTTCAAATCATACAAAAAAAAATAGGAGGCTGCAACTGTGTAAGAAATCAATTTGGTACTGTATATTATAGTATTGGTTGAAGTGTAAAGTATCGCGTTGTATTTACTTTGTTCATTATAAATGCGTTCGTTACGGTAATCTATCGTGTTTCTCCTCAAACTTAGACCGTGACCACTGTCCGGGCGGTCTACGGCTAATCGGTTTAAGTAATGTTCATTAATTAAGGTCCCCGCCCGTCGGATTACCGGCCCGGCACCGTCCACTCGCGAACAACAATATTTTGTCAACCACCCGCATCTGTTATCCGACTTGTCTGGTCTCATTATTGGATATTAATCGTAATTATAATAAAGAACATTTTTGTGTGTTCATCTTTACCCATTTCTTTTTATTTTTCATAACCAAGGGTACAAATGAAGTCTTGCGTTAACGTGTCAGAAGCTAAAGATTCCAGCCGAGGCGGTTCGTTTAGATAGATGGCCACTATTTGTTTCAGCTGATTGGACTGTTCAAGGGACGTATCTTCCATGATTGTTTTCCGCGAACCCTTCCAAAGCTATTCAGAATAAATGTAAACTGCCGATGGTTGCTGTAGATAGCCAATCAAACGCCTGATAGATGCGTCCAATATTTTTCGCTTTGCCGGATTTGACGGATAAGCATTCTGAATGCTTATCCGTCAAATTGCGTATATTTTGGAAGGGATCGGCCATATCCTATTACTAATTAAAACATATATACTATACTACATATTCGGTACTCCATCAGGATCGTAATATCTCACGTTACGAGTAACAATGTGGGCGATATTTTAAACAGTTTTTGCAATATTTTTCCCTTGGTCGGTTCATTTGTTTCCCGGCGTGCCGCGTCTAGGATTTATTTTACAAGCAACATTATCTCGTCCCTTCAAAGTGACTAACATCCTACACACGATATGTTCTTATTAATGGTCGCTTGGCGCCTTATTCATATTTTACACGAGCAAACAGATTGTGTGTAATAATTGGACATGCGTCAAGCGTGTCACGGTAATGTGGTCATAAGTTAGCCGGTGGCCCCAGGCGCGTGTCATTATGCCAATCTCGACAATTGAGCCTCACCGCTTGTCCCGGCACTGCGTCGAGATGATCTATGATCTGGTATTATGACTTGGAGAATTGGCTCCTGCTCGAATTAACCTTCCGGCTATCTTAAAATATACACTACAAGTACAATATAATAATTATTAAACACTCTTTCTCCATATTAACTTAGGCGATCGCGTGTTCATGTCGTACGGTATTTTTCGGAAACACCCAAATTATTGTTACGAGTTCTAAGTCTCAGGGCATTGACACATAAATAAATGAGGTATCATCAGAACAAAACGTGGTACTCATTGATACTTGTAAATATAGTGGACAGGCGTCGTGCCGTTCACACCCACCGCCGCGTCTGCGTTTGATTAAGAGCAGGCTAATGAAATTAATAACCGTGGAACACCAAGTCTAGCTAGCGCCTCCTTCGCTCTTGACAAATGACCGAGTGTAATTTCACACGGGACCGTAATAATACAACGTCGAAGCTGGCTCTACGTGTACCCTTTGTGGGCTGACATAAGTGTAATTGAAATATTAACTCGCTTATTTCCTGGAACATTTCGTTAAAATGACAAATCTAGCACCCTCGGGTTTTAAAGAATAATCTAACATTCTTTTCTTTATCCTTTTAAAGAAAAGACTGGAAATGCTAATTTCTTGTGGTCAAACCGATCGATATTGGTACCAGATTTACAGTTTCGAAATGTAATGTAACAGATAGTTAGCCTATAAAAGTCTAATTCATTGCGGAAGGTAACATGCAGGATACAGTTAGTAAATATGGCATCCATGAATGGTAACAACATGATGTTAAAACAAGGTGGTCACGATCTCTCATCAAGGACGCTACGCAGATGCATAACGATGCAGGCCCAGTAACCTTGGTGCACCACAATTACACGCAATCCCTCTGCCGCAATTATGCTTTGAGCGCTTAAATTTCCCTTAAGCCGTGATATAGTGGTATCATAGAGCAGGGCGCCCGGCCAGTATTTATCATAGTGCAGTTGCGCGGACGCGGACGGGACGCACGGAAACGAGATCGTCGGCCGGCCGGCGCGAGCGCACCACCGATAAATCTGCCGCACTTAACTCGCAACCGGTAAATAACTATGGGATTTCCGCGTGCGAGAACGCGATGCGCCCGAGCATAAATCTATGCCCGTATTGTGATATTGTGTTGCCATTATGGGTCTCCGGGAAGGCTGGACGTCCCATAAATACACACAGTTTGCTCGGCAAAGCCTCTTGTGTCGTCTTCTCAATGGGTATCTGTGACGCGAGCCGTTTCCATATCTCAATGCCCAACACAAGCCGGGTGGCTTGCGTCTCTGTTAGTGTAATTCTGTATTTGTTTATAGTAATTGGAATGAACGCTCTTTTTACGCTGAGCACTAAGGAATAAAATTTAGCAAGAAAAAAATATATGTTGTGTCTATTGTATAAGTATATCTGTAGATATTGATTTTTATGTCGACTATTTTATAACAATCTTCAACACTGTGAAGTTGAAGAAGTTAAAATTATCCAAGCGATAGCAACAGTTTACAGGCCAATTCTGTCATCTAGTCTGCCTTTAGCACGTCCTAATAGGGTAGGTATGCAGCGATCGCGATCGCGCCGACGAACGAGCGATGCTACACGTGTTCCAGGCGAAATTACCATTATTATCGATCATCTCGCGCCAGCGTCTCGTAACGACCCTCAATAGGCGCGAGTCCGACTCCGCGAATCTTATCTGAGACGCAAGCGAACGCGACGCGAACAGAACGACCACGTCCCGTTACGTTCATCTGGCAATTTCAAGCTTGTTTACTTTGCTGCTTCGATGGACGAATATGATTAGCTTTGTTGGTGACACATAAACTTGGAAACAGGGACAACATTTGTAATTAATCTGAATACTAGTTGTTACAATACAACTACATTGTCGTTGATTTAATCGCCTACGTTTATGGTACGACCATTATACTTGTTATCTGTGTCGATAACCTTATTATATGGTTTAGTACTAAGTTCATAGAAAATTGAATTGTAATTGGGTTCTAAGAGAAAAGTTAAGGCGCCATTCTTTCTTGATTGCACGTTGCGCCTACGGACAGTGTCTAACGCCGATGGTTATGGCAATTATTGCATATTAGCTGAATTGAATTCTGTGCTCTTGTAATTTATACTTTCATTAAATTATTGTGCATAAGTGTATTGGGTGTGTTGTGATTAACGGGGTGTGTCTGCAGTGTCTGTACCATCGCTTTGCTCGTTCTGTGCGAATTATTGAGACCGCTTTGTTATTCTGTCAAGTTGATGCTAATTTTATTTAGTACCCGTGAAATTGGATGCTTCACGCTTTTTGTTCGCTGCGTTTTCAATGATAATTTGTATTGAAATGTTCGATACATAATATCATTACTTTTGAAGCGTGCTGCCATTATCGTTTGCGTCTGCGATATAAAATATTCAAGCAAACATTCGATGTGTGTGTCGATATAATAAAATTGTCGAAGAGTCTATTCAGTCCTGTAACGACGGTATGCTTTTATCCTTATCTCATAGATGTTTTCAGTTCACACATACAAATAAAAATAAATGCCCTTGTTTCCACACAACACTGATTTGCATGCGGTGTTGTTGACTATTTTGATTTTGCCGAATCGTCCAAAGATAAACTATTTTTATTTAAGGCTACATCTTATTCAGCAAATCATGTATTACGAGGTAGTACAAATGGAAAGCGGTAGAAAGGTATGCAAAACCGAATCAAGTTTACCAACATACTGAACATTCAACGTCGGTATTAAATCTTGCAACTTTACATTCAGCCTAACGCCACACCTAGGTAACCATATTAATAACTCTTTACAAAGCGTTTAAGGGCATACTAGCGACTTTCGCTTGCGACATCGTCAGATAAGCGTTTGTAACTGCTAAATATGTGTGAATGTCTTCCAGCCTGCTCAGAGGTTCCCCATAAAGTAAGGGCGGAATGACTCTTTTTGCTACCACACATTTGCAGCTAGTTTTAGAAGATTCTTCTTTATTGCTTCGCTCTTGCATACTTTGATGCAAAAAAGATAAAGTCCTAGCAAGCAGTTATCTCAATTCGTTAGGATTTATTGGTAAATTGTTACCCTTCTCACGGTAGGTTAATTTTTTTTAGAACGCATTCGCATCGTATTTCTGAAAGCGTTCATCCAACTAAGTTTTGACGAGTTCAATTTTGATTTCATATAAATGTTTAAATTCTTCATTTGAAATAAATTCTCACCGTGGTTAATAATTAATAAAATCAGCTGCTCCAAAATGTACAGTAAGTAGCAGTACCTAGATCCTTCCAGATCAGCTTACTCTACTTTATGTTATTGATAATGCAACACGACCTGCGCTGGTCCTACATAAATCCTACTTATCACAACCCAGTGGTGGTGGGATCCAGTTGTTTCGGATTTGCGATTCTTGTACCTACCCTTGCACTCCGAATGCGATTTACATAACACATGACACTCGTGTATGCGTTGACCTTCACACGGCTCCCTGTAACCGAGACTTTGGCTATCGATCGCTAAATTGTAACTTGTCGATTCTTATTTGTATCGTGCGTGTTTGTAACTAGCGGTTCCCGTAGGGTTTAAGTAGAACTCGCAAATGGTAGCAAGAGGAATTGCTAGCAGCGTTTGCGCAGTTTCTCCGAAATCAGTGTATGGCGTTTGGATGCTAAGTGCGGCTCTTTCATCCCGTGGGAAGTTTCTGTTAATGGCTATATTTTAAGCTTGTTCTGTTAACATCTATTCAATTGATTATTTAAAAGGAGCATTAAAATATTGATATTTTGAGAAGATTTAAAAATTCTAATCCTCAAAAGTCCTTGAGCAAACATTAAAGCAAAATTGTTTCCAGCGATACGAATATAAAATGAATTCGATACATAAAACCTTAAGTACTCGAGCGCGTCTACACGGGCCGCACTTACCACAATGTCTGCTCATTAGAGCCAGCTTACACAAGCAGTACTCGTAAAATTAGCCCTATATCGTTGTCCGTGGTAAGTCGACTAATCGCGGAAACTCACTAAACCAACCATATCGTGAGAACCGAACCGCCTGCGGTACCGGCCTGTGTAAGTGTGAAATGACATTTACAACGCGATCTCAACCGGCATTTGTATAATTAGATCGTAATTCTATTCGTTCACTCGTTACTAGATGCCGTGCACCACACTATGTGTTACCTACATAATGTTCTGTAAATGTCGCTGAAGCTCAACACTGTGATTTTAGATCGTTAGGGCTCCGTCCTCGTTTCAAGAAATCCGGTCTATATAGAAAACTCATTCGGTTATAAATGCCTGGGAATGAAAACGGCTTTGCGGGGCAACATTTTGCTGCGAGAAAACATTTGATGTGAACATGAAATTGAATGAACTAAACAAATAATTTGATATAGTATTTGATTTTGTTTTGAGTTTGTGTAATTTTGTCTTATGAAGATCATGTATCTATGTGGTTTTTGGTCATACAGACGTATTCATTTTCCGGTTTTTATCCTAACATATTTAGTAATTTTGGATTGTTGAGGAGCATAAATTTGAATTAGAGGTAGACTGGTGGATAATGCCATAAAAATAGGGCAATTTAGAACAAAACACAATTATTAAAATCAACAATCGTTAGCTTCAAGCCTAATCAACTTTGCAAGCATCAATTAAGTTGACATTTAATTTGTCTTCAACCAGTTATTAATGGTCCAAGGTCTCACTAACTCATCTAATTCACGTTTGAGCTTGTTTTTGTTCTCAAAGTAAATAAGGAAATAATTAATCATGCAACTAGTAATTGTCTACATTGAAGTTACTATTACTTAGATCACCAGATAGGGCGTTATTAGTGATTTTATGGTGTGCTTAAGTTTGATTTACTCCTTCCTGCCTAGTTTCATCCAATATATCAATGTTTAGTGCATTGTCTCATTATTTTGTTGTCAATATATTGTCTTTGAGCTATGTGCTATATTTACGAGCACATGTAATTTATTTTCTCATAAATAATACATCGACTGCTCTACTATCGCTGTCCGGTGTGGCAGTGCATAGTGCATTCCGTCGTTCGTTGCCTATATTATTATTATAAGTATTGATTGTTGCTTCCATTATGTCTGCTTTTGTAGAAGATAGTCTGCTTATAAAAGATCTAGGTCATATGTCAAAGGCTGTAGTACTACATTACTTATTTTCTATCCGAATTTCCTATGCATGAATATTTCCATAATTGACCTTGATTGTGTTAAAGCATATTGGTATCATTTGCACAAATTTCTGTGTCGTGTTGTTTAAAACACATTTGTTAGGATAGTCTTAATTTAAAATGACCACTACAATTTGCACATATTTAATTTAGTTTACATTGAGCGAGTAAGTATCCGAGCATGCATGGCAAGTGCATCCTCTAGCCCTAATAACAACTGCAGGTTCTCTCGATAACTTTCTCATAACCCCGATGGGTGCTGATAAAAACCTATTGGTGTCAGCTACTCAGATTGTGGCGTACCTGAAAGCGCATGTACACCACCTATCTCACCGACACGGGCCATGGGCTAAGCAAACACTATGCTTGTATGGCTCAAGTTGAAGATTCTGGCGGTAAGTCGTGTGCCCTTTAATATTTTCTGCTTTTGGAAATTAATATTTAATTTGCATGAGATATGATCATTTGACTTAAGCTATAGAGTGTATTTTGTATCACATTTCTTTGAGTTTGTCTTTACGCGTTTATAAATTTTAGACTCCTCGGTGAAATGTATTATTTCCAAATAGGTACTTTTTAAAACAATATTTCAGTCATGTCGGTCAGTCAGTGGCGTATCAGCAATCAACACACAGTCCACCTTAATTTATCTAAGCATCCCTTAGGTTTCGACGCCTACTGTTCATATTTGCGCCGTCCCCGTCTTACCTTTCACCGTCGAGAGATATTGTCCATGCAGCCGCGATCCCTACGCCTCATTACCATATACTGCGCCCGTGACAGCATCGCAATTAACTATCTGTTTATTGTTGTTGAATTATAAACGGCGTTGCGTGATACTACTTCTGGGTACGGCCGGTCTCTCACTGCGAATGGCCGCGCACGCGCTTTCATTTCAATATATTATGCCGATGTAATTGTGCGCCATATAGACGCAGATGAAGCTGGAAAGTTAAGAAATCCATAATAGTTATGCGATGCTTATCTTTATATCTTCTTGAGAGCCGCCACGGTGTCAAGCGTACTATCTAATAAAATTATTTTCGTATTGTATCAAAAAGAGAAATATGGGGAAAGGTACTTGTAAGCTGATTAACTTATAATAAAGACATGCTAGTTGATTTATGACGTCGTACTTTAAATTAATTTGAACACGACACCAAACGTGGAAATAGATTTTTCAAACATCTATTAGTTGTGTAAAGTCTAATTCAATAATAGGAATAGATATTTCAAGTGATTCAAGTAAAAAATATACTTGTATGTAGGGCAGGGTCATTATTTTGTTTGGTTGTTCGATAGTGAATATTTTTTGGTGCTATCAATCAACACAGTGCCACGCCTCGCCGCCGCGCCGCGCCGTATTATTGCACCTGCGCGATGCGTTGGCGCAGCCGGTCATTACCATCCGTATGCGCGTGCGACGTTTAGATGTAAATAATTATATTAATAGCAATAATCACAGTGAAAACAAAATAATTATAAATCGAAGTGAAATCTCTAGCGATAATTTGTATATATCAAAGTGATTTATTGATTGTATAATTTGCGGGTTTGGTAGTTTGGTATTGAATGTAAATTATTTTTGTTGGCAGTCTTAAAAGATGTGACGCAATATGTTTGTGTGGCGTATTAGTTGTTGGCTTGTATTTGATTGTATGGGTAATCTTGTACAAGAAGTAGCTATTGGGCACAAAGGAGGATTACGAAAATTCCAGTTCTCATCATTAGTAATTTACAAAATTGTTGGAATTACAGCCGTGTCTATGTTGCGGTGCTCGTTACCCTGTTCTTAAATAAATAATATTTCTCAAATGTCAATATAGTTTACATTGTTTAGGCCGTTATTGTCTCAGGCTTCTTTGACTATGTATTGTGAAACTGCAAGATTTAATGTCTATGTACCATTGTTTGGTATTTAAATCACCGTATCAGCTGATTATTTACGTGCAACCTTTCACGATTGCCTATGTGTGATTAAAATGTGTGTTTAGAATGTAAATAATTCTTGTTTGCGTTTAAATATGGTAGGAGTTGTGTTTGTCCTTTTAATTCATGTTGAAATTTCAATAGTTTTGTTTTCTTCTTGTTTGCTCTTTGTTTTTGCAACCAAAAGACTGTCGGTGCTCAGTCAAGAATCCAGTAGTTTTTGCAGTCTACATTAGTTGTAAAACTTGTTCCTGTACTTACACAAATCTATTTTGGCTACATGATGATCTATCGGTGCATGCCCATTTTCTAACAAAGATCGAAGAATAGGTAGCGGTTGACATAAATCAGCGGTGGCTTAGGAATCGCCTTATGCCCCCTAAAAATAAACTCAATGGTAGGTTAACAGCTTAAGAACAGACTAAAACCTGGTCCGAAACATTTCTATCTCATAAAATATTGTGACACTATTACAATATGTTTCATTATTAACATAGCACCAAATCATAATTTTGGCATATCGATTATGAACGATTTATTTATCGATTTTTCGCTCGCAGCTTACCTCTGTGGGCGATTGCTCGATATACCTCTTCGATAAGTGCGAGTTTGAGTTATGAGTTAATTAAGCGAGGCTCGAACGAGCTCGCAATTATTATAGGACTTTGAGTGAGCTGACATATTGCTGCGGTGCTAATTATTTTGAAGGGAATTATGGAAAATATATTTTAGTTCAATATTCATTCTTAAGACCCATGCATTTGAGCATTTGATGTCACTCGGGTTTTTATGATTGTATGTATTGTGGTGAATTGCTTTCCTGATTTGGTATTTTGCATTCGATAACTAAATCATGTTGCATTAGGAACTACGATGTTTGGATAATTTTAGTAGATTGAGGCAGGTCACCACAGATTTTAAAACCACAAACTAAGAGAAACCAATTAAAATAATTCACTACGTACATGACAATTACGGCATATTGCGACTTTAATTAAGTTTCTAAATTGAACGATAACTTCTAAAATTATTGCATTACCGTTGTTAAAACTGATTCATAATTATTTTGCGATTTTACGTTAAGGATTTTGAGCTTTATAGTGTTTACGATAAGGGTTTCGGTGGCTGTGAGTGCGGTTGGGGCAATCGCAGTGGCGATAAATCTCAGGTTGTACTGACGGAAGGGATGCTTGTTATTAAGACGTCAACAAGAGTTATAGTTCACCACTGGTTTGCAATTGCAGGCGGCTAATGCCAACACGGTGTTTACACGAGCGATCCTGCGACTCGAAGAAATCGCGCTTGAAGGTTACTCGGTAATTACAAGTGGGCTGCGTTTTGTAAGTACGTTATAGCTGCCTGCTTATAAACACTTGAAGTAAAAAGTTTTGTACTTAAATGCTGTGAAGAATTAATTATCTGTGTTTTAGGCTTTTATTTCTTTAAAGTCCAGTAGATGCTGTATAAAAATAAGTATAATGATAACAAGCATTTGTTAGTGTACCATCACATTATCACTTAATGACAATAACGATACGAACAACAGCAATTAAAAACGAGATGAAATAATATAATCACTATTAGTTTATCTCTACGACTTTATCTCAACTGCGATCGTAGTGTCAGTGTACAGCGATGTCCGACACCGAGCTCTTAAAGAAAACTGTCAAGTCTTGTATTATTAATGAATCCTCGAGTGTATTACACTTTCGCCTTCAAATAAACAATTAAATATGGCCCAACAATTCGGTTCCATACGTGACAGTGAGGCGTGTTCGTATCCAAGTGTTAACATGCGCATATATCATGGTTCGACTTGATACACCTGCGAAGCCACGCCCACCCCTCCTCAGGTCCCGCACTCCTCGCCTCACCCCGGTCTTTCGCCTCACCATCATCAAGATACCATTCCACGTTGAGACGTCATCGGGTGCGCACGTTTGTCGCTTTTATCGCATGTCTCATGTTTTTACGTATAGTGTTTATGAACTGAGTGCTGTGTGAATAACTTTTCGGTGTTTACGTTTGCTTTTTGTTCTACACTACCCGAGGCTTCACAAGTATTTTGCAGAAAAAAGTAAGTTTATGTCATTAAAACTCTTTTTGTTGTTGTGATTTAGTTCTTCTGGTATGTTTTGGATATTTGCGGCAACGTGATAATTTTTTTCTGTAACGTGTAAGTTATCTGCCAGAAGCGGTATGATAGTATGTATTTATTTATGTTAACGTTATAAAAAGTTTCTTCTAATAAATGATAAGTGACAAATTGTATGGACTTTTTAGAGACACCGATAACGTTCCTTATGGAGCGTGGAGTATTATTACTGATAACGTTTTATTATACTTATTCAACAAGTTTTTTTTTACAAAACCGTACTATATACTTGTTGCTTCGTTGTGGGCGGAGCTTCAGTGACACGCAAGCGCCAACTGCCGCCTTTTCAGATTTCAAGAAAAACTTTCACGCCTTTATCTTACCTCGAGAAATGAGAATGGTCCTTCCGTTCTAAAGCAAGACTTAAATACGTAAACTGATGTGAAAATTGTAAATAGCTTGAATAAAATAGGACAACTGATGACGAAACTTTGAATAAGTACTTTGTACTCACGTAGCCGTAGGTTCGAAGTGCCCATGTGAAGTATGAAGGCAATCATTACGTGTAATGTCTTGACGATGTCCCAAAAGATATCTGTGGAAACTATGACAATGGTACGGCGCCAGAATACATCATTGTTTATTATACAATAACACGTCAAACACTTTGAATGACTCTTACAAACCGGTAGGACATGTAAATAATTTTAAGATGAATTCGGAAGCTGGTTTTAATGCTGTTAATGTTTTATCGTTAAAGTTTACACACGAAACCGATTTAGCTATTGGTAAGCTAAATTGCATTTTATTTGAATTCAGGGATGAATAAATTTTTCAATTGGAATTTGGAACTTCTAATTTTAAAATAATTTAATAATGATTATTGGAGGATTAGTGAACTTCCCAAATGTAATGCCCATTTTTGATCATTAAGAGTTAAAAAATTAAGTAATCTGTTGCTTCAATTGGGAATTGACAAATGTAGTAACTCTACTTGCGACCTACGAAATCGTTAGCCCATTAATCATTGCGCTTAAAAGGAAAATGTGATTATGTGCGTGCTAAAAAAATATGTACGCTTAGAAGCAAGCGTAGGCGCTTGCCGCATCTTCTACCATAATAATATTGCACATTACTACCTATAATAGCTATCGTTAAACTACTAGTCGCTTCTACTTAGTTTTATGACCAATGAAAACTGCTTTTCTTTGCGTAACGGCATTCAACGGTAATATCTTAAGGTTTAATATCACTTTGGTCCGATGGTGACAAGTATGTCTAACATGAAACCTAATTTTATAATTACGTTGTACCTACTTGATCAAGATGAAAATACGTAGTCGAACGTACAGTACTTCTATTGGTACGCATTTGATATTATGTGTTATACATTTGCCAGGGCAAGTGCAATTATATTCGGTGGCCTGGCTCGAATCAGAAAAGACGGGTGGTTTTTAAACAGTATGAGCCCTTTCACCCCGGGTTATAAAAATACTTATAAGAAATTAAGCGAACAATTTATCAACTGGAAGGACATATTCGGAGAAAAGATGGTGTACAACTGTCTGAAAAAGCCGCTTGCTCTGTCCCTGTATCCGTTTGTGTGCTTACATGATTAAAACTACGCAACAGATTTTGATGCGGTATTTTTTAAATAATTAGAGTGATTGACGAGGATGAATGAATGACAAAAAAACAGTTGAATGTAAAACGCTATAAAAGTTAGATAAAAATAACTAACCATACGCAAGAATACTTATAAATAAAACATGGTAGACTCCGAGTGGTCCTAACTGGCGCTGAAAGGTAAAAGTTGTTCACGTTTCTATTGAATAACATACACTATTCATTGACAAGTGTTCGATTCCTTATAAGGCAGGTAATGTGAAGTTTTTTGCATGTTCTTCGTTCACCAATGATAGACAGTAGAAGGCCAAGATAGTCAGATACTTTCAGAATTATTTAAGTTAAAAAATTAATAGTAAAAGTGTTTGATAACTCTGGAACAAAGGACCACTAATATAAGGACTGAAGGACCAAGATTGACGTGTACTTTATGCACTAATTTGGTGCAATTATTGTTTGTTATGATTTGAGAAAAAAGGTTTGTGAAATGATAATAGTATATTAGATTTTATTATTAAAGTCTAATGAAGGATGCATACGATGAGATGCATAAGAGACATGAGAGATAAAGGATAGCACAAGTATACATATAAAATTTTGGACTGTTTACAAATACGAAAGCATGACGACTGATTTTGAAGATTTTAGAATAAATATAAAAAAATACGCATAATAACAACAGACTATACTGTTATAAATATTCGAAACGAACATCTACTTCATTATGAAAATGTCAGAAACAAATATTCAAATAATGAATTGGACTACATCAGTGGCATTTTGTCGTGTGCGTAGGTGGAACGTCTGGTCTGTAGCGCGTGCACTCTATGAGTTTTATGATCGCTAATAGGCAATAATGTGCACCTCTTGACTCGGAACACGGGTTAAGTTATTGGTGCGATGTCAGATTCTAATGTAACCTTGAACATTTCGATTGTATCTGCGTTTTTTTTTATTTTTGTCTGACGTAATGCATAGAGTATGCATATTTTAAAGTATTTTTGAATTCGTCTACTTCATACTTTTAATTTGTTTTTTTTAGAGATTTTCGAATGGCTTCGTAGAGTTACCGATTCTAATTCTTTAGCTACCAAGTTACTGAGAATACGTTTACTAAATTCCTTAAGAGTAAGTATTTTATTAGAATATTTATTCCTGATTACCTGGATCTCTTGCCTTTTCTATTTCAACCCAAGTTTATTAGAAGATAGACGCCTAAAGCGCATTTCTTCTTTTAAATGACAAAAGAGGTTTTTAACAATAAACTATTTTAAATAGGAAGATATAGTGACATTGAGGCCCATCTAATTCAAATAAAAGTGTCGTTCCATTTGTACTTCGCGTGTGGCTTGCATGTTTTCAAGTCCTTAACCGTTTTACTAATAGCCCTGACGTGACTTCATACGTTCGGATCTCGGGCGTCGATCTCAGATTCCACTGGCACAACCGTCTTAATGTGTGCCTGATTCTATACTATTTCCTACCTTTATGGCCCTAGTTGGGCCCAAGGCTTGTGCTGAGCTACAATGTGATTGAGTTCTTGATGTAAATCGTCTTTTGTGAATTATGTTTGAGAGCAAAATGACGTCTGAAGGTATTTTATAAAAAATGTGACAGCTTTAACATGAATATTGGATTTGGTTTGTGATTTTTGTATGTCTGAATTTAACCACTTTCGACCTATAATCAAATCTGATACCAAATCCTTAGAAAGTCATATTCTCATTAAATAATAATCTATCTGTCGGTAAATCTAACTACTTCCTGTAAACAGAATGACAATAGAAAAATGCTCAATTAAAACAATTACTCGTCTTATATCTGTCAAGATCTTAGACGTAACGAGCAATACAAGCCACATTAAGATGATATTATCAAATATAGTTTTTGATTTAATCAATTTACGAGTTGACTCGGCCGACGGGAAGTCTTCAATTGTAATTATTGAGTGCTCCATTCGCACTCCTATCAATGTTCTGTCCGTGTGTGTATGACTAACATCCGGACTGGACCATCTGCCGCCTCCAGTCTTTCCATTCCATCTGATCATAATAATTTTGCATTATTGCCTTTACGTACCTTATTGCTGTTAATTTTAAGCTTCATATATTGGGTTTTGGTATTTTTAACAACATTATAATCATTGTCAGCGTCATCGTTTTCGTTATTGTATAGGAAAAGTGTAAATGTAAGGTTTCTTGCTTTGTTTTTCTCGCTAGGGCCTACATTCTGAAGGTCAACTGTTAAAAGTATACTTGCTATTGAGTTTAATCTATTTATTTATTGATCTGATAGCACAAAATCCTTTAACATACGATCCATTTCTGTTTCTTAGCTGTTACTGCGTTTGACTCTCTCCCAATTGCCCTGATTCCAGTGGGTCCCTTGTTAGACCTTAAATGGCTTCTATTCAGAAATCCGAGTTCCCCAGTTTCTTTGGAAGCACATGAACTCTCTTAAAACGTAACAGTTTACAATACTAGAACAGTTTACCGATAAGTACGAAGTAATTGAAAATAGTAACAGAATTATCCTACAGTCATACTAAAATGCTATATCCCAGTTATAAAATAGTTAAATTAATTCATTGAACACCTTTTCTCATGAGCTTCTTTGAATTTAAATAACCAGTATAGGATACCATAAGCACCGCCTCTCTGCCGTATTCTAAGCATCCAGGCTTATAAAATACAAGTATTTACTAGCAAAAAGATGCAAATGATGTCAACTACATTAATGGACTAAATAAGGAAACTCATCATAAAACATTATTTACGGTTGTAAAAGTTGTTCCACAACATTATCATAAACTTACACCACATTCTAGCAGAAGCGTACAATTACATTTAATATCTAATACCGTCTTTCGAAATCTAATTATTCAATAACATGAACGATAGACCTAAGTTTATAGTTCTTTACATGTTTATTGCTTAAATTGATTTCAATTCTGAATCTTTACTAAGATTTATATGAATAGCGTCATTCATCCGTCTCGTCCACTCCACCATCTATCTAGTGTTCGTTTTGAATTATGTAAATGGTATTTCAATATGGTCCCTTTAATTTTATTCGTTCGATCAGTGCGTACTGTTACCGAATTTGATTTATCGGCTAGCTATTTACGTATGACGTATCGAGGCGGCTCTTTATAAGTCTGTGCACTGGCTGACAGGAGATGGATGTCTGGACACGGTCTGTTCCTTATTGCTGTCGTTTGTTCTTGAATTTATTGGACACGAAGTAACGGTTGCGTCTGCGCCGGCCCTACGGTGGTCGTCGTCCGACGTGCTCTCGTAATATATTGTACTGGGAAATGCCATCCGTGTAAACCTGCTGACTCGCTTTAATGTCATAATTTATATTTGAAGTGCAATATAATATTTATTGTGTCGTAATTGAATTTATATCACCGTACGTTACGCGCACCGTTGGGCTATCTATTGCTTACTTTCACTGTCACTGCAATATTTATTCCTCTTGTCGTTGTCCCGTGTAATGTATTCGCTGAGAAATGTTCACTTCGTTTTACTATTTGAATATTTACCATCTCTACATGTATACTTATAGTTGTTTTCTAAAACAAAATAATTCTCTTGCCAAAAAGAATTTCAATTAGATGACAAATAGTCTGGCAACGTTTTCTTTATTCGCGGAATACATCAATGTTGGTGGTCGTGTTGTAATACTTACCACTTTTATAGCGTCGGTATCTTGACAAGATAATAAAATTGTTACTTTTAGCGAGTTCCCATGTTTTTAATGAATGCAAAAAATAAAGGCCCATACCTACTCACGGAATAGAAGTCGTATTTTAAATATGTTGTGGCATTACGAGGGTAAACACTTAGGGCGAACCTAGTATATTGTACCATTCGACTCACGAAGGCGATAAAGCAATGAATGTGCACTAACTAGCGGTGGCGGTGTTATTTATGACGACCGATACCATCGGCACGGACTTGTCAATCACATGGATACGTACCAGACATCAAAATTACACTTGACCATTTCTAGAAGTGGGGAACTTTGAGACTTGTGGATTTAAGAATAAGGAACAGAAACAGTGGTGGCAGCTAAGCGTTCAGAGAGTGGCGCGCCGCGTGTTGGCTGATCGGCCACGGCCATCCATCATTCATGAGCGCGAGCGCGTAACGAGCCTTTATTCGAGTTCACCATGGATGCGCCTGCGACGCGACGCTTTACACCCTCTCTACGTCATACGAAGGTACTTTCACGTGTTTTTATTGTTGTATCACGATCATGTGCATTGCTCATGAATGTGTGGTATGATCTCTGTGCTGTTGTACATATTTGACCCCGGTATATTCACATTTTTCTTTCATATTCATATCCCTCCTGACGGATACCATCTATTCGTGTTGTGAGTTATTGTCGTTGCATTGTTATTCCTCTTTTCACGAGTATCATTGAAGAAAATACCTTGAAAGCCCCGTTGAAACGACTATCAGATAGTCGGAGTTCGCATATTTGAATAACTAATGTGGCCGGCTCCCCACGTACAGAAGTGATGTTGGTAAAAGACTGTGAAGGTACTCTAACGATGCTAAGATTGTATCGCTGCAGTGACGTTTCAATACAACATGGATCAATCGGCGTAGGAAAGTATCGCCCGATCAATCGGACCTCTACCTCAATGCGTTATCGGAGCATCGCACCACCCACTCTCTGGTTCTTAGTTGGGCACGTGCGATGTCGCTTGTTATGCTACAAAATGCATCGGCTGTCATTGAAACATCGTATACCACTACGAAATTGAATAGAAAACGCTGTAAAAGTACATTATAAATCGTCGTATCAACTACATCGAGGACTTAGAGCCGATGTTTCATGGCCTATGCCCATTTAAGCAAACTGTTATATCTACCAATTACG
The DNA here is from genome assembly GCA_902829305.4 of Spodoptera exigua. NCBI lineage: Eukaryota > Metazoa > Arthropoda > Insecta > Lepidoptera > Noctuidae > Spodoptera > Spodoptera exigua. The sequence goes on along the minus strand of LR824619.2, from coordinate 10,441,561 downwards.
AATAGTGAAGTCGAAGCTGCTTTAGCATTCGCGTCTTGTGAGTTTTGCTATTTAATTCAGAAAATGTCGAATTTCATGGAAATGTTGAGGTGCACTTCGTGAGTCCCGATGATATGATCATGTACACATTTCACAAAGTAAATATGTAGCCGTTTCTACTATTCTACATTCCATGCTTTCTCTTGAGTGTAAAGTTTAGGACGGACTTGTACGTTAACATTGAAATACATAATTATATGGATTGTCTGGTTCATTAATAAACTGCTTAGTCAAGAGTCCCTTCAAAAGCTCATCGGTTTCCTTGTCTCGTTCATGATACGCTATCAAATTAAGCGTTAAATGACATCACGAGCGCCTGCTATGAATTCACAATTGAATGCGTTCATTAATAAACATTTTTTTATTTATATTTGAATGTTGCGACGTTGTCATGCTGAGGAATGTCTTTAGAGCCGGCGTCTTGTGAGATACGAAAGTGCCCCATTGTCCGTTGTTTCCGATTTTAGTTTATCATCATCGCGTGTCGAGATGTTATAATAGTCGGTGAAATTGTTGACCGGCCTGCATTATAGTAACTGTTCGGTTTGTTCCAATTATTTTATACTTACGAACGTTGTTGTTTTAAGCGCAGCCACGAGACTAATAATTCTTATAAGTAAATTCATCGCAATCAGTTCGTTAAACTCAAAGACGTTTTGGCAGGTATGCTCGAATGAAATAAATGATTTTGAATCCAAGTTATCTGTGCATGTAATAGTGTGATGTAACGTTTATAGCCAGTGTAATCTCAGTGTTTTATGTCCGTGCGGACGCCACTGACGAATGATTAATGACTTGGGCAACGGCGATAGTGAGACGAGCGCCACGGCCGACGCGCCCACTGACAATATTGTCTCATTTATTGCTAATGATCTATTGAATATATTTACACTGTCCAACATTACTTTTTCACTTACATAATTTTACTTTCTAATGTAAACGTATTGAATGTTTGTAATTAACATATAACTAACAATCATTGGAGCTCGCTGGAATTTTAATGAGCATGGCAGTGTTTTTGGTACGTAGACATGCGCTGGATACGCAACGTGTAATTTTACAAAAACGTTGTTATAATGCCTCACGAAATTGCTATGATTTGTTTCTGTACCCTGAGCCATCGATACCATACCGAAACGCGATTGCTCGCAATTACACAATAATCCATGTTGATTCTACAAAATATCATTGTTCCTAGAACAATATTTGTGTTCATAGCACGATTTTCGTTAAATAATTCTGCTAATTACATTAACGCTTATAACCATATAATGTCTTATTTATAGATTGTTTGTGCTTTGCTGGCAATCTGAACTTACTATCCCCGTAATAAATGAAATAAATAATGTCACCGAAGTAGACCATTTTAATTGCAAACTGTGTGATTCTAATTTGTTGAATTGTTGAAGTATAACATTTACTACAAAACATCGTGCAATAATACAGCCGTTGACAGTCCGTCTTATTAAAAAAAGTGCGCTTAGCTTCGTTGTCGTCGTCGCGTTCTTTTCGTCACCAAGTATTTTTTATCTCGCTTCTCAGAACCGAGATAACGCGTTTGGACCGTTCAGACTGTGACGTGTTTTTATAATAATCCCATAGTCACCTAAATTTTGAAGATTTCTCAAATAATTTATGTGTACCAGAAAGTTGATAAAGCTTTGACTTTGTGGCGCTACAATCGTGATTAACGATGTTGTTGAACGAGTTCGTTTTTACATTTGTTTGTTATCTTTTCCAAAGATAAATAAATATATCTTCATTTTCAAGTTCAGTATCGTAGTTTGTTTTAAGTGTTGTATAGTATGTCTGTGTCATCATCGCTGCAACGGTTTCATCATTAGCGTCATTAATAACATTGTCTGCATAAAGCGATGCACTATTTCTCTAACCTTGGTCAGGAATTAATTTCATGTTAGTCTCGGTGGATGCTGGCTCTCAGTAATTATCGTTGCATCGATTCTGTGCGCCGGTAATGAAGATATCGCCTCATCTACTGTGTAGCAATTATTAAATGTACACTTTGTTGGGGATCTTAGTGTTAGGCGTTGCTCAACTTTAATATTGCTATATTTTGAGTAATCATTTTATTTAGAATTTTGCTTTTGTCTCGAAGAATTAAGTGATTTTTTGAGACGAGTAGGAATTGTCGTGATAATATGCTATCCGCAATGATTCCACCGTCCGTGGTAGGCCGTTCACCAGTAAGCAGCGGGACGTGCATAAATAATCGAGCGTAATCTGTTTTTATCAGAACGACACACTATTTAAACGTTTGTTGATCTCAACTTTATGTTGAAACTCGATGTGGATCTATGAATTGTATAAATATTAACTTTGATTTATTCAACCTTGCTATACCAATTAGCTTTACGCTTTTAATAAATTTGTTATTATTTAAAACTAAAACTGTGGTCACAATATCTTTTTTGTTGTAATGTGCAAAGTATCTGATATGTTCTGCGATATTAACTTTATAATAATACTAAGTACATAGTCTAATCTTTATCTTATTAACCATAATCCGTTTTTTGTTCCAGAAAACATATTCTCGACGTGCATGTGTACCTACAAGACAGCCACGATATAAATGTAAGCGCTTTAATTATTGTGTCTGCAATTAAATTTATTATTACTCAACTTGGATCGCATGTCTGATGTTGTAAAATTTATATTAAATTTCAAACTACCTACAAATTAATAAGAAGCTATTCCTAAACTGGTTTGCTTAGGAAATAGATTTCAATTTATGATTGTACTTATTTTGTGGACGAAGTGTCCCTGTAAGGTGGTAAAAGTAAAACTTAATGATATACCATCAGCCTCCGTAAATACTTTTGTTTATAGGCTGTAAACATCGCCTATTTCTAACGTTTATTATTCTGTTTATGATTGTTTCTATAGGAACTTTAATATATTCATAATATATAGTAATAACTGAGATAAAATCTTTTCCCGAACGTTATCTCTCTGAGATAATATAAATGGGTTCCTCAAGGAGACATCCTCGGCCCATAATTTGTCTCCTACAAAAAATGGGTGTTCTTAAAAAACTTTACTGACATGTTTAGCTAAGAGTGTATTAAACACATGTTAGTGTGTTAAAGTATAAAGTGTGTAATGGGTTAGCAAATTTTCATAGAAACTATACCAACCATTATAACATAGATGATATCACAACGTTTATCAAATTAAGCAACTTGAAACCAACATACCCATGGTAATAGTAGGTAACCGAGGTTCATTATAAAGTTAATAAACACTACTTGTTACTTACAAGAAAATTTTGCAATAAATAATGAGACGTTTGTAATAGTAATATCTAAACCGCATTCTGATCTCGATCTCATCTGATACGTTTCGTTTATCTAGATCGGTTTGTCACGTTCTCCTTATAAGGGTCCGCCGTTGTGTTAGACAGAGACGGATGTTTATTTTCCTGGTTCATTTTGACTTGTAATTATTGCAAGCTAATGAGCGGCTAGTCTTCTTGGAAGGGCAATTTGCTTGCAAGGAGTGAAGTAGGCTGAGAATAGAGAAATGACTTTTGATCAAACGTCTTATTTTACGCGTGACCATGAGCTCTACTAAACTCCTTAAGTTCTTTACCTCAACTTTTTGCTATTGTGCTCTATGTGTAAAACAGTTAACTTTTTTGTACATACTTTTTCGTGGTTATAAATATAACTATACGTTTTTGTCTTCGTGTTAAGTTTTGTGTATATCTGTATCAGTTTGAACAACACGATTGTTTTTGCTTAATTTTTTTCTTAAACATTTTTGTTGCTTTTTTACGACTTTTGGTCGATGAATAGCAATAAGCAAGTGCAAATCTTTCTCTTAAAGATTTCATTCTCATTTTATCATTAGCATCTAGCGTTGATGCAGTGTTTCAGCACTGATTCTCTACGGGCGCGGTAACGCCTTCGACTGGTTCGTTGCGGTGCTCGCCGTGTGTGCAATTATCTACGCGTTTAGATGCATCGTACTACATGCGTCGACCGTGCCTCAGACAACTCTTTTTAATTTATTTAATTTATTGCTGTTTTAATTGTAGCTTTTATCATTTGTTTTCTCTACTCATGTAACATTTCTTTTGTTAGCCTTTTTACTATGCTTATATGATTTACCACATCATTGCTATTCTAAGCTGGTTTTGATAACTCGATTTTTATATCTTTCAATAAATCATCTTTATTTATAAACCTTTATCCTGATATATGGATTAAGTAGCACTTTGAAGACTACATTTATTGTAATTATTATTAATTTTATGTAGTTTACGATCATTTCGTATCATTTATTTTTTATTGAACTAAGCCTTTCTAATGACCTAATAGATCTTACTATCGTGTTTACCTTTTTTGTATAGCCAACTATCGTGAAATATCCTACATTTATTGTATATTGTTACAAGTAGTCACTGGCTACGAGACCTCGCGATGGCACACGCTCGTCTTGAATGAATCCCTTGGTGGCTTGAAGCTAGTAGATTTTTCCGAGTTAATTTACGTAAGTCATTATTGTCAAAAAAATAACAAAACAAATAATTGGTTTTATTCGTATTGTGAATTTCGAAACTTCCATTCTGGTAAATGAAAAATACTCTCAAGGTACTAAAACGTTAGCGTCATCTTTCTAATTCGATTTACTTCCAATTTCGAATTCCTTTAGAAGAAAGAATAATAGCTTTGTTCAAAACATTATTGTGTTCTTTGCTCGCTCACTTAGCTGTTTAGGGTTTGTTTACATGGTATTGGCTAGCTCAGTATCGGACACGGCATCTGGTAGGTAGCTTGTAAGTAACGGGTGGTTTCCCACGCGTGAGCAGGACATGTAGATCGTCTGGTGACGATGAACACAGTACATTGTACAACCATTGGATTTATCTTACGTGATTTCCTTTCAGCTTCGATGTTAGAAACGGTTTGTTTGGAATACGAGGCTTTGTAATGTATTGCGTTTTTAAAAAAGGAATGGTAAGGAGCTATTAACAATAAATAAATGGTAACGAGAAATATAGTTATATTATATATGTCAATATTCTGAGTTTATTGTACTTTTAATAAGTTTTTCTTTGTTGAAGCTCTAAGCCAATCAAGTTTCGATGCTAGAATAAATGTTTATCTTTATGCCTCAGACTTTTCCCACCCTCATTAGCATTTATAACTGTTAAAATAAATCCAATGCAGCTTCGATCATTCTATTTTGACCCTGATCAGCCACATTTCCTTACGGTCCTTATGTCATCACGATCCTGCGTGTTGCAATCTTCATAAATAACTAGTTTATGTGAATCTATTTGTGGTTCCATCTAAAGTCTAGACTAGACGGATAGGTATACGTGTCCAACATGAAATTCTATTTATGCGAATCACATTAAGCTTTCACCGTTTCTAACATGTTCCGTCTTCTCAATTGCGGATTGAATGAAAATTGAATTTAAATACACTTTGTTAGTAACGTTGACTGCTAACCTTAGCTATAAGCATGTCAGTAACTGTCTTCCAGTCCCTTTCTTTTGTTTTTAGTCAGCTTGAATAGCTGTGGAAGCTTATTGTTGTTACATTGTTCGTGCCGTGCTTGTGATAGCAGATCTCTTCTTGTCCCACGTGTTTTTGTATGGGAAGTTTATTAAAGTACAGCGTGTATGGATTTTACCTAATATTTTATCCATAGTTTTCTGTGTATTTATTGTACTTTTACCTTTTAATTTATTATCGCTATTTAGGGCTGATTTTTCAATGGTTAGGTAAAGTTATCTGTGGCATAATACGGTTGTTTCCAACTAGTCAAATTCAATACTTTTATCCAAATGTCAAAAACGATACTTTTCTATGAAAATTGTATGAAACATTGAATTATGACGTCAAAGCATTTTTGCGTCAAATAGCTTACTTATTTTTAAAAAATTTGCTAAAAAATATCTAAAACTTAGTGTATCGATCGATCGATGAGTAAAAGTATAGTTATTTTTCAATATTTTATCGCATTAAAACGTCGAATTAATTTATTTTTGACCTAGGAAACTACCCAATTATTATGCTGTTGCTTCAGAATCTTTGTATAAGAAAGTGACAGCAACAATTTTATTCCATTGATAACATTCACCTGGCTATTGAAAAATCAGCCCTTAAGAAGGTATTTCAAGATAGAGTTTCATTGTTTATTGTGTTTTCATGTTGATTGAGAAGTTATACCAAGTTTGTTGTGAACGAGACGTGTCGTGTTTGCCACATGGCATTAAAGGTTCGTGGCATTTATCTGTTGTGGGATATTAATCTGCCGACTGCCCTTTTCTGTTCACGTCATTTTCAATCCAAATCTTTACTAGATATCTCATTGGTAAACTGTTAGCTTCAATTTAATATGAAGTTCTTAAATATATCTTTTGCGGAAAGGTTATTAAGATCTGATCGTACAAATTTTTTGGTCTGTCTCTAGAAATACACAAACACGAGGTGTCTTTAGGACGCTTTTGTATTTAACTAATTTATATTAGTTTTGAAATACTTTTTTACTTCTGGCTTAAGTATTAACTTCATAATACTGTATTAAGTATAGATTAGTCCCAAGTAAGAAGGAAAATGGACTACCAGGGAAAATGGATACCAGGGATCGCAATTTTGTACCAACATTGCGATCCCTGGTATCCACATTAAAACTAGTAAGAAATCCAACCATGGTCTTATCTCTTGAAAGTTATTTTTATTTGACAACTATCGGTAGCCATCTTTTTATAATAAAACCATGGCATTGATATCTTTGTCGATGAAAAAAACCGTTGAACAAATTCTCGGAACTCGATCACCATTCCGTGGCGAAACGAGATAATCAATGGAATTTCGGAAGCTGACGACGCGACGTTGAGACCATTCCGATTCAAATATTTAATTTTATTCGATACTCTCGGACATTAAAGAGTTTATGTTAATGATCAATCATTCGATTGTAATAATCGATTTTTTTATATCCGATTCTATGTTGATAGTCCAATTTGTTTGTTAATGAAGATGTTTTTGTATCTTTGTACAGATATTTTGATTTGACTATAAAATTGTCGTTAAATTGCGACATTCGAACTGATTTGGGGATTACTGCTTGGAGCTCCACAGGGTGTTCCTTATTAAATAGGGGTATTGGGAAGTATACTACATTTTTATGAGAGATCCTAGCATGAAATGGTTCATCTTGGCATGATTATAAGAAATTGATAACATTCATATCATTCTCTATATATTTAACAGAAAATAAAAGTCCTGCGCACTACCTATTTCCAAAAAAAGGTGTGGCGTTGATGTTTGATTTACTCACTGTTTTGATATTGGCGTTTAAGTATGATAATCAGATAATTTTCTGAAAAATAAATATTTATCTTGCAGCCCTGATAAAAAACGTAATTCGCCAAAATGAAGCCTCGCCTTTTTAGTGACTTTTATGTTTAGGACATTATCAGGGAAACATCGAAATCTAGGTAATGGTCTTATAGGTTGTAGGACGTAATCAGTAAAAAACTTTGTCATTATTTAATTCAGACAGATTTTAAGGAACTGAGGACAACGACTTGCGTTGAAGAGATAACATACATAACAGTTGTTTTTTTTAATATTTGTACTTTTGTTTTTAAGTTATGATGTGTTGTTGTCTTCACCATAACATTTTACTGATCTCAATATTTCTGATGAATTAATATAGTTCTAGTTGGAGTATGTAGGCATGTTTTGGCACGGTCGCACGCGCATAGTTGGCGTTGCGACGCGCGTCGGCGCACTCAGTCCGCCCGCGCAGACCCCGACTCATTAGCTCGATGATTTACACCAATTTTACACTCGATTACCTCCATTATTGGGTGCCATATTTATTGTTTGACTAGGCGTTATTGAGCTAAACGATTCATAAAAACATCGTTAACCAAACAACTATTGCTTGTATTAACAATACTCTATATGCGCACGCATCAATTCAAAACACAGTTACGTATTTAATCAATTAAAGTACAAATTACGCGCGAACGCAATCAAAGCTATCACGTTCGTAGCGCTATCAAGCATGAACGTATAAATATTTATTGCGTCAATGTTTCTTAGTTGCAAATAAACAATTTTCTAAACTAATTTGCATCTTTCTTCCACGTCGTATCTTACATCCTTTCACTATAAATCTCGGTATTCAATCGATTACATGTCAATTTATTCTCGATGAAAAATATTAATTATAAGGTAGGCAAGGCAATCGCGTGTCCCGATGTCAACCGATAGCTGAGGCTAAGAACTCACGGAGCGATTTTGAACCGTGCCCGCCGCGGTAGCGGAACTGCGGTTATATTTCCAAACTCACGAGACCGGTTATTTACGCGGTTACACAGCCGCCGCGGTTGCGATCATCGCCCGCAAACGTGGCGGGCGGTGATCGCAAGACGGGCGGTTAACGATCAGTTGAGGTCCAGACCGTCATGGACACACACCAGAAACGATCCGTTGCGTTATATTTACTTCACAGAAGACCCGCCGGCCCCCGCGGTCGCTCGCCAACCGATCGCAAACCGCGCGGGTGCCACCCGCCGAGGCTGCGGGTAACCGCGGCCCGCGCGATTCTACTAGTTGCCCGCCGGTACAGCGGGAGCCGCATACAACCGCGTATACCGCGGGCGTAAAACGCGTCGTGAAATGAGCTTAAATTTTTTATATAAATATTTGAATTCTACAGAAGCTGCGGGCCCGCAACCGCAGCGGACGCGGGCGAAAATCGCTCCGTGAGTTCTTAGCCTGAGACTTCCTGTTCTTGTGACTCCACTGAGTCATTGGTTGCAATCACGCGAATCTCGAGATACGATGGTCGACCAATGATAACGGCTATGCGGATATACTGCGAACTTTTAGTTTGTTTGATTTCCAATGCGGTGATATTACGTAAAGTGGTAGAGATAATCTCCCGGAGAAACCTCTGCTGGGGGCGCTGCTGTCGCGAAAGGGATCTCGGAAACACCTTTACGTAATTAGAGAACGGAAGTGTGATACATGCAGTTAATTGAACAGACGAAATGTAATGACTACTGCATTGCTTGTGCCCAACTAATATTGCTTTATTAGGACAAAAAGTTGTCTATATAAATCCAATGTTGGTTGTTTTTGCTGACCATTTTTAAATAATAATTCTTGGGAATCAAACTAACTACAATATTTATTATGAAAGCATAATCCATAAATTTAATCAAAATAATTGCATTCAGATACTAAATTATCATGACAGTATAATCAAGATTAAAAAAAGATAAAGAATTTCTCAGTATTTCTATTACAAATCGAATTATTCATAGAAATCGTTAATTTTTACACCTATAATTTGATTAGTATTGCAGAAAAAAATTGTTGCGAATTTTTAGCAATGCCTAGTGCTAAAATATTTACCAAGTCATTGAGAAAGAGGCCGATGACGCGAATCGATGTCGCCAATAGGTACGCATCTATGACCGGCTATAATAAAATAGAATGTCTTTGCGATTATGATCAACTGAAACAGCAGTTTCACAATGCGTCCCGTACTTGCATTGTGTGTTTCACAATCATCGAATGTGCCAATGAATGAAGTTATAATGTACATTTTAGATTTTGGGATCGATTCTAAACTTAATTCGTAAAATTTAATTTAAAGTGTTCCTTTGATATTTTAGCTTTAAGCGCATATTTCACTGTTTTGTTTTGAATAGTCAACGTTTATTCCCTTCCATATGATTGGTTATCGTTCGTCGTCAGATATTTATTTATTTATTAAGAATATTTACATATACAACATTACAGCTTACGCCATTAAGTTGTATTGTTAATTTCTATGTCTTCTGAATTCCTTTAGTGTAAAGTGATAAACTGTAAGGAATATAACTAGGATTTAACTATTTTCTTGTCTACAACTACTAAAAATAAATGTAATTCTGGAATGTCGGCACATGTCTGCGTCGTTATTTTAAAGCATGACACTAGCAGTGTCAAAATTGACACGAGCCGATGGCTTTGTCATTTTAATTGTCAGGAACGTGTCCATAAAACAGGCTTGATGTGTGCCATAAACTAAAGTGTCGGTGTCGCAAACCAGATTTCAAAATGGAGACAAACCAGTAAACAAAGCTACGACACTCATCAGACGCAGTTAACTTTCCTCGAGTTTCCACAATTAGCGCAATTTGCGTTAATGCGCCCGCGCAGACGACGTTAGATAAACTCTTGCGCAGATCCGATCAGAGCTATACAGCGTGTGACCGCTATAACTGGGATGGAATTAAGATAAAGCTAAATGATAACGGAGACGATTATTCAGCTAATACTTATCATTAACAATATTAAAACGACTAACTGACCATATTACCATGTGATATTAGAAATGAAACATGAATAATAATTATTCGTATTATTTTCCTCTTACTTACTTTATAAATGTTATTTACGGGATCTAATTGATTACCTTATATGCAAATCAAGCGTTCATTTCCATGTAACTGTGAATAAAAATAACAAATGAAGAGATAGCATGCTTTTGACAGATGATGTAACATTTTTGAAACATTACTCATCCGTAACCAGTCGCTTCGGGGTTATCGCAATTATAATTACGAATCAATTTTACTTTTTTTGCGCGAATAGATCTTTTAATAAACTATGTGTCATGTTTAATCCAACTAGTAATAATTGAATTATGGTAATCGTGTTATTATTATAAATTAAAAATATTTTACCATACAAACTAAGTTGATATATTTTTATTACTTATAAACAAAAACGCCTGGATAGATTTAGATGAAATTTTAACAATTTAAGACATCACTATGAAATCGATGATAAAACACATGGTTTACATGTTTTTATAAATGTGGTAGGACGGCAAAATAGCAAACGAGCAAACGATTTACCTGATGGTAAGCAATCAGCACCGCCCATGGACATCACAACGGATAAGTTTCGAGTATGTTGATATTTTATATCCAGAATAAATCGATTGTGTGCGATTTATAATAGAAATCCTGTTAATAAAAAACAACGTCCTGTGCATAGGTTTAATACGATACATGGCGCCCATGGCGGTCCGGTACCGGTTTACATTCGAAACTTAAATCTAATTCCCGCTCAATATTATTCTAATTATAAGTTTTATACTTACGACCCGCAATAATCTGTGGAAACTAATACTGATTACAAAATTTAATATGAGGTAGGTATTTTAGAAAATGTTAAGTCCTTGTCTGAATGTAAATTAATGATATCGGATTAAATATATCGAATTTTTTTTTGCTTAATAAAACTTTGCCCCGCACTAAGATTTTCTCCTGTGTCTTGGGTGCGTTTACAAACATACAATTCCACATAAACATCATACGCAGACCTCGATCAAGAATGTGGATCACACAACGAGCTATTCCGTGCGGGAATCGAACCCGCGACACGTTGTGCAGCAGCCAGGTGCCCAGCCAACGGGATCGCGTCAACCGCGCAGTCGAATGATTTGATTAACATAGTACATGTGTATATGAATTTTGGATTGGACACGTTATAAATAAGCTGATAGAAAAGAGCAAATCATTCAAATTTGAACCTAGTATAATTATTATATTATGATTTAAAATATAATTAATTTATCACTGGAATCGTTTGACACAATATGAAATGTTGTTTTTCAACTATTTCTAAAATTGACTAGTGACTTCTGTTTTATTATACGATACGATTCTGTTTTATTATTCTGTGATATTTTGGAACGAGCAAATAGCTTCACTAGAGGACAGACGGACAGACTGACACGCTTAATTTTAAAGCTCATGTTATATACTTTTTTTCCTTTTTTGCTTGCTTGACGTTCAAAAGTGCCTACTGTGGTCTAATTGAAATAAATGATTTTTGACTTTTTTTGATTAAGAGTGTTGATCTTTGTGATACATCCGTTGACGTCAGCTGTAGAGTGATACAATATGTTTGGCACTAAACATTCGTTTCAAACTGAGAGACTTGTCCTAAGCCACGATTTTTCTCTATTTGACTTGTCATATTAAATTCATCCTTACGTCAAGTATCTTTAAAAAATTCTTCGGAGTGTAATGCCTCAGTAATAGAACTCCGAACGCTAAACAAAACTTTATTTACCCAAAAAGGCAAAAAGTGTTTCGCGAAGTTTTTAAAAGTAAACTTAACATGATACTGTTTTCTATTGGTTTGTTGTGTAGTCAAATTAAAACAATTTAAATAAAATATTGATGAGTAATATACCTACAGTTGGTATACTTTTTATAAACAATCTGGATCATTGATTAGTTTAAGTCCATTGGAATTGCAAACGACGAAGGAACGACCAATATATTTACGCACCCACATTATGAATGCTTCGAAGTACCTATCTAATTAAAATTTATGCGCGTACATTAAGTTCTTCACTTATCTACAGTCCCGCGTCTTGTTTATTCTGCCAGTATAGGTATTTTAGAATCCGACCGCACTGACATGAACACTTATGTTTGTTTCATTAATTCCGCAGAAGGCGGTTGCATGCTCGCGTGGTGCAACTGGAACCGGCCTCGTGTTAATGCATACTACTTTCCAACCCTTCCATGAACGCAGCTAAATCTTTTATCGCTACCAAATCGTCTGTCGTAAATCCCAAGTCTCGGCCCATTGTTGCCGTACACGGTACTTATATGGGAGCGACCAAAATAAATCACGAACAAAACCATATCGGCGCGATCGTAGACTATCTCGGTCGGATCGACCGCGGGGGACTACATCGAGATACGGAGATATTACGCTATTGAATTAGCATTACCGCTGTTCTCGATATTGTTGTCCGCGGCCAGAGGCATGCCTCATAATTCAGCGTCGCATTATTTTAATTTTCGTCGTGCGTCCTCCTCGAGGACGGCTTGCGGAATCGTGCGAGATCTCTCCTCCCGATACTATTAGACGCATAATCCTCACATCTCCGTCCAGTGCGGGAGCGTGTGGCACCTGTGGCACGTGGGGACCGCATTTCCCCATCGTCCCGCGTGCTTCTAAACTCTACGTGCCTCTGTGGATGGAGATGTCCGTTTAAGATTACCGGTACGCGCCTTCATTATAATCGCATCAATAAATGCCATTGTTTTTGTTACAGGTAGCTCAGCGACCTGAATGATCTTGACATCGACAGCTCCACCTATTAAACGTAAGTCACAATATAATTATTTTTTTGCAGGGAACATTCCACTCAGGCATTGTTTATTTCCTTGTAGGGTCATTGTTTCCTTTATGCAACTTTATTACACACATGTATTTTATGACATTCACTGGAATCTATAAATTATCTTACAGTTTAATTAACCAAATATGTTTTGTTGATAACGTATTTCTCATCTGAAACTAATCAAATGTTGGCCTGAATTTGAGGCAATTTGGTAAACAGTATGTGCCATATGTTCGTAATAATTAAACGTCCAGATACAATCGTATAACAAAGAGATATGAAATCATATTTAGTCAGTGGTCGTTTTCCCGTCGAGTGTATCATTATTGATTGAATGATAAATCCATCGATGCTCCTGACAAATAAAACCATTATTCAATTACGATCACGTCGCACGCCCGATACGATTGTCACTTGACCGGAGCGGACCCGGGGAATCAAATCAAACGTTAACCTCAATAATGGTATCGGTGATCTATCAGTGGTTTGGACCAATATTGGAGATATTGAATAATAATTGGTGCAGACGAGGCGAGCAGGGCGGGCGTCACGATGGAGATGGTATCTGTCGAGCGTGCCGCATCCATCAGCCCTCGATGTGCACTATCTGTGCCGGTATCGCGCGCCAACGATAACCATTGTCTTACCGGACGATTATATCGGCGAAATTTGTGCTCGCCTCCGATCGACCGTTTGTCTTTTGCCGCAAATGAGCCGGATAATGGAGAATGCCGCATAAAAGGTGCGCGTTTGTGCTAAACTTTTGCTTAGTCATTAATATGCCGTGGGAACGGAAAGTGTCCGACATGAGACATCTAATTTTTGTTGTTATATAAAACTAGTGTTGAATAGGTACATTCACGAGGATTGTCATTAACTTTTTGTCTGTGTCGGCACATTGTAATTTACTGCTGCACAAAACGCAGGCGCAGCTTCAAGTACTTGTAAATGTATTCATAACTTAATTAAATTCCACTGCAAAGTTGAGCTTTGAACTTTTCCAGTGGAAGTAGTGGTTTAATTGGTCCTAACACAGTATTTCATATTGAGAACAGTGGTTCTGTCCACATTAAATTGGCCGAGTCATGTGCAGTTGACAGCGGACAAGGTGCACGCGTTTAAGCGCAGTGCTCCCGTTCGCGACCGCGACCACTTAATAGCATTAGTGTCATTGTCTTAGGATCATTAATAAGTCGCTGGACAGTTCTATTGGCCGGCACGCCATAACGGGCCTTACCGTGTACTGGCCTCGTGTCACGAATTTGTATCGTAATGGCCTTAGGGGGAGTTACGATCGCAGACTCCAATGTTCCTGGATATCTGGACAGTAACGCGGCTCGCCCCACCTACGGACTATGGTGTATGGTTTCGCTCTGCGTTTTATTAGCTATCGTGAATTTAATTTCATGTTCGATTAAATCGAAATCGACTACGAAAATAACTACGAATGTACCTCGGTATGTAAGCACGGTAGCCGCGGGTATAAATGGTTTTGCAATTATGGTTGTACGAGTACGACCGGACGCGGCTATTGTTACATTGTAAATGAGTTAGATCTTGTTGCAATTTATTACGTAAAATTATTTCAGTAATGAACTTGGAAAATTTTACACATATTCACGGAAGCTGGTTTAGAAAGGAATTATGTTAGAAGAAAAGAAGAAAACTTGCATAACCGAAACATGTGATTATTATTTATTCGGCATGTCATATCACATATGATTTGTTATCGATGGATATCCCGGAGTAATTACAAGTCAAGACATTAAATATTATCCTAAACTTAGCACACCTCTGACACAGATTCATTTCATCGTCACCGGCGACAATTGCTAAATCGCTGCCTCAATTTTAACGGACAGCTGTAAATCTATTTAACTGGTGTGGAGCGTTGCACGCGTCCGTACATCAATTAAGTCCAATTAGCCCAGCGACTCCGCACTACCTCTTTGATACACCGACGACGGATTAACTACCGACTTCTGAATTACTCCGATTTGTCGATAACATCCACCCGCTACTATTAACAAATCAAGTCTTGTTTATTTATAGCCGGCTAGATAAGCCACTTTCCAGGAAGCGTTGATTATGAACAATTAATTATCTGTGCAGGCAACATTGGCGAGTTCTCGCGCTTGTTGTTATTACACGTCGTGATAAACGCCGATGGTATATTTCTTAATTGCCCGTTGCATGATACGGGCACTATCGAAGCACTATTTCCAACATAATAAGCATTATCATTACAATAACAAGCTAGTAACTCGCGGCATTCGATGTGCTCATGACGGGAATACGATAACCCGACAGACCGTCTCAGTTGGATTTTGTGTGCAAGAAGCTACACAATACTTGTGTGCCGCCCATTATTTTACATTGGATTTTTTTTCTTAAAATATAAACTTTTCTAGACAATTTTAGTGTTTCGCCGTTCAGAATTGGACATGTGTTTGTGATTGTGATTATTGGATCTTGTGTTGAATAAGTTCGTGTGAACAATGTGAGTCGGTTTTCCTTACATTTAATTAAGCTATCGTCGATACGTTAAGTCAACAATGACCCGGTTTCATCTCTTTCGTGCTCGATCAATGGACATTTCGAAATCCATCTGTGATTGATGGCGCGAGTAATTTAGTTTTGAAATGTATAATTAGACTATTGTATATTGCCATTGTGTGTCCGATAGTAAGTTTACTAAAGTTTAAATTATAAGAGTTCGTGGTTGAATAAGGTTTTTTACGTGTGACTGAATGGGTCGTCCGTGGTACAGTCCCAATTTCCCAGCAGGCAGCGTCTTCATTAATCATAGTCTCGTTTGTAAAAAGGACAGAGATATGGTGTTTATGTTATTTTAAAAACTTTGTTCTTTGTGTTTCTCTTACTTGTGTGGTGTTTGCGAAAGTTCTTTTGTTTTCAAATAGGTTTCTGGGGTAAACGAAAGCGTTTTTTGACAGGTTTTACCTCGTTGCTCTAGCTTGCGGATGTGAAGTAAGTATGGAGGTTCGAAATTGAAATCTATGCTAAGAATCTTGGACTTTGAGAAACAATAAGTAGAAATTTATTTTTTGCTAGGTTTTCTTGATTTCGTAATTGGTCAAAGATTTGATTAATAAACTGCCGAATATTGTCTCATAATAGAGATATCATATTTTACGTTTTTATTTCGAAGAATATAGTTGACAAATATTACTTACTCTACAAGAAAACTCTTCACTAAAGGTCGTTGTACAACTGACGCCGGTGTCACTTTGATAAAGGAGGTATTCGGTGCTTGGGAGGAAGCACAGGATGCTGTTGGTGTCTTTTGCGACCTCTCAAAGGCGTTCGATTGCGTTGATCATGAAACACTCTTGCTGAAATTAGATCATTACGGGATTAGACATACTGCACTCCGTCTACTAAAGTCATATTTAGAGGATAGGCAGCTGAGAGTTCATGTAGGTGGTTCTAACTCACGGGGCTCTGAGATAAAAATTGGCGTACCGCAAGGTTCAATTTTGGGTCCGTTTCTCTTCTTAGTGTATGTTAATGACTTGCCATTTCTATTTAAAACCGAGCCAAGAATGGTGCTGTTTGCAGATGATACATCATTAATTTTTAGAATAGGTCGACGTGTTAATAATTTGGACGAAGTAAACAGATCCATTCATCGAGTTCATAATTGGTTTACAGTCAATAATTTAGCACTTAACGAGAAAAAAACAAAATGTATTAAATTTAGCTTGCCCAACGTACACAATAATGATTGTGACATAATTTTAAATGGGCAAAAGTTAGAATTTGTTAACGAGACTATGTTCCTAGGTATTACGCTAGACAATAAACTTCAATGGGGTTCCCACATAAAGACGCTTTCGGGAAGACTGAGCTCAGCTGTTTTTGCAGTTAGACAGATTAGACAGCTTGTTTATTTTAGCTATTTTCACAGCATTATGTCATACGGAATTTTGCTATGGGGTCGAGCTGCGGAAGTACATTCAATATTTATTTTGCAAAAGCGGGCTATCCGAGCGATATATAACTTGTCCCCCCGTGAATCTCTGAGAGAACTATTTAAAACGATAAATATCCTAACGGTACCTTGTCAGTTTATATATGAAAATATTATGTACGTAAGGAAAAATTTGCAATTATTTGAAAAAAGAAGCGATAGACACAATTTTAATACTAGAGGCAAAGATAGGCTGGCTGTGCCACGATTCCGTCTGTCCAAAGTACAGAAATCCTTTATGGGGTTCTGTGTAAATTGTTACAATAAAATTCCAAGAAGTGTATTAAATCTTAATGAACGAAAATTTAAAACTTATATTAAACGCGAATTATGTAGACAGGCATACTACAAACTTTCAGATTATATTGAGGATAAGAATGCCTGGCAGCATGTTGGTTCGGCTCCACTGGACAATTCTCAAATATGTAGTCAGTAGTTATTAAAATTCTCAAAATTAATGAAACCTTGAATGAGTTTATATAGAAGCATTCTTTTGGATTGTGAGTACGCATATGTGAGCGCCATGTACGAGACAACAAAGGATTAAAATTTTAATGAAAGATTAAATAGACCATCATTTGTTCCTTTTTATTAACAACTTGTCTCTGCATTGCTCTCACATAGGGGTACAGTAATGTATAAAAAATGTATTATTGATGAATTGTAAAAAAAAATATTTTTTTTTTAAAGAGTAACGATGGAGTTTCTTGCTCGTTCTTCTCCATTCGAAACTACAATTTGGAACGAGCACCTAGCTTCACTGACGAACAGACTGACAGACTACTATTCTATTTTGACGTTTCAAAAGTACCTATTTATGGTTTATTTGGAATAAATGATTTTGATTTGATTTGAAGATGTTCAAATTAAACTGTAACATTGTTGAAGATAAATATGAAAGAATAGTTAAATGCATGATTCTGTTTAAAAATTTATGTGTGATAGAAAAATGATTAGTTGGTTCGAGTGTTTCAGTGAGATAAAACAAAAAAAAACATCGTGCGGAAACCTGGACTTATAATTTCTAATTATACTAAGTTTGAAATCGCCAATCCGCCTTGAGCAAGCTTGGTGAATATGATGATTCTAGTGAGTTAGGATAAAGGAGTTTTTAAGTGTTATAACATTATTTAGGACAATCATTTAGTAACTAATAATGATTAACCTTGTGCGAATACGGCCAAGTTATGTTTAACTATATTTATCAATGTCAAAAAATATTATGATAAACAAATACATATTAATAAATGTCTATCTAAATTAATATCTTCACTGAGTTTGTAATAATATTTAATTACTTGTGTATACATAATTAGTTACATAAATAAATCTTTACTGTCACAAGTGTCCATCAAGTTTTGAAGTGAGACGGAATGGTAGATTCTACTTATGTAAATATGTTGTAAAATATTGATGTTTTAATAGGCATCCGAAAGACTTAGCTATTATGAATTCCTCTGGGCAGAGTATGTTGTGTAACCCATACGACTTAGGGCTGATTTTTCAATAGTCACACAAATGTTATCTGAGGAATTAAATTGTTGCTGTCACTGTCTTATACAAACATTCTGACGCGACAGCATCATAATTATTCCTTAGGCAATTTTTATCTAACCATTGCAAAATCAGCCCTTAAAGCAGAATAACTAAACCATGGTTATAATATATGATTATATGACCGAGACTAAACTGAATTTCTAATAAATATTTTATGAATAATTAAAATAAAAAGCCATTTTGTCGAAATTGTATGTAATGATAAAATATCTAACAGTTTTAAAAAATAATACGTAATAAATATGGATAAATCAGGATAGGATATGATTTATTTATTGAGTTGCATCAGAGGAGATATGCATCTTGCTAGACGTTCAATTATTTGGACTACACAGACAATGCATAGCTTTCTGTGTCAGATTGTAGACATTAAGTGTGGGAGAGCCAATGGGTCGGCTGGACCGGAGTGATACCACGGCCTCACAGAAAACTAGCGTGAAACAAACACAGCGTTATGTTTTGCCGAGTGAGTTAGGTTACCAGAGGCCCAATCCCTACCCCTCCATGGAGGATTGGGTGTGGATTTAGGATTGCCCTTCCCAATCCATAAATGTCCTAATTTGCTCAAAATGTTCCTTTTCACAATGGTGAAAGAAGAATGCTTCTTTCTTTTTTCTGTGGTACTAAGTATAACATAGAACTTGAAAAAAATCATATTGTTAACTTCCTTACATAGTGTAGCAGCTGTAACAAAACTCTTGTGGATTGTTAGGGAGTTAAGGATAGGTCAATCGAGGATTGAGAATGGGGTAAGAATTGGGTCTCCAGTAACCTTACTCCAGTTTACGCCGGTTTTTTCTTAGACCGTGGTATCACTCCAGTCGAGCCGGCCCATTCGTGCCGAAGCGTGACTCTTCCACACTTATTCTTGACAAACTTAAGGAAAATTTGTTTGTAAATGATTGTTTACCGTTCCCTATATTTACGCTTATAATGGTGTTGATTAATAATAATCTTTACAACATTTCCTACGTCATAATAGATATTACATTACTAATTCTTGTTCTTATCACTCGTTCCAATTAGCGTTTCATTGAGCCCTTCCGAAACGTTGTTGGAAAATATTATCAATATACTTTAGCCATAATTGAACATTATTTTCTATTAGTCATATTGTAAATTGAATATTGTTTAAATAAGTCATTCAGAACCGTGGTTACCATTGTAATAGTAGTGTCGTGTTGCAGTTGATTGATCCTCGAATCAGTTTTTCGTTTACTATAGAAATTGATAAAGAAAAATGAAATTTGTGGTCCTTTGTCTCTGTATCTTTTTATGTGGAATCAAGAGGTACTTGTTTTTTTGTATTTTTTTTTATTATTTTTGTCAGTGGTTTTTAAAGATGAATCTATTATGGTTGTGTGATTGTGGTCGTTTCAGTGTTTATGTTGTTTCTTGTGTCACTCTAATTTGCTAAAACGTTGCTTTGTGTTTGTTTTTACTTCTGAGCTTCATACCTATGTTCTTCTAGATTTGCACCTGAATTTGCACCACCGTGTAATCTATAAGATTTTACACTTATGTACAGATATAACAAAAAAAAAAAATGATTGCAGTCCAATTGAGAACAGAAGGAGGTTCTTAATTCTTAATTCGAACTTTTTAACTTTTTCGTTCGTTAAAATTTATACTAATATTATAAAGCTGGAGAGTTTGTTCTGTTGTTGTTCGAACGCGTTAATCTCCAAAAGTACTGGTAGTAATTGAATAATTCTTTTTGTGTTTGTAAGTACATTGATCGGGAGATGTGGAGGCGAGATGGCCTTTGCTCAGCAGTAGGAAATTACTAGATAGTAAAAAAACAGTACATTTATCGAGGAAGGCTTTAGGCTATAAAATATCAAGCTACGCTTTGTAGGAGCCGAGCAGCGAGTGAAACCGTGCGACAGAAGCTAGTTTAAAATAAATTGCGTATAATCGAATGCACTTGCGTGTATAGTGTTCTAGTGAAATTATGTCATTGCATTATTATGTTTTATAATATTGCCTAGAACATTCTCAATGAATACCCTTAATATTTAACGAACCTTCAATGTCTATGTATGTTGTACCTACTTTGCCTTGCCTTTTCCTGTCCTGAAAACCATTGTGATATGGTTTAATATAATTATAATATAACAGTACTTATAGTAGAAAGATGTTATTCAATTCTACTTAATATTATAAGCGGGAAAGTTGTTAAGTATAATACACTATTGAAACGATTTAAATGGAAATTCGGCATGGGATGGCAAGGCATTGACTTGAATAACACATAGATTCTCTTTATCTGGGTAATGTGGGCTAATAAGCTCAGTCTATTAACATGTATTAAACTTTTATTATTGACGTTGTCAAACAAAAGATACGCAATGATATTGATATTACAGTCTGCGGTATCCGATTTTCGTCGCTTAAGTAATGAATTTTCTTTTCTTTGTATCGACGGTAAAAGAATACACGGATTGACTGATGGTTAGTTATCAGTGATGGCTCTGGACCCTCGCAACAAAATAAGAGTTACAAGCCTTTAGTGGTTGTAATTTGTAAATTTTGTTGATATTTCATGTTTTACAATAAGTTATATTTAACCCAATTATTTGCTTGCAGCATTTTTCTTAAAACAATTATTGAAGTTCATAGGTTCTCCAGAAGCTTTCCCTGCCGTTTGTAATGTAACCGAATTGTTTATTTCAAATAATTAAAAATCATATCAAATAACAATTATAATACACTTTGTCAGCGCAGTTATAATATTAATCTTCATATGTAAATATTGAAAGACATTTATTACCTCTTTTTATATTTTATAGCCTATTAAAATAGTACCTATGTACCTACAGGTACCTACTACATGTAAACATACGGTTTCAAAATCGGAAAACTAAATTTAAAGCTTAGTACAACAAATAAATAATTAATAAATAAATTGGTAATTCCAAACTATTGTTATAAAATTCCATTCACGTAATAATGTGATTTATTTAAAATGATATTTAATATTTACTATTTACATTAGATGGCGCTAAAAGTGTCGTCCGTGGTGGCCCAGAATAAAGGTGCCCGCTTCTCATGCATGAGGGTGCGGATGACAAGTACTATGTAACTTTTTTCTAGTTATATATTTTTCAAAGAATTAAACGCTCTTAGTCCACACCCGTGTTACAAAATTCTGGTAGATATCCGACAGTCACTGAGGTAAGTGACAAGTGAAAGGATTATCTAAACAAAAAAAAAGACACTCTTAATTTCGAAATTATGGCAATAAATAACTTCATTTCTGACTTCATGTTTCCTGGAAATTATAAACCACACAATTAATACCTACAAATTAAGTAGGTGCGTCAATAATAATTTAAAAAAAGGAGGATTAGAATTTTGATTAACGATGCTATCATGCGACTACAATATGGTAGCTCTAGTAATTATATGACTCAATATTATTTGTTCGATTATTAGCCAATTCTGGATAATGTTTCTCAATAAAACAGTTTATTTTAACATCAAGAGTTGAGAATGTTAAGGCAATTACCTACTAGTTTGTAATAAAATATTTTTTATTTAACGTACTGTTGAGTCTTCTGGTGTGGTGGGTTACGCTGATCCTTTGTCCAGCAGGAGATTCGTCTGCTCATTGGCCGTAGGGTTTAGAATTGAAACAATATTTTCTTTATTTTCTTCTTCTTTCCTACTCATACTGCACCTAATGCGAATAAATGCTAAATCCTACTAGGTACTATGTTAAGCATATAAATTGTTAAGGCAATCTGTCAATATTTTATACATTTTCAACCATAAACTTTTGCAGTAAAGTTTAGAATCTATTCTGTACATGATAATTATTTAAGGGGAACTTATTTTCATTCAGTGACAGCCTTGACAGTACAGCGTGATTTACGCTCGGGGTTTTTTCTCCACATCGTTACACTGGTTTAATTACTCTGCATTTATAAATACATGTCTCCTCGTTAGCTGCTTAATTACTTATTTACTGGGTATTATTGACGAGATGCTGTCCCCAGCTTGTTTTATCTCGACTGTTTAGTTGTAGGTACCTACCCCCACAGCTCTTATCTCCAGAGCATTACTAATTTCCTCTTATCTCGCTACTAGCAGTTATTTCTTGAATTATCGCTTCGTCTTGTTATAGTTACGCTCCATTTGCTCTTTACATAACATTATTCTTACCGTCCACATCCAAAGTAGATACTAATATCGATTTTACTGGGCAGATTGTTTTTTCATAATGCGAAGTTTCAAGTCTTGTTAGGTTTCATTTTTTCCACGTTCGTTGGAAAGTTATTTTCTAGCTGGCAATGCAGGGATTTACATCGGCGCCAGCGCAATGTAAATGAACACGCGGTGGTTGCGCCGTTCGCTGTGTCACTCGTATGACCCG
This sequence comes from Spodoptera exigua, assembly GCA_902829305.4. Taxonomy (NCBI): domain Eukaryota; kingdom Metazoa; phylum Arthropoda; class Insecta; order Lepidoptera; family Noctuidae; genus Spodoptera; species Spodoptera exigua. The sequence continues at coordinate 10,418,402 of LR824619.2, read as the reverse complement.
CCGGCATTCGGAATACATTACCGAGCCGTAAGACAATCGAGTAAGTGTGGCGTCGATGATCGACGACGCTTCTATAATTGTATGGATGCTTTAGCTAGTTATACTCTTTGCTTTAAAATGAGGTGTGTCAAAAGTTATTGCTTTCGTATCATAATGTAGGAGAGCCATGATTTGGCACAGATGAGTCGGCTTGACCGGAGTGAAACCACGGCCTCACAGAAAACCGTATTATGCATGAAGCAACACTTACATTCTGTTTCGCCTTGCGAGTGAGGGGACCGGAGGCCCCATCCTCAAAATATCCTTTAATCCCTTATAAAACACAAGAGGCCGGCAACGCACTGGTAGTAACTCCTTTGATATTACGAGTGTGCATAGGCGGCGCTGATTGCTTACCATCAGGTACCTAATCTGTTTGCTTGATCTATTGTATATCTAAGCAAATAGTTGATCTCTGCTAAAGTGAAATGTACTCGTAGAATGAACTCTTGAAAAAAAAGTTTTTGTTAAGTTGCTTCTAGCTAGTAGATTGTTGTCCAGTCTTCAAAGCAACGACATTATCAGCTATGGATACTCAATCCACATTTATGCGTTGCTTGTCGCAGTATTGTCATGACTATTTATTGTTGGATTTCAGAGCGCTCCATCGCCATTATTTTTTGGTAAAATTGGAAGCTGTTCGTTAAGTCGTCAACTAAAGGTAAAAAATCTTGGTATGTAAAACGATTGACCATAGGCGTTATGATAGTTGCATTTACTTATATTAGATTTGGTCATGGTCACAACGTAGAATCTGCAAAGGGATTTGGTCTGTCAATCTTACTTGTTAAAGATAGAAAGTAATAGATTTCTATATATGCAAACGATTACTTAATTAACTGGACATATTAAAATGCAGTAAACATGAACGAACAAGTATCGTAACTCTAAAACAAGAAAGGCAGTTTGAACTATTCGTAGAACTTAACAAGTTTTCTGAGAACCGTGTAACTAATAGTAATAGTCATTTGTACACTTATACACTTAATATGTTTAATATTCATTCTCATCTATTAGTCGTACGTAACATAAACACTTCATTGCCTGTATCCGGTTTACTCAGACAAGATATTAATCGTAATAGGTACGGTTTTGTTCAATGAACCCTCTTGTGGGACATACTGCCAGTGTGTTTCCAATATTTAATCGTATCTGAGCCCAATACTGTTTGTGGGTGAATAACCTATGGTTCTATTATTTGTTGTGTTTTGTTTTAATAGATTTGGTCGTTCAAAATTTGAATTTGAATTTAGATTCCGGTTAAGATGTGATGTGTTTTTTAACCGACTTCAAAAAAAGGAGGAGGTTCTCAATTCGATTGTATTTTTTTTTTTTTTTTTTTTTTTTATTTTTTTTTTTATGTTTGTTACCTCAGAACTCCGTCGTTTATGGACGGATTTGCAAAATTTTTTTTATGATTGAAAGGATATGCTTCCAGATTGGTCCCATTCTTTTCAAAATCAAGTTTTGATGATGGGATCCATGAGAAATCGAGGGAACTCCTCAAATATTATAGGCAACTATATAGTAATTTTAATATTTTCATAGAGCACTCAAGCATTTACAGTCAAAAAGTAATGTTTGATGAGGTGGAACTGGTGAAGAAGATCAGAAATGGATGATGAAACTTGACACTCGCATAGATATCACAATCAAGGTAGTTCAGCAACTATGAAAATGCACTGTAAACCAATGATCTTAAATAATTATGTTGGAAATGTTATCATCGAACTGATTTAATGATGATTATGGAGCTGGAAGGTAGGCACTGGAACTGCGTACCTAATTAATATATCCTAGCCGTGTTTGGGCTTGTTAGAATTGTTATAAGATGCACTTTGGCTGTAAGGTACTATTGAACTGATGTGATGATGAAGCTGGAAGGTTGGCATGGGGCCTAGTATTGTGTAAGCTTATTAGAGCTGTCAAGAGCAATGGAAAGGGCTATGCTCATAGTTTCCGTGCATGTTCGAATCAGAACTGAAGAAATCCGCAGAAGAACCAGCGTCACCGACATAGCCCGAAGAAATGCCAAACTTAAGTGACAGTGGGCACGGCACATTGCTCGTAGAACAGATGGCCGATGGGGCCGAAAGGTTCTAGAGCGGGACCGCACACCTTTGGGGGCGGAGTTTGGCCTAGTATTGGCTATTTTGCATTAGTCCACGTGGACTGCGTTTACACATTAGTGGTGAAATGCGTCATTGTGTTCTTATCGTTTTCCTGGTAATAGGCTAAGAGAATTCATTGGCATTTTTAACAAAACAGTCGTTTTAAATGGGTTACAAAACAATAATTGCGTCGTACAAAACAATAATTGTGTTTCTTTTGTGTGCACATATGTAGATAATACTTACTTAAAAAAGGTTCATACATTGAATGAGTCATAAATGTATATTTACAATAGCGATGGTCTTTTATATTTTTACCAACTTGTCTATATATGAATGTTCTTAGTAATAACAAAATAGTATTCTTCATTTAATGGGTTACAATTGATACAAAACAATAATTGCATCGGTCTTTTTTCTATGTACGAATGTATTTAATCATAGATACTAAATTAGATTGCATTTGGTATCTTTGAACTTTATCTGTCTGTTGATGAAAATATCTAGTTTTTTGTTATTTGGCGAGAACTAATATGAATTTATGATAAGATTATTATTTTATTTTAACTATCCTAACTAATATTATAAATGCGAAAGTAACTCTGTCTGTCTGTCTGTCTGTCTGTTACGCTTTCCCGCTTAAACCTCGCAACCGATTTTAATGAAATTTGGTACAGACAATCTTTAGACCCTGAGACAGAACATAGGCTACTTTTTTTTTCGAAAAACAGGGATAAAGGGGTTGAAATAGGGGTTAAAAGTTTGTATGGGATTTCTTAATTTTTAAAGAGAAAACCATAAAACTTAATATTTAAGCACTTGATAAGAAAATATTAAATATTTGTTCTAGCATTTTTGAAATTTCGACCAGCTAGGGGGTGATATAAGGGTTGAAAGTTAATGCAATTTCGTCAAATATCACGTCTTAAGAAACAAAAAATCGTTTGTACTAGCATTTTGAAAATTTTATCAGTGTGATATGTAGTAAAATAGGGGATGAATTGAAGATAAGACCCGGAACGGATTCGGAACGGGATCTACAAAGCCAACCTTTATGTAGGTATACGAAATCTTAACTATTGAACCTAGGAACATGTAATTTAGAAGGGTTTTGGGTGTATCAAGTTACAAAATAGTTCACTTTCGAAGTATAAATTCCTTTTAATGTACACTCTGCATCGCCGTAGCTGCCGTCGGCGTCGCGCCGAAGTGCGGCGCGGCGCCGGCGCTGTCGTGTGGTGGGGAAGCGCACGAATCTAACTATGTCTACCCGAACGGACAGACACGTGAGGACAGAGGTCGTGGTCGGGTGCGATAAGAGAAATTTGCGCTTTAGAGAATTACATTTTTCGAACCAGTAAAATTATTTTATTGTTTCGTCTAACTTTTAAGTCTTTTTTTATTAATTAGATCCTGTAAATAAATTTTGCACATACCTATATTTCTTTTAGTTCATAGTTACAACGTTACAAGTAGGTAAGATAGTTTCCGTTACTTATATTTAAATTTATAATTTCCGTTACTTATATATAAATACGATTTGCGTTTATTTCCTTTTTTTATTCAATTAATCTAATAGCATCCTACTTTTTTGCATTGGTTGTAAATAAGGCAGGCAATGCAGGCAGGGTGAACAAAGGTTTTTTAATATAATAAATCTTAATCTGTACATCTGTTTCGTTCGATTCATTTCATTTTTGTTTTTCTACGATGCCTCGCAAACGAAAGTCCAATTTAGCTAAAAGCTCTAGCAGAGCTCGGGCTGCTAAACTTGCCAGATCATCTCATTCCAGAGACTTCTCGACAGACCCAAGCTCGCCAAGCCATTGATGCCAAGCGTCACGCGGCCCAAAGAGCTGCTGAGACCTCTCAACAGTCCCAAGCTCGCCAAATCATTGACGCCGAGCGTCACACGGATCAAAGAGCTGCTGAGACTTCTCAACACACCCAAGCTCGCCAAATCTTAGATGCTGAGCATCAAGCTTCGTACATAGCCGCAGAGACCTCCGAAGAAACACGTAGACGACGATGAATACGTGGGAGGCATTTGCCGATGCTGCTTTTAATTATGATCTGTTACTTGATTACTTTAATCATCGATTAGTCCTCATAGGTAGAATGGCCAATAAATGCAGACACTGTGAGGCACTCAAGTGGAAGGAAGAGACTCTAGGTATGTGCTGTTCTGGAGGCAAAGTATCAGTACCAACGCTTGGTGACCCCGAGAAGCAACGACAGAAGAAAGGACAGCAATGAATCTCGGCGATTTTTCCTGTCATCATGCCTGGATTTTCACCCACATTTACGGTACAAGGGCAAGTTTATCATAGGATTGGTTCTTTGCTTTCCACAAACAATGATCAACCAAAATTTCTACAGATTTATTTTATGGGAGACGAAAACAGCGAGGTTGACCGTTGATGTCAAAATATTGAAGGAGATGAGAGGGACATTGTTTTAAAAATTCAAAGAATGTTGCACGAACATAATAACCTCATTAACACCTTCAAAGCAGCCTTAGAAAGAATGACAGGGGAAAATCACAAATTAGTAATACTCGCAGATCGTACGCCAAGCGGGGAACATGAAAGACGTTATAATGCACCCTTATTAAACGAAGTCGCTGCCATGGTGTGTGGTGAACAGTTCGCATCGCGCGATATTGTTTTTCAAACCCATGATAACACATTGATCAGGGTGTCCGACACACACAAGTTTTATGACGCACTACAATACCCGCTTATGTTTAGCAATGAGCAAGAGGGGTACCGTTTTCAAATTCCACAAGAAGTGTGGAATTTGAAAATGGTACTCCTGGGCTGGCCCCTGTAAGAGTCTCTTAGACATAAGGGACCAGGATTGACAAAAACTAATTTGACGCGGGCGAAGCCGCGGGCGGAAGCTAGTAAGTCATAAGTATCTCATGCATCATATCATCTCTCCTCGAGATCAAAACGATTACACAGTAACAATGTACTATGATATGTATTTCTACGTATAAGTATGACATTGGTAGCTTTTTCAAAAGAAATGTAGGAACGATATTGACTTCTTTGCCATAACACATTATAATAATAAAAAAAAAAAAACACTAAACGGCTACAAATAAAAAAAAATTTTACAAAATAAAAAAACCGCCTTCAAAAAAAGTCAAGCAATAAAAGTTCCTACACTAAAAAGTAAAAAATAACAATTTGAATTACTGTAAAAAAACTTAATTTATAGGTAAACTTATTTGACATTAATATTTTGCTAATATTCAAAATTTATTACTTATTTTTGGAGTCGGTGCCAGCCCATGCAAGAAAATACAAATGGGCAACAATCCCTTGAAAAACTACCTCTTACTTAATTATAAAACTACTTAATACCTATTTGCATACTCAAATATAGGTATATTAATTAAGACATAAATACAGATTAGACTTCTCTACAAAAAATGTCCGATTTGCACATTTTTTTAAATAAAAAATATGTACTTACAAAAACATTTTAAGTACATTGAAAATGTTTAAGCATTATGTACGAAAAATGGCACCGGATATTAAAAACCTAACTAACATTAAGTTTCAACATCAAAATGCTGGCACCGACTCCATAAATAAGTAATAAATTTTGAATATTAGCAAAATATTAATGTCAAATAAGTTTACCTATAAATTAAGTTTTTTTACAGTAATTCAAATTGTTATTTTTTACTTTTTAGTGTAGGAACTTTTATTGCTTGACTTTTTTTGAAGGCGGTTTTTTTATTTTGTAAATTTTTTTTTTATTTATAGCGCCGTCTTGTTGATGTCATAAACAAAAAGTTGTTAATGAAGGATTATGTGGATAATGCCTCTTTGTCTAGCTGCCTTGTTGGTTCTGATAGCTATTTATTATAAATTTATTTTATATGAAATTTGCAAGCTTAAAGTTCAAATTTGTATTCGGTTTTTGTTGTCTTTTTTGTTATAATCTGAGATAAACAAAACTCTCGAATGCTTTTGGGGGAAACGTGAACTAAATGACACATTTCTTTAATACCAAAATGTATTATCATGTAACGTGAACTCTCCATTTGTGAGAAGAGGCCTTCGCCTAGCAATAGGACATATACAGGCTGGTGATAATTACGTGAAAAACTTCTCTTCATCATGATTAAGTAGCCTGCAAATGCGCCATTTCTTTGTAAAGGAAGGCTCTTAGCTCATTGGACTTCCCAGGCGTCTTATGATGAGTTTTCTTTATGAGAACGCCATAGAACAGTGATCGCTTTTAGCCTCTACTTGGTTGGTTGACTTGGATAGGCCAATCAGAGCCCCGAACGTTATAAACGTATAAACGTGTCGATCGCATTACCAAACTCGTATAAGGCATTCTGATGGGATTTTTACTAAGTACCTTTTTATTGTCCTCAGTGTTAGCATGGTGGTGGTGCTGAACGGCGTGCTCGCGGACGAGTGCCCGACGTCAGTGCGTGCGCTACTTGCCGCGCACCCTGGCTACAGAGATGCTGCAGCACAACTATTGGCGGCCGCCGCCAGGGTCGTACCACCGCCTGGCTTGCTCTATGTAGGTCAACGGGAATTAGCAGCTGTGGTACCACATGACAGTAAGTGTTGCGCCATCTTTTTTTTACCTTGTTGCTCCTGGATGGGCTTGAGCTCTAACCGGGCTAGTAAAGGTTAAAAAAAGTAAATTTTATTGTTTAGATCTCTCTTGCCAAGCTGTATCTATACTAATTTTGTAATATTTATTGTGTTTTTGTTTGGATGGAATAGGATCCGAAACTGAAAATTCTTTAACCATTAGGAAGCTTCACTGTCCCTCGTGCTCCTCGTGTGAAATCGCGGGTTACAACTTACTAGTTTAAACCAGTTAGTTAATTAAATAAATATCGCGTATTATTATTCGCTTATCATTTGTTTTGTTATTTTTTACAGAAAACGTCAATATCATTGGATCAGATGACGCCACATCATGCATTATCGTCGTTATCAGGCATTCAGGTAAATTGCAGACAGCATCCTTATAATTAATAAGAAGTCTGAAATTATCCAATCCGCCTCTATCTCAATCATAAATATATGATTTATCATAAATATATGATATTTTCATCCACACAACATTTTTATGGAATAGGGCGGCAAATAATCTGTCAAATCGCCTTTTGTTGCCCTAAAAACCCACATCACCTTAAACGATGGGTAAATTTGACGATTGTTGGATTTGGAGTATGATTGAGTCTCCGGTAACCTCATTCATACGGTGAAACAAAATGCTTGCGTTCTTTTACGCCGATGTTCTGTAAGGTCGTGGTATCATTCCGAGCTATCTATTCCTGTCTGAACCATGGCTTTCCTACACTAACGTGACTCACTTAAGTACATGTTAGTAAATAATTACTCAATTTTTCCAGGGTCTGGAGCGGTAGCCCTAGCCCACTTAGATGGGTCCGGAACAGCGGAGGCGGCGGCGGCGATGGTGTCGCGAGTACAACAGCTGGCCGTAGGGTACCCAGAGGGCAGGCTCGAGTTACAACTGGTCGGAGGCTTCACAGACCCTCACCGCTATTCTGATGAGCTGTTCGCTAATATTATGTGTAAGTTTTTGTAACAAATTATAAGGATAGGTGCTTAAATCCTTTAGCTTATTACTTTTTCCCCTTTATCTGTTTTAAAACCTTTTAATTGTTACTTTTTATAATGTAATTTTATTTGTGCCTGGCAATCATGTCTTATGGCGAATAATCACATTTCATTTACTCCATGTGACCGTATTCGAGGATTGCTCGACTAATTTCAAGTCACACCGAGAATCACAAGCGCTCGAAGCTCGAAGTTAGATGATATTCTAAACTTGTTTGTATTACTAGGACATATGAAGGTCGTTGATACCGGAGCCAGTGCAATGTTGAAGTATAGACTCCCTCTACTTAAAATGGGTTTTGCTGGGTATAATGATGAGAGGTGAATGGTGATCAAACCTTCTCCAAGTGGGAAGAGGCCTTAGCTCAGCAATGGGCACTTGTAGGCTGATGATGACAATGATTTATTTTGTGACCTACATACTAAATAACTTTGTAAACTGTAAATTAATATTGCGTTGTACAAACAATACTTTTGTTACTCGGAAATAAACAATTAGAACTGACGCACAGGTCGAACCCGCGGCTCCTTGTCAGCGTGCCAGCGAATATTAGCAGACTGTGTAGGCGTACTATTGTTGCGTACTATCTGACGAGCTCAGTGACTCATATCAACGTTAATTTTATAGGATTATATGTCGTCTAGTTATTTGTTAAAATTGTTCCTTCTTGTGTCCAATTCGCAGACTGATGTAGGTGTGACAATCAATGAAATTTGATTATTTAACTTTGTAGAAAATTAAGTGAACGCTCTCGCCTTTTATACGGCGAGTTAGTGTTGAGTCTTAAAATAATTTTAAGCACATTTCTTGCAGTCGTTTTTATGTAACATCCTCATCACAACGTAGTAAAGATGTAGGTATTTAGTTATTATACACTTGTAAGTAATAAATTCGATCATCAAACGACACGTTGATCACGGTCATGATTCCCGTCGTGACTTGAAACTAATCGAGCGCTCCTCGACACGTGGACTTACCGATTTACCGAAATGTCCGTGTACTCGTCTCCCTTTTAAGAATTTAATATATTTTCTCACCTTTCCAGTATCATTCCACCGGCTCTCAGTTGAGATAGACCTAACACTGGCTTGTTGCTGTGAGTTGAACACGGCGCTGGGCGGTGGGTCTGCCGCACCCCTTGTCACCGGCGTCGGTGTGGACATCCGCGCCGGTGATCTCTTCCCTGCCACATTCCCAGATAAAGGACCCGAGTTGCCACTAAGAGGTGCCCGGACTATTACCAGTGGACCACATTCCGCACAGGTACTTACCGAAGTTTATATTAGTAAAAAAATATATTATTGTGAATGTACCTCTATTTATGTTTAATTCCAACTTGGCGTGGACAAATAATAAGGCAAAGTCTAAAAACATTTATTCCAACAAATATATATGTAGGTAAGTATGTACCTATATGTATAATATACCTAAATGTAATTCCAACTAAATCATATATCGAGAGGTAGGTACCTACATTTAATACGTCAAAGTAGAATAATAACTAGTCTGTTTGTCAGTGGCAGTGCTGGTTCCAAAATGTAGATTCGAATAGAGAAGAACTAGAAAGAAACTCCTTCGTTACTCTTTTAAAAGCAATACATAATTTAATACACATTATTATACAATACATAATTAAAACATGTCACTTGGACTACTAAGCCAGCTAGCTAGCCAGCAAGGCTCTGAACTCAGTGTGATCCACTAATTGTTTTATCGTGTCGATATGTGCTTATTGATTCGTATGTTTAAATGGAGATACTTACCTCATTTCATTAAAAACTTACCCTTTGTTCATGCTTATCTTTTACAAATTGCAGGTGCTAGATATCTATGATAATACGGTGGGTCTGCTCCGCATCGGGCCCTTCAACTACGAGCCACTGCGCGGCGTGGACCTGTGGCTGGAACAGTCTGACGACTTCATCCTGCAGCATCTTAGCACTACGCCTGCCGTCGAGCCGCCGCATTTCGTGCACAATGTAAGTATACATTTACGATTTGATACTTTAAGAAGGTTAAATAGACTAGAAACTATTATTTTGGGGAACATTGTTTGCTTTTTTTATTTTGCGCCATGCTAGGATTTTTCCTGTATCGTAAGGTTACACCCAGGCCCGAAACAAAAATTCGCTAGATTTTTGTTATACTAGGTTTTGCCCGCGACTTCGTTCGCGAGGAATTAATAGTGACTTCCTGCCGATTTTTGTTATAAAAACTATCCTATGTCCTTTCTGGAGTTCCAAATTATGTCTGTACCAGAAATCGGTACAGTAGTTTAGGCTCGAAGAAAAGACAGACAGACAGACAGTTACTTTCGCATTTATAATATTAGTTTGTATTATTCATAAGGTTAGTACCTCACAATATTTCATTGATCTCAGGTATTTTTATAATCATTAACTACCACTTAGAGTCATTATTTTAATTTTTTTATTTTAAGTCAAGTCAAAAGATATAAGTTTACTTCCTAAAAGCGCAATGCAACTCCTCTAAGGCAGAGCCTTTACTGAAAATGTTCACAAATAAAATCGACTGCACAAATAAGCAATTAGTATTAACTTAATCTATTCACTTTTCAGATTCGCGTGACCCTGAAATTCATACAGCAGCACCCGTTCCCGGCTGTGACAGTGTTCCCGGACAATCGCTCGCATTATTACCGCCGCGACGAGCAATCCGGCTGTTGGGTACCCATGCGCTTCTAAACACCAACATACTCTGATAAAAGTACCATTTCATCAAAATTATCAGTAGTATTTGTTTTTTAGGACTGACACATTTTAGTATATTATATATGGCGAAGCTAGTTATATTCAGATATTTACATTGACCTTCTTTTAGTTTTCAATTGTGCAATTGTTTTTTAGTGGCGCTAGTATCGCTTTTTGGACACTTAGTGCATTACGCCAACGATGTAGAATTCATTCTTCCACAAAATAGAAACAGGACTGGTTTTGCCTCTATAAAATATTAAATCTATTGATGAAATAATTTAAAATATAATAAATTGTCACCAGTGTTTGTATAAACTTAAAAGTTTCTTTAGCTCATAGAAAAATTAAGTACACATATCAATGTTAGGAGGAGCTATGAAAATATAAATTAGTTGTACAGGTTGCTAAGTAACAAAAATTGTAATGGAAAAAGACCTATATAATATAAATTATGTACTAAATAAAAACTTCATAAATTAATAAAATTCTAGTGAAACTATTCGAAAAAAGCTCTACAGATTTCGTGTTACACCGAAATACTGTGAGATTATTTTTCATTGGTTCCTGTTACGACTCGAACCAATTTGAAGCTGCTTATATTAATTATTAGCTGGTCAATACATGGCTTCATCATATGCAGTGCAGCTATATCGTTAAATATAGTTTTGAAATACAATATCAAGGTTAATGAAAATTCTCAAAGAAAAATGTGAATAAAATTGGAAAATGATATTACATTGCGTACACGCTTCTATAGATTCGGTTTTTTTTTATTAGGATGACTTTTTTAATATTTACTTACCACGAAGTTGTAGTAATGGTAAACCCGAGTTAAATTATCGAATCATTCAATCGATTTTTTTCCATTTTTAGTGTTGGCAAGACTTAGAAGTGTTGTCATAAGATAACATTAAAATGACAACGATTAATTCTTCTCTCTATTAACAGTTCTAGTAATTTATTTTTTATACTTTTAATATTCATATGAGCATTATTGAATTCATTGTGTCTTTTTACCTTGGAATAGGATCTAAAATTGTAAAACAGGGACATTTTCAATTTTTGCCTTTTTTAAAGTTATGCTACGCTTTATAAGCGAATCAATTCATTTTCAAGCAGTTCAAAGACATCGCTTAAAAAGTATACTCCAGCTGATCAAACTATCCAAAATTACAAGTTTTCAAATACACTATCAGCCTTACATTGTTGTAATAAAGTTGACAATCGTTTGATATAACGTAGACGAGTTTGATATGCTGAAGTATATGCGTAAATATATTTTTGTTTTATTGTGATAATTGAGCTAGTAATATGATATTTTTTTCATTTATATTATTATAGACAAAAGTAAAGCTATGATAGTAGTGACCTTATGATTTGCTAATGATTTTATTGTGAAATAATTAATGAGGATGGATTTTATTTAAAAAAAATGTAACAGACAGTATGGTTGTGTAATTGTGTTAGTAAAAAAATCGAAAGTATAGTTTTCATTAAAATTTTGTTTCTATACAACACAATGTATTTTAGGCAACTAAATTAAAAAAAAAACATTTGTTACAAACTGTTGTATATTCTAATTAATTAAGTACTCCTTCGCTCAAATACTTTTTTTAAGGGCTGGATGCCTATCGAAAAATCGAAGCGAATCCTCAGTGTTCCGTTCTATTAGAATGCTTTTAGCTTTTTTTAAACTTGTTGATTGACTCAGATGGGCCAATGCTTAGCCGGTATGACAAGTCAAGCGCAATAAGGTAGCCCCGGCCCGGATCAGGATCGAGGGGTTTTATAGTCAGATTCTCTCTCGCCATATCTCAAGCGTGAGAAGTCATTCCATAATTTCTCCTCCACAAACGACTTGTTGACTGAGGGAATTATAATGTACATCTTATATAGTAAGAAAACTGCGGTAGAAATGTTGCTATATACAAAAATTCTATAAAATTACAATCACTTCTTACTTTTGTATATGTAAATATAAAATTTATAATGTTAATAAGTTATGATTAATTGTATATTTTGTCATTTTCGTTTTATCTACTTCCAGTTATATTTTAAGGTTTTATTAAGATTTTTTTCTTGCCTTCAAGGTGTACGGCAGGAAATGAATTTATGAAATACATTGAATATTGTCAGAACAAGTTATGTTGTAAATATTATAGTTATTAGATATAGTTAGTGACGTTATTTAGTTATTGTTTTGTGAAATATTATGAATATATTGAAAGTTCAAAGGAATATTTTGTTTATTTTCATTTTTCCTGTTTATATCTTCCAGGTATAAAACTGCGCAAGGTATTTCAAATTGTTTCTTTAAATGAATAGAGTGATTCATGGGTTCATACGTATATTGCATTCACATTCTTCAAGAACATTGTTTACAACTTCATGGCGCAGAAGGCGTCGCGGCTTGACGCAGAGCTCCGGCAGAAAAAGGCGCTTTTAAAGGCGCAGCTGCGCCATACGCAGCTCCGCCCTTTGTTGGCGCTCCACAGCGATCTGATGGCATTCCTTCGCCTCTGAGCTATAAAATATTTTTTTAAGAAATGTTTACATAGATACCTATAACATTACAATGTGGCCTGATATCGAGGTGTACAACATCTATTCATATTGGAAATTAGCAACTCTCACGCGGGTTCACCCTTTGATCGTAGCGTGATGTTTTATATATCACCCAGATAACATTGTAGCTATCTATCAGTGAAAGAATTTTGGAAATCCGACCAGCGGTTCCAAAGATTACCCCTTACATACAAACTTACAAATTTTCTTTATAATATTAGTATAGATATATGGCCAATTCATTATTCATATATCATTCCATAATTCTGAACCTATTCTATATAATGAGTTGTGACTTGTGTTAAGTATGATAATACTGTTCATAAATATACTATATACTGATGCAACCCAAACCCTGTTGGAAGTTTACTTGTCAAACAGTACTTACACAATCTCTCCTCCCAAGGATTCATTTAGGAACATACATTTTTCAAAAATTATATTTTCTGTAGAATCTCACAGCTACTTTCTAATCAATCAGTTCTTCTTCATTGAGCCCCAGGCACCTACAGCAGTCGGCAATGCTAAAAAAGAAAAATAATACTCAAAGCATGAAAGAACTTAGTGAGCAGATTACACACAGACTGTATTCACGACAATAAAATATCAATTAACCTAAGCACTCATTAGGTATGCATACCCAAATCCCGAAATATTCCACGTCTTGCCATGTTAGTTGAACACTCCGCCTCAGTAGGTACAATTTTATTATTATAAAGAATTTCAATCATCCTCATACAGCCACAGGCTTGAATAATCCTTTGATCGTCACAGGCTCATGAATGAATAAACTAACCCTGTAGGAAAAACAGCCACTTGAATTTGCTTTAAATTTAAAAAATATGGTATAAATTGTAAACATACCTATTGAACACAAGTTTATCTGGTCATTACGCACCCCATTTTGTATCTGTTAAACAAAACAAATATTGTTTTAATTCAGGAACAGTAGCCAAAAATTAAAATGAATTTCAAAGTACCTAGTGAATTTATACTTACTGCTGATTGTAATAAAATAACTCACAAAACTTTTTGTATTGTACCAACATTCAGAAGTTTTGATTTTGTAAGTTTCTTTAAATGGATAGTGACTCAAGGGTTCATACGTATATTGCATTCACATTCTTCAAGAACATTGTTTAAAACTTAATGGCGCTGAAGGCGTCGCGGCTTGTCGCGGAGCTCCGGCAGAAAAAGGCGCTGATAAAGGCGCAGCTGTGCCATACGTTGCTCCGCCCTTTTTGACGCTCCACACCGATCTGATGGCACTCCTTCGCCTCTGAACTATAAAATATTTTTAATGAAATGTTTACATACCTATAACATAACAATGTGGGCTGATATCGAGATGTACAACATTAATTCATATTGGAAATACATGGTCAATTCTTTTTTTAATTTAGTACCATTACATAATTGTGGTCATATTCTTTATAATAAGTTGGTGTGATAATACTGTTCATAAATACAAACTGAAACCCTGACTCCTGACAATTGTTTACTTGTCAAACAGTATTTACTTACACAATCTCTCCTCCTGATGTTCCGGCCTGGAGCAGCAGTCTGTTTCTGAAAATTAATAAATAAATTTCTAGCTGAACTAGAATTTGATATAAAACAAAATTTACATTAATAAGTAAAAATGCTTTAAAACACACAATATCCTGCCAATGCATACCATTGTTTGCAGTTGCTTTTTGATTTTTATGATTATATTTAGAAAACACTAGACTTGACTACACTAGAATTTCTGCTAGAATCTTACAGAAAACACTTCGCCTCAGTAAGAATAATTATAAAAATAGGTAAAAATTATAATAGTAGGCTGCGCGACGTCGCCGCGTCCGCGCACGCTGCTCATGAGGAAGAACCCCTCTGTGGTTCGAAACTAGTAGAGCTTTTCTCAACATTTACACGTGAGTAACCCGCGAATTTTAGTTAATTATAAAAAAATTCAATCGTCATACCGTCACAGGCTTGAATAATCCTTTGATCGTCACTGGCTCATGCATGAATGGGTAAACTAACCCTGTAAGAAAAACAGCCACTTGAATTTGCTTTAAATTTAAAGAAATTGGTAGGTATCAATAGGTATACTTAAATTGTAAATATTGGACATACCTACACGAGTTTACCTGGTCATTACACTCCATTTGTATCTGGTGAACAAAGTTTTAATTCAGCAAGAGTAGCCAAAAATGTAAAACATTTTCAAAGTAGGTAGTACTGAATTTATGCTTACTGATTATAATAAAATAACTTCGAACAGTCGACACAGGCATAACTAGTTTGTCTTTTGAAACACAGTCAGCCAGCACAGCAGATATACTTTTAACTACCTACTACCTACATTTTTAGTACCGTACAGTACTACCGTAGATAGGTGCCTATTTTGAAAGTTATAGTAAAACATCTTGTGTTGTACCAACATTCAGAAGTTATGATTTTGTAAGTTTCTAACTTTTAAATTTAAATTACGCTTATCTCATTACCGATGGGCTATTATATCATAAATCTTTTATTTTATTCACTTATTGTAAAAGTATAATAATTATGTCGATAAAATAAGTAAAATTACCAACACAGAATCATATCGATATATCGAAATTGAAACATAATAAAAATAAAAATTACTTGGAAATCCAAAAAAAAAAATATTGTTTGATAAACGAATATTTTAAAGTAAGTTTTAATTCATAGGTACGCGTTATTAGTTATGAAATGTATAAAGTTCACAACGAATAAAGAATGTTACCATTTGCTAAAAGTTTTCTTTCATTGTGATGTTGCACTTGTAAAAAATGCTTCGGCACGAATTGGTCGGCTCGACCGGAGTGATACCACGGTCTCACAGAAAACCGGCGTGAAACCACAGCGTTGTGTTTCGCCGTGTGATTTACTCATACATGACTCTTAAACTCATAGCAAACGCTTTTTGAATCCCACAAGATGAGAAATCTGTACCTTTGTTCAACTTTACAGTCCTATAAATAGAGAAGATAATGACGTAGTCATTTGATTATTTTCCCCCCTCAAGAAAGGGATTGTTATTATTCTTTAAGTATAACAGGAAAATAGTCGGAATTGCACAGTGTGAAGTAATTAAAAATATAAGTAGTCATATTTAAAAGTGTAATAAATGAACCACTTATTAATTTAATTGATAAGAAAAAAAAATAATTACGTAGGTGTGGTAGGTCTAAAAACAAATTAACTACCATGCGTCAGCGTAACACTGTTCAACTCAGTAGTCTTATTGCCCTGACTGTCAGTCGTCCTTGTCTCTCCTTGTGATATTTTCATCTACAGGTGGCATTTTGAACGTAAAACAATTTTTACCATAGGACCAATATAAAAAAAAAACTTCTCCATGCGAAAAGCTGTAGTAATTGAGCACCGAAATCAGCTCCTTGAATGTGTCCCTCGTTCAAAATGCCACCCTGTATATTATAAAAACGCCAGTTAGCTACATGCAGATGGAGATCAAGGGTAGCACGCTGCTCGACTAGAACCGGACCCAAGCGTGGTGTGCTTTACAGATTCGTACAGAGAATCATCAGGCCACCACAGAAGGGGCCTACAAGCCTTGTGGGCAAGTAATCTTGGCTAGAAATCGGTGACAACCCTAGGTGAGCAACAATCCAGCCAGGGTTGATGGTGCAGTTATGTTATGGCGCAGTTATGTTAAGGCAGCAGAAGAAGGAACGGCGTAGTTTTTAGTCTGTAGAGTCACACACTTAGGACGGGAGAACATAATAAACAATATATAAAACTTTTTTCCGACACTGATAGTCTCGGAAAAAAGATAAACTTACAAGCTTCATTCACGTTTATGCCTGTATAGCCTATCGTGTAGTCACGACCTGTCAATACATGACCGTTAAAAGGTTAAAAAGAAAAGATTATCGTATTGAGGTGTAGACAGAGGTGAATTAAAACTAGACGTATTTTCCACTAGATAGATATAAAAGTGGCAATCTCTATCAGAAAATACTAGGCACACGTGATTGCTTTATGACCAATTTGACTAAATTAACTAGATACTTATTTTAATAATATAGGATCGAAAATAAAGATTCGACATCATAATTATTAAAAGATTGATTTCCATCTCTTGCCCTGTCAACTCTGTCAAGTGTCAGTCATAAACTCCCGAGTTGGCAACATTACCTACTTTTGACTTTTGACAGCTGGTTTGTGAACTCAACTCAACTAAACTCGCAGTTTTGTTAGTTTTTGTGTAAAAGAATTCTTTCAACACATTTTGTAAAATCATTCCAAGGCGTCAAATAGTTAACAATATGGAAAAGCCAAGAGTTACTGAGCAACCACCACCATATTCCGCAACCGTCTTGCCAGGTAATTGTGAAATAAGTTTGTTTGTAAGAAACCTTATTTGTGAATGAATCACAATAAAGATAAGCTGTTCGATTATACTGCGTAATGTTGCAATTCGGCGTTATTATACATAATTACCTTAGATATCCTGAATATTAGTGTAGAGTGGAGGTTTGCGGTTGTTGCTTAGTCCATATTTTGTTTGGTAAACACGAAAGTTAGCTTGATGTATTCAATTTCTTAATGCTATATTTGCAGGGCCTGCCCCGCAGCCGGCAGGTGCTCCGGGTGCGCCGTACCCGCCTCCGCCGCCTGGGTATACCCCCTATGGAGTGCCTCCACCTCCAGGTACTGGATTTGTGCCTAACTATGGAGCCACAAGTATTATCATTCCACCCCCTATCATTGCTGTGGGAGCATGTCCGGCCTGCCGAGTTGGCATACTTGAAGACGATTTCACTTGCTTGGGTATCCTCTGTGCTATTCTATTCTTCCCTATAGGGATTCTATGTTGTCTTGCTCTCAAAAACAGAAGATGTTCTAATTGCGGAGCTCTGTTTGGATAGATAGAGATGATAACCCTTGTTAAATGTTTTGAATAAGAAATGTTGAATATTGAAAGGTTTATGTATGTAATAATGGTTACTCATTATTATTTACTTTGTTGTTTATGTTAAAATATAGTGGTTCTGCACAAGATCAGGAACAAAAACAGCTTAACACAGTTTACGCAAAATTATTTCTTGTTTCTACAGTTAGGTCAACATAACTGTACAACTATGTTTTAACATAAACATGGACAGTTTTATTTTATTTATCTAACAAATATATAAAATACTGATGATTATATTAATTAGTATTCAAGGTCGATGACCATTAACATTCTTGATAATCTGTTGAAATGTGTCCAATATACACAAACTTAACATCCAAATGAAAATGACTCACAGGTAAATGACAGCTATTAGCTTATCAAGAAGGAAAATATGAACAACTCAAATAAGTAAAGAAAAATATAGATCAAAAATAATATAAAACTTCTTGCACCTAAACCTCTTTTGATGGTCTTTAAAACCACCACTGCTTTTCATCCAGATGGAAATGATCTAATCTACAACTATACCATCACAGCTTTATGATAATGTTGTTTTTGTTAGTATCAAACACATACCACATTGCCTTAAATATCTAGTTTGAACTGGAAATGCTGCGACGTATTTTAGCTTCAACTTACAAAGTGGACAGAGCAATATTTATAAATAGAAACAATATATTTTAAAAGTATTTTTCTCATGCAATGAATATTAAATTTATTTTTCATATCTCTGAAAGTACTGTAGTTGATTTAAAATAGGATTATATTATTTTTATTATGTTATATATTAATGTTATGTTTATATTTTTACTAGTATTTTCGAATATTCATATTAATAGGATATTTTGAGTAAGTGTAATTTTTAGGTATACGGTCAGAACAGAATTTGTTATTGTGCACTTATTGTCTCTTTATCAAATTACACAAATTACAAATAGCATTTAAATATACAGTTCAATTCAGTGTTGCCATAAATCAAAATTATTTAATTTGCCAGTTAAATAAAGAAAATAAGAATGTTTTGTAATGTATAATTCTTTTAGTCTTTCAGTTCAATAATGTTTTTTTTTTGTTTTTGTTGTATAAAGTAGAAATTAAATCATTTTGAAATTATTTAATATGACAGATGTTTATTTAGTAGTCCTAACTTTATATTTAGAATTTGCCTTATTTTACATAGAAAAAGTTTAAATAATTGAAATGTTGTCTAGCGACATGGTCATAAAATATTGGGCTCATATTTTTTTATTTAAAAATATAAAATCTTAATTATATTTAGTGGAAAGTACTAATAACACATAATTAGTACTTTCCATAAGAAGGATGACACACCATAAGTATGAATAATGTCCAATTTACCAAAAAGTTTGGTTAAAAAAATGTATGTCCAGTATATTTTATTGACCTACACATAAACAAATATATTATACCATCACTATTAAAATTAATTAGTGACTGCATTGGCTAGTGTTATGAATAGGTAATAAATTTAAAATATCTTAGTTTAAGAATATTCAGAATTAGTTATTTTATTGAATAATAATTATTATTGTTTGCATATCATATTAGAGAATATTGTATGTTAAAATATAATGATATTGGTATACTTTGTATAGGTAGGTTTTGTTTGATTTGGTACTCCTAATCATGCTTCAGAATGCCAATATGCCAATACTAAATAAATTCAGTCTTAAATACAACCAATTTTCAACCTTAAGTGATAAGCTGACAGAAAATTATGAGGTGCAAAAATAAAAAAAACATGTTTTAATTGTAATCAGCATGTTTATAACAAATAACAAAAAAAACAATGCTATATAAATTATCTGTAACCAAAAATAATGTCTGACCAACATTCAAAAAGTAATTTTTCAATGTTTTATTTTTTAATTTTTGTTTACAAAATAATATTAGCAGCTAAGTTATCTGAGTTTAAAATGTTAGATAAATAATTGGTTCAATGTATCATTTCTAAATTAAAAAGTTTCTATTAAACCCCTGTATTCATAGACAAGTATACGTGATGTTTGGCTGGCTAAATAAATAAATAAAAAAATACCTTAAAACTAGCTCATCAACTTTATTATATAGTACAAGTTGATAAGAGTAAAAAAATTCTAAAAAACTTTCTATCTCTTTGTGTGGTGGTCTTTTATAGTGTGCGGTCTTGTTTGTCTTATGACTAACAGATTGTATATTGGGCATCAGACTTTATTTCCACTAGCGCCTCTGGTGGAAACAATGAGTATCTTTTGTGAGCAATTCTAGCGCCCTCCGTGAAAAATTTATGGCGCATTTCTCCTCATGATATTTTTGTCCAGCTAATCTTTATTCAACGAATTCTAGTACATCTGATTTTTGAATTAGGAGAACTTATATATAATTTAGATAAGAAAATAATCGCATTAAATTATGCTGTAAAAAATATATGATAAAACTGAAACTCAAAAGTACTGAATTGACTGTGTATATTTTGAAACTCTTACGAACATTATTTGCGTTTGGAACTGAAACATTTAACGGTTTTTTTTTAAATAAACGTCATTTCAATCCGATGTTGATTTAAAGCACGCGTGTGTTATGTTTGGTACTGGTTGATTAGTAAGTAGGAATATTATATGTATATTTTTATTAGAATAATGCGTAGAAGGCACGGAGTAAACATCTCGGATTAACTGCAGATTTGATTATGAATTTCATTTGCAACTTAAAGAAAAAGCTAATATTTTGTAAATGATGTGTAGCAAATGTTAGTTTTGAATTGTTGGCGCCCAATAAGTACATTTTTGCTATCGTTTAACATTTATTATGTGACTACTGTAAACTATAAACTCCATATAAAAAACCTTGCCATATTTTCCATGCTAGACAGGCGGGTTAGAAAGTTCAGTTCGAAAGGTTCAGATCTATTAGAGAGCACTGCTTCCCGATCTCTGTTTAGTAAAAAGTCCTTTAGCCTTTACAATACACTTGGGAAGAGAAGGGTGATATCAAAAGTGCTAGTTGGACGTCTGTACACGGGAATGGTCTCTGTTGGGCGCCAATAAAGTCGAAGAGACCTAGAATCTTTTATCTTTGTCATTATAAACTGTGATGTCGCAATGGAAATACAAGAATGATAATGTGTGAGTTAGAAATAGGTGGCTAGAATGATAAGAAAAGGCTTCTAAAGCTAGCAATTTTTGATGTTTTAAATCAACATCCCTAAAAGCCATACCAAGTACTGAATAGGTTAGACTTAATACACCATCTCCTCATTGAATTGTTGACAAGTGAAATGTTATTTGTAAGTAAGCGTTTGAAAGATCTAAGTATATGGTATACATAACTATGTAATTATTATTATATTTATACTATAGGTTTTTCAATAAAGTTTGGGAATAAAAATTGTCGTTTTAATTACAAAAGTCCTCATCCAAAACAAAAATAATATGATTAAAAGCATTATTTTTTACTAGCACTTACGCACTACAGTTTTTTTTTTGTGAGGGGAAAATAATCAAATGACATCTCCCGCCCAGGGCCGAGCGGGAGGGAGTGTCAGACTTACTGACTAAAAACCCCCCTGTTCCTTCTCCTGCTCTGGGCCGAGGTCGCGGTGCCTCATTGCGCTTACCCCGCAACCCCAGCTGAACATCAGCCCTATTGGGCCCCGTCTGTGGTGGTCTTTTTGGCTCTTTGAGGCGCGCGTGGAACGCTACGCGCCGTACGCTCGTACAGCTATGGTTTGAACTTTATTTCATTTGTAGTTCGCTATGAGACAACTAGATGGCGCTGCATGGACGTAACATTAATTAAAGATAGGTAGCTTAATCGACATTAATGATGTCGTTACATCACGATTTGTTTATTAATTAAAATTATATTTGTTTTATTCCTTTATAAACAATAAACATCACAAGTGAGTTTCGAAATATTCTTTAACCATTATCTACTTATCAACTCATGACAATCTTCTGTTCAGATTTTCCGAAAATCTAGGTCACATTATTTAAGGGTATTACCACAGATCGTCAGTTATTATCGGATTAACACACACGATTACCGTTTATTTGGACCGCCATTGCAGAAAGCGCGCGTAAATTTCGCGGTTATTTGTTGGTGACATAAATTCGGTCGATTTGGCGTGAGCGCGTGGCTATCAGACGCCCTCAGGCTACAAATTGGATAAAAATCATCTCACACTATATCAAGGCCAAAAATAATTTATGATTGACGTTCTTTCAAGAGCACCTATTTCGCAAAACTTTTCATCTAATGTAATTAGATACTCGTAGATAGGTACCGAACAGATTATCAAACTATATTTTTTAAACTTTTTTCATGTTTATTTTATCAAGATTGAGTCTTCTATACCCAGAATAACAATTAGTGGATCATACAGTGTTGATCCATGTAGGAAGCGAAACTACGACATGTTATAAAGGAGCTGTTTAATTACCCTCTGTGCTTACTGAGCAGTGAAAGTAGCTGTTTGAGACTTTTTATATTTAATTAAAAATTGATTTAAAACATTCACCATGAAAATGTTTATTACTTATTTAACGAGAAACCATCAAACAACCACTGTTCACGTTTTTATTGCGGCAGAAACCGCGTGTCATTGCCATAGCTAGCTTTATTTTACTGTGGGTACTTGTAAAACGAATTTAATTCGAGTTTATTGCTTCCTTGTTTGTTTTTGCAATTATCTGATAGGACTGTGAAGGGAAGGGAGTTGTTGAACCATCAACATCATCATCACCAGCCTATAAGAGCCCAAGATATAAGAAACTAGCTTATGCTTGCGACTCCGTTCACGTGGAACAGTGATCCTGCAGATTTTTGGTATAAAAACTATCCTATGACCTTTCTCGAGTTCCAAACTATGTCTGTACCAAATTTTACAGAAATCGGCTCAGTAGTTTAGGCTTGAAGAAAAGACGGACAGAGTTAGGTACTTTCGCATTTATATATTAGAATAGATTTTATTTGTTGACTGACTGACTTTGACCCGCTGACTGTATTAACCCCCTTCGCAATTCTTAACTATCCGAAATCGCCAAAGGTCTGCAACACATTCGTAATTCCTTTGTTGTTGCGTGTGTCTATGGGCGGCGCTGATTGCTTACCTACCATTAGGTAATCTGTTAATTAGCCATGCCGACTTATAAAATAAAAAAAAGTTTAAGAGTCCGAAGCGTTTAAAATGTTAGGCACAATATAGGTACTCAGCCAGGGTTGCGGGGTAAGCGCAGACACTCGGCCCAGAGCAGGAGAAGGAACAGGGGGGTTTTTAGTCAGTAAGAGTCTGACACTACCCCCCGCTCGCCCCTGGGGGGAGAAGTCATTTGATGATTTTCTCCTCACAAAAAAAGGCACAATATATAAGTGACAGAAGTGTGTGCCATAATATTAATGAGGGTGCCATCTCTTCATGCATTCGAAGAGGGCGCCTTAGTCTTCGGGCCGTTAGCCGGAGCTGCAGGGCAAGTGCTATAAGACACTGCAGCCTCGGCCTAGAGCAGGAGAAGGATCGTAGAGTTTAGGCTTTTAGTCAGTAACAGTCTGACACTCCTTCTCGCCTCATCCTGGGCGGGAGAAGTCATTAGATGATTTACCCCTCAAAAAGCCACCAAGACGTTAAAACTAACAGCAAAGATAACCTAATTAGACTACCGGTACTTCAATAATTTGCCCAGGTATCTAAGTAGATAATTGCCGAGTTTAAATTGTTTGAGTACAAAATTTCAGTTAGTTAAATCCGTCCTCGCGAGCTTCCTTTACTTATTAATAATTTCCACTCAGCGCTGTTGGCTTTGTGTCGCGTTTGTTATTATAATTTAGTTAATGTATTTAGGTTGATACTATTTCATGTATTATATAAGTATCTGTGTGTAGGTTTTCATAAAAAAAACTATTTTCCCGCTCAGGGTGTGACAGACTCAATCTTTCTGACTAAAAACCATCCCCTTCCTTCTTGCACTCCAGGCCATGGCCTAGGCACATTATTGTGCTTGCACCTGCGACGTCATCCACTCGATTATGTTTCTGATCAATAGCTCACAGACCCATCAAAAATTACCTTTTATATCTTATTGTTGCTTCCATAAAACGAAATCTTCAACTTCTATTTTGTAAGGGGAAAATTATCAAATGACTTCCCTTTGTCAGGATGAGAAGAGAGGATGTGTCAGACTCTTACTGAGATAAAATAACCCTGGTTAGGACCAGGGTTATTTTAAAATAACCCTGGTTAGGACCAGGGTTATTTCTTAGGACAGGGCTCTTTGAAGCGCGTGCGGAATGCTAGGCGCCGTACGCACGGGTCTGGTTCTGGTCCGTCCGACCAAACCAGACCCCTGCGCAGACGTCGACGTCCGCAGACCCGCACTCACAGTGGCCGGAGATCGTTACTCGATCCCCGATGCCCAGAGTGTCGCCTACTTCGGTGGCTGGGGCATGAGGAGGATAGTTCTATCACGCGCTGCGCCTCTTTGCGATCATCACTGCTTCGCATCAGAACAGGTGACAGTTTACCGGTTCCTCACGATCTCGCTCAAAGATTGTGAGAACGCATATGTGAGCGCCATGTTCGAGACGACAAAGGATTAAAATTTTATGATAGATGATTCTCCATTCGAATCTACAATTTGGAATGAGCATCTAGCTTCACTGACGAACAGACTGACAGACTACTTCTCTATTTTGACGTTTCAAAAGTACCTATTTATGGTTTAGTTGGAATAAATGATTTTGACTTTGACCTTCCGCACCATCGCATCGACAAATTTAATGCCGGGCGCAAACTTTTTGACTAGGTAAAGTTCAAATTCTGTACATTTCATTAGAATTAGGTAGATATAACTCGAAATTTGTCCAGATTAAATTGAGTTTACTTCGATTGATACCTGATGTACCTGCAGCAAAGAGAGAGAGGTTTCTCTAAACTAATTTACAGAACCTAAGAGGTACCCAATCTAATAAAATATAAGTTTCTTCTTCCGCAATACACCCGCCAACGCAAAACCAGGCAAATAATTGAAACAACTGTAATCCAATAAGGCTAGTGCCGATACCGGCGTGGTTAATAAACGTAGATTGGTTTTTAGGTATTAGCTAACTGCAGGTTCAAACGCAATCAGACGACGATCTTATCGTGGTGTAGGTTAAACTTCAGATTTCATATCTACTTTGTTTTATTTTTAAATAAGTACAGCTAGATTAAATTTATTGAGGAGGGAGCACCATCCTTCGATTTCTTTGGCCTTTATGGCGAGAGGGAGTGACAGACATTTACGGCCTTATTACAAAACAAACCTAAGTCTAGGACTAAACCATTGAGCCAGTTTTTGTATTTCGAATTGAAGGTAGATGACAATAAGATTCAAAATTCAAAACCCGACTCAATTGTTTAAACCTGGACTAAAGATAAATCTTACTATATAACTTTTAAACTGTTGCGTTCCATATTAACAACATATATATGTACAAGCAAACTGTTTGTGACCACGACCTGTGTAACCGGGTTGAAACGTCAAGCCTACCAAGGTATTCAAATAATAATTTTCCGCGTTAATACCCGCGAAAATAAATATATGGTAATATGTAACGCGAAAGTTTAAAGATAAATCTTGTTTTGTAATAAGGGGGTTACTGTCCAAAAAACAGGGGGTGGTTTTACCTTTTCCTGTCCCTAATCCTCAAAAGCTTCTGGTGTTGCAGGTGTCCACGGACGGCGCCAATTGCTAAACATCAGGTTCAGCCGGTCATGTCCGTTTGCCGTTATCGGCAAAGCCGGTTGCCAAGCCCGTCAAAAACTAATGCAACTGAAGTTCAAAGCAATCAGAAGACATTAAGACGAAGAAAAACTGCACCAACTGCACAAACTGCTGCAGTTATGAACAGTATAAATTTTCACGTGAAGTGTATAATCATGATTCATATAACACAGGACATATCTCTCCATCTAAATGCAGATGCGACAAATAAGGTAAAATCTATAAAATTGATCGTTATTCTCGTTTTAATGTTTTAGTCGATGCGATTATCTCGATTTTCCATAGGTACAGCATTGGTGTTATCTTGTCTTTGGTTTACGATGGTGCCGGGCTACCTTTATGGGTTACAAATAACGCCATTTTATTGCCAACTTAAGTTTATTGACAGTAAACGTCGATGGCTTCATGTTATCACAAATGTTGAGCTAAAATGGTAGTGTTTTTGAAATTGAACAAGATGTATCCTTTTTTGAGTGGAGAAATCATTCAATTATATCTTCCTTCTCTGGGCAGAGCGAGAGGAGGTTTCAGACTCTTGGTGACTAAAAATAACCCCGTTACTTCTCCTGCTCCAATATTACGCTGGCACCTGCAACTCCTGCTGGATATCGGCCCTAGTGAGCCCTCTTCTCAGATGGAGAAGAAAGGCAACCACCTCCGACACCACTAACTTATAACTTGAATAAGTTCTTGCTTCCTGGCGAAGAAAACTGAGTGCTAGACACGTTGTCAAACATGTGGGCCACGCTAGCGGAATTGCCCACAGTTGTCGGCACTCAATTTACACAGATTTTCGACTGCACAGCTGGCGCGGTGGCTGGACAATTGGCTGCTGCGCAACGTGTCGCGGCTTCGATTCCCGCACGGAACAACTCTTTGTACGATCCACAAATTGATGTTCCGAGTCGGTTTATGTGAAATTGTATGTTTGTAAACGCACCCACCACACAGGAGAAAATTTTAGTGTGGGCCAATGTTTTTGTAACCAAATAATGCCTTCTAACCAAATTATAATCAGAGAAGGTAGAAGGTTGGAAAACCTATACCAAATATAATAAAAAAAAAAATCTATAAATATCACACACAGAACAAAGTGGATTTTTATGGCTCCAAGTTTAGCCATTGATTGATTCACTTCATTGATATTCATATTGATTGACTTCATTGATTTAGAAGGTCTAATATCTCTATCTCTATCTCTATCTCTATCTCTATCTCTATCTCTATCTCTATCTCTATCTCTATCTCTATCTCTATCTCTATCTCTATCTCTATCTCTATCTCTATCTCTATCTCTATCTCTATCTCTATCTCTATCTCTATCTCTATCTCTATCTCTATCTCTATCTCTATCTCTATCTCTATCTCTATCTCTATCTCTATCTCTATCTCTATCTCTATCTCTATCTCTATCTCTATCTCTATCTCTATCTCTATCTCTATCTCTATCTCTATCTCTATCTCTATCTCTATCTCTATCTCTATCTCTATCTCTATCTCTATCTCTATCTCTATCTCTATCTCTATCTCTATCTCTATCTCTATCTCTATCTCTTTCTCCATCTCTATCTCTATCTCTATCTCTATCTCTATCTCTATCTCTATCTCTATCTCTATCTCTATCCCTATATCTACCTCTACCTCTACCTCTATCTCTATCTCCGCCTTCGCCTTCGCCTTCGCCTTCGCCTTCGCCTTCGCCTTCGCCTTCGCCTTCGCCTTCGCCTTCGCCTTCGCCTTCGCCTTCGCCTTCGCCTTCGCCTTCGCCTTCGCCTTCGCCTTCGCCTTCGCCTTCGCCTTCGCCTTCGCCTTCGCCTTCGCCTTCGCCTTCGCCTTCGCCTTCGCCTTCGCCTTCGCCTTCGCCTTCGCCTTCGCCTTCGCCTTCGCCTTCGCCTTCGCCTTCGCCTTCGCCTTCGCCTTCGCCTTCGCCTTCGCCTTCGCCTTCGCCTTCGCCTTCGCCTTCGCCTTCGCCTTCGCCTTCGCCTTCGCCTTCGCCTTCGCCTTCGCCTTCGCCTTCGCCTTCGCCTTCGCCTTCGCCTTCGCCTTCGCCTTCGCCTTCGCCTTCGCCTTCGCCACACCACACACCTTTATTTTTCCCTCTCGCTCAAGTAAGGCGAGAGTAGCCTTAGATTCTTACCAACTGACTAAAAACTCCCCATTCATTCTCCTGCTCCAGGCTGCTCATTGACAGTTTGACAAAAAAACAAATTGAAATAAATGATATCATATCATATACAAAAATTGCTCGTTTGTATTCGATAATATAGGTATACATTTATACACCCGAAACCAAATTTAATTGAGATCTTTAGAGCCGTTTCCGATTTAAGCTTTAGTATGCATACCTACATATGTATATGGTTTTTGGGGCCAACGAATTAATCTAGCTAGGTATTATTTTCAGAACAAAAACTAAATCCAGTCATCCAGGTACTTATGTTTATTACGGAGTTGTTTATTATAGTGTTTGTGATACTTCTGGCTTTAAAAAAGAAAATTGAAAAATACTTGCAGACTCAAAGAATTTATATTCTCCATCATCGGAGCTTGAAGTTCCAAATCTACTGTCATGCATAGAAACATTTCACCAATCAAAATTTTATTAATTAAAAGTTGCTAAACAAGTAACTCTAAGTAAGAACCCTAACCGATAATGAGGGCGTTTCTGAAACCCGCCTAATACCGAAGCGAACAAATATGAAACTCGGTCGAAAAATAAATAAAAAGTCCCACCCAAATAAATGATCTCAATTTATACGTTTCAAGGAAGAACAGAAAATTACACTTTTTGCTTGTAAAATATTGCTAAATAACTTGATCTTAGTTAACCGAATCGTGTAATGAAAAACGAAAATTTTTGATCGAGACATCGGACCTACCTACTATGGAAACAGTCTTAAACTTTTATGGCAGTTTTTCTTAAGTAAAAATTGGGGGATTCAGTAATTCTGGAGACTCAACTTGTCGAGTTTCTCTTGTTTTGTTTACCATGATAGTGTTTAGTCTGATACAGAGATCAGTAACACTGCTATGTATGCAGAAGATTTGTCCTTTTAATCTCGTGGTTTTAGTAAATTTTTTAATATCAAAAATCCATATTGTGTCTAAGGCAATTGCAACCACACCTTATTGGCCAACGCAATAAAATTTGCGATTGATGTCTCGCTGATATTGAAAAAGGAAACATCAGACAGCAAAATATCATTAACTAGCTACTCTCACGCGGTTTCACCCGCTGCTCGGCTCCATTTGATTGCAGCGTGATGTTTTATAGACTATAGCACTCAGGAACATTGTAGCTATTCATCAGTAAAAGAATTTTGGCAATCCGACCCGCGGTTCCAAACATTACCCCCTACATACAAACTTACAAACATACAAACTTACAAATTTTACGTCTTTATAGTATAAGTATAGATATCGGTTTGTAAACACTATCTCATTAAACACAAGAATCACATATAAACCAAACAACTTAAAACCACAACACAAGTGAATAAGTAACATTTTCAAACAATTCATATTCAAAACAGCATCGGAGCAGAATGGCCGCCCGTCATTTTGCAAAGGTATTCATTTAGTGAATGGTGTCGTGCTGAGATGCTCGCGATAGCAACGAGGGAAGCTGTCCGCCAGTAATGTATAGACCACCGAGATCTATAGAATTTAGAGAAGACAGTCAGGAAATCTTGTAAGGCAAGGAATGGATTAAGAGGCCTTTTCGTTGTATAGTTGTCGAATTTCAAACCGATCTGAGTGCAGGATTAAAGCAGATAACTTTATGTAGGTACAAAAATTGCATTCAGTGTGCCATTTTTTTGTTAGAGGAAAGTAATCAAATGATTTCACCCGTCCAGGGTAAGGCGAGAGAGAGTGTCAGGCTCTTACTGACTAAAAACCCCCCCGTTCCTTCTCCTGCTCTGGGCCGCGGTGCCTCATTGCGCTTACCCTGCAAGCTCGGCTAAACATCAGTCCTATATTGCCCTGTCTGTAGTGGTACTGAAGCGACGTTTTGACCTATACTAGAACAGGTCTGTCCCTAAGCAATTGTTTGTTTAGATTAAGGCCACCAAGTGTTTTCTATCCATAAAAAGGTAACCTAGGTATTGCGAGAGTAACGCATGAATGTTGTTAATCTTTTTTCTTTTTAAGTTTTACATAAATTTGACTGTCTTTAAGTTTTTGCAAAGAATATGTATATACATATACACTTTGTTTTTTATTTCATTTTTGTTATAATGAGTAGGTACTTTACTACTGTCATGTAATTGTTTACGTGATTGGATCAAATCCGTGTTAACGTAAATAAATACAAACATAATGTACAGACATCGAAAGGCACTTCTAGAAGGTCTCGCTCAGTATTACCCTGTGGCGCTTGGTGTTTTCTAAGCCGGCCCTTTACCGCTGTGCTTTGCAAGATAAAGAGACTTCTACGATGTTATGCTAGAACCACCCATAACGGGGGTAATGGAATACTCCGTTCCTCTACTTACAAGACGTTATGACCATAAAAATGGTGTAATTCAGTAGTTAGGAGTTGTTCATAGAAGTAGTTTAAGCTGCATGTATGACTTGCTAGTAACAGTTGTATGTCAACAGTCAGTCAGTATAAATGCTAAAAATCGCGGGTTACTCACGTGTAAATGTTGAGAAAAGCTCTACTAGTTTCGAACCACAGAGGGGTTCTTCCTCATGAGCAGCGTGCGCGGACGCGGCGACGTCGCGCAGCCTACTGTTAGTTGTATGTGGGTGATTCTCCAAAAAACCTTAACTTTTATTTAACAAGTCATTATCCTCCCAGGTTTTTAAGCATCTTAGTAATTTATTTTATACAATATTTTTAATCGGTTGCTTGTAAGCAGTGGTGAGCTTTATTTTAATAAAATAATTATCTGTGTTTTAATAAGCAGACTCGTTAATTTTCGGTTGAGGATAATGTCATTATTAAATTTTTTTTAATTGGTGTGAAGAATCACCCATGTTGTGTGTTATGATTTAATTTTGCATATTAATATTTTTTAAGTCGTGATGTAATAACAGACAGTTTGTCATGGATGTTTGAGTCCTGTCCTAGATTTTTTTGTAAATGTGCCTAAAGTTTTCTATTCTGAGTATTTTTAAACTAAAAGTTTTTTTTACTATATTTATTATTCCAAAAACTTCGTCATCATTTTACTTTACTTATCCTACACACAAACGTTTCTCGTGTTAAAACATCTCAGTATCTTTTCAAATAGAAAATCGAGATATCTTCAAACAATTTGTGACTTTTAATTAGAGTACCTATACATAAAAAAGCAATCATTGACTTTTTGCTAAGTGTGGCTAAGATTTCTATTCTAAGTGTCTTATTTTTTTAAATTACTATAATAAATATGAATTTCTAGGAAAATACTTTAAAGATTTTATTTGCCAAAAAAGTTTTATGGAAACTAATAAAACTTAGAATTATCTACATATTTTACACTCAAAGTTAGCTAATTTAGATTGTCAGTTTGTCAAAATTATGATTTAAGAACACTCTTACCTTTATGCCTAAACATAAGAGCTATATTACAGTAACATTATGGAAATGTGACGGAAAATGAAAATGTGGACGAGTCGGTTCGTTAATCGCGAACAAATAGAATTTAATGACCCTTGAAGTAAGTGCTGCTACATCACTAGAACGAGGTCACTTGGGAGTGTGTCCCACTTAAGAAGTTTTGCAAAGTGTCATTTTCTGACCTCTGAAGGAGACATTAGGGATAAATGGTATAATTTTTTAGTATCTATGTTGATGACTGATTTGTATTAAATGTTAGGAAAAATATTTAGTTTTAATTCCGCGACAAAAATCCAGGCTTGTTGCAGGATGCAATCCCACTCCTATGCAATCATGCATATGCACATGCAGCAAGGGTAACATGCATATGCACACATACACAAAACGGAAAAACATGCCACGCAATCAAACCTATACTCGACACGTGTTTTGCCCCTCCACAGGCCATCATCAGGAGATGTTGACTCGACAAGCGCTCGGCTGCGATTATCGATGAATCGAAGAATCGATATTTAGTTTAAAACGCTTTCTTTTTTTTCTCTTTTTTTTCTACAAGTCAAATCTTTGGGTGATGCAGACATTACCCAATGGCAGATCTGGTTTAAAAAGAGTAACCATGGAGTTTCATGCTCGTTCTTCTCTATCGGAATCTACACTTTGGAACGAGCAAAATCCTCGTCAATTATGCTAGGTATCTGGTGCTAACCTAACCTAACCTAACGTTAGATATAGAATGTTATGGTTTCATACTTTTTGACTTTACAAAAGTAGCTCCAGGAAAGTAGTAACAGAAAATACAGAATAAATGTCTAATGACAAAATTATTAAAAAAGTCTGATTAAAAATCGCTAATGAAATCGCAAATTCAGTGACATTTGTAATTAACAAGCTACGTCATGTTTATAGCCTTTATTAACCGGGGATAGGGTAGCTTCCGAAAACTGAAAGAATTTTTCAATGAAGCAATTACATGTGCCATTCAATTCAAAAACTTAAATCTTACCTCTTTATAATGTTAGCAAAGAAAATTTCACATTTAATTTTCTATTAATTGTACTTAAATTTTTATATAAAGTCATAATATTATGTTAACTTGGAACTGCAAGACAGCTTTCTATACAAAACTTCTCACTGAATGGTACAACTGGGAATTTAAGCGAAGAAAATGAATGGCTAACTTTCTTAGAGTGAAGATTTCCTTGGACTAATGCACTGCGGAACTTATTTAATTAATATTTCATATAAAGAGGGAATGTTGTTAGTTATGCATACAGTCGCGTGCTTTACTCATTTAAACTTACACTGAAAGTATGCAAATTTTAATTAAAATAAGCTAAAGATGTTAACTAAGGTCTTGGTGATTATGCTGAGGTTATTTTTATGGCATGGGAGGTAAAGGATTAAATGGGTCACCTGATGGTAAGCAATTAGTCCGGCCCATAGACGCCCGTCACACCAGAGGCGTCATAAGTGCATTACCACCATGTTAGGTGACAGTAAGCTCATTCTTTTTTTAGGAAATTTAGATAAAGGCGTGTAAGTAAATTATAGGCCCACTATTTTTCTTTAAATTTTTGAAGGGGAGACGATTATCAAACGTATAGGTACCTACATCAATTTTGTCCAGGTTGAGGCGAGGAGTGTCAGACCCTTACTGAATAAAAACCACTCCGTTCCTTCACTCCAGGCCGAGGTTGCGGTACCTTACTGCACTTGCACCATAATCCTAGTTGAACTACGGTTTTTTCGGGCCCCATTTGTGATGGTCTACTTGTTCTTTAAGACGCGCGCGGAACGTTAGCCACCGTATACTCAGGTCTGGTTCTGGTTGGGCAGCGAGCTACCCTTTGCTCGCCGTCTGCATAAACACTCTTACGTTAGCCGGAGAACGTCGCTTGAAATGATACGTTCACTACGTATTACATGGACTCAAACAGTAAAAACTTACTCCTTAAAACACAAAGTTTTCTACATATAATCTATCCATATTTAAAAAAGAATCGCAAAATATCTTGGTAAGCACATAACTCAACAACTGCTAGACCAATTATTGTTTTGTTGTATTTATTACAGCAAGAAGGAGGTTATTATTAAAAAAAACTGGAAATTTAGAAATAGTAACCCTTTCGTCGTTTGCGTGGTTGTTGAAAACCCTTAAAAAAGGGACGGGTTGCGTTTACGTATAAATGTATCTTATAAATAAGACAAAACAGTTTTACACGTGTTAAAACATCTCAGTATCCTATCGAATTGAAACTCGAGATATCGTCAAACAATTCGTTACTTTTAATTGGAGTAAATATAAACAAGCAATCATTCGACGAAACAAGTTCGGATGGAGTTTAGTGACGGAAGGCGTAACTCAAAGCAATGGACAAATAAATGACAAAGTTTGTGAGTATCCGATGTCTCGATATTTGTGAATACAAAACTTGTTGATACATGTTATCTGTTTTTTTTTTTGCTTTGAGAGGGGAATCTTCAATTTATTGTCCATTTGGGGTGAGAAGGAGTGTCTATTACTGATCTAAAAATTACCCCGTTCCGTTAATACTGCTTACACACGCAACCTCGGCTTTTTTTGTGAGGGGAAAATCTCCCGCCCAGGGCCGAGCGGGAAGGAGTGTCAGTCAGACTCTTACTGACTAAAAAACCCCCTGTTCTTTCTCCTGCTCTCGGCCGAGGTCGTGGTGCCTCATTGCGCTTAACCCGCAACCCCGGCTGAACATCAGCTGTATAGGGCCCCGTATGTGTATTGGCTCTTTGAGGCGCGCGCGGAACGCTACACGCCGTACGCAACCTCGGCTGGAGTGATGAGAGCTATCCTATTATATTAAAGTCAAAACCATTTATTCTAACTAAACCATATTTTGATAACTTGTAACTCCTCTGGTGTTGCAAGTGTCTATGGGTGGCCACAAATGCTTTCCGTCAGGTAATAGGTATTTTTCGGCCAATCATATAACAAACTTCGGGGGATCAGCTAGCAGTAATACATATATATTTTTTTTATATTTCTGTATTTAATATTAAAAGAGAATTCAATAACATCGGTATTTATTTACAGAGATGCATAAAAGTGAAATAAATTCGTAGAATATAAATTAATATTTTGTGAAGATATTCGAGTGATTTTCGTATTGAATGCCTTTATTGTCTGTAAATGTCATTGAGTGGATCCATTCGTTTTTCATAATAATTTTATAGCAGAAATTTTGAGTTTGCTGTGCTTTATAGATATGAGGAATTGGATTCAAATATGTCTTTGTTTATGGTGAGGGAAAAGACAAACACGACCCGCTCGAAAATGACATTCCAAAGTTAGTAGATCGAGTTTTTTTTTGTGAGGGAACAATCATCAATTGACCTCTCTCGTCCAGAGTGAGGCGAGAGGGAGTGTCATACTCTTACTGACTTAAACTCCCTGTCCCTGATTCTGCTTTAGTCCGAGGTAGTACCTAATTGCGCTGCCCCGCAATCCTACTTGATACTGGATATAAGTTTACTATAGTTTTAACCTCATTTGTCGCATGTCGAAAAATCTTTTGGAATCAGTCATCGCTACCGACGTGTATTTTCTGCATACAAAATTAATCGAACAATTTATTTAATTAAAATTCCAAATTTTGATCTGCTTTGTGCGTTGAACGTTAGAGTTAATTTAAGCGGAGCTATCGGCAGTTTTCATAATAATTAGCAACTTGTTATTAGCAGTTCAGTTTAAATTAGTTTTGTATCGTCGTTATAAAATGTTTTTCCAGTACTACAGATGTGCTCTGAAAGTTGGTGTATTTACAAATACTTAAAATAATCCCCAATTGTATAACGCCAGCAACTTGTCAACTATTTTATCCTTTAGGGAACACTTTTTATTTTGTTAACAACTTTATTTTCCGCCCAGTGACAAATATCTTGAGTCTAAGAAAACGAATTATTGGTCCACAACTAAAGAAACAAGGTTTAAAAGAGCAATCGAAGTTTTTTATACGCGGCCAGTGTGTGTAGGAGAAAAAATTCTTTGCTTTTTTATTTGTTTTGTTTTGTCTAAAATTTTATTGGACAGACGAGTTGATGACGGACGGATTCAGGAGTTATAAAGCCTTAATGTTGACTTCTTTGTACATAATACTGTTACTTGTAGGTATTCAGTTCAAATCTAAGTAACAGCAGAATATTAAAATTGTAATATTCACAGAACTTGTATCGTTATTCGACTCGTAGAGGCGTAGACTTGTCGTAGTCAAACTACGGCGTAGCAGCTACAAATTTCGTAGCCAATCTTTTTTCCAAGCTTACAAGCCATCTGAAACTGTAGGCCTCCGGAAACCTCCCTTACACGGCGAAACGCAATGCTATGGTTGTTTAAAGTGGGTTTTCAATGAGGTCATGGTATCACTCCGGTTGAGCAAACCCCTTTTGTTTCAAGTTTGGCTCTTCCACAATTCGATTCGATACTGTCAATGAAAAGAATTATAAATTGTAACTAACTATAAAGTTCATATTGCCTTTGTTGTTATAGCAATACCTATATCTTCTGATGTCTTTCCCGTATAGTGGATGACGGATAAAGAAGAAGCATTTTATTTGCTTTATTTTAGATTGTGAAAGTTTGTATACGACCTAGTTGACAGGAGACACATTAGAAATTTAAACATTTTGCTTGCAGCTGCCTTGTCTTAAACTTTGTCACTGGATGTTATCTCTTTTATTTATAGGGTAATACTTTGTGCATTATTTTTCTTTGTTAGTTAAGTGACATTGTCAGAAAGTAAGAAGTTTTAAATCTGCATGATGTCTACGTGCTGTAAAAAAAATGTATTTGGTGGAACAAAATGCATAGGGTGCGATGGTTAAAAAGGTATTTAAAATCATAAAAAAGTACAAAATAGTAACAAAGAGTTATTTAAAGCAAGTAAAACAATAAAAGAGCAATAATTAACATTTTACAATCATAGAAGAGTGTGTGTCTCCAAAAAACACAAGAGTGTGTTTTTTATGTTATAGGTCGGCAAATGAGCAAACGGGTTATCTGATGGCAAGCGTCGCCCATGGACACCCGCAAGGACGGAGGAGTTACAAGTGCGTTGTCGACCTTTAGGCGAAAGGGAGTGTAAGACTTTTACTCTGTTACTGACTAAGACTCCCCCGGTCCTTCTCCCGCTCCAGGCCGAGGTCGCGGTATCTTATTCCGCTTCACCTGCAACCCCGGGCTGTGTGCCAGGCTGTAATACCTGGCGCCAATTTTTATGCTGGTTTTCTGCAGTGACATTTGTCTAATGTCACTTTGACCGAGTTATATGTATAATATAGAAACTATATTATAGTTTCTAATTTTACACTTCTGACAGGTGGTGAAGGAAAACCACGTGAGGAAACCTGGACCTATAATTTTAATTTATCGTAATATTTTATATCATGATTACAGTATAGTATAGTTAAAGAAACCACAAAATACCACTGAATACTGTTCATCAGGACTGAAGTCAAAACTTTAAAACAATTGAAAGTTGAAGTTGTGATTATTATCAAACAAATGATTTATACTGTAAAGTATAATTTTTTTTTGACTGAGCAAACTAACCTATTGGATAAAAGTGGGTAATAATATGTTTTGCATATTTGCATACGTCTTCTTAATGTGAAAGAATGCTGTGATTTATGAGATTTTACTGCAAGTATCGGATCCACTCATATTTTACACAAAAGCGTACTCCACTCCTCATATAACGTATATAAAGCCAAGCAATGTGTCACAATTATCTACAAAACATTATGTTTGTCAGTACTCGCGTCATATTTCATTATAAACCAGTTTAATTAGGATTTGTTGAGCGCGTGTGCTCAATTTGGGAACGATTACGCTGAAATATAATGTACTAATACACATTTATAATTTGTAATTTATTTCGTTACAAATTAAATTATTGTTTATACATGCAGTAAGTTATTGAATATAAACAATAACCTATACGCACGGCAATACTATCTATATTACCGTATTTAAACTGGCCCACGGCTCTTCTCACATGGTCAAGTTTCGAATAAAATTTAGATTGGTGATTCCAACCTTATAATAAGAAATTATATGTCCAGGTTTCAACACATGTTCTCCTGCATGAAAAGCGGGCGTCCCAGCCTACCTCAATAACACCAATCAATAACTGTGAAATTAATACGTTTCTAAATGCTTGATATTACATATAAATATAAAGACCAAACGTATGATTACTATTTCAGAGACAAATGTAATTATTTTCTGATTCAATCTTCTATATAAAAAGAAGGAAGATCGTTGATAAACTTAGATTTAAACTTTAGTGTGGAGGTCATCGGAAGTCTTCAAGTATACCTTAAGTCGAAGTCATCATTTGAACCCTTACGAGGAAATATGCACACCAAGTATTAAGAATACTTTAGGGTCTAAAATAACTAAAAAGTATTTTCATATCTATTTCATAGCACATTATAGAACAAAACTCCGAAAGCCAGCCATTTGAAAACGCATTAATACAGCAATTTCAACTCAAAGTCACGTTCCGAAACCGGGATCACTCAACCCTCAGATTCGAACAATAAATAGTAAGTTTCATGTGGAACTGTCAAAGCTAATCCAAGATCAGTGTAACGGCTCAAGTAAGGTGCGACTTGATACCTGGCACAGTGCCAGCAAGAACTCAAATTTATTGCACAACTTTGGTAGAATTTCCTCCTCGATTTAGATACGCGAGTAACAGCCTGCTTACAGCGAAAGGATTACCTGATAAATTACACCTGCTCTCGCGATTTTCAAGAGTAATGAAATTAGATTAAGGGTTACGTGTGTACATTTATTTTTAGATGGAGTTTGCCTGTTCTGTGGAATTCTTCAATCAATGATTATCTGGGTTCGTGATTGTAATGTCGTTTTATTTTATTATTTGAGTTTTTATTTTTATGGATGGTGTTGGCTTCTATTGATCTTCTCTTCTAATGAGCCGCTGTAATGTCTGCACAGGTCATGTTGACATGTTTGTAACATAAGTTACACTTTTATATACAATTTGACATTCCGTTTATTTTTTATACAATGACATAATCACCTATTGTGACATTTTATTTTTTATTTGACATTTTTTTTTATTTATTTATTGTCATTTTTATTATTTTATGTTATTGTTAGTGTAAGGACCGTGTGAGACTTGCCGTGCTTTTTGATTACCAGTTATCTGCGTTCTGACAGTTTGAGTACTTGCGCGACCCACCCAAATGTTCTTTAGATCGGTATTGTTCGTCGGACAACTCAGCAGCACTTGCTATACTGGTTGCAAACTGACACTTGCGTGCCTGTCTTCAGAACGGGTCCACTTAAACTGGTGTGGTTCTTTCCTCAAAAGACCACTAAAGAATGAACTTGCACGATTCTCTCACATTATGTTATTTTTACATTGTCTGGACTTGAAAAGAGACTGACCTCTGAGTTTGTTTCGGCATTTCTTCTCAGAGTAGTCAGATAGGAAATGCCGGCTTCATCTAGTTTTTCACATATAAATTGACGTGTAAAAGTGCCGTTTTATGGCCTATTTGCAAAAATAAATTCATTGTTTCATTGTTTCATTGTGATTTTAATTAATTTGTTGCATTTTGGTGCGTTTCTAAGAAGTACATATGGCATCATAAAATAAAAATACTTCGCTATATTATTATAAGCAAGCTCTTGCAACACTGCAAACCTCCATGCCCGTTTACCGTCATGGTATACAGATGACTTGCGAATTTGCTCCAAAAAAACTTGCGCTACATTTCAATTAATATTTATTTCCTACAAAATAAAAACCATTTAACAGTTCATAGCTATAAAAATTGTGTTACGCTTAAGACTTGGTAATTACAGTATCCTTGATATGTCGTATGGTACAAAAGTAGGTGAGCAGTATGTTGCTTTGACGCGGGCGCGACATTCAACTGGGACCAATGAGAGACGGCCTCGGGATGAAAGTTGTGGCCACTAAGAAAGAGAGAAAGAGGTCATCTATGGGTTAAATTTTTTTCATTTAATAGGTGAACAATCTGCGTATGAATTTTCCAAAATGAAGGTTTATGACACGGAGTTTATGACATCAGTTTTTTCTGCCTAAATTAGTCCTTGTGGTTGTGATCAATGAAATAAAAAGAATTCTTTTTTTTTGTGTATTTTTTCATACTGTGTCTCGTCTTTCGATTGTTTTTCCTGTGGCAGGACTGCTGTTTGAGATATAAATTTGAATAAATAAATAATAAGTAAATTTAATACTAATTTGTACAAAGATTAGCTCTCATATTTTCCCTAGCCCCACGCGACGCGAGTGTCACCCACTCACAGTTCGAGATCGTCCCGAGTTCGCTTTGATTACGCTTCTTTATCTTTGTCTACCCCAGTACCCTCCACGGACAAAAGACTTCGCCGAATTGTCCCGTTACTATTCACAGCATAATATATGACGGTACACGTCGCCATCTCGCGAACTACAAGAGCTGACCCGACGAATATCACATGGAAAATTGTAACAAATTGTCGCTCTGCATTGCTCTGCGTAAATATTAGATAGGTAATAGAAATGTACAATGAACTGTATGTTTTTGTATTCTCAGCGCCTGTGTATCACTATCTTCTAGTACAATACAAGTTCCCGATTAACTTTTGTAGCACATACGTAGTTTTTTTTATATCTATCGGACTCCTACTCCACGTCATACAATTTACTTTACATTATATAGCTACCTAATAGCAAGCAATTAGTGCTGCCCATTGACATTGGACACCCGCAACAGAGAAGTTACGAGTGCGTTGCCGACCTTTTCGGGGTTAGGGATTTGGTGATTTAGGAATTGGGGAGGGATTGGGAGAGGGGAAGCATTGGGCATCCGGTAACCTCACTCACACGACGAAACACAACTCTGTGGTTGTTTCGTGCCTGTTTTCCGTGGTATCACTCTACAGCCGACCTATTCAAAAACAAAACAAGCAAGTGCCAAAGCATGTCTCTCCCATACTTAGAAAATCTGAGTCTGCTTACTACGTTCGCTGATGGCCTTAACTTTATCTTTTAGTTCAGAGCAGTCTTATAAAAGAGTGGCTTCAAGGTCCCATTTTGCGGTTCGATGACCTCATCCTTGTATCTTTGGGACCGATTTTTGTTCAACCAACTCACGGTGGTAAATTATAGATACTTAGTGTATTTTCTTGGTGTTAAGATCTGTAACAAACTTATGCCCACAATAAAGATACTTTGACTTTGGCTTTAACTTCTAGGAATTTAAACTTTATTGATGGATTAATAAAGTCCGTTTTGATTAACACTTTTAACATAGCTGTAAATATATTACATTGCAAAATCTCAGTGTACGAAAAAGTTTATAATATTTTTTGATTAATCAATTGTTTTTGCAACAATACAGATTAACATATAAATTAGATGATCTTGATGTCTGACATGTACTAATGTAGATTGGCGACTTCTCGATCAACAAGACTATGTTAATACTAAATCAAATTTATTTATTTTTATTTAAAAACCATAAATTATCTCTACACGTGATATATTACAGAGTATATAAATTCAGTAATGTGCTTACCTGATTAACAAATCAAATACGAACGGACTGAAAAATAATAAAAAAGTTATGTTTTTAGTAAATAATAACAGAACCTTAATTAACAGAGTGATAATAAAAAAAAATATAAATAAAAGCGAAATCAACAATTAATTAGATAGCATTGTTATCAAAAGCAACTTAAACACGAGAAACATTTCAATGCTGATTTAATTTTGTATGCTTCGGTCAAAGTAACTGAATTTTTTGAAGTACACACTTAATTAACTTTCAGTAGTAACTAAAACAGCCCTCCATAACGCAAGCAAACTTTTGTCTGTAGCAATGGAAAATCAAAAGAACGAAAAATGTAGTCGACTCGACAAAGACTCTTTGGTTATATAGTACTTGTTTGATAGTGTATAAAATAACTAGCATTCCCCCGCGACTTCTCTCGCGTGGTATGTTGATAAAAAGTAGCCTATGTTCTATTCCTGAGGTACAATTTAGGGGTCTTCAAGGCTACAGTGAATAGGCTCTTAATAAACTAGTGCTCCTTACCATCAACGATTGCATCACAGCTTACCATCAGGTGGGATCGCAGTCAAGCACTAGTTTAATGAAAGTAAAAAAGAAAAAAAATATAATATTTGTAAGATTTCTTTACATTTTTTACAGATTATTATGAGTATAATTTGTAATTGCAATTTTCATACCATAGTTTGGTAAGACTTAATAAATTAAAAATTATGTTGTTTGCCTTACTTTCATAACTGATTGATGAGGAACTCGACTAGTTATAAGCCACGCAGGCCAGTATTCATGGGCAGTATTGACTCACGAAGCGGCGAATGTGAGAGATGAGACTTAAGTCATAAATTGTAATTGCTGTAATACAAGTTTTGTTTCTATTTTGGAAATATTTTAATTCTGTTTTTTATCTCAAAATCCTAAGGTAGAATCTATGATTAATCCTATTGTTAGTTATTTAAGTAACAAGCCTTTATTAGGACAGACAATCTTTCAGTTGGTACAGGAGGTATATTTAAGACTTAAATTCATTTGATGGCAAGTTTTTGGCGCAGCCCATGCACTTCTACAGCATTTAATGGTTAGCAAATGGGTTGCCGGCTTGAAAAGGCCGACCGTTCGTTCAGGACCTTACTCTTACGGTGGAACACAACGCACCTCGGTCTCTGAGACTTCGAACGGTTCCAATCGCGCAGAAACATAGGCAGTCCACATTCAGTTGTTAAATAACCCCAAAAAGCAAAACGTTGAAAAAAACCATCTTAAGTATACCCATAGTACAACACACTGAATGATACTTCGGATAAACGCACCAAAGCCTCTATTTCGTGTAGAAACGATTTAGATTATCCGAGAACACAGTAAACCAACTTTTCCCGGATCGGCAGTAATCCGACACACAAAGTAAACACGACGCACGCCCCTCAAAGGCTTTGTCGCGTTATTTGACAAATTATGCTCTTACCAACTGATAATATGCAAACAATATTAGGCCTTATGCACTATATATATAAATATAAAATATACAAATCGATCACCTGATAGGAACGGCAAGCTAGTGTTATTTTATGTTAGATTTTTTTAGGCCGTCGTATCAATTTGTTTGGGCCGATCCTTTCTAGTGAATATCTGTGCCAATTAAAGTATAAGC
Organism: Spodoptera exigua; assembly: GCA_902829305.4. Classification (NCBI taxonomy): domain Eukaryota; kingdom Metazoa; phylum Arthropoda; class Insecta; order Lepidoptera; family Noctuidae; genus Spodoptera; species Spodoptera exigua. Next base: position 10,375,871 of record LR824619.2, on the reverse strand, counting down.
TCTCCTACACTCCAGTCACGTTTTATTGAAAATTATATGTTTGTATAGAAATATTAATTATTTTAAGTTTTATATACCCTCGTGTACATTCTTAGTTCCCTAAGTTATACTTTTCATACGAGCATTTCGTCTAGCGGTCGATTCGAAAAATATTAAGTGTGAGAGAGCCTCGGCACGAATGGGTTGGACCGGAGTGATACCATAGCTTCACATAAAACTGGCTTGAAACTAACAAAGTGTTGTGTTCCGCTGTGTGAGTGAGCTCTAAAACCGTTATCTCCAAAAGGTCGGCAACGCACTCGTAACTTCTGTGTTGTTACCCGTAAGTGGCGAAAAACAAAATATTCATTCGACGTCTAATTAAGTTTTCTGTTTACCTAAAATTTCAATTTTGTTGAAACCACTTCATGCAATTTCAATAAACCTTAAATTGAAGTACATAAGACACAACTATTCACTCGAAATTGTTATACTATTATTACTTGCTACATCTACATATATATTATATACAATGAAACATTCCTCTTCAGACAAATTGGTAAGCAAATACTTGAACAATATCGTTTAAACTACAAAGCCTTATTAATTACAGTAACACAACTACAGCGAACCGATCGATACATCCAATTAATATGAATAATTAGAATCCCTATAAATATCTACGCAAATATTACTACGTAAGAACTCGTTTAAATCAGAGTTTTTTTTGCTTATATTGCTTTTTATGAATTTGTGTGAATCTTGTGTGTAAATATTTTTTCGCTTATGTAGTGTTTGGTTATGAGGTACTAAGTAATTATTTAAATACCTTCGTAGGCTTGACGTTTCACATAGGTCGCGGTCGCAAGAGGTTAGACTCGCCGTGAAAGATTTTGTTTGGTGAGTATAATATGTTTCAAGACCTTTTTTGACGGGGAATGTCATAAACCTATGACTGTAGTTGCACATTATTGCGTTTGCACTCGCAACCCATGATGCATCTAATACCCAAATTATAATTGTGATTATTTCGAAAAAGGGTAGTCGGAGTTACCATTTAATTTTATTTATGTTATTTATTTTTAATTTTATACATTTTAAAGAAGGCTTACAGACTAAATGACAAATTATATATAGAGTCTAAAATTATCACGTTGCTTATTACAAGCCTCCACACATAAAAATAATACCATATCCATCCATCCACCATTTTACACTATTTGTTTGGGTGAGATATTGAGAATTCTAAAAATGCCTATTCATGTATCACGTGACAAATTTTGATCCAGTCAATCGTCTCACAGTAGAAGCAGCTTCACTGTTTGAATGTTAAATTAAAGCAAATATTACGTTGGTATACTTAAAAAACAAGTATAATAGTTATTTTTTATAATAACTATTGTGAGACATACTAAATTAACTAAAAAACGCGGGTTACTGACGTGTATAAATTGAGAAAAGCTCTACCAGTTTCGAACCACAGAGGCGCAGAACATGTAAGCTGCGCGACGTCGCCGCGACCACACACGCTGCTGATGAGGAAGAACCCCTCTGTGGTTCGAAACTAGTAGAGCATTTCTCAATATATACAACTGAGTAACCCGCGATTTTTAGTTAATATAATATTATTAATATTTTAATGTTTTTATGTGATAGGTTGACAAAACGAGCAGACGGATTGCCTGTGGTAAGTAATAAGCGCCACCAATGGACACCCTCAACAACAGAGGAGTTACGAGTGCTTGGCCAACTTTTTGAGGATTAAGGATTATGAAGATTTAGGGATTGAGAGAGGGAAAAGATTGGACCTCCGGTAACCTCACATGCACGGCGAAAGTCAAAGCTGTGGCTGTTTCACGCATGTTTTCTGTGAGGCCGTGGTATCGCTCCGGTCAAGCCGACCAATTCGTGTCGAAGTATGGCTCACCCACACTTATATAATATACCTAAACTTAAAACGAAAAGTTCATATAATAATCTCCTATCAAACTATAACTTAAGCAAACATTCAAAGCTCCCATATTTACCAAACACTATCACGAACATTTAATATCTAGGCACTAAATGTCAGGGCCTGCCTACGTCATCAGCTCAATTATGACGTCACAATCCTGTCTGATACAGAATGCTTATTAACTTAAATAAACTTTGATATTACACGTAGACTTTTTACTTAGCGCCTGACCTTAATATCGGTACACAAAGGTAGGTCGGATAATAAGCAGATGCCTAGATAAGTGAGGAGTCGTGAAAATTATATTTTTTTCAAAGAAAATCTTGTTTAGGTTTTTTTTTGTACGAAGAGGTACCTAAGCGAAATTTTTTATTTTATGTTAAAATGAGGTGTAATTTTAGGGTTTGGCGTGTGACTTGTAACATGTGTATGTGACCATTTTTTTATTACGTAGATGTATATTTCACCTTTTACTTTGGTGGCAGCCTTCAGGGGAAAATCCCCTTTCGATACTAAATTAGTCCTCATATCCTTTTTTCACTTCCATACTACATCCTATATGGATTTTTATTACATGAATAGAAAAAGAAATACGATTTCAAATCCAAAATAAAAGTTTCATCGTCATCATCATTCTCTTCAGTGCCCACTGCAGAGGAAAGGCCTGTTGTCACACCGAAAAGGTTTCAACAGCATCAAGGTTAAATTGCCACGTTTGCTCAAGGCGGATTGCCGATTTCAAACATATAATTAGATATGATTAGTTCAGCTTTCCTGACGGTGTTTTCCTTCACTGAATGTCAGTGGTGTCTAAATCATCTTAGAAAGTACATACTTTAAAAGCGGACGACCTTAGGCGGGCTTAAGATTAGTCAAATTTTTAAACAGATCAAAGAACTGATTTAGAAAGTAATTCATCACAGATGCCTAGTTAGAAATAAAAAAAACAGTAAGTTAGTGAGAATATAGAACATATTTCGAACGTACATACATCTATTGCGTAGTTCACGAAACACGCAACAATGACCACTTTGTTGTTTAATATTTCGTCTGAACAAGGTCACCGTAACTTCAGACAATAACAATAGATGTTCTATTAACCTGTACTGTATAGTAGTATACGTTTCCTTCTAATCGATCGCCAGATCTGAGATAAGATGCCACCTGCCTTCCATTGCGTCACTATTATGTGTGAGAGAAACGCGTTGTTTGATGTACATTGTTCCTTGAATTTACTGCTTTAAATTGAGGATAAGTTATTTTGTGATCGAAGATAAAATAATTTGACTGATAAAAAGTGAGTTAAGTGAGTTAATTAGAGATTAAAATGGGCTGCATCATACCATCAAGCAAGACAGAGGCCAAAAGCCTCTTAACTAAAATAAAAAAACAGGGTCACTTATCTTTTATTTTTGACATATCTTAAAACTATTATATCTCCTCCATCCATCTCCTAACTAAACACGTAGCCCCACAAAACTAGTTCTTAAACTGTAAGACAATCTAGTCTCTATTACAATAATAATAATAACATAAAACAGATTATTATTAATATCGTCTGATAATATGACAGGGAATAATAGCAATCGCACAGGTCTTTGCTAGGTCCGCGAATTGACACAGAATGACAGAAAAAAAACCAAGAGACAGAAGCAATATTTACCCCAAATCCAATAACTCTTTGTATCTATTCAAAGAAAGCAAGCAATGTATATCATTCTAGCGGTAATTGTAAGCAACGCTTGATGAGTTTAGGAATGGAGTGCACACTTGACATTCGTGATGAACCCGACATTTTATGGGAGTACAAATTGTATTCCAGCTTTGCAATCGTTGTTATTATTGGCACACAACTCAAAGACTACATTTGGAATACATTCAGGTTGTCAACAATAATTATTGTTTAGTTTAATTTGCTATTATTGTTAACGGTAATAAAGTCATTTATACATTTTAAGATAGGCTGCAAAGGGACAGACGGATCCCCTAATGATAAGCAATCAGTGCTGCACATGGATTCCCGGGTCACTAGATGATTCGCAAGTATGTTTTAGGCCGTTTGTGGGTTCGGGATTTTAGGGACGGGAAAGGCACACGGCGGATGGCAATGCACGTATTATACTTAGGTCAAGCCGACCCATTTCTGCTGAAGCATGGCTATTTTTATGAGTGAAAACCTCATCGAATAACTTCTCTCGTCCTGGGTGAGGCGAGAGACTGTGAGGCAGGAAGCAGCTCCCTGCTTTTACTGACTACACTAAACAATATCCAGTTACTTCTCCTGGAAGACTGGGGCCGCGTTACCTTTGTGCGCTTGACCTGCAAGCCCGGCTGATCATCGGCCCTGTTGGTAGTCTATTGGCTCGCCGATCACTTATTTACTTCTTTGAGTTGATGCAGAGGTTTTCCTTCATGCAATACAATTTTAAACAATTGTGACATATGGATTGTATATTAGTCTTCTATTATCATAAAATTCCTCTTCCACTTCCACTAACTTCAAACCATACCGTTGTTACCCTGCTAATGGTAAACCCTAGCTACTAAATATTACCAAAATTTATATCTAGGAAACGGTTACATGACAATATCTCTAGAGAATATATCTGTAACATTATTGTCTAATGTTCTCGTAAACACCGTTGATACATACATCTCATAGTATACCAGGAAATTGTACTTTATGCATCAAATCCCTTGTTTTGGGGACGCACCGCAAATTCCATTATGTGTTAAAAGCTCCCAAATTGAATTCCTAAGGCAGTGTATTTGTGATCGAACTCTCGGCGATAAGTCTGCTGACAATATGGCCGTAAACACGCATCTTAACTTCGACCGCTTTGTCTTTTATTTAATAATGGAGTTTACGAAATTGTTTTTAATACTTAGTTTAGATTTTTTCAAAATTTTGGTTTTTCTTTAAGTTTAAGAATCCTTAGGATAATTTTATTGCTAACTAGCTACTCTCGCGCGGTTTCACCCGCTGCTCGGCTCCGTTTAATCGTAGCGTGATGTTTTATAGCCTATAGCACTCAGGAACATGGTAGCTATCTAGCAGTGAAAGAATTTTGGAAATCCTACCAGCGGTTCCAAAGATTACCCCCTACATACAAACTTACAAATTTTACCTCTTTATAATATTAGTATAGATAAATTATAAACAATGCTTTGATTCCTGAAACTCACATTAGAATTCGCTGTGTCGTCAGTTCACGGCTCATTCGTTTCGGTGTCTGTTATGACTATATATTTAAATACATGAAGATAAGTATGTTATTATAGATTAGTATATTAGAATTTATATAAAAATATTATATAGTAATAAACATTATTTATATAAATATTTAAATATTATTTATATTTATTACTGATATTGTATAAAGCAGTAAAGATACTGTTTAAAAAGGAACATGAATTGTTAAGCTAATCGGCTACTTGGTCGACTAAGAAAGACAATTACAATACTTTAAGATAAGAATATTACGCTAAAACAACATCATGTCATAAATCCTACAAGATGCTTTGTACTATTTAACTTGTTGACTAACATAAGCTTGTTCTAAACTTGCTTGTAACATGTGTTGTCTTACTTGTCTCACAAACCTTACTGCGCAAGTTATGTATGCACATTGCACATGTGCATAATGGAACTACACCGCAACTTTTAAGAGTACTATGCTTTCGCACAAAAGTCGGCTCGATCGGAGTGATAACCCGGCCTCAAATAATACGGGCGTGAAACTAGCACAGCGTTTGGTTTTTGCCATGTGAGTGAGGTTACCGAAGGCACAATCCTTCCCCATTCTCCTTCCTCATCTCCAAAAGGTCGGCAACGCACTGATAACTTCTCCTTTCCGTAGCTGCGGGTAGGCGGCGCTGATATTTTTTTTGCAGACCCGGAAGACCAATTTGTGGATCACACAAATAGTTGTTCCGTGCTAGAATCGAACCCGCGACAAGTTGCACGGCAGCCAGTTGGCTAGCCACCACACCAACCTTGCAGCCAAATTTGATTGCCTACCTCAGGTCATCTGTCGGTTTGTTTGCCATCCTATGGTTTATGCAAAAACTGCGCCAAGATCAGCGGTAGCGGATGCAAGCGCTGTAATGTAGTGCAGCTCCGGCCCAGAGAAGGAAAAGGAACAGGGTGATGTTTTGTTAGTAAGAATCTGACATTCCCTTCGCCTCAAATAGGGCGGATGAAGTTTCATTTCATGTCACCAGCAAATGGTGGACATTTTCCAGTGTCACACTTTGTGCAATTAGGGTTGGGGTTTGTTACTATGAAATATTAGAACTATTATATTGTTATAATCAATTTAAACTAGTTTAACTACCCTACAAGGTTAGCCTACTTTTCGAAATGGAAAACTTCGAAATTGATAACACATGTGACCACTTAACGAACATGGCAATCATTGAAATACGTACATTGATTCAGCTCAGGCCTGTTATATTCAAATTAGTGGCGAATTTGAATTATAGACGCGAACAAATTACTCTTTTGAGTTGGTGAGATAAAGGGCCAGTCTGTTCCCAGAATTGTTTGATTTCCGTATTCTTAGAAAGGAGATATTCTAAGAATAGGAGGGAAAGTGAGGAAAGAAAAAGGAATATTAATTAACTTTATTAAAAAAAAAGAAGCAAAAATAATTATTTGTCTTGCAGATTTGATATAAATTCGAGAGTCGATCCTCAGGCTACTAATATTCCAAATGCGAAAGGTACAATGTTTGGATGTTTGTTACTCAATCACGCCAAAACGGCTAGACGGATCTGGATGAAATTTGGCACAGGTATAGGATACACTCCCAAAAAGGGCATAGGTTACTTTTTATAAGCCGCAAGCGAAAGCTAGGTTTATAATATTCCAACACGGAGTTTTACTCTACATCATCATCATCATCAGCCTATAAGTGCCCACTGCTGAGCAAAGGCCTCTTCTCACACGGAGAAGGTTAGAGCATTAATCACCACGCTTGCTCAATGCGGGTTGGTGATTTCAAACTTATAATTAGAAATTATAAGTCCAGGTTTCCTCACGATGTTTACCTTCACCGTATGTCAGTGGTGTCTAAATAATCATAGAAAGTACATATAACTCGGAAAAAGTCACATTGGTACTTGCCAGGTTTCGAACCCGCACCCTCAAGCATGAGAAGCGGGCGCCTTAACCTCCGGGCCACCACGACTTAGTACTCTACAAAAGTAAGTAAAAAAATGAGTGTGACCTATGAAATATCGGTGTACTTGTAGGTCGGTTGGTCGCTGCCGAGTGATCTTGTTACGTCTCAATTACTCCCGCCGGCCGATGGTATCGGATATCCGTGACGTCATACGATATGTCCAATTAACAGCCATACTACTTTTGAGAACCTATGAGTGTTTGACATATACTATAAGTATTGCTTGTAGATTTGAGTTTGCTGGTTATCAATATAAGTTTAAAAAGTAATATATCCTGGGATTTCAAATTCATTTCAGCGTTTAAAGCGATAGCTCGACTAAAATACACAAATTAAATATAATTGACTGCACGGTTGGCGCGGTGGCTGGGCAACTGGCTGCCATGCAACGTGTCACGGGTTCGATTCCCGCACAGAACAATCTCTTCTCTTTCTGTGTGATCCACAAATTGTTGTTCCGGGTCTGGGTGTGATGTGCATGTGGAATTGTATGTTTGTAAACGCACCTACGACACAGGAAAAAAAACCTAATGTGGGGAAAAGTTTAAAAAAAAAATTCGTAGCCTATAGCACCCAGGAACATAGTAGCTATGTATCAGTGAAAGAATTTTGGTAATCCGACGAGCTGTTCCAAGGATTATCCTTTTTTTGAGTAGGTACCTATAGTATATGTTGCAAAAAATTATGACGTCACATTTGTAAATTTCTTAAAAATCGTGGTAATATAAAGAAATATTAATTTTGAAATAAGTAATGACGACTGCACGGTTGGCGCGGTGGCTGCCGCACAACGTGTCGCGAGTTCGGTTCCCTCACGAAACAACTCTGTGTGATCCATAATTTGTTGTTCCTAGTCTGGGTGCGATGTGTCTATAAAATTAGATGTTTGTAATTGCTCCCATGATACAGAAAAAACTGCAAAAGTGAGGACAACGTATGTATTTAAAAAATCATCTATGGGTAATAACAAGAATTCTTTTGAACGCGAAAAATAAGGAAACATAACATTTGGTACTCTTAATACCTCTTGGCAAGCATTACACATTCATTCCTTAATTCCCCGTCACCATACAAATTAACGTACAACACATAAAATTACGCATTCGTATAAAATATTACCCCATAATATGCGAGCTACAGGGGAAATTAGCCGTGGAACTGGAATAAACGAGTTGTAACCGGAACGAACCGGTTTAAACCAGATTAAATTGGTTTTAAATGTTCCGCTTTGTGAGATGATGATGACGTTGCGTCCATTGGCTCTTGTTACGTAATCGTTTCAGCATTTTGAGTTTTGAGTGGAATGTGTTATTTATGATGTAGGAAAATCGCGAATATGGTATGATATGTTCATAAAATTGTAAGGTCATTATTTTATTTCAATTGGCCGGTATACCTTCAGTATATTCATCGCTTTCTTCCACCTGTGTTATATTATTTATTAGCAACTTGTCCCAGTGTGCAATGCTGATACTTAATTTTGTCACTATTCAATGGATCTTATTATACATATTAAATCTTTCTGTTTAATCACGCTAACTATAACAATTAACCACTAGATAAGTAAGTGTGGGAGAGCCATGATTCGGCACGAATGGGTCGGCTCAACCAGACTGATACCATGGCCTCACAGAAAACCAGCGTGAAACAACCACAGCGTTGTGTTTCGCCGTGTGTGTGAGGTTACCGGAGGCCCAATCCTTCCTCTCCCCCATTCCCTCCTCAATCCCTAAATCTCCAAATCCCTAATCCCTTAAAGGTCGGGAACGCACTCGTAACTCCTCCGTTACGGATGTCCATGGGCGGCGCTGATTGCTCACCATCAGGTAATCCGTCTGCTCGTTTGCTGACCTCTTACATAAAAAAACCGCAACAAATCCGTTGAGCAGTTTTAAGGATAGGACAAAGAAAGCGACTTTGTTTTATACTACCTGCCTATATAGTGATTAGTCACTTCATACAAGTGAGTGGCTCGTTAAGACATTGGAGTGCATCTCTGCTTGCAATATGCAGACGGGTTAAGTGCTACAATTTCCATGTATTTGGTTAGGTGGCTAAGTTTCAGTCAGTACTGAGACGTCTCAACATGTAGTTATGTACCTACAGGTTATTTCAAATTACCATTTATCCCTAATCTTAGTTCAGTTTAACTTACTACCATATTTAGAAATATTTGTTATATCTTAGTTACAAGTTTGTACCGAAAACCTGGTCCTAGTAAAACGTTAAATTACTATTTTCTAGTTAGATTCCTTAAGTTGTTTGCCCTTCGATAAACTCATTTATATAGAGAAGAAATAGAACAGAAGCGCTGTTTCACCTTAATTTCGCGTCCGTGGTATCACTCTGGTGGAATGCCAGTTGGCGTCGCGTAGGATATACAACACATAGGAGTTGCACGTATGTACGTTGCCGGCCTTCGGTAAACTCATTCATACGACGAAACAATAGCAAGAATCATTTTACGACGGTTCTCGGTCGAGCTGGCCCATTCGCGCTGAAGCCCGGCTCTTCTACACTTCAGATGAGTCGTCATCATCATCACCACCACCATCAGCCTGATTCCGTCTACCGCTGGACATAGGCCTCCCCAATTGCACGCCACTGAGCTCGATGTTCAGCTCTTTTAGCCAAGCTAACCTGCGGATATCATCAGTCTACCTAGATGGGGGTGTCGTACTAATCATTTTAAATTTTCTGTGCACTCCTGTGAGTTCTCCTCTCTGTGTTAAACTTTACACAGATAGTATGTAGAACAGCATATTCCCGCTATACTAGCCGTGCCCTCGTTCGCTTGGAAAATATATTCATTGACGTCTAATTCAGTTTTCTGTTCCCACATCCCATTTTAGTTCACAATGGATTTCATTCTAATACTTTGTCTGCTAGTTACTATGATGTGGAACAAGGTTCCCGGAATAGAATTGTAGAAAAGCAGATTTTAGAGATAGCTTCAATAAAAGTGTAAGACTGACTGCTCTATTATAGGATTTCGGGTACTTTGTTCCCGGACGAAAAAAGGAATTATTAGGAATTGGTTTTTCTCTCCTTTGTTATAGCGTGCTCTGTAATAGCACGGAGACTGAGGTGGGGGGAGAAAGAGTTAGATGGCTTAGCTGTACACACCTTCCGGATGATGATTATGATGGCGATGGTGGGAAAATGTTTTAAATATATTTTCAGAACCTGCAGCTTCTGAAATGCTGCCCAGTTCCTGGCACTATGTGCACATCTGCCTAAATTTTCGGGGATTAAAAGATTTACATTGCATTTTGCAGATTTACATTTTAAGCAAAATCGTTACATTGAGGACTATAAAAGCTATGCTTCGGTAAGTACATGAATACAGCGTTGTGTTTCTTTGTGTGAGTGAGTTTCTCGGAGGGTCAATTACCCCGTAATCCTTAGACCACATAACCCGTTATCCCCAAAGGCGAGCAATGCACTTGGAGCTCCCAGGTTGTTGCGCATGGACATGTCCCGCACATGTAAGTAAGCCCTTCCCATTAAGTAATTAGTCTGCTGGATTACCGTCGCGTGTTTATCACATTAAAAAAGCCCTAAAACCATTACTCAAAACATAATAAAATCACGAGTGAAACAAACAAGTTATCCAAGGTATTAAACGGATGACACAAACAATGTAACATTTAAGACATAACATACCTAACCTACCTGTAGTTAATGAATCGGGAGCAATTAGCAAGTTGGCGCACAAAGCTCGGAGATCCGACGGACTTTACATTTACAACATAGCCAACATGGTTCGGGCGGACTTTATGTTACACTAGCTTATACATGCGGGTCTACTTGCGTGGATTTTGAAATATTACTCTCGAGTAAATGTCGACAGAAATTGAAACTTAGAGGTGCTATACATAGCCAGGTTTGCGCGGGGTAAGCGCAAAAGGGCCCGGAGCAGAAGAAGGAATGGGTTTTTTAATCAGGAGGACTATGACACTCCCTCTCGACTCATCCTCGGCGTAAGAAGACATTTATTGAATAAATTCAGTTTGACCCACGATAGTTAGTTACTATAAAAAACTGGAAGTATCTTATTAACCTCTTGTCAGCCGGTATACGACAAACGATAGAAAACACATCGTGTCTCAGGTGGATCCGCGGGTTAATGTAAATTTAGGGCCGACTCGACGGAAGTGATACCACGGCCTCATAGAATAGGTACTTGCCTCATAGAATATAAAAAATACTTACGTTGCGTTTCGCAGTGTGAAGCCAATCCTTTCCCTCCAAAACTCAATTCTCAATCGTTAAAACCCTAATAAGAGGCCGCCAACGCACTTGTAGTACTCCTTTGGTATTCCGAGTGTCCATAGGCGGCACCGAGAACTTACCATCAGGTAATCCATCAGCTTGTTTGCCGTCCCATACCATAAAAAAGACGTAGCATCTGATGGTGATAAGTGATCTGATGTCGTGGTGGCCCGGAGGTTAAGCAGCCAGCTTCTCATGCATGAGGGTGTGGGTTCGAAACCTGGCAAGTACCAATGTGACTTTTTCCGAGTTATATGTACTTTCTATGATTATTTAGACACCACAGACATACGGTGAAGGTAAACATCGTGAGGAAACCTGGACTTATAATTTCTAATTATAAGTTTGAAATCGCCAACCCGCATTGAGCAAGCGTGGTGATCAATGCTCTAGCCTTCTCCGTATGAGAAGAGGCCTTTGCTCAGCAGTAAGTACTTGTGGGCTGATGATGAAGTGATCTGAACTGCTACTGTCAAGGAAAGTCGCCAGTACTAAAGAGGCGGGAATCGGGCCTTCGATAACGTCACACACAACAGCGAAACACAACACAAGCTTTGTTTTCTGTTAGGTTGTTTCACGTCAATTTTCTGATAGGCTTTAGCGTCACTCCAGTAACTGCACAGGTCCAGTCATGCCGATATATCAGATCCAGTAATTTCGAAACCTATATAAAACCTCCAAACAAACAGACATTCAAATCTTTCCTCTTTATTATACCGAGTGGGGATGAATTCAAACCTGGACTGGATCCTATTAAGACCAAGATTGGATTTAGTTACAAAACTTAGCTTTAAGATATTTCATTACTCAAATATGGCTGACAAGGAGAGTCTTTTGATCAACGTCTGGGTTTTAGTTTCTGTTTAAATATGTTAATTTGTGTATTGAGAAAAGCTGTTGGTTTTGTCATTTTATGTGTGCATGCCATTTTATGTGTTCACGGAAGTTACGATGTAAATTTAATTTTTGGGCAGATTTTTCAATAGTCAAATAAATGTTATCTGAGGGATAAAATTGTTGCTGTTACTCTCTTCACACAACTACCTGACGCGTTAGCATCATAATTATTACCTAGATAACTTTTATGTAACCATTGAAAATATCACCCCTAAGTCAGATTACACAACGTTGTATCGTCCAACAAAATTATTAGTAATTTCATAAATCAATTATGAAATATTGAGTAAGATCTAGCCAAAAAGGTTCCATTACATAGTTTTTAATTATATTATCTTATTTATCGTAGGCCGCGGTGAAAATAACAAAATGAGCAAACTTTTGAAAATAGAATTAGTGAGCACTGGGCATAATAATATTTCTTTTTATTGGTAATTTAATAAAAAGCATCTTAAGTGTTTCTTAATGTGATTCGGCCAGGATTTTTATTACTGACCTAAATTTATTTTTTATTTAATTATATGCAACCTTTTATAAAATACCTGGACATTTTTTATAAAATTATATTTTGTATTAGGTACTAAGACATGCCTGGAGAGTAATAAAATTATCTGAGACGATAGAATGTCTTTGTTAGTGAATCACGCAAGATAACAATTTATTAACTCAATTCAAAATTCATTATAATGGCACGATTATAATTATCTTAAGAAATAAGTGAATCTAGTCTTAATGGTCTAGATTCTCTTATTTCAGGATCTGACAGGTTTGGAAGACATGTATTAGAAATCCTGCCCAATTGAATCCACAGAAAGATATACACTTTGTTATTTTCTCACATTTAGATACGTTCAAATATCATTTTTTCTCCGTATTGATTCCGTCTTTTATGTGTGCACTTCAGTCGTGCTAGCTGATAATCACCGCTGGCTTCTCAATGAACCCAACATATACTTACTGAGTTTTTAGCAGCCTTTGACAAAAAAGGCATTAAGGGTATGGTTTTATTTAAGTTTTTTTTGTATTATTACCTAATTAAAATATACTATAAATTCTATATTCAGTTTTTTCGTTTGCTTTATGCTGCCTCATTTATGTGGCAATTGTGTTTTTCTTTTCTAAGCAAATTGTAGTTAAGTACGATTGCAACATTTCCCTTGGCATTTTCCCTTTACAGGTGGTCAGTGGGACCGTTCTATACAACAATGGCTGCCCAGAACTCATTTCCCTCTTACAGCGTAACACAAGTATAATCATTAACGTGCCGCGCGAACACATCGAGCATTCATGGCAATCTTTATTTACTGTGAGATGGCCATTCATCACGGTAAATGAAATGTGGACAGGAGGAAAGGTTTGTCAGCAATGATGTGGAGTAAAGTGACCGTTTGTGTTATCTGCTTGGAGATTATATTGTTTGGAATGTTTTCATGCAGTTCCGCAGGATTTTGAAAGATAAATGTAATGTCAAGCTTACATATATGACATCATCACATTAACTGTCTATAAGTGCCCACTGCCGAGACACACACGGAGAAGGTTTGAGCATTAATCACCACGATTAAAAAAGACGGATTGGCGATTTCAATTGTGTTATTGGAAAATATAAATCAGTGGTGTCTAAATAAAGTAAGAAAGTACATGTAACTTGACAAAAGAATAATTGAAAATTGTTACTTTTCGGATCCATCTAATGCTTAAGGTGCACGATTACTTAAATAGTTTTACTTGTGTGATTTTACGATATTCACATTATACATTATCCATTAAGATCTTGAAAAAGCACTCCTTAACTTTTCATACGATGATTTTTTTTGAAGTTTAGTCTAAAATCGATTTACAACAACAAACATAACAGAAAACAATTTAAACCAATTTAAACTAGTCCTGACCAATCAACTCACCATCTTTGCCGCTCACAATTACTCAGGACGGATATAGCCGCCATTTCCATGTGAAAACGAACACATGTCATGTCACAAAATGGCGGCCCCAATTTACAGCAATGTAATTATTCGAGCAGCCTCTCTATTGTAGATTGTAGACAATTATATTGCTCAGTGAACAGAGTTATCAAACTGCGTTCGATCGCAAACTGTGTCAGTGTTTCCTTCTGTGCAAAGTGGTGACGTCACGCCGGCCATTATCTACCTAGCGACTAGTTAGCTATCATTTAGCGTATCTCGGTTACATCGAGCTCTTAGGGCTGGCTCTTTTGTGTTTTGAAGGGACAGAGTAATGTCTTACGAGAGTAAATGATGCGTATTTTAAGGAGGAAAAGATGTACGTCTGATAATCTATTTCTTTTTTTTATTTTTGTTTTTACATAGCTACTTTTTTAGGCATTGTCAACGTTTTGTTCATTGCTGGATTGCATACTCTTTGGACTATAGGTCTCATCAACATACTGTGAAGTGTGAACCACAGTCTTCACGCTAGGCTGATGGATTCAATTTTGCAATTTAATAAGTTCATGTTTTTTAGACACATTTACTGCCCTGACTATGTCAATAATGTTGTAGGATTGGACTCAAACAGATTTGACTCTACCGTCACCAACAATATAACGAAAACAGTGGTACATGCAAGAAGCAAGCAAGTTTTTATCTTAAAAACATGATATGATATAAAATACACGGATAATTTCTTTTCTCAATTATACCATTGCTGCACCCTAGGTTTTTCACCGGTACCAAGGATACGTTTACGAACATATTCAATCACATACACAACTCTCAGACCCTGAACAACAATTTATGGATTAAGTTGTTCGGTATCGGACCCGCGACACGCTGCATACCAGCTAGATGCTCAGTTACCGCACTAACTGTGCTATATAATTATCAACTTTTCAATCGTTATAATTCGAGAAAACACAATAAAAGAACAATAGGTGCGCGAGCGCAAATGCGTATTTCGCTTGGGGTTTAATAAATTAACCAATGTTTCTTTTTTATTCCTTTTGTTATATATAGGTATGTATTTATTTCAAATGTTCCTTTTTTATTCTTTCCGCCATGGGAAGTGCCAGATTCTGACTGACATAAAATCACCCCGTTCCTTATCCTACTTCAGACCGAGGCCACGGTAAATTAATGCGCTTGCACCGCCACTCCGGCTAGATCTATGTGAATTCATGAACTCGACTAAGTATTTATCAAAGTGAAAGTCAAATCATTTACCTTTTACAAATAGAGTACTACTATAAGCACTTTTGAACGTCTAACAAAAAATAAATATTACAAAGTTTGTGTGGCAGTCTATCGGTTATTAAGGAAGTTATTTGCTCGTTCCAAGTGTAGACTCCAATGGAGAAGAAGGAGCAAGAAACTCGATGGTTACTCTTATTCAATCAAATTCACAATGGTTTTTGTTAAAATTAAATGAGCAGACTACCTGATGATGAGTAATCAGCATCGCCCATGGACACACACAGCAGAGGAGTTACGATTGCATTGCCAACCTTTTAGGGATTAGGGATTTCGAGATTTAGGGATTGGGGGAAGGGAAGTATTGAGCCTCCGGTAACCTCACTCATACGGCGAAAAACAACGCTGTGGTGGTTGCACGCCGGTTTTCTGTGAGGCCGTGGTACCACTCCGGTCGGGTCGACCCATTCGTGCCGAAGCATGGCTGTCTCACACTTAAACTTATTTAGTCTGTTCTATCAAGTGTAAGAATAACTTTCAGTCAAAGCATCATCAATCAGCATATCATAATCTCGATTAGAATATTCAGGTCTCATTGCCATCCCTGCTGGAGTACTTTAGGTAACAGGATGTGCAAAGTAACAACTTTTGTTTTGACCTCAGGCGGCTCGTAATAGAGTTTGGACCCCTTAACAAAGTTTGATGGCGCGGTACCCGTTTATCGTGCAAATCTGAATAAAATCGTTTGAAGTGTTGTGGACGTTACTTTTGATGGATGACACAGACCCCCATTTTGTAAATAACTTTTTTATCTCTTTTAGGTTAAGCCTATGATGCGAATCAATCATAATTATAATAATTAGCATGAAGGGTTTTTTCTCGGCACTCGGTAATGTGAGGTTTGGATTTAGATTTTTTTAATACATACCTATAGGTAAATAAGTAAGTTTTATTTTTTTTATTCAGTAGGGAATATTTTAATGTTCTATAAAAGTATAGGAGACCCTTTTTTATAATAAGGAATATACTATAATACTATACAATTTCGTTACGTATACGAAACGGATATAACTTATTTTTGATGTGTTCATTCTTAACAAAAAGTACTAATAAGCCAATTAAAAGTTTTCAATTTATTTTTATATAGTTTCTTAATTAAGAAATAAGGAAAATGATATTCTATAAATGTTATGTATATACAAATTTTTGTAAAAATTTATAAAATAAACAAGCTTCGCAATCGCAACCAATTAAAAGTTTATTTTTTCGTAAAAAGTTATATGTAAATAGGTAAATGTCAACCTCTTGTTTTCATACCTGCTTTTTAATTCCCAGAAGTCAAACTTTTGAAACTGATACTAGCGAAGCTAATATCGGACTCCAGAATCTATTAACAATGAGGTAGGTATAATAAAGTGTAAATCAATACAATTTTGGGTCAACAGTTTTAAGTTTTATTTGTGTATTCCGATTATTATTGTTTTTTTTTATACTATTAACAACACGTCTCGTCGTGCTTGATTTTGCATTTGTATGATATATCTTGTACCTTATCGTTTTTCAATATGTAACTAATTGTTGGTGTTTTTAATAGTTATATAAAAAAAAATAGCACCACTATTTTTTTTCTTTTATTCCTCCATAATCTCTACGTTCTTGTTAGTTGCGCTAGGAGCTTAAATATATAACAACTATAACTTTCAACCAGCTGTTTATATAGGTACATTTCAATTTAATTGCACTAGTATATAGAAGTACTAGTATATAGAAGTGTGGGAGAGCCCAGCCTTTGCGCGAACAGCCGGGGTTGCGGGTTAAGCGCAATGAGGCCTCGGCCCAGAGCAGGAGAAGGACCAGGGGGGGGGGGGGTTTAGTCAGTAAGAGTATGACACTCTCTCTCCTGGGTGGGAGAAGTCATTTGATGATTTGGCCGAGGTCGCGGTGCCTCATTGCGCATACCCCGCAACCCCGGCTGAACAGCGCGAATGGGCAGGCTCGGCCTAAGTGATACCACGGCCTCTCAGAAAACCGGCGTGACATCACTACAGCGTTGTGTTTCGCCGCGTGAGTGAGATTAATGGAGACCCAATCTCTCCCTGTCAACTTTCCAATGCGAACTATCCGAAACCCTTATCCCCAAAAGTCCGGCTACGCATTTGTAACTCGTCGATATCTTACCATCAGGTAATGTCTGCACGTTTGCCGACTTACCCTATAAAAAAAAAAAAAATAACAAAATATTTCCAAATCTATAATTATAATAAATAATTATTCAATTTAAACAGAAATTCAGCGAAGTGTACCGTTTTGCGTTATTACCAAGTTGTGAGTTGTGAAGTCGACGCGAACTTTGTTCGGGATAATTTGGAAGTTGTGAACAATAGGCTATTGACAGGTCAACTGTCTTACTTGCAATGTTGACAGGTAAATAAGGATAATATAATGTAAATAGGTATTTGGAGTATATTTATTTATAGAAACAGTGATATCTGATATATATTATATTATATTAGGTACTAGTGGTCGTTTTTGGGAACAAAATCCCTAGTAGTCATAGTTCATATTTAAGTAAACTATTTAATCAGCCCGTGGCCGGGAGGTTAAGGAGCCCGCTTCTCATGCATGAGGATGTGAGTTCGAAACCTGGCAAGTACCAATGTGACTTTTTCCGAGCTATATGTATGCATGTACACCACTTACACACGGTAAAGGTAAACATCGTGAGGACACCTGGACTTATAATTTCTAATTATAAGTTTGAAATCGCCTACCCACATTAAGCAAGCGTGGTGATTAATGCTCTAACCTTCTCCATATGAGTAGAGACCTTTGCTCAGCAGTGAGCACTTATAAGCTGATGATGATGATGATGATTAAATCAGCCGGGGTTGCGAGGTAAGCGCACTGCGACCTCGGCCCAGAGCAGGAGAAATAACGGGGGTTTTTAGTCAGCAAGAGTCTGACACTCCCTCCCGCCCGGCTCTGGGCGGGAGAAGTCATTTGATGATTTTCCCCTCACAGAAAACTATCTAATAAGACTTCCATAACTTCTAAAACACAATAAAGATATAAGACGGTACGATATCTTCAAACAAATACTCGTATACTCAGGCGTTATACAGGGCGGGTGTTAATTATACTTTTCATCGTTTGCTAAAGTTGAAGACTGTACTAATTAAAATCTTGCGGTGCTCCGTCCAACTTCCTCGCTCCTGTATTAAAGATCATTCATAGGTGTTCTCCACACTAATATTATTGTGTACATACTTACTGTTGTATTGTAGAACAAACTGGTACATAATGGTCCCATTTATTTTGTAGAGAGATCAGCTAATGAGCTCGCACGTGACCTGATGTTGTCGATATGGTCGTAGAGATGTCGATCTTTTTTTTTTTGTGAGTGAAAAATCATCAAATGACTTCTCCCACCAGGGCCGTGCGGGAGGTAGTGTCAGACTCTTACTGACTAAAAACCCCCCTGTTCCTTCTCCTGCTCTGGGCCGAGGTTGCGGTGCCTCATTGCGCTTACCCCGCCACCCCGGCTGAACATCAGCCCTTTAGGGCCCCGTCTGTGGTGGTCTATTGGCTCTTTGAGGCGCCGTACGCTCGGGCCTGGTTCTGGTCGGGCGGTGAGCTGCCCTTACTCGCCGACCGCAGACCCGTGCTTACGGTGGCCGGAGATCGTCCCTCGATTCCTCCCGCTGGATCCGAAACAGGAACCTACCGAAGCTGCCGTGCCCGGTAAGCACCTGCGTCAGAGTTGTCGATCTGCGACTACAATACCTATACGCCTTTCTATAAATAAATAAAATAATAACCTGATGTTAGGTGTTCATGTCATCCTATCCAATTAGTTACAAGTTAAATAAATTAACTAAAAATCGCGTGTTACTCATGTGTATAAATTGAGAAAAGCTCTACTAGTTTCGAACCACTGAGGGGTTCTTCCTCATAAGCAGCGTGCGCAGACGCGGCGATGTCGCGCAGCTTACATATACTCGTACTATAAAACTTAACAATAAAACATATTTTATAAAAACATTATTACAAGTTCTTTTGGAGCTATCGCCTAAGGATAAGAGCTTTAGTAAATTGAAGATGGATGTGGATAATTTTACCTCCGGTAACCTCTCTCATATACAAAATTCTTTTACGCTTACTCAAGGCGTTGTTTCAATCTGGTTTTCTGTAAGGCCGTGGTATAACGCTGATCAGGTTGCTAAAGGCCTTTTAGGTAGCTATTCCTGTACATAAGTATGTATTTATTTTATTTTGTTTATTTAGAAAATCAATAGCGGTTCATGTGATGTATTACAGAATATACAAATTACAGTACTGTACAGCCAATAATAGGTTTCCCTGCTTAACAAATCAAATACGAAATTTATAATGGGAACGGACTTAAAATTCATAAATAAAAAAAATGTTTTAGCAAAAATAATAAACACAACCCTAAATAACACAGTTACATGTACAGAGTTAAGTTTCAAATCAAGTAAGTCGGTTTCCAAATTATTTTAAATTATGGTTTTAATAATGAGTTGTTTAAATTTAGGTTTAGTGCAATTAAATAAATCAACCGAAGCGAAGTGACTGTTGTATGTTCGAGCAATGCGGGTTCGTAAATTATTTTTTAACCGACTTCAAAAAAAGGAGGAGGTTCTCAATTCGATTGTATTTTTTTTTTTTTTTTTTTTATTTTTTTTTTTTATGTTTGTTACCTCAGAACTCCGTCGTTTATGGACGGATTTGCAAAATTTTTTTTATGATTGAAAGGATATGCTTCCAGATTGGTCCCATTCTTTTCAAAATTGAGTTTTGATGATGGGATCCATGAGAAATCGAGGGAACTCCTCAAATATTATAGGCAACTATATAGTAATTTTAATATTTTCATAGAGCACTCAAGCATTTACAGTCAAAAAGTAATATTTGATGGGGTGGAACTGGTGAAGAAGATCAGAAATGGGTGATGAAACTTGACACTCGCATAGATATCACAATCAAGGTAGTTCAGCAACTATGAAAATGCACTGTAAACCAATGATCTTAAATAATTATGTTGGAAATGTTATCATCGAACTGATTTAATGATGATTATGGAGCTGGAAGGTAGGCACTGGAACTGCGTACCTAATTAATATATCCTAGCCGTGTTTGGGCTTGTTAGAATTGTTATAAGATGCACTTTGGCTGTAAGGTACTATTGAACTGATGTGATGATGAAGCTGGAAGGTTGGCAGGGGCCTAGTATTGTGTAAGCTTATTAGAGCTGTCAAGAGCAATGGAAAGGGCTATGCTCATAGTTTCCGTGCATGTTCGAATCAGAAATGAAGAAATCCGCAGAAGAACCAGCGTCACCGACATAGCCCGAAGAAATGCCAAACTTAAGTGACAGTGGGCACGGCACATTGCTCGTAGAACAGATGGCCGATGGGGCCGAAAGGTTCTAGAGCGGGACCGCACACCTTTGGGGGCGGAGTTTGGCCTAGTATTGGCTATTTTGCATTAGTCCACGTGGACTGCGTTTACACATTAGTGGTGAAATGCGTCATTGTGTTCTTATCGTTTTCCTGGTAATAGGCTAAGAGAATTCATTGGCATTTTTAACAAAACAGTCGTTTTAAATGGGTTACAAAACAATAATTGCGTCGTACAAAACAATAATTGTGTTTCTTGTGTGTGCACATATGTAGATAATACTTACTTAAAAAAGGTTCATACATTGAATGACTCATAAATGTATATTTACAATAGCGATGGTCTTTTGTATTTTTACCAACTTGTCTATATATGAATGTTCTTAGTAATAACAAAATAGTATTCTTCATTTAATGGGTTACAATTGATACAAAACAATAATTGCATCGGTCTTTTTTCTATGTACGAATGTATTTAATCATAGATACTAAATTAGATTGCATTTGGTATCTTTGAACTTTATCTGTCTGTTGATGAAAATATCTAGTTTTTTGTTATTTGGCGAGAACTAATATGAATTTATGATAAGATTATTATTTTTTTTTAACTATAAGTCATAAGTATCTCATGCATCATATCATCTCTCCTCGAGATCAAAACGATTACACAGTAACAATGTACTATGATATGTATTTCTACGTATAAGTATGACATTGGTAACTTTTTCAAAAGAAATGTAGGAACGATATTGACTTCTTTGCCATAACACATTATAATAAAAAAAACACTAAACGGCTACAAATAAAAAAAAATTTTACAAAATAAAAAAACCGCCTTCAAAAAAAGTCAAGCAATAAAAGTTCCTACACTAAAAAGTAAAAAATAACAATTTGAATTACTGTAAAAAAACTTAGTTTATAGGTAAACTTATTTGACATTAATATTTTGCAAATATTCAAAATTTATTACTTATTTTTGGAGTCGGTGCCAGCCCATGCAAGGAAATACAAATGGGCAACAATCCCTTGAAAAACTACCTCTTACTTAATTATAAAACTACTTGATACCTATTTGCATACTCAAATATAGGTATATTAATTAAGACATAAATACAGATTAGACTTCTCTACAAAAAATGTCCGATTTGCACATTTTTTTAAATAAAAAATATATACTTACAAAAACATTTTAAGTACATTGAAAATGTTTAAGCATTATGTACGAAAAATGGCACCGGATATTAAAAAGCTAACTAACATTAAGTTTCAACATTAAAATGCTGGCACCGACTCCAAAAATAAGTAATAAATTTTGAATATTTGCAAAATATTAATGTCAAATAAGTTTACCTATAAACTAAGTTTTTTTACAGTAATTCAAATTGTTATTTTTTACTTTTTAGTGTAGGAACTTTTATTGCTTGACTTTTTTTGAAGGCGGTTTTTTTATTTTGTAAAATTTTTTTTTTGCATAATTGGTCGAGTGTCTTGAGACATGCAGCATTGAGATGACGTTTGAGATAGTGAGTGCGTTTATCTACACGTATGGAACTTGGTATTTTTTTTCTTATACCTGCGGACGGCGAGTAAGGGTAGCTCGCCGCCCGACCAGAACCAGACCCGAGCGTACGGCGCGTAGCGTTTTGCGCGCGCCTCATAGAGCCAATGGGCCACCAAAGACGGGGCCCAATAGGGCTGATGTTCAGCCGGGGTTGCGGGGTAAGCGCAATGAGGCACCGCGACCTTGGCCCAGAGCAGGAGAAGGTTTTTAGTCAGTAAGAGTCTGACCTGACCCGCCCGGCCCTGGGCGGGAGAAGTCATTGGATGATTTTCCCCTGACAAAAAAAGGATTTTTTTATACAGGTACATTTAACTACCTATCTTCGAGACCCGGACGGTGAATCGTCGGCTTCTAACGCACGAGATTACGTGATTGGAAACCTACTGCCAATGTGACTTGAACTTCCTAAGGTGGTTTAGACCACTGAAACACGGTAAAAGAAAATTTTGTAAGGTAATCTGGTCTTTTAATAACAATATTAAAAGTTTGAGATCGCCAATCCGCCTTGACTTAGCGCGGTGATTAATGCGTACTGATAATGATGACGATGATGATGATGATTTATTTATTCATTAACGTTAATCAACTACTGTTTACACAGTACATACTTACATTGGTACTTGACTTACTAGGGTGACATCTATAAGTGCAACAATTAATTTTATTATAAGTTAACATCACATGCACAAAGAATTAAAACGGTTTTCAACAACACATATACACTAGAGGTTGATATTGATGATGATGAATTTTCATTGATAAATTGACGTGTTGCTATCATAACCAAAATCAACAGCCCATCACAACGCTAGGCTAAGAATCCTTTAAAAAGGGTTTGCCATAATGTATACGCCTAAGACAGGAAAGTTGAAGATTGCAGTCTAAAAAGTTCAGAAACAAAAACACATCACAGTCATTTTAGTTAACGAAGAGATAATTAGAAACGACGACGATGACGATGATGACGATGATGATGATTAAACAAAACACGACAATAACACAAAAAACCCAAACAACAAAAAGAAAGATATTATAAAATTACGTATTAGACGGGTTACGTATAAGAATAGTCTTTTTCTTCTTCTACCAAATGTAATCCTTAATCGACTTTAACGATTACCCTAAGAATAACAAATGCATTCAACTTTTCCATAATTAATTGAAAAGCGAAAGATATAGAGACGTTCGTTATTCAAATAATAACTTATTTACTTATAATACTTCTGCTAGACTTCTAGCTACTTACTTCACGCTAGGAGCAAGATATTCGCAAACTTTACAACTAGGTATCGTCGTTAGCAACATTTGTGGTCCGTGTGTACGTGTGTACGTGTACACAAGTTGTAGGGGTTGGCCTCGTACCGTCGACGAAGTTCCTCTGTAGTTAGTACAACCGCACAAGTGCTCCGATCATATTCAGGGGAATTTATACACTTAGTTTACTGTAAGTAGGTATAAGCTTATATAAGTGGTGTGGTTATTATAATGATATTGGTGATTAAGGTTTTGTTTAGTTCGTTGAAATCATGCTCATAAATAAACAAATGTAAGTACTACTTACACAATATTTGTAATTTTAAGTTACATGTAATGCGGTATTTTTAATGTCATGCGTATATGTCGGTCATAAATAAGCCGAGTTAACCAAAGAAGACCAAAGTCCTCAATTCTCATACCACTCTATCTTCAACTTGCGGCGCTTGATCTGTCACCAAGCGCCGCAAGTGGGGATGGATAGGGCACACGCTCCGAAGGGGTCCTGGCCACATACCCAAGCAAGCCTTGGATTGGAATCCCCAAGGGAAAAGAAAGCGTTGCCGTCCACGGCAAACCTGGCGTCGCACCGTACTGGCAGAAGCGACGAACATCGGTATGACGTGGAGTGAGGTGAAGCGTGAAGCTCAAGACAGATCGCGATGGAGAACTTCAGTGGACGCCCTCTGCCCCATCTAGGGGTCACAGGATATTAAGTCTATCTTCAAACTTCTAACTCCCAAAAGGTCGACAAGGGCTAAACTCCACGGTCAATGGCTAGCACAGATATACTTACCACCACCACCACCTTATTACCACCAGATGACGACCGTAAGCTAAGGTTTGCGGACGGCGAGTAAGGGTAAGGTAAAAAGGTCGGCGAAAGAGCAGGCGGATTACATGATGGTAAGCAATCAGTGCTGCCCACGGACACCCACGACAATGCCCATCTTTTGGGGATTAGGAATTTCAAGATGTAGAGATTGGGGGAGGGGAAGTGTTGGGACTCCAATCCGTCCGATAATCTCAGTCACACGGCGACCCACAACGGTTGTTTTACGACAGATTTCTGTGAGGCCTGACTCTCTCACACTTAAATTTACAAAAAAATCTACATTGATGTGTTTTATCTGTAAATGAATAATTAACCCAAGGAGTCAAGGATAGCAGCAGACATTCTTAGTACCTATGTGTAGCGAAGATTGCCAATGTAATGAGAATTTCTGGAATTCATAATATCTATTTTGTGTGAAATGTAATCTTTTTAGTCCTTTTCTCTAAGTGTAATATGAATACGCCGTAGTTCAGAGAAAACATTTATTTCGTTTTAATATTTATTTTACTCAACATAACGTTTCGCTTATTATATTCAAAAACTCCGTACATTTATATTTATATATATTTGTAGGTAACAATATATATGTAATATTTCGTTCGAGTATTATTTGTGCATTTATTTTTATATAAAATATTGCCTCACTCCTGCCCTAACTAGCAAAGTTCATTATCTATAGCGTATGTCAAACAGTATGGCGATAATTTTTTTGACGACGCGACTTATCGATAACCGTTTTAAGACTCTCTCTCACAAGAAATCTCCATGCATTTATTCGTAAAAGTGAAGTGCTCGATTGCTTGAAGAAAATTGCTCGATTATCATCAATATTATTATTAATAACGAATTATCAAGTCACGCTATACAGGATGTTTTTTGAGCAAAGGACAAATTCAAGGACCCGTTTTTTATCCATGGGACCAACATCAAAATATCAAAAATAAATTGGTTTCCCCATACAAATCGCAACAGCTGATTGGTCATTTTGCATGGAGAAGTTTTTTTTTGAGATTTCCATATTGGTCTTTTGGAAAAATTGCTTTATTTGTTTACAAGAATCGGGTCCTTAATTATGTCCCTCATTCAAAATAAGAACGTGTATACATACATGTATAATAGACCTCAACTAACACACATTTCACCCACACCTACAAACACAACCGCACTTCACATAACACCTAATACACACCTAATACCAAGAAAGTTCTGGAACTCATAAACGTGACGTCACAGGTACTGAGGGAAGCGAAGCAGCGGTTCATAAACGGTAACGTTTGCTTGAATATCGCACATGTAGCTGTACACAAAGCAGGGACTGTGGGCGAAGTGTGCAGCGGAAGACGAGGTGGGAGTATCAGGAAGCGACGAGATGAGCTGACGTGCACACCGAACGAGAATTAAATGTTCATGTACTTTGTTAAGTTTGTCAGCTGTTTTTTTGTTTGCGGGATCCAAGACGGTTCATTCGTGTCGAGTGATTTGATTTTTTCATGACTGTGTCGTGGTTAAATTTGATGGAGATCCTGGCTTATAGGATTAGTTACAAAAATTTTCAACTGCACTCCACGGTGAGTGCTCTGAGGAATTGATTGGACTGATCGCAGCTACGTTATTTTGCCATCGACCTACACGACAGCAGTTCTATCCCCATCATGTAGATGTTTTGCAGACAACAATTTACATTGGATTTTTAACGAATTTATCGCCTTCAATTACAAAACTGAAGGCGATAAATGTGGAATAAATTGTCGTCAGCTCAGCGGAGTTCTAGCCTCGGCCCAGAGCAGGAGAAGGAACGGGGGTTTTTTTCAGTAGGTAAGAGTCTGACACTCCCTCTCGCCCAACATTGAGGGCGGAAGAATTCATTTGATGTTAAAAAAAACTCGTCTGTGATTTCTGTGGTGGTGGCGGATGTCCATAAGCGGCGCTGATCACATTTTCAATTAGTTCGTTAACCTCGTTTGCTTCCTATTGAAAATCTAGACTGAACACAAAACATTACCAACTAACTGCTAGTATTAAACAATTAAACGTTAATTGTAGAATAAAGCCTTTCTCGGGAGGATTACGACATACCATGTAGACTTAGTAATGGATACAAATTGTAGTGCTCCGATTTAATTCAAGTGAGTTAGATTAATACTAGATTCACATTTTGTGTTAATATTTTAATACTGGATTATTTGTTTTTATTTACATTTGATAAAGTAGTGTAATCTTTACAGCTGTTGGTGAGATTGGATAAATCATTTTAATTCATTGACAAAAACTAACTTATTAAACTATGGAACTTAGTTCTAATTCCTTAGTAACAGTTATAAAAAAAAATCTGATACAAGTGTGGGAGAGCCAAGCTTAGGCAAGAAAGGTCTGGCTAGAGCGGAATGATACCAAAGGCTTCCAAGAAAATGGCGTGAAATAATTACAGTATTTTGCAAGTGAGGCTACTGATCGAGATCAAGGCTCAATCCTCCCCTTTCTCCCACCCCTACCTATCGGTACCTAAATTTCCAAAAGGCCGCCAACGCACTCGTTATTCCTCTGGTGTTGCGGGTGTCCATAGGTGATCCGTCTGCTCGGTAGCCGTTACATATAACATCAGAACTAATATTTTTGTTCGTGATGTAAAATGAGAACTAATATTTTGGCCACAATGGCATATGTCTACAAACGCAGCAAGGGCTCTATCTTAGATTACATAACCTAAAAACTCCCGGAAGACCGGGACGAACAAGACTGAAATAGGCACAATACATGCCATACATCTTTGTCATTTTTATTTTTTGTCAATAATAATTGTAAACGAGATCTATTGTTACATTTCGGTGTAAACGCGGTCATCTCGACGGGTGGTTCCGTGCCGTTTAATTTAGCGGAACACGGCCGAGTCGTGATAGATATCGTTGGCCACGGTTCAGTAAAGTGTGTCAAATGTTCCTTCATAGCATCGACGCCCTGTTGAGCTCCATACTCGTTGACCTTGACCTTCAAGTTAAACTATAGTAGGTACTTACTTGTATAGTTTGAGATTTTTTTGGGACCGAATTTTTATTTCAGTTTTTTCAGGTGACGGGAAAATGATCAAATGACTTTTCTCGCTCAGGGTAGGGTGGGAGGTAGTGTTTAACTTTTCCAAACTAACCCCCCTTAATTCCTCCGTTAAAACAATAATTCAACAATAGAAGTACAAATTAAATCGATACAAAATAAATTTGCAATAGTATTGGTTTATAAAATTACTGTTGTTTAACTATAATTTTGTAATTGGAAACAGTTTAAAAAAGTCTAAGGCCTATTAAATTTCGTTTAAAACAATACAACACAATTACAAAACAAAAGAGCGCTAAACAAAACTCAACAACACAAGATCAAATAAAATCAATACACAGACATACAAAGCTTTAACAGGTTTAACATGTTGATGAAGTGTCTTTTGTATGACTAACATTTTGTCATTGGAAACAGTTAACAAGAACATACTGATAATAAAAAACAATCTGTACACAAACAAAACAACACAACGTTAAACAAAACTCGACAACGTAATAACGAATAAAATCAATACACAAACTAAAGTTACAACAGCGTTGTTTCATGAACTTACTGTTGTTTGACTGCAATTTCATAATTGAAATCAGTGTTTTTTCTGTCATAGAACGGCAAATGCAAAACCGGCAGCAATGGAGGAGTTACGAATCACATCACGAGTGCGTTGCTGACCGTTTGGGGATAAGGTTTATGGAGATTTTGGGATTCGGGGAGGAGAGGCATTAGGCCGCCGGTAACCTTATACACAAGGCGAAACACAACGCTGTGGTTGTTTCATACTGGTTTTCTGTAAGGCCTTGGTATCACTCCGGTCGATCCGATCCTTTCATGCCGAAGCATGGCTCTCCAACACTTAAAACAAGTATAGTCTAAAAACAAAAAAAAAAACAATCAACGCTAAATATAAAAACAAAACAACACAACTAAAAAACAAAATAACGTTAAACAAAACCCGACAACACAATAACGAATAAAATCAATACTTAGGTACGTAAACTAAAGCTACAACAGCATCGCTTGATGAACTAACAGTTGTTTAACTAAAAGTTTGCGATTGGAAACAGTTCCAACAATAAGAGTAAGACCGCAGTCTCTACCAACGTCTGGTAATTCGTTTACGTGCTAGACTAGACTAGTTGTAACTAAATGTTAGTGTTTGGGAATTGATTGGGTAATTCAATATGAATAAACGAAGTTCCCTAAATAGGATTTCTGTTTTTATTTGTATACTTAGTGATTTCTTTAAATACCTTTTGATATCTATCAAGCAAAAATTAAAAATTTACGTTGTCCCGCTCTAGGGTTTTCTACTGTGTCGTGGGTGCGGTTACAAACATACAATTTTACATACACATCCACCCAGATCCGGAACAACAATTTGTGGATCACACAAGTCACTCAGTCATTTATATAATTAAAGGCTTATTTTTAATGTTTAGATAAAAGCGAAATAACAATTATGCTGTCGCGTCAGAATGTTTGTATAAGACAGTGACAGCAACAATTTTATTCCTCAGACAACATTTATCTGGCAATTGAAAAATCAGCCCTTCATTGAATAAATGACTGAAATGACTAGATATAGAATGATAAAATTACCAGTTACCAAATTCTCCTATTCAAAATGTCTTTCGATATAATAAGTTTATAACATCGGTCAACTATTAATGGTCCCACTAAATAGACACATTTGTACGATAATTTACTATTTAGCGTTCATGAAAAACCCAATTTCAGGCTTTCAATGGCGGCCCTTATACGGTGAGTATATGAAAAACCGCTGAAATACCTTTTCAGCAATTGTGTACATTCTTGGGTGTTTCTTGTAAAAAGCCTTTTGGGACAATAACATGTGTCCGTTTCAGGATCCACAACTATTTGTACACAGATGTATGTATGCTGTCCTTTACTGGATGCGACACGCTTAAGATTTTATAAGTGATAAATTTGTGTAAATACGATTGGAAAATCTAAGAGTTTATTTGTTTGAACGCACTAATATTTCATAAATATTTAAAACTATTTACTCATATTGGCTAAAATATTATTGAACAAGTTTGAATATTTAGACCAACCTTAATCGTAATCAATAAAACTGGTGAGAAGTAGAGAAGTTGGTACTGCATCTGCGAAACCTAACACATGCAATAGGTGCACCTATTGCATGTGTTAGGTTTCGCAAACGACCAGATGGAAAGCAATCAGCGCCGTGCGTTGTCGTCCTTTTGGCGATAATGTATTTGAAGATTTTCTGATTAGGGAAGAGGTAGGGAGGAATTGGGCCTCCAGTCCACCTCACTTACGCGGCGAAACACAACGCTGTGGTTGTTTCACATCGGTTTTCTGTGAGGCCGTGGTATATCTACGATCGTTCCCAAGCATGGCTCTCCCAAAATTAAAATGTCCATGGCCCATCTACCAAGCATAATCCATGTATCTACGTACAACACGTGGACATCTAAACACATTAACCATGACAGGTCGCTAAGCTGACGATTCAGAGTACCTGTGAATTGACTATACTCACAGTTTAGTACATAAAGTAAAACATACTGTCAGACAATAAATACCTGAGGAATCATAATAGAAAACTGTTGCTTGTAAGCTGTTTTGAGTTTTATGTCTTCATTATTTAAGTTTGGAAATGAGTTGTGTTTACACAAATACTAAGTTGAAATGAATCAAAGCTAGTGTCTGGATGCAAGGTGATCTTCAGCCGCCGTAAGCACAGGTTTTGCGGGCAGCGACAGGCCAGAAGTAGCTCACTGCCCGACCAGAACCAGACCCACAGCTTGGGCCACTAGAGTTGATTGATGATCGGTCAAAATTACGGGTAGAGCTCAATGAAGTACTGTTTTCGGCTCGGAGAAGGAGGTTGGAGAAGAAAGCGGGTGCTTTTTAGTCAGGCAAGGAAAAATTAAGACAGTTTTTCAACATAAAAAAGGAAAACATGGGGCCATGTGATTAAACTCACTTAATATAAGTGTTTTTTTTTCTTTACAATAAAAATTTTATAATTGATACTTTTCAAATTATTCAACTACAGTACTAGTTTGTTCCTACTTAAAAGGCTTGGAAGGCACTCGGATCTTACGGATATGTAGGGCGCTATCTTTTTCGGCGCTGATCACAGACGAAAAAACTTTAAAACACGATCTATAAATAAATATATACAAAAATACTCCCAAATCTTGATTAACTAATGTACGTTCCATGAAACAATTTCGAAATATATCAAGTTTTTACATCTATTAATATAGATAATGGAGAAAAATAATGCATTTTCAATGTATGAATGTCTAAATTATTCGCATCAAATCTAGAACGCTTTTAAAGTGCGATGTTCGAATATTGTACATTTTATAAATGTGCCTCATTTGTATTCAATGTGAATAAAATAATATTGTTTCATACTTTCTAATAAGTATACGATTTGATATTCTTACAATATGAAGAAAATTTTTCTGTAAAGACCTTACTTAATAGAAGTTATAACAGAAATAATATCAGTTTAATTCGTTCTTTATTTTAAAAAGACTTCTCATATCTTGAAGTCAAAATATTGTCTTAATGGCTTTTAAAAATGTCTCAGATCTGGCGGGAGGAAACGTTATTCTGATGACCTTCCTGAGCATATGATGGAGCTTACGGTGACGGTGTGCCCTGCTTGGGCTGAACACCGCCGTGTCCTCAAGGAAGTGATTGATCCTTTTGATCTTTGTGACCCCTCGCGTCCAGCCTTAGTGGAGGCCATGGTGCAGAGCGATAGGAAATAAGAAGCTGTCTCCTCTTTCTGCGAAGCAGTGATGCTTACAAGGAAGGAGGCGGAGCGCTTGAGGGAACTATCCTCCACGCGCTCCAGCCGTAGCAGTAGGCGACATTCCGGGCGTCGGGATTCTCTGATGATTTCCCGCCACCCTTTGCGTAAGTTTGCAGACGTCGAGCAAGGGTAGCTCGCCACCTGACCTTATTCACAAGAAATTTAAATAAGAGTTTAAATTATGTTTTCCAAAAGGCCCTTTTAGTGGTCACAAAATTCACCAGCTTGTAAACTCTTGAGCGAGAAACATGAACCTCGTCACAAACTGAGGACTCCTTTGGGACCAATCTTTCACAGCGCAATTGGACCAGCAATACAGCTTAATTGCAGCGGAAGGGGTTAAAACTAACCCCCATGAGACTTTTTTGCAGTCGATCTAATGATGAGTTTTGAATCCATTTTATTCTGCAGTTCTAGAGTCTAACGAAGCGTATATTCTTGGATGGGAGTGAACTGGATAAGAAATCACCATTCTCCAGTCTCTAAAAGAGATTTCTCACAAGGCTAGCTAATTAAAAAGCTTTGGAACTTGTTGTGCATCGCTTTTGGCTAGATGGTCCTAGGATCTTTGTGATAAGATTTAGCTTCATACTGAACACCATCTACGAGATCAAACCGCTTAATGGCAGCTGTACTCTCAGAGTCTACAGCTGCGTTGTTGCGATAATGTACAGAATGCCTAAATTATTTAATAAAAAATAAGATAATTAATTGGCACTTTATAAAGTAGCTTCATATTCATTCAAAGTTAAATTTAAGACCTTTGCAACTAACCCGTTTACTGCTAACATGGTCAATGTTGACCGTTGCTAGCGGTGGATTTGCCTTCAACAGTTTTTGTCAGCAGTCAGGGACTAAGGTTTGACGAAACGCAAACTACATAAGTTCTATTTATTGCAAGCAGGTTCATTTAAAAAAAAAAATTGTGGCTCCCGTGGCTAGTCTCATAGCTAATAACCTCGGCCAACACCTGAATATTCTTATGTAAGATGGTTGGGTAAAGTTTCCGACGCAGTATACAATAATGAAAAAATGAATTTATTTTTACCAATAGGCTATAAAA
The DNA here is from genome assembly GCA_902829305.4 of Spodoptera exigua. Classification (NCBI taxonomy): domain Eukaryota; kingdom Metazoa; phylum Arthropoda; class Insecta; order Lepidoptera; family Noctuidae; genus Spodoptera; species Spodoptera exigua. The sequence continues at coordinate 10,343,430 of LR824619.2, read as the reverse complement.
CGGCACTTTTATACGTCAAAATTATGTATAAAAAACTAAATTAAGCCAGAGCCTCAAGCACTTTGGACACGCGCGTATTGCCCGGAGATTCCTTTCCCTGGAGCCCTCAGATACTGACAGACCTTTGATACTGGTGGGATAGTATTTTTTACATCTTTAATCAGTTTTAATAAAGATTTACAAAGGTGTGTATCAAGAAAAAAAAAATAATAATAAATTTTCTTTATATCAATTCTCAATTCGTTTTCGAAATCGGCAAACATAATTCTTTGGCAATCCTTTTCTCGATACAACTCTGCACCAAACCGGGACGCGGGTCAAAGATGTTTGGGGAGCTACATTGGACGCAGCGAAAATGTATACACTATACAGTACCCACTTGGAAAGAAGTCTTCTTCACAATATCAGAAGTGTATATTTGAATTCAAGTTGGTAGATGATTTCTATCGTGTGAATTTTGTTTAGATGTTTTAGTGTTTTGTTGGTGCTGCAGCAGATTTTAATATTGGTATATGGAAATTTGTTTTTGGTCTGATCATTTTCATTAGCCTAAAAATGCCCAATGCAGAGCAGAGGCACACGCGGAGAAGGTTTGAGCATTAATCGTGGTGATCTTATTCGAAGTGGATTGGTGATTTCAATCTTATGACTAAAGATTCTAAGTCTAGGTTTCCTTACGATGTTTTCTTTACCATTTATCAGTGATGTCTAAAGAAACTTAGAAAGTAGGTTATTTCAAAGTAGTTACATTGGTACTTATTGCATTTACCCTAGTGCACTAGAAGCTCGGACCTTATCCTCAATCCACTATGTAAATATGGTACAGAGTCTATATCAATATTTGTTCTCGAAAAAACTAAGTAGTCAAGGTGCTTTCAGCATTAATTCTACGCGATTCTGCATTTTTAACCGACTTCAAAAAAGGAGTATTTTTTTTTTTGTGTATGTACACCGATTACTCGAAGACGCCTGGACCGATTTGCAAAATTCTTTTTTTATTCGATAGGGTATACTTGCCATTTGGTCCCATTGTCATGAGGTCAGGATCTGATGATGGAATCCTGGAGAAACCGAGGGAAACTTTCGAAAATTGTAGGGGCGAGTAGTGTTTTTGTATGATGTTTAAGTAGGCCTTTATCAACACTACAACTTGACGAAGGTCGAAGTCGACCAGATGTTGGAGCTGGAAGACAGTCGAGGGATCTCCTTGACTATTTGAAGAAGTTGCCTTGTGTTTGGGCTTGAATGATTCGTATTGACGAGCACTTTGCAGCAGGCTTGGTTGTAACTGTCATTAAGGGTCTGATGATGAGAACGAAGGACAGCTCAAGGAACTCCTGAACGGTTTACAGTAACTACTTCGTGTTTGAACTTAATTCATTTATATTGATGAAAACTTTGTACCTGTATGTATTATAACAACTGAAGGTCTGCAGTTTACCTGATGATGGAGACCATTGACCGTCGAGGGAATTCCGGATGGAACCGGGAGACAGTCGAGAGAACTCCTCAACGATTCATAGCAGCTTCCTTGTGTTTGAGCTTAATTAATTCGTTTTGATAAGAACTTTACATCTAGATGGATTGTGACTGTCATCAGGGATCAGATGATAAAGACGAAGGACAGTCTAGGGAACTCCTCAACGGTTTACAGTAGCTACCTCGTGTTTGGACTTAATTTATATTGTTAAGAACTTTCCTAGAGAGATGGCCTGTGTTCCAGTAGTGGGAACATTAAAATGGCTGATGATGATGATGATGATGAGAACTTTCCCGTTTCTTGAGATATATTTTTTTTTATCGAGCGGCTCCTTTCCTAGGCCTAGGTACGCAAAGCTACTTAAAAAGTATATACTATTCAATATGTTAATTTATATTTGAAATGTTACTGTAGTTTACAGAAGAACTTGTAACAGATACTAAAAAGTAAAAAATAAAAAAAACTACGTTTAAAAAAACCGACTTCAAAAATAAAAAAGTGTCAAATAAGTAATTAAAATTGATATTTTAATACCACTCTTACGTACGCGAAGCTAATACTTTTAATATTAATAATAAAAAACTATCAATTCTATGTGCTACCTATTCATAGATTTGAAGTCGGTGCCAAGCCCTAAACAGAATAAAACAAAATGAGAATTAAGACTGTTTAAATGCTGAAAGACGAAATTTCCACAACTAACAACGTAGCTCTATCTACTACTACTTTTAACAACCAAGTACGAGAAAACTTTCATAATTCCTCCAAATATGTATCTTTCTAAGCTATATACAGTTTCGCCGGTAACGCAACCATATAGACTTCTGATTCTACGCTAACGCCATCAAGTTAGAAAATCGGTACTACATTTCTTAAATCCTAACAAATAAATTCACACGCGCCCGGCGAGTGTAGGTACTCATGTATCATGCTTATTATATTATGTATTAGGCTTGGCACCGACTTCAAACCTATGAATAGGTAGAACATAGAATTGATAGTGTTTTATTATTAATATTAAAAGTATTAGCTTCGCGTACGTAAGAGTGGTATTAAAATATCAATTTTAATTACTTATTTGACACTTTTTTGTTTTTGAAGTCGGTTTTTTTAAACGTAGTTTTTTTTATCAGTTTTGAATTTAATTTCCATTGACTGACAAGGCTGTCACTAAATAACAATTTACTTGACAAAGCAAGGATCTAATTATTAAACGTAAACTCTTAGCAAGAATCAATTTCTATCTATGTAAAAGTTGACAAAGTGATCTCTCAAAATAGTTTCACGTCGAAGCACAGAACTCGATAGGGCAGTTACATTTGGAAATTCCAGTATTTTGGGCAACGGGTCGCCATTAATCCAGGTTGCACCAAAGGGCCCTTCAACCGACCCGGATGCCAACCGCTGAAACTTTCGATCGCTCGTCGATTACTAGTTTGTTCGTATGTGGTTTAAATTGGCCTTAATGTGTGGCTGCTGGATCAATACATCGGTAGTGGAATAAGGTTACAAATTTAAAATCAGAACGATTTTTTTATCGTATATCATTGTCTTATTTCTCATAACTGCATAATAAAAAACAAAGTCGCTTTCTCTGTCCCTATATCCATAAGTAAGTTTAAATTTTTAAAAATATGAAACGGATTTGAATGCCATTTTGTTTAAAATAAGAACACCTATAGAGTGATTAAAGAAGAAGGTTTATATGGCGTATAATAACCTCCTTTAAATAGTAAATAAATTTTGTATCAGCTTTACAAATAGTGTGAAACCGGACCGGGTTGCTAGTTATGTTATAATTATAAGTGAAAGAATTCCACACAATTTTATTACGTACCGAACTTGTTTTATAACTGAAATAACCTCAATTACTCGACATCGGACGCAAGTCCCCTTCCATTCGGAATGTCGGTCATTGTCGGCAGATTTTCTTAGCAAACATATTTCGATTAGATTCTTTTGGTAAGAGGTCCAACCATCACTTTCCATTTGCAAATACATTTCTAACTCCAAAAGACCAATTACTTGATTAACATCTGTTCTGCAAGGACTTGGCTGACCTGCTAGATGTTAGCTGGTTTTCATCTATAAGCTTTGCTTTGTATCAATGTGGTTGGCATGATGCAGAACCATCCATTTACTGTGTCTCTGCTGTACTGTAATTGAGGAACTATATATAGGTCTACATATATACCCCCGGAAAGGTTAGGGACCATTGACAAATATAGCGAGATTCTATTTCCCATTATATTTACACAGTTGGAGAAGGAAATTAATAAGTCTGTAGAAATTTGTAACTTCTGTCTCTGCAAATTTCTATAGGCTGATAACTCTAAGACGTCGTACGGTGCGTGTCATATATTTATATTATAGTAGAAAACCGTGTCACTGCCTGCGTAAACAGAAATGTATGAACAACTAGCTACTCTGGCTTTGGCGTTTACATCCGCTGCTCGGCACCTACAGATCATAGCGTGATATCTTATAGCCTGAACTCTTCTTCGATAAATTGGCTAACGATCCTAAAATAATCGTTCAGTTCGAACCTGTAGTTCCGGAGATTATGGCGTTCAAACAAACAAATGAACACTAGAGAGAGAACTTTAAGGCTTTGTAATAAATATTACTAGCTTTTCTCCGCGATTCCGTTCGCGTGGAATAGTGACTTCCTGCAAATTTTTGGTATAAAAACTATCCTATGTCCTTTCTCGAGTTCCAAACTATATCTGTACCAAATTTCACAGAAATCGGTTCAGTAGTTTAGGCTTGAAGAAAAGACAGACAGAAAGAGGTACTTTAGCATTTATAATATTATTAGTTTGGATAGAATAGGTACTTATAACTCATACGAGCCGTGAAATATGGACCACATGCTGCGGTGCGAAAATGAAACCTAAACAGGGCATGCGAAAAAGAGACCTAAAAAGAAATAATGAACCAAATTCATGTCAACGCCTGTAACATTTAGGCTACTGTATTTTCATATAGTGCTAAACTAATAAGGTTGCAACAAAAATAATAAAAACATCAGTAATCCCCATCCTTCACCTTTCCCTGTCCTTCCCCAATCCTATAATCCTATAGTCCTTCACCAAAACCCTAAAGGTCGGCAACGTACTCGTCCTCCGTTGTTGCGGGCGCCCATGGGCGGCGCTGACCGCTTACCATCAGGTAATCAGACTATTCGTGTGCAGTCCTCTCATAAAACAAGTAACACGAATAAATTTCATAAACATTACGATGAAAATTACTTACATAACACAAATTCAATGGAAACAACATTCACATTAATAACAATTTCCGTACAAACAAGCTAGTTACAATCAATATTCCCAATTAACGTTCTATTTATTGAAAGACTCCATAACTGCGGGCATAGAGCCGCATTCTAGGAACGTCAGTGATTGATTCAGGAGCAAGGGCCGGCTAATTAACGCATATTGTACTGCGAACTCGCTGATTGGCCCGCCATCCGACATAGGTACTATTGTGGAAACGTCATAATTACCTGTTAGTGTTTTTAGAATCATGTTGTTTTTGTTTTACGTTAATGAAATATACCAATTTTTTATTATTTATAAATAGGGGTTAATAGTATATACATACATTCTTTTCAAAATTATTTTTTAATCTATCTATCTTTTGAATGCACGGTGGGCGCAATAGCTGGGCAATTCGCTGCCGACCAACGTGTAGCGTTTTAAATTCCAAAATGTTGTTCCGGGTCTGGGTGTGTTGTGTATGTAAAATTGTATGTCTGTAAACGCACCTACGACACCGAATAAAATCCTATAGTTAGGCAACGTTCTTTTTAAAACAAATGAAAAAAATATGAAAAATTGACGCTTACTGAGCAAATGGTTCCTAGACAATCTTCAGTGATAATAAGGGATCTGGATTGTGCTCAATGCGTGGTACGCGCATGTACTAACCTTACAGAAATATAACATAGGGTTACATTGGCTTTAATAAATCAACAAAAATGTTGACTCAGAAAAATATCCTCATCAAATAAGTCTTAATATTTGCAGGTGGCTAACAAATAAAAGTAATAGACGTCGTGTCCAAAGCAATGCGTTTTATGTTCTTACATCGATTTGGTGGGAAAGCAAACAAAGAAAATCCACTTGGGCAGCCAAATCCTGATAGATTTGGCCTATAGCAAATACCCTTTGAGTAGGTAGGTACCTAACCTAGCCAAGGTCCTGAACCTCTTACCCGAACGCTGCTTTAAATTATATTTGCTTTATCAAATAGGTTTTTTATTCAAACATGATTTGGGAGGAGAGGTTTCGATTCGGCGATTTTTGGAAATTGTTTTGGCGAATCAGATAATAAGTTCAATGTACCGTATTGTAATGTATTATAAGAAAATGTAATGTATTATAAGAAAAATCTTTTCCATTTCTAAAATAGATTAGTACTTGTTTATACTTAAACCACTTCACATCATCAGCATATAAGTGTCCACTGCTGAGCAAAGGCGTCTTCTCACACGGTGAAGGTTTGAGCAGTAATCACCACGCTTGCTCAAGGCAGATTGGCTATTTCAAACTTATAATAAGAAATTTAAATTTATAAATCCAGGTTTCCTAACGATGTTTTGCTGTCACCATAGTGGTATCTAAATAATCATTGAAAGTACATATAACTCGAAAAAAGCCACATTGGTACTTGTCAGTTTTCGTACTCGCACCCTCATGCATGAGAAGCGGGCTTAAGCGGTCTTAACCTCCGGGCCACCACGACCATACTTAAATGTTAACAGCAAATCTAATGTCAAACAAAAATACTTAATTCGTTGCAAAAAGTAGATTTTTTTCTTGTATTTTGACACCAAAATGAACTTTAAAATAAGGGCGGTGCAAGTAGAAGGGGTCTGAAAGCCCCACAATTAATACAGTCATCATTACCCACAGTTTTGTAGTACCTCACTCCGCTTGAAGCACCTTTGACCTAGATGCAGCCCTGAATTCGACTGTTATTACAGACTAAAGTTGTTCGGTAGAATTCTGTTTGCGTTCATTGGTGGAGTGATCGCAGGCGTATCTACGAAACGAAAGGTTTGTGCCTCGATTTTCGGGTCGAGCAAAGAGGTTTTTGAAATTATTTATTTATAGTACACAGTTTAGTATTGTACTTTGTGTTTAGAAATAAACTCACTACTAAATATTTTGCTAAACTAGCCTCTTTTTCGCATAGTTGTCCAAATAACTCGTTTATGACGAACAACGTAAGGGTCACTAATCGCCCTTGGTGGAGGCTACAACGGAGAAGTTACGAGTAGGTACGTTGCCGATCTTTTGGGGATTAAGGTTATGGAGATTAAGGATTGGGGGAGAGAGGTTTGGGCTCACAAGGGCAAGTTTATTTTTGTAATCGGTTCAGACGTTTTCGAGATTTGCGCCAAGCGATACATTTACCGGTTAATTCAATTTTAAATATGATGAGTGTCGTGCATGTGCACGTTCGAAATTTGGCAATTACCGACCATTGTGACTTTTTCCGAGTTATATGTACCTACTCTCTAAGATTATTTAGATACCACTGACATATTGTGAAGAAATCTGGACTTATAATTTCTAATTACAAGTTTGAAATCGCCAATCCGCCTTGAGCAAGCATGGTGATTAACGTTCAAACGTTCTTCTCCGTGTGAGGAGAGACCTTTGCTCAGACAGACAGACAGACCTTTTTCAGAAAAAGTTAGTGTTATGTGGAATAAGCGTTATTCTCTGCCCACCCCTTCGAGGATCAAAGGCCGTGATGTTTTTTATTGATGTTTGTTCCTATTTTAGTTTTGAACTGAGAAACTAGTTTTGTGTAACTAGTTTCTGTAACATTTTTGTCACTCGATTTTTTAAACGTTGGCAGTTGTTTAATTGCTTCGTTGGCGTAGATTTTGTGTGGTTTCGTGTTCTTTTTTCAAAAAAATAAAAGGAAAAAGGTTTCTCATTTATTTTCGACCATATACTTAAATGTTTTTTTTTTCAAATGCGACTAGTTACATGTGTTTTGGTAGTTAGGTCGAAGACTTTAATATGTTTTTTTATGGAAAAGGTACCTAATTATACGGATTAAGCTATCAGCGCTGCCTATGCAAGACCAGAGGAATAAAATATTTTGCCACTATCGATTTCACCATTTTCAAATTTCTAATAATCACTACATAGTATAAAACAAGGTCGCTTTTTGTGTCCTTCCTATGTAGTTATTCCTATGTAGGCTTAAATCTTTTAGACTGCGCAACGGATTGTGCAGTGTTTTTTTTTTAATAGGTAGAGTAATTTAAAGAGGAGGATTTATATGCATACCTACTAACATTCATTAAATAGTGGAGAAATTTAGTACCATCATTGCATCCGTGCTAAGCCGTCGCTAGTATTCTTACAAGAAGCTTTGCAATCATTTTCATTCTAAATAGAAACGCCATTCAAAAGTAAACCTTATTGTACTAGATTCATAGTAATTCATCCTTCAAAATAGACTGGAATAAAAAAAATCATACTAGATTCATAGGAATTCATCATTCAAAATAGGCTGGAATAAAAAAGAACTGACTACATTCAATTTCCATAATATAAATTGGTCAAGCACCACGAATCTCATATAAATCTAATTCATTCATTCATTCGTTGAATGCTTCCACTACAGCTGTAGTCGAGTGTTGAATGACTTCATAGCATTAAATTTTGTCTGTATAAAATTAATTAAAATGGTTTACGAATGGAATAGGTATATTATATTCAAATCAAATCAAATGTCCATATCGCTCTTAATCTTTAGTGTACAGAGCTGGTCTATGATTTAAACAGATGTTTCAACCTACCTATAGCCTTGTTGGGACAATTAGCTTGAAAAATGGCACTATAGATGTCAATAAATATAAAATGGTTTCAAATAATATACATCACTTACTATTTTTGGCAATTCATAGTTTCGTTTTATAACAAAAAACATGAAACTTCAAATATCGTAGAGAGGAATGGGCTAAAATTACACCAAACGGAATTCTAAAAGAATTATGTTGATTGACAGATGACTAACAAATAGTTAAGCAGTAGGTTGGTTGTCTAATTATACACTGAAGGCTACTGGATTGTCTTTTGTTTTCTCCAACACTATTACATTAAAATATTAAGTTATATAGATGTGCCTTGCGGTTTCTTTTGCGTATTTATATATGTATGGCCTATGATTACCGGGGAAAGTATGGGTTCCCAACAGTATAATTTTTCATATTGTTTAAGTAGTTTTAGAGCCTATTAAATTTAAACAATCAATTTAAGAAAACATTTGGTACATCGTTATTTATTCAAACACTAGGATTTTCTCCTGTGTCGTGGGTGCGTTTACAATTTAACATACACATCACACCCAGACCCGGAACAACAATTTGTGGATCACACAAAAAGTTGTTCCGTACGAGAATCGAACCGAAAAATTAACACTCGTCAATTTTCTCGCACTGTTTCTGCAGCACTCACGACCGTCGATAGGATGAGGATATCACAATGAAACTACGTCACAAGTTAAATATGTCTATATATTTATTCAGTACTAGCGGCGTGCCCCCGCTTCGCACGGGTCCAATTATCTCGCTATCAAAGGGTCTCTTTTTACTAATCTTCCCCTCTACTTTTCTAATATTTTCTTTGATGAGAACCTTCTCCTGACATTAACAAACATAACAAAAAAAGAATTAGCAAAATTGGTCCAGGCGTTGTTGAGTTATGCGCTTACCAACACATTTTGCGATCCATTTTTATATATAAGACTAAATAAAATTTTAGTCAACTTACAGAGAATCTTGACACCGATCCACTCAATCATTTCTCTTTCTAATATGTATTTTGTATAGATGTACCTACTACTCAATGCAGCTTCGCAGACTCCAGTCTCTTAGCTGCATCAGATATAAAAACCACTCAAAATCAAAAATCAAATAATCTAAAGTCATTTATTTGCTTGTTACTGTCTTTGTAGACTTGTCTTGCTAGTCGTTTTTAACCGACTTCAAAAAAGGAGGAGGTTCTCAATTCGACGAGTATTTTTTTTTTTATGTATGTACACTGATTACTCGAAGACGCCTGGACCGATTTGCGAAATTCTTTTTTTATTCGATAGGGTATACTTGCCATTTGGTCCCATTGTCATGAGGTCAGGATCTGATGATGGAATCCTGGAGAAACCAAGGGGAACTTTCGAAAATTGTAGGGGCGAGTAGTTTTTTTGTATGATGTTTAAGTAGGCCTTTAACAACACTACAACTTGACGAAGGTCGAAGTCGACCAGATGATGGAGCTGGAAGACAGTCGAGGGATCTCCTTGACTATTTGGAGTAGTTGCCTTGTGTTTGGGCTTGAATGATTCGTATTGGCGAGCAATTTGCAGCAGGCTTAGTTGTAACTGTCATTAAGGGTCTGATGATGAGAACGAAGGACAGCTCAGGGAACTCCTGAACGGTTTACAGTAACTACTTCGTGTTTAAACTTAATTCATTTATATTACACACACACACACACACACAAGTAGTAGTAGGTAGCTTCGTTGCTGGTTGTGGAAATTTCGTCTTTTAGCAGTTAAACAGTTTGAATTATCATTTAGTTTTATTCTGTTTAGGGCTTGGCACCGACTTTAAACCTATGAATAGGTAGCACATAGAGTTGATAGTGTTTTATTATTAATATTAAAAGTATTAGCTTCGCGTACGTAAGAGTGGATTTAAAATATCAATTTTAATTACTTATTTGACACTTTTTTGTTTTTGAAGTCGGTTTTTTTAAACGTAGTTTTTTTTGTAGGTACCTTTTTCAAGGTACCTACCTACATAAGGTTCATCGTTACAAATTAGACATAGCATTTCATAATATAAATATGTAGAAAAGTTATATACATAATAAAAAATACATAATATTTGTCAAATACATACTTACCTAATAGTATATGTATGAGCTAGCAGAGGGATAACAGTTAAAATAGCAGCGCGCAAAAACCAACTTTAGCCAATTTGTAACCTAAAAATTCAGTAATAGGTACTATTAAAGCATAGCTGTTCATGACCATTACATACCTACATATACGAAACAATCCAATGCTACGAGAAAGAAATATAAACAACATACATTCTAGTTTGTGATATTAGTAAGGATCTACGGATATTGGACCCGAGAAATTACGTGGATAAATAAACGGTGGAGGAGAAAAGAGGTGGCAATGGCGGTATTTTTCAAAACGATCCTAAAACGGTATTTTTTAGGGGTTCAATATCTTCGTATTACTTGGGAAGTTTCCTATGTCAAAAATAAATTAATTCGACGTTCCAATACAATGAAATATTGAAAAATAAATATACTTAAATTCATCGATCGATCGATACACTAAGTTTTAGATTTTTTTTAGCAAATTTTTAAGAAATAAGTAAGCTATTTGACGCAAAAATGTTATGACGTCAAAACTTAGTTTTCATACAAATTTCATAGAAAAGTATCGTTTTTGACGTTTGGATAAAAGTATTGAATTTGACTAGTTGGAAACTACCGTATTCTCTCGCAGTTCGCACTGGGTAAGGCGTTTCTCCGTTCTTTCTCCTGCTTGGCCGAGGCCACTGTGCCTTTTTGCGCTTACCCGGCAACCCCGGCTGAACAAAAATAATTCATTCAGTAGTTATAGATCGGTCTTATAAATCCGATTCAAAAAAATAAACATGCAACAGGAAAATTGACAGCTTAAATAAGTTTGTTTGTCGGCCCTCAGTGATGCATTTCAGAATTACAAAACGCCTTACACAAAAATAATAACTGCAGCAGTGATAGACAATTTGTTGCTAACAATCTTTAACTAGGCGCTACTTCAATGTATGTATTGTTTCGTAATATGTCATAATTTTACGTTCACTTTATTTTAAAAAAAATATTTCATTTTAATTTAGTCTTTTTTATTAGATACGTAACATTACATTGTCAAATCTACCTGAGTGGGGAGAGAGTCTGACACCCTTTTACTGACTAAAAAATATCACGATCCTTCTTCGACTGTAGGCTAGGGGTGTGGTACATTCTTGATCTGTTACCTCCGCTTCTTCAATTTAGTCTCAGTGTTTTTTAAAAATATGCTGAATGAAAACATATACGTACTTAAATCCGTTAAATCTTTACATACTACTTTTTAGTTACTATAATTTGAACTTTTTCATTAATTCCTTTATTACACAAAAACACAAAATAGGTATAAGTAGTGATTCATAGAAACTTCTGAGACAAACATATTTTATATGCAAATATGTATCCATAGCGGACGTAGCACGAGTGATAGGTATCTATCTATTGTCAAAATATGCGTCTGAGCAGTCTCACGAATTCAATTTCAACCATTCCAACCAGTCAACGTTTGTGAATGAAACAGTTTGCTTTAGACCAGTAATAAAGTTATCAATGCAGCAATCTAGTCGAATGGCAACAGTAGCCGTGACACTAGAAGCTATAACAAGCGATAATATTCATTATAAATATTGTAAAAATATGGAGGTAATATATGTGACATGTTTAATATGTCGCTGTCTCGCTCTGGGTCGATAACCGTGGCCGCCGAGTCGGCACGCGGTCGGCAATCGTGCCGAGCATGAACGAGCGCGATGCGACACGGGGGCGGCGCGACGCGGGGGGGACGCGACTCACTCTCGGCGCGGCAACCTATCGGCAGTGACGCAGTGCCGCGTGCCGCTAACTAACGTTTACCGCGAAACACAACGCGTTTATCCCGCGTCGCGCTGTATACACAATGGCAGTCGAAATACAATTGTTAAACGAAATTGAGAAACATGAATTGTTATACAACTACAGTCTACCTGAGTATAACAGGAAGGACATGGCTGAAGAAGCTTGGGAAGAGATTGCAGCTAACACCAATATGACAAGTAAGTATGGTGTGCGACAATGCGCATCGCCGTCTAGTGACGTCACCCTACTGACTATACATCGCTCGGTTTGTCGGGAAAGTGGTCGTGTTGATATGTAAAGCGCCGCGGTGAGCAGGTAATGTATTCGATACCGGTTATCGTGCGTTGTTGTGTTATGTCTCGCTCTTGTGTAGCTGTTTCAATGTCACGCGGCCCGCGATAGTGTAATGAAAATACACGAATGTATTTCACAACATTTTACTGTGATAGAATTTTGATGATTAGGTTTTCTAAAGGAGTATTTTTATTACATTAGGCGCATATAATTAATTGAAATGCTTCATATATTAATACACAACTATCTAAGAAAATTATTTTATCGCACTGTTTTTGTTGTTGTTTATTTACACATTGTTGCTACATAGGTACTTTACAAAGTGATTAGGCATCACATAAGTAATAAAAAAGAGATACGTGATTACGTATTACATAAGTTGACGGCATCGCTGGAGTATAATTATTAATAATACATTACTAGTAACTGGACCAGCAGGTACCCGGTTTCTACTAAGTGACTCTGCAGCTGCACTCGCTGTATCCGAGTATCCGAGGGGGCCGCGGGTTCGATTGTCGCCCTCAAAACCGTTTAGTTGTTAATGTTAAGCCCTAATTATTATTATTGTTTTATTTTGAGACAATTTTAACATGTCTCCGAAACAAGTAAGGAATACTGATGTCATGAAGTATACGTATATGTTTACTATATACCATAAGATGTTATATAACTAACATGAAACTTTAAACTAGGGTTCAATTCTCTAACTTTATCACACATATTTAAAAAAATACCACGACACCGATGGCACAGGATACGACAGACGAACAATCTATCAGTTTGTTATCCCCACGTCCCACAGATGGCGCTATAATTAAAAGTCGATTACATTTACAAAAGTTGGTAAACAGCCAGCAGTTAGCCGCTTGTTTCTTATCCTAATCTCTAAATTAATTATATTCTATTCTCATTTCAGTAAGCGATTGCAAAGAAAAATGGCGGAACATAAGGTCATCGTTCTTGCGGAGTATAAAACCGAATGGATTTAAGATTAAAAAGCCGTACTATTTGACAGAATACCTAAGGTTCATAGTGCCATATTTGAAGCCAACATCTTCAGCAATTGAGAGTGCGGATGACACTATGTACCAGTCCCCCCAACACCATACAAATGAGACGGAAACGTTGGTTATAAAGGAGGAGCCAAATGAAAATGATGAGAACCAAGAAGAGAGTAATGATAATGAGACCCTTAGCGCTCTGTTAAGGGAAAGACCTGCGATTGCTAGAAAGAGACGGCGGATCATATCAGCTAGGAAACCGTACGAGGATCTGCGACCGTCTGAACTGTCGAAGGTACGGCCCGTTCGAACCAAACCCATAACAGGTGTGGATAGAAATAATGACATAAATCCAAATTACAATGCAATGAAGATGTTCCTTTTAAGTCTTCTACCAGAAATAGAAACGATGTCAGAAGACCAAGTAAGACTGTTTAAAATTAAAACAATGATGTTAATTGACGACATTAAAGTTAATTATGAGCAGCTTAGACAGAACACGTCTTCGATCAATTCAGATAGGCTACAGAAACGTTTGATTAATCTTTTGTTAAAAAATTTAGAAACTAGCACAAAAGATAATACGAAATCGAAATAAAATTGTAAGTAAGTACTTAATAAGCATAATGTCCGGTTTACAGCTTTGTTGTCAAGCGCTGAGGTAGTACTTGTAACTATAGTATTTGTCCTAATGTGTAAACACGCTGATTAGTGCCAAGTATTAGTATTTATGAATAGTGTAAGTGGATAGAAAAAAATCTTATTTAGGTACCAAGTGACAAGTCAAAGACTCAAAGACTTTATTGCATTTTATTGTTACAGTAATAAAGGTAAGTTATTATTTATTTATTTATTTTGTTTATTAAACTTTTCTCTGTTAACATTACAGGTTATTAAGACCCAATGCGATAACAGGGCATTTTACTTAATTAATACATAGTCAGATTACACCATAGATCATGCTACAAAATCTTAATACTAATTAACTAATTCAATACAAAACATACAAAAAATAGAAAAGACATAAATATTTAAATGAAACAAAGATATCCCAGTTCTTACATTAAACTAACAAAAATAATAATAATAATCATTTATCTATTTCTATAACAGAAATTATATAACAAAGTCTTTGTGAACTCACGATTTGCTCGTGTACTACATTATCAGTTTAACTTTTATTTAACAAATCATTATCAATAAATATCCTTTCAGATCTTAAAGCATCTTAGCAACTTATTATTCACAATTTTACTAATTAATCGCTTGTAAGCAGTTGTGCAATTTAATTTAAGACAGAATAGTTAATTTTCTTTTGAAGAATAATGAATGACATCATTATTTTTTTTTAATAATAATTGATGTGAGGAATCACTCAAACCCGATTAGGAAACGGTAACGGCGTTAAAATCAATGCGATTATTAAATTCTTTTATCATATTTTAATACCAAGCACTTAGCTACAAAGGCTGTGTAAACCGGACATAAGTAAAGTAATATTTGTTAGATTTGAGATATTATGCTGAGTTAATTCAAATATATAGTTTCCTCGTGGTTCCGAAAGAGCAATAGGTACTACTTTGTGTTTGTGTCGTTGTGGCCCGGAGCCGCGGAGGTTAAGTAGCCCGCTTCTTGTGACTTTTTCCGAGCTATATGTACTTTCTACGATTATTTAGACACCCCTGACGTATGGTGAAGGTAAACATCGTGAGTAAGGCCTCGCCGCTAACAGCTGATCGGGCGATGCACGGGGAGCGCGCGAAGTTTGTTATAAATAATAATAAAAATAAAACTAATGAGTTGCTTCTTATCCTGAGAACATTCAATCACATATTTTAAGTATCGGTCACTTAATACCATTCACCCTATGTGCAATGTTTCTGTTGTTTGCTTTTTTATAAAAAATAATGACGTGAGTTATCCATATATTTGAATTAATTTAGTTCGTTGATTTGTTAGGGTACTGCAATTAAAGACTGGTAATTGTATTGACGTTTACAATGTAAAGAATTGACGATTAAATGACGGTTTGGTAATTTTATTTGTTTGTATATTTATTTCTTATTCCATATTCAAATTTAGGAATTATATTATTTTTTATTAGGTAAGTATATATTTTTTTTGATGTATGTAATACATAGGTCAGCAAACTAGCAGACGGATTACCTGATGGTAAGTAATCAGCGCCGCCCATGGACACCCGCAACGGAGGAGTTACGAGTGCGTTGCCGACCTTTTAGGGATCAGGGATTTGGAGATTTAGGGAATGAGGAGGGATTGGGGGTGGGGAAGGTTTGGGTAACCTCACTCACACGGCGAAACAACGCTGTGGTTGTTTCACGCCGGTTTTCTGTGAGGCCGTGGTATCACTCCGGTCGAGCCGACCCTTTCGTGTCGAAGCATGGCTCTCCCACACTTTAACCAACGATTCTACTATTTACGATAACCAACAATTCGAACACTAGTTACAATGGTCTTATGATATCTTATACTCAATATACCTTATACTTGTAGACTTAATGATATGTTGCCACTGCTTGCAAAATATGGTCAAATTATTTAAAACAGGTAGGTACTTAAGTACCTATAGGTATTCAATTTTGTAGGTTTGTATTTTTTTATATTGACATTTGTATTGTGTCGTGGTGGCCCCGAGGTTAAGAGCCCGCTTCTCATGCATAAGGGAGTGGGTTCTAAGCCGGGCAAGTACCAATGTGACTTTTTCCTAGTCATATGTACTTTCTATGACTATTTAGACACCACTTACATATGGTGAGGGTAAACATCGTGAGGAAACCTGGACTAATAATTTCCAATTATAAGTTTGAAATCGCCAACCCGCATTGAGCAAGCGTGGTGATTAATGCTCAAACCTTCTCCATGTGGGAAGAGGCCTTTGCTTAGCAGTGGGCACTTATAGGCTGATGATGATGATGATGATGTATTTTTTATAACACTAA
Source organism: Spodoptera exigua (assembly GCA_902829305.4). Lineage (NCBI taxonomy): Eukaryota > Metazoa > Arthropoda > Insecta > Lepidoptera > Noctuidae > Spodoptera > Spodoptera exigua. Next base: position 10,326,977 of record LR824619.2, on the reverse strand, counting down.
TATCTCTATTCCAAGTTTATCCTTATAAACGGCAGTGAGACAGTTTGTGAAATGTTGATTTATCCAGGCTGTAAGCAAACATCTTTACTAATATTATAAAGAGGAAAAATTTGTAAGTTTGTATGTAGGGGGTAATCTTTGGAACCGATGGTCGGATTGCCAAATTCTTTCACTGATAGATGCTCAATGCTACAATACTCCTGAGAGCTATCCTAACTAATAGGCTATAAAACATCACGCTGGGAGTAAATGAAGCTGTGCACCGGGTGAAATCGCGCGAGAGTACTTAGCTAGTCACAGATAATCAGAGACATTGTTGGTGATCCACCTTTCCACATCATTATTCTAACTTTTATTGATATTGAGATGTATGAATTGCCAAAAAGGTAAGTTAAATTACATTTGAAGCTTCCTTCCAACAGGTCACGATATAGTAGGATTTTATTCTATGACCTTAGTGCTTTAACAAACATTATTTACATGTAAATATACACGTCACTCTCAGACCCAGAACAAAATTTTGTGGTTCTTTTTTTTAACTTTGCCCCACATTAGGATTTTCTCCTGTGTCGTGAGTGCGGTTACAAACATACAATTTCACATACACATGACCCCCCGACCCGAAATAACAATTTGTGGATCACACAGCCAGTTGCCCAGCCACCGCACCAACCGTGCAGTCAAGTCATCCACATATTGTAGATCACACACTATTAAAAATGTTTCCGTGTTGGTGTATTAATTTCGATTTTGTCGTTCGTCGCGGCGCGCGTTCATCGCGATATAGTGATAAAATATTCGATGCTATGCGAACGATTAATAGGGATGGTTATAAATGTAATCGTGATAGATGAAAATCTATATCTATACTAATATTATATAGAGGTAAAATTTGTAAGTTTTTATTATAACTTTCGTGAGACATTCTAAATTAATTATTATGTTTTCTGCTTACACACGTAATAATTTGACGAGATACTCGACTAGTTTCAAGCCATGTTAGAGGCCCATATTCACGAGCAGCATTCCGCGATACGCGACGCTGTGACTGTCGCGCTACTACTCATAATAAAACATAATAATTAGTTTGTAAGTTTGTATGTAGGGGGTACTCTTTGGAACCGCTGGTCGCATTGCCAAAATTCTTTCACTGATAGATAGCTACAATGTTCCTGAGTGCTATAGGCTATAAAACATCACGCTACGATCTAATGGAGCCAAGCAGCGGGTGAAACCGCGCGAGTGTGGCTAGTATAATATAATATTGCGATCACCAAGAACGGCGACTGTGACTGTGCTGCTGCTGGGCGATCAGCGTACGTCGCTGTGTTTTGTGTGAGGCTGTGGTATCATTTTGGTCGAGCCGACCCATTCGTGCCGGAGCCCGGAGCATGGCTCTGCCACACTTAAATCTCACTCAATTGTATCATTATAACTCAATTCATATTGACCTTGATTCTCAATTTATTTTTCTAATAATTTATCCAATTACAGTCTGGCTTTTTCTTCAATTTCGAAGATAGATTGATCTCAGTCTCATTCGATCACTGAGCTATTCGATATTTCGAATTCAATTTACTTTTTTTACTTACATATTTTCGGTAATTTTTCTGCAATATAACTTCAGGTTCTATATACCGTATACCGTCGAAAAATAAATGAAAAAAGGCTTAATGTAATTGTCAATCTGCTAAATACATTCTTTGAGGGATTTTAAAGTTTTTATGACAATATTTTTACCCGAAAATATCTTCTGAGTGCCTAGTGCCAATTTTATTTATGTACTTACGTTAAAACGATCGTAACATTACCGCATTTAGCCCACTGATTGGTTGGTCAATATGGGACGGACCAATCAGGGCACCCAACGTCATAAACATTTTGATATCGTGCTTCAAAATAAAGACAATTCCCACTAGGCTGAGTTAGAATTAAATATAATATAATGGTTCACAGGAGAAGAACAGGTGTTTACGGGCTGCCGTCAAGAAACTCAACGGTTTTGTTCGTTTTTTAGAGGAGATTCGTATAAAATAGGGAAAGCGTTTATCATATTTTTTTCTCACAAACTATATGTATTTGTTTGGTCTAAACCTATAGCCACGCTCATTTATTGTATAAGTTGGTTCAATAAGAATGTCTAACTGCTAAAATTTTTGTAGTTATTCAATGAATAGAAGTGATGAAGACGGAACAACTCTTAGTGTCGTCCACATATTGTACTTCTGGTTACTTTGTATGTTTGTAAATGCAACTTAGATATAGTGCAGATAATCATAGGCCACGTTCTCACAAAAGCCTCAAGTTTCAAAGGAAGTGCAATAAATTTGTAACCATTGATGCATCCACAGCCGGGGTTGCGGGTGCAAGTGCAATTAAGTACCACAGCTCCGGCTCACGGGGTGGGTTTTAGTCACTAAGTTTCTGGCGCTCCGTCTCGCGCCACCCAGAAGAGCGGGAGAAGAAATTTGATGGTCTTTCTCCCTCAACAAAAATACTCCAAGACAAGCTGTCTTTCCACAAAAAATAAAGACACAAAGCCTTCTTGCTTGGGACCACTGCCAACGAGATAGAAAAACTTTTTTATTATAGTTGCCTTTGTAACAAATCGAATAAGTATAAAAAAGATCTAATTACGTAACTTAATTAAGTACTTAATGATCTTACTGAAGTTAGTTTATAGATTCTCTAGTACTGTTCAATTAACAATGGTACATACGATCGCTCTGAAGTTAGTTTCGAATGAGCGAGAGAGATAGAAATATTACTAAGAAAACACGAGAGACAGAGACAGCGCACCATTTGTGTCACACTTCAGACAGGTCAAGATATATTTGACGGATTTATTTTCTTTTTAAATTAGGTTTTTCTTAGATTTTTTTCTATAGAACTATACGATTCGTGGACTTTTGTTAGCGCTAACCATTAAAGGCCTTCTTTGTTTACGTTTCTTTTAACGTTACCTATTTAATTTTATGGTTGATAGCTAATCACGATTCTACTAAAGATTTAAGCCTTTTTTGTAACGGAATACTTATGATGTAATAGCAAAGAAAAATATGAAAATGTATGACTCATTAGAAAAATAGTACCTACTTGATCATCGTCTCGTCGTGCACAACAAAGGTCAATTCTACTTAGACCATCTCAAAAATTAGCAATTGTTATTCGAACTAAACTCTTTATAGATGCTTGTGAAACGATCTTTATAGGCAAAACCCGGTACAACATACAAGGCGTTTGATACCGACATAAAAAATTACGTAATTAGCCGACTGCTTCGTGTAACGCATTGAGTCTGGATTTTGTGACTGAATTTTCTGTTTTGTTTTTCATTACATAATACCTTAATATCAAGCTTCAATCACTGCCAAATAAACACGAATGAATAAATCTATCTACCTTCACTTTCAGAATGTCGTATTGAAATATCTTTAATCCTTATAAAACAGTAAGGGCTGATTTTTGCCATATACAAATAAATGTTATCTGACGAATACGACTGTTGCTGTCTCTGTCTTATACAAACAATCTGAAGCGACAGCATCATAATTATTCCCCAGGTAACTTTTACCTGACTATTGAAAAATCATCCCTAAGTTTTGCAATAGACGAAACCAAGCTTTTAATTTGTGTTCTGTAACAAAAACCCAAGATTTGTTATCGAAAGGAATCTTTAGAAATTCGATCTTCTTTTAATATTTCTGAATACAAAATATTTTTAGAAATATTTATAAGGCCTAGCGCATAAATACAACTTCCATGTCGATGTGAACAATTTAAAAGAGGATACGATAGCAGGCATACCTTAATTATTTTTTTTAATTTGGAATTAAATACTTTTTGTAACATAGACAAAGTCTACATAAACAAATTTCTACCTAACACAAACTGACAAAACTGAAAAATGTATTAGCTTGGACATTAAAGCGCCCGCTTTTCATGCATGTAGGCATTTACTAATGTGATTTTTACCGAATTTTATGAACTTTCTAAGATTACCTATTTAGAAACTACTGACAAACGTTGATGGAAAGCATAGTTAGGAAACCGGGACTTATAATTTCTAAGTATAAATTTGAAATGGCAAATCCCCTTTGAGCAGGCGCGATGATTTATATTAAAACCTCTATGTGAGAAGGAGTCCTCCTTACTCAGCAGTGGACACTTATAGCCTGCTGATGATGATGACAAAACTATCGATTTAGATTTTTTTCTAATTGTCAAATACGCATTAACCGAGTGAAATGAGGATATTAAAAAAAAGTCTACTAGTCATATATTTATGACACACAATAGTATATAATTCACATAGCTTAGTATAAATATATTGATGTATAACATAAAATTAATTGCATCTCCTGTGGGCCCTTGTCTAAAACACACGAAAGGTTAAACTTAAAATGGTGTGTATACGCCAGCCCTAAGACCCTCTGAGACATAACAGGTATTGATTACAGATTTCAAGTGAAAGTGCTTACCGTTTACTTATCTCTTGCTTCCTATCTTCTGAGGAGGATGAGGTAACGACACTTGTTATTATAGGAGGTGACACTGCAAAATTTCTTAACGGTTAAAAATAGATTTTAGTCATAAGCGTTGAAATTTCGAAGAATTTTGATAGATAGGCTATCTATCCTATCTAATATTTTCCTCCGAAGAAACCTTTGCTCAGTACTATGGTCCGGTCATGATGATGATGATAAAATACCATGTCCCAAGAGGATTTATACTTTAAGTAGGGATACGTTTATAAACACAGCCCAAAATCTTATAATATTAAGAGTTAAATTGGCTAGCTAGATACGGAGATCGGGTCTGGGGACGGTGAGTAAAGGTTGCGCGCCGCCCGACCAGAACCAGACCCGAGTCGACGGCACGTAGCGTTCCGCGCTCGCCTTAAAGAGCCAATCCTCCACAGACGGGGCCCAAAAGGGTTGCGGGTCAAGCGCAATGAGTCACCGCGGCCTCGTCTCCGAGCAGGAGAAGGAACATGGGGGTTTTGAGTCAGTGTAGAGATCTAGCCCAGGGTACAGCGAGAAAGAGCGTCAGATCTTTCTCGCTGTCCCCTGGGCTAGAGAAGTCATTTGATAATTTTCCCCTGACAATATATATATATATATATATACAGAGATCGTAAATTGTATTAACCTTAGAAATAAAAAAGAAATCGAAATGTTCTTAAAAAGGTGTTTCACATAACATTGTCTAAACGTATTGCTATCATTTGGGTCTGTGCCAAACGCAGTAAAATTGTCGAATATGAGGGTAGTTAGGAACTTTTAACGGTAAAAAACTTTTTACTATTTACCAACAACTATACATAAAATGCAAAAGGTAAACATTACAGATATGTGTGTTTTGTGTAAACTTTGGCACACAATCGTCATCGTCATTCAGTGATCATCATTACTCGGTTGACGCAGTGGGCGCGTAACTGGCTGATGTGCAAGGTGTCGCGGGTTCGATTCTCGTACAGAACAACACTTTATTGCATTATAATTTAATCTATAAATTTTTGTTTCGTGTCAGGGTGGCTTGTGTATGTGAATTTGTGTTTGTAAACGGATCTATGACAAAGGAGAAAATATTAGTGTGGGTTGCCCACACCAGTATTTACTCCAATGTCGTAGATTAAAAAAAAGTATATCATAACCTATTTGCTTAGAAAATACTTCTTCTCACACAGATAAGAATCGGCACTAATCACCACGCACGCTTGAGGTAGATTGGAGATTTTAATTCGAAATTACAAGTCGAGGTTTCGATCGGGCTCGATTTTATAGAAACGGTTAGATCTCTCCTAAAGTGGCTTGAGAAATGCCAATTCGTAGTTACTTTCCGCCTGAAACGGGTGCTTACCGGACTCAGAAGTTTCGGAAGGTACCTTGTTGCAGATCCAGCAGGATAAAGCGACGGTGGGTTGTCATTGTAAGGGCCCTGCCTGGGCTGAGCATCGCCGTGTTCTCAGGGAGGACCTTTCATGACTAAATGAAAAGCGGCAAACGAACTGTCGATTCACCTGATATTCGATGGTGGGATAGGATGATATCTTCGGCAACTTCAGTCACATGCTATGGAATCATTCTGAACGAACCGGTCGTGCCGAAGCTTGGCTCTCCCAAAATTAAACTATTTACTGTAAGTATTGAAATGTCATCTGTTTATGTTTTAAAGTTCCAATTCACGACATTCACGTTCGGCCTTTCGTAAAAACGTAATCGATCGAGCGCGATTCGAAATTGTTTGAATTGAGTAGGTAAATTTATAGCTTTGCTTTTTTGTCTCCGATTTCATAAAGTCATTGTGCCACCAATATTCAAAATAGAAGCCACGCGTAAAATCTCCATACACCGATACGTTCGTATTTAAATATAAAAATTTGTTTATTTCCCCATCCATTAAGTGCGGTTGAGTCCGGATGTTCGAAAAAGTAAAAAAAGTATATCGGATATACCACACGTACTTTGATTCAACCGTTGGGTTCCGCACTTGCGGCGATTTTGTGGAAGCTTTTCAAATTAAATATTTATTTTTTAAGTCTTTTTGTGATTCGACCGCTTTTGTGGTTCGAGTATTTTATTTAGAGGATCCAATTACTTATTTCTTGAGTTTTTTCGTCAGAAGTAAATTCTGTTGGTTTTTACTAGGGTTCTAAAGATTGACCATTCTACCGTTCATGGCCATTTTATTATTTAAACGATCAGTATTGGTTTGTAACTCGGTTTTTATCACTTATGTAACAACCTAAGCGTAATATGTGAATTAAAAAAATGTTTATCGTAGCAAGATCCAAACAAAGTATATCATTAAATGTAAAGTTTCTTTGCAGCATTCTATGCCAGATTTAAAGCAACCACAGGCAGCTTCCATATTTGATTTTTTTAAAAACCACATTCTCACTAATCTCTTTATACAATAAATTTGAAGGACCTGTCATAATTTTTATCGCAGAATATGTATGTAGGCAAAACATAACCATCGTCAATTAATGAGAAAGGAACCCTAAAAAAGAGAAAAATAGAGCCGTAAACCGGTTGGTGTTGTTGAACAAAACATTTTTGCTAGAATTTCATTTAAATTGTACCTACAAAATTGAAATCGTACGGATTAGGGTTGTCAACCGTTGAAACGTTGTGTTTATAAATAAACCTATGCGGGTATCGGTTTTCGAATGTAAATAATATGCTTGAATAGTTTATTTACGGATTTTAGATAACTATATATACAATACATAGCTGTGTATGTGTGTAATTTAGTCATGGTGGCAGGCTTCGAAACTTGCAAATACTAATGTATACTTTTCCGAGTTATAAAATACGAACTTTGTAAGTTCTCTAAGAGACCACTGACACACGGTGAAGGAAAACATTTCATTTGTGTGGTTTATGATCTCCAATCGCCTCCTTGACTCCTTGAGCAAGTTGCATGCTCAAGGAAGAGATTGCAATCATCAAAAGTTGGCGCTTATAGGCTGATGACTGTGATGGTAATGGTATAGTTATTGTATTGAACTGGGATTATTTTATGATAGGAAATATTAATACGAGTCATAGTAGGTAAATTGCCAGTTCATTAATTTTGTACGTTCAACTTTTTATAAGATAAAAAGGAGGCACGAATGGGCCGATACCTCGGCGTCAGAGAGCCGGCGTGAAAAACCACAGTTTTATATTTTGCCTTGAGACTGAGGTTACCGGAGACACAGTCCTTCCATTCCGCCTTCTTCCTCGATCCTAGATTCCCCAAAACACCGTATCTCCAAAAAGTTGGCAACGCACTCGTAACTCCTCTGGTGTTACTGTCCATGGGCAGCGCCGGTTACTTGCATTCATTGGTTATCCGCATCACATAAAAAATGTATAATTAGACATTTTGAAAATGTCTAATATATTTTTTGTTCGATTTAGCGAAATTCTTTTTTACCATAATACATATAAGTACACCATTGGACAACCCTAGAACAAAGGTGAAAAGGTTTCTGAATTCCATGTAACGTAACAAATACCTGTGCGTATAAATAATTAAAAAAATACCAATTTCATGTTTGGCGGTACTATAATAATAACAACATGTGTTGGCAATGATTTAAATAAAACAATGATGGCTGAATAGAAAAGTGGAGGGGAGATTTGGGAAATATGGGACCTTTATTCGTTCGCGAGATCGTTGGAGATCCGTGCAAAAAGGGGTAGTCAAGAAGAGTTTCTATCTTTTCCTGAACTATTTATTATATCCACAAAGTAAATGAAAGGTTTTATTATATATATTTTTCAACTTTAATGTTATGTCTCTATGGATTTTAGTTCTGTAACTTCCTACCTAACTACTTAAACATTCATGCAAGTACTCAAATTATATGTTTCTCAAACAAAATATTATTCGAAATAGAACCCAGTAACATTTATTATAGTATTAACAAACCCCTTCGTAACGATTCCATTAAGATCCATTCTATTGTCAAAGAACAAAACAAGTATTACGTGATATTCGAAATAATGCTTTGATTTGACCAATACCAGGAAACGGATCCTTTTGACCAAACTATTCATTATGGGATGAAGCACCTCAGCACCGCAGTTCCAATCAAAGGTACGGTAAGGTACCTACATTTTGGATCGGAGTCTTTCTTTGAGTTAAGAATCGATCGTGACGCCTTAAAAATCAAAGTCGAATTTATCCATAAGTTGGGTAGTTTCTTCAGTCTGTACTAATATTATAATAAGGTAAAATTTGTAAGTTTGTTGTGTTGTATGGGTAATGTTTGGAACCGCTGAGCGGATTTCCAAAATTCTTTCGCTGATAGGTACCTAGATAGCTACAATGTTCCTGAGTGTTCTAGGGAACATCACGCTACGATCTAATTGAGCCGAGCACCGGTTGAAACCGCGCGAGAGTTGCTAGACTAAAATAAATTACTTCAACTAATAAATCCATTAAACTATTTAAGTGAATTTGACTACTAGCTAGTTAGTCAGTGTCAGTTGACAGAATATTATTCTATTGTGACTTAATTTTTAACACGATGCAATATACCTATATAGAAATAAAAAACAAAAATACCCGATTGATATATTATTTGGTCCTGCCCCTTTCAAAACCAGAAATTATCAATAACGCTCTGACAGTTACTCGTACTGTTCGACGAATGAAACAATTAACAAACAAACAATGAATAAGAAATAAATAATAGATATTGTGTTTCCTCTTAATTATTTCACAACACCACCACGGTATCCTAAACGGGCATTGTTGTGATGTGTCAAAGGCCTTTGCAACGAACAATGGATAGTTTGCGTACATATTCCCCGAACACACGGTTTTGCTAGTAGCAGATACTTACCTGTGTGTGTGCTTGTACAGTATACATGTCAGCACGTATGAATTCCCTCGAGGGATGTGCAAAGATCTGAAGTTTGTATATTCAAGTGATTTACAAAATTCAAATCTTATTGTAGCATTTTTGAATGCGTTTGAAACTGAGTTAGATATCTGTACTTACAATATCAAATGCATGCCTAGGTTTTTTTTTTATGTAATAGGTCGGCAAACGAGCAAACGGATTACCTGATGGTAAGCAATGCGCCGCCCATGGACACCCGCAACGGAGGAGTTACGAGTGCGTTGCCGACCTTTTAGGGATTAGGGGTTTGGATATTTAGGGATTGAGGAGGGATTGGGGGAGGGGAAGGGGAAGGATTGCGCCTCCGGTAACCTCACTCACACGGCGAAACACAACGCTGAGGTTGTTTCACGCCGGTTTTCTGTGAGGCCGTGGTATCACTCCGGTCGAGCCGACCCATTCGTTCCTAAGCATGGCTCTCCCACACTTACCTTACCTTATTTAGTGAGGACTTAAAGATTATTATTATGAATAAGATTTTAAATTGGTTTGAGTTGATGGGGATTTCGAAGTCAGACCTAATGTTGAACATGAAACTTTAAGGAAAGAAACAATTACTTAGCAAGGTGATTCAAAATAAAACGATATATTTTAATGAAAACTATCTTTCGCACGCTGCTTTGCCCACGTGCTGTGTTGACAAAAAAGAACCTATGCCAGGTTATGACCTACATATGTATCTACATACTAAATGTCTACTAAGTCCATCCGTTATTGCGTGAGCATACATCCAAACATTCTCACAAACTTTCATATTTATAATATCAGTGGGATGAACAACGCTCTTAACAATTTGTAGATAAAAATAAATGTCTATTAGTGGCAAATCTCAACTGGATAAGAGTCCTTTTTATCAGAAGGTTGCATGCGCGTCGCGGCGAAGTTGCGCGGCCTAATAAATTTCAGTTTAAAACTAGAAGGCCTTTCTCAGTTTGAGTACCTAAATCATTATTTCAGATCAACTTTTTCTTATATAAGTATGTAGTTATCACACACAAAAATAAAACAAAATATAATTAAAAACAACTGTGTATTAGACAAGAAGATAGAGGGTAGGAGATAAAACGTTACAAAATGATACATTTATGTATTACAGAGCTATTAGTATATAATAATATTTATTATATAAACAATGCGAATACAAATTGGCATTTTCTCATTTACATTTTAAAAGTAAGCTAAATATTTTTGGATAAGAATTGGAGCTATGCGATATCGTTGTGTCGTTTTTTTAAATATAAATGTAATAGAAAACATGCTGGTATATAGAGAATAAAGAAGTTTTAATTTATTGTAAGGTATGTTTTTTTTTTTAATTTGATATGTCGGTAAGAATTCGTTCGGTTGTAGTTAAGGATAAAATGCTTCTACATAAATAGATGTTTCGTATTTGCATTTTAAATATTGGATTAAAAAGGTAATTTCAAAATATTTTATATTTTACAAGATTATTTAAAATTCATTAATAAAATAAAGCGTTTATTTACATAGCAAGGGACGACACAAAAATATCGCACGCCTAAGTTTAATATACAATCATGATAAATAATATATTTATAATTTGTTCAACAATTAATTATTTTTAACAAGAGACCCATATATTTGACATTTTCCATTAAAAATACAGAAATCAGCGAATTTTTTGGTCCCATCACAACAATGATATAGGGTAAAAACCACCTTTAGTAGCCATGTATTAATTTAAATGTATTCTTTTGAATAAGGATTGCGATTAAAATAAATTTTCTAGCCCTGAGCAAAATTTGTAGCTATATATTTTTAGTAGTTATAGATAGACAGACAGTTTTCAATACTGAAAGATATCTACAAAATAAATTATGATTACATTCCTATTTACACAAACAACGATTTATTCTCAATACACTCTTAAATGTAAATAATAAATGAAATTAAATTGGAAAACTGCAAAAAGACAAAAAAAAACAATTGAACATATACATAATTTCTTCGACCGATCTGACAGTGAAATAAATAAATCAGGTACTTAAATGAATATGCCTATCTCATACGCTCTCATTATGACGTAATTGTGTAGTTCTTCCACGATCACGTGACAACGGATAATTCGCACCTTGCTCATAATTATAAGCCCCTGTCGTGGCTTGAAACTAGTCAAGGTACCTCGTTGAACAGTTACATGAGTAAGCTATATAATTTTAATAATGATGTGACTCGGACTCGGACTATAATTGTATAGAGCTGTTCTCATCCAGAACTTCTTCGTGTACTTTCTGGTATCTTACACAAAAAACAGAAAATCGCACCGTTAATTATAATAATGAATGCAACCTTTTTACTAAGCTTAAAGCAATAAATTATTCACATCAATCGTTTGTTCTTTACTGGGGTTACATGACTTGAACCAATTCCAAGTAGAACTTAAATAACAATTGTACCATTATACCTGATTACCTCTAAAACATTAAACACTAATGGGTGTTTACGATTTTCTTTGTTTTCCATTTCAAACTCCATTTATATGAAATTAAAGACGTTATTCGCATCAGCCAGTACTTTAAATAATGTCCTTTTAGAATGCATAGCACTGAGTTTGATGATACATGATTTAATATTAACGTAAAGAGAGTTTTCAAACTACATCAAATGCAAATTGCTTTCAAGTTTAAAGAGCAATTTGGTTCTATATTCAACAGAATTGACTTCTGTTGAATATAAAACTTAAAATTGAATCTTTGCATAATGGAAGGTTTGGTAGACCAATATTATGCACATACCTTGAATTCGAATATTCTCATCTCAATATATGCTTCTAAAAGGACCCTCGATAGCGTTTCGAAGTTTTGTAAACTTTTTATTTTTGCTGCATACAAATTCATCCATGTCCTATATAGCACCTATCGACACGATTATCTTTCTTCAGACCAAGTCTCCTAACATTAAATATCACTGTATAACACACGACCGCTTTTCACTCTGTCCTGAAGACCTTACAAGACGGTTCAGGGTTATCTTCGGGCTTCCACTCGTACTATCCGTGTCTCCTTTGGCACAAGTCTTTGTTCTCATTATCATTAGATCAGTTCTGATGCTGGGCCTTCTAACATTTGGAGCGACTACTCCACAAGCGTCTGATAGTCTTCTCTTGATGGAAAGGGTGCATTTTTTACTTCTATTACTTTGGCTACTGGTTGGGGGTAAGGTGCATGGGCTGCCAAATGCAGTACTAACCCTTTTATGATGGTTCGGAGCCATTTCTAAAGGTAAGTTGGCGACAACGAAGAGTTCATAGAAGAGATCGTCGACGTGGAAGTTCTTCTTTGCTGAGGTTTCGACGAAGACGCAGCATGAATCTTGGGTGTTGCAGTAGGCTACGGCTTCTTCGGGTTGGACAGTTCTGTGAATAAAACGAAGATTTCACGTAAGTAGCTATACACTCTATAAATGTTTTACACAGAATTGAAAATGCATGAATGGTTTACTTAATACCATTTATGTTACCTGTCTGTCACATAATCTAACAAAGTGTTGATTTTTCAAGATGGAATTAAAAAAGTTTTTATTATTAATATAAACTTTAACTTGATCAAATCAAGAAAGTGCTAAACGTAATACTAATCGGAATATCAAATCGAATGTTCTAAATTAGGCTCAGATAAGAAGAAAAATCACGGAAAGGTAAAATGATAAGGCCCTATAAAAATACGTTTTCGAAAGGTACAATCTAAAAGAAATTTCTTTTTCCTACAAAAACCTAAGCGTAAGTCAAAACGATGTTTGATTAGATGTAAAGCTAAATAAATTACCCAAAAAACCAGTTTATGTTGACTTATCAGTTACTTAGAAGTGCCATCTGTTCCCTTTAATTCTTTCCAAGTAAATTAAGAATTAATTGCTTTTAAAACGTTTTTCTTGAGCGAATACCATTTTTCGTTTCTTCGTGTAAAAACGTTTGGTATAAAAACTTTTAATCAAGACAACCGGGATTAATTTTAACTTCAGCTATAAAACTAATTAGGATAATCTAGGATTTATTGAACTTTTTCTTCTTGTGAAGATAAAAGTTTGGAACTTAGCTACATTTTAGAGTCGAAGTTTCAACTATATAAAACTAAAAATGTGTCTGATATTCGAAACAGCGCTTTTTATTCGAAAACAGCTAGTCATCTGCGCTTCATACCTACTTATAAAGCCATAAACGACAAAGTTATCATAACATAAACCTTTTGACAGACCATTTATTATTATTATTAAACAGATCGAGATCTAAATCGATAGTGGCGCCATCTACTAACGTCAAAATATCACAATCCTGACACGTATTGACACGCCAATTAAACCTGGTGAATAAATAAAAAAATGCTATGTACACTTACTTAAGGTCCCTGTCACATTTATTTCCAGCGATGGCCATAGGGACTCTGGGTGCCTGACGACGCCCCCTACTGCTGCCACTACTAGCACTCGCCTTTGTCTCCAGAATCTGCTCCCGAAGCCGTATAACCTCTTCAAAGGACTCGCGGCTGTCCATCGCAAATACCAATACGAAGAGGTCACCTGGGAACGAAAATGTTTATTTTAAAGTGTTGTTACAAAGCAGTTCAAAGTAAAGTTAGTCCTTAAGGATCAATTAGAGCAAGTTTCTTAATCGAGTTTCAGTTTTAACTATGATTAGGTATTAGAAATTTTATTGGTCTTTATTTAAAGGTTTAAGTTCACAACTTTATTATTTATCAACGAGTTGACGCAGTGGCTGGGCCACCAACTGCCAAGCAATGTGTTGATTGCCGTACGGAACAACTGTTTGTGTGATCTACACATTGTTGTTCCGGGTCTGGGCTGGTCTGTCATGTTTTATATTTAAAAGAGCACACACAATTCAAATTAATAAAAAATATAGTTTTCTAGGAGACCGCGTCTAGGCAAACGTAGTGTAGGGCACCCTCCAGCTAGGTGGACTGACGACATCCGCACGGTGGCTGGCAGTGGTTGGATGAGAAGAGCTGAACATCGAGCTCAGTGGCGTGCAATTGGGGAGGCCTATGTCCAGCAGTGGACGACAACAGGCTGATGATGATGATGATGATGATAGTTTTCTATTCTGTTTAGCTTGGGTTGCGGGGGTAGCGCATTGAGGTACTGCGGCCTCAACCAAAAGCAGGGATCGAAGAGGGGGTTTTAGTCAGTAAGAGTCTGACACTCCCTCTCGCCTCACTAGGCAAGAGAAGTCATTTATCATTTCATTTATCCCTCACAAAATAAGCCCTATGCGTAGGTATTTCTAATATAAACTTATTCCATAACCTGTTTATTTATAACGGTAAAGTTTAACACCATTTTCCTATACAGAGGAACGTTAAACACTTTACGGTTCTCATATAAAACCTCAAAGGTTCCATTCACACAATCTCCCGCGTTGGCGTTGCTCAAACTTTTTCAGATTTATGACACAATAAATAGTTTTTTTATGTCCAATTTCTGCCCGAACATCGGCCCTATCGTAGAATGAAGAGTTTTGAGGTAAAAGTGAATTGTACGCGTTATTATTAGATACTTTCTCTGTTCCCAACTTCGGCCATGATACTTGATAACTTCATGAGAGAAAGTTAGTATTTATTATTCGGGTTTCGGGGGTTGATGTAGGTTTACAAATTTCAATTTGCCTGTATGCTTATAAATGTGGCTTCAGATAATTATCTTACCATATGTAGGTACAGTAATACAATTGGTGCTAGTACAGATCCTTACAACAAGCTTCTGCCCGTGGCTTCGCCCGCGTGGTATGTTGGTAAAAAACCTATGTAACAAATGTCCAGGCTATCCCCTATTTACATACCAAATTAAATCAAATCGATCCAGCCGGTTTTGTTTGTGAGAATGTGTGCCATTTTTACCAAAAACGGCAAAAACTTTCAGTAGGATAGTCGTGTAGCTAATTTAAATTATACTGACACCGAAATTTCTTAATTTATTTTGTGCATCTCTGGAACCCAACTCAGGATTACAACAAATTGAGCATATAGAAAAGAGTTTAGATAACAGAACACAAATATTTTTACGTAAATTTCAGTAACAGACTACAATATAATTTCACCAACCTTCAGTACGTCCCCAGACAAAACACAATCCAAAGCTGTCTTCGCATATCATATACCTACTCAGAAACCAATATTCAATGAGCGTGAACGAGCGAGGAATATCGACAAGACACCTTCGAAGGGGAATTATAAATCTCTTTGAGATACGGTCAATACTGGGGAGTATTGTGGTCCCTTTCATATGATTATGAGCACAAGATGTCACCTGCCAACCATTGTAAAAAGGGTAAAGTTAGGAGTTAAAGACTAGACACGTTATATTCATAGTTTTGTACATTTTCGTCGAAAGTTTGGGTTTTGTTTCGGTTTATAGCCCTAATCCCTTAAACATTTTTTAATATAGTTAAGTTTTATAACCATCATCAGCTCTTTTCTGTCCATTGAAAGAAAAAAATAATGAAAATTGATATGGCACCTGCCACGGTGCACCAAAAAATACACAGAAAAGAAAGATTTAAGTGTGGGAGAGCCAAGCTTCGGCACGAATGGGTCGGCTCGACCGGAGTGATACCACGGCCACATAGAATACCGGCGTGAAACAACCCACAGCGTTGTATTTCGCCGTATGAGTTAGGTTACCGGAGGCCCAATCCCTCCCCCTCCCCTATCCCTTCCCGATTGTTATATCCCCAACCCCTATCCCCAAAAGGCCAAGGTAACTCTTTGGTGTTGCGGGTGTCCATGGTCGGCGCCGATTGCTTACCATCAGGTAATCCGTCTGCTCGTTTGCCAACGTATACAATAAAAAAAAAGAAAAATACAGAATAAAATAATACAAAGAATACAAACTAAATAAAAAAAATACAACAAAAAACTGTAAGACCGGAAATTTATTTTCATAGACGTTTATTTATAAATTCATAGGTAAGCCTTTTACCCAAAATTAATGAAAAGAAGGTTTCAATGCTAGGGCATTGAAACCTACGTAACTATTTTATTCACTATTTATGATTCAAACTTAAGATGAAGTAATTAATAATAGGGTAAATTAATTATTGACTTATTCAAAGATTCTTTGATCAGTATTTGAATAGAGTTGGATATTTATATCACTTAACATTTGTACGTACTTGGTATTTCTCTTAGTGTGTGGCCGGGAGCCCGCATCTCATGCATAAGGGTGTGGGTTCGAAACCTGGCTAAACCAATGTGACTTTTTCCGAATTATATGTACTTTCTGTGATTATTTAGACAGCACGGTGAAGGAAAATATCGTGAGGAAACCTGGACTATAATTTCTAATTATAAGTTTGAAATCGCCAACCCGCATTGAGCAAGCGTGGTGATTAATGCTCTAACCTTCTCCGTATGAGAAGAGGCCTTTGCTCAGCAGTGGGCACTTATAGGCTGATGATGATGATGATGTGATCGGGTTCGTCATGATATTAAGAATGATTTATGACATCGCTAGTTTTAAGATTAGATTTATTAAGGAAAACTTGTTTAATGTGTTTAGTAATAGTTAGAAGGCAAGAGAGAGGAAAGTAGCAGTTAGTTAAGATACAAATAAATCTGAATCCAAAGAGTTAAAGTAAACAAGCCTTATACCAACAACAGCTCAGTTTCAAACTACAAACTATGACAAAAGTTTCCAAAAAAATATCACAATAGCACTTTACCCTACTCGAAAGCAACCACTCGATTGGAAAAGACATCGCTGTCGCCACCAGACTAAATACACGAAAATTTTCACCCGCCATTTTTTCTTGCTAGAAAATTCTATCGCAATCTATTCGATCAACATCAAATATTTATTTATATGTATGTATTTCGTTGTATAAAAACTAAGGACGGCGTGATAAACGGGTCATTTATCAACGTCTATCCGAAACTGTGAACCTTACAGCGTTTTAGCACTATGAAAGCCTATTTCTAAACCTTGTTACAGATAGATATTACAACGAAGGTTCAATGAACTTGGGATATAATTTACGGTTCATAATCGTATTTCTACAGAGTATCTATCTCTAGAAGTATTTGGTGGAAAATTGAGTTTGGTCTTATAAGGAATCCTTATTATAAGCCTATGAGTGCCTACTGCTGAGTAAAGGCCTCTTTTCACATAAGAGAAGGTTTCAGCATTAATCACCAAACTTGCATCGAGTTGGATATGTGATTTCAAACTTTATAAAGTCCAGGTTTCTTCACGCTATTTTCCTTCACCGTTTGTCAGTAATGTTCCTTGAAAAGTACCTACATAAATAAGTACAATAACTGTATTTACTTTAAAAAAGAACGTTATCAGGTAAAAGCTTTCGCACCTGCATTAAAAAATAAAACACCGTAAACACGTTTCCCTCGTTAACTTTTCAAATTTGGTGAAAATTCAGGACAGATTTTTAATTCTTTTTTAGGATAGCAACACAGTATTTAAAGTAACAACCCCGGCTCACGATAGCCTCTTTGAAATCGGCTTTGAGTCCAAATTCAAATATTTAATTTGTTGGACGGAAAAAATAGCATTCTAACGGGCGAAGTCAGTTGGTACCTTTTCTTTTGATGTTCGGCTGCATCTAGTCTGAATAACACTATTAATATCGATTTAATATAAAGAGTAGGAGAGCCATGTTTCGGCATGAATACCCATTCGGCTCAACCGGAGTGATACCGCGGCCTCACAGAAAACCGGCGTGAAACAACTACAGCCTTGTGTTTAGCCGTGTTAGTGAGGTTACCGGAGGTCCAATCCTTCCCCTACCCCAATACCTTTTAAACACATGTGGGGAAAAATTATCGCACAGATTAATTTACAATACACTATACTATCTGAAAATTGATATCGAGTATTCCACAAAAGATTTAAACAACTCGCCTATAAACTCTGTACAAAGCTTGAGCTTAAGAGAAGGCTTGGCCTGCTCAAGCTTAGCCTAACTAAGCTCAAATGAAGCTCACTTCTATAACCAGGGGCATTAAGGCTAGATGATATTCATGAGACTTTGGTATTATTATAAAATGATAGATGCGGGCGATGCATCAAATTTACTTATAGTATAGTATCTATATCTACATATATATGTATGTATAGTTCATTTAGTATAGTGTCTGTATCTGTGCAGTGATTATAGGGATGAGTTTTATGGATGACGTGGATGAATGGTTGAATGTTAACAATGAGGTTAACATTTCTATTATAGAGCTTAATATAGTAACAAATATCTGGACAGACTTTCTGTTCTGCTTGCGATCCCCTTGTTAAAAAGGAAGCGTTAGCGCGGGGGCTAGACAACCAGCTACCGCACAATGTTTCGCAAAAGTTCCAAAGCAGGAAAATACGAGTACCGGTCTTTTTTTAATCGTCGAAAATTTGCTATTACCTTTAATTACTGTAAGAACGTTATAGTGACTGAACTGCAATAAAATGAGGTTTAAATAAAATAAAATAAATTAAAGCTGGCACACACTGCTGTCTAAATTATTATGCAGAGTTATTGTCTATCTAGTTACTATCAAGTACTAGTTTCACCCTCTCTATGCCATAAAACAACATTACCCTACCAAAATATCATCTTACACCAAAAACCGTTTATCTAAATACATTTTTCCATCAGCCAGGTCATTAGGTTTAATTTTACGAGATAACTTAAGGTCAGAAGTTGGAGCGTTAAGATGTTATTAAGATTTTACTGAGAACTGACCGAGCCTTTAAGTTAGGGGTGTCGTTACATGAAATATTGAAGTGCTCTTCACCTAAAGAAGTGGGTAGGGAATGTTCGCTAACTCCGTGATAGCCCTATCATTTTACGCGTTGAGTAAAGTAGTCTGAGATCTCTGGGTAGTTAGGATAGACCCTTTAGGTGGCCATTTCTTGAAGAGGGAATGGGTAAGTTGCAAGTACGTTTGCTGTTGTTTCTTGAAGCTGTTTGTGTGTCAATGACATGAAGTAAAGTAAAGTTTTGACTTTAGAATACTTATTCATTTAATTTGAAAAAAGAATGCGTGGCTTTTCGAAATTTTCATAAAAGATGAGCCAGTAAGTGACTTATTCTTAATGAAATTGTACCTATCAGTAAATGTTTAGAAGATTACACTTATGAGAAAACTTATTCTGAAGTTCAAACAAACATCGGGATGTTACCCCACTGACCTCAAAGCAATAGTCAAAATTTATACTAGCCCAACCACCACTAAAGTTGAGTGAAACCACTCCAAAAAGTTCAGTTGAAAATGGAAAGTAAACCGGTGGAAATAAATTCGTATTTTCAGGATATGGCTACGAGGCTACGAGGCTACGAGGTATGACGTCAGCGCTACGCTTGCTACGTGTTCGTAGCACAGAGACTAATAACATTGTTCGTCCGTTAGAATACTTCCTTTCATAACTATTAAATTGAACAAAATGAAAAAGACCAACTAGAATGTTCTTTGAAAAATATTTGGCAGTATAATTTAACGCAGTCTTCACAATGATATTGTTTTAAGTATTTAAGATACTAATTCCTGTATCTTTCAGTAGGTATTGGTGTAAAATATAATATTTATAGTAAACTACGAGTAAAGAAATGTAGGTCGTGACTTTAGCAGTTCGCTTGTACGTGAACGTCTGAGACTAGCTAGGTAAAGGATATGATCAAGTATAAATATTGTATCCACTATATCGTATTCGCTATTATCGAACGATATTTGTATATAGTGGTAAATAGGATGAGAAAAAGTGCCTTAAGAAGTATGTAATACCGTGGTAATACCTGATAAGACGGATTGTCTTCACAACTACGTAGATTTGTTAAAACAAAACACTAATTAATCTCAGAATACAGAACAACTGTATTCTGAGTAATTAATAGAAAACCACAAAATTCCTGCCAGCTATCATTACCAATTGAATCAGCTAGTCAATTCAAATATATTGAATTCAAGCCCTAGATTTCCCTATCAGCCACATACTTAATATTCCAGGCATTTTTTAAACTTATCCAGTTATAACTGCGATCCAACATTTAAGGCCATTAAGAATTGAAAGAACGATTAATATTCTGAAGTCGTAAAGGATTTCTCTTAAACAAGCTATTGCCCTCGGCACTCGCTCGATACGCTACCGGCAAAGCGTATAAAAACCTTGGTTTGTAAGAGTAATCGTGGTTTTTCTACACATTCTTCATTATGCATGTAAGTACGGTCGACTAAGTTTTTTAAAATACAGGTTTTAAAACAAAGTTTTTTTAATTACTATGCATCTATTTTAATATGTCTATTCTACCATCTTTTCTCATATAAATAATAAAAAGCTGTTCGTTAGTTTCGCTACGACTGAACCGATTTGGCTAGGTTTACTCTTTAAGTATTTATACATGTTTAGGAAAAGTTGACAACATAGATAAATTGTAAGAAAGATTCTGAAATCATTAATTTCCTTTCCATTTTTTTTGTGAGGGGAATGTCATCAAATGGCTTTTCCCGCCCAGGGCCGGGCGGGAGGGAGTGTCAGACTCTTACTGACTAAAAACCCCTGTTCCTTCTCCTGCTCTGGACCGAGGTCGCGGTGCCTCATTGCGCTTACCCCGCAACCCCGGCTGAACATCAGCCCTTTAGGGCCCCGTCTGTGGTGGTCTATTGGCTCTTTGAGGCGCGCGCGGAACGCTACGCGCCGTACGCTCGGGCCTGGTTCTGGTCGGGCGGCGAGCTGCCCTTACTCGCCGACCGCATACCGCTACCGTATGCTCCACCGTATCCTCTAGGTGTTCCTCACAATGACGACACTCAAAACGAAACAAGAAATCGAAACAGGAACCTACCGAAGCTGCCGTGTCCGGTAAGCACCTGCGTCAGGCGGAAGGAGAGGACGCCGTGGCGTCTCTCAAGCCACTCCTCAAATGCTGCAATTTTCTTCCCAATACAAACTGCTTTGTGACATTTAGATATAAGTCACGGAACAAAACTGACATTATTAAACTTTAATGAGACGATCCAAAGTTCGCCAGGTCAGCTCTTAGCATAACATTTTGATTGACTTCCCATTTAAGTATTATATTTTAAGCGTTGCGACATAACACTTTTTTTTTATTTTGAGTCCTGGGTGTGTTTACAAGCTTACAATTTTACATACACTTTACACTTATGGATTATACAAAGAGTTGTATTGTGCGGGAATCGAATCCGTGGCCAGTCATGCGGCAGCCTGTCCGCCAGTGCAGTCAATATTTGTACCGGCCCGGTAAATAACCAATGATGATTGTGTGATCTTTATACCAAATATACAGTAAACTTGTTTTACAAAATGCTTCAGTATGTGTAGTGATTATTTAAAAGATCTGAATCTGTATCAGGCTTAAAGTTATGAAACATCCAATTTTAAGTAAGAGTCTTGTTTGTAGCTACAGGATAAAAACAACCTTTATTTTTCGGAAAATACAACCTTTATTTTTCAGAATATTTAAGCTTTTTATTAAACTTGTTTTTTTTAACATAACCCATTTAACAGGCTAGAATCGTTATGCATATCATTATATTATCTGTGTGACGCGCTGATGGTATACGTAATGTATATTAGTTTAGAATGAAACAGTTCGGCTATCAGTAGGTCTACCATACATACCATTTGCTTAAACATAGTCTATACATATAATATAATAAAATATATGTAAATATATAATTTTTTCTCAATAAAACAAAAATAGAATAAAAGAAAGTCGCTTTTTTTATCCCTATATCCCTACATACGCTTATAACGCGAGATTTTAATGGGGTTTTTTTTATGGTATAAGTCGGCAAACGAGCAGACCGACAGACGAGGATTACCTGATGTTAAGCAATCGGCGCCGCCCATGGACACCCGCAACACCAAATGAGTTACGATTGCGTTGCCGGCCTTTTGGGGATAAGGGTTGCGGATAAAAGCAACGGGAAGGGATAGGAGAAGAGGAGGGATTGGGCCTCCGGTAACCTCGCTCACACGGCGAAACACAACGCTGGGTTGTTTCACGCCGGTATTCTGTGAGGCCGTGGTATCACTCCGGTCGAGCCGACCCATTCGTGCCGAAGCTTGGCTCTCCCACACTTAAAATTATATAGTTTTTTATAATGTGGTGATTAAGAAGAAGATTTGTATGTATAATAACATCAATTAAATAGTGGAGAAATTTAGTATGAGCTTAGCACCTGTGCCAAGCTGGGGCGAGTCGTAGTAACTATTAATAAGCCTGGCCAAAATGAAATTGGAACACAAAATATCTTCCCGAAGACTATTCAACGCTTTCGAACTTGCAGACTAAAGCTGTTGTATTTAAAACTAGCTTTTGCCCTCGGCTTCGCACACGTATTAAAGTAATGTATTACGGAATTTTAAAAAACAGCAGCGTTTATAGCGATAACTCGACTAAAATACGTAAATCAAAAGTCAAAATCATTTATTTCAATCAGACCCATACAGGCACTTTTTGAACGTCAAACAAAATTTTAAAGATATAAAGTGTCAGTCTGTCGGGCAGTCCTCTTAGTGAAGCTATTCGCTCGTTCCAAAGTGTAGATTCCGATGGAGAAGAACGAGCAAGAAACTCCATGGTTACTCTTTTTAAATCAGTGCATAAGTTCAAGTATAAGAAATAGCCTATAGCCTTCGGGAACATTGTAGCTACCTATCAGTGAAATAATTTTGGAAATGCGACCTTGTTCCGTATAGATTAGCTTTCACCCGCGGATTCTCGTTGGATACAAAGTAGCTTATGTGTAAGGGTATCAACTATCTACATGCCAAATTTCAACCAAATTGGTCCTGCTGTTTTTGCGTCGAAGCATAATAAACATAAATCCAGACATTCTCACAAACTTTCACTTTTATAATATTAGTAGTACAAATATTTTAATAATTATGAGAAGAAAATGTATTGTTAATAGATCATTTGTGTAATACACCAGAATACATTCAATATAAAAAAACAAATGTATCGTATTTAAAATAATATTCAAGTTTGTTTTATTTACATTTCAGTAAATATTACCTACTGTTTGCGTTTTAATATTTTATGCTCTATTTGTATTTATTTTATGTATGTAGTGAATAAAGCATTGGCTTTTTTATAAAATGTGTTTTTTTGAACGGCAGAATACAAAATTTACGTAACGCAGTTCATGTTTCATTTTGTAGTGTGGGAAATCCGTGCTTTGGTATGAATGGACTGGCCTATTATCACAGCCTAACAGAAAGGTGGCGGTCTGCAACAACGACATTATAGTATGGATTTTCCCATTCCTATTCCCAATTCCTAAATCCCTAACCTTCAATTCCCTAACCATCAGAAGTCCGGCAACGCATTCGTAAATCCTCTGGTGCTGCGGTTGTCCAGGGAAGGCGTCAATTGCTTACGTGTACAAACAATAACAAATTTAGTTAACCGACTTCCCAAAAAGATGGAGGTACTAAATTGAAATGGTATGTACTTTTTATTTTTTTACTTTATTTTTTCGCTCTTATTCTGATATATACCACAAAAATTTTAACCAAGCAAAACTGAGCCTTAAATCTATATATTTATAATATCATAAGTTATTATGTAAAACGCTCCGTTTTGAGACCGAGTCTGTCTCTCTTGACCGCGATTTTATCTCTCTCTTAGAACAAACGTCTGAGAGACATCGACATAATCACCTCCTTTATAGTAGTAACTCTGAGATAAATGTCACTTTTATACAAAATTGTACTTTAATAGTTTGTGGGCTTGGTTCAATTTTGACTGACATTGTTGGTTAGGTAGCAGACTAAAGAATGGATGTGTTAAGAAAGATAAAAATAGGGTTTTATAAACTGTTATTTAAGTATATACATACGTTTATAAAGTACCTTCGAAACTACGAAAGGCTTAAATATTTACTGCAACTGCGAAACACTCGAGGTTGAGCTAACCACAGACGGAGCCCTATAAGTCTGATGTTCAGCCGGGGTTGCAGAGCCAGCGCAATAAGTCGAATAAAGCAGGAGAAGGAACGGGGGAGTTTTTAGTCAGTAAGAGACTGACACTCCCTATGGTACTGAAAAAATAGCTATTATTTTAGAGAAAATAAGTTTGAGATATCTAATTACTTCTCCCGCCCTTCGCGTAGCGCGAGGGAGTGCCAGACTCTTACTGACAGAAAGCGGAGTTTCGCGTGAATCGCAATAATGTGTCGTAGCCTCAACCTGGAGCTGGAGAAGGAACAGGGTGGTTTTTAGTCAGTAAGAGTCTGACACTCCCTCTCTTCTTGCCTAGAGAAGAAGTTGATGGTTTTTCACCCTCAAATAATGTAGGTCTCTGAGTGCGGCAGCAAAACTATTAGCAAAGACAATCTCCTGGCACACTTGAGTTGATATTACTATTACACTGGCGTTCAATTTGTTGTTCTAACTAGTTTACTCTAATATCATTACTACCGACGCGCGACGTGTGCAGCAACAAGTTATCATTTTCCTTGCACTCCAGTGTACACTCGCGTTAATGTCATTAGGAAACAGAAATGTATTGCTGTCTTCTTCTTGAAATAGTATAAGAAAGAGATTGTAATCAATGGGATTTCTATTTTTTTTTATTTTATGTGAAAAGTCGGCAAACGAGCAGACGGATTACCTGATGGCAAGCAATCAGCGCCGCCCATGGACAACCACAACGGAGGAGTTACGATTGCGCTGCCGACCTTTTAGGGATAAGGGATTTGGAGATTTAGGGATTGGGGAAGGGTCCGGGAAGGGGAAGGATTGGGCCTCCAGTAACCTCACTCACACGGCGAAACGCAATGCTGTGGTTACTTCACGCCTATTTTCTGTGAGGCCGTGGTATCACTCCGGTCGAGCCGACCTATTCGTGCCATAGCATGGCTCTCCCACACTTGAATTTCGATGTCGATTCTATAAAATTTGTTTGATTTTTAATCTTGTTCGAGTGTGAAATGATGGGAGAACAACATTATACAATGCCACTTTCAACGTCATCTCATACTTTATCTATCAAAATGTCGCGGTCAATTTAGTTCAACTCGTAAGTATAGCGCTAGTGTTCTCACAGCGGATTCAGATCCAAAGTTAAGAATGAAGTCTTACAAAATCGCACTGCCGATGTCGTCATATTTTGCATCAAATAGCATAGATCAAGATGACACTAAATTAGACACAATGTTTTGAGTGCGTTATCGATATTTACTGTTATCGGTATACGTAATTGGGTCCCGTTTCAAGACACAATATACATGCGAGTATAGGCTAGCTCTGTAAAATAGATACGAGCTTGTCGATCTAACTTCATGCTTGATAGACGGCTTTATTTTCATCCACTTAGCATTGAAAGCAGGCAGGCACTAAACTAGCCATCCACATTAACAGTATGTGACGCAATTAGCCGCGAAAACCTTTAGTAGTAGCTTAGGAATGACTTAGATAGAGTGCTAAATATACTCCGGAGTAATACCCCACTTAGCTAGGGCTGCATAAGCGTCACAGAATCATGAACTCAAATTGGGCGTGCGTTGCACCACACTGTGGAGGCAATTAACGTGGCCTAGTTTGTCTCGTTACGTAACAAGCAGGTTGCAATACACGTTGCACGATACAGAATACTTGCTACGCGACGATGGTGACGATCCACGCTTTAAAGTATTGTTGCTTGTTTGTATCTAGTTGGTTTGTAAGAGGTAAAATGCGATACCTGTTCTTTCTGTTACTGTTCTTAAGAAATAACAGGTATTGAGAACAGATACAATTCTATACTTTGGCACTTCTGTTAATACAGGGAATAGACAATAACATAACAGGCTATTATTTGCACTACGCTCTTGTTAGATTACGTGTCGGAGGTTCGATCGTAACAACACTTTGTGTGATCTCTTCTTGATGTGTATGTGAAATTGTATATCTGTAAACGTACTAACAACACAGGAGAAAAGCACAGAACGGGGCAACGTTTTTACTTTAAAAAAATGACAGAGTACATTATATAATTATACTCTGTCATTTTTCGGTCGTGGTGGCCCGGAGGATATGGAGCTCGCTTCTCATGCGTGAGGGTGTGGGTCCGAAACGCAGCAAGTACCAATGTGACTTTTTCCGAGTTAAACGTACTTTCTATGATTATGTAGACACCACTGACATACGGTGAAGGTAAACATTGTGAGGAAACCTGGACTTATAATTTCTAATTATAAGTTTGAAATCGCCAACCCGCATTGAGAAAGCGTGGTGATTAATGGCTCTAACCTTCTCCGTATGAGAAGAGGCCTTTGCTCAACAGTGGGCACTTATAGGCTGATGATGATGACTATATATATATATATTATATGTTAACAGCGTAATACAATTTTTGGAGGGGGTGTGAATAGTCAAAATAAATTATGCATCTCTGGTCCTGTTGGTCAGAGTCTCATATTCTCTGCATTCACAAATACCTAAAACTTCCTTGTTATTTTGTGAGCTAAGCTGTTATCGAAGTAGGTACTTAGGTTTAAGCCGGGAATACCTGCATACCTTTTTTAGTGTAGTACTGAGTACCTCGTTTGAAGGTTCTAGGAAGCTTATAAATAGTTATTTGACTGTAAGTTATGCTTTAAGTAGTAGTTAAGTGTTTCGCTGTATACAATAAGATGGGTGTTTTCTTTTACTCTTTTGTAGGAATCTACCCATAGATTACTGTCTATATCAGACGGAAACACTTAAAACTATAAATCTAATTGAAAGTACATATATACTATATATATATTTTTCAAAGATTTGTAATGACAACATGTGTATTGCAAATCTTTGTTTAAAATTTTCATAAAAATGTATTGTGTATTTTTATTGGATAAGCCTTTTTTGTAAGGGGAAAATTATCAAATGACTTCTCCTGCCCAGGGCCGGGTGGGAGGGAGTGTCAGACTCTTACTGACTAAAAACCCCCCTGTTCCTTCTTCTGCTCTGGGCCGAGGTCGCAGTGCTTCATTGCGCTTACCCCGCAACCCCGGCTGATTCGATAAGCTGACGTGTACATTGTCGGCAACAAAGACACTCACAACATTGGAGTTAGTGATTTGAGGATTGAAAGATTTTGGGATTAGGAATACGGGAATAAGGAGTAGACACCAAAAAACACGGCTAAAACAAACGAAATACAACGCATATGCATTGTGTTTCAGGCCATTTTCTGTATCGATTGAGCTGGCCCAGCTACGAATATTGGTTTCCCTTAATAAATTAACAAAATAGTTACATAGAAATTCAAAAGCAATCTCCCAAATCAGAATCGTTCATTCCAAAGATTTCTACAAAACAAACAATCAAACAATCTTAAACTTTATCCCCCTTATTACAAAACAAGGCTTACCTTTAGTCCAGGTTTAAACCATTGAGTTGGGTTTTGAATTTTGAATCTTATTGTCATCTACCTTCAATTCGAAATACAAAAACTGGCTCAATGGTTTAGTCCTAGACTAAAGTAAAACCTTGTTTTGTAATAAGGCCGTATTAGTTTAGTATTAGAATTCTTGATCTCAAAATAGATATTATTTCCTCCAATCAAATTAAACTTTAGTTTGAAACAAATCAGTTTCCGAAATTACCTAAAGTTTATTGTAAGGGTTGTCCGTCCGTTTCCGTCCCCAATCAAAATATGAATGGCTATTGGGTGTGACAACCCTGAATTGTTTAGGAGTTTGCAACTCTCCTAACCCTTTTAGGATTATAGAAATACATATTTTCATGTATTTATGACGTCCTACTTACCTACAGAAAATCTACTTTTCACCTGCCTTACTGTGATATACATATTCTATTATTGAACACACGAAAATATGAATGAAAATTATTTAAGTAATTCAAATCGAAGAAAACGAAAGTCAATTAATAAATGGAAGAAGCCATATAGTTTTGAAAAGCATAACACAATTTAAAATTAGAAATGGAACAATTAAAATTTTAATTGATTTCAAAACGATTTTATTTCTCATTCATCAGTTATTTTTGAGTTTTATTATTAAGTCGAGCTTTCCATATTTGTGTATTTTTTAATTAAGTTAAAGAACTTATAAATACTAACTTATATTTAATATATAATATCAATGAGGCTACAATGGAACTACCATAATGCTTTGATGCTTTGAAAAGTTCCGAAACAAATTTAATAGAGATTAAAAGAAGTATAAAATTACCCGAAGTCACCGAGTCAATTGATTGAGTCTCAACCCGAGTGATACCACGGCCTCACAGAAAACCGACGTGAAATAACTACAATGTTTGTTTTGCCGCTTGAGGGAGGTTATAAGACGCTTAATCCTATCCCTCCCCAAGCCCTAAATTGCTGAAACATATCCCAAAAAAGACAGATAACAAATTCGTCACTTAACATGGAGCTGCAGATGTCCATAGGTAGTGCGGATTGCTTACCATCAGGTAATCTGCCTGATAGTTTGTGCCCTATTACATAAATAATCAAATCAAATCAACGAGTCCAACTTGATTGGTATAATACTGATGATAACAAAGTATAATTTTATGTAAGTACGCTATATTAAGTGCAAAAAAACTAATTTCTAAGATATTTTAAAAAAGAGTCCTGATCTAGCTATGGCAATATGACCCCTGTTGCTACGCATAACATATACAACAGAGAGTTGAATTTAGGTTGCATGGATCGCGACATCGATTTCCTACCGGATCTGATACGCGCACACGTGCAACCTCCGATCGTAGATTGGTTTAAAATCGAGGTTTTCAATTTTCATTACTGTTAGTTCCTACATAGAGTTTGATATTAATGTTTGGTTAGTGATTGAACTCCTTTTGTCAATTACAGTACACTTCCTTTTGCATGTATTGTTATATGAACACCCTGTTAACAAATAAAGAAAAAAAAAATTGAGCAAATTTGCTTAATGCAACCACTCTGTATAAGGAAAACGTTTCACTATTTGTTTTCTACTCTAGAAAGGTCGAACTTTATGTTTTCAGTGATTACATGAAAGTAGGTTCAAAAACCCTGAACCAGACCATGCTAAATGTGACTACTTATTATTATATTAATAAAATTTAAATTTTAAAAACCCCCGACATAAAATCTAATATCCCTATAACAAGTAATAATTAAAAAAAAAACGTGGTGTTGGGGGACCGATCCAAATATTTTATTATCTACTACATACAGGGTGTAAGGGACAGCCTTCCGCAAACTGATAGGGTGGATTCAGTATATCGTCTTAAGTTGACCGGTACATGAAATTATTTCAGGAACGTTATGGGAATCCAATTAAATCGATTTGTTTCATTACCTTACACGCAATGTATCGCTACCACCGCAAACGCACGCAGCGAACGGCAGCGCTTTTAGTATTATTACTTTACACTATGGGCAGCGCCGCGACCTTACCTTTCGGACAAACGGTCGCGCTCGCGCCACGTTTTAATAACAATAACTTATTATTTAAAAGATAGCCGCATTACTAACAAAAGAAAATCTAACAATCATAACATGGTAACTGATAAATGATAAAAAAAGAAAAATGCGTAGGTACCTTAGAATCGCTCCGGTTTCCGGCTCTGGAAAGCATTTGTGATGCGGTCTCGCATTTCGTACTCACTTGCACACGCACTCACAAACACTTTTTCTTTTACGTACAAAAAGGGGTCCAAATGGGTTACGTCTGGGGATCGTGCTGGAAACCTACCTAAACTACGTTTAAATAGGAAAGCACTGGTAAGTGGTAGCGTCTCGTTACGTTAGCGAACTAATTCCAAAATCCACGTAGGTATTGGTCTTTCGGCGCCTTTTTGTCTGGGAACAATGGGCTGGTTTTCTACCAAGCGTTGATAGTCACCAGTAATTATCCTGGAGTCTGATGGATGCCGACGGTCAGGATACCTACACTACTACAACACATTATCATCTCCCCATAATCACGCGCGCTAAACGTACCTAGGTAGTAATTTCGCACAATTTCTACAACAAAACTTCACTACACTTCACACACTACATAACTAATAAAACTTAACAACACTACTTATAATAAAACTTTTAAGCCGAATGCGCGAGCGATCCGTACCAACACACGCTCGCGGAACATAAACAGTAACATAGCAGCAAGGCACAATGGCGACTGCATGTGATGAGACACACACAAACATAAATCTGTTGTTGCCAATTACACGAAAATTAGGTACAAAATTTCGGGGTAAAAAATTAAAAATTATGCATGGTCGTAATTTATCATTCTGTAATTTTTTGTAGAGAAATGAATTGATTAAATCAATTTAATTCTAATTTCATTGTTTAGTTAATTTAGAATAATAAAAGTGCAGTGTGATAGAAAGCTGTGCTTCCATTCCAGGGAGATTGTGTTTAATTTCTGGCTCGACTATCAATTCATGGCTATTGTGAAGCCATGTAAATCTGTAAGTAGTTTAAAAACTAGCCAGTAATCGCTTAAAAAGAACAATCAATTAATAAATTAGGTAGTATTTGTAAATGCTTTAAAATTAAAACTAGACTAATCTTTATTTATTTTTTATTCAATTTATGTGCGCGACAAGATTTTCATTAATTGATTAATCAAAATCTCATCAATGTGATTATGAATGCAAAGGATTCTCAAGTTTTAGATACATTTCGATAGTTCTAACATTTTCGTTTACAAAGGTAGAAAGGTAGAAGAGGTAACAAAAGTTAAAAGTTGGCAACACGGGTTCAATCGACAGAAAGGGACGCAGCTATTCTGTACGTTGGACGGGATCGTAGGTATACCTACACGCGGTGATCGGCGCGGTGGGGCGCCGAGCCGCTGCGCCGTGACCGCGGTGCGGTGAGTTCAAACGACTCGCGCTAGGTAGAAATTGAACAGCTGATTTCATGCGTAGTTCTTTAGAGAATTCACACAACCATTGCGTATTTTTTTGTTTTAGCTGTGTTATTTACATTAATGTTATTCTTCATACATAGAATGTAATTATACATTGAAATAGAGGTGTAGGAACTGAAAAAACGAAAAAAAAATTGAAAATTTTCCTGAAAGAATTTTCACTGGAATATGATTCAGAATAAGGAGCTGAATGCACCCTGTTAATTTGTGGAGGGCTGTCCCTTACACCCTGTATTTCTATTTTGTCGGGGGTCTAATTTTTTTTATTTTATACTTTTTATATTTATTTTAAATCATTTTCTCTCGATTAAGTCATCAACATTTCCTTTCAGTGCGCTTTCATTTGAGACCCCACTTGTATATTTAATATATTTGCAGACCTTCGGTTACCCTTCCCCACTTACCCCCCCCCCCCCCCATAACTTCTAAACTGCTCAACCGATTTTCGTCAAACATATCTAAGAACACTCGCACGTAAGATACCTTTAATACAAAAAAACATGAAATCGCTTCATCCGTTCAGGCTCCAGGATGCCACAGACAGACAGACAGACACGTCAAAGTTATAACACCCCTCTTTTCCCGTCGGGGGTTAAAAAGTAATAATATTAAATATATACCTATGTCTTAGCCACCAGACATAGTACAGAAACTCATCAAAAATCGGTCTCCAAGACCAATTTTCAAAGGTATGTCGTCAATAACATATTTTCTTGAACAATGCAGCCGTCCTTCTCCCATTTACACCAGTACAAAGCTTCAAGGCCTAAACGCCGTACATTTCACGTTTTATTCCTTCAATTAGGTTTGTGACACTAAACCCCAGTCTACATTAGCCGTCCCGAATAAAGTTTAACTCATAAACTTGTTATTAACCATTCGTGTAGAACTGACCTGTAAAGGATGTATCAGACGAGTTGCATTAAAGCTGCGTAACGCTGGCATGGATATCTAGGGGAAGTTCGGTAGGAAACATTACACAATGTTTGAACTATGAATCCATAAGATGAAAAATGTTGTGTGTGAGAAAAACTTCTCATAGAATATTACCAATAAGATCGGTAAAAAGATTTACTGCTTAACTAAATTTCAGTGGCTTCATTTTGTGGAAGAATTTATTGTAAGTCCAAATTTGAATTTTGTTTTTACAACGTCAAGCCTTCCAAGGTATTTAAATAATTACTTTTCGTGTTAATGTCTGTTTAGTTATATGAATGGTTTTAACAAAAAGTTATATACAGTCTAGTTAGTCGTAACTAAAGTTTAAAGTGTGATAATACCTACCGTATTGTAGGTGTCATATTTAAAAAGCGATGAGATTTAAATCGTCACGTAATTTGAACAAAAGTAACTAAATCTCATTCACATTTTAGAAACAACATTATTCTAATTACAGTCCCAAAACTTTGAAATGAGTACCACATATAAAGACAAGTTATTTCAAAACAATTTTCACTATAAAATAGTTTTCCCTAATCTGTGACATTTGCGGTCTTACATGCCGTGACATCTGATTGTAATATACAACAAAGCGTCGCGCAAAATTGTCGCTGCGTTTCTAACGTTCGTCTGTGACCCCCTTTAGGGTAAAGGTGAGGTGAACAAAAGCGTTTCTCGTTTATCTGCACTTGACTCCAGGACTTTATTGTTAGTGGGAATGGCGGAATGCGTCCTTCACAACATAAGGAAGAATGACCACTACTTTATAGTTTATTTTTACACTTTTATTACCTACCTATATGTGCTCTTTGCTAAATTTAGTTTCTTAAAGTCAAGACGTGTTTAGGTGAAATATGTTTTCTTAGAAAAAGTACGACAGCGTAACCTTCAAGGCATAGGAACATTAGATTTTAGCAAATAGGAATAGGAATAGGATTTGGAGATTTTGGGATTGGAAGGATTGGGCCTCCGGTGTCCCACACCCAGAAAACACGGCAGTGTCACGCCAGTTTTCTGGAAGTCCGTGGTATCACTCCGATCGAGACGATCCCTTCGTGCCGAGGCATAGCTCTCCCACACTTGTACGTCAAGTTATATAATTTGTAAGACAAATCGTTCTTTATGGTTTTTAACAAAAGTCACATTTTGGTGATTTATTCCATAGTAGTGATTTTTAAAATCAGATTAATTAAATCTGATTTTTAAAATCAGATTAATTAAATCTGATTTTAAAAATCACTACTTTGGAATAAATCACCAAAATGTGACTTTTGTTAAAAAACATAAAGAACGATTTGCAGAAGACACATCGCTTCTTTACTTGAAAAGCCATAACGATCGAATTTCCTAATGTAACACGCTCGAAACCTATTGCAGTGAACAAAATTACATAGTAAAAATTGCTTAGCTGCATTTAATTTTACAAAGTATAAGGTAGTTCAGACGGCTGTTATAAAAGTTTTGATAAATAACAAACAACACACTGTAGCTCGCACGTGCCGACTTTTGTTTTTCCCGCTACGTCATACGTTTAAATTAGGAACAAAAGTTCAATTTAAATTTGTATATGGCCAGAAGTAAAGGAGGTGAATCAAGATCATATGTACTTTATAATGGGTGTTTTAAAAAAGTTAAAAACCTATAAATGTTTTATGATATTACCGTAGACTTTGTAGTTTTATTTAAAGCAAAAATGTAAACATTAACTGCAATTGAATAAAAAATAATTTGAAGACGTGTTTCCTTTTTTATAAGGGGAAAATTATCACATGATTTTTTCGCCCAAGGTGAGGCGAAAGAGAGAGAGAGAGAGAGAGATAGTCACTCAAATCCCTCGTTCCTTCTTCTGCTCTAGACCGAGGTCGCAGTACCTTATTGCGCTTGCCCCGCAACCCTGGCTGACGACAGTTAGAACCCAATTTTAATGAAAAAAAAGCAAAAAGATTGCAACATAAAATAACATCTATATCTATTTATAAGAAAGTCGTGTTAGTTACACCACTTTTAACTCAAGAACGGCTGAACCGATTTAACTGAAAATTCGTAGGGAGGAAGCTAAGGACTGGGAGAAGGACATAGGATAGGATAGAGTAGGGTAGGGTAGGTAAAGTAGGGTAGGTAGAGTAGCGTAGGTAGTCAAATGACGGGAGCGACGCCGCGGGTAAGAGCTAGTTATATGATAAAATAGGTATTTGTATTAACGTAACGATTTAAACTTCTGTATTTATTTTACATCGTTTACCATTAAAAGTGTTTAACTTCGTGACATGTGAACATGTCAGGACCGGACGGTAAATAATTTTACTTTTCAATGAGAAATGGAAATAACTTTATTTTCGTACGTGTGCTGCTTAATTATGTTGCCCTGTTCATTATTTTTTAATTAATGATTACGTTATGTATGACGCTATTTGGTCGCAATTGCAATTACTAAGTATGAGAACTCAGATTTCATTCCTGGATCTTATGAATGGGGATCCAAGAGATTGAAAAATATTTCAAGTTTAAAACATTTTGGAATTTGATTTATTAGATGTCAAAAATGTTTTAGACATTATCATCACTTACACTTTTCCAGTATAAGAGCTATGCTGAGACACTATTAGGCGTGCTTGACGGGAGTATTGTTACAGCCACATATTTTTTATGTGGCTGTAACAATACATAACAGCGATAAAACCACTCATGCTTTTTGTTTCGCCGTGTGACTCACACGAAGCAAAAGGCATGGGTTGTTTGTGAGTGACTTTACCGTAAGCCCAAAGAACTATCTCAAATCACCAATTAGCGGATTGGTGATTTTGATGATGATGATTGACCTTTAACCTTTAACTTTAATAAGCCGGCAACGCGCTTCTAAGTCTACTGGTGTCGCGGACAGTGGTTTTCAATTTAATTTCCTTAAAATATATGCAAAACCAAGAGAATATGCAACGATGAATATTTATTTCACTTTTTAGTTTACTAGCTACCGCCCGCGGCCTCGCCCGCGTGGTATGTTGATAAAAAGCAGCCTATGTGTTATTCCAGGGTATTACATAATAATATGTATATGCTAAATTTCAATCAAATCGGCCCAGCCGTATTTGTGTGAAAGAATAACAAGCATACATTCTAACAAACTTTGATATCTATGCTAATATTATAAAGATGAAGAGTTTGTTTGAACGCGCTCATCTCCGGAACTACTGGTTCGAATTGTACAATTCTTTTTGTGTTCGTTAGTCCATTTATCGAGGAAGGCTATAGGTTATAAAAGCAGCGGGTGAAACCGCGCGAGAGTGACTTGTTTATAATACGTGTTTTTTTTATTTTGAAGTGTTTCAAAATTCGAATATGTACGTATTGAAATTTTCTTTTTTAAACATTATATGGCACCTACATGCCTAGCAAGTTTTTAATATTGCCATAACTTTGTGTCTCTGTCACTAATTAGTCAAACAAAAGTCACAAAGTTTCCCTGTGGGCGTTCATTGTTGCATTCATAACTAGAACTACAAAGTTGTGCGGATATCCATTCAAACTGTGTATGTGCACAAAGTGACTATTACGGGAACTAGGGATGTGGGAGACTGGGGAAACACTAATACATATCTATATTTTATGTTCGAACTGTTAGACTACCATTTATATTTTTTAATGGGAAATGTCATCAATTGTCTTCTCTTGTCTTAGGTGGGGCGAGAAGGGGTTGCGGGTTAAGCGCAATGAGTCACCGCGGCCTCGGCCCGGAGCAGGAGAAGGAACGGGGGTGTTATTAGTCAGTAAGAGTCTGACACTTTCTCTCGCCTAACCCTGGGCGGGAGAAGTCATTTGATGATTTTCCCCTGACAGCATAAAATAAAAAAAGGTCGGGCGAGAAGGAATGTCAGACTTTTACTGACTTATAAGTAATATCCATATTAATGATCATAGTCCATTTTCTTAAACTACAAAACAATTTTGTTGCAGCTGGAATGTCCTAAAATTCCTTCTCTCGCTTTGTTTAAGGCGAGAGGGAATGTCAGACACTTGCTGACTAAAACCCATCCGGGCATTCCGTTCCTTCTCTTGCTCCTAGCTCGGGCCGCGGTATATTATTGCGCTTATAACAAATCTTGATGAACAGATTGATTGATAAAAATCACTGTGCTCTAAGTACACTAACAACACCAGTGACAGAGAAAGAAATAGAGAGAGACAGAGATAGAAAGAGAGCCAAAGAGTTTACATGTGACTAACGACACTCGATTCTTAAATCAAATTAATATTCATTACTACAAATTGTTGAATCAATCTTTCAAAAATGGAACTTAGACCCGTATACATAAATCTTTAACACAACTCACGGCATTCAAAACATTCAACCGCATACATGTTAAGCGCCACCTAAAACCAATCGATGCACCAGAAATTACATTTCCAATCGATTACCGCGACCGCAGCAGCGTCCCATCACTAGCAAACATAGCAGAGGTTTGTAAACATTCGTATAGTAATCTCAATGGATGCCACTGGACAGTCACTATACGTAGAATAATGAACGACGGAACAGCGCCATCTATCAAATGGTATTAGAGTATTTTGTTTTGTATTGCGTTGTGGACACCATTTGTTGTTTTTAAACGCGCTGTTTGCTTTTTAAATGTGCTTTTTTGCGGGTTGCGATAGTAATTTGTAGTTTTGTTAAGGCTGATTATTATATTATTACGGATACCGTTTTCGTTGAGAATTGAAACGTAATAGACCTAAAATAAAATAAAAAAAGTAACGCTTGTTTATATTATACTATGCGCATTGTTTGGACAATGGATGTAAATGATTGCTTTAATAAATTGTATGTGACAGGCAAGAAACTTGCACCATTTTAATGGGCCCATTAAGATGGTGCAAGTTTGGCTTAAGCCCTTAAGTCATCATATCAGCCCTAAGACGTCTACAGCTGCACAATGGACCCTCTGATAGGAAATGTTTAATTTTCAATTGATACTTTAAAAAATTAAATGTAGCGACATGTACTGAAGCAGCAACAGCACCAATCACGATCAAGATTCTACATCGCGGTATAACATTTCTCGACACAAAGTCAGTCATTTTCAATGGAGGATGAACTGATGACTGTTCCCTGTTCTCTCATACTTACAAAACGATAATCTTTTCTGAAGTTTGCATCAAACTCGAAGAATAAAAGGCTTTACTCACCAGTAAGGAAAGACAGTCTCCTCATAGCAGGAAACGGATGATTTCCAGATGTATCCAACAGATCCAGTTGGTACACCTCACCCCTTATACGGTACAGCTTTCGGTGGAAGTCTTCAATGGTCGGCGTGTAGCTGTCTTCGAATTTCGTGCCCAAGAACCTAGATACCAGTGATGTTTTTCCCACTCGAGCTGACCTGAAACAGGATACAAATGTTTAGCACTTAAATAAAGATAAAATCAGGAACGTATATTCTTTGGGCAAAAATGGGACGTTATGAACACTATTGCTAAGGCTGCTCAATTTCCTACCTACCTACCTCTCTATTTCTCTGTCATCAGACTATATTTCACGAACCGTCTGACTGACGAATACAAAACAACATAAAAATAATGCTACTAATATTACTAATGTGAACCTTTGAATGTTTAGATGTATTTTTTGTTTATCTTTCACGTCAAAAACAGCTGCAGTGTGATTCTCTAGACTTCATTCTAGAATCTGAATCCGCTGTGAGTAGTAAAGTACACTAGCGCTAAACTTGCGAGTTGAACAAAATTGACAGCAACATTTTGATAGATAAAGTATGAGATGATGTTAAAGTGGCATTCTAAAATGTAATTTTCCCGTCACTTCGACTCTAACTTCACACTCGAAAAAGATTCAAAATGAAACAAATTTTATAGAATCGAAGTGCTGGACCGATTTGTTTGAAATTCGGTATGTAGTCAGGGACCCTGGATTAACACATGGGCTACTTTTTAACAACATACCACGCGAGTGAAAGCTAGTTATTGAGCAATCCCATACAAATGAGCGTGATTGTGCGTGGTACGGAACCTTTGTGCGAGTCCGACTCGTACTTATTTTAGTATAGACTATATATAGACTACGTTCCTACTCCTACCCCTACCGTTATTAATCTGTGGCTGTTAATAATTATTTGGGCCTGTTAATTAATAATTAATTCGTACGACTGACAAGCAAGAAACAGTTGATTTTGTTTACAATATTACAAAATTATTTAAATTGGTTATTTTCAAATTCCGAGTAAAAAGTTCGCTTACCGCGGAGATAGTTTTTTTTTTCTTTTATTGGAATAGGCCAAACAAGCATATGGATCACCTGATGGTAAGTGATCTTCGTCGTCCACTAGAGGAGTCACAGGCACGTTGCCAGCCCATATAAATGTTGGATAAACACCAAAAAGTTTAATAGGTAGTGACTCTTCACATAAAAAAAACAAATTCCTCGCAACATCTTTATAAAGTCTTCTAATAGAACCGACAAAATGATATACAAATATTCCGAATAATAAATGTTCAAAGCGAAGCAATCAAAAAATACCGTGAAATCCATTGCTCTTTTTGTAAGCTGCTAAGACCCGATATACTTGGATGATCAAAGATGTTCTGCTGACGGCCGGAACTGAGGGCTTACGTGCTCTCAGGATCGCGGAAGCTAACAGAATCCTTAATCAAGCCTCCTTGTAATGCCTTAAAAAGACAACTGATGGAACTTTGTACTTAGGTGAAATGCTAGAAATAGAAATGCGACCTAAGTAGTGAGATGCTTGAGTTTTGTTTTGTTTGGCACTGCTTTTTCCTTAAGTTTGGATTCCTTTTGTGAATGCTGTTTGGTCTAGTGGTCGTAAGCATGGCTATTAACTTTAACGTGAGAAGAAGCA
This sequence comes from Spodoptera exigua, assembly GCA_902829305.4. Taxonomy (NCBI): domain Eukaryota; kingdom Metazoa; phylum Arthropoda; class Insecta; order Lepidoptera; family Noctuidae; genus Spodoptera; species Spodoptera exigua. The sequence goes on along the minus strand of LR824619.2, from coordinate 10,287,912 downwards.
GTGTTGTGAAATGTCACATGTATATGTTATCCCAATACTTTTGCCGTCTATTGGGTTGATTATTGTTAACCATTTCCTCATCTTTGAACCAAGCACTGTTATTTTCTGTTATTACGTACGTATTTTTATGCACTAGTATAAGACTTGACTCTTGTTTGGTATAAGTCCTTGCGTCACGTCTATCAATGATCGTAAGAATGATTTGTTTATTCCGACGATGGTGGCATAATCAGTTTGTGATTAAACAATCTTAAATAAAAAAGATAAGATAAGAAATAAAATAAATAAGTCTTGACTTAGTCGCGTCTCAGGTCAAATAGAATAAACGAGTAGTTAAAAGTGCACTAAGTGCACGAACGGTGAGAAAATATCTTACGTCTTACTAACATTATAAATGCGAAAGTTACGATGTTCGATATTTGGATGCTTGTCACTCAATCACAGAAGGATCTGGATGAAATTTGACACAGGCGCAGGATACATTCCGGTATAGGACACAGGCTACTATCAAAATGTAACGCGGGCGAAGCCGCGGGCGAAAGTTAGTACTAGTAGTTTGATCATCATTTACTCCTAAAACAAACGTTACCGAATTTTAAAAAACAAAGTCAACAAAACAAAAAGTTTTTTAACGCAGTATGCGTTTAAAAAGTTTAAATAAATATACGACAAAACATTTTGAATAGTGGTACTTATAAATTTAATTAAATTCAGCAGTGCATTTTCGGGTGCACTGTGGGTGAAAGCATTGCACTCTTTATAACAAAAAAAAACATGGTTGAGTGCCCAGTTGAAAGCCACGAGCCGAATATAAAATTCTTTTAATGTCCAAACAGCAATGTTCTACCATTTTCTCTTTTCTGTCATAATTGAACCAAAGGATTGCAGTTTTTTGTGTGTGTTTTTAAACCAAGCTAAAAAGGGTACTGCGTCGAAATGAGATCCGTATTATTTTTGGATTTTTCTCGCACTACCCTAGTTTAAAAGCTAGTGTTTTTATGTCTGAAAGTGAATTATGTTTGTAGACTGAGAATTTGTTTCCTTAAAATTATTTTAGGTAGTTTGTAGGTAAAACGAAATTGGGGTACCTGAACACTAGATTTTGTATAAAGCTATATACCTATACATACAATATCAGTGATATTACATATTTTCACATTTATATCTTAACTTGATATATAACTTAAGGCTCAACCTGCATTTGCTCGTTTTCGGTAAGCTTTAGCTGTCTGCAATCAAAATTAATATGTTATCAAAATACACAAAAATAATATCGCACTTAACGCAATTCTGTACAGTACCTACTAAACATTGAATTGACGTACCCAAATTCTATTCGCGTTTAAATGTCATAAATAACATACATATTTTCATAGGAGACTATGAAAATATGTATGTTATTTATGACATTTAAACCTAAAACCAAAGTCAAAGTCAAAAATTTTACTTGTAGCAAATAGACCTCTACAACACAAACATAAAAGTGTCAGTCTGTTGGTCTGTCCTCTAGTGAAGCTTTTGTCTCATTCCAAAGTGTAAATTCCTATGGAGAAAAACGAGCACGAAACTCCATGGTTACTCTATGGTAACAAATTAAAAAGTTTATATATATCATCTTGACACGTTCACATTAAAAACTCGTTAACTTCGCAACATTTAAATATAGAATCAGACGGCCGGATCTCTAATGCGATTTTCAAATGTCACTAAATCCGTCTCTCTAGAAGTGTCGCCCGAAAAACGGGAAAGAATCCCTTTAAAGTTCATTGTTTGTTACTTAATATCAGCCATGATTGATCGCGTTACCACCTAATGTTTACCCTTGGAGAGATCTCGCGTAAGTGACTATTTATTTGTGACCTCCACTTTTGGCATTGAAGAGGAGATAGTAGATATAGTATAGAAGAGATGGAAATCGGTAAGGTATAAGGATTAAATTGAAACGCACATGACGTTATTTTTGTTCTGTTCACAAATCCTCTATCATAAACGCAAAGAATATACTACAGCAAATCAAATCAAATCAAATTCTTTATTTCAAGTAGACCACAAAAGGCACTTTTGAACGTCAATCAAAAAAGATATCATAAGGTTTAACTTTATGTGTGTCAGTCTGTCCGTCTGTCCACTAGTGAAGCTATTTGCTCGTTCCAAAGTGTAGATTCCTATGGAGAAGAAGAATATAATATATATAGAATAGAAGGAGGAGGAAAGGCGGGATTTTAGTCAGTAAGAGTCTGACACTCTCTCTCGCCTTACCCTGGGTGGGAGATGGCATTGGACAACTTTCCACTGTCAATTTTTTTTTTATTTACAAAATTATAAATAATGTAAAACATACTAGTCTTCAAAATAATGACTTACGAGAAATAGTGAGAAAAGCTCAACTAGTTTCAACTCACAAAGGGACTCTTGTTCATGAGTTTACACGGCGCATTGAGTTTTTTAAGTTAATTCACGTGTAAGTCGTTATTTTCAATAAAATCTAATTATACTGTATTAGTTTTAGCTGCTGAAAGTAGACTTACATAATAAAATGTCAATGTAGCAATTTTTAACAAAATATCGTCGACTACATCTATAAGGTAATCAGTATAAAAATTTAAATATCTCTAATCACAGGGTATTCTTTGAAATATCCTCATAATTACTCAATTAAAAAGAAAAGCGAGCTTCTAATTACGTACTGCCACTCATTAATAATTCAAGGGCACCCGGTAGCCAATATAGGGTCCAGGGTGTTCCACGCATTTTAATTAGGTTTGTAATTAAGGGTTTCATATCATTAAGATTTAAGTGCCTGACGAATACTTTAATACGACTGTATTTAGAAGCAGCACACCTAAAAGTGAGTGACCTTTGACAGTTGTTGATGCTGTCAGAAAATTATGTTGCAAATAATTTATTTTCGTTTTAAATTTCGAACTTTGTTTTTAAAACAAGTCGGGATTCCGAATATTGTTTTTCGAAACATTTTATTTTTATAATACCTACTATTTGTGAGTTCTTTTGATTTTTAATGTTTTTAATTTTTAATTATTTGAAAAAAGAAAACATTCGGTCTTGTACACAATATAATAGGTCTTTACCTATGAAATTGCCGTTCTGCAGTACTGGCCGTTTCAAATCAAAATAGTTTTTGTTAGGCTAAGGCTTATTAATTTTGTTTTAAAAACATGGGATTCTTTTTCCAAAAGTAGTCATTTGTTTATTGATTAGTGTTACATTTTCAAAACGGCAATTTCATAGGTAAGGACCTATTATTTAACAATGTTCGATAATGTGTTTTAATTAGGTGGATACTTTACTAAGAGATAATTTTTATTCAAATTAAAAGTCGTCCTGTCATTCCCTTGGCTTCTTGTAGCTTCATTTTCACATAGACATTTTTAATTAACAAATTCAAAAGAACCTGTTCCAATAACAAATTTAATGAATTGCCTATTATTCTTAGATTGCCTTATTATATACATTGGGATTTGTTCTTGAGATTTTGATATTGATTTTATTTGCTATACGTTCTCAGGTGGAGCTAATGCCTTGGAAGTATCTATCATTCTGGCCTTTGAGTGATACAGAGATTAGTAAAAACGATAAGTGCAAGCAGCAATCAAATAGACTCAATAATAAAAAAAATATAAATAAAAATCTATTTTTAATATGTAAGCGTATCTACAAATTTATTTTTAATCAATTAACTATGAAGAAAATATTATGAAGCAAAGAATGCATGACATAAGCACAGAATCAAGAAGGCAGTGCTATTCCACGTTACTTGCTGTTCACGTTCATATTTATTTTATTCAGAATGGAAAATGTTTTCGGATCACGAGACTGTGAAAGCATGACACCTTGGAAACAGGGTTTAGTGTAAATCCGATTTGTAGTGTATTATGGTGAATATATCCCGGAGTGGGTCTGACCCATCTTTGAGTATTGCTATGTAGGTAAGTATAGATCGGTTCGAAACCTGGCAAGTACCAAAGAGACTTTTCTCGAGTTATATGTACTTTCTACGTTTATTCAGACTCGGTGAACTCGCAGTAAAGGTAAAACACTTTGAGGAAAAATGGACTTTAATTTCTTATTAAAGTTTGAAATCGCCATTCCAATTCGCATTGAGCAAGCGTGTTGATTGATGCTTAATCTTTCTTTGTGTGAATATAGGTCTTTGCTCAGTACTGGGCATTTATAGGCTGATGATGATGATCATCATAATATTTAGTATGGAAGAGTGTAGTAGAAAGTAATATAGGAGCGCTTTGATATAGAAGGAACTGAGGATACCTTTATTTTATACGAAAATCCTTGTAAACTTTAGTAGGTTATGCACGACTGTTACCGGCTAAAACGACCGTGGTATTCCTCTTCTGCCGTTATCCGGGTTCCCCTTACAGATTCACCGCACCCGACAGACCTCAACCGCTATGTTTGTGGCGACTAATATTCCCTAGCTTCTCCACGTCCACTGGCCTTTCCTATGCACGACAGTAACAACCGATCTTGATTTTCATTTATTGCAATTAAATAATAAATTATATTATTTAATTTATCATGCGATGATCAGAAGTATTTACGGGCAATGAATGTGGTACTAATATTATGTATTAGTATAAAAGTTATTATGATTATTTGAACAAAGTATGCAGATGTTACTGAAATTATCAAAGGCCTGAATACTTACATATCAGTTGCATTCCTATATGTATATGCATACTACCGTCTTTATTTGGTGTTAAATTATTTTAGAAACTTTATTTGGGGAATCATTGCATAAACTATTTAATATGTCTAAACCGAATCGAAATATTTTATTCAGACTTTATCCTTTGAAAAATATACACATCTAAATGTATACGAACGAGCGCTTTATCACAACAACATCAATTCCCACATCCTTCGCAGATTTGGACTAAGGTAGGTAGATGTTACCTACACATTCACAAAACCCAGTTTCTAATTTAATTAAATCCGAGCTGAACAAAGTTTGCTAAATGCATTTAACTTAGAAACACCTAAATTGTAGAAAGCGCCACATCTCGTTATCTCCAACATGAAGGCAAAGCATTACACCACTTTGTGCTACCGAACAACGACGATGCACTACAATCTCTACGTTCAAGTTTTCGCTCTAAGAGTATGAATGTGACAAAGCTGCGAGACTTTTACCGTCAGCCTTTTAGTCACGAGTATTCATTTGACTCAATGTCTTAAATGAGTTTTGTAAATGATTTTAGTTTACAAACTTAAAATATGCTAAACAGTTTTTAGTTCTGTAATTCTGTTTCTATTTTTTTTCTTAATAGGTTTGTTTTTTGTCTATTTTTTATTTGGGTAGAGATTCTTCAGGAGGGAAGGGCTCTAAACTTATTGGATCAGTACTTTAAGATATATGAAGAATAAAAAGTATATTTTTTGCCAAGACAAAAATTATGATAAGGTTAGAGGCCCAGTCTTTAGAATTTATATGAAAGTTTAGGCCAATGTCAGTAAATTTAAACTGAGAACATTAAAATATAAAAAAATAAATAAATAAGTAATTTCCCTGCCGAGGTGGTGGGTAAAACGCAATTATGAAATGCAACCCGGCTCGTAGCAGGAAAAGGGACGGATTGGTCTGACGCTTGCCCAGGGCGGGCAAAAGCGATTGAATGGTTTTACAAAAAAAGGCTTAAAATATATAAATATCAACTTCGTATAATTCATTCCCTGCACAATTCGATGGAACAATATTCTCAGGGCCATTATTTGCAGAAAATACTCCCGTGCAACTCTTAATTTGTTGAGAAATATTTTCCGACGCGTCTCGGTGGTTCTAGAAGAATTGTGTCTTCTACAGTTTTGTTGATCGGATCGCAATCTTTGTAATGCTGTTCAGTCTTTATTTTATAACTGAAAGTTCATTTTGTTTACAATTCTTCTTTAGATTTTGTTTTTACCTCGCCTTTGTTTTCTTTAAACTGTTATTTTTTTTGTAATAAAACTTGTACTTCCTCTACAATAGCGTACTATTTGTTTTATTTTATTTACTATGTAATGGAATGCAACAAAAAATGTGTAACAGATACGTACAATTTCTATCATTATTTGGTTGACAGATAGCCAATAAAGAGTGGCATACATAGACAGTAGCTATTGTTACACAAAATTCTACTGTTTTTCATAAAGATACATACATAATTTGTAGCCACAGTGGTAAAACATTAATAATGTTATTGTCTCTGCACAGAAAAGTCTATTTCGTTACATTGCAAATAACTTAGCAGACCATAATTAATATAACACATGAAGACAAAAATATTTCAATTCATTTTTGTTCTAACTATCCTGTTCTCATTTTATCGTCTATGTTGTACAGACAAAGACATCTCAAACTTTACATCAACAGATTCCCAATAAAACCTCATTTTTTCAACACTTCATTAAATGGCAGAGGCCATTGAGACTACAAACTAGTCTCAAAGGGCTCCAAGCTCCTTTAATATACCAGGGCAACATACGTTGAACCTGCATATTTACTTTGCTCCAAGATTCAATGTTTGTTTAGGTCTGATGCAGGTCGCTTGACGCTTCTTACCACCTTCCACTGAATAATTAACCAGACCATTGCCTTTGACCTCTGTAGGCAGCCTCTAATGTGGTGGACTTGGAACTAAGGTACTAGGAGCACATAAGTTGTTGAAGATCCTATTTCATCTTTATTATGATAGCTGCTTTGTTGAATTTGGTTGTGTGAGCGTTTGTTAAGGGTGTTTAGCGTAAATTATTATGAACTACGTCTGTTTTTTATATATAGCTGCAGTCTACACACCACTTCACAGTGGGAAAGTGATTAAGAAAATTCTTGGTATTCGAATAATTGTTTGTAAACATCGGGCGCTTTGATTTCTTTATTTTATTCTACTAGATATTTTCACTGTTTGATCATTTTTTAAATGTTTTTATGGTTGAACGACTTTTTTCAAAAGAGTTTGTTTTTTAATTTAAGTTCAGGCTAAATGGCAGCTATCTATAATACAGAAATAAATCGCTAAATGCACTAAACGAGTCGTTCTCGAGAACGACCATTGATTTCGATAAATATTTTTTTTTTCTATACTAATATTATAAAGAGGTAAAATTTGTAAGTTTGTATGTAGGGGGTAATATTCTTTCACTGGTCGATAGCTACAATGTTCCTGAATGCTATAGGCTATAAAACATTGAGCTACGATCAAATGGAGCTGAGAAGCGGGTGAGACCGCGCGATAATAGCTAGTTTAAGAAAATAATAAAAGAAAATGTTGTAGAACTAAAGATGAAAATCGGGAAAATCTCTTTCGATGCCGCGGCGGTACACGAAAAATCAAATGACGGACACTGAAATATTAGGCCATTCATCCGAAGCAGGGTCGGGGTGCTAGTTTATAATATAGTTTATAATATAGTTTATAATATAATGATGTTGCACATCCCCGGTCCTTCTCCTGGTCTGGGCCGGGGTCGCGGTGCCTCATTGAATGTGCCTGAACGTGCCAAAAAGATAAAAGAATTGTTTAATGAGACTTCTTCTTCTTCTTCTCCCGCTTCAGGCCGAGACCGCGGTGCCTCATTGCTCTTACCCCGCAACCCTGGCAGATTGGCTAACCTGCCCGCCTGTAAGTGCTCAACGTGGAGAAGGTTTGCTTAAAGCGTATTAGCAATCTCAACATGATTGAGCCAGAATCGTTTTTTTTATGTGATACATTGTCAAACCAGCAGACGGTACCTGATGGTAAGCAATCAGCGCCGCCTTTAGACACCAGCAGCAACAGAGGATATGGAAGATTTAGGTATTGGGGAGAGGAAGGGAAAATAATGGGCCTCCAATAATCTCATTCACACAGCGAAACATAACGTTGTGGTTGTTTCACGCCGGTTTTCTTTGAAGGCGTGGTATCACTCCGGTCGAGACGACTCATTTGTGCCGAGGCGTGGTTATCCTGTACTTAATACATTGATGTTTATATTCGTTCGCAATAGTTTAGCTGAATTTCGCACGACCAAAATATATTTTCGATAAGCCTTTAACGCAAATTTTAATAAAGCGATATTCATACATATATGAAACTGGGATGTTATTCCAATGACGTCACTATCGCCAGCTCAGTACCGCGGAATAATCCGGCATACGTTTACCAGAGCGCAGTGGAACGCGTATCGTACTTATCTCGCTAATTGGCTGCCGTGCGCTGTTTACATTAATAACACGCTCGTTTTATATTCCACGAATTATATATAATGCAGTTTTTTTTTGTTAATGAATTAAAAAGATATGGATGGGGAAAATGTTTCCTGTACAGTGTATGTGGCGTAAAAGCATCAGTGTGCACATATTTCTACGTTTTCGTGTCGAACTTTAATATGAATATAGTGCTGCAGTTTTTTTTTTTTTTGTTGGGACAAACCCGCCGCAACCTCCCAAACCGCTGCAACTCCTGTAAGCCTGGATCTACTGTAGATATAACCATGAAAACACCGGAACACTGAAGTCCGGTCCGGCGCGTCCCAGGAACGTGAATGACAGTCTTAATTCCCGCAACGAAATAAATTAGAAGATATTATTCGAAGAGAGGAAAAACTAAATAGTTTCCACTTCCCTCGGTAAATTTAATGCAAGAGACAGAATGACTTAAGCCTTCTAGGCAGAAAAGAGTCTGTATATCTGGGAGATGACAGATATATGTATAGGTAGTGGAGTTTACCTACTTTTCAGGGAAAAAACATTAACGAAAAATAGACACTACAAACATTACCCTTTTTCTATCAGGTAATATTATGCGAACATCCTGTTAACAAATTAAGAAAAAAACAAAGTTTGAGTACATTTCCTTAATGCAACCACTCTGTATAAGGAAAATGTTGCACTATTTGCTTTCTACTCTGGAAAGGTGGAACTTTATGTTTTTCCGTGATTACATGGAGGTAGGTTTAATAAACAGGTTGTATTAAAGAGTATTAATTAATGGATGACGCAGAACCGTATTAATTCTTAGATAAAAAAGGCGCCCCAAGCACTAAAGAGCGGAAGGGTCGATAAGGAGCGCGCTGGTCTTCGTACTCTTAAGCGAGTAAAGCGTGGAGCGTGGACACGGAAGCTGAATATTATAGAAAAATAGAAAAGAAAATAAGTGACGCAAGGATTCTCCTCATTGTAATTAGAATAAGTTATTTAAGTTGAAGCAATAAACTTCTTATTTATTTATTTATTTATTTTATATGTGGTAGCATATATTTCTTATATAAAAATGGATCGCAAAATGTGTTGGTAAGCGCATAACTCAACAACGCCTGGACCAATTATGCCAATTCTTTTTTTGTTGTGTTTGTTATTGTTAAGAGGTTCTTATCAAAGAAAATATTAGAAAAGTAGAGGGGAAGATTAGGAAAAAGTGACCCTTTGATAGTAATAGTTGGACCCGTGCGAAGCGGGGGCGGGTCTCTAGTTGCTATATGTTTTTGTATTATTCGATATCTTGACGGCTAAGCTTATCGTTTCAAACTTTTCTTCTTACTGCACCTTCCATACCCTCTTTACATCACCCTAAGGTTTAATGCCGATGGTTTTAGTCCATCTTTGTACTACCATGTAGCATAAAGATTAAATAAATAAATAGTTGCCTAGTAAACTCACCAAGATTAATTTACATCCGAGAGGTAGTGAAACCTGTGTCATTGGTCGGACACGAAGACTTTGAACTCGATTGTTGAGGTTTTGTTTGTTTAAGTGTGGAAGAGCCATGCTTCAACACGAAGCAGGCGAGAAGCAGCGAGTTGCCCTTCAAAGTCCTTTTAACCTCGAATTCTCGAATTAAGAACTCACAAAAGATTAGTTGTGGACTAGTAAGTTCTATAATGTTGCGGGTGTATATTCATCATCATCATCATCATCAGCCCTTTTCAGTCCACTGCTGGACATAGGCCTCTCCTATTGCACGCCACTGGGATCGATCTTCGGCCACTCGCATCCAGCTCCTGCCAGCCATCTTGCGCAAATCATCACTCCACCTTGCCTGAGGACGTCCTACATTACGTTTGCCGAGACGCGGTCTCCACTCAAGAACTCGTCTACTCCAACGGTCATCGGTTCTTCGGCTAATATGGCCAGCCCACTGCCATTTCAGCTTGCTAATCCGGTGGGCTATGTCGATTACCTTGGTTCTCTGCCGGATCACCTCGTTTCTGATTCGATCTCGCAGAGAAACGCCGAGCATAGCCCTCTCCATAGCTCGCTGAGTGACTTTTAGCTTGTGAACCAGCCGCACCGTCAGTGTCCACGTTTCGGCTCCGTATGTCATGACAGGTAGGACGCACTGATTGAAGACTTTCGTCTTTAGGCACTATTAGGGTGTATATTGGCGGCGCCGATTGCCGACCTTGTCCATTAAAAATAAAGTAACATTGGACCGAGATAACGTGAGAAGTCTGGCTATAGACGTGTGAGAATAAATTGATAAAATATTATGATAGGTGGTCTACTTAGATTGAGTACTTAGGCTTTAGTAAGTAGTTACATTACCTTACGAATGTTTTGCTTTCGAAAAAATACAATAATTTACTTAGAGTTCATTTGGTATTCAAAAATAGTGGTCTTGACATTTTAACATCGATAATCTTAATTTAGTAGTGATATGGCTGTATAGCATTTTCCCTGAAAAACACCACAGTCTGCACTTCTTTAAGAATGTTTGTACTATGCTCAAGGCCATGGACGTTATAACAACACCTAATTACACACACAAAAATAAACCCTAATTTTCGGTAATTAGAGTTTAAATTTCTTGTAAAGTCAGTACTCAGTACTTACTCGCGTATAATTTGTTTAGTACGAGTAAAACGTGAACAATCAATCAACGTTTACGTCAACACGACTGAAAGCTTATACCTAATGAAAGGTTAAAACATTTTAATTTACATGTTTTAATGATTTCTTGTAAACAGACTAATGAGTATTTATTTTGTCTGGCTTGTATACCAAATGTGTTTAAAGTCAAGGAAAGATTACCCGACCCACTTTGAAATGTAGGAGATACTATGATACACAAATGGGTCGGCAACTAGTAGAGGACCAGAACCAGAGCCGAGCGTACGGCGCGTAGCGTTCCGCGCGCGCCTCAAAGAGCCAATAGACCACCACAGACGGGGCCCCATAGGGCTGATGTTCAGCCGGGGTTGCGGGGTAAGTGCAATAAGTCACCGCGGCCTCGGCCCAGAGCAGGAGAAGGAACGGGGGGTTTTTAGTTAGCAAGAGTCTGACACTCTCTCTCGCCTTACCCTGGGCGGGAGCCGGCCGATCACCGGGCTGGGGGCAAAACCTGCTCCCCCCCCACCAAGCCCAGGAGCAAAGGTAGGCCCTTAGCCACCTCCACCGCTCCCACCGTCGCTCCCGCTGCCGCCGCAGTCGCCAACACCCCTGCGACTGCTGCTGTCGCCGCTGCCGTCAGAGAGGAGGTCGTGATGGATACCCAATAATGGCTCCATTACGCCTCCTCCAGGCGAACATCAACCACTGCGTCGCTGCTCAGGATCTCCTGCTCCAGAGCATGGCGCAGTGGTCGATCAATGTTGCTGTGGTCTCCGAGCCGTACTTCGTTCCAGCCAGGGAACACTGGGTGTCAGACCTGGACGGCTCGGTGACCATCATCTCGTCGGCCGCCGCCGGTACCCCAACCCCCGAAGGGCCTCAGCGAGGCAGGGGTTGCGTCGCGGCTCGGTTCGGAGAGATCGCCGTGGTGGGCGTGTACTTCTCTCCGAACCGAACTCTCGTAGAGTTCCACAACTCCCTCAGGGAGTTAGTCACCGTCGTCGTCGGGTTCCGTCCCCTCCCCGTGTTGGTCCTCGGGGACTTCAATGCCAAGAATTTGGCTTGGGGTTCCCGGCTCACTGATGTCCGGGGAAGGATGGTCGAAGACTGGGCTCTGGAGACAGGCCTAGTCGTGCTGAACCGGGGTTCTGTCCCCACGTGCGTACGGATGCGGGGCGAGTCAGTGGTGGACATTTCGTTTGCCAGCCCCGCTCTGTCATCGCGCGTTGTTGACTGGCGCGTCATGGAGGAGGTGGAGACGTTTTCGGACCACCGGTATATACGGTTCGACGTCTCCGCCGAGTCCGCAGACCCGCCAGTCAGACAGGCCCCGTGTGGCCCGCGTTGGGCGCTTAGGCAACTGGACCGGGAGCTTTTCCTGGAAGCCGCAGTCGTGCAGGCCTGGGTGATACCACCGGTCAGGCCAGCCGACATTAACGAGGAGGCGAGATGGCTCCAGGACGCCATGTCAAGGATGTGCGACGTGGCGATGCCCCGGATCCGACCGTGCCAACGCAAGCGCCAGGTGTATTGGTGGTCGCGGGAATTGGCAGACCTGCGCGGTGAGTGCACCGCAGCGCGACGCCGATACACCAGGCACCGCAGGCTCCGTCTCCGCCCTCTGGACGCTGAAACCAGAGAGGCGGAGCTATACGAGGAGTACAGGGCGGCGAAGGCCACCCTCAGGGTGGAGATCCGGCGGGCCAAAGATCGGGCCCGCGAGGAGATGTTGGAGACTCTGAACAGAGACCCGTGGGGACGCCCCTACCGGATGGTGCGCGATAAGCTCCGCACCTGGGCGCCCCCACTGACTCAGAGTCTCCGGCCGGAGGTCGTGGACGAAGTGGTTGGGGCGCTATTCCCCCGACCACAGACGGGTTACACGCCTCCGGCTATGCCCCCGCCCCCTGCGGTGCCCAATGCGGGCTACATCGACGACGACGACGAATCCGCTCCGGAAGTGACCGAGGTAGATTTGAGAGTGGCGGTGCGCCGGCTGAGCGGCAAGAATACCGCCCCAGGACCTGACGGGCTGCATGCCAAGGTCTGGGTCCTGGCGTCGGAGGCTCTCAGGCCTCGACTACTTGGTCTGTTCAGCGCATGTTTGGAGAGAGGCCAGTTTCCGCTGTCGTGGAAGACGGGTAAACTGGTCCTCGTGAAGAAGCCGGGGCGTCCTGCGGACTCCCCGTCCGCGTACCGGCCCATTGTGCTGCTCGACGAGGTGGGAAAGCTGTTCGAGAGGATAATCTCAGACCGCCTCGTCGGGCACCTGTCTGGAAGGGGGCCGGATTTAGCGGACGGCCAGTTCGGCTTCCGAAGAGGGCGCTCCACGGTGGACGCCATCATGCGCGTGAGGGACCTCACGACGGGGACAGCGTTGGCCGGGAGGCGAGTCGTCGTGGCGGTGTCTCTGGACATCGCCAACGCCTTTAACTCGCTCCCCTGGAGCTGCATTTTGGAGGCACTCCGGTATCACCGGGTGCCTGCCTATCTCCGTCGTGTAGTCGAGGCTTACTTGACGGACAGATGCGTCATCTACCCCGGTCACCGGGGCGTGTGGAATCGGCGAGAGGTGTCGCGCGGTGTCCCACAGGGATCGGTCCTGGGACCTCTCCTGTGGAACATCGGGTACGATTGGGTGCTACGCACCGACCTCCCGAGCGGCGTCAGCATTGTCTGCTATGCTGACGACACGCTGGTGCTGGCGAACGGGAGGTCGCATCAGGCGGCGGCCGACCTGATGTCACAAGCGGTTGCGACAGTCGTTGCAAGGATCCGGCAGTTGGGACTCGAGGTGGCGCTCCACAAGTCCGAGGCCATGTGCTTCTATGGCCGTCGGAGCGCGCCACCTCCAGGTGGGTCCCAAGTAACGGCAGGAGGAGTTACCATCGGCGTCGAGTCGGCGATGAAGTACCTGGGTCTCGTCCTCGACAGCCGATGGAACTTCACGGAGCATTTTCGTCGTTTGGCCCCTAAGTTGGAACGGTCTGGGGCCGCGCTCAAGCGGCTCCTTCCCAACCTCGGGGGGCCAAACGCCTCCTGCCGGAGGTTGTATATGGGGATTGTGCGATCCATGGCCCTCTACGGTGCCCCTGTGTGGGCGCCGGACTTGAAGCGGCGGCCGGCTCGTACGCTGGTCGCGTCCCAGAGGGTCATGGCTATACGAGTAATCCGCGGGTATCGCACGATCTCCGGGGAGGCGGCGAACCTCCTTGCCGGATCACCGCCGTGGGATCTAGAAGCGAAGGCGCTCGCGCGCGTCTACAGTTTGCGCGCAGACGCGCGTCGCCGGGGCGAAGATCCTCTGCCGCGCCAAATAAGTGCGTGGCGGAATGAGCTCCGGCGAGATCTCACAGCAGAGTGGAGACAACGACTGTCGCAACCGAGGGCCGGGCACGCTACCATAGCAGCGGTAAGACCCCTCTTTGAGGAGTGGCTTGAGAGACGCCACGGCGCCCTCACCTTCCGTCTGACGCAGGTGCTTACCGGGCACGGCAGCTTCGGTAGGTTCCTGTTTCGGATTCAGCGGGAGGAAACGCCCGAGTGTCGTCATTGTGAGGACCACCTAGAGGATACGGTGGAGCATACGGTAGCGGTATGCCCTGCCTGGGCTGAGCACCGCCGTATCCTCAGGGAAGTGATCGGCGGCGGCGACCTCTCGCGCCCGGCCTTAGTCGAGGCCATGGTGCGGAGTGAGAGGAACTGGGACGCCGTCTCCTCCTTTTGTGAAGCAGTCATGCTCGCAAAGAGAGAGGCGGCCCGCGTGAGGGAGCAATCCTCCTCCTCACGCCCCAGCAGCCGCAACTGGCGACACTACGGGCGTCGGGGATCGAGGGACGATCTCCGGCCACCGTAAGTACGGGCCTGCGGTCGGCGAGTAAGGGCAGCTCGCCGCCCGACCAGAACCAGGCCCGAGCGTACGGCGCGTAGCGTTCCGCGCGCGCCTCAAAGAGCCAATAGACCACCACAGACGGGGCCCTAAAGGGCTGATGTTCAGCCGGGGTTGCGGGGTAAGCGCAATGAGGTACCGCGACCTCGGCACAGAGCAGGAGAAGGAACAGGGGGGTTTTTAGTCAGTAAGAGTCTGACACTCCCTCCTGCCCGGCCCTGGGCGGGAGAAGTCATTTGATGATTTTCCCCTCACAAAAAAAAAAAAAAAAAAAAAAAACCCTGGGCGGGAGACGTCATTTGATGATTTTCCCCTCACAAAAAAAGGAGGGAAATGCTATGGTACAAATGGGTCGGCAACTAGTAGAGCCTTTGTCTTTATGTGATAGATTATGTGATAGAGCGGCAAACGAGCAGACGGATTACCTGATGGTAAGCAATCGGCGCTGCACCAAAGGAGTTACGAGTACGTTGCCGGCCTTTGGAGGATTAGAGTTTCGGGGTTTAAGGATTGGGGAGTGTTAGGGGCAGAGGAATTGGGCCTCCGGTAACCGCACTCACACGGCGAAACACAACGATGTGATGTTTCACCCTAGTTTTCTGTTAGGTCGTGGTATTACTCCGGTTGAGCCGACCCAGTCGTGGCAAAGCTTGGCCCGAAGCTTGGCTCTCCTACATTTAATTTTTGCCACTTAATTCACGTAAGTTAGTTGTTATCCAAATCCAAACTAGTAATATAAATGAAAAAGTAACTCTGTCTGTCTTTTCTTCACGCCTAAACTACTGAACCTATTTGTGTGTTTAATTTAATTTGGTAGAGACATAGTTTGAAACTCAAGAAAGGACATAAGATAGTTTTTAAACCAAATATCCGCAGGAAGTCACTATTCAACTCGAACAAAGTCGCGGGCAAAAGCTAGTTTTCAATTTATTATTATTGTAAGTAGTAATAAATTGAAAATAAATTGAATTAATAGTGGTACTAGGTAATACAAATATAAATTCGACTTTATATAAGTATATTTTACCATCCTGAAACCTCGCACTAATTAATCCTAAAACAACAATTTATACTTTATATACCGGCCGCACATTAGACTATAACATTCCATTATAAATTGACCCCTTAATATATGAAGTGTATGCGTAATCTGGGGTCTAGTAACGTGTACCTTCGTTTGAACAACCCTCGTTTATTTACAAGACCTTATAATACATTCTAATGAGAATTCCCTAATTATAAATTGGTAAATATTTAGATAACTTTGCCATTAAAACCAATGTAAATATGTTCGTTAACGAATATTAGTATTTGATATATGAAAGTAATGATAATAAGAAAATAATTGTGTTTGTCTTATTTGCTTTAATTTATTAAAACGTTCATTTGAATTAGGTATAACTTCATATTTACGCACTTTACTTAGTAGAAAATAAATTATTTCGACATTTAAAATAAAATATCACACTAGAGGAGGTCATCAAATTAATATGGAATTGTCTTACTATATGTTCTTGTATCTATTAATAAGTTGCATGAAGAATAAATAAATTAAAATACTGACTAAAAAATCCATAATGGGCCATCGTCAAAATAGTATTCCATATTCGGTTACTTTCTTCTATCAGTTATTGATTTGAAATAACTACAGGTAGGTATTTCATATTCGTATTATTCACGAAATAAGTACTACTATTCTATTTGATGCACAAAAACATTAAGTCACATCACTACTCATAATCCCGTGTAAAATTGCTAAATCACTGTTGATATGTCAAAAAAGTATTCTTTCTTTAAATAAAAACCGTTGCCCCACATTAGGAATTTCTCCTGTGTCGTGGGTGCGTTTACAATCATACTAATTTACAAACCCCTCACACCCAGACCCGGAAAATCCATCAGTGCAACATAGAAAGAGCTGCTCCGTGTGGGAATGAAACCAGCAAATCGCTGAGACAATAACCTTTATAATAAAATAAAACTGACCCACACTAGGATTTGTTCCTGTGTCGTATGTGCATTGACAAACATTCAATTTCACATACACATCACACATCCAATTTCACATAGACGTCACACCCAGACCCGGAACAACCATCAGTGGACCACGCAAAGACCTGATCTGTGCTCACACCGATCGACCCAGCAAACTTTTGCAGCAGTCAGTTTTCCATATCGAGCCATTGAGACAAGGTATACAGTAAAAAATTTTAATAATTAATTGTAAACTAAATGATTTCCTTTTTAATTTAAAATATGTCCCAAAAGTCTCTGAAATGCTTGAAATAGAACGACTTGAAACACCTGAAATAACTCGTCTGCTACCTTTTTAAAAAAACTGAAATATTTTTGGACTTGCTTTCACATCGAGAGAGGGCTGAAGAATAATTAAATTACAAGTTTTGACAACTCAATTTCTCTTTACTGTTTTAATAGTGATAATACGGTGAAGGAAAGCATCGTTTGAAAACGCCAAGCTTCTTGCGCAAGCGTAGTTATTAATGCTCAAACGCTTTCTGTGTGAGATGACCTTTGAATAGTTTTAGTACTCGTATGCCATTCAAATTTAGGAACACTAAGCCTCGGACTACTTTATTGAGCTTATTAAGTATATAATTGTGAGGACAACATTCAAGAATATATTTTAGAGGATAAGTCTCTAATTTATAGAAGCAAGCCGACGGGTTGCTTAGTGATAAAAGATCAGTCCTCTAATCAAGTTACACCCGTAATACAAAAAGGGGTTGCTACCGGCCCATCCAACTGAAATCAATAGTCGAATAGAAAAAAATCTAAATCTGGACAAAAAAAGTCATGGTTTCAGTTAATGGAACTAAATTTTTTTTAGAATACAAGCGGTGTCTGACACTTGTTTCGCCCGCGTTACCCAGATGAAAAGTAGCCTATGCGTTGTTCCAGGCATATACCTCTGTGCCAATTGAAATAAAAAAAAACAATCAGTATTTTTTCCGTGCAGGAGTAAAACACAATTATCCATTCATACTTAGAAACTTTCACGTTTATAATATTGGTAGCATAAACAGCTATCTACAATATTTAAATCAAATTGACAACCTTATTTATTCAGTACCGCACTACAGACAAAACCATGTGGGCGGACGGTTATATTTTTAGAACAAGACGAAACAGAAATATCTTGAATCCGAAAAAAGTATAAGTAAAAAGTTACCTACGTCGTGAAAAGGGTACACTTGTGTATGCTTTAGTTATTCCGTTTAGTTTTCTTATATGGATATACATAATGTGTTAGTTAAAAAACAAAGGAAAGGTAATATGTGGGTGGTACAGATATTTTCTGAGAAGAACTTATCTCACATCCAGCCTTAGTTTTGGCAAACGTGTGTAGCGACAGGATCTAGGAAGCCATCTCCTCCATTTGTGAAGCAGACAAACTCGAATAGACGATAGCACAACTATTCTCCTCACTCCCTAGTCGCCGCAGAAGACACTCTGGGCATCGAGGATCGTGCAATGTTATCCGGCCCTTATAAGCGTAGGTTTGTGGACGGCGAGCAAGGCTGAGGCCACCCGTCCAGACCCAGACCCGAGCATATGACTCATTCCAAACGGCCTGGCGACACGTTGCCCTCGCGTACATCGAAAAGCAGTTAAACCACTACAGATGGGGCCCGATGAGGCCGAAGTCTAGCTGGATTATAGATGCAAGAGCAACAATGTGCCGCGGCCCCTACTCAAAGCAGGAGAAGGAACGCGGTAAAAAAGGGGCTCAGGATCTGATTACATATTTCATTTCGTAACTCATTTTCAACAGGCTTTTCGTAAACGCATAATAATAATTTAATTAGGCTAAATTAACCCTTACCTGACCTTTTTAGGTCACCTTACTCATACATCATTCACATCAACTATTTAGATTTGCAGGAAATCCTAACACTGGCCAGACTTAAACGAACATTTTAATATAATAATTATGCCGAATATCTTTTTTATTTTTAAAAACAAAATTTCGTAAGATATCTTACAAACTTTTTAAGAAAATAAATCAAAAAGTTAAATACATTATTGCGACTTGGCTATTGTCACTTTTATTCTATTTTGCTTTGCTTTATTTATTTAATAAAAACTTCGAAGCGAAACACTGGCAACATCACGACAATAAGAATAGCGCAATACAAAATCTCAAATATTAATACCAGTTTCTATTTTAATATAAATCGACTACTAAACAAAGTTATTTTAGTGTTAATATTTTCACTCAGACACTTCCAATATTACAGAAAATACGTCGAGTTGAAAATGAAATAAAATTTATTCAATTCGTGAAATATTTCGTGACAATCAGCTGAAATATAAACGTCAAACCAATGACGCGCTCCACTGCTTCCAAATGTCGAATAAAGTTCACTTCAGCTTGTAAACTGAAATGTTCAAAATTTATATCATAATTTCAGTTCAATAATACAGATACCGTGGTTATTGAATTGGGAATACGATAAAATTGTTAAATATTTGCAACGCCTCGCACTTTAATTGGCTCCTGTACCGTGGTTGCGTTTACAAATACATATGTATGTATAGAATTCCACATACACATCACACCCAAACCAAACCAAACCAACCAACCAAAATTCCACATACAGGTCACACCCAAATCGATTTGTGAATCGATGAGTGAGATGTGAGATGAGACGTGGTGTGTTGAATGTTGAATGTGTCACAAGTATTAATCCACATTTGTTCTGAGGATTTTTTTAAACCGTTCCCACCTTATAAAAAATAGTTTTGAAAATACTTAAAAAAAATCCGTGACCTCATTGGTTTTCTATTGCAATTACCTATCTCTATTTATTTTACTGCTGTATTTTACACTAGCATGATTGCACTTTTACGCAAAAAAGTTTAATTCCATGAACCACAATTTAAAAAAACAACACATACTGTTAAAGTCAAAGTCAATGTCAAAATCATTTATTCCAACTAAACCATAAACGTTGACCATGACGTGTCAAAATAGAGAAATAGTCTGTCAGTCTGTTCGTCAGTGAAGCTAGGTTGTTGTCCTGATGAATGAACCAAAAAATGTATCGGTACCTAGTTCTCTCTATTTCTTAGAAGACACTAAACTCATCGTCACACAACCTATCCAGTATAAATAACAAGATAATCTTAATGAACTAGAGCTAATAACGCGCTGCGTCTAGAACGTGCATAGTGGCATTATATCACAACAAAGTTGATAGATGGCGCTTCCAGCGGTGCTCTCGCAATATTATAGGTACGGCGAGGAATTTATGCACAGGATTAATCCTATATTGGTTAGTTCATGACAATGTGATAAAAATGGCCTCACTGAAAATAATCGTGAAGTATAACGATGGCGTCGAGTTTTTTCGTATGTATCCTTCCAACAACAAAATCGTCAATTACCAAATCTCTATTCCAAAAGACCGGCAACGCATTTTTAACTCCTCTGGTTTTGCTGACCTCGCCGATTGTTCACAAAGATTGGTAATCTGTAGTTCTATGTACACACCGACATACATATTATAATACGTCACTTATGTTATCTATAAAGATGTAACATTTATAAGTTTGTAAGTGTGTATGTAGGGGGTAATCTTTGGAACCGCTTGTAGGATTTCCAATATTCTTCATTTAATTCACTAATTGATAGCTGCAATGTTCCGAAGTGCTATAAAACATCACGCAATCAAATGGAGCCGAACAGCGAGTGAAACCGTGCGAGAAAAGCTAGTAATGTATAAGGAGGGGTTAGCTTTTTGCACATTAGCCTTTTCAGACTTCTTTCTAAATATGAACTACACTCGACCCCAACATTATAGAACTTTTATGGAAATTTAAATGCAAATTTTTAATGATGTTGTTTTTTTATATAATTGCGAAATGCACACGAACTAGAAATATAAGAAGGTTACCAAATCATCATCATCATCATCATCTTCAGCCTATAAGTGTCCACTGCTGAGCAAAGGCCTTTTTTCACACGACGAAGTTTTGAGCATGCTTGCTCAAGGCGAATTGGCGATTTCCCCCTTATAAACTATAGTAATCATTTCCATTACACTGTAAGTCATTAAACACGCCACTCGGGCACCTGTCTGCATGTCCTAAATAATTGATGCGACGAAAATGCCCCGAGGTGGTTACATTGCCGTGCATGGTATCCGGGCCAATTCTAAATTTATAAGCGTTGAATTTTAAAGAAGTTGAGTATAGACATATTTTGTTTGTACTATGTCATTCGATAGAGAATGAATGACTGGGTTTTAGGAAGAAAAGCCTGTAATACAAGTAATTGATAACTTTTTTAATGAACATTCAAAAAAAATTTTTTTCACAGGACGGTGTCTCTATCAGACACTCGGAAACTTACACAGTGTTTTACAGTATTTCTTGTCAAGTGTGGTAAGGCGTCCTTCTCTGATAAACGTGATTCTTTAAATAGCTATTTCCAATCCGCTAGCCAAAAATGGAGATGTAGAGATTACGGTAAATCCTTTGTAGAGAAAATTAAAAGCCACAAATGATTAAAAAAAAATTAAAGATAAAATTGTCAGTTCGTTGGTCAGTTCTCTAGTGAAGCTATTTGCTCGTTTCGAAGTGAAAATTCCGAAAGAGAAGAACAAGCAAAAACTTCCATGGTTACAATTTTTTCAATCACAAACCGATTTTGTTTCTTTATTGAGTTATTTCCATGTGATAACAGTGTAAAACACTAATAGGTATGTACCTATTTAGCTAGCCCTATGGCTAGGACGGAAAATAAAAGTTTGTAGAGGAGGCAAATAAATCAATGGTTCTTGAAATCTTATCTCTTGAATCAATGGTTTTTTTAAACGTTGCCCCGCACTTGTATTTTCTCCTGTGTCGTGGGTGCGTTTACAAACATACAATTTCACATGCACATCACACCCAGACCCGGAACAACAATCTGTGGATCACACAAAGAGTTGTTCCGTGCGGGAATCGAACCCGCGACACGTTGCGCGGCAGCCAGTTGCCCAGCCACCGCGCCAACCGTGCAGTCAAAATCTTTATATAAAGAAAACCACCAGAAGTCGATCACAGGTTATTTTTTGTGCAGTAATACGAGTATAAGTGCAAGTATAAGCAATCAACTGCTCAAAGACGCCCGCAATAACAGAGGAGTTACAAGTGCGTTGCCGACCTTTTGGGGATTAGGGAATTGGAGATTTTGAGATTGGGGGAGGGAAAGTATTGGGCCTCCAGTCACCTCACTCATACGGCAAAACACAACGCTCTGGTTGTTTCTGTGAGGCCGTGGTATCATTTCGGTCGAACCGACCCATTCGTGCCTAAGCATGGCTCTCCCACACTTACGACGACAACGTCATAAACAGAACCTATATTCAATGCCATACCACTTCCAAGAACAATCAACACGTCTATAACACGGCCCAGTAAACACACAATAATTCATTTACTGCGACCCATAACCGAATGTGTCAACTTTTCATCGTACCGAGTGTTGAAAAGCGATATAACCAGTTTATTTCAATGAGGAGTCTCGTAAATATCGGAGGCCATTGTTTCTGTGATCACAATGTCTATTCAACACTGATTTATTATGTTGTCAAACAAAACTGCTGTCACTCTTGTTTATTGGTATGGAAGAGATTTCTTCCTTTTATATTATTTTTACGTAAATACAGGTATTTTCGGACGGTGTGCAACGTCAGTTCGCTATCCAACCAGAACTAGACCCGAGCATAGGGGGTAGTGTTTAGTCATCAAGAATCTGATACTCCCTTTTCAGGGCGAGAGAAGTCATTTGATGATTTTCTCCCAACAAAAAAGTACATTTATCTTTGTTTTAAGATTTTGTACTTATGGTTTTGTACAGTGTATAATGGTTAAAAAATTGAGGTAATAAAGCAATATAAACTAAAATATTTGGCTAGCCTAATATTCGATCTTATTAAATATTAAATGTGATCACTACCCTGCAAAGGCCCTCCTCGTAGTCCATCATGCCAAACGCTTTGTTTCGTCACTGGGGCTAACGAACGAGTCATCAATTTTTTCACAGCATTAGCAGGTTGCAAGCGTAACGATGTACTCACCGCTAGCTCAGGGCTCAGGGCAAGCGAAGGATCGGGGTAGACTATCAGAATGATTTCACACCCAAAAAAACTTAAATAAAAACATAAGTTTCCTGTATCAAATATAAAAATGCAATTGACAGTCCCAACATTAACAAAAACTAGAAATGAGGTCTTTAGAAGAAAACCTTTACAACTTCAGTTTTTCAAGACAATACCTAGTAGCAATCACAGTTAAGTAATTATTTTATACGGGCATAAACCGCACATCAGACTAAAAACATCTAGTATAAATTCACCTCACATCACGAATTAATTTCTCAGAGTCACAGGTCAAGTTATACTGGATAGTATACTTTGATTTGCCACTGTGAAGTTAGTTGGCAAATAGCAAATATTTGTTTGGCCAACGGTATAGAGATTCCGGGTTTGTGGTTTTGTCAGATTTGTGTTTGCTAACGCACCCATAATACAAGACAACAGGTTTAGTACGGATTATTGTTTGTTCAGTTCAAAAGTGGCCTTTACTGCTATCGTTTACACAGTTGTTTTTTCCGTCCAGGAGAGCGTGTATAATACAGGATGTTGCTAGGTTTGAATGCATGTCGTATACATTTCATTCTTTTTCCAAATATATACATAGTAAAAAAAAATATAAAAAAATATTATATAGGTATATTCTTTGTCCATATTTTTATTTGTTAGTTTAAAAAAATCGTTGGACACTCGCAACGGAGGAGTTACGAGTGCGTTGCCGACCTTTTACGGATTAGGGATTTGGAGATTTAGGGATTGAGGAGGGATTGGGGGAGGGGAAGGATTGGGCCTCCGGTAACCTCACTCACACGGCGAAACACAACGCTGTGGTTATTTCACGCCGGTTTTCTGTGAGGCCGTGGTATCACTCCGGTCGAGCCGACCCATTCGTGCCGAAGCATGGCTCTCCCACACTTAAACTCTGTCTGTCTTAGTCTGTCTGTCCACACTGTCTGTCTTAGACTACAATTTATCTTTATACATAGATGTTTCAACGGCTTCTGTTAATCTTACTGTTAATAGGCTGTCAGCCAATCAAATACAGTATGTAGATTGGTCATCCCAGAGAACAATGACAAATATATCACGCCTGTTAATTCCCGAAGTGGTTAGCAGAAGTGTATGTATGATGCACTCGCTTTTGTTCAAGGAGAAAGTTAGGATTAGCTATCGCTGTCATAATTTTAAGTCATAAATCAAAAATCTGTGTGAGTAACAAAAATTCGCATGGGAGTGTCATGCTTCGGCATACAGGTTGGCTCGATTAGTGTGATACCACGGCCTCGCAGAAAACTGGCCTGAAACAACTAGAGCTTTGTGTTTCACCATGTTAGTGAGTTTACTGCAGGCCCAATCCTTCCCCTTCCCCAACCCGTAAATCTCCAAAACTCGAACCTAGTCGGTAAAGCTCTCGTAACAACTACTATGAAGGAGCGGGTATCCATGGGCGGTGCTGATTACTTACCATGAGGTTAATCCATCTGCTCATTTGCCGTCTTATAACATAAAAATAAAAAAAAACTTAGCATGACATGAAAGAACCCCTTTAGACACCTTTCTCTTCAATTTTAATCACAATGTATTTTTTTTATAATGTTAAAATTATTTTACTTACTCTATTTACAACTAGTAAATAATTTGATATAGAAAATATTTGATAGGTACATACTCGTATTCATTACCGAAGAATTTCACTTCAGATTGTATTTATCAACTTCAACCATACAGACTTAATAATATCCAAATAATATTACACTAAATACTAATAAACCTGGATAAATTCCACAACATGCTATATTACCTCAAGTGTTAGAATGGAATCCAATACAATATTACTAAATGGATTTGGTATGTAATAATATTCAAACTATAATGCTTAACCATGTAAACTTCATAAATATTTTTTCTCTGCCATCTTCAGGAAATTATGAGAAAGAAGAATTTACTGCTAATTATTTTTTATTTATTAGGTATGGCGGCGAAACTAGCAGACAAGACGGATCAACCTAAAGTAAGTAAACGGAGCCGATAATGGACAATCGCAACCAATCGCAGGGAGTTACAAGCACGTTGCCCATATGTTTGGGGATTTTTTTTATGTAATTGGTCGGCAAACGAGCAGACGGATTGCCTTATGGTAAGCAATCAGCGCCGCCCATGGACACCAAGTTACGAGTGCGTTGCCGACCTTTAGGGATTAGGGATTTGGAGATTTAGGGATTGAGGAGGGATTGGGGGCGGAGAAGGATTGGGCCTCCGGTAACCTCACTCACACAGCGAAACACAACGCTGTGGTTGTTTCACGCCGGTCTTCTGTGAGGCCGTGGTATCACTCTGGTCGAGCCGACCCATTCGTGCCGAAGCATGGCTCTCCCACACTTAGGATTGAAGAATGAAAGGCGTGTTGGGACTTCAGTAACCTCACACGCTGAAATAAATCTTAAGCAAAGGTAGTTTCAAATGTTCCTAAGTCATTCTGTCTCCTGCATTAAATTTACCGAGCGAAGTGGAAACTATTTCGTCTTTTCTTCTCCTCAAATCATATCTTCTGATTTATTTCATTGCGGGATCCAAGACAGTCTTTCATGTCCCTGGGACGCGCCGGACTTCAGTGTTCCGGTGTTTTCATGGTTGTAGTTGCAGCGATTTTGGGAGGTTGAAGCGGGATTTTCCCATTTAAAAAAAAGGTAATTTCAAGCCGGTTGTCTAAAAGGCCGAGGTATCGTTCCATTCAAGTGACGCCCCCTTTTTTTCTTTTTTCCCCATATAGAAATCACAATTCGAGTTTCACTCAAAGAGTTTTTAAGCAACCATTTTCTCATCCACGGATCCATGACCTTAACTATGAAGTCAATTTAATAACCATATTAACATTTCAAATTGACAAATGTACATGATATTGTCATGTTCATTAACCACGTTGTTCTGTTGTTTGCGAGTATGATAGAAAATGTATCGGCTGCCGGATAATGTATCAATTTGCCGGTTGAACGATCAAAGGTGGATGTGAATACACTAATCTCGCACGTAAGCTCGTATAATTTGTATTTCAACACCTCTACTACGGGTCTTCGATTTTACAAAATGCTGTTTTATCTTTGTAACGTTAGGGTTTGTTTTGGCATGTTTTATTTTGTATTCTAATAGGTCTATGTATTCTAGTTCTAGGGTTTTTGATATCGGATTAGTTTTGTGCAAATTGCAGTTTTATATTTATAGTGTTAAGGTTTCTTTTTTCTTTAATTAGTATTTTAATATCTCCTGTCTGGATTTACGATGTCATTAGTTTTGTGTTTAGTTTTAATCGTAGAAAGTAGATATAACTCGAAAAAATTCACATTGGTACATATCAGGTTTCAAACCCGCACCTTCCTCTTAATCCCTACATAACTAATGCAAAAATAATGTAATAGTAATAATGTGTATGGGCACAGACTACTGCTTACTCCTTCGGGGATTTAAAGCGTTATGTTATGTAATAATGACGTTTTCCAAATTACTATACATTGTAACACTCCAGTATCAAAACTAAACAAAAAGCATTTAGCGCGAAATTTCTAATTAGTTTTGTTTGGTCTCTCGTAATAATTGTACAACTTAGGGATAACTAACCTAGTTACAAGTTTCTACAGTTTATGTTCAAAGTTTATTACAGTTTTTGTTTAATTTACGTTATTATTGAGCGATTGTAAAAATTAAGGAGTTCTAATTATTTTTTTATACGATTTAAATGATTTCTCCCGCCCAGGGTGAGGCGGAAGGGAATGTAAGACATCTTACTGACTAAAACCCCCCGTTCCTTTACCTGCTTGAAGCCGACTCCTGCGGTACCTCAATGACGCGCTTGATCGCTTGACCCTCAACCCTTGGTTGGGCTAGTCTGTACTTCGCTTTTATTTACTACTAGCCACTCTTGCGCGGTTTCACCCGCTGCTCGGCTTCATGTAAGCGTAGCGTGATGTTTTATAGCCTATAGCACTCAGGAACATTGTAGCTATCTATGAGTGAAAGAATTTTGGCACTCCGACCAGCGGTTCCAAAGATTACCCCCTACATACAAACTTACAAACATACAAAGTTACAACCTTACAAATACCTCCCTTACCTCTTTATAATATTAGTATAGATTAACATTTTATCCGTGTGGTTAAAGGAATAAAGTAACCGATTCGTATCAATAATCTATCTAAGGAGACTTCTAACTTTTTCCATCGAAAGATATCATACCATGAAAATGCTACATGGTACTTAAAAGAACACACAGAGTTGATTTTTTAACTATGGTACACTATTCGTATGGTAAGCTATTCGAAATTACACCTTAAACGATTCGTATTTTCATTATCATAAGAACGCAATTCGAATGAATACCAAATAAATTCTACAACGAAATCGAAAGCCATAATACGAATGAGTACATTATATTTAGTATACATATGAAGTGATGTCTGCCCACGCAGTGATCCAGTTTTATCCGGTAACAACTCGAGTGGGCTGGAAACAGCTGACAGACACATTTTTCTCAAACATCCGTGGCAAAGGACTGTGTCTCTAAAATGGTTCATTCCTGACTTTCTCTACTTTTAGAATAATTCTTGCTGTATGTAACTTAAACACACAAGTAAAGTATTATGATTAAATGTAAGGGCCAAACCTACTCACCTGAGTATTATCTAGTAGTCTACTGGTACCGACTCTCCAATCCCCATCTCCTCAATCCCCATCTCCCCAACCCCCGTCTCCCCAATCCCTATCTCCTCATTCCCCATCTTGCCAACCGCCGTTTCCCCAATCCCCCTCTCCTCAATCTCCAACTCCCCAATCCCCATCTTCCTAATCTCCATCATTCTAATCTCATCTCCCCAAGCCCCACCTCCCCAGTCCCATCCTGCACTATCCCCACCTCCCCCTTTTCCCAATCACCCCAATCCCCAACTCCAAATTCGTTTCTCCTAATCCCCATTTCTTCATCTACCCAATCCCTATCTCGCCTATAATCAAATTCCCAAATCACCCTCCGTACCCCAAATTCCTAAACTCCAAATTACACAGTTAAAACTAAATCCCTGAACAAACACCAAAAAGTCGATTGTTTGGTCGATTGCTTACCATCCGAAGAACCCAACTGCTTGCTTGCCGCCTTATCCCATAGAAATAACCTATAGTGCATTATTTACTGGCTTTATGACTCTAAAACACATTGGCAGACATTTGGGTACAAATGCTCACCAGAGTAAAATAATCGTGCTTTTGATGTTTCTTAGGCTGGGTGACTAGTTGGCTGCGTAAATTTTAAGTAACTAGCCTAAACTTTTACTATTTTGGCGATCGACACGTCTACGATTTTAACACGCTATTTTTTGATTACTTGGGTAATTTGAAGCAGGCCAATCAGAGTGCTGAAAGTAACTAAGTAGTAAGTAATGCAAATAAGTCTTTAATAAAAATAAAAAAATCTCTGAACAAAAATTGTCATGCCGTTGCCAGCACACATTAAAACTATCGACGCAGTACGTTGATATGTTGGAATTAAAAATGTAAGTATGAAAGTAAAATATCGAATATCAGTATCGATGGTAGTGGTAAAGTATCGTGGTATAACACGGATAGTAAATAGGAACGTGCAGACGGTAGGTACACGTACATACGTACGCGAGCGGTATTTGCAATTTGTATCTTTGTGATTGTCACGCCGACTGATTTATTGATACTACTCTGTTTCTATAGTGGCTTTTATAAATTATTTTATTGAAATTAAATCAATTAATCAGTTCATGTATTAAAAGGTTGTAAATAAAATCAGCAAATGTACACAGCACATTTGCCAAAGATAGGGCAGCAATATTCCAGCCGGGGTTGCGGGTTAAGCGCAATGAGTCACCGCGGCCTCGGCACAGAGCAGAAGAAGGAACGGGGTGTTTTAGTCAGTAAAAGTCTGACACTCTCTCTCGCCTTACCCTGAGCGGGAGAAGTCATTTGATGATTTTCCCCTGACAAAAAAGGGAGCAATATTCAGCCTCTAAAGTGCTTAACCGTTTTAGGTTTGCGATCTCCGACGTACTAGCCAAGCGTGGAGATTTCAGAGTCCAACAGCAATGATGAAATAATAATAAATTCTAGTTCTATAACTTTGAAATACAAATCTTGTGTAAGTAGATACACTTATGGTCACTAGTTAGAAGTTTTTCCAAATCCTATCCTATCCATGTAATAAATACGAAAGTTTCGAGAATGGATGCATATTACTCTTTCCAGCAAAAACGACTACACAGATCTGTATATGCGTATGCAGTTTGGCACGGTATGTACACATGATGTGGGAAGCTTAAGATCGATAGCTAAATGAAGGACTTCTGTGAACGCCCTGTACTCCGTCTAGCTAGAGGATAACTCAAGTAAGGGTAATCTGACTTGCCTAAAATTTGATGGAGAGGTAGCTTAATACTGGAAAACGGACACGGGATACTTATAGGCTCTTTTTAACTTCTCTGTTTCTTAAAATAAATGTGCAAGAATGGACCAATCCGCAATGCTTAAGGTGGTACCTATACAGAACCATGTACTTAACATTACTTATTTTGTAAATCTAACTCCGATCTAAAATATCAAAATAAGAGTGAAATTTTAAAAAAGAGTTTTTCCAGTTTGTACCTCAGTATCAAGGTGTAGCCATTTCTAGAATCTACCTTCTTTAAAAGTTTGAAAACTATAATTTCTCCTGCTGCAGAACATTTCTTAAGAACTTTTAAGTGTATCACAGCACGTGGACGTGTATATGAGATGTTTCGCCACTTGTATGAAGATCTTCTTGAATAGTTCGCATTATACAATTCGGAACACGTCGTACGAAGCGATTTATTGGTGCATAGCAATATTAGGGCAAGGTTACATTAGACGTGGCTTATGCGGGCTAAAATTCACGTTAGGGGATTTAATTTTAACATGATACGTGTATGTTTCTTTGTTTTTGGTAGGTTTTTTTTGTGAGGTGATATTATCACATTACTTCTCCTGCCCAGGGTCGGGCGGGAGGAAGTTTCAGACTATTACTGGCTAAAAACCCCCCTGTTCCTTCTCCTGCTCAGGGCCGAGATCGCTGTGCCTCATTGCGCTTACCCCGCAATGGATAATGTGTGTCGAGGGTTGGTAAAGTGGAAGTTCTGAAAATGGTTTTTTGGTTACCCTAGGACGAATGAGATATTTCAGTTTTAGAAACGATATCGCACAAATCAAGCCTAAACAATCAATAACTCAAAACGGATTGCATTGGAAATACTTATGTTTCAGGGTATTCACGTGTGATTTTCATTTTTTGAAAATGATAAGGCTTCTTCTTTGGATTTCTAGGGCTTTCAAACTGGAACACCTAAGATCTAAAATGTCCTTTACCCAGGTAAGTAAGTAAACAAAATCCTTGAGTAGTCCCTGTTTATAGAGCCTTCAGAAGCATGCCAAGCGTCTAAATGAACAGATAATTTTCATTTTACAGCGAATGAAATTGACACGTCTTTATCGAAGGCTCAATAAAGTTTCCTTACTAAGTACTGATTTGTAATTAATTGTTTATATAAAAAGTCATTATTTTAATAAGTCTTTTTTGAGAGGAGAAAATCATCTGAGTAATCTCTCGCACTGAGTGGATCAAGAGGGAGTGTTAGACCCTTGATGGCTAAAAACATAGAAAATTTATACATATACATACATATATCGTACTTATAGTTTTCTATTATACTCATTGATCTCCAGTGTGTAAGCATCTACGACTATCGACTGACAGATCTGTGACGAGTTAGCACGAAACTATTTTGCAAAATATTTAATTTGATGACGTCACATGCAACCCAAAATCGTTTTATAATTATATTTTTTTTACTATGTCTTTGACTTTGACTTTCACTTTGGCCTATTAGTAAGTGGATGGTTGACGAACTTTCAGTACAGTTTTCATTTTTCTATGGCAATAAGCGTCAACTACACCTACTTTCTCAAAAAAAAACATTGCCTCAAGAACACAGCAGATATAAAAAAAAAGAATTTACAGATTATATTTTATAAGACCACTAAGCAGCTCAGCTCTAAAGGATTGAAAATGTCCCGATAGAATAAATTCAATCGCATTATTTTCATATCGGGCAGAGATATAATTGAAACGGTGACCTTTATGAAATTTGTTTGTGCAGGATCCAATACAGTACGTGTTGAGAAGATTTTTAAGTATATTTTATGATAAGTACCCATGCTTATGAAATGTATGTATGTTTATGAAGTGGAATCTCACTAAACATTGAAGCAAACTAGTAGTTATATCTTCAATTGATTGAGCTGAAACTTTCCTCTAAATTCATACAAAAATGGCTCTTAAATATTGAGACCCGGGGCTAAAGTATGTACCTACCTGACAAAAACTGATGCTTAAGATATTTTTACCTTTCTAGGGTCTGTTCGCAGCTATACTCGTCAGTAAAGGTTCCGGAGAAGGAACGATGTTTTTATTTAGGAACCTGACACTCCAGAAAGCCCTAGCTAGAGCGAGACAAGTAAATATGATAATTGGGATGATTCAACAGATATAAGCATTACAAGTAAAGGACATTTAGGAAATTAATACGTATAGCTATGTGAACATCTGTGATTATTGTAAATGTGATATGCCTATATACTAAATCAAATATTATTAGATATATCAGGCATTTTAAATCAAGAATTATACCTATTTACAATATAAATCTTGCTATTGTCTATAATTGTTTTAAAATGGAACCTTTTTTGAGCTTTAAATCTTTTTTAAATTAAATCATTCGAAATTTAAAACATCCAACATTATTACTAATCCCGAAATAATTGCTCAACAGGTAGGTACGTCTAGATTTATCGTAATCCGTTTTACCCTAATACTATACAAGCCACAAATCCCTCGTAAACATGATTTGTTACAAGGTATAAAACTGAACCGAACTGATTGAAATGTTATAAGTATATATAAATCTTCTTTGTAAATCACAATGTTTATTGAAAGTGTCTTTTAATACGCTTGGAATAAGGTTAACATTAGTATTAGCAAGCAGATAGTATAATAATGACACAGTGATTTCAAATGTTTGCTAAATGGAAATAGCTTTACAAGTTTTTTTTTGAACTAAGTAAGAACCTTATGGTCAGCTAATTCACACTTAAAATCGGTCTGAATTCTATGCAAATTAGAGTTCGAAATCGAAAATCACGAAAAAATCTAGACCCAAAAGTTTCACCGGCATCGATATCGCGATTAGAAATCTTGCCAACGCTAGGCCAAAAAGCAATGTGTATATCGGAATGAATTAGCAATAAATTTAGAGATATAATCGCACAATCTCTCGATAAACCGATAAAATGAAAAAAGAACAGAAAAGAGGTGCTCAGAATTCCTATGCACGTATGGTAGTACCTGCGTACGGACCCTTGTTTCCGAAATACGGCGACACATAGGTATTAAGTAAAATTCCGCACCAAGAGGGATATTCTACAATCCAATAATCAGGACGATCGGTTCCTACGATCCTCAATTGTACTCGTATCTACGTACATCGGAATCGTCCTCCACATTTGTCGGATAGAATCGATTTAGCACGAAGGTTAACTAACCGATTCGATCTAGTGTTCCTCTAGCAATTTGTTGAAGGCTTACGATGTGAATCGATTATATAATTTTCTCGATAGTGTATCGATTTCGTTTTAAATGCATCCTTGGTTTAAATGTGACTAGCGTAACTTGTAAAGTTATTATCGTGATTTGTATTTATCTTGAATAAGTACTTTATTTTAAAAATGAACGGTTTAAGTTTGAATAAAATTTATTTTTTTATACCGACCTATATTCAGGTATTGTAATACACCTGATTATTTAAAATCTTTTTTTAATTATTTTTTCCGTGTTTGATACGTTTGCAATATGTCTTTACTAAGTAGGAAATAATTTAATTCTTATAAATTAAAACATATAATAAAAATTATGAAAAAACCTAAAAAAAAAATGCACTTACCCCAACATAACTAATCTGTAACAGTTCTTCGGTGGTGGCACGGACTCGTCACACGCTTGCAACACAGGGGCACTTGGACCTGGTGACCTTTCAGGGTCCGATTCCTCTCCAATCCCAGCCCCTCTTCGACAAAGCCATGAAGCCCCACATTTGTCTCTTGCATCTTCAACAGGGGCTGCAAACTGACACCTTCTGGGAGACCTTCTCCCACTGGCAAGAGAAGACTTAAGGGGAGAAGGAGGTGCTCGAACGGGGCTCGAAGTGGCTCGAACTGGTGACGTGGACACCTTTACTGGTGACGACTGTAAGGACAAGCCTCCCCTTTCCGTCGTTCCGTTCAACATTGTCCTGTCTTTGGCACTTTGTTTCACATTATTGTTTTTTTAATCACTGTTGATTCTACTTTTGATACTTGGGCTATGTTTTATGAGTTTGCTTACTTTATTAAACTGAGGAAATTAAGTATTGTAATGTTAATTTTTTGCTCCCCATCCCTACCTAATCCTTAAATCTCAATAACCTCTTATCTCTATAATGTCGACAACGCACTTGCAACTCCTCTGGTGTTGCGGGTGTGTATGAGCGGCGCAGATTTCTTGCCATCCGCCATAATCCACAAGCTCATTTGCCTTTGTATCAAATAAAATCTACATTACTTCAAT
Organism: Spodoptera exigua; assembly: GCA_902829305.4. Classification (NCBI taxonomy): domain Eukaryota; kingdom Metazoa; phylum Arthropoda; class Insecta; order Lepidoptera; family Noctuidae; genus Spodoptera; species Spodoptera exigua. The sequence continues at coordinate 10,254,418 of LR824619.2, read as the reverse complement.
GTTTATAATTTGTCAAACACTTTTTACGAAAAAGATGTTTACAGACAAGTAGTAAATTGTTACGATTAATCATGATCATCAGCCTATAAGTGCTTACTGCTGAGCAAAGGCCTCTTCTCACATTGAGAAGGTTTGGGCTTTAATCACCACGCTTGCTCAATGCGGGTTGGCGATTTCAAACTTATATTTAGAAATATTATAATATTATAACTCCAGGTTTCCTCACGATGTTTACCTCCACCGTATGTCAGTGGTGTCTAAATAATCATAGAAAGTACATATAACTCGGAAAAAGACACATTGGTCCTTGCCAGGTTTCGAACGCACACCTTCATGCACGAGAAGCGGTCATTAACCTCCAGTTACATTCCGTTACAATTACTAAATAAATTAAATTAAATTTATTAAAAAAGATATTTTCTTTTACTTTAGAAGTGTTTATTCTTCAACAATCTTTAAGAGTATTTCTTTCTTTACATATACGACTATCTGTAATCGCTTTTTACGTAAAGTCATAGACGGAACGGCATGCGCCATTATTGTCACCTGTTATTCTAATAATATCATAAGAATATGGCACTTTTATCCTAGAACGTAGCACTAAGTTTCAGAGCGAAATATATTTTGATTTTATGTAAAAATTCTGAATAGTGATACTGGAAACAATGTAATTTAACATCATGAAGTTTAGTTTCCAAAGGGAAAGTAGATGTATACCTATATACACATTATATGGATAATGCGGAACCCACATTCCACATACTGTGTCTTTAGTACCATGTGCTAATAAGTGAGAGTGATATTACTGCTATCTGTGGGGAGAAGTCCAAGGGCAAGTAATAGTCATCCTTGTTCATAAAGGGAGACAAAACCCTTTTGAGCCAAATATTAATGTTTTCCAGAAACCTCAGAAGGTCCTCGCGACTTGATGAATTTCAACTCCCTGAACACGTCGAGTTCCGCGCATGATATGGCTATACATATAAACCACATATTTAAAATTAAGCAGATTGTACAGAAAACCTTAAGGTCAGCCCTGTGTATATACTCTGTCAAGAAAGTACCGGGAAAAAGTCAATAATACACAAAATGTTTGTTATTCATTTAAATTTATTTTATCACCTTCAAAGTATGCTCCTTCAGAAACGATACACTTACGCCAACGAATAATCCAATCATCGAAACTTTTTTTAAACGCTGTTTCCGGAATTGAGTTCAGTGCTCGCCGCGAATTCTCCTTTATGTCTTCTAACGATTGAAAACGGGTGCCACGAAGGGGTAATTTGAGTGTGGGAAAAAGAAAGAAGTCGGCTGGAGTCATATCTGGTGAATATGGTGGCTGCTAGATGGTGTTTGTTGAGTGTTTGGACAAAAAATCGTTTACAATGATGGCCTTGTGCGAAGGCGCATTATCGTGATGCAAAATCCAAGAATTTCCTTTCCACATTTCTGGCCTTTTTCGTCGAATTTGTTCTCTTAAACGCCTCATAACGCTCAAATAATATTCTTTATTTACCGTTTGACCTTCGGGCAAGAATTCTGAGTGCACAACACCGCGATAGTCAAAGAAAACAGTCAACATGACTTTGACTTTTGATCGACTTTGACGTGGTTTTTTCGGTTTTGGTTCAGTTGGAAGGCGCCATTCCGAAGGTTGTTGACTAGTTTGCATGTCAAACTCGTAAACCCACGTCTCGTCACCAGTAACAATGCGTTTCATGAATGTTGGGTCGGTATTGACTCGTTCTAGCATGTCCTCAGCGACTTTCATGCGATTTAGTTTTTGAAGAAAATTCAGGTCTTTTGGGACTAGCCGAGCGGTAACACGTTTCATACCCAAATTATTTGTTAAAATGGTACGGATCGACTCGTGAGATACAGAAAGTTCGGCGGCCATCTCTGTCAAACTTGAATGAGGATTTTCAGTCACTATTTCCTTCACTTTTGCGATGTTAACTTCAGTTGCAGACGTTGATGGCCTACCAGAACGAGGCAAATCTTCCATCACATCTCGACCGCTTTTGAACGCTTTGTACCACTCATAAGCACGTGTTTTTGATAAAGTCGATTCACCGTAAGCCTTCTGTTACATTTTGAGTGCCTCCGAACACGAAATTTCATTGGCGATGCAAAATTTAAGACAAACTCTTTGTTCGATGTTTTTGTCCATTATGAAATTCGCAATACACACTAGATATTAAAAAACTAAAAACAGCACTGTTTTTAATATAAATAACAGATGCAACTCAAATTCCGCGCCAAAATGGAAAACAGTTATGCCAATCTAACAACAACAAAAAAAATTAAAATTCGAATTTGGAACCATAAAAAAAACATTCATTCCCGATACTTTGTTGACTGAATATGTATAATTATAATTTTTATAATTTTTATTTTTATAATTTTTACAATTAATGAATATGTATAATTATAAAAATTATAATTGTAATGTATAATTTGTAAACCAAACCAAAATGTATAATTCATTAATTGTAATGTATAATTAGATACTTAGATCGGCCTCGCCAATTCCACGCCACTGATGACATGCAATTGTCGAGGCCTATGTCTATGAACGAAACCGACTATGACTATTGCCATACATATAAGTGTCCGTGCTATTAACTATGTGCTATGTATGTGTAAAAGTTCACTATCCCTTTTTTATGTGGTTGACAATCAGCGCTGCCCATGGACACCGGAACAACTGAGGAGTTGCTGACCCTTTGGGGATTAGGGTTTCGGAGACTTTGGGATTAAGCTTCGGTAACCTCATGCACACGGCGAAACAGAAAGCTGTGGTTATTTCTATAAGGCCGTGGTATCACTCCAAACAAGGACAAAGCGTGGCTCTCTCACACTTTCCAATCCAAAATTGCGTACCTAACAATAAAGGTGTTGCGAATTACTAAATTCTTAAGATCACAATCATTATTTTATGATACAGGTAAATATAACAATCATACTTAAAGACTAGACATTAACCTCTACAATCATATTAAAACCAACCAAACGGAGTTTAAAATCTTCAAAATCAGATCATATCACAACAGCAAAAGGGACCATTTTCCCAAAACAGTTACCATAAAGGTATACCTTCTACCTGAAACAACTTATTCCTGATGGGTATAGTATATCGTATCGTAATAGGGAGATTTGAGTGCGTATCTCAGAGCACCCAAGTCATTAGGTTGTGATGGAAATAAGGTAAAACGAGCGAAGTACAGAATCGATAGTTCATTATGTGAAAAGGAAGTATTTCGCGCAAAACGGTTTACGCCATCTTTTTTGCATGATATTTTTGGATAGGTCATTTGATAGGAGATTGAATGGTTTTGATACTTTTTTTATTTTGACCTTGGGTTGAAGAATAAGTTGATATAAGTATCCAGAAATAATGGAAACGAGTTCGCTGTTTATTACGCTCAATAAAAGATCCGATGAAAATTCTTCTTTATGTACAATAAATATAATACAACCCATAGGGTTTTAGTCATTGAGGATGGGTGGAAGGATTGGGTATCCGATAACCTCACTCATACGGTGAAACAGAAGTAAACAGAAGTAAGTGAAACAGCTTCTTTCACGTCGGTATTCCTTGAGGCCGTGGTCGAGCCACGATTGAGCCAGTCGAAGAAGAAGGCATTTGCTTATTTTATATACGATTGCCTTCTCCATTAAAGGAAACATAAACTCCCAAACAACACACAAGACCATTGTTGAAATAGAAATAACAATCTTCAAAACGATGTCCCACCCAATCACCCAACCGATAGTCTCTCTAATTGGACTAACAACACAACATCGAGAACTGATAGTTTTCATGACTTCAGAGAGATGTCCCGGATTTATAGACGGGTATAGAGCGGTTCAGAGCTCGGAATTTGATCCGAGAAACGTTATTAGAAAATGAGACTAGGAAAGGAATTTAGTTCTATTATGTATGTTTTATATTGCGTTCGTTTTTTATAGATAGACATACTTAACTGGTATTTTTTAAGAGCAGATTTTTCAATTATCAGATAAATGTTATCTTAGGAATAAAATTGTTGCTGTCATTGTCTTATACAAACATTCTGACGCGACAGCATCATAGTTATTTCTAAAATAACTTTAATCTAACCATTAAAAAAACAGCCATAAATGGACAAAGGTTTATACCTCAATATTTTTATTTTGTGCTTTACGGCCATTTTTTATAACTTAGTGGTTGGTATAATTGTTTCTTATGATAGCAAGGTAATTTTTAATGTGTCAATACTACATCATTTCACAAAAACATCATTCACCATTTGGATTCAAAGTATTATTGAACTAAGATATGAAATTATGTCTTAGTATAAAACGCTTAATGAATTCGCAATAAGCATATTTTTAGGTAATATATGTTGCTCTTCGGCGGACGTGCCCATTTCATTACTTTAATACTGCCTTCAACTAAGAAGAAACAAGAAGAACAGTATTTTTAAAACTGTGAAATCAATTTAGACTAAAATATCCATACACATACTATACATACATGTGTGAAATTTAAACATCTTCCCATATGTTTACGATGTTCAAGAAACATTTTATACTGCATAAAGCTACTTCCATACTATATTAGATCCGGACTGCCTTCGAACAATGGGGCCACTCGGCTTATGAAAGCAGAAAGCCCTTCACTTTCTTCATATCTTCTATCCTTCACATAAATTGAAAAGCATTTCTTTCTTGGGATTATTTTTAAGTTTAATTCAAAAGTGGGAATTTATTTCAAGCCATAATGAATCATATGTATTTGGAACTAGTGTCATATCCGAACTTCGCTCAGTTAATTATGTTTCCAGAAGTTCGTTTTTCTATGAGAATTTGAGTGTGGGAGAGCCAAGCTTCGGCACGAATGGGTCATCCCGACCGGAGTGATACCACGGTCTCACAGAATACCGGCGTGAAACAACCCAGCGTTGTGTTTCGCCGTGTGAGTGAGGTTACCGGAGGCCCAATCCCTCCCCTTCCCCTATCCCTTCCCGATCCTTTTATCCGCAACCCCTATCCCCAAAAGGCCGGCAACGCACTCGTAACTCATTTGGTGTTGCGGGTGTCCATGGGTGGCGCCGATTGCTTACCGTCAGGTAATCTGACAGCACGTTTGCCGACCTATACGATTAAAAAAAAATGAGAAAGTCATATAACAGACCGAGCACCTGATGGTATGCAATAACGCTGAGCGATGTTCAGCTCAAGCAGTGCACATAAAACGCTGCCATCGTATGCTCCACCGTGTTTCAATATTAAACTTTAACTTTGATAATAGGCACAATCAATGGATTTTATTTTAGTTCAGGATTTAAACTATCAAAAAAACGAGTCCTCTATCATATGATTACTTTTAAAAGCTGTCAACCAAAATTCCACAAACTAGCCTCTTTGAATTCTGATTTGGAATTACACCTACAATCCATGACAACAGTAATATCGAACACCTTTACTACGTAGCCTTAAGGGTTATTTTCCAAATTGAACATTCGCTTGACCGAACGTGAAGCCTGATTCGGCATAAACCCAAATATTTACATAATCCTAATTCAGTTTTCGTTAGCGACCTAACTGAGGTTAATTTCGAATTCGGTTTCGGTAAATCCGTGCGTGGAACAACACTAGTTTCGGCTTTAGTGCGATTGTTCGGCGTTGTCGGTGACAGGCTGCGTGACAACGAATGGCTGTTAACGTGTGGACATTGTGTTCAATTTATCTATTATGGAATTCAATAGAATTTAGATCAAACTATCTATTACTAGCTACTCTCGCGCGGTTTCACCCGTTGCTCGGCTCCATTTGATCGCAGCGGGATATTTTATAGCACTCAGTGAAAGAATTTTGGCAATCCGACCAGCGGTTCCAAAGATTACCCCCTACATACAAACTTACAAAATTTTACATCTTTATAATATTAGTATAGATAAAGAACACATTTTAAACGCTCGCATTTTTCTAATGAGACCTAAATATACCGAACCAAATCTTTTTTATCTGTAAAAACCATTTAAAGACTTCTAAATTCCTAGGTGGAGCAAAAGGAGTTACAGACTCCTACTGACTAAAAACCACCATCCTTTTCATACCCATTCCTTGCTCAGAGCCGGGGCCTGCCGGGGACGCAGCACATTAATGTGCTTGCATCCGTAACCCCGGTATCGAACCAATCTGGAAAATCACTTCGAGAGTACATACACACAATTACCAGTTTCAGAGTCGGCAAACGGCTGAACACCAACCAGAAATTTAAAACTAAAAATGATCTAGATGAAGACATCTGCATGCTATTATGGATCTCGCCTAACGTTCGAAGAATTTTGTACATTTGTGATACAAAATCGTGTTCAAAATTTTGTCAGCATGCAAATATTTGAATGAAACATTGACACGGAACGTTAGGCTAAACAGTCGCCTATTTTAGTACGACAAACATGAAATGAGAATGTAAACAGCGGCAGCAACACCGCGCTTATCGAAAACCGATTATTGTAGTGGTCATGTAAGGAATGTCGTGTACTCAAAGACATTTTTCGTCGCTTCAATAATTTGTGTGTAAGAAATATTCAAGAGAAGACTTCTATATATGTACGTAAAAATACAATGTACAAATTGGCGTTGCAATAAAGATAATTTGAATACACAGTAATTAATGGTCTGTTTTATTATATAAGTTGTTTCTTTAATGCGGACTAGCAGTATTCCAAAATGTACATTTAATGGTGTTTTACGCGAGTTATTAGTAGCGACCACCTTCGCTGGTGACTAATACCTTTGGCTTTGACTTTCCATTAGGTAATACGTCTGTTCGCTAGCCGTCCTATCACATTAAAAAAATGGAAAATTAATAAAAGTGACGAAATTTTCCACCATTTTTATAGCCTCTTGCAATCTTAGCAAAGAACTAACCGTGTAACACCACCCCGCCGTCCACAAACATTGGTCGATTCGTTCTCACACAAGTTTTAATTGGGTCATTCTGTACAGATCCCGCTACCAATGAAATTAATGGTCTCCGATGTTCGGATATTCCCTAATGATTTCGGGGATTCGCGAAAGTAGCCATCAAACTATTAGGGGTGTCGTCCGTATAGAACTTTGACCTCGTAAAACATATTGAGATCATTCAGACACATATACAACTAAAAGTTCTAAGTAAATAAACGTTAGTTAGTTATATAATCGATTTTTTCGTAACGTAAATATTATTATAATGAACGAAAATAATAAAAAATGGAATCATATGGATAATACCTATCTGATATTTTTTTATTTATTCATATTACAAACTTCTTTCATAGAAAGTATTCCCAATTTAAAATTCTCAACTCGAGTTCGAAATACAAAACTGACTTGGCAATCTTGACATAACCATTCTGCATTTAATTAAAAGCTGTGAATAGAGTATGTCATCAAAAATAATAACTTTAAATGTTATTAAGAGATAAATTCTCGCTTAGAAAAGTAATTAGCAGCTTTAAAGTTTAAAGTGATTCTATATTAGGTGGGTTGGAAATTTCTCAAGTTCATTGACCCGTATGATTGGGAACTATCTACAAAAGGATTTTGATAATAATTTGGCTTGTAGCTGAACGGAAGATTGAATTTGCTGTTTGATCTATGGCTATAACTTCCCCTGGCATTCCCTTAAGATGAAACAGTAAGACGTTAATTATCAGCAGTTACTCAAATATGATATTTGCTTATTAGGTTTCATGAATTTGTTTGTTTCCCCAATATAAATCATATTATCAGTAGAATAAAGCAGAAAATGCAAACACTCCAAGAACTATCTACCAGATTTCAGTGCAAATATAAAATTAACTGAATAGATGCTACTGTAATATACAAGGGCGTCTGATTGTTTTTAGGGTCATTTGCAATGAGTTTCCTTGAATACGCTTCGAGTCCAGAAACTGCTTTGTCAAACCTTTTCGAAATCTACATTGAGATATTCACAAACATGTTACTGGCCCTCTCTCCTTTAAATAAAAAATGAACAGGAATTTAAAAAAGTTCTTATTTCTATTCAAAACAAACGGTCATCGCTTTCTGACAGTTCCGAGATCGTTACGCATTTGAATATAGAATACGACTTTACATTTTTAAAAGACGGAAATTGAAGTCTATGAATAAGATTTAAAGCGAAATGGAATCTATGCCATTTATGTTTAACGTCTAAAATCGAATGTAGGGAAAATTCACGAGTTCTTTTTTATATAAATTAAAATTTATTTAGCTTAATGTTTTAAAAGAGAAGCATTACGACCAATGATGCATGCGAATAAATGAAATAAAATTTCGCCATTTTGGAAATTGATATTTCTGTGAATATGTTTTTTCTATGATATAAATATAATTGTAATTTATTTTATTTTAAGTTTTCTATCTTGTTAAATAAATAAAAACGCAGTACATTTACAGTGTTTGTTAATTTTTGAGCGACAGCTGTAAACCAAAGTACCTACGTAACTGACAACTCTAGGTTCAATTACCAATAACCTTACATTTCAAATAGGGGCTAGAATGGAAAATTAAGCCAATAAATCAAACCATTAGTAATTTAGGTCATTAGTGGAATAGCTAAATAAGATATAGTTATTGACGTGTGATGAGTTAATAGAAATTAATGCTTTGTCATCAACATTTTAACCTCCATAACGAAACCGTACAATCCCAACAATTGTTCGAGTTAACTACAAACAATATTTACTTTGGAAAATGAAATTATCGCTAAGTTCACCACCTGTGCTTCACCTTCGCTAAACTGTTAGATTTCCCCCGAGACCTGCGTACATTGGCTTACAGACCCAACAAAACATCAGCCAACTACCAATACTTGCCACCATTTTGATTTTCTCCGCACAAAGTTACCACAGAGTAAAAAATAGTTCAGTTCACCCTTTGAAGTCAGCTTTGATTGTCATCTGTTGCAAAAAAAACATAGCTGTTACAGGCAGCGTTGTTGGAAATTAAAAAACAAACGTAACCGTACGCAATTCAAATTTCGAACTATAAGGTTTCGTAAAAGAGTCAAAAGTTAATTGAAGTAGTTTGACAGTTTAGACTACGTCGTGTACATTCAAATTATAATATTATTATTCCAAATATGAACTATGCAAATTGGCAATTAAATTAATTGTACGTGTATTCCAACCAGTTTGGAGTCAGGCCAAATCTTTAAGGGTTATGTTCACTCTTAAATAGAGCACTAAGAAGCTACTTTGCGTTTTAGTAGACACCGTTAGCAGTCCAGATCAACGATAATGGTGTGAATAATAAAATTAATTGTAAGTGCAAATAGTCTTAGGCAAGATGGCTTTTTTTTAATTGCTAAGCTCGCTAATCGCTGTAGAACATGCAAGGAGGATGCATGCAAGATAAATGCAAGGGGATATTTTATCTTCAGTGGTATTAGGAAGATCTATACATTTGGTATTCTAGGTACCAGTCTTTCCTGACGGGGCCAAAGCACTTTCTTATATAATAAATCGGCAAACGACTACACGGATTACTTGCGCCGCCTATGGACACTCGTTATACCAAAGTGCGTTTGAGGACTTTATGGGTTATTGTAGATTAAGGGATTGAGAATGGGGGCGTAGAGATAATGGCAACTTTTTAGCCAGAAATTTCAAAATATTCAGTAAATTAACTGTACCTATGCTATTTTATTAGGTCTTTCATTGACTTTTCTATTATATACTTTTGATATTTTTTCTCCATTTCTCAAGAGAACTTCGGTAAAACATGTAGGGTATGAGAAATTTATTATTGATCAACTGTTACTTGTCCAATATTTATAGACTGTAGCAATATTAAATCTTGTTCGTGACTTGACATCTTGAGGAAATATAATGAAAATAAGAAGACAGCGAGACAAGGGAAAATAAACTTGCAAATGTGTGTGAACCGAGACGTTTTGTTAATGGTCTTATCTATCGTACTTTCTTAGGTTTATAAATCGTATGCTTAATAGAAAAGAGGCCTAACTCAAAAAAGAAATGTTTAAAAGTTATGTGTTAATGATAAGGTTCAAAGGGGAATGCCAAGTCCCCATAGTAATTTAGGCCCACTGTGCACACATATAAAAGTTCATGATTATAATAGAGGGTAATTCCAATAATCAATTGGTAAAAGAAATTATATCAAAAATACTTGGCACTTAAAAGTTATTAAAGGTTTTATTATTTCATCAACACTAGTAACGTTAAAAAAACAAAATAATAATTATTTTAATTTTATAGTGTGGAAGTGTAAAGCATAATAACTGGGAGTAAAATAACACAAAACACCTTTAGTTTTACATATTTATTCTTGTTGAACATCACCATATATGAGTAAAACATCATCAACAAATTGTGCGGGTGGAAATACATTATTTTGATACCTTTTCCATCCTAAATACCATATTATTATCGGGGTCATGACATAAGCACAGCATCCTACAGTACGCCAGCCACCAATACAGTTACTGCTGCATGGCCTGTGTCAACAGTGCCAACTAAAACCGATATACAGCTTTTTGCAACGAACATGACGACTAGCAATTCTGGTCCTTACCAGTGAACAGATTTTTGCAAATATAGTGATTGTTCTATTACTATTATTAGTACATACTTCTATACAGTATGCCCCGGTAAATCTCATTTGCTCGCCATAGTATGAGCGAGCTTGCTTAAGTTAATAAGTGTCACAAGCAATCAATATTAAATCACTTATTTATATTTATACCAGGGAATTCTCTTATATCTCATTATTAACAGTAATGTTTTGAAAATCTGCTTCACAAGTAGTGTTTGTATTCCATGTATGTGATTGTTACCTTAAAAATGATGTGCCACAGTGATGACACATACATTTACATGACCAATAATTGGCTCAAATCTTGTTGTATGTCGCATTTCATTCCAAGCATTTGTCCTACATGCATGGCACACTAGACTATCACTGGAAACTTGTACCTACAAGAAAAGATGAGAGCAGTTACAAAATCAGCACATAAAGTACTTTTAAAATACTATTAAGTACTAAGAGATTTTAAATATATATGATCATTAATTACCTGGCTAATCCATCGTTGTATAAGATTTCGAACTTGATACAGTGATTTCCAAAGTATGTCTTCGAATTCTAGCTACATTCAAACCGCAGTATAAACAACGTAGATCACCGCTCACAGCAGTAGATGACTGTTGTGAATAACTAGGTCCAGAGTAAATGCCGGGTTCGTCGTCGGTCGAAGCGTGTACGGTGTAATACCAAATCAAACTAAGTCCAACATTGTCGATACTAAGTCCAGACTGAATGCCGGGTTCGTAAGCCAAAGCGTCTAATACTAAATCCAATTTATCACCAGTGTCGTCATGAGTAGCAGGAGCACAATCCATAATCAGGCTGTAGTCGTCAAGGATAGAAGAATCCTCAAAGTTAATGAGTGAAAGTAGTCAATTTTTTTTTTTTTTTTTTGGAGTTTATGGCCTGGATTAGTCAATTTATACCACGATTAGTATACAGAAGTCTTTTTTTTTTTTTTTTTTTTTTTTTTTTTTCGTTGTTGGCAACTGAGTCTCCAATACAATGTTGTCGACTATACTGCCAGTGTCGAGTGGTGACGGCAGAGTAATGTACCGTCGACTTTTAACTTTGTGGTAGTATTTACATGTTAGTAGCTGAAAAGGACAAAACATTTGGGTTAGTAAACATATATCATCTATAAACTTACAGTTACTATATTTACCTTACGTTTAATAGATAATTAGATATATATATATATGTATATAATAATTATAACACATAATATTTACATTATTACACACCGCTACATTTTAATATTATTTTCATTCATAAATTTGGACAGACACTTAATTAATTTGTGGGAGAAATTAGTTAGAAGGGAGTGGAAGTTGATTGGGAGTGGGATTTGGATTTTGGGAAGGTTTCCATATAGGTCAAAGGACTGGGAATTAAGAGGGCATGAGAAAAATATATGCTCTAGGGTACCCTCATCAAGACCGCATTCGCACAGCGAGCTGTCACGTACGCGTATCTTGGCGAGGAATACCGGGCTAGTACAGTGGCCGAGTCTGAGTCTGCACAAAGACGAAACAGTGTGTTTGGGGAGTTTCTTGTGCTTGGAGAACCAAGGTTTCCGCTGGATATCGGTCTGGATACTTGCATAGTAAGCTCCTTTCCGCTTAGAGGAGTCCGCCCACACTGTAGCCCACGAGTCGAAGAGCTTGAGTTTGGTATCAGCACGTATGTCATACCCATACACAATATAGTGGTGACGTTCAACGTTATTCACGGCCGCAAACTTTGCCAATCTGTCAGCACACTCGTTACCGCATATACCAGAGTGGCCAGGAATCCATGCGATCTCAATATTTAGTCCGTCTCTTTGGCAGGATAAAAGCAAAGATTTTATTTCTATTATCAGACTACAATGCGTCCGGGAATATAGCTGATCTTGACCGAGCGCTTGTAGACTGCTTCGAGAATCTGAGAAGATAACTGAGTTGCTGAGGTTGTGCGATTTAATAAATTTGATGGACTCCAGAATGCCAACGCATTCCCCAGTGAACACGGAGGCTTCAGGGGGACATTTGGAGAGCAGAGCAATTCTTGAGTTTTGGAAATATGCTGCCACTCCTGTGCATCCATCTCGGGATAATTTGGATGCATCCGTGTAAAACACATTCCAGCCGTGCCAGTAATTGCTCAGCGCGCGCTTAAAATCACCCTTGGCGTCCACTGATGACTTTGAAATGCCCAAACTCAGAACCAGCTTTGGCCTAAAGAGAATAACCTCATATGCGGAAGAGAAAACCGGAAGGATAGGGTATTGACTGATGGGTGCAGAGAGGTTTTTAAGCTCCCTGTACCTAACAATCACGGGTGGGACAGGTTTATTGTTCCAATATGGAGAAGAACCATAGGAACAATGGATTTGCTCAAGGATAGGAAGTAGGGGATGAGAAGAGCGGGTCAGGACTTTAGAAACGAAACGGTCTGCCAGGTATTGTCTTCGAAGGTCGAGAGGGGGCTCTGCACATTCAACCTGAAGAGCGTTTATAGGGGAAGACTTCATAGCTCCAATAATTATTCTTAGGCATTTGGCCTGGATGGAATCTAGTTTTTTAAGTGCTTGCTTATTGCAGGGCGCCATAAGAAAACAGCAATAGTCCATCACACTTCTGACCAATGCATTGTATACGAGTTTCAGCGTGTAAGGGTGAGCACCCCACCATACCCCAGCTAGTGCTCTGAGGACACACACTGAACGCTCGCATCTTCTAACTACGGCTTCTACGTGATCTACCCCCGACATCCTAGAATCGAGGATGACGCCCAGGAACCTAGCCTTCCTCATAACTGGAATGGGCTGACCGTCTATCTCTATATGAATGTCTGGAAGGCGACGTCTGCGGGAAAAAATGACAGTTGAGCTTTTTGGGGCGCTTAAAGACAACCCATGATTGAGAAGCCATTGGTGTAATGAGGACAAAGAGACGTTCATGGAGGTGGTAGCATCTGTTATAGAGCTGTTAGTGACCATTAATGCAATATCGTCAGCATACTGAAGGACTCTGCAATCATAATTTAGACAGGAAGGGAGGTCATGGGTATAGATATTAAACAGGATGGGACTAAGGACAGACCCCTGAGGTAAGCCCCTCCAGGATGTTCTCTGTAAAGGCTCATCCCCAGGAGTCCTCAATTGGAGGGTGCGGTTGGAAAGGATGCAGCCTATAATTTGGCAAATCCTACTTGGGATTCTCAGCTCTTGCAGCTTTTGCCTGAGAAGGGGTAGGAGGACCGAGTCATAGGCGGATGAGACGTCCAGAAAGACCGCCACCAACGACTCATCCCTGCTAAGGGCCAGTCGGATGGCTGAAGTGAGGGTACCCACACTGTCAGCCGTACCCAGACCTTTCCTGAAGCCGAACTGAGTCGCCGGAAACAGCCCCCGGCCTTCCATCGACCATTCCAACCGGGTCTTTATAAGGTGTTCTAAAATTTTTAAAAGTATGGACGATAGGGCAATAGGTCTGTAAGACGAATGGTCACCGGGATCCTTGCCAGCTTTCAACAGCGGCATAATAACCTGAACCTTCCAGGTAGGAGGAATATAGCCGAAAGTAAAACAGAAGTTGACTAAGTCAAGGTAGTACTGCTTCGTTTTGGCTCCTGCTTTCACCAAAAAGGAGTAAGGGAACCCATCAATCCCTGGAGCGGAGTCTCTTACGTGGTTCAGAACCATTTGGAGCTCATCCATGGAGAAATTCCTATCAAGCGGGTCACGCGATTCTTCACAATGTCCCACACAGCATTCCTCCTCGCCAGGAACGTACAGAGGGGCAATGCTAGTAAGGAAACTGTGACTCAGATCGTCAGGCAGGATAGAAATAGAAGTAGGCTTTATGGAATTTCTGAAGCTCTTCACCCTCCGCCAAACTGTTGTTATCGGTGTTGATGGGCTCAGGGAATTACAGAATCTCTGCCACCCCTGCCTCTTCTTCTTTTTAAAAAGTTTCCTTGACTTAGCCAACACCTGCTTGAAATTAAGGAGATTTTCCAGGCTCATGTCTCGGTTATATGCCTTTTCGGCCTCATTCCTGGCTCTTATCATGGCAGTGCATTCACTATCCCACCAGGGAGGGGAGGGGATTTTGCCTTTTGGTGTGTTTTTCACAGGGAAACAATCTTCAGCTGTAGAAGATATCAGCTCTGAAAACTTTGAAAAACACTCCAAAGGATTCTCAATATCAATACGTGGGAGGGAAGAAATGCGGATATCTAACAATTTAGAGTACAGGTCCCAATCTGCTTTTTCTAATCGATATTTTAAGAGAGGGGGGAGGGATTTATCGGAGACAGATTTAGAGAGGTGTTTGATTATTATGGGATAGTGATCACTACCATAGGTCATATTCAAACAGCTCCAATTAAGCACGCTTGCCATATTGGGTGAGCAGAAGGTTAAGTCTACACAACTGCTTCTCTGCCCAAATTCAGACCTACGGGTTGGGCTGCCGTCATTAATGGTACATAGGTTAAGCTCATCTATGATAGATTCTACAAACTCGCTACCTATGTTGTCGCAGGTATCGGAACCCCATCTATAATGGTGACAATTGAAGTCACCCATTACAAGTAATGGGCCACTCACTGACAGAAGTAAATTTTTAATTATGGCCAAATGATTAATATTAGGGTGCGCAATATAAAACATAAAAATATTTATATCCTCAGCCTTAACAGCGACAACATTTATGTCGTCGCCAACGAAGGGTAGAGGGATCTGGGTGAAGGGTACTTTGTTACTTACTAACAAAGCACATCCTCCATAACCATCAGATCTGTCATGTCTGACAACACTGAAACACGGGATCCCGAAATTAATATTCGGTTGGAGCCATGTCTCAGCAAGTCCACAAATCGATGGTTGGAATTTGTTAACAAGGTGTAGCAAGTCACTCTTCCTGGGAAGAGTACTCCTCACGTTCCACTGGAGAATCGTAAGTGGATGGAATTTTATAAATGTAGTCTACGATGGTGGCTAATCTATGGGCAACGTGGTCAGGTACGGTGTGGGCAGGGTTGGATAACACTGCCATGAGCATGCTAGAAATTATGTCTAAAATGTTTTTAGAGCTATGGGTTCCGGATTCCATGGGGAAAGCGCAACCATTCTGAGATGGGGAAAAGGAGTAGTTATGGATAAGGGCCTGATGGGCCTTCTTATCATAACTGGGAGAAAGAGGAGCATGGGATTTGGGTTTGACCAAGACAGTTTTTTTATAAGATAGTCTCTGCGGGGGTGATTTTTTGGTTGGTGTGGATTGGATGTAGTTGGTGGATTTGGGTTTAGATACCTCGGCATATGACTTTTTAACTGAGGGAAATACCTGGCTTGCTTCCGCATAGGAGATTGCCTTTTCTGCCATTAGAGCTTTAATGCTCTTTTGGCGACCTAACTCAGGGCAAGCATTATAAGTAGCAAAATGGTTACCACTGCAATTAATGCAATGTGCAACTTCTGCGGTTACTACACATCCATCACCAGGATGATCCTGACCACATCTAAAGCAACGTGGCTTGGAGCGGCATAGAGTACGGGTGTGCCCGAAACGACAACAGTTGAAACACTGTATTGTAGGGTATGTGTATTGTTCTACGGGGAGTGCCGAGTAAAAGCAAAAAACTTTCTTTGGAAGGATTTGCCCATCAAAAGTGAGAACCACAGTTTGGGTAGGCTTCCATTCCGTACCGTTTTCTGATGACACTTTACGGTTCATCCTTCTTGCTTTAATAGCAATACCACATCCAGCGGGAACTTTGATGTTTCTAATTATTTCCTCCTCTGTCCACTCAATGGGAACATCCCTCACAATACCCATTCTTGTGATGTTGTATTGAGGGATTGAGGTGACATAATTTTGTGCTACCACACAGTTAACAAGGAAACTGTTAGCATCTTGGTGAGAGACAAACTCGACCGACACTCTATTCCTACCGAGTCGCTTCACTCCTCCAATTTTAATATTATTTATGTTATTCTTTGTCAAGAACATGCCGAATTTAATTGGATGGAGAGTAGTGCCAGTCGTCTCGGAGTCCTTAAGAGAGACGTGAATGATATAAGGGGGGTTGTCCTTAGCCGTATAGCACTGCCTACCATTGATGTTTTTTGCTAACTTCGGAGGGTTGACGCGGGAGATAATGGGGGAGCCAGCAGGTCGTTTTCTATTAAGGTTAGATTCGGAGTCCATTAAGTCATTATCCTGGTTGTCGTGGGGAAGGGAAACACATAAAACGGGATTATAATCCGATTTGTCGGGAGGATCAGGGGGCTTCTCCTCGTCCATTGTTAAAAAAAAATTTAGAGAAGGTGGGAAGAGAGAACAAGTGTTAAAACTTAAGACTACACAATACCTTATTAAAACTTACACACACAAATAAACAACACACAAAATAAAACGTTTCAATTTAGTTCACTATGAATAAGATCACTAAAATTGACAACAATCGTAGCACCGATAAAAGCACGTGCGTAACCTTCACCACTACCAACGAAAACCCTATACAGAAGTCGTAAGTAAACAAACAAGCAATGATTTTGACATTAACTTTTTCCGGCGGCTTGTCAAAAGTTGACTTGATGTTGCCATAAAAAGAAAAAATCGATAGATCGATTATATTATTATTTCACAAAAAAATTGTTCTTTAATGGAAATAATATTAGTTTCCATTACATGATATTCATTAATTCATTTTCTTTTCGGAAAAATATCTCTGTTTATTAAAAATAATATCACTATTATTGTTCCGATTCATTCTTGGTAGTTTTTTTTGTAAAGGCAACATCTTGAAAATATTTTTATGTTTCCTAAGATTAGTCATTTTCATATCTATTTAATGTTTTTGAAAAAATATCCCATCATGCACAGACTTATGAATATATGCAAGACATGAGTAAAATAACAAGGTATTTTTCTACTGAAACCAATTTATTGTGCAGCTCTGGGCCTAAAATTGGCATTCCCCTTTGAGGTACACTCCGTTATGAATTAGTTCTGTTTTCTTTTAAACATACGAAATGTTATTATTTGTTATTATTACATAGGACTTCTTTTTGTTTTCTGTGTAACTTTGAATTTGATAGCAAACATTTTCTTTTGTTTGTTATTTGCTGTTTTGGTGGTGATTTTATTGCCTTATAAATGGTAATACTAATTTGTAATTACACTATGACGACCGCAGATGAGGCCACAAGGCCGATGTCCAGTCAAAGTTGCGGGTGCAAGCGCTATAATTCGAGTTTGTTTTTAGTCAGTAAGAGTTCCACATTTCTTCTTGCACTCCATCCAACGCGGGAGAAGAGTGGTGATTTTTCACCTCAAAAGAAAGAGCTGATGTCCAAACACGGTTGTAGATGCAAGCGTTGTTCTTGAAGGCGCGATGCGTTCCGCGCGCGCCTTTAAGAACCAATACGGACCACCGTAGACGGGGCCCTATAGGGCTGGTGTTAAGCCAAGGTTGCGGGTAAGCGCAATGAGACACCGCCGCTTCGGCATAGAGCAGGAGAAGGAACAAGGCGTTTAAGAGTCTGACACTGTATCTCGTTTCACCTAGGCGGGAAAAATCATTTGATTATTTTCCACTCACTAAAATAAACAAAAAAAAAACTAAAAAAAAGCAGTAATGTACCACGGCCCAGCTAGGAGCAGGTGAAGTAACGGGGTGATTTTAGATCATAGATTTTAATTTTTAAAGTCAATAATTTTAATAACTATTCCGTACTTTCATGAAAATACTCAATACGGTTTTTAAAATCAAACACATACACCAACTACTAGTCAAAAGAGATAAAATGGAAAGTATAACGTAAATATGGTAGCGTTTTGATAGACAGCTTCGTTTAACTTTGAGCGCAGTTTCAAACGGAATGTGCTACATAACTATATGCAACTAGTTTGTATGTTAGTACCTATATGAATGTAGCACAGTATAGATATGATTGAAATGTTAAGTAAATTGGCAATCGTTTGAAATAGGTCTGTTTTAAATAAAACATTTTGTATGCTTTTATCTTTATTAAAACATTTTTATACAGGCATAGAATCTGCATTTCAAGTTGCTGGAATGCATAATAACTTTGATTGCCAAGGGCTATTAGATTTTTTTTATATTAGAGGATTAAGGAAGATGGACAAAGGCTCTCTTACTGATATCCGTCTACACCTAAATATGTGTCCGTGTGATTGTTAATATCACATCGTCAACCTATAAGTGCTTACTAACTGAGCAAACGAAGGAAGCCTCTTCTCACACGGAGAAGGTTAGTGCATTGATCACCACTCTTGCTCAAGGCGGAGTAATTATAAGTCAAGATGTTTTCCTTCACCGTATGTAAGTGGTGTCTAAATAATCATAGAAAGTACATACAACTCGGAAAAAGTCGCATTAGTACTTGCCGGGTTTTGTGCATGAGAAGCGGGCGCCTTAATCCGGCCCACCACGAAGATCGTCATAATGTCATTTTCATATATTGTGTAACCGAGCTCAACCAAACAGATCCCATAGTAATAGCCAAATATATCCGAGATAACCAAACATTCAAGTACTCCAATCCTACTAAAACCAGAAAAACTGAAACTATATGACTAAGATAATTCTCCTCCAATCTTTCAATACATAATTTCCAAATCCGCAATCCCCATAAAGTCGGCTACGCACTCGTAGCTCCCCCATTGTTGCGGGTGAGTGTTCATAGTTGGCGCTGATTGCTTACCATCAGGTAATTCGTCTGCTCGATTGCCGTCGTATAAGAGGATAAAATAATAATAACGTCAAAGATTCATAAGAAAATGTAATAAAGATTCGATGAAATTAATACGTATAATACCATTTATATCCAAATTAACCAGTACCTTTTAATTAAAGCTTAAACACAATGAAAGCATAATTAATATTTAAAATTAATTAATAAGTAATATAAACGGTGATTGACATAACGTAGTATTGAAAATCAAAATCCGTTTTTAATTACTACCCGCTGTTGAAAATGTTAAATCCCATTTGCTCGTATAAATGATTTTATTACTCAAAACCGACTGAACATATTTCGATGGTATTTGACAAAAACATTGGATATTGATTATGATGAAAACTCATTTCTCGAGGCTCATAATCAGGCAATCGACAACCGCAGGCACAATACTTCCCCCCATTCCTGACCCCCATATCACCAATCCCCAAATACCTTATAGGTACCCAAATCCCCAATGTCCTAATCCACAAATTCTTATCCCAAATCACTAACGCAAATCCGTAATCCCCAAATCGCTTACCCCCGAATCCCTTATCCCCTTATCCCTAATCTCGAAATCCTAACAACCCTAAAATACCGGCACCGTACTTGTAACTCTTCGATGCTGCAAGCTTGCGAGTGTCCATGAGCCTCATAGATTGCTTGCCATCAGGCGATCCGTCAGAAATTTTCCAGCCCTATTCCATTAAAAAGTCAGAAACAATCAAAAAATAATCGGCTCAGTGTATCAGATATCACGGCTTAAGGCATTAAACTGATAGCTTATCGCTTTCCAATACAAACTTATCAAATTTTACGCTTCTTACTTTGTTTGACGTTAGAAATTCAGAAACAATTGTTCGTATTAATAGGAATTTTCCATTGAAAGTTCCTCTGTTTTATGTTATGTTGTTAATATAACTTTAAACTTGAAATTACAATACTTGGCAGCCGCGGTCGCAATTTGGAGTTTTTAATCGATTTTTATTCGAGTAAAATAATAAGCTATGTATTACATATGATTAAAATACTGATGGCGCATTGGCTACAAGCTAAAGCGCCATCTGATTCCTGCACTGAATAAATTCTTGCTACAGTCTAAAAATTATTGTTCCGTGTCTGGGTGTGATGCGTATGTGACATTGTATTTTTGTTAGTGAACGTACGACATAGGACAATTTGAAGCGTGAAGCAAAGTTTATGAAAACTTGTAATTTAAAAAAGAATCCATTTCGTACATAGGTACACAAATTTCATGATAGAATTCCCAAAAAGTAAATGTCGTAAAAAAGCAGTGAAAATGGACAATAACAGTCAATATAATATTATATTAATACATTCAGATAGGCTACTAATGATGATGCTATGCTAATGCTCAAAGAGCCAATAGACTACCACAGATGGGGCCCTATAGGTCTGATGTTCAGCCGTGGTTGTGGGGTAAGCGCAATGAGTCACCGCGACCTCGGCCCAGAGCAGGAGAAGGAACGGGGGGGGGCTTTTAGTCAGTAAGAGTCTGACACTATAGGCGGGAGTCATTTGATGCTTTTCCACTCACAAAAAAGCTACGGCATCTAGTATGTCTCAAACAAAGCATGTCACATAAAAACAATTCAAAAATAGGAATGGTTTCATCCGTTTTTTACAGAACCCTAACAGAGATAAGTCGGGCATTCGTTCAGGATTACTTACATATATTTGTCGCCGGCGAACGAACCCGTTTTTCTCTTGTGACATTCCGATTGAATAATAATCGTTGAGTAAGTAAAAATGGACTTTAATGTAGTTGAATTAAGGAATGTTGTAATAGTTTAACTTCACAGTTTAACTATGTAAGAAAAAGGGCGTTTAAATCGGTAAAAGCATGATGGAAGTTCCAGCATGAATGAATTTAGCGTCTCTCGAGCTCTAGAGACTATCGACCAACCAAAATACAGAAGATTTTTTATGCCCATGTAACAGAGATCCAGGAGAAATGATATACGTTAAGGGATGAATAGACTGATAAAGAGCCTAATTGGGGCCAAGAGCTAAGAAATATCAGGATATGAATGACTAGCCGTGAATACAGGTCCAGCACAAATGTACCGCGGCTTCAGCCTGGAACAGGTGAAGGAACATGGTTATTTTAGTCAGTAAGGTCTCGTTTACGTTTAAGCGGCGCCTTGTGCGGTGCGATGTGCGGTTCGTCATACATTGCTCGTGATGTTCATATGTTTGTGTTTGCAAGGCCGTTGACAAGACTTGATGCTGTAATGTACGACAAACGAAATACGCGCCGCGCAATGTACGTAAACGAGACCTAAGAGTCTAACACTCCCTATCCCGCCTAGGCTGAGAGAAGTCATTTGATGAGTTTCCTACCATGAAAAAGGGCTATTGCATGACATTCGCCTATTGTTATTTTGCCATAAGACATCGAATTGGCAACGTGATTATGTAACTGAGATTCTAAAACCAATTCTCCAATTACCAAAATGGCAATTAAATTGAAACTAAACAACCGATACCATTAATTAAGCATTGTCCACAAAAACACGAGTATTTAATTATAAACATTCCTGTTTTAACAAACCACAAAGCATTCGTGGAACAACTCCGATAAATAATTGAAAATATCGAAAAGCCATTTCTGATTTTCAAATAAAACATTTTGTTGTGACGACAACCAATCGTATTGAGATATTAAATATGTATTATCACATAAAGAATCTATTTCGTTATGAGAACTCGTAATCATTAGGAACAATTCCGGCAAAAACACAGGGAAGGGAATGTTCATGGAAACGCTGTGAGACAGTAATGACTGTCTGACATGCACTTACTCAATAACTATTACAACTATCACTTGTTTTTATTTCACTCGGTGTATTATTTCTAGTAAAATTGGGGTAAATTCATTACTTCATAGGCGGGTCAATAAGTCCGAGACTTTTTAAATGAAACACATTTTTTTTGATAAAATGTTATTTTCTTTTTCAACGTAGTCTCCTTTGAGATCTATATACTAAGCCCAACGTTTCTCCAATTTTTTTATCCCTTCCGAAAAGTATGATTTGTCGAGGTCTTTAAAATAGGCATTTGTTTGTAAGATGACTTCGTTGTTGGACGCAAATCTCTTTCCACCGAGCCATTTCTTTAAGTTTGGGAACAAGAAGTAATCATACGGGGCTAGATCGGGAGAATAGGCCAGATGAGGGAGCAATTCGTAGCCCAATTCATGGTTTTTTGCCATAGAAACTGCACATGTGTGCATCCGTGCATTGTCCTGATGGAAAATGACTTTTTTCTTAGCCAGGTGTGGTCGCTTTTCTTTCAATGCCTCATCGAATCGACTCAATAAGTTGCTGTAATATTCACCATTGATTGTTTTTCCTTTTTGAAGGTAGACAATGTGGATAATACAGCGTGCATCTCAAAAAACAGTCGCCGTGACTTTATTGACTGAAAAACCACCTTTGCCTTCTTTGGCGCCGATTCACCCCGAGAAACCTACTGTTTTGACTGCTGTTTGGTCTCTGGTGTATTGTGGTGGATTCACGTTTCGTCCAAGGTTACGAAACGGCGCAAAAACTCGTTCATATTGAGATTGAACAACCCCAAACATTCCTGCGAAATTGTCACACGCTTGCGTTTGTGGTCGATTGTGAGCAAACGCGGCACCCATTTGGCGGAAAGCTTTCTCATACCCAAATGATCGTTTAAAATTTAAACCACTGAGCCATGCGAGATGCCCATGGCTTCTACAATCTCTTTCACTTTTAATCGCCGATCGGCTAAAACCAAATCGTGGATTTTTTTAACGGTTTCGGATGTGGAGACCTCAAATGGGCGTCCAGAACGTTCGGCATCTTCTGTGCTGGTACGGCTACATCGGAATTCAGTAAACCACTTTTTTACCATGGAAATGGATGGTGCAGAGTCCCCATAATATTTATCAAGCTTAGCCTTGGTTTGCGTAATGGATTTTTTCCGCAAAAAATAATGCTTAATGAGCACACGAAATTCACTTTTTTCCATTTTCTTCTCAATCAACGAGGTAGTCTGATATTAACGGCTGTAAAAAACTAACTAAATCTCACAGCTTGTTGAATTTTCGTCAGGAGTCATCTGATAGATGACTCTTGACGGTAGCAGTGTTGCCATTTCAATTAAGAGGCGGAAAAATAAAAAAGTCACGGACTTATTGACCCGCCCTGGTATTATATCATCAGCCTGTAAGGGCTTACTGATGAGATAATTAAGGCCTTTTTTATCACAGAGAAGGTTATTTTTTATGTCACAGGTCGGCAAACGGGTAGTACCTGGTGGTAGGCAAACAGCGCTGCCTATGGACCTCGTAACACCATAGAAGTTACTACAAGTGCGTTCCCGGCATCTTGTGGGTTATAAGGGACTAGCTACTCTCACGCGGTTTAACCCGCTACTCGGCTCCTGCAGATCATAGCGTGATGTTATAAAACCTAAAGCCTTCCTCGATAAATAAACTGTTCAGCAAAAAGAATGATTTTTTCAATTCGAACCAGTAATACCTGAGATTAGCGCGTTCAAAAAAACTTTTCAGCTTTATAGTATTAGTATAGATTTAAGGATAGGGGATTTGAGGATTGAGGTTAGGGAAATGGATTGAGCCTCCAATAACCTCATTCACACACGACAAAACGAAAGAAACGCAACGTAGGTAATGTTGCTTTACGCCGGTTTTCTATAAGGTCATGGTATCACTCCAGTCGAGCCGGCCCATTCAAGCCGAAGCATAACTCTGCCATGCTTAAAAGGTTTGAGCATTAGTCTCCACGAATTAGCAATTTCACTTATAATTCGATTCAGACGTCGAGATAATTGCAAAATTAGTTCACTGTTTTTCTATCCAGAGTGAACATAGGTTATAAAGTATGCGAGTAAAACCGCGGGGCACAGCTAGTGTTTGACTCATCTTAAAAACAAAAATGTTACTACACCAAAACTATATTGTCAAACCTTTTTGAATAAAACTCCTCCATCAGACATAATTCGTGACTGAAACTCTATAACAATATTACGTGTCTAGTTTTCAGAACAGATAAAATAAAAAATATAGGACGAATAATATGATTTTTTTTTCGCAAAAGATTCCGAGAACAAGCTCTCTGTCTCTCAGAATTGATTTTATTCGCGGGGACGCTGGTGACACGTTTTTAGGGTTCGAAGACCCCGTCTTAAAAGTTTGTGACCTTTTGAAATAATAGTTCCGACTTTGAAACGTGCATTTTAATATTTTTAAGGGACTGTTTCACTGTCTGAATGTGAAAATTTTGAAAGTCTGATTAGGTTCCATTGACACAATTTTAACTTATTCAGACATTGTGATCTTTGGTTGAAGTGTTACACTTTTTTTAAATAGTAACTATCATGTATGTACACGGTTGGCGCGGTGGCTGGGCAACTGGCTGTCGCACAACGTGTCGTGGATTCGGTCCGCAGGGAACAACTTTTTGTGTGATCCACAAATTGTCGTTCCGGTTGTGATGTGTATGTGAAATTGTATGTTTGTAAACGCATCTCATTAATCTTGTAATCTATAAAAATATAAAACTGTTTGTGAGTCTCGCTAAAACTCGAGAATGGCTGGACCAATTTGGTTAATTTTGATATTGGAATATTTGTTATAATCCTGGGTAGGTTTAAAAGGTAACAAAACTATTAGGCAGTACGAAATTTGTCGGGATTCTAATTATGACTGCAAACATCAGGCAAAATTGTTCAAAATTTTCATTTTCACATGCTGTTTGTGATACAAATGGCTCTAATTACCGACCGACTCGATGAAACCAGTATTAACTATCAAACGATTAATCGGACTAGTTAAACCAAATCGATTTGACGATTAGAATCGATTAGATCATTAGGCATCGATATAGATTATGGACGTACAAGTGTTATGCTATAATCAGGTCTACTTTAATTGGTTAAGTATCAATTAGTGCAGTCGTAGCCTATAATATGTAATGATGTTGTCTGTTACCGATAATTAGGGTGATGACGTTTCTGGAATTTCAACTAAATACAACTAATCTTAGCTATTTATGTATATGTGTATACATAATGTTCAAATGGAACGATTCGCAATATAAATGTAAAAAGACATCACGTTATTATATTTATTATGTAACATAATTAGCTAGAAGCAATTAACAGAGTGAGGTTTGTTTGCTGGTAAGGCAATAATTTATGAAAAATTTAAAGATTTATTTTTGAAATTGTTGGAGTTAATAGGTTCTGGATTGGCTTTCTGGCGGGTGCAAAAAGAAACTTTCCGAAGATACGACACAACCCGAAAACATATTCGAATTATAAGCGTATACCAAATGCGAATATAATAAACAAGTTAATAAATACGAAGATCCTTTACAAAAAACATGTACAGAACCTTACACAATATTCCTTGCCCCAAATATCTCCATCTTGCTTCAACATTTAATAAGAAAACAGGTGTTTTCATTTCATTCACTTATTAAAAACTTATTTTCTTGTAAATTGGACAAAGTTTTCTCTTATATCGATAAGAACTTCTCCGAGCCGATACCGATCGAATGGTACTTTCGTAGTGACAGATGGCAATATAATTATAAGTTTCTAATACTAAACTGTCATCTTAATTAACAAAAAAATATAGGGCACACAATTTTTTTTTTCTGTTACGGTAGTAAAAATTTTAATGTAACAATTCGAAATTAAGAAAAATTGTTAATATGACAACTTTTCTAACACGTAACTCGCCAATACGACAACGGGTGCAAACGATGATGATGGTTAGTCAGGCAAGTGATGTTTTTAAACACTCCCTCTCGCCTCACCTAAAAAGGACGAAGAAGACCTAAAGGGCCTTAAAGACTTAACGGGCCTCAAAAAAAGCGTAAAGACCCAAAAAATGCAATAATCCACAAAAAAACAACAGACAATTTGTTTCATTTTAGCAAATATACAGTCTGATCAATAATTACTGTTGTAGATAAAAAATCTAAGAATGTTTTTCAGCACAGTAGATATTGTAATACTGAAATAAATGGTTTTCAAAGAAGCCGTCTCTTTTGTAACCATTGATAGACTCAGTAGGCAAACAATTATTACTGTCTTTGTATTCAATCAATCTTTATTTTCGTACATATCTGCTACTTTAATAGTGGGAGAGTCATGTGGCTTGACCGGAGTGATACCACGGCATCTCAGAAAACTGGTACTAAGAAATCACAACATTGTGTTTGCCCGTATACCCAAGTTACATTACTGGAGATGGAGACCTAATCCTTTCCTATCCCTTCCTCCGTTATCTCCAAAACCCTAATCCCAAAAAGTTGGCAACGCACTCGTAACTCCTATAGGTGTTGCAGGTATTCTTGTTTCGTCTATACTAATATTATAAGTTTGTATGTAGGGGGTAATCTTTGAAACCGCTGGTTGGATTTCACTGATAGATAGCTACAACGTTCCTAAGTGCTATAGGCTATAAATCATCACGCTACTATCAAATGGAGCCGAGCAGCGGGTGAAACCGCGTTAGAGTAGCTAGTATCACATAAAATAAGTACCTATCTGTGCAGGGTTACTGCTATGAATTGAGACAATTAATTTTCGAATCAAGATTCCAATTCGGCTTTTTCCCAGTCACTGTACAGCGAATGTCTCACTTATTCCTCAGACAGAGCGCCACCTAGAAGAATCAGCTAAATCCAATTCTTTTGATTTATAATATTGTACGGATGTACGAGTATACTTTTTAATGTATGTACATATGTATATATGTATTTTATCGTATTTCTTAAAGGAAAAGGATTTTGTAATATGTTTATTAGTTATTTAGGGTAATTGATTTAGGGTTCAGTTTGTTTTAAATAGAGTTTAAGGTGATGGTGATATTTTCTGGGCAGACGTTTTGTTTTCCTTTTTATTTGTAACTAGCAAACTCCTAAAGTTATATTTCTTCAACTTACTACCTTAACCCTAATGATACCAAAAAGTTGACGTGGTTTATAAAATGTGTCCGATTAGGAATAAACCAATATCAACTCGAACACCACTATACACCTACGGTGGTCTAAACGGTGTGAATTTCTAGTATATGCACATTTATGTAGACACGATCACACACGACAGTAATCTTATTTACCGTGTATTTTTTAATATATTAGTGGTCGTTATATTATAAGTTTAAATCGCATAAGTTTAAAATCGTCAATCCGCCGTCAATAAGCGTTGAGATTAATGTTGAGCATTTAATCATCTTGCTTGCACCGTCTCCGGAAAAAAGGCCTATCAAAGGTTTTTTTTCTGCTCTGGACACTTATAGGCTGATGATTATGATAACTGAGTTCAACCAAACATATCCCACAGTAGAAGCAAAACATATCTGAGTTTCCCAGATACTCCAGTACGCTGGACATACCTACCAATACTAAACAAACTATATTTTCCTATATGACTAAGATAAAAACGGCGGGCTTATCCCAAAAATGTGTCAAATATTTCATAATATTCATCTCATAAGCTACTTTTGGACGGTCTACTCGAATTATATCCCGAGGGATATGAGCGTGTAGCCTAAACTTGCCTATATTACAAAAACTCCCACACATTTGAATTTTATCGCTCACACTGACTGACTACGGTGCTTAAGTCATATTAGAATTTTACTATTTTTATCAAATGTTCTTCCAAGTCAAGTTATCATTTAAATGGTAGTTGGAGCTAAATAAAAATGTGTTTCGCGGGTCTGTCACACCAGACTAGACGAAGCATAAGATATGGAATGGGAAATAATTGTGAAATGTGTTCCATTTAATTTGATCTCAACTATATGCAAGTTAAAGTTCAGAATTCCTATATTAAAAACTTATATCTTAAATTGCCAAGCACTATATGTATATTATTTTAATCAAAAGTTCTTCAAAATAATTTCTAACTTAAAGCAATATAAATAGAGCCCAAGACTAAGCTACCAACATACTGAACTTAACCTATAATCAAATTCACGAACCTTAATGCCCGAGGGATTTTCATAAAAGAGGATCTCTTGCTATTTGACTTATGTATAACCTGACTGTCTTCTTTCGGCGACTTTGCCTGCGTATTAGTATAAAAAACCTCTCATAATGTTATTAAAGACAATATAATTTCAATCAGATCTGTTCATAATTTTGCTAGACGAAGGAATTGTTAAAAAACATACATACATACATACATCCTCTATTTTTTTATATTTATCATATTAGTGGTATTGTAAGAAAGACAATATTTTTGTCATCTTTTTTTTCCACTTGTATATACCCCGTATGAGATTTAAGTCTAAACAAAAAGTATACTCGCTCAAGTATAAGCAAAAAAATTATCTAAATTTTATCCCAGAACTCCCGAAACAGCACGAGAACGAGTCGTCTTTTACGAGACCCATAAGAAAGGGCGAAGATATCCTTTTTGGAGAACAACGAAGCAATAGAATTTTTATGTCTCTCCATTTAGGACCCCCAAATATCTTCGTGACTTTGATTCAGGCCTTTATATTAGTACTCATGGGAAGACTTAGACATCATGGATCACCATACTTTGATTACACAGAGTGTGAGTACCAACAACCAACGAGTATGTAGGGAATTTCTATATAGTTCATCGTCACGCGAGCTTTATGTTTAGCTTCAGTTTTATCGTCCTGTGCTCTAGATATAAATTAAAAATATATATTTTATTAAATACGACGACTCCATAAAATTCATTATTTATAAATACTAATAGCCTTAGTAATTTCCTGTACCACGTGCGCCGGTAATTAATTTTATACATAATATATAGCCCAAATTACTTTTACACTCGATAAAATCCTTATAAAAGACGATTTACACTAAAGAGTATTTACACTGAGCGACTCAAAACCATTCACTGCACTCGACGAAAATTAAAAAAAAATTGTGTCAACGTAAAACGGGAACATTCACTGCATTCAGCGCGTAGCACAAAAAATAAATCTCGTAGCCGCGGCGTTCGTAGCGCTACGGCGTAGAGCTACGCGGGTGCCCGCACGCGATCCTCAACCGACACTGGCTCGCAACCGCTGGGGATGCCAGATGCGAATCAAATTACCCGATAACTTGCCAACGTCTAAATAATAGAGTGGGGAGAACGTTTTGCCCAGCTGCGTCATTGCGATGGTCTACGTAAAAGTTTCTTATGACTTTTGGGAATTAATGAACAAAATGTGGCGTCTTATAATAATGAAATTTTCTCCAGTCTGGCTTTTTATGAATACTGAAAATATTGAAGTGGGCGTGTATTACAATATGGGATACTTGGTAAACACTCCTGGTATCTTATCTATATGTAAAATAAGTTTGCTTTCAATGCAATTTTTTTTAAATGTATTTGCTTTCAATGCTCTTGCATACTTTTTCCTATGAAGTTCAATAATGTTACGCTTATAATTTTTGAAAAAAAAACTAAAGTTATTTAGATATTTTAGTAATGATTAAAATTTATTTTTCATACCTTTAGAACTTTCTATGAATTCTTATAAAATGGTCGTAAAACACCGTTCCGTTCTCCCACTTAATGGGTAAACTCCCGTAAGCTGACCACCCCGCTAGCAACAGATATCTGTTGCTCTCCCCATCACCCCATACAATTAATATTACGCGGCTATAGTTTACGGTGCCATTTGTCAAAAATACTACAAAAGATAACCGCTACATGGAAGTTGCCTTTTCAAAAATTATGGGCGAAAAAAACGCTTCGGAAAAGCCACTTTTAAAGGGAACATTTTGATATTTTATATGAATATTCTGTATGGATTTATGTCGATAGTCTTGGTCGGGAAAGTAATAGCCGATAGTGAGTGGTTTTAGCTTGGATATTACTCACATAGATAGCTTTATTATTATGAAAAATTTTGCATAGCTGCAGAGTGATTTGTCAAATTCTTTCGGATATCGGATTCGGGTGACCTTAACTATGTATAAGTCGTTGAGATAAAAATGAATGAATGACTTTAGTTTCAATACGTAAATATTTTTTATGGACAATGCTGTTTGTGTAGTATATAGTTTTAACATTATACCGTACTCGTCCCGAACAAGTAAGTGAATGTACAGTCAGGGGTCAGTAAGTACAGAACCATATTTTTTCAGTAATTTTCGATTAAAATTATTTAAAATATTTTTTTTATTTTGTTAGCATTTTATGAATTTGAAAACGTTGTTGTTCTTGTGTTGAGACTCAGCTTGCTTCGCGGTGAATCTGCAAGTGCAATCAGGATCACGGCAGTAAGCAGGGGAGTCTAGTCCTTGTTGCTCCTATAGCAAGGGTAGTTCATGAGAATTTCCCTAATTCTTTAAGAATAGAATAGGCTAACTTCTATCTATATACTCGTATTAATTAATCATGGTTTAAAAATCATAATGTTAAATATAGACCTCATATGAAAATCTACACATATATATTACGCTAGAATATAAAAAAATACTACCACCCAATTTGTCTTTGAAGTCAAAGTTATACTTTCAGACTAAAAGTTAAAAAGTAAATTGGAAAAGACTCACAACTTTTCGATATATTTAGTTCAATAAATATAAGGTTGAGGATACATTACCCGGCAGAGCGATCTACATTAAATTACTTTTTTATGAATGAATTAATATGTCAGGTAGATATTTATTACTTGAGTGCTTGCAATGGTTTGCCTCCTCAAAAAGAATTACTAATATGGTTATTCCCGATAGGGCCCACAATGCTCCTAAACTAATACAAGTATGTAAATCCTTATGTACCCTACCACCTAAGTTCACATTATGGAATGCAATAAATATATTGAGTATTAAGTATTAAGTATTGAGTATGGTCTGTTTGACTGCACGGTTGGCGCAGTGGCTGAACTGGCTGCTGTGGAATGTCGCGGGTTCAATTCGCAAACAGAACAACATTTTGTATGATCCACAAATTGCTGTCGAGTCTAGGTGTGATGTCTATGAGAAATTGTATGCTTGTAAATGCACCCACGACACAGAAAAAAAACTTAGTGTGGGGGCAAAGATTAAAAAGAAATTTAATCTAAAGCTCTTTGGTAATGTAACCTCGGCCTAAAGCAAACCTAACACGAAATGCTACAGGCAACATTGGTTTTACCGTTTCCAAACAATTTGCTACACGTGTACATTAAAACTGGATTTATACATACGTAGGAACTACGAGATATACATATAAATACACGCATACATTGATTTACAAAACATTGAGCTTAGAGAGCTCGGTGCATGGCGGAAGGACATTAAGTAGAAGAGTGACATTGTAACAGTATGCTCTTAAAGTTATGTCAAAATAATTTTAAACAGAAAATTGTAAACTTTACTAATGTATTTAAAGATGATTATTTCAGGACAGGCACTGGAGTGATACCACGGCCTTAAAGAAGCCATAATCGATCGGAGATTTGTGGCTTGGAGATATGGAAACTGGATGGATTGGATCCCCTGTAACCTCATTCTTACGACGAAGCCCAACGCAAGCTTTTTTTTTTCAGGTTTTCTTTAAGGCCGTGGTAACATTCCTCCGACTGTAATGAATTGTCATTTACTGTGATAGTAATGTAAACAATATCTCACTCCTTTTTTTTAGTAAAGATCGGCTATGAGCGGTTGGGTTACCTAATGGTAAGCAATCAACGCCACCCATGGACACCAAAGAAGTAACTAGGGCTTTGCCGGCCTTTTAGGGATTAAGAATTCGGATATTTAAGGATTGGGAAGGCATGGGGGAGGCATTGGGCCTCCGGTTACCTCACTCACACAGCGAAACACAACGCTGTGGTTGTTTCACGCCGGTTTTCTGTGAGGCCGTGGTATCACTCCGATCGGGCCGACCCTTTCGTGCCGAAGCTTGGCTCTCCATAATTAAAATCAAGTACAATTGCTTTAAGTCCGCAGAATCTGCCACTTAACAATCAAAAACTCTTAACAAGGATTATCAATTATCAACTCGCCTCTTTAAAACCCCAAAATATCAGGTACACATCATCCACTTTCAATTAAAAACAACATTTGAATAAAGTTAACTTAAAAAACCACTTTTAACACAAAAATCGTGTACAATAAGAATGAATTAACAAATAAAGCTTCAACTTTAATTAAAATACTGCGACGGGGACGCGTTTTGTGAATTTAAAACAAAATTAGTTCGGTCCCGTACAAAATGGCGTTGCATCGCTCTTTTGTTTTAATGATAAATTGTTCTATTAAAGAAATGTTACTCTCTTGTTAAATTTTCGTAATTACTTCTTAAAGTCACCCTGTGTAAGATAAATTAGTGAAACGCAAATAAAAAGGTACTGCTAATTATTGTTTTGAGATTTTTTTATTGGTGTACTGAATCGAATTATTCTTGACTAATTGGAGTGTCTTTTTATCGAGATTTGTTGGTTGTTTTCTGGGCTAGTGAGCAAACAAGTATATGGTTTAGCTGATTGTAATCCCTAATTACCAAAATGTCATAACAGTGACAAAGTATGGAATGTCGGTCTTGCTTGAATACTATAAATAAGTTGGTAAAACACATAGTTTGTAAACTGGAAAACAAAAACAAAAAACAGACCTTTAACATATACAAACGACATTTAATGAATTGTAATATAATAGCAACTCCTTAACTGTAAAATCTTTTCTGTGTTAAGATTAAGCTATGAGATGTACAAAATTGTATTTTAATTGAAAAAAAAAACAGTCAGTAAACTAAGTATTCAACACTATCTATAAGCACCACAAACATAACACCAGATGATACAAGACGTGGGATACCCTCAACACCTGAGGAGTTGTTTGTATGTTGCTTGTCTTTTGGAGATAATTCCACCATCGTCAACGTTTTAATTAGATTTTCATTATTTCATCTGAGAAACCTCCGGTATTGCGGGTGTCTTTGTGCGGCGCTTAGCACTTCAAGTGAAGCGTCTGCTCATTTGCCTCATATTCCATAAAAATATTGTAATAACATTAGTAATGCAATCAATAATATAAGTAACTTTATTTTCTTTTCAAGTCAAAGTCAAAGTTAATAACATATTATTTTCTTCAAACTATCAATTTCTTGCCTCTCCAATTACTAGAAATTGGTTTCAATAGAATTTCCTTCAAAGAGATTGAAATGAAAAAGCAATGTTAGCTATTTGTAAACCAATAGCAAGTTTCCTGAGTTTTCTTTTCATTGGCAAGTATTTCTTGCCGCTAGGGGCGCTGGCGTAGCATAAGGACTAATAGCCTATTAAGTAATATCATTCCACTGGGAGACAAGTTTTGACAACGACAGTAATTGGATTGGCGTGACCTTGTTCGATAGTGGCGCCGTCTAGGATGAACAAAAATGATAGTGACATGTTGTGTTTCGGTGGATGAATGGGCAATAATCGTTCGCCATATTACACACCTTAGACAAAATTTCTTTTTGTGGCGACTACATTTTATTACTTATATTTCGATGTTGAAATAAATAATATAGATACGCAATTATTAAATTTATTATTTTCATTACATTTTATGTCATTTGTTTCGGCGTGTTTTAGGGCGTAAACCTCCAGCTGCGTCTAATAAGTTCGGTCTATAGCGAACCTCATTGCCGGTCGCAGAAACTGGCGAATCTCAACCAGCTATACAACAAAGTTACAAAACAAATAAAAAATAATAAAGATGGAGTTTCTTGCTTGTTCTTCTCCATTTGAATTTACACTTCGGAACGAGGACCTAGCTTCACTGACGAAGACTGACAGACTTGTTCTATTTTATCATTTAAAAACTACCAGCTTATGGTTTAGTCGATAAAAATTAATGGCTTCGACTTTGTAACAAACGGTTTTAACAGATTTTTGTCTCAGTTTTTTGGATCAGAGTTTGCCTAAAAATATTTTAGCTCTAAAAATTTCAATCGCCATAATTTATAGAATCAGGCGTTACTTTGCGGAAATCCATGACATTAAATGTTAGGGAAAATATTTAGTTTTAATTCCGCGACAAAAATGCAGGCTTGTTGCAGGATGCAATCCCACTCCTATGCAATCATGAATATGCACATGCAGCAAGGGTAACATGCATATGCACACATACACAAAACGGAAAAACATGCCACGCAATCAAACCTATACTCGACACGTGTTTCGCCCCTCCACAGGGCAGCCTCAGGAGATGTTGACTCGACGAGCGCTCGGCTGCGAATGGTTTGTTTTTTTTTTTTACATTACATAGAAATTACGTATTAAAAAAATATTTCACAACTCTATCTGGTTTTTCTTTTATTTAAAAAAGTTTACATTATTAACTATCCAATAAAAAAATTATGATGGAAATCAGTATGTATATGCCTTTGCAACGCTATTATTGTTATTTTACACTCTCCTTTTACAGGTGGTCCCCGCTACATGCACGAACGTACTTAAAAGTATAATAACATCCATCCAGCATTGCACGCCGGCAGGTCGCTAGTCATAAATAATGGTTTAATGTCAAATAAATAAAGAAGACTGGATCCAAGTATGCATGTTTGTTCTATTTCTAAAAAATCCAAAGACAAAAAATATTTTGGTTTTCTTACACGTAAATATACAGCATTATGAAACATATAAAGCTGTTGTACATTGAGGAGCATATCTTTAGGATTGGGTAGGAAAAACACTTTGTATTCCCCACTGACATTTTGTTATGGTATTGGTATATATTTACATTTTTATTCAGATTGTTTGAGACATTTTTTTTGACAAATTGGTTTTTATTCTGTTGTAGTATCTAAGTTAGTATATAGACATGCTTATTATACTCTATTTAACCCATGTGTTTATTGAAATATATTCAGTATCATTCCAACCTTCGTCGTATCATTTATCTCTTCAATAACCCGCCTTACACTGTTACGCCGACCGAGACTGTGATGGGGTAAAGAAGGTAAAGGTTAAGGTTCTCATGACTCTCATGCAGAAGATTGTGAGTTCGTAACCTGGCAACTACTAAAGTGACGTTTTCTGACATACACGTTCTGTCAAAAATTTAATTTTTCTGCCCTCTGGGCATGAAACAATGAATGTATTTTTGCAAATAGGCCATAAAACGACACTTTTGCTCGTCAATATATAAAAACTAGATGAAGCTGGCATGGAGTGGAGGGAGAGTCAGTTTCTTACTGACTATTAACCATTCCTTTCCACCTTCTCTAAGCCAGGACGCGGCACATACCAACACAATTTGAATTAACATCTTGAAACAATTTCAAGGAAAATTGCATCTTGAATGTTTTTTAGTAAAGCACGGTAACTAAGGGACTGGTTTCCAACACAACGTACAAACTGACGGTTGGATTCTAAAACGATTTATCTAGATGAGTGGCCCCAGGTGCGCATAGTGAAATTACTTCGCAAACGTTACAGGTACACTTGTGAACCTCGAGTTATTGAGTGCATAGAAATAAAAATTTCTCAATTTAATGTTACCAAGAATTTGTTTTTTCTATATTTATTTATTTCTTCACACCAAATGTGTTCGGACTACATGGTTGGCGCAGTGGCTTGGCAACTGGCTGCTGTGTCGCGGGTTCGATTCCTGCATCGAACAACACTTTGTGTGATCAACAAATATTTTTTTTCGGTTCTAGCTGCTCTGTATATGTGACATTGTATCTATATGTAAGTTTGTAAACGCTACCACGACACAGGAGAAAACCTAGTGTGGGGGCAACGAAGAGAAAGAAAAGAAAAGGCAAGAAGAAGTATCTTGGAGAGCCATGCATAGGTACGAATGGGTCAGCTCGACCGGTTTGATCCCACGGCCTTACAGAACACCGCCGAAAAATAACATTTGTGTTTTGTCAGCTAAACCGAACTTTCAGGTCCTCGAAATTGAGTGATTGGAATTCAATAGTTTGATGCAAGATAGTATTTATTATTCATCGTCGCATTATCTATAATATTAGTTAAAGAAACTTGGCTCTATGACATGTTCACTAAAAAAAGTTCCACGTTCTAGTTTAAAATGTCAGTGTAATACTGGAATCATATATGTGATATTAACTCCACAAGTATTTATCAGGCCCAGAATGTTCTTCAGATTAATTTTTCAGCTCCTAAAATGTTTCATTAATCTACAATGTAAATATTTTTAAAATACCCTTTTTAAAAGAAATATTTTTTATTCATTAAGTAATATTGTATAGCAAAATATTCAGAATATTCCATTTATATTTAGGTACATATTTTTTACCAACAATAAAAATAATTGGAATCTCAATTAACAATGTAAATATTTTTTACTCGTTTATATACTCAGCATTTATTATACTTATTATACTTTAGTTTGAATTAAATTGAATTGAATTTGAAGAGTGCACAGTTAGCGCGGTGGCTGGGCAACCGGCTGCCGGAATCCATAAGTGGAGAAAGAAGTGTAGTATATTTTAGAGCTCTTTACCGAGAACTTTTGGTAATGTTTGGTTTGGTAAAAACTCATGGGGTAACTTTTTAATTTGTTTGTACTCTGCTAGTCTGTGGCTCGGTCAACACAAGAAGTAGATAAGTTTATAAAGTGTTGACCTATTTTACCTATTTCACGATTATGTTCTGTGAGATCACTCCAACAGACTCAAACAGGTCTATGCGCGCACACTCAAAATTTACAGTCCCATAAATAAAATAAATAATTCATATATATATGTATACTCATAATAATTGGGAAAGTCTCGTTTGGCTGTCATGTTTGCATCCACTCGTCTCGACAGTTTAAAAAATGCTTTTAATTAAATGTGAAACGTAAAATGTCTGCTTACTAAAAGTATTAAAAAACTCGTCATTAAAATAAGTGCGCCTAGAAAGATTTCAAAAGGAATCTTGCTGACATAACTGTGGTAGATATCCTCAAAAAGTTTCGTTTCGTTGTAATTATAAATAGTGGTCGCTCACAACTCGAAATACATAAAATGTTATTGTTATTTTTGCAAAAAAAAGTTGTTAAAATATGAAAATACTTTTCGCACAATTTTTTTTTATAGTGTGCTTAAAAACGATTTATTTTATACATTCAAGTAGGAACTACATAAGAAATGCGAGTAGGTACAATATGATTACAAATCTGTACGTACTTACTCACAAAATGATCCATTCCATTAATCTGAAGTTTTCTAGATACACATTAAAGTTGTCCATAGGTCAACTAAAATCATGAGGACATCAGGACCTTATACTTCTAATTATAAGTTTGATATCGCCCCGGACCTTTCTGAGCAAGCCTACTGAATAATGCCTATGCCTCTTCTCCATGTGAGAAGTGACCTTTGCTTAGCAGAGAATCCTTAAAAGCTGATGATGTGATGTATTTTCATAATAGAAATTCAACATCTACATTCTTCAAAGACAAAAAAAAATATGAAAGAATATTCTCGAAATTTTACACAGCCAATTTTGTAACAATATAACGCCTACAGATAAACGGGGGATGGACTAAATTATGGTAAAAGAACGTAAGGGCAGGCGACGAGAGCTATGACGGAAAGACTGGCCAGATTTAATAAAGGCTGTAACTCGCTTACTAACTTTGAATATTTTAAATAAAATTTAAAATCTTTTCGTCTGGTTCGGGCCAAAGCTGCTCTGCTTCTTAAATATGAAAAGATTTTTACACATATTTTTCTTTTTTTTGCTACCAAAGAGGCTGTGTAATATTATATTCAAACCTGTACCTTCAAACTTCAATCCATACTAATATTATAAATTCGAAAGTAACTCTGTCTGTCTGTCTTTTCTTCACGCCTAAACTACTGAACCTATTTGTGTGAAATTTGGTACAGACATAATTTGGAACTCGAGAAAGGACATAGGATACTTTTTAAACCAAAAATCTGCAGAAAGTCTCTATTCCACGCGAACAAAGTCGCGGGCAAAAGCCAGTTACATTGTAGATTACTAGATACGAATTTAGGTAGTTGCTTTTTATATTTTCTTAAAAAATTACAAACCAATAATAAACAAAAATATTCTCATTTTAGATACTAGTTACGCTTTTAATCTTTATATTTTGTATTAATTAATTTTAATCACGTTAGTCTGATCTGCAGACTTATAGCCCATTTCTTAGTTATGATGAATCTATACTAATATTATAAAGAGGTAAAATTTGTAAGTTTGTATGTAGGGGGTAATCTTAGGAACCGCTGATCGGATTGTCAAAATTCTTTCACTGATAGATAGCTACAACTTTCTTGAGTGATATAGGCTATAAAACATCACGCTACGATCAAATGGAGCCGAGCAGAGGGTGAAACCGCGCGAGACTAGCTAGTCCTATATAATAAAGAGCAAGCCTATTGTCATACTCCAGGCACGATCTTACATAAATCGAGGTCGTGTTAGGTACACTCACTATGTATCACTCAAGAGCGGATTTTGGTGATTTTTGATTTGTAGGAATTGTATCTGTTTCGAATACTAGACTATCGTAATACGATGCCGAAAAATACCACTAAAAGGACATATTTCATAATATATTTAATGTTATAAGAACATAAATATATTTAAATATATGTATTATACAACATTATTTCTTTTTTAATAATAGTAACCTATTTTATTTCCATATGTCAAAAGAGGAGACATATGCTCACAACATCAGAAGGAGTTACGAGTGCGTTTC
The DNA here is from genome assembly GCA_902829305.4 of Spodoptera exigua. Classification (NCBI taxonomy): domain Eukaryota; kingdom Metazoa; phylum Arthropoda; class Insecta; order Lepidoptera; family Noctuidae; genus Spodoptera; species Spodoptera exigua. The sequence continues at coordinate 10,215,421 of LR824619.2, read as the reverse complement.
CGGCCTTTTAAGGATTACGGTTACGGAGATTTAGGGATCGGAGAAGGATTTGGCCTCCGGTAACCTCACACACACGGCGAAACACTACGCTGTGGATGTTTTATGACAGTTTTTCTTTGAGGCTTTGTTATCATTTCGAGTGGAGCCGATTCAATCGTGCCAAATGAGTTTGTATTTAATTTCTAAATAAAAATTACTTTGCCTGTGATTTTGTATTTTCGATTCATTACAAAAGTGTGGTGGTAAATACAAATCTTTTAGGAACACCTACGTATGTACATATGCGTAGATATGTAGGAAAGGGTTACTAGTACAAATCCGTATATAACTCAATTCGGTGCTTAGATGTAGGGTTGCCATGATACTGAAGATTTTTTTCAAGACTTTCCATTGGAACTTTATTCATTGATAATTTCAGTACAGCCTTTTATAGAATGTTTATTCTTTAATTTCTATAACTAATGGTCACTGTTGTTATTTTCACTGAATGAAATATTGACTAAAACTCAGTTATTCATTACAATAAAAAGAAACAGCGTGCTTGTTACTATTGTTGTATATCAGTAATTCTCAGTTTTGTTACTCCCAGTTCTCAGTTTTGTTACTGCTTTAAAACAAAATACCTGTTATGAGTTTTTATAATTGGGCTTATTCTAGACGGATATATCACTTCATCAATTATAAATTGAATCTTCATTATTTAATCTTCATTTTTGTTAACTTGCTATAAACTAGTGCTTGACTGCAAACCCACCTGATGGTAAGGCGCACTAGTTTATTAAAGCCTGGCGGAATCAAATCGTGCAATTCCTGCACACACTCTCCAAAATGCATCCTGTAGAAGACCGCAAGGCTGGCTACTCTGCGCTTGTGCTCGAGACTTTGAAGATTACTCGAGATTTGAAATGTACCAAATAATAATATATTATAACCTTGTCTATAATAATTGATGTGTCAAAGTTGGATATTATTATTTGAGAATGGCATCGAGTCTCATGTTCATGACCAACGCTAGCAGCATGTACATTCACGTGAATAAGCTTTATAATAAGTTTAAATTATACCTACTATAACACTAATAAAATATTGCATTTTACCAACCAAATGACACACGAAAATGAATTAAACATAAAAAGGGACTTATCCTCTTTACTGCTTCAACATGGTGTACCTAGCGATCGTCTGACGACGCCGGCCTCCCGTCGACTCTAATGGACTAAACTGAGAGCCTTTTAGATTAACACTTTTCAACTAAATAGGTCAGCACTTGCTTATTTACTTACCGCATCTTATCCTCTTTTTGGCAGTTTTTTTTTTTGTTAGACTATTAATCTTACTGTCCTTGATCAATATTAGCTGTCGAGATTACTAGCTAGCGTTGAATATTTTTCACGCCTTTCTTTTGCTAGTGAAATATTTTACGAAGATTTTATAACCTAGATTTTTAAGGCTAAATTGATAGTCTGCTGTTATTGATTTAATTATAGACGAAGAAGATGGAACGATGTACACGCTGAAGTTTTCTTTTATTCTGTAAAAAGTTTTCCTTTATATATATTTAGAAACTAAATTTAAACTATGTATAGCCTAAGCATTTATCTGTCTAAGAAAGATCGGAACAATCGGAATATATTATATAACATTTTCAAACTATTATACATTTTAAGTTATTTGGAAAACAGAGAGTAACGTTCTCTAAAATCGAGGATCCTCCGGCCATGATAATTGTTGTTCTTTCTGTTTTTCTATCCATGCTCATTAGGGCGCAATTGTGGAACGTAGAATTTGTGACGTCATCGATTAATTATTAATCTTCGACCTGGCGTGCTTTACTAGGCGAAAAATAAAATAATGTCTTATATCTGGCTGGTATATACATACCTACATACATCAAGCTTATATTTATGTCACGAAGGTCGTTAAAGTTTCACTCTCTTCCAATCTCAATTTTAGTCAATTACGACCAGGTTACAATCTAATCTCATTGTAACAGGAAACAAGCCGAAAACTAAATGTCAAACAAAACTGTATCCACTTACATTGTACTTACATAAGAGTATCCTTTGACAAAGTTTACGAAACCTTTTTTCTACTTCATCGATGAATGCTGACTTTATAGAAGTTTGTGCTCCGTTTGATTTACATCTTACTTGCCTTTTATCTACTAACCTATTCATACAGCATTAGCCCATGGAAATCCAAATCAAATCAAATCAAATTCTTTATTTCACAACAGGCACTTTTAAACGTCAAGCCAAAAAAAAGATACCATCCACATAATATGACAAGGTACCATCCACATAGGATGACTTCTGCAGAACTATTAAGACTAAATTATTTCTTCTTAAATAGAGGCGTTTGTTATAATCTCCACAATGAGCAGGGAATTGGTGAAGGCACTTATAGCATCAGTGGAATTTATTTATTTAACTTGTCAACCCACTACTACGTCCCACCTTCCTGACGGTTAGGGGTGTACCTACTAAATTCACATGCTCACTTTGTGACGTATGTGCACGAAACATATAACATATTTACATATACATATCTAAATAAACTACATCACTTTTAAATGTTCAGTCTCTGCACAGTCTTTGCCCAATCTCTGCCCAGTCTTTGCCCAGTCTTTGTCTAGTCTTTGTCCAGTCTTTGTCCAGTCTCTGTCTAGTCTCAGGTCAGTCACTTCCTAGTCTCTATCCGGTCTCTGACAAGTCTCTGTATAGTATCTATCAAATCTCCCTCCAGTATCTACCCATATCTGTCCAGTCTCTGCCCAGTCACTGTCCAATCTCTTTCTCTTAACTATTACAATTACAAGAAGAATGTACATATTATTATGTAACTATACCGTCACCTCAAGCTACCAGCCACAAACTTTCATAAGCGAGTAATTCGCTTATGTAAACGCAGCTGAAAACACAGACAGGTAAACTAAACGTATGCGACCTTTGGACCCGCCTAAAGACCGTACAAGATAGTTCTAAACACAATATCTTAAGACCTTACATATTTTGAGATCGAATTTAGTGGACTAAAACAGATGGAATTTTCCCAGGACATGCTAAACACGAGCGGGTTAGCTTACTCACTTGTTAGTTTTGTTTATTCAGACATCGCAAATAATGTATATCGAATCGCGTATTATGCTATTCCAATAATACATCTTTTTACAAAGCCAAGAATTAAGGCTCATGATACACATGATAAAAAAACCAATAAATAGGAGGTCGCAGCAGAGATCGCAAGGGCAGCTCGCCTCCCGACCAGAACCAAACCCGAGCGTACGGCGCATAGCATTTCGCGCGTCCCTCAAATAGCCAAGAGACCACGACGGACGGGGCCTTACAGGGCCGATGTTCAGCTGAGGTTACGGAACTAGCGCAATAGAAAGGTACCGCAGCCTCGGCCTAGAGTGGGAGATGGAACGGGGTTATTTCTGCTAAGTAAGAGTCTGATACTCCCTCTCGCCTCACCCTAGGCGAGAGAAGAAATTTGATGATTTTTCCCTTACAAAAAAGATGATCGCGGTACATTACTGCTCTTGCACCCACAGAGGCGGGGTAGCTTTAACTAAGGAATAGCTAAAGTAGTTAATTATTAATCGCCTCTAAGTACGCCACTTAGGTTTAGTATTAAATTAATTTAATGTAGGTATCTAAGCTTAACTAACATGACGTATGGAATTTCATACAAGTCCTTTGACACAGGAGTAATTTGGAAACTATAAACTAACTTTACCTGTTAGATAGTCAACACAACGAAGTTTACAAGTATACAATATCAGTCTAGCTTTCATTTTATTCTAGCGTTAGTTTTTTATTGGGATAGGTCGACAAACGAACACACGGTAACCTTTTTTGTATGGGCAAAATCATCAAAAGACTTCTGAAGACGCGGCGGTGCTCACCCAGGCAGGGCACACCGCTACCGTTCCGACACGGTCCGTGTCCTGACGTCCGTGTCATTGTGAGGACCACCTGGAGGTCCTCACAATGACGGTAAGGAATCGACGTTTTCCATGATCACTGACAACATCATAGAAGTGGGCTGGCCTTTTGTGTTTTGTTGGGGATTTGGGGATGGGGCGGGGAATGGACCTCCGAAACCCTGACTCACATGACGCAACACAAGCAAGAGTTGTGTGGATACTTGAATATTTTAAAACGCAATTTGCTTTTATATTTCTTATTGTATTCTGCCCTCTTGTTATTTTGCAAAATTAGCTCTCTTTGTCTATACTTTTTGGCGAAATACAATATTGCCTATGTTTACAAAGTTTCATTAAAATCGGTTGAATACCTTCACAGCGTAAACGGCCATAATGAGTTAAAAAATAATGAGTTTAAAAAAAAGTAAAACATTTATAAATATAAACTTTCTTGACAACACACTGAGCTAACTTCACTTCAATCCATATTCTGTAAACTTCAACTTCATACCACTAAGCCGATTCCCAAACATCGAATCCGTAACTTCAAAGCGAAATCGAAAAGAAAATCTCTTCAAGAACGCATTAGATCCTTGGCCTTTTCTACATCAAAAGATTGGTCCTTTTGGTTTGTTTTATCTTTTCATCCACATATCAAACCGTGCCATTTGATCTCCTTAAAATAGTTATATGTGTACAAATGAAATCTTTGAGAGTGACTTCCTATTGTTATTTAACATTATTAAGTAGCTTTATTCTTGAGTAACATCAAACGTGTAACTATTAATAGAGACGTGTGTTGTTGTTCGTAATCATTGTTAGCGATAACGAGGCATTAGATCTCCTTTTTCCGCCCTGTTTTTAGTCACTAGCGTACGGTACAAACAAGTTTTAGAGGTATGAGGAACAGGGTGGAAAGTTCCTCATCCTCCATTGAAAAGGGAGGATCCTCCGACCAGGCGAGGTGTTCGTGCCTGGTGGGCTACTGCCCGACGGTTGTTGTCGGGATATCTGTATGGGTGCTAATTGTGTGGAAAACTCTTATAGCGCGATGTAGACTCTTGCACGTGATTGGTGCTGTTGTTAAAGTAGTGCGCTAGATGTCGCTACATCACTCCCCACCGAGACCGGAGGTCGTTAGTAGGTTGAGTCGTCTGAATGTCTTGTCTTGTCGAGCCAGTTGATGGTTTCAGTGCGTCGAATCTGTCTGCGAAGATGCCCAGTGAGTCGGGTGGTGCAGTGCTGAAGAGTGGCTAGCTGCTGCGTCGACCAGGAGAGGGAGTACGTCTCTGCTTGCTGACCGGCCGGTGCAGTATGCTGTGCCGAAGTTGCTGATGAGGCTGTAGGTGCTGACCAGGAATGCGCGTTGGCTGCATGCTGGTGGTCAGGGAACCCGTTGTAGCCGTGGAAGCTGGCTGACAGTAGACTCGCTGCTTGAAAGCTCGAGGAAGTGATGACGTCATGGCTATGAAGTAGTTGCACGAAGGCTGCGTTGATGTTCATGCTCGGGGTCACCAGTTTAGACGTATGAGGAACAGGGTGGAAAGTCCCTCATCCTCCATTGAAAAGGGAGGATCCTCCGACTAGGCGAGGTGTTCGTGCCTGGTGGGCTACTGCCCGACGGTTGTTGTCGGGATATCTGTATGGGTGCTAATTGTGTGGAAAACTCTTATAGCGCGATGTAGACTCTTGCACGTGATTGGTGCTGTTGTTAAAGTAGTGCGCTAGATGTCGCTACAAAGTCATAAAAGCACTTATTTTCCTTTACATCAATAATTAATGTGGAGCCAACGTCATCTTATAACAAATGCTCCATAATATTACAGAGGGAAGGATCGTAAAAAGATCCAATATCAAAACAGATGACGTGAGCCTTGCTGTTACGAACAGCGATTATTAATACCAAGTATATGAAGTGAATATTTAGAACGTCTTATTTTATATATGCGTGTATTATAGGGAACAATGTCTGCTTCTACTTGTTTTTAGTTATATAGGCCACATTTTAATATACACAAATAAAAAATAGTTATATAAATACGATAATGTAATGAAGTCTTATGTGGGCACCCAACATGGTAGACTTTGTACCTCGGTGGGCGCCAATATTTTTTGTATTTTGAAAAAAATTTATCCTTGTTGTTTTTATTTATCGTCATGTTAATCGCCCAATCCTATAAATAAGAAACTGGGAGCAATTTAATCTACGAATATAAAATAAAAAAAAAGATTAATTTTTAATTTCCTAGTTCTTTATAAAAACTTCCAGAATCCGGTATCGTCGATGTTAAAGGCAAAACTTTAACTCTTTCCGCGACTTCTTGAAAGGATTCCAACCAACAGATAATATCGGATGACTTGATATTTGATTTTGTAATCCAATCTTTGCGAAACTTTACCTTGTAGGGGTTCATTTTGATCAGAATCTGTGTAGGTACGTACAGACGTAGATAGAGGTTGGAGATAAAGTTGGTAAACAACTTTAATCGTGCCTTTAATTGACAAATCTAAGACTTTCCTTTTAAAACAGAAATTCTACTTAAATTTTACCTTTGTTAAGTAGAAAATTACAGATAATCATTTACACAAAAACTTCAAACAAAGCCGCATAAAACCCCCTAGCAAAATTTATTACAAAACAAACCATTTCTAGCATGAGTTTTATACTCAACGTGACTAGTTTAGCGCCGGCATAAAACATAAGCATTCCAGTTGATATGAATTCAACGCGTGTGCGAAACACAACGCAATATGTCGACTGAACTTGATTAGACGGCAGGATTCCCGCGCTTTTACGCATAAAGCGTCGTACACGCTGTCACATATTTTGTAGGTTATTATTTAAATGGCCGCCAGGTGATATTAAATACAAGACGTGAATGACGCAAACTCGGAAATTGTGATTGCAAAAAGTATTCGTACAACATAGCTTCTGTTTTAGGTACTCCGATTTTATACATTTTTGCAATATACGCCGCTCTATTTTTCTTTAACAATAAAATAAATTCAAGCATGTGCAAAAAAACAAAATAAGTGGGAAAAGTTTACCAAACTGGAAATAAGCTTTTCTTGCATTTTTTGTCTTCTGACTGACTTTGATATTACGAATATCGTTTAAACAAAAATATGCGAATCGGGTTTTTTGTATGTGATAAACATGAACGACACCCAGAACAGCAGAGGAGCTGCAAGTGGGCGCCAGCCTTTTGAGGATAAAAAGTTTTCGGGTTTGGGGATTGTAGAAAGATGCGGGGAGGGGTAGGATTGGGTCACCAGCAACCTCACTCCCACGGCGAAACACAACACGAAACACAACACGGCTTTTGTTGTTTCAGGACGGTTTTCTGTTACTCCGTTCCGTTATCCACTCTAAATCCCATTTTTCAAGGTTTTATGTCTTTTATCATGTGGACACAGCCTTACATTTTTAAGATGAAAGTTAATGCTTGCGTAGAATGCGTACCAAAAATGTAGGCCTTATTTACATTATTGATTTATATCTTTGTCAAGTCACTACATATAGGACAATACGTCTGTTTGTCCGTATTTCTGTACAAGATTTTTTATTAGTAATAGGCTGACATTTGGTCACTATCTCGCCTGGTGGTAAGCGATGAATCGACCTCGGATGAGCAATCCTAACTCTAAAGCAGCCTATTCACTCGATACATTGTTTGCATCACGCACTCAGTCTTGCCAGAAGGTTACTTTTGTAACCTTTTAGATGATTTTTGAACTGCATTTTGAAATAGAAATGACAAGGACGGGTGATGTTTAATCGGTTGCTAAGCAACACAAGTTTTTATAAGTAAGGGAGTAAAAGTTCAATTGAAATGATTATTTTACCTTTCAATAAAAAATCTTGAATAATCATGTAGTTTTTTTTAAACTTTTGTACATGTCTGTACTAAATTTATAACACTATCCTACATATTTTAGAAGGTACCATAATGTTCTGCGTTTTCGCTTTTTCGTAACCACCTAAACTTGGTCGGCTTACCACGGTCATTCACTTCCTAATGACTTTAATAGTATTATCTCATTAATTATCCAATGTATTGACCTGAAATTTTACTGATATACAACTGATCTAAACAACTAATCATTGACATAACATTCAGTTCATATATCCAATCTAGTGGCCAAATATCACCGCGTGCATTAAGACCGTGCTCGTGAAGAACTGAATATCATCATAACTTGTTAAATACTTACGGGATACTAATGAAACTTCACATACATTTGAAGGCAGTTACAAGCTTTAAAATTACGTTTAAAGTAAGTCTTTAGACTTCTTATTGAGAGTGCTGGGGCCAATTGAAGTGTTTTTCTATTTAATAAAAAAACCTTTAAAATATGCATTATTTTGGTTTTGTTATTTTATTATTGCACAACAAATTTAAACTAAGTCCTCGGAAGTCGTGTACAAAATATGATAAGAATCCACTTAACCATTTCAAAGATCTAGCAAAACCAAAAACGTTACCGCAGCAAAATCTCGTATAACTTCGCAACCGAAGAAAGAACAAATACAAAATAAGGCACAACATTTACTTTATCTAGACAACTAATTTTATAGCTAATATTTATTAAAATATTCCCATTAGAAAGAAAAAGGTCTGGCTGTGGTAACGTTACGCCAGCAGGAAATGTTTTTGTTAAATAATTAAAAAACTATAAGCGCAACAATAAAAATGTGCGCAACAATTACAGAAGCCGCACAACTAATTATCTATAAGATTCAAATGACCATTGTCGACAACATCTGGCCTGGGTAACGGACACTTAGAAGTTCGCTTTGGGCCTGTACCAGTTGACCGTCTTTGATCTCTTGGCACGCTCTCAGTGTGTTCTAGTGTGTCTACCTAGTGTCTGATATTTTAACACCTAATAACAATTATGAAAAATTTGCATCTTATGATGGAAAATTAAGGAAAGGCCGGATATAATAACAAGATTAATAAGTAGGTATAGTTCAGTATATTATGTATATTTTATATTATGGTATATACATTTATGGTATACCTAATAGAACTTTCTTGCTTCTTACATCTGCCACTGGATTGTCTCTGCATCACCCAAAAGTTGGCTGTAATAAGTCCGTTTTATGTAGGTACAGTGTTTTTGTGCATGAGGTGAGTACATGAGGCAAAGCAGGGGCGGGCCGCTAGTTTGTGAATTAAAATTTTTGTTAGTTCCCACATGACACAGAAAAATATTCCGCTGTTGGTCGTCGTTCAAATAAAAAGTAAGTAAATATTTCCTATTTTGAATCTTCAAACAAGAAATCGAGAGACGCTCGTTGACGTGTTTTGCTTTCTTTTATAACAACCTTAAAAAAGGAGATATTTTCAAATAAAAGATAAAATCTATTTCAAGAATCATTTTATTGTTTACAAATTGCTTATTACCTGCCAGTGTTTACTGTCATCTAACTCATATTAATTCGCCATTGATGATAATAATAGTAAAACTGAAAAAAGAACATCCTATGCCAGTCAAACAATTTTTTTACAAATTTACACATACTATGAAAAGGTTACAGACTTACAACCCGGGAAGATAGGACAGAAAAACCATTCAGGCCACCGAAAGGGCTAAGCATGTCATTTAAAAATAAAAAATCACACAAACAAATGATTAAAACCACTTCCGAAGTCGTTTTTTAATTTATTTTATTTATACACCTATATTTTTGATTTTGTAGACTATACACATAATTGTAAAATACTAAACATTTTAAGAAATAAACTGTTACAACCCTGGCTTAATAAAAACAAAAAAAAACAATTATTTTAAAAAGAATAAAACACATATAAGATTGAGCAGTGTACAATAAATATTTTCTTTATAAAACTACTTAACACTAGGGCGGAATTTAAATAAACAATTTTTATTTTTATTCAACTTTTTTGCTAAGTTCACCTCGTCCCCCATCCAACATAAAATAACGAATCTTGGTGATAATGAAACCATGCGATTATAGCTTTTTTTACTAACAGAGTAAGTCTGATTTTCGCTAATAATTTGAGTCGCAATACAACATGTTTATTTAGAAAATATTTTACGTAAGTAACTAATGGGTAGACATGTTTTAATTAGGACAGCTGTTATCCACGATTGTTACATCCCATACCATTCGATATAAAAATATCTTTCCGTAAAATAAATTCTAATTGAATATTCATATTAAACATGGAAATATATTTTTCTAAATATGACGAGAACAAAATTTAAGTTACGGTAAAGCTGGTTTTTAGTACAGACTTAGTGATTTTTTTTCACGTGTTTCTACTCTTTAGCTGTTATGAAGTTTCGGATAAAAGAGTGACCGATATTTGATCCTTTAAGTCTCCAAATTATAAATGGTACGTTTCTTGGTGATATTCTATGGATAAAAATGTATCGACCGCCGCAATCATTCATCCAATGTCCACTTTACCCAGCTACTAAAGAAAACGGTTACTAAGTACGGTAGCAAGACAATTATTCCAATTATTTCAATTACTTTAATCAAAAACTATAATAAAAACGAATGATTAAGCATCGATTTGGCACTTTCCATATACAGCTTTAAATCACAAAATCAAATATAGGTCACTTCTTTCCAAAGCTGAGCAATGTTGCCATAACTATAAAAGTGTTGCCACAGAAAAAAATAAAAGCTGGCAAGCTTCGGTATCACATTTACAAATTTACGAAATTATGAAACCTGTGATTGGAAGTTTTATATAAATTATACTATATATAAAATAAACTGTGATGGCTAGCTCAGACTAACATCTTGAAGAATAAGATTCAGAAGTCACTCCAACCTGTCAATGCTTTTCATTGCATTTTCGACTTTACACTGTCAAGGAATTAAGTTGAGAATCTAATAAATTAGACAAAAGGTTGACCCGCTGGCCACTGTAATAAGTGGGCGCAAAAAGATTGTAGCAACTGGTTATATTAGTTAAGCACGTAAGAAAATAAACAAAGATTCAAGTATAGAGACAAACTTTTGTTTGTAAATAGAATAAAATGTGATTGGCCACTGAACCGACCAATAGTAAGAAGGGCTTTTGTTTAAAATCATACAATTTAGTTTAGCTTCTGTCTCTTTTTTTTCTTACATTTAGGGCTGATCTTAGCATCAAATAACTTGGCTGGTTGTTCTATGTTCATTATAACGAACAACTTTAAAAATTTTAGAGTTAAAATATTGCACCTTCCTTTCTTCCAAGTAGGTTATGTTTTCATCATTTCACAGAAAGAAGTAAATAATCCTATCCCCAAACTCTGTATATTATTGAATCTAAATATGGAACTGAATTACTTCATTTTTCTAGAAGTTTCTACACAACTTATTGATGTGCAAGTAACGTCTTGGGATTTAATTGGGGGAACGATTACAACGGAAGCATTATAACAATATTTTAATATACATTGGCAAAATAACATGTCAGGCCCTTTAAAATAGACCACAAAAATATTACAATAATTAATAATAACAAGTAAAATAAGTCTAAGAAAATTGTTTTATGAGATATTAAATTATGTCGTACGTATTAATCACGTAACTGTTCGAGGTAAGCCGACTAGTTTCACCGCATGGGCTCTAGCGTGACTCGAAACTGATCCGGTTACCTCGTTAACCAGTTACGTAAGCAAGCCATACATCATAATTAATCTAAGAAAATATGTGATTCTATACACTGGCTAGTTACTTGCACAATGAAAAAGCGTCTTATGAAAAAAATGCTGTAAGTACGGGAGCGATTATGTGCATTCAAAAATAATTTAGTGGCATTTTCAACCTTAAAATTACTTGCATCAAGATTAATTTAGTACGATTCAGGTTATGTTCTGAATTTAAATTTGATTTTATTTTATACAGCCCATGCACACCGCTCCCTTTCAGTAAAGGTTGTACTTAAATAGAAACATGTGGCAATTAAAACGTGTCTAGTCGATATAAACCCAATTCTCTCTCACTTTCGTGTCTTTTAAATAATTATTTATAATCTTTTTTCACATAAAAATAAATTTCATGCCAATTGACTTAAAATAAATGCGAACGATCGACTCTTAATCGATAAAAGTTTAATCGATTATCACCACGTGAATTACTAATTAGGCTCAAGCTTTTAATTCTAACTACGATTTAAAATCGATTTTATTTTCAAACAACTCCATAATCGATTAAAATTTCACTCGATTAAGCATAATCGATTTCTAACATTTAGTGATTTTCTTTAGCTATTTTTGGTAAAAGTTCCACATGTTTATCGAGTAGTCACATACAATCGAGTGGATATCGATACTTAAACTTAAGAAAACGTTCCGGTCCGTGACAGAGGCAGTGTGAAGAGACGATTCACAAAGTGCTATTTACTTAGCTTGGCTCCAATAAATAGTGTGGCCATGAGATCTAACGTTTCTATACAAGGAATGCCAACATTGTTGTTTAAAAGTTAAGTGACTAAAACATTTTTATTTACAAGATACATGTAGTAGTGATACGACTAATTCAAATGACTTTGCACCGTGGTATTATGGGTGCTAAAACTCATTTTCGCATATTACTGTTCTACGAACATTAAAATGCTGACCTCCACCGCGTAAAATTATAATTTAAAGTTTAACCCTCGACTTTACCGTTCGAAATGATCACTTAGCGAGGTTGCCCTAAGATCCCTATAAAACAAAGTTTCGCTTATAAGAAGGGTAATAATTACAGAGATCGATGGTGTCTATCACACGCCCTGTCACGAGTGACGTCACAGTGATGACGTCATTGTTCAGTTGGCGGGGACGGTGCTCTGTTGTTGTTTGTGTCGCCTGTGGTCGTAGTTGACGAGTCGCTGCCCGACGAGGTACTTGTCGTTCTTTATGTGCTCGTATAGCTTGCGGAACTGACGTATCTGCAGGAGAAATGTTTGATTTAGCTATTATTGGAATATATTTATGTATGGGTAAGAGAACAATCTTTTACCCATACATAAATGACAACATTTGTTTCGGATTTTATTCAAATTCGTTAAAGACAAAGATAATAATTATAAATAATTTGTGAAATATTTATAGAATTTTATTGCCTGCTGAAGTCGGGAGCTAAAACCTTGTTAATATAATGTAAGCCACTTTGGAAAACCAAACAAATCAAATGATTGCAAACAAACAGAGACACCTGCAACAGCAGAGGAGATACGAGTGCATTGCCAGTCTTTCGAAAATTAAGGTTTTGAAGACTAAATCGGATTGGGTAAACGGGGGGACGACAGGACGGGAAGGATTTGGCCTCGGATAACGTCACTCGCACGGTGAACACAACGCAATTATTGTTTCACGCTGGTTTTCTGTGAGGCCACGGCCTCACTCGCTGAAGCTTTGGTCTCCCACTCGCTTTATCTGTAAGCAAAGTCTCTTAGTGGAGCTTTGCCTGTATAGAGCGGTGTGAGTGGGTACGGTACCTGGAAGACGGTGAGCGCGAGCACGAGCGCGGTGAGCAGTAGCGCGGGGTAGACGCGGCGCGCGAGCAGGTTGCGCCTGTATAGAGCGGTGTGAGTGGGTACGGTACCTGGAAGACGGTGAGCGCGAGCACGAGCGCGGTGAGCAGTAGCGCGGGGTAGACGCGGCGCGCGAGCAGGTTGCGCCTGTATAGAGCGGTGTGAGTGGGTACGGTACCTGGAAGACGGTGAGCGCGAGCACGAGCGCGGTGAGCAGTAGCGCGGGGTAGACGCGGCGCGCGAGCAGGTTGCGCCTGTATAGAGCGGTGTGAGTGGGTACGGTACCTGGAAGACGGTGAGCGCGAGCACGAGCGCGGTGAGCAGTAGCGCGGGGTAGACGCGGCGCGCGAGCAGGTTGCGCCTGTATAGAGCGGTGTGAGTGGGTACGGTACCTGGAAGACGGTGAGCGCGAGCACGAGCGCGGTGAGCAGTAGCGCGGGGTAGACGCGGCGCGCGAGCAGGTTGCGCCTGTATAGAGCGGTGTGAGTGGGTACGGTACCTGGAAGACGGTGAGCGCGAGCACGAGCGCGGTGAGCAGTAGCGCGGGGTAGACGCGGCGCGCGAGCAGGTTGCGCCTGTATAGAGCGGTGTGAGTGGGTACGGTACCTGGAAGACGGTGAGCGCGAGCACGAGCGCGGTGAGCAGTAGCGCGGGGTAGACGCGGCGCGCGAGCAGGTTGCGCCTGTATAGAGCGGTGTGAGTGGGTACGGTACCTGGAAGACGGTGAGCGCGAGCACGAGCGCGGTGAGCAGTAGCGCGGGGTAGACGCGGCGCGCGAGCAGGTTGCGCCTGTATAGAGCGGTGTGAGTGGGTACGGTACCTGGAAGACGGTGAGCGCGAGCACGAGCGCGGTGAGCAGTAGCGCGGGGTAGACGCGGCGCGCGAGCAGGTTGCGCCTGTATAGAGCGGTGTGAGTGGGTACGGTACCTGGAAGACGGTGAGCGCGAGCACGAGCGCGGTGAGCAGTAGCGCGGGGTAGACGCGGCGCGCGAGCAGGTTGCGCCTGTATAGAGCGGTGTGAGTGGGTACGGTACCTGGAAGACGGTGAGCGCGAGCACGAGCGCGGTGAGCAGTAGCGCGGGGTAGACGCGGCGCGCGAGCAGGTTGCGCCTGTATAGAGCGGTGTGAGTGGGTACGGTACCTGGAAGACGGTGAGCGCGAGCACGAGCGCGGTGAGCAGTAGCGCGGGGTAGACGCGGCGCGCGAGCAGGTTGCGCCTGTATAGAGCGGTGTGAGTGGGTACGGTACCTGGAAGACGGTGAGCGCGAGCACGAGCGCGGTGAGCAGTAGCGCGGGGTAGACGCGGCGCGCGAGCAGGTTGCGCCTGTATAGAGCGGTGTGAGTGGGTACGGTACCTGGAAGACGGTGAGCGCGAGCACGAGCGCGGTGAGCAGTAGCGCGGGGTAGACGCGGCGCGCGAGCAGGTTGCGCCTGTATAGAGCGGTGTGAGTGGGTACGGTACCTGGAAGACGGTGAGCGCGAGCACGAGCGCGGTGAGCAGTAGCGCGGGGTAGACGCGGCGCGCGAGCAGGTTGCGCCTGTATAGAGCGGTGTGAGTGGGTACGGTACCTGGAAGACGGTGAGCGCGAGCACGAGCGCGGTGAGCAGTAGCGCGGGGTAGACGCGGCGCGCGAGCAGGTTGCGCCTGTATAGAGCGGTGTGAGTGGGTACGGTACCTGGAAGACGGTGAGCGCGAGCACGAGCGCGGTGAGCAGTAGCGCGGGGTAGACGCGGCGCGCGAGCAGGTTGCGCCTGTATAGAGCGGTGTGAGTGGGTACGGTACCTGGAAGACGGTGAGCGCGAGCACGAGCGCGGTGAGCAGTAGCGCGGGGTAGACGCGGCGCGCGAGCAGGTTGCGCCTGTATAGAGCGGTGTGAGTGGGTACGGTACCTGGAAGACGGTGAGCGCGAGCACGAGCGCGGTGAGCAGTAGCGCGGGGTAGACGCGGCGCGCGAGCAGGTTGCGCCTGTATAGAGCGGTGTGAGTGGGTACGGTACCTGGAAGACGGTGAGCGCGAGCACGAGCGCGGTGAGCAGTAGCGCGGGGTAGACGCGGCGCGCGAGCAGGTTACGCCTGTATAGAGCGGTGTGAGTGGGTACGGTACCTGGAAGACGGTGAGCGCGAGCACGAGCGCGGTGAGCAGTAGCGCGGGGTAGACGCGGCGCGCGAGCAGGTTGCGCCTGTATAGAGCGGTGTGAGTGGGTACGGTACCTGGAAGACGGTGAGCGCGAGCACGAGCGCGGTGAGCAGTAGCGCGGGGTAGACGCGGCGCGCGAGCAGGTTGCGCCTGTATAGAGCGGTGTGAGTGGGTACGGTACCTGGAAGACGGTGAGCGCGAGCACGAGCGCGGTGAGCAGTAGCGCGGGGTAGACGCGGCGCGCGAGCAGGTTGCGCCTGTATAGAGCGGTGTGAGTGGGTACGGTACCTGGAAGACGGTGAGCGCGAGCACGAGCGCGGTGAGCAGTAGCGCGGGGTAGACGCGGCGCGCGAGCAGGTTGCGCCTGTATAGAGCGGTGTGAGTGGGTACGGTACCTGGAAGACGGTGAGCGCGAGCACGAGCGCGGTGAGCAGTAGCGCGGGGTAGACGCGGCGCGCGAGCAGGTTGCGCCTGTATAGAGCGGTGTGAGTGGGTACGGTACCTGGAAGACGGTGAGCGCGAGCACGAGCGCGGTGAGCAGTAGCGCGGGGTAGACGCGGCGCGCGAGCAGGTTGCGCCTGTATAGAGCGGTGTGAGTGGGTACGGTACCTGGAAGACGGTGAGCGCGAGCACGAGCGCGGTGAGCAGTAGCGCGGGGTAGACGCGGCGCGCGAGCAGGTTGCGCCTGTATAGAGCGGTGTGAGTGGGTACGGTACCTGGAAGACGGTGAGCGCGAGCACGAGCGCGGTGAGCAGTAGCGCGGGGTAGACGCGGCGCGCGAGCAGGTTGCGCCTGTATAGAGCGGTGTGAGTGGGTACGGTACCTGGAAGACGGTGAGCGCGAGCACGAGCGCGGTGAGCAGTAGCGCGGGGTAGACGCGGCGCGCGAGCAGGTTGCGCCTGTATAGAGCGGTGTGAGTGGGTACGGTACCTGGAAGACGGTGAGCGCGAGCACGAGCGCGGTGAGCAGTAGCGCGGGGTAGACGCGGCGCGCGAGCAGGTTGCGCCTGTATAGAGCGGTGTGAGTGGGTACGGTACCTGGAAGACGGTGAGCGCGAGCACGAGCGCGGTGAGCAGTAGCGCGGGGTAGACGCGGCGCGCGAGCAGGTTGCGCCTGTATAGAGCGGTGTGAGTGGGTACGGTACCTGGAAGACGGTGAGCGCGAGCACGAGCGCGGTGAGCAGTAGCGCGGGGTAGACGCGGCGCGCGAGCAGGTTGCGCCTGTATAGAGCGGTGTGAGTGGGTACGGTACCTGGAAGACGGTGAGCGCGAGCACGAGCGCGGTGAGCAGTAGCGCGGGGTAGACGCGGCGCGCGAGCAGGTTGCGCCTGTATAGAGCGGTGTGAGTGGGTACGGTACCTGGAAGACGGTGAGCGCGAGCACGAGCGCGGTGAGCAGTAGCGCGGGGTAGACGCGGCGCGCGAGCAGGTTGCGCTGGGCGGGCGCGGCGACGACGAGCGGCAGCACGGAGTGCGCGAGCGCGTACGGCACGGCCAGCGCCAGCCCCAGCCAGCACACGCACGGCGCCGCTATCTCGCGCAGGATGAATCTACACACACAACAACATTGCATTACTATTTCGAGGATGCTCGACTCGTTTCGAGTGACAGTAGGGACCATAAATTGTTAACCTTATAATATGCAGCGAAAGCAAAAGTAATAGACATTAATGTTCATAATTTACAACTTATATTTTCTTGTATAAATATCAACTCCCTTGTATTTGTTGCAAAACAAAAATTGTAAAAACTTTTTTCTGATAAAATAAACTTATAATTATTATTCCTAATGACAATAAAAAGGCCAAAAACATTCATAGATAAATAATTAAATAATGTACATACTTGAGGTCCATCTCTCTGATTCCGTCTCGATACGCCTTCTCAATAGCTCGTCGCATGGCCCAGTCTGGGCCCATCATTGTAAGAGCACAAACTATCTTCGTGTATAGCACACCCAGCGCCCAATCCTGCCATACAAACAGTACCGGGGACTGCTCGATTGGCACGCGAAGTGGAATCACTAGTACCTGAGGATAAGGTTTAAAATTGCATGACATTGTATGTTTTGAATCAGTGAAGGAACATAGTTTGAATAATATAATACTACATTTTTGTTCAACGAGTAAGTCTTGATGCACACATTTAAGTATTAAGTATAAATAGTTTTTTTCACTACATGATATAAAACAAAGTCGCTTTCTCTACGACCAGGAAAGAAGCCGAGGAGTGGCAATTCTCAAAATAAATGTTGCCATATTATGTTACGTTTTTTAAGGGATAGTATATCAGCAAACACGCAAGTGGTAAGGGGCAACGCTAATAAGCAAAAAACATATTTTACAGCGGTATTTTGTTAAACTATTACTCCGGTCAATGTGAAACAACCGGCCAATTCGCATCAAACCGTAGCGATCCCACACTTAAATGTATGTGATGGCGCTTCAATTATTTAAATTGAATTTTGAAGGAGGTTTTATCACAATTTATCGGACGAGAGTGCAACGAATCGTACTCTCACGGAACGTCAAACAGTTCTGCGTGCGCATTATGGTGGAGAGCGAGCGCTGTGACTGTCATATGAGACGTATCGCCGACGTTCGTTATTTTAGTAGTTTATTCGGTCTGATTATAAAATCCTACGCCCTGCGATGGACTGTGAAGACGATGATCGGGATGTTGATGTTTGTACCAACCCCCCGGTGCCTTCATATGTATACATTTTACCATAATAAACAATAATGTAAAGTCTTTTTAACATGAAAGAAAAACGAGACAGTGGATATAACTCACCAATTCAAGTAGCAAGCCAAACATGAGCGGTACAAGTCCCAGTAGCGCCAGTGCAGCGAGCGCGGCGCGCGCGGCGACGCGGGCCCAGAGCGCGGCGCGCGCCGCCAGCATGGCGCGGCCCCCGCGCGCCCAGCCCGCCGCCAGCGTGCCGCCCCGACCCACCGCCCAGCATACGTACATACCTACGACAATTTACCTTGTCAGTGGATCATCAAAATCAAAATCAGATCACACACATCATCAGCCTATAAGTGCTTACTGCTGAGCATCATCATTATCATCATCAGCCGGAAAACTTCCACTGCTGGACAAAAACCTCCCCCTTAGCCCTCCACGTCGAACGACAATTTGCCACCTGCATCCATTATTAGCTTCCTGCGACTCTGACTATGTCGTCGGTCCACTTAGCGGGAGGCCTGCCCACACTACGTTTTCCGGTACTTGGTCGCCACTCTAGCACTTTTCGGGTCCGTCTTTCGAGCGACGTGGCCTGCCCATTGCCACTTTAGCCTGCAGATATTACCAGCTATTGTCGGTGACTTTGGTTCTTTGGCGAATTTCCACATTTTGGACTTCGCACAAAGAGACCCCGAGCATAGCTCTATCGCGCGCTGAGCGACTGCTGACGATAACCAGCTCATTTTCCGGTGTGGACTATCCACGGAAAGTGCAGTATTGTGTGTTAATTTTGCATGCTGTTTTTTTGTCAGTGGATCATCAAAGTCAATATCAAAATCTTTTTTTTTTTTTTTATGTGATACGTCGGCAAACGACCAGCCGCATTACCTGATAGCAAGCAATCAGCGCCTCGCATGGACACTCGAAACAACAGAGGAGTTACAAGTGCGTTGAACATTTGGGGACTAAGGTTTTGGTAAGGGATTGGGGCCGACCCATTCGTACAAAGATGAAAAAAAAACAACCACGTACCACAGGCCGCAGTATACAATTCGTGAACTCCATCCGATGCCTTGGGCAGCCACAACGCCATCACTCGTCTTCCAATAGCGACAGGAATCACCTGTAATGCGAAAACACGCATATAATTTTAGAATTAAACAAAAAGTATGCCTATATGTTTTTATGAAACAGAGAGTAAATTTCCTTAAAATCGGAAAAAAGGACCCTCTGACTAGGCGAGTTGCTTAACTTGGGGGGCTACACCCCAACAGTTGTACGTTGGGAGTTTCTATTAGTGTTCATTCGCGAACTTTACTTGCGTGATGTAGGTAGTACTTGTGACGCCATCTATTGAACTTTGTCGTTACTATGCGCATCGCCATAATATATATATCTTCATTGAAGCACTTAGTAGGCAATTTACACTACTTAAGTAGTTATTGTAAATTGTTGTAATCGACATGTGTCTATTATCTGTGGAAGCTTGTCATTAGCGATATCATTACTCGCATATTTAGCGCAATGACTTCTAGAGCGGTCGGTCAGAAGTAATAAAAGTACCAGCCAGATTCAGTCATATTTTTCTTATTATGTAAAATGAAACTGTTTAAATATAATATACAGTTATACATTTTAATGACTTCAGCTATAGTTTATATTACTTTAAATCTTTTAGTTTTTATTACACTTTACAGAATATACATGTTCACGTAACTATTCAAGATTGCTCGACTGGTTTCAAGTCACGACCGGGGCTCATAATCACGGCGTCATACCGCTAGATGAGACATTATAATATAAATCTTACCAAGGTAAGTGCACTGGCCATGACGAGTGACATGGAGACCAGTACCAACAAGGCACCCAGCCGGAGTGGGAACCAAGATACCCGGACGTAAGGCTCGAAACCTGCTGGTCCGTCACGACGCATCAAAGCCTGGAACAATTACAATACTTTATAATACTGTTGTTTTTTCTTTAACTTTGCCATGCACTAGGATTTTCTCCTGTATGGTGGGTAACAATAGGTGGGACAAACATAGAATTTCACATACACATCACATCGAGGCCCGGAACAACAATTTGTGGATCACACAAAAAGTTGTTCCGGAAGCAACGCGGCACGGTAGCCAGTTGCTTATTTTCATCATAATTTAGATTTTTTATTGGAATATAACGACATAATCACGTGAATTAATAAAAGCTGTACTAGTGCCAAGTCACAACTAGACTCTTATTCATGAGCGCGTCGGGACTTTTTCTTGGTTAATTTACACGAGTAAGGGCAGATTTTAATAGACAGATAAATGTAATCTGAGGAATAAAATTGTTGCTGTCACTGTCTTATACAAACATTCTGACGCGACAGCAACATACAATAATTATTCCCCAGATAACTTTAGCGAACCATGGAAAAATCAGCCCTAGGTCGTTATTTTTCAATTATATGAGTATGTCTCACGATAATAGTTACTATTTTAAAAATAGTGCATTCTTCTTACTTGAATAAGTATATAAGAAAATTTTTTTCGATCTACAGTTGTTTTTTTTTTTTTGTTGAGGGAAAATCATCAAATGACTTCTCTTGATTTGATATGAATTATTATTTTGTGTAAAAATAAAGCTCTTTCTTTTAAAAAGGCCGTCGGAACACAATTGAGTAAAAAAAATTATGTAATGGCAACCGTAACCAAACAACAAGACTGCATGACATGCTCAAAACCTACACTTTTTTCAAAAATACCTTATTTCATTAACAGATCCTATTATCCATTTAATTACTTAAGCCTTTGACTGCGGATAGAAAATTATTGAAGGGAAATCCTTCGCTATCGTCTGTCACCGGTGACCTCCGTTTAATCCGACCGGCGATTATCGTGTTAAGCAACAAAATACCTGATGAGCAGCTCCAAGTTGGTGTGGAGGACGTGGTGGATGAGGCATCGGCTGGTCGTGTCGCATCTCTCCCAGTAAATAGGAGCGCAGCCCAAGGATTCCGGCCGCGCATGCGCACCACGCCCTCACTCCCGCCTTCAGCCATGTACGAGTGTGCGACTGCTCCAACAACGCTGGGAGAATCACCTGCGAACAAATAATATTAACTCTTGTCAACCTTTTCCCCTATTATTTGGGATATTTAGAGTCGTATGTCCCCGAAACGCAATAAGGTAGATTTTTCTTTGGACTTTATGATGGGCATTCCACCCTATCCTGACTGTCGTAGAATTTTGGCAGTTTGCAAGTTTTTTAATTCACATCGTGTAACATATTATTCAGTGTTGTTAATAAAAAAAAACTAGAGAATTTGTATCTAAATTCGATTTGTTACTATCGCACGCAAGTGACATACACCAGCGAAATAAAGGACTTCAAATCTGTTATGTTATCTAGATAATATAGATAAAGGAACATGTAAACGTATTTTTTTTATGTAATAGGTCGGCAAACGAGCCGACGGATTACCTGATGGTAAGCAATCAGCGCCGCCCATGGACGAGAGGAGTTACGAGTGCGTTGCCGACCTTTTAGGGATTAGGGATTTGGAGATTTAGGGATTGAGCAGGGATTGGGGGAGGGGAAGGATTAGGCCTCCAGTAACCTCACTCACACGGCGAAACATAACGCTATGGTCATTTCACGCCGGTTTTCTGTGAGGCCGTGGTATCACTCCGGTCGAGCCGACCCATTCGTGCCGAAGCTTGTCTCTCCCACACTTGAAAAACTTTTATCGGGGGAAATCATCATATCGTCTTCAACCCCGTTCTTCTCCAAGGCCGCGGTACCCACTTTATGGCGCTTGACCCTTTAGCCCGGCTGAACGGTAAAGATAGGTCTATCTACATACTTGATTGACGAAAACCTATAACGATGTATTAAGAAAAATACATAAAAAATGTACTTACCAAATGTGGTATATCCAACTGTAAGCCATGTAAGATACCAATACAATTTTGTCTCAAGTTTACTTAAAATAAAAATGATAAGGAAATAAATAAAATCGACAAATTATTAGAGGCCCTCTTCATACCTATTAGCTAAAGTATGAAGCCAATTGTTTGTGCTTTTCATATTCTAGCCAGACCCAAATAAAAGCATTTATCTAGCGCAAAGTGGATCACGAATTCAATATCTCCATATAGATCACTACCGCCATTTCAGGGATGACAAAATATTGGTAGAAAAATCAACGTAAATGTGGCAACACTACAAATGTCAAACTAACAAGCAATTAGAGGATTGAACGTTACATAACTACTACAAAGGTAAAGTTCGTAAATTCTATAAAACGCTGTCACCAATTGACTCTGGCAGAATAGTCGACAACATTAACTGGAGAATCAGTAGCCATGGAAGAAAAATGGAGGCAAAGGCTGCTAACATTATGACTTAATTCACCAGATCAACATAAACAAAACCTATAAATCAACAACCGAACTGGGCCTTCTCTTAATTATAAGAGGTTAGCCGTAATCTTTTCGCTTACCAGGCGGGTGGCAATACTAATAATATTTCTATTAAAGTTACTACTATGTAACACGTATTAAGATAGTAACTAAATTCACCAGATCAATATCAACAAAACGTTTAAGTCCACGACAGAACAATGGGCTATCTCTTTGTTGGATTACACGTAACTATTCAAATTTTATTAACTCCTCTAATGACTTCTCTAACCCTGTATGGGCGCACTCGATCTCGAGGCCGGGGCCACCATATTCCCAGTTCCTAAACATTAGCCCCATTGGCCCCATCTCTGGTGGTCTTATGGATATTTGAGGCGCGCGAGTGCAAATCTGACCCTCAAAGGCCGAAGACATGTTAATGAAATCTCATTAAAATATACGAGCAGAATACAAAGTATTACAACATATAAATAAGTAAACATTATGTTAATATGGATCGACTGATTGTAGTAGCGTCGAACAACAACCTGTTTTACATACGTCGGCAACCACTTTCCTTTATACAAATAATTGATGAATTCTTTATTGAGGAAATCAGTAGCGTGTCAATACTTGGAACAATTAATTTTATTATAAACTTTTTGGTTTTGGTTTTTGATATATAGCATTATTATAGCATTCAATATTAACTCTGTTATAAAAAATATAACAGATATTAGTTTTAGGGACGAATCTGTGCTGTCTAGGCTACCTAACAACACAGAGATAGATTTAAACTAGATTTTAAGACAACAGAACATACCATCATATATAATGTTAGTAGTAAGGTATATTCTGGCAAAAAAAAACTTATATCAAATGTTGTTACACAGGCTCAGGGGAAGCACAATCTTATCTTATTTTATATTAATATTCAGGGCTGCTCCTCTAAATTATTTGAATTAGAAATGTTCCTCGAGAAAACACAATTTGATATTGTGTGTTTAGCGGAACATTGGATGAAAGAGGACCAATTAATATCTTTTAATTTTGATAATTATATTGTAATAAGTAATTTTAGTAGAAAATATATGTTACATGGTGGGTCCTTAATTTTAGTTAAAAATGGCATTAAGTCCAAAGAAAGGAAAGATATTGTAGCACTGTCAGTTGAACACACTATTGAGTTGTCCTGTGTTGAGCTGGATAAACATGTTGTTGTTTGTGTTTATAGACCACCTAATTATCAGAATCTTGCAGTGTTTGATTCAGTAATGGAAGATGTTTTGAAGAAGGTATGTTCTAGCCATAAATCAGTACTTGTATGTGGCGATTTTAACATTAATTTATTGGAAAACAATGCAGGCAGCATGGAACTATTAAATTTGTTTGGATCATTTAATTTAAAAAATGTTTTTCTGGAACCGACTAGGATAACACCATCCACTGCCACATGTATTGATAACATTTTTAGTAACAGTTACTATTTAGAAAAAAAAATTTTAAACAGTTTACCTTCTGACCACAGTGGTCTTGTGGTAACTTACAGCACTTATTTGCCTCTACAAAAAATTCAAATAAAGTTTAGACATATTACAAATAGAAATTTAGAGAAACTCAATAATTCAATAGCAACTAAATTAAGTGTACAAAATTTTGATGTCATTAATCCGAGCAGGTTATACGAAAAATTTTTTGCGGTGTTAAATAGGGAATTTCAAGCTATTTTGCCAATGAAATGTAAAGACATCTATTCTAAGTTTCAGTTTAGCGATTGGGCAACCGTAGGTATTCGTAAGAGTAGAGATAAACTTTTTGAACTTTATGGCATGAAACCATTCAATTGCGACCCCCTTTTTCATCAACATGTAAAATTGTACTCAAAAACATTTAGAATAGTATGCAAAGCCGCAAAGCGACTTTTCATCAGTAATAAAATAAAATCAGCTGATGACAAGATAAAGGCTACGTGGAAAATAATACAGAATGAGACAGGTAGGAAACGATTAAAAAATTCGGAATTTTGTTTAAACACTGAAAGGGGACAGATTTCGTCAAGTAAAGATGTAGCTCAGGAGTTTGAGGCATTTTTTGCTAATATACCTGTCTCAACAACTGCTCATTTAGAATCATCAGCTAGACTATCGGTAACTTTGCTTAGAGAAAATGTCAAATCATGCAAAGACGATTTTAGTTTTCATTATACTAATCCTTTAGAGATAATAAAGGTTTTTAAAGAAATCAAGATTAAATCAACTGAGGACCTTTGGGGACTATCGGTGAAAGTCTGCGGATCACTTATCCGAACTTTAGCGCCGTATCTGGCTTTGATTTTCAATAAAAGTATAGATGACGGTGTCTTCCCCAACCTAATGAAATACAGTAAAGTTATTCCATTATTCAAAAATGGTGACACTAAGGAACCAAACAACTATAGGCCTGTGTCTGTTCTACCGGTTCTTAGCAAAGTGTTTGAAAAGTTAATGCAATCTCGGATGCTTCATCACTTTGATAAACATGCCATCTTTCATCACCAACAATACGGTTTCACTAAAGGTCGTTGTACAACTGACGCCGGTGTCACTTTGATAAAGGAGGTATTCGGTGCTTGGGAGGAAGCACAGGATGCTGTTGGTGTCTTTTGCGACCTCTCAAAGGCGTTCGATTGCGTTGATCATGAAACACTCTTGCTGAAATTAGATCATTACGGGATTAGACATACTGCACTCCGTCTACTAAAGTCATATTTAGAGGATAGGCAGCTGAGAGTTCATGTAGGTGGTTCTAACTCACGGGGCTCTGAGATAAAAATTGGCGTACCGCAAGGTTCAATTTTGGGTCCGTTTCTCTTCTTAGTTTATGTTAATGACTTGCCATTTCTATTTAAAACCGAGCCAAGAATGGTGCTGTTTGCAGATGATACATCATTAATTTTTAGAATAGGTCGACGTGTTAATAATTTGGACGAAGTAAACAGCTCCATTCATCGAGTTCATAATTGGTTTACAGTCAATAATTTAGCACTTAACGAGAAAAAAACAAAATGTATTAAATTTAGCTTGCCCAACGTACACAATAATGATTGTGACATAATTTTAAATGGGCAAAAGTTAGAATTTGTTAACGAGACTATGTTCCTAGGTATTACGCTAGACAATAAACTTCAATGGGGTTCCCACATAAAGACGCTTTCGGGAAGACTGAGCTCAGCTGTTTTTGCAGTTAGACAGATTAGACAGCTCACAGACGTGAACACAGCAAGGCTTGTTTATTTTAGCTATTTTCACAGCATTATGTCGTACGGAATTTTGCTATGGGGTCGAGCTGCGGAAGTAGATTCAATATTTATTTTGCAAAAGCGGGCTATCCGAGCGATATATAACTTGTCCCCTCGTGAATCTCTGAGAGAACTATTTAAAACGATAAATATCCTAACGGTACCTTGTCAGTTTATATATGAAAATATTATGTACGTAAGGAAAAATTTGCAATTATTTGAAAAAAGAAGCGATAGACACAATTTTAATACTAGAGGCAAAGATAGGCTGGCTGTGCCACGATTCCGCCTGTCCAAAGTACAGAAATCCTTTATGGGGTTCTGTGTAAATTGTTACAATAAAATTCCAAGAAGTGTATTAAATCTTAATGAACGAAAATTTAAAACTTATATTAAACGCGAATTATGTAGACAGGCATACTACAAACTTTCAGATTATATTGAGGATAAGAATGCCTGGCAGCATGTTGGTTCGGCTCCACTGGACAATTCTCAAATATGTAGTCAGTAGTTATTAAAATTCTCAAAATTAATGAAACCTTGAATGAGTTTATATAGAAGCATTCTTTTGGATTGTGAGTACGCATATGTGAGCGCCATGTACGAGACAACAAAGGATTAAAATTTTAATGATAGATTAAATAGACCATAATTTGTTCCTTTTTATTAACAACTTGTCTCTGCATTGTTCTTACATAGGGGTACAGTAATGTATAAAAAATGTATTATTGATGAATTGTAAAACAAATATTTTTTTTAAAAGAGTAACGATGGAGTTTCTTGCTCGTTCTTCTCCATTCGAAACTACAATTTGGAACGAGCACCTAGCTTCACTGACGAACAGACTGACAGACTACTATTCTATTTTGACGTTTCAAAAGTACCTATTTATGGTTTATTTGGAATAAATGATTTTGATTTGATTTGATTTGATGTAGTTTTTCAAGTATCACATTTCTTTTTATAGAAGAAACTTGAAAATAAATATTATAAAATACTTTTAAGAAGTGTCTAAATCGATTTTTTTTATGAATTTTGTAAAAATCGAGTGTCGACGTGACGTCACACGTCATGTTTTTACTGCGTCAAACAGGTGAATGGAATTGGAGGGTTGAATAAACGCAAGGTGTGACTAAGAAACTTACAAATACTTATTCTTTTTCTGCTCGAATTAGAATTCTATATAAACCGTTTTACGGTACTTATTTCTTTGACATGAAGTATATTGTCAAATCAATTATTGAAAGTGTGTTTATCCAAATCCAAACTTATAATATTATAAATGCGAAAGTTACTCTGTCTGTCTTTTCTTCACGCCTAGACATAGTTTAGAACTCGAGAAAGGACATAGGATAATTTTTATACAAAAAATCAGCAGGAAGTCACTATTCCACGCGAACGGAGTCGCGGGAAAAAGCTAGTATTTTAATATTTTATCACATTATAAAGTCAAAACCATTTATTTATATTGGACGAGTCAACTTGGGTAGTTTATTATTGTTAAGCTGTCGAATTCAAAATTCTAAATCTTACATTTCATACTTATTTCATTGGCTAGCCAACTATGTTAAGAGATTAAGAAAAGAAGACTCTTTTAGTTGTACTGAGGGTTATAAAGACACCCCAACAACTTCAATAGGATTATGACCAATACTGAACGAAAATCTAGAGAAATTCTTAAGATGGTGTCGTCGATCGTTTAAGATACGATACGATATAGACTATTACCTAAGTGTACTGTATCTTTGTGCTCAAGATAATTATGCCTTAATCCGTAGTACCTACTTATGCTTCTGAGGCCCAAGTAGAGATAAGTACGTCCTTAGTTACGACACACAGGGTTGGAAGCTTTTTTTGTGAGGGGAAAATCGTCAAATGACTTCTCCCGCCCAGAGTCGGGGGCAGGGAGTGTCAGACTCTTACTGACTAAAAAACCCCCGGGCCTTGTCCTGGTCTGGACCGAGGTCGCGGTGCCTCATTAGGTGGTAGGAAGCTTGTTAACGGGCCAAAAAGATAAAAGAATTGCTTGTTGGGTCTTCAATATTCTTAAACTATGTTTGACTTCTTATTCTGTCCCGTTGGTCTGACCGAGATTAGACCGTCTAACATTTTTGAATTACATTTGTTAAACCGTTTAACATATGTAGAAGTACTGGATGTGGAAGTACTTGTTCAAATTGAAAACTATAATATTTTGTAGATTAATCACCTCGAATAGTCAATTTATCGAGGCAGGCTGCTGACTATAAAACATCTCGCTACAATCAACAGGACAAGAGCAGCGAGTATAGCAGTAGCTAACTCTCAACAATGAGAAATTTCGGGAAATATGCCGTTAATTCACAGAAATCTCACCTTTCTTAACAAAAGAGGTAGATAAAGTTGCACAAATAGGACTCACTTATCGCAACGTCTATTTTACAAACTATTGATCAACATATAAAAAAAGGAATACACAATTAGATGACGCGCATACTTTGCTAATAATTATTATAATGAGCATTCCAACATTATTGCGCGCTATCTCTTTCTTTTCTATGAACATGAGCGAGACGGAATGATTTTCTGAATGGTCACGCTTGTAGTGGTTCAAAGTGCAAATAGACGTTTATATTGTTTTTTATGTAATAGTTTAGCAAACGAGTAGACGAACGAATGGACGGTATGGTGGTAAGAAATCGGCGCCACCTATGGACATGCGCAACCACCAGAGGAGTTTTGGCGCATGGCCGGACTACTAGGGTTTGGGGGTTAGAGATTTGGTAATTTGAGGATTGGCGATAAAGGTAAGGAGAATTGACCTTAGGTAACTTTACTCACATGGCGAAACACGACACTATTGTTGTTTCCGCCGGTTTTCTGTAAGACTGTGACATAACTCTAGGCGCCTATTATTCATTCGTCACAAATCATGGTTCTCCCTCACTTACATCGCTACATAAGTGTAAGTGAAAGCCTTTATTCAACATTACACAGCCGAGCCTATTATTACTGTATATTATATGAGGTTTATCCAAATTCCCATACCTGGCTGTCTGTTTGAAGATTGCAGTTACGACACTATCAACAGGTTTCCGAAAGGCCGATCAATGTTAAAATCAATTTAATCTCTTGTCAAGTCATCTGATTAGTTGACTGAATTATCAACAACCAATCAGATGACTTGCCAAGAGATTTGACACCTAGTTGATTGATTTTAACATTGATCGGGCTTTCGGAAACCGGGCATTAATCTAATAATACCTGCGACTGATCAGTTTAAAACATGCACAAAAAATCACTTTCATAATATTGTATATCACCAAAAACATTAAGAACAGATACTTTAAAACAGATGACTCGATTGAGGAAAAGAACTTATAGACATCGATCTTAATAGTACCGTATCGTATTTACCTACCAACTTACCTATAAATAATGAAATCACATACAAACAATTTCTTCCTCATTAACATGGCTATTGTATTTAAAACTACATATTAAAAATAACATTTAAACACTTAAACTGTTTAGTGTCATTGTCTTTAAGAAATATTTCTTTTAAGAACTTGTTTCTTTTTTTGTATTATCTTATGTATTGTTATTTTATGATTATTATTCAGAAACCATCGTTTGGAAAATATCTACTACAAGTTAAGTCTTAATAAGTAATTTGAATATAATAACTGCAAGCCAGGCCCTAAAGGTGTTGCCCTAGATACAACCCTGAAAACAACGTAACACTGAAGTTTGGCGAGTCCTGGTTACATGAATACCGCAACGAAATAAAACACATAATATAATGAGACGATGAAAAAAAAACAGAAAAAGTAAACATCACGCAGCAATGTAGAAGGACGCCAATTTAAAATGCGCGTCAATAAAAACAAAAGCCTAGAAAACCTTACTTATCGGACCTCCTAACCTCCTCAACAGTTGGGCAGTTGGAAACATTCGACCCAATAAAAAAAATAATTATACTAAATTCAGTTTCAATTGAACTAAAAATATATTCACCTGTAACAATAGCAGTTCCAAACTGAGTTCATTGACCGGGGCATCGGAATGGACAGCCACAGCGTACGGCAGGAACCCGGGCAGTACATACTTGATCACCCGGATAGGCAGCCATAGCATGAACAGTACAGCCGTGCCGAAGATCATTGCAGACACCACGAGCCGTCGAATGTGAGACCACACTGATAAATGTATCATTTCCTGGAAACAAATGGGACGGTCAATAATTTAATATGCATTCAAAAGTTTCTAAGATTTGAAAGTAAGCGTGTGATTGTCCAAGCTGTGAAAAAGCACGCGATTTTTTACTTTTTTTTTGTGGAACAGGATTAGCTATATTGAAAAAAAAACTCTGTCGTTGTTTCGGCATTTCTTTTCAGAGTAGTCAGATACAAAATTGACGCGAAAAAGTGCTATAATATGGCGTTATTGCAAAAATAAATTAAAAGTTAGTTAAAAGCCCTTTTCAGCTAGTTACATCCTGTACATAATTGAAAATAATTTCTTCTTCATATATTACAAACACTTTAAAAATAATAAACTAAAACAAACCTGCACAGGACTGAAATCGGGATCGTTCAAATTCTTCAAGAACCACAGTACGCCAGGTCTTAGTACTTCTCTCAGCAAGAGAATGAAGGACGCGAAATAGTACACATATACCATTCCGACCAGCCAATGTATGAACATGAGCGTCCATGGAGCGGCTTGCAAACTCGACTCTCTGTCCTTTAGCGTAGCGTCGAACATTGATAAGGAACAGAGATCCAGCCACCAGCCACATACCAGTGGAATCACACCAATCTGTAAAATAATAGCATATTAAATAACACCAATGAAAAAATTACAGTAGAGTTATAAAGGGCGAGATAGGTATAATACATAGAGCATGAAACGAAAAATCTCAAAATAACGGCCATATTTAGGTCAAAAATGTTTTATAGTTGGTCAGTGAAGTTAGGTGCTTGTTCCACATATGTACAAGTTTTGTGTGGAGAAGAAGAAGCAAGAAACTCCATTCCTAATTAATTGCATTTCCAAATAGCTATTTCTTAGCTACCCATACAACCACTTGATTCAATCGCTTTTTACCCTGCAAAAGAGGTAGATAGAGGTCCATTGACATCAATCAATTTATTCAAACCATATTGTTTGTAACCAATAGGCGCCATAATAGCCAAAAGGTCTACTTTCTATTTTCTGGATCAATCTTTCTTTTCGTATGTGCATGCTAAATAACTATTCAGACTACAGTATTACATGTACTAGTTAGCACTTGTGCTATAAAATTTAACAAATAGAGAGCGGATCTGTTACTATATAATAGGAGCCATTCGAGATTGTCCACTAAGAAGAAATCAGTTCAGTAATACTGAGAATAAGAGAATAATAGTTAATAGATCAATCCTGACAAAGAAATATTGGATTTTCAATAAAACTAATTTCTAGAAATATATGAATTAGTTTCCTGTAGCATGTATTTTGGTATCACTATAAGCCCTTGCTGCACTTTGAGTGTTCCATGTGAAAATACTTAACAGGAAATTGATTCATTTTTCTTCAGTAATAAAGAGGATAACCATATGAAACAAAAATACTTGAAGTTAAAAGTATTATTCAGAAAGAAAGTTTGTGTTTTGTTAAAGACACACTGTCGAAATCAGTGTATCTTTCACATAACACTTTTTATTACAAATTGGATCTAAAACCTGAACAATTAAGGTTGACAATGACTTATTAGAAAGGTTAGGGAAGTCGTTGCCCTCTAACAGACAGTGCCTAGTGATACAAATCTAAATATTGAAACTTAAGTGCTTGACTAATTTGAATTAACATTTTAGTCAGTTTTTAGTTAATAGGTGTAGTATAATCAATTAATTATATAGTTTCAGCTATTTTCTGGGCAATAAAGTCTCAACAAGGGCCAATCAACATTTTGTTATTATTATTATTATTTGAGTAGTCTAAAATACAAATGGCAAATGGATTATTAGTTGCAGGGTTAGGTTGCAAAATTATACATTGTCTAATGGTTACTGATGCTGAATAAGAAACTTTGTTAGTTAATGTTTAATAAATCTACTGTGATAATAACCAAGTTTAAAAATGTATTTAAAACTCTATTGCAAATTATTTGTATTGGCACAATATGTCTTCTTTGTCTGATTTCCTTTCAAACATCAATCAACACTTTTCTCTTATTTCTTTCACTCAACCTCAAACTAAAACTCACTTATTGGGAAAATGGGTAGTGACAACATGGATACATTGAAAGGTTTGGTATCTCCATTATCAGCGTGAAGGCATGCAAATTTTATTGATATTATTTTATATTACTGCTTGTGCAAATTCATTAAGACAAACTTATAAAAAGTAAAAAAATAATAAATGTCAGGTAATGTTAGATACACCAAATATCTTTGTTTACTTCTAATACCTTCATAACATCAATCACACACACACATGATTTTCATCCCTTCTTACTATTAAGCAAAATCAATCAACCAATTATCACTAATTATACATTCCACCTGCTAATGAATAAAAGATTTTTTTAAGACAGACAAGTTCATTACCGTAACTGCTTACAAAATTAATTCTTAATTGTTTTGTTTTTAAACATTATTAAAATGAGTTAGTTAACGACTTTACACTTGAACTGAGTATAAAAGGTTTTTTTTAAAAATAAATGGAATCTAAGTGACAGTCTATTATCTCTGTCTGTCTAGAGATACATGTGTAACCAGGACTGCCTATTAGTATAAGATAATAAACATAAAAACTGTTGAGTAAATAGCAATTAGTGCAGAAATTAATATCATTTATAATTTAAAAAATATTTAAGTACTAGTTCTGACTAAACAATTCCCCTAAAAGTAAAAATCTGTATAAGTAGATAATTTGTCCTTATAGTTTGATTCGTCTTTGTATCAAATTTAATCCCTTTTAATTTGGTTGAGTTGTTTTGTTAGAAAGTGTCACCAACAACACCTATATTGGAAAAACCTTTTTAACTATAAGCATTAATAAATGTTTAAAAAACAAGCTTTTATACCAGTCAGAAAGTCCTGGGACTAAACACTTAAGAGACATTTTTCATTTATTTTGACCATACTCATACAACCTAGTATTCATGTATATATACTCAAGCTTTATATATACAACATTTCGGCATAATTGGTTGAAGATCTCTGCTCAAAAAATGTTTGCATAATATTAACTTTTGAAATATAAAAAAACAAACATATCAAAACTTATGTAGGTACCTACAGCTAATAAATTAATGTGACACATGATCATGATTATTCATTTCACTGATATCTGGCGATATATTAACTGTGTTCTAAAGGGTAATGACTGATTATTAATGCCCTCAAGTTCATATCAGATAAGTACTCATGCACTTATTAATCAGGAAATATATTAAAAAGTATTTAGTTATATTACACAAATAAGCCAAAAATTATGTAAACATAAGTTGCGAAACAAGTTTTATTTGCTAATATATGAAAATTGCCTGCTTTTAATAAAATTATAAGATGTTTGGCATTGATCAACAATGTTTTGCATAAAACATTGGATGTTAAGGATTTTTATGGAAATCATTTTATTAAGTTTTGAATGAATAAAAGTAGAAGATAATGCAGAAGGATGCTACTTACCTCAACAACGGACAGTAGTGCCACTTTCACAACTACATAACAGAATCCCAGTGCCTTCTTAGCACTTCTCAGGCGCAGCAGGGATGCCATGCCATGTAACACTGCCAGTATAGCCCCCACCAACACATACCCTGCTAGAGCAGTCAATGGACCCGCAAATGGACCCTCGGCTGTCAGCCCTGCCATAGCGGCTCCCAACCTTCCAATATGATATGGGCAGAATGCAAACACCACTATAAACAGTGTATTCAGGGAGACCACCCAAAATACATGTTCTAAAAATACCATTGACCCATCCAAGCCAAGCAAACGGGCCCATGTCAGCTCCTCAGCAGCTGCACGATCCCATTCCATTGGGTTCCAGTTTGCTTCATCTCCAACCAAAGGGTCCTCACCAACTTCAGCATTGACTTCATCTCTTATACCAACTTCACCATCCCCTGGTCCATTATTCACTCTGTCATTGTTATTATCTTGCAGAGGAAGGTCTTCAGGAGGTGGGGCTGGCAGGTTCTCTCTTTCCATCCAGTCTGGGCCACCACCATGCATGATCTGCTCTCTTAGCCAAACAAGACCAATAAAAGAGAACAGTGTACATGTTACCACAAAACATCCAGAGAAGATATCTTTAGCTAGGTTTTCAGCAGATACTATGTCAAAGGGTAATGAAATCACTGGGTCCAAGGAGCCTGAGAACAAACAGCGGTAGGTCCTGCAGGCGGTAAGCGGCACGATGCCGAGCCAAGCCAGTGCTACCAATGTGTAGTGTAGCCAGTCTTTCACAGCAGACGCCACCGACGTCACCAAACCGCCCACCACGTCGCGAATGGGCAGCCTGCGAGGCATGTCCGGGGAATATATCGGCATAAAAGAAAATCGGTGGCCACATAGCTCGCAAATCTCTTTCCTGGAGTATCGCATCCACTGCACTAAACATTCTTGATGAATCCATTTTATTGAACCCGTGCAGATACACGGGTGGAACAGCGGTCTGTCAGACGAAGCCTCTGAACGACAGAACCGGCAGAAGTCCGCGCCGGACGAGTCCGAATCCATCATTTTCTTCAATCCAGTTTGCCTGGTTGATTATGCGATCTGTGAAAGTTGTAACACAATTATGGCGTCAATCAACAACACACCACTCACGCATTTATAAAGCTTTAATAAGAATACACACCTTAACGTATAAAACTATCAGACAGCACAAAATACAATAGATTTTAAGGAAAAAATATATATTTTCTCTTTGTTTGACAACCAGACAGCCACAGTAATTGAGTGTAGCCAGAGCTGTGTTACACGAAATCTACCAAGTACGGTTTTAATTAAACAGCTGAGCAAAAAATAAACCGGAAATGGATGATAATATGGTAAGAAACTAACAGAGCCGTTTATTATAATAATGGCAGGTGCTAATTTTGTTTACGAGAAGGTGAGTAGGTAGGTAGATATCTGATTAATGTATGAACGACAAAAAATACCGTACTTTTTGATTTGTATGTTAACATACAAATCAAAAATTGCGAAGTTCGAGAAAAGTCTTTTCCATAAATCACTTGTTTGTATTCATATTCTAACCACTGGCCCACTGGGACACTTGATTTGATTTGATTATAATGAAACTAATTATGTGTCAAGGACACTAATTTTGAAGACCGCACTAAAGATGCGAATAACTCAAGCCAGGATTATTCCAAATTTTGAAAACAATACACGTTAAATTACACCGTTGTCTTTCATTTTCCTTAATATAAACACACAACCGATAGTGATGTTCATGCTCACGAGGTTTACTGGTAGGTAGTAGGTTTACTTATTTAGGTGTCTTATTTACTAACAAAAGATTAAGTGCTGAATAAAAGTACTTATTCATAATAATTTTCTTATTTTTAACCATTGGAAATTCTTTTGTGGTGTGGATGCGTTTACATACACAGAAACTCGATTTCACAACCACTCATACCCGTAGCTTTGCTATTCAAAACATTGTTGTAACTTTTGAAACAAAAACATTTATATTGAATTATCATAGTATCAAGACCGATAGCTTCACAGTATTTGGGGTGGTCATAATAATACGATAAACATTAGCTACCCCAATTTTTCCACAATCTTTTTGCCAAGATGCAGCAGTATGGTGCAATGTATAATTATTTATTTGCGCGAAATTGAGTTAATATATTATTTCTGACGCTTGATTCTTAACCTTCACTTACTCGTGTCCCGCACTCAACTTAAATAGTAGGTAACATGTATAATAAATAATTGATTACATCTTTAGAGGTATGAGGAACAGGGTGGAAAGTTCCTCATCCTCCATTGAAAAGGGAGGATCCTCCGACCAGGCGAGGTGTTCGTGCCTGGTGGGCTACTGCCCACCAGGCACGAACACCTTCTGCTTGCTTGCCTGCTTAATTGCTTGCTCACTATATCTCGTTTCTGAGCAGAAGTCAAAAACGTTTAAAACGTCTTTTTCAAGACGAGTTTCTGTTAGCAGAAGTCAAAAACGTTACAAGCGTCTTTTTCAAGACGAGTTTCTATCAGAAGTCTAAAACGTTTGCAACGCCTTTTTCAAGGCGGCCTGTTTCACTGTTTCTGATCACAGAAAGTCAAAAACGTTGGTATTGGTTTGTTGGTTACGGAGGTAAAAGTAATCTGGTTCTTGAAGGAGGTACGGTAAAGGTTATCTGGTAATAGGTATGAGGTGTGGTGGTTATGCCATAGAATGTAGGTAGGTATGTATGTATGCCGCTATACATCCCATTGAATTTCTTTTTTGTTATCTCTTGTTCCCCTTATCATTCCTACTTCCATTGGCTGCACATATACTCCAGCTTTTCTTTTTCAAGGGAAAATCATCAAATGACTTCTCCTGAACAGGTTAAGGCGAAAGAAAGTCTCAGACTCTTACTGACTAAAAACTTCCTCATTCCTTCTCCTGCTTTTAGGCCGTGGCCGCGGTGCCTCATTGCACTTGCCCCGCAGCCTATGCTCTAACTGCACCTGTTATTTCGGCTATCCTGCTGCTGGAATGGAACGTTCGCGAAGATGGATATACCCACACTTAGTTCCAAATACATTTGTAAGTTTTATACGTGTGACAGAGCGTTTGAAACTGTCGAGCATTCGTTTTTGTCATTGTCAGTTTCTACTTTCAATGTCAAATCAGTCATAATAGAAAATGTCGATGTGACATTTTGGCTGTCCATGTTTTCATTACCGTTCGCTCGGTTTCGGTTTCGGTTCTGCGAAAGTTGTCGTCATATTTGTTGTCGTGGTGTCGGAGGATTGGCCGCTTGGACAATTAATTGCAATTTGAACTGTTATTATGTCTAGTGTCTTAAGTGGAGTATCTTCATTACCTCACGGTAGGTCATAAAATGGTATTTGTATATTATGTTTAAAATAAATTACTCAACAACAGACTAATGCGTTTTCTCCGTATTTTACAGTAAATCTACAGTTTTATTAACTACTATTATACGATAAGAGTATACAGGAAGACGATAGAATCAATAAAAAATTAATAGTTGTGCCCATTGAAAGGCTTTTGAAATTAAAGGAGCCCGTTCTGTTCACTAGACCAAATGATATTAAGTGGATAATTTTACTTTATTAGAAGAAAGAAGATGTGGCTATAAAAAATTAAAATTATCACATAATTTTACACCATACTTAACACATTATCAAAAATATGATCTTAGTTAATTTATATCTGAATCGCCGATAAATGAAAACCTACTCAGTTGTGATATGGTGGATGTTTATCTGTTAACTATTTAGCTATTTAGATTTGTTTAGTCAACTATTAGTCAACACTTTTGTTTACATACAAATTTTATTGACAATAGATCAAATTGTTGTTGTTTAACAAACAAACAACACTTGTTAAATTAATTGTTTTGTTAGATAATTGATATAGATAACTTTAATAAGTATCCATTATTAGGTAGTAAGTATATTTAATAATAATTGTACTTGTTTGTAAGTCAAAAAATCATCAACATATTAATTTTAGTGCAACATCATCTTAATTTAAAAAGCACATATTACATTGCTGTCTACCTATTTGATGAATATCTAATAACTAAATTAACTAAAATTCGCGGGTTACTCACGTGTGAATGTTGAGAAAAGCTCTACTAGTTTCGAACCACTAGTTAATCTAATAACTAGTCGTGGGTAGGCCCAATTTACTAGTCGTAATTTAACTGCCATACTCAAGACTAATTTTATGGTTTCTTAGCCTAGACCTTAGTACCTAGTAGTTTTTTGCATGAAGTAAGGCACTTCAGCAAAAAACAGGCCATCACAACCAAATAAATTCATTACTAAGTTGCACAAGTAAACATTTAATTAATGCCTTATAGTATGGCAGTTATTAGTTTACTGACTGCTAACATATCATGATTAAATTATCCATCAATTAGACAAAAAAAAAAATAGTAACAAAACTCTTTAGTCTTATTACTGATAATGTAGCACAGATTATCTCCTATTGCAGAAAAAATCTACTAAACCTGTAGAAAAATATGAAGAACAAGCATTAACAGATACGGAAACAATTGCGACAATGAATCAACCAAAGGATGCAATCATTCGCATAGACGTGCCAGGCACATCGAAACATACGGAGAGAACAGAACAGGCGGACATCAACATACTATGCCTTGATCTAAAGCCATTCAGTTTCATAACCCAGTTTATGTTCTGTCTCATTTTCGTATTCATATTTTACTTAGCGTATGGATATTACCTGGAATTATTATTTGCAAATTCTGAAGTAAGCTTCTACATAACTCTAGTTCAATTTTTAATAACAACCGCATTGAGTTACGTTGAATCATTGATAAGGAGTCCTATAAAACGGAAGTAAGTATTATATTTTCCATTTTTATGATGTTTGCTGAACTGATTGAGAAGTGGATGAATACCTCTTAGTTTAATCGTCATTGCTTCATAAGCGAGCTTGCTACATATGAATTAACAGATTTGAAACAATTTTTATACCTTATTTCTTAATAATGACACTGAGTATGGATAATAATTAATCAGAATTGTAAATTTTGCATTCCTTTAAAATGTTGTACTATTAAAATTTATTTACCATTTTGTATTCACATTTTAGAGTACCGCTGAAAACATATGCGCTACTAGCAGGATTGACTCTCGGTACCATGGCTTTTTCAAACCTTGCCTTGAGTTACCTAAACTACCCAACGCAGCTGATCTTCAAGAGCTGCAAACTAATACCTGTGATGATTGGCAGTATTATTATACTGGGCAAACGATATGGATTTCTGGACTATGTGTCGGCTGTGGTCATGTGTATTGGCCTCACTATGTTTACTTTAGGTAAGGGTTTCTACATGTTCTATTCTAATTATAATAAATGCACTTGGCATTGGCACATACGAATGGCCTGTTGGCGAAAATTAATGCTTGCATTATAATTTGCCAAGTGACCGGGGTTACTGGCGGCCCCACATCCACGATATTCTAGTCTCAAATATCCATCCGTAAAAAGCTGAAGGAAAACTAAAAATAAGTGAGTTATGTAAATAACCGCGTAATTAAACGCCAAATTACGATAACGATTTTAAACAGAATAATGTTTCTCCAATTAAGATTACAATATTAAGTAATTTTATTCATCAGTTTTTCTTTTTTAGAATTATAATCGATAATGCTATGTATTAGGTAACGTTACCGTCCTGTTTTTCGATACTCGATAGTAATTTCGGGAATTCCTGTACCTTTACCTATGAACATCCCAAACAGTTTCTACAAAAAAATTGCGAGCCTAGCGCAATAACAACGGGTTGGTTTTAAGTCAGTAGGGAGTCACTTTCGCCCCACCTAGTGATTTTCTTGGGAGGGGAAACTCATTAAATGCCTTCTCTCGCTCAGGCCTCAAGCCCCCGTTCCTCTTCTCTTGCTCTAGCCCGAAGCCACGGTACCTCTGTCCGACCTCCGTCCAAAGCAGGAGAAGGAACGGGGGGTATTAGTTAGTGAGAGTTTCTCCCGCAGATACTCCCTCCCGCTCGACCCTGGTCGGGAGAAGTCATTTGAGGAGTTACCCATCCCAAGAAAAGCTATATTTATATTTGACTAGCTACTTTCTCGCGGTTTCACTCGCTGCTCGGTTCCATTTAATCGTAGCGTGATGTTTTATAGCCTATAGCACAATCGGACAAGCGGTTCCAAAGATTACCCCCTACATACAAACTTACAAACATTCAAATTTTACCTCTTTATAATATTAATATAGATTAAGTACTTATTCTATTATCTACATTACGTAACTAGCTACGCTAACACGGTTTCACCCGCTGCTCGGATCCATTTGATCGTAGCGTGATGTTTTATAGCCTATAGCACTCAGGAACATTGTAGCTATCTATCAGTGAAAGAATTTTGGCAATGAAACAATGGAACAATTAATTTATTTTTGCAAATAGGTAATAAAACGGCACTTTTACACGTCAATTTATATGTGAAAAACTAAATGAAGCCGGCATTTCCTATCTGACTACTCTGAGAAGAAATGCCGAAACAAACTCAGAGGTCAGTCTATTTTCAAGCCTAGACAATGTAAAAATAACAAAATGTGAGAGAACCGTGCAAGTTCATTTTGTAGTGGTCTTTTGATGAAAAAACCACAGCAGTTTAAGTGGACAAAAATCCGACCAGCGGTTTCAAACCCTACATACAAACTTACAATTTTTACCTCTTTATATTATAATAATAGTATAGAAGTATAGATAAAAGTATGTTATTCAAATCTATTACAGCGGACTCCCAAACATCGCCGAAATTCAACTTTATTGGTGTAATAGTGATATCGTTGGCTTTGCTCTGTGACGCTATCATCGGAAACGTTCAGGAGAAGGCGATGAAACAGCATCACGCGTCTAACAATGAAGTCGTGTTTTATTCTTACGCCATCGGCTCCATATATTTGCTGTTTATAACCGTGCCTACTGGGATTATGTCGGCAGGCATCGTATATTGTGCACAGGTAAGATGCTTAAAATATTATATTTTAAAAAACACTTTCCTTCACTCTTGAATTTCATCATGTATGGTTGTTGCGTTTAAAAACATTAAAATTCACCTAGATATCCCTCTTAGACCCGGTGCAAATTAATACTTAACTTATTTCGGTATTTAACGCACACAGTAATAGTGGACATTTATTAACACCGACAGTAGATGAAGATAAATCACATTCATCGACGTAGTAGTATCATGTAATATCGCTGAACAGTCAGCTTGTGACCATGGCAGATGTAACCCTGCCGAAACGTCTAGCAAAAAACAAATAAAAGGTACCCCAAACAACATTTTGTTGATCACACATAGAGTTGTTCTGTGCGGGAGTTGAAACGACACGTTCCATCACACCAACTTACAGTCTAGAAAGATTGTGAAATCTGTAAAGGCTGGCAGTGTAGTGGTGACGAACTGACTGACCGATTCTATTTTGACGTTTCAAAAGTATCTATGTATATGGTTCAGTTGAAATAAATGACTGACTTTAGTCCATGATCTGTCTAAATGGTTGCTTCCTAATCTCATAAAAATTATATTTATAAGGAAAGTAACATTTTAAAGCTTAAGAAATAATAGGTATATTCTGCCGACCTCGTTGATGATACTCTCGATCCTTTTGCCAAAAAAGGTTACTAATGTTCAGACTTCATTTTTAAAGAAGAGAATGAGTACCCTATTCCCACAAGACCCCGATAACCGCAGTTGCCGATATAGTAACTAATACCAATAACAAAACTAAATCAATATTTGAGGAGTCGGGAGAAGGAACGGTGTGATTTTTAGTCAGTTAGTAAGTCTCATCCAGAATGAGAAAAGTCATTTGATTTTCCCTTTAAAAAAAAGGGATCTCCAATACTTACATTGGACGTAATTTTCCTATGCAACCCTTCTGGCGTGAGTTCGATACGCATAAAGCATGTTTTTGTTTTTAAATTTGGAACCGAATCAAACCTCATAAGTACTCAAATTTACCAGTGTGACCTGATACCTAAAATATTATGTAGTTGCTATGTTAGTTACAATAAAAGTACGAAGGTTTTGATCAGTTTCAATGTTGTATTTTTAAAACGCCGATAACAATTATACGGCTTTATTAATAAAAAGTTTAACGGGCGCCATGAACATAATGCTAGATAATAAAATTATCGCTAGTTCTCTGTACACTCGGCTGCAAGTCAAGATATACCAAACCAACTTATGACGACCTCACTCTGGATACATTTTCCGCACATTGAAAATTCAATGTATACTGGATACAGATGTTTTACAGCGACTAAGATCGTCTTTACTAGTTTTAAAGTGTTTTAGGTGCCTTTACTTATTCTTGTAGTCATAAAGTTTTTTAATTGCTTATTTTAAAGATAGTTAGGAATCTATGTTTAGTTTATGATGCACGATCTTGGGGTAGATTTTACTGAAAAAATATGTCTGGAATTAACAGAAGAAAGAAAAGAGAAAGAAAGTCCCTTTTCGCTCCTGTCTGTTTGTTTTTTATAAGCACTAGGATTTTCTCCCGTGTCGTGGGTGCGTTTGCAAATAGTTTTAGAGCCGGAACAACAACTTTTGAACAACACAAAAGAGTTGTTCAGTGCAGGAATCGAACCTGCGACACGTTGCACGGCAACCATTTGCCCAGCCACCGCACCAGCCGTGCAGTCAGTTTGTCTTTCTGTATGAACGCGGTGAACTAAAAAAGCATTGAATTGAAATCCTGTTGCTTTTTTGTTTTTGTCACTTTAATATTTGCATGTGATTTCATATGATGTCAGTAAAATGTAAAACAAACAATTCTTTTAATTTCAGAACCCGCTGATAATGTACTCGAATATCTTCTTCCTGAGTTTGACCGGGTATTTGGGCTTGCAAGCAGTACTGACACTGGTCCGCATCTGTGGCGCCACCATCGCTGTTACTGTGACAACCTTCAGGAAGGTTCTCTCCATCATCATATCGTTCCTGGTGTTTAGCAAACCTTTTGTGTTCCAGTGAGTATATTTTAGTTAGTTTAAGTTTATACTATTTCATATACCATCTATCATTGCCAAAGACTGCACGGTTGCCGCGGTGGCTGGGAAACCGCCTGCCGCACCACGTGTCGCGTATTGGATTCCCGCACGGAACAACTCTTTGTGTGATCCACAAATTATTGTTCCGGCTCTAAAACGGTATGTTTGTACACGCACCCACGACACAGGAGAAAATCCTAACGTGGGACACTGCATTAAAAAAAAAGAAAAACATTCAGACTTGGAACAACAATTTGTGGATCAAAACAAATACAATTTCAAATCTTATAACCCAAAATTACTGCGCAAGTGAACATATAAAATGCACTTGTCCACATCTCTATAAGCACCTTGCGAGTGGCGCCTTCGCCTCATCTGGACGCCACAACTTTTGTGTAAAAGGAATTTAATAAAAACAACATGTTGCCTTGTAATAGACACCACTTCCAAACTTCTATTAATTAGATTCTACATATACACAATAATCATTTTCCTGCTTATTCCGGTGAACAAAGCAGAGATTCCTTGATGGATTGACGAGATGGGGCTGGGGCTAGACATAAAATAAGGATATTTTCAGTAGACTCCCAGCAGACCTTATTTATGACGTTCGGCTCCAAGTTCAAAGCTAAACCTCCAATGAAAGGAGTTACACCGTGATCTTTCGGCATAATCATATCATTATATAACTCAATATCATCCAAAATGTCGCTTAAACCAAATAGCCCGTAATCCCTCGATATCCTATCAACTACTTTGAAGGCTAATATTCAACCGTCCACGTCAGTACCAATTGTTAAGGGAACTATCTGGTGATCCGTTACCTCTTTTGCCGACTGCCATTACAATGTGAAGCGTTTGGGAATGGCATAACAGAGATGTGCTTTTCTTAAGATTATCTTTAATTAAGTAAAAAAGGCGCTGATCGCCGAAATACAGGCTCAGCCTAGTTCGGCTACAGTTAGACTCTCTGTTATAATAATATTGTTGCCAAGTTTTAAACTTTGTAAAGTGGTATTAAGTTGTTTGAGAAATAAACATTTATTATTTATTATAAACTTATGTTAACGTTAGTTACTTATAAAGTGACGTGTACACACCACACCATACCCTAAAAAATTGGTCACAAACCTTATATTTTAATTTCTCTTTCTTTTCAGATACGTATGGTCAGGTATGCTAGTAATACTAGCGATATACTTAAACCACTACAGCAAGAAGAATCCAAATTATGTGCCTAGTATAGTGGTGAGATGCTGGCAGTACATGAATGGTATTTACCAGTCCGAATACCGGTATTTAAGGATTAAGAGCAAGATGTACGCCGATACGGTATAAATATTAAAATTTATCTAGTTTTTAAGTAGATCAATGGGCTAAGTTGCATTGACGGGTTTTCTATCAAGATTCAGTGGATTTTTTCGCTAAGTAACTACCGTGCGGTGTCGTCTGTTGTTTGATTTGTTTTGAGCATTT
The DNA here is from genome assembly GCA_902829305.4 of Spodoptera exigua. Taxonomy (NCBI): domain Eukaryota; kingdom Metazoa; phylum Arthropoda; class Insecta; order Lepidoptera; family Noctuidae; genus Spodoptera; species Spodoptera exigua. The sequence continues at coordinate 10,171,318 of LR824619.2, read as the reverse complement.
TTTCTTTGATGGTACTTCACTGTCAATTTCAGACTCTTACTGACTAAAACCATCCCGTTGCTACTCGTACTTTAAGCTGAGGCCGCTGTTAATTATTGTGTTTGCACCCGCAACTCCTGTTGGGCTTGACTGTCATGTTTTGTCTCATGTCTCGTGGCGTGTTTTGTGATCTATACAGTCTTCCATAATAAGTCGATAAATTCGATCCACCTGTTCGCTATATTAGCGCGTTCAAATAAATTATAGAGAAGGTATTTTCCTCTTAAATTGTAGTGATTAAAGGGGGGTAGGTATGAGCATATAATCAAAAGGATTGAAAAATGTGTGAAAGAAATAAAAAGAGGATTTTGATATTATTTTTTCATAAAGGACAATTGAAAATTAAGATGATAGTAAGTGACTATATAATTTACTAAATATAAGGGTTTACTCACGTGAAGTAATTGAGAAAAGATCTAGGTACTAGTTTCAAGTCACAACGAGACCCTTATTCAAGAGCAGCTTGTGCGGTGTGGCGACGTTGCTAGTACAGTTTTTCTCACTAAATTCACACGTGATTAAGCCGTTATTTTTAGTAAATTCTCTGTGTTACACCAAGGACTGATTTTTCAATGGTTAGCTAAAAGTCATCTAGGGAATAATTATTATGATGCTGTCGCGCCAGAATGTTAGTACAAGACAGTGATAGCAACAATGTTATTCCTCAGGTAACATTTATCTGAATTGAAAAAATCAACCCTAAGTTATCATAAAAAATACTGTCTACTTGTGATCCACATTCAGTGAAACTTGATCGAACCCGACATTGTTATTGATAGTTCCGAAGCGTATTTGAAAAGGAGTCTTGAAACTAAAGTTTCCTTGTATAATTATAAAAAAAGATAAGATATTATAAGCTCAGTTTGTGGTTGGTCAACACCGCAATTAATTTATATATTTTTTAATAGAATTTTTGTTGTCCAATTTTAAAATTTCGATATACGTTTAGCTGGGTGACTTTGTCTAAGAAAATGAATTAGAAATTCAAGTGTAAGTGTTAAAAGTAACCCTTGAAATGTTCTTGTTATGTTGATAAAACTATATGTGTTGATTTTTTTTTTCTCATGTTGGATATTATGGAAATTATGTTTTTCAACTTAGCACAATTTTATGTAAATTTTATTACAAATATTATTTAGACAATACCTTCTATGACAATATGTAAGACATATTGAGATAGCTCCAAGTGTATTTATAAGAATGTCAAATAAAAAGTATAAAGAGGTCCTATTAACACCAATTCTGTGTAAATGTAATTAATTGAGCTACCGTTTTTCACACTAGATGGCGCCAGTGTGGACTTCTCGCCTTTTTGCCCAATAAGGATAAGCTATTGCCAATTTTTCACACTATTGGTCGTTTTTGACAGCTACATTGATTGGAAAAGCTGACTTTTTGTTACATAAGAGCTATCTAGTGAGCAAAAGAACTGTAGCCCTCTATTGTGTATAGAGTTTACATTAGGTATAGATAGGTTTTGCATCAAAATTTTACAAGTTTATGACGATTAGTTATGGAGTATGTAGTCAAACTTCATAAAAGCCAAACTATTGAATTGATTTTACGATATCAAAACATAATTGATAGATAGTCAATAGTCTATTCTACCCATAAGTTACTGTTACTACCTTTTTTGGGGAGGGTCAATCATGACCCTTCTCCCGTCTTGGATAGAGCGAAAGGGAGTGTCAGACTATTACTGCCCATCCCTTCTTCTGCTCCGCGCCAAGCCGCGGCTACATTATTACGTTTTTGTTGGGAATTACACTTATGTTTTATTTCATGCCTCATGTTTTTTGATCCATACATAGTCATCCATAATAACCGGATCAATTCGCTCCAGTTGACCCATAATTTGCGCGTTCAAATAAAGAATATCTATATAAATATTATTGTAAGTTTGTATGTTTGTAAGTTTTTCACTGATAGATAACTACAATGTTCCTGAGTGGTGTAGGCTATAAAACATCACGCTACGATTAAATTGAGCCTAGCAGCGGATGAAACCGCGCGAGAGTAGCTAGTAGAGGACAATTTCCTCTTATATGGGGGGGGGGGGGGGGGGGTAGATTTACCTCTTATACTGAGAAGATTATTGTGAATTATTGTCCACAATCCCCTTCTTTTCTAGTTAAAAATTGTAATTTGCAAAAATTAGTTTTGTCTTCACTAGAACTCCATGTTTAATTAAAAATTGTTTTTAAAATGTTATTCTATATAAAATAACAACTTTCATTCTCATTTGATTTTAAACACGATAGCAGTAAAGTAACAATTCTTGCGTAATATGTTTTTAACCAGTGACCTATTTATGAGATTTTACATATCAGAATGTATAATGGATTGCGAATAAGTTTGTTGCAAGGATTATTAGGAATATTTTATTATCAGCTATTATTTATATTACAATTTAAATGTATGACATTTATTAATTTTAATTTATAAATATAAAATATGTGAATCAATGGATGCATTTGATAAGGATTGCATTGTAAATGTAGGTAGAGTGTGTATGTATGTAAATAAAATAAAAATAATTTATATCAATGACATTTATTTTCATTGTATGTACAAAATCTTACAAATCTAAAAGTTTTTTCATACAAAAGTGTCCAAATTTAACGTGTTTGAATATTTGGAATGTTATTTAAGACACTATTTTTCATTGGCTTTTTACATGATATAAGACGAAACGGTTAACTTGTTAAAGCATTTTAATACTTTCAGGCGAAGGAAATAAACAAATTTTAGGTTAAATTTTGTTACAAGAATATCGATGGTCAGTCGATTAGATTCCAATTATATTAACAATTAATATGATTTAATACATGCGTCAAAAATGGGGGATAATTGGTCAAATTAATTAATTAATATTATACAGGTCACAAGATTTAACTACGCTATAAATTAAATACGCTTCTCTCTACATCTATCATTCGCTCTTAATGTACAATTATCTCTTTGGTATATGGTCCTATATCTAGCATTATTTGTCTTTTTACATGAGGATAGTTGGCCCCTTTGCAAGTGTTTTGTGGGATCATTGAGCACAGTTTTATCACAATTTTGTACCAACTGGTTATATGGTGGGTAGAAATGCACGAGATTATGAAGACAGAACTTTCGATATTTTTTTATTATTATGTTACAAATAGCTTCCAAGTCGAGTTGTCGTTCGTCGTGGAACTCTAAGGGGGAGGGCTTTGTTCAGCAGTGGACGTCTTCCGGCTGATGATGATTACAAATAGCTTCTACAAGCGGCCGCAGCACCAGGGTAAAAGTAGTCTATGTGTTATCCAGTTAATAATAATCTATCTCTGGCACATTTCACTCGGAACCGTTCAGTAGTTCTGACGTATAATAGTTTCATCCTCTCGCGTTGAAGTATGAGGCTATTTGCTTAGTTATTTTGTTCGCAACATTATTATAAGATTGAACATGTGTTTTTTGTAGTCCTGTTTATACATACGTGTATTTCTATCCACCATATAATATCCAGTAGTCAATTTTGATTCAGGGAGCTAATGACAACTAAAGGTTTCTACATTAACTTCCTCTAAAATGTACATGATAATTGCAAAGGAGCCTTGAAGTACTTTAGTTGAATTTTCTGTCGTTAATAAGGGCAATTATAAATTTGTACGCAAACAAGACGTAATTTTGGTTGTGCGTGAACTTTAACAATAACTTGGAGTAACAAAGCACGAGTGAAGCGTAGGACTTGAGATCTTAATCGTACTCCAGTGTCGGGCCTTACGGTGATAAAAAAAATATCACATATCATTTTAGAATATGAAAATATTGTGTTACATTTCGTTTTCAACCTTATTGCTTATCCCGTAGTGAACAATTTAGTTTGTACAAAATGCAAAACAACACTACCAGTGCTTATAAGCTACATAAATAATATAGAAAGTGAAAATTGATCAATACTATAAATACTAAATTTATTTTAGTGGACTTAACGTACCTCAGTTTCTGTGTTTTCGTATTGACTTAGGCTAAATGTTTCGATATCAATTTTGACTTACAAAACAGAAGAGAAAAGCCGTCGACCAATAAAAAAGAAGCTCACACGTTCCTGTATTGTTTTAGTTCAATAATGATTTGAGTATAAAAATACTAAAAGTGGATTTATATGTGTGTGGCCGGTCCCGGGCGGAGACGGCCACAGCACTGTATAAGTGCCACATTTGCTAAGAGGACCCTACACGATACACAATGTCTCTCACGCGGCACATACAAACTATTTCACTATATCACAGCACTAGTCTTGCACTTCTCTGTACGGTATCTCACTGGTCACTGTGAACGATTCGAAATAGTGGTTTAGGAATTCGAAAGTGGGCCGTTTCTCGGGGATAGCGTCCCAGCATTGTAGCATCAGTCTATAGATATCGTCGGGGAGGTAGTGGCCGACGGGTTTCGGCATTCTGTAGCCTCGCTCCACTTGTTCGATGACGTCTTTGCCGTGCAGACCGGGGTAAGGTATCTGTCCGTACGTGAACAGCTCCATCAGTAGGATGCCGTACGACCAGACGTCGCTCTTGATGGAGAATCGTCCGTAGATGATGGCTTCAGGCGCCGTCCACTTCACTGGGAAGCGAGATCCCTGCTTGGGGCAGTACTCGTTGTCTTCAATCACCCTCGCGAGACCAAAGTCACATATTTTAGCTACGTTATTTTCACCTATTAACACGTTTCTAGCGGCTAAGTCTCTGTGTATCAACATTTTGGATTCTAAGTATTCCATGCCGGACGCGACTTGTGCGGCCACGTACACTAGATCCTCAAACTGGAGGAACTTGCCCTCACCGTTTCTGAGGAACTCCAGGAGGGAACCTTTACTCATATATTCTTGCACTATGTAAACTGGCTCTTGGGTGGAACAAACTGCGTACAGCGCCACCAACCGCTTGTGTCGGAACTTCTTCATAATGGCTGCCTCTTGTAGGAAGGCTTGGGTCGACATTGTGCCTTCTCTCAGTGTTTTCACAGCCACCTGTAATAATAGTATGTGTGTTAATTAGAATTGAAGATATAAATGCTTAAATATTGCTAGTCTTTAATATTTATTTTGAGAAAGAAGTTAAACAAGTACCTAGCAAACAGTATTGTTGATTATAATATAACTACAAAACTGTCTGCTTAGCTATTTGGTTTATTATATAGAGCATACTTCAGATAATAATTTATTTGGGGATCTTTTATATCAATTCCGTATAAAGCAATTGATCATATATTAAGTACACCAGAAGGCTCTAATACTTTTTATATTTTGTAGTATACTACAAACAACTTGCATGGTTCGCACAAATTATTTTTAACGTTATCTGGACTATAAAAGAGACGGACCTTTGAGTTTGTTTCGGCCTTTCTTCTCAGGGTAGTCGGATAGGAAATGCCGGCTTTATTTAGTTTTTTATATATAATTTTCACGAGTAAAACTGGTGTTTAAGGCTATATTACAGTAAAATAATTACCTCAATATTATTACGCCACTTCCCATAGTAGACCTCTCCGAAGTTGCCTTGTCCTAGTTTCCTTATGAGTTGTATTTCTGACCGTGGTATCTCCCATTTGTCCCGTAACTCGGGTCCGAGGTCCCACATTTGAGGTTCAGGTTTGGGACACGGCCGCGCGAGTACGTGGCACAGACCTAACGCGTTCTCTGAAAACATCAGTATCTTTTATTTAGATTAACGTTTTTTAATGGTTAGTGAGCTATGTTTGCGTGTGTTTTTAATGGTAAGTATGTTATTGGTTGGTTGAATTTTTATTGCGTTATCTATGGGTAGAACGAGACGGGATGATGATAGGATATAAATCAATATATAATTACACCGTCAGTAAGATAGTGAAAAAATATCACACAATTGTCGTATAAGAAAAATAATGAAACAAATGTCTTACGAAAGATACAAACAAAAAATACAAAACTTTTATAAAAATGTTATATTAGAGAAAAATAAATAGATGTAATTTCTCTGAGTAAGTATTTTTTGATGGTTGTGATATTGCTTTGTTGATTGGCGACTCATGCATGAGTACAAAGCCCAGTGCAGTATTGTGACCATAAAGGCATTCGTTTTCGGGATCCTCATTAAAAAAGTTGTATGGCCGCATGGTTAAGACACAAAAATGCACCTATCAATGTTTGTAATCAAATAATTGAGATTGTAATTAAGAAGGTGACTCCATAATAGTTTACTCATTCAACAATATTATGCCAAGTCGTGTGGAACTCTTTATTTGCACAGAGTATATGAAATAGGCAAATTTGAACTCACTTGTATAAGACATAACAAGCGCTGGCAGACTCGGGAACGTTTGATTTGTGGCGATGTAGAACCCTCCATTGTCCAAAGGCTTGATCTTGTAATGCTTGACATGGTACCCTCTTCCCTCCTCCCAATCCTTGACGCTCAGGCTGAAGCCGTGAGGGTTATGTTCCGCTGGCCTGACGAGGAACGTCCCTCGAGGGTTGGTTTCAGCGAGGAGGAGTTTGTCGGCCTCTTTGCGGGATACGTGAGGAAAGAACCAGCTGCAACATGACGTCGGCCTTTAGCGGAAAGTCGCCGATTAATAACACGTAGGGGAGGGTTGTGACCCATCACCGTTTTATGCTGGTACTTGTTTGTTAAGAGGCTCTTGTATGTTAGTCTGTACAGTCGATAAAGGTACGTACGTAGATGTTATTCAAGATATTAGTGTAGTATCTTATTGGTAATTTCGAAGATTAATCGATTAGTAGTTAAAGTAACAAGCGAAATCAATCTCTGTTTGAAATTCAGTGTGAAATAAATTACTTCAGTTTTATTAACGTGTAAGTAACTTTTAAATTTTCGCGTAGGCTTGACGTTTCGATGGATTGGCCTAATATGGTAGAAAGTGAAAATAAGAGCGTAGACGAAGATTCATCGCCCGAATGCGGGGAGCTGTGACATCGCATCTTCAGTCTGCTTGTGACCACGACCTGTGCAACCAGGTCGAAACGTCAAGCCTACCAAGGTATTTAGATAATTATTTTTGCGTTAATAAATGTTGTAAACGTGTTAGTAAGTCAGAAGATTGTGAGCGAACAGCGAAAGATCGTGAGTAGAATGAAGGATTACATTTATTAGCAATATAACTTATACGTTGAAAGAGTTATAGTTAGCTCCTGATAGCACTGGACGATAAAATAAGTTACATATAAAACTATAGTTCAACAGAACGCTTAGAATCTTAGCGGTAGCGTTAATAATACGCTAATACAATCATTAAAACACTTACTCTTCACATTCAACGGAACTTTCTTCAGCGACGAAGTTGACAGGTACGAGGCCCTCTCTCCTAGTGGTCAGATGAAGGACTCTCCACCAATCAGGTTCTGCATCGCTCAAGACCTCCATACGGTCGCCCTTGCGGAATGAAATGTCTGAGTCTGCCCGAGCTGTGTACGCACATAGTGCCTTTACTACGCGACGACCGCCGTTTGTTATACCTGCAATTTTTGGGGATTGATTAGAAATTGGATTTTAACAGCTACTTCAAATGATTGATTTTTGAGACGGAAACGAGTAATGTAGGTTATTGATGATCCCGCGCATAGAAAATGGACTTCAAAACAACGAAGAAAGGAAAACGTAGGTAACATTACCTAGTCATAGAATAACTAGCGACCCGCCCCTACTTCGCCCAGGTGCAATGCTTCTAAATTTCTTCTTTTTCTTCAATATTTAATGGATATTATTATACATATAAACTTTACTCTTCAATACTCCTCATCTGATGAAAACACCGCATCAAAAACAGTTGCGCAGTTTAGAAGATTTAAGTCCCTGTACATAGGGATACAGGGACAGTGTAAGCGACTTTGTTTTATACTATGTAGTAATAAAGTAAAATTATCAATAAATAACCTCTACTCACTGTAAAAAAAGCGATAATTCTATCCTTTCCATTGCTATAATTAACTACTCTCGACAAAGTTACAGCTTTTTTTTTGTCAGGAGTAAATCATCACAAGACCTCTCCCGCCCAGGGAAGGCGAGAGAGAGAGAGTGTCAGACTCTTACTGACTAAAAACTCCCCCGTTCGTTCTCCTGCTCTGGGCCGAGGTCCAGAAAGAACCCGCAACCCCAGCGACAAAGTTACAGCTTAAGTTCCTTGCTCGATTATATACACGCATCTAGGAAAGGACGATAAAAGGCAAAACGACATTTTATTTTTCACTCACATTTTCCAGGGTTGCGTGTGCGCACGATATCCGCGGGAGGTCGCGACAGCACTCGTGTGTTGGGTTCTCCCGTATACCGAGTCTCCAGCGACGAGGGGCACGCCGTGAAACCCGCCTCATTCTTGTACGCCGGATATACTGAAACAGGCATAAATAGACATTCATCATTTCTATTTTAAAAATAGTCGCTGGACTAGTTATGACATCGCTGACTGCTCTATTGATGCGGTGACTGCTGAACGGTTAAGTGTTAATGGATTTTTCCAGTCGTTTTTGCTTGAGTGCAATAAATAATCTGAAGACAGGAACTACTCAAACCAAAATGGCGATGTCTCTCTTGGTTGGAGAAAATATATGAATAGAATCTCTTAGATGTACTGTAAAACTGATTGAAAAAGAGTAACCATGGAGTTTTTTGCTCGTTTTTATCCATAGGAATCTACACTTTGGAACGAGCAAATAGCTTCACTAGAGGACAGACGGACAGACTGACACGCTTAATTTTATAGCTCTTGTAATACTTTTTTCCTTTTTTTGCTTGACGTTCAAAAGTGCCTGCTGTGGTCTAATTGAAATAAAGGATTTTGACTTTTTTTTTGAAAAATATGTATTAGAGAATGCTCAGCCAACATGATAGAGAAAAAGCCTGAAAGAAATGTGACAACATGGAACGAATAGACTTTCCTTAAAACTAACACAAGTTACGCAAAAGGATAATTTTGGACGTCACAAGAGCCAGTACGCCGTTACTTAATAATTTAAAGTATACTCAAGACAAGGAGTTTTCGTGAAGGGGTATTTATTTAACACGGTCGGTACTTTTGCTTTAAATATTGACAAACCATTGAAACGTTACTTTTCTTAACGTTTCTCCCTTTACTTTTACGAATCTTACACCGTAGACACGTTAATGTGTAGCTTTTGCTCTCGAAATTCGAAAGAAGGGGGATCTTTTACAAGAGCCAATTTTGATGGATGTTTGCTTTACTAAAACTTTTGGGTCATATTACATCTCATTATAACCCTGCCACTGCTGAGCAAAGATCTCCTCTCACACGGAGAAAGTGTGAGCATCACCACGCTTGCTCGAAGTGGATTGGCAATTTCAAACTCTCATCAATTATTATAAATTAGAAATTATAAGTTCAGGTTTCCTCATGATGTTTTCCTTTGTCAGTGGGGTCTAAATAATCTTAGAAAGTACATATAACTCGAAAAGTCACATTTTTACTTGACCCGCACTCTCGTGTATGAGAAGCGGGCGGCTTAACCTCCAGGCCACCACGACAATTCTATTTATATTGGGTTACATCTACTAAACGTTTTCTTAACAAATGAATTGACCGACACGTGTTTCTTAACCGTTAGGATAAATTCAGTTCCAATCACCCTTGACCTTTTAGAGTAGCGGTAATTAATAACATCGAATCTGTAATTGCCGTTTGATTCATATGCCCATTGAGGTGCAATTAATATTGTTTTCAAACAATGCATGTGACCTCAAACCGACTTCTAAGTAGAATAGTAACGAATGTACGCGAATAGCGTCTAATGGGCGGCTTTTTAACATCGTGCGAAAAAATCTAGCACCATTGTTCTTTTCAAGGAAATTGCTTTGCTATAAATATAAAATCTTGTGAGCTTGGTTTCGTCCTTTTTATTTATTTCAAGGTTACTTTTGGGTGCGCAATTAAGATGTTAGTTATAATATTAATTGTTTGAACGTAGATTTTGTTATTCATAAACCAAATTGTTAATTTTGTAGTTACAGTAGTGGTCGTAATATTTAGTTGCGAGAGTAGCTTTATTTACTAGACTGTATACACAATATTACCCTATTTGTTTTCGCCAAGTAAAAGGGTTTCTGGGTCTTAAATAAATTATACAGGGAGAAGAAAATTACAGAGACATCACGGGACTTTAATCGAGTTGTTTCTCAAGATCGATTTTACGTCTCGCTCCTTATTTTCGAAAGGGTCCGTCTATTGTAGCTGACTTTTGGAAGGAAAGTTCACTTATGGACCACTAAATTGGACGTAGACGCGCATTTCGTAACCTATTTTTGATTGAAAAAAAAATGAAAAAAATGTTTATTACTAAAAAGTATTTTACATTATGGTTATACCCTATACTCGGAATTTTAATTCCATTCCAGATTTGACAATTTCAGTGTTGCAACGTTATGACACGCAATAAATAGTGACGTTGCGAAATTATTCGATATGGAAATCGAATATTTCTGAATCGATTCCTCTCGTTTATAAATTTACTCTCGTAAACTAAGTTTATCAGGAAATAAAATATTTCTGAACCGATAATTTAGTTTTGACAATTAATTAACGATTTGAGACTTTTCTTTTGTAATTTTGTGTGAAATTAATAAAAAATGCGATCATGAAGGAACGTGACAAATAAAACAGACATTTTATAAATTGTCGCCGTCATCGCTATCGCTATCGCCGTTACTCTATGTAACATTTATTATGAATTGTGTCTGTGATATTTATTGTCAATTAACATATCTAGCTTACTAATTTTTTCCTCCTCTTTGAAAACATGGGATACACATTTAGACCATTCGGTAGCCGTAATATTTTGAATGCCTTCCTGAAACTGATTTACTGATTGTTTATCGATTTTTGTGTTCATCACTACACTGTTATATGTGGTATCATTATTTCACAAAATGACAGTGGTCAATGTCAAATCAGGAATCGAATTATAAGTCTGACTATAGATCCTATACTATTGATTGATTAGAAACGTTCACTTTAAGTAAAATTTTTTATTGAATGCAATTCCAACTGCATGCGTACTGCTTAAGTTCTTGTTTTATATCTACGAGACAATTCTGTGTAGAATATTCAAATCATATTGCAATATTTGTAGAATGATTAAAGAGCTTATAGCAATATAAACAAGGAGCAAAGTCCTGTAACATGATATAACTTACCCAAAGGCCTATCTGGGTCATGACGGCGGCTGCAGCACTTGTTACCCATGGCGCGGCCCGCCGGTTACGCCGCGCCAAGCCGCTCCTGAAATTAAAAGAAAAATGACATTAGCGACATAGAAACATGGCGTTCAACAACGGGCTAGTTTTGTGTATTCATATTCAGGGGTTATGTTTTTTATTACTAGCGTAGATTTAAGCAAGTTGAGTGGTAAGTTCTATTTGATGCCTTAAAGATTTGAAACCAATGAATTACCTATGGTTTCGCTTCTAATTGGCTGATCTAGAAATTATTTAATATTTGGATATCTTGTTTTTTTATGATGATGGTGAATATTAAGTGTTAGGTTTTATTTAAATCAATACTTCTTTATAATTAATTAATGAAGACTATATATAGTGTTTCATTGTCCTCGTTATCCTTCCCAATTATTTGATAGAGTGTGGATGTGATCTAACTTAGAAAACAGATGATTCTTTGAGAGTTCTTTAATATGATAACGTTTTCCCTGTGATGAAACTCTTATTAATACCGTTATTAAGCACAATTTTGTGTTGCGAAGATTTTTCCGATTACACACCAAATCTAAAAACACATTGCAACAAAACACGGAGCAACGAACTGAGTACAGTTCATACAAATTATCAAACCCCCGCGGGAATGAACTACATAACATGGCCAAGCCGATCACAATGAACCAAATAAATTCATTGATAAAATGTAAAAACATCTAGTTTACACTTAGTAGATAAATATTATACAAGAAATTCTTGCGTCTTTAATATATCAGGAGTGTAGTTTACAAAAAGCTTATGTAGTTATCACTGTAAAGAAATATGTAGGTTATATTAACATGGTTATCTGTACTGATAATAACGAAAACAACGCTCTAGTTTATGTAAACCATGATATGCTTTGGTACTTCTGTTTATATTTCTAGTAATTTATACATTTAAAGTTACAATTTCGTTTAGCTCGAAAAGTATTAAATGTCAATTATAACAAAGGAAGAGATTGATTTAAACAATATATTTACTTTAAGCAGGTTATAGACAGCCGATCGCAGTCTTTTTCGGGAATAATGTCTAGATTCAGCTACATCTAGCTAAGGCTATCTGACTGACTGACCATAACTTACTAACTTTAAACATTCGCGTTTCAGTTAACATTTAATTTATAAGTTTGAAAAAGCAAATTTCCCTTTCTCGAAAAGCCATCATATTACTTATGTAAACTTAATTTCGTCAATCCATTTTTCCAGAATGTTGCTTACATAGGAGAAGCAGTAATATAAATCCTTTTTTTATATGACATTACAGTTCCTACACTCCGTCTGTTATTAAAATGGAAAGTGTGCGTTTTTCCGAGACTCTGCGTACCAGCAATGGGGTAATACGACTAAATTATGGAGCAATAAAAATATATAATGTGCCGACTCTGAGGATGTACCTATCTATTTCGTGTTGTGGTAATATGTATGGGGTGGATGGGAAATGGGTTAGAATGTGTCAAAGATAATAAAAATATTGGAAGTACTAGTGTCTTCGCGGTTTACGAGACTGATAAAGCGAGTAGTTCTGACTAGGTCTTTTTTTTCAGGGGATAATCATCAATTGGCCTCTCCCGCCTAGGGTAAGGCGAAAAAGAGTGTCAGACTCTTACAGACTAAAACCCCCCGTTCCTTCTCCTGCTCTGGGCCGAGGCCGTGGTGACTCATTGCGCTTAACCCGCAACCCCGGCTGAACGTCAGCCCTATAGCCCTATAGCCCCCTCTGTGAGTTCTGACTAGGTCTGATGTGGCAATCTTAGCCAAAGCATTATTCCCAAACAGCTGGCAGTTTCCAAAATATTTCCTTTACTTTCAGCACAGTAAGAAAGAAATTATTTTCTAATTCCATCACAATTTAGATTCATTCCTTCGTACTTGAACGTTTGATAGCTAGAAAGGCCATGTTCCGTTATCAGTTGGTGCTAATGAACTTGCTCTGTTACCCCGAGTTTTGATAAACGGTGTAGCGATAACTTATAACAAAGTGTAATAACCATGGATGCGTCCAATTACGACAGGAAGTTAATTCATTGCTGCATTTCATTTTATTTCTGGCTGCCATATTGATAAGGATATATCGGCTAATATTGTGAAATGAGTGCCGTATTTATAATGAATTAAATCAGTAGTTGTTCGTAAGTTTCGATAAAATTATCGTTGGTATTTTGCTTGTTTGTTTCTAGGACAGAGGCCAAAAGAGCAGAATGATTACCTGATGTTAAATCATCAGTCGCTCGTGGACGCTTGCTACACTAAGAGTTAAAAGCACCAATGCTGGTCAGTGACTTTCTCTATAGAAATACATACTAGTTATAATTTAGTCCCATTGTAATAGGCAGTAAGTCTTTAAAAAAATTGGGCATGATTCAAAAATCCGTTTAATTACTTATGAAATCTTTAATAGCTATTTGGTCTGAAGCAGAGATCGTCGACACGATCACGTATTGCATGCGTCAGTCACATAATATGAATTTAGTATGTTAATATGTATAACATACTATAATAATATGAATTTAGTATTATAGTATGTTATACATATTAACATACTAATAGAACGAACTACGACACAGAAGCTATACATTTATAAAATGATTTAGGAAAGGAAAAGTTATGATATCGAACGTAAATTATAAAATTAAATATGATACTTAAGCAAGGTTCCATTAAATGAGTTGTATATTCAATAGATAGGTGCACGGGCCTGGAGCTTAGTGGCTGGGCTCCTTGCCTTTAAAAACTGCGATGTCCATTCCGCCAGCCAAACGCGGAGGCAATGCAAATCTTATATATAGAGAGAAAACTTATTGTTTATTACCGGACAGTCAGAAACTGTCGGGTAGTGGTAATGGTGGCTTTTTTGAGAAGGGAATATCATCCAATTCATTTTTTCTCAACCACGTTGGAGCGAGAGGAAGTGTCAGTCTCTTTCTGACTAAAAAAACACATCGTTCCTTCTCCTGCTCCGAATCTGGGCGGCTAGTTCATTAGGCTTGCACCCATAACTACAGCTGACTCCTAACTTGTAAACGGTTTATTAGGACTGTTTAGCAAATTGTAGTGTATGTATTTTATTCCATATAAATGAAGTTTTCATAACACGTTTCAATTTATATTATGTATATTGTTAGTATTATGTTTTCGTTATGGAGTAGTTAAACAAGTGACCGAGACTCGGATATCCTCTAGGATTTCCGGCCCTTTGGTCAGTGAGACCCACTGGTGCAGAACTGAAGCGACCCTTTGTACCCCCATGGGCACAACTAAGCGGTTGAAAATATCCCTTCGCAAAGTGAACTAAGAAAAGAATAATCAATACTATCGGGTATGAAAACAAACCAAATTAGGAGTAATTCAATTCGGTAACTAATTGATTTTACGGTTTTATTAGTTCTCTGAACCTTATTTCACAGAAATAAGAACATTATTTTCCACCATTTAGGTATTAGGGAAGTCTGTATCACTAATAATTTTAATATCTGTAGATAATCTACACTAGCGACCCGCACCGGCTTCGCACGGGTACAACGTTGATACAAAATTTATCATAACTATCGTGAGACATACTAAATTAACTAAAAACGCGACGTCGCCGCGTCCGCGCACGCTGCTCATGAGGAAGAACCCCTCTGTGGTTCGAAACTTGTAGAGCTGTTCTCAATATTTACACGTGAGTAACGCGATTTTTAGTTAACAAAATTTATCTACTAATTAATAGATGTTATTAAAGTTCCTTTTCAATTACTCTATCTATTCAAAAGAACTACATCAAAATCTGTTGCGTAATTTTAAAGATTTAAGCATACAGATATAGGCACAGAGAAAGCAACTTTGTTTTATACTGCAGTTATTTTCAGTTCATTAATTAATTAGACAATAAAATTCTTCAAGCTAATCATTTATTTTGGCAACTAGAATTTACCAACTAAACAAATGAGTAGGAAATGTCGCTAATAAATTGATTTATTAATAGTACATTGTAGCTATTGAAATTTAACATAGCCTTATTTAGGGAAATAAGATTTTGATGTCAAAACAGGAAAAAATATTTTTGCCGCTTTTATATTAAATACATAATTTTAAATAAAGTGAAATTAGTTGTTTACTGACGTCTTTCTACAAGTCTATTTAAATAAAATAGTAGGTAAGTAACTTATTATTTTATTAAAAAGAAAGTATTTGGAACCAGTTACCTTTTGGCACTTATGTGAATACTTCAATACGGTAGCGATACTCAAGATCTAGACGGATGTTAGAACACATCCATACGTTGCCGGTCTTTTGGGGTTAAGTATTTGACGATGGAGGTATGAGGAAGAGCTATTGGGCCTTAAAACGAAAACAAAGAAACATACGAGGGTAAGGCGAGACAGAGTGTCAGACTCTTGCTGACTAAACCTCTCCCCCTTCCCCCCGTTCCTTCTCCTGCTCTGGGCCAGTGACTCATTGCGCTTAACCCGCAACCCCGGCGAGGGGCTGGGAGTACCGGTTAGCCATATTGAACACTTTGACGAAATAAGTCATTAATGCCTTTTTATCATCAAAATTAACGTGCAAAGCACGTGCATTAAAATTAGTCCTAAGTACAGGTACATGGTTAATTACATACAAGTTCCATCGAAAGCTTTTATCTACCCCTTATCGATGGCCTAGTTGAAATGGATCGTAGTTCCCACGGCTACAGCTTATGATAACAGCAGAGATATCGGAATAATCATTATTTGCTAATGATTACAACCGTGATTTATAGTTACAAACACGTAACTTGATTAGAAGTATGAAAGATATGGCATAGTTGTTAGTTTTTTGCTATTTAGTTTTCTTATCATAGCGTAATGTCACGTTTTTTTCGGGAAATGGCACAGGTGCGCATTATTAAATATAACCAGAAATACCAGAAATTAAACTAATACTTGACATACACTGCGAACTTGATCTTTCTATCTTTAACGATTAAATAGAAGACTTCTTTGTTAAGGCATTGCTTTATAAGTCTTGTGATCAGATATGCACTACAGGCAATGTGGTTAATAGTTATACCATCCAAAAAGCCACAATATTTATGGGACCAATAAATATAACTGATTAAAAGTGGGTGTTTCAAACATCTCTGTCTATAAATCTTAGTAAAAGAGACGAGACTCAATTTTGTGTGGGATTGCCCATAATGTTTGGGGCAAGATAAATAATTGGTACTTTAAATCACACTGTTTACATGAATAAATTATATCTTTACCTTAGTATTCGTTGTTTGCATCCTGACCAACTCCCAAATGAAGCTCAAAAAGTCTCTACTCTATCATAAAGACAACCACTACATAGTATAAAACAAAGTCGCTTTCTTTGTCCCTATATCCATGTAAAACTATGAATTTATTTTGTAAATATACCATAAAACACAAGGCACTTTAAAAAACTAGATGAAGCCGGCATTTCCTATCTGACTACTCAGAGAAGAAATGCCGAAACAAACTCAGAGGTCCGTCTTTATGTATGCTTCAATCTTTAAACGGACTTTGTTGGTGTTTTTTTTTTTTTGATATATAGAGTAATCGGAGAGGATGTTTAACAAGTAACATGCCTTAAATAGTGAATAAAGTGCGAAGCCGGGGCGGGACGGTAGTAAATAATAAACACCAACCGCAACTTACCAATTAATTTATGAATTTTGTATATTTTAACACAGTCTTACAACCAACAAGCCGTTATAAAAGGCTAAAAAAACAATAAGAAGACCGATAAAAGGACATGTGCGGTTACGATACACCCGTCTTAAAAGTTCCGGTTTTTTGTTAAGAATGAATGGGACGATTACCACCTGACGAAGTAATCATATGGTCACATGAAGGGCTACAGACAGCTGACGTTTATAACCTAAGTTTCGATTAAAGACCTCCTTAACTCAATTAAGTTTTCAATCTTTTTATTTCTTAAGGAAAACATGTTTATTCACTTTTAAAAATATTCAAATAAAGAACATTTCTGGAATGGGGTTCTAAATTGAAATATAAAAAAAAAACTTCGTTGAAGTCCCGCTAGAACAGATAAGGTAAGCAAGGTCCATCTGTTATGGGAGGAGAAAAAAGTTTCGTTTAATTGCGACCTCGAAATGATTCCTCCTAACCGAATAACGGCAGAAACCATGTTAATTGATTCCGAAACTGCTAATTTAATACAACGATGTAACTAAAACAGGCGAGGTACCTGTTTAATTTAAACCAACTTTTCGTGTTTTTGTAGCGAACAACTTTATTTTTAAAAGCAACTTTCGAAATTGTTTTCCATTTCATGCATGACGTTATTATCCAGAAGCCCAGAGGTGATTCTGTTGCCAGTTGAATCAGTAATTTCAGAGAAGAATTCCATTACAGATTTTTATGAAAAACAGGATACGAAGTTCTTGATTCCGTGTTTTAATTTTATGTACTGCTTAAGATGCCATATAGGTAGGGTTGTTCCATAGCTAAAAAGCTAAACTTATTAAAAAAATCTTTCAAATATAGTTGTTTGGGTTACAACTTTATGCTCTCATTGCTCTGAATTCGCACACCTATAAATAAAACAGGCCATTTTTTAATTCATGCATGGATCCGTTTTTCCGTTCATCATGTTTTTCCGTTGCGTTTATATGGGCAAAATATTTTTGATCTTACGAATATTGGTCCTAATTTTCTATACATAAATACCTAATACCATAATACCTGTTTATTTCTCCTTTTCTGCCTTTTCACTTTAAGTCTAGAATTCTTTGCGTGATTGTCTTCATTTTCTTATTAAAGTCAAGTTCTTAGATCCAAGTGCGTTCATCTACAGAAAATCTTTATTTGCCTCTCAGGTGTCCTTTGAAGACGAATGCTTTGTAATAGCAGTAAGACCGGGTACTTTTTCTGGCGAATTCGGTTCTTTGATGTCTTGTTTTTCTAGAAAATTATTTCCTAAAAGCTGCTTTCGAATTGGAAACTTTAATACGTAGGCGTAAAACGCTAAGTCGTAAGGTTACTTGGTCATTTGAATTTGTGGCTCAGTATTTAATGTTTGGTATTCAATTGCGACAATAGAGTATTGATAGTCAGTTTATATTTTCGTATTCGTAATGTGAAATGACTATTGCTTGTTATTAAAACGTTTTCCTTATATATTCGGAATTCGTAGTTAGTTCTGAAAGCAGTTGACTCGCCGTTTTGTCAACACTCGGCGTATAGAATACACAATAGCATCCGGCCATTGGATACAACGAATTGAAGATCCATCAGTTATTGTTAGGTTTTAAAATTCCAATAGCTATTGTAATAAACATTTTTTTATTTTCATTGATGTGTTTTAATTCGTGGTATTTCACATTCCAGTCCTACGCATAATCATTCGAACAGTTAAGGAAAGTTTTTCGATATATAATTTCTTTCGTGTTTGAGTGCTTCCTAATAGGGGAAAATAGACAAATTTTAATGAAAGACTACTATAAATCTTTATTAAAAAGGGTTAATTAGGCTGAATGTTTTATTAAAAAGTTTTGACCGTGATTCTGTTTTTATAAAAACTATTTTTTTAGGTATAAAAATGTAAGTGGATACCAAAATTAATAAACAGGCTACACGGAAGACGATAGCACAAACGAACAAGGCGATAAAAGCAACTTAGACATGGTTGAGTGATTTCATAATATATTTCGTCCATTAAATAAGCGGAAACTTAAAATAGAATAATGGAATATACATATTTAGGTAAAAACCATGACAAAGCTAATCACATAGCCACTTAACGTTGATGTCAGAAGGTAATTATCGACCCATAACCTTCAAACATTAAGGTAAGGTTGGACGAGCCGAGTTTCTAAATTTTATGGTCCCTAAGCAAGAATTTTTCACAGTCAAAAACACGCTACAACAACGGCAACTAGGGAGAATGGTCTAGTAAACAGCAACAGCTTATCGATAAATTGCAACCAACTACGTCGGTCGTACCGCACGGGAACCGATTTACACACAACCCACCAAACAAATTGACTGGGAGAGATTGATCGCCGGCGGATAAACACGCTTACATTGCTATCAACTGGGTACACCAATAGAGATAATAGTACAAGAAACACGTCTGACCAAATCAAGTCACGATTACAACACTACAGGGAGTTCACAAACAATTCAAACACATTTTAATTAAGGGCCAGAGCACCATTAGCGGATGGCCGCATCTTTATTTTCATTATTAAAATACTTAGCGCTAATTGTCATTTTTCATCTAAATTAGCAGTTCCTTATTTATAAACGGTGTCTTAATATCGTTTATCATGGACTTAATTAAATGGTACATAGCAGAATACTTTATGAAAACTTATTTCTTTTAATATTCTTTTATTTTTATGGAATATAAAAACAGAACATGTTGTCCTTCAAGCATAAAGAATAAGATGCTATGCTATGATTGGGTGTGCTAGCCAAGGGCAAGGATGGTGAAGGTTCCCTTAAAGTTTTGTTTGGTCTGGAAGAAGAAAGTGAAGGTGATGGTGCGGAGCAGTACGCGGGGGACGAGACGCCCCAACCACCTGTTGCTACCAATCAATAACATCACCAACGCACCATTGTTCCCTTAAGCCGACGACTAGTCGCCACCATAGACAAACCATTTAAAACAGTTTCAAACAACAAAGTTTTGATTTTACTGACCGTGATCGAAGAACCTTTTGTGGTCATATCTAATGGCAGAACAATAAGTTCTACAACAGTTACCCAATGAATGTTTAGGCTATTAAAGTTTTTATAAACTGTAACAGAGACAAAAGCCTCAACTGGACGGAAACAATGATATTAGTGACCACTTCCAAAACAAAATCAATGTCCCGCACCGATTGTGGTTAAGCCTCAAAGGGCAATAAAAGGGCTTAACGAAGCCTTGTTCAAACACAACCGCTTTAGATAAGAGGATAATCAATACCCCCAAAATGTTGAACGAGCGCAGTACCGTGCAGTAAAGATGTCCTTTGTTGGAAATAAATCCCGAAATCAGATACGTGTCTGTGCAGTAATAAAATTAAACTGAAATTGTTAATTTCCTACATACATAGTTTTGTGGCTATTTGGGAAAATCGGAGACCATTGAAAAGTTAATTCGCCCCTCGCGCATGTACCGAGGCCGGTCAATAACCCAGGCGGGCGGAATCTTGAACTTGAACCACAAAGCGAATACGGAAACATCTATATTTTTATCTGATATCTTTCTAAAGATTATATTATTGTGATATTGAAATATGTTTGGCTACTGAATTTCACAATAAACAATTAAGTGTGACTTAGTATGCAGTGACATTGAGATAAGGGCTAATTTAAGAAAACAAATTATAAATAACTTGGGAAAATCTCGGGTAATTCCTGATGATTACAATCGACGTCATAGTTAATGATTTTACAAACATGTTTTGCTTCTGTGGTAGGTAAAGGTTCACCATTTTTCAACCATGTATATTTTATATTCTCATCAAACTTTATTTGTGGGTGTTAGCGTTATGATCAGTTGAATTATTCATTCATGTATTTTCCAGTTCGAGCGAAGGCGTAATGTGTGCCTTTGAAATTAATTTTCACACGTTTCAAAAACGCGTGACGTGGGAAATAAATATAATAAGTTTTATGAAGTTTTACTTGTAATGAGTAATATGTATGATTCGGGACCTCGTGTTGGCAAAACACTGTTTGCCTTCCGAGGCAATCTCCAGATAAATCCCACATATGATGCATATTATGTGGGTTTGCGTGAAACCGCAATGTAGGAAGTAACTTGAGATCTAATGGTCGTTAGTTGGAAATTATTCCTAATAGCAAATCAAGTCTTTTAAGTGTCCACATCGTATTTTAAGTCTTATACTTAAATTACACAACGCGACCACAATAGTTCGTAATATATTCGCGTCTTACTATCTAAATTAGTTTTGCCAATTGATATAACAAAGATAATTTATTGATTTGGAAACGGACAATCTACTCCATGGGAACGTATTTTAGATTCAACTAGAGTTACGGAAGCATTAAATTTGTGGTGTTGTATTTCAATAAAAAGCTTAACATTACCGAGTCTTTGCGCGTTACTTCTGTTGAACTTGACAATGATTTGTATTTAAAGGACGTAGAATCGTCAAGCACAGCTGTGGCTCGCACAATGGATGGTCCGCCTGCACTGAATGCTGTTATGATTAAAATGCCCACTATCTTTACAGAAACTGACGTTGTCATATGAAACACGAGGATAACAGAAAACAACGGCTTTGTTAAGCAAATCCTATAAAAGTAGACGGAGTGACTGTGCGGTCTCTGTACTGTAATAAATGAATATCAAGAGAAACTGCTTAAAGCAATGTAATTAATACAGCGAATAATAAATTAAATGCTAATAACATTACCACACTAAACTTCTATTACGCTAAGTAATACAAGCATTCATTCTCATTGCATAACGTAAATTCATGGCGTGGATTAATAAATTCTGTATGTAACTACTTTATCGAATAGTTATTCAATCGAAATGATACAAAAAAATTAGAGATTTATGCAACTGTTGTGAATGAATAATGCGAAAACTTCAATTCTACTTGCAACTGATACGAAACTTAGTTCGAAATCTCACATAATTGATTCATGACACTGGAGTTGTTTAAAATTGGATCTCTTGAGAAAAATCTTGAAGTGAGACGCTCTTAGTACCTAATTGAGACTTTTTAACTAGCATAAAAGCTTTGGGTCACGGAAGGGCTTGGAACGAGCAATTTGTCTGCGAAAGGCTTCTCAACTGACCTAAATTATTTATCAAACTTGAGTTTCGACTTTTAAAGTTGCCATCTTGTTCAACTACAATAGAGGGTTACCATTTTCTTTGTTACTGTAGTAGCTAAGGACGATGTTGAATTTCTGTATGTGTGTGTTTCACAGAGTGCAAAGGATCTGGCTAATTAGTTAGTAAATCCTGTTAACAAGAGGACACTAGGAAAGCAGTTAACGAAGATTTCAGAGCATTGTTTACATTTAGTGGTGCTAAAGTAAGTTCCACTAGACAATCAGCTCAGCGAAGCGTGTAAACACAAACTATGAAATAGGAAGCACACGAAGTAGCAGACGATTTTGATTATGTAGGAAACAATCTGTGCCGATGGTACTGGTTTATAATAACAGAGTTAATGAGGAAGGATCGACGTTTCTTGATGTGGATAAAATTGATAGTTCTACCGATACTATGCCTATTTCATAACATACTTAGGATCGTCAACGGAATTCAAATTCTTAAGCTGTTATTTTAAAGGTCATATTCTAGAGCAGACATGGGTCAGCTAATACGATATCCCCTTATCATACAATTTTATTTCGAAATATTATACTTGATATCTTCAGGCTTCTGGTATCCCATAATGACCACCTCGACATTCGATAAGGTTTGATGGTTTAATATATCAGAAGTTAATCGGAATCAGATGTCTGTCTTGATAAGTGTGATATATGTTCGGTTAACATAACTAAGTATGTATGTATTCTTAACGCGTTTTTTCCTTGGAGCTAAAAACGTCGATATCAGGGCGTGTAAAGTCAACGAAGCTTGCGGCTATGAATGACAATAAAGTATTGGATCTTATAAGGCTTGGTGTACGGCAGGTTGTTGCTGTGTGGTCTTGTGCAAGGGCAAAAGGAAAATTCGAGAATTGTTTGTTAATGCTAAATGAAGGTAGGTTCACAAACTTTCACATTTATAATATTAGTAGGATGAGATGGGCGAAAAACAAAGAGTGCAAAGTTTAAATCTGAGATCAGGGTTGATTTAAAACGACTTTTCTTCCAATACCAACGATCACCGATATTACTATGGTAATCAGCGATCTCAAAAGTTTACGTAAAACATGCAAATTTTCTTAAACCTATGCGCAGAAACAGGTAACAATCTTGGAACGTTTAATGAGTCCTTTTAAAACTCAGGGCACGTTTGAATGAAACGACGAAGAAGGTATTACCAGACACTATCCGGCGGAAATCTTAGCTTGAGACTTATAATAATACGTGTACATTGATCATTCGATCCATTCATGATTACACTGGAAGTAGCAAATAAGCTACTATTAAGAATTAAGTACTTATTCGATTCTTTAATACTTCAACATTACAGAAAAATACTAAAGGACAATTAAAATGCAAATAGGAACGCTACGTATAAAAACTCAATAGACGATTTACTTCAATTCAATAAGTATTTTTAAAGGTGTGTTGTTCTGGTAAAGCTGAAATTATATGTTTGCTGCTTGTCAGTAAAAGAGAAGCAATTAAAAATTCTGGTAAACAATTACGAACAATGCCATTTAGACTCAGCTTAATTGCACTTGAGATTTCAATAGCACCTACTCATTACAAGTTCACACGGTTGATTGAGTAAAGTTTACACAAAGTCACGATAATGTGAAGTAACGCAAACGCTAAGACTTGTACCGTTAGTCGATGTGTTCTGTTCAACTCCGTACACAATATCGTCTGTGACAATAGCTGTACAAACAATAGAACAGATTACCGAAACGAGCGTGCGTTTACGTACTCAATAGGCGAATAGATGAGCTTCCGTACCACGTTTTGTTCAACTGTCAATAAAAGTAATAGCTTTCAATTACTGTTTTACTGCAAATCTCAAAAACTGACCTAAATCCTTCCCATAAATTATTCTAAATTCAGTGTAGGTTACGTCCTAATGATATTCTGGATCCGCACGGACACACGCTCCGAAGAAGATCCAATATAATATATCAATGAGCTCCCAACGAAGATAAACATGGTTGTGCCTGCTATCTCACGCCCTAAATCTTCCGTTCCCCTACAAGAAAATATCTCTGATATTTCCCCTCAGCCATAACCCTCTCGGGTTCGGCAATTTCCGCTGACCGTCCGGATATACTGCGCTTACGACTTGTAGATACAGGTAGGTGTTAAACGAACATTTTATCTTGTTTATCAGTTTCGCGGAACCACCGAATGTAACATCAGGGCATAAACGACAGGATGACACCACAATACGCCCGCATTTGTGCTCGTTGGATAAACAAAGATGAATTCTATTCCGGTAATAATAAGGCATAGGTCCGTAACTCTTCATAAACGGATGGTAATACGATAAGGGTGAAGCAATCCCAGTGTGCAGAGTAAATTGAAACAACGTAGGATGCAACTTAATCGTAAAGTGATTAAATTATATTTGGTTAACCTACTTCCTTCACTCACGGGATGTTTGCGTCCGAGCGGCGACGCAATGTTTGTATTGAAAACACTGAACTACAAACTGGGACAAATCTCCGTTTCGTTAGATACTTGTGTTCAAAAGAACACAATACCATTAGGGAGATTACTTCAGAACTGCAAATAAATAAATAGATTACTGATTAGTAAACATAACTTAGGATACAGTAATATACGAAGAGAACACAGTAATACGCGAATAATAGAACAGTTCTAGTATAAGGGTAATAACAATACAGATTCACTGCTGCCTTATCTTTGAGATGGAATATTTGTATTGGCACAGACATAAAGTAAAACCGGAAACAAATTTTGGTTTTCTGCTATTTGCCTCATTTGATGAAATTACGCCGAGCGGTCGACAATTTGTATTAAACTGCGTTCGGTACTATTCATAGAAGGACAATAAACTTTCAGTGCTCAGGGTCGACGATTAGGCGCAGGGCCATTAGTACGAAGACCTTAGGAGTTCGGGTCACGGAGGTCGACAAACGGGCGGGCGGGCGCCCTACAGACAAGTTTCTATTAAATCAGGGGCAGGTATTATGTGCTTAGCTAATTTTAATTTAGTAATGAATCGGTTATTTAATTTCTCAATAATGACTTATTGAGGAGAATTACTCAAAGGACGTGACAGAAAAGTTGCAAAGTCCTGAATTAGCTCATTGACTGCTTGGAACATTTTTTCTGTTACACATGTTGAACCCATTGGAATGTTTACGTGAAGCCGGGAGCGCCCTCCTGTCGCCGATGGTCATAACGCGTGGGGCGCGAGCGATCAATACGCAGGGCTTCCCTACTGGCAAGCCGCCGACTGCGTAGCCCACTTCCGAACGCCTCTCACGCAATTTTCAAAGTACTCACACCAATTAGGTACTTGTTTAATTCTTCGAGAAACAATTAGTGCTCGAGCTGACGACTTCAAACTTTGACGTGCCCCGAAGTCTTTATGAACGATGGCAGAAGACTAAGCTGATCAAAGCCCTTCGAAGTTGTTAAATTAAGTGTTCTCTCAGCGTTAATTTGCGGATGCGTCTGTAATATGCAAATGAAAATAGAAAGCGGTTCTTGGATAATTATCAGGAAAATTGATGTAAATGAGCGCTAACTGATGTGTAGATTGTGTAATCTAATACATTTATGCTGTAAGTATCGAAAACTATGATATTATGATATTGATCAATAAATAGCTACATGTTCCCTATGTGATATTTATCTTCAGTTTTATGGCAATGGCGTGTGTATACATACGTGACTCAACGAATTCAGCCGTAGGTATATGAGGTAGTTTTATTCATGATACGGCCGGCAAATTAAGGGTTTATAACGAACCACACGAGGGAGTGTCTGTCGGGACGTCGTCAGGTCGAAGTTGGTGCCATGGGAACAGATATCTTTTGTGTACTTTCGAGATTATTTTCGTTTAGTAATTTATATTCAACCGAGACAAGGGTATTAGTTTTTGTAAAGACAGTAAGTAATATTGGTAAAGATTACATTAAATTGAGAAGATAATACTTGTACCAAGTCTACACCATTATATTCACTGTTTGCTAAAGCTTCTTGTAGGAAAAACGAAGAACCGCTATTTACTTTAGTCGGCACTGTAATAGCCACTTCTCTAATTTAGGTATACTTGAAGCGCTAAGGAAAGCCGGGCATAGTTCTTTCATGAAGGTAAGTAGTCGTCGTCTGCAATTTATGGTCTCATTCCGGAGAAAATAACCGTCTGCATTATGGAAACTTCGCTAAGGTGTAAGCTGAAGTGCGTTTTATCATAGTAAGGTATTTTAAAATGCTATAAAAATCTTAATAAAGGTTTTCATGAATACTGATGATATTTAAAGATGGTGACTATGAAAGTAGATTATAAAAAAAAATTTGCAAATCCGTCCATAAACGACGGAGTTCTGAGGTAACAAACATAAAAAAAAAAAATAAAAAAAAAAAAAAAAAAAAAAAAATACAATCGAATTGAGAACCTCCTCCTTTTTTTGAAGTCGGTTAAAAAGTATTAATGAAATAGATGATATACATAGTACCAATATGCTTTTCCAAAGTTAATTTTGGATAATCGCAAAAGTTTTGGCAGTCAATAACTTAAATGACTTTATCAAACGATGAGTCTCAGAGTTCGACCATCTAATAAAACTTTCGATTCGATCTTCAAAAATTTCAAGAAAATATTGAGTGTACAAAATTTTCGAAAATTTTGGACCTAAATTCAAACTTTTCTTTACATTTTAGATGACGATTTCTCCGTTTAAGTAAATAAAGGGGGTTCTGGAATAGGAATCATAAACGATTATTTACAGATTTTGGATCATAAAAAAATATAAAAATAATGAAGACATTAATTATATGTTTACGTGTATACGACAGTTATTTATTAGATTTTTACGTGGGGTAGAATAGGAGGGTGTTTGCAGTCTCAAGAGCTATTAATAGAAAGCCAAGTCAACTGTCGGAACCAGTAACATTTGGACAAATGGGGTTTGTATGGCGATGTATAGATAGTATAGCCTACTTATAGGTTCACATATGGTAATATGGAGACACATTCTATATTCATATTAGAACGCTCTCACGATCAAAAATATACCGTAATAAATATACGAGTGGATCCAATTTTCCCTAAACGCGATTTGCACGTGTGTAAAAGTTTCGTTGTAAATAACACTCGGATCTTTATTGATTAACAAGTTACTATGGAAACCAAGCAAAATATTTAGGAACTTCCAGGAAAATCTGAGTTGTTACAAACAACTGTTTCGTTTTATCTTTTATTAGTATTTATTATTATTATTACCTTTAGAAATCTGTCTATTTTATTTGCACAAAGAAATATGATTACTTTGAGAACATACTGATACTGAAGAATAAGTTATGTAAACAAACCATCCTCTGTAATTATTCACAATTTCGGAGTACGTATTTACATAACATAGTAATATACAATCTTGTTAAATTAACAGAACTGTAGCTTATAGGCCGTTTTATAAATTTATTGTTTCCGACCGCACCCAAAGAGCCGCTGGCCCACTCGCATCCGTTTCGTGACACCTGCGTCAGTCATCGAATAAAAAAAGGCTTCTATTATATTATCTGGACGGGACGACTAATTATTGCATATTGATACCTATATTATGGTAAACACAAATAACAAGTTTAATTCATTTTAATACAGCTTTGAATATTGTTTGCTACGTAAAATATTTAGACAAAGCCCAGCACAGCATTGAAATCTCGAAAATATTCCCTATTGTGTCCAATTTTGTTGTTCTCGCCGCAATGGGTATAAGTACGTTTGTATCGCCGAGTTTACAGTATACAATTTCTACGAACCCTTCGCCCCTCAAAATTCTCGAAGTTTGAATGTTTCGAAACCCCACTTTCCCCTTCGTTTTAACTATATGTAAATACAATTTATACCTACCAAAAGTGTACTTGTAAGTGTAAAGCAACGGTTTGTAATTCGGGTTTGTGTGTAGTTTTGAGCATAAAACACCTTATTGTTGGCCCCTGGAGTGCCTTTGAGAGGATTTCATATGCTTTCGTTAGTACACCTTTGGCATGTGAAAGAAGGCTGAGACATTATTGCGAATTTGTATAGAGATTTCTGTTACAACTTTCGCTTGATGTGTACTTACATATGATATTCCGACCTTTTATACACTTATCATTATGAAGATATTATGATAATAAGCTTATTATTGCAACATGTTCCACTGCTAATAAGAGAACATCTGGCGACGAGTTCTTTGACCTAGCTAAGTTCAGTGTATGTTTGACAAATGAAGGACGTGATCGCAAGTAATCTGTATTTGTATTGAACATAAAATAGACTATGATTTTTGGAAAGCGTTCATACATCTATTTTAAACTGAACTCAACTGAAAATGAAACAAAAGGCATGCTATACAGAACTAATGGGATTTAACGTTGAAATAACAACAAAAAACAATTAATTTCACTCAAAAAAAGAAATTGTGATTTTATTAATAAAAGATAAAAATCAAACATAAAAAAGAAACATTGTAAAGGAATCAATAATATCGCAGAAACAATCGGAATTTAAACATCCGATGGAGGAAATTGATGTAGAAATACACGATAAAATGTATACAATGAACAAAGGGTCTGGAGACAACAAAACAAACATAATATTTACTTTCACCGATTTGAATTAGAAGACTAATATCTTCTAAATCAATAAAGAACAACGAGAGAAATGTTTCGTTTGAAAATACGGTGGACTTAAAAGAAATAGAATGAAAAATTGACGAAGTTACGAGTTTCAAATAACTTCAAAGCAAAACGTCAATAAAGAACCGTCCATAAATGTGGGTTAAAGCGTACAATAGCAGTAGAGATTTGAAAGAAACCGTGACGATACAGCCGTTGATTATTTATAGTGAGTAACGTTACACCGAAGGGCCATGGACACGAGGCGCACGATAATCGCATATGACTCGACACTGTAACCGCTACGGGAAAATTTAATCATGACACGCCGATAGAATCACTAGCACCTACGGCTGACTACGAATTAACAACAATAGTGGACAAAGGCTGCCGCTAAAACTAACGAACGATAATTTTGGAAATTTTGCAAGCAATTTTGGAATCTGGTGTTGTATTGTCTTCAGCTCTTTGGTGTATTTTAATGATATTTATAATCTCTATTGACTCTTTTTTACTTCTCCCGCCCAGGGTGAGGTGAGAGGAAGTGTCAGACACTTACTGATTAAAAACCGCTACCTTATTCCTGCTCCTATTATAGGTTGATGGCTAGTATGATTAAACGCACTTGAATAGGTAAGTGTATTTGAAACGATAGTTGTATTGAAGAAAAACATGAAACCCAGTTCAATAATCATTGTGTTTACTACAACGATAAACTAAATCCGATTAATGAGATTGTCAATTATCTTTTCCTTATAAATTATTAGAATCTAAAAATCATGTTTCATGGAATAGTTAGCGGTCGATATCGTCATAGATAGAGACAGAGTAGATTGATGTGATTGACTATGCAAAATATCTGCGGAAAAACGACGAAACATTTTGGAAAATAAAAAAATATCTATGAATATCTCTAATAAATTGTAAAATTAGCCGTCATCAAAGAACAGAAAAATAAGCATTGTTTGTAATTCAACTTTGAACGTATGATGTTCCATTATACTAGTTTTCAAGAGTACTGATAATGAAAATAAATCGTTTATTGATTGTTATTCACCAGTAACAGCTTACTTCGCCAATTTTATCGCTTATAAATAGGTGCTCAGTTCTTATCTTATGTCTGCCTCAATACAAACTATTTGCACAACAAATATCGCAAAACTAAATCAAAATTAATAGATAATATTAGTCTTCAACAAACAATGAAATTAAATATGACTTTTCACAAAATAGAGCTTAATGACTTCAGAATTGATAAATGTGTTCACTTTAATGTTACAGCAACACATAGAAAAGTGACTGTAATAAAAACGCCCGTCGCCGTCGTCGTTAGAATTCTAAGACCGTACGTCTGGCAACTAGTAAATAATAAACTAAGATATTCCATGAGGTTGAAGTTCAAAGCCTTTCCGGAGAAGCGTCTAGCTAGATTATCTGAAGCGTAAAAACCAGCGCTAGATAATAAAACGCCGGGTGTAGACCATTTAAAAGGTCGATTTTATTCAACCAACAATCATGTAGATAACGAAGAGCATAAAAAAAAGCAACTTTCGCTTGAACATAAATATTCACTGCAGTCCTGACAATGGCTGTACGTGGGTTGAACGTCTCTACCCACATGGAGTGATTATTTTGCGAATACTCATATGTAAAACCATGTTTATTGTTTACTTCTTAGTTATTATCCTTTTCAACGCCATTGCATTCGCAGCTAATCTTTTAAATTTCTGCAACGGCAATTTTCAATGTGCTTCTTTCTTAAACACTGAAAGTCTTTATTACTTCGGGGATTTGTTTGTTATGGGTTTCTATCATGTTTCCGTGTTCGGTAATGCCGTGATCGATGTTGCGATACGGGCTTTCTTTGCTTACATTACTAGCCATTACGCTTTCAACTTATCGCCACATCCATTTATGTTAGGTGGAGTTAATGCGGTGAAATATTAACAGAAATATTCCTTACTTTTTATAGGAAAATTGTATAAAAGTTTAAGTAAACAACAGTAAATTTGGATTAGCGAAATTCTGCGAAGAAATATCTCTCTTATATTTAGATACGGTATCGGGAATGATAACAGTGTTTGTTTCAAATGTAAATAATTGGCCGTGTCGAAGGTCGGGCTCTAGGGCTTTTGTGGTTTTTATTTAAATAAATAGAGTTAGTGAAATTTTTGTGTAAGTACCACTTTAACTGAGATTGGTACGTGCCGACGAAGCTTCGCGTTACGTTTATGAAATAGTGTGAAGGCTCTAAAACGTGATCAGCTGCACGTGTTTTGGTACGGTCAGGTATGATTGTACAAACAGTGTGTTGGAGGTATGTGTCTATGTTTTATGTACTTTGCGACACAAAGCGCAGCTGCAGATTGACCACACGCCTCGGCCCGTCTGATATGTGGTCACGTACATAGCTGTTTAGATGTTTATATACTTCAGGGTTACCACATCTTTGGCAGCCACCAGTGATCAATTATTACACAATATCATCATAATAGTGGATTAATAAGTACTTAACACGTTAAATTACATATATCGTGGCTGTCAAGATAATTCTGATTATATCAAGACAGATTGTGGCATTTAAATCGTAAATAAATTCATTGTCAGAGTCAATCAGTATTTCCCTGAAGTACCTAATCCTTGTCACGTGATAAATTTTATTATGTTAATCCTGTAGTTCATATAAATCCAAAAATAGTAATCAGCAACAACGATTTCAAAATTTCTTGAATGTTTCTCAACTCAAATAAGTGAATTACCATAAATTTGTTTCAGAAAATAAACAGTTTCTGTGCAACTCGTGGAAGTATAGTAAAACCACTTTAGTTGGACATTTGCACGCTTATTTATTGATAAGCTGATACAGCTCGATTGTTTGTGCGCTACACTGGAGTATTAGCGACGAATATTAAACATAGTGTATGCGGCTCATGAATTTGGGCAATAATCGGATAACGCTGGGTGGCAAATAGGTGTTTAACGTGAATGTATTGAGTTACAGAGGCCAACCCTGCAGTGTTCGTTCCCAGAGAATGGACACAGCCGGTCAGCGCGCCATGTATCATATGCTCAATTACACCGCTCTGCGACGGAGCGCCAGTTCCCAGCGAACCTACCTCCTGATTCAATACTACATTTACCTTTTCAATACCACGCTTACGTAGGGTTTAAAGATGTTCAATCTGATGAATTTTGACAATAGGAATTCAAACACGTAGAGCCCGTTGTGGCGAACATTGTTTCAGAAACAAAACCATTATCTACGTCTACATGGCTAGAACGCGTTTTCACGAAACCAAAAATAAATCAATGTCAACGCCCTTCCATTCATAAATCCTCTGTGGAACGGAGTGTCAGCATTTCCAGCTTCTGTAATTTAATTTTGGTATATGTGAAAATTATTTTATTGTTTCTACCCAAACGTTGCTGCGCTCGAACGAATTTCAAACGAAATGTGGATGCAATATTTCTGAACAATGTTTCCTCGCTAAAGGAACATCTGGAATCACTGCAAATAACTAAGAACTCCGTTTATAGCATTGCACATTCTTGAGATCCGTTTACGAGGAATGTTTGATATGAGGACTCAACCAATGCGCGAACATTTTATGAGCTATCTTCGGATATTGCAGTTTATATGGACAACAATATCTACCTATTTCAGTTACGTGAAACACGGTGCTGCAGTAAAAATACTGTTCCATACAATAAATGCATAAAGCGGTACCTACATTAAAGAAATGACTTATAATTATTTGTAAAGATATTTTCCAAAGAGCACGGGTGAGGGTGAAAGGAGCTGAGTCTGTATCGTTAAGCGCCTCACAACAATTATCTTTAAGAAGGACTGTAAAATAATTACGCGTTTTACCGCCGAATAAAAATTAAAATGTTCAGACTAGCTGTTAAACGTGGGGAGAGTTTGCTCTGTGAAGGGAGAACGTTTCAGTTTCACGCTGTCAAAGGTTTCAAGTAGCTCGCGGCGCGTTCGTTTTGTGCATGATTGTGACATTTATTAATTTTCACGCACACCCCATGTCTGATTCACACATTATAACGATTCGTTGGCGTTTATATAAGCGTAAAATGTAAATTGAAATTGTGGAATTCACAAATTGGGTAATAATATGAAATCGGTTAGAATTTACATTATTTTTTTCAATTATAACTTCAATCATGCTTTCTACTAATGGGGATGAGTTTCTACTTCAACTCTCTATTTCAATTTTGCTTGAAAAAGGCTAGAAAATTTATGATCTGTTGCAAAGTTAAAGCACCGTAAACATTACCGTGGTTCAAACAATCACTGAACATCAAAGAAACAAAAACCAAATATTATAATGTGGAGTATAATCTGATGGTAAGGAGGAAAAAAATGGATTTTTGTTCCGTTGACGGTGTTTGCCCTCCGTGCTAGACGGAGCGGCACGGTAAATACATTACCAGGTCTCTGAACTTGAGCCTCCGATGCATATTATATTTTTAGCTTACCACGCACTAAATCTGTCCACACTATCCATACGATACACGTTTGTACGCAAACTGATACAGGGAATTTTATAAGATAAGAAAAAACAATTAAATAATAATTTAATTAGATTTAGGTAGCTTTATCGCTTCCCAAATAGATACAATACACGATTAGCGATTTATATCCAATTAAATAACAAATATTTGATGTTTATATTTGGAATTTGGTTCCATTTTTATCTTCAGAGCGGAGGTTCATTCAAATGAAATGAAATGGAGTTTAATACAAATAAACATGAATGAGTAAGCTGTGGTGTGAATAATACTCCCAGATTTTGCCAGTTGTATGTTTTTTTCCATTCGTTTCAAGTAAGTGGAGATGAGTTTATTGACAAAGATAATTTTGTTAAAGATGGAAAACAAAAACTATGATATTGTGCCTCAGTAGATGGTAATTCACCATAGCCATAAAACGGAACACAGTCGTAAATCTATAAATGGTTTAAAGCGACACAATAACCTAGTTATAAACTATTCATCTTTGTGAACGGACGTGGTAAGAAACCGTCACGAAATAAACAGACTATCGTGATATCACATTCGCGTATTAATGTATAAAAAGTGCATTCGTCCGTAAACATACGCATGCACGTCTCCAAACATTCAGATCCAATTACAACAGACCAATGAAAAACTGGCCTACGTAACAAAAGTCCACCACTTTAGGAATTTTCGACGTCGCGTCGTCGTCACGTGATGCAGTAAAAATTCATCGCCAACGAAGGAACTGTGTTCCACTAGAATTTGCTTTATGTCGACTAGACTGAACCCGTTAGCTATATGAAATTACAAATGAAATACCTTATGTTTCACTGTAATTTGCTCTCTTTGTTAGAGTCAGCGACCATTTTACTAGACTTATTGGCATTGTTTGGTGGATTCTGTCGATATTGTCGATACTTCGTCATCAGCAGACTGAGCATGACAGAATCAGGTCATCAAGTGGGGAAAGCAGACGTCATAATTAGTCACCTTTTTAATTCATGTTATAACAATTCAACAGCTGACTGCATACTGGTATAAACACGGTGATGTAATGCAGCATTACCTCCACAACTGCTTGCTGACACAATGAGGTCCGTTACGACATTCCGGTCCTACTTGTAAACAAATATTCACAATGCACTGAATCAAAGCCCAAGCAAGACAGACTTTCAATAGCCCTAAAGTTAAATAAGGTGAATGAATAGACAATGGAATATAGGTAATAGATTATTCAACACAGACATTATCTTTTGTGTTCGACTTAAGTCCAATGGCAAACTTACTTGTCTAATAAATAAACGTTATTGATAAGTGAATGAAATTTTAGTTATATATTTTATTATAAGAATAAAATACTAAACCTAAGTTGCTCTTAAAAATTCCATCCCAAATCGAGTAATAACCGAGTCGATGTGCCTCAGTGCCTCGGTTTTCGCCAAACGAGTCCCATCGGGCTTTCAGAAACCCTAATGGTGGTCGGTTCTCGACCCAAACCGATCGTTTCTATATAAATTGAAAGCAAACTTGAAACAAAGAGTTACTGTAATTGCAATTTTACTTAGAATACGTTTCAAGTCTGTGCACTTTATTTTTGTTGGAGAGGATTCTGTTATTAGTGGTGAAATGATGAAAGATGTTGGAATTTTACAGAATATTATTAAAACTTGAAGTTTGTAAGGAGTTGCAAGTATTCCGAGGACAGTTTTGTGCTCTATACTTTATCTGGCTAGCGTCAGAGCCGCGAAATGAGAACCGTCTGCTGGTGAAATGTTCAACTTCTGAACTGCTTGGTATTTTAGAATTACTTGAAATGTTGAGTCTTTGGATAATGCTAATGTGTTTAACGAGTTTCAGCTCAAGTTTAAGGGCCAGTCTAAACCAAACCCTATTTATATTGTCTATTCCAACAAATAAGCCTTTTCGGTAGCACTTTTTGCTATTTATAATCAACATTGTTTTTTTATTGCTCGATAACTATACCTTTTAAGAACTGCTGTTGCCCCTTAAACATAACAGGAGGCACATTTACCCAAGTTATCACTGAATGGGTCGTTATTTTGTAAAGAAAGCCTGTACTTATGTATAACGATGTCTTTTACGTAATCACCATACCGCCATCTTGGGTCATAAAAGAGGCAAACTGCTGTATATTCCTGTTTACTTCAATCACGTTGTTAGACAGCTAGGTGAAGTGTAGCAGACGTGAGAATCTTTTTGCGGCGTGTTTCGCGGGCAACCGCTCATTGGTTTGACGACCTAATGGTCGGTTCGTTGTATAATAACTGCAATTAAATCGCAACTGATCCCTTCAGGGTGAGCCATTGTCTATCTCGATGCTATTTCATTACAAGCAAAGACTAGATTATTATTTATTACTGTTACTATTATTATACGCCCTATTTAACTCAGTCCTGTGACCTGTTCCCATACTTTAAAACATGTCGTTAAAATAAAGTATGTTCTTAATAAAGAATTCTGTTTATCCATTGGAATCACGTTAGTTTTTTCAACTGAGAACACATGTGATTCAGTAATTGAATTACAGCCTACGGGCGGGGAAGGTGAAAACAATTAGTTTTTCAATCCATTGAATATTCACAGCATCGTTTGTTTGGACAAAATCCAACGTTTTATGAAAGAGCGGAAAATGATTAAACGAAACTATTGACTGTAAACCACATTTCCAATATTTTGGATGTGAAAATGAAAAGAATTTACTAATATATTTTAACTTAATAGAATTAAATTATAACGGCAAGAATTCATACACCTTTATAGGACACGTTAGTTTTTTTTAGTTGAGCTTAAAAGAATCCCAGTTATTTGAAACCTTTTAAACAGCATTTTTAAATTAGTTTTGGCTACAGTTTAGTGTTATCATGTGCTAGCTACGGTAAAATTATCGACATTAGTCGGCCTATCAATAGCGGTCAACAAACCTCAGTAGGGTTGTAAAACCCGCTTAAACCTATACTTTCCACAGTTCAACGATCCGATACACGCAGGGTAACAATGTAAATGAAATTCTATAACCTTTCCAACATGGAGACCATAAAAATGACCGCGAAAACAGTAGGTTTACGGTAAAACAATACGGTATGAAGGGTCTTAAGCTAGGGAGTATTCTTTTAAAATAATCTTTGCTCTTCCGATTACAGAAGGTAATCTGTATTACTGTTTACTTGGGGGATTTTGTGGAGTGTCAGACTGTGCTTACAGTTAATGAAATACATAAGCGGTTAAAGGTTTTGAAAACATTATTTGAGAGAACGAAAACATTGGTTTGAGTAAAACATTGGTAGGTTTTCAATTTTTGTTTGGAGATCACACCACACGTGATCTGGGATGTAAGGTAGGAAATGATATAGAAGTCGGAGTAAATTCTGATGTTTTTTTCCTAAAGATAGTTAAAAGACTTCCGAAATGTCGTAATAATTATACCATAAAGATTGTAGTCACAAGTAAATACACCTCACAACTACTTCTGAGCAAATTATTTTTGCAATTAAGATCTCTTAAACATTTTTAAT
Organism: Spodoptera exigua; assembly: GCA_902829305.4. NCBI lineage: Eukaryota > Metazoa > Arthropoda > Insecta > Lepidoptera > Noctuidae > Spodoptera > Spodoptera exigua. The sequence continues at coordinate 10,134,581 of LR824619.2, read as the reverse complement.
GCTTCTCGAATAGTCTATTCTAAGTACGTTTAATAACAGATTACACGTCTTTTTATGACAATGGAGCTACAAAAACAATACAATTGGGGAATAACACCATGACGCCATATCCACAAGAAAAACTTTTTGTTTTAAAATCGATTGTGTTAGTAATAAATTCAAAATGGCCGAATAAGATAGCTTTAGTGCTATTGTTAAAGACAAATAGGAATTGACATCAATAGTATAGATATCTGAAAATTGGTAATCGATAAAAAATTAACCTCATTTTGGGAAGAGGGATTATTCAAAAGTAATTGTCTCTAATTTAAAACTATAATAATAAGGGAAAACGAAATATTTGTAATACATTATTTTGTCAACTGCTAGAATACATATTTTTTTTTAAATGAACGCAGGCTACAAACCAGAAACTAGAAAGCAAAATAACGTTACATTATCTTAAGCCAAAGTATGTGTAAAATGTTTAAACACGCCAACCTAACTTACCACTTTTACCAGGCTTTACATTTCTCGTACCTGAAAAGAAAAACATTATGAAGCCATTAATTAAATGAATAATTAAAGGAGACTAATTATTTTTCAGTCGAATATGTGACTCATGAAATTGCGGCCATTAGGTATAAAGCACGTTATGTACGATAATTGTATTGTAGCTGTTATCCACATACAGAACTAAATGTGGACTTTGGGATTAAATAAAATGCTATACATGAAGTCTTGTTTAGACAATGCGATGAATGAATCTGGTCTTAGTATTTCAGAGACCGAACGAAGACAACGTACAAGATTACAGACCTATACATACAGTATAAAACAATAAACTGGAGTGTTTTATGTATGTATTGGACGTCGTAGTACATCCCCATATGAAGAATAACATCAAGCAAGAAAGAAAAACAGTATATGATAGCAGAATCAGACACCCTAATAAGAAACAACTCATTCGATCTAAATAAGACCAATTTGCCATAAATATTCTACTTAATAAAGGAGGTCAAGTCACGTGAGTATATTTTTTCCGATTTCCGAAGTAGGCTTACAATCAGATATAAATGGGACGGTAGCTTTCTAATATATTCGCTACCATCCTCAATCTTCGTTTCCAAGAAGATATGGATGAATAAACATATGATTCGTGATAGTGCTGCGATCCGTTGAAATTCGTCGGCCATTACAATTACTGTTCATCAAAATACTTTCAATGATTTCACCAATCGCAAAACGTTGTTTCCTAAGACGCAATTTACTAAATTGCTTGTGAATTTGCATGGTGCTTGCAAAAATCATCTTAGAAAAAATAATCAGGAGAAACAAATATTGTTGAACGGAGAAAGTTAAATTCTGACCTAATTTAATAAAAGTATGTTTTAGCACTTTACTTAGACGGTAAGTTACTAGCAGCTCTTTAACGAAGTTTGCAAAAGCAATATATGTATGAAATTAACTTGTGTTTATTCGCTGGCTATTATAGTGAGAACAATGATATTGCTGATAGATGTTTATAGCTTTTCAATTGTCCATTTTATATTGGAGATTTATTTGTGGTACTAACCGCTGTCGATGATACTGACAAAGAACAGTTACACCAGTATCACCTTATCTTCTGATCATGTTGACCGACACAAAAGATTGTGCAACTTGCTTTAATAGCTTTGAAGGACCGGTCTATTGTTTGGGTTTCTAACAGCCAACTGTTTCTATATTACTTTGAGCAAAGCGTTCAAGAAGCTTGTTGTAAAGTAAAAGCAACGAATTGATCGGAACATGATGTCGATTTCGGTTAACGGCCACTCTAGCGAGGTCAGCGCACCACAAACATCAGAGACGCACTGCCATTCCGAGTTTTATGGTGTTTTATCAAGGTACCGTTGAAGCAACTTTAGTTTTACTACTTGACAACTCCGCTTGCAACAGAATACTTCCGAACAAATATTTGTTGAACAATATCGTCAGGATCACTTGGAATACTACCAAGTTCAGCGTTCCCCTAAAGTTCTATTTATACCTTTACTATTTTTGTGTTTTCAAAAGGAGTGTTCACATTTCAATCATCGTAACAGTGAACGTCAATTAATAAGCTCAATTCCGCAGCAGTCTCTTCTTTAAATGGATGTAACTGAGCTCTTTGAAGTGCTGCTCACGAATTTGATATATGGTTTAGCGAGTCCCTTTCGGCGTTGGTTTCCTATTCCCTAATTTATTATATGGTTTGCGCGTCTGAACATGATATTCCAATAAGATACATTACTAAGAAATGTAAATTATACGATACGCAGGTTTGAATACTTTATTTAAAATATTTCGTTGTCTACCCAGGCTAAGCTAAGCTCTTAAACAAAATGAAAATATGGCATATGTTAGTTACCAAAACATAGAATAGCGTTGACAGCGTAGATGGAAATAATATGATTGAAATTATAATTGGATATTATGCCATTAGTTCGGTCCATCCATGCTTTTATCCCTAGGTACTTGGGTCACGCATCGCTAATTATATTACTCCTTGGGGACAATGCTTTTATGGGTCACAGTTAATTTGGACATGTATACAAACTAAAATAGAACCCCATCCACTTCCTGCTTCCTTATTAATGTATGACCAATTTATATTTTGGGACAAAAGTAATTTACTTACATTTTTTTGTTTTAAATATTAGAAATTTACTTGCCAAGGTAAGCAAAAAATTTGATTGATTTGTCTGTAATATAACCACGTATTAAAATAACCAACGACGCGTTATCTTTAAAGATATGGCTTAGGCTATAAACAGGCCCGCTTAAACTTAATCACCCGAACAATACTTTCCTATAAATAAATGTTTAATAGGCTATATCTCGACCCGCATATAGTACACTCAGAACTCGATAATCCCATATAAGCTACAGTTTTATTATCCCGTGATGATGGTGCAGATTAACTAATGGATGTCTGCTGTGATAATTAGATTTAATTTAGAAGGCGATGATAACACCGTTACACGCCCATTGAGAAATCTCGACTACAACCTTTCACAGAACGTCGATACTTTTATGACGACTGATGCTTTGAAAGTTTTTTATATTATTAATGGCGAAAATGTAGATTCTTATGCTAATTTGATAATGGTGAAAATAGAATGTGGGAATTGATTTTCTTTTGAACTCAGCGACTGTTAGAACAACGAAACTTTCAAAAGCAATGTAGGAATCCTTCAATGAGCTCGAGCAACATAAAACTCGACCTTACAAAAGAAAGTAGTTCGATATAGTCTAAGATACCATTTAGTAGATCAACAAAGCTGTGTAATTTATTATTAGCAAAGTTTAATAGCTTTTAGTTGATGAATTCATTAGAAGATTTCGGACGCCGAAAATTCAAAATTAATTAAGAAGTAGGTTGTATATAATGATTACTCTATTAAAATTAAGTACATAGACCCAGATATTAATTAAAAAAAGAGTCATTAAAATGAAATCAGGTTTCTTACAGGGGCATCGTCATTTCGTGACACTTAGCAAAGTTTTTAATAACCCACAAGCGATTAACCTTTAAATGCTTAAGTATCCCTTCGAAATGCCACGAGCATTAACATGTCACTGATAAAATATTCTGCTACATATTTGGTATGGAGCCATAAAGATCTTATCCTATGGAAGATTAAACAAAGAATTTTAATACTTGATTAACAGTTAATTTCATAAAGGTAACGACTAATTTAGGTCCTCAAAAACAATCAAGGTAGTGCCGAAGCGCCTTGTTTCTTTTTTGATTTCGTGAATTACTTTTATGAAATATTTGTGGGCGGAAGAAACAGAATTTCAGTTCAACGCATCTATTAATCCTTTCAGGAAACTATGGGCATGCATATCATACATTCATAGCCTATCTACATATTGAAGTATCCTTGAAACAATCGCATAATGACAAGCGGTATGTATGGCTGACGGCTGACGTATCCGACCTCCATAACACCATACTTAGGCACGGAGATTACCGTGTAATAATCACATCGTGTTCCGAAAGTCATCACCAAGCTACCATCAACAAGTGTTTTAATGTCAGTAATCTCCTGAACCACTCTCGTGCAGTCTATCAACAAATAGCGCTTCCGTTCATACAAACATGGGAAAAAACTTTTCCTGTACCATGCAACGTGGTCACGACTTGAATTACCGTAATTACATTTCGTTCTGTAATACAATAATATCGTAAACATTAACTGCGAGATACAATCTTGTGTTTCGGCTTTGTTTTATCGCTAGCTTTGTTTGTGTCTTCTTCATCACAATCTTTGATCAACATGTATTGTTTAACGCTGTTCGAGGAGCGCGACGTAATACCAGGATCAATATTTTGGTATAAATGAACAATTCTGGGGGTTTTTGTGTGATTGTTTTTTTAGTACCGGAATGGATGGTTTGTAAATATTTTTCCTGTTTCTTTCAATAGCTCAGAGGAAACGTGATCCCTTACTTGATTATTATTTGAAAACATTCACGTTGGTTAGGTTTATTGTTCTGTATTCTGAGGGTTTAACTATGCCCATGATTAACTACACCATACTTAAATTACCTACACAAGGTATACCTCTCAGCATCTACAATTAATTAATTACCTCTGAACATAGTATTTCACCTTGCATGCTTGGTGATTGCTTTATAACATAAGCATTAAATTGTGATTATTATCTCATTCAAAGACTTGACCATTGTCAATTATATCAGAACGTTCTCATCAGATCCTACTTACAGTACGGTCAGACAATCTTGTCATATTTTATCTTGACGTTTCTATCAACTGATTGCCTGAACTATTGTGACCGGCACTAGAAGGTTGCAATATACTTGATGATTTATATACAGTAAAATGACAGCAGATACTTATCATGGAGCCTTGACTTTATTAACTCTTCCACAGACCACAAACTTAATTAGGTATCTCGGCAATACATACGCCATAAGAAATTCTAGGTACTCACACGAAAAATTACTTTTTTATCTTTCGTGTGTGTTCCAAAGTCAACTTTCACTCTCTTTTTGTTACTAGGACCTCTGGGCGAGTTGTTAATTACCCAGTAGGGTGATTATTCGTGTAATTCTGTGGTTGTATTAGTGTCAAGATTAGCAATGCTAGTAGCGTCCGAGGGACATGAGAGTTCATGGAAGTTCTCGGTAAGTTTTGCAACAGCCAACACCGGCCTACGTCCGTCCGTCAGTATTTTCTTGAATTTATGATAATTATCTGTTTGTTCATAAACACACACGCAACCGAACGCAAATACATGTCTTTCCAGTCCGATCATGACATCAAAGCGAGAGTTACAGAGACCAACGTCGACGAATTCCCGAAGGTCAACACTAAAACATGAATTTACACTCCAGTTGCATGGTGCAACACCATCCATTTCCATACAAAATTGATGCAAGCCACTGGCAGGAAATGGTGACTGCAATACCAGACACTATCTCGTCGTGAGGTGCATTCGTCAGACTTCGGTCGCATTATATCATTCGGTACGACATTGTTATACACGTTGGCTAGACAGAACAATAAAAAGCTTCTAGCGAAATGGAAATCTTGTTGCTTCAGCTTGAAATTACCATATCCAAGACAAGGTTACATACTTGGAAAAAATGATCTCAAGACTATAATTAACACGTATTCAAGCAAGTTGGTGGATGGTGTAATGGACAAACACACTAAGGTGTCTACTTCCCCGAAGCGCTGGGTGGAAGAGTGCGCAGCCCATAAATATTAATGACAAACACCGATTCAATAGCCGAGCGGCAGACAGGTCAGCGGCCTTTGATCCGATTGTTAGATGCTCATTTTCAGATGTAATTAAAAATCTCTTATACATTCAGTTTCCTTCAAATGAAATATCATTTGGATAAAACATGACCTACAAACGCCTTCTAAGTTAAGATTGAGAGTTCAAATCGACTAGATCAAATCAAATAATAAAGTGATCGACAAAAAGAGGTAATGATCAATCACATTGCGTTTGGTTCACTGTGTTACAATAAAAATCGTTAACCTTCTTACATTGAAATGCGCAGCTTGAATTCGCAAGTCGTTGGGTCAGTCGCCAACGAGTTAAGCAGCATTTCATTAAGCGATATATTCAGTAGATTGTTGAAATATAGCACAGCGATAATAAGTTGAATTGAGATTATTAGGTCAGTAAAAAGCAAATGTTTGCATAATAAGATATTTTTAATTTAATTGGTGAATATCACGTTCCTTGTACTTCATTTGGGCACAAAAGATATTTTATACTAACTGAATTTGTTAATAGTGTAAATAAATAACATTGTGAGTCACTAATGTGAAGAAAGATTGTCTTCAATCGGAAATGTGGTCACAAGTGGCGGTTACATCCCAATAAGAGCATGATTCATCAAACAAGCATTTGAAGATGATTTGAATTTTAAATTCAAGTTATGTGGACCATCTAACAGAATGAGCTTAATAAGATGGCCTTGTGCGAGTAACAAATACGAGATGCGTTGATTAAAAAACGCCCATAACACAGATGTAAATTGTGAGATATATTACACTGATAAGTGATGTCAGCAAGACAATAAATCGGTACTAAGTGATCGGATGGGTCAGTGTCCTCTACATTGATTGTAAGAGAACGTTGCAGACAATAAGCAAATCATACTCGTATAGATATGACAAAACAATTTCATCACATCACATGGCCTTTAAATAACACACGTCACCCATATTGTATTTGACCTACAGTACGAAATCAACGAAATCAAACACCAACACCAGATTTCTAGGAAAGTCGAACATATTTATGAAACGCGTTTGGTGTCTAATTTTCTATTTACGTAGGTGTAGGTACTTACATGAATGAATTAAGCGATACAAAATGACGAACAGTGCACAGAGACTTGGTTGTAGTTAAATTGACAGCTAGTGACCCTTGTTAGGTCGCCGGACGTTCACGTCTCGTTAAATAAACGTGTGTGAACATCATGGACAGCACTGTCGTAATAAACCCAAGTGAAACAGCTCTTTAACCATATACGAATTTGGAAACATGAGCATTATTGTCACATAATCAACGTGAACATCTTGTGGAGATTGGGACGATAACTCTTGGTTTCGAAAGTATTTCGTTAAATTTATGAATGCTCCTTTAATTTTAAACTAAGATTACCACCGCTAAGGACGTCGTTAAATGTGTTAAAATCAGTTATGGATTGAATAATCATCTTGCATACGTCCACAAACAATGTGTTAATCCCAGTCATCATGCAAAAAATATCTATTTGCTAGAGTAGAAAGCGTGATCGTAGGCGAGCATCCACTTTTTGTATAGCAAAACGTCGAAATTGTATAAGCATGTATATCCACTTGCAGAACGAGCTCTCTTTGGGAGATAAAGCTAACGTGTGAAAGGAACGTATTGTCTCGTGTGAAAGTAATCCAGTTGTTAAAAATCACAGTGTTTCTGTTATATAATGTTACTGAATATTATGAACAGGTTTTTTAAAGATAAAACACACTTAAAAGATAAGCATGCTTAATAATCTCTTAACAAATGTAGTCATGTTGGAACTTGTCCGTAATATGGGTCCCAGTTAAACTTGTTTAAACCTCAACAGGAAGCCAGAACGGCTTTTCATTGTTCAATTTATACCCAATGACGGGCGTCGGGCAAAACCAGGTGATTGTCAAATGTTTTGGACATAAATACTGTAAACAATTTCTGCCGTAAAGACAACTGGCATGACAGACGAATAAATTAATTAAAATTAGCCATTTAAATTTTTACAACAATAAAGGAAGCAAATAAGTATTCCACAAACGAACTGGCTGCTTGTATTCACACGGAAATCCCTGTCGTGTAACTGTATGGACTTGGCAACCCCTCTCTAAAGTAGATGTAGCACTATCTCGCTCTCTCACGACGAATTCACCCTCCGTCATAGGATCGTGGGATAATTAAATATTTATGTCATTACAAACACTGTGATCAACTAACATATCTACTAAGAATTAAAGAATATTAGTCAAGTATCACCATTCACTGCATGGATTCTCAAGTGTTGTTTACTAGAGACACGTCATTTCGAAATATTTCCTTTGGTATATTAAGTTACTTCAAAATTACACATAATAGTTTAATAACAAACCTTTATATTTATTAAGATGTCAATTCTCCAAAAACATTCCTTAGATAAATGGAAAGCACTGTCACGAACTTAGTTAAATAAACTATGCCGACACTACTGAATCCGTTTACAAACACTATTTAGCGACAGGATAAACAAAATAATTTTACAATCACAAATTCACAATTGCCAGATTAAAATATTGCCGTAAATTCTATTCACGATCAAAAAATAAACACATAATTAAAAATTTGAACAAAGCTCGGAATCGTGAAGCTTTTTTGAAACGAAATGGACGTGCGGTTTCAACGAACGTTCAATACAGACTGCATCACTCAGAACAGAGACGACTGCGGTGGGGGGCGGGCGAGGGGAACGCAGTAGGGGGCGCGCGCGTCGAACGCTACCACGCTAGCAGAGCCGTCGAACTAGCCTATGTCACTGTCGCTGATATGATAACGAATGTACACAAAGCAAACGATACAGCACAATTTACGAACTTGTGAAAGAAAGGGACGGACTACATATACAAAGGCGGAAAATATCAAACAAAATGGAACGGAATTACAAACCCAAACTAGTGACGATAAGAAGCAACCAAAACAGATGTCCATTGACAAAATAAACAATGAATTTAAAATACACGGAGAACAATAAATCTTTTCTAGCGAGGGTTGGAGCTATGGATTCGAATTTCAAACATTCCGTCACAATACAAAATTATACATAAAGATGTTTAGACATACTAATATAAGTTAGTCGTTATAAAGTATTAGTAAAAAAATAGAACATTCCAGCAGTCTTCATAGATTAATTTTTGAAACTTATGACTTCGGATCCTTGTATCTGGGAGATTTCAAGCTAAAATAGATAAAAAAAACACGTTACGTTTTTGTAGCGAGTTAAAAAATTATCTCCTTTGCTCGTTTGACGTCGTGTTGCATCTAACTCCAAAATAAACACTGACAAGAAAGTGGTTTCATCTTGCGTAATTTTGGTCACGTTTGGTAAATGATATACACCGTGAGAAGTGAAAGCTAATTATGATTGAATCAAGTCGGCTTTTGCAAAGATAGATGAAATATATACAGCTAAACCATTTCTTATTCAGATAGCTATTGAAACCGTAAAACATTTAAATTGACAAGCTAAAGAAAGCAATTATTATATACACGTGAAATAAGTTGCGCTAAACTTAAATATTAAAATTGAGTTAAGAAAATTCAAAGGTAAATATCATTTAAAGTAGTTGCAGGGCAGAGTCTGAAAGTTTGATGAATTTTCTCGATGGTACTTTAAATATGATTGCATAAAGTGGTGGAAAAAGTGAACGCTTACGAACACCGCGTTTTGATAACTTCTCTCGTACGCTGTTAAAAATTATATTTGAATTTCGAGTGTGGTTCTCGAGTGAGTGTAAAAACACGTATATCTTTTTGTGCCTGTATGTTTTTAGTTTGTGAACTAAACTAGAGCCAGACTGTTTTCAAACCACAACATTTTTAAATGTTACTCTACATGCACGTTGAAACTGTGTCTAACGTTAATACGTTTTCATTTTTGTATTTTAGATTATCACGCTAAGCCTTGATGCTTTCTAGAACATTTTTAACATTTTTAGTAAATCAGTAAACCGATTCCAAGAATTTTAGTTTACCGTTATATTTTTAAACTATTGAGTGAGAGTTGAAGTGAGTTGATTTAAATGGAACAATGCTCTCCTGCAAATGTTTTGTTTGGTAATCTAAATATATCTGATGTTCCAGATCAGCCCTTGGTAGTTTCAATATGAGTGTACTGATTGGTTCGCTCTTTTTAGGCAAAACAATAAATTTGTCGGCATCGAACGAGCGTTTTAATTTAAGGGCGTAAAAATACCATCGTTAACTGCGACTGGGATGTACAATACCTTAGTCATGAGAAATAAACGAAAGGTCCTGTTACACACGTCCACATCCCGTTTTAATGAATGCACTGTCGCTGATTCATACGCATCGTAAAATCAGAGTGCAGTCAACCGGTTACTAAGTTCACAGCCAATAAAGGGCTATTGAAGTAGAACCCTACTAAAGAGGGGGACAATATTAACTCTATTTAGAGAAAGTCTAAGGATTGAAAAAACGAAGGACAGCCATTAGATTAACTAGAGCGACTAAGAATCGTCAAACAATGTAAATCGTTCAACGATATTGACTCATACTCTTACATTGGTGAGTAGAAAATCTGGTGCAGATGCTACGAATACGGTAATAAATTACTTAAGTCACGGCATCTCGCACGCACCGAACGTTTTGTTGGTCTTCAGGATAGTTTATATTTAACTTGGTGAAAATAACCAGCAAGTCAGGGAAGGTTTCGATAGAACGACAACTCACTTATCGATCAGGAAGAGTCAGTTTTCTATTCTAGATGTGGTTCTACAAAAATAATAAATATGTTAGAATTTGATAAGAAATAACAAGAATAAATAAATGGTGCGCCATGCTGTGCGAAAGTTAAGTGTCCCTTTACACCGACAAAGTGTGGCAATAAAAATATACGAGGGCCACGCCCGAACGTTGCAAGCATGTCGATCGGCTCCGTCCGAATTTGCTTGTTGTATTTTGTATTTTCAGGCGACATTTGGTAAGCAAACATAAAGAAGATTTATTGCATACGGCGTGTGTGGCAGGTCTCTTTTACTTCGCCCGACGCTCCATCATGTGTATTGATTTCTTTTGTAGCCGGTATCCTCAAATCCTCCTAGTATCTTCATAATGTCACTATTATAAAATTGTTATATTATATCATTTTGGATCACACCTGTGCTTCTTCGAAAGGTTAGAGCACTACACAATAAAAACCCATTTTCGGAGGTAGACATATAATTTGGTCATATTATGGCACGAACTTAATGCTACATTGGGTCAGTAAACCCAGGTTAGTGCTGAGAATTCATTAAAAATATTTTATTCCATTCTTAAATGCTATCATATCTATTGATTTTTTATCACATCTAGAAATGAGCCACCTTGAATTTAATTTTTTAATCAAATTTCACATTCTTTCGATTACCTGGATAACAAAAAACATTATAATTAAATTATTTAATAAGTCTGTCATCAATTAACGTTAATTAGTCCTACATCAATACTACGAACCTATTTCATCAAAATCAGTACCGTCTCCATATTTTATCAAGAGACGGCTGCCAGTATTGCTGTAAAGATCAGACGATATACTGATAACAGTCGTTTATAAAGATTACGAGTGATTGTAAAAATGCAATACAAAACATAACACTTGCTAGTTGCACGATATATGTAATTGGAGTATCATAATATAATACCGCAATAAAGATACGAGTGAAGTATAATAAAAAACGAGAATTGACTTTCGAAACGCATAGCAATGAAATATAAATGTTATTCTAATTCAAACGACATATGTTTTTTGGTTCCATTATTAGCGGAAGAAAAGGATAGACTGTTACATCTATGCTGGTCTCATAAATGGCGCCCAAAATTTTATAATCAAGGGATTATTAAATAACCTTTATAGGTATCTATCGATGGATCTGAAACCAAGTGCTATGTTTTGTACAATAATCGAAAATGAAAGTCTAAATTGAGTATCTAAAACAATAATTATATAAGGTACTGTAATTGAAATACTTGATACTGAGGAAGTGTTGTAAACCATTTATCGGTGAAAGGATTAGAACCAATTAAGAACTTGTAATATAATTATAAGAACTACTTACGTACAAAGTAATTAAGATCGAAGATCAAGACGACTTGAAGAGGTTGTTGATGAATGCCTGTGTAAAATATATTTGTAAACATTGGAGGATCAAATGATAGGTTGGTGTTACAGTTCTCTGGCTGAATTAAGGGTTCTCTAAAGTAACGAATGAGAGCAAATTTTATTTGGAAAATGAGCCTCATCTTTCTTAAGACGTTTCTCGTTTAATTTTACGAGCAACTGTGTCACTTTGCTCAAAGAAAATATAACATTTAAGCTTTCAACCTTAACATTTTCTTATTTGACTTTGATAACGGAAAAGGTTTTTCGGCACCGCAACCATGTAATCAAAAGAAAGCGGTGTTTTTGCCACGTTCAATTTCTATTTGATATTACTTACTTTTATAAAATAAAACGCCATGTGACGTCTGTCTTTCATTTCGCTTTAAATAGCTTTAATAAAACTATGTGACAGTTCCAATGTAGTCGTCTTTTACTATACTCGATTTAAAAACACAATGTGGATTTATTAAACCCATCACAGTCACCAATGGAAACCATTAAAAAGCATAGCATAATTTCAGGTGCTACAACTGGCTTTATTATCAAACAGACCTTTTAAATTTTGCAGAAAATCAAGTGTTAAGATCGTTTTGTCATGTGCTCGGAGATGGCCCCTCAAAGTGAATGCAATGCTGCATTCTACGAAGCAGCTGATGTGGGTGGGGCCCGGCATTTGTGTAACGGTCCTGGCATTCCGGGGCCGAGGGGTGAAGGATTGCTTTTAGCCCTCGCTTTTAGCTTTCTAACGCAAATTATGGAATTAATAATACCTTTCCTATATTAGTTTACCTAGTTTTATATTTACTTGAACCTTATTTAGATATAAATAAGGTGCTCGCGCTATGGTGAGGTGATATGTGAATTTGTATTTTTTACTCTTTTGCTTTCAGTTTGAAACTTTTAAAACCAACGCCGAGTTTGTACCAAAACGACATCATGTTTAATTCACGGTTATATCAAAAAGTAACAAAACGAAATATTAAATGCGATAATACTCCGTGACGGCTTTGTTAAGGCTTAGCATTATTACCGATTCCACGGTGACTCGAATAGAATATCTGTAATCTTTATTTTATTATCAATTAAATAATCGCATTTTAATCTTAGCCGCTCATAATCCAATCATTCGAATGATCTTCTTCAGCGACAGATGTCTTATCGTCGCTTCATATCGACGAAATTTAATTAGTATTAATTCACGGGATTACAAAATGATGAACCGATGAAAGGATAAATTCAAAGAACTTCAAATGTATGTAAGTACTAAGTAGTTAGTGAACAGCGCCAACATTAATATTAAAGTGGGGATAAACTAATGCCTTTCAGAATAATAATTATTTTGAATATCAATAAGTTTATTCGGTCACTAGCTCTCGTGTCTACTTTACTCGCAAGAGGTGAATGACACTCATTTTCCTTTGCCTTTATACTGATATAGAATTCATCAATCAACCTTTTTTGTTAAGCCTATCAAAAGCAAGTTTGATAAAGAAAATTTAGACAGTCGACAAAAAGGTAAACTTTTCAATCCTGACAATTAAGCTCACAGGTTTTCTTTTTGAAGTTGTGAGATCAGGAGTCTCTGTGTTGAAGATGAATGAAATGATCGTGTTCTTACGCATGAATGAGCGCACGATTAGTTCATGCCTTCGAGCAAAACTTGACCCTGGTTCATCTTCGTAATAACACTAAAGGTCAAAAGAAACGAGTCCTTTTTTACTGAATTTAAAATAATAAATCAATAACCAATCATCGTGTAGAAAAAGTAATTAAATTTAAAGATATTTATTGAAAAATGAATAATGTTATTTGGTGTTCGCGTAACAGTAAACACCAATAGCTGAATTTCTAGACGAGACTGACGGCTCAGTGAGACGAACGACGAGGCAAAGGGCAGACGGTGCACTGACACTGAACTACCGAATCTTCGAAAGGACGAACGCATTATTATTACTTGTCTAGACGATTTACTAAAATTAAGATTAAGTTACAATAAGTACTGTTTACCATGGACCACTTATTAGAGGTTTCATAATTTTGTTTAGATTAAAAGCAAATTCATCTAAAATCACTTAAGTCTTCAATTTTAATCCTTTAGCTATCCATTCATAAATATAGGATCAAAATTGACCTTCTCAGAATAGCAGGGTTACTTTATAAAGCTTAGCACATACACATATAGAGTTTTAGAATTAAATACAGAGGTTGAATGAACTAGGTCATGATTCATGAGACATTCGCGTTAAGCTTAGTGACGTCATATGTGGAGCTTTGAATGGTCATTAAGTATAAGATCTACGACAGGATTAATGATACAAATACCCACATCTAATACAGCGATCATCGTTTTGAATTTACCGGATTGACAAGAATGTTTTAGAAGATAATAGTTGAAAGGGTCCTTATAACTATAGTCATCTACTTTACTTTTGCTTATCGATTTCAAATTAATCAGTATCATTAATGTTACGAAAGTTTGGCTTGCTTTAGTTGCTGCTCGGGTACATCTCGACGAATGTTATTCGCCATTAAATCAATCGTATCTTAATGATGGTGAAATCGAAGATGGAGGTTTCAAAACAGGTTATCCGTTAGGCCGCAGTCAGTTGGGCGTCAAAACAAAATAAAATCTTTGATAAAGCTAACCTTGACGAACCTGTAGATTGGTGTCATTTTAATAATTGCTATAGCCAAAGATAGATCGGTTTAACGAACTATGCAGAGCTTATTGAATCGAAACCTATGTGAAAAGGGACGACAGGTTAGCGAACTTTATATGTGTCAACTTATATTTTAGGGCTGCTATCGCTTCAATTTATATTTAAAATGAAACAAGTACTATACTATATTATAGAATCTGTAAAATCGAAACTAGGTTTTTGACGAACATAATAAATATTTTATAGTTAAGATTTATGATAGTTACTTCTCACCTGAAGATAGGAGCGTAAGTCTTTAACAATGATCACGTAGCTGTGAAATGATGATCTCGCCACACAGAGCGTGGCTGTCACGTTAACAGGGTGATCGATACCTTCCGCCCCTTAAATTACCAAGTAATCTTACTCGGTAATTACTCAATTTACTCAAGACAGGAGGCGATACCATCAAAGTGCCGCGGCGGAGATTAACTGGGCTGTAACTCAGCTGAGAAGGTAAGACTTAATGAAAGCCCCGTTTTAATAACTAACCAAACAGTGAATTAATTATCATTAAAAGCTACTGTTATTATTCTTAATGATGTAACGTGGCGCGAATTTGCTATATACTTAATTTAATTGATAAGTAATGCTTGCGTTAATTTTGTAGCAAGATTGAGAAACAGATTGAACTGAATCCTAAATATTTAACATATATTTCGAAAACACGGAAAGCGATGTCAAAATGAAACATATGGCTTTCACACACCATAGCAATGCCACGCCTAATCGTGAAATGGCATTTTGTGGGTGATGAAGCGACGCATCAGCAAAGATAATTATAACTGGAACGGACGCGACCTAAATACATGCACAAGAACGACTATTTCCAGACAACAGAAAGGCAAAACAGGTAGATTTCGAAATAACGTAGTAGCGTTAACATTACACTCAAAGGCAACTACGCTATCATTAACAGAAGATTCCGTTAAATAATTACTTATTTCGATGGCTCCAGTGATTACACTAATTACTTTTCAAAGCGATAAACTCGAACAAACGGAATTGATAATCTGTTACACCGAGTCGACGAAAATATCTTGTGATATTTCTGTTTTGATTTGAAGTGACAGAGATAAATTGAGTTTATTGACTGTTTGTTTTACTGAGTAAGTTCCAAGAATAAGCGAGAATAGGACTTGGTTGTAAATGTAAAGGATAAACCATATTTATTTACAGATGGAGTTGAGCAAGATATGAGCATTGAATCCACAACATTACAGACATCTTTAAACAGTGCTAAGTGCGCTTAAATCAGTCTTGTTGCTACCGACGTCTACCTACAACGTCTGTAATAGTTTAAACAATGCTAAACACAAACAATGGGAGTCCCAGTTGCCTAAACAAAACAATCACGTAAAACAGGTTGCAATTTCGAATAACTCAATACATATTGCTCGTGTTATTAGTAGCGTTTAGCTAATTTAGATTCTATAATAGTTCCGCAAATGTCCAAAATTGTTCAGTACGTTTAAAAGTACTATATAAAAGGCTATTCATCCAACAATAGCTACAGTTGTACAAGAGAGTAGACGGGATGCAAATAACAAAAATCAATACAAGCGGGCGAACGCAGCATGCCCAACTTGCATAAAATTATCCGCACAATTTTAACTCTACCGATTTATGGTGTGATTGTCAATTTATTTAACGTAGGTCAAATGGCCATTTCATACTTTGCTACAATTCTAACACCAATTCAATAGAAACGAAGTAGCTAAAGCCAATTCCAGACAGAATTCTCAGACAGGGCCACAGACATATCTAAATAAACAATAGAGCTTCCGTTTGGAGACGGCGACTGCCTAAGAAGTAGAGTGCGGTACCTAGAAATCAAAAGCACATCATAAATTCATGTGGGTGGGGGCATTCGTATAATGGTCTCGTAAAACTCAATTCAATGCGACTTTGTTATATGTACAGCACATACGAAACCTCTAAGTAAGTGGCTGAGAGACTTCGCGTCACTGAGCTGGTACTCGAGCGAACCTGTTGACCCACTGCGCAACGCTCGCGGCAAAAACTTCGCCTGCACCTGCTTTAGTGTTGTAGATGTTCAGAACTACGTAGCTGTGGCTATTCAGACGAAAACTATTGTTTGCGACCTAAAATCCATGGTGAAAACACTTGGATATAAGGAAAAGAAAAAAGGTTGAAATAACATTTTCTTCCAGACCATATGCGATTTTCAGGCCAATTAAGGTCAGCAATGACGTCTTAATAACATCCGTGAATTATATTTGAGTTACAAATAATAGTATGAATTCATATCCATTCATATAACAACAATAGGAAAGATAAGCAAATACTGAGAAGTTCGTTTAGATGAAAATGGCTTGAAAGACAAGCACAATAGAAACAAAGGGGGGTTCCGATTGTAATCAATAACCTAGTTTGATCATTAGCTCCTTTCTAATACAGGTCTGTGTAGGAGGTATTTCTAACTAGTGCAACGTCAGAGGCTTCTAGTAAAGGACTAGAAAGTTTTAAAGCTTTGGTTTTACTAAAAACAATACCAAGAACTCATTTTGATCTTTTACTTAGCAAAATGGAGGCCTGTCAACTGTTTTCTATTTAAGCGAAAGTAAATCACCAAGTTAAGAAGTTTTAGTTAATCAATCTTCTGAAGATAAATTGCTACGTTTAATAGATTTCTATAGTTATATTTTTATTAAAGAACTTTATGGTCCTATATCACATACTTAATAACTTGTCTTTCAAGCGTATTAATTTGATCTATATTTAGCGTGATGTCAGAGTTGCGAAGTTACCCATAATAATAGAGCATTTTTTAGAAATTGTTTTTTTTCTGTGTAGCTTTTTGTTAACTTAAATACATTAAAGAGTTCGTTCGATCTTGGTCTATTTATAAATAAATAATGCAAACAAATAACGTTGATTGGAAAATACGCAAACTCAGGCTTGCGTCTGACGTTTCATTTTGGGGACAAAGAGGCGCTAGGAAATTTGACTGTGACCAAAATGTAATTTCATTTCTGTCATTGGAAGGTTCCAGAGGAAATATTTAATAACAATTGCCAGAGTAAACATACATATTAACGACAAAGGACCCATTATAAAATTCCATATAGTTACAAAATACTGTTTAGGAACTCGAATAGAATGTATGAAAGTAAACAATTATCGTATGAAACAAAAACCTTATTTATACAGAATTAATACTGAAATCTTCTCTTATTTGAGCCCAAACAATCTAAAATGTATGGATGAATACATTACCAACACAATTTGAAATTCCTTCCATTCCCAAACCAAAGGATCACACGAATTTAGATCTGAAATCCTCCAAAAAGGGTCTGTCACCGGGTCATTGACAAGTACATGAATGATGTACCTTATCTTCACTCCTCGACCTGTGTCAAACTCGTTGACCCACTGCGGAATCACCTCGACGGTCGATTACAGACCTCTTGAGCCTCCAATACGCTGACGAAGAGGTGTGGCAGGTATAAAAAATGTATACTTAGAAAACTGATGACTAAGTAAGTACTTTCTATTTTTTAAGTTGATGGTTGTAATACGTATTGAGGTAATGACAACTGGGACAAGGAACCAATTCTTATATTTTCTGATATAGAAAACACTAGATATAAAAATACTAAAAGTGTTAAAATAAGCCTTAATAGCTTAGTAAGTAACGTACTATTAGAGTAATTTTAGAACGTAAGAATACTTGTCCTTGCTCAGTCATGATTAGCAGAATGTCGTTCATCGAACAATAATTCGTAATAAGATGCCCTGAAACATAGGTTTCAATAAATCTATTTCAGGTGTTCTCTAGGCACTTTACATTTCAAAGTTTATCTCTTTATATATCAGCATAATTATATTAATCTAGATTAAGTTAACTCTTTCTTAAAACTGTAATAAGGTTAAAAAGAGTTAGCTGTATAAAGTGTGATATTTGTTTTTCAATATATTATTTTTTTATTTGATGTGGGAACAAAAGTAAAAGCCACGTAAGATAAGTACACAGGTTAAGTGGAGTACTTTACATAAAAGCCGAAATGTAATCAGATCAGACTGGTATAAACGTATATAGAACGTGGAAAACTATGACAGTCCAAATATGTATAATATCGGATTAAGCGATTATTGAATTATGCAAGGCGATATCACGTTTGGAAAACATAATGGCAAACCGACATACATCGCCAATGATGCACAAAAGAGAAACAAAACAGGAAAATGTACTACACAACATTCTTCGATTCCACGCTTGACAATTCCATTCTTTCGGATTGATACAATAAAAGTACTTACTCACCTCCATACATTTGTTTCTGAAATCTGTTTCTAACCTGTATAAGCATGATGGAATATGTAGTTTACAAGACTTGTCTTTATGCAGCCCCACCTCCTTTCAAAGTTATAAGCTTGACGAAGACACGCGGAACTTTCACCAATCTCTTTTAAGTCTTTTATAGTCTTCTTTTCCACTTAGATCAATAATGGACAATTTATTAAAGAGTATCTAAGTACATCCCATACAATTACAAAACCCTTAAACAAACCATCACAGAACCAATTAAAATTCATAGTGGCCGTTTCAAACCTAAATGCTTCTAATGGCAAATAACTCTAATGCGCCACGTAAACATAAAAAATCGAATGTCTTATTCGAATTTTATAGATACACCAATTACTACGAAAATTGCCGACGAACAAATCAGCATAGAATTTGGGTGTGAATGGAAATACATTTCCATCGCTCGTCTCTATGTAAATGCAGTACCGAAACGTAACGATGTTACTTGAACGTCGGTTAATGGATTATGCTATCTACAGCTGCAATCGCGTCCTATGAACGTAGGGCAGTGGATCGTAGTCGAGCTGCAAGACTTTTAATATACTGTAAAATTTACAATGATCTCGCATAGATACTTACATTTGCGGAAATGAAGTCGCTCGCGCCTGCACTTTCAACGAATCAAAATTGATATCAAATAGGTAATTTACATTTCCATTGAGCAGATACCTTTACTTAATAAAAATAGTTGTGTAAATGGTAAAAAGGTGGGCAATTAACAAACTATGGATCATCAAAGATACATACGCAACTCATGTTCTTCAAACAAATCTACGACTACTACGTACATAAAATTGTGATAAGGACCGCCTGTATTCTGTATTACCTACCCATAACTGTTTATTGACCATGCGTTAGTTCCGTTTGGCTACAGTTAAGGTGAACAATGATTGTTCACATTCGGAGTCGGTCACCCCTAAAAGAGTCAATTTCTCTACGCTACGTCCAATAGCCCCGGTTCCGTTGTTATTTTCATCGTCCGTTGTTCACAGATAAGTTTCGGTTCCCAATGCAGTTGTGTAGTTTAGATATTCAGTAACTAAGCTTCAATGCGGTTTATGCTGAACGAATATTCACAAGTTCGCAAACTTTTCTTGGGTTTTGCATCAGAATCTTCTGAACCGCAAAGATATTTTGCCGTTTCTCTTTGAACTAAACAGTTTATCATCGTAAATTCATTAGAATTATTCACTCAGAACATGTTAACATTAAAATCAGTGAACTAGATTGCTTTTACGTAAGTGTTATTGCGTGTTTATAAGGTAACTAAGTACATATTTGCATCTTACTTCATCGAGTCAACGGCTTTGAATTCATTATACCGAAAATGGTGGAGCGGCGACATTCGTTCGCCCATATTCGGTATACACAGAACATTGCCCTATAATCTTTAATCTGTTGTTGTCATGGAATATTTTTTATCCATAAATACTTGGCAAGTACAAAAGGCGTTTTCCAAATAAGAATAAAAGTAGCGGTTCTAAAATCAGTTGAACTCCAACTCACTCGCCATGCTTCTTTTAGTAAAATAAATAAAAACAGCAGCTCCATTCTCAGCATCAATTTATTCATGGATATGTTATTTTTTGGTCAGTTCAGTTATTTTTTGGGTGTCTCTAAAAGCAATCCTTCAATTAACATGCCATTCTTGATGTTTTTATATGTATATGAATATTACTTTTATAATATAACGCGTATTGTTTTTGTCGAAGGAAGTTTAGTAGATTCTACGACGAGGTAAGAGTTTGAGTCAGCCGCGAACAGTAACTTTGTGGGCAAAGTTTAACTCGTTGAATAACTGCTAAGCTAAATGTTAAATGGTGTGCTCCACAGATGTGCGGATGCCAGGCGAGTTTTGTAAAAGATTTCCTTCGTAGAAGTGTGTTTTCAACTTAAAGGTGCATTTGTTTTTGCACTATGCACTAAGCTTGTGCTTCAACCAGTTTCATTAAATTATTTAAGTAGGTAGGTAGGTTAGGTATTATTGTAAAAATTATAGTTTTATTAAGAAAGTTCATGAATCAACAAGATGTTCGGGTTTTTAACAGATACAAATAGTCAATAGGAATAAATCGTGCATTTTAGCGTACGTTAACATTATGAAGTACCCACGTAAGCGTAAAGTACTATCTTATTGCCCTTCGAGAGCTTTAGAATAAATTACAAATAATAAGGTACCACGGCCACACATACTCCATTGTTTGCAATGCATTACGAAACAAAATATCGCATTAAATTAGATGGTAACCTGATAAAACTCTACGATACTGCGCCCACGCTGTCATCATGCTACAGAGAATTCACGGAACCTATCTCTTACTTTTTTTTAAAAGCTGTGATGGTAATTGGAAAGTGTATTATTTACCATGACGCATTATCCAATGACGTCACTCGTAATGAACACGACAGCTTTCATCGTTCGGAATTAAGGGCGAAGTATAAAACTGACGTTCACGCTACTGATTGTGGAAAAGGGGACCCTTGTTCACTGAATGCAAACGACCTGTATCGTTCAGTAACCAACTTTTATAGGTCGGTCGAGAATTCGAGATATAATTTTATCCGTGTTAACCTCACACTTAGTTCCATATTTGGCAATTGGTAACGATTTTCGCTTACTGCCTCGACCTCTGATTGGACTCCACTAAATGCATAATAGATGAGGTCTATAATAAAACCATTGAGTTCCCGGCCGTTGCTCCATAATGATATTTTCGGAGCTTTACAGTTGGTAACTGAATGAACTGCTCGAAGCGTGGTGCTTCGAGTCAGTGCAATATTTATCACGATTCTATTTATGGTTAGAAGGCAGTTTAAAACAAGAAACTATATTTTGAAGCAATAAAATGTTCTGTAGTTAGTGGGTACGGTTACGGTTACCACATTTACATTTTTAAATTATGACATACACGTTTTTAATGATTACACTTAAACAATAAACTTTGTGTAATGGTTTTAGAAACTCGGCACAATGTCTTACAACAGTTAGATAACGAAAGTGGTAGCCATCATCAGTCATTGGCTGAAAGAAAGTTTGTTTGTGATGGCGCTCACTGTAATTAACCTTCTTAAGTGTAGGTAATGTAAGTTTCAATTATAGTAAAAAATGGGTTTGAAGTTTGGATGTATGAGCTTTTTAATACATTTCAATCAGGTCAGGTCTAAAAGCAAAATGCATTACTCCGTAAACAACAAGACTGATAAACTGCAATGCAAATATGCAATGTGGTAAACATCAAATTCTATTCAATATCGAACAAACATTGGCTGCGCTGAACGTTCGTGCGTTCACCGTCATTTATTTCCAGATTTTAATGTACAGATTACACACTACGCCACTGTAAATAGGTCAATATAACTCAGGGTTGTGCAAGATAACCCCCTTAGTCACGCCATAAATTTTATATTAAGAATACTATGCTATAACCAAGAGAGAAGTATGTACCAAATATCGGATGTAATAAATCGGCGTTACTGTTTACACACTTTACTGGGTACTGTCAAGTCTATTGTTCTTTACTAGAAATATATACGGCAATTAGTAAACTGGCTTTAATTTCAGAACAAATAATGAGCAAACCCCGAATTCTGTAATTAAGAATTTCTGACAGCTTTCCACAACACGATCCGGTAGATATAATGCGAATTTTAGGCAAATTAACATGGCGTGGGGCCGCTGAATCACTTCGCTTTAATTAGAACCGGAATCTTGATACCGTTCGGACACTTCTGGTGAACTCATGTAGATGTAACAGTATGCGTTCCGCGAATGCAACATTTGAACGCAAGGCGTGAATCAATGACCAATCCGAATTGATTGTTGCAAGTGCTAGCGCTCGTGAAGATTTGTTCCAGTCAATCAAAACTCAGTTCATCGGACGTTTTATCATTAATATCTTCCGTAATCGATGCAAATTTTATTGCCTGTCGTCACGCCTCGCGCATTGATCTCTAGTTACGTAGGAGATTGATCTAATTTTATCAGATCCTATTCATTTCATGTGTCTACATGGAATGACTAGTCATTTCATAAGATAACTGCTTGTATTTTGATCTCAGGGCACAGTAAATCGAGCGTACGGCGCGTAGCGTTCCGCGCGCGCCTCAAAGAGCCAATAGACCACCACAGTCGGGGCCCTAAAGGGCTGATGTTTAGCCGGGGCTGCGGGGTAAGCGCAATGAGGCACCGCGACCTCGGCCCAGAGCAGGAGAAGGAACGGGGGGGTTTTTAGTCAGTAAGAGTCTGACACTCTCTCTCGCCTTACCCTGGGCGGGAGAAGTCATTGGATGATTTTCCCCTGACAAAAAAAAAAAAAAAAAAAAAGGGGCACAGTGCATCACATTTCAATCTAAGGAAAGGTATCAAAAGAAAATTGCAAATTCAGCGGAAAATATTCCAGGCAAAAATGTTCAGGCAATATGCTTTCTTGGCCCAGATTTGCCGGTTCGTCGACCGATTTCATGTTGGGAACGCGCGGCTTGCATATCACCAGGTGATGCTCGCCTTAAGCCGGCGTTTCCGATGCGGGTATGGATATATTTTTAGAGAAACTTAAATTCTATTTCTGCAACAAGCGGTGTGCCGTCGAAAATCGTTAGAAAATTGTTTTATGGCACAGTAAACATAATATTTTCGTGCACATAGATTCTGATGTCGTTGACTTGTTATTGCTCGAACTTTTCTTTAAGTGGTCTCGAAAGGCTTTTAGCATCTGTAAATTATCTCAAACATCTGTTTTATTTGAGGCACATTCTGAACTAAAACAAATTTTAAGAACGTTCGCGAACGTAAAGTTTATCTTAGCGTTTAAATTGTCTATAATAATAACTTATTTCTAAAGACACTTCGTAAAGACAGAACAACAAATATCAAGACATTCGATGAATATTATACGTTCGTAAAAACTGATAAACCAATCGAAACTTAAAATAAAAGCATATTGGTTTTGAGGTTTTAAATCTTGAAGAATTTGCCGCTTTATAAGTGCTTCACTCCACTGAAGAGGAAAGAGCTGCGAATTACGAATTAAGAGGCTTTAAGAGGCTGCAATGGCAAAAGTGGGCAGAAAATGTTCAGTTTAAAAGTAAAAGATTTGTTCCTGGTTATTTGCATGCAAAAAGAGCAAGCAACGGAGCGATGCAAAAACTTAGCAAGTACTTGATTCGATAATTTATTGAAATATCGTAATGTAGGTAGAAATCAAGGTTCAAAATATATTTGAGTGTCTGAAAACCAGTAGCTAATAAAATTCGCGTAATGCCTGGAATGTTTTTGATAATAAATTAGTTACGCTAATAATTGTACATTGGAGGTAATAAGCGACTCTGTTTCAACTTATTTCAAGGTCAACGTTAATTTAATTTTGAGGCTTTATAATTTTTGAGTTATTTATACTATTTTAGGAATATTAAGTTATGTTTATTACCTATTTAATTCACGCATTAATTTACGAATGGTCGCTTGACGACAAAACCTTATTAGAAAACTGAATATTGAAAACTAGAACTGATTTTATAAACATGACTGACAAAATTACATCTACATGTTTTATATCACGTTTTATTTTTCTCGATTTTTTTTATTCGCGATATGAGTTATGAGTATCTCAGGGCATGAATATAGGGCCATGTGTAAACTCAGGTGAGGATAACATATATATGTACACAGTACACCAAACATATTTATTGACCTAATTGCCACAGTGATATTTTTGAAGGGGTCCCATCAGTACTGGGCGACATTAACTATAGGCCGACGGACGGCGTCGTCGTATGGCGCCAGAGAGGCGCAGCCTATGAATAGGGATGTTGATGTACGTACAATACATGAGAAAGGAGGTTTTTATCATATTTTTAGATATCTGTTTTGGTTATAATGCCGGGAAATGGAACATCACTATGTATGAATCGATTTTAGTAGAATCATCATAAAAATGTGTTGTTTTGGTGATGTCGATAAAATTGGATGTTGGTATTGAATTTCATATTTTAGGATAACATGATATAAATTACGCATACCTACCTATCTACATAGATTAGGTTCCTGCTTTTCCTTATAGCTTAGTAGATAGTTGACACCCACTTCTCATTGTTTCTGTTATTAGTAAGCTTGGAAAATATGGTCCATAGTATTAAATAAGTAAGAAGTATTCAATGAAACCTATTTATTCATCAAACCTATTTCAAATCTTATTTGTAATAGAAATATCTAATGGTGGATTTTGTTTAGCTATGCAAAAGTAATGATTTTATCAGTTATAGTTTGTGATGCTGTGAATTAAATGGTAACATTCGGCAACATTAATTTCAATTGCACACTATATTTTGAAGGCCATTAATGTTATGACTACTCTAGTCAAAGAAGCTGTACATTTTATAATTTTTAAAGTAAACTTAAAGTACTCATGTTTTTTTTTATAATAATATGGATAACAGGTCTGTATACATATATGTATATATAGGTATGTTGTATTGAGTTCTTGGGTTGTTCTGTAAGTGAAGATCTCCAGTCCTCAATCACAAGGCTGTTTTACAAAACAAGATAAGTACCTTGTGTGTGTTTAAGTTAATTTGGGTATCATGCACATACTTTGTGAAAACTTGGATCAGAGGATCTCCCTAGAAACTAAACTTATTATATTCAAAGGTCTTGATCTAGACTACACTACTACTACTAGATAAATGCACATGGCTTATCTTTATAAAAAGGGGCCAAGCTAAGTTCAGTTTCATTAGCAGCTTTTTAGCCTGCTTCCCACAAAGGGGGAGGTTCTCAATTCGGGTGGTATATTTTTTTTTTATTTATATTTTTAACAAAAGAACATGATTATTTTTACTCTATATGCAATACTTTGACCTATGGGTCTTCTTAGGGGTGGATTTTTTTAATGAGATCTTAATGTGGAGCCATTTACACATAAGTATAACTTATGTTATTGATTTAGATTACATATATTTTATTAACTAATAAGATGGTATTTCTCTAAGTGATGTAGGTTGTCTTGTACAAGAAGGTTGTTAAATCAATAGGATAGATATTTATGTATTAAGGAATGATATTTTCTCATGTGTTGTGAGCGAAAAATGTTTGTTATGTATTAAATTTGTTTACCTATAGATAATAGGTAAGTTATATGCAATAGCGGCCAAAATAAATTCTGTAGGTGGATTGAACTCTTCACACATTGTTGTGGTGCTGCTGGTTATAATGGCTATTCAATCCATAAGGGGCGAAAAATTGAGGATATTTTAAATGAATTAGAGAGTAAATGTGACCAATGGCAATGCCAAGAGTGTGACTGTTGTAAACAAAGGCTATAAATTATGTTATACACTTATTACACTAGTATCTTAAGCATGCTAGGTTTTCTAATATCTTTTAATATGTAGTTAAGTTTAACTAAAAACATTTTTAATTTAAAAAATTGCAGGCAGTCGCAATCAACGTTCTGCCTAGCGAGTTTATAGCCTAAGAAGTATCTAAAATTATACTAAAACACAAGATAACGAATTTTAAAAAGGAATTTAAAAAAAGTACTTACTCACCAGCTAATTGTTATGTTCAACGCCGGTACTAGCACAACTTCTGTGTGGTAGCAACAAAAGTGGACGATAAAAGTCAATTTTTAAATAAAAGAAAACACGATCGATTTGCTCTGTTTACCAGCAAAATCTTCTAATTGATTTAAATTATCAAATAATTTGTACACAACAGAAACAAACGACAATCTTTATTCGTACATTGACCCGACCGAGTGGAATGAATGAGAAACAAAAGCTTCTATTTACCCGTTTTGACAATTAACAGTTATATTATCTGTTATTGTTTAATAAAATTAAAACTTAATTCCTTTACGAATTAAAATAAACTGTCATCATTCCTAATAACGATTATCGAATTAATCTGTTTCACACGAAATAAATACAACATTTTTTAGTTTACTATTTTTTACAGCTGATGATGAGTTGCGTTCTTAAAATGTAATCATAGAACTACATCAAAATAGATTAATAATAGACGAAAACTAATTATTATTGGATATATAACATAAAATGTTTCTAAAGGAATCCTTTGATAATTAAATATCATGTAACTATAAAACAATTAAATACTCCTTACAGAAAAAAAACAGATTAAAATGAATGCGTCCACGTTTTGTTGCGGGAAAATAACACTGACATAAATTGGTGTCAAGCTATGACGTAAAAATAGGACGTCAAGTTCATTCATGTTTATTGTATTTCGGCGCCTAAAAGTTTGAGTGATAATATTTTAATAAAATAAATATATTATTATGCAATAATAAACAAAAACATCGAATAATGGAAGAAGAAAGTAAGTTCATCATCTCATATTAACACTATTAATTGCTTTTTAGGTTATCGTGAGATTGTTTATTGATAAAAAAAATATTTCAGAACTCATCCGAAGAAAGAAGAAGGCTCTAAACAGCAGCAATAGACGTGCTTTAGCTGAAGCTTATAATGATTTGGCATCATTTTACTATAAACACAATCGTTACAGTGATGCCCTAGATGAGTATAAGAGCGAGGCATCGATTTACAAAGATTTAGGATTACGTTTGGAATGGGGCACTAGCAACCGTATGATTGGAGAGATGTATATGCTGTTAGCGGAATTTGACAAAGCTCTGAAGTATGAGGAGCGACATTTAGGTAATCACATCTTATATTTTCTTAATAAGTTGCTTGTCTAAGTCAAAATCCTTTAATTGCATTGTATTGTTGTAGTAAAAACTGAGCAGCACTGTGATAAGCATGAAATTTACGTAAATTTATTACTAAAAGTTTCAAGTAAACTTAATTTCAGACTATTTGAGTCCTTAGGATTCACCTACCAAGTGATTTCTTATTGACATTTTCCAATTAAATTATATACTTCTAGCTTCCCCCCGCAGCTTGAACTGCATGGTATGTTGTAATAATATCCTATGTTTTAATCCAGGGTAAACCCATTAACATACATCCATAAATTCCCACAAACTTCACATATAACATTAGTAGCTGATGGTGTATAAATAAGTTCCTGGCCCACCTTATATAGATTTAAAAACTAAGACTACACTGACCGTAAACTCTACCTAAATACTTTTTAATTCATCCAATTAAAACCTCTTTTGTTTACAGCTGTAGCAAAAGAGTTAAAGAATTTAGTGGAGGAACAGAGAGCTATGGCTACACTAGGCAGAATATATTTGCTACAAGGTCAAAGTACTACAGATGAGAGTGAGTCTAGAGTATCTCTGAGAGCTGCTGAAAAAGCTTTCATGAAAAGTCTTGTGTTGTGTGAAAAGTAAGTTTTATATGTTGCTTTTTAAAGACTGGTTTTAAATTTGAATATAGAATGTAATTTGAATAAAAGAAAAAAGTTAATAAGGTGATGTAACAGGCCCTTCTTTATGTATGTAACTTCTGTTTTAATAATTTTTTAGGTGCAAGCTTCATTTTTAAGGTTTTTTCAAATGTATTGAGTATTAAACTTGAGGATGCTTCCATTGGGAAGCATTCTCAAAATTAATAGAAACTTCTGTTAGAAACATTGTTTTTAAAAATTTTTTCAGATAACAAATATTTTCATGACCTTTATGGTAGTTTTCTCAGTCAAACATAATTATTTCAGTCCTATAAATAATCACTTTACCTATTTTAATTTGTAAGAAATAAGTACTACATATTTACGTAACAATGAAACAATGAATTTATTTTTGTCAATAGGCCATAAAACAGCATAGGTGCTGTTTTCAGATTTGCTGTCAAAATTATATAAAAATAAATAGATGAAGCCGTAAATTCACTGATTAACTGGTTGATAACTTACCTACTGACATCTGAAATACCAAAACATTTATTAATTTTAATGTACTTAAATATTTTTATTTCCAGTTTAAATGGCAAGATAAATAAACACGAGCTAATGGATATGAGAGCCCGTCTGCTTCTAAATATTGGTGTGGTGCAGGAACACTTAGGAAACCTAGATAAAGCCTTGGACTGTATCAACAAAGCCATATCAATATGCTCCAGCCAGGATTTGTATGAAGTTCTGCACAATTGTTACACTACTGAAGCATTGTTACATTGTAATAAGAAGAAAGATTATGCCAAAGCCTTAAGCTGCTTGAATAAGGCTCTTGAAGTTGCTAGCAGACTTGAAGATAAGGTACAATTTGTTACATTTTTATTTAAGAATTAAAATAATAGTCCTAACATTTTTGTTCTGAACATACCTACTGTATAAATGGTCAAAGTATAAAGAGATAATGTTTTTGTCCAAAAATGGGTTAAAATAGAATATGAAATATTTTATTTCTGTTGTTGATTTGAACCTCATGATATGACATGGTATAAATGTATTAAAAATAAAATCACATGCTGCTCATGTATAAGAGTCCCGTTGTGAGTTGAAACTAGTAGAGCATATCTTAATTAACATAGGTCATTTGTATCTCTCACGATAGTCTATAGTCAGTCTGAGAATACTATAGGTATATAGTTAAAAAATTAAAAAAAATGTTTCATTCATTCACAGGTTTTAAAGACATGTGAAACATTAGCATCGAAAGCTGATATCTTGTGCAAGATGTCTGACTATCAGAGTGCTAAGCAGGTTCTGCTCAAAGCTTGGAAAATGAAGACTCCTGATGAAGAGGAACATGAGATAATTGAATCTAATCTGAGAGTTGGTGAGTGCTGTACTGTCATTATGTCAAATATCACAGCGTGTTCTGTTGGCAATATCAATTTGTTTATTTTAAAATTCATGCACTATCAAAATTGTAAATAAGGCGGACTTAATGTAATGAGCATTCTCTTCCAGTCCACCTCAGGGTGAGACAATCCAGTGGTTGATGCAGGAAGCAAGCTAGATTACCTGTATCCCTATGTATGCTTTAATCTTTAAAACTATGCAATGGATTGTGACTTTTTCACAGTTAATAATACTTTCAAAGTTCATTTGAAGACCACTGACTAAGATTGTCTAGAGTAATCTAGATGCCATTGACAGACTGTCCAGGAAAACATCACAAGGAAACCTGGACCTATAGTTACTAATTATAAGTCAGAAATGGCCAATTATCGCTCAAACCATCTCTATGTGAGAAGAGCTCAGTTTAGGCTGGCGATTATGATTATTGTTAACTTTATCAAATGTAATAAAAGTTAGAGTAGCATGTAGAGATCAAAAAGAATAATAATTCATGTAGCAGCTCATTTTTAAGCCATATAATATTGTGCATAAGAATAATAAATTGTTAAACCCTCATCAACACAAAATTTATGAACGTCATGTATTATTAAAATCTCTAAAGATTTCTGTTTGTGAAGAGAATGTAAATATTCACAATCATATTCAAATAAGGAGCCTGTATGGACTGGACTCGTTTCGATCCACACCAGGGCTCATAATCTTGAACAGCACATGTGACAACATACATTGAAAGACTACAATAGACAGTCTTATAAAGTATACAAGACAAATTAAAAAACACTAAAATTTCTTTTCTACAGTGGCAGCAATGTGCTATACAGAAGACCTTCTAGTATCAACGGACCCGTCCGACCATAGCACGTTTAAAAAGCATTATGAAAAGTTAGGAGATGGAGCTTGTCATCTTAAGAACTATGCAGGGGCAATCGAGTACTATTTGAAGATGTTAGACCATGCTGAACTGGCTGGCGAATGCGGGAAGACTTTGATACCGATTTATGTGAGGTAAGTTTTCAAATAGAAAGGACTGTATGCTTTTAAATCATGAACAGATTCCTCGTATATTTTTTTAGTGCAAATAACAAGAAATTACTCAAGTGAATTGAACAAGTAAAGCTCTACTATTTCCATGTTACAATTTCTTATACACGAGTTTGCCGGTCGCGGCGACTACGCCAAGCCGTCTCGGTTAAGTCGGCGGTTAATAAATGTTGTAGCTTATTTAATAGTGTTACGATAGTGACTATTAAAAAAAAAACTAGTCCTATAAAAATCTAAACAGATTCAACATTTTTACCTTCATAGTATTTGTATATCTAAGGCACTCAATCAATGCCTTAAATTCTTAAAATAATTATTAATAATGAAAAAATTTCTTTCTTTTCAGCCTCTATCAAACATACAAAGACATGGGTTCATACAATGAAGCACTTGATTACTATGAGAAAGAGTATGAACTGATCAAAGATGTGCCAAAAGAGGCATTCACAACTATGTACAATATTGCAGAGACTTTGTTCCTAGCTAAGAAGCCGTATGGTCAGATTGAGAAGGCTTGTTTAGAAGCTAGGAGGGCTGTGAGTATATTTCGATTATCTTTATTAGTATTGCAGGTTAATTTTTGCGATTGTATTGTAATCCTATAGAACTAATTGATACAGCATTTAATATTGCTAGGAATTTCTGAATAAATATACTTAGCACATCAAAGGGTCTGTCTATTTTCAGTTTAATAGGTACTAGCAGTTACGCTTTTGTGTATTTCTGGTGTAAACGTACATTTTATACGTTTGTTATTTTTTCGCGACAAAATATGACAAACGCGCTTGAATCTTTCACTTTGTGCTTGTCATGGTCCAACAATTTTTTTTATGGATCACTAGCTGTTCTTCCGCGGTTTCACCCGCTGCTCGGCTCTATTTAATCTTAGCGTGATGTTTTATAGCCTATAGCTATAGCACTCAGGAACATAGTAGCTATCTATCAGTGAAAGAATTTTGGCAATCCAACCAGCGGTTCCAAAGATTACCCCCTACATAAAAACTTACAAATTTTACCTCTTTATAATATTTGTACAGATGTATAGATTAAACTTTTATCATAATAAATGAAAGGTAAATACATAAAAGTTTTATCATCCATAAAACTTTTGCTGAACCGTTCTAGAATAACATCCATCCACACATTATTTTCTCTCACATTTAGGCTCAAGAATGGAACAAAAGAAAATACGAAATCAGAGTACTAAAAAGCTTATTGAAGTATCAAGAAGAATATGGTGAAACTGACAAAATGGAGCAGATCAAAGACGAATTAAGAGCTCTAGGGTATGAGAACTTAGATAACTTGGAGAATTCTGAAGATGAACAGAGCTCTGCTGGGGGTGGTGACGAAGATATTCATATTGGGGATGATATATGCTTGGATGACCTTACTGGTAAGTTAACCTAGTAATCTAGAGCCCGTTTTTTGCGATAGGGATAAATTAGCCTACTCTCCTGATTGTATGCGATTTAAGTGTGGGAGAGCCATGCTTCAGCACGAATGGACCGGCTCGACCGGAGTGATACCACGGCCTCACTGAAAACCACCGGCTTGAACCAACACTTACGTTGTATTTCGCCGTGTGAGAGTGAGGTTACCGGAGACCCAATACTTCCATCCCACAATATGGTAGTTTCCTAGGTCAAAAATAAATTAATTCCATGTTTCAATACAGTAAAATATTGAAAAAATAACTATAATTTTATTCATCGATCGATACAGTGTATTTTAGATATTTTATAGCAAATTTTTAAGAAATTAAAATACTATTTTACTCTAAAATACTATGACATCATAATTTAGTTTTTCATACAAATTTCATAGAAAAGCATCGTTTTTGACATTTGGATAAAAGTATTGAATTTGACTAGTTGGAAACTACCGTATTCTTAAATCCTCTATCCTTAAATCCCTAATAATTTTCATTGTAGCTTTTACTCCAAAATTTTCTCATGCTATACTTATAATAAAAAATAAACCTATTCATCCTGATTACATCTGCCTGTACATCAGGGTTCATTGTTTAGTAGCTTTTGAGAAAGAATTACAAAGTAATTTTATTCATTCATATTATTTT
Source organism: Spodoptera exigua (assembly GCA_902829305.4). NCBI lineage: Eukaryota > Metazoa > Arthropoda > Insecta > Lepidoptera > Noctuidae > Spodoptera > Spodoptera exigua. The sequence goes on along the minus strand of LR824619.2, from coordinate 10,101,801 downwards.
ACAGATTTATCAGATACAAACGAAGAAGAAGTGACGGAGACAAAACGTGAGACGCGCAAACGAGGCAAAGGATTCACAATCAAAAAGAATATGAAAGGAGAATCCCAGTTACATGTCGTAAGTAAAGACTCAATCTAAATCTTATTTAATGAGTTACAAAATGTTTTCGTAGAACATCGGAGTGTTTGGCATGCGGAAGTGAAATAGCGCTGTCAGTGTTCCATCCCTTAGCCGAAGTTACTGGTCAAGCGCAATAATGTACTACGGCCCCGGCCTCAATGTGAAAAGGAATGGGGTGGTCTTTTAGTCAGTAAGACTCTGACACTCCCTCTCGCACCAACCGAAGAGTCATGCGATGGTTTTCCACGAACAAAAATTTTATAAAAATAATATCCATCTATCCCATGGGGAAAATGACATCCTATTTCTTAAGTTGAGAATGTGGCCTCTTCTCCCAGTTATCTTTTTAAAGTCATTTTGTGTTATCAAAATATTGTTGTTAACCTACTTGCTACTCTCATGCGGTTTCACCCACTGCTCAGCTCCATTTGATCGTAGCGTGACGTTTTATAGCCTATAGCACTCAGGAACATTGTACCTATCTATCAGTGAAAAATTTGGCAATCCAACCAGCGATTCCAAAGATTACCCCCTACATACAAATTTACAAACATACAAACTTACAAATTTTACCTCTTTATAATATTAGTATAGATAAACCTTTAATTCAAATAAATGTTGATAAAATCGATTTCTTGAACGAGTTCATAAATCAAAGCAAGTAAATAAACCCTTACTAGGCGAGTTTGATTCGCACATGGCTTGCTTACTAATTAATCTGTAGTTAAGTATTTTTAAACTTACCTAGTATTATTTATACCTTACAGGCAGCCATCTCGGGCAACAAACTATTAGTGGAGCGCTTAATAGCTCAAGGCCATCCAGTGAATATTAGGGACAATGCGGGCTGGTTGCCCTTACACGAGGCCTGCATACATGGCCATACTGAAGTCGTCAATATACTCATCAATAACGGTGCTAATGTCAACGATAGAGGCGGATCTAATTGTGATGGTAAGTGTTTATATATTTAAATAAATACCTAAAGTGATCAAATATCCATGCACCTAGGTTGAGTACCTATAAATAAAAGTTTCGTTAAAATAAAGTTATACTTTGATAATTCTAGGCATCACACCCCTATACGACGCAGCAAGCAACGGTCACTTAGAAGTAGTTCAATTACTGCTAGAAAAAGGCGCGATATCAACACTTAAGACAGATTTTGGCGAAACACCATTACACGTCCTCCAAAAATGGCGAACGGGTACCATATTAACAAAAGATGAAGAAACAATGTACAACAATATATGTAATAAAATCCAAAACTCGATAGACAAAACTAATTCAGCAGAATTATTTAATAGATCCAAATCTAGAACTCCAGTTAAACCTGTGAAAGATGTTACACCGCCTAGCACCTCTAAAATGAAGAGTAGGATCAATGAACTAGACACACCCGTGTTTAAAAGAAGAAATATAATTGACGATGACAGTGATGACGATTTAGATCTATCACAGAACGTAAGGAATGAAGCCGCATTCCCATCTGACGACTCCAACTCATCTGATGATATCAAAGTTAAAGACAAGAAGAAATCTAAAGGCGTTAAAGAATACAGAAGTGCTATAGAAGCTCTAAGAAACAGGAGCATCAGTGACGCTCCCGAAGTTGCAGCAAAGAAACCTAAAGTCAAACCAGCGTTACTAGACCCAGAAGAAGTAGACGACGATTGGCTAGATGATGACTTAGGAATCAATAAAAATAATAAAAAAAGAAAACTAACTGACCCTCTGACTACGGTAGCTAAAAAACCTTCCTACGAAAGCATAAAAGACAAAATAGAAGATTTAAATAAAATTACTCAACCTCTTGTTGACAATAATAGGTCCAGTGCTAAAAAGAAATCGAGGATCAGTGATGTTATGGATGTAAGTGAGAACAGTTCTGACTCAGATAGTTTTAGGAATGAAAATGTTAGACCAAGAGTGACTGCTTCACAAGCTATGAGAAATATCGCTAAGGAACTTAATGAAACTAAATCTAGGGATAGTAGGGATAATATGAAACGTCGGTGGAAACGACAGAGCACGCTGTTAAAAGCTGGCTTTCAAAGGCAGAGAGAAGATGACGCAAGCAACAGTGGGAGCGATACAGAATATTCTAGAAGGGACATAAATAATAGACTGACTCCAACAGGGACATTTACTCGAAAGACTTCGGGAGAAAATTTCGCTTTTAATTCTAGTACACATAACGATGGTTTTAATATAATGCAAGGCATGAACCCTAATATAGTGCAACCAATGAATGTAATACAGCCGATAAACATAGTTCAATCAACTAAGAACGGTCGGCCAGTACAAACCCAGATCTTGCCGCCGGCCGCGGTCAAAGTACAGGTGGAAGACAAAGTGCTACTAATATCGTTGAAGTTGGATACGATAAACAAATTGACAATCAGCTGGCTGGTTGAAGAAGTCAAATCTAGATATTACAAGTAAGTGTATTTTGTTTTAGTTATTAACTTGATTTCATTCTTTTGCGCCCATCAGACTCGGTTGAAGTTGGTATGCTTAAGTAAAATCTAAAAGGAGAAAAGAAAAGATTTGATTTTGGATTTATTGACACTTAACACGGTTGCCTGCTTTAAGTGTCATGAATAAAAATATAATAACACAAAACTAAGTTAATTTGATTTTATGGTGTAGGAAAATAAAAGCCCTTGCGCAAAATTTAGCGCAAATTACTTGCGCAACGTTGCGCAAATGTAAAATTTGTTGCGATAATTTCAAAATATATAATTTTAATCCGCCGGAGTTGCAGATCAAGTACAATAAGGTATCGCAATCCCGGGCTGGAGCAGGAGAAGTCATTTGATGATTTTCCCCCTCAAAAAAATATTCTGGATTTTCAGATTGACTGGCGTCCGTCCTGTGTTCAGTTTGATGACGTCAGATGGTGCTATACTGTCAGAGGAAGATCCATTGAGCTTAGTTCTGTCTTCACCTGAACTTAAGACGTGTATCACTAACTGGAAGGCTTCTCCCGCCGAAGAACGGTACCTCGAGTGCTGTGATGCTTTGAGTATACGTGAGTAATATCATGTTTTATTGGACTATTAGGATAAAATTAAATCACTGCCACTAGCGTGACTAGTGTGACTTCTACATAAAAATGTAATAGAACGAGTTAATAGCACTGTTTTAAAGATAACCTAGTTTTTGCAATTAAAGCATTCGAACGATCGAACGACGATTTTGAAGTGAAAATAAAACATTATCCGAACTTTTCTTGTGCGCTAATTAACATCAAAACTACATGCTTTGACGCATTTTTTTAAAAGAAATCATTCGTAGTTATTTGAACATTTTCGTTTATTAATTCCAGCTCCCTCTGAAGAAATTCAGCAAGCAGTCGGTAGGAGTCACACTACGCGACGAATAGCGTTAGGAGCAAGGACGTTATCATCATCACAAATAAGACCTTTATTCAGAGCCCTCACCCATCAGACACATATTACAGCGATCATGATATCAGACAACAACATAGGAGACGCGGGCGTCAAATATCTAACCGAATGCTTGTGCACCATGAAGCAATTAACTCATTTAGATATAAGCAGAAATAACATCACAAGCGAAGGAACAAAACACCTACTAACCATGTTCGAAAGAACAAACCGACCCGCTTGCACAACCCTAGAAGAACTCGATATTAGTAGCAACCCTGTAACAGATAACGGCTTCAGGAACATAGCAAAAATAACTCAATACGTACGATTAAAAACGCTAAAATTAAATTATTGTAATATAACAGAAAATGCGATTAACGATTCGATTAAATCGAGTATGAATTTCGATTGTTTGGAATCGATTGATTTGAGCAATAATGATGTGAAACAGGGTGTTGTTAGTTGTATAGTGACGTCGTTGAATCCGAATGTTTTGGTTGATCTGGAGTTGGATAATGTTGGGGTGGAAGCGAACATCGTAGGCTGTATCGCAAGCTTCATGGATTCCGCTAAAGACTTGAAAATAAGAAGATTCGCATTGTCGAATTGCAAATTGGTTGATGGATTATTTATGAGGATATTTAGGTAAGGAGCTTTGATAACTAATATCTTGTTACAAACCAATTATATGGGGATAATTCGATTAAAATATGTTTTCTCATTTACAGGAGCATCAACCGCGCAAAACACCTTCAAACGATAACACTGAAGAACAACAATCTTACCTTCATCACGCTAAAGAAATTACTGCAACGGCAACCCCCAGTTCCTCAAATAAATCTACAGGGTTGCCAGGACATATTTAAATATTCTCCCGATTCTGATTTTCAAGTTTGGTTGCCAGCTATCGATTTTGGTAGATGTATACCAGAGATAAATGTGACGCCGGTATCAAAAACGGATGAAGAAAGGGAAAGCTTTAAGTCTTTTTCTAAGACCTGGTTGAATTGTTTTAAAGGTAGAGGCATGATAGAACATTGCGAAGGAGGTGTTATAAAATTCACAGCTAGATGAGATTTAATTGTATGTTGTAAGTTATTAAAATGATCAAATTAATAACAATATGATATTATAATACTGAATGAAATTATTGTTGCGGTTCACGAAGCGAAGTATGAATTTATTGATAGACAGCGTACCCGGGCGAGTAGTCTCGATCAAGTCTACCAAAGTTCAATATCAATAATCGTTATCGCTTTATAAACAAAATAAATATTTCTCAAGGTCGTTTATAATTCAAGTTATCAACAAATCACAATCTGTTTGAATTCTCACGCAGATTTGTCTCTTTTCTAAAGCGATAATGATTATCAATACTGAATTTAACTAGGGGGGTGTTCGAAACCCCACTCCAAAAACTACCTCATTGAATTTTGAAGTTATTTATTCTTACCCACTGACTCTTTTTTGAGTGATTTGCTCGAAGTTGCTAAAACATTGTGTCCTTTTAATCCAGATAGTTTTTTACTTTCCCCTTTACCTCCTAACCCACCGTGTCCATTTTAATTTTGACGTCAAATAAATACTTAAAAATGATAAATCCTGACCTACCTGATTAAATGAATTTCCAGTTCACTTTATACATATAATACTTTATTAACTAAAAATCGCGGGTTAGTCACGTGTATATATTGAGAAAAGCTCTACTAGTTTCGAACCACAGAGGGGTTCTTCCTCATGAGCAGCGTGCGCGGACGCGGCGACGTCGCGCTACTGAAACTAGTAAAGCTTTTCTCAATATATACACGTGAGTAACCCGCGATTTTTAGTTATTTTAGTATGTCTCACGATATTTATTATAAAAACATAAAATACTTTGTTCATTAAGGAATATACTTTTGTAACTTGGTTTAGAATCTACGAATACTAGATATAATTGTGCCTTAATTGTAAAATTAAGTATTATACATTTGTAAATAGTATAAAACATAAACAGTAAAATTTAATAAGTAGTTAAATGTGTAGGTAGTGTATTAAGTATCTAGTTATGTAGTTTAATTTATTGGATAGCAAAATAAATTAAGAAAAGTTTGTTTATTTTGTATAAATATTATCTACAATCTTAGATTTATCACTGACTTATAACTGCTGTAAATATTATTTTAAAAATAAAGATTTTAAAATGCCTTAATGATCTTTTGAGTTATTATTGAATCTAAACTATGGAATGACTACTATCACACATTTCTTCCCTATGAGGATAGTTATTCTTTTTATAAAACGTTGCCCCCCACTAGGATTTTCTCCTGTGTTGTGGGTGCGGTTACAAACATACAATTTCTCATACACATGACACCCAGACCCGGAACAACCAAGAGTTGTTCCGTGCGGGAAATGAACTCGCGACGTTGCACGGCAGTCAGTTGCCCAGCAACCACACCAACCGTGCAGTCAAATTGGTCAATTCATTTGAATTTCGATGTACGGGAATAATGGTTCGAGTCTAGAACTTCAAACAAATCAAATCGAAGATGGGGTGAATGGGATGAATCGAACATGGGATGCATTCTATTTTTATATTTTTTAGAATTATTACGTCTGCTATGTAACGAACTTATAAAATACCGCCAAAGTATCTTGGCGAGTCTGAAGCTAGCCGATTAACTGCGCAATATACAATTTTGTTGCTAAAAGATCCATTGCGCAGACAAACTGCTAACTTCAGACACGCCAAGATACGTGTGCCGTACTGTATACATTGATTCGTCAACAATAATCTGTCTATCTGATAAACAAATCGTTATCCTGGGTTTGTACAAATAAATTTATGAATGTGAATTTGTATGATTTGTGAACATACCTACGATATAGTAGGAAAACGTAGTATACGACTACTTTAAAATATTAGTTTTATTTCTGAACGAGTACTTTGGTATTTTTGACACTTGACTGATTTGACAGTGACAGCACAACAATACACATAACCTGTAACCTCAAAAAAGTATCACGCTCGCGTGAGTAGTAGTTCGCGAAACAAAAATAATATAACTAATCGATTTTATTACTAGTAAATTGCATTTAAATCACCGAAAATGGCGGAACAAGTAAATCAACGTATCGAGGATATGATCAATGAGTTGGAGCAGATGAGAAGAACACAAATGTATGATGATGAAGAAATAAAGTAAGAATCAAGTTTACCAAATTTTATTAACACGCTCCGTCGTGGTTACTTGTTAGATTAAAGTGTAGTAACAACTATTTCTATATAGAAAAAAACAATAAAATCGATGTCATTACAAGATACATTTTGACTTCAGTTATTAAATCGCATTATTTACATAAATACCAAAAAGGTGTTATTTGTCAGTAGTGTTGCTAAAATATTATAATATAAAATGTTTTTACAGGGAAATATCTCGAAAAAGAAAAGAATTTGAATACCATATACAGAGAAGAGTGAAACAGAAAGAAGATTTCGTTCAATACATAGCTTACGAACTGGCTTTGCTTGAGGACATCTCTTTGAGAAGGCAACAGGCAAAATTAAGTGAAAAGAAGAAAGACATTGAGTATGCAATCGCTAAACGTGTGAACAAAGTATTTAAACAGTTCATATACAGATTTCAAGATGATTTAGAAATATATTTTGAGTATATCAAGTTTTGCCAGAGTGTAGGATTTGATGATGCTATTTCTGGTATTATTGGACAGATGTTACAGGTTTGTAATGTTATATTATTGCTTAATCTTCACTGTACATCATCATCATCAGCCTAATTGCTGAAAAAGTGCCCACTGCTGTGCAAAGGCCTCTTCTCACATGGAGGTTTGGGCAATAATAACAATGCTTGCTGATTAGATATTTCAAAATTTTATTAAGGAAATATATCTCCAGTTTCTTTTGATGTCATCCATGACCATTTGTCATTGGTGTCTAAATAATGTTGTCAGGTTATGACCCCACAGCCTAATGCATGAAATGGGACCTGAACCCTATGGGCCTCTACAAATTGTATGCATGCCTGTATGACAACATCACTCTTAGTATTACAAAAGAATTATTCAGGTGCAGGCATTGAATGTAATATATTCTTCCTGAAGTTGTGATTTGAATAGGTTTCAAGACTTATTTTAGGTCATGGTGTGGTCACAGGCGATTGTTACAGTCATAGCCACAGTCAATCCATCCCTTTACCATGAAAGTTAAAAGTGTGTTTGCCCACCTGGGACACAGATACTTACTAATATGTAATTATTCTCATGAACTTATAAATCTTATGTATATTTGTTTTCCTTAAACCTTTTTATTGTGAAAAAGTTTGAGTTATCTCTAATATTTATCTACAGATGCATGATAGTGCAAGTTATTAAAAAAACAAATACTTTTTTCCAGATTCATGGTGACAAACCAAAAATCTGGCAGTTGGCAAGTAAATGGGAGAGTAAAGAACAGAATAACTTGGACAATGCTAGGAACTTCTTATTGAAGGGAGTTCATAGACATCCTGAATCTGAAATCTTGTACCTTGAGTTGTTTGATATTGAACTTATTGATTTGACATTTAAAGCTGGTGATGAAGAAGACAGGGTAAGATTGTTTGCGTATTATGTGCCAATACTACTGTACAATCATATAATATAATCATATTAGACCTTTGAGGTCCACAGGAGCAATGGCCTGCTGCCATTGCATAGTGTTAGACTTACAGAAAAAGGCTCATACTTTACCTTCATATATTACAATCATCTGATGCTGGCTTCAAGTGAAGTATTTTATCATGTCATTGTTGTCATTCATTAATTAAGCAATATATTATATTTCTGTGTCATATTAAAGTATTATTAATTTGTAGCAACAAATATTAACTTGTTTTCTGTATTTTATTTTTGTATTGTCAGCATTATACTTCAGTAAGTGAAGTAAAAAATACTATTCATGCTGATAATCTTAGGGAATATTATTTTGATTGAAGCTAATTCTTAAATTTTATTTTGCATGATTTGGCATTCTTATAGTTGGCAAACATAGTTATTAATTTGTTGGTTTGTTGATAAATAAATTCTTGTGATTTATATTTTCAGGAAAAGCAAGTAAAAAGAGCAGACATTGTTTGGAAAAATGGTGCTAAAAATATTAAAAGTCCCAAATTCCTTTTTAATGTTTTTGATCTATGTAGAAAGTATGAAATCAAGGAATCATTTGTTGATGACATAAAAAAAGAGATATGGCTCAGAAATGACAGCAAAGATGTTTGGTCTTACATTGCTGCTAAGGAATTAGAAGTAAGTTTACAATTTTTACTAAATTATTATTTATTCAAACATGTACTTTACTGTTTTCTAATAAAGTATTCTATAACAGGGTTGTCACTGGGAAGAAATTGAAGAATTTGTGGATGAAGAAAATAATTTTTCTAATGAAGTAAATAATTATATAGGAGTTTATGAAGAGGCTTTACAAAAGGTCAGTTGAATTTAGTTTTTGTTCACTGTTGGACACAGGCCACTCTGATAGAGTACCACTGGGAATACAGTACTATGTATAAACACCAGTAAATCAACCTTACTGATTACTGTTAACTTTATACTTTTGATATGAAGCTGGAAATCATGGAGTTAGCCTGCTGTCGTCACTACATATGCGGCCTTACGTAAAATTCTAAAACTTAGATTATAATTGAAATAAATTCTTTAGTTCCCAGATGAAACATTATGTACAAAATACATCCATGACTTGCTTGGCGCAAATGAAACTGTATGCAGTGACCAACAGAAAATTAGTGCCGTCAAACACGCCTGGAAGTATGGCTATGAAAATGGACTTCTTACAAATGACATGTTTGCTTTTGGACTGGAAATTTTGAAATTGGAAAACGAAACATCTGATGAGGAGTTGATGGAAGTAAGGGTTTCTTGTAATTAACTGATGTTTTGATTTTTTAAGTAAACTTTTAGTACCTAGTACCTACCTAACTTTTATTGTAACATTTCTTTAATGTCCATTAATCCATCTGTAATCTTGGGTGTAGTAATAGTTGATGGATGATTTCATTTTTATGTGATACATCAACTAACACAAAATGTGTAATTTAGTTATTGTATTGCATCATGCATTATTTTGTTCAAGTGCCCTGTCTTATTCTATTTTCGTTTTAGATACTGGACTCTGCTATCAAAATGAATCCTAAACTAAGGTGTGTTTGGGAAGAAAAGATCCTATTATGTAAATCAGATGAGAAGAAAATGTTGTCTGTACTACAAGCTGTAAAAGGATTGAAATCAGATGATTTATTGCATATTTATAATCTAGTTTTGGATAATGTAGAGACAGATGTTGCAGTAAGTCTTATCCTATTGTTCTTTATCTCAAAAATTATATATTTTTCCATTTTCAAGTATATGTTTATTTATTTTAAATCTTTTTTGCAGCTAAAGAATCTGTACAAAAAGTTCCAGAGCTGTGAGAATGCTGTATTGTTAGCAATCAAACCTAAACTCTTGCAGAAAATGTATGAAAAGAATGGATTAAAAGCTGCAAGAGATTTGTATGAAGATCTTATTAGGACTCCACCCACTCAGATTGAGGTGCACACAAATATGATAGAGATTGAGATGCTTCAGGAGAAACCCAACCCTAAATATATAAGAAAGTGTTATGAATGTGCTGTGCAACATCACGGCACTGACAATGTAGATCTCTGGGTCAAGTACATGGAGTTTGAAACAGATCACAATGCACAAGCCACTCCTGCCATCTACAGAAGAGCAGTGGGCACATTGAAAAAGGAACATGTTGACCAATTTATAAGAGCACAGACATTAGCTAAAATAAAATAAATTTTGTATTCTGAACCAGGAGTTTTATTACGATAAGTTATCTAAACAGATACATTCAAAGAAAACTGATATCATACGCATGTTTTATCTTAACCTTGAAAAATTCAAAATATTGCAAGTAATGTCATAAATAATTTTAGTAATATATGAAATTGTTATAAAATAACAAAGCAACTGACAAATAAAATATATTTATTTAATAATAACCACACCTGACTCAACAATCTAGCAAAACGAATATCCGCATGGTACACCATTTATACTAAATTATTTACATAGTTTCATTGTACATATCCTTTACTCTCTACTACAAGGTTGAGACTACTTTGGTGATCATGGAATAACACTTAGCTAATAAAAATAAATGCAAATACATTTAGGATAGAGTGACTACTGCATGGCTGCGATAGGGGCAATGTAGTACCTAAAGATTAGGGACGATCCACGCTTGTGCTGCTTGTTTCTCAGCAAGTCCCTCCAGCAGGCTTGCCAAGATGGGTACTTGGGCATATTGGGAGGGTTGCCAGCTGACAGGCTGCAGCCAGCCACAGCCATGCAGGTGGACACCACAACCAGTGGGTAAGTGATAGTACTAGTCACAAAGGTTAACAGGGGTACTGTGTAGTATCGCAGATCTTTAGTTTTGACGAGGTATTTGTTCACATAGTAAGCCAAAACTCCTGTCACTGCAACACAAGTTAAATCACCAAGAAGCTTAGGTATGATTCCGTGGAAGAACCCACGGATGCCATCATCTCTGTAAATAGACGCAATTGCACCTATCAAAGAGCTATAATCTTCCTCTTTGCCAATAAATGAGGCCATCATCCTTACAGACACAACATGGAATGGATAAGACACAATGACAGAAGCTGTGTGCATTATCATGTCTCGGCGGCCCAGCTTGATGTAATCTTCAACCTTGGGCTCCTCATCAGTGACAATATTTGGAGGGTCATTGATTTCTGGCAAATCAATACCCATCGCAAAGATTACCTTAGATGTCAGTTGACTGGACGCAATCAGCCCGAGTACTCTCGCAGATAGGCCTCTGTAGCAGCCGAAAAATCCATCTGATGTTTTGATAAACTTGATGTATTGGAAAACGTTAGGTAATATCATGGCAGGGCGTCCAAACAGTGTCGTAGACCGGCGCGGCGGTAAGGGCTCGTACCCCAGTTGTATGAGCACTTTCGCATATTCCATAGGATGGCATATTGTAGTTACGAGTAGCTGTGATGGCAATGCCGCTATTTTCTCTTTTTCAATTTCGTCCATGTCAATATCGAGCTCTTCTGAAATCAAAAATGACTGGCCAAAGACATTAGGTAAACGTCAAATTTTTTTTGGGTTGCCATATAACCAACGATATGTTAGACTCAACGACAAAATGAGTTTATGTTGCACCATAAATAAAATACTAAATAAGGCAACGTATTAAAAATCTTTTTTAAACCTTTATTTATATTTAATATGGTTGATTGACCTCTCGTTTGCTGGTGTATGAGACACAAAAGAAAACATTGTGCCTTGTGTAGATCTGCGCTCGGCACGGGTTAATTCATGTTAAGACAATTATAACATCTTGTGTATCTGTTTTGTTGTTGTATGACATTATTGAATGCACGACTACCGTAGGTTTGATTCTGTAAATCTGTAGTATCCTTAAACTTCCTAGGCCACTGGGCATAAGTCAAAAGCCTTACTATGATGAACTAAGTGATCATGTCAATTAAAATATGTATATATTGATACATTCGTTTGTACTTAGTGCGAAATTTAAAATAAACTTAGCAGTCAGTAGGCACTTTATAATATTTAGTTCATTAAGATGAACTAAATGTTACATCCCCAAGCAAACGCCGGCTTTCGCACTCCTATTGTATCTCTAATTACCATGATTGAAAAGTAAAAAATGTGTTAAAGCATTCAAAGCTTTAATAACAGCTTATTATTATACGAGTATTTATCCAAAACAATCTTGAGTTGTTTATTATTCGGTTGGTCAGTAACAGAGAATTAATGACAGAAAAACCCATTGTTTAGATACAAAATATTTATTTGGTAACTAAGCAGTAGACGTAAGAAGCTCATTTGTGTCATCTTCATCTATTTTGTAGGGCAATTGTGTCGTCAAGTTAGTCTGCGTGGGGGGTCCCTCCATGTTGGTGTTTTTACGACCGTTAACTTGGGGCTGTTGCTGCTGACTCTGAAAATAATAACAACAATCAATATCCTCATTGTTTTTTCATTTTATGTTGAAGTTCAAAAGAGCGCTGTATTTTAGGTCGCATCCAACGACTTATCTGGAAGTCATACGGGATATAATATTCAGCACGTGTTTTGGCTTATAATGGCGATGATGAAAAATAAGTTTGTAGATGTCGGTACCAATCTAGGCTTCTAGAAGAAAGAAGAAAAAAGAAAGAAAAATACGTTTATTCGGCATCAGACACGAAGACCGGATTTAAAAAAAACATTAATACAAAATAAAAAAAGACAGAAAAACACAAGAAAAAAATAAATAAACCATAAGCAAAAAAAAAACAGACTAACAAATTATAGCCAAAAAAAATTAACATCTAGATCTCCAGCAACAATTTATAGTTTAAACAAATAATCGTCGAGCTGATACATTGTGCAGCAGCCTGGCATGTTGACCGTCAAGTTGACCAGAAATCAATTTAAGTTTTTGTTTGTTTTTGACCGTTTGGTACAAAATTCTCGCCTGCACATATTATTCAGTTTAAATTTCTACATTATTATTAGATAACGGTTCCATTTTAATTTTCCTAATCGGAAGAAATTGCAATATAGTGGAATTTATAATTAGTAGCTACACAAACCTCTTCACTATCAGATGATGAAGAATCTTCCTTCGATTCTTCGTCAGAATCAGGATCTCCGCAGTTGGCTTCACGGTCGTTACCATTAACCTTGCCGCTTTCGACATCGTCATTATCATCATCATCTGTATCATTTTCATCGTCGGACATCTCATCTTTTTCCTCTAGAGTCTCCCAAACTTTTTCTTTTTCTAACATGTCTGTAAATAACACTTATAGATCAAGATTTATTTATGTCGGTAAGTCATGACAAACGATGACAGGTTTAAGAAACTCACGTAAGTAAGATAATTGATTACAATATTGTTAAGCTATATGAATTTGTTAAATTCATTTGTTTGAAAGATTTCTAGGAAATAAAGAAAAATCTGTCTATTCAGACTCCAGTTCCAGTTAGCTGCAATATGTTTTGTTTGTCTTTTTCAATTAATTTTATGTAGTGGTCTTGGTTCAGAACCTTATTGTGCTTTTTGTAATACTTGCCTCTATATCTCAAACTTCCCTTTCTGCTGATTGAGCCTTCGCTCGGTATCTCGACTATGACCACAGCAGTGTCGATAGTGACGCCGTTGGATTTCTTCTCGCCGTCAAGGATCGGGTCATCTGGCAATGGCTCTTTATTTAGCTGAAATTATAGCAATCTAATATAAGAAAACGCTTAACTGAAGTACAACTCATGGTCTTTGCATTCAGACGGGGTCAAGAGCAATAATGAAACGCTACGAGAAGGATAAATAATGGGGTGGTTCTGCCACACCCAGGACTAGAGAAACCATTTGATGATTTTCTCAGTTCAAAAAATTACATAATGACAGCTTTGCAATTAGGACTTTGTGTGTATAGACTTTTTGGCAGACAGACTTTGAGTGCACAATCCATTCAAATTCAGTAAATGACCGAAGTATTAGTTGATAGCCGTTAAAATATTTCTGATAACTTTTTGAAGAGACACATCAAATAACTGAAAGAATACTTATAAAGTAATATGTGAATAAAGAATTGAGCTACATTGGAATCGTCTGATTCCATAAAAGCCGACCTGCAAAAATGATATGGAAGGCTCCTGCAATTTCGTCGCATGCTCCTTACTCCTCATGATGTCCTCATTCGTTTGTTTCTCTAGGTTCAACTTGTACGCTTTGTGAGTTCGCCACATCTGTATTTTTGAAATTGAAATACCTTTATATTTATATTATTGTCAAAAATGATAAGTTTGCGGCAATTTAAAAGGTATCAATCAATAACCAGATATTTGAGTTCTGGGAGAATTCAAGTCTTGGACATTATTTCAATTAAAATAAAAATTTCCTAATATTTTAGAGGTACACTTACGTGATATCCACAGTAACATAATCCTAGCAAGAATACACAGATGAGTGCTATAAAGAAATTATCTGTGTTGTCTTCTTCAGTATCTGGCTGTTGGTACAGTGAGTCGTATGGGTTGCGGGATGGTGGGTCCTCCACCCATGTTTTATCTACACTCTGTAAAATATATAAATTTAGTCTAACCACTTATAAAATCTTCATTGACAAATATTGGACCTATTCCATCTTAATTGTTCATGAGATTGTAGACTTATGGACGTCTTCTACAAAAAGACGGGTTGCCATACTTGCAAAAACATATTTTATATAAGATTGCCGTTTTCCGGACCTTGTTTATATATGTAGTCTTCTCTTAGTCAGTCGGCTCTTACGTCAAACATGGTAAGGGTTAGGGACGTTGGGATGGTAACAAAATAAGTATCCTTCTGTGCCGTGACCTCATTTAAAAATAGCATCTCCAACTTTTTTTTTATGGCCTGTTGTGTGTCCCTTTGCTGGGCAAATGCCTCCCCTTTTTTCTTGCAAATTTCTCTGTCTAGAGCGATCTCCAACTTATGGAGTTTAATTTCCATGCTCATAAAATTTATCGTCTCGATCTCATTTTACAGCTTTATTTTATTGCAGTTTGTTTATTGACGTGATTTACTATTGTTTGTGTAAATGGCCGGTCTACTTACTATAAGAAAGCTGCCATTGTGTGCCGCGGCTAACTGTGTCTGGTCTGGCCAGGCCTCGTCAAAGTCCGCGGAACATTGGGCTGATCGTACTCCTTGTGCGTTCACCGCATTTACCTCGGCTGAGTTCAGTCGAGTGAACAGCATGTACTCTTCTAAAGGCTTCATCTCATAGTCGTTTATTTCTACCAGAATATCTGTGTTGGATACAAATAAAGTCTTTGTTAAACCCATACATTGAGAAATAAAGTTTTGCGTAATAGGTAATATTCTGGTATAGGTACCTATATCTCTTAATTTCCTTAGATTTTAGGGAAACGAAATAAAATATCAACCAATACTGTTTTTCGTGTTGGACGCAATAAATCACCTTCGTAAAAACGTTTGATGAAGGTGACAGAAACTTTTATAAAGTTTTTTTTTGATAATCACTCAAAACTCAGAATGTTAACTTTAACGATAAAGATTTACCAACAATTAATGACAAAAATTTAATTTGATCAGTACTTACTGGACAAACATCCGCTGTACCCCTTATAAATCTTGAGTCTTGGATCTGTAGTATTGAGGCCGCCAACCTGAACTTCATTGGATCCTAAATCCACATAGGGGATGACGATTTGAGGAGGAACCTTTTCAAGAGGGACTTCTATCCTATCTATTAGAAGCTTTGCTTCTTGGTTGGTGCGGGTGTAGTAGATTGTGTGACGGGCACCTGAAGAAAACATACTGAAGCTAATTCCTGTTTATGAGTGTAAGGTAAGGAAAAATATGAACGCCTATTAAGTTAATCAAGTCATGTACAACTAGTTAACGACTGTTTTGTATGTCGTATAAAGATCCAACAGTCCGTGTCAGTACTCCACCCATTAATCCCATATTCTTTATTTAACACAGTAACAAACCACAAAAGGCCGACAGTGGGCTTTTTACTCCTGAGGTTCCATTGCTCGATTGCCAATAAGACAGTTCAATGTTACACTAAATATCGCTTTTTCTACATAAGTATACATAAGTGTGGGAGAGCCATGTTTCGGCACGAATTGTGTGTGTACCGGAGTGATACCACGGCCTCACAGAAAACCGGCGTGAAACAAACACAGCGTTGTGTTTCGCCGTGTGAGTGAGGTTACCGGAGGCCCAATCCTTCCCCTCCCCCAATCCCTAAATCTCCAAAATCCCTAATCCCTAAAAGGTCGGCAACGTACTCGCAACTCCTCCGTTGCGGGTGTCCATGGGCGGCGCTGATTGCTTACCATCAGGAAATTAGTCTGCTCGTTTGCCGACCGATAAAATAAAAAAAAAATTGTCATTTGTAAGTGGATGGTGGATTATGTCAAATAATAGTTTTAAAATGTTTAGGTATTTGAAATAGCGCCGATATAACGACCTTTCCTATAGGTACGGTCTTTGAAGGTTAGAATTCGGGATTCAGAACTAGATCTTCAGTAATTTTATATACACGGCGAAGCAAAGCGCAAACATTGTTTTGACGCTGGTTTTCATTCGCGCCTAAGCATGCCACCCCCACATTTTTCTTTATTTGACATGAAGACCTTTAGTCGAGCCTTCCTACACCCTTAGGCAGATAGATACATAATCTGCCGCCATCAAATAGTCTCATTTCGTTTCCTCACTTACCATTCAAAAAGTTTCTATTCTTAACTTCAGTACCGTAAGCTTCCTCCTCGCGGTTTTCTTCAAACTTCAAGTATCCGTCTTGTGTAATTGCTACGAGTAAGAAGTAACTGCGCCTGAAATTGCAACATTATATAGTTTTTAATACTTACAAACGATTTTCATTAATTGCGGATATCTAAATCTTTACTTACTTGTTTTCCGTTTGCACCAATAATAGCACAGTATTTTTCTGGCGTAGGTCGTTACTTGAAAACGCTAGTTTTATTTTGACCTGAAAAACAATTTTAGTAGGTCTTTACATGTTTCAAAAGTAAATTAAATTTTAACCTCAAATATTTTTTCAGTTTTCATTTGTAAGAAAAGACATTTAAGAGTTTAAGAACATCAAACATAGTCTTTTTAAAGAAGCTAGCAATAAGATGTTCACGACTGAATAGCACCAAAAATGTAACCTTATGCACAGGTCCTGACATATTAAACTTTCTTTGAAGAATACTCTCGCCAGTAAAATCTGCTCCTTTCTCATCAATGCAATTCTCTCCAAAGTAGCTGGTAAGTTCGCAATCACAACTACTCTCCTGATTTGTGAAGTTTTCAGTGCAAATGCCTCCGTTTTTGCAAGGTTCTGAGTCACACTTCATGTCACATTTTGGTAAGACTCCGGTGAGATCTAAAATTAAGTTGTAAATTCGGAAGTACAGGATAAAATTAAACCGTTGGGATGTCTGTTCCCATAACTAAGTTTTTAAGAGATCTAAAAAGCATAATTTGAATTGTAGTAATACAGAAATTAATTTCGATTTTTAACTTTATTGTTATGGTATAAAATTGAACATCGAAATAAAAAAAAATGCAATCTGAAGTAGGTTGACAGCCTGACATCTGTACACACCTTAAAAAACATAACTTAAATATAAATACAAGCTCTCTTCCAAAATTTCCCCCATTACTTTATACCCCGTTCATATTTTTTTTTGTAGAATTACAGGAATATAATTTATTTCATTAAACCCAAGCGAAAACCGCGTTCGCGCACCTATTGTCTTACTATTAGGTCTCGCGATCAAAACGTTAAATAAACAGTGTATTACCTTGGTCGGTAGTCTGTAACGCCTTTCTAGACAGATCAACGACATGGTCAGCGATCTTGAACCCTCTCACACAGCCAACATACCCTCCTTGTGGGTACAAGGTCGCTTTTTGAGCGAGGTGTAGAGAATATGGGTCATACCCACCCAAATTCATCTGGAAGTAATCTGTAGGGGGCGCTGGAGGTCTTTGAGGACGAATGACCTCTGGAAGCAATAAGGTAAAAGTAAGGCTTAATTCATATTAACACGAATGAAGGATTGCTAAAATTTCAGAGAGAACTATCTTAGGGTGAAGATGTTAAGATCACGCATTGTTTTGATTGAAAAAATATAAAAACCGATGTTGATTCTTATTTCGATGATAATTAGATATTATAGCGGATTGAAGAAGATGTAGAAATAGTCGCTTAAATGGTACTTAATGGCAGTGTAATTGACACAATACATACGATTTATACGATCCTAAAATAGCTTACCTAATTCAGGATTAATCCAGGGCTTATTAGTATAATTGTTCAATAATTTCGCAGTCCTTTCGATAGTGACATTGTTTTCATTAACATGTAGAGTCGTAGTGTTCTCAGTTCTAATAATAGCAATCTGTACACTTTCCCCTTTATTAATTTTTTCACAAGTAACATTCATTTGTAGGATTTCATCTTCATCGTTGAACAAGTAAATTATTTCTGTACCGTTATGTATGAAGAGGTGAATGAAATTATTAAGATTGTCATTAGCATATAGTACTAATGCGTCATCATCATAAGTTCGTAAGTTCATCAGAACGTTTTCTGTCATCATTTTCTTCAGGCGATGCTTTTCTGCGTCCGTTTCATTGTTAACTAAATAGTTCTTCTTTAGATACGCTTCTTTCGTTTGGAATGTTAGTGCTTTTTCGTTAATATCTAAAAACATCAATAGATTATCAATTTAGGTTAAGTATGATTTTATTTCAAGGAACATTTTACTTTTACTATTTTGCTTTCGATATGAAGAAATATAACAAATTCGATGTATGGAATGTAAGGTTAAATACCTTAATATATTATTCAGATTATTCATAATACTATACTAATATTATGCAATATTTCCTTACTTTCTTCGCAATGTGTCCCTAAATGTGCCCAAGGGTTCTTACAAATACATTCATAACTGGACCAAAGTTCTTTACAGATGGCCTTGTTCTGACACGGGTTTGGTACACATGACGGTTTGCAGTCCTTGATGATCTCAGACAAATGTACGGACATGTAACTGTATATGTCCAAAATTTCGCCATTTACCACCAACCCTCTGAAGCAGCCAATAAGGCCTTGGTTTACGGCTGACTTTTTTAAATGCTCTCTGAAATATAAGGACGTATCTTAATAAGATCTGACTACACGAAATATTGAAATTAATCATCAGGATTATGGGACTAATAAAATCGAAGAAATGGAAAAGATTTCCAGTTTCTGAAACATTTTTTTGGTTAATGGGGACTGTATTCGTCTTTTTACATGTTTCAAATAAATTGTTTAGGTGATGATACAAGTCTCTTAGGTTTTCAGAATTTCTTCTAATAATGCCTAAGATAGGATCCACTTACGCTGTAGCACCACCAATGAACATAGAACCTTCAAAGGGTCCGAATTCCTCTTCCAGTAACAGGTTGAGCATCTGATACTCAGTGTTCAGCATAAACCTGACGTGATAGAAGTTGTAGTCGATCCAAATTTTATGCCACTCTCCACCGTTCAATTTGCGCTTGGAGTTAATAACCAATTTTCTCGTTGTTCCCGTGTTCAGAGTAAAATTAAAGGTTAACTCATGTTCTGTGTAAGAAAAGGAAAACTTATTTAGAGAAAATATACTAAACTTTGTAGAATGGAATATTTTTTTGGTATAGTTAGGCTGTTCAGAATACTGATCACCTGATCTGATTAGGATCATACTGATCAGATGATGTTAGTAAAACAAATTAAAAACTTACCACTAGTCAAAGCAACCATAAAAGAAGGGTAGTTTGGTCTGATTGGTGGTTGGAACAACAAGATGGCGCTGGTACCAGTTGTTCTGAAACTGAAGGCGATATCTCCTTTCCTCCAACCAGGAACCTCTATGTAAGATTGTGATGTCGTGAATGTGACTACGTAGCGCTGGGTATCTGTAAGAGTAATAAATATTAATTTATTATTTAAAAACTTTGAGCAGATTACAATTTGCAATTATAACACTATAAAACTCTACGATTTCCTGTTAGTTCCGAATGAAATGAAACGGTTCCAAAAGAATTTTGAATGCTTTAATTTTCTACTTTTCAATAAAATTATTCAGTGGTTAATAGTCAGAGGAAATTATAAGTTATACAATTTCTATTTTGTCCACTTACTGGTTTCAACACATTCAAGGGGTCCTAAAGTGATTCTCCCTTGAGCATCTTCAGGTAAATCCTTTTGTTGTAAGAAGAACATGTCTGTAATGCCAAGACTGCTTGGTTCTACGTATGTACCTTCATCGCTGTGCCATTTGCCATCTTCGTTAGAGTCACAGTTGCAAGACTTGGTAGCGTTTACACATGTAGCATTTACACCACATGGGCAATAGCCTCTGAAAATAAAGTTTCTGATAAATAATAACGGTATTTTTTAAAGTACGAATTTCGAAAATGTGTTAGTTGGAATCAGTGGGGAAATCGTTTTTTACTTTTTGTTACGTTAATTGCCACGTTGGTCACCGGTAATCTAAGGTAGCAGAGGATTTGCCTTCAATAGTTTTCTGTTGCCAATCGAAGGCTTAAAATAATGATAACTCACCTTTTGACACTCCCTAAAAAGTCCACCGTGTTATTCGATGAAGATATGAACCAAGTAGCGCTGTGCAACTCCAAAGGCGCCTTCATACAATCATACTTAATATACTGCCTACAGTACAAAGAATGGGAGATGAGCTCTTGAAGCATCTCAGCTGTAAACTCTCTGTATTTAATACTGAAGCTAAAATCATTGCCTGACGCTGAACGAACGTCCTACAAAAATAAATATTTATAAGGCAAATGTAAACACTAAAAACATAATTCAGATGTAAGATAATATTCATGCACTTGCCGTTATAGGTGACGACAGAGAATTTGATCCAATCATAGCGGTTAAAAGTAATCTTCTTGCGCAAGGCAATCAATCATGCGATCATGCACACATGCGTCGAATAAATCACCTAGAATAAACTTATACTATAGATGTAAGATTAGACAAAGAAGAATCGACAATGGTAAGTTTTTGTGGATAATCAATGAAAAATAATGATATGTTTTTTATGTGATAGAATGGCAAATAAGCACATGGATTACCTGATGGTAAGCGATCAGCGCCGCCCATGGACGCTCATGCCGACCTTTTGGGGATCAGGAATTTGGAGGTTTTGGGATTGGGGGAGAGGAAAGATTTGCTCCGGTGAGTGAGGTCATACGGTAAAAAAAGATTAAAGTTGCAATATAGTACATACAACTTGGCTTGGCAGATTATGTTCAACCACAGTAGTTGAAGAGTCCGCTTCTATCTGGAATTCGCATTTCACATGTGCCGGGGGAAACTTCCCATTTCCATCAATGTCAATGAGGTAGACGTCATTTCTAGTGTAGCCTAGTAGGGCTAATTCTTCGCAAGTCTTGCGGAATGTTGCAAAGTGACAGTTCTCACCTATGTAGCCTTGAAAATAAGAAAAGTTAGTAGAATCAACGTACAGTATGGTGATATTGTTCATTAGCTTACTTTAGTATTGCGTTTTTTAAGTATTTTTTTTTAACGAAGAGTTGGTACTCCGTTTAAATATCATGTACTCTATAAGAAAAAAAAACTTTTTCAGAAATTATAAGCTTACCCGTATTATCACAGTTGCAAATGACCCTGTCATCCCTAACGGAACATATTCCTCCGTGCTCACAAGTATTGGGTCTCGTGCATGGGTCGACATATCTACAATCGTCTATAGCCACCTCTCCGATCACTCTCTCAGTTCTTATCACATATCTCGGCTCAATTAGCATCCCATTTATTTTTATGTTCCTCATGCACCCAATTAGACCCAAGTTGTTTGGTTTCAAACTACTACCTATTACGATTTTGTCTTGAAGCTCGAAGTCTAGACCTGAGAAAATGTGATGATTAGAAAACTAACTGTTTTTGAAAGGCTAAAGGTATTTCGTTTTAATTGCTGCATGCAAATTCCTCTTCTCCGAGTTATATTGTTATGTAAAATATAGTATTCAAATTTTGTGTGGAAAATGACAATTATTTTCATATACCTAATATTAAAAAATTATATTGAGTTCGATATCTACTACTATATTCATCACAATGAACATTGTCTTACATTAACTTCTCTTTATCTATAAATAAATAATAATTAAAAGCTTTTAAATGAGATATATCTTACCAAACATCTGTACGTGCTTGTTATGCTGGTCCACCGTCATTTTTATCCTTCCCTTCCTATAATCCAACTCGACGTTGTGCCAGTCATTGCTCACGTTGAACTTCACCGATTTCAAAGCAGTCACATTTTTGCTGACGTCTGACACTAACTCGAATCTTATCTCTTCTTTGACCATCCTTACCTACATTATCATGAGATTATATTAATGTTTAGAAGACCTTAGAAGTTTTGGGCTTCAAACATTCGAATACATATTTTTAAAGAAAATGACAATAAAAATATTAAAATGCTATCTATAAATAGCATCCGAACTTATGTTTGATATTTGTAAAGTGAGTTTAGTTTTTTTTTTATTATATTTGTTAATATAGGCTCTAATTCATAATTGGCTTTTAAATTCTCTTTTGTTAGGTCAGCTTTATACAGCACGTCAACAATATGCGCTAGTGAGGTAATATTCAGTTTCGCAGAGTGTTGTTGCAACCTGACACAGAAGTCTAGACCATATTTGCATTTATAAACAATTAATACATATCTTGTTTTCTCGTGTTGTAATTAAAACGTTATATAAACAGATTTAAGGCTTTTTCTTGATAATTTCGCAATTTTTCTGCTTATATGTCTTTTATGGCAGCATTTTTGTTATTTCCTTTGTTTTATGTTCGTTACTAAATCTGTATATTCGAATGAATTTCACATATCTCACCTAAATAATTTAATTTTAGCACTGTGCTGTTTGTCATATAACTTCGTAGAAAATTATAATTGAACATCTCATTAATTCCGAAACAACATGTCGAGAAATGAACTTTACATGTTACGATTAGCATAAAAATATCAGAAACTTGTTTCTTGTGTGTGAGGTATAATTAAGACTTACCTCCCAGTAACCTTGTGTGGATGTCTGACTATAAGCCAACACCGCCATATTCTTACTCGTTTTAAAATCAAACTTCAAATTGACAGTGTGGCTCTGATTCAGCGGCCACCAAATATGGGACGTCGCAAATGGGTACGTAATTGGTATCACTTCTATATCAACCTCCTCGAACTCAGGATCCAACACCCCTATGTAATGGACTTTAGGGTTATTTTGCTTCAACTCGTATAAAATGGACACGTCATTGTAGTAAACATATTTTAAGTTGCCAGCGAAATTGTTGAACGACTTCAATCCTTTCATTTTTTGTAAATCTGGACCGCCACATATGTAGATTTCTGGATCGATACATAAGTACCGAGCATTTCCTGGTACTTCGTAAGTCTCTGTAATGTTATCGAGGTAAACGTATATGGTTTGGTCTTGTAGTAGGACGGTGAGATTATGCCACATGTTGTTGTTGACTTTTTCTCCTAAATAGTCTTCGACCGGCCCGTCACCTAAATCTATTTGCACGGCCACTTTTTCATCGTGTATCGACAGAGCTATGTAATGATGTTTGTCGTCTATTTGTCCACTAGCGTAGAATAGAGCTGAATCGTCGAATCTAGTCTGTGAAATTGATTTGTTAAATTGGTATCTTTCTTTTTTTAGGTCTTACGAAATAAGTGAAGGTTTTAAAACGGAGACATTGTTTGACATAACTACTATAAATAAAGGTCAGTTTAGACTTAAGCATTAGCAACTATAATCTTTATTTTTATTCGTTTTACTTTAAATTACGTAGCGAATTGTTTGCTGCGAAATGACAATTGTATATGTAACATTGGAAAATATGTTCGTATGCAAAATCAGTAGGTCCATATATAATCTTACGGTATTTTTGCCTTTAAAAACATCTCAGTATACCAAATGCTTTTTTGTTTGACATTATTATCAGATTTCCTTCAGAATGACCTTCGCTATAAATCGATATATCTGATTCAATCTAAATGCATGCAAAATATTTAAGAATATTTCGTGTTTTCTTTGTATTTGTATGCATCCGTCGTTTGGTGCACAAATAAGATTATTATACGATATAAGTTATGTGACTTTGGAGAAAAAAAATGGAAATAACCTTTTGTATTTGATAGACGGTCATAATGTAACTTAACCTACATAGTTATTTCTTAATTACTTGTATGTTCAAACAGCATTAGTAGTAGTAAAAATATGTAAGTACTGTACTTTTTATAAAACTATAAACCCTTTTTTTATTATAATGTGATAAAAAGAATAATATGAACGTCGATACTTTATAAGATGTATATAAAAGTTTGTCTCGAAGTTTACTTATTTTCATATTTATATTCAATCAGTCTAAAATAACTACTTCAAAATTTCATTTCAAGACATAGGTATTTATTGCAAGTTAAATAAAACCTTGTTAAAACAGATCTTAGACTTAAGATCATCTATCACTCTTTGATTTGTGTCAATAAAATGAATTACAATAAAAATCAATAAGAAACCTACTCTATTATCATAACAATGAATTGTCACCAAGCAGTATACGTAACAAGATTTAAATAAAAAGTAAAGTAAGCCAGTGACATAATAAACTTGAGAAATTGAATTTTTAACCGCTCCATTCAGAGCCATTTCATCATCATCATCATCATTATTATTATCATCATCAGTCACAAGACGGCCACTGTTGGACATAGATCTCTTCGAATGATTTCTACATGGACCGGAGTCGTTAAAGATAGGTAAGTTTTTCGTCAGGGGTTGTGAATACAGCCCGGAACAGAAAAACGGGGTGGTTTTAGTCAGTAAGAGTCTGACACTCCCACTAGCTCCACCCGGGGTAGAAGAAGTCTTTTGAAGACTTGTCCTCGTAAAAACCCTGTCCTTAGAAATATATTTTTGTAACAGAATTGATATCTAATAAGGAATACTTTGAGTACCTAGGTAATCACTCAAAGCATGTTTCCGGCAGTGAATGTCAGGGTTCTTACCTTTGTTTATTTCATATAATTTAAAAATATATATCCGTAACAATAAATATGACAGTTGTAAATAATATCCATTAAATATTTTGCAACGTTGATTGCGAGATTGTGACGTCACCAATGTTCGTAAATATGTCCAAGAGAAAGTTTGCATCGCTTTATAAAAAAGTTAAGGATTTATATTTTAGATTTTAAGTCGCTTTTGGTTCCTATATGAGCTTGTTCTGCTTTTAATAAAGATGAGATCGACTTAATTATAATAATTAATGCTGTTAAAAGATGTTTTGTAGAAACCTGTACTATTAGATGAATTAATTAGGTATTCAAAAATGTTAAGCATATATTTTTGGCGGCTTAATGAGAACAGCTTTTAATTAGACATATATTGTTTTCGTACCTATGCTTAAAATCACAAGGACGAAAATCATAAATACAATTCAACGTGTACGTTATTTAGCTATAATAAGCCCCAAAGTATTTGTTACAAGTATAAGTAAATATCGAGTTTAATAGTTCCAATAAATAACACAAATCTACAAATATTTTTTACGCCATATATCAAACACCATAAACCAAATACAAATAAAATTGCATGCAAAATGGAAATAGAATTACCTTAAAGTGCATGCTGACACGCGTGCTAGTCGAGTGCACTCGGTCCTTCCAGTCGTAAACTCGATACGACACGTAACTCGAGCCTCGGAGAGTGAGGACAGTCGCCGCTGGAATCAGATATCGATGACAGTGGTATAGCTGATGGGGGTAATGAAAAAAGCATAGAAAGATGGTATTCGAGCTGATATAGTGGAAGATATATGGCAGAATGGATAAAAGGAGAAGTTAAAAGCAACATAAGACTCTAAAGTGGCTAGATGCTTTATGCTTCTAGAAATAACCAGTCCGGTAGTTTCTTACTAGTTAAATTCAACACTTTGTTTGAAATGGCGAAAACGATACTTTTCTATAAATTTTGTATTCAATTGCATCATATTTATTATCCATAAAAAGCACACTTAAATCTGGAAAAAAATGCTAGATAAATCTAAGACTAATAATTAATTGCATTGATAACACAAAACAATTTATTTTTTGACCTAGGAAAGTGACCAATTAGAACGAGGAAGACTAACATTTTACGTTGGAATGAAGTAAGATGTTGCTGTGATTAATCTAGTATATCGCTACCTAGGCTCAAATAACTGTAAACTTGACATCACCTTTGGGAAATCTGCCTTTCCTGGAAATTGTAAATGGAACACACTCTCACACAGATATCTGGTGTTAAAAATGTATTTAGGTTATGGTAACCGCTGAATATCAAGTGGTCCAGTAGACCATAAGCTTTGAGAAGACAACCAAATCTTTTCAAAAATCATTTGTTATTTCATTTCAGAATTATAACAAGAGTTGTAGATATTTTTTAATTATCAATATAATTCTTATTTATCTAATAGGTCCTTTAAATCGTAAATCAGACATGGCACGTAACTGGAATCTCTTAGAGATTTAATGAAATCGTGACGTAATTGCAAAGCAATAAGTTTTATATTGGAAAAGTTATTTTTATAGAGATTCATGTTGAAATACGTGATTAACTTATTAGTTGTTTGTGACAAATTGAATGTTCTTGCTTGTGTAGTTTTATTTAATATAAAATTTATTTTCTAACAGGGATTAAAATAAGTTTAACCGTGTTTAAGTCTGATACAAGCTATACAGTACTGAAAGTTTTATACATATATAGAAGTCAAAGCAATATTAAAAATAATTTTGATTGCGAAAAAAATCATTTATTAGAAGACGTTAATAAGGATCAGTCCACTATTGTCGCTATTGGTTTGTTTCAAAGTATAGATTCCAATGGTGAAGAACGAGTTAAATACTTTTTTGTTGAACCACAATCAAATTCTTTGTTCCATCATGTGAGAGAAATACATAAAATCAATGAGTGTTTCTATAATCGTAATTGAAACTACGTGTCAAGACCAGTCTAAAATCGAACTTGAATTATCAGAACTAGTTTTTGTGATATTCAAGTTCAACAGTAATATAAAAGAAGATAACGAGAAAATAACTTTAAGTACTGAGAAAGTAAAACTAGAACCTGTAACTGATAAGATTAATTCTGATGAAAGAGAAGTGGAAATACAAGTAAATAAAGGTATAAATAATTTACCACCGCAAACGACGTGTGACGTAGCTAGAAAATTTGAAGATAAAAAAAATACCAATGACGTCACACGTCTTGTATAGCTTACGTGGAGTTTGTGTGCGAAATAATATGTGTAGAAAATTACAACATAGAATTGGGTCTATATGTATAAGTAGCCTGTCAGGCATGACCCCCTAGCCTAGATGACGAACCTTCCTAAAGATTAGATTTTTGGGAGCAGGCCTTGTTTGGCAAGAATATCATTACTTTTCACCAATTCGTGCTCGCTTTTCACCAATAAGTGTTAGCACAAAGTCTCAAGTTGTGCCCGGTACAATATAATGATTCATAGTATAACCGGCTTATACTACCAAAACTGGTTATTGATATTTTATAGAATGTGCAATTCTGTTGACTCTTTGGAAAACACGACATAATTTTATGTACTTAGGGGAAATATTGTATTTTAACATTAAAATTAATAAGGACGTTACTGGCAATTCGGTCAGAGTTCAAACGAAACAAGTTTGCTAAACCAGTCTCAGATTGATACCTATTAGCAATAGGTTAATTTATTTTAAGGTTATACATAATATTTGTGGGTATGTAGAACTATAATATGAGGAAGACAATGCTTTTGATATTTTTTATGGGAAAGGATGGCAAACAAGCCTACCTATCCACATGGAAGAGTTATAAGTGTGCTGGCCAGCCGTTTGAGGGAATTGAGTGGCTTTTTACGTTTATTTATACACTTATTTAAGATAAAGTAATATTAAATTTTCGACATTCTGAATAGTCTTATGTATTTAAATTAATTTAATGATAAGTAGGTAGGATAATATCTATTAGCAAAATTGGTCCTTATTTTCAGCTAATAAAAGATTTTGTCAAAGTGGGACTTATTTTGCTATCTAATTCCTTTACGCTATACTATGTGGTTATAATGGTCTAGCAATTTAGATTTTGTGAAAGCAAACAAATCATCTTTCATCTTACTTCAGATCTTAAACGCAGTTAAAGCCCAGATCCAAATAATAATACATATAACAAGCTTGCGTAATGTTTAATTATTTTTTTCAATGAACTTATATAAGTGGTGCTTAAGATTGAACTGCTTTTGAAAGGATTAATAAACCTAAATAGCTCGCGAAATGTACAGGGTTATAAAGATCTTGATTGGCCTTAATTTGCTTTAAATATCAACTTTTAATTTATTTTACAAACGGAGAAAGGAAAACAGAAATCACAGTCGTAAATAGGCAGATTTACGATCCAACGGCTGTGAGAGATACAATAAATCTATACGGAAATGAAGATGGTTTCTTAATTGCTCAGAGCTTGATGGATGTAATTTATTTGACTAAGATTGAAACCAGGTTGATATTGAGACAATAAATGGATGAGATAGCAAATAGTGTTTATGAGCGGATGTTACTGTGAACAAAGTGGTACATCATATATCAAATATCCTATATTATAAGCGAGGAAGTTTGTAAGAGAATGTTTGTAAAAACTATTGAACGGATCTGAATGACATTTGGTTCATGGTTGATTTTGATATGGACTATCATGTTGATTATAAACTTCTTTAAATTTGGTATTACGGACGAAATTGCTGTGGGAAGAGTATTTTCAGGACAAAAACTACCCGATGTATTTATTATATTTATTCCAGACTATAACCTATTTTTGTACCAAATTTCCTTCAAATCTAAATTCTAGCTACTTACCAATTACTAATTAAAAACTAACCTATTATATAAAAACATTCATCAATACTTGCAAACCAGCTCTCATAATCTCTACTTACTGAAAACATCACAGAGATGCTCTTCATACAAAGTCCCAAAGCAGTCACATCGGTATCCATTATACTCGTTGATACATCTAGAACCTCCAAAACATAGATTTTCCATAGTCCTGCATTTATCTATGCAACCTTCTTTAACGTTTTCGTGTTTAGTAGCTATTAAAGGCACTATTGGTAGGAGATCTGATGCGGCTTTGCCGGAACTTAGGACCATATCACTGATGCAACCAACGAAGGATTCAATTATGTATTTTACACCGTGAAGTTTCTCCTCTGAGCTGAGACCTGGAGAATATTTGAAGTTTGTTTTGTTAAAAGTTCCGTTTTTGGAAATTATGATCTACTAATATTATGAAGCAAAAGGGTAAGTTTGGCTTGTTTGAACGAACTAATCTCATGCTAGTCCAGTTATCAATGAATGCTATAAAACACACTATAAAAGATATGAGACCAGCGGCAGAAAAAACCGTACGGGGGGTACGGGGTAAAATTTTCATAATGTTTAATTAGAAAATACAAAATGAAAACTTACTACTGCAGATAGATTAAAAAGTCACATTAATGAGGTGACAATACATAACAACTTACCTCCGATAAGAATAACGGATGTCAAATTATCGGTGATGCCATAATTAGTGTCGAAGCTTAAACCCTAAAAAGAGATGACAAAAATTTTAATAAACGTTAATTTCTTAAAATATGAGGAATATCTTGATGGCGGGTGTCAGAAGTAATGAATTAGGTAAATTTGGATTTCCTCTAGCTAACTGTACGCAGAATATTGTGAGTCAGGTACTGAAGTCCTTGTCCAACAATAACGTTTAAAAGTATGACACACGAGTTGCGGCAGGTCACAAATACGCATTATAAAGTGACCTGTTTCCTGTATTTGTTACCGGTAATTTACACACTAGTATAAGTTTTTTCCGTTTTCGTTGGTTCGTTCATGTTCGCGTTAATGTGTACTTTACTGTGTAATGGGATTCAACGCAGATGCATCTCGTATGTGTGTTAATGTGACTTAAATTTGTGATAGGATCCAATATTTATAGAATGTGTTAGAGTAGCTACTGATTAAAATGGTTGACAGTTTTATATATTAACAAAACTGACGGCAATAAGATAAAATCATTTTGAACTACAAAATACATTATTTAAAGAATCTAATGTCAAAACGGATAAAAGTACTATACTAAACACAACTTATTGCATAGCTTATCGTAATAAACTACATACCTTCAAGTAGACTTCTTCTTTAAGGTGGTCCACTTTGGCAATAAGTCTGGCGCCATGGACATCTATGGTGACAACTACACTGTGCCATTGGTCTCTATTCAATGCTCTGCCGACCGTCACCGAGGTTAAGTGCTTACCAAATACATGGACCACTGAAAATATAAATAATAATGCATACATGGAAAACTTTAAGGAAGATTCTAATAAACGATACACAAAATGATATCAACACAAAGATAGAGAAAGATGAAGAAAAAGATTTCATTTCAAATTATAAAGAGATTTTCCAATATTTTTTTGGAATTGTCAGTGTCGTAAAGACTTTTACCGTAGATTAGATTCCAACATTTAGAGAACCAACAAACGTACACCAGTGACCGAAGTAGTGTAGAATTGGGGTTCCTGGATCAAAAAATCCAGGAACCCCAATTCCACACATGAAATATACCTACTAGACTATCAATCAGTTGGAGCTAATCGTAAACTTATGATTCAATTTGTCTGGTTAAACTGGTCTTCAATCAGTCTGCCTATTTGTAAGTAGGTATAATCTTCGATTGACATATGTAATGAACTGGCCAAAAAAAGCTCCTATAATTGAAATATGTGCATAATGAATAGGTAATAATAAACTTAACAAAAGAATGCAGCCGTCTTCCAAATTAGGAATACAAGCATACCTACGGTTCGCTATAAGTATACAGCCAAGCGCCACACACGATGATAACTTATATAATATGGATTAATTATGATATCGAAATGACGGATCCTATTCTTCACTCCATTGTTATTGATATTGTTTATTTATACATTTTTATACATATGAAACGATGAATGCATATACTTCTGAACTGATTTCAATGAAGAACTTAATATACCCCTTCGATATAACAACTTAATAATAATTAATCATTATTTCCATTGGTATTTATTTTATAAGTGCATTCTATATTCCACTGCATCGTCTATTCAGCACATAGCAGCCCTGAAATTATAATGCGCTCAGATGAATTCCATAGTCGCCTTATATAGACTGTCGACATACTTACAGCACTTTATGCGAATTGATTTATTATCAACCTTTTTACTGGCTCATTTCAGCTGAGAAGCCAAGGGCCCTTATCCTTCTAAAAGAAAGAGTAATTAAGCCTTTGTCTATAAAACTGGACAATTATAGGTCACCAGCTTACAAAACCCTAAAGGATATAGTGACATGGATAATTTATACTTACAAACAACCATTACCAAATTACCAACCGCAAATCCATACACCTTTACCTTACCTCCGTGATAACTTCGTGATAACATCCAGGCTAGGCTCACTCATATGATTTTTCGAACATGTGAATGCAGTCAGTCGTGCGTTCCGGGTTCAAACCCTACACTTTTTATTGGAATTTAGGAATCAAAACTACTGGATGATAAATAAAATGTATCGTAAGAGGTTATAAAAATCATCATTTCAGTAGAAGGTTATTAAAAAAAATACTATTGAATAATAATTGATTGAACTTTATTTATGGCATTATATCTGACACTTTTAAAGCAATTTCTTTAACAGATTTATAAATATCGTCCATAAAAACATTTTTAACCACATGCTGCACACATAACTCAGCATCACAATTGCATAGTGAACTTATATGATCAGGGAAGTTTTCGGTATCATAAATCTCGATCCTTATAATTTTAGCACCTCGTGTAAGTTTTTTTACAGAGGTAAATGCAGCCGTTGAAGATTTTTTCAGTTGCTTGCTGCTAGGACCTTCTAGGTTC
Source organism: Spodoptera exigua (assembly GCA_902829305.4). Taxonomy (NCBI): domain Eukaryota; kingdom Metazoa; phylum Arthropoda; class Insecta; order Lepidoptera; family Noctuidae; genus Spodoptera; species Spodoptera exigua. The sequence continues at coordinate 10,069,598 of LR824619.2, read as the reverse complement.
AACTGTTTATCGTTTTTTTTGTTCCGCTACCCTGTTCATGGGAATGAAGTTGAACAGGTCGTTTTCATAGTCCTAAAAATAATAATAAGAATCAATATCAATTTGTCACTCATATTATAGGTATATATTATTTATAAATTCAAATGATCGTTATTAGAAGCGTGTAATATTGAATATAAATGTGTAACAATTATTAAGTTGCATTCAATCAATTAAGTTATTACATTAAAAAAATATATGATAATTAATTATATTTAAAGAAAATAACTCACCGACATATTTTATTTTAGGATAGAGTCTTTTGCCCCCGCTCGCTGATGGAATTAAACTAAATTATTTTTATTTTTTCGCATGATTATATCCTTTATATAGAATTTTAAAAATACATTTTAAAAGGGACATAAAGCTCAAATTTGCATCGAAATTATCAGTACTTTAAAAACATTGTAAATGTAATTCTACACTCTAGACAACACGGCGCTACATCGCTTCGGATTGCAATTAAACGTAATTTATTACATATATCGAAATCGGTTTTTGTGTAAGTTTGTTCATCCATACTAATAAACTAGCTTGCCCCGCCACTTCACTTGTGTATATATAATAGTTGATATATTATGTATTCTCTAATGAAAAAAAAATATATAACCTCCTTTTTGAAGTCGGTTAGAAAGCAATCTTTCGAGCTTTATGAGGTAAATGGTGACAGATTTGTATACATACTATTATATTTGCTTACCAACGTAAAGGAGGAGACAAACCCAGGTGTAATAAGTATGTATTATTTAATCTGAATGAGATCTACATTTCAGTGTTATTAAATTATATTATGTCTTAGATGAAGTAGATAAAGTTGATATTGCATGATCTCGGTATGTTGCTAAGTTATTTTTCTGCAACTTAAACAATTTCGTATTTGGGTGGTAGATCTGACAAAGCATTTTAGCAAACCCGTGCCCTATTCCCTAATTGGTATACCGTCACGTGGATATAGTGCTATTTAAGAGATCATCTGCAGGGACTGGATCATAACAATTCTTCAGCTAGAAGCAGTCACATCCAAATTTGGAAGGAAGTACCTAAAAACCACCAATCTTCTAAAATGTAAGTATTACCTGCTATACTTCATTCAGTGTTTCATTTCTTAATATTCAATCATTCAAGCTAGTTTCATTCATTTCTTCAATCACTCCATTCATAATTTATGTAAATGTTATCCAATATTTTTATTTGCTATGTCCCAAACACTGTTTATTTGTTTTATTTAGTATTCTGTCAATCATGCTTACTCAATATGTTCATTCATGTTCCTCATGTTTCATTTATTATTATTCAATCATTCAAGTTACTTTCATTCATTTTCTTCGATCACTCAATTCGCAATTTATGTGAATGTTATCTAATATTTTTTATCTTTATTTTCTAGGTCCAAACACACTGCTGACCATATTTTCCCTTCGGAGGACGAATCGTTGGACGAGGTGCAGATGAAGGCCAAACCAAAGGAAAACAAGAAACGTAAGTCGACGCCAACGCGCAGCCCCCAGCCGTCTACCAGTAAGAAAAGCAAGACAGTTATTCGCCCCATACCTCCTGTTACCAAGTCTACGGCTCGCGAAGTATTTGGGAGTGACAGCGACGACGACGCGGTAGACGTACCCGCGGAGAAGAAGCCTCCGGTTATTTACTCCTACGTCACAAGGAGACTGGCCAATGGCTTTTCTCGTCAAATAGATGAGAATAAAAAAGGTGCGTTCTACATTGAACTTAAGGTTTACAAGTGTGATGAGATAGAGCGGATTCAACCCGTGAATAGGTGGCGTCACTCAGTGATCACTATAAAAAATAAAACGGACGAAGATTCTGAATCTTGGCGGCACTTGAATGAATTTATTATAAGTACTAGGCGGGAGTTCAAACGCTGTACTCCAACGTTTATAAGTTCATACCAGTAATTAAGTACCTATGTATTATACTCAATTATTGGTACGAGATATTATTACATGTAATCAGTTATTTTATAACATATATAATCATATATTAATCATAGGTACTCCTACATATTACATTATATACAGTGAATTAGTTTTTAAGTTTTTTTGTAACCCACTATCTCTTAATTAAAGTATTTAGTACGATAAAAATGTGTTATATTTATTTTGTTTCCAGTTACACAAGCCAGTAATGCGACACCAGCAAGTTCAGATACTTATAATGATTTATACGAAACTAAGATCCCAGAACATGAATATGAAACGAATATTAATGAGACTAATTGTTTATTAAAAAGATATTGTGAGAAATGTAAAATTGAGATCCCCGAACATAAATACAGATACCATAAGAGAACGAATATCCATAAATCAAATTGTTTAGTAAAGTCAAATTTTGAAAATGTTGATATTATAGCTACTGCATTTAAAAACCGGATTCTGACTTATCGCTTAAATCCATCTATAGGAAATGAGTACCTCACACCAGAGGCGTTCTTAGATGAAAAGCGAAAAGATGTTTATAATATAATTAAAATGTTATTAATGAGACATAACTGCATTAAAGTTAATTTCGAGCTGTTTGCTTACTTTTTACTGCCTACGTTAGGTGAGCAACAGCTTAAGTCATTTAATACTAAATATGAAATTATATATAATAATACTGATTTTGATGAGACATATTTGAATGTAATAGAAACATTTAAAAGAAAATTTACCGAATTTGAACATTGTCAATCCGGATGGTCATTTGTTTCAATAAATCATTTAGAAATAAATATAAATAAATATTGCCCCATGCGGGGTGGTACTTATTTAGAGCTACCAGATGTTATTAAAAACACAAAGAGCTGTTTGAATATACATAATAATGATGAATACTGTTTTTTGTGGAGCATAGTTGCAGCACTATATCCAGCTAAAAATAATGTTTGCAGGGTCAATTCCTATCCACATTTTAGTAAAGTACTTAATACACAAGGAATTTCATTTCCACCTTCACATAAAGATATAAAATTATTTGAAAAAAATAATTGTGACTTGAGTATTAATATTTATGGATTTGATAAACATTGTACTATAACTGGCCCTATTTATGTGACGAATTGCAGGAAAGATAAACATATTAACTTACTGTACTTTGAAAAACATAATAAAGGTCATTACTGTTTGATAAAAAATCTGCTACGTTTAGTACGACGACAAGTTTCATGCCATAAGGGACGAATGTATTTATGTGAGACATGTTTACAATTTTTTACTTCTGAAATGAAGTATAATTCTCATAGTTGCTCTAAAATTTTAACCGTACTACCTGATAAAAACAGTACATTAAAATTCAAAAATTATGAGCGAAAGCAAAAAATTAATTTTGTAATATACGCTGACTTTGAAAGTATATTGTTAAACTGTAAAATGGAACAGAATGATAAAAATACAATAAAGAATAAACTACATCAACCGTCCTGTTTTGCATTCTACGTGTGTTGTTCTCATGATAGCAGCTTAAATAAATTTGTATCATATAGAGGACCTGACTGTGTAGAAGTATTTATTAAAAGATTGATTGAAGAAGCGAAATTAATTCATAACATTTTATTAACAGAGAAACCTATGAGACCAATGACAAGAGATCAGACTGATAATTATAATAATGCAACTACATGTCATATTTGTAATGATTTATTATTTGGTGATAAAGTTTGTGACCATGATCATATAACATCTGAGTACAGAGGTGCGGCACACTCGCAGTGCAATTTAAATTATACAGTTTGTCCCTTTATACCCGTTATATTTCACAATTTAGTTGGTTACGATTCTCATATATTTATAACTGAATTATCGAAATATGAAGGTGAGATAAGAATTATAGCAGAAACTAAAGAAAAATATTTAACCATAACAAAAATAATAAATACCGGTAAAGGATGCAAACCAATACAAATTAAATTTATAGACTCGTTTAAATTTCTTAGTTCAAGTCTTGACAACTTGAGTAAAAGTTTAACGGAGAATGATTTTATTCATTTATTCACACACTTTCCGGACAAAAATCAATTTAATTTAATGCGAAAGAAAGGTATTTACCCATATGAATATATTTGTACATGGGCTAAATACAATGAAACACAACTCCCTGACAAGGATAAATTTTATAACTCTTTACAAATGAAACACATAACTGATGATGAATATGAACATGCTCAAATTGTGTGGAATCTTTTTAATATTACTTCTCTTGGTGAATATACTGACTTGTATTTAAAGTGTGATGTACTATTATTATGTGATATATTTGAAAACTTCAGAAACATTTGTCTCCAGCATTATAAACTTGATCCTGCATATTATGTAAGTTCACCTGGATTGAGTTGGGACGCTATGCTCCTTTACACAGGTGTTCAGTTAGAAATGATTCATGACTTAGAAATTTACGAAATGTTGGAAAGAGGAATACGAGGAGGGTTAGCTCAATGTTCTCACCGATATGCCAAAGCTAATAATGTTTATTTACCTCATTTCGATAATTCAAAGCCATCAACATATTTAATTTACTTAGACTGTAATAATCTTTACGGATATGCTATGACGAAAAAATTACCCGTTTCAGAATTTAAGTTCATGACCGATAATGATATGAAATATTTCAATGTGCTTAATATTCCTGATAATTCAGAGTTCGGTTACATTTTAGAAGTAGATATAACGTATCCAAATCATTTACATAATTTACATAGTGACTTGCCTTTTGCTCCAGAGAAATTCACTCCTATTGGAGGGAAAAACGCAAAAATTAATCGCAAATTTGTATGATAAATATAATTACATTATTCATTATGTTCATTTAAAAGAATGTCTCAAAAATGGTTTGCTTTTGAAAAAAATTCATAGAATCCTTTGTTTTAGACAAGAAAGTTTTTTAAAAAAATATATAGATTTGAATACTAGACTACGGCAAGCAGCTTTAACTTCATTTGAAAGAGATTTTTTTAAATTGTTTAATAATTCAATTTTTGGAAAAACAATAGAAAATAAACGAAAGCATGTCGAAGTGAAATTAATAAGTAAATGGAGTGATTATTCGAACAAAACGAACAAAATAGTAGGTGCTGAGAAATTAATCGCAAAACCTAATTTAAAAAGTATTTCTGTATTTAATGAAAACTTTTTAGCTATACAACTCAGTCCAGAAAAACTTGTATTAGATAGACCAATATATGTTGGATTTGCGGTATTAGAATACTCTAAACAACATTTGTACAATTTTCATTATAATTTTATTAAGAATAAATATGGTGATAAAGCTAAATTGTGTTACACTGATACAGACAGTTTGTTGTATTTAATTAATACTAACGACATATATAAAGATATACGAGAAAATTTAACAGAATTTGACACAAGTAATTTTGAATCTAACAATAATTACTGTATTCCAAAGGTCAATGAAAGAATACCTGGTTTATTTAAGGATGAATTAGGAGGTGACCCAATTATTGAATTTATAGGCTTAAGAGCGAAACTGTACTGTATAAAATCACTAAAAATGCAAATTAATAAAGCTAAAGGTGTATCAAAACCTATAACCAGGAGTTTAAAATCACGTAACTATAAGCACGTTTTATTTAAAAATTTTACTTTAAAGCGTAAAATGAATATGATCAGATCAATGAAACATGTGCTATTCTCAGAAGCAGTAAATAAAGTAGTCTTGAACAGAATAGACGATAAAAGGCAAATTTTAAGAAATCAAATTGACACTGTACCTTGGGGTCATTGTAATCATGTATGCTAACTAATGTTATACACTAACGACTTTTATAATTTTAATAATAAAAATTATTGTGCTTTATGTAATAAAATATATATGGAAATAAATTATTATGATATAAATTATAATTATATGTGTTTTATTTAATTACCTACTGAGGATTTGATATTTATGATATATAAAGTGATTTTATAATGTATATGCGATGCATGAAAATAGCCTCCTCGAGTAATGTTAAGTACATTCGGCATATCCCGGGTGATTAATTTCGATAATATCTTGATTGACTGGCTAATATCTTTCATCAGTTGATTTTATTCTTATATGAAATAAAGTCTAAGCTGTATGAAAGAAAAAGAATAACCTGATCTCTTGTAAGTATATAAATACCAGAACAAACATTATTTATGTCAGACACAAAAATGAAGTGGATTAAACACCCGGTATCCTTAGCAGTTAAAAATATTGATGTGAAGGAGAATACGCCGCACCCGAAACATAGCGTACTTCTCCCGAATAACATCCGCAGTATAATATGTGGTCCTTCTAATTGTGGAAAAACTAACGTCATGTTAAGCTTATTAATTCATGAAAATGGGCTAAAATTTCAAAAACATATATTTGTATTCCAAAACAAGCTCACAATCAAAATATCGCTTTCTCAAACAAATTCTGGATAGAATTCCAAGTGTGAAACTATTTACTTTTAAATTCGATGAAGATGTGATTCATCCTAATGATGCATTACCTAATTCTATAATAATATTTGATGACGTGGTTGGTGAAAAACAAATAAATATACGTAATTATTTTACGATGGGAAGGCACAGAGCAATAGATTGTTTTTACTTATCTCAGACTTATTCAAAAGTACCAAAGCAGTTGTTACGCGACAATGTTAACTTTCTGATTATCTTCAAACAAGATGATATAAACTTAAAACATATTTATGATGAACATGTCAGTTCAGATATGGAATGGTCCAAATTCAAACATCTCTGTTCAAAAGTATGGTTGGGTCCATACGATTTTTTGACTATCAATAAAGACTGTGATTTGAAACATGGCAGATATAGAAAATCATTTGATAATTTCATTAACTTTGAATAATAAATAAATGTATCTTTTATCTGCCATGTACCTAATGACTGCTTCACAATTACATAGGAAGTGCATGTAGAAAATATATGGTCAAGGAACGTTTGGAGTAATCCTTACAGTTTCATACTCGTTCACAAAGAATATTCTTTGAGTCATGGAGGGTACAGAAAGAATTTTGATATATTTTTGAAATTTCATGAATGTTGGTGGTGGGAACTGATATAATATATAATTATGAATACCAAATAAATGAAAACTAGTATTATTTCTTCTATGAGTGAATGCAGTCGTTTAACGTAAGATGGAGAAAAATATTAGAATAGAGTTAATGAAGTCAGTAGACTCCATAAAGAATAAAATAAAACAAATGAAGACCCAGGAATACGTCATGAATTTTTCACTCGATAAAATGCTGAAACCTATTGCAGATCCTCTTAAAACCCTAGTTGATTCAAATCTATCTATAGTAAAAAGTAGGAATGTGGAAAATACAACTTTCAGTAATAATGACAGCATTGAATCTGATGACAATAAAACTAGCTCATTTGCAAAGTTTGAAGACTGTTACGATCCTAAACAAGATTCTGAACAATTATTTGAAAAGTCACCTAAAATGGAAGCACCAGATGACCTAGAAATTTCATTAGAAGGGTATGATATCCATGATATTTATGATGGTGTAAATATACCTTTCGGGATAAGAAGTGAAAATAAAAAATTATGGATGGGCAATTCAGTAGTATCCTTTTCTAAAATAGAAAACTTGAATAACGATAATGTAATTATGGTTAAAATTGATGACAGAGCCTATAATTTAACCCCTGGTCTAAAAGAACTTTTACTTCGAAGAAAACCTGATTTAAAATTAATATCTGACCGAGATAAGCTTGTCTATAAGGATATGTTGCATTTTACAAATGCGCATAAAAGAGATTTTAATCCTAATGGTCAAATAAGAGGCGATAAAGGAACGAAATACCGTGCAATCATCAAACCACTGCTTTCCGAAATATCAAATGATAAAACCCCCACTAAACATGGAGGAAACTTGCCAAAGCTCAAGAAATACAAAAAGAACACTGATTTAGTTTATTGGGATGACCCAAATGAACTGGTTGAGAGATTGCAATTATTAGTTGCATCTAGAGATGCTGGCAACACAAACCATGATAATGAAATTTTTTCAATAATTGAAGAATTAAAAGAAGCTGACATTATTAAAGAATAAATAGTAAGAATAATGTGCCTTTTATTCAGTATCACATAAAACTTGTTAAGGGACATATTAAAACTGGGACAAAAAGAAACATGAGTAAAGCCGATGTGGTCAACGAAATTCATAAAAATGCTAGAGTGAACTTTTCACGAAGACACGTTATCATGAAAGATATAGATGATCTATGGCAAGCGGATTTAATAGATATGCAATCAATTTCTAAGGAAAATAAAAAAAATAGATTTATTCTCGCCGTTATTGATACATTTTCGAAATATGCATGGGCCTTTCCTTTGAAATGTAAAACCAAAGATGTTGTTAGTAACACTTTCAAGACATTATTAAATAAAGGACGTGTGCCTAAAAATCTGCAAACTGATAATGGGACTGAGTTTTATAATAATACATTTAAAGCACTTATGAAATCTTATCATATTAATCATTATTCAACATTTTCAACAAAAAAAGCTTCAATTGTTGAGAGATTTATCCGAACACTAAAATCTAAACTGTATAAAGAATTTAGTTTAAAAGGAAACTATAAATGGGTAGATAACACTCTTGATAATGTTGTTTATAAATATAATCATACCCATCATCGCACAATTGATGAAATTCCCGCAAATGTAGATAGTAAAAATAAAAAACGTATACTGGAAAGATATATAAGTTTGGTAAAAAACGTGAATACAAAAAGTAAGTTTAAAGTAGACGATTATGTGCGTATAAGTAAATATAAGGGAACTTTTGAAAAAGGATATACACCGAACTGGTCAACAGAAATATTTAAAATTAAAAAAATACAAAATACAACTCCTGTTACATATTTAATTGAAGATACAATTAGAGGTCGACCTATTTTAGGTGCATTTTATGCAGAAGAGCTTCAAAAAACGAAACATTCCAATGTATATCTAGTAGAGAAAGTTCTAAGAAGTAAAGGAAATAAAGTTTTAGTGAAATGGTTAGGTTTGCCTTCTTCTGAGAATAGCTGGATTGAAAAGTCGAATAAATTGTAACAAAATAATTCACTTAACAATACTATTTATTAAGTGTTCAATTTATAACTTATCAGTCTTATGATGTGTATTGGAGAGAGCAGTCTTCTCAATTGGATAATAAATAATTTACCATTTGAGTTACACTTACCAGGCTACAAATATTGTGGGCCTGGCACAAACTTAATTAAAAGGCTTAGACGTGGAGATAAAGGTATTAATAAATTAGACGAGTATTGCAAGGAGCACGATATCGCTTATCACAAGTCATCAAACTTAGAGGATCGTCACAAGGCAGATTTAACTTTGTTAAATATGGCGAAAGAACGAGCAGCTGCCTCGGATGCAAGTCCAGGTGAAAAACTCGCGGCACGTTTAGTACGCAACGCTATGTCAATGAAAATTAAAACTGGTTCTGGTCTAAAGAAATGTAGCAACAAGTGTTCTCAAAAAGATACAACTGGAAAAGGATTAAAAAATAAATTTAAAAGCGTTATTACCAAAACGAAAAAACAAATTAAAAAATTAAAACCAAAATGCAAAAAAGCAGCGATAGAATTAGCTATGGCTGCTGTCAAAGAATTAGCTGATAATTCATCCATTAAACTTCCTCGAGTCATTCCTATACCACGAACTGGTGGAGTGCTACCTTTAATTCCTATTTTTGCGGGATTATCTGCTGCTGGAGCTCTAGCAGGTGGTGCAGCTGGCATTGCTAAAACCATAAATGAATTCAAGATGGCTAAAAAACTGTTAGCTGAGTCAAAGAGACATAATGAAAAAATGGAAGCTCTTTGCATCGGAAAAGGGCTACACCTTAAACCACATAAAGATGGGCTTGGAATATTCATATCAAAAGAAAAAAACTAAGATATCGGCTACCCAATCGAGCTTTAACTAACTTGGACATTTTAAAGATTGGAAATAGCATCCCATATTTTAGAGGTGTTTTTATGAGAGATGAGCTCCCTAAATACCCCTTCAAAAAAGAATGTGGTGTTATTAATTTAGATAGCTCTAAAAACTCTGGCTCTCATTGGGTAGCCTATGCAAAATACGACGATTATATTGAGTATTTTGATAGTTACGGAAATCTTAAGCCGCCAAAGGAATTCATAAAATATGCGGGTTCTAAAGTGAATTACAATTATGAAAATATACAACGTGACCATCCCTTTAATTGTGGACATCTTTGTTTACACTTCTTAAACAATTTTTGGTCAACGAAGCAATAAAATAAACGGGATCTTTCATAACAGTCCAGTATATAAGCATGTCTACTACGGTTACCATCTCTGGCAATAAATCAGAACTGGTCTCGTATTTTCAACCACCTCTTCATTTATCTGATCAATACGAGTGCGGTTTACTATACTTTTCAGTATTTAATTCAAGACCGGATATTCCAATTAAAACTAGAAATCTGTCTGTGATCAAAATTGAATGTGATCTTGTGTACGGTTCATACTGCAACGGATTACCAACACATTTTATTCATGAATTTGTATCAGATACTGCTCTAAGTCATGGTTATATAGAGATACCACAAAACGTTATTTACTTTCCAGTGAACAAAAATATAATTTCATCCATATCTGTTAAGATTGTTGATCAATTTGGTCACTGTATTAACTTCGAACAAGAATATATTCAGTTACGTCTGCACTTAAGAAAAACAAAATGATAGTATATTATAAAAACGCTCCAATAAAAATAAATCGGTTTATTTCTTCTGCGACCGCTAAGGTGCACAGACGTAATACAAAAATTAAGAAACTGACTAAAGCAAATAAAGACTTTCTTAAAGCCCTGGGGTTTAAAGTATGAATATGCTACAGATTACTGAATTACCGCATTTCGACAGTTCGATTGAAAGTTATGAAATCCATTCATACAATCCCTACAATAACAGCTTTAGAGAAAACGATGAAATCAGAATCCCCATACATCAGCAAGACATATACGTGCTACCATCAGCCAGTTCAATTTACATCGAAGGACAGGCAAGGCTGTTCGGTAAAGATGGGAATCCGATCAAGAAAACTGTTACGTTCACTAATAACCCTGTTATGTCTTTGTTTCAAGACATCAGATACGAAATGAATGGTATCGAAATAGACCGCATTAAAAATTCGGGAATTACGTCAACAATAAAATCATACATTTCATTAAATGAAGCAGAAAATAAAGTTGCAGCCTTATGGGGTTGGAACTTAGCGGGATTCCAAAGTGATGGACATTTTAGTGCCGTGATACCATTGAATAAGGTTTTAGGGTTTGCAGAAGATTACAATAAAATTGTGATAAATTGTAAACACGAACTTATTTTGAGTAGAAGTAACTCTAACTTAAATAGTGTTATTCTGACTGATGATGTTGTTAATTTTCAAATAGATATACAAAGAGTTCAGTGGAGAGTGCCACATATAAAAGTGTCAGATCGAGAACGACTAACACTTTTAAAACATTTAGAAAGAGATAAACCTATTCAGATGGCTTTTAGAAATTGGGATTTATATGAGTATCCCTTGCTACCTAAAACTACAAAGCATTCTTGGTCAGTAAAAACAGCTTCACAATTGGAAAAGCCTAGATATGTTATATTTTGCTTGCAAACTAATAGGAGAAATAATAGGACTAAAGACAGTTCACTATTCGATCATTGTGAAGTGACCAATGTAACACTCTTTTTGAATTCGCAATATTATCCCTACGAACCTTTAAGTTTAAAGTTTTCTGAGAACAAGTACAGTATATTATATGAAATGTATGTGAAATTTCGTCAGTCGTATTACAACAGTCCTGTAGACCCATTGCTAAATCTAACAGATTTTAAAGAAAAGGCCCCCCTTTTCATCTTAGATTGCTCAAGACAAAACGATAGTTTGAAAACCGGTCCAGTGGACGTGCGGTTAGAAGTTGAATGTCCACACCAATACCAGATAAGACAACTGCGTATTGTTTGATTATAAACGATCGACTTGTGGAATACAAACCTCTCAGCAACATTGTGCGCAGGTTATCATGATTGCTGTTGTTGATATTCAGGGATTTAGAACAGAAGCAGATGAATTTATATTAAAAGAAATCGCTATACTGTGTAACAAAAAACTACAAGTGTTTTTAGTTAAGCCACCATTTCCATTTAAAAACTTAACGGAATCTGAAAAAAAGGTAGTTCTTTGGATTCAACGTAACAAAAAGATATACTGGAGTGAAGGATTTGTACCTTATTCCAATTACCAGACTTTGGTTTCCGATATATTAAGAGATAAATGTGTTTATGTTAAAGGTTCGGAAAAAGTTTTATGGTTAAAGCATATTTAGAAAATAGTAACAGTAATATATTTAATTTAGAAGATAAAGGTTGTCCTAGTTTAGTACATTTATATGATCAATATAAACATTCTGAAGATATGTATAATTGTATTTATCATAACTCTGTATGTGCTTTAAAAAATATATTGTGTTTAAATAAATGGTGCCATGATAATAAAATTTTATGAAATAAATAAAAACTTGTTTCATTTTTTTACAATATGTTTACTATCTCTGCCAATCCTGTACAATCACGTTTATAAATTGCTTGCAGCATTAAAGCAATGTCATTCTATGTTTATAATTATTAGCATCAAGAACTAGTAACTAAATAAATAAAATATGTATCAAACTAAATATAAACCTCGATATGATATGTATAATACATACAAAATACGTGAATTATCCTTTAATTATTACTGGGGGACGAATAATTCAAAGAAAAGATTAGTGATGGAAATGGCTGATGCTGGATTCTTTTATTACGGAATTAATCCATATGATAAAGCAGCATGTTTTTCATGTGGAGGTATTATAGAAGATTGGGAAATTTATGATGATCCTTGGATGCAGCATGCTATAAATTTTCCACAGTGTTTTTATTTAAACGCTGTGAAAGGAGGGGAATATGTCAGTCAGTGGCAAAACATCGTAAAGAATTGTGTTAGTGAGAAATCTTCATGTTGCAATGAAAACCGTATATGGAAGCGCATCGAATGAATGATGTCATACAATACACGTATCATTAATGTAAACAAAGTGCTTGAAGTGTTTCACTATTTTGTTACATATTCGATGACACGTTTGGCTTAATGGTTAAGACCCTGGTCACAACTGAGTGCAATATAACATGTTCTTTAACCATCTAAACCAAGTGTCGTGGGTTCGATTCCCACACGAACAAGAGTTGATGTTTGTTCGGGTCTGGATTTTGTAATTATGTTTCTCGATACTGTTTATTTAAATAAAGATATCGTAATAATAAGACCAAATGTATTTCATTAAACACCTGCTAAATATTAAGCTCAAGAAACAGGTCAGAATTTTGAATACACACCCAGATAACAGATCAGGTTAGAATTATGAATACACACCCAGATAACAGATCAGATCAGGTTAGAATTATGAATACACACCCAGATAACAGATCAGATCAGGTTAGAATTATGAATACACACCCAGATAACAGATCAGATCAGGTTAGAATTATGAATACACACCCAGATAACAGAATAGACCAAGTCAGAATTTGTGCCAGTTTTTAAATGAATTAAAACAGTTGCTCTTAAAATCAAACCAGTCTGAATATTACAAACTGAATCATAAGTTTACGATTAGCCCCAACTGATTGATAGTCTAGTAGGTATATTTCATGTGTGGAATTGGGGTTCCTGGATTTTTTGATCCAGGAACCCCAATTCTACACTACTGACCGACTTCAGATACAAAACACTTAGACATTGTGAGGCATATAGACAGATCGACAGACAAGACGACACAGATAGACGGACACTTTAATAGGAAAGTCTTGACACGCTCGAGAAAAAAGTGAAGGCTTAGAACGATCCCGGAGGTATGGACGATGAGAAATTATTGTACAGCAATAGTAATAAATGATGATAGCTGATACATTGGAATTTATAAGTCTAACAAGTTAAAGTACTATATTATTTAAGAGTTTAGAAGATGGATCGATAGCTGTAACGGAAGCAGAGATCGTTATACTAATGATATAAGGATTGAATAAGATATATGATTGTAACTTAAATCTGGTCTCTGTATTTGACGCAGAAACGTTGAAACTTACTAGTGAAATTTTGCTTCTATTTTTTTCCAAGTATTCATTTTTTGTTTAATTTTGTTGTTTTTATTAGATGTAACTAAGTGACCAAGTCGAATTGGTAAATAACTTATACAAATTCTACGTCAAATAAAATTCAATGCTTGTCTACAAAACACAAATAATGTCTCAAAGCCGTAATTGATAGGCATAGCTTCGGAGCGCGTCTCCAACTAAGATTTATTGTTTGTGTCCCTGAATTAGAGCTTGTCAACGATTCACCGCGCGCCGTATTTGCAATTTAAGAGGGACAGATGCGCCATCTTAGGTTTTGCTAATGTTAGTTGTTGGGTTCGTTTTGCCATTGATATTGAATTGAGGTTTACTTTACTGTGTTAATAGAAGGAAATTGGTGTTTCTAATCTAATTACTCTTCACTCGAAGGCATTACTGAATGGATTAGGTAAAGGAATGATAGTTATGAAGGAAAATGGATAAACTACCGACTCCCAAATTTACTGTCTGGAAGGACTAAGAACCAAGTAAAGTGAACAAGGAGCAATTATATTAAATTAGTTCTTACCTTTTAGTTCGCCTTTTTCAACAATTACATATAGAGCATACGGCTGCATTTTAAAAACTGGGTTCTTGACATTATGATACACTAAAAGGCCGTGTGGTAAACGTGTGCGGAATTTAAACGATATTTCTCTGCATAATCTGTAATTTATAAAAGCATTTTTTAATTATTGTGAAACTGCGCCTATCTGATCACCTGTAGTTGACAGACTATTATTCTGTTGTGCCGTTTCAAAAGTACATAATATGTAATTTTTTTAATTATGGTTTAGATAAAATAAATTATTTTGACTTTGACTTTGAATTGTTATAAATATCTCCATATTTATAAAATTTTGAGTAATTTAAGAAAAGAAGAAGACCATGTGGGGTACAACATAATTTAATTAAAAAGGACTTTGTACATCACCAAATCAAATTATCATAAAAAACAAAAATTGAAAAAAAAACTGTACAACAAACTTACCTAAGCTGAAACCTCTGTATAATATCTCCATCTAACTGTATATAAGTGTTATCCTTAGCAAACATGAAGGTTTGGTGATGCCCTGACTCCGCGAACGTGAGGAATCTGTCTCTGTCACTGGGTGGTATCGGCGGGATGGCCGTGGCGTAGGTAGAAGTGGAAACGTTGACTGTTGTTATACTTGATGATGGTGACGTTAGCGGCAATGTGGTTGGTGGAAGGACTGGAATAAAAAATGTTTTTAAGGCTCATATTATAATCGCATCGAAAAACGAAGTTCCCTCAAAGAGCCATTAGATTACCATAGATGGGACCTAACAGGGCTGTTGTCAGACGGGGTTACGGGGCAAGTGTAATAATGTACTGGGCCTCGGCTTAGTGACTTAGTCGTAAGAGTCTGACACTCTCTCTCGCATCCCTCGTGCAGCTACAGATCAGAAATAAATAGGTTTTGTATTACAGCCTGCATAGTTCCTTGCTATGCAGTTTAGTAAATACACTACATAATCAATTTCTTTCTTAATAGGCTTTGTGTATTTTACACGCTTTATCAAAGTTTAGTCTTAACTTATAAACAAAATCTACCCAAAACAAATTAATGAATACTCAAAATAAAGTAAAAGAGTCCATAATTATATTTGCCTTCACCAATATAAATAAAATCCAGCCTTGTACTCTGTAACATACATTTGTTGCCAAGTCATTTAGAACTAGCCAATAAAGTGGCCTGGCTAGATCTACACCACGTGACCTGAGGTCTGGAGTTCAAGGATTTAAATTAAAATCAATAGGATCATACACAGTCTAAGTGATACCGATGCGAGTTAAATTGGAACGGTTGGTAGCCTACCTACCTATGTATAAACAGGCAGCTTCTTTTGTATAATAAAAAGTACTTTTTTGTGGAAGGAAAATCATCAAATAATTTCTCTCGTCCAGTGTATGGCGTGAAGGAGTGTCAGGCTCATACTGACTAAAATCCACACCGTTCCTTGACTACTTACTCCAGGCCGAGGCCAGGATAGCTTATTGACTCGCGGGCCCTGGCTGAGCTTGGGCCCCGACTGAGGTGGTTAATTGGCTCGTTGTGGCTTTTTTTATAAAAAGTACGATTGATCCGCTGGCTTTGCATGGGTGCAATGCTGATACTGAATATCTCCATTTCACTATTTAATGGATGTTACTATACATTCCAACCTACCTCTACAAAATCCGTTGCGTAGTTTAATAAAAAGCATGCATATAGTGATAGAAAAAGCGACTTTGTTTTATGCTACGTAGTGATACATAATAAAGGTAATGCACGACGACTGGTGTTTTGGGTTTGGAACTAGCTTTTACTAGTCATAAAATAGGACTAAATCGCCAGCGTAATTAAAACAAATTAGGTCGCAAAAAATATATCTGGGTAATTATTGTTTGGTTTTTTTCACTACAATAAAGTCATCAAGAAATAAAAGTTCCGAACTAGTTTAGTCTCTTGCTTAAGCCTAAACTTAGTCGCTTTGCGTCATGTTAAACACATTTTTTAAATGGTGATGTAGCGAAGTTTTACATTGAAAAGTTATATTTTATCTTTAATGGTATAGACGAATTGTTAGAAAACTACTCCGAATCAATTTTGAAACCCATTTTGTGCAATCATTTTCTACTTAATGAATTAATGCTTGAATTCTTTAAAAAAGTAAATAAGTACCTACTTACTCATTAAATTTTGTAGGTAACTGTAGGTAAGTCTTATTCAATTTTAACAAAAGTTTCAACATAATGATATAAGTTTTTATATACTATTATTACTTTCGATTGGACACACTGAAAGTGTAAGTGTTGGTAATTTCTTAAGTAACTTTATTAAATTCATGTTTTTGTTTTAAAATTTGATTACGTTAATAATAGTTAACGAGATAGACATTCTTTTTGGATTATTGCGTGATATTGTTCCCACGGATAAGTATGTAGGTACAATATTATCTATATGTGTCAAGAAATAAGAAAAATCAGTTGCTTTTATTTCGAAAGAAAATGACTATGCTAACAGCGGATAATATGAAAGGGTTGTCAATTTTGAAAATGAAATCCGAAAATATTTTAAGCAGCTATGTTTTTATAACTTATCGTATTGGAAATGACGCTTTACTTAGAAACTAGAGGTCAAAAATAATAATTTAAAAACTACATAATTTATTTCAATAAGAACCAGATACGTGCAAAATAAACGTCGTCAGACTATAAAATATAGGTATAGACTCATCATTACAGATTATACAATAAAAATAAATAATTAAAACGGATCTTACCTTTTTCTTCAGCAGCCAGATCAACCGGTAAACTGCACCAAACATCAGCTGTTCCATATAAAATTAATAAGACGATTAAATTTATTCTTTTTCTTTGAGATGGTGTAGCCATTTTGCTCTTTGCGGATCATTTATCTGAAATTATATATAAACATATAAGTATTATTACAAAATACCTTTTTTTGTTAATACCTAACAATGTTTGTGTTATTATAAAATTTTCAATTCGATCTGTTAAAAAAATATGATTAAGTATCTAATAATGTTATTATGATTTCATACTTATTTACATATTGATAAGCATTTTGCAACGCTTGTAAAAGGCACTAAATTTTTGAATTGATTACATGCAGGTACTAACAACAACTACCTACACTTTATTTGCAAATAAAACTTTGACTTTGAACATATTGTTTTCAATTTCTTTTTGTAAGGGCTGACTTTTCAAAAATCAGAAAAATTTTATCTGAGGAATAAAATTGTTGCTGTCACCGTCTTATTCAAGCATTCTGACGCGACAGCATCATAATTATTCCGCAATTAACTTTTATTTAAAGATTGAAAAATCGGCCCTTAATCAAAGTACGTAAAAGTAATAGGTAACAATGTTAATAGATACAATAGTTTAAAACACTATTTTTCCTAATTTACAACCTATTTATTAAAGAAGTAGGTACCTACGGTGATTTATCCATTTACCCACGTAAATGAGTTCTTAATACAGTTAAACATAAATCCATTGAGTACAAACTTGTTTCTCTCAAGTAATTCCTTAAACATTTTATGTGCACTTTCACATAAATCTAAGCTAATAGTGCTAAAAACATCGAACACCGCTTGTAGTAGAACCATGGTACATAGCTTTGGAGATAAATCTAAGTACTATGTAACTACTATTCATTTATTTACTTTCTCAATAGTTGTCTATAGATATGTAACATATGTTTTTTTTCATGTGATGGGATGGCAAACGAGCTCCTGGTTTACTTGAGTAAGGTCCGTCCATGGATATCCATAACAACGGAGGAGTTACAATAGTTCGGTCAATTTAGACATTCGAAGTTACATAAATCATCCCAACAAGCTGAATTTCTGTGAAATTGTTCAAAACAACAAACAACTTTTACAACTCTTGAATCGGTATATCTCAGAAACAGTGGCTCGTAAGAAAAACGTGTTGACACCTTTTTTAGATAATTTTATAAACTACAATTTTTGTCTGAGGTAGTTTTATCATAAAACTACCGTTTTGCTGAAAATCGAGTAAAACTCATTTTTTGACCTTTGACCTTCAATAAATTTTTTTCCTTACAGGGGAATGATGGGGAACTTTTAGATATTGTTTATAACTATGTTTTGAACAATTTCACAGAAATTCAGCTTGTTGGGATTTTATGTAAAGAACTTCACCCTCATTTTTTGGTCTAAATTGACCGGACTAAAAGTGCATGCAGTTTCTTGCTCATTCTTCTCCATTCGAATCTACAATTTGGAATGAGCACCTAGCTTCACTGACAAACAGACTGACAGACTACTTCTCTATTTTGACGTTTCAAAAGTACCTTTATGGTTTAGTTTGAATAAATAAATTTGTTTTGACATTACCTACCTTGGGGATAATTGGGGAATGGTTTGGTGGAGGGGAAGGATTTTTTTTATAAAAAACTTTGCCCCCCACTAGGATTTTCTCCTGTTTCGTGGGTGCGTTTATAAACATACTAATTCACATGCACATCACACCCAGACCCGGAACAACAATCTGTGGATCACACAAAGAGTTGTTTCGTGCGGGAATCAAATCCGCGGCACGTTGTGCGGCAGCCAGTTGCCCAGCCACCGCGCCAACCGTGCAGTAAATTGTTACTGGAGGAAACTTTACTTACACGGCAAAACACAACGCTGTGCTTGTCTCACGGTTTTCTGTGAGGCCGTGGTACTACTCTGGTCGAACTGATCCATTCGTGCCGAAGCATGCCTCGCCCACACTAAAATTGTATGTTATATTTACTTCTAGGCATTTGCATTGACTAAGTACGCAAGTCTGATGCTTGGTCAATGTCAACCTAAAATCGCCCTTGGCCTTTAAATCGCCTTTATGTAGCAAAGAGGATTAAATCTAACGGATTCGGCTCTGTATCTTTCTACCTAAATGTAAACTTCATCATAATTTTTAAGTGGATTTTTAATTCAAACTTATTGCAGCGATTTGGACTTTATTAACAAGTAAATAGGGTTTATATTCGTTACAAGGAGTGTTGTATAGGGCATTGGGCGGAAATGTGGAATCAGAGTGTTAGTGTGGGCTGGCTAAAATACTCCCAGTGTAACTTGATCCCTGACACCCCTTACTGTTTGTAAAAGCGACTGCGAATAAGAAACTGGTTGACGCATGAAGGGTCAATTTATGTTGGATTCTGTTGTCAGGTTAAATTGGCTCAAGTAACTACTGTTGTCTAGAGAAGCGGGTTGACACATCGGTTTTTGAGATGGCTTGTGTATGACATATTGACTTATGTCCGGGATTGGTGATTTATACTGAGAAGCACAATTGATTAATGTGAATCATAGTTGCCAATTCAGTCCCTGCTTTTGAAAGCTGTGGGAACTATATTCAGATATGTTTGTGGTACAACATTTTGATACCCAGACCTATTTGTTTGGATAAAAATAACGGGTTAAAAATTGAAAGTGCTATTCTGAGTAATATAATTTATGTTTTAACATTTTAAGTTTTCACTAAAATACCTATGACAAGAATTTTATTAATTACTTTTATAAAGGAAAATATTTAAAGTATTGGTAAAATATATCGTAGATCAACTTCAACTATGCGTTGAAATATAAACACAAATATTTTTTTACTTAAATAAAATAACATCTCTTTAATTTTAAAATACGAAAGATTTTCGAATTCAAAGTTCGAATTACATTACTTGAATAATAAATATTAAATTGACATATTTATGAGTTCGAAGCATGTTTAGAGGTTTGTTATTCTAAGAAAATCGTTGGAAAGATTTAAAGGAAATGTCTTAATGCTATCCAAGATCATGGCTATGTTATGTGTCAGATATACAGCGGGAAATCCTGCACTAAACTAGGAATTCTTGTTTACAAGAGCACTTTATCTTACAAACTCATGTTCGTTTCAATTTATCTTATTTCTTGTATCTTGAGTACACATTTCTATGCAGCTAATAAAATACTTTTCGTTTACTTATATAAAAATATATAAACTCACACTAATATCTTAAAAAATCACAGCCAAAATAAACATTTGCACAATTTTACAACACACGAAATAAAACTTTTTTATTGATGATAAACAATTATGGCGCGCATTCCATGTTCGAATAAATTCAAATTGTCCACCAAAGAGGCACTTGTTTCACTTTTTTTATTATTATTATTCTTTTTTTTATTAACGGCCAGGAGCACGTCGGTAACGCGCCCCCTTTCAACCGCGGAGTTCCTACTGACGCGAACTTTAACAGCACGTAATAACACTAACAAATTGTCCTCGTGGGTCACAGTCGTTCCCAGACGGTGGACTTAGGATGTAAGCGGAGAGATTCAACAAGCGGATTGGAGATTGCAAGGAGTTGGTTATTGGTATAAAATATTAAATATGATTAACTGGGTAACCTATTTTTCGGATTTATATATTTATAACGTTGAAAAATTAGGTAAGGTAAAAAGTTATGTCATTATGTTGTTAACAATGTAAAACATGCCTAAGTTTTTATATCCCACATATAGTATAATCGTTAAGTAGTACCTAAATAAATTTAAGTATGGATGCTTTTTTGTTACTCTTTCACGTAGCAGCTACTGTACGGATTCTCAAGGAAATTTTGTATAGAGATATACAAGGATTACTTTTTAATCTATGCGATCAAAGCCACATACAGAAGCCAGTTAGTCATAATAATGATAATAATTTTAGTTGTCATAATAAACTTAATAAAAGTACTCCGTAGCTTGAAAATCCAGATCTCACGAAGAATGATAAACAGATTCATTACTAAGAAACAAGATAGTGAACTTAACTCTTAGGAAAAGGTTAGTAGAAAGAAAATCGTTCAGATTTCTCTTTGAAATATTTTTAAACAATCTCATTTTGTCAATGCAAAAGATATTTTAGCTCGCACAATGCAACTGCACTCAATCTCGCATGCAATGCATACCGTGATTAATTAAGGTGGCACTCAATTACCTCAGTGCCAACCGACACGATTCTGTCATTTATTTCAACTACTATTATAAAGTTAATTATTCAAGATGTTTCATTAAATATTCCGCACAAAAAAGGTTTTATTTGGTGGAAAATAACGTCTCTTTTTATGAATAACAACAGTGATTATGTGAATTTTTAAACACTAATTTTAATTTGTCAATCGAGGTCTATGCTTC
Organism: Spodoptera exigua; assembly: GCA_902829305.4. Classification (NCBI taxonomy): domain Eukaryota; kingdom Metazoa; phylum Arthropoda; class Insecta; order Lepidoptera; family Noctuidae; genus Spodoptera; species Spodoptera exigua. The sequence goes on along the minus strand of LR824619.2, from coordinate 10,047,664 downwards.
AGCACAGAATAATATACTTGTTTGTCTGGCGTGATATAACGGCATCAGAGCCAATTAGCGTGGAACGCTGTTTGTATTGTATTTCGCTCTAATGAGTTTTACATTCATTCTCATTCCCATCTCCAATCCGCGAATCCCTAACCCACAAAAGGCCAGTAACGCACTTATAACTCCTCTGGTGTGTGAGGCATAGATGGTGTGAGGCCATGGGTAGCGCCGATTGATAACCATAAGGTAAGCATTCGGCTAGTTTTCTGCCATGTGTCATGAAAAATGGAAAATAGACATAAAAAATAATAGAAAAAAAATTAAACATCCTAAGAAAAAGTTTATATTATCCGATTTGATGTTTATGTTATTCCCGACCCGGTAAATAAATTGTTTGCGTCTGCTATCTTTATAAACGAGTTTAAAAAGATGAAACAGAGAGATAAATAGATTATAAGTAGGTGATTAGTTAATCAAGCAAAAAGCATAACTAACTAGGTGACAAAAAGATCACGGAACAAAATCAAACAATGATCAAGACGCATTGTAGCAGATAATATAATATCGATTCGGTTTCTTTATTTCTCACATTGACTTTCCTACCCATTCTTCCATTTCATAAGCAATTTTAAACGCTTTCTTTACAATAATTTCTCATATTTTGTTGACAATGAAATGCGTGACAATTTTTTTCGCTTTTACCGCGAAAAATTCATCGTTCGTTGATCAAACATTGATTGCGTCACGAATTCACGATCGATCGAAATTCAAAAGTTAACGGTTTTTAATGTTTTGATTTGTTGGTTTTTGTGGTTCTCAGATACATCATAACATTTGGCCAGTAATAGTTTTTACCCAAAGTTTTACTGAAGTAAAAGTGTGCCATAGTGTAATACCAATTTTTCGTCAGTTATGTTTTTGTATCTATGTATAAAAGTAAAAAAGCACAGTATATTGTATGTATATAACCTACTACCTCCAGCCCGAGGCCCGTGTGCTATGTTGATAAAATTCAACAAATGAGTTAATTGAACATAGGAGTTTCATCTACATACTACTACTACATATCACATTTCAACCAAATCAGTCCAGTTGATTGCGATACATTCAATATTCATATAAATAGGATGTGCTGCATTTCGTACTGATTTTTTTTTTAATAGCAAATGCTTATTATTTACATATGTATATACATCATAACTTCAAATACATTTTCAGTTTCTTTTCACGCAACATCTAAAGTTAAAAAATATCCATATTATAATCAAGCCATAAAGCTTAAAAAAAAACATAGTTTTTTTTCAAATTAAAAAAAATCTGATTATTTATCGTCTCGATCAAAAAGTACTACCACCGCCTAAATAACAGCACATGTAAGTAGGATCTCTTAATAAAGTACAGTTTTTTATAGATCCGCAAACGCAGGAATGCGACTGACCTCTGTCAAAATGGCAATGGTCAAGTCAAGTCGGTGGCACCCACTCTATGCATCGAGCTATCAAACACCTACTTTAGTCTAGCCCAGGTATTTAATATGCATATATTAATGTTAAGACTGACTTTGATATAAACACGGTGGGTGGCTATGTAACGATCTTGTATACTATTTAATTTTCTGTTACTCTACTTTCCATATTTCATTATTGAATGATTATCTTTCACGTATTTTGTTTAACAATTGGCTAGGTCTCGGAAAGACGTGGTTTAAACATTTTTGTTTTCTATGTACCTACCTACCTAATTACTTTTATGCTATGTTGGTAATCAGAGAGGAAAATATTTTTAGTCGGATTTTCCAAATCTTAGAGTAGTAGTAACTTCTTCCTTTGTATGCAACCTTCTCCTCTGTATGTATTACAATTCGGTAGTTTTTAAGTAGTCAAATTCATACTTTTATCCAAATGACAAAAACGTTACGTTTCTCAATCAAATTTGTATGAAACTCCACTCATAGCATTTTTGAGTCAATTTTAAATTAGCTACTTATAAGCATGGAAAATTTATTGTAACGGCAGATGTCTGAATAAAAGTATAGTTATTTCTCAATACTTGATCGTATTGATTCATCAAATTAATTTTAACTACACAACTGTTGTATGTCGCTCATATTAGACGAAGTTCAAACAAATACAATGAAAATGGTGCAGTACCCGACATGACGTTCCGTCCAATAAAAAAAATAAATAAAGAAAACTATATTATGTAACCGTTTTTGCCAATTAGGCTTCAAATAGGTCACCACTTTCATCTCACAGAGTACATTACATTCATCGGATGTCATCAAAAATGTCTCAAAGAAAACGAAAGCAAACAATCATATTCTACTTACCTAACGATATTATTTTGTACGTATTTTACCAGTACAAATTGTATACTATCTTATATATCATCCTTCACGTAACGAATTACGTATGCAAAAATTAGGTTAAAAACTTTTTAGTTGTCGATCTATTTCAATGCAAATGGTACATAATTGCGACCATTTTGAAGATGGTTTAATGGTCATTGCGCATAAACTCGTGATCTTACTTATCGTTTCATACATTACGCTTATTAGTATTGGTACATTACGAAGGAAATTGACGAAATGGCTGCGTCTCTTAAGATATCTATCATTGGAGACGATGATAAAATGGCGGTCGTGCGATTCGTGTGGGAAGTTTGGATGTGAAATATTTTGTTGTGATTATTTTAATGATTATATATTTAAAGTTAAAGTTTAATAGAATCTAAAATATATTTTAATGGAAGTAGATGAGCCTTAATTCATCGAACCCCAAGTAAAGCCGGCATTCTATTGTCTTACTATTGTGTCTTGAATGGCCACGATTGAAAGGTTTGTTATAAGTACATAATTTTTATATTTGCGTAGGTTTTCATTGTATTATTCTGGCAAGAAAATAAGAAAAAGCAATAGGTATAACATTGGAAAATATTTAGTTTACCTACTTTTATAATTTAAGTAAGTAACTACAGTTTTAGTTGTAGCTTAATTAAATAATTATAGAAATCAATAGATCAGTAATTGAAAATCCAGGAAAACGTATTTTTGTATATGTTTTTTTAATTGGTACTCGTATGACCTCATAGAAGCTATACATTCGAAATGCAGCTGTAGGTACCCGTAAGTAACTTGTAAACAAAGGAAACAAAACAAGAGAAATATTTTTGTTATTATGTAAGTGAGAATAGACTGAGAATCCGATTGGACAGCCAGTGAATGGCTTTGGACCATCACTTATAATAATGCGCGTTCTCATTGTACTACGCGAAGTTTAGTGTCGCGCGAATAGTTAATACGTCATTTTTGAATTAAAATTACATAGGTGACGATGCACGTGTTATGTACATTATTTACTGACATTTTCAGTGGTTTTAAATAGATATTTTTCTAAGTTAAAAATTAATTGTTGTATTTCATTTTTAAAACTTTATAAAGTAAAGTTTTTAAGTATTTCATTAATCGATTTAACGATATGAAATTTGATGAAATTTCTGAAGTTTTCTAGAAAAATACAAATAAACAAACAACTAGGCTTATTGAAGAAAAAATATAATGTTTTTACAAATATCACACACCAAAAGAAATAATGAAAACCGCTGTGAAAGCATAAACTAGAAACGTTAAACAGAAAAAAATAGTAACAAAGAAAATAGTACGTCATAGTGCCTAATGCCGCTCAGTTAAATGCTGTGGCCGCAGTTACGCCGATTCGAGACCACGATTGCCAAATATTGCCATTAAGTAATTTGTAATTTTACTCTATATCTGTACCAAAATAAAAGGTCTTTACATAGGTAAAGACCTATTATTTTGTTTTGACCAGTACTGCAGAACGGCAATTTCATAGGTACCTATCATATATGATATGACGGCAAACGAGCAATATAAGTGCCTAATGGTAACAGTCGGCGCCATGGACCCTCGCAACACCAAAGGAGTTAATAGTTCGTTTCGAGCGTTTTGGGAATAGGGTTTCGGCAAATTAGAGATTGGGAAGAGAATTGAGGAGAGTAAGAAGGATTGGTTGTTTCACGGCGGTTTTCTGTGAGGCTTTGGCATTCTGGTCGAGCTGGCTCATTACCGTCGAAGAATGGCTTTTTCAACGGTACATGATTCTAAACAAAAATGTTTAAGCAAATCTAGTTGAGCTCGTCTATTGCTGATTTCTTAGTTTAGCGATAAGTTTTGCGTGAAACATTTCATTCGTCGCCTATTTGTTTTATAAAGTCAATATTCTCTTTACGTCGATATTTTAATATGAGTAAAATCAAAATGCGGTATTCATCATTATCAGCCTATAAGTGCTTACAGCTGAGCAAAGGCCTCTTCCCATGCGGAGAAGGTTTGAGAATTAATCACCATGCTTGCCTAAGGTAAATTGGCGATTTCAAACTTATAATTAGAAATTTTAAGTCCAGGTTTTTTTCCTTCACTGTATGTCAGTGGTGTCTAAATAATCATAGAAAGTATGTGTATCTCGGAAAAAGTCACATTGGTACTTGCCAGGTTTGAAACCGCGCCCCGATGCTTGAGAAGCGGGCGCCTTAAACTCAGGGCCAACACGACGTTCTTATTTCTGTTTTTATAGTTGTAAAAAAATAAAGAAGTAACTTAATTTAAATTCCAAGTTTGATATGGATTTTTATTATTTAAGGAAAGAAGTCACAAAGCTATTTACGGGCCCGAAACGGAACGCAATATTTTGACGTCACAATTCCACATTATCGTGTCGCCCATTCCAATGAGCACACACACAAAAGAGCAACGCTCGTCCGGTGGCGGATGCGTTGACGAGCTCTGTTCGTGACTATCGTCTGTTACGATCGACCCACATACACACAATGACGTACGGAGCACGGACCACATGAAATATTGCAAGCGTACAAGAACAACTCGATATACAACCCACATAGATGCGAAATCGATTGATATTTTCTATCGATTTCATAGAAATGTTAACTTCATTGTTAGGTTTTTTTTTGCAAGCTTTTGTTTGGGATATAACAGTCAATACAGACAACTTTTTCTTTTTGTTAGGGGAAAATCATTAAGTGTCTTCTCCCGCCTGCGTTGGGCCGGGAGTGAGTGTCAGATTTTTACTGATTAACGAGGAGAAGGAACGGCCCCCCCGTTCCTTCTCCTGCTCCAGGCCGAGGCCACGGTGACTTATTGCGCTAGCCCCGACATCCCGGCTGAACATCAGCCCTAATAGGGCCCCGTATGTGGTGATCTGTTGGCTCTTTGAGGCGCGCGCGAAACGCAACGCGTCGTTTGCACAGGTCTGGTTCTGGTCGAGTGGCGAGCTACCCTTACGCGCCTTCTGTAAACCCGAATACGAACAAAACATGTTATCATGTCACTTACTTTTGACAATTTGCTTAAAATAATTATTGGACAAATGCAATATGAACCTTGTTTAAATGTTCCAAAACATTCATTCTTATTTTTCACAGTTATTAATTTTATGAAAATCTAATTTTTACTCATAACACACCAACGAAGCGCCACTTAAAAAGATCTTGCATCGAAGTCTAACCAAACTTATCTAGGTAGTAAATTTATCGTTTAATGAACACGGAAATAACTAGGGTCTATATTTAATTGTTATAAGCACGATTGTCGTTTCAGATAGAATGTATGACAATAAAAAAGAATCTGAAACAAATCGTTCACTTTTGTGTTACAGTGACGCGGTAATTCGGTTATGCACGTTGTTACAAAATCGGTAAAAAACCGTATACTATTGAGTAAATTGCACCTTCGGCAGTTATTCTAAAATAATTATAAGGTGTGTAAAAAAAATATTTCAAATATACGCAGGTCGACATTGGATGCAAATAAAGATCTGCCCTTCAATGTGAAGGACTAAGGTAAATAGTGATGATGATGATTGAAATTACTTCCATGGTAAGGATGTCATTGGGCGATGCCTATATCCAGCACTGAAATGAATATCTGATGATGTACTGATGTGTAATACGATAAAATATTTTTTTTTTATGGAATAGGTCGGCTCACGAGCATTCTGATCTGATGGTAAGCAATCGGCGCCGCTTATGGACTCCCAAAGGTTACGAGTGCGTTGCCGTTATTTTAAGGATTAGGGGAGGGATGGGGGTAGAAGAAGGATTGGTAATTTCACTCACACGCTTAAAAAATGCTATGCTTGTTTCACGCCGGTTTTGGACACATGAAATGTAGCATCCATTTTTGCCCTTATGTAATAGTAAATAGAGAATAGTCTATTGCCATTCATATATATAAGATATTATCCAACAAGCTTCTAAACTACATGTGCTAAGATAAATAAATATGAAAATCAAACCTAATGTAAACTTGTTAGCATAAGGCTAATTACCTTCCATTTGCATAGTGTTATAAGGTTTAAGTTTCCTTATCAAACTTTTAATTAAATTAATTTCCTACTTATTGTTCTTAAATTGCCTTGGGTGTTGGCACTGACAAAGCACTTTAGTGCCTAACTGAAATTAATTGACTTCTAATAAATCTATTAATAAGAATTATTGATACAGTTAATACTGCGAGATTCGATGTATAAGTTTTTTTTTTTGAGGGGGAGCAATCGTCACATTACTTCTCTGCTCTGGACTGGGACCGCGGTAATTATTAGTCCAAAACATGCATTTGGCTGAAGCGCAACGTGACATGTGTACTTTTAGTTGGCTAGAAAAGTTCACTAAAAAGGCCATATACATTAAGGTCATCCGAAATACTTCAAAATATTTAGATCTAAGTCTATCTGAGATTGTATCAGTTTTATTCGAGGATTATTATGAAAAAGTATTGTTTCAGAAAGTGTATCATTTAATTTTGTTATCTATAAAATAAAACAACTACCTACTAACCTAATGACTAAAATAAAATATTTCTTTGTACACAAAGACTTGATTTGAAATACATTTGACATGAATGCGGAAGTTTGAATGAATGAATGAATGTTTGCAACTCAATCACGAAGCCGCTGAACTTGGAATTAGTTCAGAGGTCAATGAAAACTTGTTCAGTCAGGGAAATGTCGCTGCATGTGAAACGGAATCGATCACGCGATTGTTTAAATGGCATGTCAGTTATGTATACATATAAAATGGTCGAAACTATGCAGTTTTTAAAGGAGGGAAAATTATGATTTGACGTCCAAGGTAAGGCGAGAGAGTGTCCATCTCTTACTGCTGCTCTTACACCTACCCGTTCCTTCTCCTGCTCCAGGCCGAGGCCCCGATACTTTATTGCTCTTGACCTCTTTACATTGAAGACTACATTTTCAAAATCATACATTTTCGTCATCAAAATGTTTTCGTAATTCATACATTTTTAACAAACTCCGAGCTCCTTTTTTGGTTTTATAAACGTTCGCTATCTATGACATGAGACAGTTATCAGTAACTGGCTCACAGGTTTTATATTTAATCTATAATCTACATAAATTATCTGTTTAATTTTTATAAAAAATATTATTTAAAATAAACATTTCCGCACTCGCAAACTCGTGCACGACACAGAAACACAAATTTACATAAACATCACACTCTGAACCGTAATAACGATTTTGGATCACATGTTTCGTGGCAGCCAGTTGCCCAGCTACTGCTCCAACCTATTACTGCCCAATATTTTAATAATTACTAGCTAACCCGTTTTTGGCTATTAAAGAATAAGGGTTGATCGTAGAAGGGTGAAAATTGAGGATTGTATGTTGTATCATGAAAAACTAGAAATCAAAAAAAAAAAAAAAAATAGGGTCTACTCGACTAACATTTTGGGGGATGAAAAATAGACGTTGGCCGATTCTCATAGATACCGGAAAAGCACAATGTTTTTATCAAAATCGGTCAAACCGTTACGGAGGAGTATGGCAACGAAAACTGTGACACGAGAATTTTATATATTAGAAGATGTACTTTTTTATCATATTACATATTAGCGAACCGCCCCCCGTCTTTGCATGAGTGCAGTGATGTTAAGTACTAAAATGTTCTACAATTTAATGGATGATATTATTTAAACCATATACATTTATATTGATTCTACAATCACGCTATCTACTTAAAAAAACGTCATCAAAATCCGTTGCGTAGGTTTAAAGATATAAACATACATAGAGACGTAGGGACAGAGAAAGCGGCTTTGTTTCATACTCGTACTACGTAGTGAGGTGATAAGTTAGTATTGTGAACCTAGAAAACGATCCTGAGAAAAGAGGTTATGCAAAACAATAACATACTGCCATTAGCAACAAATTGTTTCCTTATTCAAGTTTTCCCCATTGATCATTACCATTCTCCAATTACCATTCTAATGATCAAAGCTCGTAATAAAGATAATTATATTGTTTATGGTTTTTTTTATTATTCTAAATACCATGTCATGCCATGTCTCCTGTTGTGAATGGTGCTTTATTGTACCCACAACCCCGATTGAACAACGGCCTTATTGGGCTCCGTAAGTGGTGAGTGGTCTGATAGCTCGATGAGGCACGGAAAGCGATTTCCTCGGATCTGGTTCTGGTGGTCAACGAGCTAGCCTTGCTCTTCATCTGGTATTTGGTAAACTTACTTGTTCAGTCACCAGTTCAGCCGGGGTTGCGGGACAAGAGCAATGAAGAGAAGGAAAGGGAGTTTTATTTAGTCAGTAAAAGTCTGACACTCCCGCCTTGACAAAAAAAACCTTGGCTGATCATGGCTTTATTTATAAGTGCAGACTTGTCCAACAAAAGTGAAATCGTCCAAACTTATACTGTAATAATATTTATCTTTCTCGTAATTGGACGGTAACGAGTTCCCTTGCTTGGGCCATTGCGTGACTTTACCTGTATCGTGTTATCATACCTACAAAATATGATATTTATCTCATCACGTTTTGATTTTAATGTCTCAATGATTGTCATTCGTCTAAACTTTAAATACCTAATGAGTTTCTTTCTGTTTATGCAACTTTGATTGCTTGTTGATTTTTCTTGTCGCAGTATGAGAGCGACTGTAAACATGGATGTTAGGTTAAATGATTATTGAGTTTTAATTACGCAGGTAAAGTAAGTTCTGTGTCTGGGATTGTGCTACTGCTTTGCTGCTACTGTAAACTAGTCATTATTGAAATAATTAGATGAAGAGTTGATGTGTATCTTCAATCTTTTTCTTCTCCTTTTTAAAAATAAAAAAAAAATACGCGTCGAATTGAGAACCTCCTCCTTTTTTGAAGTCGGTTAAAAATGAATTTGTATTTGTTAGTCTCACTAAATCTCGAGAACGACTGGACCGATTTGGCTAATTATGGTCTTGAAATACTCGTGGAAGTCCAGGGAAGGTTTAAAAGCAAAAAAGTTAGAAAACATTAGTTAATTATGAGACGGAACGAAGTTTGCCGGGTTAGCTAGTATCTATATATATAAAAATGGATCGCAAAATGTGTTGTAAGCGCATAACTCAATAACGCCTGGACCAATTTGGCCAATTCTTTTTTTAAGATGATCGTTGAAGTCCAAGGATGGTTCTTACGGCGAGAAAAAAATCGAATAATTGCCGGGAAAACCCTAAAAACAGTCCTTTTCTTTTTCCCATACAAACGTTTTCTAACTAAAACGTCGAATCAATTTGAGCTTTATTGCTGTTATACATAAGGTTCATATTAAATAACAAGCACTCACTGGTATCTAAGAAATAAGTGAAAGAAGAAAAGGTGTGCTCCTAACGTCAAAAAGTAAATTTGCACTTTCTTACCGCTAAACAAAGTTCAAATTCAATCATATCTATCAAAACAGTGTGCGCGTGTGCTGGAGCACAGAATTCGTCGTTTGAGGATTAATAAGTCGGGTTCCGAAAACAAAAAAAAAACCGATTTGAATGATTCTTTCAGTATTATGTAGTCCATTTATCGAGGAAGATATATTTTATTTAATTCAAAATTAGGGATCTGTAATAAAATTGCTATTTTGTAACACAAGGAGTAAAATCGAAAACCTATTTTTGCGTGCGCTGCAAAAACTATTGACCATAGAACAAAATGATGTACTAAGGGTTTGTAGATTCTATTAAAACCTACAAAAAGTCCGCGAGAGTATATATCTTGCTATCATGGTTTAATCACAATACCCGATTTTGTGTTCAAAATAATTATTAAATCGTCTGAAGGAAAAAAAGCGTTAAATATGTATCGTAATATTATTCTTTATCGGAATTAAGCATTATGTTATCAAGAGTATTTATTTAGAAGTATTTTAAAATACTTTTTTATTTCCTCTCAATCTCTCAATCGTTTAAAAGTTATCATGTGTGTAAGATGTTAAGAGTTGGTACCTTATTAATGAGTTATGGACCATTGAGTTTTTTATCAACATAAAATCCTGTAATAATAATTTTCGTAATATATTTGTTGATGATTGTAAGTATAAGATCTGCTAAGGAACTCTGCTAAGGAAAGGGAAATCCAAGGAAAAACACACATCTTAATTTGGAAATGTCGTTGCGGAAGCCATACGATGTAAATGAATTAAATGAGTATATTACTGTAAATGCACCCAAGTTCTTTAATGACCAGGTAATGGCAAACAATAGTGTTATGCTCAGTGTTGTTTCAATGAGGGAAAAATATTTTTTTGGATGCTCCAGGGGAACCGGCAAACCTTTCATTAGCTACTAATATGATATTAGCAAAAGTAAGGTCTCAGGGAAAACTAGCTTTGGCAGTAGCGTCATCTGGAATCGCTGCTACTATATTAGCTGGCGGACGCACAGCTCATTACACTTTTAAACTAACATAACCTAACCTTTCCGTTACAGAAATAGCGTGTGCTCTATTCGTAAAAATGGCCTTTTAGGCAAAGTTTTGTAAGATGTCACTTTAGTCACTTTAATCTGGGATGAATGTACCATGATTCATAGAGCTCATTTCAGGGATTTTCGGCCAACTTTACCAGTAGTAGTAAGAGGAACTAAAGTAGACATTGTAAAAAATTACCTTAAAAGTTCTCTATTATGGAAATTTGTTCATACCTTAAAACTATCTACGGACATGAGAGCATATTTGGAAGGAGGTAGTACAAATTTTCCTTTGAAGTTACTTTTAGTTGCAGTCCATTATCTACAGGGATTTTTCATTCTTTAAACCCGAGGGGCATCCCATCACATTCTCTCAAGTTAAAAATTGGTGCCCCAATTATTTATTATATATATTTTACTTAGAAATTTATGTAATGGGAGATTTTAGGTTAAATTTGTTCGCAATAACGTGATCGTTGCAATAATAGTTCTGACTGGTCCAGTGGTTGGTCAAACAGTATTTATACCTCGGATCCTAATTATTCCAAATGATTGCCTTACATGCCTTTACATTTTAATCCAATTCAGAAACTCAGAATACAGAAGAAAATAAAACGAAAAATATAATTTACTCAGAAGTACTTTAAAATGATATTTTAACCCGGTTTAAAGTCTGAGTGGAAGCAGCGACTGTCACAACCGAGGGCCGGGCACGCTACTATAGCAGCGGTAAGATCCCTCTTTGAGGAGTGGCTTGAGAGACGCCACGGCGTCCTCACCTTCCGCCTGACGCAGGTGCTTACCGGGCACGGCAGCTTTGGTAGGTTCCTGTTTCGGATCCAGCAGGAGGAAACGCCCGAGTGTCGTCATTGTGAGGATCACCTGGAGGACACGGTGGAGCATACGGTGGGGGAGTGCCTGCTGGGGTTTCCCCCTTGGGCTGAGCACCGCCGTGTTCTCAGGGAAGTGATCGGCGGCGGCGACCTCTCGCGCCCGGCCTGAATCGAGGCCATGGTGCAGCATGAGAGGAACTGGGAAGCTATCTCCTCCTTCTGCGAAGCAGTTATGCTCGCAAAGGAGGAGGCGGAGCGCGTGAGGGAACTATCCTCCTCGCGCCCCAGCCGCCGCAGAAGGCGACATTCCGGACGTCGGGGATCGAGAGATGATCTTCGGCCACCGTAAGCGCGGGTCTGCGGACGGCGAGTAAGGGTAGCTCGCAGCCCGACCAGAACCAGGCCCGCGCGTACGGCGCATAGCGTTCCGTGCGCGCCTTAAAGACCCAATAGACCACCACAGTCGGGGCCCTAAAGGTCTGATGTTTAGCCGGGGCTGCGGGGTTAGCGCAATGAGGCACCGTGACCGCGGCCCAGAGCAGGAGAAGGAATGGGGGGTTTTTAGTCAGTAAGAATCTGACACTCTCTCTCGCCTTACCCTGGGCGGGAGAAGTCATTGGATGATTTCCCCCTGACAAAAAAAAACCGGTTTAAAGTGGACGGACACTCCCGCCTGTAGTCGTAATTCTTATTCTGCCTGAATTTCGAACAGATAAACAGCTATTGCTTACTTGACTTATAACTTAACTTTATCTATATTTTTCTTAATATTATACCTAAACCTGAAAAGTTTGGTTGTTTGTTATGAAGGCGGTAATCTCGGGAAATGCTGATCTGATAATTATGAAAACTGTTTAAATATTAAATAGTCCATTTATTGAGGGAGGCTATAATAAAGGCAATATTTTATCTCGGTATTTCCACGGAAACGACAAAAACGCGGGTGAAACCGCGGGGCACAGCTAGTATACATATAAAAATCAATGCCACTTTTCATTGTAACGTTATAACTCAACAATGCCTTTACCGATTTGGCTAATTTTGGTCTCGAATTATTCTTGGAAGTCGAGAGCAGGTTTGCGCGTAGAGAAGATTAAAAAAAATAAGTGCCGTATAAATATAGCATGAGAAATCTTATGCCAAAAAAATAGTGAACCCCAAGTAGATTTCTAACTATTTATCATTTAGTTAAGTTATAGTCTAGTTCTAATTCTAATTCATTATTATACAAGTTAGATATAATTCTAACTTGTAACCAAAAAGCAAAGCCGATATTTAACAAAGAGTTCATTAACCTTTTAAATATTCACATAAACACATCATCAGCTAATAAGTGCCAAGTTCCAAGCAAAGTCCGTCTTTCACACGGAGAAGGTTTCTGCATTAACTCGTGGTAAATTAATGTAGATCTAAGTGAGACGTAATGTATTTCCTATTGTTTGTCATAAAGATGAGAGATGAATCACCACTCTTGCTCAAGGCGGATTGATGATTGATAATTAGAAATTATAAGTCCAGGTTTCTCAGGTTTCTTCCCGATGTTTTCCTTCATCTATGTTGTTAGTGGATTTTTAATTAACTGACAATTAATGAAATGAAAACTACTAATAAGTATAGGTATATGACGTGAAAAATTTCACATTCGTTCTCGCCATGTTTCGAACCTGCGTGCATGAGAAAGACTCGGGATTGCGCTTCACTGTGTGAGTGAGGTTACCGGAGGCCCAATCCTTCCCCTTCCTCAATCTCTCCCCAATGCTAATTTAAACACTTTGTATCCACAAATTGTTGTTCCGGGCCTGGGTGCGGGGAAGAGAAAATCCCTAATCCCGAAAAGGTCGGCAACGCACTTGTAACTCCTCCGTTGTGACAGGACATAGGAGGCGATATATCACATAAAAAAATGAGAAGCGAGCGCATTAACCCCTGGGCCATGACTTTTAAATAATCATTATATTACAATAGCTTCCTTCATAGCCTCATTCAAGATACCTAATTGTAATAAGCTATTACATAAACTACTTATTTAACGTAACATAAACCCTATCCGTCTAAGGGTATAATTTTATCGCATATAACATCCGCTCTTAGTTCCAACAAGTGGCTTTAAGAGCATTATATTATGTATGTATGTTGTAGACACAAGCACGTGAAGGTAACCTTTTCTTCAGTGGGGTGGTGGAATTTATTAAATGATTTTTTCGGTCTTTCTTTGTGGGGCTAGAGGGAGTGTCAGACTCTTAATGACACAGGCGGGGGCCTTATAGGGCTGATTTTTAGCCGGGGTTACGGGGCAAGCGCAATGAGGCACCGCGGCCTCCGCCCAGAGCAAGAGAAGGAACGGGGGGTTTTTAGTCAGTAAGGGTCTGACACTCCCTCCCGCCGCGGGAGAAGTCATTTGATGATTTTCCCCTCACCAAAATAAAAGACTTTTAATGACTAAATACCAAACTGTTCTTTCTCCTGTGGCCCCGTACATTATTGTGCTGGCAACCGCAACCCTGGATGTGGACGTCCTAGATCTAAAGTGTAGATTAATTTTAATAGAGTATCGACTTTATCGCAAATGTACAAGGTTGAAAATGTATTAAACATATGTCATTGTAAAGTGTAGTTTGATATGCTGCTTGTATTTTTTAAAGCATACTTACTGGGCTTGTAGTAAGTGCATAATAATTTTGTGTAATATACGTAACGGAACATAACATCTGTTGCTACACAAAGGAATAGGTATCATAAACCCATAATTTTAGGTTGAGTTTGAAATGGAAGAGTCTTTCTTGGGCACGATGTTCTGGGTAAGTCAGTTCGACCGGCGGATAAACGGCGTGAAACAACGCTTGCATTGTGCTATCGAGGTTACCGGAGGCCTAATCAAAACCTACTTAAGTCCTATTATGTCTAATACTCAAGTCCCTAGCCTCCTTAAACTGCAGCCCGCGTGAGGGAGCAATCCTCCTCCTCACGCCCCAGCAGTCGCAACTGGCGACACTACGGGCGTCGGGGATCGAGGGACGATCTCCGGCCACCGTAAGCACGGGCCTGCTGTAGGCGAGTAATGGGCAGCTCGCCGCCTGACCAGAACCAGGCCCGAGCGTACGGCGCGTAGCGTTCCGCGCGCGCCTCAAAGACCCATTCGACCACCACAGACGGGGCCCTAAAGGGCTGATGTTCAGCCGGGGTTGCGGGGTAAGCGCAACGAGGTACCGCGACCTCGGCACAGAGCAGGAGAAGGAACAGGGGGGTTTTTAGTCAGTAAGAGTCTGACACTCCCTCCTGCCCGGCCCTGGGCGGGAGAAGTCATTTGATGATTTTCCTCTCACAAAAAAAGGCCTCCTTAAACTAGGGTTTCGAAGTGTAACTACTCTGGTGTTGTGAGTCTCTATGGTGTTATGTGTGTGCTGGTTTGTCGAGCTACGTCAATTACCTACCGTCAGTTCCGATCTGCCTGTCTTTATGCCGTACTACCTACTCTATAAAATTTGATCACTTATGATTGTTAGAAGTGTAGTGTGTTTTTGATGTTTCTTGCACTATTGGGGTGCTTAAGACTTAATTTAAGTTAATATGAAATAATATAAAAATCAATAAAGTATTTTTCTCACGCCAACCAATAATACGTGTAACAGTATGCATAAAATAGGGATATTTAAATTTTAAAGAAAAAAACCCAAGTAATTGCACCTAGGTACTAATTTCACTATTATGTATAAATATGTTATTGTATAAAGAGCGCCTCTCGCCATCAAACGTTAAAGTTTGGCGAGTTTAGATGATAAGGACACTTTTCTGTAATTTTACTGAATACATTATTATTATTAAAAAAAAAGTAACAATAAATATTTTCTAACATTTCTAACTTAGAAAGTGATTGTTGTACTGATAGCGTAGCGCTACTACAACGAACCCGCGCAGCCAAAAGATATCAACGCCCATTCCTTAACTGAAGACAATCGAAATCAAAACTCGATACATCATAATTGTGACACGTAAATTGTTCATACTTGTACAGTATCGATTTCATCAGCGTTTCCCCACATAACGATATGTGCTATTTCATAGAATTGTAACAATAATCGATTTGTTATCGATAGAAAGTTCACGTTCATTCGCTCGGTCACGTTCGGTTCAATTCTCTTGTAAAATTTTAGTATCGATACTATTAAGTATTCGGGTAGTTATGAAAGGCTTGCAGCCTTTGTTAAGATCAAGAGCAACACAACCAGTTTGGATTGTGACGACCTGTGCATCTGTCTGCACTCTCAAGTTCCGGGTTTGATGTTACGCAGCTCAAGTTTGCTCGAGTTTTTCAATGCACTTTTATTTAAATTTAATAAATTTTTGAATCGTGCATTTAAAACTTGAGTGATACTATTACTCGTGCCATAACTAAGCCACATGAAGAGAAACGTTTTGTTTGTTTACGTTTCGCTTCAACCTGTTCACCGATCTATAACAGTGCGTGCACAGTCAGACACTTAGCTCGAAGAGTCGAGACAAAAAAATATTGGAAAAGAATCGATATGTTCAAAAATAAGTTTGTTATTGCGGCGTCACATCGTTTCAACAGTTGCCATGCAACAAGATATCTGCAAGGAAACCGCTGAGGTTGCGAAAAGGGCGGGCGCGCGGCGAAGGTGAAGGAGGCAAGCGCCAGTCGCCGACGCGAGTGAGAGGCGGGCGCACGACCGACGCTTGCGCTGTACGAGTGCGCGCGAAACACGACTCCACGCGCAACACAAACGCCGCGCGCGCAACTGTGCACTCCCTGCACCTACCACCAAATACCCGCATTACAGTGATATTTGTGCATCAAAACCTTTGTGCTAGTGATTGTGTTCCACGGCTCCCTACGTGAGTGCCCACGAAGATTGTGAGAATTTTTCTCGTTATTTGACACACATATGACGTGAATAACGGTGCGGGGATCCGACGCTCGATCGACTCGCTAAAATCGAATAAGTGTTAGTGTATCTTAAAAGCAGTGTGCCGGAATTTTAACGGACTTGCCTAAGCAGAGGTAAGAACGGATGTTTACAGTTATGCTTATTGTATAACTTTAACGGTGGCGGAGAAAGCTTTCTTACTAGAATCTCATTCATTAAATATTACCAATCATATCAGAGATCATGAGATTATTAGGTAATGCCTAGGTAGGTTTTAGATTAAAACTTATTGATAGAAAGTCTCGAACATAAAACTAACATTCTGATTGATTACCTCGTCATTATGTCGGACACCAACGCTCTTAACGAACAGAGATTTGAAAAAAAAACGATGTGGGTAATATTGAAATATTCAAGAGAAACAAGTTTCTATACAAAGTCTACAGACTTGTAAAAAGCGAGAAATTATAAATTCTAAAACATTCATAATTCATAAATGGTGTTATGAATATTCAAATGGAGCGTTTAGAGTTTTTAAAGTCACCAACGAAAATGTGAGGGAAAACGTTAAGGACGTGGTTGCGTCCAGAATAAACAATGGCTGAATGGCCAGGTGAAAAGGTCTCTGACTCATCTTACGTGCGGCACTCGTGGCCGGAGCTTCTGTTTAGAATAAATTTACCTTCGAAACGAGCTTTGTGTGTCTCTTTAGTAAACAATGGGCGCGGACCGATTTGTTTATATGTTTAATTATTCTTTGCGTAAGCTGCCGTCTGATCGGCCGGTGAAAGATATGGCTGCGATGAAATTTGCGAAAGTTTTGCACATTTCTCTTTGCAACACTTTACATGTTTAATTCATAATTTTGAGTTTAAAATATTGATCATAATGTTCATGTTATTATCCCTAATACTTATTTTTAAACGAAAATTAAAATTGGAAGATAATCTTTTATACATTTATCTCCTTCAGAAATATAACACTGCGCAACCCTGCAGTGGTAAAGGCGAATTTCGCCATCCAAGTTTTGGAACAAGTTGCAAAAGAGAGCAAAGGCTCGCTACAAACTTTTTCTTAAACTATTCGAAAACAAATGAACTGAACAAAACATTGTTGTTTCGTTGCCAAATTCGATGTACATTTCTACCACATAAAACTAAGTCACCACGTACCCAAAGCAATCATGATCTTTTTTATCTTATTACAATTTTTGTTTCTGACTTTTAGTCTCTTTTTTACATTTAATGTCAGTATTGTATTCATAAATAACGAATGTAACTTTACTTTGGGGTTAACCGCCTTAGTTTATAAGTCATTTAAAGGTTACTTAACCCAGCCTTTAGCAATTGTTTTCGGGACAAATATTTACTAAGAAATAGTTTAAGTTATTATTAAAACTCTCCAAAGAACGACAGTTTATATTGACTTTGATTTTATTTCTGAATGTAAAACTAACGTAAACTGATTGTGGAAAACTCATTTCTTCGAATACTTTTAACTGTCCTTTACAAGTCATTATTTATTTAATTGTTGAGAACAATCGAATTATCAAAATACAATTGAATCAGGTGTCCTGAAATAAATCATTGAAGAAAATGTCAATATGAGTGTAATGTCAGTATGTCATAACTGCGGTGACATTTAAAATCGTAAATGTTAGGGTTGCCGATGTTAAGAGATCCATTGTTTAACAACGCGGCAACGCTAGGTTTAATGAAAGATGATTTGCGGAAAAATGAATTGTATTGTAAAATAAAAAAAAAAATCGGAGTGTAGAATTATGTTCGCTGTTTAAAAATACTTTTTGTTACAAACAAATTCTGTACGTAGCTTTGAATTAATTGATGTCAAATCAATCGTCAAATAAGACAGATCTATGGATGCAAGCAATAAACAGAAGCAGTTAACAAGAACTGTTTTTATTACTTGATACCTTAATAGAGTTATAAACATTATATTTTACTTTTTAAATGTAGAACAACAGTCGTTGTAAAATACAAAAACTCATTCAGACATCAATGTATATGGCGCGTTATTAAAACTTTCTAAAGACTGCAAAATGTTTAACAATTTTATTGTTGTTCATAGTTTTCCTAGCAAGTCCGAAAAGAATTTTAATCCAAAAAGTTGATCTATAAGGTTTTATCAAGAAATTCTTGTGTGCCGTCGTCTATGTCCCTAAAGTATCTAAGTGATGAAAAAAATATTGAACATGTTATCAAGGTGCATATACAAGCCACACTATCAAAACAAAGGACCCCGATGTTTATGAAAGTGCAAACACAGGATGGTTGTAAAAGCACCCTATTGCTGATAAGGACCTCACTGTGTCTACAGTTTGAGCTCTTTTCTGACCTTGGATGTTTACATTTTCTATTTTTGAGAGCGTCTTTGTAGATTTAAGTTCGTGTGGTGACAATGTTTGATTTAGATATAAAAATGTTTAACATTTTATCAAATGTTAGGAACGTTCAAGTTGAGCCAGAGAAATTCAAGGTTAGTAATGACAGTTTTATGTGGCTCCAAGCCAATTCGAATAAGATACAAGCTCTTTAACTAATAAATAAGAAAAACTAAATTCAACTTCTTTTGTGTTTCAAAAGTAGCCGTCTAATTTATTTGAACAAAATTAATTTGACCTTTAAACTTATGATAGCAAAAAGGTCAAGATCATTTGTCTATTAGAATTTAAGAGTCCACTCGAAAATGCCATATCTTCGTACAACGTCTATGTTACTTAATAAATGCAATTATGTTGCATATAATTGGAAAAAAAGCTTACTAAAGAGAATGACATTCATTTTGGAGGTCGACTCTAGCAGGTACTAGCATACAATGCAATCTTATAGTTTTTGTTGCTAAGTAGATACTGATACCTGTTCTCAAAGATAAGTTTCTATAGTTGAAAAATACTTTTGTATCGAAAAACATAAAATTTTTACATTACATTTAAAGTATCACTTAGCAACTTTTTAATCAGGTCTTATATACTTCAAATTTTTTTTGTACTTTTTATTAAGACCTGATGACTTGCTTCAGTATATATATGTCGTTATCTATATGTAAAGTTAGGTTTAATAACTTTGTAATACCTGCGCATCAAATATTCTCTCGTATTACTGATGTAACATTTCATCTTGCATTTGATGCAACGGCATTACCTCACAATTACATTAGCTTATGTCACTTATTGCAGTAAACACAGGCAAATTTATCAAAATGAAGTACATAACTGTACTCATACCTTCAAAGTTCTCAGTTCTCTATGTCCGCGTTTCAAATTTTAACACCAAATCAGTTAAGGTTTAGGAGACTGCTCTCAATCTTATTATTGGGGTCATAAAGTTGATATTTGAACATCATATCGATATTAATATAGATCTACAAATAATAGGTGTATAACTAAAATTAATACCTTGCAAGAGGTTTCCATGTTTATTCTTTTTATTTTTTCTTTCCGATACAAAAATATCTCGCTTATATTTATTGCTTTGTCAGATTTGTTTAGATATTATTTTTATTATAGTTTTTTTTTTTTTTTTTTTTGTGAGGGGAAAATCATCAAATGACTTCTCCCGCCCAGGGCCGGGCAGGAGGGAGTGTCAGACTCTTACTGACTAAAAACCCCCCTGTTCCTTCTCCTGCTCTGTGCCGAGGTCGCGGTACCTTATTGCGCTTACCCCGCAACCCCGGCTGAACATCAGCCCTTTAGGGCCCCGTCTGTGGTGGTCTATTGGCTCTTTGAGGCGCGCGCGGAACGCTACGCGCCGTACGCTCGGGCCTGGTTCTGGTCGGGCGGCGAGCTGCCCTTACTCGCCGACCGCAGGCCCGTATTTATTATAGTTTAGCTTTACACTTTAAATTGTTGTGTCACGATTAAACAATAAATTGGTTTTGTTTACAACAAGCACGTGCATTACTCACGTTGGTATTTTAATTAATGTTACATTTATTAGGAAAAGTAACGCTATCTGTGTTTACGTAGGTTTTATTCATAGTAAATTTTGTATCAGAATCAAAATACTTATTTATGGTATAGCAAAAAATTCTCGGACCGTTATCATCATTTTTAAAGACCATATTGAGCTTTAAATATAATTTGACTTGACACATGTCCTATCTCTGTTGGACTCCAAAATATGGCAGTAAAACATATACGGGCAGGTATTACTGAAATATAAGGAGTGAAAGAAAAGATGAATGGACCAGTAGCTAATCAAGTTGTAAGAGATTGCTGAGGGAAAGTACTTTAGGTGGCTTTTGCAAACTCGCATTGCCTTATATAATTCAACGATGTTTTTACTTTAAATTATATTCTGTAACAAGCTATTTACTATAAAGCCAAACTATTAATTGTATTATGCAATCGAAATTCATTTTGATGTCTCAATATTAGTGAAAGTTTTAAATTCATTTTTAAGTGTGTGAATGGGTCGGCTCAACCGGAGTGATACCACGGCCTCACAGAAAACCGGCGTGAAACAACCACAGTGTTGTGTTTCGCCGTGTGAGTGAGGTTACCGGAGGCCCAATCCTTCCCCTTCCCAATCCCTCCCCAGTTCCTAAATCTCCAAATCCCTAATCCCTAAAAGATCGGCAACGCACTCGTAACTCCTCCGTTACGGGTGTCCATGGGCGGCGCTGGTTGCTTACCATCAGGTAATCCGTCTGCTCGTTTGCCGCAGACTTTACATAAAAATAAAAAAAAGTTTTAAACTACAGATACATACTCCTATCTGTGTGAGTAGATAAATATAAATGTAAATGGTAAATATAGTTATATGGTGTCTGCGTGTTTGAATTGAAATGTATCCTTATCTTTTATTTCAAACAGACAGACGTAAAGCCGGACTGATTTAATATTTACCTAAATGCTTTCTCTGTTGGTGGTGTGGGAGCTTCTTTTTCATTACAAAGTTAATAATTTCTCTTTAAATAGACATATGTATTTTTTGTACTGAAAATAAGCAAAAATTTACTTATTCAACGAGTTAATTTACTTAGTGTTGCTTTTTTTATGATGGGCCCAAAATAGTACCTAGTGGAACCCCTCTGCGCTGATAAAGGTTGCAATAAATCTTCTTTTAATTACAATAAAAGTCAAATGTATTCGTTAGGATGTTCGAGCATGTAGAATGGTCGCACAAGGCAGCCAAGTCCAGCCGCCCACTATGCAAAGGGCGATGTAATTGGGGCAAGGCGACTTTTCATTGTTTTGCATATTCTGTCACGATGTGGCAGGTTTCTTTAATGACTTGTTTTGAATGGAAAATTTTATGGTTCATGAACATTTTTATCCAACGCATTTATTTTTACATAATTAGGATATATTCCAAAAACTAGTAATTATTATAGAGTATGTGACAATGATGAATAACCATTCCACTCTTTTATGTGTGCGGCAATTATTCTAATGTTGAAAATAACCAATGAACTATTTTACATAAATTTGGTTTTATGCTGAGTTGTATAAATCATCTTAGTACTACAAGATTTTCACGTAATTTATCGTCCTTATTCTAGAGCTAATAGTAAGTTATAGTAATTGTAGTAGTTTTCTTTTGACTAAGATTAATCGCGTTGCGTGTTGGAAATTTTTTTTCGTGGCCTACAATCATTCTTTTTACAATTTGCTCGAGTAATTTCTTGTTGCGATCTTCTTCGATTTAAATAACTTGATATTTATCGTGATCCACTTCTAAAGTGAGACCAATTAAGTTAATGCTGCAGTAAACAGCATGAAAGATAATATCGACGACCACTTAGAGCAGTCAAGGTTTCCTCACAACAGGACCCGACAAGTCGTGAGCTCTATAAAAGTTTAAAATCGGTCCAGTGTGCAGTCCGTCGGCCCTCGTGACGACCTCGCCACAACCTCGCTGCCACCGCATTCACCGCTCCTATTGGCGCGAATGCAGCAATCGCCTCCAAATATAGATTTTTTTATATTCCATGTCACGGAATAGTTTCGGCACCAGCTTTTTTAATATTGTACAAAACGAAACGGTCTTAAGTAGTGCAATACGAATTTTTAAATTGGTTTTCGATGGAACAAATGGCTTGATTATTGTTTCGGTACTTTTTACTCAAAGTAAGAGCTGGTAAATGTTTCGTGTTAATGTTTTAACACCTTAATAATGTAAACGTAGGTGAACATCTTTCTGGGTTATCTACGCCATTGCTCTTGCAACTTTAAGTAGTTTACTACAAACAGTGTTATCTTTAAAAGCGTTACTTTAAGGTGTTAAAACAATGCTTGAATGTAAATAAAGTTCACGCATTCTCAATTTGCGATTCTAAGCCAAGATTTTGGTGACAACACTTACATAATTTAGGATTATTGTCTCTAATGATGGAACTGCGCAAAATAATGTCATTGTCTACGAAAAATGTGGTCGTTAGAAATATTCACTTTCAATTGTTTGTTTGACAAAGGCCCTAAACGTGTGAATCGCCTTGAATGAAGTGGTTATCAACACAATTACATCGAATTATTGTAATAAGTGAAGAGTTTTAATGTCAAGACTGTTCCAGTCTGTCCTATGTATTTTTTGTATTTTATGATTGTGTAAATGTCAAAAATTGTATTTATACATTTTGTTTATTAAATTTTTATAAAGATTATCTTGAAGTTTTACAAAAATATTGTGAGCATCTTTAGGGAAAATGGTTCACGGATTCAATCTTATAATTGTAAAACCTAAAACCTTCTTTTTGACTTATTATTATATTTTTAGCTTTCATTTTATGCTTCTCTATTCACTTACTTTGCCGAAACGTTTCTTGCTAACCATAAAATTAATTAATCATCGTTTAAAAAATTATCTAAGACAAAAAGAAATCGTGTTTAATTAGATTGGATTCGAAAAAGATTGATAAGCTCTAGTGATTTTCCTTAAGTTTCAAGCAATTAGTCGTTATGCTGTTTGCAAAAGATCATTAAATCATATAAGCAACGTTTGACGGGAAGCGTAATTCACGTTGACAGTAATAATGATGTGTGCAATAGATTTTTCAGTTTAGTGTCTATTGTTCTGGACCTTAACGGTTTTCGATTGCCTCATCGTTTCAGCTTATAACATAAGAGAGATGTAATTTTATGACTCTTTTAATAGTTTTTCACTATTTTTTTTTCCAATCTCAATTCTATATTTTCAAAGCTACCTTTATCATCAAGTTAAAAGAAAAATCTCATCTCCTTTTCTGAAACTGTTTTTGTAATTACGGATGCGATTATATATTAATTTAATTAGACATAATAATGTAGACGGAACAAGGAAATTCATTAATAAAGATTGTAGTATTTTTAGCAGTTTACCTATTGCGTCAATATTTTGAATATTAGCGAGATATCTCAGATTTTGTATACAATTTTGTTTAAGGATGGCGGAAACGACACTGAGTTTATAAGAAATGCCTTTGTTCAAAGTCAAGTATTTTAGGAATCGAATGGTGACATTATCATCAAATAATGGAAGTGACAGTATGATTGGATGAAGGAGGCATGCTTGCAAGACCCGACACATGATTATGATAAAGGCAAAAGAAGTATACCTGAACATATATATTTGTAAGATTCCCAATTGATTGCGGCTAATAATTTTTGCATTAACCTCGGGACAAAGGTTAATGATTGCTAAGGCAATAGATAAGTTTGAATGGTTCATATAATGTTCCTTTCTTGTCAGGTAGGGTTGAAACACTTATTATAAGAAAAACATTTTTAAATAATTATCAGTAAACATTATCTATTTACGCATGCGTAAGAAGGAAGTTTCACCAAGTAATGTGTTACAAATAATGTGTGGTATTTGAAATGTCGGTTTCTATAGTAACCTTGTTGATTTCCTTGGTAAGGTTTGATGATATTGTAGCTACTAGTCGTATTTATGGAATATTCTGAAGTTTAGACAAAGGTATTTGTACCAGATTTTATTTCATGAGAGTTTTTAGAAGATATAGTTAGATTAAAATATACATCGGTGACTATATTGTCAATGTCATCATTATCATTAAATTGGCCTTCAATGTGTAAATCAATGAATTTTGCTAACAATACATCCTTGGCATTGCCATTTGAGAATCATGCTCAAGTGTTAATAGTTTCTAAAAAGATATTTATATTATCTCGTCTTTGAATAACTAGTTTGCCTCGCGGCTTTGACTAAAGACAAGACGATGTATATCTAATACAACTGACATTTCCATACATTATATCTTTTACTTTTAAGGCTTCATCCTTGACTTTTGCTCAGTGGCTGGGGTCAGATGATATTAAAGAGCTTATTTTGTATTCTGTACTGGTTTGACATGACATTATGGACGAAATATGGTGGGTTAGATAATTATAGTTCGGAGAGCTCGTAGCTATGGCATGCGATGACCAATTGCCTAGTCCTAGCTGATCTTTGAAATTGTTTTTAAACCAAAGGTGTATTATTATCATTTAATATAATGGACGATGGTCAACCTGGTCTTTTATATTATATATTATAACGCAAGATTTTTTGCTACCAGTTTTATTTTACCATTAGATTGGAGTAAGTTGCTGAAGTTTTTCTTCATTTATTGTCTCATACAAAAAGATACAAACAAGAAGCTTAGCAAGAAGTGGGATGTCTGCCTTTGGGAAATATAGGACAAATTCTTACGTAAATTACCAAAAACTGACTGACAATACAATTTAACTCGGTTTACTTGATGCAAAATCTAAAGGAGCGACCAAAACAAGGATAATGGTAGGTAGTCTCGATGACTGCATCGCAGATACAGTGAGTAAGCGCGAATAATCCATTTCTAAAGTTGTCCCAAATGACGTCATTTAGGTTAGGTTTAAGGCAAAGCTTGTATGAGCCAATACTGATCTTAGTTAGAACTTTATTCAAATTAGTGTAACCATAACTATAGCTTGAACATCCACGAGGTAGGCATATTGTAGGTATATCTTTATTAAGGTAATATTGAAGATATGCATAAGAGCATTTTCCCTTTTTCCAAACGTTTGGTCAAAAACGAAATCCTATCAAACTTTTAGAAGAAGAAGAAGAAGAAAAGTGTTAAATTTAACCGTGTTGTTCGTGACAACAACTAACTAAACAAACTACGAGAGTACCGTTAAAGTTACTTAAAGATATGAAATATGAATTTCAATTAATATTCTTGACAGTAGCACACCAATAAATAGAGATATTGAAATGTTTACTGTACAAGCGACGACAGGCAATCGTTTGAATGATTTTCTGTGGCAATTATTGCATTAGACAAGCTTTCTACTGTGCAGTTACTTCCATATGTACCGTTTTCATAAATGAATTTTGGAAAACCGTTTTCTTGTTTACTATCAATCAATACCAAGTCTTAAAAGGTCATATCTTCTTTAGTTGTCTTCAATGCGGCTGTGAAGCATGAGCAGTTTTTTAATTTCAGTATTCATAATTCGGAATTAGAACCATTGTGTTTGACGTCATCGATTTTATTTTAAACAATGCTTTTTGGTTAAATTTAGATTTTTTTATATTTAGTTCCTTGACTAGTCATGGTATTTCAACTAAGAATAATGAATATAGCGAGAAATGTCACGTATGAAAATGTCTGTTGAAATTTTCAAAAGCCTCTACCGAGATCTTTACTCTATCAAAATCGATGTTCTTCAAGTAATTTCAAGCTTATGTCAAAACCGGCTTGTGGTTTTCGTCAACATAATTCCATATTAATGGTAGTAAGTGTAGCCTGGCAGCCCAGATAGAGTCGTGACTGAATGACGGTGATGCAACAGTGTCTTATAATAGGCATTTCTCTTGTACCTCTCAGTCTTGTAATAAAATTCCAGCCGCGGTTTATTACGTTTCAATAGACAAAGTTTTTTTGGTATCTTAGATAGAATTGTTTCAATGGTTTGCTTATGATTTGGAAAACTTTGCTCGTTGGTTATGTCCGTCATATTAATGAAGAATTTCACTCAAAATATGTTTCTTCTATTTTTTTAAAATTTTCAATGTTCTACTGAAACTGGAACTCGGTGAGATTTACAGTTGTAGTGCATAATCTAGTTGTAGTCTCCTTTTTAAAGTTATACCTACATTTATATGTGTGCCTATGTATAGGTGTAAAACCAAATTAGTTTCTACTAGACCTAACACTAAACTTTTCAAAGCGGTTTCCAACTGTTCGTTTATCGAAAACAATGGTGTTTAAAAATTGACAACAGAGCCGAATTTCAATGAACAATTTCGAAAGTGACCGTAATTTGTATGGAAATTACGCGATGGCCCAGAGACCTTGTTACAACTATTAACATTTAAGTTTTAAGTGCAAAAATGTATCGGAAAATCATTTTGGAATATTGTGTAAAAAACATTATTAACCCAAAGGACGTTTTTAGTCTTCTTCTCAAAATGAACTGATAGTTATTTAAAACTGTCAACATTATAAGAGTTTTAAAATAACCAGCAAGAATTTGGTGTATTATTAGAATTACTCTGCTTTTGAATAAGTGTGTTATGATCAAAATGAAGTTTATTACCTTTTGTACTCTTCAACCTACTTTCTCATGATTGGTCTCCTCATTCGTCATGTCAGTATTCAGCCTCACGTTGTATGGGACTTTAGATTGAATCGTCACTCCGATGTGACCTCGGGCTCGTTAGCATGTTGTATTGACTTTGCATGTTACTTAGGAAAGCGGAGAGAGTATGAGAAATGTAGGAATTGTTCATATTTGCTGTGTCTATCTACAAGACAGATCTAAGGAATTAATTATTTTATTCAGACTATCATTATTGATTGACGTATAACTAATATATATCAGTAAAAATATCTAGCAAGAAATGTACCTAAGAAGTGCAAGAAATGTTTTTCTCTAAATATTTGAGTAAAATTGTTGGACATGAGGTGTTGTTTTCAAAGTGGGTCAGAGTATCATTCAAGTTTTAAATAAGTACTTAAATATTAATTAAGATGCAAGGTATGGTTCCCAAAACTCTTCAAAATAATTAATAAAAAATTAGTGGAAATTACACTTAACAAAATAATAGCGGGTTGATAACAGCGGCAGCGAAAAACTTTTCTGTTTTCCATGTTTCTTAGTAAATTGTTATTCAAAGCTGTCAACGCTTTCGTCATTAAGTAACAAAACTACGAGGTTTTCCTTTTCAAATACGAGTCAAGGTAATGAGCAAGAAATTGTCTACTCGTGTATATTTAATGTATTCAGTCGTCCGCCAAAGTAGTACATTTGAGTCGAAACACTGCTTCATAAGTAGCACTTGAGCTTCTACTGCGAAAGTAAAAACTACTGACTGCATTTCATTGGCTATCAACTGTGGTTTTGATTTGAGTGTGTTTGTTTATACTACGCAATGTATTACATTCATTTCACTTTGTTCGTCTTTGTGTTCCGCCTACGCTATGCCGTTGATATATTCATCATAAAGTCTTACATTTTTGGTCATGCTCTGACCTAGTATTGTAGAAATAAGTACGGCCGGTTGTCAGCTTAATATTTTTATGGGCAGATTTAATGCGATGTCAACACCATCTTTTTAAGTAACTCTTGACATTTATATTTGTACTTTATAGGGAGTACTAGGGGTCATTATGAAGTGGGTTGCAGTCTAGATTTTATGTAGGTTGCAAAATATAAATAAACACTTTTTATTTGGCCTTCTTATTTTCATAACACAATAAATAGTGATAGACGCTGTTATCGTACTTAGCATGAACGACCATTGATGAATTACTACTAAGGTATTGTTGAAGGACAACTAACTGAAGAATTTTGCTGTGGTTAATTTAGGATTAATATCAAATCTGTGTTAGATATCAGATTTATCCTTTCACGTGTCATTGCTTATTTAAGCTAGCTGTATCCAACCTTTAAACCATAGTTCATCGAGATCCACGGCTCTATAATTATTCTATCCTTCACTTCTATTCACATTAATGGCGTCGCAACAAATATAATAATTACCATCGCGTACAAACTTCTTAAAATAAATCTTAATGATACCGACCTACTTAGTTCATAAACAGTTACTATTAACACTTGGAAGTAATGTCAACACATTTAACTTATGACCCGAGCATTAAGTAACCTAAACTTGAAAGCTAACCTCTTGATGGTTGAAGAAAATGAAAGTGGAAAATCAAGGAGAGGATGCGATAAACGTATGAGATGCGTAGTGAAATGATTCTGTAGGTAATGATACATAATATGACTGGGCCCGTTTTTACGATAGGTGTTGGTGTTAAGCTGTATAGTCTACTCACTTTTCCCTGGTGATGTTTTAGCACTATATGTATTGAAACTTTATTACCTAAAACGTAAGATACAAATTAAACTGAAGTGTTAATTATTGTTTATACCGAAAGTATACTCGAGCAATCAAATCAAATCGTGCAACGTGTCGAGGACTCGCTTCTTTCGCGAAATTCTTTTTTGCATGGTCTACAAATTGTTGTTCCGGGTCCAGTAAAGTCTTTGTATATGATCTTCCAAACAAAACAAAACAGGAAATAAGATTAAAGTTCTGTTGTGTTTAAAAGTTTCAAATACGCATTAATTATTTATTCGATTAGACCATTGTTCGCTGAACACATAACACATAATTACTTGTATTGTATATACGTCTACGTAAGTTTTGATGTAACACAGTCTAATTATGAAGATTTATGTAAACAACATTCCTCAAAATATGTAATTATGCAAAAGCAAGACTTAATGATGATTGAGAAGAACAGACACAAAGATTGTTTGAGTCTAATTGCGTCAATTTAATAATAGATGCAATCTCGCAGCGTTTGGTTGCCTATTATTAATTTCATGATTTATGCATGCATTTTCTCTCTATCTAGCATCATGGCCATGTATTCAACAGTTTTCTATCGCTTACACATCAAAAGATTCTTCATGCAGATGGGCAGTTTATTTAAAATAATGTACCTATTGAAGTTTTCTTTAAGCCATCAAAGAAATATGATGGAAAGAGAAAGAAGTCCAAGCGTCTAGGTTTGTCACAAAATCCTTATTACTTGAAGCTCTTCATTTATTGAATTAGATCAAGTTTTCACCTCATCTGAACCCTAGGCAGGATCGATACATGGTGGTACACACAATGAATTGATGAGTACTTTTCATCAAAAGCCTGGGCAGAATCAACACGTGATACCCATTTTTGCCCGTTATCACCGTTATAAATAGGTCTCATGACGAATATGAGAGAAATGTAACATAGTCGTTTGTAAAATTTCTTACACATATCGATGTTAATGGTGTGACCAACTTGGCCCTTTGCCTATGACCGTTACTTGCTCGCTCTCACATGCAATGACATGGCTGTTGCGGAAAAATTTACTGTTAAACATTTATCACGTCGTTATTATTTAAAGGTTCTAATGGTTTTCATATTAACACATACATTAAATACCTGTGATAAGTAACAAAGTCTTGGGCGCATCTGGGGACGATGACACACTTATAAAATTACCAATGAGTATTTTGATAGTTACCGAGATTGCACTAACAGGATTGTACTCGATAGTGGCGCCATCTATAAATCGTAAAACATTTCGTAGATTCCTTGAAATGATCATGTACTTTTCAAAACTGGTTTTCTGAATTGAAATTCAATTAACAAGACGTCATACGACGACATATAAAACATAGTAAAATTCGAAAGTAAAATTCTTTAAGTAATAATTGAATATGGCTTTCTACGCCATGTTTTTGTGATTACCCATAATTACAAATACATGATTGTACATAATTTGAATGTTTAACTGAATGAAGAAATTAGAGACTAGTTTGGTGTTTTATATAATTTAATTGATTACATTACACGCTATCATTTTGGTGGCGAAAAAGTGAAATGAATTTGGGTGTAAAATTAATTTGTTCAATCTTAATTTTGTTGAAAAACTTTCGTTTAATTTGATAATTATAGAGTTATGCGTAAGGCGACGCTTGGGTTGCAATCATGCTTGCTTTAATTAAATGAAATGGTTAAAAGAATTACTCTCGTTGATGATCTTAAGAACGTGATCGACAAGTCTTGAAAAAGTGAGAATATTGATTGACCTTAAACTACGTTATCCAAAATACAAGATATTGAAAACAATGATGATGCGAATGTGCATGCACAAGACTATAACATATTTATTGAAACAACGCAAAATAAGCCTTGGAACCTACAAAACAGAACACAAAATCAAAAAAACCCGACCTCAAAATATATTACTATTTGTTCAAATAAGTAGATATTATTTAACAATTAGATCCATATTCCGTTGTTCCATTCGAATGTCACTCTGAGACGTTCCATGCGTGTTTGAAAACAGGTAACTGGCACACTAACAAGTGTATTGTTCATCGAAACACTTGTGTCACTATGATTGATAAACATGAGGCGGGTGTGATGCTATTATGGATCTTAGTGCTTCGAGTTTAGAGTCCTTGAAAGCGCTTGAAAGTTGTATGCTTTGTGCAGGGCTGTCGGACGCCTCGATGTTTTTTTGTTTAATTCTTCAGTTATATAAATATAGCTTCTTCTGTTTTAATTACGTCATAGGGTAGGAAATGTTAATAAGAATAAAATAAGTTTAAAATTTCCAATCTTGTTTTGGTCTTTTTCTCATAATTAACCAAATTTTCCTTATTATTATTCCAAAACCAGAATATATTATGTCAAAGTTGAGGCCGTTATTAGCCAAAAATTTTGCTATTTTCGTATTTTTGAGTCTATCTCTATGTTTATAATTTTCTACAAATATAAGATTTGAAATGTGCGAACCCTATAAAGAAGTGTTAAATGTCAATCATTCTGACTTGCATTGTTCAGACTCGAACGACCTTTGCGGTGTCAGTTTTTATACAACCAACTAAATAACGATATTTACCTACAATTACTGATTTTAGTACTTTTATTTTCACCTCGTTTATTATTTACTTTAGTATAAATTTGCAGTTGTGGAATTGCAGGTAAACAAAATGATCACGGAGAATATTTTTACCATCTTAAATAGATATTTTAGGCTATTTTAAGTTGATGTATTTTTTACTTTGTATGGCGTTTTTCTTGAAGTCACATTAAGGACCACAGAAAGTATTAAATTGGAACCTATTTAGGATATAGAAGAAATCTTATTTTTTAATTAGTTATTAGAACTTAAACATTCTTTTTTTCAATTTGATTAATAATTATGTAATGTAGACCTTAAAAAAATAGGATATCATCAATTCTGCAAAGTTCTTGTTCAACAGGTCACATATTTGAAACATTTAAAACGTAATAATAATAAGCAAAGCGCTCTTTAAGTACACGCGTCATTGAGGACCTTGGATATTTTAAAAGATGTGGTTTTATACGAGATACAAAAGAAATCTTGAAAGACCACTATCAAAGTACATTTACAAAAAGTTTCTTGTTTTTGTATAAATGCCATCAATGTTTGGACAGTCAGTCACTTTTGAAATGTCAAAGTCATGAGATGTTTGTACTTATTTACAGGCTCTTGGTACATTTTGAACTAGGGTAGCTCCCGTGGTATCTTCTGTGACTTGATTTTTTTTAAAGTTATAGAGTAAACAAGGAGGAAGCCTAATATATCAACTTTAACATATATTTTGGAGAAACCTATAATACAAATCAAACGAATACCGATAAAGCCATCTGAAACAAGTTTTATTGTATTATTATAATAAAAGATTGTAAGGGCTGTACAGGAAATAATGCCGTCGCCATTGATAGTTCAGGAAAAAGTAAATTAAAATCATTTGCTCAACAACGCATGGTATAAAGGATTAACCAAGGTATATCTTGAGGTACATTTTATAAAGAACAATTGATTATCTATCAACCCTATGTCAATGATCATATATAGGATACATTCGAAGAAAGCAATAATATTCGGACCTATGACACTACTCGCCTGTCGTTGCGACTACAAATACTAAAGTAGTGAGGCTCTCAAATGACGTATCAGACAATATGTATGTAAACTGTGCACTCACCTACATAACACATGTTTACAACGAGAAAACGCCGGCGTCGCGTGTTCCACACCAGATTTCTTTGGACGTTCAAGGAGATATTACTACCGCCACACTCGAAGCGATGACGGAAACGTTTTCTTATACACATTGCTATTTTATATCCAGTTTAATGCTTTTAAATATTGATTTCGACTCTAAACTTAGAGTACAAACAAGTCAGTCAGACAGTCAAGTAATTTCAAAGCGAAACATAATTAAAGCTATCACAAAACTTAGTTGAGAACTGCAATTTGTAAGATCGAGTTTTCAAATCGAACTAAAAAGCGTGATAAGCGATTAGAGTTTGTCGGTTAACGGTTGATTGCCTGTGCCGCCCATGGGAACTTGAGTGACACTGTTCCGTTTATTGCATAAGCGATAATCTCTGTGACACAATTTCTTATTACTACCAGTATAACATGATCCTTGAGTTGGATTTGTCTCCAAGACTTGAAGGATCAAGTTTTCTGGTCATTACCTCATATTGCAGGCTGCTACACAGCTAAGTTGATGATTTTCTTGTGGTAGTGCCGTTTGCTGGTTGGCTACTTAAGGATTGAGTGAGTAACGGGGGATGCCGCTGCTTAAGAATCATTTTAAAATTAATGTTCTTGGGAGACAGATTTTATAAAACCTTAGATTTCCATTAATGTAACGGTATGGTTATACCCTATTACTCATTGCAAAAAACACACTAAATTGATTAACTATAAACAAATGGCTTCATCATACAAAGAACATTGCTGTGTCTACCAAAAAAAGCAAAACAAATTAGTAAAGAAAATAAACGTAAGTTTATGTTAACGAAATGTAAGCGGGTCAAAGTTAAAAAGTATAACAAGATGGACAAACTGACTGCTCTTGAACCAATTTCATTCGTTATCAAATAAATAAATAGCATGCAAAACAGATTTCGTTTTCCTATTACAAGTTGTGCAAAATACAACTAATGACTTATGAAAACTTGCGAAATTGATCTTGGTTGTAGCAAAACTAGTAAGTGTTGTTGAAATATTGTAATCTACAGCTGCTTGCTAAACCACTGTTCGTAACACAACGTAGCTGTTATCCCCCATCTGTATGCAGAGTTTAGCAGAGGCAGTTATCAGACAAACAGTCCTTGTGGAAAAACCTGGCAAATCCAATGTTCCTTTTTTCGTGCATCAGTTACATGCGGTGAAGGAAAGCATTGTGTAAAAGAGGTCTTTTAGACAAGACAGGACTAGTTGACTGAGCATTATTTTACAAAATAGTACAAGTCTAGTTATATTGGATAAGAATATCACTATGTCGCTAACCACCAATGATTGTTTTGTTTCGTTATTTTGTTTCACCTGATGAGACACTTTCATTTTGTTCATACAAGATATTGTCTGTTTCCCTGGTATCCAAACTTAGGTAAGGACTAGACCGTATGTTTTGTTATTTACAAATATTTATACATCCTATTTATCTTACAAGGAAATATTGAATAAAATAAAGACTTATATGAAGTCACGATTCTGTTGATGATATCATTTTGTCAGTTCCTCTTGACAAATACGTGAGTTATGGACAAAAGATCAGATCGTTAAATGGATAGACTATTAAGATACGCAATGAATATTCATACTCCTAAAAATAATGTTTTGCAAAACGTTTTTGCGGTTACATACAGTTGAATCTCTTGTTATTTGGTTATACTTTTATTGAAGTTACCTGTGTTACCGAGAATTTGATTATAATGGTCAACTGGTAACCAAACTACATTTTTTTTATAAGACGGAGAGAGAAGCTATATTGTCAGCTTCACTAAAATGAAAAGTCTAGTAACAGTTTCGTTAAATCACAAAAAAATATTCTATTTTTTGAAAATTACAGTCATAGCTTCCGCTACTAGACCAAGAAGATGATGAAGTACCGTTTCCGAATAAAATAAATGCTACAATACCACCAGCCTCAAAACTAAATGACGTAGAAAATTTAATTAAGAAAGCATCAAAGCGATTACAAACAAATACGGATCGGACAAAGATACAAACGTAAAGAGTTGAACAAATACAGACTTAATTAACAGAGCAATAAAGATCATTAATGATGCAGCTAAAAGAGAAACTATAGTAAAAAACTATCGAGGTCTCCCCGTGTTGGAATCTAGACCTGATAGCCGTTCAGATGTGACTGATTATACCGTTAGCTCTCTATCTTCTCTGTGTTGATGGACGGACAAAATCATATGATTACAACGTCACGGTAACTGGCAAAAATTACATAGGATCGTTTTTTGACTCCTAATCTGACACAAATGCCAACTATGTTAATATTTGGCTGGAAATAGGCATTTATAGAATTGTACTGAATAATTTTGATCCACGGTTCGATGAAGCTATACACGTTATTAACGGTAAATATAACTGCGTAACTTGTTGTGGATTAGGCAAAGGCATCATTCTAATTTTTGGTTTAGATATTTGCGTCTGTAGCATAACATAAAATATTATTTAGGTCTATTTCTATTGGAACTAGCATTTTTATTGAGCAAAAAATGTCATAACCACTATTTTTGACGATACTTAGAGTTGACGATTTTGCTAAAGATAGGTAGATGGAAGATTGGTAGGACTACAGTTGGTTCCAATATAAAATGTAGATGCAGTAATCAATCTTACCCACACACGGTGTAAAACATGTAATAGTTTAAATAGAAGATAAAAAATAAAAGTATATTCCTTCCATTTATGCTCATTTAGTATTAGAAATTATCAAATCTTTTGCAATTTTGTCTCTTGAAGCTATTTTAATTCAACAATATTTTATAAATGAAAGACGATACGCCAATTCATACTATAATAAGCTATTAAAAAGTGTCAAAGCGACTAACAAAAGCAACAGAAAGTCCACCAACAGTATTAAACAATTTCGTTATACAAACGTTTTAACGAATCAGCGAACCAGAGCTTTGCTTTAGCAATTTAACTTTTGACACTGATTTAAATAAAAATAAACTTTA
Source organism: Spodoptera exigua (assembly GCA_902829305.4). Classification (NCBI taxonomy): domain Eukaryota; kingdom Metazoa; phylum Arthropoda; class Insecta; order Lepidoptera; family Noctuidae; genus Spodoptera; species Spodoptera exigua. The sequence goes on along the minus strand of LR824619.2, from coordinate 10,012,165 downwards.
TATCCAATGCAATACAGCTCACTAAGTTAGTACAGATAAGTTTTTTTATTAAACTAGACGCCAGATGTTTTCGAAATGCCTCTCGGAGTGGAAAATTGTTAGATTTCGTGTTAGGTCGTTGCCCGTTCAGTGTGACCGATCAGTGATTACTTTGATATCCAACTGCAATCTTAAACTGAAACTGTAAATGACGTTACTTAACGCCAAACCGCCACAATTCATACCAAGCCTTGGATCTGAGTATGATAGTTGCTTATGTCCGTGAAAGTAAAGTTCTTGCAGCAATTATATTGTTATCTCTGTAACAGCATGACGCAAGTTCTTTGTTGCAAAGTCAAGGACCCTGACTTGTTGTTTTAATCGGCTACTTCCAGTTTATCAAATTGTGCAAAATTATTTTTTTCCTTAAGATCCTATCGGATCCTTCTACATTCAACAACTCCATACATAGTAGTTCTGAGATCATACACGACCTAGTTTACTGGGTTGGATTTGGGATAGATAAAATGTTTTCCTCTTGGCTCTGTTGTTACAATGCCACGTGTGTGTTTCGAAGTCAGGGTCATATTGATATCGCCCGCAGCTTTGATCCAACCAAACCATGTTAATATCATCGATATTAAATTAACTAAAATTCGCTGGTTACTCACGTGCAAATGTTGAGAAAAGCGACGTCGCGCAGCCTAGTAGGCTGCGCGACGTCGCCGCGTCCGCGCACGCTGCTCATGAGGAAGAACCCCTCTGTGGTTCGAAACTAGTAGAGCTTTTCTCAACATTTGCACGTGAGTAACCCGCGAATTTTAGTTAATTTAGTATGTCTCACGATAGTTATTATAAAAACATCATCGATATTATTGCATAGACTACTTTGAACAGTGTATGTAATGTATTTCTATAAGCCTCTAACTTGTTAAATAATAATTTATTTCTTTACTTCTCTCTGAATAAAAATGACCACAATACCCTTATTTGCCGAGTTTTCAAACTAGCATAGAATGGTTCTCCAATTGACGACCAAGATTTTTAGGATGATTCATAACGTACAAGTCATGTTTGTATCTGGACCGGTGCTAATATTTCAACAGGTATTCAAACCTGTACCTACAGTTTTAACCAGTTAAGTTTAAATTAAAATATATTAAGCATTTTGATGAGGCGTTTTAAATTAATGTGATTTCGGCAACTTTCGTCAATCAGAAAGAAATTCAAGTAAAACCAGGTTGTTTTCCATATTTTAATATGAAAGAAATAGTTGATTTCAATTATAGATGACTTGAAAGTAATTATATTTTTTTATTGGATTAAAAGTAAACGAAATGCTATATAAAATTAACCAACAAAAATAAATTATCACGGCAAATGAGTGTCGGATTCACTAACTATCGCAAATGTACACAAATTCTCCTCCAAGCTTTAGGAGCAAACATTATATTATGACGTAAAAATCTAGAAACAGAGCTGAGAATTTTTAATGAATTATTGATAAGGCATGTCTAAGTCTATGTTTAGATAATATAGAAACCATATAGAAAGCCGTTGATTGATATGATAGTAAAAAAGTTGGCTTTCTAAGCTTAGGAACAAGGTTGGGCCCACTAGACTGCCTTGTGGCAGTCCACAATAAGATCGAATGATAAGTCTTGTTCGTTAGATCCGGCTTGCTAGTGTCAATGTCAACGTTTGCTTACTAATGCACTATAGATATTGTTTCCATATAACATAATCCGGTATTTGGTGCAAAATATTGTATATATATTTTGTTGTTTTTTATGCGCTTGAGCGGTTTTTGATGTTTTATTTTCTCGCAAATTACTACCAATATGGTAGTAAATCAATACTAAATTAATATTCGTTTACGTATACATTCAAATTATGATACTGTTTTTAAAAAGAACATAATATTTGTCATTTAGTTGTTTTAGTCGCAACAATCTCCTTCAACCTGAACTCCCAAGACAGAATATAAATTCGATGTCGGTTTGAATTTCGTATTCATTCGAATTTATTTTTTAAAAGCGTACGATTCTCTTGTAGAGCACTCATCGTTGTCATACCTCACTGATTCCAGTAACGAGATCTCGATAGTTGAGTCGATAGAAATCGTCTCGTGTTGACAACGGGTCTAGAATCGAGTTGACGCCTCATTACAACGATGTCCCTGCGCTTATCAGAGTACATGTTGATTTGCATATGCGTTTGAATTCCTAATGTTTATGTAACAGTGACATCGCATTCGAATTTTCTTATTATAAATCGTGTATTGCGTTTCTTTTGTAACGTTTTTATCGTGACTGTGTGATTAATTTCCATCGTAATAAGGCTAATCAATGTAATGATGCTTATAATGATACATTGGAATGGCATATGTTACGCGCGAAACGCTGGAAGTACTGTAATTTATGGCTCATACTTTTCTTTATTCACAATTCATATCAAGTACGTATCTACTACAAAGTATTACTATGGAAATTATAGACAGTTGAATCTTTGCGAATTTTGTTTCAAAATTAAGTTTGGCTGTTAAGTTTATTGAATTCATTAAAGCGCCATCTAAAAATATATTCTTCTCAAATGACAACACTTTAAGTCGAAATTAATTAAGGAATTCAAATTTTGCAAATCAAGTTTCGAAACTCAACAATATGCAAAATATGTTAATATCATGAAATCGAATGCAGCCGCGAGGTCGCCATATTGTGGTCTCGATTTGTTTGGCAATCTTTATTGATACAAAAGTCTAAAGTGCTTTTTTATTATTACAACAAAAAAAAAACACTAAGCGCACATGTTATGATTGCATTAAGTTATTAATTCTAACAAAAAGTTAAAAGCGTTGATTGCAACAGTTTAATAGGTTACATTAGAATAAAATTCAAGACAAAATTATCTACATTGAAATATATTTTATATGCAATAATATTAAATAAAACATTTAATAAATATACCATAATATTAGTTAAATAAATACTGAGAGCGTAGGAAGCAACTGACTTCTTAATACTCCTTGAAGCAGTAATAGTAAATAAAAGATGTTCGTAGGCGCTGTTCTATCGACCTGTGAACCGTTGCTATCTTCAAACTAAACACGATTTCTCTATATATGGCATAAATGAATTCCAACTTCCAACCGCAAGGAATCTTTTAACCGTAATTCAATGTACAGAGGCTAAATAAAGCGTATAAACATTCCTGAACCGACTGGCAAATATGGCTGAGATTTTCTTCGATATTTTGAAATTTTCAAGTGGTATATCTACATCGAATGATGTAAGTGCTGGTTTTCAAAAATAAAACTTAATAATTATTTATCTACCTAATCATGATAAACTAAAATCTAAATACTTTGATATTGATACAAATTTGAGAATGAAAGCTGATCTGTATGAACTTAAGGATCTAATTTGAGCTTAGCCAGTTAACGCCAATGTCACCAGCGGTAAACTTATATGTTAACATATTTAATGCGAATTCTGGTACAGGCGTTATTCAGACATTGTGAAAACAGACCTTAAGGTCTCAGTACGCAAACGGGGAAAGTCATGCCTTAGACGTACTTTGTAGTCGAAAACCACATAATCGCCCGAAAAATAACAAACAAATGAACAATAGGAGCAATGTATGACGGACCGCCCGACGCGCGGCGGGTGCTAGAAGGAGCCTAATGTATGACATGAATCCGAAAACCTCGATGTCCAGCCGAAGTTGCGAGGCAAGCGGAATAAGTGGCTTTGGCCTGGAGCAGGGTAACAATAAAAAAGGAACCTACAAAGCATCAAAGAAACCCTAAAAGCTCATTACGCCATAGCGCAGTTCAAAAATCGTAAAAAAATATATGACACTATTGTTAGGGCTATTAAAAGTGTTGTCACAAAATCGAGATCACTACTGACCAGTTTGTAAGTTTGTCGCAATTTTAGTATAATTTTGTCGCGTAATTTTCGAAGGCCGTTTAAATATTTTTGATAGGAATGTAAGTCGTGTAATCTGTTTCTGTATAATTATTGTGTCACAGTATTGCAAATATTGTATTTGTATTAAATAAATATTTATTCATTGACCGCCTTGAGTTCACTTTCAAAGCAAAACTGCTTCAGTTCTTAGAAGTTCAACTTTTAATCGTTCTTTCTCGAGGAAGAAAATTATTTACGACGCAATTTCTGAAAAAAAAAACTACAATAAGTAATATGTACATAAACATTAACCTATATATTAAATACGTGAATTCATCCAAAATATTATTCGCAGCGTGAGATTAAAATTTTGGGTACCTTTTTAGGAAACAAAAAAAACTACGTTTAAAAAAACCGACTTCAAAAACAAAAAACTGTCAAATAATTAAAATAGATATTTTAATACCACTCTTACGTACGTGAAGCTAATACTTTTAATATTAATAATAAAACACTATCATTTATATGTGCTACCTATTCATAGGTTTGAAGTCGGTGCCAAGCCTAATACATAATATAATAAGCATTTGATTGATGGCCTTAGCGTAGAATCAGAAGTCTATATTGTTTCGTTACATGCGAAATTATATATAGCTCAGAAAGATATTCGGGTGAATTATGAATTCTGAAAGTTTTCTCGTACTTGGTTGTTAAAAGTAGTAGTAGGTAGCTTCGTTGTTGGTTGTAGAAATTTCGTCCTTTAGCGGTTAAACAGTCTTAATTCTTATTTAGTTTTATTCTGTTTAGGGCTTGGCACCGACTTCAAACCTATGAATAGGTAGCACATATAATTGATAGTGTTTTATTATTAATATTAAAAGTATTAGCTTCACGTACGTAAGAGTGGTATTAAAATATCTATTTTAATTATTTGACAGTTTTTTGTTTTTGAAGTCGGTTTTTTTAAACGTAGTTTTTTTTATTTTTTACTTTTTAGTGTCTGTTACAAGTTCTTTTGTAAACTACAGTAACATTTTAAATATAAATTAACATATTGAATAGTATATATTTTTTTAAATAGCTATGTGTAGGCCTGCGAAAGAAGCCGCTCTATTTATTTCTAAAAAAATATAGATTCCAAGAAATGGGAACGTTCTCATCATCATCATCATCATCAGCCTTTTTAATGTTTCCACTGCTGGGTCACAGGCCACCTCTCTAGGAGAGGGAAACTTCTTATCAATATAAATAAATTAAGTCCAAACACGAGATCGCTACTGTAAACCGTTGAGGTGTTCCCTAGACTGTCCTTCGTCTTCATCATCAGATTTCTAATGACAGTCACAATCCATCTAGATGTAAAGTTCTTATCAAAACGAATTAATTAAGCTCAAACACAAGGAAGCTGCTATGAATCGCTGAGGAATTCCCTCGACTGTCAATGGTCTCCATCGTCAGGTACACTGCAGACCTTCAGTTGTTATAATCCATACAGGTGCAAAGTTATCATCAATATAAATGAATTAAGTTCAAACACGAAGTAGTTACTGTAAACCGTTCAGGAGTTCCCTGAGCTGTCCTTCGTTCTCATCATCAGACCCTTAATGACAGTTACGACCAAGCCTGGTGCAAAGTGCTCGCCAATACGAATCATTCAAGCCCAAACACAAGGCAACTACTCCAAATAGTCAAGGAGATCCCTCGACTGTCTTCCAGCTCCAACATCTGGTTGACTTCGACCTTCGTCAAGTTGTAGTGTTGTTAAAGGCCTACTTAAACATCATACAAAAAACCTACTCGCCCCTACAATTTTCGAAAGTTCCCCTCGGTTTCTCCAGGATTCCATCATCAGGTCCTGACCTCATGACAATGGGACCAAATGGCGAGTATACCCTATCGAATAAAAAAAAAATTTTGCAAATCGGTCCAGGCGTCTTCGAGTAATCGGTGTACATACATAAAAAAAAAAAAAATACTCGTCGAATTGAGAACCTCCTCCTTTTTTGAAGTCGGTTAAAAATTAAAAGAAGTCACAAATCTGTGTCGTTCTAAACATATGTTTATTTGCCATCTGTGTATGTGTGTCTATAAGTACACTGTCTACGTACAAGTAGTTTCCTCGACTGATTAGTCGTTGTGAGAATAGGAAGACATCACTTTCTCCACCATCAACGTTTTGTTTAACTTTTTCATGTCCAATGTTTGTTTCTTGTTTGAAAAATGTCTTTGTTTCGTCTTTAACGCCATTTATAGACGAGAAGGTATTTGACTTTCGTTCGATTGGACCTAAATACCTCGATTTTACTTTTATTTTAAGCGTTGCTTTAACTTGACGTTTTGCATTACCCACGCAGGTAGTAGAAGTGTTAATTTCACCCACGTATTTTTGACGAACTTCCAAAAGCGTTTAACGAGTTTGGCAAGCGAGAATAAGTAATTATTCAATGATCATAAAATGGTTTTGAGGCAAAATTAAATATGGTGTTTCTTAATAATTCTGAAAAATTTATTGGACGGGTAGCAGTGGCTGGACAAAAGGCTGTGTTACAACGAGTAGCAGTTCCGACTGCCGCCCGGAACAATTATAATTATTTATATTTAGGACAAATTGGAATCGGGTTTGAGTATGATGACCGACAAAGTTTGTATTTGAAAAAAAAGCAACACAAAAATAAGAACATTAGGATGTCTGATAAGTTCTGCGGCAGGTTAAATACATCTCATGTGTATGTGTCTGTGTATTACTTCGTAAATTCGGAAATATCACGGCATATTATCTACATTATTTAACGCGTTCTGACCTAGCCTAGTTTATTTTTTTGTTACTCATTTATGTAACGTGACATTTGACCACTGTGACTGCTACAAAATTGACATTTCACGCTCAATGTCATCTACTTTCGAATAGTCTTACATTAAAGTTTTTTGTATCACGTGTGTTATGCGAATTGACAGTTCTAGAGCAGATTTAATTTTTTATGTCATTCTGGTAATAAATTAATCACAGGTGTCATTCTAATGTGTTATTATCTTATTGGATTAGTGTTTCAGTGTTTGCTCTAGTTTCTTGCACGTGAACGTTTGTTTGTTTTATACAATGTTTTTTTTATTAAAATAGTATTCGGTGAGTGACTTCTTCTTAGATTTGGCCACTTCTTACTTTGTTTTAAATATTATTGTATTTTTTTTGTTACCTAGCGAACCTTTTTCTTCCTGTTCTTGTTAAAAACGAGGTCTTTTTTCTTTAATCGTCTTGTTCTTGCCTATCCTTTTACTTTACATTTCAAATCATTATTTTTGTTGCATACTTTTCATCCCTTCACATCATAAATACTAAGACTATCGACTACCTTCAAGCACTTCTTTATTTTTACATAATTATGCATCAAATATTACATGCCATCTTCCTTATAAGCATATAAAAGCGTGTAAGGAAACCATGAACTGTAAATAAACAGGTCTCAATATGTAAAATTGTTATTCAACGGAATTGCAGTCACAGTTGAGGTGATGACAGCGTAATATACGTAAATACGTAATTAATAGTTTTATGTTGAACTTTGACATTTAGATATAATCTTAAGAGCCATAGCACGTACTGAATATGACACTTTTCTTGTTTATAATTTCTAGTATTTAAAATACGCATAATTTTAGAAAAAATCACGTAAGCAAAGTAAATATTAATAAATTGTATTGTTTTTCCTGACGACAATTTTAACAGTATCGTCTTGGTAAATGAAAATGGTGGCCTGAAATGTTTGACTTATGATTGTAACAAAATTTTCGGTTGGTGCGGTGGCCGTGCAACGTGTCGCGGGTTCGATTCCCGCACGGAACAGCACTTTGTGTGATCCACAAATTGTTGTTTCGGGTCTGGGTGTCATGTATATGTGACATTATATGTTTGTAAACGCACCCACAACACAGGAGAAAATACTAAAATGGGGCAAAGATTTTTCTTAAAAAAAAAATTAGTTTATTATCAGTCTGGGGCACATTAATTCAAAAAGTTAGAGACTTAGATTTCTTTTTTCTGTCGGAATTAGTCTTTAGGTGACACAGAACGAGCTCTTAAATCCTATCTAAGTATTGTCTTACTATGATAATTATATTATCATACGTAAAATATCAAAGTGTTTTAGGTTCCATCCAAACACAAGATCACAAATAACAGTCTGATTAAAAAACATCCAAAATCTAATTTATGATGTTTTTAAATCTTGATCTATTGTGTGTGAATACTTAAGGTTTATGCAGTAGATTTATAAAGACCTCTTTGCAATCAAATCATGACTATGCAATACAAATAGAATTGGCATATAAGTTTAGAACAGTCTAGAACCTCTTTAATCAGAACCTTACTTCCCGATTATGTATATATAGCGAGTTCCTAATGACTTAATGACTCGCATAAAAGTGAAATCAATGCGTTCAAAGCATCAAATGAAGACTTAAGCGTTACAGTATCAAATCAGTTCCTAGGTTTCAAATGTCAAGTGTGAAAAAAATCTAGGTAAGTAGGTAGTCAAGACGATTTGGTTAAAATATAGTTTTTTTGTCTAATAAAGGAAACGAGTTCTAATTATGATTTTTAATAGCCAATTGAAAAGTCGAACAGGTTCCATTTTTGTTCTTTTTGTATACAAAGTTGTTAAGACAGGAGACATTTGTTTTTATGACCATTTTATTATGTTTATTTTTTATACAATGGTCTTGAATATAGAATGTCAAATTTTGGTAGAATAAATTCAAAAAAAGAATAATAGGCTACACGATTTGCTTCCATAATCGATACGTATAGCATTTAACGATAAAACACTCGATGGTAATCGTAAACACACACCTGTCGCGCGTAAAATCGATCGCTGTAGTATGTGCATACGCATCGCGGCCGGGACCAAAATAGAAAGCGCGGGAAAACGACATAATGCGCGGATTAAATTTGGTTAAATAGCCAATGAAAGTTGTTGTCTATTGGAACGTTGGAAACTTTATTTTATTGTCTTTCTATGATGTATGGTTGTAGAATAAAGTGCCTTTGATAGAAGGAAGTAATACCTTATTTAACTGGTCAGTAAAAATGCTTATACCTACCTATCTACTATAAAATTACTGTGACTATAAATTTATTAATATATATTAAAAAATTTGGTCAACTCAAAACAGAAAAATATTGATTCAGAGGCTGATTTAGTTTCGCAAAAAAATACGAGCAACCTTTCTTATTAAACAACTGAGTTCAAATAACTGAGTAGGTATTGCATGTATTGTTTACCACGTAGAAGTTTGATGAAAAAACAAGAAAAGATTCACTTAGTGGAAATAATACCAACGTCCTTGTATCATAAGATCTTTGCGCAGAATTAAAAACAATAAAAATGAAGATATAACAATGGTTGGCAACGCAGGCTAATAACATCTTATTAAAATTTAATTACGTACATTTCTGTGTTATTGTTAAAGGCAACATTACACTAATGTAGTTACGTTTTATTATTATTTTACATCTCATGCTACAGGCTATTAAAAATATTAACGAAATATATGTCTTTTGAGACAGCTCTAGGATCCTTCAAATTGTCACGTTCAGTTAAATCATAGGTAAAATGGCGAATATAGTATTAACCTTTCAACTGTGGTAATTTGAGACACAATAGAATAACAAACGATGAACGCTGGCGTTCGCTTAGAATGAAACGATGAATTAAGGTATTTTAAATTAAAACTAAGAGAATATAATATATTTGTTTTCTTTAGAATCATGACCATGATTTGTATAGTAAGTTTTTGATTACAATTTTCTCAAAGCATAAACAAAAAGTTATCCGTTTCTCATTGGGCAGTGCTAGGAATTTCGTTGTAAACATACTTATACGAATGAGTTTTCTATAGTTCATTGTAATGTTTATTTGATATTTTTTAAGAGAGAGAGGGAGAGAGATATATTTAATTAATATTACAGATTGAGTTTTTTAATAATAAACACGTTTAATAAAAACCTGTTTTTTGTGCTATATTATTTTGTATAACCTTTAAAACGTGTTTTACCTAAATTCGGTATTGTATGAAACCTGTTGTAGGTGATTCAAATAGTTGGCAATATAATAAAACTTCTATAATTTTATTATCTAGGAAGACAAAAATACCTGTGTTTATACACCAATTTACAATTATTAGGTAGTGCATTAATGTGACACTTATTGTCAATCATTATTTTTAACAGCCCAAGTATTAGTTACAGTAAACTATTCCAAACAGACGTTTAATTTGTCCTCGTGCACGGAAACCAATTCTTTGCATACCGTCACGTTATCGTTTCGCGCGTGATTTTACCATGTAACAAAACGCAACGAGATGACGGATGGCAGACGATGCAGACGCCATCTTAGATTTGAGATACGTGACCAAATGATAAAAATGTCTTCGGATGTTCCTCTGAATGCTGGAATTCGAAAGATTTATTGTCTATTACATAGATTTTAGTAGCGATACGTACGTATCTAATTGGCAAAAGTAATGCAAGCATTCGCTTCATGATTAAATGGATACAATGCGTACAAAGAAAGGAGCTGGTTTATTATAGGTTACCCTGAAATAATGTATTTTTCAATATTTATTTTAATATTAATTTCAACGTATCTTTAATAATTATTAATAAATGATAAATATTAGTGAGCGTGTAATATGATTTAAATTTTAACGGCTTTTCACCTACAAGCAACAAAGTTCGAATAACGTGACAGCCGCCATTTTGGAAATACCCAAGTAAAATTATCGGTACCTATGTAATATAAAATCAAACTATATTTACCTGTTCATCTTGTTTGTAAATACGATAAAATTTTCAATGTCATTGAAGAAACTTGAATCAATCATGATCTTGTGAGTTATTTTGATCATTGATTTCTCTGAGCTCATCACTTAATACCACAGGCACAGCATGTAGTTGAGTTCATAATAAAATTATTAATTTACAATAAAATGTACCTGGCTGGTAAGAATAATACGTGGATGTATATTTTTTAATGGGGTTTTTTGTAAAATATGTTTTATTAGCTCTTCAAGTCTTGATGGTTAATATATAGGTATATTAGAAAAGTGGCTGTCGTTAATTGATTAGACTAAGGCCTGATTTTTCAATGGTTAGATAAAGGTAATCTGGGAAATAATTATAATGCTGTCGCGTAAAAATGCTTGTATAAGACAGTGACAGCAACAATTTTATTCCCCAGAAAACATTTATCTGACTATTGAAAACTCAGTCCTAAGAATAGGGTTTTGCTTAACATCTACTGTAGTTGAAATCGGAATTCTTCGAATCCGCCTAATCCTTTGCCATCCTCAATTATTTCTCGTTTCATTTTATACCTTATTCTTCAGTATGAAGGGTCAATTTGTAATTCACCTTAGTTTCCACACGTATACAAATCCTGTATTTATTCGACGGGCTTGGATATTGGACATGGTTAGTTTTACGCAACATTTTGTGTATCAAATGGAATGTTTCATACGAGTGTATGTTCAGGTGTTTCTTAATTGTGTTTGGTATGTTGGAACATGTTTGTGGTTCCAGTTTAATGAAATACAGCGGGTTTCGCCTCGGGCTCGGGGGATTTTTGTTTGTTTAGTTTCGTTGCGTGTCTTAAGTAAACGTTTTTTTTTTCAATGCGAATTTATATCGGATTTTAACCATATATGATATAATCTTCATTGATTTAAAAATAATCGCAGCCATAAATTGAATAATAATTGATGTATTGCTCAAGTCAATTTGTTTTTTAGGAATATCGCGAATTTACAAATATAGAAATAAGAGAAATGCACTGTTTAACCAATAAGGTATAGAATTCAATATTAATTTAAAACTTAACATGACTCAGAATTGATATTTGAAAACTTTGAACACAGCTCATAAAGATGAAATAAATCATATTATATTTTTCTGTTAGGAAGTAATCAGACTCGATTATCATCTTTGAGGACTAATCGTAATAGGTCAATGTCAACAAATTCGTACGATATCTAAAAATGCTTTTTTATTTATCTACATATCTTTAAAGTACTTTCAAATTTCACGTTACATCATAACATAAAAGATATAGATCAACATAATATGTGTAAGAGTATATAATTAAAAAAGAAAAACGACAATATACCTGCCTGAGTGATCCAGTCATCGACAAAACTGTTCTTTTTTACATAGTTGCGTAGAAAGCTTATATTCCCATGTCACAATGGGCTCAGAGAGAACTCGAGGTTCTCAAGCTTACATAACGGTGGGGGCAACAATGAGAGTAGTCCGTTGGATATGGCAACTAATTACACAAAACAATATCATGAAAGTGATTGCCAGTATAAAAAATCAATTGACATGTATACAAATAGTTTTTATAATCTGTGCTCTATGGTATTTTAAGGCTTATTGTTCACTGGCGAATGGGGCTTGCAATTGTTTTGTGGAACAGATATTATTATGCATTGTCTTTTGCCTATCTAATTCTCATCGCATATTATTATTGATTGCAATTTCAAGTGCCGATTTTGATTTCGAATAGGAAAGTTGCTGCAGATTATGTACCTACAAGCTTAGAATGAAAGAACAATACATTGATCACTGTATTTTATAAGAATATATTCCCTGTATTTGCAGTTGAGGTGCACATAATTATTTTAGATATTTATATTGTATTTATGGTTTTTGTTAGCTATCCTAAACTTGCAAGTACCTACTCCAAAGTGTAAATTTTGGGATAATCTTGAAATACTTCATAGTACCTAAGACTTCTTGCTCGATAATCTTGTAGACATTCTAACTATAATGTTCCATTCTCTCGGTCTCGCATGTTAAGAACAAAACAATACACATACAGGTGGCCACAGGTTAACACGAAGCGGTCGAGAGGCCAATACTAATGAGACAAAATTATAAACGCACGTGAACTATTGTGTGTACCGCGCCTTTTATTGACAGTCTTTTGTTCGAATTTCAAATATTTTTGAGGAATCCAAATAAAAATACTGGTGGGTTTTTTTGACAGATTTAAAATTTAAAGAACACTTGTTTAAATAATTAATATCTTGTATGTAGGTTTTTTTTAATTTTTTTATTTAAAAAACATTATGTCCTTCTTTGTCGAGAAGATCTCTCGTGGTGTAAATTGTATTATTGTTCTTAATATAATATTACTATAAAACTAAAATTAAGTTACTGGCGAAAAGTTTCAAAAACCCTCTATGTATGTTATGTCACAAAAAAACTTTCTTTATAAAAAATCCCTTTAGATTACATCAATCATCCACGTGTCACAACTTTCATTTAAAACCAACTTTAATACAGAATTAATTGAGAGCTTGCACCGAGAGTTGGTAATAAATTGTCAAATGATTTGTATAGGTTATTTCATAACTAATTACGTTCGGATAGCCGCTAAAGAGTTATTAATTTTACATCGCAATAACCTGTTTCGTTTTCATAACATTCATTACTCTTGCGTTTCTGTACGTAGAGTATTTTGTACGAAGATGCACTTGCTCGTCAAGATATAAAGAACCAGTTTATCTTGGTCTCCCTTTGTATGATCTTTTCCTCCATTCAAAGGTCATTTTATACTGGTTATGTCTACTTTGATCTGCCGTGGTGTATTCGTAGAAATAACATGGAAGCTTTATAGGTTTGTACGTCAATATAATTTGTTAATGTAGAGACAAGTTACTGACAACCTGACATAATTCTCATCCTTTTATTCCTACCTATATTTGAGGTCACATTCCCGTTTTTGGTTCTTTGGTTCTTGTTTCGGGTAATTATTTTACCCTTAGAGTATGTAGTCACATCACAAATACTTTTTTTATATAATTTCTCTTAAAATCCATCTAGGCTAATCCTTTTTGAAATCCTCAAACTTTTATTTTTTTAAGCGTGAGAGTTTCTATACTAGTTGTCCTAATAGCCCTCGCTGTCAGACTTTTACTGATAAAATATTTAGCCTGTTCCACCTCCGGCTTTGAGCTGGTACCACAGTACGTACATCTTTCCGCTTACACCCGAATTCTAACTTTACTTAACTAGCTTAAACAATAAAGTAAACCTACAGAAATCCTTTATTCCACAATTTTAATAAAAAATCATTTACATTATAACCAGCTTAAAGTTTGCATAGAAGTTAAGATATATTTTGCTACGCTCGAATGAAGCAGTAAACACATTTTTTACTTTGAGAGAAAACAAATGCCTACAATGGAATTTTACGTAAACAATAGAAAGAAAAATAATCATGGGAAAATTCATCTTAGTCTGCCCTGCAAAGGTTGTGTAATTAAATAATTATAACGTTGTGTTAGTGCAAAAAACAAAACGTGTCTAATGTTAAAAAGCCAATTAATCAAATTAATCTTATCAACCTATTAACTATTGACACCAATAAACCCTAATCAAACAATCTGGTGCACTAGACAATTCATTACGGTGCTCATTAGAATTCAATAATGGCGTCGTAGAGTTCATTGCCGTCCTACGTGTCGATCAACCGTCCGTCCATCTGCGAGGAAACACGTTATAACCTGCGATATACGAGTAACTGGCTATTTATACTCATATTTTGAAAATAGAACCACCCTACTGGCCGTTTATATTAACAGGAGTCTGTTATAGGTTTTAATCAAAATTACCTATTTCATGAAAAACTTTTTCTTTTTTTTTCTTTATTGTTTGAAAAAAACCAACTTTCGGTTTGACTGTCTGTTTACATTAACAGGTGCTTATTGGTAGGTTATATTCAAGACTGGATTCTTCTTCGCGAAAGTATCTAGTTCCTTTTCTAAATCTCTGTCAAGTATCTAAAATTTGAAATAAAGTAAACAATACATAAGCTGTTTTGTGTTTGGAATAAGATGGTGGGGCAATTAAAGGTACCAAATTTTGTTTTATATAAAAATAGAACCTTTCATATTCTTTACTTTTACAAGACATGCGAGTAAATTGTTGTATAGGTCGTAAATAATGGCTACCTGCTTTGAGTTGTAATGAGATTCTTTATATTGTAAACCGCTTGTAACTTCAAAGATAGACTTTAGAGTTTAGTTGCAGTTGTTCATCAATCTGTCAACGACGCATGCGCTGCAGGTAATACAAACAAGTCAGTTTTAATTAGCAATAAGACTCATAAACATTTTATCACATCCAGTTTTCATAGACTTACTTTTCTGAGCAACGTAAATTAATTTTCTGTCCAGAATAAATAAACTTCCATCAATATGTTAAACATAATTATCTTTATACAAGTTACAAATCTAACTTGCATGTTGTACAAACGAAATCTCCGGAGCAACTTTTCAAGTTACGCAACGCACGATGTTCTTAACCATCTGTTATGTACCAACATTGTAAAACGGTAATACCATCTGTCATAATCAGGTTGTCATGTTGGCAACACGCACATTTACAAGAACGATTTTCACGCGATATGATGTCTAACGTCAATTAGTTAAGTAAATATCTTAGTGACAGTTACTAATTTATACCAAAGCTTTAGATAAATCAAATCTCCGAGAGTCTTTGTCACGAAGATCGCCCATCTCAAGATCAATGTCTTCACATTTCAAAACAAAAATGTCACAGTTATAAAACTTTGACCCATTTAAATATTCTAACCACGCAAACCATGGTAATACTCGTAATACGAAATTTACCTTAAAAGGCAAACAGGCTTGTAATAGAGAACCACCATGTTTGCCTTAAGATCATATCAATGCAGCTGTAACACAGGTCAACCTTATTTGGCCAGATTTTAATGTTGATACGTAGAAGCCATCCAGCTGATGGTTGACCAGTACAATTTATTACCAACTTAGCGGTATTTCGACACAATGAGGGCCTACACCAAAAATTGAAACGTGACTTGCTTCGAAATGTTTGCTATTATGTTTAGGAGCTGAACATTCTAGTTCTAACAGGACTTCAGATTTATTTGAATGTCACGGTCTACAATGAAATCAGTTTAAACAAACAATGAGTCACTGCTACAAATCCTGATAAAACAAGCCCTAATGTAAAAGAGGTACGCATACTAGATACAGAAACGAATGCATTAAATGTATCATTGCAAGTTAACTTCTTAGATAATTATTTGACTTTTAGACGACAATAAAACTGTACAAGATTACGAGTGATATCAAGTCTTCCAATGCGAACAAAATAATCTTGACAGATGAGATGACCGAGCAAAAACTTGGGACTAGACGCCATGAATAAAAACACTGCGTGCGCCTACTATCATTTTATGTACTATCGTGTGTAACACACCCACACAAGAACAGGTTCGAAAATACGCGCGCATCATTTGTTTCGTCAAAATGGCGGCGAGTCGTTGGACCTCTTACTTTCAATATTTTCACTTTCGTTGAAGTAATACGTTTTATAGATAATGTTATTATTAAGTTACTTAATCTCGTTTGGGACTTCCGCCTGTAGGCGTCGATATTTAGATTATTAATCGCTCTTTAAATAATTGTAACTTCTTCAAGAGATGTAATATAAATTATGATTGATGTTACTCAATGTCTTATCTCATTGTTTTCTTTTGTTTTCAGATCTGAAGTACGTGGCTTATAGAGCTTCGCTATATTCAAGGTGAGCCTTATAAAACACTTTATCAATTAAATACCTAATATGATAATAATAATACACGTTTTTTGGTCACTGAAGACATGAAGAAGAAAAAAAATGCATGCCAACAAAATAATTCCTGACAATGGATAAGTCTTCCTTAGTCTGAGTATCTTTGTTAATCAAGAATATTTATTAGAACGACCTTAGAATGCTTTTGCCTTTCCTCGGACAAAACTGAATTGGTCAGAGATTAATTGAATATTATTATTAATGTTGGCAAACTAACAAAAACAGACAATTATTTTATCGAGGATTTCATCAAAATGTCAAGAACGTTAGTGTTCATAAAAAACGGCGACACGAATGGACATCGCATTAGCAACACCAATGCTTAGCACCGCTTAAAACATAAAATTAATTTCTCAAAAGGTCACAATCGGTTCATAAGTCGAGTGGAAAATTTCCGCGAATGAAACAAACGATGATACTTAAAACAATTTTAGTACTTATTTTAATGGTATCGTCGCTGATAATTTCCATTTTATTAATTTAAGATTTTATCCTTTTTTCATTATTACGATGTTTATAGGTAGTGATATCTCTATTCAAATATTATAGTGCATTTATTCTTCAAATGACATTTTAAAGCTAAACGTTACCATTAGTTCACTTGGTGCCAGTTTCAGTATTTTACGAAGAG
Source organism: Spodoptera exigua (assembly GCA_902829305.4). Lineage (NCBI taxonomy): Eukaryota > Metazoa > Arthropoda > Insecta > Lepidoptera > Noctuidae > Spodoptera > Spodoptera exigua. The sequence continues at coordinate 9,994,965 of LR824619.2, read as the reverse complement.
AAAATAGTTTGTTATTAAGTACTTTGAGTAAGTGAGACAATACAAATAACCCTGCTTGACCGGAATAATACAACCGTCTCACAGAAAACGTTGAAGATGACGCTGGCATTGTATGTTATTGTTTGGTTGAGGTTGCCGGAGTCTCAATGTCCCTAATCTCCAAATAGGCGGCAACGCACTGGTAACTTTTGTCTTAACAGTCCTGCAGATATTATAGACGACGCTGATTGCTTATCATTAGGTCATTCGCCTGTTCATTTTTAAGCAAAGTTTACTAAATTGTTGGTTTTTTTACTTACTCAAGTTAAAAAAGAAATACTAAAGTACCTACATTCACTACAAGACAATTACCTATAACGTGTGTATTTAATTGCCTACTATTAGCAAAAAATATTCACATTTGCAAACCTACGGCTAGTTTAATTCATTGTCAGCAAACATGTTGATAGTGCGAAGTAATGATAGGCGAAGCAAAGAGTTCATCGACCTCGTTGTTTCCATATCGGTAACATAAGTTTTGTTTATTAATCACAGCTCGTGTCCATATCCAAATGTTATTCATTTTATCATGAACTGAATGAAAACATTGATGGTTATGTTTTGAAAGCATCTCTCATTTGACATAACTAATGTTATCTACACAATTGTCTTTTAGGTATTATGATTCGATCAATTTTGCTACAGAATACTAGGGTTTTTGATCGTGCATCTATTGTTTTTCATACTCTTTGCACACTCCCACGTGCGTTTTAGTAACTGAATCTTTACAGCTAACTCCCGTATCATTCAATTCACTAGCTATTGCACTAAAAATAATATACCTAATCATCCCTAGCTTTGGCAATTTTTACCTTTCTTTCATAGAAATTTCAAGACTTTGTGTAAGTCTAACTTTCAATAAACTTTAAAATAATAGCGACAGTATCCATTATAACACCAACCATTTCACCTGAACTGTCATTGTTAAATTCTTCATCGACCATTGGATCTAAGAATTGATAAAATCTCCGACAAGTGTCTACCACGAGCCAAGCCTTAGGCGTTTAATTATTAGTAAAACAAAATCAATAATCTCTGTTACAATAGTTGATAGTTTACACCTAGAACCGGTCTTGCGGAGAAATTCGAAATTAGCCGGCAACACGAGTAAGCCACCTGGTCGACTGGCACTTTCGCTAACATAACAATAACATCGGATATATTCTTATATAACATTAGGCGTCGGTCAGCTGATGACCCTCATGGGAGAAATTTTGACTGTTACATTATAATAATGGGTGTGTATTTACTTTTAGGTAATAATAAATTCATTAATTATGTAGCGAGTTATGGCGGTAAGAAAGTTTTTGGTGGGCCTACCACAGCGTTGTGTTTCACCGTGTGAGTTAGGGTTATCAAAGCCTTAGCCTCCCACAATCCCTAAACTCCAAAAACTTAATTCCCTAAAACAGTCGTGCTCAAGCATAGCTCTCCTATACTTCAATTAATCTTAAACATACTTTATTATATAGTTATTATTTTCCATTGGTATTTTTCTTCTTTTATGGACTAAAAGGTTTTATATCTATTCCGTATTTAATACGCATATTCTTTTAAAAGGTGGGAAATTTATAATGTTAATCTGGTTTGCCTGTCAAATGTTCCCATCAAACTTTATTCAATTCTGATTTAATTACGTTAAAATCCCATTAAAATTCTGAGTCAAAGTATTTATTAATTCAAACTACCTTTTGAAGGGTCATTAACATGGTTAACTTGATACTACTTTGTGATTAAAGTCAGAAATTATCATAGTGACCAACATTTGATTGAAGTTTATTGAAACTTATTTTTCGTTATTGATTTAACACCTCACTTCACCTAGTTCTAATTTTTTAATGATATTTTTGAAGTGTGAGAGATCCATGCTTCGGCACGAACGGGTCGGCTCGACCGAAGTGATACCACGGCCTCACAGAAAACTAGCTTGCAGCAGCCACAGCGTTATGTTTCGCCTTTTGAGTGAGGTTACCGTAAGCCCAATCATTTTCCTCCCCAATCCCAAAATCGGTCGGCAACACCCTCGTAACTTCTCCGTTGTTGCGGGTGTCTATGGGAGGCGCTGATTGCTTATCATCACGTAATCCATCTGCTCGTTTGCCGTCCTATAACATAAATAAAGATCCTTTATGTTCATATAAGTTCACACTTATTTTTTGGAAACTTGTGTATGTTGGTTGGTGAGTCAAATAAAATTTGTTGGAACAGAACAGATTTTTAGTTACAATGATTATTTAAGTTATTTATCTAATAAAATAAACCTTAACAAAGATTAATTCTTGGCACCGGCTCTTGTAGGTATATTAGCCGTCATAAATTTCTTGTTATTCTCAGCCAATGATTATGTTATAAAAACAAACGAAGATTAAAGCTACCTGTGTTCACTCTCGTCAATCAAAGCATCCGTTGCTTGACAAGTATTGAGGAAATGAGTGGAAACATTCTTTCTATTAAATTACGCAACGCTTTCTCACGGCAACCATGCGTCGTACACCAATTATAATTGGATGCATGCCTCACGACTTTGTAAATTATATCATCGAAAATGCGTGCACCATTATGTTTTAACTAGGGCTAACAGTAGTTTGATGCAAATTTGTTTGTGTTTTTGTATGCGAATGGTTCTTTTGAGGTTATGTTTTATGTTTTCCTCATTTGATTGATTACGTTGGTGTGTATGACTATTATGGCTTCGTGAATTATTTTTAAGTATATTTTTATTAAAATAAATCCCAATTTCTCTTGGTCATGATGACACAACGCGAGAACGGCTTGATTGATTCGAATAATTATTTTTATGCTGTGTTTGCTTAGACCAGGAAATGGGTCTTAGAAAGAAGTAAGTCAATAGAAATATTGGGATATACAATAGCAAAACAAATGACTGATTCCGAGTTAATTCGACACTTGTGTAAAGCAGTGCTGCCTGCTGCTGCTAGTGTTATTTAGGTTTAAAGGCATTAAAGGTTAGAAGAAAATAATTTGAGTATTATATTAATTTAAACGATCGTTGTGGAGTTATGCTCATTGTTCAATACTTAATATTCGTTAATTCGAATTCGAAATTGGAATGTATATTTGAATACTTTTTTAAACATTTAGAAACTTTTTACGTAATGGCTAAAGTTTTGCGGCCTATTCTGTACGGTCATTATAATTTTCAGTGGAAAAAATGTCTCAGAGGCTGCTCAACAGGTTTGACAATTTATTTAAAAAAAGAAACACTGGTTGTTTTTTGTTACCCTGGTGGCAATGGCACGGTTTATTGACAGCCGGTTAGTTGCATGTAGAAGTCTGAGGTCAATGCTGTGCGGGTTTCACTTGGACATCTAAAGATTACCCATATTTAGATTATGCAAATATTTTATTTTTGGCGAAATTCAAACTTATGATAATTAATTTGGAAGCGGCTGGTAATAGATTCAGCGCTTTAATTTTTAATTAAACGTTTGTTTGTAAAAGTCTGCCATCAGTCGAAAATAGAAATAGGTACTATTAAATATAAATACTTTGAAATATAAATATACTTTTAAATATAACCACTTAATTTTTAATATAACTACTTTTAAATATAAATCTACTTATTATTAAATATAAATATTTACTAGGAAAATGTGGTTAATAATTATTATGTAAACAAAAACGGACTAGAATTTCATTACTGAACAGGTTTTCTTTTTTGATTAAAACAAGTACAACAAACATTGTTTGATCTGCAGTTCAATCAACAATAACATTTAAATATTAATAAAAAAACAAAAGCAGGCATAATGTAATTTCAAAATAAGAACAGTCGGCCACCCACTTTCGAACAATGGAACATAATACAACAAAAGTGTTTTGCAATTGAACGCAATCGATCACCATAATCGGTATTATTAAAATCGATACAAATTATCTTCTGAACTTTTCCTTACAATTTAATTTGAACTTTATCATTTTCTTAACAAAACTCAAAATAGTTCTACAGAAGATGTGCCTCCTTGCGTTCGTTTCGCTAGTAATTTGTTCGTAGGCTCTAAAGATGATGAAAACACGAGACGTGAGTTCGATTTAGACTGAGGGCTGAATAATTTTCTCATTATAAAGTTAATGTAGGATCTCAAATTGGCCGGAGTTTCGCGCCCCGGTAATAGCTCCACTGCTGGATTTAATAGAATAATCGACCCTGATACAAGTAGTTTGGAAGCTAAATGAGTGCTGGTTGCACGCGACTGACGCAAACTAGTTTCAAGATTTGAACTGAACAAATTGAATTGGAAAAAATTTGAGGAGATTTAGAATTGAAGGTGAAGGTGGTTGAAGATATTGATTTTATCGGTAATTATTTGCAGTCGAGGCTTATAATTTATGACGCATATGATTATTAATATATATACAATACATATATTACTACGTTGGGCTGTAAATTTTTAGGAGTAAGGAAAGTAATCTAAATCAAAGTGGATTATAGATAGCCCTTCTGTCGGCTCTTCTGTGGAAAACTCCGTGAATAACATTGACGGCCCAAAAATAAAAGTTCAAAATCTTTTGAAAACTAGCTTGTATTACGTGCTTCATATTTCATTCATCAATGGATTAAGAGTAGTCATCTAACTAAGCATTTATAAACATGCAAAATAACATGTTTACATAATTTCAGTTCCACCAGTTGAGTCTCTTTCTATATCTCTTCCAAAATTTACTTATAAAATTTCACTTTATACATTTACATACGTACGTACGCATACATATAACATATACATTGCAAGCTAAAAATAAAAGGCTGTGTTAAGATGTCAAATCAAACATAAAGAATCACGTCTACATGCACTAATGATGTTAGGATACCTAAATATTATTCGCAGAACAACTCTAAGTTATAAACAAAAGGTGCTAAGTATCGTTACGTGATTGGCGACAAGGTGTGGCCTTCAACCATTTATCACATTCACAATAATTATCGCTTCTATATTCTGATTGGGTTAACCGCTCATGTCAAAGGTCTTGAGCATGACCACAACTGTGTATTTGAAATTGTTAGAAGGTTTATGCATAACAATGAAAAGGTTATTCAAAATGGATATTGTAAAACATAACACTTATTTTTTGGGCAGTCGTCGAAAAAAATTGTTGGTTGAAGCAATGGATCTGATGATGTAGGAGAATCGAAGTTTCAGAAAAGAGGTTTCAGTTAAGATGTTTAGAAAAATAGACACATAGTAATTACTGTTGATGTGTTAGTTTATAGATAAACTTATAATACATCTCTAATATGAATCTTAATATGTAAGAAGGAATTCCAAAGTGTTGGGAAGCGCATACTCAAATACGCCTTTTGGATTATTTTTGTCGTCGTTGTTATTAACAGAAGAAAGAAAAATAAACGGCAAAATTGCAAACAATGGGTGGCATTGAAGTAGTTGGAAAGTCTGGAGAAGGCGTATAATACAGTATTATAATGTTATAAAGCTAAAATTTCTGAACTCGCTAACCAGAAAAATGGTTTTAACCAAAAAAAAGTGTTGGATAGTCCACATATCAAGAAAGACTAGGCTATATTACGCTACGCCCAATATTAGAGTCTATCAGCGAATAAACTGTTTGCAAAACTAGTAAAATTATATACCAAGTACTCATGCTTCTTTGTCCAACATCATAATAAAAACTTATGGGAAAAGTTAATCATTTGCCTCTTATCCGCCTGTTGATAGCCATTGAACAAAAACCAAGGTTGTAACGCAATAATTGTGGTTAGTACACAGTCTCAGGTCTTAAGAAAAACCCCGAACGAATCGGGAAATAAAATAAAACAATCAGTAATATTGAATCTTATATCGACTAGAAGGTCAAGGAGAATTGCTCTTAAGCATTTGGATATTTGCAATCGTATACAAAAAAGTACTTATCACGCTTTATGATACCCATAAATCTCTACCAATTGTGATAATTTTATTACATTACTACTAATAAACTTTCTGAGTTTTACTTTAATAGTTACCTCGCAACGTCATCGTTGAGTTTCACTATAATAGGAATCCGAAGTACAATTTCAGTCTTTATGTTATTATTGAGGTTTTGAAACTGTTTCTGCCTAATTTGAATATCAGAATGAGTCAACAAATAATGTCTCCCACTCCGTGTAGTATGAGAGGGAGTAACACGCTCATTCCTACAAAATAAAAACCACCCCGTTCTTTCTTATATTACATGCTGGGGCCGCGGTACATTATTGTGCTTACCTGCAAACCCGGCTGAGCTCAACCATCAAACCATTGCTTAACAACTTGCAACATTGTATATCCTATTCAAAATCAAACCAAAACCACTTAAAACAAATCCTTCATACAAATAGCCTGCCTAAAGATGTTGACTCTCAGACTGCAGGTAATTAAAAGCCGTATCTTAACGAACATTCGCTTGTTAGTTTTGATCCGACACGAACGGACGGACATCCTCGTGGCCTTGCGGGTACGCAACCAACCATAGTTCCACGCTATTGTGCACCATTGTGCGTAGTTGGATTAGGTAGTATAGAGAAAATGAATGGATAGGATTAATGAATACGTTTTGTATGTTTTGATGAAAAAAGGCGAGGTACCTACTTGTTGGTTGAATGTTGATGGAGTTAAGTACCTGTATGAGGAACAATGAACTGTAGTAGATAAGATTGGTAGCTAAGAACCACTGGTTGTGGTTGAGGTTCGAGGGACCTTATAGAAGTCTCAGAGTGTCGTTGGATGCAAAATGCTTATATTTCCAACCGAATGGAGTGGCATATGTGAACTGATTATGAAGAAAGGTAAGGTGAAACAATCCTAGCTGGGTTCAGACAGATGGATAAGAAAATTCAGCCCACCCACAGGTTTGGAAAGTACTGAGGCTATAACACTCTACGTATCGATCATACGGAAGCAAAACGCATTTTATTTGTTAACTGTTCATAATTATATACATTGACTAATAACACACTATATTTAACAGTAATTGAAGATGAATAAAACATTCGCGAGACTGTTAATGGTACCATTGCTAATATTAAAATTACCGTTTTGAAAATCAACGGTAAAAACTATAAAGAAGAAAATTTAACATGGTGTTCAAAAGCTATCTTGTTAATCTAGACAGCGTGAATATAATTTGAAACTCGAAACAGTGTTAGACACCGTCGAGTCACGCCACCATAAAATTTTCCCTCAAAACTTTGCACCGTTATTTCAGAAATTAATTCTAACAAATTATGTTTTCTAGATCGATTCTTCGCTTTTCTTTGATTGTGTCTAATTGATTTTCGGTGTAATTGTGACCTATATTATGCATTGTTTGATTAATTTAACTTTTAAATCAGCAAATTCAAGATGTATTTTTTGAATATATTTGGACTACAGTCATTAGTATCTAGAATTTTATAAAAATCTCTTAAGTTGCTTTCGAATTGTTTAAATAAAAACATCATTGCCGATAGGATCCTTTCCATTACCGATTCAAGTATTAAGATACAATGTTCTAGATTTATTGTACCCTTTTTCTAGTTTGTTACAGTGTAGTACGTCATCGCGTCACTCAGAGCGCATAGAAAGCGTTTCACCACGCTCCAATGACTGCTCAATGGTCTTCATAAATTGTTAGGACGTTGGCGCTCCGATAATTTGTCTTCATCTTTGAACGCAATTCCGTCTCTCATCTGACAGATTAGTTCATATTTGAGGCTGTTTACAGCATTAGGCTTATTAGGTTTTTTATCATTACTTTGTGTATTGATCTTTATTATGAATTCTGTCAATATGTATCTTAAACTCATTCCTCAAATTATAACTATTACTATGTTTTTGGTATGTTCCTAAAATTTTACTGCTTATCTTTAAAACATTTGAAATTTGTACAATTTTATTAGTTGGGAAACAAACAGTCAAGCTTTATTGCGGGAGCCAACGCGTATGTAAAGAAAAATCCAATAAGGTTTTGAAAGTCGTATAGAATTACAAATGAGTACTAAAAAGGTAAAGGCACTACGTTACGAGGTTTCAATCATAACTGAACAAAGTTGGACAAAATTACTCTGTGTTTTGCTAAATTCTCTTGTATATTGTGTATGTCCCACTGTATTGGGAGCGAGATTGTCAAGTCTAGCTTTCTTTATTATACCAGTTTCGTTTTCCTTTCAATAGACAGAAATACTAGTTCTGAGATCTAAAACCAAATAGGAATATGGATGCATAAATATATCTGCCAACCATAATGGATGTTGACGTTTAGTCGCCATGTTTTATGCTACCACAATATTTTAGGTCTAAACAGGCGTACAGTAAACGTTTTGTCTGTTTACATAACTTCCAAACAAAAATATGACATAATATGATTTATATTCCAAGAAAATTATCTACACAATTTTATGGTACGATTTAGAGTCATCTAAGCAGAAAATCGTTTGGTAAAAATAAACGAAATCAAGGTTACATATAACATTAAAAGAAATAAAAGCGTTTGGATTCGTGACTACGGAGTTTAGGGACAAATCGGTCGCAAACAACGTTTTTATTCCTGCGTATGAATAAATGCTAATAGCCATCAGTAAACGTCAAGGATGAACCGTTATATATAAACAAATTGTTCAAGAAATTATTGTTGAAACGGTAAAAATTTATGACTAATATTCGGGGTTTTTCGAAGAAGGTAGAACAAACATTACTCAAGGTAAAACTGATAAGAATTACAAAAATAAAGTTGTGTTTGCAGTTACAAAGTATTTTTACACAAAAATAAAATAAAAATACAACGAACGATGATAAACATCGATGTAATAAATGAGATCTACAAAAATTGGTGCTTGATAAACAGTTTCTTAAATACTCGAGTAAATAAAGATGACCTAAAATGCCGTATTACATTTTTACCATAGAACATCTCATAATATTTATAATAAAAATCCAAATTAAATAATAAGTAGACTCTGCGTAGTTAATTTATCTTGACATCAAAATATGTATAAAGCTAAATTAAAGAATTCTGATTCTGATTTCTGATGACGGCAAGTTCTATTTGTCTTTATCAACATGATTGCTCCACTAATATTCTGTATTCATTCTTATACAGCATAGAGGTTATGAAGAGAACAAAAGATGACATTGTTCCCAAACTGATACAGCAAGGATTGCAAAACATCGCGTGACTAGCCCATTTGTGATATATCGCTAATCATTTTGTTTGCTACACGTCAGTAGCAACGAAATCTTACTTATGGAGCGAATGTTTCGCGAGAAAGGTTAACAGTTATTTACTTGCAAGTATTTTTCCACTTATTCTTTGTTTACTTTGTTTCTGAAGGATTGAAATAATAAGTCACGACTACCAGTTCAAATCCTTTATTTTATTTTTATACTTCTTTGACGGTAAATATCACCATTATTGCTGTCCTTTCTTGCGTGAGGCGAGAGGGAGTTCCTCTGCCTCTTCTGCTGCTCCAAGAGAGGGCCACGGTACAATGTTGCGCTTGCTTAAAATTTACTTTAGTTAAGCTTAAGATTAAGTTTTAACAACCGAAATAAATAAAGGCATATCAAGTCTTAAGCAAGAGTTCTCAAATAACGCGGGTGTTAATATTGAATTCACCTTCAAATTCCACCTGAAGAAATAGGATAAAGCAAATGGAGCAAAAAATCTTATCGCACCACTGATCATAGCAATGAAACAAAAGAAGTCATTTGACTCTGTTACCTTTCTTCCGCAAAGCGAGGTCAGGCGTGACCGATGCGAATTCCTTAAACTAAATATTCACGACCGTTCTTATGAGAACTTTATCTTGAGCAACATTATTCCACTTGAGAGATCTCGAAGATTGGACTTCGAATCATTGGTAAAGGCACCAGTTTCCAAAGCTATTATTGCTGGAGATGGATCGTTTATCAATGGTTATGAGACCATGAAGAAGGTAAATGCCTTAAATGAGCTATCCAACGTTTCCATCAAGCTATTACACAGTTTTTCCATGTTATCATACAATTACAATTCTCCATGGTTCACTTATTTTTCAATTGGTGTTTTATATTATGCAATATAGAATTATTTATTTGATAAAGGATGACGGATTTAATCTGTGTAATGATATTATTCAACTCTTTTATATTTCACAATATTACCTCGTTTCACTATTTCAAAAACTGCTCTAGTTTTTGGTTCTTCTAATCTTATCTTGCGTACTCGGAGGCACGATTCATGTTGAGTTATCATTTGAGTAATTTCGTTATATTTAGAAAGGACAATCCTTAATTTATTGCTTCCTTATATATACTAGCGTCAGTAAGTAGCTTAGTGGCGTATATCTAACGATAGATAGAAAGTAGTAAATCAGAAACTTGAACTTTATAGCGGAGTACAGGCCACGAGGTGTCATGCAATTTGTGTGTTGTTGTGTCCAATAAATCTTAGTTTATTGTCGTACGTATCTTACTGTTACCGGCCGCCTGCCGATTATCAAATGCAATTCTATTTCATATAAAGGTTTTGCTAGAATGTTTGCTAAACATTTAATTCCTCTATATATTTCGTTTGCGTTCGTTTATCTGCTTACGTGTATCTGTAATTGCCCTTGTTGGCTAATTTAGTTCCTTCCATATCAGCTTTATGTGTGGTATCTCTGAGTCAGGTCTCATTTAAACGACCCTGCCTACTTTCCCTTGTATATAATGGTACCATTATAAGCGCATTAGCTAGATAGTTAGGAGTCTTCGCGGTGACTCTAATGTTGCCTACTTCCACTGCAAACTTGAATTAAGGTGGCGTTTGCATTAAGCATTAACATTATTTGACAGAATTGTCGTCGTAAAGTATTGTGCTTTAGATTGTAGCTGCATGATTACACTTTTCTTTATTTGAAAATTATTTTATAGCGTTTTCTTCTTCGTTTTATGGTAAATCGCTTGATTTTTAATTTGAAATTTTGCTTGTAACTTTTTTAACCTCTACAGCTTATATACAACACAGATTACCGGTGTGAAACAACGCTTGCATTGTGTTACGTACGAGTGAAGTTATCGGAGGCCCAATAGTTTTACCTTATTCCCACTCTCCAAATTTCCAATCCTCAAGTCCTGAAGAAGTAACAAAAGGCAGGCAGCGCATTTGTAACGTCTTGAGTGTAGCTTCTGGGTGTCCCAGCAGCGACTGCTCGATTGTCGACTTATCAGATAAAAAAACTGGCTTAAGAGCATCTTAAAATTTTAAATTATTTGGTAATAAATTCGATTCGATCTTTCAGACCAGACCCAGACATCCTTAAGCGTTCATAATTCCTCAATAATACGTAAGAGAACGATTAGCAGTAATTTTGTAAACAATTTCTGTTCCTATAATCCGATAAGTTTTATAGGTCGTTTGTTCAAACATGTTGGCGTTATTTCTTAACATTAGTATGTCTAGGATAATTATGATTTGTTTGTACGGATACATATAAACTATAATGCAATAATGGGAATAAGGGCCGTGGGAAACGATTAGGCGATCTATTCTAAAGTCGCTTGAGAATTAAAGGCGCTAAGTAATCTGATGGTATATGCTTGGGAATGTAACACGAATTTCACAATCTTTAACGGTGATTATTGATTTTGAATTTTATTGTAGGTAAGAATATGAAATAGATCAGAATTACGCTGTAATTTTTACAAAGCTAGAAAAAAAATTAATTATTTTCGGTTGCTATATATACGATAGTACTTTTAGTTTTTTATCCTCCTAATTCATTGCAATGTAATTAATGTAGTTTATTGATGTTTGAAATGAATATTTTAACTTCAACTTAATGAAATAAATTTTTGTTACAGGTAAACATTGTTTTTCTACTCTCACACAAGGAAGTGAATGTAAAGGTACAGTAGAATGATAATATTCAAATTAAAGGCCGACAAAGCAATCTTTACAGACAAAGGACCGAGTTAAACTTATAGCAATAAATAAAATAGAAAAGTGATTCATTGTAGAAGCAAGGTACACCGAAACGGTTGCAAAACATTTCTCGAACAAAAATCACGATTCTGACATTTGAAATATCGTTACGGGTGGAGTGGAGCGTGGCATTTGCGCCTGCACATACCTTCCGAGCCTTTCGAGGATACGTACACCAATTTAGAATCAGCTTAACACACAAGGATATCTGATATTAAACTTTAAACTTTAGTGAACAAATACTAATTTAGATTAGCAGTTCAACGAATAGCTGAAGTGGGTTTGGATATAGATGTGAATTTTATTGCTGTAATTTCAATGATGTGGGATTCTATGAGATTTATGATCGTAACTAATTTGGTGGTTTATTGTGTTGCCTTCATTGTTTTAGCTATAGTTTTTGTTTTAATGTAGTGTGAGCTTGCAAATTCATAAATGTTCTTTATCCTTTGCTAAAAAACTCTTAGAATTGGATAGAAAAATATTTTTTGTTTGTTACGAAATTATCTTTGGTAACTTCAATTGGCCTAACTAGATCTAAAAGGGGTAGTTACTTTTATGGATGTAAGGACCTTGACTGAAAATCTTGTACCTACAGTTTCTAAATTTGGTCGGATCTTACATCGCGCATGAAGAGAGGCAATCACATACCATATACGATTATGATCAATCTTCAAATCGTAATTAATTGAGTTTACAAGCAATACAAGATGTTAATTGACACTAAGGAATAATACACCATAATGATTCACTTTGCCAAATGTGTATCGATGTGAATCAGATGTCTATGCTTCTTGTCAATCCCAGTCTGAACATCTATTATAAAATGAGTCTCGTTTTTAATTCTAACTTCAGGTGAAACGTTCATTTATTTTTTAGGAATTGGTTCATAATCCATACTGTTATCCATTTATTGTACTCTTAAATCGGTACTTAGTGACATTTACCTTATATAGGATTTATAAAAACGAACCCACTTTTTATACGAATTGTCAGTAAATATTGAACCTCTTCTTACTCCTTTCGCAGAGATGTATTGTTGTACTATATTATGACTCATTACAAAATTGAACGCCATAAGGGGTAAACGGCCAATACATCTGTTCAACTTTCCATAAAGGACTAACGAAATGTCAATCTTTAAGTCGGACACGAACAAAGATACATTTGTACGTGGCCATGCCAAATGTCAGCTAATTTGAGCTGACATGTTTATAAATCGTGATGGGTTGAAAGCTATTTTGAAATTCTTGGAAATTGTCTACTGATTTATAGTAAAACATATTTTAGCGATAGTAGATATAGTTGCAATGTTAAACAAATATTAACTGAAAAAGTTTAAACCTTTTTACACACAACGGAATTTTATATTCTTGGTCAAGTCTGACTGCTTGATGCGATTTTTGCATCTTCAGGCTTACCCAAACACGATAAATTTGAATCCCATAAGTTAAACAGTTAAGTAAAGTGTGACATTGAAGCCTTAAGGCCGCCTTAAGGCCTTAAGGCCTTAAGGACGTCGAAGTGGCTTTTAAACACTCAATGGAGACGAGTAGGTATGTTAGGAAAATCGCGCGAGGAACTTTTCTTTCCGAGCTGGTTGTAAAAGTAAAATGATTATGGTGCTTGTGCACATAAACATGAGTGGCTAGCCACTTACTTTCTTGAAGTTCCGGTGAATAAAATGTATGTTATCGAACATTAGTAAGCATATAAAAACATGACAGCAAATGCCTTATTGAAAACACAAAAACGTCTTATACATTTATTAAAATATCTATTGAGTTTTAAGTAATGGGCTGTAAGTTACTTATGTCTACGGTCTAGACTGAACAGTACTTGACATAAAAGTAACAATGGCTGTATATTATGTGGTCTAATAATGAAGACCATACTTTACCAATAAGTTGCAAAAAATGGTACCCTGCGGCACTCCTATTATTATCCATTCGGAAATATTTATCAATTAGTATAATGAAGGCACGAACAATTGCCTTGAGGTCAAGTGTTGCGTGTTGTAATCGAAACTATAATTAAAAGTCACAATAGCTTTCGTTTTCCAGTGACTTATGTTCTCGACGTGCCCAACAAGATTTGATTCGGTATACAATTAATGTAACTACGTTATTAATTTTAGTATTGTAAAACATATTGAGCGTATAAATTGTTTGTTTTTAATTTAGCTCGCGTGTCTCACTTTGATTTGTTAAGAAAACAATTCGAATATTTAATTGGTACCTGTCTGTATGTAGATTTATCAAATTGGTTTTATAAAACGTTTCCTCAATTCTATTGAGTGAAAAATAGTTTCCGTAAATTGTGATGCAGATTACAATTGAATGATACCCTGACAATTATTGTGACTTTTAAGGCTTGATCGGTACAAGAAATGTTCGGAAAATTGCACGTTGTGTAACCAAATTGTATGTAAATTAAGCTATGACCAATTATTACAATAGATATTGATTGAAATATAACTCTAATTGGTTTAACACAAGATGTAGGTTAAGGTACTACAGGTTGGGTACACAAATTTTCACCAATTACGTATGCAGATAGGCACTTGATAACTTAAGTAAAAGGTTAGTGGCCTAATGCCTTTCAATATGAATTACCTCTTATGAAATGGAATGGGTTTGATTAGCTACCAAAATTAATATGACGTAATCCCATGGGGGATCAGATTTTCATCATACTATTGTTAATTGGACGAGAGCCATACTTTGTTATGAATGTGGCTCGACAGCTGTGATACCACGGCCTCACAGAAAACTGGGTGAAATAGAGCTTACCGCTTGCGTTGTGTTGTCGAGTGAGTGAAGTTTCTGGAGTGTTCATTTGCCTCATCCCCATTCCCAATCCCCCTAACCCTCAAATCACAAATCCCTATAAGGCCGTCAACGCAATCACAACTCTGATGTTGCGAGTGCCCATGTCGGGGACCAATTACTAACAAACGGTGACCCGAAGTGTCACTATAAAAAAATCAAGAGTTTGTATATATCATATATTTTTAATGTGACGTGACTTTTAACAAAGCCTAGTAAAAATTAAATCATTTATTTTCAATCTCGAAACATTGTACTCTTCATTCAAAAACCAATATACTACGATATTGTTGTCCTCTAATCGATTAATCTGTATAAATACAGGATAATTGTATTTTACAAGAACGTGTACACTCAATGGTACAACTACAAGTCATAGTGACTGGGCGAAAGTGTACTTGTTTACTGGCTATTATAAGCTCTGTCAGTACATTTTATGGCCCTGTTAGCTTGTGGTTCGGTTTTTGTCACCAACTGACATGAATTATAATCAATTGGTTACGAAGTTGCTTTGTTATCTTAATTGGTTTTGTACTACAATGTGGAGCGTGTAAGTTTTTATATGACTGGTTATAGAAAAACTATGTGAAGGTCTGAAATAAATGTGGCTATTGAATGTATAAATATGTACCTAGGTGATGGATTACTATAGTCCTTTTAATTGCCTTGTCCCATTTTAATGAGATAAAAATTGGGTTAAATAAATTTATTTTATATTTTGGTAGCAATATTTGTTTCAATACAAAAATAGGCTAACGCAAACAGGTAGTATACCGACCTATCGATGTGACAAGTATGAAAAACTACTCATAAAGTAAATATCAATTTATATTCAAGATCTTGCGAAAATCGAAAGTAGTAGGGCTGCATAATCATTCATCGTGCCGTCTTGTAGATGTTAAATGAAGATTTATTACTTCACGCCATTACAGTGCGAATAACACAGCCCTAGTATAGTGAGAACGGTGACTTTACACAATTTATTGAATTAATCTTTCGGGTAAACATGTTCATTTATTTTGCTGCGATATGAAGTTGTTTTATTTTGAAAATAATCAGTGCAAGTGTGGCGTCGATTTCACTCAAGTACAGATTACAGCTACAGAAAGATTTTACTAATAAAATCAAGCAAAATGAGACATGATCTTTTTTATCCAATCGTTCCAAACAGGAATACTAAAGTAAGTAGTATTAAACGGATGAAAAACTGTTTTCTTATCAATTCATCTACAAACGCTACACATGTAGATCTAAACAAAGATGATTTGATCATTTTATCGTACCATTTTATACGTAGCATCACGAATTTCACTACACACAACAATTCAGTTTTTAAAGTACTCCTTTGCACACGCAATATTTCATTCACACCTAGCTACTATAGAATCATTTTAATGACGAAACGCTCCCACAATTACTACGAGGTACAAACAACACGCCACAGCTAGTTCGTCGTGCGTTATTCCTACAGTTTCATCATAAGATCTCACGCGTACAAAAGCGAAAGCTTACACCTAATTAATAGCTCAAATATAATTCGGAGCTAACCAATGTCGTAATACTTTCATCCTCTTATGTTTGACAATTACGTCTTTATAATCTTGCACGAACAAATGTTCATTGTCGGTTTCTGGGAACTATTTTAAATCGACTTTTGTTCGAGAAAAATCTCTTGGTACGCTTTCATCCTTTTCACTTTTGTTTTTCCCACAAGTGTTTAGTGTGTACGTTTCGTTTGTGTAGCTACTGTTTTATGTTATGACGTATGGGATAGCGATTTTATCTAACATACATACATAAACTACCTAGATGCTTATATGCTGCTTGCTTTTGTGTTTGCATTTTTTATTCTTGTTTTTTGCAGAAGAGTTTACGATTGTCTAGAAGTCTGTCTTCATCAAAATTTATTAAGTATATCGTAAGTAACAATACGCTACTACTTGAAAATTATTCATGCCTTTTCTGTTTAAAAAAAAGCTACGAAATCCACGTTTAAAAGTTTTAACTTATTGCAAGATTTCATTGGAATGTTCTAGTCCTTGTATCTTCTATGCACATCGGCTAGTTAAATATAATATGCTGTAATGTAAACCTCATTACTATCAGTTTAAGTTTTTGCCGTGTATATGTCGGTGTCGCGACACTAACTGACAAGCTATGTCCTCATACCTTACTGGGGTTACTGTGATTTATACGTTTTCTTGGACAGTGTCTTATAGTATTTTCAATGTAGATTTTAGAGAAGTATAAATTGTGATACACTTTTTCATTACGTTTACTTTTAATTTATTTTTAATTTTGATCTAGACTAGATAGGACTTTCTCCTGTGTCGTTTCGTGCGTGAAGAAACATACAATTTCACATTCGTATCACACTCAAACTCAGATAATTGTTCCCTATTATTATTTGTCGTCTCTAGTGTTACAATCCTTCTGAATTTGTTTCTAGACTTATATGTCATCTACCGAACATGAAATAAACTCAATATCAGTAAATACCGCCTATTTCCAATACCAAAAAGTTTAATAAAACGAAGAACTCCAGCTCAATAATGAACATCGTAAACCACCTATCAATGCAACCACGACAATAATTGCAAAAAAGTCCATTTCGTAACTGGTACGAATCCTCACATAATACCAAAACCAAAATAAATATTAAAGAAGACAAACAGTTTTTTAAGGAAAAAGAACATCAATACCTGAACAACAGAGATTCGCAATCTTCGTGACGTAATAACAGCGAGGGAGAAACTGCAAGTTAAATTGCATGTAACTGACAAAACAATTTTTTGTTCGACGTTTAAAAATTGCATTTAATCCCTGACAGAGGATTGTGATATGCACGCAACTTTGACTGGCGTTGCACGATACAACGTTTTATTTGGTTTGTTTTTCAACTATGTATGTAGGTTACTGAGTTATTTCTGTTTTAAGACTTCATAACTAGATCTTGACAGTTTTTACTTTAAATGTAACTAAATCTGACAGCGTTGTTGTCTAAATCAAAGAATAGGGGAAAAAAGAACTTTAATTAGGTAAAAGAGATTTTAAAGAAACTCAAAATTTTATTGCCAATTCGGATTTGATTTCTCCGTTAAAATATCTCTCTCAAATCTCTAGCTTTTTAGAATTATTAGGCTACTTGGGGGCTTGTCATTTTATTGAATCAAATCATGGTGTTTCTACTTGGAGTATGTATAAAATTCTATAATCGCGATTGCCTGGCTAATTGCGTCGGAATCTGGCCACTGTGTCAGTGTCCTCTGGCGAAAGTCTGCTTAATTATCATTACTACGGTTAATAAGAAACCTGACAGATATGGGTCACCTTGTGGTTGACATAACGTCTGCTTTGGGTTACGGTACAGACTGAAACAAATCTCAGTGTCGTTGAAGGAATAGCCAATGAGAATTGAATATTCTCAAAATCAAAATGAAGAAGTTAAAATGCATAAACTTATTGTAGTGATAACTATAAGACTATACGACAACCAAAGCTAATGTAAGGAAAATACTAATTTTAGAAAAAAAAGAACGAGCAAGAGGCCATTACGACCTATCAATAAATTTATCATCATTAGCTTTAAATATATAGGCAATAAAGAAGCCTTCCTTTTTTGTCAATCTTCTAAATGGGTAATTTGCATGAAATAAAAAAAGAAGAAAAAAAGAAGAATATTATCGGGGCATAATTTATTGCGTAATTATAGGAATGTATTCCAAGAGCTGTTATTTCAATCACTTTATCGTTTGAATGGCGGTATAAGAAATCATTTTATGTTATAGAGAACGAACTGCTTTAATTGGCCTAGCCTTGGCTTTGGTCTGGGAATACTTTACAAAGACCCGGAGATGAAAACAGTATGGCCTTAAAACTACGAAAAATAATAGCTTTTGATAAACAATATTGTTTTTTTAATTATCTTAAAATGCATATGAAAAGTTATTGTATATATTCGATTCGGTTGATTCTTCGTTTCTCAATAGGTTTTCTTTCTTCTGGCCTTTAACCAAATTAGTTTGGGGTCAGTCATGATTGGTTGTTGATCATATTTATTTGCAATAATAAATATATGCATTTCATCGAAATGTTTTGTCTTATTTTTGCCACTCATGTCTATGTATATTACCGTGTTTATCCATCTTAAGTTAGGTATGTCTTGTAGTGTGTGCGTTTAAATTGGATTTAAATCTCATATCGAAATATGTATCTAGCTTGAGGTATATGATCAAAGAAAATTGCACCTACATATAGATTCTAAGAAACATACAAAGTTTATAGTTACTATCTTAATTTCCAATAAAATCTGCACTTTAATAAACAACTATCTATATGACAAAGAATGCACGATGTTCTTTTATTTCTTCTGGTAAGACCAGTAATGCTTAGACGGCGGCACTTAATGTTCAACTTACCCAACATAAGTTGAGCTCTAACTCCACAGAAAGTTTGAAAGTTGTAAGTTTATCTTAAACTGGAAATTGTAGGTTGATATGCGGTTTGATCAAATATGGACACTTGTGATAAGCATCTTGATCAATCAGGTTTATTTATTAACGATTTTATGGGACAACGTTGCTTAGGTCGTAGTAACTGCAACTTGGTGCTTATAAGGACAGGTTTGAATAAGAAATTATTGAGTAGTTTATGTCATATGTAGGTAATGCGCTTGTTGGCATGTTTGTGCATGTTTCTGAAGTCCAACAAATATTATATGTATATGTTGTCTTGTCATAATATGTTGATGTGTAATATATGTATGTGGTGAATGCATTCCTCTACGGTTGTTAGAAGTTTCGGTACGAAAAATACTTTAAGTTGGGCCTTTAGCACCGTCGTTGTACCCAGTGCTCACGGTTAATTTAAATCATCTTGAAATGCTTAGTCGACACACCTCGTGAATAAATGTCTAGTTTGTTCTTTGGACAGACGTAAAGCATTGTAATGAAATGTGGCATTAGTACTTATTGACATAGATGTGGATGATTTTTTCAAAGGTGTTAGAAAAGTTTTGATTTTTGATTATTAATGCCTCCTTTTAGTCTTAATACTTAAGGATGAATTAAATGTGCCATTATAATAAATACTTGACGTTAAACACCTATCTGAGTTACAAAGCTATAATGATAGTTGTGGTAAGTATAATTGTGTGATACGTGTATTATCATTACCGTTGATATATTTTTTACTACCCTGCTATCCAACACATAGTCCTAAATTGCGAAAAATGTAAGAACTATCCACGTTACATAAAATATTTTTATGTTCAAAGCGATTGTCTTACATGTAGCAAGTACAAAATTTTGATTCCAAATGCCATCAAACATACATGCATGTAGGTATGTTAGCTTAATTATTTTCCTAATGACTTGTTGAATACAATAATCACTAAACAGCCTTGAATTGTATAACACTACTGAATTTTGTACTTGTTAGAACTTCACACAAAACTATTAATTATGGAATAATTACATGCTAAAAATCTCATTACCGGCGTTACTTAATAACACTTCCTTATTTAGGGTCGATTGTGTTGATGGATAAATACATACAATTAGATACTTGAAGTTTATAATAACTGCATATCTTTGTATTTAGGGTGAGAAGACATTTTTTTGTATAGTTTCCTGATTTTGACCGTTGTACGAACTGTCATTTGTTATATCCGTGGAAATTGTGGTATTTTAGTTATAATTCTTTAAAATAATATTCTCTTTGATATATTCTATTATTCAACGCCGGCGCTCGCTCTCTCCCACTTCATTGTAAACCATAATTTATAGTATTTACAGTCTAGTTTTATAGAAACAATAAGTTAGACTATTTACGTTCTTGGATAAATTTCCTTTTGAAAAGAGAATAAAATATAATACAAGCCAAATAGTGTAATACTAGTCAATCAATTTTTTTTCGAAATGTCAAAAACGACAATTTTTTGTGAATTATGTACGAAATAGCACGTTGTGGCGTCGTTTTTTTTAATATCAGTACAATATAAGTCTGTGATCAGCACACTCATTTCTCTTATATCTATACAATACGAAACGAAACAACATTGTTGATCCTAGCGTGGATGTGTTGTGTAAATAAAATTGTATATTTATAAACACATCCAGTATACTGGAAAATAACCTAAAGCAGTCCAAGGTAAAATTGAACAGAATGAAAATGAAATTTACAACTTTTTAGTTGTAATCAAAATTATGAATGACCAAAAGAAGAACTAGTTTTATTAGGTTGCTTTGTCCTTTAGGGCTTAGTAATTGTTTTGATACGTATTAGGAGATGCAAGAATATTACATAAATTTGCATTTAAATGACATTGAGCAACATACTCCCCAAATACAGTAAAGTTTAGTATTCTCATTCCAAAAGTGCGTTGTATTATCACATAAGGGATTTCAATTTCATTATATATTTAGGTTTAATTTAGTAACAAGTTTTGTATTGTATAACGTATACATATTAGTTATTTATGTTATTAAACAAATAATTAAAATATTTCTATTTAATTTTTTTTTATACTTCATGCACAATTTAATCTGTACATTAGGCGGACTTAATGCATTGAGCATTCTCTACCAATCGACCTTTGGGTGATTGGCGTAGTAGATGCAAGAAGCAAGCGAAGTAGAATACTATGAGTATAACATAGATTTACATACAGTTTTATATAAACATACATAAAATTATGTAGGTATTATGTATGTTTTCATGTATCTCATACAAAAAAATATAGCAAAAAATCGAGGTTCTTTTTTTGCGTTTTCAGTTGACTGCATTCGTTATAACTCCTACGAAATGCATTGTTATATCTACCCTACCATTCTCACTGCAATTCTTAATAGGAAGTGAATCTAAAAAGCTTGCCAAGTGCACATATCAAGGTTGTCGGGTCCAGTCTCTTACTATCACAAGTAGGCGCACCCAATGTTGGTATTTCTTAGAAAATCATCTTTATTTATAACCTTATTACGTATAGCTTTTATTCAATTATACGCTGTGACATGTAAGGTCGATCTGAGCTTACATATTCAGTAGAGTCAGTTACACTAAGTCTTTGTTAGGAGTTAATGAAAAACAGTGCGAAATTACAATTGAAAGATTTGGTATTGTTTAGGACATGTAACTGGTCTGGTTCTTAGCTTTTTGATGTTATTACACGTATAAGGTAACATAAAAAGGCATCTAAACATATGTCTACAAGTAAACACAATAACACAATCGCCCGCGAACCATCATGGGCAGAAAAAGGAACGGGATGGTTTAACCAGGTCCAATCGATGATTTTTGCCCTCATAAACAGATATATAGAGCTCAGGTATAAAAATTACCAGCCGGGGTTGCGGGTTAAGCGCAATGAGTCACCGTGGTCTCGGCCCAGAGCAGGATAAGCAACGGGAGGGGGCAGGGTTAGCCAGTGAGTGCCTGACACTCTCTCTTGCCTTACCCTGGGCGGAAGAAGTCATTTGATGATTTTACCCTGAGAATTTCATGTCCCGTGTCTTTTACGTAAGTTTCATCCCTAATGGGTATGTTAAAGTAATAAAATATACAAGTATGTTAAAGTAATAAAATATACAAGGAGTGGAATTCCTTGCCGGAGTCGGTGTTTCCTGATAGTTACAATCTGGGTATCTTTAAGTCAAGAGTGAATAGGTTACTTCTAGGTAAGCGCGCTCCATCGTCGACCGCATCGTCGCTTTCCATCAGGTGAGATAGCGGTCAAGCGCGAACCTATAATCAATAAAAAAAATACATTTTAATAATCTTAGAGCCTAAATACAGATCTAATATGACCGATAAAAATAACCAGAACTTTAATAGAATACTTCAGCGAATACTAATTTAGTTACACGTATAAGGAAACCGTTAGAAGATGTTTAGAACAAGAAATTAATGAATTAATTTACAAGGAAAGTCTATGAATAAATTGCAGGTTCCAAAGTGATTAGTCGTGTCATACAAATGGTTTTCGTGGTCATAGCAAATTTTGCCTTTTCCGTTTCTAGATGTCCCATTTTAAGTCTGCCATTAATACGTATAAACGATAAATGCTAATTTTTATTTCATTTATCTGTTATCAGGAAGTTGTTATGAGATTTGAGATCATTATAGCTGTCTACAGCGCTGGGTTATAGATGAGAGTAAAGTTTTATAGATTTCCGCGTACTGGCTGAAGTAATGTCTTTATTTGTATTGTTTCTGTTGTTAATTTAATTGAGTTTCTATTATTGTTTAATAGCACTAGCCCTTCAATTACTGTTTTATTATAATCCTTTATTAGTAGTATTTCATTTCCATTTTCTTTTGTCAATTCTTGTATAAAAGGAGCTGTTGATTTTTCAAAAAGTCTTAATACGTTTGAATAAGTCATAAGTTTCATTAACTTTCTCATTAATCACCTCAACTAGGATCTCCGTTCTTTCAATTAAACATATATTCGAAATAAGATTGCTGAAAATAGACAATAAAGAACACTTTAAGTATTATCATTATTATATGTATCTAAGTAAGTCAATAAGTCTCATATGTTTTTAAAATACTATGGAAGAAAGAAACGAAACATCGTTTATTTTTCACAAATTGGTCTAGACGCATCACAAGCTTGTTTTTTTATCACCACTAGCAGATCCGTCTGTCTATTGACATGTAAAATGGCCAGAACTAGGTCGTTCCGGCATAGAACATTTGGAGCAAGTAACGGTCCCCAGGCGTCATTCATCACTTGCACCGCATGCAAGGGCTATGAAAGGTACATTGAAGTGATTTACGTTTTCCAAGTCAGTGTTAGTTTAATGATGATTGCAAACGATTTATATTGCCGTCGATTTTATCATTGCAAAGCAATAAATAAACGTTAAAACTATTTTATGGTGTTCACATCGAATAAATCGAAATTATTAAAATCATAAAATTTCATCTTGTAACATCATCATCACCTTATAAGTGCCTACTGCAGAGCAAATGCCTCTCCTTACATGGAAAAATTTTAAGCATTAATCACTTGTTCTAGGGCGGATTGGCGATTTTAAACTTTAGTCCGGGTGTCCAAATAATGTGTTTGTTTAACGTTTATCATTGGCGTCTAAATAAACGTAGAAAGTACATGTATCTTGGAAAAAGTGACATTGGTACTTGCCAAGTTTTGATGCTATCTCCTCATGCACAAGAGCGAGCGCCTTAACGTCCTGGCCATAAATACAGAAATTATTAGCAAAAGATAATTCATCAAACGAGCATAAACAAAACAGTAGAAATAATTTAAATGTTAATAAGACATTTGAATGATAAATGATTAGAAATCCACTGAGTAGCGAAGATTTTAAATGCTCATCAAAGTCAAAATCATAGGCAGGGCATCCTGGATAATGCTAATTTTATGAAACAGCGAACTGTCTATTACAAATGTCGGTAAGCAGTGTATAAGCAAATGCTTCCAAGTAAGTCCAACTGAACCAACTTCTGATCTCACATGGAAGTGTTAATTGGATGAACTAGATCTACGGACGACGTTTTTTGTCTGAAAAAGCTGCCGTCACCGCTTTCCTGTTTCGATTCGTTTGTCAACGGTTTTAGATCCTGTTCTATCGGTTTCTGTGTTAATAATACGTAAAAGAGGATGCTCTTGTTACTTGGTGCATTTATATAGGACATTACTTTTTGACTCTTTGTGAAATGATTTTTGTTTTAGTGAATATAATGATTTCAGTAGCTATGACTTTTTCTTTGTATTCGTTTGGTATATCATTATTAGTTTCGTGCTTTACTGTTACTGTACCTATTGAAGCACCTGTTTTATTCAAATCAACGACTCAACCATTGTTTGAATGACCTTTCAACTAACTTCTAAATAGAGTAAGCAACTCGGTCAGTGCATTATAAACAAAAATATTCGGTGAAACTTTAAACAAAGATCCGTTCGAAACTGAACCAGTTCAGTTTATTGAGCCGAGACAATATTGAACTATAGGCGTCGCCACTTCCTTGCTTTCTATAGTGACTTATTGCCTTAAGAGATGGCCCTGGATCTTTGTGAAGTGTGGCGCAAGAGTGGGACTGACGCGTCACGGAATTGTGGCGAAGTAAGGAATTTTAATAACGATGTTTCAGTAATTGTTATAGCTTTATTTTGCTTTTATAGCTATAGTTTGAAGTGTGTTACTAGGTATTTAGGTAACTTGTTGTTTTTAATTTTAATTAATAATAAACTACTAAGCTTTACTTCACTTCTGTCTTTAAAACTTTTTGTAATGTCTACATTATTGCTTATGAATTTTGATTTTTTTTCAATAGTTTCTAGTTTTAATTTTGCCTTTTATCAAAACACACCTTTTGTTTCCACTTGTACCATTTCGCTCTCAAAACGGGTATTGCCCGTTATTGTGGTAGATATAGAATTTAGCTGAGAGCGTTTAGAAACCCGGTCGGATTGAATCTCGTGCCGTGATTGCGAATAATAGCAGTGAACTGAACATTCATTGATATCAAGATGCAAAATTTAGATTACCAGGAACGTTATTGATATTAATGTTAGCTTGAAGCCTAATGAAATTATAAATTGGGAGATTACTGTCTGAGATTATCGTTCGTAATTGAGCTTTCTAATTATGGTAATGAAAGTTCAAAATTGAATGCGTCGAGGAAAAAATTTGAATAAATTATTCAATATTCCATACAGAAATATCTATTCTTGTAGCTTTTACTCTCTCTGAGTATGTTATTTCCAAATTCTTCGATATTTTGTGACGGGCAAATATAAACAAAAGAAAGCTGCATTTGCTATTTGGTCGTCAATTTCTTTAAGGGCCTGTTTCACCACCCTCAAGTAAAGTGTCGAGTAGGCTAATCGCCAGTTAAAGTGACCCGTAACTTCACGTGCGAGTTTCACGACGTTCGAGTAGCACTAATCATAAGATTAACTGACCCGTAACTTACTTGCCGCGTCTTCTGCCAATTAGCGTGCTTTACTCGACGATTAAGTATTGTCTGTTGTCTTTTCTTGCATCACCAACGATTATTTTAAAATAAACGAATAAAAATGGATTTATTTGATTTAATTGATCATCAGTTGGATGAATTAGAACATTCTTCGACGCAACGAATAGCGAGGATTCGTGTATTTAAATTCCGTGTTGATTATTTTACGGACCTGGATGAAACTGATTTTTTCGCTAGATTTCGTCTATCGAAATATGCAGTGAACCAAGTGCATAACTTTATTAAACATAAAATAATGCCTAAATCGCAAAGGTGAGTGGTATTTTTTAATTATTCAAGTGATTTTACCTAAGATAACCTATCAAACCATATTAATCCCTCCTATAATTTGAAGTACCTACCTACTTATGTGTTCTGTTACCTGTTGATTGAAGTAAGTAGGTGCAGTTAGTAGGTACATTATAAAAATCTTTATTTCAGAAATCAAGCAGTTCCAACAAAAACAAGCCTACTAATTAACGTTGAGGTATCTCGCTACTGGATCCTATTTAAGAAGTGCGGCTGATTTTTGTGGAGTCAGTCCACCAACAGCAAGCCGTATCGTTAAGAAGGTGACTGAGGCTATTGCTCAACTACGCACAGTGATAATAAAGTTCCCTGACAACTTAAGCACCCTTCAAGATGGTTTTTATGAAATCGCAAGCTTCCCCAGGGTAATAGGGGCTCTAGATTGTACCCATGTTGCAATAAAGTCACCTGGTATGTTTTATTCTTTAATGTTGTCATGCCAATGTAAGAAAATAATAACTTGGTAATCATTATTTGGGTACATAATAAAATATTAAAATGTAATCCACATCCACTTTTCATTTCAGGAGGCAATTCAGCTGAAAATTATAGGAACAGAAAGTCAAACTTCTCAATTAATGTTCAGGTTGTTTGTGACAGCCAATTAAAATGCTTGGATGTTGTAGCAAGATGGCCAGGATCTGCTCATGATCAGACAATTTTCAATAATTCATCTTTGAAACACAGATTTGAAAGTGGACAATTTAGAGATGGCTTACTTCTTGGTGACAGTGGATATGAGTTAAAGCAATATCTTTTGACACCTTTTCTGAACCCATCATCCCCGGCAGAAAATTTATATAATGAGTCACATATTCGAACAAGGAATACTATTGAAAGATGTTTTGGTGTGTGCAAGAACAGGTTTCCTGTCCTTAGGCGACAGATAACATTAAACTTAGCTCGTGTACAAGCTATAATAGTTGCCTGCTTTGTATTGCATAATATTGCAATTGATGTAAATGAAAGAAACTTTGGGGACAACTACAACTCAACTGATACACAGACTCTGGAAGAAATTGCAGCGCAGAGCCCTGAGCTGAATTATGATCCTAGAAATAGACTGGTGCAAGAATATTTTTTACCATTACTAAATAATAATAGACCCTAAATAAAACAAACAATTTATTTATTTAAAATTGTTTCCTAATTTTAATTTGTAGGTACTCTTCTTCCTTCCATTTGCGCTCCTTTTCTTTAAACTCTGCCTCCTTCTTGCGTTCATTTTCTTCAAATTCCCACACCTTCTTTTTTTCATTTATTTCTGCTTCCAAAAAATCTTTTTGGAGCTGAACTAGTTCCAGCTTAGCTTGAGTCAGCTCATCAAAAAGTGTTTTTTTTCGGTACATTAGCTGTAAATAAAACAATAGTGAAATTAAGTTGAGAAAGAAATTGTACATTTTTATATACATTACAATGCTATTATTATGTCATACCAATCAGTGCAGGATGTTTTCTTGATTTTAAATTTCTTCTGCTAGTGACATCCCATTTTTTATTGGCAGAAGTAGTTGGAGTTGTACCACATCTCCCATTTGGTGTTTCATGCAAAGCTTTGTCTGTAATAAAAAATTAGTATATATTAATTTCAAATATATGTTTACTTTTATAGAAGAGAACTCTTGTTTCATATTAAGAAATAGCACATGGCCGTGCCCGGTATCAGACTGGCCGTTACAGATATTAACCAGTGTCAGGTAGACCTAAAGTTTACATGACTACTGTTGCTGTTAATTTATCATTACTGCTATTACTTGAAGGTTACAAGTGAAAAGTATCAAAAATACACTCACCATTCACGTTGTCTACTTTTAATATATTTGTTTCCAGAACTGTTTCTGCACTAGTAGTGGGTGGCAATGGTTCAAACTCATTTGTAACAAGCAGTACAACTTCTGTAAAAAAGGTACAGCAATAATTAGCAATCAAGTTAATTAATGTGAAATAAATAATGATTTAACTTTGATTGTGCGACACAGCAGGCACATTATATTCTTTTGCAAATATGTTGATAGGTACCTACATGACAGCTATAATAATAATAAATAAATAGTTTATTGGTAAAAACAAGTATAAGTATAAACACAATATTAGATTGGATCCTCCTTTTAGGCAGTTAGTGCCTGTATTAGGAGAGTCCGCTCTTCTTTAAAGGAAGTATTATGGATACTTACGGTTTTGAGTAGCCTCACTTTCTACAACCTCAGTTGTGTCCATTTGTAATGGTGGAATTCTTAAAAATTCTTCCATTTTAGGAACATCAATTGTGTCTGCAACAAAGCATATAGGTATTTTATTTGAATAGGTATGACTAATTATTTACAATAAACCACTTTTGATTTCAAATAGACCGCATCGGTAAAGACGGTCACGTTCCCTAGTGCTTTTTTAAACAAGTGAACAAGCTTACCTTCTTGATTTTGTGGCAATACATCGGAGTCGAAAATACTTTCCAAGCCATCGGCGCTTAACGTTATCATGGCTTTAATTTGTTCTTCCACATTATCGAGTGGAGGAGCTGTGTTCTTACCACCTCCGGTACGGTAAAGTTCCGAGCGACATGCAGCTGACTTTTTCCTGACTGTACGTTTCAAGCCCTCATATTTGACCTTTAACGTTTTGGTCGATCTAAATATGCCTCCAGATCGAGCATTAAATTCATTTTGAATGCTTTCCCAAGCGGCTTCCTTCATTTTCCACGTCGAAGCATCACTTTGTTTATTCTCCAGCACAGCATGGTATTTTTGTACAAGTGATACTAAAATTTCTCTCTCATGTAACGAAAAGTTTGCACTTCTATCTCTTTTAACTTTATCCATGATAATTAAATACGTAAGTACTTAATAACTTAAGAAATTAAAATCACACAAGTTAATATTTCCAACCGAACAGACAATCCACTACTACAACAAACAACAATGCACAAATGACAGCTGCAATGACGTTTGACGAGTGACATTGACGTAATATTGAACGAATGTGACGTATGATTTGTTACGTTACTCACTTAACCAGCAAGTTGTTACTCGGAGCTTATTTTTCGTTTGTGAAATCGACAAAAGATACTCGTAACCTTTACTTGCTGATTAACGTTAATTGAGAAGTAACTAATCAACACTTTACTTGGAGATGGTGAACGAGGCCCTAAGTATTACAAAATCTTCATCGCCTACTAAATAAAACGCATTGTTTTGACTTTTCTTTTGATTCAATTGTTACGTAACAAGAATTTTACGTTTCATTTTTAATTTTAGTGAAAGTGATTAACGATTTTAATTTTCATTGGACCCTTTTGTAATTGTTAGTGTTATTAAACAAATTAAAGCAATTGAAACCGTGCACATTTGGTTTAATTGTTTAGAATTGTAGAAATCGTACGGAAGATTTGTTTTTGTGTGAAGTGAATTACTTTTATCATATCTTTAATGTTGCAATGTATACAAAAGAGAGTCTGTGATTAATTAATTTTTAATAGAAATTCAGGGCATGAATGTATAAGGATAAGGATACAGAATACCGGTGTGAAACAACACTACAACACATGTTGTGTTTTGCCGTGTAAATGGAGTTACTAGGGCCTCGTCATTCCTCCCATATTCAATCCTTGAATTTCCCAACCGTAAATCCCTAATAACCCACTAAAAGTTCGCTATGCACTTGTCATAATTCCTTTGAAATTATAAGTGCCATGGGCGGCACCTCGTAAAAAAATATTTTAAGTCTTTTAGGGCACATTTTAGTCATAGGTACTGTTAAAATTAAATCTTAAAATGGAAAAAGTCAATTAAAATTAAAATTATCTGAAGACATTTCGACATGGTAATCTGTTGGGCATCCATTTAAATGTCGCTTTTATAGATTTATCGGTACCAGGATCGCAGAGAACATGAGGATGTCTCGTTCTTGTACGAATTGCATGTCGTTCGCAGCCACCTTATCTAATCCTGTGCATAATCGTATCCATTCATCAGTGTATGCTGTGTAATTAGTCATCTATATCAGTTTGTATTAGTTCGGGATGGTAGAGTTTTCTTATAAAAGCTTACTGGATGAGTTAAAATGTGTATTGTACGACGTAGGTGTGACAACCAGTAATTCTTTATGTTCCTGTGATTTGATTGTTTAATAGTAAATAATGTTTGTCAGTTAATCATGATAATAATGGTAATATATAAATTGATGAAACTGTCATCATTTCATATCCTAATACGATGCTTATTGTTCATTTAAGGGCAATGAAGGCCGAAGACCATATTACCCTATCCAATAACCATAGAATCACCTAAAACGGATCTCCTAAAACGACACTAAATAGAATCAAAACAGTAAAATTAGAACTTTCCAATTAGCATTAATAAAGCAAAACGTTTAACAAACCTACGCTAATTCAATCAGTCCAAATCTGAGTATATTTCATTTAAAAACCTCCTACACGTAAACCACAATGAGGCAGGAAATGAGAACAACAGTCGAACAGCAAAACACAATAGAATTCTTACTTTCGTCAATTTGTAACCTGTCATTATGTGAATGCCTTTTTAATGCTCCAATGAATGGACGAAGTACTTTCGTTTTGGACACGTATCCGCTTTTCAGATATTTGTGTTGAACACAAGAAAATTATTTGGTAGTGCTCTCCTTTGTGTGAACTAGTTTTGACGTGGAAACAGCAGCTCGTGCTGCGGTTTGGGTTATGGAGGTAGTGAGGTCGATTGCCCTGCGTGAGGCAATTGCTCGCCACAACATGCTACCTTTACTGATTTCTTCAGAAGATTTTGAAGTGTATTGCAAATTAAAGATTAAAGTCTTCAAATGGAGAATAGTTCATGAAACTAATAAAGTTGTTGGTAACTTTTTGCTCTTACATAACTTTGTCTGCGTTTTCTTTTTTAGGAGGGTGGAAAATCAGGGCAAGATGATCCAAGTCCCATTCCGATTGTTTTAATTGTATTTTCACCAGGTTTTTTATTACAACAATAGCTTTGACGACCGCAGCGTTAGGAATTTTGTAAGTCTTTTAACTTTCATCAAGTTCCTGTTCTATGTGTTTCCTCTGATTTCTATTGACATCGTTAAATACACAAACACTTTGCATTACGTATTCTTCGTCAATGAGAAGATAACTAGTTATCTTCCGTTTATGTGTTACAATCATTAGATAGTGTTACGCAACTGTCCGTGTTATTGTCGATCAGCTTGTATAGCCTAGTCATATTTTTCTTTTCGGTTTTAGTTTCATGATTGAGGACATTATTATTTTGGTTGGAAGAAAGGCAACCTGTTTTATTTTTGTTTGTTTTTATGTATTAATGGTTTTCAACTTTATTGTTCATTAAAATGAGATAAAAGTCTATCGCTTTCGTTTATATAGTAAAAGTAATGGTCATTTTTGGTACTTTAACTATTATACTAGCTGCTTTTTTACATGCCATGACAATACAAATCCTTAAACATGTTCTAGAGACTCCTTTGATTTCTATTGAAACCTATAAATAGACAATCCCATAAACAGTAGAGAAGAACTACCTCCATATTGGTTTTAAGCACTATCTCTTTGAAAAGGTACAATAATGTAATGCGTGTTTTTTTTGTAAGCAGTATTCAGCCGAGAACAATGGACATAGGTGCAAATGGCAAGTAAACTGTTTGGTGAAAGCAATGAGAACTTAGAAATCTTTTTATTATATCTGTTTTGTTCAGGGCTGGTTGAAGTTACGATATTAATTTAATGTTGTTGGCAATTAATTATGATTGATTGAAAGTTTGATTTTAATGTATAAGATTTTATTATCGTTTAGTTGTGTTTCTGTAGGTAATATAATGCACAATATTAGTTTTTTCCTTACTACCTTCAACCTTCATAATTATTGAAAAAAAAAACATTTTTTAGTGTAATTCTGAAAAAAAAAGTGAAGTTTAAAGTTTAATGAACCCAAATATTCCAACACAATTTTATTTGAATAACAGACAAACACAATTAGATACACAAAACCGTACGATTGCATGAGATCTTTAGATAAAAACTCGGCAGTATAAATGTAAGTAAACTTGGACGGTTAGTTTAGGTTAAGAAAACGGAGACTCGGGATAAAATGTGGCAATTGCTTGATCACGTTTTGAATACAACTGTAATCACAGAGACACGGTTAAAAGTCCACATTAAATGTCCTTTCAAACCAACGGCAACTTAACATGGAATTTGATTTGGTTGATACTTTAGCAATGTCTGTTAATCCAAATCTAAACTAGTATTATAAATGCGAAAGTAACTCTGACTGTCTCTCAGTCTGCCTGTCTTTTTTCAAACTTCGCCTAAGCTACTGAATCTATTCGTGTGTAATTTGATACAGACACAGTTTGGAACTCAATGGACATAGAATAGTTTTTAAACGAAAAATCTGCAGAAAGTCACTATTAGACGCGAACGAATTCGCGGGCAAAAGCTAGTCTTTTTACAAAACGTTCAAAAATATACAAGTCCCTATAATTTGGGAAAACAATACGATGTGGTGAATGTAATATGGCCTGTCCCTTTAAGTGTGACAATCCTAATATCAATCACATCCATATTGTCAAGATGTCTAACCAAAGTAGAAGTCGTCGGCTAAAACAAATGGCCATCTTTAGTTTCTTATTTTTATAGCCTAGTAGTAACATTGTCATTGTAGACAACCCTATTAACAAAAGATTTGTTTCTCTAGTCTGAAAATTGGGAGTTTGGTTTGAAATTTATCAAGTTCAGTAGGGCGTGAAATTTCGTTAGCTGCTGTTAGTGCTTGTCCGATTTTATATCGATTGCAATTCGGTACATTTCTCTTACAGTTATTTCTCAGGCAATTATTTCGATCTTTAATTAAATGATTTGTTCCATTGGTACCATTGAACTATTCTATTGTATTATTTGTTTTAAAAAGTAAGGTTGGATCAGTTACTTTAATTCTAAGGTTATGGATTTCAAGGTCAAGTTTTCAGTGTTGTATTTTTCATACTGTTTTAGGGTTGTCACTTTTAGCAAAATTTTAATTCAGTGCCTATAAATTGGCAAGATTTATCAGACATTTTGTTTTGATTTAGCGGTGCCGAAAAATAGTGACGCGCGAACCTCGTGCAGTGTTAGCCCCGACTGGCGCATGAGGAAGAAAGATCCCTCACGCGCTCCGTCTTCTTCTACGTGAGCATCACTGCTTTGCAGAAAGAGAAGACGGCATATGTATGAATGCACATGAATTTGAAAATCAAGCAAAAATTTTTTTTTAGTGTTGATTTATTTACCTCTATGCATCCTATTGACAAGGGACTTATGAAAATTGTAAAATGTATAAGAAATCAGCGGTAACTTTATGTGAATCTAACGGGAATTTTATAATTCGTCATACTCGTAGTGTTGAATTGGCAATTTTGGTGCAAGAGAAACATTAACTGGACATCAAAAATAAAGGTACATTAATGTCTCTAGACGTTTTATGGCGGTAATTATTTTATTTCGTGATATTTACCATATTGTTGTCGTGTTTTGTTAATTTTCTTTCGGTTATTAGCTGTTGATGGCTGTAAGCAAAGCGTCACATTATGAGTACGTGATTGCGAATGACTGTTGTTCATAGGTAATGGGAATGAGGAATTATAAGGAAAAACCACGAAGCTTTAGGAATTTTTCTTATACTCTCATCGTAATATTATTATATACTTATATCGTCATATTAAAGGGTGATATGATACCCTTTCACATAGTATGGCATTTGACACCTATTAATCTACTTTTGTTGTATAATTTAGAATTAAGTAAAAATGAAGTCAATATTATAACAAACATGTTGTTGAATTAAAAAAATAAAAAAATTTTTTTTTCGATTCGAAAAATACACTTAAAACCACCAAAGAGGTTCTATACATGTTATGTATTTGTTTGGACTACCATTCTCCCTAGTTACGCGATTTGAATTACAAGCAAACAGATACAAATGACTTTCGACTCTATTCTACGGTGATAAAGTAGTTAAAAAGGATGTCAAGTTTGCGTTTACTGACTTTCTCTTAACAATTATGATAACACTATCGACAACCGTCATTTGATTATCGTCGACTGTCGCGAAAATGGAATATGTTGGGAAACTTGTGTTTTCTTTTAAATAAGTGTGTATTATTTTTTTGTAAACATTACACTTTAGGTGTCTTCGAACTATATTAACTTTTTACAGTAGCAAATATTTGTATACTTCCTGGACCTCTGAAGGAAAATATCTTACTTAATGATTACCTGGTGGAAATACGAATGGAGTTACCGCAAGTGTGTTGCCAACTTCTTAATTTGAGGATTATAGATGGGAGGAAGGATTAGGTCTCCGGTAACCTCACACACTAATCAATGCTCTAACCTTCTCCGCATGAAAAGAGGCCTTTGGTCAGCAGTGGGTACTTATAGGATGATGATGATGATGATGAACCTCACACACAACGTTAGTTTGGTACCGGGCCGGTTTTCTCTGAGGTCGTGGTATCACTCCGGTTGAGCCGACCCATTCGTGTCGAGAAGCATGGCTCTCCCACACTTATCAAATAAAAATATGTTTAGTATAAACTTGAGTAAGGGGGTTTATATGGGGCTCGAATATATTACAATCGCGAAATATGAATATAATAATATAATTTTATGGATGTTACTATAATATGAAAGCTTGTTGTAAGAACGACTAAATCTTAAAACATTGTGCCGTAAATGTTGGCCTATGGTTTTATGGGGTATTAAACAAGTATGTACCATGTCGTAAATTATTTATTTTTGTTTTATTTATATTTATAGCTAGTACTAACAAAGTTATGGTTTTTATTTTGATTTACTTCATTTATTTTTAGACGGTAACGGGGTTTAAGCTCAATGTCGCTGTAGTCGTTTTAGGGTGTATGGTTATATGTATATAGGTACATACATGTCATACATATTTAAGTTAGTAGATTATTTTTTAACATTGTCTGGACTTGAAAAGATACGAACCTCTGAATTTGTTCCGGCATTTGCTCTCAGAGTAGTCAGATAGAAAATGCCGGCTTTATATACTTTTTTACATTTAATTTGACGTGTTAAAGTGCTGTATTATGGCCTTTTTACAAAATATCAAATTCAAAACTAGTTTTTTTTTTCAAAATAGACGCTCAAAATCCAAATAATTAATACACATATGCCCTTTACAGCCCGAAGGAAACACAGAGATGTTGGCACATCCACTTATTAATATGTTCTAATCTTAATTAAGCTATATTTTACTATGAAACTCAAAACCTCGAATCGTGAAACTCTTTGACACTACTATCATTGATATGGTTATGAATAATTGAAGTCTAATCAGTCCCAGCAAAATCGGTATAACCAGATTCTCCAAAGAAAAGACAAAGACCACTTCTTACACCACCATTTTTCGCAAAACATGAGTATCAATATCCAATATCAAAAACGTCAAACAGAACTTAATTCCCAATGATCCTCGTATAAATTATACGCAAAACTTAAGAATTATAAAAATACAGTTATTTACTGTTTGTGTACTACCATTACCTTACTATCAAGATACCGTGGTCGGCGTATGGCCCGACCTACTTAAGACTTGCATAAGACCCAGCGCGAGCGCAACACACGACGGCGGTGGTTCGATATTCAAATTTTTGGAACAATTGTTCCGAATAATTCGTTGGAAAGTCAATGGAGGGTTTATGTGAAGTCCAACGGTGAAAGTTAGAATTCAGTTATTAATACTGGCCAATACAATTATTACTGGCCACGAATGTTCCTTTAGGGTTAAAATGGTTTTGTTGATTACGGGAAAAACCTGGATTTATTACGAGTTTGCTAGGCTACATTTTAGAATGAATTAATTTATTATAATAAACACACAAACGATTGTTTTTATATACGTTAATTGGTTTTATCACTCATTCGTTTTGAAACACATTAAGTTACCTATTAACACTTTCTGTCGTAATCTGAACTAGACGCTAACGTCACGTAGTCGCAAAGCTGACGAAATTAACACCAGACATAAAATAAAGAAATCAATACGTATGCCATAACATGCATTGTAGGAAATACTGGCAACAAAAAGAATAAATCCTTTTTGTAATTTTATATCTCTTGTTGCGTGGATTCACTCAGTAACAGACGCTACTATTTTTGCATCGACGTCGCGTGAGGAATAGTGTGTCGTTAGCATATTATTATCTCGAATTTTCTTTTTCTCAACAATACCTTTCGAAAAAACAATACACAATCCTTATTACGAAACACTAAGTACCATAATAGCTTACAATTTGAATGTTTGACTGCAAATAACATTGTTTATCTACTTGTCAATGGTAATAAGGTATTCGTGTTTTTTCTTTTGTAACGTTCGTTGTAAATATTCGATAAATTGTCGAAGAAAACTGTTGGGACATTAAAATGAAGTAGGTACCGCCTCCTTGCGGTGTTTTAGTGGATAATGTTTTGTTTGTATCAATTCGCTTACCGATATACATTAAAAGTCATTGTACTTACGGAAGTCGTTGAACTTATGTTCTTTTTTCGAGTATTTTGAAGATAACGGCCGTGGAATAAATTTCCATGTTTTGTTGGCAAGGAAAAAACCAGTACTTGCCGTTGTAGCCCAGTTTTGGAGGGCACCAGAGTGAAACGGATCCTTATCGTGCGCGTGGGCAATGGGTAACTTATGTTGTGTGTAATGTTCATTGCTAAAGTATCGTGATGTTTGGAAACATCCCTAAAAATATTTTAAAACAACGATTGAATTTAGAAGTGTGTCTATAGTGTGATTGAACAGGATAAAACAATGTTTATAATCTTTTTAGCCATTATCCATAGAAAGAAGAAGTGTTACGGATAATAATTAATTCAGATTAAGCCATAACAAAACGCCTTGTCACATTCTAAATTTAAAATAAAAACAAGATTTGCTAACATCAAGATAAAAAAAAAACACGAAAAGATAAACGAAACTTTTTTGCTTAAAACGAGCGATTTACATAATAACAAACAATCGTAATATTGTAAAGCAATTTCTGTCAGTGTGAAAGAAAAAGTTGCCGTATTAAAATGTTACGTAAGACACATAATTGTTTGTATTGTGATATAAACGTGTAATTATGTGATTGCTGAATGACGCCTCTGGCTGTAGCATCGTCTGCGAATCTGAATGATGCTATCTTCTGTCTTGATCTATCTAAAAAGTGTTTTGTAATTTTAATAAATTTGAACTGTATTGCCTTAGGATAGAGTGCAGGTTGCGTCAACTATTATTATAGATTTTTTATATTTGTGTTTTCGATTACATTTATATTGGAGACTAGCTACTCCCGCGCGGTTTCATCCGCTGCTACAGATCCTAGCGTGATGTTTTACAGCCTTCCTTGATAAATGGACTAACAAACGCAAAAAGAATTGTTCAAATGGAACCAGTAGTTCTTGGGTTTAGCGCGTTCAAACAAACAAACAAACTCTACAGCATTATAATATGTATATTTATTTATTGGATATTTGCTTAAGTGACTTTGTAAATTTTGTTTTAATAAGACGTTTTTACGTTTTGATTAACTAATTTTATTTTTTGTTTGTTTCAGGTAAATTTCCTCATGGGTCGCTAATTTTTGAAAAGATTTCATTGATTGAAATTGCCCGTGTCTTTTGTAATTGTAAGTAATCACATGAATGATAAGAACATGTTTTTAAAACGTTTCTTGTTTATAATGTCATTAGCTTTTCTTCGCGTGAAATAGTGAATTTCTGCAGATTTTTGGTTTAAATCTATCCTATGTCCTTCCTCGAGTTCCAAACTATGTCTGTACTAAATTTCACACAAATAGGTTCAGTAGTTTAGGTGTGAGGAAAAGACAGATAGACAGAGTTACTTTGGCATTTATAATATGAGTTTGGATAACGTAATACTAGTTCTTTTTTGGGAACATCCTAATAACAATTGTGACAACATTTCAAGGTTCTAACACCATTTATATATTTTGTAATAAATACAAATGTAAACATGAGACGGGCAGCAACGCTCCAGTTGCCAAGTAGGGTGTGCACGGGAACAATGCATTATGTATTGTACAATTCTGCGATAAAATTACGTGCATTCAAATAAATGAACTACTCACGTTATTTTAGAGTGGAAATTTGATTGTTAATGAATTTTATTTGATATATTAATTAGGTGTTTTTGTATTGTAACTGGCTCGTTGGTCGAATCGTTTTGAATGTGGGTACTACGTGCAACTGAACACAACGCATTTTGAGCTCTAGTTTAGTTGCTATAATGGTTCTTGTTTCTTAGCTTTGTTTTTCACTATTGGAGTTGAGCAAGTAATAACTAATAAAAAGCAGGTGTTTGTTTATCACATCAGGTTTATTAGGCGTGTCATTTTTATGTTCTAAATGTATCAAGTTAATACAGTTCACGTCAGCGACAGTTCACGTGGAACAATATTAGATAAACACCAATGTCAGACGTCATACGATACTCCAATACGATGGAGGCGCCATTTTTTCCATATAAACCGTTTCACGATTGAAGTCACAACAAAAACAGTTCCTACTATATTTTTAGTTAACCTTCATGCTTGGGGACTTTTTGTTGGACGCACTGAAACAAGTAAGAAGGTTTTAATTAAATATTTAGATTTTAGTTTTCTGTTTTTTAGATAGGAAGCTAGTTTGTGTCATAAAAAAGATAAATAAAAAATGGATGTTATTAATTTGACGAGTAGGCAAATATCAGTTAGATTTTAGTGATACAGTTCTCTATAATCTGTATTTTTTCCTTTGTTTTGATTAAATTCATAGCATCATAATATTTTAATCAATTATAATCAATTAAAACACAGTACAAATTTCAAAACCGCACTTTCAGCTTACTACGCATACGCCTATTCTTGGTTAAGGTACGGAGTAATATTATGGGGAAACAGCGTCAACATGCATCAACTATTTGTACTGCAAAAGAAGTGTATTAGAATTCTGGCCCATATAAATAATAGAGAAAGTTGTAAACCATATTTCCAAAAATACAAACTACTAACATTACCTTCAATATATATACACGACATTTGTAATTTTGTATTCAAAAACATTCACACATTCACTGAAATACGAGATATACACAACATAAACACCCGCCACAAGAACCGACTATATCTTCCACCCTCTCGAATTAAAATGTTAAACCAAAGTCCACAATATATGGCTATAAAAATATATAACAACCTGCCACAAGATATAAAAAAGGAAACCAGCTTAATAACATTTGATAGAAAACTGAAATCCTTTCTAATAAACAAATGCTTTTATACGGTAGAGGAATTTTTAAATATATCTATAAATAAATAACGATAATTTAACTAAATATTAATTTATAAAAACACGTGAATATATATAAAAATACTAGTTAAATAAGCAGAAAATAATATACATATCTATGATGATCAAACATATAAATTTTATAATAGTACCTACCTACTCAGAAATATTATTTAATATTAATACAGCGATCCACTAAAAATGATCTCTTTTAATTGTGTAAATTTATTTTCTAATTAATTATTAATAAGTATAATATTAGTAACAAGTATCTACCCTCTAGTATGTTTGCAATGCCTGGAAAAGGCTACTAAGTTTTTAAGTGCCACTAGCAATAAGACCTATGTATACACTTAGTTTGCAAATAAATAAATTTGAAATTTGAAATTTGAAATTTTAAACGTGGTAGAAAACTTTGCCAACTTTTATTACAAATGCGAAAGCAAGTTTCTTTCTTACATTTCTATTTATCTAGAATTTTATCTTGAGATTTCAGTGTATGCTAAATTTCAAGATGGTTTTGATGATTTACGGAAAGGGTAGGTATAGTGGTTTCCATAAAAACACAACAACTGTCGAGAATGACCAAATGTTCAATAATTGCAATCGAACAATCATTTTTAATTTGGATTGTTGCAAAACACCATCTTCCTCAATGAAAAGCCGTTAAGGTTATCAAAGAGGGTTCTATGACCATCTATCAATGCGTCTTTATGTAAATTCGAATAACTTACCAATAATGTCGTAGTAATTAACTTAAAACATGCCATATCTAGTAAGGTACGCCGTAACTCCAGGTGTCTGTAGCCTGTCACATTAATTAGAAACGGTGCCAAAGTATCGGATCAGTTAGGGTTTTAAGTTATAAGAATTAAGAGTTTAAGGTTGTAAGTTGTAAGTTGTTGTAACTAGCCATTTTGTTTACGAGTTTATCTCCATATTAGTATCTGGCAACGGCTTTGCCAGCTGTATACTTAAAGACTATATTCTATCTCTGTTTCAAATTTCAATCAGATACTTTCCGTAGTTTTTATTTGAAAGACCAACAAACATCCGTATCCAATGCATTCATAAAGTCAAAAAAATTTGCCTGTAAAGTATTATAGGATTTTCTTCCTATTCCTGGAATAGGTATTGCGTCAATATTCCAGGAATAGGAAGAAAATCCTATTTATTAAGTTATTACTTATTGCGTTAAG
The DNA here is from genome assembly GCA_902829305.4 of Spodoptera exigua. Lineage (NCBI taxonomy): Eukaryota > Metazoa > Arthropoda > Insecta > Lepidoptera > Noctuidae > Spodoptera > Spodoptera exigua. The sequence continues at coordinate 9,954,355 of LR824619.2, read as the reverse complement.
TCATTTGGTGAAAGTTATAATAAAAAAAAAGTATAAAATTAAAAAGTATAAAAATATATTTATTTTATTTTAAAATTAAAGTTGTGTTTATTATCTGCTATAATATTTTATTTGGAATTTAGTAATTGTAGTATGTTCCAGATGCTAATATATTTCAAAACTGATTTTATCCTACTAGTTTCTAGCACAAGCTATTGAAAGGCCTTAAACAAAAACCAACAATCTCCACATGACAAAAACTTAAATATGCATAAATCTAATCGGGAACTCTAATAGCTTATACCTTGTACCACATCATACAGTTTTTGCACTAAACTACCGGTCCCATACAGTTATCCCTCCACTAATGACTCCGCTTTGCGTCTATGGATTACGAACACTGACCTACTCCCGCTTCTCAGAAAAGAACAGCTTCTTACTGTTCGCAAGAAAATCGTTCGGACTAAAGTGTCCCATCTCGTTTGACAAGTAGCTATATATGTATTTTAATTGGCCGATTTAAGATTTTTTTAGCGTTTTTGGTACCGCTATCCGATTTAAAAGTAAGTTTTTAAACAATAATATAGAATAAATTAGTTGGTAGTCTTGAATCGCTACTAGCGCCATCTACTTATTGCTAAAAAGAAATTTTTTATTGATTTTTTAGTTTATACACCACTATTAATAATTTGTATATTCGTTGCCTTTTTAACATATTTTTTAAGGATTTGAATCATAGTTATAGTCTTTATTTCAGGTTAATAGTTTGTTATTAAAATGAAACAGTGGATTTGCATCGACCGTACTTATACGGGCGTATATAATATCTTGGTTGTATCATTAATGAACTGGTCTTTAATATCCTGCTATGCTGCTAAAATTTTAGTGCCTATAAATTAATTTTAATCCTTAGTTTTAAATAATTATTGTTTCCAAGAAAACAAACTAATATGTAACAGGATTGACACACTTTATCAGCAGATCCAGTTATTGGTGGTTCGTGGTTATAAATATTGTCTTATTCTTTTTTTACGACCGTCAATATCCGATACAATACTTTTCGCGTGATATATATTTTTTTTTATTACGAAGGCCAGTAATTTAATTTTTATTTCCGAAGATAGGAGATAAAATATGGATTGTAAAATTTGTATTTTATGCCTTGTAACGATGATTTTAATGTTGAATGTCTTATCCTCTTTATTCTTTAAAGGATTCGGTAGAAGTGGACATAAACGACTTCAATATTTTTCTTGGCCCATATTAAATTAGTATTTCGCGTGCTGGCAGCCGTTTGAAGAACCGAAAAGCTTTCGTTCTTCCGCATAGTCGTACTAATATAGGTAGTTTCTCGCCGTTGTCCCGCATGATGACTCTTGCCAACTCCATTCGCGGAGAAATAGATATCCTCACTGGTTCTATAGCCTCAGTCAGGTCCAAAATGAAAGTATTTTATTTAATTTAATTGTATTTTTAATTTATCTGTTTTTTGTTTTTTGATTCTTTGTATTCCTTCAATATCTTCATAGATTTTCAAAAATGTACCACTTATTTTAGTTTGTAAGTATCTTCTAATACGCATGTTGGGTTCACATCTAGTAGATGTCAATCAGATAAGTTGTTTTAAGCCTATAATTAAGCTAATAAGATTGAACATCAGTTTTGTGAATTAAATAAAAAAAAAACAAATTTGGTGAGAGACAAAAAGGATGTCTAGGTACCGAGAAACTTAAATCTAGTAACAGCTTCATCAGGCAATAGCATCGAACTCCCCTTTACATGACTGTCGCATTTGCATCTACCTACTCAACCAGCCATGATATTAATGTAGGAAAATTTATTAATTACGCTCGCAGAATCGAGTTCAGACTAACGAGGTGCCCGTTATTCGACCGATTATACTTTGATTGATCGATTATCGCTAATCGTAATCAGTTTATTATAATGAATGCTTTCTGAATGATTTGCTATTGTTTATTCATTCATTAGATATTGGACCTCATTGTTTAGATCAGTAACGTCAGGCCTTTTATTCGTCTATGGTGTAGGTGTAGGTAATAATTTCAAATGTGACACTAATGTTTTATGGTATTGTGAATCAAAAGGTTATCCATGTATTTACATATATGCCCCAGATTTTTTAATTGTTATTATTGAAATATAAGTTTAAAATATGCATAATATCGAGAGATAAAGCAGTCAATATGGACGAGCTATGTTTCGGCACGAATGTGTCGTTTCGACCGTAGACCGTAGCCTCACAGAAAACTTGCTTCAAAAAACCAACCTTCCCCCCACATCCTCAATCCCCAAAACAAATATCCTTAAGGCTAGCAACGAATTTGTATTACGCTTTACCTCTTGTCTGCCAGTATATTATAAAGAATAGAAAACACAATACATTGTGTCTCGCGTGGACTTGCGTTGTTGTACCACGTGTTGATTCCTTTAGTATTACGCGAGTCAATAGGAGACACGAATTGCTTACCATCAGGTAATCCGTCGGTTAGTTTTCCGACTTATTCTATAAAAAATATTATAGTAATAACTTACACTAACTAATTATAAAGTAAAGGTGATGTGTGTGAACTTTTCACTCTAGTTGCTCCAAACATTTCGTTGCGTCACTCATTGTGTCAGTTTACGCATCCAATTTCAATGTTCACGTTGTATATATTTATTACGCATAGTATGTATGTAGGTATATGCTACTCTTTGTTTGTTTTTCTTTTAATTGTTAAGGTTGATGAAGTTATTTTGAAAGTGAATCTTGTGTGGTAGGCGCAGTTGTTTTAATGATTTTGTTAAACTTTACACATCCTAGACATACAAAATTGAAAATGCACGTTTATCTATAACTAAATGTATGTAGCTTAGAAACTTTAAACACAATTCTAGTTTCCGTTCTTGAGTCGGACAAGAGTGATTTTTGATTGGTTCACGAAAGTCAATATACAATGCGAACACACATAATATGTATACATTAGAAAAAATAATGCTCTTTTCAATCATCATCATCATTTTGAGCCAGAATACGACCAGATCTGCACAAGGACGTCTTCATTAATATCAATAGAGCAATTTGGGAAAGCAAAGCTTCGATGTAAAGGGCCGTCTCAACCGGAGTGATATCATGGTCAAACAGTAAAACCGACGTGAAACAACCCACCTATTTCCCTCCACTTATCTTTAAATTTGCGAAATACTAATCTATAAAACGCTGGCAATGCATTTACACAAGTGGACTAATAAATTTATTCTTATTCTTATTTGGAACTTCTCTGGTCTCATTGGGCGGCGCAGATAGCTTACCATCAGGTAATCCGTATGTATGCCTGTCTGCCGCCCTATCACATAAAAAAACTAGCGATATTCTTCATGCTTTAGTTGGAAGTCACGGATGGTTTGAAAGAAGCTGCCAGAGTGTAACGTGACCGCATTCTTCAAAAGCAAGCTCATCATATACACTTAAGACCACTAGACTATCAAAAGTAAATAAATGCATGTACGTACGTATTGCGTAATTACGCATGTGTTGTAGATATTAATGTAAGTGTGGCAACCTTTGACGTCGAGCATCGTAATATCAGTTCCGGTGCTATAGTCATTAGTATGAAATACGCAATCTACTACACTACTACTCGATTGTACGCTTACTGAATTATTATTTAGTTATTGAATATGTTTGGTATGGTTCTGTTTAAGGTGTTATAATTTAAAAGACCTTTTAGAAATAAGCTTTTATCGGACGCGTCAATAAGTCTAAGTCTAAGGAACAAATTAGTCTTTGTGGTCATGAAAACTAAAAATGTGAATCAAATCAATCATTTGAAGATTTCTGCTTCAAAATTTACTTGCAAGGTTCTACTTCACACACTTATATTATATTGCAAAGAAACTAAAAACTTGGACGAATGAAGGAGATTGGTTGATTTGCGCTTCACTTTAGGGTTTACTGTATTCTTATATATTGTATTTTCATATCAGTATTAAATCTATTTTCTCTAGAGTATTACAAACTTTCTATCTCTAAAGAAGATTCTTAGCGAAACTGGGGACTGTCACGGGAATATTCATACGATAACCTTTTTTGATCATATCTAAAATTTGAGCCAGTAGGTAGTACTATCCATCATCAAGATGTCGTGGTGGCCCGGAGGTTAAGGAGCCCGCTTCTCATGCATGAGGGTGTGGGTTCTAAACCTAGCAAGTACCAATGTGACTTTTTCCGAATTATATGTACTTTCTATGATTATTTAGACACCACTGACACACGGTGAAGGTAAACATCGTGAGGAAACCTGAACTTATAATTTCTAATTACAAGTTTGAAATCGCCAACCCGCATTGAGCAAGCGTGGTGATTAATGCTCTAATATTCTCCGTATGAGAAGAGGCCTTTGCTCAGCAGTGGGCACTTATCGGCTGATGATGATGATGAGGTAGTTGAAGATGGAAGGTACTGTCGAACTAGTACAGTTACACAATGTCCATTCGAAGTAGGTACTTTCGCAGAGCACGACTACAAGGTACTACATGATACAAACTCGAAAATCGTGGGAAATATAGTGTAATGACGTAAGTGTTGTCTATGAAACGTGATTAAAATAAAATTTCGTGCTTTTTGAACCTTTCGCGTGATTTTGAGGTTATGTGGACAGTGATGCTCAATGTCTCACTTGTTTGTACTATGTGACTGATTAAATTTTAGAAGTTTTTTTTCTTGTTTGTCTCATACTTGACAATGATGGTATGTAGAAGATTTTCTGTTAAATGGGCTTATTTTTACGGACAGAGTTATGGGCAAAGCGAAATGACTAACCGCGGTCTGCGTCAGAACAGGAGGTGGTTTATAGTCAGTTAGAATCTGACACTCCCCTTCGCCCCACCCCGGGCTGCAGAAGCCAATGAATTTTCTCTCCAAAAATGTTTTTTTTTGTTATTAATATTTAAACAAAAATGTCAATTTATATGCAATTTTAATTGGTTAAATAAGAATCAAAGAAGATTAATAAATCGCAAACTGAATACTGAAAAAGTTGCTTACATTATACGAGATTGCAATTAAAATGAGAAATAATAATGAGTTTCGCATAATGAATTCAGACAATAAATCAATTTCGTCTTTCACACTACATGATTTGAAAGCGACGACTTTTACAATTATTGCATATTATAAAAAGGAGCCCTCTTTCGCGTCTATCTACATATATGAACGAACACGACAAGCTTTGAAAAATGTTTAAGCAATATCTAAGTCTATTATTTGTATAGTTTAAAACATTATGGGTGACGGGCGGGAAAAAGTCAGTCATGTCAATAATAAAAAAAGTTGAGCATCACTGCCCGAACTTCAAACGTGAGATTTAATATTAAACGGAAACATGTCGCTATTATCACGTTTTGTTTTGACATGTAGGTACCTACTGTCACTAAATGTAATCTCACTTTGTATGTGACAAAGATATAGATTATTATGACGTGCACAGATGTTTATAGGATGACAAAATGGTTCTGCGAAAAGTTAAATTAATATAATAAAATACATGAAATAATCTAGAATAATACAAAAATTTAATGCATTTATTAGTACCCACCTCAACTCTTCTCATGGATGTAGTTAAAGCTGAGTTGCACTTAATTATATTGCATACGGACACTAATTTTTTTTCAATCATTAGATATAATTATTGTGAATCGTTCTTTGCGAAATATTTTGGACTCCAATCTCTAACCAGCCTGTCAAACTATTATGTGTGCTTTCATACTACTAACTCCAACTAGAATATTCTAAAATAAACATTCATTAGATACCCATTGACGCTTCCTCGAAGAAGACTCTAGTTCCCATTCACTTCTATACTTACATTATACGAAAGTAACAAAATCGGTGACATGTCGCGTGCGTTTTTCTCCAGATTACTACGGAAATGACATGTAATCTTGATCAACATTCACCTTCCCACATATCATCATGATCACGTAGGCACATTAAATTGTTCACGAGTAGGAGTGCCGGTGTTACTTCCGGAATTGTATCGGAATTGATTCTGGATTGACTTTCCCAGAGTCTCTGAGTTTGAGACTAATAGATAGGCCTGAGAAATCATCTCTCAAGATGCGACGTTCGTGTATGAAATGCTTAAGAAAGATGGCGTCTTGATTTTATTAGATTGATACGTGAGCGCTAGATGGGTGGCTATGAAATGAAGTTTATTGATTGTCAATTTTTTTATTAAGTTTCAATCACTTAGCTATTTAGTTCAAATCGTGTCTCCTTTTTACGATGGATTGGCCAGATGTGTAAATTCAGTACATTACTTTTTGCTAGCTGCTCATTGCAGTAAGGTCTTATAAGAAAAATAAGTCTGGATTTCCACTTTTCTTAGATCAATAATATATGTAGGTTGTTCAAAAAGACGACAGTCACTTAATTATTGACTTTTATCTAGAAATAAAAAGTTTATAATAAAAAAAATGCATAATAATCAAGTTCGATAATAGTCAAATAAAAAATGTAGCAGGGAAGCAAGCAATATTTTTTTGCGCATTCACATTATGCTAGTAACTTGCTCCAGTTGATCGCTTCTAATGTAACGTTTTTTTATTGTCTGTCACGTAGTGGTGTAGACGCAACTTATTCAATATTTATACATCTAATTTGTAACGTATTCAATAGATAGCAAGGTGCATTTACAATCGTCTAGCAATATTTTCAATCGCGAGGAAATATATAGAAAACCCAATTGTAGAAACGTATACAAACTCAACGATAATTTCGTAAAGAGTATATTTGCAAGCCTATGAATATAACCATTCGTAAACTTAAAAAAAACTTAAAAAAACACATAACTACCTTTGGTGCATTTTTTTAAAACACAAAAATCACGACATAAGCATATTCATAGCTTAAAAAGTTTTTTACATACATACCTACATAAAAATATTAATTTTATTACGATCAAGATTGCTTAAATACCAGTTGAAATACATAAATAAACGCACCCGTATGAAACATACATACAAGCCTGCATTTTATTCATTGGTTAAATTGAATCTCAGCATTATCGTTGATAGGATCATGTAGAGGATTGAAATATGGAAGGATCCCATGATGTAATAACATGGTTGTGTTATGTTGCAACGGGATATTTTCATTTTCTTTATGGAAGTTGCCCATGGGTTCGAACGTGGGAAGTGTTTAGGCTTGGTTTTAAATACCGTTAAGATTTTATAAGGTTTAATTGGATGCCTACATAGGCATACGATTTAATTATTATTGTTTCACTGTATGATTGTTTGTTTATGTGTGTGAATTGTAGTTGTTGTTTGAAATTGGGTTCGATAGTGCTTACCTATAATTACTTTTTCGACATGGAAAAATGGATGTACCTAAGTGTGGGAGAGCCATGCTTCGGCAAGAATGGGTCGGCTTGACCGGAGTGATACCACGGCCACACAGAAAACCGGCGTGAAACAACCACAGCGTTGTGTTTCTCCGTGTGAGTGAGGTTAACGGAGGCCCAATCCTTCCCCTCCCCCAATCACTCCCCAATCCCTTAATCTCCAAAACACTAATCCCTAAGAGGTCGGCAACACACTCGTAACTCCTCCGTTGCGGGTGTCCATGGGCGGCGCTGACGGGTGTCCATGGGCGGCGCTGATTGCTTACCATCAGGTAATCCGTCTGCTCGTTTGCCGGTCTATTACATAAAAAAATGGAAACGAAAATGTTATATAGCATTTTTAACTAGTCAAGCGCAGGAATAAACTAAAAAAACCAGAAAAGGGTACGAAATGTTAAAGATATACATAAATTAAACGATCTACATCCTTATCAAAGGAAAATTTCTAAGCAACATTGAAAACTGATCTTTCTCTGTCTGTACATAGAAATAAAAAACATTATTAATCGTCTATACGTTTTTACAGCATTTAGCTTCTGTCTTGCCATTGGACAAATGTGTTTTCTTATTGCGATAAAAACTTATACATAACTTTGACATTGACAGCACCTTATCTCGACTTAGTAAGGACTGTTTTTGTAGTTCAAGTTTGACGGGTGATGTGTAGTTGACCGTGTCTGCGTCGGTTTCTTAGCCGCGTTTAGCTTACCAGATTAATCAGTTGATGGCACAGTGACTAGTTCTTTCTTACATCAGGTTTTTTAAGTCAGTTGTTATGATTGGTAAATTAAAATGTAAATGTTTTTTTATTATTAAAATAAAATATTAGGTAGTATATTCGTAACTTTACTTTTATTATTTTAAACCTGCACAAATTTATTAAAGAATCAGTCGAACCTAATTTAGGAGTTCGAATATTATCCTACGAATATTATAAATGTGAAGGTTGATATTCTTTCACGTGAAAATGGCTGGACCGATTCGGTTGAAATTTGGATTGACACATGGGCTACTTTTATCAACAAACCACGCGGGCGAAGCCGCGGGCGGAAGCTTCTAAATAATAATAACAACATTATTTTTACAAGTTATTATTATCAATATCTTAAATATTGTCTTAGCTAACGAATTTTCAATCCATTTGATAACAATAGAATAGTCACATCGCCACTAAGAACTAAATAAATAAATCAATCCAGTACTCGTCCTAGTAACTGGAATACTAGCTAGCTAAAAGCAAACGAGGCACTTGTTCAATATTGCCTAATAGGTTTGTCCGTGAACACGTCAAAGCATTACCATGTCTCTACACGTTTTCTATAGAAAGTAGCACCCGCCGTCCATAGACTATTAATGCAGTTTTTAGAAAATTGCCACTACATAAAGTATTTTATTCCGGACTTTCGGACCCTTTACCCTCGTTTAAATTTGGAATATTGATTGTAAATGATGAAGTATTTTGTATGGAGTCTTTGTGTTAGGTTCAGCGTATGTTTACGACGTCGCGTATTGGATGGGTTGCAGTATATTTTGAATGTTTGATTTGGTCATTTTATAGTTTTATTGTAAATTTTCTGTCATTAAAAAAATATTTGAATTATTTTTATTTATAAACTAATATTTGTGCTGGTATAATATTTTGTTTAAACATATAGACCAATATGGTTCGGTTCTTTTAAATATTAATGTCTATTTACTTATTAATCAGGCGAAGAAATAAATACATATTTCCATGCATAAAAGATTTAAAATTTTGTAGTAGATTCGTAGTAGAACTTTGATTATTTTATGTGTAATTTAAAAGGTGTAGTTTTATGTAATTTTAATTTGCGGTAAAAAAACTTATTATGTGTGTACCTTTTCTTCTTTCAATTTATGTAGGTAACAGAATATTTTTTAAATAAATACTAACTACATTACCTATAAAGAGAAAAAACCCTGTAACCTAGCCGTAGTAGTATCTTTATGCAATTTAAAACTTTATTTTACAAGGTGGGAATAATCATTTCAATCATTAATCACAAAATAATATTAAAAGGTTCCAAGGTTAGTAAAATCTTCAATTAGTTTCTTTTTATTCAAATCCATTATTTTATGGCTACAGGTAGTTAACGCCTAAACAAACAAACACACAACATAACGCAAAATAAATCATGTACAATAAAAATAAAAAGTAATTTTTAAATTATTTCACAACAATAATTATTTATTTAAAACTAACACAAATAACATGATACACAGAACAAACAACTTTACCGTACGTGATTTAAATTCGAAATTCCGTCCGGACACTTTATTGTTAGATTTTAATGGAGAAAATAAATTATCTTAAGAACTCGCTGGTGAGTACATAGCTATTCGTCGTTTTTAGAGTCGTTAAGCGTTTAGCTGCATTTTTTTGTCCTCCTAGCCTTCATGTAATTTAAGTAGTACGCGTAGGCATCGACAGATCTATATGGACAGGTAATTACAACTACAGCAGGTTATTATTCTTGTCGCATTAAATATTACGGCCTACAAATACTGACTGCATGGTTGGCGCGGTGGCTGAGCAACTGGCTGCCGCGCAACATATCGCGGTTTCGATTACCGCACGGAACAACTCTTTGTGTGATCTACAAATTATTGTTCCGGGTCTGGGTGTGATGTGTATGTCAAATTGTATGTTTGTGAATACACCGACGAGACAGGAGAAAACCAAGTGTGAGGTAACGTTTTTTTTAAACCAATGAAACTAATCAACGAGGTATGTCGTATGGTTTCGAGCCACGATGGGACCCATAATCATAAGTACCATACTCGAACTTCGTCGTGGTTCTACGGTAAATGGTAAACGGACGAGATTTTACTTATTTATTTATTTATATATAGGCATACTTAAATGCCCACATATACCAAGTAGCAATACATAGGATACTATGAACGAATGTTGTGATTACAATGGGTGGTCTTAGGTATCACACAAGATGATTTCTTCCAGAATTATTACACATTTTTTTCTAATAATGAGGACATCTAAATAAAAGCGCGTTTAAAATTTTTACCATGATTTTATTTAATTGTGTGTAATTATAACATTCTGTAGATCTTCATGACCGGTTTATGTCGCATTACTTGGAATATAATAATAAAAAGTCTAATAGCCATAGGACTCCCACGCTAGACAAAGTTACCTGGATGAGCACTAGAAAGATTATAAGATTATTTATTTGTAGAAATAGTTAAGTTTTTTATTCTGTTTGCAAATATTATGTTTTTGTGAATAAAATTCGTATCCTCAGTCTCATTTTAAATTTTGAATTTTCAGTTGAGATTTAATTGTATATACTTCTTTTGGTTAAAATGGTCAGTAAGTATAATATTAAAAGAATCTACACTTTCCTTTATTGATTGTACGATATGTATACATATTATTTAAAATTCGTAGGTTTCTTTTTTTTTATTTTTGATACAAAAATAACGTCACAACACAAAATAACGAACTAAATTTATACTATACAGAAACTAACCATTGTGACAATTTAAAAATAGTATTAAATTTGAGTAGCGAAGTACCCAATTAACCTCATAAAGGTTCAAATAACTCAGCTTGCAATACCAGCCCATCTGAACTTGATTCGAACATAACGGAAATTATTACTGGGCCGATAAATTGGCTCAAAACTACACGAAACGCATTCAACTTTCAATCTTGATCATACGCCTTAAAGTTTCATTTCTGACGTCACTGGACCTCAAATATTGTGATACTTTCGTATGCACCTCATTTTCAATCACAATCTGACCACTATTGACATACTATTGTATTTAATGACATTGACCTACATACAACACACAAAAATTGTTTTGGGAAAGCAATTGACAAAATAGTTAAATTGTATGTGAAAATTGTTGTTCGTGTTTCTATCGGTGATGGGAATTACTGCCTTGTTGCTATAGATGTCATAAGGGTTATTTTTGTTTATGGAGAAGTTAAGAAGAAGATGAATATCGACGCTTTTGATGGTAAAGCGTCATGTGTGTATAGTGTGTTTAAATTAATAAGTAAAAGCGTTTAAAATTTAGTTATGAAATGAAATAATTGAAATGGTCTCACAATCATTTTATAATGTATATAAATTAGACGCAGTATCTGGTATCTAAAATGAAAAAATCGCTCTAAAAATAGCAAACAACAACCGCTTAGAAATGAATATACCTACATACTTATATTGTGAAAAATGTTAACTATAAAATTATTTGTTCAACCCACACATAAAATGTTTTGAAACTATACATCGATTGATTCATTTTATATTGTTAAGTCGATGTCAATAAATGACCATCTGCCAGTAGGTAACAAAAGACGTTGAATTGAGTCATAAGAAATGAAGCCTTATACAGTGCAAGTGGGTGCAACAGAACACCCAAAAAGTTATACGTTAAAGTGACTCAATGGCCGTTCAATAAAATACCAAATACTGTCATAGAGACATTGGTTTGGTACATGATAATACCACGGTACAGATTTTACCGAAGTTCTACACTAAATGATATACTTAATTGGTGTTTGACCCGCCTGTGGCTATTCTGACAATGGTAAACTAATCCCGGTAGCTATCTCCGGTAAACACTTCCGTCACCACAGTGCCGAACTCACTTATTTTCAGAATAGGCAATTTTAGGCTGAGAAGTCATAATTTTTTTTTATAATTACATTTTGGATTAGAACCGCTGATAAAAAATCTCATAAAAACAATAACGTAAAAACAACATTACACTGAGTACCTGACTATGGCAACAATTACATTTATGTACGATAAAAAATGGTCTAGATCTGGGCCAGATATGAATTGGAGTGCCATTTTTTTTTGACAGACTTTTACTGACTAAAACCCAACCTTGGTGCCTCAGCGTGAGGGTGCGGGAATCAAATAATCAAATGAATTGGAGTGCCTAGGTGAAATTTGTACTCAAAAATGCACCCTAGATATAGTTAAACTTTTGGGACAAAGTTTCTATATAAACCCTTATAAAAATCTCGTAAAAAGTACCTTCTGCACTTTTGTGCATAACGTCACACTTTCTTGCAATCCGTTATCATATTATTGCATTTTGTCTCGTGCAAAACGTGCGACATACGCGCATGCACACGACGCTCAATATGACAGTTTGAATTACATTGTGATGCAAGATCCTGATTAGGTAAACGTTAAGAAATTAAGAATGTATTATACTCACTTTTAAATTTCATAGATTTTATCGTATAATTCATTGACTTCTCATTTTTAATTACTGCTAATAAGGAACACGCATTAAAAATCTAATATTAACCAATTAATGATGCTATGAAAAAAACGAATAAAATAAAGGGTAATTACTTATTTGATCGACTTTAAATTACTGATGTTATTTTGTCGAAAGTTGAACATGATATATCCGAGAATCTACCAACACTTGAGGCTGGCTGTAAAATTTACAGCAAAAGTAAAAAAAAAGTATCTTATAATCAAACTCGGATAAATTTAATAAGTGGGCGCGCCCACAAGTGAAATCTTAAAAAGACTAAGGCTTTAAACTCGTTGTGTTCTCCATAAACGATATTGTCAAGCAATTTATCTAGATATACGAGAACCTACGTGCAGATTTCTTATTCATTGTTGGAAATACTTTCACTTCCAAACGCAAAGGAAATTAGTTAAAGTCCTCGATTCAATAATTGTTTTAATGCATGATGTTTAAGCAAAGCAGTATATCGGATTGAAAAGGTGCGTTTTCAAAAAAACTATAAGTTTTCTTTATTTTTTTCAACAATTTCGTTTGACACGTATTTCAGTGTAGCAGACCTATGCTACAGCATGAATGATCGATCGAATTATCGAATTTCTCGATGTGACCACGGCCTTACAGAAAACTGGCGTAAAAACAACCCTTGCTTTGAGTTTTGACATGTTGGTAACTTCCTTGGACGTCTTATCCTCTCTTCCATCCCTCATTCTCAATTTCTTTTTCCCAATCCCTTAAAAGCCTCGTGTATAACTCAGCTGATGTTGCGGGTACTTAGCATCCGGTGATCTATCTGTCTGTTTGCCAACCTTATCCAACATGTGTATTCAATAAATGTAGTCCATATTTCAAGTGCTGTGTCGTTTGTAGTTGAAGATGTTTATGTGCTCACAAGTGCCCATGGAACTCATTCTCGTGTGTTTGGGCACGTGATATTTAAGAATGTTCGTAAAGACAAGAAGTCGGAGGCCTACATAGCTTCCGCTTAGGGCCGGTTTTTTGATCCGTAGTTAACCCAACCAATTGTTAAAAATCTTGACTAATGGTTAAATATCGACAAAATGTGTTTTTTGATCATTAGTTAGCTTAACTAATTGTCAAATTATTAACTATTAGTCAAATAATTTAACCACGGCTCGGTGGCGGGTTAACCAAGATGGCGGATAGTTAAACTAGATTCGACAGCTGATTCTTGCTTTGTTGTATAATTTTGTGATCTCATTCCGAAGAATTACATTTTATCTATAATTAATTTAAATATTGTCCGTTATTTTGATGCGTCAGACTCAGATGATTTAAAGTTAGAACTGCGGTTTTCCCTGGAAATTTATGAAATAATGAATAAAATACCACATCAAAATACATAGTAAAAATACCACGAAAGTCAGCACAATATTTGAAGAGTTATGGATGACAATTCAATAACATTTTTTTATGTAGTAGTTCGGCAAACGGGCACACGGATCACCTGATGGTAAGCAATCAGCGCGCCCATGGACACCCGCAACGGAGGAGTTACGAGTGCGTTGCCGACCTTTTAGGGATAAGGGATTTGGAGACTCAGGGATTGAGGAGGGAATTGGGGGAGGGGAAGGATTGGGCCTCCGGCAACCTCACTCACACGGCGATACACAACGCTGTGGTTGTTTCAAGCGGGTTTTCTGTGAGGCCGTGGTACCACTCCGGTCGAGCCGACCCATTCGTGCCGAAGCATGGCTCTCCCACACTTATAAGATATATAAAGAAAGACATTTCCTTCCTTGTTTCCTGACATTATTATTTAATAAAAAGTCCTTGATTTGTTGCAAAAAACACCAAGTTTAAGAAAACACTATAAAACCCATAGACAGAGAATAGAATAGACAAGCTATTAAAACAATAATAATGGTTAGAGCGAGAAAGTGCAAATGGAATATATGTAGGTGTGAGCAAGACAAAACATACGTTTCTTGTCCCTTTTTAGCGTAATTATGCTTTATTTTATTTAAATCGAACCAATACGGTAAATTAATACGGTATATTGCAGTGAAATAGGCTGTAAAAGCCGTAGTGAGCCGTTTAATGTACATACCTACCTATAATGTATATATAAGACATTTTTTATCTCACGTCGTATACGCTATTAGCTTCTCTATACCTATACTATCTCTATGATAAAACCAAACGATTCAGTTTGAAATCAAGACACTTTTGAAAGTTTTGAAATATCAAAAATGACATTTGGTTCAACTTCATTCTTAATTGATCAGTGTTGTCAGTTAAAGAAAAATACCCACAAATAAACACGTTTTTTCTAGGGAGGAAGTTGTTCATTGCACTGGCAACAAATTAACCAATGGTTATGTTTGACTATAGTTAAAGTGGACATCAAAAAATGAAATTACGTAATAACAATTGGTTACCCTCTTGACTATAGTTAAGATAACAAATAGTCAAATCGTATTTAACTACGGATCAAAAAACTGGCCCTTAGTAAGTGTGAAAGAGCAATGAGAGCTTGTTAAATGTCAATATTTTGATAACGAGGTTAAAGAAACGAATGAGGTTTGATGTAGTCTCAAACAAGCTACTGAGTCAATTAATACGTATAAGTGTCAAAATAATATGACGTACTATAAATATGTGTGGTCTGTTAACCAATCGATTGGGTGCAATCGTGAATGCACAAAAAGTTTTCTATAGGCTTCTCGAGACGCCGAAATTGTCATAATTTATTCAATCGTCAAAATTCTCAGTAATACCATGGAAACGAATTTATTTTATTCGATATTTTTTGATGTGTATAGTTTCGTTCGTTTTGACATACCTACCTATAGTTCCTAACGTTACAATTCAATTACAAAGAATTTCATCACCTTTCACAATATGATTAAAAATTGTGTAATCTCGATATTGAAAATGTCCATAGATAAATAATTTACATGAATGTCACGTTCATAAAGTGTTGTTGTAGTTAGAGCCACGTTTAGGTATTGCCTTGATATAACTGTACAAGGTTGGCATCTTTACCGAGGATTGGTCATTGGTCATTGCCTTGTTGCAACTTTTTTTACTTTTTTTTGGAAGAAGGTTGGTAGAATGATTTACTTTAGAGGTTTAAGTTATTGTTGGTAGAATTTTGCCGTTTGTCTGTGACTCTATATGTGTATATCTATAGTCAGACTTTTAATTCGATTCCTGATTTGACATTGACCACTGTCATTTTGTGAAATAATGATACCACATATAACAGTGTAGTGATGAACACAAAAATCGATAAACAATCAGTAAATCAGTTTCAGGAAGGCATTCAAAAAATTACGGCTACCGAATGGTCTAAATGTGTATCCCATGTTTTCAAAGAGGAGGAAAAAATTAGTAAGCTAGATATGTTAATTGACAATAAATATCACAGACACAATTCATAATAAATGTTACATAGAGTAACGGCGATAGCGATAGCGATGACGGCGACAATTTATAAAATGTCTGTTTTATTTGTCACGTACCTTCATGATCGCATTTTTTATTAATTTCACATAAAATTACAAAAGAAAAGTCTCAGATCGTTAATTAATTGTCAAAACTAAATTATCGGTTCAGAAATATTTTATTTTCTGATAAACTTAGTTTACGAGAGTAAATTTATAAACGAGAGGAATCGATTCAGAAATATTCGATTTCCATATCGAATAATTTCGCAACGTCACTATTTATTACGTGTTATAACGTTGCAACACTGAAATTGTCAAATCTGGAATGGAATTAAAATTCCGAGTGTTCCGAGTATATATTTGCATTTTCTTTCTTACGAGGTAGATTGCTTAGTACACTATATGGGCTACAAATTACACACATAGTTTTTTTATTTAGTGGGTATTGTGTTTTGGTTTTTAGGAAATGATGAAAAACTGGACACGTATTTTTACGAACTGTCGTCCTTTTTCCAGTACCGCGTAATTGCAACAACAACAAATGAATCCGTGGACAATCTTTAGGAATAAGTTCGTTCTTAATAAGTTTCAACAAGAAAGCTGAAGAAAAGATGTATAGCATGTATTTCAGATAAAACCTCAATGAAAACATAAAATAATTTTACGTAACTATTAAGAGCGCATTCTTTGTAAATAACTCTTATACTTTCGTCATCATAGCGCTTAACCAAACCACGCTTATGGTGTAGGTCACACAATCCAGTCTGCAATTACGCGAAGTGGCTATATCTTGAGCTCGTCACGTCGATTCGATAAGGTCATGTTCTAGAAAACACACCATTTGGCAACATTGTTGCAATACGATATAGTTCTCAACCAGAAACCATGGAAAAGTTAATATTGTTTATGATGTAAACAATGTACGTAATAGTTCGGTATATTTAGTTCACTTTGTGGTCTTATGGTTATGGTATGTGAAGATTGCGTATGGGATTACATATTCGATGATAATGCTATTTTCAGATATAAAGTTCTTGCTTCTTTAGCAATGAAAAGAGAGTCAAAAAGAAATATTGTAAAAAGTGGAGAGTGGACTAGCACTTTTGCAAGTACTTATTATATCTTTCGTCTGCCGGTATACGAAGGTACAGGGAAATACATTGAGTGTCGTGAATACCTTTGTTTCGGCTTACAACGAATTAAACATTAGCAGATTAAAAAAACAATTGAGGCTTCACTAAACATACATAATGTCAGAATAAATATGTTATTATAAGAAATGCTGCAAATAATCATATGAAAATAAATCAACTATGCGTCAGAAATGTACTAACATTCCCACATTTATACCAACTACTAGACAGCGCTACACACAATGAAAAGTGATATTGAACAATTCCTATTTTTTGTTTAAAAACTTCACACAATTTACAATGGCTTCTATCATAAATCATTCAAGGCATTTACTCTGAGCTAGGGCATAAAATAAATGCCATAATAATACTTATTTCGTTTTGAGAAGGAATAGGTTAAAGTGCATTTGTAGTAGCATACTCCCGCTTTTATTCAGCTTTGATTGTGAATTCAATTTTGTCAGGGGCGGGTCTGCGTCACTTTTGAATGATAAACAGATAATCATGTAACATCGTTTTAAAGTGAAACATTTGAAATGCCTAGATAGAATTGTTTGTCAATCTGCTAGTAAAGTTTGGCACTTGTTGGTACTTGTACATTTGTGAGTTAAGAGCACTTGAAATAAATAACATTTTTTCTTGTCTTGTTAATATCTCATAAGCCACTAACGTCGAAACAAATTATCGTAAAGCAACAACAGATATAACTAGTATGGAAGTCGTGCAAAAAATGTGCACTTTTGTTTTCAACAATAATGATTCATAAGTTTACAAACTTTCGCTGCCATCTTTATGTCATTGGAGCATTTCTTTTGAGGTCACAATTATGTCATTACCCCCAAATTGTGATTGTACTTTGCTGTTTTTTTGGTACAGCTACATTTGACAATGGATATAAGTGTGCGGTTTTTGTATGAGTTTTTTCATGTTCTGTTTCTCATACAAATTTAGGTTGAATCGAAATTTCGGTAGCTGTCATAAGGTCAGTGTGGCTAACATAATACATATTTAAAACTAACCAAAGACGAAGGTGAGAAACTGTTTTAGACAAATTTTGATGTAAAAGTAATGGTCATGTACGGCGCAAATTTTGACAAGCAAATTATACATAGTCTAGAACAGGAAGCTCGGGGCTTTAAAACTAAACTACCATGGTGGGTACCTGTGCCAATTCTCGACATGAAAGAATTCGCTAAGCTATGTATTGTAATGTAGAACAAGACACTGCTGTAACAACAGCAACATCATCATACAATAACGAAGATAGAACAATAGCCTTCGAAACACATTAAACTGCAGAATCGACAAATACAACTACTGATCCCTAAAGAGATACTAAGACACAAGAAAGGTCCAACCTTGTTCTTAAGAAGGTGGTTCTAATACAAGCACAAAATGACCTCTACACGATTATATCACATGTTATGTTTGAAGTGCACGAGTTTGCACGCTTCAGTGCAAACCATAAATGTAATGATTAGGTGCAGGCGTTTTAACTAGCGTGTCTAATTATGCATTGTAATTAAACAGTAATCGTTATAAACTTAACCTACGTTAACGTCAAACGATTGAAAAGATTAAAGTTGTTATTATTTGCGTTAACGTGTTTTGTAGGTTTTCATTTTGGTGGTATTTTTTTAATCTTTGGCTAATAGATGTATGTGGATATCACCATTAGGTCCGTTGCTTCACTTGCAAGTAGCAGAATTTTTTGGAAGAACGTTAAAATAGACAAAGTAAAAGCAGCATTCTTCCAAAATTGAAACCGTCAGTCTACGTCAAAAACTTTACAAAACCTCACGTTACTGATCCTCATTATGTTTAAATAACATTTATACTATTCATTAATTTAACAAGAAGGTTCATTTGACGATCTAAAGCAAAACCTTATTCTGTACGCCATTTGTTTAACTTTCCTTGTCTCTATAAAATGTATTCTCAATACGGATGCCTAGTAAATAGAAATCAGTGTTAAGTATTAATTTTATTATAGTTATAAATTGTTGAATATTGAGCTAGAACAGACTTTCTACGAGCATTTCCAGGCAATAAATATCTGCCTGCGATAAACAAACGCTGCTTAAATGTCTCTATTGTAGGTTAGAGTTGTACCTTTGTGTAACATGTACTATTGTGTGATAGTTTAGTGCTGTTCGTTGTTTCCTGTTTTCTCGGGATCTATGCCACTTTATGCAGTAGTAGATGATGCTTTATTTCTTTTGAAGTCTAAATGATTTATGGAACTCAATGTCTATATTTTAAGAGACTATATTTTGTATCCATAGAAGTAAATTAATAATTTATTACAAGTTGAATTGAAGGTTAAACCGTGTTAAGGTCTAAATTTTGGGTCTGCTAATGCATCGTTTGGTCTTGTCCTCTTTCATGTTTTAGCTGTTAGAGTAATTGCTTTAAATCAATCTAGATTGCTGCTATTTTAGACCTAAGCTACCGTATGAGTTAGGTTTGGTCTTTTTCATTTGCGGGTCATAACAGCTTAGAGAGTACATTTGCTTTCTCAAACCATTTTGAGTATCACAATCAAGGTACTTTATTTGGTGTTATCTGAACTCTGAACTGCCTATTGGAAATTCCACTAGTAACTATTTAACTTCCGTATTTTGAGTGCTATTGCTAAAGCAATAGCAGTCAAAATAATCGCACTAAAACCAAAGTTATATGTAAATGACACGATATGGCTTTCTCTACTAAATAAATTGATTTAAATAATTTCCTTTATTAGTAGGTTTACTTCTTGCTCTGGATGGCTGTGAAATACATATATATTGGAAAATTCCATAAGGTTTTAAAATATGCCTTCTGGCATTCATAATTTGGATTAAACATATCAGAAACCCGGGATAGGTAAAGCCTCAGTCTTAAAGTCACATCACTAGTTAGTACTGACACACTCATTACCGCGACCTGTGTGGGAATTGTCTCTGCTAGGAAGCGGGGTTATTGACCCCAAGTGCACTGACGCGCCGCGTCATACGGATGCGCCAGCGCTGCACAATCGTGGCTTGTGAAGTTGTGACTTTTTTGTACCAAGGTTCGTTTATTGAACTTTAAAGTACACGTTAATTGTAGACTTTGTACACAACCAATCAATCGTAATGGATTAAGATGGATTAGTTTGCTACTGGTCCGGGTGATATAAATTTTATTTCTCAATCAGTAGAGAATTTATTACGCTAACGACGTCTAGAAGAGATCGTTATTTAGTTCTATTAAGTCTTTAACGTTTAGTATCTTGATTTTAGATAGGTATTTAGGTTTTTCATTCATCGTCATTAGCCCGTTTCTATCCACTGCTGAAATATTCACAATTTTTTTACCAAGAAATATTTTGTTCTCTCCATAACGGTTCATATTAAAACCACCATTAGTACTAATGAACATTCTTATACAACAAAAACATTTCTCTTGTCAACCTTAACATGGAAGTAAAATCAAAGCATTTACTTTAAACATTTCAAAGCTTTATGAATTAACAGCCGTCCGTCAGTATAGTCATAGAATTCAATCTATCCACAACCCACAATAGAAACGTCCAATAATTTTCTCATTTCGTAAAACCCTTTTAAGTTCATTGCCTTCATTTCCTATTGGCTGTATGAGTCATACTTCCCGTTGTAGGCCACTAATTTACTGGTGGGCAACTGTCCTTATGAACAAACGGGTTGGACTTAAGTGTGCGATATTTGCTCCTTGCGTTGGCGGTGCGATGGCTTTTAGTATTGTAGCTTCGGTAAGGGTATTGTCTGTAGTACTTGCTTTGTTTACTGTTTCTATACGGATTAAGGAATTAATTTCTTTATGTTCGTTTTTCAAATTTATTTAACACTGATTTAGCACAGATTTTTCTTTTTTTGTGATATCAAATACATTCGACTTTTTATTGATTTAAAAAACCGTGTGACGTCACGATTGAGTAAATTTTATACTTAGCCGTGACATAGTAAATTCTAATTCTGAAAAAAATAAATAAATAAGATATCTTATTTATTTTCATTATCTTTTAATGAAAAAAACAAAACATTCTTTATTAATAATCAGATAATACAGCGACAGGTTCGTATCCTATGTCTATGTATGTTTTTGTTTACGATTACAATTACAATAACTTAGAAGGAAAAACTTCATTAAAAAAATACTTTGGTTAACCAACTAAATATAATTATTCAGATGACTTGCTAACTTCTTGATATAATTCCGTAGTATTCTGTTTGTTAAAAAAATATTATTTTGTAAGGTGAATTGAGTGTAATTATTACATCTAACGCAAGCAATACAAAATGCTTAGTTCTGTGTACGTATATTTAAAGTGTTACAGGTGGCATCTAGTTAGCTAATAACACTTCAAATCTTGCTACCTTCTAACAGCAGGCTCTATTGTTTCAGAGCGATGTCGCGGTGGAAGGGTATTCTAAGGTAGCCGGCAGATGGCAGCAGTCAGCGCGGCGATGTTCCGACCTGGGGGCGGTCTCGACCCCTCCTGCTATGCCACGCAACGGGTAAGTTCCACTATTAATCAATAGATGGCGTTATTTTAAACTAGCGTCCGAGTTTAGACAAATACTTTTTTTTTGGGTGAATTTTGTACCTACTAATCAATTAGGAAACTAATTTTATTAGTACTGGGGAATGCCTGAAGGCAAACCCACCATTTATTGTTTATCAATGACAAGCGACTGGTAGCAACCGGTCCCGGCTTCGCACATCGGTGCAATGCTGATACTAAAATCTCGACTACGGATTGGATGTCATTGCCATGATTTTTTTTATCGTATAAGTCTGCAATCGAGTAGACGGGTTACCTGATGGTAAGCAATTGGTGCCGCCCATGGACACCCGCAACACCAAAGAAGTTACGAGTGCGTTGCCGACCTTTTGGAGATAGGGGTTGCGGATATAAGAATCGGGAAAGGGTAGTGGAGGGGCGGGATTGGACCTCCGGTAACCTTACTCACTCAGCGAAACACAACGCTGTAGTTGTTTCACGCCGGTATTCTGTGAGGCTGTGGTATTACTCCGGTCGAGCCGACCCATTCGTGCCGAAGCTTGGTACTCCCACACTTGTTGTCACCTAAATATGTAAAAACCTTCCTCTTCAAACACTATACCTAATAATAAAACCGAACCAAAATCCGTATATAGGACAGAGAAAGCGTCTTTTGATTTTATACCATTTAGTGATGTGACGCATAGTTATTTATAAATCAGGTCAGCAAGTTAACATCCTTGGCAAAAGAATGATAAACAATTTTTATCTTCAATTAACTTCAAAAGTAATTTACTTAGAACAGTAAAAATTTGCTTACATAGATCCTTTTAAATAGACGTCATTGCTTCTAGAAATAGTAGGATTATTAAAATAACACCTAGCTATTATAATCGACATTGTTCTTATAAACTTCCGAGTTCCGGATAACTAGAACTATTATTAAAATTAGCATTTGTCTATATTTGGTTTAATGAGTTACACATAGCTAGTTTTTATAAGCATCAATTAATTAAATAAAAACCTTGTGAAGTTATTGTATGGGTTGCAATATATACAGGATTATTTATTAAAGATCAATACTCAATTCCTTTTGCATTGCTTGATTCCACAAGGTGGTAAATTATAAATTATGAGATCATTATGGATTCTGTCGGGCACAGCAAAGTAAAAGTAGGAGAGAACGAAGATTTTAAGTCTTATATACCTTCTCGTCTGCTCAGGTCAGGCTAAGTTTGATGATTTTCACAATTCAAAAAGAAACGGGTACCGAAACAGTTTCTTTCGATATTTATTTATCACAATAAATAATATAGAAAATGTTAGTCTTTGTTAAGCCATTTTGTACTAATTAGTTAAGCTCGGAGTGTTTTTACAAGCGTAAAGATCTTTTGTAAAAAGAAATATAACTTTGTATAGCAGATAGTTAATTTAAAGAGTGCATGATAAACTAAAGCTTACAGTAATAGCATAAGTCGCATATTTAAAAAAACTAACTACATTCACATTAAGTATTTAATTATCCTTCTTCCAAAGAATGTACACACGAAAAATACACCAACCGCAACGAATTTCCACAAAAATATTTCTAAAACTGACTGCGAGTGGTAAAGCTCATGAAATATTTTTCCGCTGCACCAAAAAGGCTTATAAATAGCGCTATTTGTTTGAAAACATACGTTCTTATACAAACAAAATGGTATACTTTAGTTTCGCGTCGTATTTTTGCAAATACTCTTTGTTTTTTCAACCCACTCTTCGGAATATCAGCATTAGCTGACATAACAGTTCTGCATAAGTCAACAAGGATGCCTAAAATGACGCCGTTTATACATTGCGTCCTTTTTTTATGTAATAGATCGGCAAACGAGCAGACGGATTACCTGATGGTAAGCAATCAGCGCCGCCCATGGACACCCGAAACGGAGGAGTTACGAGTGCGTTACCGACCTCTTAGGGATTAGGGTTTTGGAGATTAAGGGATTGGGGAGGGATCGGGGGAAGGGAAGGATTGGGCCTCCGGTAACCTCACTCACACGGCGAAACAACGCTGTGGTTGTTTCACGCCGGTTTTCTGTGAGGCCGTGGTATCACTCCGGTCGAGCCGACCCATTCGTGCCGAAGCATGGCTCCCACACGACTTAACGTCCTAAAAACATATTCTTTGTTTGTTTGCAATAAGTTTCTTATTCATTATACATATTTTATTTGTTTATTTAAAACTTTATACTTACACAAAGTTGTATATTATTATTGTTAATGTTGTTTTGTTTTGAAAATGAAATACAACATTGATATTTGTTGTTTATGTTTATTCTTTTATTTTTCTCATAATTTCAAACTGTATAGATTTTTTTTGAGTTAATTAACTTGTGATCGAATTCAAAAAGGTTATTACCGTTCGTATTTGGTGTGTTCAAAGGAACGACACACATATATGTATATTTAAAATACAGATAGTAAACCAAATTGAACACTCACCTTGACACAGATATATTGTATTAGCACTTTGTATAGAAAAAAATCTGAACAATAACCACAAATTTATGTTTCTCAAGGATTATTTGCAAAGGCTTATTATAGGTATTCGACTTATCGAATTCAATAAAAGGATTTTAAAACGTTTATCTTGTTTCTCTGTGAAAAGTTTTTAGTCTGATTTCAATAAAACGTATTATAATTTTGATAAGAAAACAGATAAAAAACAAAATTGGTTTACTGTATTTATGAATTGTTGTGCGTATCATTAGTTCTATATAATAGTCAAAAAAATGTAGGATTCCTTATCAACTGAAAAAAAAACTATAAAAAAGCACTGTGCTACCCGTGCCAAGCGGGGTTACCGAAAGCTTAATCTCTTACTCCGTCTATACTCCATCCCTAAAATACTTCAATCCTCAAATCCCTAACCCCCCAATGGCCGGTAACGAACTCTTAACTCCTTTGGTATTGAGTGTGTCCATAGCGGCGCTGATTGCTTACACTCAGATCGACCATGTGTTTGTTTGCTGCCCGCATAAAAAAACCTATTTTCTACCTCAACAAACAAAGCAACACATTTTAGAGCCCCACATTCCTTGTTCTCATGAGCCCTATAACGCAGCACACATCCAATATGGCGGATGTTTGTCCCGCCATAATGCACGTGTAATTGCCGTTACTCGGGTCAAGATGTGAACTGAGAGCCTTCACGAATGTTTAAACACCTTTCAAGTGTAAACGATTTTCGTATCCATTTGCTTTTCAAGATTGTAGCTTAGGTCAAAAGACTGTTTGTAATCTTGTAAAATTATTGTGTTTTGAGTATAAGGGAACAGTTACTGTAGCTGTGGTGATGAGAGATCATTGTTTGATAGAAGACCTTATTTTGAAGAATTAGTCGATAATGACGGCAAGATATTTAAACCATATCGAGGCGAATGATAAGGAAGAATGGTATACTAAACCATCCCGTACCATCAATAAGTATAGATCCCTTAATACATCAGTTCAGGAGGAGGATTTTAAATGTTACTGACGTCAATAGCCAATAAGGAAAAGAAAAAAGAAAAAAATGAAACTACTTTCCACTCTTCATTAACGCTAACATAAAACCTACACAAGTTCCTATCGAAATGTCTTTTAGCGTACTCTCAGAATTACACATTGACAACTAGTGAAAGTTTGCGATACCACAACACAACACACTCCATAGCTTTTTCTGTGCCCATTTGCTTGCGATTACAAAATTTTCACTTTTCTTTCAATTGAATATTTTTGCCTTCACTTCAGATCTTCGCACGATATAATTCTTTAACATGGAGATCTATCTTAGTCTGTTACTTAGATAATTGTGACTACAATAGCACTAAAGTTGTGCTAGACATACTGTGATAGGTTTCTTTGCGTGTTTTTTTTTTATTTATGCCTAGTTAACTGACTTTCGAGTTTGGAGTTTGTTTATGTTTTTGCTAATGTATTGCAGTTTTATTTTTGAGATACCATTTCTGATAGAATGTTAAAAGATTGACAGAAGTTTAAATATAGGTTAGGAGAAAATATCGTAATTTCGTTTCGTGGACACCGCATTAAAAAATCCTTTAAGAATTCGATTGTGGTGCTAGCCTTGTCATTTATATGCATACTCTTTTCCTCAATTATTATCTTAAAGGTCTTATTGTATAAGAAAAGCGCCCATAAACTATAACGCCTTGCACAATTCAACATGCTGTGTTATTTTTTACAGTCACACAGTACAGTTTTAAGTACACTTTTTGTTTTACAGTCGAAAATTAAAAAAATTGTGTGAACAAGTATGAACGTCGAATCTCGTGAGATACATAACATATTATCCGTTGACGTTCCCGAATTAAAGTCACGCTTGGAACATTTAAATTTTAATAATGGCGGTCGAATATTTAATTTTCAACATTTAAACTTTATGACGTCACGTTTTGAGGATAAATATTTTACGCGTATATTTTATCTGTGAGCTCTGCGCCTGGAGGTAAGTTCATTTGAGAGTGGGCTTGATATCTTTTTCGTGATGCGCTTTTGGGACGCATTTGTGTGACTTATTTATAATTTTTCTTTGCTTCATTCTTTCATTTTGAGAGTTATGGGAGTTTACCGAACATTTCTAACTTACAAGTAGGATTTTATCCTTATTTCACGTAATATTATCAGTGAAGGTGAAGGAGAAGCGTTGATGTTTTGTCCAAAAAATGACATGTTTTGAGTAAGTGAATTGAACCTAAAGTCCAAAGGCTTAGAGCTATTTATTGCATTCAATAACAAAACAAACCAAGTATTCATTATACATAGTCTATAGGTACCTAATTTATCATTTAATTCGTCAAACCCATTGAAAGACTAAAATCATAATAAACAAAACATGAACATTAAAAACTAAAGCTGATCCATTATAGTCCCATTCACTGAATGTACTTGATCACCAGACTGCGTAGGTAAATCGATTCTTTATTGGAACTAATGCAATATTAGAAGTAAATGCAAAGGTATGCATCGATACATTATTACAAGTATACGATTACACTGTGACCTTACTTTCGATCAGATCTCAATATCGTTTCTGTGTTGAATAGTTTATTTTATCATCACGACTTGTCTTGTTTTAAATGAGGTCAACGTTACAAAGGATTCTCGAACTCTATCGTAAAGTATTATTTATCACTAACTGGTATGAGTTGTTTAGATTTTGAGAGGTCGTATTCAAGGCTAAAAGTTTTGTTTTAGGATTCAGTTTTGATATCATTGGCATTATTTAAAAAATACTTTCGGTTTACTACACATAGTTAATTAGCATTCTTGGTGTCATTTTTCCGAAGGAGATTATTCTTGCTCGTTGTTCTCAATAAGAATCTACATTGGAATGCAAATAGCTTTGCCAGAAAACTAACCGAAAGATGACATTTACATATCTTTCAATATTTAGTGTGAAGGTGAAAATTGTCTTTATTTATCTAATTGAAATATTGACCTTGATAGATCAAGAAATGCGTTACTAGCTCCTCAAAAATAAAAGAAGTTAGTGAATATTTAGCTAAATAATAGGTCTTTACCAATGAAATTGCCGTTCTGCAGTACTGGCCATTTCAAATCAAAATAGTTTTTGTTAGGCTAAGGCTAATTAATTTTGTTTTAAAAACATGGGATTCTTTTTCCAAAAGTAGTCATTTGTTTATTGATTAGTGTTACATTCTCATCGCATATCAAATAAAAAAATTCGTTTAAATTTTTTCATGCAAAACGGCAATTTCATAATTACCTATTATTATAGTGTAAATGTTTTCTGTGTGTCGTATATCATTTGTCCACTTGTTTAGTCAGTAGTGTTGCGAGTAAATATTTGTAATCACGTTCGATTTATAAATCTAGCTTATAAATAGTCGTGCAACCAATAGTACTGGCTAGGGGTCACTCGGCAAATTAACAGCATACTTGCATAACAAACTGGCATGTTATACGGAATTCACTTTCCTCTAGGAATGTTGTTTATGGCTATGTACTATGTACTTAGACGGCGCTGAAATCTGAACTAAGTTGTTAATTAACTTGGAAGTAGTTCTTGATAGCTTATTAATGGGAGGCTAAGTGAGGTTAGGTTTAGCATTTATGTGTTAGAGTTTAAGTATGAAGCCTTAGTTTAAGATATAATTTTGAGTGCTATTTCTGAGACGAGGTGCAGTTCTAAGCACTTTTGTGTAAGTCGTGGAACCGAGACCTATGCTCCGGTACAAATGGGCCGACTCGACAAGAGTTATACTATGGCTTCATAGAAAACTTATGTGAAACAAGGGTCACTGAAGGCCTAATTTTAATAAACCTAAACCTGGTATCGCTCTTGTATAGTTAGTCTGGTGTGTAGATATTCATGACTGGCATGAGTGACAAACGATCATTCTAGCCAGCCATAACATAGCCATAAAAATGAATTACTATTATTTTATTATATTTGAAGTATTTTGGTTAAAATACTATCCTATGTCCTTTCTCGAGGTCCAAACTATGTCTGTACCAAATTTCACACAAAGCGGTTCAGTAGTTTAGGCGTGAAGAAAAGACAGACAGACAGAGTTACTTTCGCATTTATAATATTATATAAGTTCGGAAGTTTGGATATTCAGTTTATTTGGTAAATATTATATGTAATATTTATCATAATATTACCTTTAAAATAACGTTCTTGTAGAACCAATGAATATGTCTCGCATATTATAATATTATTATCCATACAAATTAATATTAACACAATCACGTCCAAAAATTAAGTAATTAAATCGCAAATTACAAACACAACATACCACGATGTTTCGCATTATTCATCGTTACAATCATAATGATCTGTTTTGCTTCGATACACGTACCTACTAGAGATGTTATGTTCAACAATTAATTTTAATTTGGTATTGGAACAGGCTAATTACGTATCTGATATATCCTTCCATTAACGTTTGAGTTAATGAAGATTTTACACGGTCCGATGAGCATTCGACTGTTTTGTTAAGAAATCGGTTTATTAAATATTCGATATTCGACGGGTTTTTAATTGAGACTTTTCGTTGGAAAGTTATTGCAGCATAACTTTGTTGAACAGAAACGAATAATATTGTCTCTTTCTAAAGGAAAAACATAGTAAGTACTTAACTTTATAACAAGACTCAATATGTCTTAGCTTTGAAATTAAGGATAATTTGTTTGGGAGTTTTTATTACGTATTAATTATAAACACTACAGTCATTTAAAATGATTGTATATTACGAAGCAAATGACCTAGATTCATCCAACGATGTTCATCTTCAAAGCTCACTCAATTCTATTTGCTAATTCGTTCCATTCACTCTACGTAGTTACCTACCTCGCAAAACATCTGGCACTCGTATCGCAAAAGTGCAACCACAAACTTTACTTAGCAAACATTCTTACAACAGGTACAATCAATCGTTTGACGTAATATGAAATAACAGAAGACACATGCAGACACCCACCCAGTATTAAATATCAATAAACGGCAAACACAAAAGCGCGCATACCATGGTTGCGCAATAGATGGCGTGAAAGGCACAGGTGCGCGCGCGCCGCTTATCGCCCAATCGCTTTCCAATTTTAAACTTGGAACGGATAAAAACAGAAGGTTTAGTCTCAAATTTTCGACTTGTGAGGACGATATCGTATGTATAGCAGTCTTAAAGATTTTTGAGTAATTTAAACATTAAAAGATAAATAACTGGATATCCTCTACTGTTAAATATAAAATCCACCAATATGAGCTTATGTTTGATGATGCTAATGAAGCACTCTATCATCATCATCATCACTGAAAGCCTAATAAACAAACATTGTATTAAATAAAAAAAAAAGATAAACACACAGTTTTCACACTTGGTAATAGGATATATAACCTAGTTCTATTTAATTAAGGTAGAAAGATCATTGTAAGTAATTTGGAGCATTATTTTTAGCTTCAAAAGTAAATTGCTCTATTTGAAAACGAAGTGCAGATCGGATATACTTTACTATTTGGTATTGCTTTTCTGCTTTACTTATATTGTAGTTTAAAGGTGTTAAATATTGTCAGACGGTTTGTCGTTATAACCGGTTTTTAGGGACTGTGATGTCAGTTAAGATTTGGCGAATTGCACCTGTCTTGTCGGTGAAATGGTCTTGACACGTGTTGGTCACACAGGTTGTTATACATGTCCGCGGTTGTTCTGGTTTCCAGAATGTTCTTTTTTTTTATTTATTTAACACATTACATTGGACTTGTGAAATAAAAATAGTCCCACAAAACTTTATTCACAGTTTGACTGTGGAATTACTATAATTTTACTTTTAATTAGGAGTGTTCTGTTAAAATATTCTATAACTAATTAAGGAAACTTTTCCAGAAGATAGGTTTTTTTTTAGATAACTTTATTTGTCTCTTTTTTAATTAACTCGGGCAAACTGTTTAAAATATGTGGAATCATTTTCCTCAAGGTCCTATTTTTTTTGGAATTTTATTCCAAAAAAGGTTTTTTTATTAATCATCGTTTGTATACATATTATACAGATACAATGCATACAAGAAACCAATTTAAAAATTACCACTAAGATACCTTTTTTCGTAATTTTTTTACGTTTACTTCTTAAAATAGGAAATGTGTAAGCACGAACTAGTTTAAGTAATAACTAAACTCGAAAACTGATTACTATATTGCATAGAAAATACCGATTTGCCAACGCGCAGGTTGCATGCCACCAGTCAGTTACACGGCTAAAAGTTACGGAAATATTGTTGTGGGAAGTCAACGACCTTTTGACAAGTTACGGTGACAGCTGACAGTTAATGTGTCAATCATATGAATGATGTAACATTGAACGGATTGGTATGAAAGTACTGAGATAAAAGATGAGTTGTTTTTGTTGTTTTTTTTTTAAATAACTGCAAACGCTGCATATTTTGTCAGCATATTTAGAAAAAAAAACAATAGACTATTTAATACAAAAAAACAAAAAAAAAACACATACCACAGATGCCATAAAAACCGCAGAAACGGTGCTAATTAAGAACACATACGTCCACTTCCTCCCCTCGCAACACGAATCAATTAACCCCAAGATTAATTACATTGTATAGAAATTGGAACAAGCAACTCATTCTGTTGTCACCAAGGAAGAGATAGATAATGATAAGTGTATTCTTACACCAAGGAGATAAGGTTGTAATTAGGAAGATTATGGAACTGTTTGGGGTTTCTTTAGACCATTGTTTTGTTATGTTTCTCTTAGTTTGATTTATGTTAAGATAGGACTATTGAATGATGATTAATTAGATATTAAAGCCATTAAAGTACTCGTAATTAGATCATTAGTCATTAGTGTTAATGTATGAAGTCTTAAATGTTTATAGGTCAATAGATATAGTTATTATGGTTTTAAGATGCCTAGTATCTAGACTACTATAGATGTATACATATTACCAGCCTAGAAATAAATAAATGCTCATACACTGAGCAAAAGATGAAGATCACACAGAAAATTTGGAAAATTAGGATTTAACATCCTAATGAATTACTTACTACATTTTAAATTGATCGTCTAAATAAATGACGAAAAAAAAACACACACTTTTAATTTCTAAAAATAAGTTTGTAATGGCCAGTCTGCCTAGAGGACACGTGGTTATTAATGCTCAACTCTTCTCCAAGTGGAAAAAAACTTTTGATTAGTAGTGGCCAATAATTTCAAAGAAACAAAATATATTTCGTAAATTGATCTATTGTAGTGAGCGAAAAAAATTAATAAAACGATAAATCTTAAATAGTACAGTCACTTAAAAAAGCTTTGACACACAAGGCTCATTCTGTTATAATTTTGTCGACGTAATAACAGCTATGATTAGTCTGGTTCACGTAATAAATAAGAGCAGTGACATTTTGTGTGAAAAGCCAATTTTCTCAAAGGCTTTTGTGTTTAAATAGTTTATTCACTAAGTTACTTAACCACAATGTTAGACAAAACTTTTGAGTCATTATGCGTTCACTTTCATATCTTTTTTTTATATACGACCTTCTTGCTGGTTTGGTATTTAGTAATGATTGATGTTTGTTCTTAATTATAAAATGCGGTTTATTTTGTTGTTTTAAAGTTTCTTTTGGAGTAAAATTGAGCGTTGCTAATGAATAAATTAAACATGGGAGTGACTGGACAAATTTCTATGTACAATTTTTAATCAAAATAAAATAATGAATGGGCTTTGACTGTCCAGTAATCTACGAGAAATTGACTGCACTGTTGGCGCAGTGGCTGTGCAACCGGCTGCTGTGCAATATGTCGCGGATTCGTTATTGTGTTTAATGTTTCAGATATGGATATGCTGTGTTAGTGACTTTTGTATGTTTGTAAACGCACCCACGTAACAGAAGGAAATCCTAGTATGAGGAAAAGTTTTTCTAATGAAAAAATAAATTCGCTAAGAAAATATCCTTATCGACTAAAACCGCCTTTTTGCACGTTTTCTAACCGATTTCTTATACAAATATTTTGTTATCTAATACAAAGTACATAACATCGATTATATAAAACGTTAAACTAATAAATGCCTGAGGCTTCTTTAATTATTTTATAAATTGCAGCTATCTATAAGGCTCAGTCATTTGCAGTTAGGCGGGTAGCTATAATCCAACTGTTAAAATAATGTTTCAATGCCTTAAGCGTTTTGTCTGCCGTTAACGGTACGTTCAAATTGTGATTGAATAAATATTGGTGTTGTTAACACTTATGAGCTCACCTGTACTTTATAGTCAGGCTTTATTAATTGTTTTTTTTATTTTTTTTTAAATATAGTCAATTTCGAAACGAGAATTAGATATAATTTTTTTTTTACATACTTTTATGAAGCTCGAAAAATTATCTCGCCTCGTTTTATGTTATTGTTTTTTACATACTTTTTCTAATTTTTTTTTCTTTCGTTGGTAATCAGCGTCGCTCAGGGACACATTTTTTTTGTCAGGGGAAAATCATCCATTGACTTCTCCCGCCCAGGATAAGGCGAAAGAGAGTGTCAGACTCTTGACTGACTAAAAACTCCCCGTTCCTTGTCCTGGTCTGGGCCGAGGTTGCGGTGCTTATTGCGCTTACCCCGCAACCCCGGTTGAACCCATGGACACATGCGACTCCTTTGGAGTTGCAAATGCATTGTTAGCATTTTGGGTGTTGAAATTTCAGCATTGATGTTGAGGGAGGTCAAGGTTTGGGCCTTCGGTGACCTTATTCGCGTAGTAGAAAATTTTATCCAGCCTAAAATACTATTTCGTATTGGTTTAATTTGGATTGAACGAAAAGGACTTTAAAATCAAAATGAAAGGGTCAATAACAATAGCAATAATCATAAAATTCCGCAAACGCTAATTGTTAAGTACGGAATAGTAATCATTTGTTTGGTTAATCGACGCTTGCTTAGTGATATCTCCCTTTCAGAACTGTAAACTTTAACACTTGACTTTCCGAATGTCTATTTAAACAAAATTAAACCTTCATATTGAAAGTTTTAGGTTCAAAATGGTTTACTATTGAATTAGAAATCTTTGGAATCAAATTGTATTTGTATGCTACGCCAATGAGACTTGGTGTAATTGCTTCCGAAACGCCAATTAGATGTGTTTTAAGTTAGGTTGTATGTGTGTTTATTGAATTGTTATGTTACATACATAATTAATGGTTTTATGTACTTAAATAATCAATGGGAACCACAAATCTATCGCATAACAGGTGATTTAGTATGTCAGCTACCAAATCAGGGTTAAATTCTAAAGCATTGTATCTATAATGTTAAAATGTCTACGAGTATTGAAAGGGTTTTCGTTAATTAGGAATACACTTCTAAGGAACAAATTATTTACATTGTACTTAATCCCACTTTGTGAATTAGTAAGTGACCTAAATATTTAATCCTTTGCAAATCTACTGACTACTATACTACTGTCGAGTCGTGGTAGCTCGGAGGTTAAGGAGCCCGCTTCCCATGCATGAGGGTGTGGGTTCGAAACCTGGCAAGTACCAGTGTGACTTTTTCCGAGTTGTATGTACTTTCTATGATTATTTAGACACCACTGACATATGTATGTACGGTGAAGGTAAACGTCGTGAGGAAACCTGGACTTATAATTTCTAATTATTAGTTTGAAATCGCCATGCCGCATTGAGCAAGCGTGGTGATTAATGCTCTAACCTTCTCCGTATGGGAAGAGGCGTTTGCTCTGCAGTGGGCCCTTATATGCTGATGATGACGATGATGAAATCTAATGACAATAGATATAAACAATTTAAATAAAATAATCACGATAACTGACGAAGACAAACCGTTAAATGCAAATCAATTCAAATATCGAACATCACATTCTAATTTTACGATCACCAATACCTATTCAATAAATAATTTTCAACTGCTTTCCTGTATTTAATTTATTGAAAACAATCGTAAACGACATAAGGGCTACATGAAAAATAAACCTTAGCTTCCAAAGGTTAGGTTTTAAAATTTAACGACGTTGAAACACGTGTTAGGATTACGAAATCACATTAAGCCGGTGCGTTGATGGATTTATGTATAAAACTGACGATTAGAACATCCGTCATGACAGAGAAAAGTATTATAATTTCCGGAGTTGTATGGTGAAAATAATAACCTTTTGATTTTGGTACAAATTACTCTATTATTAACTGAATGTATAGCACGCAACCGCAGAAGATATTAGAAAGGCTTTTGAAGGGTTTCCGTGATTTATAGACGGTAAAATTTCTTAACCTTTTTGTGAAGTGAAAATTTGATAATTTGAAGTACATTTTGGTTGGGATTGAGGTTATACGGTTTTCTCATTTAGGTATATATTGAACAAGATTACTCGATCAGTTTCAACCTTCTTCAGGGGCCCATAATAACGAGTAGAAACGCGACGTAGTAAGTGTGGGGGATCCAACAGAGTTAGTCATTATTATGAATACTGTAAAACCTATAGGTGTTCATTATAATATAAAACATTATTGAATGTGATAGGTTGGCCAGCGAGCCGACGAATTACTTGTTAGTAAGCAATGAGTACCGCCGATGGACACTCGCTACACCAAAGGAGCTAAGAGTGCGTTGCCGGTGTTTTGGGGATTAGGGTTACGGATATTTAAGGATTGAGGAGGGAAGGGATTAGGCCTCCGGTGACATCGCTCATAGGGCGAAACACAACGCTGCGTTTGTTTCACGCCGGTTTTCTGTGAGGCTCCTCCATGGCGAAGCTTGTCTCTCCCACACTTTTAACATATACTTATATTTTTGAATTGACCAATGACAGTGAAAGAATGCGTGTACTAATATCTACTTGAGCTATTCATGGCCAATAATAATAACCTATTATTATTTATTATGTAAAGTCCAGTTATAATAAGGTATTGCGATAGGGAATATGTAAATAGATTACGTGTTAATAGGCAAATAGGTGGCAATAAGTAACGCCCTCTTCCTGCGGTCACCTGAACTAGTTACTGTTACAAGCTCGGTGTAAAAATAGAATTTAATTTTATGGAGTTTGTGTTGCTTTTGAGTCGAGTAGTTTCTTGTTTTTTATATTTAGAACTTGGTTTATCACTTTTGTTTGAAAAATTGACTATTTTTTTTTCAAAGTTATACATTCGGCATGAATTTAACCTAGGAGGCCAAGGTTAAATTCATGCCGAAAATTACTTACTTAAGTAATTAAAAATCATATCTATTGTTTTCTGTAGGAGTAAGTCTCTGAGCAGAGGACAAAATGTTAACAAGTTTAACACAAACTTTTTTACTAGTTATTTTATAAGTTCTCTGTTACTTATTTTTATGTCGTAATTATATGTAGGTCTAATACCCATCCATCCTGATCCACAATTCTTAAACACCTCAATCCTCAAATTCCTATCATCCTAAGAGCCAGCTACTCACTTTTCAAATCGTCTGGTGATGTGGGTGTCCATGGGCGGCACTTAATGCTTACCATCAGCCTTCCATCTGTCCGTGTCCTATCAAAAAAGTTATAGTGAATGATCCTATGACATGATAAGGCTACGATTTACCACACAATTTTTTTTTATAAGTGGAAAATCATCAAATGACTTCTCCCGCCCAGGGCCGGGTGGGAGGGCGTGTCAGACTCTTACTGACTAAAAACCCCTCTGTTCCTTCTCCTGCTCTGGGCCGAGGTCGCGGTGCCTCATTGCGCTTACCCCGCAACCCCGGCTGAACATCAGCCCTATAGGGCCCCGTCTGTGGTGGTCTATTGGCTCTTTAAGGCGCGCGCGGAACGCTACGCGCCGTACGCTCGGGCCTGGTTCTGGTCGGGCGGCGAGCTGCCGACCGCAGACATATATCACACTATGAGATTGCAATGCAATTAGAATGAAGCATTAGCTAAATCCAAAAACCCAACACCACTTTAGCTAACAACATTAGAATTTATAATTACTTAACTAAGTCTAGAAACAAGTTACAGTCAAGTTTGGTTAAGTTATGGATCATTACTTACTTAGTATCACTTTAAAACTTACTGTGACAGCTGAATCACTTAACTAGGCAAAGATTTGACAGTTTACAAATAATAATATAAGTATCTCAATAAATAAACTATTTAAAAAGACCTAATTACATTGATTAAATAAAGTTAATGCGAACTTCGTTAGGATAGATTTTCATGATTTATCGACTTGTAAATTATTTATATAAAATCTACCCACACTTAATAAAATTACTCTTAGAACTGTCGATCGGTGATTGATCGTTGTAAATCGATTTATAGCAAAAAAAACTAGTACAAATATTGTTTAATTATTTTTGTTGGCGATTGTACTTTCGTATGTGTTAATAGTAACCTTTTTGCAAAGGTCTTTGAAGGTAACGTAATTTTTATCTTAATGAATTTTAGTTCTCAATACTTGGCATTTTTAAGTAACATTTTTCGATAATATATTTGACTCATACTTTTTAAATTTGGAATGTACAAAGCTCGTAAAATCGTTTAAAAACAATCTTATTAAGTTATTCGAACAAAATTTTACCGTTTCACCCATAAACATTGTATTTATTATAAGAAACAACTTAAGTGTCGTTAACATATCCGCTGTTCTCATTCCAATGACGTGCTAAAGAGTAGTCATTAGCTCCATCCCGTTGCGATACCGCAATGCATTCGCACCTTTACCGCAAGTTGGTTACTTTCATGTAATAGCGCCATCTATCGGTGACCCACATCATTACCTGTCATGTGTTTATAGAGTAACGTTCGTTTTACCGATATGTAAAGATTGGTTGGTTGTTTAATTTATATATGAAAAATAAAAAAATAGTTATTTTTAAATGTTATGTAAATTAAGGCAAAGACTTTTGGTCCCACGTTCTAATAAGAGCCGGTGATATTTGTAAGAAAACAGTACCTAATAATCGAGTTCAACAGTTAATGATGACTAGCAATTGTTAATACCTAATCGTTCATAATACTACCACCTGTGGGTATATTAAAATCGTACTCTTCATGTTATTATATTTGCTCTAAAACTATGCGGAACACCAACTTACAAACTTAGCACACACGTGTAAAAATATTGCAAAATAAAATTAGAATACATTAGGCACATTTAAATGGACACTTAATAGTTTCGTATTACACTTGACAAAGCAAAAAATTGACGGAACCACAACAGACATAGTCTAAGCAAAGAATGTAGATAAAAAACCTAACGATTAATATTTTAATACCGATTTCTTATGCAAATAAGGAAGTGATTGAATATTTTTACTAAAAATAAATAATACCAATTATCGCTTATTTAATAAAGATATTAAATTACCACAGCTCTGTAATTATTACGGTTATGATTGGCGTCGTAAACGTTATGCGATCGATTGGCAAATCGTAATCGGTTTCAATTTAACGATATTGTGCTTTTCCATATTCAAATTCTCTGTTGCACTGGCGGTTTCGAAGTTAATTTATTGAGTCTTCAATCTTTTATTAAAATCCTAAGTTCCATATTGAAGTGACATACTAATTTCCAACCAAGCATAATCATTCAAAAATGTACTTAACTGTATTTATTTAGAAGTAAACAAAAACAATATTGACAACAAAACAAAAACAAATCTACTATCGTAATATATCATGACCCATTCATAACACAATTTCCTAAACACAGTGTGCTAATATTTTATCAATTCTAACTAACTTCGGCTATTAATTTGTACAACAGCTGACTAGACAACCATGTAGCGACTAGATAGTGAAACTGATTTCGAAAGTGAACGTTGGGTGAATAGCCCTCTCGTGGTTGATACAATACTATTTAGAAATTATTTAAGTGTTCGGTTTTATGGTTTGGCCTTCGATTTTTTTAGCGTGTACTATGGAGTAATTCAATTAATACTATAATAGAACACGTTTCTATAAAAAGAACGATTTCGAAAATGTTTTATATTTATTTTTTAGAGACAACGAAATCTTTTGTTTTTTGAATTTAGAAGTGTTTGTGCGTACGTGTCATTGGGTCTATTTACTACGTCTCTGTGTTAATGATATTTTTTTTGTGAGACAAAAGTCATTTAATTGAACTTGAATTGTATGTTAATTTTCCACTGGCAAAATTAGCTCAGTCAGTAAGTTCAGCTGTGATATATTACCACATACAAATTAAAAACACAGTCAACATAATATTTAAAATGATATGGGTTTATGGTATAATTATGATTAGACCATTCGATAATCACGAATTTATTTAAGAGTAAGATTAAGATCTATTTCGTCACGGAAAATGCGTGGCAGTCGTGCCTTTAAATTATAAACACAAGCAAATATTCAATGAACTACCTTGAAGCCAAGGGTACCTATTTCATAATTTTGAATATAAACTCTGAAAAATAATATCAAAAAGAGTCCTTTATGTAAATGTTCTTAATTTTCAGTTTTAGTATCAATTGCCTGAATTTCTACTTCCTTATGGGCCACAAAATACAAAATCCGCCATAAACGAACAATATTTTTTAAATAAACCGACTCATCAAAGTTATTACGCTATCCTGGACTGATGAAATCACGTACAAAGTTGCACCAATTTTGACAGAGGGAAACCTTAACGCGGAGCGTTTTAATCTTACAACAAAGTTCAACACTACCGCATTGTGATAGAAGATATATTTGTGAAGAACTATACGAATGGTGGCTCAAACAATTCCGGTACAGCTCTTAGCCGGAGCGGGGAAACATCCCACATTTTATTGTTGCCATAAATTTCTCGCCGAGATTGTCCGTGGATTTTTATACTCCTTTAGTAAAGCTACCCGGGTTGGTATGGAAGAGTTATCGTGACAGGGATATGACAGGCCTCAATTTAACGCTTAAAGAATATTTAAAATAATTTGTAATTAAACATTTTGGTTCAAGAACATAGTTTACTTTGTCAAAAGCTTTACTTAATTCCGTTGCAGTTTACCTTGAGGTACACCCGTAAAAACTGACGGGGTGTTTCATTTTTACCGTCGGAAGAAGTGTGGGTGAATGTTTTGAATATTTTTCTTTATTATTCGAGAGCATAAGACGGTATACAAAGTAATGAGGATTTGTAACGGCAATTTTAATGATTTAGTAGTCTGTCTGAATGTTTGAGAATGTTCGTGAAATGTTTAAGTCTGGTTTTGGAATTTAACTACTGTTTCTTTTCAATGTTTTATTTTTGTTTTGCTGTTGGCGAATGTGTTGATTTGAGATTTTGTTCGCGTTGTTAAGATTTTTATTTTTTAACGTTTATAACGAAAAATGTAACGCTGATAAGTACTACTACTACTGTTTCAGTTTTATTAATTTTCAGGTTGTTTTCATGATCTTGCTATTCATATTCGTTTTTATGCTTTCATAAACTCATTCATTAGTAGTTCATTGGTAATTTTACATAGATCATAACTTAACTGTCACCTTACTTCGATTCCACAGAAATATGAACATGGAAAGTTATTCTGGCTGTTACCAGTTTTACATTTATTAATACTACATTTATCTATGATAACACAATTGAGTGGTTTTCTTGATAACAGTCCTTTAATGTGGTTCTAGATACCCCGAATTCATACGGTTTTTGTGACTTTGAAAAAAAATATTCAGAACTTTTTCTAGTTATCTCTCGATCTGACAAAAATATACACTATTTAAAAGTACTTTGCTAGTAAAGTTATGGAACTATTAATAATAATACTGGTTGCTTGTAATTAACAAATACTTTAGCACACTTTTTTGTCGGAGATGATGCAGTCAATGATATATCAAAATGATTGATTACTTTTCACATTGATAATTGTGATGTTGAAGTAAATGAAGATGCTTGTTATATAGGAAGTGAAAACTAAGGAAGGGATTATTGCGTGCTGAGATTATTGAGAGATTACATAGTAACTATCACTTCATACTTTTTTATTTAGAAAGTGAAGAAAGGTATGAATAATGATTGATGTGAATTTGGTCTTTGTGACCTTATCTGATCTTAATCAAACCTTCCATATAAATGATAATACTTGTCGTAATGTACTGAGTGTGAGATTTTGACTTTAGGATATGCTTCACCAATATTATGGTGTGATTCTGGTGTTCAACCTCACTTACAAGCCCAGAAATGCGGTATCTCTAGACTTGCAGACTTTGGCTTTGTCTCGTATGGAAAAAGTTTAAATATCAATCACCACACTTGCTTACTTATTTATAAACCGAAGTTATAACTCCAGATTTACTCTCAACTGTAAGCCAGTTATGTTCATAAAATCGAACAAAGTACG
Source organism: Spodoptera exigua (assembly GCA_902829305.4). Lineage (NCBI taxonomy): Eukaryota > Metazoa > Arthropoda > Insecta > Lepidoptera > Noctuidae > Spodoptera > Spodoptera exigua. The sequence continues at coordinate 9,913,844 of LR824619.2, read as the reverse complement.
TATACCTTAAAAAAACAGATTCGTACTTAAAGGTTGCTTACCTTCATGCTGGCGCATCAACCTGACCACCAAGTCATTCTAAGAACCTAGACTTCTGAAGATTCCAATAAATTCTCAATTATTCAACAAGTTAGAAGTTTAGCTCAAATAATACGCCACAATGGGCCCCGTTCATTATTATTGGACATTATTAAATTAAGCCCTAAGTTCAATGCCCCACTTTGGAAGTTTCCCCCCAAACAACCAAGCGGTTGGATTCCAATTGTTTCAATTCAATTAAAAAGGCTAATTGAATTGTTTCTATAAAACGGAATTTCATTAGTATTGTGTAGGTAATTTACTTGTAACAGTTTAGTAGCGTTCAAGGTGACTGGGATAGTGTCATTGTACCTTTGTGAAACGGTCATACAAAGAAAATAAGTAAAAATCAATGTCACTTTGAAATATTAATAAAAGTTACAGATTTCGATAATAACACATAAAGTACCCGGATGAAAGAGGAGCTCAGTATGTGTTTTCTGATAATTAAACCTAGCTATCTCTATTTTTCTCTTCTCTGAACATGAAAAAAAACATCAAATAAGGGGGAAATTAATCATCTAATGAGTTTGCCCTTTGACTTAGTGTCAGACTCAAATGGGCCTGACTTGCGGTAAATTACTATGCTTGCACCGGCAATCCCGGCTGGACGACGGCCCTAGCCCATCTTTGGTGGTCTGACGGCTCTTTGAGATGCGAAGCGCCTCAAGCGTAAGCCACCCTAGCTCATCGACATAACAAAGCTACCACACCATGTCGAGTTCATGTTACCGCCTTTTACGCGAAAAAACTTTGATAAAGCATTTCAACAAAAATGTTCCCAGTGCTAACCGATTACAAGATTTATTTTTTCCGTTCAATCGAGTTTTTCCCGTAGGTAACGTGTAAAAGTGAGTTATATCCATTGTCGACACGCACGTTTCGTTGAATCAACACTTGAGAAGAATTTTTCGATTTCGTAGCAATAGCTGTTAGTTCAATGGTGTGTTGATCCAACATTATTGCTTCAATACTTGTGTCGCAACAAACTAATTGATTCCGTTCCAATTTTATCAGTTTTCAAGTTGTTTACTGTTTTTTTTCGCTGCTGTCGATGTTTTTTTCTTGCATAAGGACTTAGTATTTTATTTTAATGAGATGGCGTCCATTTATTTTGAGGATCTGTTGGTTTGTTTACTATATTGTACTCTTGTGACGTGTCATTATTGCAGATTTTTCTTTCTGCTCTTTGGGAAAATTTTATCTTTATAAAATGTTTTTGAAAATAAAATTTATCTTGCTATGTTTTATTTATACTAGGTATGCATACACACTGTTACATGTGAAACCTTGTCATTAAAATTTTAAGCAGATAATATCTTCAACCGATCAAGCTGAAATTTTGTGTAGGTACTCATAATTATAGTTTGCTTGGCCCTATGGCCGATGCTGTGCTTGAATATCAATTTTTTAAAAGGTCTCAAAACTGTTTTATCCTGAAAAAAAAAATACAAAAAAATGTCTTTAAAGAATATCATGTTACTAGTGCTTCAGATGTTAATGTTTACCCTAATATTATTGTGATTTGCGACTTTTCTAGACAGCTTCTGAATTAAGGACAAATTTAACTAAAACCTATTCTTGAACTAAGATAAATAGGATTCTGCACGTTAAATAAACTATCTACATTATTTTAGTTCCAAATCTGACTCAACGTATGAAATATTTAATAAACTCCAAGTATAAAATAGGAAGTAGTGAAACAACAGGCAGTACGTTTAAATATTTCTGTTATAAACTTCTCAACCACAAAGCTGATTCTCTTACGAAATATTGTGTTGTCCGCGTAAAAATATGATTTAGAAAAGTTATTTCAGAGAGGTCTTTGTGTCGGGTGATGTACAGTCAACCAGTAGATTTGTAGAACATTTTGCTAACCTTTTTCTTGCTAAGTAATTATTTTAAACATGTAGTAGGTACAAGATTTTCTTTTTTATCTTTCTTTTTTATTTTAGAAGCATTTGACATTGTTAAGAGTGTTTTTAGATATTTATAAAAAATTAGTGATATCATTTGAACTTCTACCTTGATTCTATTTCTTAATACTTTATCTTTTAATTTAGAAGAATTTGAAATTGTTAAAATATTATAGATTATTATCTAGAATTGTTAAGGGGGATGGGGGGGGGGGGGGTTGTCCTGCAGTGGGCGTATTCAGGCTGATGATGATGGTACGATTGAAAAGAGTATTTTTAATTTATTTTGTAGAATACAAGTACATTGGGAATGGGCTCACTGGAAAATTTAGGATATATTTGGAAATCTCTTTCACGGTCAGAAACCTTAAAGTAAAACTTTGTTTCATTAAACATTATTTATACTAATATTATAAAGAGGTAAAATTTGTAAGTTAGTGTGTTTGTAAGTTAGTGTGTTTTTTAGTTTGTATGTAGGGGTTTGTATCCCCATACAAACCCCTAGTCATTAGAACCGCTTGTCAGATTGCCAAAATTATTTCACTGATAGATAGCTACAATGTTCCTGAGTACTACAGGCTATAAAACATCACGCTTCCATACAATGGAGCCGAGCAGCGGGTGAAACCGCGTCAGAGTAGTTAGTCTTAAATAAAAACGCATGCAGAACATTTGCCGACTGTACTCTACGGACCTTACAAAAAAGAAATGACAAACAAACACTTGAAATGTATGAAATCCAAGCTAAGTTTTTGAGATAAAAATGTTTGGACAAAGCGTTAACCTGTATGTCCCTGTTTTTTATCCGCTTATTTGCGTGTCTAGATTTCTCAGTGCTAGAATTTTATCCTAGGAATTAGAGTTAGCCTGTGTTCGTTTTGTTCTCTATATTTTTCCGTCGCACTTATTTAGATTTCTGTTTTAATGAGAGAAGTGGATTGTATCAGGAAAATTTTGTAGAATAAACATTACTTTTGTATTAAGTGGTAGCTTCTTTTAGTAATCATTCGATTTTGAAATAGATTATGATTTAGTGAGTTTTAAAAGAATAAATGTTGGTAGCATTTTCGGAGACTCGAATATTTCTCAACAAAATGCGTATTTTTTTTAAAAAAGGTTATAAACCTTTTTTATATCAGTTACTAAATTTGCTAAGTGTTATTATTTTACAATTAATGTATAACTTTTATTTTCGACGTAATACACGGCAATTAAAAAAGTCCAATCATTCTTGAGTTCATTTACAACTCACCATCAAAATAGACCACAGACTACACAAACATTCCTTTTTTTATTTATTTTTTAAACTCTTTAGGGCCTTATAGTGAATCTATTCGACCTTTTTAATTATAGTGTATAATCCTAACACAAATAACATGATATTAATCCTCGGTTGTACTAGAAATTTAATAAGTGATGTAGCTTAGGAAAGTACAAGTATCGTGGAAACTTTAACTAAGTAACGTAAAGTTAGTCTGACATGGTGTAAACATGGATTTAGATGGGCAGGGTTATTAACAAAGGCTTTACAGATATTATAACCTAACACTGTTTATGAGCATTACACTTATTTTTTTTTTGAAAGGTAATATCTTATACGTGATTTGCCTCCGTATTTACAAATCAATTATATTTATTTTATGTATTTGAAATGGTAGACGTAGGTCTAAAATACCTCAAGATGAACTATTAAGTTATCTACTAATAAAAGTTACTTTTATTACTTCATAGAAACATTACGATCTTTTTCATACTAATCTCTGATAACTTAAGCGTATCTGCCATTAAGGTTCATCGGAAAAATGGTGTTGTTTTTTTACAATCAATTGGATAAAAATTTCACTAAACGTGTATAAACGGAAATCAGTATACCCTATGAGAGAAGAGAATGGTGTCTGCTCTAAAACCTGTAAGTGAACTAAATATTACAAGGTATAACATTTACATTGAAATAAAAACAAACAAAAGTGATACCTAACATAACGTTGTTTAAGCGTCAATTTTGTTTACAGCCGTACCGACCCATACATTAAGAGCGGACGTTTCAAGACATCTGCATATACATACAATTGCAGGAGCTATAAAACGTGACTTCCCTGATCTGAGATCGTAAAAATAGACCCTTAGCCCTTATACACGACTAGGGACTTAACTGTCCGCGAAGTAAGTACTTACAGTTGTTTTTACGACGTTTTCTTTTTCGCTACAATTAATTTTTTTGTAATTAAATTCCCCTCAAATAATATCTTCTGATTTATTTAGTTATTCATGTCCTTGGGACGCGCTGAACTTCAGTATTTCGGCGTTTTCAACATGTCTGTCTTATTTTAATAAAAAAAAATTCTGTGTGTAAAATTCTTTCACAAATTTTCTACCTTGTGAATCTCAAGTTTATACATATTTTATTTTATAGTTATATGAAGATCGGTTCAAATACAGCTTTTGTTTATACTTACACAAAAATATGTCTCTATGTACGTCGAATTAAATTTAGACAGGGTGTTTTCATTGCATTGTCTTAGGAACACTTAACATAATATCAAACACAATTTCAGAAAATCTTTACTGGTTAATAATACTTAGGTTCTAATAACAACTATCTGTAATGGAATTAGTTCTAGAACTCGTTGAAAAGTCAATGAAATGTATTTAAAATCTATTACTAGAAATACTTTAATGGAAATATTGAATAGTGTTGACTTGGCAAAGCGATAGATACTTAACTTATTCACTTTTCACTTTTAAATATGCAATGAAATCTTAAAGAGAAAATCGTGTACTATTTGAAATGGCAACCACGTAAGGCAATGTCCGCGTCTATATTTAGACTTAAGAGATAAAATTTTACCAATTTTTTCGACTTAAATTGTGCATATATTTATAGGCTTCATTCCTTTTTTAAACGAGATATCTGCACTAATATTATAAAGCTGAAGCGTTTGTTTATTTGAAAGCTCTAATCTCAGGAACTACTGGTTCGAATTTAATAAATATTTTTGTTGTTAATAGACTATTTATAAGGAAGTGTAGGCTATGAAACATCACGCTACGATCAGTAGGAGCCGAGCAGTGGGTAAAACCGCGCGAGAGTAGCTAGTTATGTTTATAGACGGATCGACAGATGGACAGTGAAGTTCTAGCTTCGCTCACATTGACGGTAATAGTAAGACGGTAATAATAGTGGTTAAATTTATATTCTATAAGAACAAATACTTAAATGTATCAAAAGTGATTTCAGTACGAAGTTCCATCCGACTCTTCTTTATATTTTTATAAGACCAATGAGCTTATAGATTACCCGATGGCAGATAATCGGCGCCGCCCATGGACACTCGCAATACCAAAGAAGTCAGGAGTGCATTTCAGGGCTTCGGATATTTAAGGTAGTGTTGCCCAAATGCAAGAACAAGACGAGACTTAGCCAGTCTTGGTCTTGGTCTTGCAAAAACGCAAGAACAAGACCAAGACTGCAAGACCAAGACTGAATTTGGGCAACACTAATTTAAGGATTTGGAAGAGATGGGAGGAGAAGAAAATTTCCTCATGAACCTTATTCCCACAGCGAAACAACGCTGTAGTTGTTTCAAATTCTCTTAAAACAACCACTATGCATACAGACTATAGCAGATCTGCAATCAAGGAGTGTGGACCACGAATAGTGCAACTTGGTATGACATTATATAAATATACGCCATTTATTTCCCGTGGGGGCAGACATTAAACCCACAGCTTTCAACTAGAACACGCAAAAAAATTTATAAAATTTTAAAATGTTCGAAACAAATAAATACATGGTTAAGAAAAAAAAATGGCTTCTATACAAAACTTTAATAAAAAAAAATATACCTTAATTATCACACCATCACGTACATAAGATACAATTAAACAAAAAAGTACAGTTAGCAATATAACTGTTCTAATTCGTAGTACAAACGCTGGCTCGGTATCAGGTCATAACGTGGACAATCTTACTCTAGACGCCACGATAGTGTTCCAAAGGAATTAGTACTAGGATCACGTAGTGTCGAGCTAGATAACACTGCACCGTCCCAACCCTATCTCTAATTAAAAATAAACTACCTTTAGCACACAGCTGACTTTTTGTCGATCTGGATTAAATATATTTTATACTGAATTAGCTTTTGCTTGCGATTTCCTGAATTCATTCTCCTTTTTCCATTCCCAAGAAACCTACGTGTTACAGCTTTGGCTGAATGTAGTTTCTGCTTTGCATACCCTGTCAGTCATTCTCACTGAAAAGAAAAAGTATGTATACGTTCGTCCCAGTTCAACCGAATCTCGAATTCGTATGTCGTTTGTTTTTCTTTTGAACTGAAAATATTTATCAACAATAGTAGAAAGAGGACAAGCTTTATTACTCTCCTTGTCTTTTTGAGCGTGACGTCACTGATGTGTCTTTTGTTTTATTTGAGCAATTCTCATAAAAACAGAATATGCTATATTGCTGTCCTTGTCATTTTGAACATGACGTCACTGACGTGTCACTTGTTTTTTCACGGAATCTGCATATTATTTACTTCATAAATTTAAAACGTTTTACCACAATACGATTTTCTCCTGTGTCGTCGTAGGTGCGGTAACAAACATACAATTACACAAGCACGTGACACCCAGACCCGGAACAACAATTTGTGGATCACACAAAGAGTTGTTCCGTGCGGGAATCGAACCCGCGACACGTTGCACGGCAGCCAGTTGCAAAGCCACCGCACCAACCGTGCAGTCTTAGAATTAGAAATGAATTTTAAATTACACTAGATTAAATTTGAATTTATCAATTTCTCCACACCTTTATAAGTTCTAAGACAATCAAAATAAGATCACGTATCGCATACAGAAGTTTGAATTAATCTTTATCTTAGATCAGTTATCTTTGTTTATCCTGAAACGATCGACACCCACGTTGAGGTGGAAACTCACTTAAAACTCAAGAAAGCCTTCGATGATATGGATTTTGTTGAAAGGGATGAAGTAGACGCTTTGGTAAAACGTATAGGTTTTACTGTGAGCGAACGAGCGATATAGAGTATTTTATTTCAATAAAGCTATGTACCTACAGGCACTTTACTAAAATAATATTTTGTTAGAGAAGGAAAACTCAAAGTTTTATGGGCTGTCCCAATACTGACTGCATTAAAACTTAGCCAAAACTATTCGATTGTTTTGTGTATGATCGTTTTTTATGTGAGGTTAAAGGTTACCTTTTTGATCACTTACAGCAGTGTGATCTATGTTTGAAAACCCGTACATTTACTAATACAACTTGCATAGAATACTAGTTTTGAATAACTTGAATAATATATGATATTGTATGGGGTTCACGCAATATTTTTTTGAACTTGGCTTGCCTCATTCATCCGAGGGGTTGCATATGCTAATAAAAAAAGATTTAGGGAGATTTCTGAGACCAAACTTATACTTCTCACGACTCCAGGCGTCGGGGATCGAGCGACGTTCTCCAGCCACCGTAAGTGCGAGTCTACCTTGAATGATTGTTATTGCAATAAATGTTTAGAAATCTAGACCTATCGGTTTTTTGATCTCCCAATTTACTACATACATACGTAAAATATTTTTATACAAAAGTATTTTCGTATTATTAGGTATTAGGAAGTTATAAAAACATTCGCGTATATTTATTAAGTGTGTATAAATTGATTTCTCTTTACACTTTTGTTACATCAATGTATACGCAACGTTTCCTATATTATTTTTATTGAACACGATGTATAAATTACTTAGTAAGTAGCTTACCTTATGTATAAGATTTTATGATCATTATGTAGGTGTATTGTAATTCCTGTTCCGATGTTCTGTTGAGTAATATACAGGTACTACTTAAATTGTAGTGACGCATTTTGAGTGAGCTCGAGCTCAACTCACTCCTTACTTCGAAATGTATTCAATTAATTACTCGACTTAAAAACAAATGAATAAATTTACGAAATATAGAAAAAATAACATAAAATAAACAAAACATCTTCGTTTAGATGTAAGTATACTCGTATTAATTCAAATACGATGAACATTAAAATACATTTTTCATGTAAATATTAAGAAAAAAATACCTATTTCCTGCGAATTTGACGTCTCTTAATCTACCATATTTGGTATTACGAGTATATTAAAAACTTAGCAGTAAACTCGTCACAAATAAATTCCTCCTGGACCTAGTTGGGTTGCAAAATGTAATCAGGTACCGCCGCAGCCCAGCTATGAACTGGAGAAGATAACAGTATGGTGTTTAGTCGCTCACACATACACAAGAATGCATTTGATTTTTTTTTTCCTATTAAAACACACAACTTCGAATAAGTAACACGATCTTGACGGTTGACTGAACTGTATCGTTGTGACTGTACAATCACATCTCACCTCGATCCATCAGTAGTACAATCATCTATCAATGGTCACACTTCAGACCACCCGAATAGTTTGTTGGTATTCCATTATAATATGTAGGTAGGTACTAGATCGGCCTGCGGCTTCACTCTCAGTAATAGGGTGAAATAGGCCTATGTGTAATTTCAGACTATAATAATTCTCTTTTTAAATTTAATTAAGACCCTTTAGTTATATTTGTGTTGTTATTGTTATGTTGATTTATCTTCGTTATGCAGTAGTAACAAATAAATTTCACTTTTATAATACTAATAATAGGTTAACGAGAGATTATGTGGAAAAATGTTTATTCTTATCTTAGTTACTTTCACTGATTCTATGAAAATGAAAACTCAATCCGATACTTTTAGCGTGTCGCTTCACCTTAACGTCCGTTGATTATGACGAAATTTGATTATTGACCAAAAATAACAAAACATTATCCGATCCATTTACAAAGAATTTAAATAAAAATTCTCGAAAAGAAATACCAAAACAATAAAAGAGTGACTACTTTCCATATATTTTATTTTTCATTTTGGTATTAAAACAATTTCTTTTACACACAAAAAATATTTCTTATTTTAAATTTAACATTTAATCATTTTGTCGTAAAAGTCGTGTAAATTAAATAACTGTAATTCGTTCCATTTTTAAAAATTTTTGAGCTACATGACATTAACCGCCATGTTTCATTTCAATTTCAAATTTTAGAACGATGACATATAAAATGCTTGTTAATAAATAAATTTTGTTATATTTTAATGCGATAACAGCAAAGTAAATCACCAAATTAAATAAAAAGGAAATTTGATGATTTTTTAGGGCGACTAAGTATTTAAGTAATATAGGAGTTTTGTTTTTGCTATCTATCATAGGATATTTACATGGATTTGACTGCATATTTTTGGCGATTCCAAAACAAATGATAGCAGTTATATGATTCACTAATTAATAATGGAAACACTTTGGCCTGGCCAGGCACAAATGCGCTTTTTTTATAACGCACTTTTTTGCACCTTTGCATTTTTTCTCTACTCGCGTTTTTCGTGTTATATTTAAATTAGTTTTCTAATAGGCATGTATTATGATTTTTAATACTTGTACAATAAAGGAAGTAATAAAATTGTCCTACCTAAGTTTCCACGAACATATGCGTATGTACTAATCATTAGACAGGTACAATCGACAAAATGGTAAAGTGGACATGCCCTTAATGTCCCCTAGAAAGTACTAACTCTCGCTCTTGGTTCCACATATAACATGGAACTGTATGGGAAAGCAGGCTAGTAATGTTTGCTGTACCGGTTATACGCATTGATTGAATTATCGCACTAGTATCAACTATCTACAGTGCATTTTATGTCTTACCCAATTACGATACGATTTCCTTTTAACCATCTGAGTTAGACATATTTTGAGCCTGGCTATATGTTAACGGTTACGCTTTTGCGCCTAAATTGATGAATCGATGTTTTTTGAAGTCCTCGCAAAACTGCTGCAAATCCTGTAAGCCAAGATCTGCAGTAAATTCCAACACTGAAACACTGAAGTCCGGTGCATCCCAGGCACATGAATGACAGTCTTGGATCCCGCAACGAAATAATTTAGATCAGAAGATGTCATGACATCTTCTGTCATCATTCATCATGATGAATGATGAATCGATTTTAATGTATAGTCTCATTTGAGACAACGATATATCAAAAATGCATAAAAAATACTCTTTAATGCGTGGCGGGATACAGTACGTATCCCATATATTAAAAAATGTGTTAGCTGTTTACAGTTAAAGCTTAACAGGGTCCATAATTAAATGAGTAAAAATAGTCGTATTTAATTCCCAGCTTCATAGAATCATTTGTAGGTTATCTTACATTACCTCTACATACCCACCAGATGAACTTCTCAAGAAATAGCAGGAACTTCTTGATAGCACATGTACCGGAAGGTTTAACTTACATTAATTATTGCAGCATTATAATCAATGATTTCTACGTACGTGAAATGGGTACGTTTACCCTTTCTCCATTAAAATATGTATTAAATGCAACAATCTATACTAGTAGTGTTTGTAAGGTAAAATTTGTAAGTTTGTATGTAGGCGGTAATCTTTGGAACCGCTGGTCGGATTTCCAAAAAACTTTCATTGATAGATAGCTACAATGTTCCTGAGTGCTATAGGCTATAAAACATCACGCTACTATTAAATGGAGCCGAGCAGCGGGTGAAACCGCGCGAGAGTATCTAGTATTTAATATGTCATTGTAGGTTAACATCCATTTAAGTAGATCACTCATTTATTGAAATATTTACTTACGTGATGTCATTGAGAAAAGTTCTACTAGTTTCAAGTGGGCTCTTAGTGATGAGCTGCGCGGTGACGTCGCGCAGCCGTCTGCGCAGTCTACGAAATTAGAGCTTGTCTCATTTATTACAACGCGGTTAAGTCGTTATTATAATAAATGAAGTACATCTCACGATAGCGACTATACAAAAATATATTCTTAATTCTTATATTTTCATTATTTAATTATACATATAATAGTTCACTGACAATAACCGCTTAATTACGTGAATTAAGCGAGAAAACCTCTACTAGTTTCAAGTGAGAAGAGGTCTCTTATTCATGAGCACCGTGCGCGACCTCGTTTATTTTCAGTGCATTTGGTGTATCTTACGATAGTTACTATTCAACAATAATTAGTTAAAACTCTATTTTACGTGCAGCCATAGAGCACCTCTTTCTTTTTGGTCTCGCCTGTATGTACGCTAAAATTCGAAATCAGAACATTAATTTGGGAGATAAAGTTTAAAGAGGTATAAAAACAAAACTTACATTCATTTTTTTAAGATTAATATTGTCTATTATCATAGTAGTATATTCCTCGTGAAATATTTCAATTCACACCACACAACACACTCTCACACAACGACAATTAATCAAAACACTTCCTCTGCAAAATTAATGTTGGCTAAATGCAAAATAATGCAGTTCAGTCCCGCCTATCCGCGGCCATTATAGCCTAATGCTGTTGAATTGTCATCGTGGAAAATTAGCTTGGCTAGTCAAATTATTTGTAATGGATGGGCGACCATGAGTTAAGTGAGGTAAGTTAGGGTTAGTTCCGGGATTTAATTGTGTTTTGAAAAGAATGTTGTGTGTCAAACAGATTAAAGAACAAAATTTTTAAGGCTGTACGTTGGATACGGTGGCTGGGCAACTGCCGTGCTACGTGTCCTGGGTTCGATTCTCGCACGAAGCAACTTTTTGTGTGGTCTATAAAATATTGGGTGTTATATGTATATGTGAAATTATATGTCTGTAACCGCACCGCTGACGAAGTATATATTATTTTATGATGTTATTGAATAAAATATTTGTCAACCAAATTCCGACCGCTATAAGGTACCTTTGTATCTAGGACCTTTCCGTAGTTCGTTTTTCAGCTTCATCTTTCTTCAAATTCAATCATTACCAACCACTTCGCAGATAGCATCACCCTATCTAGCCAGTGGGAATACTAACTTTAAATAAGCCTACGTATTAAAACTATTTGAATTCCATGACAGTTTAAAAATATAGTTTTGCATGCCTCCAGAGAACAGAAAGCATAGAAAAATCAAAAGTTATTCAAAAACTGTCACTATAACTCTTTAGCAATGAGCGTGTAAGGATAACGTGTGATTAATATGTGTTATGTTCGCGTGATAAGTTGTAACAATTCAAGTTAAAACCGTGAAGATTATTCGCTGCTTTATTTTTACGTTGACAAAAGTATGTGTTTGAATTTTATGCAGCCCTGGTAGATTGTGCGTTTTTTATAAAGATTACTCAATTGTAGCGATGAATAAAAACTGTAGGTACCTATGTGTTAACTATTAAGTGTATATTTTTTTAATTAAGGTACAAAGTACTAAGTTTACTAACATATAATACCTATTAAACAAATAAGAATGTAGCAAGGTTTTTAACCGACTTTAAAAAATGAAGAGGTTTCTCAATTCTCTATGTTTCTTTCAATTAAATGCTATGCTATCTATAATATAAATCCTATGCTTCAGACAACCTCATTAAATACAAAAATATAAACTATGCATTACAAAAGTTTAATTCTTTATAGTTGTTAATAAATGCATGATAAATATAAATCATGAATAACGTGAAAAAGCAGGAATTAATATCAGTTTCAAAGAGGCATTTTAAATCACAAAATAACGATGTACAAAGGGTATTGAGCCTGAAACGAAATCCGTCGGAATCGAAACAGAAAAGGTAAACACAGAAGGTTTAGCCAAAGTCGTAAACAGTAAAAAGTTATTTTTTGCAACTGAATTAATATTTATTTCAAAAATACGACCAAATTGCGTTTGTTTGGATACATAATCAGAGAGAACTTGTGTTTCTTTTTTTCTAGAAAGAACATTGCTAGCTATTGGTAGACTCATAAATATTTTCATGGGTCGTTTGTTAGCAAGAAGAGGCAATATTTTCCCACATGTAGAAGTTTTGAGCATTAATCACCATGCTTGCTCAAGGCGGATTGCTAATTTTATATTTTTACTTAAAAATTATAAGTCTAGGCTTCGTCACGATATTTTTCTTCGCCGTTTGTCTGCAATCCCTAATTCAAAAACTTATAAAACGCACATATAACTTAGAAAAAACACATTGATACTTGCCAGGTAGACGAATCCACACTCGTGTGCATGAGAATCGGAAACCCTCGCGTTGCACTCTTTTTTCTAGCATTGAGACATAATTGTTTACATTATATTAATTTTTAAAGGAATGTTTCTGTTTGTCGAAACTCATCAATAAAAAATACATTTAATATCGAGTAAAGTGCATTTTCGTTGTTTCTTCTCTTTGTACTCAACAGTCTATGTAATTAAGAGGGAAGGCGGGTCCTACGGGAACAGATCACTGTAGGCCTTGACAACTTTCATGGCTGAATTCACCTCAACCTTAGAGTTTTTGTCATTTTTCTTTATCCAATTATTTGATTTTGTCGTGGAAAAACAATGAATTATTAACGGAGTGTGTTTATTTTTATAAAGCAGTTTTTTGGAATTTTTTCTGGGTTTATATATTTTGTACAACGAATATTTTTTTTTTTGGTTTTACTGACTGCTCCTGCGTCTTTGTCCATCTCCAGGTCAATGACGCTATGCCTTACTGATGATGATCAAAGAAAAATCCTAAATCATTATATGTTTGGTTTAATAAAAAAGCGGTAAACCCGCTTTTATAAAACAATATTGTCGTGAACAATATCTTAAACTTTCAAGTCTACGTAACTAATAAAAATGAGTATTTTATTTTACAAACTTATTGAAAATTGTTCGTTTGTGAGAACAAAGAAATAGAGCAGATGTTATTGAGCACAAAGTTTAATATTGTGAAGAGAAACTTATGAGTTTTCTTTAAGCTATAGTTATACTACTTTTTAACGAAAAAATACAGTTACTAAAATGTTGTTCTATGATATAATTATTATTAAATAAATCTTTCTGGGTTTCGATAAGGAAAGTTTTCAAAATCATCAATTTCGAATTTGAAACCGCAGATGAAAAAATAAGTAATGTTTAACAAAGTTGACACAAACAAAATTAAGATAATTGATTAAACGGAATTTAAATTAGACTATTTTTGATAACAGTATGATAGAGATCAATTTAAAGAAAAGAGTATTTATTAAAACAATGAACATTCTCCAATCGAATGACTGTATAACGAAATTCAATTAGGAATATGAATTGTATATTTCTGTTTTCTATGTACTGTATGTATGTTGTAACATAAAAAAAAATATTTAAATGAACAAAACGAAAATAATATTTTCACTTTTCATAGCAAAAAAATAGAATCTAATTTATTTTGCTTCCAATAAGAACTGTTATAAGAATACTTAATAAACTTGGCCTCTTACAGAAATATCGTATACTTCATGTTAATTTGCCAAGAGCACTTGGTGCTTGATGGATGGCCAGACTCGACCATTTTTTCCCGAAATACACGTAAAGGATTAGGCCGAAAATATATTTCGGCAGTGAGATCTACGCCTAATCTATCTCACTGCTACTAATATCATTATATTTTTGGAAGACTACTTCTATGATCAAGTACTCGTATATGTAGTTTCATTGCCAAGTAAGTGACAAGGAGTACCTAAGGAAAAATGATAAAAAAAATCTGATTTGGAAGAAGTGAACACTGGATGACACTGGCCAATAATAAATTAATTAAATAATTGAAGTGAATAAGTTTGCTATGGCGTGTCATTTTGCGTGCCCTTAATGCTGTTCATGATTATGAGACCTTAGCATTGTTTGAAACTAGTCGAGTTGTCGCCAAACAATTACGAGAGGCCATTAAAAAAAATAGATCAAGCGAATAACATTTTTAAAAATGAATGGCTTAAAAACATTCTCAAAACTTATGTACCTATGTTTTGTTTTTTCAATTCTTTTGTTTTTATACATTTGTCATTTGTGGTAAAAAAATCAAACAGCTAAGATATTTTATATCTCACTTGTTAAGTAAACACATAGTAGAATTCAAATACAAAACCATAAGCCTTATAGACGATTTAAATTAATAAGCTGTGTGATAAGTATTACAAATCAGAGAATGATAATAATAAGAAATCTACATAAAACAATAAAAGCCAAGACTTAGCCGCCATAATAATGTTGCACATGAATTTAATGTCGCACAGAATGTGACGTTGCAATAAAGTTTACAATTTATTTTTATGACTTTCTTATACTTGAAACGTTATGTTTACTGCGCATGTATTTTATGACTAAAAGTGCTTGATATTATTTCGCTGATATGTCAGTCCAGTAGTTGTAAACGATAACTGATATTCGTTATAAAGTTAAAATGGGGGAGAGTCAAGCTTCGGCACGAATTGGTCGGCTCGACCGGAGTGATACCACGGCGTCACAGAAAACCGACGTGAAACAACCACATCATTGTGCCGTGTGAGCGAGGTTATCGGAGGCTCAATCCCTCCCTGCCCCATCCGATATCTTAAATATCCTAAACATAAAGGTTTCCTAAAAACCGGCAAAGCACTCGTTACTCCTTTGGTGTTGCGGGTGTCCATGGGCGGCGCTGATTGCTTACTACCAAGTAATCCGTCTGCTCGTTTGCCGACCTTAACCATAAAAAAAGTTTTATATATAGGTATCTGCAAAACTGTTTTAAGCGTTATTAGAATCATTCCGAATTTGACTTTATTTAGTCCATAGCAACTGTTTTCAGAATGAATATGTCCTGTGGTAAAATACTTCTATCCACATTTTTACTAAATCCTTTCTATATTTGAACACAAAACAATCGTTTCTTAAGATGTTATTATCCTAGATATTCGTAAAAAAGATTTTTATTGACATTTTCCTTTAACTTTGTCTTTCTTTTGTTTTAGGTAAGTTGTCGACAAGATCACCTGTCACCTTGTTAAGTTGAAAAAGAGATCCAATTTACAAATAGGAAAGGTTGGTATTTGAGTGTTGAGCGGATTTGTTCTTTGTTTCTTTTTGTAAGTGATTGATGGTATATAATAAGACGATGCCGAAAAGAAATTGACTCTTCAAAATAATCTGTGTAGGTGGAAAGGCTAAGCGTAGTTTTGTGCTTAAATGTGTCGTATGTACTATTTGTCACATACTGGTACTTAAGATAGTTAGAGTTAGAGATAGTAGAGTTCATAAAATTATAAATATAAAATAAGAAAAATTACTACGAAATCTGCATTTTCCTCGAGTGTACGGCTTCACAGAAAACCAGATTGACGCAACGCTTGCGTTATGTTCCACTAAGCAAATGAGATTACAGGCGGCTTTTTGGGTGGAAGGAGAGGGGAATTATTAACTATTTAATTAGTGACTACTCTCGCCCAAGGTGAGGCGAGACGGACTGTCATACTCTTCCTGACCAAAAAACAATCTTGTTCCTTCTTTGGATCCAATTGTCCGGCTTAGTACCACCCTTTTTGGGCTCCATCTGTGGTAGTGTATTGGCACTTTTAGCCGCGCGCTGACCGCGATGCGCCGGACGCTCGCATCTTGTTCTGATCGGGTGGCAAGCTATCCCTGCTCGTTGTCCACAGACCTGCGCCATCTCCTTCCTTCTCCAATCCCCAAATCCCCCAGTCTTTTATAGCTAGCCACTATAAACACAAGAATAATATAAAACAATGATTAATTAAGTATTAATTGCATAATGATTAATGATGTTTGTTCATAAACGGATGTTCCTATTATTTGTTTTGTTATATAACATACATTACATATAGCAAAGGATTTCGTATGAAATCAATCATCTGGAACAGTTAACAGGTGTTGTAATTGATTAATTAGTTGCTAATTATATTATTGTTATTATTACTGTCTGTTGAATGTTGGGCGCGGATCTAAAGATAGGTTGTATTTTTAGATATTATATTTTTTTTCTTAGTAAGATACGTTTTACCGTCTTAAACGTTTATCATTCAGTCAGTATCATCAGCAAGTCATTGTGTGTTTGCCTAGTTCATTAGTTACTCGTATTACTGAGAATTTCAAGCGACTTTAGTGAAAATTACACTTTAATCATGTTGCGAATAGCCAAAACCTGCTGTTCGATGTTATTGAATGAGAGTCCCGTTGTGACTTGAAATTAGGATAGCTTGTCTCAGTTACTTACTACACATATGACTGTCGTTATTTTCAATATTGATTGCAGAGACAATGCAGTGGCTGAGAAACGAGCTCCTGCGTAACGTGACACGCACGGGTTCGATTCCCGCTCGAATCACCTTTTTATGTGTTTTACAAATTAGTTTGTTCGCAAACGACCCCACAGACTTATCAGAAAATCCCAAAGTATTTTTAAAAGAAAATATACTTTTTAATTCGGCTCACAATGGATCCGGAGGTCCCAAAACTGCTAGGAATGGGCAGCAGCATTCAATTCATATATCTGTGACCTTACTGCGATCCCCAAGCCGTCAGCTAAGCGCGGGGATTATGGCAAATACCCCTAAAGGGGAGTCCTTAGTGCAGCATTGGACGTCTTCCGGCTGATGATGATGATGATGATTATGATGATGTCTCACTATACGATTATTACGACTTTGCTTGAACTAGGAATCACATCTGAACTCTTTCGCACCATTCGCATTTATGACGTAGGAAAATAACTTTTACAACAAAACAGCTTAATAATAAAATGTTGCTCTTAACTCGGTCACATCGTAAGTCTTATGAACGAATTCGGAACACACTTTATAACCCTATCAATGTCTTAATACGAACGTTAAGAAGTAAACATAAAATGAAATTCGTTACAAATAGCAACTCAATGTTTTATGCTCAATGTAAAAAAATCTAGTACTCACTAAGTAAAGGGTCAACTCATGTTTAGATTTTTTGGTTTGTGCATTCGAAATGTGTAACAAAAATAAATGTGGTAGGGTTTATTTTTCATTGGCCTAGATGTGGTTGAATAAATATTGTGAAATTTTACCATTTTACAGTAGTAATAATAATAATTCATTTATTTATGCAGATGACTAAGAATCATTTTGTAAGAGCATCAATCATTATATCATAATTTAATAAATTTAACCCCTTCCTCACCATCATTTTCAAAATCGGAGATGTAATATTCTCCCCTATTATTTTGAGGCTGCTGTCGCTAGTACCTCTTGTTCTACTCAGTAGGGATGCAGTTTGTTTTGCGAATCATCACTTTAAAGCCATCGGTTCGATTTTGCACAAACATTTCTGAGGCACTACAAAAGCGAGGCCTTCGCAACAGCATCCTAAAAATTTTATTATACTGTGATTTTTATTATAATATTATACTGTAACACATAATGCTATTTTAAAAGATGCATCTGAGAGGAGTAAATTAAGAGCACTTTTATTTCGACTACAATGTACCTGTCCGGTATTAAAAAGAATTACTTTTAAAATTATATAATTTTTTATATTTACCTACCAGTATTGGCATCAAATATTTAAAAATAATCTTAGCTTGGGTGAAACGTGCCCTAACAAAAGTTAAACTTAAAAAAAAAGTGTCACAAATAAAAATCCACTCGCTTAGTTACGACTTTTTGGGGCGTAAAAAATAGACCGATTTTACACCTCACGAGGACCTATACTCGATTTTATATGCTCGAACATAAAAACAGCATTCAATAAAATTTTTAACAACCCGTAGCAAGAAATCGTTTGAATCATCTCTGGGATGTGTGTCGGTTAGAGGCGGTCGCGTGTTTCGCATACGTTGAGACCATACCGTTGTTTATAATAACTTTTTAGTAAGACAGTTATTTTACATCTCCTTACGGTAACTAAAAGTATTATTAATTTCGGTGTCAGAGGATTAGTAAATCACCTATTTAAATAATTTAGCTATGCTAAGAGTATGTTATCTATAGGTATGTATTAAGTAAGCTTTCCCTTAATTTAAACCTTTAATGGCAAATAAGTAGACTATATATCTGATGGTAAGTAATCAGCGCCGCCCAGCACCTGCAACACAAGAAGAGTCACAGTCTCAACGCTTTCAACTTGTAACTTAAATCCAACGAAATCAAAAGAAAACTTGCAACTTCAGTCGATCGCATATGCGACAAACTTAAGGTTACTTATCCAATAATGTGACTTTATGCGACCCTTACAACTACTTGCAACATTTGTGAGTCTTTATAAGCCTCAAGGTTTGTTTTGAATTGAAAACAGGGAAAGATTTTATTACTAACCCCTTTAATACTAAAGAAATGTGTGTAAAGTGTGAAGTGACAGAAAACCTTTTTTGATTTTTATAGTTTGACTAGTTTTGTCTTGTTGTGCTACCAATGAGCAGACGGATTACCCGATAGTAAGCAATTGGCGCCGTTTATGGACACCCGCTTCTCCAGAGGAGTTATTCGTACATAGCTGGCCTTTAAGTGATTAGTTTTTGGACATTTAGGGACTGAGGGATGAAAAGGATTGGACCTCAAATAACCTCACTGCCACAGTGAAACTCAACCTATGGTTGTTTTTCACTAGTTTTCTGAAGCCATGGTCGAGACGATCTATCCATTTTTTCTGTGGGCTTTTTGTTATTTTTAAATTCTCGTATGGTACTTACTTAGGTCATATTGTGTCCACTTTACCGTATATGATATACGATAAACATTTTTTTTTTATTAATTTATCATTTTTACAAATATTACAAGATTATTTACGTTAAATAGCAACCAAAAAACCACTAAGGTTTAAACTTGTGCTATCATGAATCATCTCAAATCGAAGGAAAAAAAAATTAGTTACAGTTTTATAATTAAGTATGTGTACGTTATTATCGAAATTAATTTATACAATCTTTGTGTCAATCAGTAGGAGAAAACATTCTTAAATAATACTTAAGTAATATTTCTTAAGTTTACATTTAATATTTTTAGGTGTAATATTACTTTTTATTTCTGAGGGTATGCTATTAATAAGCCGTGGTACAATATACCCGCTAGTTCGCTCGCCATACGTATTGTTGGCGCGCTGTGTACGAAGCTTACATATATCGTATAGTTAAATATTTAAAAGTAACGAATTCTTAATACCGATACATTTTATCCGGTCTTTTCCCTTTCGAGATCTTCGAGTTTCTTCATCCATTTGTTGATGAGTTACCAATGAGATTTTCTGATATTTTGTGGCTTTCAAATAATGGAAAATGGCGAACCGAACCATTTTATCGGGATCTTATTTGAAAGTGTTCTCAACCAAGCCGGGGAAGTAATTATGCTAACGGTTTACCTATCTTCTATTTAATTCTAAATATGGCGTGTTCAAGTGAATGGGGATTTTATTAAGATGTGAAAGTATTTAACTTAAGGAAAATAACTAATCTTCATGTTGTTTTATGTGTTTCATTTTAATGTCAGTAGACGTGTGCATGACTGTATCTTATGTTGCGTGTGAAACTAGACCTTAAATTAACAAGCTTATGAAGATTATTGCAATGAATTTTTTTGGGTATAATTGGCAGTTTTTTTTTCTGTAACATTTTTATAAATTCATTTTATGTTTGACAACTAAAACTCATTTGATTTGATTGGAATCAAGAAGTAAGTAAGGCCATATAGGTATGTTTGAATACAAATCAAATATCGAATACATGGTAATACATTTGATAATAATGCCAGAAGTTTACTTCAATCTGACAAAGATATGTACAATATTTTCTCTTATTGACTAGAAAGATATCAAATTGAAAGGTTTCTCGATTAATAGCAACAAATAAAATCGTTTACCAAACTACTACTTTCATAAATTCGGGAAAAAACCAATTTCTCTTATTTTTTAGAGAACTAGTACACATTTATATCTTGTTTCGGAGCATTATGTGATCAATTCTTAGTAATAAAATTAATGTGTTTTTTTTTTGTTGAAATTAAGATACTTGTATTTTTTTATTTGGATTTAGATTTTTTTAAGTACTCTATTTATTTATAAATATGCATCATATAGAAATTAATGGTTATGCATGTTCATAACTGCATATCTTGGGGTACAATTCAAATTAAAAAATAAATCAATTTTCAAGTGTGGGAGTGATACCACGGTCACACAGAAAACTTGCGTGAAATAAGCACAATGTTTTGATTTGCCGTGTGACTACCGGAAGCTCAATCCTTGTCCCCCTCATTCCCTAAATCTCCAAATCCCTAAACCCATAAAGGTCGTCAACGCACTCGTTACTCCTGTTGCGGCTGTCCATGGGCGGCGCTGATTGCTTACCATCAGGTAATCCGTATGCTCGTTTACCGAAAAATCACATAAAAAACTGTGTTAGTTATATTTAGGAAAAAATTCTTGAGAATAAATTTTGGATAGTGTACATAATTTTATATTCGGGATATACAAACTCTTTAAATATCGTGGCGGTTCGCTAACAAAACAAATGACTCAACTGACATCAAGATAGCTGAACACCTAAACAGACAGTAAACTTTGTATATAACAATGGGATTGAAATGTTAAGAACATTCGCCAATCTAGGAACTAATTTTAACTAAAAAAAATAAGCCTTTATAAACTCATATGACTGAAATTTTCCTTTATAACTATATTCTATTTCATGAAATAAACTGAATATCCTGAAAAAGTGTATCGTAAATGTGACTATAAAATTCTTATTTATTCAACTTGGAAAGAGTTAGTCATAATAATATTGTTATTTAAATATGGCGATACGGGCGGAAAGAAGCTCGACTTTTGTATATTGAACGAACGTGCTTAAAGTGGACATTACGAGTAGAGCTGTGTTCATACCGACACTTATTGTGTATTGTGTTCTTTTGAATATTTTGCATCGTAAATCAATTTTAATTTGTTTTTCGTAAAATTAACAATTCCTGAGAAATATTTATTTTGTACAATTCAAGTTTTATTTAGTTTTTATACATAAATCATGGTTGACACGCGTCAAATGTGTTTTCCATTGTTAATGGACACTGATACGAGTTGTGTTAAAATAGTGCTGCCAGGCATTTAGGGGATTGTCACGGGAGTTTCGCTTATATGGCGAAAAACATCGCAAGAGAGAACACTGATTTTCTCAAACTTCGGTGGTATCACACCGGCCTCATTTGAAGCAAAGTATGGCTTTCCTAAATTAATAGCGGTTTTTTTCTGGTTTACCTTTAGTTTTGACTATGTGTCGTCACTACGTCGGTATAAATGAATTACAATATACATAAATAGGAACAGAACTTTATGCTGAAACTCCTACGTATAAAGAAATCTCAGTATTCTAAGCGTCTTACATCAAATGTTTTCAAATAGTTATGAATGTTTTCCCTGACTTTGAATATTGTTCGAACATTAATTCAGCCAGTTTATCCTTTTGTTTTTGTTTAGTATTTTCTTTTTATGTCTTTAACGGAACGTGATTTGAATTAAGAACGTATTCGAATTTTTATTACAGTTTTGTTTTTTCGAAATATATTTAATATTTTTAGACTAGGCCAGTTTTACTTTTTACTACATTATAGTGCAACGCCTTTTAGTGGCTTTACCAGGGGCAAAGATATATAGTGCGCGTTTAAAATATTAGATATGATTTAGTTAGGTAAAGAAGGAAGGAATCTACTCACACGGAGAGGGTAGCATTTATCACCACGCTTGTTCAACGCGGATTGAAAATTTCAAACTTATAATTAGAAATTTTTAGTTGAGCGTCTTTCTTTAACTTTGGCCGTATGTTAATAATTTTGGAAAGTACCCACATATAATTCTAAATATGTTATATTGGTACTTGCCACGGTCCGAAGCAGGCGTTTAACCAGTGTAGCACTACGATAGTTATCATTTAAAATTATATTGCTTTTATTATTTAAAATATAAAAAAGCTTAACATTAACTAGATATTCAAGGAAAAGCCCACTTCTCTGGATTAAAACATATTTTTATTAAAAGTAGGAAAATAAATAACTTTCGAAATGTCCTAAAAATATTTCTTTTTTTATCAGTGATAGTACGTACTTCAATAATGGATTTGAGATACAACCCAGTAATAATCATAACATTCTTTTGTATCCAAATATATAATATTTTCGAGAAAAAACTAGGTACAAAAGATATTGATAGTTCTCATAGTTATTACATTTTGAAATAGGAATTTTCCTAGATATTTAATATTGAGAAACCTTATGGAGTAAGTTTTTTTTTATCTCTGTATGTTTCTCTTTATGTAATGGAAAAGTTGTTCTTTGTAATAAAAATGTGGGTCAGGCACTTTTTCTGCAATAGATGTCTTTTTGGCTGATAATAGAGAGTGCTCAAATTGAAAAAAAAGTACGTATATGCTTTTAGTTCAAAAATAGCTTAGCTTAAGATAAAAAATAAATAAAAATAACTGTTTATTTCTTTAATAAGAAAACGGATGTGTGTATGCAATATTTTACAAAAACATACCGAAAGCTAATGAAAACAATGGCTAGTTTGCCACGGAGTATTTAACAAAGTACATTTTATCAACCAGCGCTTTTATTCGGATGTAACAAAGCACCTGCTAACGCATTCAATTTCCAACCATATTTCCAACGGGATAGCGCTTTAAATGTAACGTTTGCGGCTATTGATATAACAAAACGTGGTAGGTGATTGTACAAAAACCGGGCAGAGTCCGTTCATGCGAGTCAGTTCGACTTTTTGCGGTACAAAACCTAGCTGCGCGAAATAGCACGAAAAATATCAACAGCATTTCCGACAAAGATAAAGGTTGAATTAAAAGAGTACGTTTACTTTGTTTTCTGTTCAAAATGGCGATTTATTTTTATAAAAGGACATTTTATTCTGTTCTCTTGTGATTTACACCTGTAATACACTGTGTTTATCTGTCAGCTCCAGTTGTTTCGATAAGAAAACTTTATAAGGTCGCCGTGAGTGACACTCACTAACGATTGAGAATCTTCGAAATTCAAAAATGTTAATGAACGGCAATGTTTATACAGAATCAACTCGATAAATCGATTTTAGCAGTCACAGTGATATTTAGGTGACTATGGAGTCGATTTAGTATTTTTATACGAGTTTTTTTTTGTTTTTAAGCTTTGACCGGGTCAATGGTGATAAAGCCAGGTAGTACTGTATCAATACGTAGTATTTGTAACACACAAAAAAATACTGTTTCACTTGCTGGTTGTTTTTAGGTATCTGTGGAAAACAATGGAATATGTTTTATTGGAAAACCTATCAGTTGGGTACCTATGTAACCAATACCAACATAATAGCTTTTACCATAAAATCTTTCACGTCTGTAGGGGCCATGTTTCCGCACAAATGGACCAGTTCGACCGAATAATTCCATGGCCAGATTACGGGCTTGAAATACCGGGACTTGTTACACCTTGGTGTAGCGTGTCCATGGGTGCCGCATCACCTTCAGTATTCTGTCTGCTCATTTGCCGATATATTACATTAAAAATACACACAGGAGTTGCTGTTTGAAGAAATCTTTTTAATTTTTAAGAGGATTATTAATAGATACATAGGGAAATTAAAACATTTTTTTATCACTTCGTTTTTCCCGTGCTGGTTGAGGTAAAAGTCCGCGAGAGGATGTGCCTTGACTTGACTGATTAAAAACCATCACGTTCATTCTTCTGATCCATGATGGGGCTGCCCTTCACTATTGCGTTAGTTAACAATTAGCTAATGTAATATTGCCCGCAACAGTTTTTACTTTTCATCGCTATGACATCGAGACATCTACCACAATTTTAGACTTCAAATCAAGCATCAATAATGTATCTTATTTAGCAGCAAGACTAAGAACCACACTCCTAAAATAGTCACTACAATTAGGCAAATTTAATAAATAAGGAAAAAATATTAAACAAATATAAAGATTCATAATCTTTAATGAAAAGTATCCTGTTTCCCATTATATTATTTCCAGAGACGGTTCTGGTCAACATTTCGATTTATTATTAGAAGGACTTTCGATCTCTTCCTAATGAAGTTACTCAATGAAATAATTTGTTTTATTTTTGTGTCTGCTATTTTTTATTTGTACGAAACTTTGTCGCTTAATCGAAATTGATTTCTCTCAATAATTCTTTGCTTCTATGTAATATAGTCTTGATTGCTGCGCTATTGGCAGTGAGTATTCTTAGGTGTAACTGTTGCAAAGGCAATAATGTCCCCCGGAGCAGGAGGAGAAACGGGGTGGTTTTTAGTCAATAAGAGTCTAACACTCGAGAGACGATCTCCAGCCACCGTAAGCTCGGGTCTGCGGACAGCGAGTAAGGGTTGCTCGCCGCCCGACCAGATCCAGGCCCGAGCGGACGGCGCGTAGCGTTTCAAAGAGCCAATAGACCACCACAGACGGGGCCCTATAGGGCTGATGTTTAGAAGGGGTTAAGCGCAATAAGTCACCGCGGCCTCGGCCCAGAGCGGGAGAAAGAACGGGGCGGTTTTTAGTCAGTAAGAGTCTGACACTCTATCTCGCCTTACCCTGGGCGGGAGATTTTCACCTGACAAAAAAAAAAGAGTCTAACACGCCAGCTCGCTCCAACCACCTAAGGTGTGAGAAGTCACTTGGTGATTTTCTCCCCTCAACATGGGCCTTATATTTTCAGGCAAAGAAGTACCAACAAGTACAAAGAGGTTAGATTTTTTGGTATCTGTATATCAGTGTCGAAACATTATTTTAGTAGCAGTGCTCAGTAGAAATATGTAAGTTTTCTTTATTGCATGTCACAGATAACATAGTCGTTATAGGGTCTCAGATGAATTATAGTAATACGTCATTGGATATTGAAATCAGAAATCGAATCATTCGTCAGTTGTATACATCCAATATTATAAAATAATGGAATTCCACAAAAATCTTTTCTACATACAAAAGTAGGAACTAAACTAACTAATTGGTAAATTGAATTAATTAATTATTTCTTATAGCGTTATGATTGGGCTGATTAAAACACGAAGGGATAATTTTATTACAAATAAATAAATTATTAATAAAATAATAACATAACTGTACAAGTATTTTTATCTTATGGTACTGATTGGTACTGCGTCGTCTGTGGACAGTGGACACTCGTACACCAGATAAGTTTCCAAAAGTGCGTAATCAACCTTTTTAATTTATTTCATTTTATTTTTAATTCTATTTTTGCTATAGTAATCCACAACGCTATCAACAGGTAGACAAAATAGATGTCTTTAAAAAAATAAATATAACAAACCGAATTTAAACCAGATCACTTTAAAAAAAATACCAACATTTAAAACGGTATCAAAACAAAAGGCTTGGACTGGACAATGGGTGTGCAATCGAAACTCGTACTTGCCTATAAATAAACAAAGCGTAATTTCCAGTCTCATTCCCTTTACTTTCGAATGCGATTTCCCGGCTTCGTGTTACTGTAACCTTATAGATAGTGCCAACTAGGGTTGCCAGATAGGAACTTATCAAATCCGGGACAGTTCTAAAAAAAAAAAAAAAAAAAAATGTCGGGTCGTGGCCATAATATAAAATATCATATATTTTTTTTATTTTCAAAGGATTCATATTTATATTTAAAAGATGAAATGCCATTTTTTCAAAAAACATACTTTTATTAGCTGTAGGTATGTAATTAGCTTAAATTGGTAAATTAAAACTTTGGTAGACAATTACTAAATTACAAATTAAATAGTAATAAACTGAAGAAAACAAAACAATAATAATAAGATACTATGTACCTTAAATAAATCTTATATCAATAAATTCCTAACTTAAAAAACAATCGGTACCTTGCTTTTTGGTACATAATGTTTTGTTATTAAGCTTTGGTAGTTGGTAGGAAATCAGTACAAACAAATTATGTATCTTCTAATAAAAATAAAACTTCTTCTGATAGAACGTAAATAATAATGTTAAATAAAACGGCGATCAAATCATTTTTTGAAATATTTTTCACTGGATTTTGCCATTTTTATTAGTTTTTCTCCGTCAGAGCTTTGTAAGACTGTTAGAATTTCTGAGCAAGACACGTCAAAGTTTATACGAGTCTGCAGTTCGGACTTGATTAAATCCATGGACATCCGGTTTCGCTCTTTAGTCCATAAACTATTCAGTAGGCTAAATATTCTTTCGCAAAAGGCATTGCTTGTTGGAATAGAAAGAACGAAACCAACTATTTTTTTTAAATTATCGAAATTTGTGGACGTCTTATTTCTGAAGAAATAGGCCCATATTTCGTCGTTTGGTAAGTCTTTCGGAAGCTCCCTATATACCGTTTTCAGACATGCAAACTCTGAGTAAAGGGAGTCAATATTAATAGCGTCTTCTATATTTAATATCATGGGCAATTCGGAAAGCACTTCCCAAGTCAATTTTAATTCCTGTGGTTTGAGGGACAAAAGTTCAAACTTTTTGTAGATTCCATCGGTACTAAAATCATATCTTTCTTCTATATATTTTAATGCTCTTTGCAGAAAAATATGCACCTGTCCTTTAAATAGAGCTCTTTCTTCTTCATCAAGTTTTCTGAAAATGTCCCTGACTTTGCTCCCAAAAAAGTTATCAGCCATCCTACTTTTTAATTGGTCGTGAAGACTTCGCATGGCATGATCAATGTCCAAAATAGTGAAGCTCTCACTTTCTAATAGCAATATCACTTTTGTAAATTCAGGCAAGATATTGCTCAGGAAGAAAAGGTAACAGTCATTTTTACCTTCTTTTTTACATTCTTCATCATCATTATTCATAAAATCAGTACTACAACCTTCTGAAATAAAATCCCATAGCACCTTGTGGCAGTTATCACGACCTTTTGATAAAAAATAATGTTTAACAGCAGGCCAACTCCGAATTAAGCGATCTATAGCTGGCAAAAGTGACAACCATCTTGTAGGTACATGTCTTAGCAGTTCTTTATACTCTATTTGGGCAAATTCACAACATTCTTTCAATTTTTTTGTTTTTAATGCTGATGAACTGAACTCATTATAAATTTTTATGACGATGCTTTCTATGTCAACATCGAGGCCTTTTAATGCATATTTTACGCAATTATTAACAACGTGGCAATAACAATTGGCTTTAAAAATATGATTATTTTCTTCTTTTAATTTCTGGAATACAGAATTATGGGCACCATAATTAACAGAAGCATTGTCTGCACTGTATGCACTTATTTGATCCATGCTGAGATTAGAGTCAGTGGTAATTTTTTTAAGGCAGTTATATATATCGAGCGATGTTTCTTCAGCTTCCTCGTAAAAGTCCAATAATTTTCTACATATACCTTTATTACAATTAAAATATTGAACGGCATAGGGAAATGTTTTTAAATTACCAACATTTGATGCATCTGAGGCTACGGAAAAATAATAACATTCTTTTAATTCAGAGATCACTTTTTCTTGTGAATAGGGTCCTAAAACATTGCGTGTTATTGCCGATGCTTTTGTTCGTCCACATGTCAATTTTGCTGCTATTTGACTATCTGGAATGAATTTGCTAATATTTTTTGCCAAACAATCCAAGCTGTTGTAACTCAAACCATGCTTCACATTATGATAAATAAGAGCCACTTCAGAATTTATTATAGAAATTTCTTCTGAGGCGTGCTTTTTTATAAAAAAAGCATCCAAGCATTTGGAAGTTTTCCTAGCCATCTTTTTATGTTTTATACTATTAGCGTGAGCCTAGAACAATGCATATAACAAATTTGAAATTAATTAGATGTATACATGCGAAACAAACGCACGCGATGTTATCGTATATAAGTACAACGTGTTTTTTTAATACTCATAACTTTTGGATACCACTGACGAGACCACTTGCAGTAATTCGTGATTTTCTCAATACTTTATGTAACACCGTGTTATTGGAAAACGTTGCGCTCTGTTATTGCATACACTGAAACTTAATACGATTACAATTTTGATATAAGTAAAAAAATACTTACTGCCAGCGCGCGGCGACCTTCATATTGAATTGCAATATCCGAGTTACATGCTTTACAAATTGCAGTAAACTCATTTTTTTTCTCTATCCACTCTTTAAAATCGGGATCGGTGATCCACTTATCATTAAATCCTGTAAATCTTTTTTTACTTGTGGATGGATACGACTCCATGATGAGTAATTGTATCGCACAGTTCGCAGTTTCGCACGCGTGACGCGTCTGATTCAATCAAAGCAAAACACGACTGAAAGAGTGACAGCGGACGCGCCGACGCGGGCGAGAGAGAGGGGGCGGCGGCCGCGGCGCGGGCGAGCGACAGCGGACGCGGGCGAGAGAGAGGAGGCGGCGGGCGCGGGCGAGTGAAGTAAAACTATTGCACGCACTCCCGTCCCGCGCGCCTCCCGCACTCGCTCACCGGCAGCCATGTCATTCCATTCGTTGCTAGTTTATTTTGTTAAAAAATAATAACTTTTCAAAATCCGGGACAATGAGCGCTAATTCCTGGACACGGGACAAGAGGCAAGATGCCGGGACAATCCCGGATTTCCCGGCGGTCTGGCAAGCCTAGTGCCAACCGGTTTGTTCGCTCGTATCGTGTTCGCGGCTACACTCCGCCATTTTTTATTTAAGTCACTAGTATTGCCCTGCGGTTTTGCCTTTATGCGTTTATTTTGAGTATCGTTCCCTCCATCTGTATGATGAGAGCGCTTGACTTCTTCAGTCACATCGCTTGAAAAGAAAGGCACAATCTGGAACAATTTTTTTAAGTGTAAGCCAAACATTGGCACCAATGGAACGGCTCGATCAGAGCAATACCACTGCCTTACAGAAAATCGATGTGAAACAACCACAATGTTCTGTTTCACCCTGTGACTGTGGTGAAAGGAAGCCCAATCCTTCTTTTCCCACAGTTCTAGACTTTGATTAAAAAATCCCTGAATTCGTTCGATCCAGGCTGGATGTCGAAACCCCTTTCGTTATAAAATTTTAATGTAAAATACAATCCAAACTTTATATTTTTAGCCAAGGTTGCGGGTCAAGCGTAATACTATCCCGTGGCCCCGGTCTGGAGCAGGGCAGGAACGGGGTGATCTTTAGTTAGTAAGAGGCTGACACTCCATCTCACACAGGGCAAGAATAGGCATTTGATGCTTTGCCCCTCAAAAAAACAACTTTACAATTTCATGATATAAATAAATATTTTGCCCAACACTGTTAAAACATTCAGTTGGAAACTTCTTAAACTAACCTACTAACCCAACACCAGACATCGGTTCACACACTCATCGGGCAGCCTTTTAGCAAAACTTCACCAAACACCCCGTTATCGAGTTCCAAACAAAAATACCGATACATTTTCTTCGTGAAAATCTTTACAAGTACCTACGTACTCAAGTTAGTACGCCATCTTTAGAAGGACTTTGCAAAGTTCATCATAATAGTTATTTTATCATATGAGCGAAAATATAATATGCTATGTTGTTCATTTTTAACCGACTTCAAAAAAGGAGGAGGTTCTCAATTCGACGAGTATTTTTTTTTTATGTATGTACACCGATTACTCGAAGACGCCTGGACCGATTTGCAAAATTTTTTTTTTATTCGATAGGGTATACTTGCCATTTGGTCCCATTGTCATGAGGTCAGGATCTGATGATGGAATCCTGGAGAAACCGAGGGGAACTTTCGAAAATTGTAGGTGCGAGTAGTTTTTTTGTATGATGTTTAAGTAGGCCTTTAACAACACTACTACTTGACGAAGATCGAAGTCGACCAGATGTTGGAGCTGGAAGACAGTCGAGGGATCTCCTTGACTATTTGGAGTAGTTGCCTTGTGTTTGGGCTTGAATGACTCGTATTGGCGAGCACTTTGCACCAGGCTAGGTCGTAACTGTCATTAAGGGTCTGATGATGAGAACGAAGGACAGCTCAGGGAACTCCTGAACGGTTTACAGTAACTACTTCGTGTTTGAACTTAATTCATTTATATTGATGAAAACTTTGTACCACTATGGATTGTAACAACTGAAGGTCTGCAGTTTACCTGATGATGGAGACCATTGATAGTCTAGGGAACTTCTCAACGGTTTACAGTAGCTACCTCGTGTTTGAACTTAATTTATTTATATTGATAAGAACTTTCCCTCTCCTAGAGAGGCGGCCTGTGTCCCAGTAGTGGGAACATAAAAAAGGCTGGTGATGATGATAATGATGATGTGAACTTTCCCATTTCTTGGGAATTATATTTTTATCCTTTCGTAGGCCTACACATAGCTACTTAAAAAGTATATATACTATTCAGTATGTTAATTTATATTTAAAATGTTACTATAGTTTACAGAAGAACTTGTAACAGAAACTAAAAAGTAAAAAATAAAAAAAACTACGTTTAAAAAAACCGACTTCAAAAACAAAAAAGTTTCAAATAATTAAAATAGATATTTTAATACCACTCTTACGTACGCGAAGCTAATACTTTTAATATTAATAATAAAACACTATCAATTCTATGAGCTACCTATTCATAGGTTTGAAGTCGGTGCCAAGCCCTAAACAGAATAAAACTAAATGAGAATGAAGACTGTTTAACTGCTAAAAGACGAAATTTCCACAACCAACAACGAAGCTACCTAATACTACTTTGTACAACCAAGTACGAGAAAACTTTCAGAATTCATAATTCACCCAAATATATTTCTAAGCTATACATATATAATTTCGCCGGTAACGAAACCATATAGACTTCTGATTCTACGCTAACGCCATCAAGTTAGAAAATCGGTACTAAATTTCTAAAATCCTAACAAATAAATTCACACGCACCCGTCGAGTTTAGGTACTCATGTATTGCTTATTATATTATACTATATGTATATTAGGCTTGGCACCGACTTCAAACCTATGAATAGGTAGCTCATAGAATTGATAGTGTTTTATTATTAATATTAAAAGTATTAGCTTCGCGTACGTAAGAGTGGTATTAAAATATCTATTTTAATTATTTGAAACTTTTTTGTTTTTGAAGTCGGTTTTTGATGTTAAATTTTTGATTAAAATCGAAAAGAAATGCTTAGGGCTGATTTTTTAATGGTTAGATAAAAGTCAGCTGGGGAATTAAAATATTGCTGTCGCGTCAGAATGTTTGTATAAGACAGTGACAGCAACAATTTAATTATCAAGAAAAATCAACCCTAACTGTACAATAGTATAAATTGGGTTTTCGAACACAATCTTTGAAATCTATATTCGCTTGATATTACCGAAGCCGTTCTATGAATGAGAAAAAAACTGTTGTAAAAATCCCATGTAAATATTTACATTGATCTTATTTCCAAGAAAACTCGTTATTTCAAAAAGAAAAGTTAGTCAATAATTATCTACCGGTTTTCTAGAAAAGCCCTCAGGAAAAACGTAGGTACGTTCACAATTTTTATTTCTATCTCGCGTATTTTTATTCCCCGATTTATTGACGAGGTTTACATTCTAAAAAAACTGATTCTGTTTATTAAATCTGTCCAAATATTTTTGTAACGCTGATATAATTGGAACTTTCCTTTTTGGAGTCCCGTAAATAAATTCAAAATCAAAATTCTCTGTTCCTACAATTTTCATTTATGCCTAAACACTTCATAATAATTAGTATCTGATCAAAAAATCAAATAATGATAGATTGCTTTAAATAATAGTGCAACATAAATAAAAAGGACTACGGTGATTTGAAGTTTTTTTTTAGAAAAACGAAAAGTTTTCTTGTATTTATAATTTGACTTACTCACGTGAATTAATCAAAGAAGCTATATTACTTTCAAGTTACAGCGGGACTCTTATCCATGAACAGCATGCGATTTGAATAAAAAAAATAAAAAAATATTATGATACTTACTTCACAAAATAAAATTAAGTACTACAGAGTGATCAGGGACTTCAACACAACCTCGCCATATTTTTTCGTTTGGCAACCCTAATAACGAGTTGCTTTCGTGTTATTCGATACTATATTAATTTGAGGCGAACCATGAACATAATTAAAAGTTTTATTACCATAACTTTCTTACATCGGAACTTCGGAAATAATGTTATGTGGGCTGTAATTAATGACTACGAAAATGTTACGTGCGAAGTAAGGATTGGACAAAAATTGCGTTTGCTTAACTGTTTTGGAAGTTAATTCTTAATGAAAATGGTTAATTTCGCTGTGACACCTCTTTTGAATATAAAAAAGCCAAAAATATTTTTTCAAGTAATATATAATTTTTTTTCTGCATTTGGTAATTTTTTTAAATTTTTTTGGTAATTGTGTTTTATTTTTTCTCTAGTTTTGGGTGCCCTTCACTGACATCATAGCTTATTATCAAACGATAATTCTGCCCGTTCGCTCGTACTCTAAAGCGTCAAAAAATCATTTTATAGATATTTCTGGACGCTTGAATTCTAGAAGTTTTCACTTGTAAACAAAAATAATTTCAATGAATATAAGTCTCATTCCTGGCAACAAATGAGTATCGTTACTCTGTAACCCACACCGGCTGGTGTTAGGTCTCTCCCTAACTAACTAGGTTGCGTAGGAAGGCCAAGTATTGGATGTCAGTACAATTGTCATATGATCTCTCCAGTTTTGAATTACAAACCACAATTGTGTAAGAATTAATATTATTGGATACTTGAGGTGTGTGTACTTATTGTATGGGTAATTGAGGTTGATTTTCTATGAATTTGTTGTTGTTTTTGGGATATGGCATTTATTATGCAGTTTGTAAAAAGTATTTAACACTTTAAATGCCATTGATGTCAAAAATACCGGTGTTAGCCAATTTGAGATTTTTCTCAGCATTTTAAGAGAAGTAACAGCCGAGGTTGCATTTGTAAGCGCAATTATTTTCAGAGGCCCTGGCCCAGAGCAAGAGAAGGAACGGAGTTGTTTGTAGTCAATAAGAGTATGACACTCTCAACTCTCACCCCAAACAGGACAAGAGAATACATTTGATGATATTGTCCCCCACTAAAGGAACAGAGAGTCTGCCATATGAATTCTGTGAAACATAGGAGAGCTTCTTTCCCTATGCGACTAATAGCATCAGGTATTAGCTAAAATTGATAGCTAAAAAATGACTTAGGGCCTGTTTCACAGTGTATATATTCAATATGTAGCAGACAAATTTGAATATAGAACGAAATTTGTATGAACTGTGTACCATATACGTTTAACTAGATGGAAGCGGTGATACGATCGCTTAGTCTATTTCAATTAGAATAGGTTCTAATTTCAAATACAAAAACAAAATATTTTTAGAATATTGAACCAATTTAACTGACCTTTTTTAATAAATATTTTTTTTTATTTTTCTTAGAACGCCAGACAAACAGTTACACAGTCTTTCTTGAACAATAAGTAATTTATCGTGACTGTCGCTTGCACAAACGCACCTCGATACCGAATGCAGACTTTCGTTAAACGTTTTGCGAAACTTTTGTTTTGTTACTCAGTACTATGTTTATTAATAAGTTTACATTATTTATTACTAAAATATTTATTGCAATACTTTCAAGTATTGAAAAGCCTCGAGGTGATTTCCTACATCATAATTAGTTAAACTTTTAGCGCCTAGTAAGTATATAATTATTTATGTAACATCATAGATAGACAAGGTTTATATTGCACTGGAAGACCAATCCGTATGCGCTCCCCCAAATCATCACTCCCCAAATCCCCTATCTTTAAGTCTCTAACAATCCACCGAAGGTCAGCAACGCACTCGTTCCTTCTTTAAAGGTGGAGGTGCCTATGGTTTGACGCTGCTTGTTTTCCATCGGATCCCCCTGTCTACTCGTTTGCTGATCTATCTCATAAAAATAACATAGGCAGGGTACACACTAAGTAAAAAAGGGAAAAACCTACATGGTCCTGTATTACTACCTTATTCTATTTAATCTATTATAGCTAAAAATCCCCAGTTAAACTCTAAAACAAAACAATGAGTACTTTTTTCATATTTTTCAACCAACAAGATTTCAATCTACGAAGGTTACGCTTGAGTTCAGTACAAACTACCACTTATCAACACATCTTGTATAGCCGTAGTTCTAAAATGGCTAAACTTGATAACCTATCTATGTTCTAACCACGCGATTCCGTCGATCGATTATTCAAATCGAGCCAGTATCCGTGTAGGCCATTGTTATAGTAAATTGAAAACCACGCAGCTCCTAACTGCAGTATTCAGATTAACAATATAGCTTGTTTACGATAAGCCGAGACCCCTTTGGAAGTAAGTGATGCGGACCCCTATTACGTCATGTGACAGGCAAAAGGCGGGTTGTTGTAGGAAGTTGATGAGTATTGTACTTACAAATCTAAATATACTATAAAATTTTGTGCAAAAATTTATATTGTGAAAGAGTTATATCCTAATTCAAAATAATTGCTGTAAATGACTTTACACATTTCCGCATACATTTTGTTTAAAAATAAAAATAGAATGTAAAATTATTTTCGATACTACTAGTAACGAGTACGATCTGCGTATTACTAATTCTAAATACAAAACTAAGAATTCTGTATTTTGTGTTTTACAATTATAATGTATACTGAAGTTCAGTACGTACAAAATGTAGAACTAATAGTCGCACAATACACGTAGTCATAATAACGAACAGTTTAAATTAGCTATAGGAAGTGATGTACCACAATAGGAAAACCCTTTAATACGTCAATGCATGAAATTGGCTAATCAAAAGCTGACGGTAATCTAACTGTCCGAGGACAATGTCCCATGTGGTCACCTCACAAAGCACGCGCCGGCTTAGCTCCGCACTCGTAATTAGGAGTAGACAATCGGGTTTGTGAGCCGAAAGCGTGGACACCCTAATTTGGTGCACTAGTTGGCTTAATCTTGTCAGTTCTTTGAAATTATTTTAGCTTAGTATTTTGTGTAGTGTTGCTAACTGAACTATAAAAATAGTTGTTTCGTTTTGAGACTAAAACTGTCAGGTCTGTTTTGTGTTACCCTGATACCACAGTTGGAAGTAGCAATATATCTAGTACTGGAATAAAATTCTATGTACGAAGTTGGAAATACACATTATTAATCGCGTAGACCATAAAAACTAAATTACTTTATCGGGAGAAAAGGGCGTTATTTTCAATCAAAACTATACTCAACTTCAATAGAATACTTAAGTAAGTTACAAAAACTTACTTATAAGAACAAAACGTCAAAAATGAAGTTTCTTAGAATCCATTTCCTTAAAAGTACCTAAAGGAGTGCTGATTATAATTATCCTAAGAATTCGTGAGTTTTCTAGAACACACTCCTTTAAGGATCCCACTCACTTGCTTCAAGTCTGAGGCAAAAGGCAAGGCGAATGTTAAGTACATTCGTATTCAAAACTGGTTTTTTGTTCCACGAAAAATTGAATTTGCAGACTTTACGTTATTTGAAGGAAAAATACGGAAAATTTTCGAAAGGAATTTTCGCAAAAGCTATCTTTGAAAACGTTTTTAGTTTTCTCGACATCAAAAATAACACGAAACTTCTTTGTGGAACGCGAAACAGATGGAAATCGTTTTAAGTTGAAGCCGAGCATATGCGGGATATGTTTTGCGTTAAACACTATTTAAATAATGTGTACTTTGCAGGATTTTCTTCTGAAATTAGGAGCATGTTTTTTTTTATTTGAACAATCGCAAAATTAAATTTAAAAGTAGCAATTGTCTGTTAGGGTGATCACGTCTAGGCAAAACGTAAATGCACTCTAGTTGAAGTTGATTGGACTAAAGATATCCAAAATGTGGCTGGCTGTGGTTGGAAGCGAAAACCTAAGTCAAGTTCAATTTATAATTTCAGTTTTTACAATTTACTTAAATAACATATATCAGTGTAAAAATAAGCTCAAAGTCAATCTTTTCAAATCCAAAAACAAAGTTATCATCAAGAACCTCACAATTACAAAGCGAAAAAAGTAACTAGGCTAAATTATGCAAGTCACTGACCGAACAATCCGAGATCAAGAAGTAACGGAAAACAAACAAATACAAAACAATGTTTTAACAAGACAGCAGAAAACAGAATGAGTATTCAAAACGTCACAACAAATTCGTCTTACTAAACTTAAAGTGGGCAATTAACCTTTCGGAAACATCGAGCCATTTAAACAAGTAATGAAAACATCCTCCCCAATGAATGGGTAGATTTTTTTCTTAATTAACATTTGATTTTTGGAAAACGTTTTAATTAGGTTAGCTTCCGAATTTTCTTTAAAAAGTATCCCAGTTTATTTTTGGATTATCTGCTTTTGTGGCAATATTCTTTAGGATTACATCAAGTGTTATTTTTATTGAAAATAATGACTTATTCATCTAAATTAGATCATGAATAAGACTCCTGTTGTAATTTGCAACTAGTAGAGCTTTTCGCAGTTGATTTCACGATATCTACACATATAAAAAATCACGTCATTTTCTATAGGTAACCCTTTATACTATTCAATCCTCTTTTTGTCAATTATAAGAATTGTGAATCCTAGGTACCAAATTTATCAGAAAGGTCGTAAGACTTTGTTCTCATTAATTGTCAAAAATGCCCTTAATATAAATACCCTACATGGACTAAAGCAAGCAACACGAAATGCGAACCTTTCTATGCTAAAGTCCTGTTTTTAACTGATCAGTGCTACATAGACGGCTATCTAGATCTCTTAGTGGTTTTATAGAGCAATAAAGAGACAATTGTTTCTGTTCTAAACGTTGAAGGCTTGCTTTCTATTGGACTTTAAAATGAAGAATGTGAAGGCTTTTGCAATAGTATTTTAAGGGGGCTAATAGCTTGTATAGGTTAGAGGTTCTATGGAGCAATAGGGCAATAATGCAGTAGATGTAGTTGAGTTCTGTTTGTTTCGATAAACAATAACCGTTTTGTGTTTATGTGATAAATCAAAACGATGAATGAAGAGCAATATGATATTTACTTATTTTAGAATGATGCTATAACTTCAAGAAAAGCACAGGCTTCCTCTGGATGTTTTCTTTTGCCTTTTGCCAGTAGTGTCTAAATATATTTGGACAGTTAGTAAGGGCCGCATTGGTACGCGCCAGGTTTCGAACCCGCACCTTCATCCATGAGAAGCAAGAGCAACGGTATACCACGACCTTGATCACGACAATGAGATCACATATTATGAAATAAATAAAATAAAATATAATAAATATAACACATAGATAGTGACAAATATTTCAAAAATAAACTTGTTTTTATTTAGAATTATTCAAATAGAAATTGAATTATATAGAATAGCATCTAAGTTGATCTGTAAAAGGTGAAGAAGAATAGGGTGATATAGAATCAATGTTTAGAATATTAATAATAATATATTAATTTGTGTCGATTTGTCCGTTGTTATTTTTGGAACTCTAATAATAGTTCTGCTTCTATTGACTTTGGTTCTAAAAGGTAAGCAATTTTAATAACCATGAATATAAAAATTATTTTCAATTGAACCACTCATCAATCTTAAAATCACGTTTTCAGCTGTCATGTTCATCATAACAAACCAACGGGACGAGTAATCCTTACTTTTGAAAAGATTTATAAATATTTTTAACTCGCTTACAAAGTTACATGACAAATTTAAATGGTTTTATAACTGACTTTAACTGTCAAGTATCGATTCGAGTTCGTAAATAGGCTAAAAATATTTGCATGAAAAAGCTCTTAGCTTTGCCGAGTTAGTAAATAAAATGCCTTTAGAAGAAGACAATATTTATGAGCCCAAGTTTTGTGAACGTGCTTAGTAAGCTAGTAGATTTTGCTAAGCCTTGATAATCGGGATTGAATAAATAGAACATAGAACTAGTGATATCTTATTGAGACTATTTTACGAAAAAGGATCATGTTATTTATTATATTTCAACTTACAAACGAAAACTATGATATGGGCTTCCTGAACTTCAAATAATACTTTTAATATAAAAATAGGCAGTATTGTAATCTCATTATTGAAATACTTGTACGTGTTATATATATAAAAATCCAAATAATCAAAATCAAATCATTCAATACGTTTCAATACTGGCATACAAAATAAACAAACGACCATAAAATGACCATAGCTAATCTATTCGTATTATTTATTATTCATTCACATTTACTGGGATCTAAATTTGAATGGTTTTGTTGTAAAACATCGTTTTGAACAAGCTACTATAACAATTATTCGTAGGCCCGTTCGTGGAGTGGGGCTTGACATTTTGTTTCCATTGTATTCGTCTATTTCCAGTTCTATTCTCATTCAAGAGTATTTTATGATATACCGATGTACATATATCTTATTTGGTTTTGATTGCGATCGTTTTAAGTGGTATAGAAATTTATTAAGTGGTGTATTGGATTAAAGCCATTAATTAATATGATTAAAATGTCACGATTTGTATTTTGTGTAATAAATTATTTGATTAGTAATTAAGTTTTCTTGTTTTTACAGATATATGATACAACAGAAAATACGCGACCGAAGAAATGGTCATCGAAGCTGAAGTTGAACACATCAGGAAGCTCCAAGACATCAGAAAAATCTCCAGAAAGCCCGTACATGTACGGAACTATCAGTGGGCCAGGAGGTTCAGCGCTATCTAAATCAATGAAGTATGCTGAGACCTGGCTTTATGGGTCCGTAAGGACCCAAACCCCACCTATACGACCCAGCGTCTTCTCTGCTTACCCAGAAGTCTCTGGTCCTGTTCTTATAAGCACGCCTCAAAAACCTACGCCACACAACTATGCTGTCATACTATGTTCCTGTCCTGAGTACCTGAACGGTACAAAGAAAACCAGCTCAACCAAAGTCAGTATTTGTAAGAAATGCAAGGGATCTCGTTTGCCATTAACTATAGCTGATAGCCCGCAATTGCTGGTCGGGGGTACGGTTAGAGGTCCTCAAGTCAGTCGTGACTCGGGTTTACTAAGAGCTGGTACAGTAAGAGTACAAGGATCAAAGGCACGGCCCACTATACTTAAGGCTAATGGAGAGACCGATCCATATGATTTGATGAGGAGAAACAGATTGGCACCTCCACATGAGGCTCGTATAGGAAGCCAGTTTTCTACAACGCGGTTACGGGCCAAAAGTATAAGCCCTTGCAGAGTGAAAACTAAAAAACCGACTAGCCCAGAGACACTTCGTAAGAATCGAAGTAAATCTGTTAGTCGAGTTAATGAGTTATGGGTTGAAGAAGATGCTAACACAAGTACCGACTCAAAGAAATCTATATTGTCTTGTGACATCAATCCTTATGACTTAGTTAAATCAAACGGTAGTTCAAAATCAATGGCGGAAATTGAATTTGACGATGATTTTGGACACGTTTTTCAAGAATCTATGAAAAATAAAAACGTAAACTCTTCAGGCAAATCTAAATCTGAATCCAATGTAAAAGCCATCGGTGGCCAAAGAATAAGAGTCTCTGATGAGTCGAAATCAAGTAAAATAGATGACGCCTCAGTCTATGATCCTGTTGATTATGATCTCAAATCCTATGAATTAAAATCTCAAGACACATCCCCGACTTTGTCATTGCCAAATATTAAAAATGAAAATAAGAAATCAGTGTCTATCAGTAAGAGTTCAAGTAAGAAAATATTGAGTATATCTACATCAAATCGTGCAAAACAGAAAAGTGTTTCCCCAAAGCGACCACCGAGGCGTATGAGAAATATGAAAAACGATGATGATAGTGAGAGTGATAATCAAAGATTAACAGAGAGAACTTCAAGCCGAAAACTTGACATTCACTCACGTAATTCTAAGCTCAAGAATCATAATACAGATACTATCAAGTCAATTCTCAAAAAGCCAAGAAATTACGATTCCAATGATTCGACACCAAAATCTGAAACCTCAAATGAGCTTGAAAATAAAAGAGTAAACTCCTCTTTGTTCTATCTCCCGAAACCTAAAGATAAGGCAGCTTTGAATCCACAAAATATACTGAGTAGAAAGCGTGTCCAATTCCTAGTTGAAAAGGAAGAAACAAAAGAGATCTATACTGCTGAACTAAATCTTGAACCGGCTACCCCAAAAGAAGTTCCCGCCGAAATTCTAAGTTCTAGTATTGATACAGAAGAAGATGTGGTAGCTGAAGGAGACATTGTAAGTCATAGTTTAGATGAATCTTGTGAAAAATTGACAGAGTTGATTACTCAAACTGTAACAACAAACGCTGATGAAATATTTGGAAACGTACAGTTGCAAAACAATACAATCGAGACCGTTACCGAAGACACTAACGAGACGCCTAAAATTACTGCATCAACTCCCGAAGCTAACAGTATTGAAGTCGTTAATAATGTGGATAAAGAAGGTAAGAGTTTATACCTGATTCAAATGGATATAAATGATTTACATTTTTGTATTAAAAATATTATTTCTAATTTTCAGATAACAACATTCCCAGAATACCTGCACTACGTCGATCAGAATCTGAACGTATCCCATCGACTATAACAATAGATCCACCGAAATTCTTAGATACGATGGCATTGCGACCAAGAAGTAAACACGGACACACAAGTCAAGTGTTTTTAACATCGGTAGTAGAAAATGAAGTTTGCAGCACAAATCAATACGTGTTTAGTCAATCTCAAGTTAATGAGGAAGTTACTATGCCAACTTTAAACAATCACTATAATGATAATATTGATACTGGAAATCTCAGCGATAGTAGTGAAATAACAAGGACAATTTTGACTAACTTACGCCGTGGGATATCTGAATCACCTGAACCGCCACCTCGGCTTAAGACAAAGGAACGAACTAAATCTAAGAAACATAATTATGTTAAAACACGTTTTGTTCGTAACAATTCCTCGAGCTCCACCAGTGATGAATGGTCTGATGCTAATGATTACGAGCAAAAAACCATATTACGTGTGAAACAATTTGATTCTGACACCGATGAACCAAAAACAGCTTCTGGTATACTACGATCATCTGAGAATGAACCCAGAAAAACTTCTATTCAAATAAATGGGAACGATTGCTATTCAACGATGAATGTGAGTAGTGACACTCCCATTTATTTGTCTTCTGTTGTTGTAAATGATGAGTATGGGAATACGTGCAATACCTACCAAACTGGAACCACTGTTACAATAAGTGTTGGAACTCCACAAAATGAAGTAAAGAAATCGAAAAGTCAAATTTACATAGGTGCTGTACTTTCCCAACAACCCGAAAAAAATGTAGAAGGTAATACGTATGAAGAATATTACGCTGATAAAAACAAAGACGGCTCATTTCATTCTAGAGATCGGAATACATCAAGTTTATCTTCAATTTTAAACGATCCCGTCGAGGCCGTGCGAAGAAATTTGATTCCACACGTCTGTGGTAAAAAAGATGATCAAAATTATTCTGATTGCCAACAAACTGTTGAACCAAATAATGGCAATTTCGTCACAAAACTTTTTGATGATCCTTTCTTTGCTCATCTAGCTGAGGGTTTGGATTCAGATCTGGTTAAAAAATTAATAGAGAACTCTTTAATAAAACTCCAAGAAACTAAGAACTCAGAAGGGACAGACAGCAGTGAAATGACTATAGAAAAACTTATAGAAAGTTCACTAAAGAATTTGAAAGAAGAAAGTGCGAAGGAAGCAGAAAAGAAAGAAGATATGAAACCAAAGAATGAGAATAGTGCCAAAGACGATGCGTCGAAAAAACAAAATGTGATCGACTCTTCCGTCTGCCAAGAGAATGAAGATAATAGCTGCTCTGCTCCCTATGAAAGTATGGAGTACGAGAGCGGTGCTATGGGAGTTTTTTCGGATCTCGAGCCAATGTCAGACTGCTATAATGCTTCAGCGAGTGAGTTGTCCACTGAAGACGATACGAATTCAACGAGATCGAAATTTTATCAAATGTTGGTCGATGCTGCATTGTGTGACATTGAAATATCTAATAATACCGATGACGACCATCATTACGAATCGATTCGTTTGAACAGTGATCCGATATACGAAGAGATTGGAGATATGCCACCGCCATTACCCGTTAATCCACCTCCAAATTCTCTAATGATACTAGATGACGAGAAACGCAGTGGGTCACGTTCAATATTTGAAGGAGCATCGAAGTATGATATTTTATCTTACTTAGTGGATGCTAAAGAAAGAGGTATTGATGATGAAGAAACGTACATAACTAGTTACGCTACTCATAATGAGTCTTCTAATATGCTAGAAGAATCAAAAGACAAAACAAATAATTGTGAAATAATTGAAACACATCTTAGTAGTAACACCAGCCAGTTATCTAATGCATCAGATTCAAGTGAAGATAATTCGCTTATCATCAATCATGAGACGTTAGAAAAATCCCTCGTGTGCAAGAAAACGTCAGCCGAAATTGAGAGAAATGATTCTGGCGTAGGTTCAGAGACAAGTAAGTCTTCAAGAAGTAGACTTCAAGGGAAAACGTCTCCATGTAATTTAATAACTGACAAAGATACACCTATACATCTCTGTGAAGACTGTGATAGTGCTGTGGAAACTCAAATAACAGAACAAGGTAAGCAAAGGCCAATGAATTAAAAACTATAACCTACATCTAAAATCTATGTCGCTAATACATGTTCCTTTTAATTTTTCAGGTGCAATATACGCTCCCTTAGTGTGCAGAAAATGTGCTAAGAAAAGAGCAGAAAGAAAAGAAATTATTACGGAAATAGTCGAAACTGAAGAAAAATATGGTAGAGATTTGCAAATTATTCTTGAAGAGTTTTACAAACCTATGTTAGTGGCTGGTCTACTCAATCAAGAACAACTAAGTGCTATCTTCTTGAACGTTGAAGAGCTGATTGAGAATAACCAAGTCCTCTCAGAGAAATTAAGAGACGGACTTGAAATTGCTATAGAACAAGGCGATGAGGTATGGTCAAAAATTGTTTTAATCACAGTAGCTAATTGAATAAGAGATATAAAATTAGCATCG
This sequence comes from Spodoptera exigua, assembly GCA_902829305.4. NCBI lineage: Eukaryota > Metazoa > Arthropoda > Insecta > Lepidoptera > Noctuidae > Spodoptera > Spodoptera exigua. The sequence goes on along the minus strand of LR824619.2, from coordinate 9,870,010 downwards.
AAATTTAATTAAATTTTATTTAAGCATTGGCGTTAACCATTTAAAGTAATTAAAGGGTATTTACTATATTTTTCAGGATCTCTTGACTGTGAACGTTGGAAAAATCCTGCTGGAGTGTTCAGGCATGCTAACAGCGTTCCAGTCTTATTGCGTGAAGCAAGCTGGTGCTGCCCTTCTGCTGGCTGGTCTGGAGAAGGAGAAGGAACTCCTGAGGATATTCTTGCGCGTCTCGCAGATGGAAAACGCCGTTTTGAGGAGAATGAATCTAAACTCATTTCTCATGGTAATTTAACGTCCTATCTGTCGATTTGTTGCTAGTGAAATCAAAGTTTCACGAATAACTTTCGTCCATTCGTTTTCGTACAAATGTAGACTATATTTTTAAAAATTCCAGGTACCAGTACAACGCGTGACAAAATATCCCCTCCTTCTCTCTCGGCTGTATCGCGCCACAGCCGCATGCGCAACCGAACGAGAAGACGTCAAGTCTGCTCAACGCTGCGTGGAATGCAGACTCGAAGAAATCAATGCAGCTGCCGCGGCCGCAGCTGCTGCAGCGAGAGACGTTCCTCTTTGGAGACGACTCGCAGCTGCACGAAGAACTGCGCATGACTTACATGTAGCTGATATAAAGTTGAGAAAAATGGCCGTCGATGTTCTCGACTGGAATCATGATGACGCCAGGTGGGTGCCGTGTTTCATAGCTACAAACTACTCACCTTTAGCCTTTAGTGCATTTATCAATAACAAAGAAACTCTCCCTTAAAGATATATTGAGAAAAATACTTTTATTGCCATCATGTCATTAGGATGTCAAGACTTTGCGTCCATATTTTATGACATTCAAATTGCCCGCCGTTTTCTAGAATTAGCACTTACGTAACAATGAAAGCATCTTGAAATGTTTTAGCAAATGTCAAATATTTCCAGGGAAATCTTTTTCATAAAGATAAACATTAGACTTGGCTCTTTGTATAATTGGAGATGTTTCGCCAAATTGTAGCCTTGGCACATTTAGTGCTATTGGTGGATGGCACAAATGATTCCATTACGAAACGCAGTTTCTTTACGTTGGTCTAAGTTAGAGACGTGTATGAATTAATTATGAAAATAGTTCAGAGACGTTTTGTTATTAAAATCAAATACCTATTTGAAGCCTAGCAGATTCCGATATACTTAACCTTTGCCTCTAGGTATAGTATTCGCTTTCGTATGTAAGTGATTAGTTGAGTACATTATAATTGTTTTTCTATTTTATTACACAAGTATTATTGAGCATATGAGCATAACACAAGCAGTTAACAGAACGTTTGAAAATAAAAAATGTACTTAGGCTAGCATGTTACTTCTTATTACTTAAACTGTAAAGTTGATAATCGTTGCTTTAGTGGCACTAATAGCGACAAGAGCTATTCAAAAGGGCTTTTTACGGCACAAGACTTTCACAAATACTTGTAATTATAAGTGTAAAATGTTTGTAATGCGTTTTCATGTAGATTAGGAAAATTTTGCTTATAAATATGGCTATAGAGACCAAATTCTTTTGTCATTTTTAAATACGAAAATAGGTCTGTTCATCATCATCATCATTATCAGAAAACAAATTGAATTGGATTTTAGAGTTCTGCTCCATCGAATGCAATAATGATTCTCATTAAAATTTGTTGTCAACATCCTTTAAGCTTTGAAAGTCAGTGATTGGTTGAATTGAAAAATATTTTTTCCTCATATTAAATGAATAAATTGTGTTTATGTTTGAACAGTTTAAGTAACAAAGTGACAAAGCTTTTTTCTCTCATGATTGGTTGTAACACTTTACGTTGTCAAATTCAATTTTCTGCCAAAATGAACGATGTCCTTTCACTTTTCAATGTATAACAAAAAAGCAATCAACTTTTTCGGTATATGAATCCATCATTAATGTACGCTAGGGATGTTTACCAATAAAGTCCCGGGAATTCACGAGAAACATATTCCCGGGAAACTGAAAAAGGTATAGCCAAAAAGAATTAAGCTTAATCTTGGTGGGGCTCATTTTCTTCGAAATATATGTTAATTAAAGAGTTACGCCACTCCAAATATATTATGATATTTCGTTAAAATTAAGATAAGATAAGCTTTGAGGGATTTCTAGGAAACAGAATTAAAATTATAAAAGGTTATTACACATATTTTTATGTAGCAGAGTTAATATTTTAAACGCGTGTGTCATATTTCATAACTAACATGGGAAATAAAAATTTAATCGCATGTTATTCTTTTTGAAATAAGATTTTACATAAATAAAGTAAGTCTTGTAGATTAATATTTCCGAAAATCGACATTAATACATACAAATATGTCACGAATATATCCCAGAATGAACAAAATAGATTCATGTCATTCCTATTTTATCTCAATAATTGATTACGCGAATGTTTGTAAGTATTATACTAAAGTAAGTACTAAACGGATCTGGATATTATTTGGCATTATGTAAAGATTTTAGTCTGGAAAAACATATAGGCTATTTTTTACCACAATGCTACGGACTAAGCTACAAAAATATATGACAAAAAGAAAAATGGCAATTTCTTCACGTCAGCCGATGAAGTAGTAAAACTTGTAAACTTCTATTATATATCTTGTATATTCAATTTTGTGATTTCGAAGATGAAATTTGGCTGTAGGTTCATTCGGTTTAAAAATTTAAAAGAGACTTTAAATAAAAATAAAAATCTTGTTTGAGTTTTAATATAAAAATCTTGTAATTCCATTGTAATAGTAATAGTATATTGAGAAACACTCAGAGATGCCATTAGAATTCACCGAAGCTACCGTTTTTGCAATTTTGTTGCGCACAACTTGGAAACTGCTGAACGTTGTTTAATAGCTCTTGCATTGTAACTTACTGGATTGTTTGCTTCATAGGTACATTCAGAATGTCAATCAGTGCTAATAGAAATATATTTATTTCAAAAATATGTATCAATAATATGTGTATACTATAATGCTACTTCGCTTTTCCCAGCCTTTTAAAAAATGATCGGATAGAGAAAAAGGAATATTGCACTCTGTATACTAAATAAAATACATTTTGCTGGAACCACAAGCATGCTGCTAAATCATTGTTCAAAATATAAAATAACATTACTACTATCGATTACAGATAAAAAAACGAGTTCTAGTAAATAATTCAACCTTCAATATGAATTAACTGCAAACCCGTGTAATGAAAGCTAATTAAAATTAGACAAGTGCCGAGTTATCCTATTTAGCGAGCAATATTCTCGAGTGGAATTAATGTTTTAGCTAGCGTAGAATTTATCACGACTACTGTGGAACATGAAACGTTGTGTTGTGACGTCATACGCCATAATACATTGCAGTGTTGCCAACATCCAGCGAATTATACTCGAGATGAAATAATTTTAGATGTTACATCTGTCGCTGTAATAGGGAAGGAAGTTTTAAAGAATTTTTGTCAGTAAGAATTTGAAATGTAAGATAGCCCAATTAAAAGGACACAAAACGATCTAATCATATCTTAATAGGTAATGGTAATGCTGATAGAATACCGGTGGTAGACCAATTGTCAAATATTTTTTCGTACTTATGTAATTTTATTTTATCGCACAAGGCAGATTTGCTAAAACAGGCTGTAAATTCGTTCTAAACCACATAAATCTATGCACTCTAGCACATACCATCTCAGTCTGAAATGACTCGAAGCCCAATCGACCTTATTCCACCAAATTGACATCTACAAATAAATTGACGATAAAATCCTAACTACATTGTTAATCAATAATGGACTTTCTGTTCTTGTTTCTAAGGTTCGCAATGGAGGGTAAGCTGCTGTTCACCCAGCCCAACGACAATAACTGGCGGAAAGGTCGCACCATCAAGTTGACGCCAATCAACGCTCTTTTGGTAACTAACGGAAAGGTGAGTTCTGCTGTTTATTTTTATTTTTCGTGTCAGTTCCAACTAGTCCAACTTGGCAGCTTAAGTGATGTTTGTGTGTAGGACTGATTTTTGCGATAGTTCTAGTTGAAAACTTACTACAGTTGAAAAAGTTCCTTTTTTTCTCTAACATGACTGGAAAATTTTTCGAAAATTGACTCTATTATTATTGAGATAACAATAATTTTTGATTGCAAAATGTAACATTTAATTTCCAGCCAACGATCACTCATAAAACGAACGAGATCCGAGAAACACGGGAGGCGAGAGATAGAGAAGCGAGGGAGAAAGAGGGAGAAGCTTTGTTTGCGCGCAGTGGAGTAAGAGAAGCAGCTCTCCTGCTAGTTAGAGAGAAAGCAGGAAGATACACACTGCAAAGGGAGCCACTGTTCTTAGACCGATGCGTGGTCGCCGCAGACCATGAGCCCGAACATTTCTTCGAAGTACACGAGATCACTTCTAAGGATTCTTATATTTTTAAGGTAAGAAAATACTCTCTTTTTGGTTGAATAGTCGCAAGCATGTAGCTTTGTATCGAAGTCAAAATCATTTATTTCAAGTAGAAGGATTTGAAGGAATCTGAGAGCAATAAATAATCAAAATGTTTCGTTACAGGCGGAAGAAAATTCACGCACCCGTACTTGGTACCGCCAGCTGCAGTATCACGCACAAGGCGCCGGCGCATGGCGCAAGCGCCGGAACGCACTTGCCAACATTATGATCAACCCTATGCTGACTAGGAATTGATGGTCCTTGTACTGTTGTGTTTTGAAACGTAAGAGGGTTACATGAAATGGTAAACGATTAGTAATGGGATCAAGTTTAAAATTGTTTGATAGTGACTTTTTTGGAAATATGATTATTATTATTCAATTTAAAATATTTTGATGCCATTATTCATAAACATATTTCTCATTCGAACTAAAATTTTTACTAACTAAAACAATAGACTATCTTATCTGGCGTGAAACGTTAATTATCCTATTTGCATTATGGAATTTCCAAAAAAATTATATGTCAATAATTTTATTGCAAGACAACCCTGAATCTGTATTCTTATGTCAAACATCGTTTAAAAAAATCGAAAGTGGTGCCCTCTGCTTCTTAGTATTGGCTTGAGACTGTCATAAATGTTTGAGTGCTGTGGTATTTTTTGAAATGTATTTTTAAGGACGAAGGCCTGGCATAACATTACTGTTAATTAAATAAAAAACAATGAAATGCGTGCATTTTGAATAAACTTAATTATTTTGAATAGATTTATCATTGAAATACATTCCCGTTTTTTGTTTGGTTTTTTTCTTAATTGTAAATATCTAAGAACAGTTTGCCACTAGTTTTTAAAGTTAGCTTTACACCAAAATTTAGACGATTTAACATTTTATGTGCCCTATAACGATATATATTAACAAAACCATACATATAAGAAGTACTGTATATAATTTAATTTTAATAGCTGTGATATTCTGTGGAAAAAAAAATAGAAAAATCTTTATAAAAAAAATGCTTTGTTCAACATTCAAAAACCTTGTAATTATTATATTTTTAACATTAACAAATTGTTCAAATATAATAATATTAATTATTATTAACGTAAATTACTTCCTGACTAGTCTTAAGGGAAATCGTGTGTAATAATATTAAATATTTATAAGATAAAAATATACATAATAAATTGTATTTATTGTATGTAATTGTAACATTAGTAAATAGATGTAGAATTGCTAAAAATAAAATAGTTTTAGACAAATTTGTTTCGCCTTGGGATTATATTGTATCTGTTATATTATTAGAGAAGACAGGAATAAATAAATTAATAAAATATTTTGTGATTTCTTTTAAATAACCTTAAAATATTGGTCATTTGCCATGTGGAATACTCATCATTCAAAGAGAGTAAAGTTCTCAAGAGAGTAAAGTAAACCTTATTTCGAAATAGCAGAAATATCAAAATCTTATTTCGGAAATGAAAACGCAATGTATTTATAGGTAAACACAATATCAGGTCTGAAATGAAAGTTCCACACTAAATGTGATACGGCACAGAGGCTCATTTCCTGAGCTTGAAGCAAATAACGATATAATTATAACATATTTCACGTTTGTAGAGACTTTCACACATGACGACGATTTCTAAGGAGTTTGCTAAAGTATTTTACTGAATAGTGTTTTTTATGTGAGTATTTTTTCATGTGTTAAGCGAGTAAACGGGTTACCTGATAGTAAGCAATTAGCTCCGCCCATGGACACGTCGGAGGAGTTACGAGTGTGTTACCGACCTTTTGAGTATTAGGGATTTGGAGATTTTGGGAATGAGGAGGGATTAGGGAAGGTGAAGGATGGGGCTTCCGGCAACCTCACTCACAAGGTGAAGCAACGGTGTGGTTGTTTCACGCCGGTTTTCTGTGTGATCGTGGTATCACTCCGGTCGAGCCGACCCATGCCGAAAATGCCATGACTCTCTCACACTTAAACCTCATCTGTTTACTTCAACTTTCAGCCTGGGTAGCGCGAGTGGTAGTGTCAGACTCTTATTGACTAAAACAATTCCGTTCCTTCTTCTGCTTCGGGCCAGGGTTGGGAACAATATTGCACTTGCATCGGCAGCACTTTGAATAGGAGTTGGGGGCTGTGACGCAGAAGTCTATGAGCGGCGCTAACTACTTAGTACTAGATAATCCTTTCGCTACAGATTATCTGATGGTAGACAACCGGCGCTGCCCGTGGACACCATGTTTTATTGAATTGTCGGCCATTTTGGGGATAAGGGGTTTCGTGGATTTGTGTATTGGGGCGGGATGGAGATAAATTATTATTAAAGAAGCATTAGAAGTCTCATTCAGACGGCAAAACACAATGCTGTGGTTGTTTCACATCGTTTCTGTGATGCCATGGTATCTGTTCAGTCGAGCCAAATAGCTTTTCCACTGTGTATAAACATGAATATTATCATACGTTATGAATTGGTGACTTTTCTATTTATATAATGAATTAGAATCAGCAATTTATGTTATTTGTCTAGTGGCACACTTTGTCGTCTCGTAATCGTCTCGTGACGTATAAACGTCACATTTATTTAATGTGCACGTTTCTACCAATGTTACTGTACGTGATGAACGCAGAATGTGTTGACGTTGTTATTATTAATATCTGAGACAGACAGACACACAAAGCAATAACGATCAGATCACTTTCATTAATATTATGATTATGCATCGATGTGAAGTCGAGTTTTTCCGAAGGAAATGTTCCGAGCGGTTTTATGTTCGGTTGTAAGAGAAAATGTGGAGTTTATTAGTTCCGGGTTGGTATTGTAAGTCAGATTACAAGTTTATTACAATGTTTTTTTTTTGAAGTTAGTTATAAGCTGAATTTGCATTTGAACTAATTGCTAGCACTAACTATAATAGGTACTCGTATTTCTATTATAATTATGTCGAAAGGTAATGAGGAAATAATACACTGTAGATATTTATTCGTTTATTTTTTTCCGCATTTTATAATTTATAGTTATAAATGTACGATTGTACCAGATTCCTTTTTTATTTAAAGCATGGTTTATTTGGATAAATAATCTTACAATATTTTTTCAACTGCTACATAGTATTTTTTTAAAAGAAAAATAAAAACTCGAAAACATTTGAGAAGAAAAATAAAGATACCTACGTCGATATTTATAGAACGAAAAATATGTTAAACCAATTACGAGGGATCCTTGTGAGATGTTTCAAGTCTCCAAGCGTGTGAATTACTAACTAACTCCATTATATTAAATGGAAGATCCATTATTGTAATGGGGGATTAAAGGAATTAATGGATTTGGAAAGTTTCATAAAATCTTCATAAGAACAAAATTAATAAATGCTCCTTAGTCCGACGGGTCGTAGAAATTTAATTACGAAAGCAAATATTATGTGGGCAACAGTATTTTTATCCAGAAAAATTGGTTTTACAACATGACAGGCTAAGCAGGTTTTCGGAAAATAGCTCTTAATGGATCTAAATAAAGCTTAGAAGGGAGTACACTAAAAGTCTTAGGAGTTTAAAAGGTCATAAGTAACAAGATAAGTTAGTATATATTTTCATAAATAGATCCGTTTGTCCAGGCAGAGCTCTGAAACAATAAAGTGTTTTGACATTTTAGGAGCTATATTCTACGTCACTAAAGTATGATATTAAATAAGAAAAGTAGGACTATGAGCGCATTGTTTCGCCATGTTGTAAGAAAAACTGTTAGCGAAACTATTTTGAAATATAATACTAACAAATGTCGAGCTCAGAAAATTATAATTAAAAAATATAAGTTCTTTTTTTAGGAAACCCTTCGGCTTACGTCAATCGTATCAAAATAAACTAAAGAAGTAAAATACCTACGTATTACTCGTAAAAGAAGAATTATGTTTATGAAGTATGACAAATGTGTTAAGTTTTGCTGCGTCTACTTTGCCACCGTTCTAGATACGTTGTACGATACGAGACGGGTGGGAGAATCATCAAAATATTTCTCCTGTCCTGGTAGAGAAAGAGGGAGAGAGAGAGAGAGAGGGAGAGAGAGAGAGAGAGAGAGAGGAGGGGGGGGGGGGGAGGGGGGGAGGGTGGGAGAGTCACACCCATAGAGATATATTAGATTCTTACTGACTAAAACCTCTTTTCTTCTCCTGCTCGAGACTGCTTGTATTATTGCGCTCGCATCCCCAACCCGGCTGAAGTCAGATACGTCAATTAAATGTAATCACATTAGATATAGGTATAATCATATAAGCAAGTTATGCGTGTAGCTACTAATTTGAGTGCGTAACCGAAATAAACCAATAGAGCATGGTTGGACACAAGATCACTTAACTGCTGGTTGACTATATGCGGTTCTATTTAACCATTAATACTGGAATCCTTTGACAATACAATGACAGGCAAACCGCACTAAACTGTATAATGGGTAATGTTAATTGCTGATTGCTGGACAAATAATAATTTTGAAGGAATATTTTTTTTGGAAAATCAACAAAGTGAGTGAGGTAGTTTTTTTTATGTAATAGGTCGGCAAACGAGCAGACGGATTACCTGATGGTAAGCAATCAGCGCCGCCCATGGACACCCGCAACGGAGGAGTTACAAGTGCTTTGCCGACCTTTTAGGGATTGGGGATTAGGGATTTGGAGATTTAGGGATTGAGGAGGGATTGGGGGAGGGGAAGGATTGGGCCTCCGGTGACCTCACTCACATGGTGAAACACAACGCTGTGGTTGTTTCACGCCGGTTTTCTGTAAGGCCGTGGTATCACTCAGGTCGAGCCGACCCATTCGTGCCGATGCATGGCTCTCCCACATTTTTATAATATTTATATATTATATTAGTTTGGATTTGGGTTGACAACAGCGCAAGCAATACTGGTTGGAGCTTCCAGTCAACCACCCCACGCTATGTATTTATCAATTACCTTTATAACCTTTGTACGTACTTAACCAATTTTTGCCTAGCAACAACATCAAGGCAAATTTGTTCCGAAATCAATTATCTTAACATTTTCGAATTACATTCAACTCGAAAACTTGGCAATTATTCACAAGGCTCGTTTTTAGAATGGAAGTTAAAATGATTGTATTACACACCTACAAACCAGCTTCACGGAGACGAATTTCATCGTATGTTCGTACGAATGTTCTGGAACTCCGTAACTGTAACCTAAACTATCAGATATCCGAAAAAAACTATTATCATTACCAGTCCCTGGTTGTCCAACGCTTGCTGAAGGCCTTTGCATTACGCGCGACAATTTCCAGCCACCACGTTGGCCCGAAGGCCCGCTTCACATGCACGAGGGGGGTGGTTCAAAACTTGGCAAGTTCCAATGTGACGTTGTCGAGTTATTTTTTAATTATTATTATTTTTGGAGATTCTGAGGTGAAAGAAAATATTGTAAGAAAATATGGACTTTATCTGAATAGTTTTAAATTATAAGAAATCGCCAATCCGTCTGGTGACCTCAAACTTTCGTTGTCTACGATAGACTAATGATGTGATGTAAGGCTCTGAGGACGACAAGCAAGGGTAACTTGCCGCCCGACTAGTATAAAACTGGAGCGTATGTCACGTTCCATCAGACCACGACAGACGGAGCCACTAAGGCCCATGTCCAAAGCAGAACAGGGAACGGGATGCTCAACCTTGGACCAACCAGGGATGGAAAATCATTGGATATTCCTCCTCAAAAATGGCCTCTCCAGTAGTCCACACTGGAGCTTAACTCAAATGACATTGCCGCCAATGTTGGACGAATAAAAAATATTCACTGAGTTTTGTAATGGAGTCGATGTATAACTATTGAAAAGTTTAGATAGGACCAACTATTGACGCGAATACGAAACCTAGTTATACCAATTGCTAGTCTAGAATATATATATTAATTTTATTTCTATACTTAAATAGTGACCCTATCGGCTTCGGACGTGTGCATGCCGATGCTAATTTAATGGATATTTTGTTTTTTATTAAACTTCCTTTTCTATCTCTCTTTCCATTGAATAAACTGCATCTAAATTTATTGCGTTAGTTTTAAAGATTTAAGCGTAAATAGGGTCAGAGAAAGCGTCTTAGTTTTATAATATTTGATTATGCATATCAAATAGATGTATGTATGTATCGTTTATATTGTATACTGTGTGATATGCAATCACATAGTATTTTATAAATGTATTTTATTTTAGTATTTTATAAAAGACGCTTTTTTATTTACAATTTTGCAGTATTTAACGGATTAATGATAAAGGCATGATGAAAATTCTGTAATCTGTGTTAACTAATTCAATTAACTTACTTGTATCTGGATTCGAAATTACAGTCGTAACATCCTTGGTTTTAGTAATATTAAAGTAATATTAATACCTACGAGTAATTTCACCTGATGTTAAGCATCGTAACGGTATGAAGTCAGAAACCAGGGTCTAATTCTGTCAAAACCGTGTAACCGAGTTTCGAACAAGAAACAGTCGCGGTTGCCTTCTATGAAGTTTGTTAACGGATTATGTTATACATAGGTATTTGTATGTAACATGCTTTTGAAAACGCTTGATTTATTTAATTTAAATAGATTTGTAGTAAGTACCTACATTATAAATATATAATTGAAATTACACTACACAACTACATCATATAATTGAAAAACTTCAAATACTGATTGTTCTTGTTAAAAAATATTTCAGGACTCAAAATATTACTGTTACTTTTATATGGAATATTAGGCAAAATAGCAGTCGGATAGGGTACCTTATGGCAGGTGAACAGCGCCGCCCATAGATACTTGCAACAATAGAAGAGCCACAGTCGCGTTGCCTGCCTTTTAAGAAAGAAATGGTCGTTTTTTGAATGTCTAAAGGTAGTGTCGATTCGGAAATACCGATGCTGAAAGATTATTTACTCGTTTTGCTGACTTCGCTCAGTTGTTGTCTGCTAATCATCTATGTATATGGTGGGGATGGAAGAGTTGTCGCTGAGATCGGTTACGAAAAGATGGGTCAGGGCAAACCGAGGAAGTCCTTTAACTATACCCCGTGGTATAAGCGATACTGAAGGGACATTTCACAAAGTTTGATTTAAAAATACATATATACATAAATATCGGGAACTTAGAAAGGTTGCATTAACCTCTATGTTTTTATGCTATTGAGCCTTAAATGTCGTGGACTCTGGAAAAATACAAGAGCTACGATTTTATAAGAAATGTTGCGCTTGGACAGCGCCAGATTCACATTTTATATCATGGGAATAAAAGTGGTTGTTAACTCATTGCTTATACTTACAAAGAAAAACAAAAGAAATATTATCTTATGTATATTTTTCAATGGAAACTGTGTGGGTTACAAGAACTTTAGATTTTCTAACCATTTACATTGTTATCACAAGATATTCAAATCAGGGAGCGAGTTAATTTGCATCAATACTTTATCGAGTGTTATCTTAAAGTATCGAACTTTGCTCCAGTTCAGAGTTGAACTTAATTAATGAACTGTTGTTTATTGATTTTGTTATTATTATTATTGAATAGAATATTATTTAGGGCTACGTAGTTAAAACAATAAGTCTTTTTTATGTAATACGTAGGCAAACGAGCAGACGGATTACCTGATGGTAAGCAGTCACTGCCGCCCATGGACACCCACAACGGAGGAGCTACGAGTGCGTTGCCGAACTTTTAGGAATTAAGTTTTTAGAGATGTATCATTGGGGAGGGATCGGGGGAGGGGAAGGATTGGGCATCGTTAACCTTACTCACACGGTGAAACACAACGCTGTGGTTGTTTAACGCCGGTTTCCTGTGAGGCCGTGGTAACATTCCGGTCGAGCCGACCCATTAGTGCCAAAGCATGGCTCACCCACACTTAGAGTCAGTAAGTCAAATGAAAAATTCTTGCATAAGTTGATCTTGTCATAACATTATATGAAACTAGCTTTTGCCCGCGACTTTATTCGCATGAAATAGTGACTTCCTGCAGTTTTTTGTTTTCAAAACTATCTTATATCCTTTTTCGAGTTCCAAACTATGTCCGTACCAAATTTCACACAAAAAGGTTCAGTAGTTTAGGCGTAAAGAAAAGACAGACAGACTGATAGAGTTACTTTCGCATTTATAACATTAGTTTGGTTTCTAGTCTTTCTATCTTTCCGTTGTTTGTCTTAGTCTGTTCTTTTTGTGGTAACAGGCACGAAATGGTGGGGCAGAACTTGTGTTTAGCCAATCAAAATTAAGTTCTGAGTCAATAGACGCAGGTGAGAGGTTCGATTAAAACTTCCCATCCGAACACTTTAACTAATAAACTTCGAGAAACGTCTAATTTCAGACTTGTCTCTTCCGCCAGCTTTTACAAACATGACCTTGTAATTGAGAAACTGAGAGACAAACCAAATTCGAACTTATTACCTTTTATTTAAGGGTAGCGATAATTTCTTTGAACCGACAGAATTGTTGGTTTTGGTTAACAAAATTTGTAGAATAAGTTAAGCATTATAATTATTAAATAGATCACTGTAAGACTGAAGGTACAGTGGGAGGCAAAAGTTTAATGGTATTGTGAATTTATTGCGCGCACGACGAACGGTAGGCTAGGGTACCGACCCTAGATCATTTAGCAAGTTTTTCATAAGTAGGTTATGATAATATGTCACCTGTACTGGCGAAAAAAAATGTTAAACTTTCGAAGAATTAAAGTTTTATACTTTTCAGGTAGAAACAAAAGTTATTTAACATCACTTCGTAGTATATAACAAAGTTGATTTCTGCGTCCATCTATCCCTAAATCTTTAAAACTACACAACGGAGTGATTGAAGAGGAAGCTATATGTATATTAACATCAATTAAATAGTGCAGATATTAAGCATTGTACATGAGAGAAGCGGGGGCGGCTCGCTATTTTAAAATAAAGGCTATTAAAAACTAGAAAGGTAATAAAAAAATCTATACAGTAATAAGCACAACTAAAGCAGTAAGCATACAATTCCTAGAGTCAAACAAAGAAAGTAAGAAGTAAAACGTAAGTACAATACCGCCAACGTATCTTGGCGAGTCTGAAGTTAGCCGATTAGCTGCGCAGTACACAATTTTGCTCCTAAAAGATCCATTGCGCAGACAAACGGCTAACTTCAGACTCGCCAAGATACGGCGGCTGTACCTTAGGATTATCGTCCCTAATAAAATCGTTCCTAATTCAAATTTCAAACTAAATATCAACAGTCTATTTAAAAGCGACGTCTGGCATTAAAACACAGACTTATTAGATCACCCTGTACATTCATTACTCAGCAATTTCTCTTCAACCCTCTAAACAACGTGTTCAAAATGTACGACATAATACTAAGAAACAAAATGCTTTTCAAATAGTCCACATTCTTCAAATGACCGCCTAAGAATTCCGGGGTCATAAAGCAAGAGAAATATCTACATAATCCTGCACTCATGTAAAACAGATGTGCGTTGTTTGTTCGCTAAATTGTTAGGATGGATGTACATTCTTGTGAGCTTTAAGATTATTAGGATTTTTCTTTTGTTATACTTTGTAAATTATATTATTGTTTGGTAACATTTGTTCGTTTATTTTGATTAGTTTTTTATCATTACGAAAATCCTAAATTCTTTACGAACTTCCTGATGTTCATTATTGTGTTAGGTTTTTAGGATCCATAGAAATGGATCACCTAATAAAAAAAGTAAACAAATATTGCCGACCTTAGACAAGTCTGCCATCCAGCATCAAGCAGAAAAAATATCTACAATAATCTTCAATCAACAGAAATATGATCGAAAACAATGATGTAGTTCAGTCTTACTATATGTATACCTATATAAGTACCACGCGAATGTGAAATATGTAAAAAGCTCTATCCGTCAATTACAATTACTACTTAAGAGGCCGGCAACGCACTCATAGCAACTATTGCGAGTGTCGACAGGGCAATTTTTCAATAAAATATTGAAAAATAATTGAACTTTTAGATATTTTTGAGCAAATTTTTAAGAAATAAGTAACTCATTTGACGCAAAAGTAGTATATGTAGACTTCATAACTCAGTGTTTCATACAAATTTCATAGATTTCGTATCGGTTTTTGACATTTGGATAAAAGTATTGAATTTGACTAGTTGGAAACTACCGTATTACTCGACATTCAATAACACCTAACCTATTAACCTACAATAAAAAGTAAAGACTTTAATAGCCAGTAACCCTTACTAAAGCGCCAATACCAGTAACAAATTGTAATAGCTAACTACATCCCTTTAAGAGATACGCTTAATTAATGCTTCTTGCGGGCTTATCTCATTTGGACCGCTAACCGACGGATTCTAAGATAGCCGACCATTAACCATACATTACGGTAACCTTTCCAGGTGGAATGAAGGAGAGAGGGAGGAAATAGGTTTTATTGTTTTTTTTTGCGCTTTAAAGCTACGGTGCTTAACGGGTATTAATCAGCATCAATGTGAGTATTTATAGAATAGATACTACGTCACGCAATATTAGCAGCTCATAAAGATGGCTGACTAGCATAGGTTGAATGGCTGAGAACAATAATAGCATCAGCCTTTAAGAGTCCACTGCTGAGCTCCGAGCAAAGGCCCCTTCTCAAGTGGAGAAGATTTGAGCACTTATTACCACGCTTGCTCAAGGCAGATTGGCGATTTTATGATTATTTATATAATTTATAATGATTTGTAAAAATGTTTTCCTTTACTTCCTTGACTAAAAACTATTCCATTTATTTTCCTGCACCGGTCTCGTTCGGGGTCCATAATTTCGCTACGCAACCCCGCAACTCCGATTGGACATCGTCTGTGGTGATCTGATAGGTTTTTAAGGTCATCGGTCCTCCGAGCAGGCGGGAACCATTGCTTTCTCAGTTGGTACATCATCATCATCATCATCATCATCTACATCATCATCATCATCATCATCATCATCATCATCATCAACCTATTGGTACTCACTGCTAAGCTACGGCCTTTTCTCACACGGAGAAGGTTTGGGCATTAATCACCACGCTTGCTCAATGCGAGTTGGCGATTTCAAATCTATATTTAGAAATTAAAAGTCCAGATTTCCTTACGACGTTTACCTTCACCGTTTGTCAGTGGTGTCTAAAAAATAATCATAGAAAGTACATATAACTCGGAAAAAGTCACATTAGTACTTGTCAGGTTTCCAAACCTCATGCATGAGAAGCGGGCGCCTTAACCTCGCGGTCGCCACGACCTCAGTTGGTACGCGATTAACCAATTATTCCACGTGCATATTATTTTATTTTAGTTAAACCAAATGAAATTTTCATTTCTGTGATCAGTCTTCATAAAAATTACGTACTTACAAAAATTACGATTCATCATTAATCCTTCCTTGAAAAATCCACATTAAAGCATTTTCCACAAATTATCTCATGACAAACTTTAAAAGAATATCAATATCGTTTAAGAGAATCTGTTGTCTTGGGGAGATTTGGCGATCGCCTTACCCCTGTAATACCATAATGTTGTCTCAGGCTTTGTACTAATCTTCAGAAATCCCCAGTTTCAGGAGTTCCCCCGTGTAATCCTGTAAAGTCACTCGACTATTAATTGAAGTGTTTGTTTCAAGATTAAGGAAATATTTTAAATAATAATGAAGGTTTAACGGTTTGGAAGGGGACGTGGCAATGAGGTAAATTTACGAAGGAGATTTTTAGTACTGGTTTATTGTTGGACAAATATAAGAGAATTTTAGTTACTTGTTTATTTTATGCTTAAAGTGTTATAAGATTGGTGTTTAAACAGGCCTTATCTTTAAAGTATTATTGTTCTCAAATGTAGGATTTTCATTAATATTAAATAGCTACCGTAGTATGCAATAGTAAGAGGAACGACTGTAATGTGATTATTTGAGTCTAGAATTGATTTTGCGATAAAACTAAACAAATAACTACAACGCCTTCTTTTAAAATTAAATTATATTACAATTTTTTTTTGTGTTTTTATAAATAAACCTCAATCTTTAATTGGATTTTGTCGAATAATATTGCAATTTAAAAATACATTAGTTTTTTTTCTACTAATAAAATTTATATTCTAAATTTAAAATAGTTTTAATTTTGTTTTAACTGTTTGCATGATTTTTTAGTCTTGAGGGTACTTATTGTAATGGCAAGCTAATTTTAAAATTCTATGTAGGGAGATTATTGTATAAATTATAATAGGATTAAGTGTAGCACAGTCTGTAGCATCTGGTATGCGATCCGTTTTGAAGCAGATTAGTTTAGGACATCTGTGTCCTTTAGGTAAGTATTATTTATAAATTCTAAAATTATATAAAACTTTTTTGATATTAATAAACTTTGTTTTAAATTTAGTTAGATATTTTCGTCCTACAGGATAGAGTCATTGTTAAAACAAAAGTCAAAGAACTGCTAAAAATTTACTTAGTCCAGTCCACTTAGTCTTTCCGGGAAATATAAAGGTTACGGTTTTGTAGGTACGAGTATACCGTTGTATTGTGAACTTTATTTAATTTGACCGTTTTCTTGTTTTTATAATAAGCTTTTCATTTTTGTACTTATTTTTAAAGAAATTTCTCACTGTCCGACGTATCGTGGGTTTCTCAGATGAACATAAATGTATATAAAATCTGACATAGGTACCTAGACAGTAGACAGTAGACACACACAGTTGCGGAACATCAATCTTATTTTCTTAATAGAAGTTGTAGCGTGTAAGAATCCCAGTCGGGGTTGCGGGTAAGCGCAATGAGGCACCGCGACCTCGGCCTAGAGCAGGAGTAGTCAGACGGCAAAAGTCTGACACTCCCTCCCGCCCCACCCTGGGCGGGAGAAGTCATTTGATGATTTTCCCTTTACAAAAAAAAGCGTGTAAGAATCCCACTCGCGACATATTCTACAACAGCTGACTCTCCAGCCACGGCGCTAACTGTGCAGATTGCGAATCCTAAATACATTAAGATTTCTCTCATGAAAACATAAAAATACTGTCTAAGAAAACAATGCACGTATAAAATAAAAGCGTAGTTTGTTTATTGCAAATTTTAAGTGCAAGCAAGAAGAGCGCTCGTTGAAACAATTTTTATGAGTTGCATTTTTTTCTTAAAAATAACTTTTCGTTTTAATAAAGAAAGGTATGAAAACAGTGTTTTACCTCTAAGGTTTAGAAATAACAACGTCGCGTTTGCAATGGATAATAATGTGGTACCAGATTTAGTTTCAAGAATTCGTAGATATGAACAATGGCCCTGGTTAAAATAAAATTAACAGCGTTTACAATCACATACAGTCTTTCAAGTTAAAAATAATAAAAACTATTTATTTTATTTTATTCAAACTAGGTCCTTATGTGCAATAAATCATGTTCTAAAAATATTATTAAATTCATTTTCGAAACATTCTTTAATTGAGCAGTAATTCATGATTTTATATTTGTTTCGAAATTTAAAACTGTTTCTTCCTGTCACTTTAAACTCTTTTACGTATAAAAGTGTTCTCAATTAAGTTTTCAACCTTGATGTAGGTACTACGTATTAGTTTATCAGAATCAAAGTTTTATATAAATCGGTTTAGTAGTTTCCACGATTTTGAACTTAAACATAATAGAAAATAATGTGAATGCATTTCTCTAAGATATGTTACCGCTGTATAAAAATATGAAGATATTTCAAGCAATTTTAACACTTTCAATAAGTAAGTCGCGCAGCGAGCTATGGAAAGGGCTATGCTTGGTGTCTCTCTGAAGGATCGTATTCGAAACGAGGTGATCCGACAGAGAACTAAAGTTATCGACATAGCCCAAAGGATTAGCAAACTGAAGTGGCAGTGGGCAGGTCACATCTGTCGAAGAACCGATAACTGCTGGGGTAAACGTATTCTAGAGTGGAGACCACGTCTAGGCAAACGTAGTGTATGGCGCCCTCCAGCTAGGTGGACTGACGACATCCGCAGGGTGGCTGGCAGTGGTTGGATGAGAAGAGCTGAACATTGAGCTTTAGATAAGTCGAGAACTAACTTCCAACTATAAACACAAACTACAATTCAAACGCATACAATTATAACTATAAGAGTTTTAATAAATTACTGTTACACCACAATACAATACATGTAAGTGAAAAAAATATTTTGAGAATTTATACAAATTACGATATAAAATAACACAGACATTTCTACCCTACACTGTTATATTCTGTGTAACCTCAGAACGTTGTAGAAATTCAGTTTATATGAGTTGGAGAACGGCTAGCAAATCATGCAACACATGAGCGCAATGTTATGCCTGTAGCTTAAATTTACCTAGCTCCAAAGTTGCAAACATAACATGGCGTCTTTTATTTTCAAATTATTTGTCTACCTTCATATTTATTTTTAAAGTTTGGTTGGTATAGTAGCTTCGCCAATGGCTACTGCAACGTTTAAAAGTGTCGATTCCCGCATGGAAAATCTCTTTGTATAATTTACAGATTGTTTTTCAGGTTTGGGTGCTAAGTGTATTTGAAATTGTATGTTTGTAAACGGGCCCACTATCCAGAAGAAAACCTATGAGTAGGACAATTCTTTACTAAAAAAACTCGGATTGAATTGCAGTCTCTGCCAGGTTTCGAACTCAAACCCACTCACATACTTCAAAAGCTGACGTAACTCTAATTGTCTTTGAAACCCAGATTTCAAAGACATTGATCTCACAAGAAGTATAATTATACAGCTGTAGACAAAACTTGCTAGATTTGGAAATAAAATCAAAACATTTTGTATCAGCTTCAGCATTTGAGAAATTAATTAATAATATTTAATAAACAAGAAATTACTCATTACGGCTTATGCAAAATACATACATACACACTACACAGATACCAGGAAATACAGTACTGCAAGTACTACAAAAACACGTTCGCGACCTTCCAAGTCGTGACGTAACAACTTTCTACATATTTTCTTTGATCCGACTAAATCCTTATACAAACACCTTCCCTATTCTCAGAGACTAACAAAACCACAGCCATAAGTGCAAATAAAACTCAAAATGAACCGTGCGTATCTATCCAAACAGCTAAAGTCAATCCTAACGAACGTAAACCCTTATATTTTTTCACACCCACATTCAATTTTGAACCTTACAATCGTATCGAGACGAGTTCAATTTCACTGTCAGTTAAACGTCTAAGACCTCATTTCTACGTAGCAAATGGGAGCAAGGAAAGAGATCGGTCATTTAGTACCGAGTTCTGGTATCGTTTGTAATGTAATCGGGTTTGGTTAAGGGTAACATCAGTGGTATTAACTAGGCTCACTCTTTGAGTTATTGGTATGCGGTATGAATTTTGAGACGATTCAGAACTTATTGTTGAGGTCTTTTAACCTTTATGACTTTGTTAGACAAGGTCATGAATTGGGAGATGATTGGAAAATGACCAGCGATAAAATTTTGTATAGTTATTATCGTCGAAGTACACGCTTTTTATGAAAAAAGTCCTGTTGTGGCTTGCCGTTAGTTTAGTATTGCTTAGTTCATTTAAGAAAAAAAGTCGTGATTTCCAATGAATTGACAAGGAAAAGTTTGAAATTGCTAATATTCCTTAATTGAGAGTAGTGACCAGTGATCAATTTTTATTTATTCTTCGTGTATAAAGGGCCTGTCTTTACCTAGAAGTGGGACAGTTGCAGAGTCATGATGATTAAGATGGCGTGATTACAATTTATATTTATTATATCCCGTATTATTTACATGCTTGTTGAAAAAAAACTAATAACTTTGTTAGCCATTTTCTTACGTAAATATCTGGATATGATATCTGAGATAAGTCGTTTACTTTTAAATTAAGCATATTTAAATTAAAAATACCTTTTAATACTTAAACCTAAATGCAAATGATCAAGAAACAATACTTAAAATGAAATTAGAACTGCAATAGAACATGGAAAAAATAATACTGTCCACTACAAACCACATTGTAATCCCCACAAAGAGATTGAACGAAAAACGGTTCTCGATCCATCGTTCTCTTTTGACGAATCGGACAATCCATCGCGAGGGCTTTTCAGAATGGCAACTGCGTGTAAATTTTCGACAAAATTCGAATACTTTTAAAGCAAAAAAAAAAAATAACACTTAAAACACTCGTCAAGTGCGAGTTAGGCTCTGTACATTGAGAATTCTGTTCAAACCGAGTTAGTTGCAAAAATCTTGATTTGATAGGATACAAAATGGGCCGACTCGATTGGAGCGATACCACGACCTCACCCAAGACCGGCGTGAAACTATGTATTACAGCGTATGAGTGAGGTCACCGTAGGTCAAATTGCTCCCGCCTTTTTCCAATTTCCAAATCTCCCAATCCTCAAATCACTAACAGTACAAAGCCCAACAATGCACTTACAACTCCGCTGATTATTTAACTGTCCATAAACAGTGCCAATTGCTTACTTTTGGCTTTTTGTGTATGCCTTTTCTTCGGTTTTTTAATCACATATCAACTGATTAGACGCTATTAAGCTAAGACTGAAATAGAAAAATCATGATTTTTGAAGAAAAATATTATATTTGAAACATACAATAATAAGGACACCGTTCTTTTTTTGGCACCATTGGTCCCTAAAAACGTGATCACCCATTCCATTTCACACACTTGCAAAATTTCAAGACGGTCTTAAGTCACAAAAGTAAGGTGAAGTACGATAAGAGTGATCGGTTCCCACTTCGACGATAGCCGCTCTTTGACCGGTCCTATTTGTAATCAACATATACAAAGAAAATCGTAGTGCTGCTGTAATCTGACGTCAAACAGTCTCATTCCGTCCAACATGGCGTTGGCAAATGAACTCAACCTTTTTAGGGCCGTCAAAAGGGTAAGTGCGAAATGAGCACTACAGTCTAACGTTGATGTTGTGTTACTAGAAATGGCTGGATACAAAAACACGACTAAGCAAGTTTTCTATTTCCGTCAGTTTGTATAGAACATATTTAAAATTGAGGGATTTTTTAAAAGTGACAATACCAAAAATGCTGCAATTTTTTTTTTGATATTGCAATTTCGAAGAGCGATGTAGTGTTTTTATTTTAATCTAACCTAATATCACTATAATTCAATGTTGTAGTCAAACCACGAGACGAAAGTTCGCATTTTCCGTTTCAAAATCCATCAGAAATGCCAAACAATATTTTTATAAGGACATCTATATTTTGAATCGTCTCAAACTGTAAATATTATATTTTACTAGAGTATTGTCATAAGAAGTGTAACATGTTTTATGGTCGACTACACAAGACCAGCAACTTGCCACTTATCATTATTTTAGTACGAGATTCCCTGTTGGATGCTCGCCAAACCGGTGTGGAGATGATTTTCCGATAAACTTCATACTAGGCCCGCAAAATGAATTATAGTTGAAAGGTATTATTCAGTATGTAGTGTAGCTCCTTAAGAGTTATCACTATAGTATAAAACTAAGTCGCTTTTTCTGTCTCTATATCCCATGTACAGTTGTACACTTAAATCTTTAAAACTACGCCATGGATATTGATGGGGTTTTTATAGATGGAATGATTCTAGAAGAAGGTTAATTATGTATAATAACATCTATAATAAAGTTTAGTAGTGGAATAGTGCCTGTGCGAAACCACTAGTATAATTTTAAACTTAAACTTTTTATAATTTTAAAGATTTTTAAACTTATTGTAATGGACACTATACAGAACAGCGCATAACAAAATAAAGAAAAATATGTAAAAAAATTAAAATTCATTAAGAAGCTCTTCCAGACATATCTATACAGCTATACAACTGTTTATACGTATTAGTACAAACGGCTAACAGCTTCGTGTTGCGAATGTTACAATCAAAGGCTACGTCAGACCCTCGGTAAGTTTGTCGCTTCATTCGTCATTCCAACAACCTCATTGGTACGTCATGTCCCAAAAAGGATCCTGATTGGTTCACTAAAACCTTCTTGAATAATTACTGTTGGTAAAATGTTAATTTGTAATCGAGAACAAACAATGAAATTGGACGCTTCGCTTTTGTGAGACAAATTCATGTTTATTTAGTGTTTGATAAGGGTTTATTTATTTTGAGTTTGATCGATTAGTTTTTTGTTTAAAATAAGACTTGTTATTAAATAACGTATCAACAGTTTATTTACCTTCTTTTTCTGTTTTAAGTTCAGAAGTGGCCCTGATTCCTAAGCTAAGAGTATCAAGAGTAGATGTTCCTTCGGATAGCTAACGTAAGTATGTCCACGCTTTGACGACACTTCCTGTGTAATTTTGGTGATAATGAAACAAAAAATTTATTTTCAACCGACTTTTGGTGGCCCAAAGGAAAAGTCATGGTGGCTAAAAGTATAAGGCGCCCGCTTCTCATGCACGGTTGGATGAAAATCTGTGAGATTTTAACCCAACCAACCCAATGTGACTCTTTTCGAGTTATATGTACTTTCTATGATTATTTAGACATCATTAACACACGGTGAAGGAAAATCGTGAGGAAACTGGACTTATAATTTCTAATAATACGTTTGAAATCGTCAATCCACCTTGAGAAAGGTGTGGTGATTAATAATTGCTCACACCTTCTTCGTTTGAGATCAGGCCTTCGCTCAGAAATGGACACTTCAAGGATGATAATAATGATGATGATAAACAGACCTTAAAACAGCACTTTTAAAAGGCTACATTATATTAAAAATCTATATGAAGCCAGAGAAATGGTGCCATGATATACCCCTGATGAATATTCGAACTTAACACAACAAAACCAAAAAGATGAATAAGAAATTGTTCTTTTATCCATAGGCTTGTTTTAAAAGGGTAGAGAAACTGCGGGGAAACTTTAAGATCTCAAAGTAGTTTGAAAAACTAATGGAGAAGTTTTTACATAACAGAAGTTTCGCATCGATTTTAATACATTTACATGGTATTATGTATCAAGTATCTTTAGTCTGAAGTTCAAGCTATAATAGAATATTGTCTTGTACTTTTCGTTATAAAACTTTTGTTTGGAGTTTTTTGGTAAATTAATAGATACCTCGTGGGCCTAGGGTGATTGCAATAGCCTTGTTGTACCAAAGACATTTTTTTTTTTGATTGGTGTACTTAATACATTTCTTTGATTGATCTTTTCTCTAAAGATCTTCTACGTTTCTCTTTAGGCACAAAAAGGACAAAAGTTTACAAAAAAACCTTCCTTCCAACCTTCTCCTGCTCTAGGCTAGAGTTGCAGTACATTATTGCGCTTTCCCTACAATCCGGGATTTGTGTAATAAAACTGAATTAGGTATTATTCTTTAAAAAAGAATTTAAACAATTGTCAATCTTGTGCTATATACATTTTAAACATAGAATCACATTGGTATAATTACAAAACATGATGATCGTTGAAAAAATAAATATTTTTTACTTTTAGATGTTTCAAACAGATTTAAATTAAGTAACAATCATCCCTATGTCTTATTAGACTAAAAAAATAATTATTCAAGTAACTTAATAAAGAATAAAGTAAAAACAACCCTACGAAACTTAATTTTAAAACGAATTTTCCCCTAATCTAAGTCTAATCAGAAGTTCTTTTTGTACAAAACTAAAGAACTTTAAAAAATAATCAAGGATCAAAATGGTTTTCTAAATAAACAAGACATCAAAGGGTTTCTTTATCTTTTAAAATTTTCTTCAAACTCTTTTAAATGGAATAACAGATAGAAATTAACTTGAAACAAGTTAACCCGGTGATTACAAAGATCTGTTTATTCTGTGGGCGAAGAAAGAGAAATAACGGTATAACTTTTTGTTGATAACGTTGAAAATATGTGAGTTTTTAAGACAATGATAATGTTACCCTAGTTTATCACAATAACGCGCGAAAATATTAAAAATAATATATTTTTTGAAAAAGGAATTTTAACTTCATATATATTTTTTACTTAGAAAGTGTCAGTAAGTATTTAATTTATAACGGAATTGCATTTTCTATGGAACAGAAGACTTAAGGCGAGGATACACACAGCCTTTTTATTTTTTAATCTTTATGCACATATTTTTATATTCAAGTGGACTTTATTTAATAAGATTTTTAATAAATTCACTTAAGTACTATATATGTATATACCATATACATAAGCGTACAACAAAGTATAATATAACATAAATAAATAACATTTATATAAAAAGGAGATCTTCCGTATACTTTAAATAGTTAAAAATGTATCTACCTACACACATTTAAGGTTTAGCGATTAGCTAAAAAGAGCTAGAGCATGCGTGCATCCCAGTATTTTTTGTGAGTAATATCTACATATATCTACATTCATACATATCCATATAATATTCCCATCTCTATCTCTGATTGTGATTAGAACAAAAGGATGTTAAATCTACGTAAATATATCATTAACTTTTTTGTCAGACTCTTACTGACTAAAAACAACCCCGCTCTTTCTCCTGCTCTAGGCCGAGGCCGGGTTATAATAGAAATTATTTCGCTTGCCTTGTAACCCCGGCTAACCTACATGTCCTATAATACTGGTATAAGAAGAAGTATCCTATAATACTTTCTAGAAAGTCATATATATCGAGTACAATTTTCTCAAGCTTACTATAGAATAGGGTGCCAAATGATAATGTATATGTAGATAGCTTGATAGTTAACAATCAGTGCTGCACATGGACACCACCAAAGGAGTTGTTAATGCATTCATCATCATCTTCCTGCCCTTGTCCCGTTTTATTTGGGGTCGGCGCAATATGTTTTTTTCTTCCATTCTGTCCTGTCACTCGTCACGCTATCGCTAACTCCTCTGTCTTCCATATCACTAATGTTGATGGAGTTGTTAATGCATTGCGAGCTCTATTACATGCACACAGGGAAGGGATTTGTGGAATCAATAAATAAAAAGATGGGGGAAGAGTATAATAGTTACCTTACCAACATGGCAAATTACATCACAAGCGTTGATTTTATACCGGTTTTATAAGAGGTCGTAGAATCACACTTCAATTATAATTTTTGCCGAAGTAAATATGACTCTTCTTTTTTTCCCGCCCTGGCTAAAGCGAGAGGGAGTATAGGACTGTTTTTGACTACCAACCACCCCGTCCATTCTCCCGCTCCAGGCAGACGTCAATGTACATTATTCCGCTTAATCCACTTCTCCGGAACTCTTCCACACAAAATAATACTTGCATTATGACACTATCAATATCAGTCAACTCTAAGTGTGCCCGCAACTTTAGAATATTCTAGAAATACCTAGTATTCATTCTTTGAACTACTTCCAAGGTGTCCAAGTAATTTGTTCCTATGAACTCAAGTACTAAGAAGGGGAACCTCTTTGTAAGGTCTTCCGACAAACAAGAATGTTCGCAGATTAATCCTCTATGCAATGACACCGCTTTACTTACATTTCATTTCTCAAAAGGAATTGAAATGCATTTCCGCGTTCTTTGATTACAAAGTGGAACGAAAGAATTTAATATAAAATAAGATATTTTTTTCTTGTCTTTGAATTGTTTTTTAGGTCTTGTGTAAATCTAATGGTGTCACAAAAATGTGCTTTTTATTTGGAACAATTTCTTTTTGGTTTTGTAAAAGGGGCAGATAATTATCGTATTTTAAAGTAGTATGAAATGCTAGGGAAATCATCCATGCGTTGTGTTTTGTGTACAATTAAAAATTAATTAGTAATAAACTAACAACAATATGCAGGTAATGGCATAGAAGGCAAACTACCAGATGGATCACCCGTAACACCAGAAGAGGGACAAACCTGTTTTCGGCATTTTCTTGAAGGCCTTAAGTTATCAGTCAGAAAGACCTTTTTTTAGCCAAACACTTTCCTCTACTCCGGATTTAGCCAAAAATCTCATACATGAGATAACACTCATAGTTCAAGAGTACAAAGTTTCCTTAGTAAACGTCTCTGAGCCTTTAAACAAAAGAAAATTGTCTTTATAATATTATATCGTACGTTCAAGATACTTTGTTCCTCTTTTGTTAGTTTAAAGCGAAAATTCAGCTCAGACGTTGTATTTGCAATGTGCATTTTACGCGAAGACAAACATAAGACCAATGCATGCATTAGGTGTCGTGTTGTTCGGAAATGCTACATAAAGAAAGTAAAGAAGAACGTTCTAAAGAAGAATTTTATCAGTTGCAAACTCGGCTTTATATTTGTAATTATAAAGTTGCATTTTCAGGATCCATAAATTAGTATTACTTCATTTATCTAGTAGGTATCTTTGTTAAGAGAACATACAACAAAGTACATAAAACATATAATGACGTTAGCAATTAATTACAACTACGGCTAAATTTATACAAATTTAAAAAAAACATTGCCTTACTAAGGATTTTCTCCTGAGTCGTAGGTGTACTTACGAACATACAGATTATATCCGAACCCGGAATAACGATTTGCGGATCACACAAAAAAAACCCACCAAAAAAAAATCTAAAACTCTAAACTTCTTACGCATACAGTGAACTGCTCATGACTTTTAAATAGATTCAGTTTTTTTCTTTTTAAAACTCACATTTGATTTAAGAAACAAAAGAATCTTAGAAATAAATTCAAAAAACGAAACCAACAGAATAACAGAATTCACCACAAATTGTGATCGCACGTTAACAGAGATAGGCTTGCGTCCATTCTACGTACATTGGATCTGGTTCTCATTTAGCTATCAAGATTCGCTTCCCGATTTTATTTTGCTCTTAACTCGATAGTGCAAATTAGAAAGATAAGGAAATGCAGCGAAACGAAGCCAGATTTGCAAAACAAAAAGACTTAAGATGTTTCTTATACGTGATCAGGTTTTAAACCAATTTGATTTTCGAATTTCGTTCAGCAGTGTTTATGTATGGTGGTTTAATTCTATATTTGTTGATAAAAATATGTTTTCTCAAATAATTGTTCTACTTTTTTATTTTAAGCGGTTTATACATTTGCGTCATACCGGTTCTCCCATCCTGAGAAAGCGCGTCAGTGTGATACTCTTAATGATAAAAAACTTTTCTTCTCCATACAGAGTATAGTTAGTAGTTAATATTATTTTGTGATTTTCATATATATTTTTTGTAGCACACATATATTGTATATTTATATTTAATTCATTAAGCTGATACTGGCCTTGTGACTTCTAAAACACCAAAAATACACATGTGAACGTTTATGTATGTATTTTTATGTAGATATTATCCAAGATGTCAGGTCTGGACCTTACAATTTATACTTCATACATCTTAAATTTTGATAGTGGTTTACACATAGGTAACTTGGCACGCATGGATTGGTTTGACAGGAGTGATACCACGGCATCACAGAGAACCATTATGAAACAACACATGCATTGTATTTTGTTACCGACTTCAAAAAAAGGAGGAGGCTGATTGTTTTTTTGTTTTGTTTAGAGATTAATAACCGATTTCAAAAATTCTGGTTTTGTTTGAAAAGTTACACACCCGAGAGGGTTCCATTTTGATGAGGTCAGGATCTAATGATGGAATCCTAGGGAAACAGAGAAGAACTTTCGAAAATTGTAGCGGCGAGTAGTAATTTTGCATGTTGGTTTAGTAGGCTTCTTACAACGCTACAACTTGCCGATGGTCGAACTCGACCTGATGATGGAGACGGAAGTCAGTCGAGGGATCTCCTTGATTATTTGGAGCAGTTTCCTTGTGTTTGGGCTTGAATGATTCGTATTGGTAAGCATTTTGCGCCAAGATTGATTGTGACTGTCATTAGGGGTCTGATGATGTGAACGAAGGACAGTTTAGGAAACTCCTGAACGGTTCACAATAACTACCTCGTGTTTGGACTTAATTCATTTATATCGATGAAAACTTCGCACGAATATGGGTTACAATGAGGTTATGGGGTAAATCTGATGATGGAGCAGGAAGACTGTCGTGGGATCTTTTTGACTATTTGGAGTAATTATGTTGTGCTTGGACTTAGTTCATTTAATATTGATGAGAACTTTGCATCTATATGAATTATGTAAGTATATTGAGGGTCTGTAGTATAAATGATGATGGAGACCATTGACAGTCGAAGGAATTCCTCAAAAATTAACAACACTGAACACTGACTGACTCAAGACTACTAGCTATTACCGTGATTTTCGGTATCAAGTAGCCGTCGTCTTCTCATTCGAAAACCATTATACTTGCTTGCTCTGCCTATCACTTAATATGACGAAATAAATAATTGTTAACAAAATTATTCCGACTTCAAAAAGAGCAAAAAAATAATTTTCTTTCTAGAAATTAATACATATTTTCATTTAGTTAAATAGAAAATAATATTAATAACCATTTTATTATGTGTGCCAAGTGAATGATCAAAGTCATACCAAAACAACAACAGTATTAGAAAATATTGATCGGTACCTCCTAATCATCAAACTAACAATAGGTATTCTTGTTGAGTGGTATAGGTAATCTTTATACTATTTTTGTTTTAGTAGGCACCAAATTTAAGATTATAAAATGATTATTAATATTATATATATTATTTATTTTTTGCTTTTTATTTTCCTGTTTGAAGTCGAAATATTTTTGTTAAAAATAATTTATTAAATATGAGCAGTGACCTAATCTCACCCCCATTTCACACCACTTACTCAATTGGCAAATTTGCAATGACTTATTTCTAAAAGGCCAGCAACGCATTTGCAGATACTCTGTTTTAGACACCCACCCCTTCATGAGTGGCGACAACTGCTTATAACAAGGTACTCCGTCCATTTGTGTACCGGCCTTCTTTATTTTATTTTTTTTGTCTGGGGAAAATCATCCAATGACTTCTCCCGCCTGGGCGGGAGGGAGTGTCAGACTCTTACTGACTAAAAACCCCCCCGTTCCTTCTCCTGCTCTGGGCCGAGATCGCGGTGCCTCATTGCGCTTACCTCGCAACCCCAGCTGAACATCAGCCCTATTGGGCCCTGTCTGTGGTGGTCTATTGGCTCTTTGAGGCGCGCGCAAAACGCTACGCGCCGTACGCTCGGGTCTGGTTCTGGTCGGGCGGCGAGCTACCCTTACTCGCCGTCCGCAGACCCGCGCTTACGGTGGCCGGAGATCATCTCTCGATCCCCGACGCCCGGAATTTCGCCTTCTGCGGCGGCTGTGGCGCAAGGAGGATAGTTCCCTCACGCGCTCCGCCTCCTCCTTTGCGAGCATAACTGCTTCGCAGAAGGAGGCGATAGCTTCCCGGTTCCTCTCGCTATGAACCATGGCCTCGATTAAGGCCGGGCGCGAGAGGTTGCCGCCACCGATCACTTCCATGAGGACACGGCGGTACTCAGCCCAAGCACTCTGCCATCGTATGCTCCACCGTGTCCTCTAGGTGGTCCTCACAATGACGACACTCGGGCGTTTCCTCCCGCTGGAACTTGTTTACCGGCCTACATCATGAAAACAAACAAAATCAGATACTTTTTCAATTGACAAGATAATGCCGAAGTTCATGTAACATTTCAATAAAGGTCATCGTCCTCGCGGAAATGAATGAAATCCAATTCCCGAAAGATTGACGATAATAGCGAGTGTGGCAAAATTTGTTCCATATAAATTGTCTTGCCAAGTGAATGATTGCAGCCGGGTCGACGAGATTGCTCTAATTAAATAGATCTATTGACGGAACTCAGATAAATAGTGTTTGTGTCAATCTATTTTTAGGTCTAGATGTAACTAGACCTTATTGTTTGGTTTACAAAAACTTAAACTGCTTTGATGAGAATAATGAGAGAAAAATTAATTATTTATAATGTATTGATGTCGAAGAAAAATTATGTCAACAAAATAAATAACTAATTGTAAATCTGTCCTCATATACAATCTATTGTAGAAAACTTGTATACGCAGTAACTGTTAATACTGCTTACTGCTGGTAGGATAATTTACATCACGCCCTAGCCGCTGCTGTAGACGACACTCTGGGCGTCGGGGGTTCCCTTCCCCTAATCTCTAAATCATAAAAATCCTAATCCCTAAAAGGTCGGCAATGCACTCGTAACTCCTAAGCCGGTGTCGATAAGTAATACTGCTAGTTTGCCAACCTGTATTAAAAAAAATACATATCTACATACACATACCTTACAAATAACAACAAAAGACAAGAACTGTTGAGCTGTCAAAATCTAAAATATTGCCCGAACAGAATGTGGGAGCAAATAACGTATAAAAATTTAAAAATAGCATTTTAAGAATTTATCTCATGAAATTGTCCGTGAAATTGCTCGTTGGAGCATGAAGCAGGCTAAACGTTATGCTGCTTGTATCGTTGGATCTTCTCTGAGATTGTAAAAGATATTAGGGCGCCAAGAAATGAAATATCACACACTGACAGCCAAGCATGGCAGGAATGAAGTATAAGAATTTAAGCTGCATCGGAATTTGTTTTGAATAATGTTAAGTTGTGATTTTTTTTATTTAGACATTTAGGTGTTGTTTTGTAAGTTAAAGTTTTTATGCATAATTTATGCATAAGTTTTTAAAGATATAAAAATATGCATTGTATTTCTTCAATTAATTTTCCGAACGATGTATAACGATATAATAAAATCAATCCAACAAAGTCAAAACAAATGAAATCAAGGAAATAATCAATCACAACTGGAATTCAATATTATTTAATATACCTAATATAATAAAAAAGTCAAAATAAAAATGTTAAACAGAAACATAAAAAAATATGTGTAGTATATACACGGTTGCGTTTCGCAACCGAGTCCAAAAAATCTAGATTATCGATTAGATTAGTCCGTTAGTTAGCTGTGACATTACTTAGGTATATGGAAAGCTGAGGTTGTCCGGTTAAGTGTAGGAGAGCCATGAATGGGCCGGCTCTACCAAGGTAATACCACGGCCTCACAGAAACCAGGTTGTAACAATGCTTGCATTGTATTTCTCTGTGTGAGTGTGGTCACTGGAGGATCAAAATACTAACGCCTAAAAGGCCAGCGATGCACTTGAATGGACTGCGCTGATTGGTGGTCCATGAGCACTTATGCGCACCTTCCCTAAAAAATACGTTCTACTGGTACTTATCATCATCATCATCATCATCATCATCATCAGCCTATAAGTATCACACGGAGAAGGTTTGAGCATTAATTACCACGCTTGCTCAAGGCAGATTGGTGATTTTAAACTTATAATTAGAAATTATGAGTCCAGGTTTCCTCACGATGTTTTCCTTCACCGTATGTCAGTGGTGTCTATATAATCATAGAAAGTAGATATGAGTCGGAAAAAGTCACATTGGTACTTGCCAGATTTCAAACCCGCGCCCTCATGCATGAGAAGCGGGCTCCTTAACCCCCGGACCACCACGACCTGGTACCTATGGACATTTTTAAACAGTAACAGCGCCTCAGACGAAACTCCATAAAAGTATTTGAATGTAAATAAAATGAAGTGTCGCAAGTACGAGGTAAATGGTTCTTCTTAAATCCTTGTAAAGTTAAACGTAGACCTAGAAGTTTTGGAAAATATTCAAACAATCCAAGAGACCCTATTAGCTTCTTAACAGGCGCACTTAATGAACTAAATTAAATCTTCCTTGAATTTAAAGCAGCTCTTACAAACCTTTTCCATTTCTGTTTTGTTGTTGTTTTCATAAGGTTATTAAATTAGTTTCTATGAAAAAAGAATTAAGCTTTATTTACTACGATTTTTGTACCCCTTAAAGATTAACTTCCATTTCTCCGAAGATGTAGTTAGAGGTTAATTTTAAATAAATACGTTCTTTTTTTTAAATATCTAACATATTAAAACCTACAAGCGAGCAATTTTTTATTTACTTTTACAGGATTTCATGAAAGAGTCTTACTATTTTCATGAACTTTTGTTGAGATATGGTTTCGAATTTCAAATGCCAAAATCGTTCCATGCGGGCCCAACAGGCCCGATAAAAGCACGGTGGCCTCAGCCTGGAGCAGGACTAGGATCAGGGTTTTTAGTAAGAGTGTGATACACTCTTCTCTCAACTCCACTTTGGAGAGAGAAGTTGAGAGAAGATTTTTCCCTTACAAAGAGCTAAGTTAAATTTACAGAAAATAAATAGAAACTAAATAACCAGGCTTAGATCTGTAATCTAGATTTATTCTTATAGAAGAAACATTATTCTTCTCTTTAAAACTATTCATTAATAAAATAGTAATCTTCTGAGTATAATAAAAGGGTCTCCAGGAACAGCTCCAGCTGCCTCAGCGCCTAACGCAGCCTGTCTGTATGGCGAATTTACGGACCCAACAAAAATATTGAATCGGATATAACTGGTTGAAGTACGCATTCCCGTCCTCTATGACGCTCAACTTCAGATATTAAAAGTATTGTTTTATCTAATATTCCATAGCTTCCTGTAAAATCTGCGAACCATAGCAAAAACAATAGTGAAATGCGTGTATCGGATAAAGCAAGTAATCATACAAATAATGATGGAAACAAAATTGATTCCATTTTTATTAAGAAACGATGTGTTTTTAATTTTAATAAAGCCGAAATGCGCTAGTTAGTCGGCAACAAGGGTATCTGGCAACAAATGGAACAGGGTGAGCAGTGGCTTATTCACAAATCCTGCTGACTGCAGGGAATAAGCTGATTATGTGGAACGATGTTAAAACGGTATGAAAATGAAAGAATCGGCAGGTTTGTCGAGAGCCTTTTGTCTTTAGAGAAGTTATTAGTATTACCATAAAATGTTTTATGACATTTATCATTAGGGGTGCAATTATTTTTAATAAAATTAACATTTTAAAAAGGGAGGCAGTGTGTCATGTTTTATTTAACATTGGGCAGGTTGGCTTTTTAATATATATTTATAGTCAAGGTTAATAAAAGCAATGCCACTAGTGATCCATGGGTCCATGGGTCCCCGGTTACCGGTAGCAGAGGATTTTCTGTCAGCATTCAAAGGCTTAAGGAATAAATAAAAGTCCCTTAAATAAATCGATTGTCCCAATAACAGCTGTGACCACCAGCACCGCAATGCACCACGACGGATTATCAGACTCGACTTTTTTCAATTAACATGCCAAATGAGCCTTGCTAAGAATTATAAGCCGCATAAACATTTGTTCGCATTTAAAATTGAATTTACGACTACATTTTTATACAATTTGTCGCGAAATTGAATGTAAGATTAATGTTCTAATGACGTTTTTATTATTTGATTTTTCTGCGTTTTCTTTTATTTATTTTAAATTGATGTCTAAAGAATAGAAATAAAATTGTGGGATTATAGTTTTGTAATCATAATATTTTCAGGCTTTAAATTGTTTTTATTTTATGAATCGTTTTACAATTCATTTATTTTTTTATTATTTGGGATGAATAATACAGTGTGGGAGAGCCATGCTTCGGCACGAATGGGTCGGCTCGACCGGAGTGATACCACCGCCTCACAGAAAACCGGCGTGAAATAACCACAGCGTTGTGTTTCGCCGTGTGAGTGAGGATACCGGAGGCCCAACCCTACCCCTTTCCCAATCTCTCCTCAATCCCTAAATCTCCAAATCCCTAATCCTTAAAAGGTCGGCAACGCACTCGTAGCTCCTCCGTTGCGAGTGTCCATGGGCGGCGCTGATTGCTTACTATCAGGTAATCCGTCTGCTCATTTGCCGACATATTACATAAAAAAAAAAGATTTAAGTAATTTTTTTTGTGAACAAACTTCTTGACTTGTTTGACAATTCACTTAGAGATTTCCATTTAAAAAGTAGTAATAAGAAAAATATATATGTTTGTGTAGACATCTCCATCACTATTAAGTAAAGGTGTAAGAGATTTCTGAATTCCATAATAACTTTTATTAGTTTAAAAATCGAACTTTACATCGCACTTCTCGACCAACGAAGAAATAATTACAATCATTTCTTTTTCCAAATGGCTTTCAATTTATCATTTGCTTTAGCACTGAATTTTATAAAAACACTAAGAAATTCTCACATCGGTACAAACTGCAAGCTGTTAACGAAGACGGTGTAAGTAGAGTTCTAATTAATTATACCCAACAGATGTTTCCTTGTTGGAAACTTTTCAACTGGCTGGAAACGTTCACCGTTTGTTTTAGATAATGTACCGCATTTTGTAACTCTTTTGGAAGTGAATTATTTTTTCGGAATGTTGTAGTTTTTTTTTTTATTTTAACCCTTTATTATATATGTTATTAATTATTTTATTGAAAAAGGATATACATTTAACACTATACATTAAAACACTATTAAAGTACAACAGGTTTTTTTTTTTTGTGAGGGGAAAATCAAAACCCCCCTGTTCCTTCTCCTGCTCTGTGCCGAGGTCGCGGTACCTCATTGCGCTTACCCCGCAAATGTACAACAGGTTAACATATCAAAATGAGCCCTAACGTCTAAACTAAGCCTTACATATCACTCTTTGTGCGATTTAAAAGGTTTTATTTCAAGTCTTGGTGTGATGTTAATTTAACATTGTGCGTTTTTAAACTCACATAAGATTTCTTTTTTAATTTGTGTTAAGAATTATAAGAAAACGCAATCATTTAACTGTTGAATGTTAGCGTTTGTTTTGTTGTTTGTTACCTAAAAAACATTAAATTCCTTTTAGAATCTTTTAAATTACCAACTTATAGTTTTATCTTAATAGTACCTAATAATTTGCATTACAGAACTATAAATTTAATTGTCTCTCATAATATTCTCCTTATTCGCTGAATAAAATCTTAAATGGTTTGAAAATATATTAATGTCCATTGTATAGCTATGTAGCTTGGGGCATTATGCTAACGTCGAAACACGAAACGGCAGTATGTAGCATTTTATGAATTTGTTCAAAAAGATGAATATTATAATATATAATTGTCATTACTTAAAAAGTTCCAAAGCAACGGCCTCTTCTGTTACTAAGAAGGTGCGAGCATTTACCACAACACCTGCATAGGGCTGTTTGGTAATCTAAAACTTATATGATGAAATTATAAAAAAAATTAACTTGGGAAAAGCCATATCAGCCAGGGTGCAGGGTGCACGCTCGTATCCGGGAACTGATCGCCGCAATATCTAGGCTACTGCAACTTGAAAATACATAATTATACATTGAATTTCACATATTGTGAACGAAGGATTTGATGTCAAATTTTCTGTTAAAAGTGAAACTATCAAATTGCGAACATCAAACAATTACTATCAGTTTTTTTATAACTTTTATTTGAATCCTTAACATCGTCACCACTAGTCTATAATGCTTTAATTCTACACTATATATAGCCTAGGCCAAGGATCTCCTTGTTATATGTATGACGTTATCTCAACTATTTGCATATGTATTGGAACACATAGTTCACAAAAGAGGGCTCTGGCTGCTCCTCTTTAAAATTTTAAAAGCATCTATTGGACTTTAAAATTTTATAAAAAAGTTACACATATTAAATACTTTTCTAATCCATTTACTCGTATAAAAAGAAAAAACTATTTTGTTACATAATAAATTTTCGTGGATGTCGCTTTCACGTATAAAATTGTGTCTGAAACAAAGCGTGCTGCAGTTTGCTTGTTGCCTTTATTTTGTTCTGTAATGAATAAGAGGGTATTAAATTGAACCGGTTCCTTCCAAATTATGTTTCGCCAACTTTTGTATGGGCAAACTGAATTAGTAGTTTAATTGTTTCGATTATTGGGCGGATGATGAAGAAATCAGGGAGTACGTGTTGTGGTTAGTTATTTTACATGTTGAGTTTTAAATCATATTATTTTATGAATGTGAAACACATAATAATCAAATCATTCTTTATGAAACTTGTGATTAGATATTATAAGTCCAGTTTTCCTCACGATGTATTCCATCACCTTGTGTCAGTGTTTAATTATTCATAAAAAGTATGTAACGCAGAATAAGTCACATTGGCACGTTGCTTCCAACCTCTGCGTCTGTTATTATCCCTCGCTTCCCTCGAGGCGAGATTAGCCACTGCATGATTTTCTATGATAAATATAAGCCATTATTTGTGCTTCACCAAATATACGACACTTCGCTAAATAATGTTACTTTTGTAACATTTAAACGTACTTATTAAATCAGATAAACTAATTCTCCTCAATCCTTAAATTTCTGAAATAGTGTTTCTAGGTAATCCATCATCATTATGACATAAAAAACATAGCTACTGTAAAAAACATTCTGCTTTAAATTTATTTTATTGGGATAATATATAATATGGACTTCAATTATTGGTATTTTCTAAACATATTTATAAAAGAACATGTTAATCTTTGATTATTGTACGACATAATGGAACATTGAATTTTTACTTTAAAATAAAAAAATAAAATAATATCTACGCACGTCCTAAGTGCGCTCAATCCGAATCTGACTGACATTTAATGATGGAAGAAAATTGTATTTGTATTTTGTATTTGTTACGTCCAATATACAGGGTGTATAGCATTTTAATGGAGTGGAGATTTCACAGTGTCTGCCCCTTGAGAGTTGACAGAGATAAATTGAACTCGCCTTTTGGCATTTTAGGGTTCTTTGGAAACAACCTTAAAACGCGTTTACGAGTTTATACTTTGTTCAGAACAAACTCTTCTACATTACCCCCGTGATAAATTCAAAAATTCCTTCAATTGCTGTTAGTTAACTTTTAGGAGGTATTTTTATGAATAAAAATAATTTGATTTACTGCACTGTCGGTGTTGTTGTATTATTTTGATTCTATTTTGTACCTTATTTCTGGCTAAGATTTAGTTTAATTTCACATTGAAATTTACGTTTATTTTCTTTTTGAGTAATTATTACTCCAGTCCTCTTCAAAATCTGTACTCGTATAACAGAAATGAATAAATATTATAAAAAAAGCTCTGCACCAAAAAACCCATAGCATATTCCCAGGCCAACCTATAGGATCTTTATTATTATAATCTATCTTACTTTATATGTGTACTCTATAGTTATATTTTTGTGTCGTATATATACATTTATGTAATATATTTGAATTATATATGTCATATGTACTTATAGTAGTTACGTATATTATCATGTATGTACTTACATTTATTATATTTTATCTATTGTATTATGCTTAGTAACTGAGTCATAACTTTTATTTTTTTTACTTTATTGCACCGACCATATTCTCACTGCAACACCCAAAGGTTGGCTAGCAAGAAGGCCTGTAGGCATTAAGCCCACCCATGTACTTTGTGCATAAAGTAAAATAAAATAAATAAATAGGATATGCAGTAGGTATATCCGTTTATCAATATTTATATTATTTATAACTGGATATAGATACAGAACCGTATTACATTTTAATACTTTTTTCCCTTCACATCTACAACTAAACTTCCTTCAATTTGTTTTTATGCAAACATGAATTTTCTGGAATCGTCAAAATAATAGATCAATGACACGAAATAAATTATTTCCTTTAGGATTTTTTTTTTGAAGTTTTTGGTGTACACTCAAAAAAAAAATATATAAAAAGTAGACCATCTTGTTTTCCGAAGCAATTTTTTTGTTAATCTGGACTTTGTTTACTTTTATAAATAGCTTTACAGTTCACTGAATTTTAATCACGTAGAATATACAGTATACACATTTGATTTGAATCTATATAATATATCAAAATAAACACGTAGGCAGAATCAAAGGTTTTTTGTAGCACCGCGTAGTACGGCGTAGCAATTCGTAGCAGCTGTCTACGCTATATTTTGTAAGTTTCTTTTTTAGATATCATGTATTTCATATTATAAGTAACACAAAATTCTTATTTTCTAAGGAAATAAAAATCGATTCTTAATATTGTGTATTTTTTGTAATTCCTATGATTCTTATGGTTCATTTTTGGCTTTTGTACTTTTGTACTTTGAACTCTCACTAATTATGAACTAAAATGAAACATTGTTTATAGTCTGAGCGATTGAAAGAAATTTTACCTCAAAGTTTAACCTTATTGCAGCAGTATTTACGTTTATTTGACAAAAGATGAAGTAAAATCCTATTCAATATTAAAATAATAAAATTTAAAATACGTTTAAGCTATTTCAATAAAATCGATGACACGTCAAACAATATTGTAAAGGTCCGGTAACAAAATTGAAACGTCAATGGTAATAATAGAATTCCGGGTACTTACAGCTGTTTAAAGGGCCTTTCAAATAGTACAATGAAAAGTCGTCAAAAGAGAGTTACCTGCAGAAAATGGTTAAACAAAAAAGATTTTCTGCTTCCAAAATTTCTTGGAAGTAAACATTCTTATAAGGTGAATTGTATTGGTTGTGACAACGTAACTTTTACAGATTTTTCTTGTCGTCTTACTAATACCTATAATTTGTTAAGGTTGTCAATCTCGAATTTTGTCCAACACAACTCAAGACTAATGTGTACGTATGTTACCAGGGATGATCTTTGGAACATATCGAAACATGGGTTCTAACTGTAGGCATTATAAGAAAGCTCAAAGTCGTTCAGCGCTCGCAAGTGGAAACTTTATATCTGATATGTCGAAGATGATGATGAGCCAAAGTCAAAGCCAACATTATTTATTTCAATTAAACCATAAACAGGTATTATCAAAACTTCACAATAGTCTGTAAATTTTTTCATCAGTGAATCCAGAAGCCGAGGAGAGTTGTCTAAAATGAAATTTCGAGGTCGAGTAAAGTTTAGTTTTTCCGTTTTTTCCATCCAAGAATTTTTTTTTGGGATATTAATCAAAATAGAAGATTATTTACCCCTGATGGTGGGTATGGACATCCGCAACATCA
This sequence comes from Spodoptera exigua, assembly GCA_902829305.4. NCBI lineage: Eukaryota > Metazoa > Arthropoda > Insecta > Lepidoptera > Noctuidae > Spodoptera > Spodoptera exigua. The sequence continues at coordinate 9,830,817 of LR824619.2, read as the reverse complement.
AAGGTTACAAGTGCGTTGAATTATTTGTTGTTTATCCTCTAGGAACTCCGTCTACACACAAGTTACATGTGAAATACAAGGAAAGCGTTGTTTTACGTCAGTTTTCTGTGTTTCACTATGGCTAAGCTAGCCCATTTGTGTCGAAGCATAGCTTTGCCTTGTATTAACTCAGTACCTATATTTCCTATGTATGATTTTCTAAATCCTCCATATTAGAGTGGGATTCGGAATTCAACCCAATCGTCAGCCACGTTCCATGACGTTTCTAGGATGTATAAACACTAGGACCACTCCTAGGATAACATTCTACTAAGCTTAATCGGACTAATCGATGCAGTGCCACCTGCAGTTATGGCTTGTCTTGAATAGCCAAAAGTTACTAAAAACTTAAAGTCTCTATCATTAAGGGCACTCTCTGGGAGGTTGGAGCCACGGCTCACCCGGCCCACTGGAGTGCAGCAAGTAGAGATTTCTTTCACAATGAAACAATGAAACAATGAATTTATTTTTGCAAATAGGCCATAAAACGGCACTTTTACACCTCAAATTATATGTGAAAAACTAGATGAAGCCGGCATTTCCTATCTGACTACTCTGAGAAGAAATGCCGAAACAAACTCAGAGGTCAATCTTTTTTCAAGTCCAGACAATGTAAAATAACATAATGTGAGAGAATCGTGCAAGTTCATTCTGTAGTGGTCTTTTGTCTTTCTTTTGAGGTGTTAATATTATCTAGTGACTGTTCTCGCGTTCAATGGGCCCAGAAAGAATATCAGACTCTGACTTATTTAAAAACCACCTCGTTCCAATTAACATTATTGCTCTTGCATCTGCAACCACAGAAATAGCTAACTTAGTCTATCTCAGACTAAGTAGGTTAGGTCAAATTATAAAACACTTTTACCGTAATACCATTTGTGGCAATTTTCTGCTTTAGTAATTTTTCTGTAACGTTATAGTTGAGGTCCAAATGGATTGACTTTTAATTAAAATTGTGCGTTGTTGAGTCTCATGAAAGTGGAATCGACAACTGAAGTATTCAGATATTAAATTTATTTATTTAAAATGTTATGAATCAAAATTGCTTTCTTTTTTGTAATCATTCGGTTTCATTGATAAGTTGAAATTAATATTTTCATTGAATGCCCATAAAAGACAATGCTGGTTTTAATTATGTTTGTAATTATACCCATTATACATAAAACTTTTGACTATTGTCAACGTTTGCCAAAAAAGAAAAAAAGTCTTCATTTCTCGATGTCTTGTAAATGTATGTATGTGTTTTTATTTCTAATTTTGACCAAAAATTAAATTTTATGTTCAATCACATCCAATTCTATTTTTAAAGTTCTAATTTTGCCATCACCCACATGGTAAATCCATCCTACGAGTATACCTATAAGTATCACATTCAACTTATTGGCGCCCAACGTGTGACCCCTGCCATCAATCAATGTCTGGCAGTTTTGTCGACCAATATACATTTAAGCTGAGCTACCTATAAATGAGACGATAGCAGTCCCTTTACGTCTCGTACGAAAATATACGAAAATAGATTTTCTATTAAACCTTTCGCTTTTTAATTTAAAGATACACCATAGAAAATTCCCAAAGGGGAATTGGAAGCAATATAAATAAATATATAGTTTTAAAGATTAGGTAGTTTTCGGTAGTTGTGTGTAACTGTTAGTAAAGTTCATTATTTTCAATACATATTTGGCATGTGTTTTTATATAAGAAATAGTTTATGAACGACTACCAAACCTAACAAAATTAAAAGTGATAACCGAATAGTATGGCCATAGTTAAGACTATTTTATTTTATTAAGGATCAAAATGGACAAAGTCAAAGTCAAAAGCATTTATTCCAACTAAACCATAAATATGTACTTTTGAAATGTGAAACAGAATAATAGTCTGTTTGTCGGTGAAGCTAGGCAAACACGTTTCCATATGGCAAAAAAAAATTAAACAAATAAAACCTGGAGTTAAAGCCGTGCGTTATATAACATACAGGGACAAAGTTGAAATATCTTATGAGCCATTTAAATTTAATTTTAATTATACCGGTAACATACCATTAAAACCCACTCGAATGGCGGCTCATTTTTCATTGCCATTAAGGTATTAAAATTGAATATTTTCCGTGAGATTATCCTGAAATTATTCGAACCTTGTGTCGCCCGTACAATTTAAACAATGTACGGATTACATACTTTTGTTCCTCACTTTGTCTACGGGAGGATAGCCGAAAAATGTTGATTGATTTTCAAAATATTAATAATTCGTGTTTGTTATTTAAACTACCCTGTTACTTCCTTTGTTTTAATAATGATTGTTAATATCATAATAATTTAAAATGTTTGTTTTGTGTAAACAAAACGGTAAAATGTTTTGTGTGTTCAATTGTATTATCTATTGTTGTGGGTATTTGCTAAATTAGGGTTGTGTAATTGTTAACAAGTGGATAATCATTTTATGATAAATAAACATTTTCAGACGTTCACAAATGCTGACGAATGTGAAACTATTTTAAATATAATAAAAAATGCTTTTGTGTCTTTTGACAATACATCCAACTATGGTGACGCTCATAATGACTACAATGTTATGTTCAACACGAATACAAGATCTCAACGTACAACTATTGGGCAATACCTCCCCAGGCTGATCACCTCGCCTGGTCGTAGGATCCTCCCTTTCTGAACTTTGGTAACTTCACTCTCAGTTCCTTAAACCCACCGTATTTAGTATTCGACGAGCTAATTCAAAAGAGTAATATAAATTACAAATTAAAATACTTTATATTGTCCCACTATAAATTGCTTTCCTCCCACTTACACGAAGCAATTTGACGTATCAATTGTATCTAGGTTTTCTATCAAGTTACCTCTCGTAGTCGATTGGTCCGATGGCTATTTGTGTGCATTGAAAGGTGACCCATTCAAAAGGAAAGCTCCAGCTTTAATAGCCTAAACATTAGCACTGAAATTACAAGGGACTAACCCTGTGAGGCCATTAGCAATCCACGTGGGTGGCTAAGATGCTGCTGTGTCAATCGTGTGTGTCCTAAAGTGGGTGTTAACGAGATGAATATTAGATGATCAATTTAGAATTATATTTTGTCAAGGTCTTGTTTCCACTTAATATATTCGTTCGATATTTGAATAAATAAGTGTGAGAGCTTCGGCACGAATGGGTCGGTTTGACAGGAGTGGTACCATGGCCTCACAGCGAACCGGAGTGAAGCAACATTTACGTTGAGTACTGCACGTCGATTCTATAAAATTTGTTTGATTTTGAATCTTGTTCGAGTGCGAAGTGAGCGTCGAAGTGACGGGGTAATTAAATTTTAGAATGCCACTTTTTACGTCATCTCATACTTTATCTATCAATATGTTGCTGTCAATTTAGTTCAACTCGCAAGTGTAGCGATAGTGTACTACTTCTCACAGCGGATTCAGATTCGAAGTTTAGAATGAAGTCTTACAGAATCACACCCCTGGAGTCCAATTTCTTGCCCCCATCCTCAATCCTGAAATCTCTCATAGCCCAAGGTCCAAGAGGTCGGCCACGAACTTGTTATAACACTTTGGTATTACGAGTTTCCATGGGCGTCAGGCTACTTAAGAATCGGTTACCTAATTTGTATGCTCGTTTGCCGACATATGACATAAAGAAAGTAGCTGGGTGATCGCTGGTTGCAGTCGATTTATCTGAAAGTTTTTAGTAGGTACAAAAAATTTAATCCTATTTAAAAAAAATTGCGAGATTTAATGCAAAAATAAATCTGGTTTACAATTAAAGGGAATTATAATAAAAGGTGATATTATTTTCGAATGTAAACGAAGTCGCAGGCAGAACCTAGATCAGGACAGAGGTTGGAAAATAATAAAAAAGATTTCTGAAAATATCTTATTGAAAAAAAAAATAAACGCAGACAGCATTGAATTTATAGAGTTGGGAAAAAAAGCGTCACAATATAGTATATTTGTCCAGCATAGATTTATTTCGCCTATTATTCTACCCACGCATCAATAAATGTTCAATATAGGAGGCCTTCATTAAATATATCCACGTTTAGTGCTTCAGAACAAACGACCTAAGTATATTATTTATATTAAAAATATTATTGAAGCAATACATTTTTTTTGAGTTACCCAATATTTGCTAGATTGCAATATGTCACGTTTGTTTGTCGCATGGTACCAATCTGACACTTATTATGTAGTAAAAGAGGTTTGCCATAAGATTTGATCAAATATATATCGTTTTCTGGAAGTTTCTAATTTACCAAAGTCTGCTTTTACTCTACCAATGAAAAAGTATTTCAATAAGGTTCTACATAACCTCGACAAAATGTCTTAAAATTTTTAACAATACAAAAACATACAATTTATTCAGATATTCCTATGAGATGCATGGAGCAGCATTTTAGCATGTTGACGTGTTACTAACTACCGTCGTCAGTCAGGCCCGCCCTCTCTTAATGATCTGTCTACATACGATGGATGTCGATAGCTCTATTATTTTTGTTGGTATTTGGTCAGCTTGACGAATTGCCCCTTGATTGTTTTGATAGTTTCAACACCTTTTCGTTGTGTTAAGAGAATGCAAATAACTGTGAAGTCTAATTACGAAGATTTTTTATGTGGATGGTTGTTCTATACATAGTTTCGTGTTCTTCATTAAGCTTCGAAATGGCTTTAGGCCATACAGATCTATAATTTAACGAAAAGTATTTTCTATCGCATCAATAATCATGCAATAAGCTACAATAAAAATGGGAAAAAAATCATAGATATCGTTTATATAACCTCGTATAATGGCCAAACTTGACCAAAAATCATCTGCTTAGTTAAAATTAAAAATGATTAAAATAAAATATTTAAATATGTCACTCTAATATTTTCACGTACAAAGACAAACGTAATCCTACAACACTGTCCCATGAGACGCTAAGAAGAGCCATACCTGTAATTCTTAAAATGTCTTTAACTAATATCATTCTACTTCGGTTCACGTATGAAAGTCACACAAGGCACAAACAAATCGATCGATTATATGAATAAAAAATACTGAAAAAATCTAACATACACTCCTGATTCAACCTCTCCGTCGTTATGTGTTACCTTCGACTCAAGTAAATTTGATTATCATACATTTTTTTGTTTCCCCATCTTTTTATTTTCCTCTTGTGATTTTTGGGTACCTCTATTTGCATATCGAATCAAATCAAATCAAATCAATCAATCAAATCAAATTCTTTATTTCAAATAGACCAAAAAAGGCACTTTTGAACGTCAAGCAAAAAAGATATCATAAGGTTTAACTTTATGTGTCAGTCTGTCCGTCTGTCCTCTAGTGAAGCTATTTGCTCGTTCCAAAGTGTAGATTCCTATGGAGAAGAACGAGCAAGAAACTCCATGGTTACTCTTTTTCAATCACTTTTTACAATACATTATTACATAATTTAGATAGCTCCATTATGTGAGAACAGTGTAACACTAGTGTTTAACCAAAGTATCCGAAAAAGAAATAACCCTCAGGGACAGCAACTTTAGACAGTCTCGAGTTGACCAGTCCCAATAGGCGGCGTCCGTTCACGAACATGACACGTACACCAGCACCGCCCAACTCAACCATATTATAGGGAACCGAGCGGTCCAGTGCCCGTGCCACCGCCAATGAGACTCCTGAGTGAGCATGACAACTCCCAACTGACACAAGTACCAATATACTATAAGTCTATAAGTCTAACTCAATTATAATAAGTTACAGGGCTCTCACATTTACAAAAATCCAGTTTATCAACAATCAACAACATGGTGAATAATTTAATAATTGAGATCAAAATTCCTCTTAACCTTAACAATTTTTATCCTGTGCAGTCAAACCAGCCACCCTCCAAGCATTTTTATCTTCTATATAATCATTTAGTTTGTAGTATGCTTTCCTACATAATACTTTCTTTATACATAATTTAAATTTACTTTCATTAAGATTTTGTATTTCAGTTGGGATTTTATTATAACATTTAACACATAATCCCATGAACGACTTATGCACTTTTGCTAATCTAAATAAAGGCTGACTTAATCTATTTCTATGTCTAGTAAGATAGTCATGCTTGTCAGATACTTTTACAAATAGCTGTAGGTTTTTCCTAACATACATAATGTTTTCATAAATATATTGACATGGTACGGTCATAATGTTGATCTCCTTAAACTTTTCTCTGAGAGATTCGCGACGACCTAAGTTATAGATAGCTCTGACTGCACGCTTTTGTAAGATAAAGATAGACTCAACGTCGGATGCCTGTCCCCACAACAGAATTCCATACGACATGATGCTGTGAAAGTAGCTAAAGTACACTAGTCGTGCCGTGCCTACGTCGGTTAGCTGACGGATCTTCCAGACAGCATAAGCTGCCGAGCTCAACCGCCCTGCTAGAGATCTAATGTGGGGCCCCCATTGCAGCTTGTCGTCTACAGTAATCCCCAAGAATGTGGTCTCCTTTACAAATTCCAGTTTCTGACCATTTAATAATATATCGTCGCATACGTTACTTTTAACATTTGGCAAAATAAATCTAATACATTTCGTCTTTTTATCATTAAGTACTAAGTTGTTTTTTGTGAACCAATTATGAACTTTCGTTAAGGCATTATTCACTTCGTCATAGTTATATGATCGTCTATTTAATTTAAAAATCAAGGATGTGTCATCAGCGAATAATACCATATGCGGTTCACTTTGGAATAAATGGGGCAGGTCATTGACATAAACCAAAAATAGGAATGGACCCAATATTGAGCCCTGCGGTACGCCCATAGATACGCTAGCACCCTGGGAGTTTACTCTGTTTACTTGTACTGTAAGAAGTCTTTCTAGAAGGTATGATTTTAATAAATTTAGGGATACCCCCCGAATGCCGTAGTGTTGCAGCTTCAGTAATAGCGTTTCGTGCTCAACACAGTCAAAAGCCTTCGAAAGATCGCAAAATATTCCGATGGCATCCTGTGCTTTTTCCCACGATTTGAAAACTTGTTTTATAAGCGATACTCCTGCGTCCGTAGTGCAACGTCCCTTAGTGAACCCGTATTGTTGGTCATGGAAAATAGAATTCGCGTTAAAGTGACGCAGTATTTGAGTAAGTATCAACTTTTCAAACACTTTACTGAGCACTGGCAAAATAGAGACCGGCCTATAGTTATTGCGTTCTGTGCTATCACCTGATTTAAGTAATGGAACTACTTTACTATGTTTCATTAAATCCGGGAAAACCCCTTGATCTATACTTTTATTAAAAATTAAAGTTAAGTAAGGCGCTATAGTCTCTATAAAAGACCTGCACACTCTAACAGACATTCCCCAGAGATCTTCACTTGACTTTACTTTGATATCTTTAAACGCCTTTATTACTTCCTGGGGGTTTGTATGTTTAAACCTAAAGTCCGCAGGACATTCTTTGACGTTACTTCTGAGAAGCTCGACCGCAAGTGCTGGAGATGATTGCAACGTTTCCGTAGTTTTGATGGGAATATTTTTAAAGAAATTTTCGAATTCCTGGGCAACTAATGAATTTGTACTAGTAAATCCCTTTTCGGTTTTTAAATTAAATTCTGTCTTATTAGATTTGTTTCTACCTGTTTCATAATTAATTATACTCCAGGTAGCTTTTATTTTATTTTCCGCGGTCCGGATTTTACTGCTAATATAGAGTGATTTAGCATGCTTACAAACTAATTTAAATATTTTTGAATATTTGGAGACATGCCTACGAAAAGCCTCACTTTCATTAAATGGTTTCATGCCATATAGCTCAAATAACTTTTCTCTACTTATACGAATGCCTGGTGTAGCCCAGTCACAGAATAAAAATTTACACTGGATATTTTTACGTTTTAAAGGGAACATTTTGTCGAACTGTGTTTTTATGATGGATAATAAGTTAGCATAGATCTCACTCGGGCATTCATTGTCTTGTAATGGGCTGCATAATTTATGTTTTAAATTTTTATTTAATGACTCAATTTTTTTGTTTGTTATCTGTCTGAATATAATTTCCTTAGTTGCCACAGTTTTAAAAGTATTAAAGTTGACTGTTAGCCCACTGTGATCAGATGGTAATCTGTTTACAATTTCATTATGTAAATAATCACAGTTACAAAAAATATTATCTATACAAGTTGCCGAGGTGGATGTTACTCGGGTAGGCTCAAGGAATATATTAGACAGATCAAAAGATTTAAAAAGACCTAATAAGTTTGTACAATAAGAGTTGTTTTCTAAGAGATCAACATTAAAATCGCCACATACTATTGTATACTTATTACTAGAACACGTTTTCTGTAATACATCTTCCATTACTGAGCAAAATATATTTAAATTCTGTATGTTAGGAGGCCTATAAACACATACTACAATATGCCTATCCAGTTCAACACAGGACAACTCTATTGAGTGCTCAATTGATAGCAGTGCAATGTCTTGCCTTTCTTTATATTTTATTGAATTCTTTACTAAAATCAAGCTACCACCATGTATCATTTCTTTGCGGCTATAATAGTTGCCAACACAATAATTTTTGAAGTTAATTGATTCTACTTGATAATCTTTTAACCAATGTTCAGTTATACAAATAATGTCATATTGGAACTTTTCTAAAAACAATTCAATTTGTAGGATTTTTGATGCTAAGCCCTGAACATTTTGACTATACAATGACAACAGGTTATCTGTTTTATTTTTCAATTTAAGTTTATGCTTAACAATATTGCCAGAAGAAACCTTTTTAATGATAGGGGTTTTTGAGTAATTTAATTGGTTATCTTCTGTTGTCGTGGAAGTCAGTTTAAAAGATTACTATCCGGAGTACTATCCATATTTATAACTAAATGTGGAGCCTCCTTCGTGCTATTATATGTACAATTAATCTCTATATTGTTAGATTGTCTAATCAATATAGATTTGTCACTAAAACTACTTATTAATAAATTAATACTATTTGCTAGCAAACTAGCAATTAATAATTTACATTTCCTGGGAATATACATATAATCCCGGGTCAACTTGAAACCACTAACAAATTTGTTAGTGTCAAAAAATGATAATTTGTCACTATGACAGCAGGTCAGAAAAAATATTAAATTGTTTAGATTATGAATTTTACTATTTTGCATTTTTGACAGAGTGTCAGCATATGGGAATGCACATAATACTATCTTCCCTGTATTTAATTTCAATAAGGTGTTGATACCATCACTTATATCCCGCTTGTTTACCCCTGTACTATCACCCATTAATATTACTATTGGCTGATTTTCTGCTAATTGTTTCTGTGATATTTTTTCTATCATATGGCCAAATTTTATATTGTGATAACAGTAATTTGTTACCCTGTATTTAAGACAATTAGCGATAAGTGACCCAAAACCTGCACCCACTGAGTCTGTAAACACACCAGCGTTGTAGGTAACAACTGGTTGACTCCCTGTTTGTGGCCCTGGCACAAGTTCTGGCTCAAAGGGTGGAGTGAGGGCACAGCTACATGAAAGGTTATTTGCAAGAGACTCATATCTCTCAGCACTAAAAGTAACTAAATCCACAAGTTTTCCTGCCTCAATCATGTGTTTGTTGAGTTGTGATTGGGCAGATTCATATTTTTGGAACATATCATTTAAGAACATTTCACGTTGTAAAAGTTCTTGTTGAAGAGCCTGAATGTCTTTGTCATATATGACCCTACATTGTTCTAAATCACTTTTGCATGATTTAAGTTCCTGAGTTACATTTAATTTTTGTTTTCTTAAATAGACATTCGTTTTAGACAGATTTTGCTTCTTTTTGAGTTTTTTAATTGTTTTATTTAGTTTTATATATTTTTTTATTTTATTGTGGCTATTCAGGACAGGGCAAGCAGTAATGGTATCATCACCGGTTAATTCTATTGTGACTGCTGGTTCACAGATGTCACCAGATTCACTACCCACCAATTCTTCATACAAACTCTGAGTGTTGACCGACAACACAGATTTTTTGGAGGCCTCTAAGTTATTAATTATATTTTGTGCTTCTCTGAGGTCATGCTCCAGATGTGTTATACGTTTAAGAGCATCTTCATGTGTGTCAGTACACTGCTGAAAAGTATCAACTTGTTTTATTAAGTGGTTGTGTTGATCTATTAGGTCCATGTGACATGAGTGAAGTTCAGCTAATTCATATTTGAGTTGTGTGTTTTTGTTAACAATATTTTTAACTTCAATTTCACTGTCGTCACGCTCCTGCAGCAGTTGGTCGCACAGGTGCTTGGATGACTCCAGTTCTTTAAGTGCCACCCTCAGTTTGATCTCCATCTCCTTAGACCGAGTCATCATACTGAAACGTATGAAGGGATGATCCTCTGAAATATAGGAGAAAAAAAAAGAACAGCAAATGGACAGAGAAATTTGTTTGTAAGCTAGGTGGACTTGTGTAAATGAAATAATCTATAAGATATTAAGAAAAGAACAAGAGAAAAGGGTGAATAATAGCTTTAACTTGTTCAGTATGATGAAACTAATAAATTGATGATTACAATTTCTGGTATGCAGGTAGATGAAAAATAAAGTAATTGTATTTTAAACTACTTATTAATCTTCTTAAACTTAAACAATAATAAAAAAATACTTTATAACACAAAAGTACACTACGAATTGGGCTTATTTTAATTAATAACAGTCATATAAAGCATTTTGTTACGTATCTAAAAAAAAAAAATATTATTCGTTGTAGTGTTTCAATAACAAATTATCATCCAAACTGAGAACAACGTGTTACTTTAATCAAAACTGGAGCGTGTCTGTAATTGTGTATTGATGAAAAACAATAATTTTCACTTATACTCCCCTGGTTTATAGTTTTAAATTGAACTTTAGCTCCGTCCGTTAACCACTGACAGCTCGCAGGAACTTTTCAATTTTGCACTTAATTCTTTTAAATATCACTGGGCCTACAATGCCTCTGGTGTTTTTACAAGTATTTTTACAAATAAATTGCTATTTATAGCAATAAAATCACTTAAATCTAATTTTAAAAATAAATTTAACTATGAGGTCGTATTTTGACGACCGATCACCAGTGTTGCCAACTTAATTGAATATCGATATTGTACTCAAATTTATTACACTTACTGCATAATGCTACAGTCTCATAAATTATTTTTATCATACCTCTGTAAGTTGCTTTTGGGAATTATAGTTTCAATATTTTATCTAGTTTATTTTCTTTTTTGTTTATATGAACAAATTGAGTTTGCTTTTTCGACCGAGGTCAATGGCTGTTTGATATTGAGAGAAGATATATAATCCCGTGCGATAAGGGTAAGGATAGGGTTGTCAGTTTTGCTTTAGAAGGATACAAAGCAAATAGGAAAGCGATAGTAAGAAAATCGTTTATGTATGTATCTCTTGTTATATTGAAAAAATAATGTGTCATTGTTTTCTGTTTCTTTGAATTCCGTTGAGTTGTTGTCATATGGTTCACATAAAATTATTGTTTTGATATACATACTGTTCTAATTAAAAATCCGTAACACATGTTAACATTCTTTTTCATTTATACATCAACAGTTTGTGACTTAATATTTTTTTCTTTTTGGGTTTTAATCTCCATTGAGCTGTTGAATGGAGCTTGCTTTCAACGGCTTGATCTGGAAGTAACTTAGCAGGCGTATGTTTAGCAGTATGTATATGTATGTTTTGTAGCTGATACAACAATCATGATGATGAACCAATTTTAGATATTCAACAGATAAATTACCAAGCAAATAGATTTAATATCGTATTCTTGCAATGTAATATAGTGTAAGACGTCTCATATTTCTCCAAGACTGCACTACGTGTAAAGGAATCCCAAGGAATCTATGATTCCCAAACGCCGTTCGAACTAATATATCAGAGAATACGCGACAGCATTGAGCGATGTCCTAATATCCGCCATGGAATGGTATCGTCAGCAATGCTTCGGGCTCTCGGCCTAGACGAAGATGAGATTCATAGTTCCTTACGAAATCCGCAATGGTTACGCGGAGTTTAGATAGACGCGGATGTCAAAAGTAAGCGTAGGAAAGAATTTATTACGACAAGTCGAAATAGTTGGAATCAATTCGATTTGAAATATTCAGTGGTACGTAGTTACTTAATATTTTAAAGTTATGCTGTCAGCATGAAATATGGCTGTGTAGAATGTTTTAAATCGGTTGTGAATGGCCTGTGTGAAACGATTTTGGTTTTTACTTGTTGAGTGAATGAATATTTGGTTGAACTGTATGTAGTTTTGTGGTTGTTTTATTGTTATGATTTGGTTGCACCTAGTTGTTTATTACGGATTTTATTTTACACTTCCATAGAGCTATACCGTAAAGTAAAGCCGCCTAGCATCGCTGATGACCGTACATTTACAAATTTATTAAAAAATCGCAGATGTACGCACATACGCAAAGTTGTTAACAATTTTAAGTCTAGTCTTCATGACCTTTATTTCACAACAGCATTTTAGCATTATCCGAAACCACACAATATGTAATACTGCTCATTTTTACACCCAAAAGCTAAGAACAAAACGTCACACAAAATTGTCGCAACGACTGACAACAGCTGTATAAGACTTGAGCAAATGTACATTCACTTAGGACAAACGGCATCGCAATTAGTGTCGTTTCGACCGCGCTGCAACGAGAAAGCTGCCGACTAGGCGACTAAGTGAGATAAATACTGATTTACATTATAATAGGGTTGTTTTAACTGTCTTGTCATGCTGTTCTGGTATTTGATGAGGGTTTTTGATAGTAGACGTTATGTTATTTTCAAATTGGGTGAAATTTGTAAAGACAGTCCTATCACGATGTTGGCGGTTAGGTTCCTCATTCCTCTACTACGAGTTTTTAGTTTAAATCTGGAAATACATATAATATATTATGTCAACTAAAGTAACATAAAATGAAGAGTTTAACATTTATATAGTTGTCTGTTAACAAAGTGGAACCATCTAATCAGTATTGGGAAAATCGGGTTTGCGGGGTAAGCGCACCGCAGCCTCGGCCTAGAGCAGGAAAAGGAAGGGGGGGATTTTAGTCAAAAAGAGTCTGACACTCCCTCCTGGGCGGGAGAAGTCATTTGATTATTTTCCCCTCACAAAAAAGGTTAAAGATACATTTGTGTGGCAATGTAATGACAATAGTGAATTTATGAAATCGATAGGCTTCAGACTCGATTCAACACCTGTTTAGAGGTAAACGTCTTGCAGCTAATATAATAATTATAACAAAAATGAAGTTTGAAACTATATGTAGTGTATGGCAACAGGCCCACCATATTCTTAACGAAATATTTGAGAAAAAACTGTATCCCTAAAACATGGAATTATAGTGAATGCAGCCACCATAAACCGGATATTACATTTAAGACACCTAACTTAACGGAGAATAAAAAAGGACATGATAATAAATTACATAATATAATCAACTTTTATCCGCAAAAACTACTCCAGCAACATAGCCACAAACTCAAGAGATATTAAATAGAAACTTAAGGCACCACAGTGAAGAATGAGGGAACTGTAATAAATAATGGGCCAGTACATTTGTACTACTATTTCTCCAACACTGTCAGAAGAAAATTCATCGTTCACACCGACCGACCGTTTGTTTTATTTGAAGCAATGTTTTTTATTTATTATTGTTCGCGTTGAATTTGAGTTCTGTTGTTTCTTGATCTTTCAGAAAATGGAAGCTTGCAATTATTTTAGTGCTTTTATTTATTTTAACATGAGCCTTCTTTTTTTCTGTGTTCTCTTCGTTCACGGGATCACAGGATCCCGGACCTTTGGAAGGTGTACGAGGGGCCGAAGTCAACTCACAGAGGCCCGTTGAACAGTTTTAATCTAAGTGTGATAGAACATCAGCCTGAAATTATCCCTGTATGCGCTATAAAAGTGCGCCCTAGGACTATTGAGCAATACGGTTGAAAATGATTATGGTTATGGGTGTGAGTGGATATGGATCATATTTTTAAATATAAAAATTTCTTGTCACGTGTTTGTCCGCAATGGACTCCCAAACTACTAAACCGATTATAAATTTGATTTGCATTCCGTGTCTATTTTGATCCAACTTGAAAGATAGGATAGCTTACATCTCAATTTGTAGTCACAATATTATTTTGACAAGAACCTTAGCCACAGCAACGCGTGGCTGGGTCTGTTAGTTATATAAATAATATTGCCCCTGCCCCTGACCAATATTACTATTTCTTTCCAATTTTATTCTCTTATTATTATAAGAAGTAGGAATTAGAGCATTTTGTGAGATATAAATAACGATGAAATGTTTTATGACGTATTGCGGTAATTGATCAGGTGGTTCACTCGATGGTAAGTAATCGGCGTTATCCAAGAACGTTAGAGTTAAGAGTACGTTACCGTCTTCTTAGAAAAAATTACTATAACCATGGGAGATTTGGATAAGGCCCCTAGTTATACTGACATGACGAAAAAATACACAGGCGTTGTTTCAAACTGGTTTTTCAAGAGCTCGTGGTTTCAGTACTATCGAACAAACCCATTCGTGTCGAAAGAAGAGTCTTTCGCAGTTCCCAACATGAACCGCAACGTACTTGTTGTATAATAGGGGAAGGTTCAATGCCTGCCTGAATAGGGCGAGAGAGATTGTAAGACTTACTGACCTTGTTCCTTCTCCTGCTCATAGCCCTAAATTAAAGGTACGCAATACATGAGCATGACCATTGCTCTTATTCATAGAAGCGATGACCTAAAATATCCAACTAACTAATCTTCCAACTAACATAGTGCTTTCTACTTTGGGGAATATCGCTCAATATTATCAGTGCGTTTTCGTATTCTCGGAAATTGTAAGTGCCTAACGCGATACGTGTTTCTTGTTTTATAAGTTTGTATAGAAATAATTCGGTAGTTTCCTAGAAGATCTCGGTAAATTGGCAACTAGCAAACAGTTTGAAAATACTGGCTGCTTTGCAACAAAAATCAAAATTAAAACTGGCACGCTTTTTTTTTAATTGATTTGGTGGCAATTAAACCTCCGAATCACGTGATGGTAAGCAATCGGATCCGCTCATGGAAACCTGCAACACTGAAGGTTACCAAACTCTTGGGAATTGTTAGGGACTTGAAGATTGGGGATAAAGGAGGGGTTACTGGGATGTCGATAATCTCACTCACACCATGAAACATATTCTGAAATCAAGTGCACGACCTGCTACAGTGGTAATATTGTAGTAAATTCTTATAAATAAAACATTAAACACAAATACTAAGATCTAAGTAGGCAATTACCCTCATAAATCAAAGTACGTTTATTTGAATAACAAAATAAGTTCATGTTAAAATATCAAGCGAACATTAATCACTTAGCTATTACTACAATTCCGTACTACAAAATATGAACAAAAAGCCTTTGGTTTTTGTCTCTTTTGTAATTAAGCGGTGGTTGGGCGCTTGCCAAATTTACCCACAACTTCCTACGTCGCGTCGCTTATAACTTTACTATCAACCACTTTCAAATTTCTTAGCGCTAATGGTGCCATTTTGTTTTATTGAAAGTATACATACGATATAGTATTCTCATTTGCCCTTATTTTGAGATTTGTGGAATTCGATTATTATATAATATACACACATTGATCCGTGATCGGTCATCAAACATTAAAACCTTCTATGTAATTTTGTCTAAGTAGGTTCTGATATATTTTCTAAGGTTATATAACCGTCATTATCATCATATGGAATAGGGCGAATACAACTGTTTGTGTGATCCACAAATTGATATGAAATGTGATATATATGTTTGTGAAATTGTATGTTTGTAAACGCAACCACGACATGTGGGAAAATGATGGCGTGGGCAACGTTTCTTATGAAAATAATAATAATAAAATTAACGTGACGAAAAGCCTATGCGCAATATTGTACCTTGGCCCGCGGCTCAGACCAGGAGAAGACGAAGAACGGGGTCGTTTTTAGTCAAAAACTCTGTCAATCCCCCTCGTCTCATCTAGAGAGAATTCAATTGATGATTTTCCTGTGTAAAGAAAAGCCAGTAAGACAAGTTTGTTTTATAAATGCCGTGTAATAAATACCTCACAAACCATAACATACCTACCTCACAATATGAATGCGACACAACAAAAACAACTTATTTGATTTAAGACAACTTTTAAGTCGAGTTCAAAACACATATCTGTAGCATTTAAACTTGTTTGTACATAAAATTCCGGTAAATTGAAGTTTTAAATGCTTTTACTACCTCCCTACATTGTTGAATGAGCCCTTTGGATATACTGCCAGCGTCCTGTTGATCCTAAAACACCCTTTTGGGCTAAGTTGTAACTAGGTATTGTTGTGAACTTGCTTTTAACTTTATTAGGTCATATAGTTGTTCTGTATTTTAGTTGTGAGTCTAGTTTGACAAGCTTATTCGTCACTGGAACACGCGTGTCACGTAAAGACCTAGTTTTGTTTGTTGGATTAAAATAGAAAACAGATAATATAGAATACTGTAGGTACTCTACTCGTCTTAAAACCCCTTTTTTTCAGAGAGGTTAATGATCTTGTCTCCTCTCATAGAGGACCATGAAACTCTTATAGGGAAGTTTTTTATAATTTGAATCCCGTAAGATCATGAACAGTATAAAATAAAGAGTTCTGAAAATGTATCTGCTAATATTTTTCACAACAGTAATCTACTAGTATGGGAGCAATACAAAATGTGTCACTGGTTACCTTTCAGAGCATTAAAACAGTAAAACTCACGGAATAGTGAAAACCTAATGGACATTTTAATTATATTCTGAAGTAAAATTACAACCTCACAAAATCGCATATGCTGTTAAGGTGAAAAGGCGGGGACGGAAGCCATCAACTGAGGGAAGTGGCTTGCCATAATGATGGCAGACAATGGATGCTTCGCTGTCCCATGACCGATAAAAATCTTTAAACCGAATTCGGGAATGGTCGCGGTTTTAATTATTTTTGAAACTTTATGAAGGTTCTTTCCGAAGTGATTGTTACTTTTGTCTAGTGGAATTATTTCAGTAGAGGAAATATTAAAAAATACGGTAATGCACAGTCACAAACCCTTTAATAGTTTTATGGTTGGTGCTTTCTTGTTTTTTATTTTTGTGTTTTTAGTCTTTAAGACTTTTCGATAGTATTAGGAATTTGTTACTTTTAATGAAACCATACTTTTATTAATAATCTAGACTATCCCTAGTTATCTACTAGGTATAGTAAATTTACTACTATAATGCAACAAAGCTTCATATTCTTCCTTTACGTCAGCATCAACATCAACAGTTTATCTGATAAAGCATTATAATTTTTTCCTCTACCACAAACAAGAGGCAAAAGCAAACTCAAAGCTTGCTCACAAGACTTAGCAAGCGTTTTCTCGAAAACAGATTAATATTGCCAAGTGGTTGGTCAAAAACATGCTCTTTTTCATCCTGAAGTTTTATCTGGCACAGAGCCAAAACCTGCTCTTATTAAAATAACTGATCGTGGTCTTACTATCAAGTACATTGTCTGATTTACGTTCTTTATGGGTTCACAAGTGAATCGCCTGTGAATTGAAATATGATTTATGAATCATTAAAAAACGGATCTCTTTGTTTGCAGATAAGTTTGCAGAACTCTGAATTTAATTTAGATCATGATATTATGGGATTCCAATCATAAGAAACTTCTGTATGAGAGTTTCATGTAACTCTATGGGAGTAGTGAAGGTAATGATCAGCTATGTGAGGATATTTATGTTAGAATTGAAAGTGTAGCTAATATAATAAATAGGTTATCTTCATACGACAATGATCTACTGAGAGTAGACAAAAAGTTCAAATGAATTCATCATCAAATTATCTGCCAATAGATATGCAACTGCACAGGAAAGGTGTCTTCACATGGAGTAGGAATGAGGATGAATCACCTCGCATTCTCAATGCGTGTTGAATATTTCAACCTTATAGAGTTTTTAAGTACACAGTAATCCCAGATAATTATTCTTCAAAGAACGCCAGTGGTATCTAAATAATTCGGTGAAAGTCGAATAGGTTTTCATAATAAAAACCTTATACTTAAAATGTGAGGTCTAAACCTCTGGGTCAACACAACATCGAACGGAATGAAAATATGAATAAACTTTTCCATGAAGTCTTTCAGTTCTACAATAAATACATGAAATGTCTAAATACATCGTTACATTTATAAATGTAGCAAAATGAGTAGAACAATCCTATATTAAATTGAACAGCATACCTACACTACAAAAATGACACTTTGAGTGTTCAAAACTAAACTTTAACTTCATACATGAAAAGCTATTCAGTGTCCAGTCAAAATGAACGATAAAAATAATATTCCATGTCGTTATTAAAAAACTTTTTCGTGGCAGTAGCGAGCCATTATTAATTTATATTGCGACTAATACTTAATTCCTAATAAAATGTTAGAGTATTTAAATGTAACTAAAAGTTTGTAGCAGTAAATTCCGAATAATCCTGATCATCCTGGTACTTTTATGGAGGGGAGAAAAACATCAATTGATTTGTCTGTGAATGGCCTGGGTTGGGTGCGAGGGATTGTCAGTCTTAATGACTAAACACCACCCCATTTTTTCGCCTGCTTAGTGCGAGGGCCACAGCACATTTTTGTTTGTGTCTTTCTGAGTTGACCTCAGCAACTACGTTCATTAAGGTAATCTAAGCGAATATATTACAAAAATTCATGCCATCAAAAAACCACAACTTCTAAGCCATTCAATCACAATTAGCTTCAAAATTAAGCAATCCCTAAGTGAATTTTGGCATTTACTTCAGAACCGCAAGATCGAAAGCTGGGCAAAGGTGCCAAGAGAGCAGACGTCCTACATTATCACAAGAACAGACAGTTAGCAAGTTTATATTTATGTTTTGTACTGCAATAATACAGAGCTAGGGGATATTGCGCTAAGGAGATTGGTGGTTGGAAAACAGCCAAATCTGAGACCTAGAGGCCCTACCGTTGGAACTTGGAGTATGGATTTGTAATCTACAGAGTTAATTTTGTATTTCACTTTAGGTGGTTAGAATGATTGATATTTGTTCTGGATATGATTGACGTATGATTTATGGTGTATTATTATTTGATTATTTATTTAAAATCTCAATGGGCAGTTTGAAATTATGATCGCCAGTACACATATGAAGAGTTAGAGACCCTTCCGCGTATACCTCAAACCATCAGTGAATTGTTCCAAAGTTTGTTGGATATAAAAAAAAAACATCTTTTCGTGTGGTCTTCAAAGTCTTGATCTTTTAAAGGCTTAGTAGTCTTAGAAAAATTGTAGCTGCGCGTTTTTTTTTTATTTAGAGGTGTGAACTCGAAAAGTCTGTTTCGAGAACTAACGGTAATGTAAGAAATGCAATCTAGTCGACCTGTGGATTTTCAGCTTCAGGAAGCATATTAACTGTTCACTTATTTTTTACTGCCCCCACCATCAGTTAGACTTGCAATATAATGATTCTTTGTTTTAACGTCTCAGATAAATGTTCTTCCTTTCTTTTGTGCGATTTTATAAACATTTCATTTCATTATATCTAGTTTTAGTTCTTATTAATAAAAACGAATGTGTAGAAACTAAAAGAATAGAAACTAAACAACTAACTTTCGTTTATTGCGTAAAATTTATAAAGAACTGGCCGTCGCCTGCGGCTCCGCCCGCGTGGATGTCGATTTCACACTTTTTCAAGGTTTTTTTTTTCTTTTCGTGCAAACCTTCTCTGGACTTCCACAAATAATTTAAAACGGAAATTAGCCAAATTGGTAAAGGCATTATTGAGATAACAACTAAAAGTGTTATATATTTTATGTAGATATGTAGAACAAATACAAGTTGAGAATTCAAAACCCATACAGTATTAATCTTTAATAGGAGAACAAAAATAAAATCTATTATATTGAAAGAATCTATGTATTATATATTTGCAACTATTTAAACATCAAGCAATATTACCAAAAGACAAAGTTTTTGGCATCCAAAATTGGTTCGAATTTTTCCTATAGAATGATTTCCGACCTAAAAATAGCAAATGAAACAAATATCAATACTAGTACAACCTCTACATGGTTGTACATGATTGGTCTGTGTTTTGAAGGCGGTTTTTTCTATTAACAAGTTCGAATGTGTGACGAGGATTCAAGGCTTTGGGGTAAAACTTATATTGAAAAAAGAAAAGTATAAGTAACATGGAAAATAATAGCTCAATGATATGGTTTTTCTACGAGATATGGAAAATATAACGGGGGAAGTGAGAAAACGATAGTCTGACTGATCTTTTTCTGCTACGTGGTGTTTACATTAAAACTTTTATTTTATGAATGAAACTAGCTTTTGCATGCGACGTTGTTCGCGTGGAATAGTGACTTTCTTGCAGATTTTCGGTTTAAATACTATCCTATGTCCATTCTCGAGTTCTAAACTAAGTCTGTACTTAATTTCATACGAATAAGTTCAGTAGTTTAGGCGTGAAGAAAAGACAGACAGACAGACGTACAGAGTTACTTTCGAATTTATGATATTATTTTGGATAGCTTTCAGATTGTATCAGGTTGGGCATTCTGTAACCATGGCAAGCGTTCTATGACGCTATTTTTTTCTAAAACCGTTGTGTATCACGATGGTCAGCGACCATCAAGTATGGCTCATCCTTTATCAAGTATCGGATTATACTAATAAACAATAATTACTTTTAGTTTCAAACAAAGAAAAACAATCACTAGCAAAAACTGCTTATACAAACAACCAAATGCCTCCCAGAAAAGAACCTTTGTGCAATCGAAGAAATTTGTAAGTCCGTTTAAAAATGAGCACCTAGCAAATTTTCAGACGGAACGCTTCTAGATGGAGGGAGCGAGGTTATTGCAATCTTGTGGTGGAAGGTAACTCCAGCCAACTCGCATTATGCTTCTCATTCCGACCGCTCTTATTGCAAATGAGCTTCGTGGCACTTCTAGGAACGTGGCCTAGGATCGGAGACCTAATTTCGGAATAAGATTATTGTAATAACGATTTTAAGAAACTATATTGCCTCTTGGCTCGCTAATGTCCGCTTCAATGGTGAAAATTTGCATTGATTGCAAATGCAACCGTTTTTAAAAGAGACTATTATTTTTTTGATGACTCTGCTGCTTCGTTGCCACTATTATTTCGTAGTTTTGTGTACATCTTATTGTTTACAATTACTTACTTAAAACCAGAGAAAAGTATTCCATATTATTAATACACGCACTTTCAGTTAATGACATATATATTTTTTATATTTTTCTTTTCTTTTGACAAGCGTCAAACAGGTTCACAGACAAAACATAAATACTCATTTTGTTACTCAATATAACACCCCTACTTAACAAAATGTTCCTAAAATAACAATTAACAAACTGAAACATTAATTAGGAACCAGACCTATCAATTCTAAAAATGTATAATGCTTTGTTGACAGTAAACCTTTCGTCAGAATATCAGCTGGCATCTCTTGAGTTGACACATATTGAACATCAATCAAATTCGATTTTATTGCATCTTTAACATAATGATAACGCACATCAATGTGCTTAGTCCTATTAAGAGACTGATGATTTTTAGCTAGTTTCATTGCACTTTGACTGTCGCAATGTAACTTCACAATGTTCAACTTGCCTGTCAATTCATACCACAAATTTCTTAAATAAATAGCTTCTCTTGCTGCCTCAGATAATGCGACATACTCAGCTTCGGTACTCGATAAAGAGACCGTTTTCTGTTTTCTGCTCTGCCAAGATATAACAGAACCGGCCATAACAAAGCAGAAACCAGTGTATGATTTCCTGTCCAAAACATCACTCGCCCAATCAGCATCGACAAAACCTTTTAACTCTACATTATTATCTTTACAATATTTCAAACAGTAATGTTTAGTTTTCTGTAAATACTTCAACACTCTTTTAGCTTGACTGTAGTGAGTTTCATTATAGCAATTATTAAATTGACTTAGATAACTTACAGTATATGCTATGTCAGGTCGAGTCAAGACAGCTAAATACATAAGACTACCTATAAGTCTTTGATAAGGAATCTCTGTTATACATTTTTCAGCCTTTTCAAGATTCATTTTACTTACAATCGGAGTATCCATGGGTTTACAATTATACATTCCAAATTTAAGCAACAACTGTTCAATATACTGTTCTTGGTCTATTGTTACAGTACTTGACTTTCTGTCTACATTCACTCTCATGCCTAAATAGCGTTTTACACAGCCTAGATCTTTTATTCTAAACTTTGAGCTTAATGTAGCCTTCAAATTATCAGTAGCTTTTTTACAGGTCGAAAATATCAGAAAGTCATCAACATAAACAGCTACAATCATTTTTATGTTGTTACAAAATTTTGTAAATAAACATGGTTCATTAGAACTCATTTTAAAACCCAACTCACATAAACAATCTTTGACTCTCTTATACCACATTAAAGAAGATTGTTTCAAACCATATATAGCTTTCTTAAGTTTTAAAACTTTCCCTTTCTCTTTGCATTCAAAACCCACAGGAAGATACATAAAAATATTCTCATTTAAGTGACCATTAAGAAATGCCGTGGTCACATCTAAATGTGAAATATCCATATCCCACTGCACACTTAGAGCAAATAACATTCTAAGGGTTGAATGTTTCACTACAGGAGCAAATGTGTCTACGTAATGAATGCCACGTTGTTGTGAGAAACCTTTAGCTACGAGTCTAGCCCTATATCTTACTTTATCATTAACATCTAATTTCTTATTGAAAACCCACTTGCATTGCACTATGTTAGTGTCACTTGGTATATCAACGAGCTCCCATGCATCGTTGTACTCGAATGACTGCAACTCTTCACGCATGGCCAGCTTCCAGTTTTCAGGTTCAGGTCCATTCAGCGCTTCTGAAAAGTCAATCTCCGCGGTTCCAGGCAAGTTACTTGAAGTACACAAGTTTGTATAACCATAGCGGTTTGGAGGTCTTCTTTCTCTCTTACTTTCAACTATTTCATCAATTCCAAGATCTTGAATCTCACCTTGTGAAATATCTGTTGATGTAACAGAATCAGTTGATGTGTCAACACAAGTCTCCTCTGGGTCCATATAAGCTGATGTGTCAGAACTTTGACTAGTCAGAGATTCATTTATGTTAATATCCCCCACTGAATCTCTGCTCTCTATGCTAGATTGTTGCATGGTTTGTGTTGTTTCAGTCTCCTCTCTTAGACTCAAGTTCTTTTCTTCACATTGTGGCCATATAGCGGTTTCTTCTGTAGTTTCTATACCTTGTTTTTCTTCCATCACTATTATTTTTCAATGTGACAACATTTCTCTTCGGATCATAGACACGATATCCCTTTACATTTTCAGAGAATCCAACAAGTATGAACTTTTCTGCTTTCTTATCCCATTTCAATCTTTGTTCTTTGGGAACATGTACCATAACTGGGCTTCCAAATAGACGTATGTGACTTAAGTCAGGTTTTCTTTGGTGCCACATTTCATAGGGTGTTTTGTTAACTAAACTAGATGTAACAGATCTATTTTTCAGGTAAACTGCAGTATTCACAGCTTCTGCCCAAAATTTCTTATCAAGTTTTGCTTCAAATAACAAACATCGTCCCTTTTCAATCACAGTTCTGTTGGCTCTTTCACAAACACCATTCTGTTCTGGGGTATATGCAATAGTCTTTTGATGAATTATCCCTTCATTTGCCAAATAGTTGTCCATTACACGATTGCAAAATTCGCCTCCATTGTCAGTACGCAATACTTTAATCTTCTTATTCTGCTGGTTCTCTACCATAGCTTTAAATTCCTTAAATTTCTGAAAAACTTCATATTTGTGTTTGAGAAAATAAATGAATGTCATCTTGCTATAGTCATCCACAAAGAGCAGAAAATATCGTGAACCATTTATAGACTTGGTCTCCATAGCCCCACAAACATCTGCATGGACTATTTGAAGTGTCTCCGAGCTGGTATGTTCACTATGTGCAAATGGCAGCCTTGTTTGTTTGCCTTCGCAACATGTTACGCGGTTCTCCTTCTTTAAGTCACTTGGAGAAGCAAAGTTCACACCTTCTACGATGCCATTTCTCATTTTATTCAAATCGCTACTATTGATATGTGCCAAGCGCTTGTGCCATAAATCTGCACTTACCAATGCTGGTGCGGCTAACATACAATCTGTTTTTATATTTAACTTGTAAACACCATTAGTCAAATGTGCCGTGGCTACCAATTCATTCTTCATATTACGAATGTAGCAATTGTTACTCTCAAACACAACTTTGTTTCCGTTTTTGATGAGCTCACTCACTGATAACAGATTTGTTGACAATTTCGGAATACACAAGACATTCTTCACCGTAATGTTGTAGTTGCGATCTGTAGTTATTTTCACGTCCCCGGAGCAAATTACGGGTATCTTTGTACTGTCGGCTACCGTAATTTCTGTTAAATGTGGCGTAAGATTTGCGTTTTCTATCCAATTTTCATTAGATGTCATGTGCGCACTTGCACCGGAGTCTACGTACCACTCGCTCTTATTATACTTTCCATTCAGAAATACTACACTAAACGCATTCGTATCTTTATTTTTCTGCAGTAACGGACATTGATTTCTAAAATGTCCAATTTCTTTACATTTGTAACACGAAACCACTTTGTTTGACTGCTGTTTTGAAGCCATTTTTGTTGCTTGTTGTTGACAGCCACTTTTTTTCGAATTGTTCTGTGTCTTCGAGTACATTTTGTTTGCAGCGAATGCAGCGCCACCGTTTTCCAAATTCAAAGAAACTTCCAAATCAATAAGTTTTGATTTTATTGAGTCTGTAGTAATCTGTATTCCCGAATGTTCTATCGCCATGATCATTGGCGAATACTTTTCTGGCAACCCTGCTAATAATAGCGAACCAATCCATTCATCTGTTATAGCGAATCCGGTACCTTTTAATCTTTGTGCTGTCTCGACAACTTGCGTGACATAATGAGTCATAGAATCACAGCTTTCTTGCCTGATTGATATAAGATGTCGCAGCAAAGAGATTTTTCTTGAAAAACCGGAGTCGGCGAACATGTTTTTCAATTTTGTCCATAGTTCCCACGAGGTTTTTGTTTCCTTGATATGAACATACAGTCCTGAATCAATGGTTAAAATTAGCTTTGCCTTAGTCCTTTCGTCATCTGCAGACTTGATATCCGTGCCGGACACAGCTGGTTTGATGTATTGAATCATACCTTCCAGCACTAACAAGTTCTCTGCTGCGAAACTCCACTCATCATAATTTTCCCTTCCCTTCAGTTTGGGAACACTTTGTAAATAATTCATAGCCATTATTCACGAAAGTTCAGCGTTGTTCTTAAACCGTAAACAAGAATTACTTAAGAAAATCAGGATATTAGCCCATAACCTATTAATACACGCACTTTCAGTTAATGACATATATATTTTTTATATTTTTCTTTTCTTTTGACAAGCGTCAAACAGGTTCACAGACAAAACATAAATACTCATTTTGTTACTCAATATCATATACTGAAAAAAAAAAAAAGAAAAACAAAAGGAAAAAATGAAAGCAAAAAATTGAGGCAATTTTTATTTACGTATCGGTTCAATATTTTCGTAACAGTGTTTTTATACATTTTCGTCAATATTACTCGTATCTTTTATGGCACTGATTAACACCTATCTAAATAAATAATGTTATCGGAAAATCTATAACATTAATTAAAAATTCATTTCAAATAATTATTTCCATTCAAAAACACAAACTTTTATTTATCTTTTGGTATGAACTTACATGAAATGTCTAATTAAAAGTAAAAAAATGAGTCGTTTTTAATTTTATTGACATACGGCCTTATTACAAAACAAGGTTTTACTTTAGTCTAGGACTAAACCATTGAGCCAGTTTTCGTATTTCGAATTGAAGGTAGATGACAATAAAATTCAAAATTCAAAACCCGACTCAATGGTTTAAACCTGGACTAAAGATAAACCTTTTTTTGTAATAAGGGGGTATGTTTAAATATTGACTTTAAAATTACTTAGGTGCAACTACCTATTTATAAATAATTATTGTAATATATAATTTGGTAAATATGCAAATTTAATCAGGATACGTGAAGTAATATTTTAAAAATTTAATATAATTATGTGTTTTACTCATAAAAACTGTTATTCAACAAAGAGGTTCTAATAAAGTTATTATTATATATTAATGAGTGAAATTGGGTCTAGCGTAGTGACTAACATAAATTAACAATATCTTGTACACATACATATATGTAGGTATATTGTTTCGTAGTTCCAGTGATGATATTAACCAATCACGGATCGAATATCAAAAATCTTTCTGTCGTGTTTAAGTATATTGAAATCTATGAGTATCTCGCGAATTTTATAACATTTCTAGAACATTGAACTCACATAAAAACTGGCAGTGTTAAAATAATACAATTAATTTGTGGATTTAAATTTGCTGTGCAACTTTTTTTCATGTAATCGGTCGGGAAATAAGCAAACGGATTACCTGATGGTAAGCAATCAGCGCCGCCCATGGGCACCCTCAACAGCGGAGGAGTTATGAGTGCGTCACCGACCTTTTGAAGATTAGGGATTATAACATTTAATTAGATTTTTTTTAATCAAATCTTAATATTAAGTTTCGTACAAATAAATTCAAAACATCGACACCACGAAAATCGGTTGCAGTGTTTCGTTTTTTCATTTCCTAAATAATAAGACTCTTGATTACAGTATATCTATAGGGAAATTCGCATAAAACTCTAATTTTACATTCTAAAACTAAAATTATTTACTGTGTGGTATATGGCACCGCTTCCACGTTTTCGCCAAATTGACAATATTTAAATGCTTTCATTTTGTCCAACATTATCTGAGTATACTCCATAATTACTATAAAATCATTTTAAAACGTCTATCTAACTATTATTTACAATTAATTATAAAAAATATTAAAGTACAAAATAAATAAATAAATGAATACAATTAGTATTAAAGCATTGAATTTCTTTTTAATTCCTAATATTTAATATTTTTCAAATAATAACTCTTAATTCAACGTGAAAGTATTTGAAATTCAATCAAATTGAAGAAAAAGATAGATTATTGTGATATGCTTAAAATTAAAAATACTAATTTAATAAATTATATTATGCCGCCGACCTCGACGGTGTCTGAAACAAAGATATTCATATTATTAAACCAAAATTTTTGTTTTAATTTAATTACACACATTTTCTTCTAATAAATATTTACAAGAACGTTTAGATACTTTACAGATTAAGTAACATTTTTTTAAGATTTATAAGAGTTTCGTATCGCAAGTGTATCATTAGAGAACCTAAAAAAAACTTACAGGCAAGGAAAGGAAATTATGAGAAGACTTTTTTGTAGGCAACAAATGAAAATCGACAAGCTTCGGGGGAAAAAATCCAGTTACTTACCGTCTCCGTACTTTCAATGGATCACCTTTGAAAGCTTCTACTTCTACGCAAAGAACTATAAAGTTACTATCACAGGTGTATCTGAAAAAAAAATAACAATTAATAAAACATTATTTTAAACGCATTATGATTAAGAGGGTAAAACGAACCTACTTCGATAATTACGGTAAAATGTTAGACTGATCTGGTTCTAACCGGTCCAAATTCAGTTGACAAGAACTTATAGTGTGGTAATCTTAATTGTTTTTAAGGTTAGCTGAGACAAGTTTATGACTTATGACTTCGGTATTTTCTGCCTATATTGAAACTGACGATTCAGAGTCACGCACGAAGGGCATCGTATCAATATTACGTTTATTCTATGGAGCCTCTCAATAATGTATAAATTATATTTATATATTTTTTAGTTTTCAACACAAAATATATGATTTATGTACATTTCAACTGTATATCTATCATGGTTCTTGAGTGACAGAGACGAATGGACAGAGGAGTTTTAGTAAGAGACCTTGTTTTTACCTTTTCTACCAAAGGGTAAAAACAGGTAACATATTGGAGTAGTACTCACAATTCTTGGTTTAATAAACGATTGTTGGCTAATGAAGATCCAACTCCATAATAATGCTTCGAGCCACTCTTCCAATTGTTGCAGTTGGCGTCCAGATTTGCTGAACCATAGTGGTCGTTAATGCCACCGTGCCATACTGTTTTTGTTGGCCTGAAAATGAAAAATATTTTTAATCAATATTACATTAAACTATATTGGTCACCAAGCCTCAGAACTAAGCTTTGCTAAGCTTGTGATCATGCAAACTAAACGTGTACGAAAATTCAACTTAATTATAAAGACTTTAAAAATATTTTTAAGGAATTTAAAAGAGATGTCACATCATACATAATTATATATTCAGATCATCATCATCTATACATTAAATACCTACATTTAAATAAAAACTACTAAAAATAGTCTGAAAGATAATTAAAAGGTAGTAAGTAAAGTAAAAGAAAGATATTAAAAAAAAATACGTTTTACCTAAAACTTATTTGTTTTTTAAATAAATGTACGTACCAGTGCGAATCGATCATGACGCTTTTGCCATTAAAACTGAAGATTGTAGCAGGATTGATGAATTCTGCACCACTTCCAAAGAAAATGCTCGCCCAGGAGGGAAATAGGAGGGATCTGTTAAGGTTGACCACTGGAGCGTTCCAATCAGCCCTTCCTACTATATTAATGAGGTTTTGATCGCTAAAGAAAAGAGAAGTATTATATTATTTTAAAATTAAATTAACACATAAAAATGAGTTTTATTAACATAAATCATAAGTATCACGTATAACTTACAAAATACAGATAAAACAAGTATGAATAAAAAGGTAATAAGTTTTATATTAATAAATGGGTATCAAGGTTTGTTTAGTTTTCTCGCTTTTATGTAGAATTAACTTTCATATAAATTTATTACATATATTAAGCCTTTGACTGCCGACCGAAAACTATTGAAGGCAAATCCTCCGCTACCGTAGGTCACCGGTGACCTACGCGGCGGTTAACGTGTTAAGTGTTTTTTTTTTATAAACAGTTGAATACTTGCCTTGTAGCCAAAAATGGTTTAAAAGTTGCCCCTAGTCGGAACATCTTTCCTTGTTCGTAACACAACTGGTCAGCACCTTCGCGTCCAACTTTTTTATGACTCAACATGTATCCTGTATGAGGATCGTTCAGAGCAACCATTCGGATCTAAGAAGAAAAATAATAATTTTAAATATACACATTTACAGAAAAAGAAACAACCTTTTAAGATCTTACTATGGCACACACTAATTTTAGTTTTAATATTACGTAGGAGTTTTTTACACACCACATACAGAGAGCGAAGGAAAACATCTTGAGGAAACTTGGCATATTTAACGTTGAATTTAGTTTTAAAAAGTACTAACCTTGATTCCTTTGCAAATTAAATGTCACCCTATACGTATACGGTAGAAAAAAAATGTGTACCAGTAAACCTTATAAAAAGGTTACTAAGAACTATAATTCTTTGATCAATATTATTCAAATGTAACTTACATAGCCTCTTCTCTTTGGTGGTCGAATGAGTGGATCTGTAAACGGACTAGCTGTTGATGGAGTGGTCGGTCTAAAAGTCGTTGTGGTGGTCGGCCTGGCAGTTGTAGTAGTAGTCGTCGTCGTCGTCGTCGTAGGCGGTGGGATCGGTTTTGAGTCCAACATGGATGCCATCTAGAAATTTTTCAATAATTTTAAACGGCTCGAGTAACGCCTTTTTTTATTGGATAGGTCGGCAAACGAGCTGATGGATTTTTTGGACCCCCAAGTTGTTACGAATGAGTTGCTCGACGCCCGACCGCGCGTTCCGCGCGCGCCTCATAGAGCCAGTAGACCACCACTGACGGGGCCCTAAAAGTCTGATGTTCAGCCAGGGTAGCGAGTAAAGCGAAATAAGTCACCGCGGCCTCGGCCAAGAGCAGGTGAAAGAACGGGGGGTTTTTAGAGTCAGTAAGAATCTGACACTCTCTCTCGTTTTAGTCACTAAGAGTCTTACACTTTATCTCGCCACACCTAAGGCAAGAGAAGTCTTTCATGATTTTGTCCGCAAAAAACTTTAACTTTTTATGTTACCATTGCTATCAAACAACGTCAAACTAAACTTAAAGGTTACAGTATAAGGATAAGAAATTCAAAATCAATAACGCTATTTACCACAACATATTGCCAGCCGTTTTCAACTCTGAGAAGCAATATTTTCTCCTTTAAAACGTACGCTAACGTTCCGAGCTCCGTTTCCTCTGTTTTCTGCAAAAGGAAACCAATTATGTACATATATTTACCTATTGTTCAAGGTAATGGAACTGTTCACGTAGAAATATTGCGCTTTGAATAGTTTCCCTGTTTTCATATGTTGTGTTTCTTATGTTAATGTAGTTTACGATCAGAAAATGTATTTTTAAGATGATCATTTTATTACACCGCTGGGGTTGACGGTCAAACACAACGAGACACCGCGGCCCCGGCTCGCAGCACGAGTTGGGACGGTGTAGTTTTTCTCTGATACTCCATCCATCTAGCTCCACCCAGAGCTGGTAAAGTCAATTGACGATTTTCCTCCTCAAAATGGAGTATAGTTTTTTTTTGTAAATCATTGCTGAACGTCACGTTTAATGGATACCCAATTGGTCCATTCCTGAACAATATTATAATTTGAAATAATAGATTTACCTTCAAAAGACCTCGTTTTGTCCTAAAAACCATAGTGTTAAGTGTATAAAAGTCATCCTCATCATTTGGGTCACCTGTAAACCGAAAAATTTTCATTGTGTTGAGATTTTGCAATATCAGTAATTTTTTTACGTTCAAATATTAAAACAAAATATGTTTTTACACAGACTTTTTATAACTTCGCTTTGTTTCGATTTTATTGTTATTTTCTTACCTGGTGCTTTAACAAATGACTGATACGTCTCCTGTATCAACGTCATTCCAGGTTCTCCTTTAGGACCCAGAATGGAAAGACCTTGTGGTCCAGGTGGACCGGGCGGCCCTGGTGGACCTGGTATAGGTGGTCTATTCGATCCTTCCGTACATTTGCCCGGTGGACCCTCAGATCCAGACTTCCCAGGAGGGCCAGGATCGCCGGGAAGACCCCTGTCTCCTTTCTCACCTTTTAGCTGAAAATTTATATGAAAAATTGATGTGTGACTAAAAAGGGTTTACGAGGATTTTGTGTGAATACATATATATCTAGTTATACAAAGAAAAGGTGTGTGTATAGAAGAAACTTTACCTTATACAAATCGATGGGGGGCGCACTGGCACCTCTTTCTCCTTTTTGTCCTTTAGTCCCATTATGACCTGGAGGTCCCATTGGTCCCTACAATAATAAATCTCGTTAAATAAAACCAGAATATTCAAATTATATTGTCAGTATGTCTTATGTGAGCGCCATGTTGGAGACGATAAAGGATTAAAAATTTAATAATGAGGAATTGTTTCCATCATTTGTTCTTTTTTTAACAATTAGTTCTCAGCACTGTTCTCACGTATGGGTATAATAATGTATACTAAATAATGTAGGTGTAAGTGAACCTATAAAGCTATTTTTTTAACGTCGGAGTTTCTTTCTCGTTATCTCCATTTGCATCTATACTTTGGTACGAGCACCTAGCTTACTAACGAACAGACTGCCAAACTACTATTCTATTTTGATGTTTTAAAAGTACTTGTTTATGGTTCAGTTGGAACAAATGATTTTGACTTTGACCTTGATAAAAAGAAATTGCAGATAATAAAAAAAGGTGTAATCTTACTATTGGTCCTGGGACACCTTCTTCTCCTTCTGGTCCTTGAGGACCAACTGGACCTCGTTCTCCAGGTTCTCCTTTATTACCAGTGGGTCCAGCTGGACCTTTTAGCCCTGTGTGACCTCTATCTCCTTTTGAACCCTGTAAAGAAAGTAATAAGACTGAGTTTCTTGCTCTTTCTTCTTCATCCAAATCTACACTTCAAAACGAGCACCTAGCTTTAGTGATGAACTGACTGCCAGGCTATATTCTATTTTGACGTTTCAAAAGTACGTGTTAATGGTTTATTTGTAATAAATGACTTTGACAGTTTGACAAAGAATAGTGTAGAATCGAAAATTCTGCAAGTTATTTCTGTTGTTTGACCTCCTTAACCTTCTTTAAGCATAAAACAAATTCATAAAGATACCTTTAACAAAGCTATTTTGGATTCAGGAACTTCTCCAGGTAGACCTCGTTCTCCTTGGGTTCCTTTTGGCCCAGTCTTGCCCATTGGGCCAACATCTCCCTTCTTTCCATCTTTGCCATCTTTACCATCCTTTCCACTTGGTCCTTGTAACCCAGTTTCCCCTCGGTCACCTTTTTCACCCTAGAATAATATTTTTAAGTGAGAGATCATTACCCAAAAATGGCGGCTAGGTATTATCGGACATTTTATTAGAAAAAATACTCAAAACATTAAGTTAATGTTTAAATCGATACGTATGAACGTATCTGTTCGACGAGGTTGACTATTTCCAAGTCAAGTCAGGGGCCCATTTTCACGAGTTCCAAATGTTGTGGTCTGGCTATCACGGAACAATTACGTGAGTAAGCCATACGACGTAAAATAATTTTGTTTATTCACTTTACAAGAAAACAACGTTAATTATAAAACATTTAGAGAGTAAATACACTTTAAAAATATGAAATTTCTACCCTTAAAAAACTAGGCTCGCTCACTAGAATTTTCTCAACAAATATACAAACATGTAAACGAATATACAAACATGCACATCACATCCAGACCCCGAACAATCATCTGTAGATCAAATAAAAGGTTGTTTCTAGCGGGCATTGAACCCATGACACGCCACTATGGTAATCATGCAGTCGGTTAGCGACGATTCTCAGATTACAGAAGGGATGAGGGAAAGGATTAAAAAAATACCTTTTCACCTGTTTCTCCCCTATTTCCTTTGTTACCCCTCAATTTTTCCACCACCGCCGCATCTGGAATAACATTTATATTCACGTACATAATATATTATTGAAAATAAAAGATCGTAGTCCTTTGTTTTATTATTGAGTATTTCATTGGAAAGGTATTTCTGTGAATTTTTGCATTATACCATATTCAATTTATTTTGATAAAGCCGTGGCTTGAATTTACAAAGAACATTGTGCTGTTCGGTTTTAAAATATTAACGTTAACCAGAAATCACAATACCTTACCTAACGTTAACCAAAGTACTATAATGGTATTCTAGTATACCGTCTTTTTTACATCCATTGTGATAGAAAGGGACAGCAAGAAAATCTTACCAATACTACACAACGTCGAATCAGGATCAAAGCCAATAGAGCCGATAGTAGCAAAAAAAATGTTTAGGGATTGAATTTACTTACATTATTACATTTACGTGACCAGAATGCTTTGTTTGATATTGAAATTTATGCAGGTTGTATTATGCTTCGAAGTTGAATGAAAATAACTTAATAAATAGGAAATTGTTGTTATGTGAAACCTTTTCTTTGGATGGCGGAATCTAATATCTTCCTACTCTATGAAACTGTATTACAATTATTAATTATGTGATTTGCTAAGCATTTTGGAATATTTATATTAATCTTTAATTATAAGCTCCTGTTTAAAAATTAATAGCATATAAAATAACCAATGTAGTACAGTAGTTAGAGAGTAAATTGTTGCTATGTAAATTATTCAGGAGTCAGCATTAAAATATTATTGGTACAAGGCGTCCCAGACAGGATAGGAATAAATAAGGAGGTCATTCTCTAAATTTTTATCCAATAATGTAAGTCCGATTTCAGCGTTGTGAAAATTATAACCGGTTTTGTTTCGTTCAAAAATTTGTCTTCATACTACAAGAACCAATCGCATTTAATGTAATGTTTTTTTATTAGACTATGTACCATGTGTGTGAGTGTTCACCATTTCACCATTCACCCGTTACTTCAATAAATAAAAGGACATGTATTTAATTTACAAAGAAATTCCGTGCCGCGTGACGTTTTATATTTTCATCACTTTTTGTCCTGAAAGTCATTGGAGAGAAGTACACATATTTTGCATTACATTAAAATGAATAAAAATACTTACTTTCAGCATCCAGAACTGAGGTTAGAGAAGCTGGCCGTCCGTCATTACCTCTTTCGCCTTTATCACCTCTTTCACCTAAAATACAAAATAGGTTTTATGCATTCACGACATGAACGTATAGAAACTGCGGATTTACATTGCAGAAGGATTCATTGACCAAACCAAGTGAGGAAAAAAGTTTAATATTTGCACTTGAGCCAATGCCTTTAAAACAACAAGTGAAAAAATTGTGATTCTTTGTTTTTTTTGCATGGGTTAAGTCGGCAACCGAGCGGACATCATCTACGTCTATGAACACCAGCAAAATCCAGGAGTCGCATGTGCGTTGTCAGAATACACAAACGTAACGCAAGCTTTGTATCACGCCGGATTTCTAAGCAGCAGTAGTATCATTCGTCCTAAAAGAGAGAGTTCTACCACACTTAGAGATATAAAATATATAAAAATAAAATATATAATATACATAAAAACATCGCCTATACCTTTCGGGCTTCGAAAAAATTATAATTTAAATTCATTATTTTAAAATTCCCACACTAGTTATAAAAAATAATATAGAAAAATAAAAACTTTAGTTTTGGCGCGTTTACAAACATACAAGATCACCCAGACCCGGAACTTCAATTTGTAGATGACACAGAGTTATTCTGTTCTTTGTATTCTGACACCGCATCAATTTGCAGTAAAACTAATAACTTGTGTAGGTATACTAAACATTAAATGTATTTTTAAAAAAACAATATTCTTACCCTTTTCGCCTCTATCTCCAGGCCTGCCATGTGTGCCCGGAGTGCCAGGTAATCCATCCTCTCCTGCCTCACCTATGTCACCCTTTTCCCCTCTAGGGCCTTGAAGACCTTTGTGGCCCTGAAATTGTTGACAACTTATTTCGATGTCGTTTTGTTTACCTGGATAGGTTTTGATTGAGTATTTTTTAGTTTCTATCCTTTGTTCATAACGATATATAAGATATCTGTCATTGAATGTTATATTTTGATTCCGATAATAGCAAAATATGAATCATTTTTTGAAAAAAGACTCGATTTAATCTATTCAAACTTAACTATGATCGATTTAGATCCTTTACCACCTGAATAGATAATGATTCGCCATTATAATTAGATCTTAATTCAGTCGGGTAATTGCAATACTTCTTTTTCACTTTCTTTTTTTGAAGTTCTTATTTCTTACCTGATCTCCTTTTTGACCTATTGGTCCAGGTTCCCCTTTTTCACCCCTTTCTCCCCTGTCTCCCTTTTCACCTTGCTTGCCCGGAGGTCCAATAGGCCCTTCATCTCCTTTTTCTCCAGGAATAACTACGGTTCTTGACTTTATCTCCTCGTCTGTTTCCTGTCAAAGTTACTTCTAAGATTGTTGCTTGCAATATAGTAACAAAGAATTTTATAGAAGTCTCAGACTAAACGTATAAAAGAAGAAAATGACGTTTTAAAAAATTAAAGTTCTTTGCGTTATGTAAAGCACTTTTGTGTCCCCCACAAAAATTATCTTTAGTCTAGGTTTAAACCATTTAATCAGGTTTTGAATTTTAAATCTTATTCTCACCTACCTTCAATTCAAAATACAAAAAATGACTTAATGGTTTAAAGCTAGACTAAAGAAAGACCTTGTTCTGTAATATGGCTGCTTAAGTTTAAAAAATATCGTATCTGCTACTTTATTTGCAAATAATACTTATTAGTTTAAGACTATTTCGTAATCGTTTAAATGCAAAAAATATCAAATTAAAGAACAATAATCACCAAACGTATTTCACCCGGTGGTCCTTGCTCTCCTCTGGGCCCCCTTTCCCCTGGTGTTCCTGGTATGCCATCTTTACCTGGCTCCCCTTTTGGTCCGACAGCCCCATCTCTACCTGGTAGACCATCATCCCCTCTGGCTCCAGGTTCTCCTTTCAAACCCATTGGTCCTCTTTCACCCATAGGTCCAATGTTACCCTGAATAAGAAAATATTTTTTTACGTTATGATAGATGGGTTCAATTATTTTACATACTCTTGTTCTTAATTTTCCTTAAATACTTACAGTTTTACCTGGTGGTCCTTCTGGACCATCATATCCTGGTGGACCTCTGTCACCAGCAGGTCCTTTCATTTCGGGCATAGACAGGAGCAGGGTTGATACCACCTTCTCTGAGCACTGACATGCCTAGTGAAACGAGTAAATTATTAATATTTTTTATCTTTTATTTTGTGCATGTGTGTATCTTTCAGATACTATCAGATAAGAGGTGTCTAAAAAGTTGAATATCTAGTGTCTTACTCCTTCTTCTCCTTTTTTGCCGATAGGTCCTACAGGTCCAAGAGGTCCTTGGGGTCCTAAATCACCCTGCAAGTTTCCAATATTGTTTAGATTTATCTTTTACTTTATCCTTTTGTGAAATTAATTTTAAAATCTAACTTACTTTCTGACCGATGTCTCCTTTATCTCCCTTTTCACCTTTGATACCCTTTATACCTGGTGCACCTACTTCTCCTTTAAGACCTGGTGCTCCTCTTTCGCCTTGATCTCCCCTTTCTCCTTTTTCACCCTTTTCAGGTGGATCTGAAAGTATTTTTTTTTGTTATTATCAACAATAGTATGATTTGTTTTTTATCTTGTGCCGTAGTTGTATTGACTAATAATCCGCATATTACATATATTTTAATTATATGTATAAAAGAATTAACTTCATTCACCTTCTGTTGTTGAAATATCTGTGTCAGTAGTAACTAAACTCGGCCCAAGCTGTAAAAATATAGATAAAACTTATTAACATTTTGCACACAAATAATAGACAATCGGGTTATTGGTTATTCATTTTCTAGAATACAAAAGTTTTATCAAAAACACTGCAATAAGCACATAGACATTTAAAGTAAAGGGAATCAAAAAGCCAAACAAAATGTGTTAGAATTTTGACAGATTTAGTTAACGAAACATTGTTATGTTTTAAAAAATATTTAGAATTCTCTCGTTATACCATTATTAGCCATTTTTGTTGGGACAAACATTACTAGGCTCTGTTCAAGATGAATTGACGTTGCGAAGCACATACTTTGAGTAAAGTCTTCATGCATTTGTCGCATTTTGCGGGTGCATTTTACACAGATTAAAGTTAAGGCAAAGCAACATATAAAATTGTCAATTGATCTTCTTATTTCACTATGGCTGGACTATAGCTCTTCAAGATACATTTGTTTGAAAATTAGCTACATAGGTTTATCGTCTACTTAAATTATTACGCAGACGGCGAAACATGCGCAAATAACTTCCAAAGATTACTCTTGAAGAGGTCTAAAAGCAAAATGGTATATCGAGGGGAATTAATAAATAATTGGTATTGGTTTTACCTTTCAAAATTGAAAGGGAATTAACAAGTACGTTATTGTTTTTGTACATTATTTTTGCTGTAAAGTTATTAACGATTTGTTAGTATCTAAAAATCTACTTGTAATAATATGTCTATAGTTACATGCTATGTACAGTTGATAGGTATGTAGGTATAGATAACCTAACTTCATTTTGATGCACGATTCTCTAATTATGTGTCATAAAGCTAAGTAAAATTACGGAGTAAAAAATCAGTATGAAATATATAAGAAGAGAGAATTATATAGATG
Organism: Spodoptera exigua; assembly: GCA_902829305.4. NCBI lineage: Eukaryota > Metazoa > Arthropoda > Insecta > Lepidoptera > Noctuidae > Spodoptera > Spodoptera exigua. The sequence goes on along the minus strand of LR824619.2, from coordinate 9,792,977 downwards.
TTTGAGGATGATTGTACGAAGTACAGTTCATTGATGTCAATCGCGCGCGCGATCAGCAGTTCCACACTGACCCAAACAATTAGTGTTAATATTAATATTATTGTAAAGTTAGTTAACGTTCGGTCACCAACATAATGGTCCTTTGAGCCTACGAATAGGTGGGATCTATCGCGTTGTGGACACATTGTGTTGGGTGTAAATCCAACAAATAAATAGTAGAAATTTGTCTGGTAAAATATGATACCTATATTGGTTAAAATGGTAATGGTTAATGGTATGAGCAAACGCGGCTTGGTTGGTGACCGAACGTTAACTAACTTTACAATAATATTAATATTAACACTAAGTGTTTGGGTCAGTGTGGAACTGCTGACCGCGCGCGCGATTGACATCTATGAACTGTACATTATTAGACTTGTACATTGGTAGAGGTATTTGTTAAGCTAATAAAGTAGTTTAAGTTTAAAAAGGATTCTTAATCTAAACGGCCTTGAAGAGAAAGATAATTAGAAGGATATGTCTAAATTTCTTTGCGAAAAAACACGAATAAAACAATTTAATTTTCAAACCCCATTTTCTTTTTTAAAGATTTTCTGGGATGTTTTTAAAGCAGAAAAAATAGAAAAGTTTTTAATGTTGATAGTTGGTATAATATACTGGAAAAGAAAATAACATGCCATTATTGACGATCATTCAATATGTATAAAATATGAAACACTACAAGAATTCTACTGAAAGTTCAAGTCAAATAAGTAATAGACTTACTGGATCAGTGTATGATGTGATCTAGGACAGAAAATAGAAGTTAAATATAATAATAATTATAATTTATTCAACAATGACAGTTTACTTAGATTTTAATCTAAATTTTTACATTTTATTAATAATTAAATTATTTAAGTAATAATTAGTACCTAAAGAATTATTATGGTAGTCATGAAAAGTTTTATTATTTTTATAATCACTTTTGTGAGACATAATAAATTAACTAAAAAATCGCGGGTTACTCACGTTTGTAAATTTAGGAAAGCTCTAATGACCGATTTCAGTAGGCTGCGCGACGTCGCCGCGTCCGCGCACGCTGCTCATGAGTAAGAACCCCTCTGTGGTTCGAAACTAGTAGAGCTTTTCCTCAATTTACACACGTGAGTAACCCGCGATTTTAGTTAAGTTTTATTATTTTTAATTTTGTATTATTATGGAACCCTACATAGTGTTAAGTAGTTGCATTTTATTTTTACCACTGCTCTTAAACATTTTGGAGCTCTGAAAAGCATCTTGACTTAAACTTAATTATCATGAACTTATAACAAAAGGAAAAAAATGTGCAGTAAAAACCAATACGCTACTTAAGTAATGTATTTTTTTTTTCTTTTGTAATAAATACATGACATATATTTAAGTAAAGATACTAAAATCACTATTTAACTAAAACTAACCAGTTACTTATCTACAAAAGAATTTACAACCAAAACGTATTTACCCCAAAATTTATTTTAGTGTCGAAACGAAAATAAATTTGAATTTGGAAAAAGTAGATACAGTCTCGTTATCTTTTTAACGCTTATAAAAGTAAGATGACCATTTGAAACGAATTTATTATTAATTCATTTCAAATAATTAAATATAATAAAAGTTGCACGTATTAATAGTTGTTGCAAAAAGAATCGTCAGTTGAAGGTCACATGGTGCATTTTGGTAGTAGCATTAAAATCTACTACATATTATTTGAAAAAAAATGCGTTAAAAAGATTCAAAAGTTAGGACGAGTTTTAACAAGAACAGCAGCAGTAAGCGACAGGTTTCTGAATATATTTAAATATACTAACTATCTCTGAAATTGATCTAGCCTGGAATGTAAAAAATATATTAAAAAATGTTTATGAAATAACAAATAAAATTACAACAAACACGCATGTAACAGTCGCGTGAGAGAGCCTTCATTCTTCGTGAAATTATAGACTCGACTTGACTCACAGCTTTACAGGAAACCGGTGTGAAACAAAGCTTGTGTTGAGGCTGCCGAAGACCAAATTTCTCCACGCCTCCAAAAGACCCATAACGCACTCCTGTGGTGGTGCAGGTGTTAACGAATTCACTATTTGCTTACCATCAGGTAATGCGTTTACTCAGTCTTTATGGGATCATAAAAACACAATTGTACAAAACACTATCATACGTACCTTTTCACACACTAACTTTAAAGTATCCTCATCAGCATCAGTGTGCAAGTTTATTTCTTCTATGAGACCCTGAAACAAAGGAAAGTCTAATTATAATCACGATTTTAGTTACAACAATTATATTGTTAACAATACCACTCAGACTATTTTTCTTGTTAGGTATTATAGACCCCCCTAAGATGTACAAAGGTACTATGGACTTCTTTTTTGTTAACTTAAATAAATTTTGCAGTTATTGTTCGACTTTTGAAAACTAAAATCATAACCTTAAAAGTTCACGTTACACATTTCATATTACCCTTCTTTTACATTTTCAATTAATGGCACATTATTTATTTAGTTTTTGCTTAGTTGACCTGTATCAGATTATAAAAACCAAAAATTATATACACAACTTGTTATTGCAGTTTGAACTTTTGTATCAAAATAATGTACATACAATTTGTCAATTATCATTAGAAAGACAATATTTATTTATTGATAATAAGTAAGTGTGGGAGAGCCAAGCTTCAGCACGAATGGGTCGGCTCGACCGGAGTGATACCACGGCCTCACAGAATACCGGCGTGAAACAACCCACAGCGTTGTGTTTCGCCGTGTGAGTGAGGTTACCGGAGGCCCAATCCCTCCCCTTCCCCTATCCCTATCCTTATATCCGCAACCCCTATCCCCAAAAAGCTGACAACGCACTCGTAACTCCTTCGGTGTTGCGGGTGTCCATGGGCGGCGCCGATTGCTTACCATCAGGTAACCCGTTTGCTCGTTTGCCGCCTTATACCATAAAAAATTGAGGTATTATTTAGTCTTCTCTTCACTCTCTTGGTAAAGAAGACTAACAGATAGAAAGGTGTTTAATTTTTTTAAAGTGTGTTTTTTTACAATTTTAAAATTATAAACAAAGGTCCTCTTAGTCTTTACATACAAATACAAGGCATCAATATGAATTAAGGATACTTTCTATGCAAACGCCAGACATATTGATCTGATGGAAGATTAAAAATATGATGGGAGTCAGTACGCTTTTGTGAACGGATGAAGCGAGACTTTTAATGAAACTGACGTAAGAGAATATTCATTCCCCATCGACACAGCTAGAAGGTTCAATACTTTTTAGTAGAAACACGTTGAGTTTTGAAGAAAATTTGTCATGGAGTCTTTATTTTTGTTTTGTATTACCAAATATAAATTGAAGACTTTATCTATACTAAAATTTTTAAGCTTGTTAGTTTCTATGTAGGGAGTAATCTTTGGAACCGCTGGTTGGATTCCAAAATTTTTTCAATGATAGATAGCTACAATGTTCCTGAGAGCTATAGGTGCTATAATATAATATAAATATTATGGAGCCGAAAAGCGGGTGAAACCGTGCAAGTTTAGCAAGTATACAATAAATTATATCATCACTACATTGTATAAAACAGAGTCCCATCAAGTGTGGGAGAGCCATGCTTCGACACGAATGGGTCGGCTCGACCGGAGTGATACCACGGCCTCACAGAAGACCGGCGTGAAACAACCACAGCGTTGTGTTTCGCCGTGTGAGTGAGGTAACCGGAGGCCCAATCCTTCCCCGCCCGCAATCCGTGCTCAATCCCTAAATCTCCAAATCCCTAATCCCTAAAAGGTCGGCAACGCACTCATAAATCATCAGTTGCGGGTGTCCATGGGCGGCGCTGTTTGCTTACCATCAGGTAATCCGTCTGCTCGTTTGCCGAATTACATTAAAAAAAAAAATTATTATTAAAAAAACAAAATACCCGACTGCACACTAAAAAAAGAGTAAAACAAGCCCCACAATACAAATTTACTGAATATAATTTATAAATGTTGATGGAAAGCATCGCAGGCGGGGACCAACAGAGGCTTATTTATAGTCATTTCTGTTGTGCACCATTTAGCAGAATTTTCGTTGGTGGCGGTCAAGGTGGTCCCCGCCTGCGATGCTTTCCATCAACATTTATAAATTATATTCAGTAAATTTGTATTGTGGGGCTTGTTTTACTCTTTTTTTAGTGTGCAGTCGGGTATTTTGTTTTTTTAATAATATTTTTTTTATTTATAACTTTTTAGCTGTATGCCAGGCCACGCCCTATCTTTTTGCTTGCTAACGCATGAGTTGCTTTGCGTTGTTACGCAGAATTAACATGTTCCCGTGGGAATTTTGAGAAAAAACGTATCCTATATTAATTACTCCCGTAATTGAAATGAATCTAATGATACCGCATACATATTTTTTAAAGGGAAATTTAGAAAAAATATTATTATGTCTTTATCCCGTGGGACTTTTAGGATAAAATGTATCCTATGACACTCCCGTAATCAAGACAAATCTAACGATACCTCATACATCAAAATCCATCAAGCCGTTTAGGCTACAGGAGGTCACAAAGGAAAAGACATACATACATACTTACATACACTCGAAAAACATTACCCTCCTTCTTTGGCAGTCGGGTAAAAAAAGTCCCTTTTTCTGTCACTATGTCCGCTTAAATCTGTAAATCTACGCTTCGGATTTTGATGCGGTTTTTTTTTATACGCAAAGTGCTTGAGGAAGAGGGTACCTATGTATAATAACATCCATGAAATAGTTGAGAAATTTAGCACCGGTATTACACGCGTGCGAAGCCGGGGCAGGTCGCTAGGAATTTATAACAGAATTGTACTACCACTGCCATAATAAAATAAATACTTGAAGCATAGCAATAATTACAATTTCAAAGAAGTCGCAGCGTTATGCAAATATGACATTAATGGTCCATGATTTAGAATTATTATTGCTTTGCTCATAATATTTGTAGATTTATTACCAGACTTAGAACTTAGAAGTTACGATGTGTCGTCAGAAGCTTCCTTTTGCAAATGACGTCTTGTTTAAGCATTTGTTCGAATATGAATCATTAAATAATTACTTTATACGGTCTTAAACCATGTGTGTGGATTAAATTCTAAGTAATAACGAAAAGTTTCCATTTCCTTTAAGCTAGAATTTCAGGATTAAAGAATTTAAATTTGAATCTCTAGTCTTAATTTCCTCAAAAACATTACTTTGTATGAGCATGTTAAAATTATTGGTTTTTCCATTCTCGGGAATCAATCATTTGTACTACCTACACTTCGTACTTACTATACTTTCATGTATTTCAACAATCAACTTCAACTGCTCTCTACATCACCCGAAGGTTCGACTGTCAGAGAATGCCTGTGCAATTAAATCCACCCTGTACAGACATGATTGTGCAAAAACTGAAATAAATAAATTAACAAAATTTCTTCAAAATCGTATTCACAGTTCCGGTTAGTTCGATTCCATTGTTCCCAAATTTTTACGGCCTTATGACAAAACAAGATTTTTTATTGGTTTAGGTGCAAACTATTGATCCTTGTATTTCAAATTGAAGGTAGGTGAAAATAAGATTCAAAATACAAAATCTGACTCAACGGTTTAAAGTTAGGCTAAAAATAAATATTATTTTGTCATAAGGGTTATGTTTACCGAATGCTGTTACGAGCTTGAGATTACAACCTGAGTAACTTTACTTACATTCATACATATCTCACTTTAATCATCATCATCATCATCAGCCTATAAGAGCAAAAGCCTCTTCTCATACGGAGAAGGTTAGAGCATTAATCACCAAGCTTGCTCAATGCGGGTTGGCGATTTCAAACTTATAGTTAGGAATTAAAGTCCAGGTTTCCTCACGATACCGTCACCGTATGTCAGTGGTGTCTAAATAATCATAGAAAGTACATATGTATAACTCGGAAAAAGTCACATTATAAACCTCCGGCCCACCACGACACCACTTTAATAAACGTGTTTAAATGTACACTTCATAAATCATTTAAACCATATACAAATTTTAATCGTTTTTGGTACTTATACAATACATAGCACGAAATACGCTTTATCCAAGTGTGCCAATATTTAAGTATAAACAAAATTAAAATCACTAGTACCTAGACCTACTTCCTAAATAATAAATGATCCTTTTTAGATTAGTTGTATGTTAAAAACCGTCTGTAAACACATTTACTAGCAATCATCAAATAACTTTTAGATAATCCAATTAAATTTTTCATATTTTTCAAGTACTCACAAACCTAACAACGAATAAAGCTAAAAGTGGAATATTCACAATAGAAATATTAAATTTTATTCTTAGCCATTATCAAAATCTGGTGCTTCCCACAGACAGACCTAGTATTTCACAAATTCCTTTATTTACGTCGACAATTAATCTTAAGCGGGCTCCGCCATTTCTAAGCATAGCGCTGTTGAAGATAATATTTTCATAACCTTTATTAGAATGCTTTCAAACATTTCAACATATATGGGAGTTTCTTTGAACAAATAATAATTTATTGTTCATACATAATTATACGTATTTTGAAAACAAATCCATGTTAATTAGGATTTTGTATATTTTCTAAACATTGCCTTGGATTTATTAAACTCGAGCAAAGCTTGCTAGAAAAAAAAAACATTTTTTTAAACAATGCTATATGCTTTTAGTGTTTTCTGTTTATATACATGTGACTTTTACTAAATTATTTCACTTTATCGAAATTTTAACTCGTGAAGTCATGTTGTACCATATAGTCTCATATGTCGACAAGTTATTACTTTTAAGAAAAATATGTCATTTTATCTAATTTCCAGTCCTACATCCATTATATTGTATCTACCTACACCGTCTACGTCCCAGGGCCAATTTCTTAATATTAAATGCGCTAAGATGTTATTTTGGTAGCTTATTTTTAGTTCGAAGGAAATTACAGATTTTGGTGATATCAAAATTGATTTCTTCCTACTAAATATAAGGAGTTAAAAGAGAGGGCATTTATACTTTTTATTTTTTATATTAGAAGGGTATTGATTGCCAATTAAGTTGGTATCATAAAACTCTACTATTTAAGTATTTTTAGGGATATTTTTTAAAAAGAAATATCAATAATCTTTTGTTTCTAACAGATTTGAAGAGGTATTCCACGAAGCACACCCAAACGAAGCACAACCAGACGAAGCCCACCTAAAGTATTCCACTTAGCACACCCATAGGCGGGCTTCAAATAAAAATTTAAAATAATTAATTTCCTATTCCACGAAGCACACCTACGAATATCACTCGCCTAGTGCGGGGACTAAGGACTTCAACATAGATCTCTATGGAAAACGATATTTACAATATTTTTGATATTTGTCTAAGTTTTTATTGCATGATTCTGAAACAATCTGTTGATTTTATTAAGAGCACAAAAAGGAAAATAATAGAAACATAGTTAAAATCTTAAAAGTTTTTTTGGAAAGATAAATGAAACAATCGGTAATTTTAAATAGTAAGATTACAAAAATGTCAAATATTGTATCACATTATTATAATGAAACTGATTGATGTTAGAAATTTAAGTAAGTCTTTTGTATAATAAACAATTTCTTCTATCGACAATTTTATTCTTACTAGGCGAGTGATATTCGTAGGTGTGCTTCGTGGAATAGGAAATTAATTATTTAAAATTTTTATTTGAAGTCCACCTATGGGTGTGCTAAGTGGAATACTTTAGGTGGGCTTCGTCTAGGTGTGCTTCGTGGAATACCTCCATTTGAATGGAAAAAATGCCAAAAAACCCAGCAACACTGACCACCCATTCCTTACATTTAGGTGACCTATGCGCTCGTTCCGTAACCTCACTTACACAGCAAAACACAACGTAAGCGTTGAATCACGCCTATTTTCTGTCAGGCTGTAGTATCACCCCGATCAAGCTCACCCATTCGGGCCAAAGTACAGCTCTCCCACATTCACCAAGTTACATTACACCGATTAAGAAAACCTTCTGAAATACCTGGGTATTGCAATGCTTGGAAGAGACAGGAGTTACATAACTCACACCCTTCTTCAAACTACGCTACGATGAAAACAACTTCCTGTACTAAACTTACCGCGTCTATACACTAATTTTATCACTACAAACAAACTTGAGCGTACCTCTATATTTACGTTGGTAGTGACTGCTTGCGACATAGCTAAGGCTGTCTAAATACATTAGCAGCAAACTCACGCCGTCGCCGAACAGTTTCACCGCAGTTTGATTCCGAACGGATTCGAGCGTACCTCACTTTAGGAAAGGGATGTTACCGGATATGGAGTGACGAAACTTTGTGTGCACACAGCTTAGATTTAGAGCGAGAATAGGTATGATTAATCTTTGCGTCTAACTAAAAATAATATTGAAGACATGACAAAATTAAACCTGGTTTTGCATAAGCACACTTCATTTCCTAATGGAAATGAAGTGTCAAGAAGTCAATGTAATCATTGAAGACATATCAGAAAAGTAAAGAGACAAAATTAATCATCGATTCATGAGCTCCATTTTAAATGCTTATGAAATTAAACATCATGCATTATATTTATAATGAGAGTATCAGATGTCAACTGTTTTAGTGGCATACAAAATTTTTAACAGCAGCAACGTTTTTTTTACTACTTTCGTAATAAATGTCACTATTGGCACATTTTCGAACTAGAACATCATCAGTGCTAACTATACGTTTCCACTACTGACAAAGGGCCTCTTCTCACACGTAAAAGGTTTGAGCATTAATCGTCACGCTTGCTGAATGCGGGTCGGTGATTTGAAATTTATAATTAGAAATCATAGGTCCACTTCACACAATACGCTTAGAGCACCAACGTATAACATATAAAAAGTTATATTGCAACTAAACTAGCCGAACCCGCACCCCCTAATGCATGAGAAGCGAGACCCTTATCTTCCTATGGGCCACCATAACTTAACGAATAATAATACTATTTAATATTACTAAGACTAGTTTTCAGTGATTTATAATGATATGGGAACCCTGAATATAGCTGTATGCCACTCCACAAAAGGTATTAAATGTCAAGCGAATGTGACGAATCACTATACGCCTGGTGATTGATGGGCTATTACTTATTTATGACCCTCGGTTTTAACTAAACCCGTTTTAGACATATTTTAACAGATTTAGATCACGTGTGATGGACTGTTGTGTTAGCTTAGTGGTCATAAACAATGTCTATGACCACTACCTCTCTAGTACCTTTTTATTGTACCTATTGGATCGAAATAGAATGATGCTGTGGTCGCTGTTAACTTTATGAACAGAACTAAACATTGCCGTGTCTTTACAATATGAAAAAGGTACGCCTTTTGTATTCTAAATGTAAAATATAGGTAGGCAAGTTTATTTTATAAATAACTTGTCGCTAGTTATTAATAGAATAAACGATTTTTTTTAAATAATATTTTTTACTACACACGATTGCAATGCTGGTAGGAAAATTGCCCATTATTTAATCGATGTTTTTATACGTGTAAACCTTCCTCTTCAATCACTTTATATATTAAAATTAACCACATGAAAACCAGTTATGTAGTTTTAAAGATTTAATTCATAGGGATTTAGACACGGAAAAAGCGACTTTGTTTTATGCTATGCAGCGACTAGGAGACTTTTGTCTAGTGTTTGAATTTTACAACATATATTATGTATCTTTCTGACTTCTTCAGGATTCAAAATCTGAGGTTCTGATAACGCCTACCATAATTTTATGATAAGTGGTATTAGAATCTCATAACTTTAAACAACTTTTAAAATAATATGTCAGTCTTAAATTCTTCAAAGAAGTATTAAAACATAAATAAATTATCCACAAAGCTTCCTTATTCCATGTTTCAAAGGAAGCAGATCCACAGCAGCTGTGAAGTTATGACGTGGCGGATATTACCTAACCGAATGCGGGGGCACTGTGGCCCATTCATCTTTCTATATCTTTTAGCAGGCTTTCAAACTTTGTAGCGTTATACTAGGATCTATAGGTGTGTCGTGTGCAACCTTATATGGCAGTTAAACTTATGTAAAGTTCGCATCTTTAATTCCTCGATCAGATTAGGATGTTTTTGGTTGATTTGAATCATGGACATGGGAATGCATAAATATACAAACGTTTTATTTTTTTATAACGTTGCCCCGCATTGGATTATTTTTCTGTATCTTGGTTGCATTTTACAAACATACAAATTCGCTAGTCAGACTCGAAACATTAATTTGTGGATCACATAAACTTATTTTCCGTACCAACGGTTATCGCAACCACGACACGTTATGAAATGCTACAAGTTGACCAGCCACTGCGCCAATCGTACAGTAAGAATTATATCATGGTTGAGTTAGATTATATCATGGCTTATATTAAACGTGAATTGTGTAGACAGGCATACTACAAACTTTCAGATTATATTGAGGATAAGAATGCCTGGCAGCGTGTTGATTCGGCTCCACTGGACAATACTCAAATATAGTCAGCAGTTAGGTAAAATTCTCAAAAATAATGCTTCCTTAATTTATATATCCAAAAAGTTTATATAGAAGCACTCTTAAATATTGTGAGTACGCATATGTGAGCGCCATGCTCGAGACGACAAAGGAGTAAAATTTTATGATAGGTCCCCTCATTTGTTCTTTTTTTAACAACTTGTCTCTGCATTGTTCTCACATACGTACCCTACACTAATGTATACTATAAATGTTATATTATTGAAATTGTAAAACAATTTTTTTTTTAAAAAAAGAGTAACGAATGGAGTTTCTTGCTCGTTCTTCTCCATTCGAATCTACAATTTGGAATGAGCACCTAGCTTCACTGACGAACAGACTGACAGACTACTTTTCTATTTTGACGTTTCAAAAGTACCTATTGATGGTTTAATTGGAATAAATGATTTTGACTTTGACTTTGACTTTGAGTTTAAATAATATGTTTATCTTTGGTAGTGCCTTAAACTTTATAACTATTGAAAGAAAACAAATTGGAAAAATCCTAAGTAAATGATTTGTGACTTAGGTACTTGGCTTCAATCCCTATCATACTAACTACAATTCAAAAGCAAACATTGCCTATCAAATTTATTTAACGACTAGCTACACTCGCGCCGTTTCACTCGCTGCTCGGCTCCATTTGATTGTAGCGTGATGTTTTATAGCCTATAGCATTCAGGAATATTGTAGCTATCTATCAGTGAAAGAATTTTGGCAATCCGACCAGCGGTTCCAAAGATTACCCCCTACATACAAACTTGCAAACTTACAAACTTACAAACTTACAAACTTACAAACGTACAAACTTACAAACTTACAAACTTACAAACCAACAAACTTACAAACTTACAGACTTACAAACTTACGAACTTACAAATATACAAACATACAAACTTACAAATTTTACCTCTTTATAATATTAGTGTAGATTAGAAAAATAACCACGTATCCACTGCAAACATGTTTATATTTTCTAACAATGCAAAAAAGCGTACGAAGAAAATTCTAGCGAGAGAAGCCAAGCGTTGTTATGGTTGCATCTTGCGAGCAACAATGTACCGGTAAGGAACAACAAGGCTTGAGGGGCGACACGATATAGCTCATACTTCCCATTGTCTTAGAATATAACGTGAAGCTGCCATTTATCTGCTACTTGCAGACGACATAGTCTTCAATTTAGTAACACGTATTCTCTGAATGGGGTAACTTTTATTCGTTGTCTAACGTCAACGAATAAAAGGTTGTTTTAAATTTAAATGTATTTACCGAAATGGCAAGAAGTGGTGTGCAATGTATCGTGGAGCTACCTGATACTAGCAGCGATAAATCCTAGCACACAGCGGATGATTATCTTAACTTTTGTGTTTATAATGTTATAATTAATAATACTATATAACGCTAAGTGGGTTTAGACATTTTCATTCGTATTATTCTTGTCTGAAAATCAAAATAACAGAGGCACGACCTGAGACTTTAATTCATAACATAAAGATAATTTATTTAGGCCATGATCATGAATTGAAAAATAAAGAATCGCCATACCTTGGGTATGGCGTTGTGATTCTTTATACACATATATTTATACACATTCTATACGTCTATATATACGTTTTATATACAATACATACAAGGTATGCCAGAGACGTATAGAATGTGTACCTAATAATGTTTTTTGCAATGTGAAAATAAAACTAAATGGACTCGGATGATGTCTCTTTGGTCACACTTACTTTATTCGCTTAAACGTGTTGATAAATGCCTAACCTGATAATTGAGTAATTCTAAATTACTACCGTTTTAAGTCATCATAGTGACTTCAAGTAGAATATTTACATTTACACTTTCGCCAACAATGCGTGTGTCATAAGAGACGAAAAGATTACACCTCTGACTGATGAGGTAGTACAGCTCAGCCAGGTTGCTTTGTCAAGCGCACTACTTACTGACTAAAAACTCCCCCGTTCCTTCTCCTGCTCTGAGCCAAGGTCGCGGAGCCTCATTGCGCTTACCCCGTTACCCCGGCTCAACGTCAGCCCTATAGGGCGCCAGCTGTGGTGGTCTATTGGCTCTTTGAGGCGCACAAGGAACGCTACGCGCCATAAGCTCGGGTCTGAATCTGTTAGGGTGGCGAGCTAATCATACTACGCCGTCCGCAGACCCGCGCTTACGGTGGCCGTCGATCGTCTCTCGGTAATATGTAGGTAGATACAATCCTAAGATTCACAATAAAGATACTGAATTGATTCCTGTATCACGTAAACATATAGCGCATCATCTAATGTAGACAATTCCAGCAGTGAAATGGAATATGAATGCTATATCAACTATCATCTAAGCTTATAACCTAGACCATATTACAAGGGACCCAATCACGTCCTTACTTCCATAGCCAATCTATCATACAGATACAAGATTAATAACCAAGAAGCGCTACTTTGTTCATATGAAATATTGAATTACGTAGAACAATTACTATGTTATTGATGATCGGTCGCTCCAATAACTTTTGAACGTCAAAACTAATATATAACCGTCCAGAAACTAAGGGATCTAGTTTCAGTAGAAGGGTAAAGCATTGTGTTGTAGGACACAATAGATTTTTTTGGAATTATGATCTTTGTGTTTAACTAATTAAGGTGTGTTTTGATGTAGCTTTTGTTTCTTTGGCGTTGTGTTTCGCCGTGTGAGTGTATGAATTACTAGATCATCTAGATGCTTGGGCCTTGGTATGGATTCGAATGTATCCTCAATTCTCAAATCCTCAACGGGCCAATAATGGTGATACGTCTGTCCATAAGCCGCACCGATTGCTTGCTTGACCCGTCCGCTAGCACGAAGTCCATGCCGAAAAAAAATTCTGTTAGTGTAAGACAGACCTATTTAATTGTTATTTTTATGAACAATGGGTGAAATAAATGCAACTTTCAACTACAAAGAGGGTTATTGTCACTATTATGTAATATTATGTGCGTATCGATTTTATGTAATATATAAAATTCTCGTGTCACAGTTTTCGTTGCCATACTCCTCCAAAACGGCTTGACCGATTTTGATGAAATTTTTTGTGCTTATCCGGTATCTATGAGAATCTGCCAACATGTATTTTTTATCCCCCTAAATGTTAGGGGTAGTCCATCCCCTATTTTCATCATATGTCCATCATATTTTTAGACACAATTTTTAATTTCCATTTTTTTATGATACAACATACAAAAATACATACAATCCTCAATTCACACCCTTCTACGATCAACTCTTATGTTTTAATAGCAATTTTAGTAATTTAATCATTTTTCCTCTCCGGTCGAAAACTGATCAATCGTCATTTAATTAGTTGTCCTCGCCAGATGTCTACAGGTGTCACTTCTGACCTAGTAGTTGCACTCGTGCGAAGCCGGGACGCGTCGCTAGTAGTTTATAAAGATTTGCTTTAAAACTCCTTGTTCCAATAAAATTCAAAGCTGAATCAAATTCTTTGCAGAATTCCTGATCGAGAGCATGAGACAAATTTTAAAGATTTTAGTACATTAAAGTTTGTCCTTTGAAAATGATTTATGAGAGTATGTTGCTAAGCTATCGTGAAGTCGACCACAAAAGGTAGAAGATACGAGGTATCTTTCAAAGGATGACGGAGAAAGGAAATTCTGTTGTAGTAAACGCAGAAGAGGTTAGCAAGGAATACTTGTATCAATTCCAAAAAGGTACACTCAAAAAGCAATCTTATAAATAGTAGTGAAGATAGAAAATCAGAAAAATAAATAAAATTTTACATCTGCAGCCTATTAGTATCCAGTGCTGAGCAAAGGCCTCGTTTCACACGGAGTTTTTGAGCATTACTCAAGTCCATAGTTTTTTAATCTAGTTTCCCTTTCTGTGTTTTCCTTCACTGTTTGTTAGTGTAGTGTAAACGAACTTATAATGTAGATACACATAACTTAAAAAAAAAAGTCACATCGCTACTTGCTAGATTTAGAACCCTTACTCTACAACCTGTTATAAATATTTAATTGACTTGCTACTTTTTACACTTTCATGACGTAGTATTAATAAAGTTTTATTAGAACAGATCGATAGAAAAAAAGAAAACATGTATTTTTCGATTCAATTTATCAACACAGATCAGAGAATTAAACTATGTTTTCTATGTCATAAGGTCCAAATGCCTACTCGTCAAGTCAAGAATGACTTTAATACACACACAGAAAGTCACCTCGCAATTTACTAAAGTCCAATATTATTTTCATTAAAGTGTCAACCCTATCTACATTGCACTAAAATTCATAACAGACTGAACCAAATTTCAAAACCGCACACTTAATCTTTCATCTCAATTATCTTCCAGACATCAAAAGAACACAATTATATTTAACTTAAAGCCACAAAACACTTGAAGGGAACACAAATAATATTCAAAGCATTCACTTGTTAAAGATCCATCAATTTGTAACACGTGTATCTACGCACCGATATTACATTCACAACACATACATGAATGCATTACAAAAGCTTCAATCCATGTGAATTATACTGAAAGCAATTCTCAGTTCAGCGAATAGAGAAAATTCGAAAGACAAAAGCGATTAATATGTACGTAGGTACAAGTAAAGGAATGAATAACTCAACAAAACATTGCGACCCGGTCAAATTTTGCATGTTCATTGTTACCTGCGGATATACGTACGTCCGTTCTTACCTCAAATAGGTACCTGAAGGCTCTTGCTAATTTGTAAGTGGGCCTCCGCAGTCGTAAATTTCACGCGTGGAGTTGTAAAGTTTTACAAAAAGTACTGCCATATATTTTAGATATACATCACAGCGGTTGACGTTTGGATACCTCGTTTCTCAAGTGTTGCTTTTCTCGTCCCTTCTGTGGGGCGAGGTCTCAAAGATGGCGGGCAATTTTTTTCAGGTTATTATTATGAATTTTGTGGAAAAGAATTTATAGGTGATATTTTGTTTTTTAATCTACTTCGTATAATACAAATAGATAAGCCGCTGAGAAAAATGAATAACCCTAAAATATTATAAAAAATTGTTAGTATGAATTTTGTGTAAAAAATTATAAAAATATCATAAAAAATTGTAAGTATGTGGTTTATTACTCTTTTCCGTAAAAATACTGAAAGAATTTAAATGAAATTAGCAGAGAAATTAAAGTCTAGAATAACAACATGTTGACTACATTTTACCCCGGTACATGTACAGGCAAAGACACAGACAGAATCTACATAGTATTATATTGTGTTTAGTTCTTTAACCCGTTTCCTGTTTTGCATAAGCAGAATATTAAATTTTATAATAATATGTAAATTAAATAAAATTGCCATTTAATTGAAATATCCACTTTTTAACTTAATTATTTAATTTTATTTAAAGTAATTTGTATACAAATTTTATGGATGTCTCTCAATTAATGTAGATCATGTTAAAAATACAAGATAAACACAAGTTCTGTTTATAATACTAATTAAATAATGACCATTCAGAAATTCAGAATGATATATTTAAATTGCCTTATTTTTTTTTAATATAAGTTATAATTGTAATTTAATTTGAATAAAACATTATTTCATTTTGCCCTTAAATTTAATTATGATTATTTTAACAACCAAATAGCTAATTATAATTGAAACAGGATAATAGCGCTTAATGATCAACTTGAAGCAATTCAAGCTTTGAGATTTAAAATAATTATGTAGAGACAGATCATAGTCCAACAAAAGACTGTTATGGTATATTTACAGAAAACCGGTGTGAAACAACCAGAGCGTTGTGTTTCGCTGTGTGAGTGGTTACCGAAGGCCCAATGCTTCCCTATCCCCCATCTCTTCCTAATCAATAAATATCCTAGACCTTTATCCCTAAAAGGCCGGCAATGCATTCGACAATAACTCTCTTGTTGCCGACCTATAGAAAAAAAAAACATTAATAAAAATTTATGACACAACCATATTATTTTTTTTTTGTGAGGGGAAAATCATCAAATGACTTCTGCCGCCCAGGGCCGGGCGGGAGGGAGTGTTAAGCTCTAACTGACTAAAAAACTCCCTGTTCCTTCTCCTGCTCTGGGCCGAGGTCGCGGTGCCTCATTGCGCTTACCCCGCAACCCAGGCTGACAACCATACCATACCAATTTCATATTAAAATGTAAAAGGCAACTATTTACATACAATCTACATGCAGGTATGCCTATTTTATGAAATTATGCTTTTGATTAAATAAAAGTAAATAAAAACCTTTTAAAAAGGCAGGCTCTTATCACGGGGGCATCGAATTCACAAGAGCCTCGGATTTAAAATCGACATAGACATTAGATTTAGAGTGCTGTCATCTCAGTTCAGTCATATTAACTAAACGCGTATACAAAATTTCAGCTTAATCGCTTAATCGTGAAAGACTTCAGCTGGGGTTGCGATTCAAACGCAGTAATGTTCCGCAGCCCCGACCTGGAGCAGGAGATGGAACTGGTTGGCTTTTACGCAGTTTGACACTCCATGCCGCTTCACCCAAGGCGACAGAAGCTATTTTATGACTTTCTTTCAAAAAACAAACAATTGGTTGAATCCGCTCAATTTAATTTATATGTTTGATTTCAGACTGCATGTATTGCAAGTTAATCAAAAGCTTTTAAAATCCATACACATAATTATTTATGGTGTTAATTTAGTATTGTGTTGAATCGAATCCAAACTAAAATTAAAAGTGTGAAAGTAAGTCTGTCTGTCTGTCTTTTCTTCACGCCTTAACTCACGCCTAAACCGATTTCTGTGAAATTTGGTACAGACATAGTTTGGAACTCGAGAAAGGACATAGGATAGTTTTTACACCAAAAATCTGCAGGCAGTTACTATAATGTACAATAACAATATAAGGGAGTATAATAATAAAATAAAATTTGTTCACTCGCTTTCTTTAAGACCAAGCCAATCCGAGTACCTTTAAAAAGTTGTTTTTGTTATAACGCAACTTCAGTATATGGTTGTATTTTAAATTTGCATGTATTTTTTGTGTAAAAAAATTATATAAAAATAATGGTAGACGGAAATCTTTTGTTGAAATGAAACATTTCTTTACGTTTTTCAGCAGGAAACAATTTTTTGTTGCGTAATATTTTTTACGGTTATTTTTTTATAATAAATTTTAAGAATATTCATATACGGTAAACCCCTCAAGTAAGTAAAAATGTAATGTAATAAATTACACAGACTACATTTTCGATATCATTAAATTCATTTTAAGTGTGGGAGAAAAAGAGATGTGCTTCATTGATTAAATATTCAAACATTCACGTGCGCAGTGGGGTGGTTAAGTTTGAAAGGAGTTTATCTAGATTTTAATGTTTAATTTTAAAATAAGCTGTAAACCAAAAGCAAATTACTTTTGTTGTATTTTTAATGTTAATTTGTTTAGATTCGTGTTTATTTTTTGTTTAAATAATGATATAATTCTATTAATTTAACATTTTTGTTTTGCGCGCAGTACAAATATTTATTTTAAATTTTTAAATAAATGTAATATTATTATTATGTTTGTTTAGAAACACAATAATTTACAAAAACAATATAAAAATGGGTTTTATAAAAACGATAAAAAATAATGTTTTAGTCCATTTGATACAGTTATTTTTTTCACATAGGCATTATTTTCAAAAGTGAAGGTCGTTGAAGCCGGTCTTGTTCACACAAAAACAACGAAAACTATCATCACCTCGCCAGCCTATAAGTGCTTCTTTTCAGAGGGAGAAGAGAATTGATCGCTAATCTTGCTCTAGATATATTAGCGATTTCAAACATACAATTGGAAATAGTAAGTCTAGGTTTCCTCACGGTGTTTTCCTTTACCGTAGATCAGTGGCGTCTAAATCGAAGTACATTACATATAACCCAGAAAAAAATCACATTAGTACTTGCCAGGTCTTGCACCTACCCTCGTTATACATGAACAGGCGCCTTAACCTTCAGGCCACCACAACGCGAACCAATATTATTCTGAACTTACACTACAGATGAGCTGAAAGCCCACACCTAGAACTTAGACTCCACAATAAAACTACCTAATAGCCGTTTGAATAGTGAAAATAGTGTTCTAAAGAGAATGCCACTAACTCACCGTAAAATATGAGAGACGTGCAAGATTATGATAAGGCTTTAACCTAGTAAATCATTGGATTTCCCGCTTCAGAATTGAGGCAAATTTTAAGGTGGAACCGGTTAGAACTGGTTTGAACGCGTGCCTTACTGGTGAAACTGAAATTGTTACGTGATGTGGTGCCGAATGTGTGTTTGATTTTCGGGTACTTATGACCCTAAATGTGAGTTTTGGGTTCAGTTGTTCACTCTGGTTGTTTTAGGGTTTGAGTTACATTTTATGTGATATTTTTGTGGATTCATTTTTTAATGGTATACACTATATAATTGTACTATGTTCACGTTTATTAAGTTGTTAGAATGTTTTGATTTGCACTTGTTACATAAATCAGGAGAAACTTATATAATAGAATTTTTAAGAAGACGATGAAGAATATACTAAGGGTGACCACCACGTTCATAACTATGAATGATGATAGATTTAGACATAATGCATGCACATAATACCTACGTAGAAAAAATAATAAGGTGCATTTTTGTTATTCTTAAGTAATTACTTGGAGAATAGGTTACCGAACGTAGACGTGATTTCCTTCAAGAGCGACCCCAAGCACAAGCAAGCAATCCACTTACAAATTTCTTAAGAAGTAAATTTGTTTTGTTTATATTTGTAGTTCAAACTATTTCCGTTCTATGAATCAAATTTATCTGGTACACACTAGATACCTAAAATATCTCTAAATAAATCAATAATAGATTATAAAATTCTAGAACACAATATGTGACAGCACCTACAAAACGCCCACATCGAAATTTTATTAATCACATTTCAGTAAGTATCTGTGTTAATGTGTTTAGTTAAACACAATACTTATATTTTTATGCCCGTCCTATAACGAAATGATTTATAACTAGTGGATCAAGATAAGTGCTCGACTGTGTTGCCACCCACAATTAATCCCTTTAGCTCCCACTTATTAAGAATTTCGACGAAACGAAACAAATTAGCTTCCAAGGGTTCTGTACTAAAAAAATATTGATTAAGTGAATATTATTTTGATGTTAGGTGATGAGAAAGGTAAGCTTATAAGTTTTTCTGAAGAACTAATAATCCGATGGGAAGTTTCGGTCAGTAAAATGATATCAAAACATGTTTTAATACACATAATTGAAATATAAAACAGATATATGTCAGTTATACAGAGTCATTACCAGCCTATATTATCTATTATTGAGCAAAAGCTTTGCTATCTCGTCTGGAGAAGGTATGAGTATCAATTGCCATGCTTACCCAAGGCGGATAGACAATTACAAAACCTATAATATAATAAATTTACTTTACCATATTCGACATACGATATTGTCTAAATAATCTTAGAAAGTACCTACAATTTAATTTAGGAAAAGTCACACGTTACTTGCCACATTTGGAGCGCTAACTCTCTTTGAAAACACGCGGTCTTTACCTAGGGGTAAAAAAAAATCTATTATTTTTATATAATTTTTTTACACCCTTTTTTTCTCAATTTATGTGGAGATCTCACATACACCGATAGCAGATTATCCAGCTACCGCCTCCACCATGTAGTAAATTTCATTCACACATTCCTAAGAAACCCTAAAACACAGAAACAAAACAACACATAACCCTTTATTAACCCATTAATACTCGAATATAAAGACATGAAAGACTTGTCTCAATTTTTTCCTCTCATAAATCTTGATTCCTTTTATCAGACGTTGGAATGAGGTCACGTTTAGCGACTGTTCGGAACAAAAAAACCGTATATTTTCAACACCACTAATGACACTTCAGTTAGTCTGTTATTATGATTTATATTGGTTCTGCATACATGTGTTCTGTATAGTCTCGTGTATTATACGTTTAAAGTTTAAGCGTGTTTTTCATTTCTGTAATATGCGGATAAACTTATTTGGTTAGACGCCCAATTGATCCCCTCCCCCGTTTCTCTCCAATCTCCAAGTCCTCAAAACTCCATAATTCACAAAATACCGGTGACGTACTTGCAACTCTCAGGTGTTTTGCTCATTGGTCGCTGTATTACATCTTATGTAAAAAAACAATTCCACTAATATTATGAACACAAATGTTTAGTTAGGTAGGTAATTGTTTAGGTAAAAACTGTTGTAAAACCTCGAGAGGTAGAGATATCTCTATGACGATTTTTGAAAATATACATAAGCTATCTTTTGTCCACGTCTTGAATAAATATTAAGCTTTTTTCCAACCGCAAAACGCGGCCAAAGTTCATCGTAGAAGAGAAGCTAGTAAAAAAAAAACATAATTTTTACTTATATTTTATCCAATAAATGAATGATAGGCAAAAATTCAATAATTTTCTTTCCACTTTTCAATAAAATACAAATATATTCTTTATTATTTTCATCATCTTTTTCAAATACTACAAACAGACAAACTGACGATTTATCTATCCGTAGACAGCACGGATGTATTTGATTTATCTACTGGAGCTACGATCGACGAGTACAAATGCACGTTTCTTACTTCCCAATCTGTTGTGAATTGTTATGAATAGGGACGTTTGTCAACATCCTGTATCATAAGCGTAGGAGACCCATGCTTCGGCACGAATGGGTCGGCTCGACCGGAGTGATACCACGGCCTCACAGAATACTGGCGTGAAACAACCAAAGCGTTATGTTTCGCTGTGTGAGTGAGGTTACCGGAGTCCTAATCCTTCCCCCCCAATCCCTCCTCAATCCCTAAATCTCCAAATCTCTAATCCCTAAAATGTCGGCACCCGGTCCATGGGCAGCGCTGATTGCTTACCATCAGGTAACCAGTCTGCTCGTTTGCCGATCTATTACATAAAAAAATCATGTCATCTTTTTAAACATTTTGACTTCAGTGTAGGTAACCATAATATGGTATATTATATTAAAAATGTAAAGGTGTGATCTTAGATTGGTAAACCAATAGCGACCACGCTTCTTTGGTTATTTGAATGATCCTAGCGCCTAACAATGAGCCAAATTCTAAATTAAACTAAAAATGACTGCACGGTTGACGTAACTGCTGGGCAAACGGCTATCATGCAATGTCTTGCGGTTTCGATTCCCGCTCGGATCAATTTTATTGTTTGTGTAATCGACAAATCGTTGTTCCAAGTCTGGGACTGACCTAAAAAAAACTTTGATTGAAATAAAAGTAATATATTTTATATTCTGGTTACATTTTGCAACCACTCATCCAACAAAAAATAACAGTATTAAAAAAAGACATAACAATAAATTTAAACAATAATAATTTTCTGAACTGTACTGAAATTTCACAAACGAACGCTAAAGACGTAATAGTTCTATTGAATTGTATATAAAATCAATTGCTGCTCTTTGTTTAAAGTTTCTCGAAAAGAAAGTTTGAAACAAAAACGAAGTGGACCTCAAGAAGAAACCCACTCAAATTCTTAGCAAAGTGTCCCAAACCACGGTTTGGTATCTTACTTTAGTAGTATGGTGCAAGTCTAAAGATTAAAGCGCATGATATAAATATATTGTAGTATACAGTCATAAAAAATATGTTTAAAATGTAGAAGAGCCTTACAGATCAACACCAGCCCCAAGTGTGGGTCGGCTTAACCGGAGTGATACCACTGCCTTGCACAAAATTGCCGTGTATCAATAACAACGTTGTGTTTCGCCGTGTGAGTGAGGTTACTGGAGGCCCAATCGCCATTCCATAAAACCTCCCCAATCTGTAAATCCTTAAGACCTTAATTCCCAAAAAGGTCGGCAACGCACTCGTAACTCTTCCGTTGTTGCGAGAGTGTAGATGGGTAGCGCCGATTGCTTGCTAGTACTAAAAATACTTCTTTAAAAGGAGGCTTTATTCTACAGTGATTTGAGTGCGACTGATGATGGTGATAATGGAAAATATGTTCGAGTAAAATCGCTGTTTCCTTCTAACTTAGGCCAATAGTAAACAGTTGAAAGTTTGTAGCGATGTGATCATTGTTCAGACAGGTAGGTCGAAGTTTTTCTGTCTTCAGTACGTGGGACGAAGCTTGGTCTCAATTTGTAAAGTTCAAGATGCTACCCATTAGACATTCAGACTGCATTCTCAATTGTTTGTAAGGCAAGTAATGAAAAATACGTTTTGGCAGAGATTTTGTTCCAAATTCCTAATACATTTTTAGTAAAGAACCACTTTAAAGTCTGAGTAATGTAAAAGTGTTATTATTAAGAGGAATTAGTCCCATCGTTTTCATATATCAGTACAATAATGTGTATTCAATAATTAATGGTGATCTTGTAAAGCGTATATTTTTTAAGTAAGAGTAACGATGGAGTTTCGCGTTCGTTCTTCTCCATTCGATTCATACTTTGGAAGCTTCACTGACGAACAGAATAGCAGAATATTCTTCTAATTATTTTGACGTCTCAAAAGTACCTATATATTTTTCGTTGTAATGTTAAAACTCAACAATTCCTTTACCAATTAGGCTAATTTTAGTCTTAATACTTAAGTTAATTTTGAGGCGCAACCAAGTTTGCCAGGTCAGCTAGTAATTATATGGTTTTTGATAATAATAATATGGTTGTATGGTTGGAATAAATGGTTTTATATTGAATTTGTTGTGTAAAAAGGAGTTTCATAGAATGAGACAAATTCATATTTTTGGGAAAAAATAACATAATAATTATTGTATTCATAAAAATGTAGAAGTTTATTTAAATGTAACTAATTTAAATATGATTGAACGACCCGTCTTATACTGCAGAAAATATTTGTTAAAAACTTTGTTTCATTCAACTTAACTGTATACTTTATGTCAAACATAAATTAAGTACATAAAAATACACATAATCACAAAGAAATAGAAAACCAATCATAACTTTGTCTTTTTGAGGTCAAAGCTCCCTACCCATCTTACCTCTATTCCATAATATCTAAAACTTACTCAAAAGGCTGGCAACGCATTCGTAACTACTCTGGTTTCCATGGACGGTGCTGATTGCTTATCATCAGGTAAGCAGGCACGCTCGTTCAAAGTCATATCACATAAAAAATAATATCTATAATAATAATACTTTTTAAAATGCGTTATAACTAGAATAAATTAATTAAAATAAATTTCTACAATATTACGCTTGAAGAACAAAACAAACAGTAATAAAATATAACTAACTATTCACAATAAATAAAACTAAAACGGCACGCGAGCAAGCGTAAAAATAAATTTGAATTATTATTTTCTTTTTCATCGTTTCTTTGTGAGTAACAAAAGAAAGAAAAATGGAATAAAATGTTTATTTATTGACGATGAGATAATTGTATGTTGTAAACGCTTGTTATATTATTTATTATTTCAACTTACTTATATTGCCATAAAAATAATGATAGACGTATTTGTGTCTGTTTTTTTGTTAAGTGACATACTCAGTTTCATTAAATTTGATGGTCATCCCTCAGTCCCATAATCTCCAAATCCCTAATCCCCAAAAGGTCGGCAACGCACTCGTATCTCCCTATTTGTTTTGCGTCATCAGGTAATCCGTCAACCGAGAGATTCTCTGGCCACCATAAGCGCGGGTCTGCGGACGGCGAGTAAGGGTAGCTCGCCGCCCGACCAGAACCAGACACGAGCGTACGGCGCGTAGCGTTCCGCGCGAGCCTCAAAGAGACAATGGACCACCACAGACGGGGCCCTATAGGGCTGATGTTCAGCCGGGGTTGCGGGTTAAGCGCAATGAGTCACCGCGGCCTCGCCCCAGAGCAGGAGAAGGAACGAGGGGGTTTTAGTCAGTAAGAGTCTGCCACTCTCTCTCGCCTAACTCTGGACGGGAGAAGTCATTTGATGATTATCCCCTGACAAAAAAAAGGAATCCGTCAACTCGTTCGCCAACCTATCACATGAAAGAAATATACAGGATACTGTTTAATACCCAACGCTTTTAGTTTTTTGTAAAATGAAAACAGAGAAAAGAAAGATAAAATCCTTTGTGGTGTTGAGTGATATGGGCAAGTGATCCAGTGAATCGCCGATCCCAGATTGTGTGTAATATTGTCCCATTGAACGCAAGCCACAAATAAGAGGCGGATTTTACCAAGAAAAGAAAATTGGATTTTCTTTGAGACGTCTACGGTATAAAATTGGAGCTGCCCTCATACGGTTTATGTATTTAATTGTGTTGCTATTTATTTAGCTGTATGTGTAACTTTATAGTTGCAAAACTTATTTTTACTCATTTGATTGTTTTTTTTGGCTATAAGATGTGATTATACACACTTTACTTACTTAGATTTGTATAAATCAGTCAGTAATAGATTTAATTGTTTTATAATTATTATTTGTGTTTCTGTACCTTCATATAAGTACCTGATCAACTTATATATGACGTACATATTACGTTCTTTAATCGGATTTATCCGCTACGCAGTGCATATCGAGATATTGACACAGAAACAGACACTAAGAGACCACATCCACCATTCGCTTTAGTTTATCGTATATTATTTTGCATAGGTCGTGTTGGCCCGGAGGTTAAAGAGCCCGCTTTTCATACATGAGGGTGTGCTTTCGAAACCTGGTAAGTACCAATGGCCTTTTTCCGAGTCATATGTACTTTCTATGATTATTTAGACACCACTGACATGCGGTGAAGCTAAACATCGTGAGAAAACCTGGACTTTAATTTCTAATCATAACTTTGAAATCGCCAACCCGCATTGAGCAAGCGTGGTGATTAATGCTCTAACCTTCTCCGTATGAGAAGAGGCCTTTGCTCAGTAGTGGGCACTTATAGGTTGATGATGATGATGATGATGATGATGATGATGATGATGATGATGATGATATTCCTTTGCGTTAGTCTTGATAAAACTGATAATGATTCATTAGTACAATATTTTTACTGCCAACTATCCCAAAACAAAATCCGGTCTAATTAACCAAATGTACATAATTGAAAACGGTTTACCAAAGATAACATTAACGAAAATGCACGAAAAATAAAATCTTTGCGACCAGCCAACTAATAGACAAACAAGATACTAATCACATAAACCTCTTTTTACAAAACTTTTTTATTTTATTTTATTCATAAAAAGCTAACGGCACACGGTTTACGCTCACAGGGGCGTTCTAATTTTGAAATTTAAACTTTGTTTTATCATTCTGTAACAGAATTTCATAATTAATTTTAGGGTTTTGATATTCGTTATTAAAATTTTGTAAAGCTGTTTACGTCTCGCTTTTAAAACACCCACTGTTCGTTCTTAGTACTAATTGTCGGTATAATTTGAAAGCTGGGATATCTATTATCATTTTCTCTCTAATTAAGTAAATTGAAAAGGTATTTAAATGACAAGATACCCACGCGTTTCATCATTAGATGACATAATTAATGGTTCGATGTTTCTATGGTTAGTTTGAATGTAAGTTATTTATACGAATTTATTATCTCTATTCATGTATATTGTCAAATGAGAATCAATTTATTTAGCATAAATAAATAATGCCGATTGTTTTCGATCGTGGTGGTCTGTCTTAGTAATTACACTTATGCCGGAAATATTACAGTGCCCTAGCATATGCGCAAACATTGGTGCTAAATTGTTCTTTCATTCTCCGAATCCAATGGACGACCCGATTAGAGACAAAGATATATAGATGATTATTGTATAAAGAAAAACCAAAAAAGATTTTTTGTTTAACGCGGCAATGTAACTTATAATATTTTTACACAGCCACTGACTGACTGGCTGGCCTTCCAGCCGCTGCCTCAACCACGCAGTCACCTATTTATCAATATTTACAAGTACAACATTTACTCCTAAAATAAGTTTTAGTGTATAGTTTTATTATTTATTTATTTTTCTTATGAAAAAGGCGCTTTGCTTGAGCACTAACCTTTCTTTGGGACAAGCCCGCCACTATCTTCCGTAACCAATGCAATTTTTGTAAACCAGGATCTACAGTGAATATAAGAGTACCAGTATATAAAAGGCAACCACCCCATAAATTGAATGTTGGATCTCCCTCAGTATTTTTTTTATGTTACCAGAAGAAAAATTATGTTTCACACATGTGTATTTTTAAATATTTATGTCATGTCTCAAAAAAAAAAAAATATTTACACAACAATTTTCCCCGCCAAAATTATAACGAGCTCACACAAAATTATCATTTTATTATTACATTTCAAACAGCACAACACTGGGTAAATTTCCCTCCCCTTTCCTTTAAAGTGGCGTAATTTAATTAAAATACACATCTATATCCCTCGAACCAGCATCAAGGCGTGTAAACAACCTTTAACAGCCAAAATATAATCTCTAATAAACACACACACACACACACACACACGTGTGTGACAAACTTAAAGTCCAATTACACTCCCCTAGAATCGCGTAAATTGAATGAGAATTATACAAATTGTATAAACAATAATTCAGTAACACATGGCTCGTAGGAAACACGCCTTAATTAAGTAATAACGCCTGATTTAATATTAAAGGTTAGCTACATTAGGAACCAAGTGTAGTTGTTCCAAAAGTCTAGTTCGCAGTTGTGAAAGTTCGAGGCAGTTTTGCAGTGATATCGTGTTGAGTAAATAAGTTAGTATCATGGTTGTTCTATGTTCTGTGTTGAGTGGGGGAACTTCTAATCTAGTAAGATAATTTTCTTTGAATGAATTCCAATGCCAAATGCGGACGGTACTGTCTTTATTTTTCCATTAATTTATTCATTTGTTTTCTTTTTTGTTTTTTTTTTATATATAATTTCTACTTTAACTTGGCGGGAAGCAGCATTGGTTGAGGTTACCGGAGGCCCATTCCATTTTTCTCTCACCAATCCCTACATCTCCAAAACCCTAATCTCTAAAAGGCTGACAAGGCATTGTTATCCATGGGTGATGCTTAGCATCAGATAATGGGCATGTTTGCCATCCTATCATAAGTAGTTAGAAAATAGGGCATCCAGATCAGAGATCTGGATACCCTATTTTCCACATTTTAATCTTCTACTAACATATTATTTTAATCTGTTTCTTGATCATAATATTCAGCGGTTAAATTAAATGTTATTGTGAAAACTTCATTTAAACTCAAACAAAAAACCAGACCAGAACTAATATCAACTTGTCTGTGTGGGAATTGAACCCACGACACTTCGTCTTTGTGGTTGAAGAACGTGTTATAATATTGCACTCAGTTGTGACCAGGGTCTTAACCATTAAGCCAAACGTGTCGTCGAATATGTAACAAAATAGCGAACCGCTTCATGCACTTTGTTTACATTAATGAGACGTATATTGTGTGACATCATTCATTCGATGCGCTTCCATATATGCAAGATTTCTCACTAACACAATTCTTGATGATGTTTTGCCACTTATTGACATATTCCCCCCCTTTCACCGCGTTCAAATAAAAACACTGTGGAAAATTTATAGCATGCTGCATCCAAGGATCATCATAAATTTCCCAATCTTCTATAACGCCTCCACATGAAAAACATGCTGCTTTATCATATGGATTATTTCCGTAATAAAAGAATCCAGCATCAGCCATTTCCATCACTAATCTTTTCTTTGAATTATTCGTCCCCCAGTAATAATTAAAGGATAATTCACGTATTTTGTATGCATTATACATATCATATCGAGGTTTATATTCAGTTTGAAACATATTTTATTTATTTGGTACTAGTTCTTGATGCTAATAATTATAAACATAAAATGACATTGCTTTAATGCTGCAAGCAATTTATAAACGTGATTGTACAGGATTGGGAGAGATAGTAAACATATTATAAAAAATTAAACAAGTTTTTTTTATTTCATAAAAATTTTATTATCATGGCACCATTTATTTAAACACAATATATTTTTTAAAGCACATACAGAGTTATGATAAATACAATTATACATATCTTGCGAATGTTTATATTGATCATATAAATGTACTAAACTAGAACAACCCTTATCTTCTAAATTAAATATATTACTATTACTATTTTCTAAAATATGCTTTAACCATAAAACTTTTTCTGAACCTTTAACATAAACACATTTATCTCTTAATATATCGGAAACCAAAGTCTGGTAATTGGAATAAGGTACAAATCCTTCACTCCAGTATATCTTTTTGTTACGTTGAATCCAAAGAACTACCTTCTTTTCAGATTCCGTTAAATTTTTAAATGGAAATGGTGGCTTAACTAAAAACACTTGTAGTTTTTTGTTACACAATATAGCGATTTCTTTTAATATAAATTCACCTGCTTCTGTTCTAAATCCTTGAATATCAACAACAGCAATCATGATAATCTGCGCACAATGTTGCTGAGAGGTTTGTATTCCACAAGTCGATCGTTTATAATCAAACAATACGCAGTTGTCTTATCTGGTATTGGTGTGGAACATTCAACTTCTAACCGCACGTCCACTGGACCGGTTTTTAAACTATCGTTTTGTCTTGAGCAATCTAAGATGAAAAGGGGAGCCTTTTCTTTAAAATCTGTTAGATCTAGCAATGGGTCAACAGGACTGTTGTAATACGACTGACGAAATTTCACATACATTTCATATAATATACTGTACTTGTTCTCAGAAAACTTTAAACTCAAAGGTTCGTAGGGATAATATTGCGAATTCAAAAAGAGTGTTACGTTGGTCACTTCACAATGATCGAATAGTGAACTGTCTTTAGTCCTATTATTTCTCCTATTAGTTTGCAAGCAAAATATAACATATCTAGGCTTTTCCAATTGTGAAGCTGTTTTAACTGACCAAGAATGCTTTGTAGTTTTAGGTAGCAAGGGATACTCATATAAATCCCAATTTCTAAAAGCCATCTGAATAGGTTTATCTCTTTCTAAATGTTTTAAAAGTGTTAGTCGTTCTCGATCTGACACTTTTATATGTGGCACCCTCCATTGGACTCTTTGTATATCTATTTGAAAATTAACAACATCATCAGTGAGAATAACACTATTTAAGTTAGAGTTGCTTCTACTCAAAATAAGTTCGTGTTTACAATTTATCACAATTTTATTGTAATCTTCTGCAAACCCTAAAATCTTATTCAATGGTATCACAGCACTAAAATGTCCATCATTTTGGAATCCCGCTAAGTTCCAACCCCATAAGGCTGCAACTTTATTTTCTGCTTCATTTAATGAAATGTATGCTTTTATTGTTGACGTAATTCCTGAATTTTTAATACGGTCTATTTCGATACCATTCATTTCGTATCTGATGTCTTGAAACAAAGACATAACAGGGTTATTAGTGAACGTAACAGTTTTCTTGATCGGATTCCCATCTTTACCGAACAGCCTTGCCTGTCCTTCGATGTAAATTGAACTGGCTGATGGTAGCACGTATATATCTTGCTGATGTATGGGGATTCTGATTTCATCGTTTTCTCTAAAGCTGTTATTGTAGGGATTGTACGAATGGATTTCATAACTTTCAATCGAACTGTCGAAATGCGGTAATTCAGTAATCTGTAGCATATTCATACTTTAAAACCCAGAGCTTTAAGAAAATCTTTATTTGCTTTAGTCAGTTTCTTAATTTTTGTATTACGTCTTTGCGCCTTAGCGGTTGCAGAAGAAATAAACCGATTTATTTTTACTGGAGTGCTTTTATAATATACTATCATTTTGTTTTTCTTAAGTGCAGACGTAACTGAATATATTCTTCTTCGAAGTTAATACAGTGACCAAATTGATCAACAATTTTAACAGATATGGATGAAATTATATTTTTGTTCACTGGAAAGTAAATAACGTTTTGTGGTATTTCTTTATAACCATGACTTAGAGCAGTATCTGATACAAATTCATGAATAAAATGTGTTGGTAATCCATTGCAGTATGAACCGTACACAAGATCACATTCAATTTTGATCACAGACAGATTACTAGTTTTAACTGAAATATCTGGTCTTGAATTAAATACTGAAAAGTATAGTAAACCGCACTCGTATTGATCAGATAAATGAAGAGGTGGTTGAAAATACGAGACCAGTTCTGATTTATTTCCAGAGATGGTAACCGTAGTAGACATGCTTATATACTGGACTGTTATGAAAGATCCTGTTCATTTTATTGCTTCGTTGACCAAAAATTGTTTAAGAAGTGTAAACAAAGATGTCCACAGTTGAAGGGGTGATCACGTTGTATATTTTCATAATTATATTGAATGTTAGAACCTACATATTTTACAAATTCCTTTGGTGGCTTAAGATTCCCGTAACTGTCGAAATACTCAACATAATCATTATATTTTGCATAGGCTACCCAATGAGAACCAGGATTTTTAGAACTATCTAAATTAATAACTCCACATTCTTTTTTATACGGATATTTAGGGAGCTCATCTCTCATAAAGACACCTCTAAAATAAGGAATTCTATTTCCATACTTTAAAATGTCAAAGTTAGTTAAGGCCCGTTTGGGTAGCCGATATCTTAGTTTTTTTCTTTTAATACGAAAATTCCAAGACCACTTTTATGTGGTTTAAGGTGTAGTCCTTTCCCAATACATAGAGCTTCCATTTTTTCATTATGTCTCCTCGATTCCTCATACAGCTTTTTAGCCATTTTAAATTCATTTATGGTTTTAGCAATACCAGCTGCACCGCCTGCTAAAGCTCCCGCCGCTGATAACCCCGCAAAAATAGGAATCAGAGGTAGTACTCCCCCAGTTTTTGGAATAGGAATAACGCGAGGGAGCTTAATCGATGAATCATTAGCTAATTCTCTGGTAGCGGCAATAGCTAATTCTATAGCCATTTTCTTGGTCTTAGGTTTTAATTTTTTTATGTGTCTTTTTACTTTTGTAATAACAGTTTTTAATTTGCTTTTTAATCCTTTTCCAGATGTAACTTTGGGAGAACGCTTTTTGCTCAAACCAGAACCAGTTTTAATTTTTGCCGACATAGCCTTACTTACTAAGCGTGCCGCGAGTTTTTCGCCTGTACTGGCATCGAAAGCAACCGCTCGCTGTTTTGCCATTTTTAACAAAATTAAATCAGCCTTATGTCGATCCTTTAAGTTTGATGACTTGTGATATGCAATATCGTGATCTTTGCAATATTCGTCCAACTTATTTACACCGTTATCTCCTTGTGCAAGTCTTTTTATTAATTTAGTACCAGGACCACAGTAATTATATCCTGGTAAATGTAATTCAAATGGTAAATTATTAATAAGCCAATTGAGAAGACTGCTCTCTCCAAAACACATTATAAGACTGATGGTTCCGGTTTGAATAATTTAATAAATAGTTATGCGATTCGAGTTTGTTGTTAATATTATTTTATTTATAATATAACATTCGATTTATCAATCCAACTGCTTTCAGCTGAAGACAAACCTAGCCATTTTACTAAAACCCTACTACCTTTTCTTCTGAGAACTTTCTCGACTAGATATACATTGGGATGTTTTGTTTTTTGAAGTTCTTGTGTATAAAATGCACCTAAAATAGGCTGACCTCTGATAGTATCTTCGATTAAGTAAGTTATAGGAGTTGTATTTTGTATTTTACGGATTTTAAATATTTCTGTTGACCAGTTGGGAGTATAACCTTTTTCAAATGTTCCTTTGTATTTACTGATACGCACATAATCACCTACTTTGTACTTGGTTTTTAAATTATCATTTTTTAGCAACTTTAAATACCTTTCTAATATCGTTTTTTTATTATTATTGTCCACATTAGCAGGGATTTCATTAATAGTGCGATGGTGAGTGTGATTGTATTTGTAAATAACATCATTGAGGGTATTATTTACCCAATTGTAATTGCCTTTTAAACTAAATTCCTTATAGACTTTAGATTTCAATGTCCTGATAAATCGTTCAACTATTGAAGCCTTTTTTGTTGAGAAGGTTGAATAATGGTTAATATGATACGATGTCATAAGCTTCTGAAATTTGTTATTATAAAATTCTGTTCCATTATCCGTTTGCAGATTTTTAGGAACACGCCCTTTATCCAACAAAGTTTTGAAAGAGTTACACACATCTTCTTTGGTTTTACTTCTCATAGGAAAGGCCCAAGCATATTTCGAAAATGTATCAATAACGACAAGAATATATCTGTAATTTTTATTTTCTTTTGAAATTGATTGCATATCAATTAAGTCTGCTTGCCACAAGTCATCTATATCTTTCATGATAACACGTCTTCGTGGATAGTTCACCCTCGCATTTTTATGAATTTCGTTTACTACGTCAGCTTTGCTCATGTTCACAATTCAGTATACTTGTCTTGAACTCAGCTATTATACTGAATAAAAATCATATTATTATGACTATTTATTATTTAATTATATCAGCTTCTTTTAATTCTTCGATTATTGATAAAATTTCATTATCATGGTTTGTATTACCAGCATCTTGGGAAGCAATTAATAGTTGCAATCTGTCAACCAATTCGTTAGGATCATCCCAATATACTAAGTCAGTATTATTTTTGTATTTCTTTAGCGTTGGTAACCTTCCTCCAAATTTAGTAACAATATTACTGTTTAACGATTCAGAAAACAATGGTCTAATTATTTCACGATATTTTATACCTTTATCGCCTCTAATTTGTCCATTAGGATTGAAATCTCTCTTATGTGCATTTGTATAATGCAACATATCCTTGTAGACAAGTTTATCTTTGCTCGATATTAGTTTCAAATCTGGTTTTCTTCGAAGTAAAAGTTCTTTTAAACCAGGGGTTAAATTGTAGGTTTTATCACCAATTTTAATTAAAATGACATTATCATCATTCACACTATCTATTTTAGAAAATGAAACTATTGAATTACCCATTAGTAATTTTTTGTTTGCACTTCTTATTCCAAATGGTATATTTACCCCTTCATAAATATCATGGATATCATGACCCTCTAATGATATTTCTAAATCTTCTAATAATTCCGTCTGGGGAGACTTTTTAACGAACTGCACAGAATTCGGTTCTGGATTGTAGCATTCTTCAAACTTTGTAGATGAGCTAGTATTAATATCACTCAATTCCATGTCTTCAAAATTAGAGTGTGTATTTTCTAAATTTTGTGTTTTTTCTATTGTTTTATTCGAATCAACTAGGGTTTTAAGAGGATCTGTGACAGGTTTTAGCATTTTATCAATTGACAAATTCATTGAGTGTTCCTGATCCTTCATTTGTTTTATTTTATTCTTTATGGAGTTTACAGACTTCATTAATTCTATTTTAATATTTTTCTCCATGTTATAATTATCTATTATAACAACTGCATTCAACTAAGGAACAAATTATACTGAATTTGATTTTACATGGAAATTACTTATATGCACATGTAAACAGTCAGTCAAATTTAAAAAACATGTCAAAATTCTGTCTGTACCTTCCATTATTTAATGACGATTCTTTATTAATCAGTAGAAAATTATAAGGTTTACTCCAAACAGTTTGACAAATATTTCTGAACTCTTTCCATTGTAAATCAGAACTAACATGCTCTTCATAAATATGCTTTAAATTTACATCATCTTGTTTGAATATAATAAGAAAATTAACATTGTCACGTAACAGTTGCTTTGGAATTTTAGAATAGGTTTGAGACAAATAGAAACAATCTATTTGTTTATGCCTACCCATACAGAAATAATTGCGAATATTTATTTGATTTTCACAAGCAACATCATCAAATATAAATACAGAATTTGTTAAGGCTTCACTCGGAGAAATTACATCGTTGTTATTATTGAACTCGTAAAAGTTAATCTGTGGTACCCTTTTTAATACTTCGATCAAGAAACGGTATTTTGGTTGAAAAGAAGTTTTAGAGTAAAGATAAAGATTTTTAAATTTGAGCCCATTTTCATGCAGCAGCAAACTGATCATTACATTCGTTTTACCACAGTTTGATGGGCCACATATTATACAGCGAATAGTATTTGGCAGTAAAGCGCTATGTCTGATGTGGTGAACAGAGTCACTTAATCTTATATTATTAACATTGAGAGATATGGGTTGTTTGATCAACTTCATATTGTATATTAATCTTATTTCCACCTAACGTACACTTATATACTCGTTACTACATGAACCTCATGATAGAATAAGCATGAACTTACAATTTGATGATAACGTTTAGGAAGTTGAATACGTTTGAATAAAAGTCAATATAAATGATTATGAATAGATACTTACATTCTTGATAGGTGTTTAGACAGGTAGCTTGATCAGGAGCTCGGAGAGTTGATCCGTTGTAGAGAGGATTCGTACCAGAGAGGAATTGTACCGGAGACTAATTTGCTATGCGTTTTTATAGGCCTAAAATCACATCATTCAATCCAAATTTGTAAAACTGCATACTTGCAAAAATTGCATACACGAGCGTACAAATCTGAGCGGTTAAGGTTTTAAGCTTAGTGTTATTATATAAGATGGCTTTTACCCATGGCTTCGCCCGCGTTAGTTTTAAATTATCCCACGGGAACTTAATACTGAGATAAAAAATCCTATGTCATATTCCGGGTTATGGTCTATCTGTATGCCAAGTTTCATCGAAATCGGTTAAGTAGTTTTAGAGTTTATTCGTTACAAACATACAAAAATACAAATCTTTCCTCTATATAATATTAGTGTAGATTATTATATGTATAGATAGATAATGTAGACGGATGATGAATATAGATACTTACTTAAATAAACAATAGGGGAATTTCATATTTAGAAAAAAAGTTTGAAGATTGTTGTTTTTTTACTGAATGTTTTTGACGTCAGGCGACGGTACAAACGCTGCGGTTTGCACGCTCGCATGCAACTTCTAGACATGTGGAGGAATGGAGATATGACTAGTCAGAATCTCATATTTCGGTATGTAAAAATAAGCTTGTATTTATCTTATAATTTTTTCACAATTACTATGATAACTTATTTGTTTTTATGAAATATAGAAGAAGTTGAACAATTGTATGAAAACGTAAAACGTGTCGATGCTCACTAATTGTAGGTACCTACTACAATAATAATCAGATCGATTAAGTAAATCTTGTGTTTTATTCCAGCATAGAGGTACATCTAAGCTATTAAAAAAATAAATTAATAACAAAAAACTATTTATTTTTAATCTTTATAATAATAATAGCAGGTAAAACCAGGCTTAATAATTGTATGTCGATATTGATCAATTGTTATGATCCGTCTCCTTAAAAAGAATTCAGCTACGTTGCAAATTCGCTAACGCTGATATACTATTAACATACCATGATTTTGCTTGCCAAATCATTTTAATAAAATGTATGAAAACAATAACCGTGAACAAAAATACAGTAGTATTATTTTGTCGATATATATTTTCGATAAACAATAAAATGTTAGGCGTCGTAATGTCTGCGGTTTCAATTTCACCATACCATTTTTGTATAGATATTAACATCTAACAAAAATATACGATATTGAACTCTATGTATTAAAAGAAATAATTAAATTTAAAAATATAAAAGGGGGATATAATAAATTGAAATCCATTTCATCTTTGAATCTGATGGTGAAGACTGAATCAGACTGATATAATTGCGGAATGTCGGTAAGTGTTACTTTAATACATTCACTAACAATTTAAAAATGTATTAATATTAACAATAGTAGTAAGTAGCATCACAGCATTAATTATTTCCACATAAGCCTTTATTTCAATCGTAACGTTTGTAGTGTAACTTAAATTAATATTGTATTGTTATTTCAGGACTCGGAGGATCTCTTCAATTTTGTACCCATGAATCAACCAGTCCAACAAACCACTGGACAGAAGACGCTGGGTCTCGCTCGCAAGAGATCAAAAACAGATCAGACATTCTATCAATTTATAAAGAAGCCTGTTTCTCGTGGAACGAAAATAATAAAAATAGAAATCTATGATACAGACAGTTTTCAAAAATCCGAACAGCCGATGTGTAATTGTGAGGCTGATGTGTGTGTTCAACATGTTGTGAAAACTATAT
The DNA here is from genome assembly GCA_902829305.4 of Spodoptera exigua. Classification (NCBI taxonomy): domain Eukaryota; kingdom Metazoa; phylum Arthropoda; class Insecta; order Lepidoptera; family Noctuidae; genus Spodoptera; species Spodoptera exigua. The sequence continues at coordinate 9,756,350 of LR824619.2, read as the reverse complement.
TATACGATGATATATATACCAGTACGAGAGAATTAATTGCCAAAATTCAGGATGACATCGAACCAAGAGTATAGATTTAATAATTTAAAATGTATAGACGTTACCGTTTACCACTTATGTATGTTTAATTTTCTAAAAAAGTTTATGTAAATAATTATAAGTGTACCTATGTAGTAATGAATAGATATCAACTATAAAAATATCAAAAATTGTATATTTAAAATAAAATAATTCAAAATATCATTTTTTTATTGCTAACTCATTCTTATACATGTAATAAATAGCCACTGCACTACGTACCTAGGTATATAAGGCAGCGCAATGGACAATAGCGAGAGCATTCCATATTATCATATTCAATAAGTATGATCTTTTTTATGAATATTACTGCCATGCCTGCTATCTTAAAATAATATGTGAATAGAAGATTAAAATGTGGAAAATAGGGTATCCAGATCTCTGATCTGGATGCCCTATTTTCCAACTACTATCATAAAATATAAAAATCTGATTCAGACGCGGTGATTTTTTTGTTAATCGATTTTGCACTCTTTGTCATATCGTATGTACCTATGTCTGTAAGATTTAGATCAGCAAAACAAAACGATTACGGATATAGAAAAGCATTTATTTGTCTTGAGTCTCGACGAAAATATAAAAATAAATGTTTAATATAAACTTACAATCAACACTCTATTGAGCCGGTTGCAAATTAGTTGAATGAGGGACTGTATACATTCGATATTCGTATTCAAATAAATGTAAATTCGAGTAATAACAGATGTTAAACGAACTAAAACGCCGTGTGTCAGTACGAGCCGGAATTAGGTGCGAATTGAGTTTGTCATCAATATTATTTACCATTAATTAGAATATAGTGCTAACACAACAATGTTTTAAGGTATTTTTAAATATCGTTACTACTATTTACATGATGTTGTCGATGAAGATGCTGATTTTACACGATCAAGAAGTCTTAGGATTTAATGAATAAGGATGGCGGAAATAGGAAAAATTATATGTATGTATTTCAAATTTCAAGACTTAATTATTTAAATAAGTAAACCTTTACTGGCAAGTTTATGATCAATAGTGGCGCAATCTAAAAGACCGATTCACATATAAAAATAGCTTAAACTAAGTATTTATAATAAAGAGTTGCCTATGGGATCACTAAGAGAAAAGGAAACGGACTCTTTTATGTGAGCAAACTCGTTGGCACAAAGCTAGTAGTAGCCTCATAGAAACCGGCATAAAACCACCACAGCCTTGCGTTTCACCGTGTGATTGTTGTTACCGATGGCTCAGACGATTTCCTCCCCCGTCCCTTCCCAATCCCTAAATCACCAAAACCATAGTCCACAGACGGCCGACGACATACACGTCACTCTTCTGGTGTTGTGGTTGTCCGATAGCTTACCATCAGGTTAATAACCTGCTCGTTTGCCGCCCATTTAAATAGAAAATAGTAGTCAAATGAAATATGTTCAGTTCATTCATGATTGTATGACGAATAAATCGTTCTTGATCTTACACTATATAATAAGTAACCTGAAAATAACCAGTCTAAAGATAGAAATCTACTAATATAACATATCAAGGTGTTACTCAATACGCCAGAAGTATGTACATCTTTTTCATATTATATTTATTTTGGTCAAAATCGTAACATCCTTACATTTCGTTTCGTACTACACAGACGATGTCAAGACTTTATCGGCCTTATTACAAAACAAGGTTTTACTTTAGTCTAGGACTAAACCATTGAGCCAGTTTTTGTATTTCGAATTGAAGGTAGATGACAATAAGATTCAAAATTCAAACCCCGAATCAATGGTTTAAGCCTGGACTAAAGATAAATCTTGTTTTGTAACAAGGGGAAGTATATATATTCCGCTAAATACCAGTGAATGGAAAATTGAGCTGAAATTACGCTACCAGTACTTAACAATTTTATGAATGAATATAATATAAATAAATATTAACAATACATGTTTATCATTTAAATAACGTTAGAGACAAGATAATATTCATAATTAATGTTTATAATTATTTATGTTCCAAACCATTTAACTTAGGTAAGTACTCCTATGATAAATGTTATCAAATGAATGACGTGGATGTTCAAGAGGGTGGTACTAACGGGAAAAAGGTCAGCTGTTTAGATAACGCAGTCATTATGTCTATGTAGACTAGGTTCATAGCCACAGGTCTTTTTAAGCTTTATTGAGGTAGGTAGAAATATACTTATTGTAGAATAAGGTTCGCGTATTTTGACTGTGTGGTACACATACTTTAACTCGCAAAGAAGAGCGCGTGAGGGAACTATCCTTCTCACGCCACAGCCACCACAAAAGCCAACACTCCGGACATCGGTTATCGACTCCGGCCACCGCGCACCGCAAGCGCAGGTCAGTGCTAGGATTTTCTCCTGTGTCGTGGGTGCGTTTACAAATATACAATTTCAGATTTAGTATAGTTTCTTTTGACAATATGCCAGAACGTCTCCCTGAAATTTCAACCGCATCCATTTTCTCCTTCATTATTAAAAAAGCAACATATATGCAAATCTCTACATATTATAAATACTATTTTTATTGAGTCTCTTATCTAACATAATCATAAATGAAAACTAAAGAAATTGTTAACCCTATTACAACTAGTTAACCTAGACTAGACTTATCTAGTTCCACATTAATCATAATATTATCAAGAATCTGAACTTTCCTGACACGCCGTGTGACTCACTGTTATTTACGAACTAGTACGTATTATGTACATATATTAAGTACATAATAATTGGGGAAGACCGGGTCGGCAGTGAACGACTTTTGGCTGATATAAAGATGATATTGCGATGTAATTGTGATCCTTCCTATACACGCACCATACACACATACCAACATAGTAAATGATCAATGTTTTCTAACTATTCAATACTATTGACCTATTTACAACACAAGCGTCGGAAAGAATGGGCCGGTTCATCCGGAGCGATAGAACGGCTTCGAAGATGAAAACGGCGTGATACAACTAGTATTGTGTTTCGCCGCGTGAGTGAAGTTACCGAAGGCCCAATCCTTCCCCTGCCTAATCTATATGTTCCCAAAACCCCATATCCTCAAAAGGCTGGCAATGCATTTGTAACTATCTCGTGTTGCGAGTATCCATTGGCGGTGCCGATTACAATTCGAAACGTCAAGATCAAGGTCGTATCAAGATTTTCTCATGCATGGAAAAAGTAATCCTTCTGACTCGATCCTTTTGCTTCTCCAATTCTCAATCCCGAATTTCTAATCCTCAAATCCCTAGCCCTTAAAAAACCAAAAAACGCATTCGTAGCTGTTTGAAATGTCAATGGCTGGTTTGTTGCCGTTATTGTAGTGCTAACCAAAAGAAAGTTGAAAAAAAAATCGCTTACCTCAAATTTATATCTCTGTGAAACAGCCACGTGTATTTCCATGCGATCCGTCAGCAGAATATTATCAAAATTTCTGTCCAGAATCAGCATGTTTGGTTGCTTGCTGCAGTTCACGTACAAGTCCGCAGTATCATCGTGGACATACATCACGATTTTGACCCAATTATCTTTGTAATTCTCATTGAATAAGTAGTAAATCGACTCGCTTGGTGTGTATAGTTCAGTTCTAAGGGTGACTCTTGAAACGTTTTTTCCAGCTGGTTGCAAACATAAGCTTAAAACAACTACGTCATTTTGTTTAATAGAAAATACGCAGAAGGATTTGCTAGTATATGATTTGAATGTTGACGATACGAGGAATGGAGGTGCTAGTCTTGTGCCAATCAGGTCTGTGGATGCAGGATCAACTGGAAACGCTTCGCCGCTCACAAATTTGTATGACGTACGATCTGGAGTGTAGGATTCATCAACTATTTCGGTTTCCGATGGTGGTTGCAGCAATGTGTATTTTGTATCTGAAAAGTTGAAAAGAAAAATCAATTACCTATCACGTTAGACTTTTAAAATAAAATTTATATTTGAACGAAGTGCAAGAGACCATACATTACATAATATTCAGTTTTATGTTGATATTAATATTTTAATAACATTGATGTGATATAAAAAAAAATACGCAATTTTTTGGTGATTGGACAGGACCAACTCGAATGGGCATGGGCAGGTCAATTGTATACTTACTATATGTATAAACATCTTAGTTAACACAAAATTCTTATCTATGTCTATTTGTCAAAGTGGAAGCTAACAAATAGCTAAGTTAGTAACACCCCATCCTCGTAGTCGTGCCTCGTTTGAACTGATGACAAAACAAGTATCGAAGAGAGTACCTAATTGAACAACTTTATAAGAAACTTTTTCAATCTCAATTAAAAATCTGCTTATTATTGTGGCAATTATAAGAATTGAACATGGTTTAAAATAAAACAGAAAGCTTGCAACAAAAAACATTTAAATCAAACTCAATCAGTATACAATAAATGATCTGAATCTACACTAATATTTAAATAAAAAGATTTGATTTTTTGTTCGTTTATATTGATTATGCTTCGAAAATACTGGACTGATTTGATAAATTATTTCACTGTTGGAAAGCGACACACCCCGGTCAACATAGATATGACAGACAACATTATAACCTATATCCTCATGACAAAGCTACTCTAATATATTTAAGTTTAAGGACTCGACCATGGAATCGTTTAAACGAAGCACAAAAGACGCTACCGTATAACAGGCTGTTTACACCCTAATCTTGATGAAGCACTAATGGTGACCGTCACGGGAGCTTTTTGGTGGCGTTCGGTATTAATAGGATCTTAGTCACCTTACTATTTGTGTATTTAAGCCGGGTATAAAATCTATACTATCTTAAATAAGGCACAATATTTTATAGAAGACCTTTTTGTTCAAGTATAATTGTTCTAGAGATACAAAAGTTCCAGAATCAAATTCCGATAGAATTTTTTCAAGGTAATTTATGTAGTGAAAAGTCGTATAATGTATCTAGCAATGTTGTGATCTATTCACAATACCTACGTATGAAAAATAAAAAGAAAGTAATTATTACCAAATGCGTTTGTTGTATTGAATACGACGTATGCTGTTATAGCAATATATCTGAAACAAAAGAACAAATAATTAGTATTTCATCATAAGAATGATTTACACACAAATAATTTACTTCCGAAAATCTAACTTTTTTTTAATGTAATCTATCTTTTTTTTCTCACAATTTCGCACCAGTACATTCAGTTGTTCCAATGTTTTAAACAGGAAACATATATACATCCCTTCCTTGCTATACAAGTAGAAAGAATTAAAGCCAGCCAGGAAGCCATGTTACAAGCTACAAATTTAAAACGAGTTTAACATAACCCACTTCAAATAAACTGTACTAAAATTGGAATTAGCTACCATATATCAGAGAACTAACTCTAAATACTCGCATTCACACTGTTGACCTTTTAGTACGACAGTTGACACTTAGTCTGATCCCTAAAGGAATGAAAAATGGGGGTGAAAAGTTCTGGAATTGAAATAGTTTGTGGTTCCAAAGCGATTGCTTGGGTACACTCGATGCCAGCGTTTTAGGATCAAAGTCTTTCGTTCAACTTGATGCTAGGGGTTGGCTTTTGACTTTTGAAGCGTTTTTTCCTCTGCATTCCACACGTCCATTTAATAGAATGTGTACAGTCTTTGATGAGTTTTAATAACTCACTTTTCGGTTTTTTATCGCATACGTTTCGGTACGTGTGTAGGGAAATTGTACAATTTGATTCCTTTTATTCCTTTCCACGGTCGTAATACCAAACGAAAAACATATTCAAAAATTGAAAAACATCACCGCTTAGTTGTGGATATCCTGCCCACAGCGAGGAAGGGATTTCCCTCTTTTTTTTATCAAATCTTGTGTCAAGAGGAATAATCAATAGTGAGTGTTCCATCGTAAGTCCCATCAATGCTTACCACCATTCGAAATAGTAGGCAAATGCTTGCTTTTTTTAAGGCGTTGGGTTGGTGTTTCTATGCGTCCAATGTCAGCGTATTCGCCAATCATCCAATTGGTTGGTAGCACTGACTAACCATAGGACCGGGAGTACCTAAATACGGGTGTTTTATTTTAAAATATAAACTCTAAAAATTTCCATATACTAAAATTACCGAATTTGTTTGGACCAAAGGCAAAACCTTCCCCTTAACAACAATACGATTCAAGTGACATGAACTGTACTATATAAGGTATAACGGCTATAAATACGTGTCAGAACACAGCTGACGGGGCCACATAGCCGACTCGGCTAGCGTGTCACGCAAAGGGTTTGGGGGTTTAGACCAAGACAAATGTGTTTATTTCGTCTAAGTACTAGAACAACGTCGCCTCAGTTGTTTGTTAAGACGGACAGTACTTAGTAGGGGCAGCGAAGATAAATATGCGAGTAAGTTAGGCAATGACTTAAGCTGCTTTTTATGTTGAGGTAAGAGTTAAGCCAATGCTAATCTGATATTTGGTGGATTATGTATTTTCGTCTTTGTCATCATCATCAGCCTAAAAGCGCCCACTATTGAGCAAAGGCATCTATCACATGGAAAAGGTTTGAGCATTAATCAGCTTGCTTGCTCAAAGTCATAGTCAAAGTCAAAATCAGTTATTTCAATTAGACCAATACTGCACTTTTCAACGTCAAGAAATTTTTTAAACATGTCCTCTTAGCGAAGCTAGTTGCTCGTTCCAAAGTGTAGATTCCGATGGTTATTCTTTTTAAATCAGTGTCACATAAAGATTCTTTGATACATTATTTAGTTGCTTTGATTATGGGAGCTCAAGGCGATTGCCGATTTCATACTTATAATTAGAAAATGATAAGTCCAGGTTTCGTCATGATTATTTCCTTCAACGTATACCAGTGATGTCTAAATAACCATAACGCGTTACCTATCTATATCCTAGCATTGGTTGACAACGTTAAAACATCACCACAAGTTTTATCAGCTAGGTTATAAGTGTAATTAAAAATGAGATGAGTATATTGATACTATTAAAAAGTATAGGTAAAAATTCTGTACTATTACTGAGAATGTATCCCGACTCGAAAATCTTACTTCGCCGCATCGAATGTCTTAAGTTCCTAAATGAAGCATACATACATGAACAAACCATAGGAACATAGTTCGGTGAACCCAGTACATTTAAAACGATATGCCAAACATTTTCCACCTGGCAAATTGACGTTTAATATCAATAAATACGCTACTTTACCTTAGATCTAAAAAGTATGCTAGTAGATTTATCTACATTACTTAATTAAATCCAGAAGATCTATACGTGGCTATCAATTTGGTAACGCATGTAAATTTTCAGGAATGTTTACATAAATTACATAAACCTACATCAATTCAAGCTATATTATTGTGTGTATCTATCGTGAAATGTACTTCATTCATTGAGAAAATGACTTACTCAAATGTGTTTACTCGCTCACGTGGAGTGATACCACAGCCTCACGGAACACCGGTTTTAATTGTTTCGCTAAGTGAGTGAAGTTACCGCAGGCTCAATTTTTGGCCACCCTCCTATCACTACGCTTCAAATCCCTTGTAAACCACCAAGGTCGACAACGCGCTTGTAACTCTATTAGTATTGCGGGTGTCCATGAGCGATATTGAATGCTTACCATCAGGTAATCCGTATGCTCAAATGTTAATTAAATATGCATATATAAAAAAGTAGTTACTTAAAATTATAAAATACAGCTCACAAGTTTATTCTATCCTATCGTAATCAATAAACAAGCAACTTTCAATATACTTGTCCTCATAACTCATCCATATTCCGGTCTAAAATTGCCTAACACAATTATTACGTTTACAAAATAAGTGTGTGACTACAAAATGAATCACGGGAAGTTTCCACCGTATTATCTAGAGCAAAGTATCCGAAAAAAAATTACTGCTACACAGCTGTCAAAATGATATATTACGTTCAGTAAATGAAATTTAAAAGAAGTGTTGGTAAATTCATTGAATTTTTGTCTGTAACATGTTTGTTGAACAAAATTATGTTAATTGAAGGAAACAGAACTGTTTGTGGTCCGTTCTCAGTACGTAAATATTACAATTTAATTAAAATTTTATCCTGATTTCATTTTACAGTAATGAAATAATTGTCATTGTCAGTGACGCGGGTGGCCAAGGGCTGTAAGGATTGAGTAGTCGTGCGACATAGAGATTGAAAGAGGAGGTTATTGATGATAAAAGTAACTGTATATTTAATTAGGTATTATTGAAACAGTTCATATCTTGATAAAATACAGATATTTTATTTTAATAACAAAAGTTTTAACATCAAAATCCTCATGAAACCAAGTACGAAAACTGATACTTTAGTTTAAAATGTAATCTTAAACTTCAGATCTATTATTAATATCAAAACAAAGGGATTATACAATATCTACACGAGGAATCTATTTCAATAGTAAATGAATATAGTATGAAAATCAGTGGCGTATCTAACTATACCGACATTCAATTAAGTCGTGATTCGAATGTCAAAATTACTAGCGCTGTCAAACGTCTTATCTTCAACGAAGTCGTTAACGTTCATTTTAGGCAGCGGTGTAATATCATATTTCTTCACAGACTACAACTACTCTTTCCGATTTTCTTACTAGACTGTGAATTTTCACGGGACACTCTTTGTGATATTCTACACTGTGTCATGGCTGTCGATCTTAAAGACATGTAGCGACTTCTATGTGGGTTTATATTTAACTTGTATATGAAATTGCTTTCATGTTATATTAAATTAGATATTCGTATGAGGTTTGATGAGGGCTGTCGGGCAGGTATTAATTGAGGCGTGTGTAAGTATTTGTATGGATGACGTCACGACGTACGGTGTTCATTTCATTTCGTGTGCCTTCATAATTAATAGAATCGCGAGTGAGCTTTATTGTCTCAGTATTTTGAGAACGTGCACCGATTGAGGCTCTTTGTGTATCTAAATTTGTATATACGTTACCACGTTTTGTATTAATGAGATGTTCAATACAGAATACATATTATTAATTTAGTAGTTGTAGTTTGTTGCTGGAAAGAAAAAGTTTTGTTTCGACGAAATCCAAACTAATATTATAAATTCGAAAGTAACTCTGCCCGTCTGTCTGTCTTTTCTTCACGCCTAAACTACTGAACCGATTTCTGTGAAATTTGGTACAGACATGGTTTGGAACTCGAGAAACGACGTAGAATAGTTTTTATACAAAAAATCAGCAGGAAGTAACTATTCCGCGCTAACGAAGTCTCGAGCAAAAGCTAGTCGAATATAATTAGATAAAACCAGCATGGTTTTTCTTTCAGAGCTGCAGCAAGTCTTTAGAGCTTTAAGAGCGATTAATAATATGTATGTAATAATAATATTAATGTATTTACACATATCTGTGACTAACTATCCTTTTTAATGAAGGCAAATTTTGTGAACTTTTAACAAGGATTTCCTTAGCCCCGGCTAAGGTTAGCGGTTTGCGGGGCGAGCGAAACAAACGCTCCGGACCGCGGGCTTGGTCTGGAGCAGGAGTAGGATCGGGATGGTTTTTAGTCAATAAGTGTCTGACAATTCCTCTTGCCTCACCCACGGCGAGAGGAGACATTAGATGGTTTGCTCTCTTTAAAAAAAAATAGGCTTTCCTTCTGTAACCTAGATATATACATAATTAGATAAAAAACCAGCGTAAACCTAATTTACTAAAAAGAAAAAGCAAGGGTTCATTACAATTTCATTCACGTTCTTAAAAAAAAGAGACGACGTATAAACAAATCCTGGTTGAAAAAAATAAATCTGAGCAACGTCGCTTTTTATTTTATTTCAAAATTAGAACTAAAAATCCAGGTTGAAAAAAGATCATTATGTTCCACAAAAACAAAACAGGACAGACGTAACGAGTTTTAAATCAGTGCCTACCTGAATTTTTATTAGTCTTGATACAGCTTCTGTTTTAAATATTTACAAGCCAAGAAATATTACTTTTACAATCAAAGAGCCAACTATTTCAAGAAGAAAATATTTGAACGCCATTTTGTAGGTAAAGGAAACTAGATTTAGTTTGAAACGAATGAAAAGTTTAAATTGCTGGCTAGTCAGTTGGTAACAATTTTGAAGGATTAAGAACTTGTTTTGATATGAAAACTTTTGCTGGAAGTCAGTTTTAAGATGATTGCTGTTATAATAGTGATTTCAATGCTTTAAAATTTTAAACAGAAATGTGTTTTCGTTTATTGATTCGTTGTTCTAATAGCAGATTTATATGTATATAAATATGGTAGTGTCCAACTAGTCAATAATTTATACTTTTATAAAATAGATAAAAACGATAATTTTCTAGGAATCTTGTATAAAATAGCACGTCATAATAATAGGTTAAACCTCAAATAGCAAACATATTTCTCTTGAATTAACAATAGAAATACGAATAATGATTATATTGTAAAATTAATTTATTAATATGCGACTGTTTTTCTGTATTTTCATGGTTTTATACGTTGAAATAATTTCGTTTTGACTGAGGAAGCTTGCAAATTTGAAAAGGCCGCGTTTACGCGTACGCGGGGTGGCGCGCGTCGTATCTTGTGTTCGACGTAAATGAGCTATGTAACACGCAAAGCACCGCGTCTCTGTGAATGAACACTCATAGTTAAGAATATTGTACATCTGCACATCTATCACATTGATAGATATGTTTTGAAAAATGCTTTAAAAAAAAAATTAACAGTTTTAAGTGTGGGAGAGCCAAGCTTCGGCACGAATGGGTCGGCTCGACCGGAATGATACCACGGCCTCACTGAATACCGGCGTGAAACAACCCAGCGTTGTATTTCACCGTGTAAGTGAGGTTACCGGAGGCCCGATCCCTCCCCTTCTCCTATCCCTTCCCGTTCCTTTTATCCGCAACCCCTATCCCCAAAAGGCCGGCAACGCACTCGTAACTCATTTGGTGTTGCGGGTGTCCATGGGCGGCGCCGATTTCTTACCATCAGGTAATCCGTCTGCTCGTTTGCCGACTTATAACATAAAAAAAAGTTTTGAGATGATTCCTATTTACATATTTTCTTTCACTAAGATCCTGATTGTCTGACATGTACTTACATACACATATCGACATACGAGTATATCGCTCTCGAAATATCACGATATAAGTTATGTTCCTCTCGCATACCTAATGTAAATTTAAACAAAACTATAATTTAATACAACTACATAAAATACAATTCACTTTAAACAAGACAATTATTTACAACTAAGTCTAATTTCACTATAATTCTATCACAACTTTTGAAATCAAAACACGCTTCGTTGACAATGTCACCAAGTTCAAAAGGTGCTTACAATCTTAGTTCAACTTGAGGAATCTCTATGTCAATAGTGTTGACCTCGGCCTGGCCTCGCGGCTTTGCAATTAGTCTACAGTACTTTGTTCTGGTCTGAACTATAACAGACAATGTATGCAGTTACCTGAACACTAAATTCTATTGTTAGTACGTTGACTGCAATGTCTTTGATTTGTTGTGGATCTGCATTGGATTGTGGTCCTGGAAGATTATGTTGGATTAATTTTAGTTCATATAGACATTGTTACTATATGTCAATGAGTCATAAGTTTTGTATTGTATTTATAAATGATCAATAAATAAACATTTGGCTAACTTATATGTAGGTACTTTCTATGATACTTGGACACTACTGACATACGGTGAAGATAGCATCGTGATAAAACCTGGACTTATGATTTTGAAATCACATATCCGCCTTGAGCAAGCGTGGTGATAAAAATTCTCGAAACATTCTGCGTATGAGAAGTGGATTTGCTCAGCAATGGGCCCTTATATGCTGATGAATGATATAAGGTAATATTCAGCAGTTACACAAAGAAACTCACCTAGTTTTTAAAGGAAACAGAACAATAATAATACCATATAATAATCTTTAAACAGCGTAGCAGTCTAGACTCAACAATAAGCTTTCACAATTTCAATACGGCACCCTTTATTCCTAAGCCTATAATTAAACATGTGACAGGACCGTTATATGTACGGTACTCATTAGCACGTCACATAAACCAACCAATAAACGTAAGTACACCTTGAATGTGAACTTTATTGTTACTATTTACGACTGTAACTTATTGCGATTTCCTACCAGTACCAATTTACTTCTTACAAATTTTCTAGTTGAACTTTATATGCTAGTTATAATTATGTTATGTTAAGGACATTTGTAATGAGCTTCTTTATTGTTATTTTTTTATCTTTGCCCCACAATGGGGGTTTTCAAACTAAAAACCTCATTAATTATTATGTTTTCGGCTTACTCACGTAATTCACGTAATAATTTGACGAGATACTCGACTAGTTTCGAGCTATGCTAGAGGCCCATATTCATGAGCAGCATTCCGCGACACCGAGTATAATAAAATAGTCGCCGAGTATAATAAAATATAATAATTAATTTAGAATGTCTCACGAAAGTTATAATAAAAACATCATATGCCTACACATCACCTAAACCCAAGACAATAATCATAATCACAAAAAGTTTTATTTTAGTTCACGCCAGTTTTCTGCGAGGCCATGGTATCACTATGCTCGAGCCGACCTAGTCTAATCAAAAATGTGCTACCATCCTGCTAGTTTATAAAACTTTCTACCGTTTGATCTTAGCGGAAGCAGACCACCATAGAAAAAACTATAAGAATAACTACAAAGTAAACGATTCGTTCCCACGGTTTAAAATCTCCCAACGTGATCATTAATTGATGATTCCAAATAGGCAATTTATAGCCCAATCAGCTAAATATACAACAACTTCAAGATGAAAGAATTCTTGATCGATAACAGATTCCCTTGTCACTCTAATGTATGGTTATAGGGAGCGGAAAACCCTTAATGTAAAAATGTATGATCACTCGTATAATTTTGTAAATATAGGTATTTAGAACATTTTCGTGACTGTTTTTAAAATGAGTTTATCATGTCTTGTGCTAATGACTATCAAAGAAAATTTGTGTGAAAATGAATTTAAATTAGCATGCAAGGTCTTTGATGTGATATACCTATGTGTATAGTTTTGTCGGACATATTTTTACGTCGTAAAATGTACCTATTTGATTAATTAATAAATAATAATTTGTAATAATGATGAGCCTAGGTCCTTTGTGTTCTTATTTTGATGACTGAAATATGGTTACGAAACTTTAAGCTAAAAAGCTTCTAGAGCCAAAGTCTCTTAAGCTTTTGTTTTATTGAAGACTAGCTACGGCCCATGGCTTCGCACGTGTATAGAAATAATAAATTATACCGGGACTTTTTCAGCAGCGTTTATAGTGATAGCTTGACTAAAATACACAAAACATTGTAGCTATCAACAGTGAAAGAATTATATTATTATGGAAATCCGACCAGCGTTTATAAAGATTACCCTCTACATACAAACTTAAAAAAATATGTCTAAATAATATTCGCACAGATAATATAACAAACGGAATCAGTTAAGAGCAGTTGTTATAAAAATGTTAATTTGTGATGCGGGTTTCTCTGTCTAAGCCTTAACGGTATAAAAGGCGTGGCATTCTGACGTGTTTTATTCTAGTTAGGTTACTAGCACCGTGGCCAGATCATTTGTAACTGGGTCACTTTATTCGCGACCCAGAAATAGTATCCCGCTGTCAGCAGTGGGCTGCGAGTACAGAAACTCAACGACTTTGTACGACATGAATGAATGAATGGATTTTTATTTTTAGAAAACCTTTTTGTTTATTCTAACGAACGGTTCATGGAGTTACGTGTTGATTATAATTTTTTGCAGCTTATTTTATTGTTTGTTGTAGGTATTTTTGGTTTTTAAGGGTGTACTATGATATCGTGGTGGCCCAGGCGTGAGTTTAGATGGTTGAGTTTATTAATGACTAGCTACTCTCGCGCAGTTTTACCCGCTGCTCGGCTCCATTTGATCGTAGCGTGAGGTTTTGTAGCCTACTGCACTCAGGAACATTGTAGCTATCTATCAGTGAAAGAATTTTGGCAATCCGACCAGCGGTTCTAAAGATTACTCCCTACATACAAACTTAAAAATTTTACCTCTTTAGGTATAATATTAGTATAGATTAAATAAACTATCGTGAAACTAATTATTTCATTTCTATTTTGAGGTGGATAATCATCCATGGACTTTGGGCAGGGCGAGATGGTAGGAGAGCTTTTAGATAGTAAGAGTGTCAGACGCTTATCAACTTAAAACACTAATTCCTTCTCCTGCTCCAAGCCGGGCCAATAGCACCAGCCTTACCAGCTAGACATCAGTCCAAGTTGGCCCTATCTGTAGTGGGCTGATGGCACAATGAGATACGCACGACGCATATATATTCGAATACGATTCGAAGTTCGAAGACTGATGATACGGCTGATGATATGACTGTACTTGAGCAAACTAAAACAACACATATTCTGTCGTCAACAGCTTATGACAGTTCACTGTTGTTCTAAATGTCCTCTCTACATAAGAGGGTCTGCCATAATCTTAATGCTTGACAATGGTTTGAATCTGATTGACTTTATCGAACTAGAAAACCCGTAGTCTATTCTCATGGTACTCGGGGGAAATATTGGTTTTGTAATAAATGTGTTATGTTTAGAGTCATTACACAGCTAGCACGGCTTGCTTAACAATATGATTCAGTACAGAATTAAAAGTATTTTCATCTTCTCCTCTCTTTTAAAAACCTTGCATCACAACAGAATTTAACCATTTTGCCTACAAACACCATCACGTTCCTTCTCCTGCTCCAGGCCGAAGACTTGGTATATTAACGCGCTTAGCTTGCAACTCCGGAGGATATTACCCTGAGTCATTATTAAATAATTCAATATCAATTAACTCATTTCACTGGTACACCAATCATACCCTAACTAGGTTCCAATCTGAGATATGTTTTTACGACGTCAATAAATATTATTAGATTGTTCCATAATCGGTAATCAAAACTGTAAGACATTGTACAGTTACTCGTTATCCAACCACTAAACCAACCGGGAAGTTAAACATTACAATATGTACATAATATATGTATGTACCTAATTATAACACGCCTAATATCATCGGACAACTTCAAGAAGATTTATGTTTTTCTCACTTTATTTAAAACAACAAAATAGCTGTACCTAGTATTTATAAACAATTTCAAAACACCTAGTTCTAAACTAGTCTAGGTTTAGCGCCGTCAAAGGAGGGATTCTCTAAAGGATTATGTAATTGTATGACTTAACACGTCACATGCTATGCAGGTTACACAGAGCTTAGTTGCGCTAGGTAACTTATGAAATTATACTGTAGTAGAGCTAACTTAGAACAGGGATGCACTAAGAAGAGGGAGAAAATTAAAAATCTATTTTGTCGGCCAAATATTTCAGTGCTTTGTGTTTCGCTGGGTAAGTCAGGTCACCGGTGCGCAGTGACCCAATCCTGCGCCTCTCCTAATCTCTTCCTAATCCCTAAATCTCCAAAATCCTAATCCCCATCAATCCTCTACTGTTGCGGGCGGCGATGATTGCCTACCAGGTAATGCATCGGCTCGTTTGCCATCGCATTACATAAAAAGTCTTTGTTTAGAAAAAAGAATTGAAATTTAGGGATTGTTTATTGACATTAAAATAAAAAGTTATCATTTAGATAAAGTTTCTGTTTCTTCAGAGAGATGAAAAGTTTACGATATTTGGATTTATGTCATTACATTAATAATAAATATTCAAATTAAAAAAACAAAAATATCATCGCAAAGTTTGTTCTTCTCAAACGGTGGATTGGCTATTTCGAACTTATAATTTACAATGCTTCCCTTTAGGTGCCTATATGCCTATGAAAACAGATTAAGCCACAGAAAAGCTTATTTAAACAAATTTTTAAACTTAGGTGTTCAAAAATTACTTCACTATTTAATTTTACTAAACATATGACGGACAAACGCTGCGCTTGCGACTCAAAGCTTTACAAACGCTATCAATCACATTAAACCAAATGCACAATAATTTATGATCCTTTACACCAATCATGTTGCCTCTACATCACGCCTCGGGCACCACTTGCGGGACAGTTAAGGCAAATTAGTTCAGACCGCAATAATTTTTTAGCACAAAATGCAATGACACTTGAGTGGCACTTACAATCTTTCATTAGCGCGTCTTACCAGGTATCTTGGACGCAATCAGGCTTGTAATGACAGTCTCTGTCGGCGACATGAAATTTAATCGAATGGAAATCAGGTGTTTTTCATAAATGGACTTAAAATAGGTATGATTATATACATAGTATGCAAATTACGGCTTTAAGTTGGGTGCAATACGGTTTAAAATTAATACCTACCACATAAGTGACTAACTACACAGGGTCGCATTTTGATAATTTAAAATAAATACAAATTAAAAATAGTTTATAAACACTTTTGGTTGTGGTAACTTTCTCTAAAAAAAAATAGTACCTAATTTAAAAAATACTCTGATTCTATGAACATGTGAAGAATGTAAATTAAATTAAATTTATGGTTTTGGATTGCGGTAAAGCTGGCTCCGTACAAAGGCACTTTAGATACTTGATTAGAGTAATTTTAGGCTTGATCGAAAGTATTTTAATCAATTTAGGAGCACATGTTTGGGACAATTTGGGAAGAAATTATCTAAATTGGACAACGTAGGTGGTAGTTATTTCGTTGATACTTTGATTATAAAGGTATTTAATATAATTATGTAAGTATTTCTTGCGGACTTTGGTCATGTTAGAAGTTATTATAAATATCTGTACATATAAGCAAACACAGAAAAGCTATATCTATACTAATATAATATTATAAAGAAGTAAAATTTGTAAGTTTGTATGTAGGGGGTTATCTTTGGAACCGCTTGTCGCATTGCCAAAATTTTTCACTGACAGATAGATACAATCTTCCTGAGTGCTATAGGCTATAAAACATCACACTACAATTAAATTAAGCCGAGCAGCAGGTGAAACCGCGCGAACTTGGGAATCGTAATTTAAAAAAGGTATAGTATCACTAATAGTGCCTACTTGTAATCATGAAATCAACATGGTGAGTAGTGTGTTGTGATAGTCATACGATACGACTGACATAAGTTAGGTAAGTGTTATAAAAATTCCTAAATTTGAAAAATAATTATTGTAGGACTGTATTTTTTTTATGTAATAAGTCGGCAAACGGATTACCTGATGGTAAGCAATCAGCGCCGCCCATGGACACCCGCAACGGAGGAGTTACGAGTGCGTTGCCGACCTTTTAGGGATTAGGGATTTGGAGATTTAGGGATTGGGGAAGGGTCCGGGAAGGGGAAGGATTGGGCCTCCGGTAACCTCATTCACACGGCGAAACACAACGCTGTGGTTGTTTCACGCCGGTTTTCTGTGAGGCCGTGGTATCACTCCGATCGAGCCGACCCATTCGTGCCGAAGCATGGCTCTCCCACAAATATATTGTATTTTTAAAAATAAAATGCTAGGTTATATTCATCAACAAAAATAAACATATAAAGATTTTATAATATTTATATAGCAGAATTAAAATTGTTTCGATTGAAATAAAACATAATAGCAATAAATAAAATTTATGTTCACCTTATAACAGAATTTATTGAATCACTGCAGTTTATAACTATGTCTCAATGTCAATGATGTAATGCAATACAAAATAATTAAGGCAAATCAGTCATGGCGCCTACACTCCTATTGTTTGATGATCGTGAATATATAATTTCTAATTGTTGACGGACAAAAAATGTTATTCCGTTATAAATGTAATTGTCATTCAATTTGGGACATTAAACTGTACACGTAATTAACTTATTACGTCATTTTGTGAGTTCGTTTCCTTTCCAGGGATCATAGGATCCCGGACCTTTGGAAGGCGTTCGATTGGCTGAAGCCAAATCGCAGAGACCCGTTGAACAGTTTTAATCTAAATGTGATAGGACCTCAGCCGTCAATTATCCCTGTATGCACTATAAAAGTACACCCAAGGTTGTTATTATTATTTTTATTACTTCATTATTATAATTATTTTTAATACAGGTAGAGACACAGGTTTTCAGGAGGGTACAGATTTTAAAGGTTTCGTTTTTAATACTTATGATTTTTCTACATAATTGGTTTATGCATAACATGGTTGTATCGTTTGTCGGTTTTCATTTACATAGAAAGACTTAGATGGTCATATTCCTTTTTCATTTGTTATTTTTAAATTTGAGTAGAAAAACATATTTTAACCACCATTTTTTATACGCTAGTGTTGCCCACATGGTGTCACTTATATAGCCTTCAATGTGATAACCAATGTATTGAATATAGCAATATATCAATAATCTTCATTATCAGGAATTCTTTTTCTCAATAAACTTTCGTTGTTAGCGTCCATAGCAACATCCTTTTCTTTGATGTTACTAAAGGCCTCTTCTCTATGTTAATTATAAAGTTAATTCAACTCAGAATCTGTCTCGTAAAGTTTATCAAGAAACAAAATGTGAGAGCTCATTAATTTATAAAATGGTCCGTAATTACTCACATGATATTATTTTCTTACGTAGCGAAGGTAATTTTAATTTATTTTGAGTACCGACCCAAGTACGTCCCTGTTCCACCAATCACGAATTAGCAATTTAATATATGAAGTTCAATGAACATTATTAAAAATAATCACTCTTTATAACCAGCTTTTACAGTTTTGAGACTAATATAAAAATCCAAATAAGGTATAGAATCGATCGAAAAATTATTATACCAATAAATATCGTCTTGTGGACAAAATAGGAACTAATTAATTTGATCAGATGGAGTTACTATACTAAGATCTGCTGTATAGATAATAAAGAGTAGGATTGCAAAGGAAATAATAATTTAGTTTGCTCAATGACTCGTAAAATCACATAAATGATAGCCCAAAGATCGAATGAAGTCTGCAGTGTACTTAGAGAAACTACTTCTGGTGGCTGCACCGAGCCTAATATTGAGTATACAATAGTACTGAACGAAACGATCACCAAATACATATCCATACTCCGTAAAACTATCACAACCTAAATACAAACAAAAACTAGATAAATAAGTAACAGTATCATATCTGCACCATTCAATGTTGATTAGTTATACTGCCTCTAACAATAAGCCCATCTGTATATAATCTTGAGTGCATAAATTAAACAAATAAATATTTAGATAAATCCGTGAATTATAAATCGACACCGAATACTTGAGAGTAACTTTCAAGAACTATAAACCTAACAACTCGATTCCATATAATACATCGCCTAATGATCTCATTGATTGACAGTCCTCAGAATAAGGTTGCCACTTACAAGGAGAAGAATAAATAAATAAATAAAACCTTTGAAAGAAACCCGTGCTGATAAAATCGAACAAATAAATCAGTCAACGCAATTTCGAGTATATCGATTGTGAGCACTGATTGACTGGTTGACATAAGCTTCTTGCTCAAATAGGATCAATATTACAATATAGTTTTGTATATATTATAGGGCATAGTAATAAATAAATAAAGAATCGAATACATAAATTATTAAAGTTCCCAGTCTGATTTGTGTTTACGATGTTTTTGTAAAATAAAGTGGTGAAGTCTTTTGGCAAAATTTTTGTCTATGCAGTAGTTATGCTGCAACCCCTATGATACTACGGCCTTTCAGAGAACCGGCGTGAAACAACGCTTATGTTGTTCGATGTGTAAGCGAGGTCACTGGATACTCAATTTTTCTTCAAATTATATGGGTATCATCATCATCATCATGATGTCCTCATCAGTTTAACGAGGAACCAGTAATATACAAATCAACATTTGAACAATTAACAAATTGTGCTACGTTTGTCTATGCACACGTTAATCTCGAGAACTAATGAGCAGATTTGAATGACGTTATTTATAATGTGTTTTGTCTTGGCTATAATTTGTCTCAACTCAACGTAAACAAAGTTGCTCACAGAAGCTGGTGTTAAATATAATAAAATTATACAGCTATCTGTTTAAGAAGAAAGATGAGACTCTCATCGCTAGATTACAGAGATCAGTAGCTGGCTCGTCAAGCCGTCAATGCATAAAGTGTTACTTTGACGTATGAACCAGCCCTATTAATGACGACGCGACGATCAACCAGTCTAGCCTGCAGTAATGCAATCTGTTACGAAAGAATTTTTATAACTTCGTAAACCGGCGCCATTAACTCTGACGAATGATTAGATTACTTCCGTGTTCTTAAAGTCGTGGCTAACTCTAGGTCTGTTTAGTTAGATAAAAAATATATGCAGGTTTTCTTTAGGCTGCAGTTGGATAAAGATTCATCAATTGATGAGCACTTCACCAATTGATCTTCTCTTGTTATGGGTTTAAACCACGTATATAAAGAAGGAGAGTGGAGAATAGTTGTGGATTGTATAGGTGAATCGTGACACAGCTTGCATCCACTCTAGCTCGCTTCGCTTCAGTAAAACCACAATCTTAACCTTCACGAACTATGTATTGCTTCCAACGAACTATTTTTCGTTTATCGTGTATGTTTCTCTAAATTTTCTTACGTACTATTAGGAAGACCAAAAAGTTTTAATCCCAATTTTTAGCAGCACCAATCTTTTTAACACAAATTTTTAATTTTTTAAACGTTTGCACAATGTAACCCAAAATTACGTTATTGTTATGATTGTAACATGAAACTATTTCAAAGGCACTTGATAACAGAATTTCTGCTGCTCAAATAAAATAAAACCAACATTTTAAAGAAAATGTTTTAAAAGCTCGGAATATTGTAAATACACAGTCATAAGTAGGTAATGCTGTAATACGCGATGATTTATTCATTAAACAAGTTTTGAAGATCGGTAATTTCATAACGTCGAGTTCCCTCGTTCATGAGAGTGATAATAATTTCCTTAATTTTAAAATGTATCAGGAAAAAACTTAGAAATGTTTTTAACGTAAAAATTTTTGTAAGTGCGGATGTTTGTTACTCTTTCACCGAAAACCTGCTGAACAGATCTGAATAATATTTTTTTTTATGGGATGAGTCGGCAAACGAGCATACGCATTACCTGGTGGTAAGCAATCGGCGGCGCCCATGGAGTTACGAGTGCGTTGCCCGCCTTTTGGGGATAGGGGTTGCGGATATAAGGATTGGGAAGGGATAGCGGAAGGGGAGAGGTTGGGCGTCTCGTAACCTCACTTACACGGCGAAACACAACGCTGTGGGTTGTTTCACGCCGGTATTCTGTGAGGCCGTGATATCACTCCGGTCGAGTCGACCCATTCGTGCCGAAGCTTGGCTCTCCCACACTTAAAAGTAAGTTAAGTACTTTGGTACAGACATAGATTTATTAGTCTATAACATACATACATATTTAATTGTTGATAGCTACAGCATAGCTTCTTTTGGTTCCAATATTGTGGGAGAAACAGCTATTATTGCCCATCATTTTAATAAGGAACCATCTCACGCCTATAATATTTTTTAGGTTGGAATTGTTTTTTCATGTGATAGGTCCGCAAACTAGCTAGCTGAGCGCCCATGGCCACTTGCAACGCCAGAATAGTTACGAATGCGGCAATGGTCTTATGAAGATTAGAGTTTCGGTGATTTGGGGATTGAGTAGGCTCCCCTACTTAAATTTTAGGTTTGCTTTAAGTGAATACTATGATTCTCATATCTGTGTCGATTTTATCTATATAAATATACTGTTACGTGCCTGACGTCACGTTCTTGACTGTGCGGGCTTGGGTTACGGGATTGGATGAAATTAAACACTAATACCGGTTTTAAGACTTTCTATTGTACTTAAGTAAGTAAGTTCCTCTCCAGCAGAGTCCGGGCGACTGACACAAACTTCCGTTTGCCGCTCACTGTTCACGCTGACTTAACTCACTTTAACTGACTGCACTTCACTATTTCACTGCACTTCACTATTTCACTCACTTTTCTTCTTTTTCACTTCTTCCTTTTCTTCCGAATCGCTTTAGACTTAGAACTCAACTGCCAGCGGTGAGCCGCAGTTCCGCTTATATACCCCCGGTCAGGCTCTAGAACATTCAATTTCGTTATTCTTTTTGATCGTCATGCCTCCAGAACCTTCCAATAATTTCGTTATTCATTTTTATTTATTCTCCTTCTCGCTCCTTAATTTTTCATTACTTTCACTCAAATAATTCCAGAAAGTTCGACAAAACTTCCATCAACTAAAAAACTTCATGTTTACGGCGGGACTCGAACTCGGGGTCTCTGTGGTGTAATCCACACGCCTTACCGATTACACCAACTCGTGTTGACAATTCACGACGAAATTTACAATCTCTAGGCAACGTTTGACAACCATCCATTGACGTCATGATGTCAAAGAGTTTTCCGTCACAATACCTATGCAAAAATGTTTTTTAAACAACGGCTTTATATGAGTATAGCTAAAGAAAAATAAACAAAGATTAAAGTAATCCAATATTTATATTGTTAAATTAAAATAAGTAACATCTTAATACTATATTCAATTTTATGTATAGGTAAATTAGTAAATCGCTCATCAACGAGATATTTGGGGAACAATTTAACCAAACCAGTTTCAATATTTATTATGATCATGGGAGAGTTCAAATTATAATCGATGGTAAACATTCCGATCACTAATGATGGAGAGTTTTGACGATCTATGTGGCCCAATAGTTGACCTTTCATAAATCTATAATGAATCTTAAAATTAACATATATTTAATTATTTTCATCGTCATCATCATGATGTCGTGGTGGCCCCGAGGTTACGGCGCCCGCTTCTCAAGCATGAGGGTGTGGGTTCGAAACCTGGCAACTGGCAAGTACCAATGTGACTTTTTCCGAGTTATACGTACTTTCTATGATTATTTAGACACCACTGACATACGGTGAAGGTAAACATCGTGAGGAAACCTGGACTTATAATTTCTAATTTTATGTTTAAAATCGCCAACCCGCATTGAGCAAGCGTGGTGATTAATGCTTAAACCTTCTCCTTGTGAGAAACGGCCTTTGCTCAGCAGTGGGCATTTATAGGCTGATGATGATGATGAATTATTTTCATTCTTAAAAAAAACATAAATCGAAATTCGACTAGAATAAACTACGACTCATCCATAAAATACGAAACCAGAAACATCTAAAGGAAGGAAAGTTAAATCAAAATCGAGAACGAATTGAAATAAAACATGAAACTTCTTTTATAACGAAAACGAAATGCACTTTAGAGTACAGGGATATCGGAAAAACATTAGTCTTGGATGGAAGGAGAGACATGACAATGGTGCTAAGAATCTTCCAGAGGCAAGCAATATTGTAAAGCTATTTGAATCGACAATTTTACCGATGTTAAAATACAATATATACGAAATTATAGAGTGATCGTGATAAAATCGTGAATAAATAATTCTTTTATTAATTTCAGCGACGAGCCGATAAAGACACAGAAGACACCAGTATCCGCTTAGGGATTAGTCGGCTTTTTGTTATTTTATTTTATTAAGTCTGAAGAACATATTTTTGTGTCTTTTTGAGAAAAATAAGTATCATTATTTAATTTTTAATGTCTCAATATGATCTACCAATTTAGGGATGAAGCGAGATAACTCTATCGCTAATGTTATAAACTACTTACTGGGGCTGTTTTGTTCACTTAAGATATGTAAAGACTAAATGAATGCTTTTCTTTTTTTGCATGGATACTGATAAATGAAACTCTTCGTGATATCACGTATCGTCACTTAAAAAAACATCATTCATTCAATAATTTATTATATCAAGTTATACAGTAATGTACTTTAGTGTCTAGTTAACCATCTAAGTGTCGTGCCTTGCTTAGATAGGTAAGAATGGTTTGGCTCCACCGGAGTGATACCACGGCGTTAGGAAACCGGCGTGAAATAACCACAGCGTTGTGTTTCGCCAATAATAAATTGTAATTGTTTCTCCAACTAAACCTAAAACAGGTTAGTGATAACTTTATTTCTGGTCTACCAACGAGAAAGTCATTGTAATTCACCTATCGAATAGAATTTATGCTTCAATAAACATTAGGATTTATCTGCAAGTAAATCCATTTTAATTGTAATTAAAAGATAACATAGCATGCAAAGTCCGTTCCTTTTGCGTGATTTTGCAAATGGTCATAATATGAAGATGGCAATCATAATTATCAATTGAAATGGTTGTAAAATTTGGATTTGATAGATTACAAATTGAAAAGGATTGGCTCAAAGTTTAGACAAAAGATGTACCTTATTGAATCAAATATAATTATTATTACTTATCGTTTGAATAGATAGGTAGAAATTAAATTGTATTTCGTTTCAAAGTAATAAGGATAGCTTTTGAAACCAGTAAAGGTTTTTTCATGATCTTGCGGACAAACTGATGGTAAGCAAGCAATTTCGCCTATAGGTACCCGCAACACAACTTACAAGCGTTAAAGGCTTTTTGCAGTTAAGATAAAGAATTAGAGAATAAGGATATAGGGATAGGGCAAGTTTGGGCTTTAGATAACTTCATTCACACAGTGAAACGCAACGCACAACGTATGCAGTTTCACGCCGGCATTCCGTGTGGTCATGTTACCACTCTGGTTGCGCCGGCCCATTTGTCTTGAAGTATTCCTCTCCCGCTCTAAGACTTATGCGTAAAGCAACTATTTAAGAAAGTTTTAAATTAAGATTATCTTTAAAAGTGTTAAAAGTTTTTCCAATGATCCAATGAAAGAATATAAACCTTTCTATAAAAATCACAAGCAATTCATCCAACGTAATAATAATATACAGATTAACATACGTAAGTAGTATATAAAACCAGTCAAATCTGTCGATATTTATAGAAATATTAATAAATATAATAATATATTTATCAGCGGCTAGCATATTCTACCTTTATCGATAGCAATTATGCTAATTCAAACACGTTGACATCAAAATCTCCATAGCTTATGTAAAAATCGTACCAATTATAAAGTAAATACTTCAGTTACTCACCTGTATTATACTAAATGGGATTATAATGATACGTTCTAACAAGATATGTTTGAAACGCTTGTTAAGACCTTAATCATTAAGTAGTGGAACCGTTAGAAAATCATTAAATTACACGGGTAGAACAGAATTTTGCACCAAAGTGAAACCAACTCTGTAGTCCTGGTTTAGCCATATATGCACTTGGACTATTCAATATTGTAATACCGGTATTTCGTTCAGGTTTGCTATTTGTTATTGTTCCTAAGTACTTTTTAAGCTATTTATTGTGGTTTAGAATTTAGTGGTCTTGTGGTAAAGAAAGTTTTATAGCAAAGTACTCAGCTACTTAGGTATAAATTTTTAAGGTACAAAACGGGTTTTATTTTGTTTCCTTTATTTCGGAATTATTAAATGAAGTTCTAAGGCCATTCATTGAATTTGCGGCTTGCTCGGAGGCTGGGCAGCGCAACGCGTCATGGGTTCTATTCTCGCGCAGACAACTGTTTACGTGATTCACAAATAGTTGTTTCAGGTCTGGGTGTCATGTGTATATGAAATTTTATGTTTGTAAACACACCCATGACACAACAGAATCCTTAGGTAAAGTTGTATCTAATAAAATATCTTTACGCAAACTGGTTATTGGTTAAATAAAAGTCAATTAGAAATTTTTCGAAATAACTATGTTAAGGCACGGTTACTTTCGGCAGAATTACAAAATTAGGGCTTTTACTTTTTTGGCACACAAAGAGGATTGTTCCTTCAACATGTTTAAGCGAAAAAGAAACCAATGTCCATAAAGACTAAATCTAAAACTCCACTACACTAAAAGTCTAATAAGAATAAACCATAAGGAACTCTTTATCTATGATAATTGCCACATAACCAGACCTGACAATTAAGAGATAAAATATTCTACGCCAGTGCTGCATTATTTCTGTATTCGCACTGAGATAATTTTAACTGCATTGGGCATCCAAGCTATTTCCATATACTGTTGGTGACGGTGTAAATCGGAGTGCAAGTTGTGCGGCTATCCCGATAGAAGCATATGTCTTGTATTAACTCTGAATAGGGAAACTGGGCAGTTTTGCGACGGCATCCTTGCGTTTGCTATAAATATGATGGGTTTCTTGCTTTACTAGTTTGCGGTGTGGTTATTTTTAAGCAGTTAATGCTATACATCGTTTGCTGATAGTTATGACGAAGGTGGCGGTGATAATGATAATTGAGATTAAGTGTGGGAGAGCCATGCTTCGGCACGAATGGGTCGGCTCGACCGGAGTGATACCACGGCCTCACAGAAAACCGGCGTGAAGTAACTACAGCGTTGTGTTACGCCGTGTAAGTGAGGTTACCGGAGACCCAATCCTTCCCCTCCCCCAATCCCTCCTCAATCCCTAAATCTTCAAATCCCTAAAAGGTCGGCAACGCACTCGTAACTACTCCGTTGCGAGTGTCCATGGGCGGCGCTGATTGCTTACCATCAGGTAATCCGTCTGCTCGTTTGCCGATCGTATACATAAAAAAAAGATGTTCGATAAATAAATTTTACTATACATATTTTTATATAAA
The DNA here is from genome assembly GCA_902829305.4 of Spodoptera exigua. Lineage (NCBI taxonomy): Eukaryota > Metazoa > Arthropoda > Insecta > Lepidoptera > Noctuidae > Spodoptera > Spodoptera exigua. Next base: position 9,729,740 of record LR824619.2, on the reverse strand, counting down.
TGCTAAATCGCAGACGTTTTGTTATAAATATTATTGTAGAATGATCTAAAACTGGTATCTTACTCTCGAATGATGAATTTTCTTCAATATTTTATTTCATTTGATTATCATAAGTATTAATTTGGTTGACAAATTTAAACATCAATGAAAGATAGCAACTCTATTAATTTAAAATTAGAATCTTGTTTATATACTATTTATTTTGGGCGTCAAGTTATTTGGATAAGTTGCTTCCAGCCTGTATCATAAAGTCATTTATAGAGTTTTGTAATGTAATATGATAAAAACGATTTTTCAATCATACTAGGTAACGTCAAAGTATTCAGTTAATATTAAGTTTTAAGATTTTTCTATAATATTCCCGTACTGATTCTAAGGTAACTTCGATTGTTACATAATACAAAATTATAAAAAAAGTTCTTAATTGTGAAAACAACCAATAACCGATAGCCGTTCGCGAAGTAATTACTACATTAGATTAAAGTTGATTCAGTACTTCGTATAATAAAATAACCAAAACTAAGTACGTTTTTTAAAATTGTGTTAGAAATGAAGAGTGTTTTACAGAACAAATTAATATGAATGAAAATCAAAGGCTTAGTGGGTTAACGGTCTTATAAAAATATCAATAAAATGGTTAGGATTATGATTAATGAATTATGAAATGTTTAATTTATATTTATTATAATTTGCGTCGTTTAGATAACGGTGATGGTTCAAGTAATTATAATGTTTACCTATAAAAGTTAATCTTGTGTGGCTTTAATTATATTAAACTACCAGCCGTTTTTTATTGATTTATTTATTTATACACTTTATAGAAAAACATGTAAAGGTGGACTTAATGCCTTAGGCATTATCTAACAGTCGACCTTTGGGTAATTGAGAGATGAAAGTGGCAGGTGACAAAAGAATAAATAACAAAATTTTATCACATTACATTACAACGTTTTGCCACCCAAAGAAGTCTATGTGTCTATCCTATCTATATCTGTGACAATTATTTATAATTGTATTTTTCTTCATAATTCATTCAGGTAGTTCTAATGTAAAATAAAAACAAACAACTATCCATACTTACAAAGATTGTAGTTGATTTTATTAGTAGGACTATATTATTAATATTTTTATAAAATGCCCAATTTGAAAATTAATAAGCTTATTCAAAAGTTATATTGCTTTCGTAAAATACTCTAAAACTGGTGGATAGAGATACCTTTACGTACCACCACTGATAAATACATTTATCTCTAATAATTTATAAACAAAAAGTGTGGCAGTGCCGGTGATTCCGCACAAATAGGCCGGCTCAACCGGAGTGATAGCACACTGCTACACATAGAACCGACGTTAAACTATCAAAGCGTCGTGTTTCGCCGTGTAAGTAGTCGAGAAGACCGAAGACCCAACCATCTGTCCCCATCTCTCCCTATGCCTCGAATCTCCATAACCCTCTTATCTCCATAACGCTGGCAACGCACTTGCAACTTCTCTGTTGTTGGTGTCCATGGGCGGCGCCGATTGCTTAAATAGACACTTTTTTATTTAATAGTTTCATGTCAAATAGTATTAATATCACACAAATAGCTGCCATTATTACAATTAGTATCGACCTATAAAGATCTTGCCAACAATTATTTATATTTATTGGCAAGCAATGTTTTAAATAACCGATATCTTATAATTAAATCTAGATAGAAACAGAATGGCGCTTGCTTTACTTACATCGATATGTCACGAACAGTTCTAGCTAGTATTTTACAATGATGAATGGCTAGCACAAATAATGTATTTTATTCAACCGTGGGAAATAAACTTGTTACATACCTGCCTATACAGAAGGTTGATTTTAGTTTGGACTTAATTAATTTTGTATTAATTTCATTTAAATGATACTTTTTGTCGTATTTCAACATAAACAGTCAGCAAATATTAAAGCGCTGCATTATTTTTTATGTTGAAAAACTATTAGATCGATTACCTGTTGGTAAGCAATCGGCGCCCCCTCAAAAAATAGCAATACTAGGAGTCCATATATAAAATATTTTGGTTTAAGAAAACACACTGACTTACTCAGGGTAGCAAATATTATTGAAAAACAATAGCGTTATCAGTTAAATACACTAGTTCTGCGCATAAACACATCATTTATTATATTAATAAGCTCAGACAACGTGATATATCAGTCCATCCATATCATTGTTGTCAACATAAACAAAAAAAAAAACACTAATTAATTTATGGCCACACTCGCTCTTTCGAATTTGAATTCCATGGTAGCAAGGTCGGTAAAATTTCTTTTGAAATACCTAAATAATATTTATACTACTTGTTATAGTTAATTTTTTTTTATGGAATATCACCTTATGGTACGCGATCGGCGCCGCCCATGGACACCTGCAACACCAGAGGAGTCACAGGTGCGTTGCCAGCCTTATAAGAAGGAGTACGCAAAATAAAATAGGTAAATACGGTTTTGAAATCAACTTCAAGCCTCTCTATCTCCTATTTACCTGACGGATTTAAAAGTACCACCCACAATTACCCACATTTATCAAACAAAATACGAAACAAGAAGCAGGATAATGGCAGTCTAAATATAATTTCGAAAGATAATTCATGAGTGAAAAGCTCTGCTAATCCTATGACCGTCCACCTTGAAGGAGGTCGGACATATGGTGAAGATAAAACGATTTGTCAGTCGTCATAAAATTAATTATACTTGCTTGCATTTTCTACAGAATTATTTTCGCGAGCGTTTTGTTGGCACGCATAAATTGTAGACTCAAGGTTTGCTTTATTTAAAAGTGCTGTATGAGTATGCTGCACTGCGTTGCAAATTTACTGTGACATTTTTAAAGTGTTGAATGGATGTGACAAGACTATTCAGACACCATTGATATATAATACGGTTAAGGAATACATCGTAAAGAAATCTGAACTTAAAATGTGTATTTATAAGAATGAAATTGCCAATCCTCCCGAAGAAAGCGAGTGATAATGCTCATTCTTTCTCCGTGTAAGAAGAAGCGTTTGCTCGGCAGTGGTCTTGAGTTATCCCAACAACCAATGCTCTTCTTGGTTGTCCAATACTACAATTACTTACAATTTTTTCGTTCATTTATTTCCCTAAGTATTTATTGTCCTATAAATCTAAGGTACTACCTATGAGCGTTGCCCTACGCATACAAATAAAACACGATTTCAAAACTGAATTCGAAATTATAATCATTATTGTCAAATGTCTTAAGTGTGTGCGGCTCGACCGGTGTGATACCACGGCCTCATAGAAAACCGGCGTCAAATAACCACTGCGTTGTGTTTCGCCGTGTGAGTGAGGTTACCGGAGGCCTAATCCATCCCCTCCCCCAATCCATCCTCAATTCCTAAATTTCCAAATCCCTAATCCCTAAAAGGTCGGCAACGCACTCGTAACTCCTCCGTTGCGAGTGTCCATGGGCGGCGCTGATTGCTTAGCATCAGGTAATCCGGATGCTCGTTTCCCGACCTATTACATAAAAAAAAATGTTACTACAGTTTCTATTATGCATGTAGTAATTTTTTAAAAGAATTATAAAATCGCACGTAAATAAGACGTGCAATCGTGTTTTCTTTTTCATCCGCAAAATAATCGAGCTTCGTGTGATAATTTTAAGGTTTGCATTCGTAAATCCACGCACGGCAGAAGGATAAATATGTACCAGCATTCCTTTTGTTTATTATAACAGCGGGCGATGTCGCGGCACAGCGAACATAATTGTAATAATAACTGATATGTTATTTATCTCTTGTATACATGACATAAAGGGCGCCATATTTCCGCTAAGATTGTCTATAAAATAAATCAATTGATACATTACATTATTATAAAATAACAATGATTGCGGCTAGTAACTACACATAATATTTTTTTTTAATTCTCAGCTATGGTTATCAGCTTATTCATAAGAATGAATGAATATGGACGGAACGGAACGATTTTTTGTTGAAATATTTTTTATCTGTTTGTTTTAAAGGTGAGTGTAATTTTTTATTTATTGTGTGAGTTTTTATTTTAACGTAATAAATAAAATAATCGATTTATACCTAGTACGTATTGAATAAAATAAAAATAACTATTTACATACATTGAAAAATCTGTTCGCATCAAACGAATTGAGGGTAAGGTAGATGTATTGAAACACTGTATTATGGTCAACCTCTGGGGGAAGCGAAGTGATGTACCGCGTACCAGAGCCTGACTCTCCCTCTCTTTTCACCCAGATACATAAAGTAGTTGGAAGATTTCCCCTCACAAAAAACCCTGTCTGAACAACCGATCACGCCTAATGTAGTGTTGTACAAAAATAATAAGATAAAACTTTTCAAAACTGAATTCTATATCTCAGTACGAGTATAGAATTCAGTTTTAAAAAGTTTAACAGTTAAATAGTTAAGTGTGGGAGAGCCAAGCTTCAGCACGAATGGGTCGGCTAGACCAGAGTGATACCACGGCCTCACAGAAAAGCAACGTGAAACAACCACAGCGTTGTGTTTCGCCGTGTGAGTGAGGTTACCGAAGGCCCAATCCTTCCCCTCCCCCATCCTTAGCAATCCCTAAATCTCCAAAACCCTAATCCGTAAAAGATCGGCAACACACTCGTAACTCCTCCGTTGCGAGTGTCCATGAGCAGCGCTGATTGCTTACCATCAGGTAATCCGTCTGCTCATTTGCCGACCTATTACATAAAAAAGTAAATAGGACAAAACCATTGAGTGCTTATTTAGTCTTAAAATTAAATAATATGATTAAGCACCTCGTTGGGTTTCCCACAACTATATCACTTATCTTTTTTGACCATTTGACCTATTATGTACATATAAATGAAATGTTTTTTAAAAACATTTAAATTTCACCAATTCACTGTCGAATCTAAGGCATATGTACGATTTCTTTGCAGGACCAGCAAGCGTGCCATCTTCATTCCAAGCCGAGCTATTCGTCGTCAGTCACAAAAATTCCTGGTTCAAAATTCCTATACCATTAAAAGATTTACTACTCAGAGATTAACAAAGATTTTTCAATGTAATACTATTACAGGAATGGATGAAATTTGTACTTCGAAGAAACTTGAATTCCACGCAGCAAACCAAGTCGCGTGCGCAAGTCATTCGAATAAAGAATCAAACATATTCTCGTGTTCATTTTTTTTACTGATTATCTGTGAAATTTGTCATTTGTTTATTTTATTGATATGAAATAATTTGTAAATCTTGTATCTAAGTAATTAGTGAGTATTACATCATGTAATTTATATTAAACAGTTTTAATTAGGCATGTATTATCAATGTTTTATTTATATTTGAAAACAAATAAATGCGGGATGGCCCGTAGGTTTTTTCCTATGTGGCGCTTAAGCTGCGTGTTAGTGTTTTGTTGCTCAATATTAATTAATGTTATTATAGTTTTTGGGATAGGAGTTTCCATCAAGTAAGAAATATCGTTAAATTTCTTAGTCGGGCTTTTATGGTCAAAATTTGATCAGTCAGTTTTAGCAATATATGTATGTACAACTCTGTATAGGAATCAATTTTGTCTATCACACCATTTTATGTTGGTAAAATACATACCAATAATAAACTTAAATTATTTTTTAGTTCCTATTTTTTCTGAAATAACGTAATAAATAAATAGATATTTAATAATTTGAATGTTCATACTTTTTTATCAACATTTTAGTTATATAGGTAGATGTTTAACAAACTGACGGATTACCTGATTGTAAGCAATCCGCGCTGTCCATGGACACTCACAACAACGGAAGAGTTACAAGTGCACTGCCGACCTTTGGGGATTAGGGTTATGAGGATTTAGGATTGGGGGAAGGAAAGGATTGGGCCTCCGGTAACCAAACTCACAATGTGAAACACAACGCTTTGGTTGTTTCACGCCGGTTTTCTGTGAGGCCTTAGTATCACTCCGGTCGAGCCGACCTATTCGTGACGAAGCATGGCTCTCTCACACTTAGGTTAGATTACTTACTTGTATTGATTAGATCAATTTTTAATGAACGTGTAGCGGCACTATCACGTCGCTACATTACTTAGATACGATAGAGATAAGACATACATGTTAATTGTTGCACGTTTGTTAGGATAGCTAAATCTGAAAATCTCACGCATCTTCTTAGTATATAAGCACCAGCAATTAAAGTAATAAACAGACCTTAACCATCTACAGTCTCATTATTTACCTTGCCACGAAGTCTGGCAAATTGGTGACCCCGACGTGATAGTGCCGCTACATATACTCCCCCCTTTTAAAAATAATTAACATATAAATTGAAAAAAATTAGTATGTACCTAATTATATAATAACTTAACCTTGCTGATAAATTACATCCTATGCGTAATGTAATGTCATTGTTGCTAATTCGAAGGAAATAAAAACTGCTGCCTTTGTTGTGACGGCGGCGGCAGTCGATGAACTATCCACTGCATTTGTGCTGATTGTTTCTTGCTATTGTTTTCACTCTTCTGTCTAAGGTCTTCAGTATTCCGTAGAGAAGAAGGATGCCAATTGTGATGAGGATTTGTCCAATTGCAATGTTTCTCGTCCACCGTAGCTCTTCCAGGACAAGACTTTTGAGATGGTCGGCTTCATTTTGATTAAGGCAACTGTCGGAGTTATATACGATTTGATCTTTGGAGCTTTGGTTGCCCATTGTTCTCTCGTAGATACTGACGGTATATGATGGTATTTTCAAAATACGGTGAGTATTTAAATGGACTGATTACTTGTGTCAGCAAGTGACGAATCGTACTGTCGGCTTAACCGCCCGTCCTGACTTCGTGATGTACGTGTTCCGCCCGTTGTGATTATTTTCTGAATTTGGCACGTTCGTTCCACTATTGAAGACAAATGCAGGTTTTAATCGGTCTATAGATATTGCTTTTTCATTGTCCCCAATTTTAATGATAAACGTCTTATCTATCCTCTTTGTCACTAGAAATGGTCCTTCGTATGGTGGTGTTAAACTTTTCCTTATTCTGTCACAGCGCACGAATACATGTGAGCATTTGTTGAGCTCGGGGTGAATGAAAACTGTTTGTTTAATTTTCTTGCGTTTTGATGTTGATGTCATACGAGAAATGTCCTTTTGTATATTTGTGACAAATTCTTCGTATGTCGAAGGCTGTGACGATTCAAAAAATTCTCCGGGAAGCCTTATAGGTGCGCCATATATCATCTCTGCTGCACTATATCCTGTGTCCTCGCGTACACAACTTCGTAATCCAAGTAGAACTGAAGCAATTTCGTTCATCCAATTAGCATTAGATTCTCTTGATATTAGCGCCGCTTTTAAAGTTCTATGAAATCTCTCTATCATTCCATTTGATTGTGGGTGATAAGGCGTTGTTCTAATTTTGTGTACTCCTAAAAATTGTGAAAGTGATTCAAATATTCTTGATTCAAATTGTCGACCTTGATCCGTAGTAATGCGTAATGGGCATCCGAATCTTGCTATCCATCCCTCATACAGTATGCGCGCTACTGTTTCGGCTGTGATATCTTTAACGGGAAATACTTCCGGCCAAGAAGTACAACGATCTATCATTGTAATTAAATATCGCTTTCCTTGAGAAACAGGTAACGGTCCAACAATATCGATGTGTAGATGTTCAAAACGTTGAGATGGCATAAAGTTCCCGACAGGTGATATAGTGTGGCGTTGCACTTTTGATTTTTGACAAGCTAGGCACGATTTACACCATTCATTTATATCTTTATTCATGCTTGTCCATAAATATCTTTGAGTTATCATTTTCCTAGTAGCTCTCTTCCCAGGATGACTCAGTCCATGCATGACATTAAAAATTTGTCTCCGAAATTTTTCTGGTAAATAGGGGCGATTTTTTCCTGTAGATATGTCACAGGCGATGACTTCAGTAGAACCCGGAACCTTGATATTTGAAAATTTTAAATTCTTGTTATTACGAAGTCGTAATAATTCTTGGTCATCATGCTGACATCTTGCTAAATCAGCATAATTAATCGGTGATGGCACATCAATTTGTTCTATCCGTGACAATGCGTCTGCTACAATATTGTATGTATATATGTTGAATGTTGGTACAATATTGTGAAATAAAATCCAGTTGTCGTATTCGCCGTGGCGTATCATTAGATGACGGTTTTTGGGAAAATGCGTAAGTCAAAGGTCGATGATCTGTAAAGATAGTAAATTCTCTTCCTTCGACTAACCTTTGAAAATGTTTGACTGCCATATATATTCCGAGCAACTCTCTGTCGAATGTCGAGTATTTTTGTTGAGTATCACTTAATTTCTTTGAAAAGAATCCTAATGGTTCCCAATTACGTCCTGACTTCTGCTGCAGAACTGCGCCAACACAGGTCGAACTGGCGTCCGTCATAAGTGCCAAAGGGGCGGTGCGAGAGGGGTGAACTGTTAATACTGCGTTCATTATATTTTCCTTGCATTTATCAAAAGCTTTTTCGGCCTCTGTTGTCCAAGAAATTGGAGAATTATCATTCTTTTTAGAGTCGTGCAGGTAGTTGTTTAAGATAGTTTTTTTGACCTTGCTGAATTGCATTTAGTTCCAATTGCATTTCTGCTAACTGTGCTAGTATGCATGACATTGTATCGTCGCCAGATTTGTTTCCGTTTACAGCTGACACCTCTGTACGTGTTGAATTTATTAATATCTTGTCCGCGATCTGGCTCATCTTGTTCACATCTATGTCTTCTGTGACTGCTAGAACCGAAGTCACTGATGGTGGCAGAAGCCTCAACCATAGAAGTTTGATGGTTTCGTCGCTGATATTTCCGTTACTCAGGGTCCGCATCTTGCGCAGAAGATGTGATGGTTTCTGGTCGCCGAGATCCATTTCAGACAATAATTTTTGGAGCTGACGTTGGTCTGATTCCTCATAGCAACTGATTAGGCGTTCTTTGATAGCCTTGTACTTTTCTATTGGCGGTGGGCAAGTAATGAGGTCACTAACCTGTATTATTTCTTCTTTTGGCAGTTTTGCAATGACCGTATAGTACTTGTAATCGTCTCCTTGCTTCTGTGGTGCTACTATGGCTTCTAGTTGCTTAAACCATAATCTGGGTTGGTCCCTCCAAAATTCCGGAATACGGGATAAAATGGCGGTTCCGGCTGATATCTCCAAGGCTTCTTGTTGGCTGCTGCTTGATTTGCAGGGTGAATGAGTCATGTTGATTGTTCTTCGTCGGTAATTACGTAAGGTAATACACAATTGGCATCCTTCTTCTCTACGGAATACTGAAGACCTTAGACAGAAGAGTGAAAACAATAGCAAGAAACAATCAGCACAAATGCAGTGGATAGTTCATCGACTGCCGCCGCCGTCACAACAAAGGCAGCAGTTTTTATTTCCTTCGAATTAGCAACAATGACATTACATTACGCATAGGATGTAATTTATCAGCAAGGTTAAGTTATTATATAATTAGGTACATACTAATTTTTTTCAATTTATATGTTAATTATTTTTAAAAGGGGGGAGTATATGTAGCTGCACTATCACGTCGCTACATTACTTAGATACGATAGAGATAAGACATACATGTTAATTGTTGCACGTTTGTTAGGATAGCTAAATCTGAAAATCTCACGCATCTTCTTAGTATATAAGCACCAGCAATTAAAGTAATAAACAGACCTTAACCATCTACAGTCTCATTATTTACCTTGCCACGAAGTCTGGCAAAAACGCACGATGAATGATGACTGCACGGTTGGTGCGGTGGCTGGACAACTGGCTGCCGTGCAACGTGTCGCGGGTTCGATTCTCGCACGGAACAACTCTTTGTGTGATCCACAAATTGTTGTTCCGGGTCTGGATGTCATGTGTAAGTGAAATTTTATCATTGTAACCCCACCCACGACACAGGAGAAAATCCTAATGTGGCAACGTTTTAATAAATACATATATAAATGAAAAACTAGTAAGAGTAGGTGCCTATATTATGTAGCCTATGTAACAAAAAGTTTAGTTCCTAGACTTCCTAAGCGTAAACACCTAAGTTTAACCGTGTAAAGTCTAATCTCTAACGGTTTCCTATAACAATTATCTACATTGGTTATCGTGCAACTAACGAGATAACTGTTTAGAACTTCTATCGTTACATAGTAACTGTTCCGTATTGTATTACTATTGTGTACATAGTTATAGATATATGTATATATGTATAGGATTTTAAGTGCATCGATTATCAAACTTTGACAAACAATCCAAATCTTCGTCTTAGATTAAGAAGTCTTCTTCAGAAAAAAATCTTATTTATACCTCGATTTCTGTGTAATTGTGAAATTGTGAGTGTTTCGCACATTTACAGTGGCACCTAATTTTCACACTCTTGACTAGCAAATAGACATGACATACTTAAGAGTTTCTTTTGAGCCCCTTTGTAATATGACCAGGAATAATATGATACACGAACATAATGCTGTTATATTATAGAATTCTTGCCTGTATTACTATACCCAACAAAGCGCTAAAATCTTCAATGACATGCAGAGCTTTGTTTTTTTAACTAAAACCAAATGAGAACTAGTCCATAAATTACACTTTAGACACGACTGTCTGCTGTTAAGACCAGGTTATTAATAATGTGTATTTGAATAGCTAAATGTTTTATTTTTGCTTTATCGTATCGTCCAGGAAATGGCATAAAGATTTCAAGCGTTCAATTGGTACAAAAACATTTTATTTTTGTCTAGGATACTGTCATGACATCATGACGAAGGTGACTAAAGTATGTTATGTTTTAACCTTTTTTCTGACGAGTCGATTAAGCATTGCAGAATGATTAACAAAGACTGATAAGCAGCGCTCTTTGATGCATCTGAACTTTTTAAGCTATAGTTTTCCAAATCGCCTGCCAGCGTTGCAATTATGGGCTTATTATTGTGATGAGGCAAAAACGTGTATTGTCACTTTATGATGCGGACAAATCTATTGTCAGACTTGTAAAACCATATCTAATTCCATAAAGTCGGAAGCAAAATATAAGGCAGAGGAATAATTATGCCCTTGGCAAGCCATGGACAAAACTGTAACGGTTCGAAAGAAAACTGCAAAGAACGATCGAAAGAAGATTGACCCGAATGGAAAATAGGGGCGGTAGAAGTAGGAGGTAGCAAACACGGTACGAATATCAATGGTGAATTTGTTCATCCGATTGCCCAGTGACTTTTTTAGGCTCCTCATTGCTTTGGAAATAACATGGGTGATTTTATTCAGTAAGAATCCAGCATAACACTTTATCTAGACAAAGTATATCCATAAAGACTTTCATAAAAATAACTGGCCAGGGTTAGGAAATCAATCCACGAGAACTTATGGAAGACTTAAATAAAAACTCAATTTCTAGTTGATTACCCTTCCAAAATCTGTTACATTTTACTACGTATATTTCATTACAATGATTTATACACACACTTTAATTTCTTTATAGCCCTAATTAATTATAATGGTCAACTGTCAATCAGTTATTTTATTTGTACTTGTTTATTACCACGGGATGTTACTTAAAAGATCCGGTCAGCCATGACCCAATATTAGTGTTTGGACTCAAAGGGCCACTTTCGTCATAACATTGGTATCAAATATTTGTTATTGGAAGCATTTGCATAAATTATGTTGTGTTGGATATTGGTCATTGGTTCATAGTTACATTTATACGTCTTGTGTGTACTTTCTCTATTTAGCGATGCCAGCGATTTTAGTTGCAGCGTTCTAATGTGTGTGTGTGTATTATAAACGTTTGTATAATACTATATACATTGTATCGCGAAAATAATTAGCTTTTTGTTCTTTGTTAACCATCCTTGGACATAAGCCTCTGACAAGGTTCTCCTTAACTATCCATCTCTTGCCTACTTCATCCAATTTGATTTTGTTTTATTTTGAAATCGAAAATCATCACATGGATTCTCTCGCCCTGGATGGGGCGAGAGGTAATGTCAGTCTTTCACTTTTACTAAAAAATACCTCGTTCCTTTTTCTGCTCCGGACTGGGCTACGTTATAGCTGATGCATACGATAACGGTTAAGTCATCAATATACCTCATTGGGTGTTACAGAAGATCCTTTTATGCTTTCCCAAGGCCCAGATTCGGTGTTGTGGTCTTTTCTAGATAATTAAGTATGTTGATAAGACAAGGAAGTTTAACTTTGTTCATAGAGTAACATAAAATGCAGCTATTGAGCAAAGTGTAGATACCAGTAGATTGTCCCTGCTCATTCTTACTCGTATCGCAATAGACACGTCGTATGTATAGCAATAGATTTATCCCCAACTACACGAGATTCATAATTATCATAACTCGTGTTAAATCGGCTGATTCACAATAAGTTTGTAAGACATCCTAGTCAGAGTTTTTGTTACTGTATATTAAGTCAATAAACCCCAACCGAACGCCGACGTTCGTTCAACTATTGTGTCTTGAACTACCACGATTGAAAGGTTCGTGATTCATAGCTTAGATTGTAATACAGCATTAACATTGTGCGGATATTCTTATCTCATCTTCATTCATTAACGGTCACTATGACACGTTGATACTCGGCGCTATCTAAACACGTGACTCAATAATACCGCTAGGAAGTCCTATTGTTATATGGACATATAAACTTAATCGATTTGTTCATGCCATTAGTCAATAGAAAAAACCTAATACGTAATTTTTTTATTTATTAGTTACTAGTTGACCCGGTGAATTCCGTACCGACTCAAATATCGATACAAATATATAATACTATTATATGTTCTAAAATTTTAAACCTTCCCTGGGTTTCAAAAAATATTTTAAGACCAAAATTATCCAAAACGGACCAACTTTTTTCGAGTTTTAGCGAGATTCATAAATAGCAATTCATTTTTACATAATAATATAACATAGTTGACTATCATGTGATTGCACTGAGAAAAGTCCTACTAGTTTACTGATCAGCCGCTTCGGCTGCGCAAAGTCTCTGCGACGCACACGCAGCTCATGATTAAGAGGTATACCAGTTAGTTTACTTAAGTAAATTGTAATAAGTATATGATCTCAACATTTTTGAGAATTTATGGAGCGTTAATTGCATTTTTGTCCTACGATAGGGTAGGTGTAGAAATGTTCAGAAGCATCCTTCGTGTAGAATAGTTTTTTTTTTAAAGTTGAAAATTATCAAATAACTTCTCCCGCCCAGGGTGTGGCGGGATGGAGTGTCAGACTCTGACGGACTAAAAATCCCCTCGTTCCTTCTCCTGCTCTAGCTCAAGGTCACGGTGCCTCATTGCGCTTACTCCGGAACCCCAGCCGAACATCAGCCCTATAGGGCCCTGTCTGTGTGTGTAGAATAGGTTGGCTGACGGCTAGCTCACAGGAACCACTCACATCGCAAAACACAACGCAAGCGGTTTTCTTTGAGGCTTATACAAAAGTCCTGATGATAATTATATTCCAAAATCAAATAGCAACCCACCCCGACTTTGCAATGATACAATGCTGACAAATACTAAATTTGTCTACCATTTCATTCTTATTTAGATGTTTTTTTTAATAAATTGTGATCAATTTGCTTGACATTATATAAACACATTTTTTTTCTTTTTAAAGTATGATTAGCTAAAATTTCTACACCAGCAATGGTAGTGTTAGTGAAACAACATTTAATGTAAAACCTCAATGTACTATATACTTAGAAATAAAGGTTATGCTATTCTACTGTTATTTTAATAATTCTATCTATTTAAAAAAAAACCTCATCAAAATCCAGGGACAGAGAAAGCGACTTTGTTTTATACTACGTAGTTATAATAAAACTGTTGGTCACTTCTGTTACACAAACACAGATTTATCCAGTTTCAAATGCATAACAAATGAAATCACTGCGCTTACTCATTTTATAAAGTCAACCTTCGATTATGTTGAGGTAGGCAAGTTAGATTCAACTTATAACATAATCTCCTACATAGAATTAATAACAAACCGAACAGTCAATACGAAGGAATAAGGTTCAAAATGGTTTAAAATAGCTGCATTATAAATAGTCGCAGACTGGTAATCATAAATTAATATGAATTTTATTATTGAATCATTTTATAATTAAAATGTTAGAGATCGTCTCGGTTTTGTTTGTCGTCAAGCTAGTTTTACGTCTTGGTTGCAAGTTTGAATTCTAAGTAATAATGATAATAAAGTTTAATGTATCTTGCGTTTGATCCCAGGTTAATAGCGAAAATTAAATAATATCCTGTTTTTTTTATTAAAAGAGTGTTTTTAAGTAATTTTAATTTTCAAGTTTATGAGAAGTTTGGGAGAGCCAAGCTTCGGCACGAATGGGTCGGCTCGATTGGAGTGAAACCACGGCCTCACAGAAAACCGGCGTGAAACAACGGTGAAATACAACGCTGTGGTTGTTACCGTACCGGAGGCCCAATCCCTCCCCATCCCCCCATCCCTTCCCAATACTTAAATATCCTTAACCTTCCTTTATCAAAACGAAAATACCATACTATCAATTTTAATGTACCTAATTATAACGTAAGTTACATTTTACATTTTAAAATTTGGAAGAGCGGAGTGTCTCAACATAGACACTGTTTACCTAACCTAAAAAATGGCCATGGTTTGTTTACCTAAAAAATGGCCATAAAAACTAACCATAGTACTTGTAGTGTTTGTTAAAAAAAATATTTTCATCTTTTTCTAGAAAGCGTTTCGTCAACAAATATTTTCGATACCGAAATCCCGAAACCATGCCGAAATCTTTACAGACTTTGAAGCTATCAAAGAGTTGAGTACACACGAAATAAATAAACAATGGCCAAGCCTTTTGATATCTACTACTAAATTAAATATTGACGGACTAGCTTCAATATTTGTGATATTTCGTATCTCAATACAAATATTTATGTTGGTCCAAAATTGATTATTTGTATCAAACAAAGTATAATATGACTTCACGTTTTTGTATCCCTTGAGGCGTTTTTAGATTTATTGCTATTTAATATTTATTTTTTAGGAGTTATAATGCGACTTATCTAAATAACTCTAGATGCTTTTGATTAATTGTATATATTTTATTAAGTGTTTATTTCTTTGTAATGATAATGACCGAAATTATTATAGTAACTGAACAATTAATTTTGTGTTTGCCGTAAGACCAATAGGAGTTAACAAGCATATTAAAAAGCGCTGGAAAATTTAGAAAAATATGAGATTTTGGACACCTGAAAAAATCAACTACTTAAAGACGTTTTGCAACTAATGGTCCTAATTTCAGGCCATTGTGGACTAGTTGTAGAAAAGGCAGTCAGATAAGTATATTTTATACATTTCAAATCATAATTTAATAGCCATGCAAATTTGATTACTACAATTTCGAACTATGTCTCAGTTTGAGTATGTACTATCAATACCGTTCGAGTAGGACCTAGGTACAAGTGATTCCCAGATTAATTTAACAAACTTTGTGCAAGAATAAAAACGTTTAATACTTGTAATCTATGACAAACTTTGTAAACACAATATAAAATAATGTTGGCACAGTTAGGAGACGCCACCCGTCTTGTACTCATAAGAGTAATGATAAATTACAACCTGAACTAATTAACTCAGTCGCTATTTTTATTATAGATCAATGTCATTGGGGCGTTATTTGATTTAAAACTAGTTTCTGCTATCGTCTTCGCTGGCAGTAGAAGTAAAAAGAAGAAAAAAGCTGGCAGTGTTTAAAAGAAGCCTGTGTGTTTATTTCAGACCATAATCTAATTATGGTCCGAATTTAATTCAAATCTGTTTAGATGTTGTTGTGATACAAATAAACTTTAACAATATCAAAAATAATACGAGAAAACCTAATAGGTCCAACTATTTATTAAAGGATTATAGATTACCTATCTGTCGACTAGTTTAACAAGGTCCCTTGAAGGTGAAGGACGCCATTATAATAGAATTCGCTGGATTTAAGCGCAGGATCGGCTATTGTGGGTCCTGTCTGGGACATGTCTGGCCAGCGGTCCTTTTTTGAATAACGTGATAATATATTAAAGATCATGACAGTTTAGTAGATTTTTTATGGAATATGTTTTTTTGTCTAGTTTTTAGGTAACTAAGCTTATTATAGGTGTTAAGTATGAACCATCGGAACCATTATGTGTAAGCCACACATCGTCCTATCTCGTGAAATACTATTTTATCTAGTGGTCAGCCATCTTTGTCGCCTACAACAACAACAACACCAAAGTAATGACTAGTCCGTTAATTGCCTTTTTATTTTATGTACCTAAATGAAGTATAGAAATAAAATGCTACACTGCACGGTTGGTGCGGTGGCTGGGCCACTAGCTGCCGTGATACGTGTCTTGGGTTCGATTCCCGCACGGAACAACACTTTGTGTGATCCACAAATTGTTTTTTCGGGTCTGGGTGTCATGTGTATGTGACATTGCATGTATGTAAATGCACCCACAACACAGGAGAAAATCCAAAATGGGGGAACGCTTTCTTTAAAAAAAATGACGTATGATTAAATTTAGGCCACGAAAATTTTATTTTAAAGAAAATCCGAAGCTTCCAAAAACACAGATGACCCAAAAAATATAATTAAAAATACACACTAATATCAGCTAACGTAAGTTAAACGCGTAATTGATTTCAAAGACTAGACCAGATCAGATTTAAATAGGTTGGCCAAAATGCTAATGTTTTTTTAATTATATATTTAAACCGGATACATTACCTACATTTTAGTCTCACGATAACAAACGGACACGATGGTTAACAGATGTCTGAATTTAAATAAACTTCTAGACTAAATATTGGAACTCTATAAAACTTTTTATGTGCTATTTTAAATTCTGATTTGAATTCTTTGCAGTTTATTGCAATTGGTAATGCGAATATGTTTATTTCTGATTGGTTGTTGCTACTGTAAGATGACTTACCAACTGAGACCTTTAATATCTCTAAAAACGCGTGCGAAGTTCATCGCGTAGTGTGTCGCGCATTGCAGGTTATGAATATAAGCCCCTAGCGTAGCTTGAAACTAGTCGAGTTCCTTGTCAAATACATAATTTAGTTTAAAAAATCTATGGCTATGCTATCATAAATAGTGTATAAAGATCTCATGATCATTATGATTAAGTAATATAATGTTTACCTTTTTACTTAAATAAAAAAGAAATTCCTTTATGAATATGCAACGTAACTTTGTCTTTTGTTATTATATGTATTGTGTCTTGATGTTTTTTTGTTTTGTGTGCATAAGTAATTGAATAAGTAAAACAATGCAAGTATACTTACTCAAGTAACCACTTAAACAGTCACATTTGTCATCAATTTTACAAAAGACCTGTATTGTACTTCAACCAGAAGAATATATACAATTCTTGACAAGAACGAGAGATTACTGTATGAAATTGTCTTGAGAGAATCAAGAGCTCAGTAAGATTTTTAAAAGCAATGCAATGTCAAAAGATGAATTAATAGCCGTCGGCTTCGGCATTTCTAAATGCATGCTAGTAAATCTAGACACGACTTTTGGAACAGAATCAACAGGATAATGTGACGCTGGATATTTTGTGTAACATGATGATTTGGCTCTAGAGCAAATAGCTCTCTTGTTGTTACAATATTTTTGCCGATATGTAATAACGATACAATACTTTTTATATGATGAGGCGACAAAGGAGTTATCCGTCACCTGATTGTAAGCAATCATGTATCGTAAGCAACTACAAATAAGACACATGGAAGTAGGAGAAGCTACGAGGGTACTTCTGGTCTTTTCGGAGTTAAGGATTTAAGCATTTTGGGGAATTTTGGGGATTAGGAATGGAAGGGCCATTCTAGGGCTTTTTGGTAACTTTGCTCACACGTCGACAGCATACCGCAAAATTTGTTTCAGAATGGGTTTTTTTGAGACCGTGTATGACTAGCAGTGATCAAGGAATACTCGTTCAGTGTGGCAGAGTGTGTTAAAATAAGAACTCCATTCGTTTTGTATGGTCATCATTCATCACCAAAATAATATTCAGTTTTTGCCTGTTATGTAAATCTCTAATTCTTATAATATGTCATGCATCAAACGCTTAACACGAATCCATAATCCAAGCTAAATTTCAAAAAAAGAACTGAACTGATCATTCTATTGTTTATATATCCGAATATACAAATACAAAAAATAGTTTTTATTTCTAAAGCGGTGGATCTGTCCTCTTTCACGTTACAATCGTACTTCAATTTGCCAAAATCATTAAACAGATTAACAATATGAGGCATGGAAAAATAATACGTTTTAAAAATCTAACACAGAAACACTAATTAAGTTATCTGAATGTATTAAAACAGACCTGTCATATCGTACTGGAATGTACCACAAAAGCTAAATCCATTATCCAAGTCTAGACGCTTTCTGTGTGGTCTTAGCCTAAGAATAGTGTGAAGCTTCCTCAAACTGTCAGAGAATACTGCTTAAATGTAATAAGATGATGATGGATGGATTTAAACATACATATATTGGAGTTCGTCTGATATTTTTTTTAATGTATTTATGTTACACGATTTGTTTATTTACTTACGTTTATTGAATAAGATGTAAGAAATGTTTATGTTTAGTTGAATATTTTTTGGACTAACAAAATAAGTTTATTTATTAGGTATTTTTAGAAAGGATTTTGAATGTTTTAGCATACATACATGTTTTTTTCAACGCTATAGACTTTGTCTGATACACCAAAAAGTGAAAAAATTGACGCTGTATTTATGCGTATGCCTTAGACACGCATTCTCTTTAAGGCAATAAATGAACCTTGCCGCCAACCTTTAAAATATCTTAAAAAAAGAATAGAAATAAAAATCCGATTGAAAACGAAGCAAAAAGCAGACGAGATAAAATAAATCTTGAACATGTACTTCAGCAGAATTTGATATATTGGAAATAGATTTACAAATCTAAAACCCTTAGGGATTTTTTACAAAGAGGCCGTATTGTAGAAAGGTTCTACTGAAGAGCACCTGTCTATATCATTAAGTCGTAAATTACTAGTCACTTCAAACCAAAAATCGAATCTTTTATTTGGTTGTTCGCAAAGAAAAATTTTAAATTCGCAAAAATTACGTACCTATTAAGAAACCCTAGAACCCATGCTTAGTAATCACACTTCTGATTAGTAATTGTAGGAGGCTGAATACCAGGCCTTGGCTACCACGAACTGGCGTGAAGTGTGAATGGGATTAACAGAAGCACATTCCTTCCTTTTCCTCATTCCCAAATCCCAAAAGGATCCCCAAAAAGCCAGCAACGCGCTAGGTGTTGCAAGTGTCGAGCTTACCGTCAGATACAAGTGTGCATTTTTGCCGCTTAAGCATTAAAAATAATCGACGATCATAACACTACGTAAATACATCTTACATACTCCTTACTTGCTCTTTAAAAATCTAAGTAGTGAATAAAAATTGATTATGGTTTATTGTAGCAACAATAAATTATAATAAATATTTATTCGATAAAACTACACAGTTTTTTTTTGAAACCCAATTATTGAATCAATTTAAATATTGATATTTCACACATTAATAATAACATCGAGTATAAATAAAATCGTAAAATTAATACAAATGCTCCGGCTGATAAAACTAAACAGCTGTCTCAACGAATTATTAATTTCGCTAGCAAAATTGCATTGGGAATGTTTTGCTCTTTTAAAACTTTTTTATTAAAACTATTTATGACGTAAGATGTTTTGTCAAAAATAAATTATATTATTGTCAAGGTCAAACTACTGCAGCTGCTTGTGTATCCATCTCTAAATGGAGAATCGAATATCAATGGAGCCTTTGTGGGAAAGCAATGCCTCAACAGAAAGGGCGAAATAGCAATTCCATAGTGCATATTACCCCTGTGAATAAGGTTACCGGAAGCGCAATCGTTTCCTTCAACCCCAATCTCCAAATCCTTAATCCTCAAATCCATAAGACCCTACTTAAAGTCGAAAACACACTTGTAACACCTTTGGTTTTGAGGATGTTTATGGATGACGCCAATTGCGTACCATTAGGAGATAACGATTGCTTGTTTGCCGCCCTATCCCATTAAAAAACGGAATTGATTAGAGATTATTAGCTTCTTGTTAGACTCTAGTGTCAGACAATGAACCCCGTCAATATTAACCTCTTGTCTGCCGGTATATGAGACATATAATAATAGAATTATTATAACAATAATAATAGAAAATAATTATTCTAATAATTATAGAAAACACGTGTCTCGCGTGGATCTGCGCTTACAGATTAGGAACTCTTTGACCATCTTCTATGACCATTTGGTGAGTAACTCGCTATTTAAAAGGTTCAAGTCTAAATATTAGGTAAATTGAATAATGCTATTGTACTATTTACGCAGAGGCTTGGTAGCTGGCTGCTGTGCAACGGGTAACGATTGCCTCAATGAACAAATTATTGATTTGGGTCTGGGTGTGATATCATCTTGGACGCAGGAGAAAATCATGGAGGTTGGTAATCAAGGTTGTAGTAAAGTTATTGGAATTGTTATAAGTAAATTTAAAGTTATAGATGTTCTTAAAAAAATTTGAGTCGTTGATACCTATTTACTTAATTGGATACAGTCCAGAAAATCAATATATCAATAAAGAAAGTCAACATTTGTATGTTACCTACTTAGTAAGTCTCACACCGTTTCACTCGCTGTTCAGTTGCATATTGTTGGAGCGTGATGTTTTAGAGCATTTAGTCTTTCTGGGTAAATGGATTATCTAACATAAAAATATTTTCTCAAGTCAATTTAACGATTCCGTAGGTAAGCGCGTTTAAACTAACGGACTCTTAATAATTTTAACACTATAAATATATAATTATATAATAAGTGTAGATTGGTAAATATTTTCCTTATTTGTCTATTCAACAACGCATTTTAATTCTTATTTATTTCTTGTTATCTTATATAATAATACTAAACTATTTCAAATAATCATTATATCCAAAGTATCCAAATTAATTTATAAATGCGAAAGTAACTCTGTCTGTCTGTCTGACTTTTCTTTACCCCTAAACTACTAAACAGATTTGCGTGCAATTTGGTACAGATATAGTTTGGAACTCGAGAAAGCACATAGGATAGTTTTATACCAAAAATCTGGAAGTCACTATTTCACGCGAACGGAGTCGCGGGCAAAAGCTAGTACTGTATATTTTTAATTTATAATACACGTTAGACTGATATAACCTCGATGTAAGAAGTTATTAGCAGAATAATGGTCTCAATACCTACAGCATACTAATATAAAAATTATTTTAATCACTATGGATTTATTCTCAACGGAACACGATATGTTTGATCTAATAGAAACAAATACTCTGATTATGTAAGAATTTGGTGATATCTTTTACGCTAACGGCCATCAGATTTATCGTTTCATGAACTTTAATGAAATGCCAAAAATAATTCTAATACTTGGAAATCCCAGATTTTATTGGCGCTTGACAAAAATGATCGCTATGGATCGGCGACGTATCGAATGAAATGTTGGAATGACGCCAAGTCTTCAATAAATGCAAAAAATATTCTATTTATTTTATTTATAACGCGGTTCACGTAACTACCGAACGTATCAAATTATAATAAATGTGAGATCTTGTTAGTAATCATATTCTGCGTGAACGTCAGTAAGTCAAGGACTTGAGCCCTTGGGATCAGCAAACTACGAGTACAAGAACACTTTTTAGTATTGAATGTCCACCACTATTTTCTCGTCTTTTAATTAAAATGTAATTTTGTGTTTATTAACAAAATATGTTCACATGTCTTTTAGAATGTAATGATCTTTCTTAACCATTTTTCAAATTAACTATTTATTGTTCTTAGTCAGTTTCGTTAGCTGATTGCTTTAGAGCTTTTTTTTATCTCGAACTTTACGACATAACATACCGAATAAGGGGAACATAGTCGTCCAAGACGCAAGGAGTTCCCCTTGTATTTTATCTTCGCGAATTCATTCTAAGCATTCTGCAAGGCTTACTTTGTTCCGAATCCAATTTCGGAAATAGCCTTCAGGGGATGGTATAAATGTTGAATTTATTCGCGAAAGTGAGAATTCACAATTGAGACTAAAATTCCTGCTAAATGAAATAAGGCGGGCAAAGGGTGATGCCGACATGGTCAGAATAGTTAGTACCTTATTATTGTGAATACCTTTATCCACATCGCTTGGCAATTGATGCCTCTAAGGTGGGAAGTACTGGAATATATTAGTTTTATATTTAGCGTAGATACGGTATTAGTAATAAGTGGCTATGACGTCGTCGGTCCACTGGTAGATAAGAAATAAATAATCTGTAGAAACAGAATAGTCACAAATAGTTTGGAATTAGAAACTGAAATGTGAATCTGAAATAAGTGTGGGAGAGCCATGCTTCGGCACGAATGGGTCGGCTCGACCGGAGTGATACCACGGCCTCACAGACGACCGACGTGAAACAACCACAGTGTTGTGTTTCGCCGTGTGAGTGAGGTTACCGGAGGCCCAATTCTTCCCCGCCCGTAATCCCTCCTCAATCCCTAAATCTCCAAATCCCTAATCCCTAAAAGGTCGGCAACGCACTCGTAACTCCTCCGTTGCGGGTGTCCATGGGCGGCGCTGATTGCTTACCATCAGGTAATCCGTCTGCTCGTTTGCTGACCAATCACATAAAAAAAAAGAATCAGGTAGACGTCACAATTTTCATGATAGATTGAAAAAAATATACACTGTGCTTGAACTCAGTTTTAATGCTCGCTAATGTCGCTTGATACTCAAGTAAAGATACCAGTTAAGAAATCAAAATAAAGAAACACACTCGCAAAGGAATTACAAAGGCAAAAAGTATCACATTACATACAATTAGCCGAAAATACAAAAAAGCTGTGACCAAAAAACAGAGTGACGGGTTTGACAGCATAATTTGCAAGTAAGCCCACACTAACAAGCCTAGAGTTATTTATAACAAGAAACCTGCACCCCAGCCTGATTGATGACTCGCTGAATGCAGAAACAGTTGGCATCGCGTCAAGTAAGGTGGAACTCCATCAAAGGCTATGAAAGATGAACAGTCTCGTAAAAGTGTATGCTTTGTGAAGTATTTGGTGAATTTTTCTTGTAAAAAGGAGTTTTGAAATCTACTGAGGTCTGAGTTTCTTATGGAAATATATGATCACAATAGAAATCTGATATATTTCATTAGTCGCCCAATTATTCTTTGGCTGATTGATGTCTATCAAAATTCTTATCGCTTTCAATAGCTTCTGAAATATCTTTAGCTGTGACTTAGCAGTCGGCTTACACAAGGCTAGCTTATTGAATGATAAAATATGTTCCTCCCCTCTTATCTAGAACATGGTGTTCTATTCAATTAGCTTCAGTCACTGAATTGATTACTGTCGATATAAATTCTTTTACCGAGACCATTGAATGGAATTGCAACTTTATGTTAATGGTTTCTTTAAATATCTTCCTTGGTTGGTCTCCCGTTAGATCCTGAATTAGCAACTGATGTAATAGTAAGAAGAATAGTCGCTGACTTGAATTTCAATACACAGATCAACCTAGACTTATTGCTAAACATTTGGCACATCTATGTATAAACTCCGTACTGTTCTACCTGATATAAGAATTAATGTATCGAAAGATCGTGCGTTTAGTCATGATAAATTTAATGATTTTTTTTGCAATTCGTTTTGCACTCATATTTGTAGTTACTTGTGGTCTGTTTATTTTGTATTGTTTGACAACTCTGGATATTTTATATTACTATATTACTTAACTAAACACAAAAGTATAATCTGACTCTAGTCTCTGATTTTTTGATCTCTGATCTAGAAACATAACCATTTACATATACTTAAGCCTGACAATACCACATCAGACATACAATCGAAGTATCCTATTAAAATGTACGATTTCATGCCAATAAAAGTTCAACAAAAACACGTTTCAGTTGAGAAACATAGCAATGTCAAGATTAAAGAAATAACTAAGATCATGCCAACCCTACTCAGTGTTAAAGTACGTGCATAACTAGATAAAAATGTTAGAGCAAGACAAAGTAAAATGGCATCTAGTCCTTTGAGTATAGCTGTATAAACATGGCTGGAACGCGATAAGACGGGACAATAAAATAGTAATAACATAACTACAACTTGGCAGTTTGCATACAAAGACTTGCATTTAGTTTTAAATGATATCAGGTGGTGGGTGCAAGGAAAATTGTTGCGTGTAAAATATTTTTTTGTTTTTCGGTAAATCCTGAGAACAAATTTGTATTGATCACTTGCTAATGCTTTATTTTGAAGGTAATTAAATACTAAATAATACACAATGGTAAACTTTTTTTTTTATGTAATATCTCCGCAAACGAGCAGACGTATTACCTGATGGTAAGCAATCAGCGCCGCCCATGGACACTCGCAACGGAGGAGTTACGAGTGCGTTGCCGACCTTTTAGGGATTAGGGATTCGGAGATTTAGGGATTGAGGAGGGATTGGGGAAGGAGAAGGATTGGGCCTCCGAACTTTTCGATATAAAAATAACAACAGCAAAAAATATTGAAAGTAAAGAAGTAACGTCAAGTAACTTAGTAGAAGTAACTGCACGGTTGACGCGGTCGCTGGGCAACTGGCTGCAGCGCATCGTGTCGCGGGTCCGATTCCCGCACACGTGTGGTCCACAATTTATTGTTCTGGGTCTGGGTGGTATGTGTATGATATTTTGTGCTTATAAATGCACCCACGACACAGGACTCCTAGTGTAAGGGAAATGTCTTTATGAAAAAAAACAACTCAATCGCAATCATAAACTCCTTACTTGTTTTGCTACAATGCAATAATTCCACTAATACAGCAATAATATCTCCTTTCTCCATAATCACCTCCACAAATCCATATTCTGTATTAAACCAATGACTTGAAATGGCTTTCCATATTATGATCTATTTGTTCAAGCACAGGTTGCTCAAACAATTAATACAATGCAGTTCAACCTTAACTAATCGAATCTGTATCAAGACTACACCTTTGTCAAAGCACTGATATTTACTGGTAACTATACAACTGAATTTGATTTGCATTATATTGGGAATTTCTATGATTGTTCGTTCAGGAGCCAAAAGAGTGACTAGAAAGTCGCCAGTACGACTAATTTTTAGGTTCGTACATCAGATCTTATTGGTATTGAATATTTCAAATACAGCAATTTGATGACTTTATTACCACCGTGGCGTGGTGGTGTTAGAGGTTAGGACCTGCTTCTCATGAGTGAGGCGAGTTTGAAATCTTGCAAGTACCAATGTGTCTTTTTTCCGAGGACTGTGTATTCGGAATCGAAAGACATACGGAAACAGAATACGTCGTGGAGCATCCTGGACTTATAATTACAAGAGCTTGGTGATAAAAGCACATACCTTCTCCCTGTTAGAAGAGGCCTTTACTCAAGAAGAGCTCTTAAAGGCTGGTGATGTTTCATTTGAAAATATTGAGTTGAGATTAATTATATGGTATGTAGTCAATAAAGTTCCAATTTGCAAGCCACGATTATGACTTAGCAATTTAAAAGCATTCCGATCAATTTAATGGAAAATACTTTTTACCCAAATGCATTAATAAAACTTTAAAAACTATCATTTGGAAAGGATTTAAAAGTAAATGAGAACCGTATTTTTAATTGTTTTTTTTATTCGAATCCAAATCCCACTAACTAAGATAACAATTTATCTCAATCGATTTGAGATTAGGTTATATGAGTTATTTTGAGTCAATTGCTTTTGAAGTTAAAAACGAACTTATTTTCGGACCAACCTTACTTATTTTTGGCGCTGAAGTGTAAAAAGCATTGGTAACCAATCAACAGCCAAGTTATCGTCGAATACTGTTTATTAATCTCATTAATAGTTTGTATTCCTAAAATTGAAACAACGCCTTAGCAGGATACCAGCCGCGGTTGCATCAATCGTAATATGGCAACGGTGCCTTCGCCGAGAGCAGGAGAAATAATGGAGGGTTTTTGGTCACTAATAGTCTGACAACTTCCCTCGCTCCACTCTGGGTGGGAGAAGTCATTTGATGATATTCCCCTCACAATGAAAAGCAGGATTCTGTTAGTATTACTTATTCAGTTATCTGAGCAGTAAGTTTATTGATAGTTTGGCAAAAACCAAATATATTTTATTTTACTTTGCTATTCATTTCTAAGTCCATTCCAGTCCAGTCTTAGTCAGTTAAACATGCATGTAGTACTGCATCCATTTATTTACCATCTTCTATCGCTTTATCATTCACCTGGACAAGTTAACTTACAGGTCCCATCAGTGTATAACTTTACTTGACATTATCGGAAGTAAAGTGTTGCAATATTTTAAAGAGATTCATGATGGTGCATAAATGGTAACACGTTGCAAGTAATGAATGCTTGATGGAAATCTTAAGGAAAATACTTTGTGAAACATTTATTCTAGGTATAGAACACAAGTTCGTTGCCTGCTAAGTATTGGATTGTTTTTTTTCCTAGTTAGATATAATCTTAACTGTTAAATAAAACAGATCTGATATTTTGAGGCGACATTAAAAGGCTTAAAAATAATAATTGTATTGAAAAATAAACCTTGTTTCTAGAGGTTTTCATAATTTCGAAGAAAACATCTTTATCAGCCCATTGCTAAGCAAAGGTCTCGTCTTGCACGGAGAAGGTTTGAGCATCAACCACCAAGCTTGCTCAAGGCGGATTGGCGATTTCAAACTTTTAATTAGAAACTTTAATAAGTTTAGGTTTCTCGATGTTTTCCTTCGCCGTACATCAGTGGCGTCAAAACAACCATGGAAATTACAAAAAAATTAAGAAAAACCACATTGGTACTCGTCAGGTTTCGAGCTCGAACCCTCATTCATGAGGAGCGTGCGCCTTAATCTCTAGGCTGCCACGGACGGAAGAAAACATGTAAAATAATTAAAGACGAAGAAATTATACCTTGCATCGATTTCATATTTTTTTAAGAACACACTGTTAAACCATAGTCCGCAAGATTTTTCTGGCCATAGCCAAATCTATACTCGTATGCAATTTTCTCTCCATAAGTACGTTGCTGCAATAAAAAACTTCCCCGAAATCGTCATATCGTAAGCCATTATTCAAACGACACTTTCATTTGTCTACATCGGAGACTCTGCAAGATATATTGGAAACGGTTCTAGTTCAAACGTTTTGGAAGAGTTACTAAGGTGTTCGAGAAATCTAGGAGAGCGAACAATGACAATGACCCGTCGAAAAAGTACACGAGAAAAGAAAATTTAGCCAAATTTAGCTCTTAAATCTATTGGAATAAAAGTAAGGTTGGAGTTTTGCGGAGTTAAATAAATGTTTGTATAGCTCTCGACACTGCACAAGATTGATAGACTAGTAGCCTGTGAATGAACTTAGCAAATATTACGCTGCTGATATTTAGCGGGAAATTTCACGTGAATTGTTTGTATTTTCAGTGTAGTTGCAATATTGACTGATACTTTGGTGCGAGAGGTTGCAAGTTCAAAATGTTAAATAAACAGTGTCATATTTGATTTTTGGATTGGGTTTAATGTTGAATTGGTGATTTTATACTGAAAATTCCTAATTAAAATAAATTTACGCTTGCTACAACTAAATTTACACCGTGGCTTCATATAGGTGCGATGCTAATACTAAATTCCTCAAAAAATTAATGGATGTTAATATATATACAAATATAAACCTTTCTATTCAATCATTCTATCTAATAACAAAGCAGCATCCAAATCCGTTGCATAGTTTTAAAGATTTAAGGATACATATGGATATAGGGACAGAGAAAGCGACTTTGTTTTATACTATGTCGTGATTATAAAAGTGGAGGCTTTTATTTGATTGTGAGTCACTTTGTTTATTATTTTTGGGAATAGAGTGATGTGACTGCTTCATTATTATTAATGTTTCAATTTGTATTGGTTTACTTTAGTACGTTGTTCTAGTTTTGTTTTTTGATTACCATTTTCTATGAAGTGTCTTCTGCAAGATCGTGGAACTGTGCCAAAATTTTGTCGTCATCGACAAACTTCTGCATTTTCAGTTTCTATACGTTTTTTTTTTCTAAGTTCCAAAACGATTATACGTAATCGCTTTATTTACTTTCTTCGTGCGTATGTTTTTGTTCAAGTCCTGATGCTAAAGATATAAATACATTTTTGCCGATGTGAAGCGAAAGCGATGATAGAATTTGGTGTATTAATCCGCGTTCGTGTTTGATTGAATTTATTAATAAATACTAAGAATCTATTACCGGGCAAGTTCGGGTTACTTTGACCCTGCGGGGTAACTTTGATCCAAACCCCTTAACCAATAATAACTGAGAACCAAACGTATATTCGTTTTTCATTGGTTCGAAAATTTGGATCAAAGTTACCTCCCAGGGTCGTAGTAACCCTTATAGTAAGAAGTAAGTTCTTACTATAAGGGTTACTACGACCCTGGTATTAGTTCATTTTTACTTTCATTATGTATCATTTTATCATTCTCTAGATTTCTTCATTATTTAGCTAGCGGCAGTGAATCAAAACAACAGATGTCAAAAACACAAAAAATATAAAAAAAAATAAAAGCAATAAACTTTATAAAAACAAATTAAATATGAAAAGAATACCTACATCAGAACAGTAGCAAAAGTAATACTATCTTAATATCACTTGAAACTACTACCATCTCAATTTCCACATTGTTGCCATAACAAATATGTTTTGTAATCCTATGCATATTTACTTATAAGCTTCCTCATAATTCTGTGATAATAAGATAAGAAAGGATTCACACACATTCGCATACATGTATACACATACATAATTATGGGTATAATGTAAAGGCAATGATTCCAATACGTATTCGCATTCCAATTGAACTTCTTACTAAAAAGTATACCTATAGTTTTAAGAAGTAGTTGTAGTTAATAAAAAAAATACATTGGAATAATGGTTTTAAAAGACGATGTGAAGAAAGAAATGCTTTCCCATTACAATAAATATTAGTACCGTTCCCAATGACGGTAAAACCATTTGACTATGGTCCGGTAATAGCCTCATCATGGCTTCAAAGCCCAATTCGAATCCTAGTGATTGATATTATCAAACAAGAATATCTTTTGCAAGCAGTTCAGTAACTGAACTAGTAAATGACCCGATCATTTCAAAGATGACTAAAGGGTCAAACTGCAAAAGTTATATGAATCTACGATAACGATAGGACAGAAGATCTGAATTTTAGATAACTTTTTGTACTTAGGTTTATCTAATAATGACTTCAAAATGTCATCTCTTAAAATCACGAAATACATATATATTGATGAGCCTGTTTTATTAATACGAGTAGTAAAGTGAACACAAGTTTCATAAACGAAATATAATACGACAGGAGTGTGGGTTCGAAACCTGGGGAGTACCAATGGGTCTTTTTCCGAGTTACTATATATGTAGTTTTTATGATTATTTAGACACCACTGACATATAGATACGGTGAAGGTAAACATCGTGAGGAAACCAGGACTTATAATTTCTAATTATAAGTTTGTAATCGCCAACCCGCATTGACCAAGCGTGGTGATTAATGCTGAAACCTTCTCCGCGTGAGAAGAGGCCTTTGCTCAGCAGTAGGCACTTACAGGCTGATGATGATGATGATGATGATTATGGTGAATAAACGAAAAGTCTTAATAAATTTGTATATTTCTGTCATAGAACACAAGAGCTAAACGCAAAATAAGTAGTGCAAAAAAGTTGCATTAACATTGAATGGATTTTTATCTCGCTTTTAAGGCATTCTCAATGGCTATGTCGAAGCCAACTAGATTCAATTGCTATTTCACGGACTGACTTGTTTAATAAATAAAATCGCAGTGCAATCCTGGCCACTGTTTATTTCTGGAAGCGATTCGATTTCTGAACGAGTCGCAGTTATGACCAAACCTAACTTAGGATTCAAATAGCAGCTTGGTTTAAGTGATACTCTAGTAATGACAACTGGCTGAAGAATCCCGCCATTAAATCAAATGGCTTGACATTTAGGCTTATGTTAGTTGAATTACAACAAATATAATTATGATAATGAAGAACCAAAAAACATATCTTCTAGGCAAATTTTATACAATAAATACAATTTAATAAATAGTCACATTATTTAAAATTCAGAGATAAAATGATTATTCAAATGTGACACGAAGAAGATTAGCCATAACAACTTATGGCTGGCGACCACGCTCACACTTCAAACAGGTTCTTACGCAGTACTATCAAATGTATAATCCACATGGTTAGTCACCATATTATCAGTTTTTAGTAATCTAACACCACCACAATCAAATGTAGACCCGTTTAGGCAATCAGTCGTGAAGCTTGTAGCTGGATCACTTAATCATTTTGAAGGTCACTTATTGTTGGCTAGATAGGTGATATTTCTATTCTTAAGGACTTATTTTTATAGGATCGCCTTGCCTTATATTATAAAGATGGATGTTTGTTACTTTTTCATGCTTTGTCGCTGGCAGAAAATAGTAGATATATACATACTTATATTGATCATTAATCATTTAATATGCTGTTTAATTTGTATTGTCAATTTTGTGTCTACTATGAGCTTATTATGAATAAGACAATGATAAGTAAAAATATCTAGTCAACTTTCACCTTTGTTTGTTAAATCATCTTTGAAATATAACAGTTGTAAGTACACTATCGCAAAAATTACTTCATGCCTGACATTCATATTAAAACTAGCTTCCGCACGCGGCGCACGCCCGCGTGGTATGTTGATAAAAAGTAGCCTATGTCCTATTCCGGAGTATATTCCTGTATCTCTACCAAATTTATCCAGATCCGTCCAGTCGTGATAGAGTAGCAAACATTGAAACATCGTAACTTTCGCATTTATAATATTAGTAAGATTAGATACTACTAGCAGTCAAACATTTTGACTCTATGTTAAGTTTGATTTTCTTTTCTTCTTACAAATAGGTCGGACTCTTAATCATAATCATGAAAATAGTTTTATACGAAACCATCTAGTACTTAAGCCGAAGTTTTTTCACACTACTCAATGGACAAAACACTAAACATTACCATAAATCAACGTCTATGGAGTCACTTAGCAAATTTTCATTAGCAACAACGATCTATTTCCAACTGACGAAACGTGACGATAGTTTTACTCATTCATTGTTTGTATTTACTCATTGTAATAATGTCAGACGATTAATCAGATAAAGAACATTTTCGTGGTTAATATCTGGGACATAGTCGTCACATGGAGTCATTGACCTGTGATTATCGTGACTGATAACGTTGATATTGCTACTTGGAATGCTTATCGGCCTTTGATTTCTGGTCCATAGTTTCGCCATTCTTTCTAGTAGGTTCGCAGTTTTTTTATGTGCTAGTATTAGTTATTGATAAGCGGTACTTATTATATTCATGTATAATAACTGAACACTTTTACAAATATTGTAAATGTGAAAGTTTCTATCAGGCAAAAACGAAAAGACCGATTTTGTCTACCCTAGATTAACAAATAGGTTGATTTTTTATGAATATACTACGCGGTTGAAACCACGGACGAAAGCCAGTCTTTTACACAACCGTCCATAATTACGAAATACTTTAAAAATAATATCTTAAGAAACACCACAAACAAGATTTTCAATCGGAACTTTTTATCTTAAAAGTGGTCATTGCCATGTTGGACCATTTACGGAACCTGGTTCGGCTCCCTGAATTTGCATAAAACTTGCAATAAGTACAAAACATGTTTTGCCGAAAATAAAACCTGTTCAGGAAGATTCGAATACCAATAATGGAGAGAATTTCTCTTTAAATACAAAATGCTTTTCTTGTTTTGTTTGTCGGTACTTCTTAGAAGATCAATGTTAGAAAGAAGAAAGAAAGAAAAAGTATTTATTCGCGTTCCCATAATAATGTTCCCATTGTTTTCATCTATTCATGCTAATATTTGTACAGTATGTTGATATGACTTTCTAACGCTACTGCAAGTTTGTTTAACTGTCCCCTACTATACATTGCACTGTTGACTTTCTGGTGTCAGTGGTCCCGGATCATGAGGCTTCAAGTTTGATCTTTTTCTCATGTGATATGTCGGTATGCAAACGAGCAGAGGTATCCCGTGATGGTATCTAATAGGCACTACCCATGGCAACATTGATAATTTTCCGGGTTTTTTGGATAACGGGGTTTGGGATAGGAGATAGCGAAGGATTGGGCCTCCGGTAACCTCATTCATACAACCACTTACAACGCAAGCATTATTTCAAGCTGGTTTCAGTGGGGTCGTGGTATCACTCAAGTAAAAAATTTCTTCTCTGTGTGTAAAGAGGTATTTTGTCAGTAGTGGAATAGTTGTTGATAATTATGAAATTGATTGAAGAGATTTTGAGAGTGGGAGTGAGGTGTTTCCATTTTTCATCTGTTAAGTTTGTGACTTTTTTGGAGATGACAAAATATCCAATAACTTTTCTTACCCTGGTTGGGGCGAAAATGAGTGTCAAAGTCTAATGATTATAAACTTCCCCGTTCCTCTTCCTATTCAAGTCATTGCAGTCGCATCCGCAACTCCGGCTTTATCTTCATTTATGTGAACTAGCTTTTGTATCGTCTTTAATTAGTCAGACTAATTATTGTAACACACATCTCTAGTACACATACATACTTCTCTAGTGTAAATAAGATGGCCGGGAGAGTGTCGGCCATTGACAATATAACTCTGGTGCAGTAAGCTGCCCTACTTCTTGGACTATGGTATTAAAGTCAAGTTACCAAGATCCAAGTGTTTATATTACACTATCCTATTTTGTAAATGTCATCCATCTCAGTTTTAAACTACAAACATTCTGAATTTCATCAACAGTTCAAAATCCAAATCATTAGTTCCTGGGGTTCAGCTTACAAACAGTTCCGCTTTACAAATGTACGGGAACGAAATACATTTATTATTCAATAATTCGGAAGGAAGATATATTTTTATCAATAGCTTGTTCTCGCGAATTGTTATAGGTCTCGCGGGAGCGATTGCGTGTACGCAATGACCCGTAGATACCAGTTCAATGTGTGCATCCTACAGGGATTTCGAGGATAATGTACCGTAGGATTTAGCTTAAATTGTTATGGCAAGACATAATGTTAGTGTTAGTGGTTGCTTGTAGTAATTTGCTGATTGATCTGGAATACGTATTATGATGTGTTGTATATATTCAGAATGAAATAGCAAGTATTCATTTTCGTTATACAAAATATACGTAGATCATGTATATATTGTGTTTTGGTGGCCCGGAGGTTAAGGAGCCCGCTTCTCATGCATGAGGGTGTGGGTTCGAACCTGGCAAGTACCAATGTGACTTTTTCCTAGTTATATGTACTTTCTATGATTTGAAATCACCAACCCGCATTGAGCAAGCGTGGTGATTAATGCTCAAACCTTCTCCGTGTGAGAAGAAGCCTTTGCTCAGCAGTGGGCACTTATAGGCTGATGATGATGATGATGATGAACTGGTTAAAATAGCCGATCAATCAGTCATCTAACCCTTTGATCGTATTACAATTTGTGAGTTCCCAGCTAACCTAACATATGTACCGTCTTGGTAGCAAATCGGTTTTCATAACAATCCCTTCACCTTTCAGCTTATAATCTGAATGAGAAATTTTGAGATTCAATCAAAGGAATAGTCATTCAGGCCGTTGCGCGTTGGTTGGATGGCTACGACATATCTATACTAATATTATAAAGAAGTAAAATTTGTATGTTTGTAAGTTTGTATGTAGGGGGTAATCTTTGGAACCTCTGGTCGGATTTACAAAATTCTTTCACTGATACATAGCTAGAATGTTCCTGAGTGCTATAGGCTAAAAAACATCACGCTACAATTAAAAGGAGCCAAGCAGCGGGTGAAACCGCGCGAGAGTAGCTAGTAATGTATAAATGTAAATATATAAAATGAGGTCGTCACATAAATGACGTGTTATAATCTATCGTTTACCTATCGATTAGGCGATTAGCAAGTTTTGTAGGCAACTGCTCTGAAGTAACCTGTTTTAAGTAGACATTTTACCTGTTTGCTTGTGTATGAACATGTGTATGTTTGTTTGTATGATAAGCGTTTCCTATCTCCTTCGATAGAGCGTCAGACTAGATAACAGTTTGCAAATTAATTTTTTTTTTATTATAACACATATAGATACACATACATACACATCACCAACATAAAGGTGCCAACTACTAAGCAAAAGGCTTCCAAAATGTATACAGGTTTTCTCACGATGTTTTCCACCACCGTATTTGAAGTTGAATTTAGTTGTTTAGACATTGAGTTAGGAAGTATTTATACAAGTAATACATCTTTCAATTTTAAGTTTGATTCACCAATCCGTCTTGAGAGAGCGTTTTGGTTACCGCTTAAACCCTTCACCGTCTGAGAAGAGGCCTTTGCTCAGCAGGGGTTTCTAATATTGTGATGTGAAAAAACGGATTTGATATTCCATTCACCAGTAAGACACTTACGACATTTCCACAAAGGTTGGTTAAGTTCAAAGTGTGCGCCATGTTCCGACCAGTCGCTAATAAATAACAGTAGATACATGTTCACTTTATAGATACAAATATATACATATTGAGAAACTAACGTTGTGTCAAATTGTGTAGGTTCATTTGATAATAAATAAAGTTTAATATTTCTCATGATTTAAGTGTAGGAGAGCAATGTTTCGGCAAGGCAAGGATCGGAGTGATAGGAACCTCTTGGAAAACAGGCGTGAAGCAACACTTGCGTTGTGTTTCGCCTTGTGAGTGAGCTTTCGTAGGACCAATCTTTCCCTCTACATCCTGAATCCTAAAAACCGGTCTTAAAAGAGGCCGGCAACGTCGATGTCGATAGGCGACGCCGATTGCTTACCATCCGGTAATCCTCCTCTCGTTTACTCTATCTCATAAATTAAACTATCAATGAAAAAACAACTTAATGAATAGAAAAATAAAGTTTAAGGCATGTCAACAACATTGTTGTCTAACTGTTCATAAATGTGTTTATAGAGTTCTAATTGACAACACACGGAGTTC
The DNA here is from genome assembly GCA_902829305.4 of Spodoptera exigua. Classification (NCBI taxonomy): domain Eukaryota; kingdom Metazoa; phylum Arthropoda; class Insecta; order Lepidoptera; family Noctuidae; genus Spodoptera; species Spodoptera exigua. The sequence continues at coordinate 9,694,562 of LR824619.2, read as the reverse complement.
TTACTGGCACACAATTAACACATAATATCAAAACGAGTTTTGAGTTTTACGGTAAATCGCCAAGCCCAACTCAATTCTTCGCAGATTTATGAGCTATGTTGATGACTTAATATTAATATTGTGTCTTGTGACATATGATCGATGCTCTCGTCAAACATATATGATTTAATTGCTTTTTTTATTTATTGTTAGCTCGATTATTGACGATATTGTTAAAATTATCATTTAATTGCTCTGGTTGTCAGAAATATACAAATCTGAATATTTGATCTTCTTTAAGTTTTAAATTTTCTAAGTTTCTTTTTAATAGTTATATTTTATTTTAAAGATTTTAGAAGTTTTTGCTTCAAATTACGAAGAAGGAGCTATATATAGATAGACATAGATGTACACAAATACTCAAAATACTTGACTGGTAATGAAATCTTTAATTCCATTGCATAGATAACGGCAAAAATGTTATGTTTCAAGATAGTAATACGCTATGGAGAATGGCCCATCCACAAACTTCTATCGAAAGCACCAGCTTATACCATACATGGTAGGGCACTTATATTATATCCTAAGTTGAAAGGAATATATTTCTATAATGCCTAGAATCGTACCAATATTAAAATTTCACTTCATACGATTCGAATTTATTGACACCTGATATTTGCCGCATCAATGGGCATCTACATATTGGAAGACGATTTGTGGATAGTGCAGTTCTCCTTGGACAAGTTTTAAGCTAGTTACCCAACAGATTTGCGTGGTAGATATCAACTTCATGAGGCACTATGATTAATAAGTTTAAGAATTGAAAGGGATATTTATTGTAAGACCTTTTTGTATCTCGCCTTTAACAGTGATTTTTGGTCAAAACTTTTTGGGTTATGCTATAGAAGGGCTAAAAATTGTAGGCTTTTTTAAGGTTGAATAAAGAAATTGTAGTACCTCTGGGGTGATGATGGGTTTAACAGACTTTTGTTTGGGAGGAATTTTAGAAAGGAAAGACTGAGGTATAATGTATGCGGGGAGGTTAGGAATGGATCACTCACATGGTGAAAGAGTAAGCAAACATTGTAAATAACGCAAGTAGTTTGTTTTATTACAATTAACTTTTATGTGTGTCCATTTATCAAAATCAGGAACAATTATACTACAGGCCTACTTCACATCGACACACCACTCCAATGCCAGTTAGTCCTAAAAGAACAGGTTAAAAGCATCCGTGGGCGCTGATGTACTGGACATTTAATATTGAAGCTATTGTTATCTGTTCTAGACACGAACAGATTTATGTTACTTAGATCCCCTGCTGTGTTAAATACTGGTTCTTTATTTAATTTCTTGTTCATTCATTCGTCACATTTTATTTGTAAATATTTGTTGAAGATTTTCTGATTGAATTGTTGATGTAGACTCTTTTCTAGCAAAAAACTAAATTGTTAACAAAATAAAACATAGTAACATGTTCCATAGATTTTTAGAATTTGATCTAAATAGAATCTCATCGGAATTTAGTGCCACCTCAATTTCCTGGAAATATGATGTTGCTAGGAGCCTTGGCTTAGGCATGTCTCATACAGGCAACACTCATAAGTGTCAACACGAACGATAGGTATTGAAAATGTTTAGTGATACGAGAAAAACTAGTTGAGACACACTGCTGGTTAGAAAAAATAGCAATGAAGGTAAAATTCTTCTCCACATCATCAGCGTTTAAATGTAGTGGACGCTTGAACATAGACGTCTTTTCAAATTTAAACATTAATCACCACGCTTGCTTAAGGTAGATTTGTGATTTCAAACTTATTACTAGCCCAGGTTTCCTCATGATATTTTCCTTCACCGTATATGTCAGTAGTTTACATACACTACGCCATCGATTGTTCAATCCTCTGCACTGCAAGCACAGTTTGTCCTTCATCATCATCATCATCGTCATCACCACCACCATCATCATCATCCATCACCATCATCATCATCATCAGCCCATAAGTGCCCACTGCTGAGCAAAGGCCTCTTCTCACACGGAGAAGGTTTGAGCATTAATCACCACGCTCAGTTTGTCCTTATGTTGTAGTTATTGATGTAACTTTTCAATCATGGTAATTCGAGATACAATAGAAGAACAATGGGTGTGAGAACGCCGGCATTCGCTTGGACTTTGGTGAATTTACTGTTAAGTACTCTTTTAGGAAAACCTTACAAATAAACACGTAGGTATTTCACATTTTTTTTTAATCTTATGACAAAATATTTCTTAAATATTGTATACCTAATTTTAGCAAGCGGTACCTCGTACGCAGTCTTTGTAACATTGTCATCAGATCTTCTACAATTTTGCAGGCAATAAACTCAGGCATCCCATATGGTTGGTCGGCACTAAAACTAAATAGTCAGTTGAGAATTTTGATGTCAAAGTCGTTGGTCTGTCTAGTTTATCATGTAATAATAAGATCTCCGTTTATATAATTGCAACTGGATCTTCTGAGAAGAAAGTTGTATTAAGAAACTCTACTTTCATTCGTTAAGATGATAATCTCCTTTAGGAAACAAGCTGAAGTGTGAAATTCTTAAACAGGAAATGTGTCTTACATTGCCTGTTAGAGTGAATCAAAAGAAATTGCTATAAAGGTAACGATTTCAAACAAAGATTTACTAATCCAGTGATAAAAAATAAAAATAGATGCTGCGCAGTGCGTTAGAGGGAGCTTCAGTCCGCCCCCGCTAACGGCCGCGACGCGCATTAATGTATCGCGTCCGCGACCTTACTATTTTATTCGTGATTGTTCCTCTAACTAATTAGTTTTGTGACATTGTGTAACTGATTAGACTCTCTTTATCTAAAGACATGGTTTTCTTTCGTTCGTGACACCCCAATAGAATCAAATGTCATAAGTGGATCCCAAGACTTTTGCAAACCGCCGTGCATTTCAGCTGCCAGCAAGCAATCAGTAATAATATAATAATATTCTTTATTGAAACAAAAACACATATACAAATTATTGGCGTACGTAAATAACTACATTAGTTAGATAACTGTGTTGCAGCTATTAACGCCTACCTCCAGGAAAGACAATGCGTTCCAAATTCAGATATTAAACAATGAAATTTGACCACAATCAGTGCTGCCCGCGCCACTTCAAGCAGTCACAAGTTAGGGAATAAAAGATTAAAGGATCATGTCCCGGTACACCCACGAAAACTCGACAAACGCAGCGTTGTTTCACGTTGACTGCGTGATGTTATTTCTGTCGAGCCAATTCACCTATTTGGGTCGAAACACGGCTTTTCTTCGACTCTAAACATTATAATACAAAATTTGATATTTTTCTTTAAAAATCACACAAAATTTAATTATCATTAGCCAATTGAGGCTCCGTTAATTATAAGCATAGTAATTAAAAGAGAAACCAAGGCTCAAAAGCACCAGTACAAATATCTTAGACCTCCACAATTATTTCTGCAATAAAACGTATGGTGTCATAAACATAAACTACATATACGTCAGCTAGAACAATTTAATACAAAACAAATTACACATTTTATTTAGAGCCCAAAGACATAATACTTAAATTTAGACTTTACGAGTCAACCAAGTCAGGGAAAGCGATTCAAAAACTCTAAAGACGGGTTTTGCGTTTACGTCCTTTAAAATTTCGTCAACGAGCATTGGCTATAAGGGTAATAAAAAACTGCTGAAATTGCCCATTTCGGGACTAAGGGAACTCGTTCGAGGGCACTTCTTATGGCTTTGATTTTAAACACACCGCCTGAGAGTGGTTTTGATAAATAATATTATGAAACCGAATTGGGACATTAGCTGATTATTAGATTTTAAGACCTATCGAATTTCTAACTGTAACTAATAATAATAGTTTTATTGTGTACCAAGAGTTGTGATTCCAAGCTTATAATAATGTACCGCGACCTCGGCCTGGGGCAGAAGAAGGAATGGGGTAGTTTTTAGTCAGTAAGCCTGATACTCTCTCTCGCTCTTCCCAGAGCAGTCGAAGACATTTGATGATTTTAAAAGATCCTTTGTAAGTTGGCTGTAAAAACCCTTGTTCTGGGTCGATAAGATCGCCTTTTAGGCTCTTTCAAGTAAATTCTGTCGTATATCGTTTTGTTCATGTAAAGAAATAAAGCTTCAAAATATTTTTTGTTATTAGTTAAGCTTTCTAGCTTAATATTATTCTGTTTAACAGATTGATTTACCACGTGAACAAAGTGTCATTAGGTCACAAGGTTTTAATTTTTGGTAAGAATTTTTTTCTTGTGTAAAGACAATACATATTCAATATTTTTTCATTCTTTAAAACAGCACTAATACTTATTCGAGTTTTGACAATTAATGAGTTTTCATATTAAAATTAAATATAGTTTACAAAATAGTCGTCAGTTTAAGATAATACCGTCACAAGTTCAATGAACTTGCAGCTCGTATGTCCGGCTTAACTTTAAGCCTTCTATTGCATGTTGTCACGTAACTTTACCAGATTTTAATGTAATACAAACAATTTTAGCTTTAGAAGCATTTTGGCAAGTTTTCATGTACATAAAGTGGCTGATGTAAATGAAAATGCGTCACCATGAACTCTTGGGTAAGCGGTATCTAAATATTGTTGTGGATTGTATTAAAAGTCGTGTTTACGCGGTATGGGTTTAAAATAATATAATAATACGCAACTTAAAAAATATATGTAATTTTTTGTATTTTAATTTAGAGTCACTTGTATCATTATTAAGTCTATATTTCTCAAAATGTCTATCACATTGTCATCCTGTGAGTGCGGAAGTACCCACTGCTGAGCAAAGTCTTCTTTTCATACGGATAAGGCTTGAATCGTCATGCTCGATCAAGCAGGAATAAGCAATTCTGAATTAGAAATTATGAGTTCAGATTTCCTTAAGTTTCTTTTCTTCACTTTTTAGAAGCAATTTCCGATATATTAAATCAATCAGCTTTATAAACACGAATATTCTAGAAAAAGTAATTTTAACGAGCTTGTTTTAAAATATAAGTTGCAACATGCGATATGCATGCTGGCATCTCTAAAATATAATTCAAATAACACAAGCATAATGGCATACGAGTATAAATTCAAAATATGCTTTTTATGCTAATATTATAATTGGGCTTTGTATTCGTGAATGGTAATTAGCATTGAATGTAAATCGTTTTATTCGGTTTCGTTTGTTTTAATCGTTTTATGCATTTATATCGATTATTGACAGCAAAGACTTGATATGTTATGCTCAATTTTAACTATTATTTAGCTTTAATTTAATTTATAAACATATAAATTATATTTTTAAATATTGTTTAAAAATAAAAAATAAACATTTAGAAATATAATAGTTAGCTTTAATTTTATTATTATTTAAATTATAGTGGTTTTCTCGTAATTTTATTTTTATCTCAAATTTGTCTCGGCCTGTGATTTAATCATTATTAGTTTTATTTCATTTCATTCAATTATTAGTTTTATTTTGGCTGAGTCTGGATGTGGATACCGTATGTTTATAGTATTTTAAGTAGTTTTTAACCGACTTCAAAAAAGGAGGTGGTTCTCAATTCGAAGCGTATTTTTTTTTAAATTTTATTCAATATGTAATGTATGATGTGCTTACCTGTAACGATTAATACACCTGATCCGATTTGATTTAATGTAAACAATATTTCTTTGTGTGTACTCAATTATTGTTGGTGAGCCAAATAAATTAATAAATGTGAAGAAAAAGTTTAAGTGTGGTAGAGTCATACACAAGGAACGAATGGACTGGCTCCATCGGAGTGATAACGTGGCCATATAGGAAAGTGTCGTGAAACAACCACATTGTTGCGTTTTGCCGAGTGAGTGAGGCCACCGAAGGTCCACTATGACCATGATCCTTTTCTATATAAAAGGGGTTTGCCACAGTCCCCCTAGCAGGTTAAATATAACACTTGAAATGATCAGGTTTATCTGGATTCCCTGCTGGCTAGGTTCTGTCAAAGACAGTCCGTTAAGCAGCTCTTTCGTAAGCACCCAGCAACAGAACACATTCTAGTCAATAATAGCCACTCGGAACGAGACCAATTTACAATACAATTATAATTTCACATAAATAAAATTGATGTTGTAATTGAATGGAGTGAATTTTTATTCGCTCGTGAATAACAATAAAGTTAAATGAGTCACTGTTTATTTGTATTTACGTTCAATCGGTCATGTTCATGGCCACGCGAAGTAATATATAAACGTTATGAAGAGTTATCATTTCTTTATTTATACATACTTATGTAAGTACACACATCTATTTTATTACACCTACGTAATTATTATATATATCTTTAAAAGTGGTCAGAGAAGTTTAAAATGTGGGCGAGCCATGCTGCGGCTCGACCGGAGTGATATCACGGCCTCAAAGAAAAGAGGCGTGAAACAACCACGGCGTTGTGTTTCTTCGTCTAAATGAGGTTACGTTTACGAAACTGTTATCCCTGTAAGGTTAGCAACGCACACTCCTTTGGTGTTGCGGGTGTGCACCGATTGCCTACCGACAGGTAATCCATCTGCTCGTTTGGCGACCTATATCATTAAAAAACAGAAAATAATTAATACAAAAAAAAATATCCAACACGATACGTTTTAAACATATCAACATTAAGCCTCTTCCTGCGAACTCGCATGAAAGAGAACTTATAGCATAGTTTTCATAGGGAGAGTGCAAAAAGGTTACAAATAGTTATACCGTATAAGGGCAAATGCGTTCTAAAATCTCATATAACACACAGTCACAAAGAGTAAAAATTGCTTAAAAATACATTTCTTGAAAAAAAAAACACACTCAAATCTTGACAAATGAGTGAGCATTAAAAATTTTCAATGGACACGAAAATTGTGTTCTTTTCGTATACCCATCTAACATTAGATAACATCTGGAAATAGATTTTCGACACGAAAGGGAAAAATTGGCTACGCAACATTTATTCTAGAATGTTTTTGTTCTACTGGCTTTGTCCCAAATGGGTTAGGGTCACCACCAAGTCCTAACCAGTTTCGACTGGATAACGAATTTTTGCGAAAACACATAGCCATTTTTTCTTTAAATCTGTCTGTTTTACGTGTATATTCTTGAGTGAGTAAATAAGTCACTAGGTATATCTTTTTTTCCGGCTGGTACAAGTACCAAGACGGGTCCGCTGTCCCATACGTTACTTATGTTTTAAAATCATATTGTCTCATATTGTAGCTCGAAACTAGTCAGAATACGACATCAAACAGATACATCTGCACGGTGCATCATTGACTGCATGGTTGGTGCGGTGGCTGGGCAACTGGCTGCCGTGCATGGTGTCGCGGGTTCGATTCCCGCACGGAACAACACTTTGTGTGATCCACAAATTGTTGTTTCGGGTCTGGGTGTCATGTGTATGTGACATTGTATGCTTTAAACGCACCCACAATACAGGAGAAAATCCTAAAGTGGGGCAGTGTTTTTAAAAAAAGAAAGACTATTGTATGCTGTACAGCCTGATAAAAAACAAAATAAAGGCTAATATACTTTCTTACTTCTGACAATCTCTGAATATTTTTTATGATATATTTTATTTTGTTTACGTGGTTTCGATAATAAAATAAGACCCAATTAATTCATTTGGTTAAGATCGTAAATTAAAAATTGATCAAATAAATTAATTGATAACACAAATTCTTATGCCTACCGGATTTTTGATGATAAAATCTCAACACGAGTTTTAATAGCATTCTTTTCATTAATGAAGCATAAAATATTTAAATACCTATATGTTCTTAATTAAAATTTAAATAGAATTAGTTTGTTTTGACGCCCGTTTATACATTAATTGTTAAACTTATTTCGATCAAATATGGAACAAAGATAGATAAAGGAATATAGGAAAGAATGTGGGCCAGTAAATGTAGGAACCACCGGATTGGTTTTTAGTCAGTTAGAGACTGACACTCCCTCCTGCCCAACCCTGGGCGGGAGAAGTCATTTGATGATTTTCCACTTACAAAAACAAGAGACTGACAGTACCCTTCTCCCTTCCCCGAGGGCGGTGCGTCACTATGAAGATTTTCAAAGCCGACACCAAAAAACAATTACATACATATATATAGGAAATTAAAAGAAAAACTGATGTGTTTTATTTTGACTGAAAAATGATTATTACTAGAAATCATATAAAAACTGGGACTGGGGCGTCTGGTTCCCAAAGTGTCGATGGTTCGATTTCCAGTCGTAACAATTATTTTGTTTCAGGTTAGGGTGTGATGTGTGGGTAAAATGTTATGTTCATAAACACACACCTACGATTCGTGAGAAATCTGAAGTTTTAAATTTGGGCACAGGTTTTTTTCAAATAGGCATGTATCGCAGAGGCCTATGTCCAGCAGTGGACGGAAACAGGCCTGTAATGATGATAATGATGTATAACGTAGGGTACCAAAATATCTTTACTACTATTATAAATGCGAAAGTAACTCAAAGTCTGTCTATCTGTCTTTTCTTCACGCCTTAACTACTGAATCAATTTCTGTGAAATTTGGTACAGACATAATTTAGAACAGACATAATTTGGAACTCGAGAAAGGACATAGGTTAGTGTTTATACCAAAAATCTGCAGGACGTCACTATTCCACGTGAACGGAGTCGCGGGCAAAAGCTGGTATTTATAATATAAAAAAAGTATATTTTATACAATGACTTATTTTAGTTTGAAACTTAAAACACTTTATAATTATTTTAGAAGCATAACATGTCTCCTTTGTCTGAGTTATGGAACTTTTTAGTAGTTTTAAACTCCATATCTTTTAGGCAATGAAGACGTACCTAATGGGGTATTCAAAGTAATTGTCCTGAAGTCTATTCGTGGGTTAATGTTATTATTTTATGTACGTGCTAATAGCGTTTTAAATTATTATTGTTTTTATAAAATATTATTTTCGTCTGAATCACATTTTTATCTTTTATTATTAAATTATATAAATGTATAATGTATTATGACGTTGTGTTGTTTCTATGCCAAACGTTTAAAAATAAATTAGGAATTTAAAATAAAGGTTATATAATATTTGGAATAATAGATATACATTTCTAGTTCGAAAGTTCACTAAAATAAAATTTATAAACAAGACAATAAATTACTAAAGTGCGATAAAACGAGTTTCGAACATCTCAAATCTAAATCGCATCGAATAATAAAATGAAAGGAAAAATACTCACAATATAATTTTCATGTTGAATTATAAAAAATCCGATGGAGCACTAAATTAACAAAAAAAAAAAAAAACACCACAGCACTAATTTATAATTAACATAATCACCATCACCGAATTATATAAAAAATATTAAAAAAAAACTGTGTTTCACATTTTTTTATTCAGGAACATCGTATTTTCGAATTATTCGCACGTTGGTGCGCGCGCGCATGTACTCGTGATAGCGCGGGAAGTTCGAGACTGGCTTAGCCGTTAGCGCCTGCGCGAGAGCATGTATGGTATGACACTCGCACTAAAACGAACGAAGTGCTAATCTGTTCAAATGTTTAGTAAATTATCATTTTTAGCTTCAATACTAAAAATAAAATAGTTTTGTGGTATTATAATTTGATATGAATCATTAATGTTTCTTTTTGTCAATAATTGGGTCAATCGATTACTTATCTCTTTTGATACTAAAGTGATAAGTATTGATATAATTAATAATGTAAAAAATAAAGGTTTACTTATTTATATTATTATCTTAGATACAGTTGAAACTAGCATCAGGTAATATTATCCTGGAATTATTTATGAAATTGGATCTATTTGGTGCAGTGGTTGAGCATACTTTTATAGTATGTTACTTTTTCAATTGTTTTTGACCTTCTTGTGTTATTTGTTATTTATGGTTTAGGTCGGCAAATGAGCAGACGGATAACCTGATGGTAAGCAATCAGTGCCGCCCATGTACACCCGCAACTTCAAAGTAGTTACGAGTGCGTTGCCGGCCGTTTAGGGGTAAGGGTTTCAGATATTTAAAGATTGGGAAGGGATGGAGGGAGGGAGAGGTTTGGGTAACCTTACGCACACGGCGAAACACAATGCTGTGGTTGTTTCAGGAAGGTATTATAGTAATATGTGAACTTTTTCTATTTTGATTATACACATATTAATACTGTTTTCTTGAGGAGGAATATATCACAAAATATCTTCTCTGATAAATAATTCCAATATCTTTGTTCTCATTTTATTTGTTTGTTCAATTATAACATACATCGTCATTACCCAAAACTTGTGAGATATGTGGACTGATAAGATAGCATAATATATTAAAAATTAAAATCCTATTATTTATTTAATTAAGTACTGACATTCTGTTTTCAAAAAGTTTTTAGTCAAAACAACAAAAAAATTGTTGTGTCGCCATGAAGAAGAGAAAAGAAGTCCAGTCCACTTGGACTGGATTACTTTTCAATTGGCTCTCTGTATACACGTTGAAAATCTTCTTAAAAAGTGCAATAATAATATAACGGTTGAGGCAGAAATTTAGAATTTAGTCAGTTAGAGTCTGACACTTCCTTTCGCCCTAATCAGGGTCGCCGAAGACATTACATGATCATACCTTAAAAAAACAGTAAGTATTGAGCATTTTGCTTTAGCAGTAACAATCTTCCAATTCGGGTTTATTTTCTGATAAAAATAAAATCGATCCAGTGACATTCCCACACAGATTTACTATAAAACTAGCTAGAACATTGTAGCTATCTATCACTGAAAGAATTTTCAAAATCCGATCAGCGGTTCCAAAGATTACCCCCTAGATACAAACTAACAAAGTTACAAATTTTACCTCTTTATTTAGAATATATAAACATATAAATTACATTTTTAAATATTTTTTTTTTAAATTAAGTAATAAAAAACATTTAAAAATATAAACAATAGTCTTACCGGTATCGGGAACAGGGTCTTAGCTACCGGCGGTCAGGGCTCCAGAGAAAGGAACCTCCTGACTAGGGTTGCCACCTTTTTTGCAGTTAATAAAGTACATTGGTTATTATAGGTAAGAAAAAAAAAGTACATTGGATCAAAATAAAGTACAATTTATTTTTCTTTATTTTTATATTTCAAAACATATTTTTTTATTGCTTTTTGCAGTTTGCATTAAATAAGTATCTCTACTAAAACATCTTTACAGTCTTCATTAAATTCAGAGACGCTTGGTTTCTTTCATCTCTTCATCTCGCTGTTCATCACAGACTTTTCAAAATCCCAAAAAAATCAATACATACAAAATAAAGTATTTTCGTGTACTTTATTGTTCTCATAAAGTATAGAGTACAATTATATGAAATAGAGTACAATACTTTATTATAAAGTACGGGTGGCAACCCTACTCCTGACAATACGAGCCGTGTCCAGGAGGACCACCCTCTGAATCAAGCCCTTGATCCAGCTACATCACGAGAGCCTCCTAAGGTGTTTGTCGATTACCTTTTTATATTATAAGTATAGATTATAATTCTACTTTTTAATGTAACTTGTATGGTGGTACTAAATTGTCATTTTATGAGACCAAACATATCTTTCAAAGGGCAAAATGCGGGAACACTATCTTTTTTTCACCTTTGCCTTGCCTTAGTCTTTGAGCTTTACAAACCAGGCTATTCTTTTAAAAAGCGTGACAAAACCAAAAATAGTTATCAGTTCTTTTTAGTGCTGCTGCCTTTGTATAGTTTTTATTTTTATTTTTATCTGTTAAACATGTTGGCCTTTTGTGTTCGTCTGCGGGGATATTGTAAAGTGCAGATATATGTACCTACATATGTTGTTATATCTAGTATTCTAATTTAGTTCTGCAGGTTTTATTATAACGGGTTCTGTCTGTGACCTTTTGTACTGTATTTAAATATGTACCAGTAAAACTGTTTTTATTTCATTTAGTAAAAGGTAACTCTTTTTTATTTATTTTTTTGTCATGCGGGTTAGGCAGTAACTAATCAGATTTATTGATTACATTATTAAATTGTGAAGAACGGGGAAAGAGAAGAATAACCTGAATTTAAAATATCTAAATAAGTTCTGTAATGTGTAACTATTATGAATGTAGAAGAGCCATGTTAAATGTAGGAGAGACATGTTTAATCACGAAGGGGTCGGCTCAATTGGAATGATACAGCGGCCTTACGAAGACCAGCGTATAACAACCATAGCGTTTTGTTTCACCATACGAGTGAGGTTAATGGAGGCCCAATCCTTCCTATCCTTCCCCAATCCCCGCCTTATACCTAAATCCGCAAAACCTTTAACCCCAAAAAGGCTAACACCTAAAAAATGTTAGGTTTAGTTAGCTGTTTCGATGTATGTTGTAAATGTTCATGCACATTTAGGATTATCTAATAATAAAATATTACTTTTGTGTTCGTCTTGGGGACCATGTCGTGAGATTGGACATGCAGATAAATGGTTTTGTGCATATTATGTTGTACATATTTAAATTTGACTTCGTTTGCTTTGTTATGTATTTAAAGTTACAGTATGGAAATGTAGTGTATCGTTATTTGTTAGGTAATCTTTTTATGTTTATTACAGGAATTCGTTTACAGTGTCATGTTGTTATTAAGTCTGTGATTTTAATTAATATTGTCATATCACAAGTCCAACTAATAAGGTTGTATAATGTCTAGGTACTTTAGAAAACGCCTAATCTGAAAATCGAACCTTTTACCTTTTTAGTTACATGTAAAATTTACCTCTTTTATCACTTTCCATTATAATATTTTCGCCAATAAAAAATGATATGAACACGAAACAGTTCCATTGCGGGGCCAAGGTTTCTTTTTATGCAGAAAATAAATCAATCGATACAAAATATGGTACCATACCCATATTAATAACATTAATATATTATTATGAACAATTCCAACAAGGAAAATTAAGTTATTAAACTGCTATAAATAGTAGAACTTTAACAATATCAGGTAAATCAAAAGTACTATCTACTATCAAGCTATTTATGGTTAATAGTTGGAATAAATGATTTTCACTTTGACTTTTAAATCCTTGCTCTAATACGATTTTTCTTAAAATACCATAATAGAGACAAACTTAAAAAAAAAAAAAAAAAATAAACTTAGTAAAAAAAAGTTTTATTCAAATACGTCAAGTAGTTTTTGCGATTAGCGTTAAAAAATCAGTTAGGTACTGTTATATACTAAACTTTAATTATTTTATTAAAAAATATTTAATAGATTTTAAAAAGATACACGTATCATTTCTTGTACAAAGGTGAAAGGTAAATTTTCAAACAGTGTAAGGCGACGAGATGTGGACAATGATGGTCACGAATAAAATCCAGTATTTATTAGCCACCATACCACCACAGACGGAGTCAACAGAGTCAATGTTCAGCCAGAGTTGGGGGGCAATCGCAATAAGGCAACGCGGCCTCGGCCTGGGGCAGGAGAAATCATAGGATAAAATTCCCTCCTCCAGAAAAGGTATTCCCGTGCCAAACAAGCTATCACTAAACCCTCAACAACATTTGGCACAAACTTTATTAATATAACAAAAAACTAAAAATAGAAGAAAACGTTTTAAAATAATTAGTATAAATAGTAGCCACATCACTTAATTAATGTCTCTTTTATTTAAATTTATTTAACAACGATATTTTTACCAACTAAAAGTTCTGAAACACGTCATCAGTGTAAATTGGAACGTGGCCCACACAGCTAGATAATGGTTAAGAAAAATTTATTAGCAATCGGTTTCTTTATTGAACAAACAAGCCGACAGATTAATGGAAAGATTACATTCTGACACAAAAAAATATCTATCATAGATTTTATTTCTTGAAAGGGATGGTTAAAGTAATAGATACTTGTATTTTCGTTTTCATTTCTTTTGCACTCTTGTAATCATTATAAAACTCATAATTGCTGACCACTGCTGAGCAGAGGCCTCTTCTCACACGGAGAAGGTATTGAGCATTAATCACAAGGTTTGCTTAAGAAGAATTGCCGATTTCAAACTTAAAAATTTTAAGGTTTCCTCACGATGTTTTCTTTTGCCGTATGTAAGTGGTATCTAAATAATCTTAGAAGTATATTAAAACTCAGAAAAGTCACATTGGTACTTGCCAGGTTTCGAACCCGGACCCTCATGTGTGAGAAGCCGACACGACATTTCACTCATTTATTTTGTAACACGTTATTTATAACTTGATATAATTATTGACGACTTGTTTGCTCGTTGCTTTTTGGAATTGTACCCAGTGGATAGTTCATTAAACGTTAAAACCGTGCTTACGTTAATAAGATTTCCTTTATTAATTATTTAAATTTATTTAAAGAATTCTATCTTTGTTTATTTATTTTTATATTATATGACGGCGCGTCGATTATTTAAATTGAATTTTGAAGGAGGTTTTATCACAATTCATCGGACAAGGGTACAATGAATCGTACTCTGGCGGAACGTCAAACAGTTAGAACGTCAGACAGTTCTGCGTGCGCATTAAGGTGGAGAGCGAGCGCTGTGACTGTCATCTGAGACGGATCGCCGACGTCCGTTATTTTTGTAATTTATTCGGTCTGATTATAAAATCCTACGCCCTACGATGGACTGTGAAGAGATCGGAATGTTAATGTTTGTACCAACCCCCCGGTGCCTTCATATTAATACTGTGATGTTTTATAAAAATAAGACTTCGTTAATTATAAACATTTCGCCGTCGAAGTGTGTAAGTGTGTATTCTTGTATTGGTATTTGGCATTATGGTATTGCAAATATGCAAACTGTGAAAGTATTGTTTATATCAATAAACAAAAATTATATAAGAAAAGTTTTTACATCGTGGGTGCGTTAAAAGGCATACAATGTCGCATAAAACACAACATACCTAGACCCGGAACAACAATTTGTGGACACAAAGAGTTGTTCCGAGAGGAATCAAATCCGCAAGACATTGACGTTGCACAGCAATCAGTTGCCAAGGCAGTGCATCAATCGCATTAAAATATAATAATTATTATTATGATATTTAATTTTAGACGCCACACACATATTTAATTTCTCTGCAAACGGTGTTGGTATATGATTATATTAATTTATGATGATTATAAATTAATGTGTGATTAACTCGAAATAGATTATTATGGTGGATAATTTAATTGTTATTTACCTTTACCTATTTTATACACTGAGTATGGGAGGAAAATTTGCAGTTGTATGTATTATTTTATTTATAAAAAAACATAATTATTTTCAGTGAGCATTTATAAGACTGAAGTATAAAGTCGTAAATGAACTTATGTGGGTCTAAGTAAACTTTTTTCCTAGAATCTTAGTATTTTCGCTCAAGCTGTAAATTTTACTAGTAATATTAATCCTACTGATAATTTAAAAGAAAAGTTTATAATTTTGTTAGGATGAATAGACATTTGGCAGTCTTATGTAAAAAATTAAAAACTACTGAATAAATTTAGATAAACATTGTCTTAAGGATGAATTAAGTATTGTATAGTATTGAATATCAACTAGGCTGCTTGTCATCCGGGTAAAGGGGGCGAAGCCGCTGGAATAGCAAGTAAATAAACAATGGAAAAACTAAAATATTTTAATCAACACACATGTTATATTATTGAGCTAACTGACTTACATATCGTGAATTAATTTCGAAAAGCTCTACTTACTAGTTTCATGCCACAACGGGGGATCCTATTCATGAGCGGCATGCACGTCGCAGCGACGTCACGCAGCCGCAAGTGGTTATAATGTTAATTTATAAAAAATACACGCATATTCTTCCAGATCATGTAAATCACTTATATTTATTGCTGTAACCAGGACTTCAACTGGAAACCTTCCATTTTTGAAATTGCATTTGCGATTTTAAACTGACGACTTTTTTACGATTTTGTACATAGGTAGTAAAAGTGGTAATTTAAATCAAATGACGCAAGTCGTTGCATTTTTAATACCTATACTCTAAAGTGGCACAGGTCTACATTACTGTATCGATGTCATTAATATCGACAACCTGTATAGAATTCGTCAAATAAAAATAATTAAATTATCCGATCTAGATCAAAACAACAGGTCATTTCATATTAAGTGTATTGT
Organism: Spodoptera exigua; assembly: GCA_902829305.4. Taxonomy (NCBI): domain Eukaryota; kingdom Metazoa; phylum Arthropoda; class Insecta; order Lepidoptera; family Noctuidae; genus Spodoptera; species Spodoptera exigua. The sequence goes on along the minus strand of LR824619.2, from coordinate 9,678,455 downwards.
GACAGAAAACTCTTTGACATCATGACGTCAATGGATGGTTGTCAAACGTTGCCTAGAGATTGTAAATTTCGTCGTGAATTGTCAACACGAGTTGGTGTAATCGGTAAGGCGTGTGGTTTACACCACAGAGACCCCGAGTTCGAGTCCCGCCGTAAACATGAAGTTTTTTTAGTTGATGGAAGTTTTGTCGAACTTTCTGGAATATTTGAGTGAAAGTAATGAAAAATTAAGGAGCGAGAAGGAGAATAAATAAAAATGAATAACGAAATTATTGGAAGGTTCTGGAGGCATGACGATCAAAAAGAATAACGAAATTGAATGTTCTAGAACCTGACCAGGGGTATATAAGCGGAACTGCGGCTCACCGCTGGCAGTTGAGTTCTAAGTCCAAAGCGATTCGGAAGAAAAGGAAGAAGTGAAAAGAAGAAAAGTGAGTGAAATAGTGAAGTACAGTGAAATAGTGAAGTGCAGTCAGTTAAGTGAGTTAAGTCAGCGTGAACAGTGAACGGCAAAGTTGTGTCAGTCGGCCGGACTCTGCTGGAGAGGAACGCCGATAACTTATCCGTATCCGTGGACGCTGTCACTTAAGTGCAATAGAAAGTCTGAAAACCGGTATTAGTGTTTAATTTCATCCAATCCCGTAACCCAAGCCCGCATAGTTAGGAACGTGACGTCAGGCACGTAACATTTGGTGTCAGAAGTGGGATTGGAGAAAAATGCCGCTAGTGCCGCAGGACGTAAGAGGAGTGAGTACCCGTGCTATGTCAGAAGCGCAGCGTGTGAGAGAAGAGGGTGCTGCAGCTCAAACCAGCGATGCAGAAGCCAAGCCTGTGCAGGTGGATCTTCTGCTACAGCTGCAGCAAATGATGGCAGAACAGCTGCGGGAGCTGAAAGAAGATCAAGCGCGCCGCCAAGAAGAGCAAGCGCGCCGCCAAGAAGAGCAAGCACGCTGTCAGGCAGACCAGCTGCGGGAGCTGAAAGAAGATCAAACGCGCCGCCAAGTAGAGCAAGCGCGCCGCCAAGAAGAGCAAGCGCGCTGTCAGTCAGAACAGCTGCGGGAGCTGAAAGAAGATCAAGCTCGTCGCCAAGAGGAGCAAGTGCGTCGCTTGGAAGACATGCATAAAGATTTCACGAAGGGACTGCAAAAGGCTGTCAAACGGGTACAAGAAGTGGAGGAAGGTTTAGGCAAGTTGGAACATCGCGTCATGGCGATAGAGGAGAGATTGGAAGAAGAGATCTCCAAAATCAAGCAGGAAGTGACAAACCCAAGCCCTTTGAAGAGCCGAAGCCGTCTTGCAGCCGTTTTTGACGCCCCAAATGCGGCCTTAAGCGCAACGAAAGGGCTCAAGATTCCCCATTACGACGGAACAACATCCTGGACCGCGTTCAAGCTACAGTTTGAGACACTTATGGAGGCTTATGGTTGGACTCAGAAGGAAGCACAGTCAGCCCTCACCCTGGCCCTCCGTGATCAAGCGCTCTCAGTGCTGGAAGCTATCGGCGCAAGTGGGGATCTCAGCTTTAGTGCCCTCCTCAACGCACTTGAGGCACGTTTTGGAGACAGCCACCTCGAGCACGTATACAGAGCGCAATTAAAAGAGCGTACTCAGCGTGCTAATGAGAGCCTACAGCAATGGTCCGTGGAAATCGAGAAACTTGTGCGTCGAGCTTTCCGGTCGACTCCGTCAATGATTGAAGGCACGCTTCTCCAAGCGTTCATTGACGGTATTCGGGACCCCGAAGTACGAGCTGCTGTTCATCTGGGCCATCACAAGAACATGAAAGAAGCTCTGGCCCATGCATTGGAAGTGGAAGCCGTGCGTGGCAACTCCCGTACCTTACGTCTGCGGGAAATGACGACAACGGAGCAGGTACCTCCACGCCGTCGGAATTTCATGTGCTATGGATGTGGAGAGCGTGGGCACATACGGAGCGACTGCTCGAAGAAGATGAACCGCCAGGACGCGGCGGTCTCAACTTCTGACCAGCAGGGAAACTTAAATCCAGCCAGGGCTGCGGGGTGGGCGCTGGCTGGTAGTGGAACAACCCCAACAATCTACATCAAGCAAACCAACGATGGAAATACTCTGGTGATAGACGGTCAAGTAAATGGGAAAAACAGTCAGCTAACATTAGATACTGGAGCTTCAAGGACGGTGATAAATGTTCGGCTGCTCGAGCAAAACATCAGGAAACACCTTAAACCAATTGTTGGCCTACGAATGAAATCAGCTACCGGCCAGCGCATACCGATAAGTGGAAAATTGCATGTAACAATCAAAATTGGGGAACGTGTTTATCGACATGAGGTTATTGTGGGCAAAATTCTGGATGACTGCATCCTGGGACTTGATTTCCTGCGAGGGCACCAGTGTAACATCGACCTAAAATCTGGAGTTTTATTATGTGGAACTGAGGAAATTCCGATGAAGGGTGGAACCCTGGGAAAAGTTTGCTGTTTAAGAAGAACTGTTCTTGAACCAAAATCACAGACTCTCGTACCAATCGCATTACCTAGGAGGAGGGAAGGAAGTTTACCTCTAAGGTGCGCTGTGATTGATAAATCGGAACACGTAAACTCATGGCTACCGGCGAGAACTGTCGTGGGGTCATCTGATGTCAACCGCATTCCGGTATTCAACTTCAGTGATTCAAAAATTACGATTGAAGAAGGAGAGCCTGTGGGCGTATTGGAAGAAGTGGCCTGGATAAGAAAATGCTCGGAGAATCTTGTGAAGAAGGACAGTACGGGAATAGACTTTGTAACGAAAATCTTAGACGAAAACAAAAGTCTGACAAAAGTGGAGACTATGAAAGCTAGAAATTTACGTCTTCGATTCTCTGATGTGTTTTCAAGAAGCGATGGTGATATTGGCCGAACTGGTTTGGTGAAGCATAAAATAAACACAGGTGATACAATGCCAATTCGTCAAAGGCCCAGACGCATACCATTCGCTCGTGAGAAAGAGGTTGAAGAAATGATTGACGATATGAGGAAAAATGACGTGATAGAGCCCTCTTCTAGCCCTTGGTGTTCACCTGTCGTGCTTGTCAAGAAGAAAGATGGTTCAACGAGGTTTTACGTAGACTATCGACGATTGAATGATGTAACCAAGAAGGATAGCTACCCGTTACCAAGAATCGATGACACACTTGACACACTGAGTGGCATGAAATGGTTTTCAACGCTCGATCTGAAAAGCGGCTATTGGCAGGTGGATTTGGATCCCAAGGACAAGGAAAAGACCGCATTCTCAACTGGGAAGGGACTCTGGCAATTTAAGGTGATGCCATTCGGATTATGCAATGCACCGGCAACCTTTGAGCGTTTGATGGAACAGGTGCTGGCGGGACTGCTGGGCGAAACCTGCCTAGTTTACCTCGATGACATCATCATTGTTGGACGGGATTTTGACGATCATCTAAGGAAATTGGAAAAGGTACTCGATAAGCTGCGTGGAGCAAATTTAAAGTTGAGTCCAAAGAAATGCTCTTTCTTCAAGCGCGAAGTGAATTATCTAGGACATGTTATTTCTGAGAGAGGAATTGAGACTGATCCAGCCAAGACTGCCGCTGTTAAGGAATGGCCGACACCTAAAGACAAAACGCAAGTTCGGGCATTTCTTGGATTGTGCTCGTATTATCGGCGGTTTGTGAAAGGATTCTCGGACATTGCCAAGCCTTTGCATCGATTGACAGAGGAGAAACGTGCCTTTATCTGGGACGAGGATTGTGAGCAAGCCTTTCGAGAACTAAAAGAACGGCTTTGTAACACACCAATTCTCGGATACCCCAGCGCGACAGGAATATTCGTAGTTGATACGGATGCCAGCAATATTGGAATAGGAGGTGTCCTCTCACAACGCGATGGTGAGCAGGAGAAGGTTATTGCTTACTTCAGCAAGTCACTATCCAAGCCGGAGAAGAATTATTGCGTGACCAGGAGGGAATTGCTGGCCGTAGTCAAAACTCTGCACCATTTCAAGAAGTATTTACTGGGACGGAAATTTTTGATCAGAACTGATCACGCTGCTTTGAAATGGCTGCTTCAGTTTAAGGATCCCGAAGGCCAAGTAGCCAGATGGTTGGAACAACTTCAGGAATTTGACTTTGAAATCGAACATCGCGGCGGAAGAATTCATGGCAACGCAGATGCATTATCGAGACGCCCATGCGTGGAAGATTGCAAGCATTGTGCCAAGAAGGAAACTGCTTTTCTTAAGGTGATAAGGACTGATACTGTTGACGAGGCATGGGGAGACGATGCGATGAAATTAGAACAGGAAGAGATGCAGATATCAAACCAATACTGGAGTGGCTACGAAGTGGTAACAAGCCAAGTTGGAGTGACGTCGCCCAATATAGCGCGGTAACGAAAGGTTTATGGGCACAGTGGAAAAGCCTTACGCTGCATAACGGACTTCTGTGCAGGAAATGGGAATCAACAAACGGCAAGGACGAGCATTTGCAATTGGTGGTGCCTCGTTCAAAAATAAGGGATGTATTAAAAGCGTTCCATGATGGATCTTCTGGAGGACATTTGGGAATTAGGAGGACTTTGGTGAAGATCAAGGAGAGGTTTTATTGGTTGCATTGCAAATATGACGTCGAAGATTGGTGCCGGAAATGCACTAGTTGTGCAGCTGTCAAGGGTCCACAAACAAGAAGCAGAGGGGCGATGAAAATCTACAATGTTGGTATGCCTTGGGAGAGAATAGCCTTAGACATCGCTGGACCATTTCCAATCACTGATTCGGGCAATCGCTACGTTTTAGTGGTTATGGATTATTTTACAAAATGGCCGGAGGTCTTTGCCATACCGAATCAAGAGGCAGTAACTGTAGCCACGAAGTTGGTAAACGAGGTATTCACCCGATTCGGAGTGCCCTTGGAGATGCACAGTGATCAAGGACGGAACTTTGAATCCCAAGTTTTCCAGGAAACTTGTAAACTTTTGGGAATCCATAAGACTCGAACGACCCCTTATCATCCACAGTCAGATGGAATGGTCGAACGCTTCAACCAAACATTGGAGCGACACTTAGCAAAGGTGGTTGACAGCCATCAGAGAGATTGGGACACTTACATACCTCTCTTCTTGCTTGCCTATCGGACTGCTGTACATGAAAGTACCGCAAAGACGCCTGCATTTGCAAATTTTGGAAGGGAATTGAGATTACCGGCAGATCTTGTATCGGGCTGTCCACCTGGTGACTCTCGCACCGAGTTTAGCGATTACATAAGCGAGTTAAGGGCAAAAATGTTGGACATTTATGAGCAGATCAGGGAGGCCGGTCTTCAAGCTAGTGATCGCGCAAAGACGCGCTATGATCGACGAGCCAATTCTGTTGGGTTTGAAGAGGGGTTATTGGTCTGGCTTCATAATCCAGTCAGAAGGAAGGGAAAATCTCCAAAGCTGCAACCGAGTTGGGAAGGTCCTTACGAGATAGTCACGAAGATCAATGACATTACTTACAGAATTCGGAAGTCTTCAAGGAGCCCTTTGAAAGTTGTCCATATAGACAGGTTGGCGAGGTATTACGGCAGCAACGATGCTCGGGACGAGCGAATCTAAGAGGGGGGCAGTGTGACAGAAAACTCTTTGACATCATGACGTCAATGGATGGTTGTCAAACGTTGCCTAGAGATTGTAAATTTCGTCGTGAATTGTCAACACGAGTTGGTGTAATCGGTAAGGCGTGTGGATTACACCACAGAGACCCCGAGTTCGAGTCCCGCCGTAAACATGAAGTTTTTTAGTTGATGGAAGTTTTGTCGAACTTTCTGGAATATTTGAGTGAAAGTAATGAAAAATTAAGGAGCGAGAAGGAGAATAAATAAAAATGAATAACGAAATTATTGGAAGGTTCTGGAGGCATGACGATCAAAAAGAATAACGAAATTGAATGTTCTAGAACCTGACCAGGGGTATATAAGCGGAACTGCGGCTCACCGCTGGCAGTTGAGTTCTAAGTCCAAAGCGATTCGGAAGAAAAGGAAGAAGTGAAAAGAAGAAAAGTGAGTGAAATAGTGAAGTACAGTGAAATAGTGAAGTGCAGTCAGTTAAGTGAGTTAAGTCAGCGTGAACAGTGAACGGCAAAGTTGTGTCAGTCGGCCGGACTCTGCTGGAGAGGAACGCCGATAACTTATCCGTATCCGTGGACGCTGTCACTTAAGTGCAATAGAAAGTCTGAAAACCGGTATTAGTGTTTAATTTCATCCAATCCCGTAACCCAAGCCCGCATAGTTAGGAACGTGACGTCAGGCACGTAACAGTATTTTAATCTATAAATGCCAATTTTTGTTGTAATGTTATAACTCAACAATGCCTTTACTGATTTGGCTAATTTTGGGATTGAACAGGGTAAAATCGACATCCACGCTCGCGGAGCCGCGGGTGACTGCTAGTATTACGTAAAATTGTATAAAATACATATATATTGTCGCACATGTCTTCCATTGGAGTAGGCAGGGACAAATGTTTTTTTTATATAATAGGTCGGCAAACGGATTACAATCAGTTCCACCCATGCTACGATTGCATTGCCGGCCGCTGGAATTACAATTTTTGAGATTTAGGGATTAGGGAGGGGTGGGAGAAGGGAAAGATGGGGCCTCCAGTAACGTCACTCACACGGTAACCACCAAATGACACGATTCTGATCTAACTCTTTCACTTCTTCTACATTCATCAATCCAACCGCCAGCGATTTTGCCCACGAAGGATTTAAGTTTCTTTCGAGTATGTCGCTTTTTTACAACCATACCTACTTAATTTTGCATTTGTTTACATACACTAAATATCAACATCAATACAATCTATACTAATATTATTATAAGTATTATAAAGAGATAAAATTTGTAAGTTTGTATGTAAGGGGTAATCTTTTGAACCGCTGGTCGGATTGCCAAAATTCTTTCACTGATAGATACCTAGGTACAATGTTTCTGAGGCTATAAAACATCAAGCTACGATTAAATGGAGCCGAGCCGCGGGTGAAACCGCGCAAGGGTAGCTAGTAAACGATAAACTAAACACGTAAGAATAAGAAAGATACGTTTTATCAGGTACAAAAACAGTCGACCTGGAGCAGGAGAAATAATGGGGTGATTACTGGTCAGTAAGAGATTGACACTCTCTCACGCTTCAACCAAGGCAAGAAAAGTCATTCGATAATTTCAACTGACAAAAAAAAAACAAAAATCTGGTATAAAAACGAGCCCTGATTTGCAAACACTAGCGTGAAATAAAATACTATGTATACATTTTTGTTGGTACCCACCTCCTCTTGCATTAATAACCTATACCAAAGGTGTTAAAACACGTTCTTCAAGATATTAGGAAACGACACTGGTTATACCAAGTAGTTAGGGTAATTACCTCAGAACGGCTTCCCGCTGTTTTGTATGACAAATTGATCTGAGGTGCCAAGTACCATATTGGCTTCACGTTAACGCGAGGGAAACGTTATCGCGTTTAGCCCTCTGATTGGTTAGTTATTGTGCAGCAGGCCAATCAGAGCGTCGTACGTCATAACGCTTCGATCGCATTCGTAAACGAAACTCGCACTTAACAAACTGCTTACTCGACATGTTAATGCATCATAGAAGTTTCCATGTTATGACCTGTTGGTAAATAAACATATGTTCTAATGATTTAGTTGATTTATTGAGTATTGAATGTTTATATTTAATGTTGTGCAGTGAAATTGATAGAGTACCTAGTTTATTTTATATAAAAAACGCTTACTAATTCAAACACCATTTTTATTTATATTATGTATTTTGAGAATGATCACATATTGCTATTTTCAGAGAACCCTGTATAGCAACACAAAAAATAGAAAATAAAAAACAAAAAGTTTTTTCCCACGAATTCTATTTTCAACAAACGAAAATCCAAACTAATTTATTAAATGCGAAAGTAACTCTGTCTGTCTGTCTTTTTTTATTTCGGTGAAATATGGTACAGACACAGTTTGAAACTCGAGAATGGGCATAGGATAGTTTGAGACCACAAATCTGGAGTCGGAAGTCACTATTCCACGCGAACGGAGTCGCAGGCAAAAGCTAGTAGCTAATACTTAAATGTATACTACTAGCTCATATCATAAAAATTACGAAGTTCAAAAGATCATTCCCATAAAAAGCAACACTAACAAAAACAAACCGAAGTACCGCGTAGACAAAGTGGTCCACATACTGGTCTATTTCTAGGAACACCTTGTAGGCATAGTATAGAGTGATCAAATAACAATAATTTGTTTAGTTTTCAAATGCATTTACTTCCTTGATACTTCACTACATTGTTATTAAAGTATTAAGGTCAGTAAATCAAAACATTCATTGTTAAAACAAAATGCATGTGATAGAAACTTGATCCGTCACAACCTCTAGTGCGTCGTTGGAGTTATCTAATGTCAACAAATAACTGTGACTGCACAGTTGGCGCGGTGGCTGGGCGACCGGCTGCCGCGCAACGTGTCGCGGGTTCGATTCCCACGTGGAACAACTCTTTGTGTGATTCACGGATTGTTGAAAATTAACAAGTGGGGCAAGGTTTTTTTTTTAAAAAAAATATTATTATTTCTTTCTTACTAGCAGGCCGCCCCTGCTTTGCACGGGTATCCAAGCTGAACATTGATTAAACCCTCCTCCTTTCTTAACAACCTTCCTTCGTGGTAATTACAAACACAATAGAAGATAAAGGAGAATGACCACGACAATATGGACCACAGTACTGAGTTGCATCAATTCCAAAGTTGTTTTAGATGGTTTATGTATTAACCAAATAATCTACAATGGCCATTTTGGGACCAAAACCCGGATTTACGAGATTTTTTTAAAAACATAACTTAACCTCTAAATCGAATTATCCGTATAGTGGTAAGTTTGTAGGTTGTAGTTAGGAGAGCAGATTAATTAGCATATTTAGCATAATTACAATGAATATCACAATTACAAAAACAAACAAAATAATTGTAATATAATTTTTATCTTAATGCTTGAGAAAATCCAGTACCGTTGGTGGTCATGCTCCTTTGCTTGGGGTTTGATGATTTTATAAGAAACGAAAATGGTACGTAAACAGTTTACCCGTTTCGGAGCATTGATTTTGTGAACCATCAGAGAAATAGACGAGTCATTTTCAAAGTCAGCTAAACTATGTCTTGAATAATTACTAATTATTAAGACCATTACCAATTGTTCCGGATGCCAACACGTGTTCATTCAAATACGAATTGGCGCCAGTAGATGTCATTTTAAAAAAACGTAGTACAAAGTCTGGCATTTTGCCTGATATTTGTATTTCTATGGGATCTAAATATGTGATGAAAAATGAATGTACCTATGTTTCCTATATTAAGTACCTACTGACATTTTGCTCATACGTAAATTATTGTTATTTTTCTATAGAAACTATATTCCGATATATTCTATTTCACTTACTTATTTGAATCTGATAAACCGTAAATAAAGTGTGGAAGAGCCATCATGCTTCGGCACGAATGGATCGGCTCGACCGGAGTGATACCTCGGCCTGAAACAACCAGCGTTGTGTTGTGCGTTGTGTTCGCCGCGTGAGCACCTCACTACCGGAAAATATTCAAATGCAATATTGCAATCCCAAAATCTCCAAATACCTTATCCCCAAAAGGTAAGCAACGCACTTCTAACTTCTTCGTTGTTGCGGGTGTCCATGGGTGGCACTGGTTGATTTCCATCAGGTAACCAGCTTGCTCGTTTGCTGACCTATCAAATAGAAAAATAGAACCTCTACTGAGTTCAAGTCATAACGGGACTCTAAATCATAGGCAGCATGCGACAAGCAGACCTTTATATTCACCTGGTGAAGTCGATTTTTTTTCAATAAATTATTGAAGTAATTATTTCATCCAGTAGCTAACAATGGCAAGATATCCATACTGTTCTTGTGGGTATCACCAGGATGTAAAATTCTGGATCTGACAAACAAACAACATATGACATAACAAAGGTCAGACCACAGTGGCATCTTATAAACCTGAAAATTAAGAAAAAATATAACAGACAACGTGCATTAATAAATAAAGAACGAATAAGGCCTGTTAATTATAATAAAGATGATTTTGATAACAAATATCCATATCATACTATAAAGTACAAAGATTATATTTAATTGGCTCCAAAAGCTCTTGACCAATTTGAAAAATGGTTTCCCTAGTAAACATAGATAGGCTATAAATTATGCTGGTAAAACCGTAGACTTCAGCAGCTATTGACAAATGACAATAAATTTAAATACGATGTTTATGTGTAACATAGCATAAAACATTTAGAAGCAATTTCCGAGGGCGGCGCAGATCTTACCATCTGTTCATTCATAGGCTCGTTGGCCTTTGTATACCATGAAAAAATAAAAGCAACCGATAAATCAAGGCAAAGTAAACACTCCCCTACCAATCTCAATATCGAACTATACATACATACAGTCAACGATTCAATTTTCCATCGTAATTACGAACATCGATAGTGAAGCCTTGTATATCCAACGAAGCTAACATTCAATTAACAATTACACATGTTAAGAACGGAGGTTCCGCCATGACATTTAATTAACGCCATTAAATTATGAGTATTTTTAGCTATACGTGGTAGTTAAACATAAGAAATGGCTAAAATTTTATATAGAAAAGTAAACGATGTTGAGTTAACAGTGACATTAAATTTGATCAATGAGACAAAGGATCAAAAATAATATTAAAGTCTATGTCGACAAAATCATTTATCTTAATTTGTATGATCATTGATGTCTGATATTATAAAGTAATTGAAAATAACGATTTCATTATTATCATCATCAGCCTGAAGACGTCCACTGCTGGACAAAATTTTAATGCCCTAGCTCTCCACTTCGAACGACATCTTACCACTCGTATCAATTCATTAGCTCCCCGCGACCCTGATAATATCAACTTGCAACTAGCAGGAGGTCTTGCCCACGCTACGTCTTCGATCATGGTCGCCCTCGAGCACTTTCCATAGGCCGTCAGTCCTTGGAACGATGTGACCATTGCCACTTCAGCTTGGAGATCTTAGAAAGTAACGACTTACTGAAGTGAATTGAAAAAAGACTCTGCTACTAGTTATTACAGGACTAGAAATGGTTTCAAGCCATGAGGAATTGGAATAGTTTCAAGCTATCCTTGGGTCTCATATTTATCATGCCGATAACTGTCTAAGTGGTCAGCACAAAAGCAACCGATCCCTTAAGATTTTGCCAAGTCCCTATGAATGATGATCTCAGTTCGGTCATAGAAAATTTAAAAATAGCTTATATGTATCTGTCGTTCGGACATATCATAAATACAAATTTAAGTGGGGGAGAGCCAAGCTGCGGCACTAATGGGTCGGTTTCACTGGAGTCATACCACGATCTCATAGAAAACACAAACACAAACAGCGTTGTGTTTCGCCGTGTGATTGAGGTTACCGGAGGCCCAATCCCTCCCCCTGTCCTACCCCTTCCAAATCCTTAAATATCCTTCTGACTCCTCCTAACTCCTTTGGTAATACGAGTGTCCATGAGCGGCGCCGATTGCTTACCGTCAGGTAACCCGTCTCCTCGTTTGCCCACTTAATCCATAAAAAAACAATTATTAATGAAATCCTAATTTAATAAGGACAAAACAATTGCCTATCATAATGTTTTAAAAGTCATGGAAGGATTAAACTGACAATTTATAAAACAAAAAACATTAAAAATATTTAATTTCGTCAAAATTTCGTAAACAGTTAATAAATTTCATAACGTGGCATGTATAGGATTACTTAATTAATAAATTAACTCGGTAATAATAGTTGGCTGATGTAATATTGTCATCTGGTAATTTAATTGTGTGAATTATGTGCTTAACTGACCTGGTGTGGCTATTAATATTTATTTTAATTACTAATATACGCCTTTGGGTGGATTTACAAAACATTGCTGGTCATACAGTTGATTTTAAATACAAGTCAATTAATATAAAATTAGTCTCATAATAATTATAGGGACTGATGTATGACATGGAATTTGGAATTGAAACTAAAATACAAGCCAAGTGTGAGTTGGATCCAAAGACCAAATATTCAGTACTAGAAATGATACATTTGTTGTAAAAAAAACCATAAAATACGTACCTAATTGTGGTTTTGTCCAAATTTCGAACGTTTATTAGCTACCAATGTTTATAATATATATAGCTTGGTGATAGACAAACCGATAGATGGACGGATAGCAGAGTCTTAGTTATGGGGTGGCGATGGGTCTCCATGAGGATTTTCCAACCCGACACCAAAAAAAAAAAAAAAAAAAAGTCTTAGTTATGGGGTTACCATTTAAACATTTTTAGTAGGTATAACACCATAAAATTGCCAATCACCTCAGTGTCGCCCTACCGTAGTGACAGACTAGTAGTAAAGGCAAAAAAAATCTACGTTTATTTACTAAGAAAAGAGTGACACTGCTGGTTTGCTCGGAATCAGTGCGGCAGACAGTGGTGTTTAGCATTACCTCAGTGGCAGCAGAATCTTACCTTTGGGCTCCTACCCCCTTATTACAAAACAAAATTAATCTTTAGTCTAGGTTTAAACCATTGATTCAGGTTTTGAATTTTGAATCTTATTCTCACTTTCTTTAAATACAAAAATAGGCACAATGGTTTAACCTTGACCAAAGACAAACCTTGTTTTGTGATAAGGCCGCGATAGACTGGTTAGTAAGAGTATCAATAAGTAGTTAATTATTGGGACTATCGAGACCATTTAAATAAGAACAATCTCTCATGCAGCTTTTTCTTTTTGTGAGGATGGGATTTTCTTTGATTTTTTCACTCGCCTTAATTGGTACGAAAGGGAGTTTCAGGCTATTCTAGACTAAAAAACATTACTGCATACTACCATGCTGTTTGAATTGACAAATTGAATCTACATACATTAATGTAATTAAAATCAATTAGGAGCCTTTTAGATCTAGTCTAGTCGACATACAACAATGCCTATCAAAGTAATATAGTTGAAACCGTAACGAGCTTTAGTTAACAATAACCAATGCTTACATCACGCGGGAATTCATCTATAACCTCGATTTTGAGCATTAATAGGAACCAATGACCCTTGTTTCCGCACTACTGTCGAATGTTCTGGAAACGGGTCAACGAATGCAAGTTTAATTGTGACGTATTAATTTTTCTGAATAGCTTTAGGTGTGGAAACGTTTAGGCATTGTTGTACTCGTAAATGGTCTTATTAGATTTGAACAATAGTTTTGTTAGGCTTCATTGTGCTATCTTTAAGGTTCATTTTGGCTTGTTTTGTTGTTTAGTCTGCTTCATTGGTTTGGTGGAATTCTGATGTCAATGAGATTAGAAGATGAAGTTGACAATAAATTGATTTGTTAATGTTGTGATTGTTTATTTGGTGAGATGAGTAAAAATGGATTACAAAATTATCTGATGTTTTATTATTTTTTCGGCATTTAATTTTTTGTATTATATTTTTTATATAATACAGAAATAATAGGTTGACTGATGTAATGTAGAGTTGATCAGAAAAAGAATGAAAAATACAGTACGTAGTTTTTTATAAATTATTTATTAAAAGGTTTTATATGTACATAATTTCCCTATATTTGTTTGTTTTTATTTGTATTTTAATGGCTAAAATTAAATAAAAATTCAACCTTTTTTCAAGAAAATAATGAAATAATCTTCCCCTATATTAATTAATCGGCATAATAAGAAACAAAATCCTGTATCCAAACAAGTCGCGCCAATTAAAAAAACAGGGCTCCCAGGGTTTATTCATCTTTGACCCGATTTTTTGAAAAAAAAAACAACGTTATTCATCAAGTCTCGAGTTTTAATTACAGCTGCAATCAACGTCAAAAAATTGGGCCATATTAACAACATGACATGTCTTCATTAATTTTTTGCACATACTGTATATAGCGCTTCGGCGGAACATAGGGTTGCCACTTTGTTCTCGTTACTGTTATAAAAACTAAAAATAGGTTAACATGCCAACATCTAGTAATTTTTATTGATGACATGTTTATTAGCTAAAGGAATATTTTGTATTGTTTTTCTGTTGTTTATTATCCCACTGTATTAATCCGCGGCCGTTTCAACTGAATTTCGTTTGAATGACATTCTTACTAGTCTTATAATTTCTAAAACTAAGTTTAAATTCTCTAGCTCGCATTAACGAAGTAAAGTGATTAATACTCTTCTCATTTCCGTGGACACACTTTTAAAAGTATTATCACTTTACAGTAACATTAAATGTTTGCCTGAAATCTGTATTATCGTCTAGATTTTATTTGACTTGCGAAAACAAAAGTCAAGTGTAAGGTTTTCTTTGCATGGCCATCTAGATACAAGATTGACAGAAAAGACAATTACAGTTCGTACTGACTGAAATAATAATATGCCATATGTAAATGATGGTCCCTATTTGTCATACATTATTTTGATTTCCAAAAAATTTTATAGTTATTATTCCCTATAAGTACAAAACACGTCAGTCGTCACGAATCAGCCAATCGGCCACTTCATCTAAAATTTAATTAATTCTACAGTTCAATCGTAGGTATTGATTTATAATAACTATGTGAGTTAAAAAGACTACATGAATTAAGCAAATAAAAGTTTACGTGTATGTAATAAATATTATGGGGCCCATATGTACCTGTCCTGTCATAAACAAGATGATGTAATTTCGGCGATTGTCTTCTATTTTTGTTTTATGACCATTTTAGCTATCATTGTTCCTCGAAACCGTTGAGAATAAAGCTTGCTTACCAGACTTAATGAGGCGATTAATATTCTATTAAAATATGTTTTTTCCGTTTTTTCAGTTTTAAGTTTACATCAATCGAGCCGACTGGATTTGTTTCGTAGGTTGAAAGTGTGTTTGGTTAAGATTTTTTTTTTGTTGATCGATGATGACTTTCCCACAGTTGAAAACATTATTTTGATGACGGCATGGTTGGTGCGATGGGTGGGCAACTGTCTGCCGCGCAACGGGCAACTTTGTATCCAAAACTTGTTTCATATATATGTCACCGGAAAATAACAAGATCCGTAAGTTTATCATTTTACTAGGAAGTTTATAAACTTTCGTAAGATTCTAAACGGGAGATAAATTGTAATATTTTACGTCCACATTTTCGTAAATTTATCAATTTCCGACGTCATACGGTAAATTTATATACTAACGAATATCTATTCGTAAGATTTTATATGGTTCGACCAATCACAGAAACTATTTTAAATATACGATCTTTAAAATACGTAAAATAACACACTGCTCTCTGATTGGTCAATGTTCTTAGTGGCAATGCTGTGTTTGGTTACTGCTTACTTATTATTTTACGAGTGAGTTCAGTAAGTTTATCAATTTACGAAAATGAAGACGTAAAATATTACAATTTATCTCCCATGAAAGTTTATAAACTTCCTAGTAAAATGATAAACTTACGGATCTTGTTATTTTCCGGTGACATATACATATGTGAACTAGGTGGATTAGAAAATCCTAGTGTAAGGGGCAACGTTTTAAAAAAATAAGTTATAATATCAATATCAGCATCAACATTTATTTAATTCAAGTATTAAATAACATAAAATAAGAATTATACGGTTAACGATTGTTAACCCCATAAATAAATAAATATTATTATATCCGAGTATTTGTTGACATCCCCTAAACTAACAATTTGGGTCGATCAAGTAGTGAGAACAATAATTAGTGTCTCAGTTTTTGTTTCGTTTCTAACACGCGATTATAGCAATTACTTCATTAAGAAGGCGGTACTTTAATCGGTCCAATTAAATATTTAGTAAAAAAGAGGTTTTAACAGAAGCTACCTACCACATTGCCACTTAATCGTAGTGTTGAATCATATGATTTTTATTTTGTGAACATATTAATTCAGATGTTTTTAGTCGTGAAAGTATTTGAGTCATTATCGAAAGCAATTGTTACTACATTTTAGCACCACCCCTACCGTACGTGAAATTGACTAAATGTCACTAGCACGAATGAATAAGACAGCAATTGTATGGCAAACTTATTATATACAGTGTCGAAACCTCGATCTTAAACATCTTCGACGATCTTTGAGGAGTGGTTTGGGAGACGCCATGGCGTCCTTACCTTCCACCTGCTTACCGGGCACCAGTCCCGAGCGAAGGGAGCGTAACATTCCGCGCGCGCCTCAAAGAGACAATAGACTACCACAGATGGCTCAACAGGGATGATCAGCCAAGGTAAGCGTAAAAACTAATTGATGCCTCGGCAGAGAGGTTGAAAAGGAAAGGGTAAGGTCTTAGTCAGTAAGAATCTGTCAGATTCTCGCTTCACCCTGGGCGAGGGAAGTCATTTGATAATTTTCAGCTCACAAAAAAAGCCTGGTATTGAAACAGGAGAAGAAAGTGTTTTTTTTAAACAGTTAGACTCTGACACTCTTTTATTCTCCGTCCATTAATGATTTGACACCCAAAAAATATGTATAATGTCATACCACCAATTTTTATTGGTATCTACCTAAATGCATTGTTTGACTCGTTTTATGAATAAAAAGTTATCAACAAAGATATCAAACCATCTTACCGACTTATATTTATAAACAAATATGACTATGTAAAAATATTTCCATAAGAAACGTATCAATCTGCTTACAGCTCAATATTTTGAATCAACAAATCAAAACACCTATATAGAGCACGCCCAGCCTATGAATGGGTGAGTCAGTAAATCTCACTTACATTATAATTCCGATTGAATATGATGCAATATTATGTAAGCTTATTACCAAACGTCGACTGTTCCAATAGTTTCTTTATAAGCAAGGGTGCAGACAATTGGTGTATTGTTTTGTGATTGCTCGAATTTAATAGTGTTTTGAGTAAGAATAATATTGATTGGAAACTTTTTTCCAATTGTTACGGTCGCTTATAATACATACTGTTTTTATAAAGACTATTATTAGGCACATTCTTATAGATCTCAAACATATAAAGAATATTTAATTTAATTTTAGTCTGAACTTGTGCTAAGAAACTTAGTATATTAGTGTAGTATATTAACACTAATAGCTGTAAAGCTATGTATGTTTATAACAACAGACCACCCACTGGTTTTTTTAAATTGACCTCTTCCTTCATAAGTTCACACTCTATCTAGCCATAACTAGAACAACTAAGAACCTCCTTAATAGAACAGCCTCCTTAATAACCTATTTGAAAAGGCCACAGAATTTAACGAACGGTATCTTTGTAAATAAAAAACGTATTATTTTTAATCGTACCAATTTTGCGGTTGTCGTCGGAAATTAAAATGAACTTATAATATTGACTAGCGACTCGCTCCGGTTTTGCACGGATGCAATGCTGATACTAAATTTCTCTACTATAAAATCGATGTTCCTTCTTTTTTAATTACACTCTCTATTTAAAAAATAAGCTTCAATATTATTGTGTAGTTAAAAATATTATAGCGTACGTAGGGAATAGTAGGGATATAGTAACTCTCTTTTAATTTGACTACAATTCAAAATGTTTTTTGAATTGTAGTCAAAGT
Source organism: Spodoptera exigua (assembly GCA_902829305.4). Taxonomy (NCBI): domain Eukaryota; kingdom Metazoa; phylum Arthropoda; class Insecta; order Lepidoptera; family Noctuidae; genus Spodoptera; species Spodoptera exigua. The sequence continues at coordinate 9,660,851 of LR824619.2, read as the reverse complement.
TACTACTACAGAAAAAAATATACATTGTATTGTCCATATAATTATTAATATTTATTGATGTGTAGCTACGTAATTAAATCGAATATTAGCAAATTGTTCTTCTAGCTTTTCGACTATCTTCCCCAACGTTTTTTTTAAACAATACAATATAAAAAATGTAGTATTGGTAGAATATAATAATGCACTAACCATTCCTTCTTAAAAGTGAAATGAGAATAATAATAAATATAAACAAACAAACGTGCACTCCTATTTTGAATATCTATCACAAAAACAGGATTCTGTAGGACCCAACTATTGGGACCTAATTACATTTTTCTGCGAAGTTTTAACTTTTATTAATGTTGACAGCTGATTCGTCCCTAATGACGGGACGGAGACCTAGATATCTCGGAAACTGGGTGCCAAAAGTCATTTAGGAATTTATAAATTCTAGTTTTCAAGTTCCATTAGCATTTTAGTTGTCTAAGCGTTTTTGAGCGGCAAATGTTTTTCTTCATTCGAGCGACATTGATTGACTGTACAAATAGCTATGAGTTGTAATAAAATTTTATTTTACTCTTTGAATAGCATTACGCAGAAGAATATTGCAGCAGAAGAATTATTGGCACATAATGCTAAAATATAACATAAATAACATACACCTACTTTTCAATAGTTATTTAGTTATAAGTCCTATATAACAAGGGTGGGCCTATTAAAAAAATCATCAAATGACTTTTCTCACCGAGGGTAAGGCAAGAGGGAGTCAGATCCATACTGACTAAAGCCCCCACGTATCTCCTACTGCTCCAGGCCGAGGCTGCGGTACCTTATCTGAACTATCTGAACATTATTATTTACTTATTTAATTTTAGTAATCTCTGGATATTGTTTGACAAGGGCACGGACCCCGAGTCCGTGGAGATTGTAAATGATCTATTATAAAAAAAAAACTATCTGAACATTGACCCTATTGGGCCTCGTTTAAAATGGTTTATTGGCTCTTTGAGGCGAGCGCGGAATGGTACGAGCCGTATTCTTAGCCCTGGTTCTGGTTCCTTGCTCGCCGTCCGCAGACGCGTCCACACGGTGGTCAAAGATCATCGCTCGATCCTAGACGCCCGGAAAGCTTATTCCTGATTAAAATTCACGGTATCAGACTGATTTATTTTATTATACAAATATATGACTGTATGACAAACACGTAGACGTTTATGTCGAAATTAGTTTTATAGCTAGACTAGCAATAAAATGTTGTTTTAACTCGCAAGTCTTACAAAACAATTGACGGTTTTATAATGGCACATAACTAAGCAGTATCTTTATACCAAAGTCTCGTGGAAAACGTTTACTAGTAATTGTTTTTTTTTTTGTGAGGGGAAAATCATCAAATGACTTCTCCCGCCCAGGGCCGGGCAGGAGGGAGTGTCAGACTCTTACTGACTAAAAACCCCCCTGTTCCTTCTCCTGCTCTGTGCCGAGGTCGCGGTACCTCATCTCTTTATAGCAAAGTCTCGAAGAAAACGGTTACTAAATGTTCTAGTAATTGTTCAAGGATGCATCAAAGTTATTCAATTATAGATTTTAATACTACGTAAGTACTTTGTTAATGTTAATAAAATAAATGTTTTTGGATTGTGTGGTTATTAGTCGTCGTGTTGGCCTGGTTAAGGCGTCCGATTTTCATGCATTAGGATGAGGTCATGCACGAAGTACCAATGTGACTTTTTCCAAGTTATACTTGTGCTTTCTATGTTTATTTAGACATCACTTGCGTACGGTAAAGGAAACCTGGACGTATTATTTAATCATAAGCTTGTAATCGTTAATCCGCCTTGAGCGAGCGTTCTGATTAAATACTCAAACCTTCTCCATGTTAGAAGAGGCCTTTGCAGCAGTGGGCACTTATAAACAGGTGATGTAGCTAGTACAAAACAGTGTATTGAACAGGACGAAATGTAGTTCCTTAATAGGTTAACAATCTTCAAACAGTAGCTAATTGACAATTCAATTATAACGTAACCATACAACCCGTTCTGGTTAACACAATGTTAATTGAAATCACTTCTAAACTGTGTACCGAAATCCTCTAAATAGAACGCGTAATGCAAACCCATTACTGAAGTGATTTCCTCTAGCTAACAAAGCGTAGGCACGTTACGTCTATCGCAAGTGATCTAGCTGACACTATTGCGTGACTGGAACGAAATATGCACAAGGCGAAATGAACAGAAGGTCCGCTTAAACTGCCAAGATTGCTAGAGAAGAAAAATGGTTCGTGTATTAAAATGCAGGTACTCATTTTGCCGATGTGGTTCGTAAGTTATGTAGAAAATTACTATATCCATTAGTTAATGTATTGTCTAAAAATAACTATGATTTCAAATTTATTTGTTTACTTTTTCTAATTTTAGCTTGTTGTGTGAGAAAGATATTATACGACGCAAAAAGTGATACCGTCATAATTTTAAAGAGTTAATATTTTTACAATTTGCTTATATAGCATTATTGTAATAAAATTAGTTTAAACATAAAATACTCATTCCTATGCGACATTTTTTATAAGAAACATATTGTAACTGGCAAGGAATAAAACTGTTAAATAAATTTTTGAAATAATTGTTTACTTGCGGTGGTGTGTTGGATCAGCTAATCGATACTAATATTATAAAGAGGTATAATTTGCAAGTTTGTATGTAGGGGGTAATCTTTGGAACCGCTGGTCGGATTGCCAAAATTCTTTCACTGATAGATAGCTACAATGTTCCTGGTGTGCTATAGGCTATAAAATATCACGCTATGATTAAATGGAGGTGAAACCGCGCGAGAGTAGCTAGTCTTCAAGAAATAAATTCAATTAATAGCCTTAGAATATAATAAACATATGAGAATAAAAAACGGTTTTGGCTACGGAAATTACTGCTTTGGAAATTGAACCTTCTTTGTAGTTTCTGCATCGTGCCTCAACATAACTAAATAGATGGAGCTGTTTAGTTGCGTGTGAGATTTGCGAAGGAAAATAATTGTTAGGAGCAAAAGATTAATACGCGGGATAGTGATTTTGTTTTCCTTGTTTGTTCTGCAGTAATCAAGTCGGCCCATGAAATTGCTTGAACAAGATTAAGCTAAGGTCAGGGAAAGAAGTTTTGGGGGAAATGAGTTTGGATGCATCTTGTGTTTCGCGCTAAATAATAGATGTGATGAGATCGGTTTTGTGTTTCTAAATTTGAATTTTGTTATGGAACAACCTAGATAAATAAATAAATATGGGATAATAATTTTGGTGCTAATTTTATATTTATTTTTGATACTGTTCATGCTTTAGACGCTACGACGCTATATCACGATATCTATTTTTTTTTATTGGTTTTTGATATTGTTCATGTCATGATTAAGACGGCTATTATATAATTACTATCGCTCATCAGAAAATTAGTGGTTACTGTTGAAGAAAGGCATCTTTCCACACGAAGAAGATTTGATCATTCATCACTGAGCTTGATCAAGGCGAAATGGCTTATAATTAGTAATTATGTGTTACTTCACCGAATGACTATACAGCTGTACCTATATATGTATATGCATTGATATTGCATTTCATACGTTTGTTTCATGGTGTTATTAATATGATATGCAATCACGGCTATTTTCCCTGAGGAAAAGAGGTTTAAATGATATAAATACTGTTCCTATTTTCGTCCTTATCCTTTTATTTTGAAATGAAAATAACAATAATATTCCTCTTGGATAATAAAAAAATTATGATTATGAAAAAAAAATTTCCACATGGTTCTCTTGGGTTGTATATAGTATATAAAAAATATTTTTATGCCTATAGCTTACCATTAGGTAATTCGTCTATCCAACCTATCCCATAAAAAATGGAAATTCCTTTTTAGACGTGTGGTTTTGCAACTTGAACCACGTCCATAGACAATGATAGCCAGACAGTTAATAAATCATTGCAAAATTTTTAATATAAATAATTAAAACTTCTTTGAGAACGTGCCAGCTATGAGTTTACATCACTATATCCTGCCATATAAGTTTTATTGACGTTTTATAGTTTCATAAAACTAAATTAAAATAAGCATTATGGAACATAACCACAAAAAATATTATAATGCAGTATCATAAAATGTATTCGCAGAACAGTTGGCAGAGGTGCAGCGTACGGCGCGTAGCGTTCCTCGCGCGCCTCAAAGAGCCAATAGACCACCACGGACGGGGCCCTATAGGGCAGATATTCAGTCGGGATGGCGGGGTAAGCGCAATGAGGCACTGCGACCTCGGCCCAGAGCAGGAAAAGCAACGGGGTGGTTTAGTCAGCAAGAGCCTGACACTCCCTCCCGCCCAGCCCTGGGCGGGAGATAGTGTCAGTGTAATTTGATGATTTTGCCCTCACAAAAAAGTAGTGTTTTGTCTTGTGTTTAAGACATACAAAAACACACCAACCTAATACTCAATGCTCAAATCCTAAGTCCTAAAACTTATAACAATCCACACAACAATCCACGCAAAGGCAGCCACCAAGGACATACCATGACCACGAACACTCTGACAACAGTTTCATCCCCATCACATAGATGGTTGGCAGTCAACAACTGTGCGATTCACACGTAACTTCTGCCCAGCACAGCAAAACTTTGGAATAATCTTCCGGCGGCGGTATTCCCGAACCGATACGACCTTCAAACCTTCAAAAAACGAGCGTACTCCTTCTTAAAAGGACGGCAACGCACCTGTGGCTCCTCTTGTGTTGCGGGTGTCCATGGGCGTCGCCGATCACTTACCATCAGGTGATCCGTCTGCTCGTTTGCCTCCTATTCCATAAAAAAAGACGAGAGTGTACGATTGAAACGAACATAGAACAAACTAACTAAAGGTGGGGGAAAGTATCAAACATTTGAATAACAAGCATTTTAACTAAAGTTTCATATTAATTCAACTGCTATCAACTGCCTTGACGTTCAAATTAAATACGGCAAGATATTTCGTAGTGCAGGTATACTTTATGTTTTCAATCTCACTTCTGTTATAACGCCTTCGGATTTTATAGTGAACTAGCTTTTACCCTAGTTTTGTCTAAGGAAGTAGCTTTACAAGATGAATAAAATCTAAGAAAAGTCGCTATATCGTATTAAAAAAACTATATTTATAAACGAAATTTATTACCGATATTAATCAAGTCTTGTTTTTTTTCAACTTAACTCAACTCAATCCTTCAGAACCTAACCAAACCATCAACTCGTTTTGCAAGTGTCCATGCGCAGCTCTGTTGCATATCATTAGGAAATCGATGTCCTTGTTTGCCATATTATAAAACAAAAAATCTCGATTGATCTCAAAGAAAACATTAAATTTTTGATTGAGATTTTGTTTTAATTTCAGCCGTTAGGTAATGTTATAAAGAATAAAGCTGATGCTCAAGGTCAATGGCGTCCAATTAGAGGGGTTTATATCCAGCAGCGGATGGAAACCGGATGATGATTATTATTATCATCATCATCATCATCAGCCTATAAGTGCCCACTGCTGAGCAAAGGCCTCTTCTCACACGGAGAAGGTTTGAACATTAAGACCACGCTTGCTCAATGCGGGTTGGCGATTATTATCATAAGACGGTAATTTGAATACGTGACATAATACTTTTATAATATACTAGCTGATTCGGCAAAACGTTATCTTGGTATATAAATTATGGGTATGAAAAATAGTGAGTAACCGAATCTCAGACCTACTGATTTATTTATACTTATAATATTATAAAGCTGAAGAGTTTGTTTGAACGCGCTAATCTCCAAAACTACTGGTTTGAATTAAACAATTCTTTTTGTGTTTGTAAGTCCATTTATTGAGAAAGGCTATAAAACATCACGCAATGATCTTTAGGACCTGGGTAGCGGGTGAAACCGTGTAGCTAGTATGCAAATAAAATTAGGTAAAAATCAGTAAAGATTATGTACAATTACATTCCTTGTTTTAATAAGTTATTAATAATTATTAATTTTTACTAGTGGTCAACGACCTCAAAATTATTTGCATTACAGCTTTATTGTCGTGAAAAAAAAAATAAAAAAAAACAATCAGCCAAACATAGTACCTCCTCCTTTTTTTGAAGTAAATAATAAACAAACAAAGTCTCCATCCATTTTCAAGATTAGTTAAAATGAGCATGAACTGGTTCATTCTAGATGGAATACTAACTCCGCCTACGATTCCACCCACGTAAGGAGATATTAAGTTTATCTAACATCGGTGTCTACGTCTTAATTTAGGTCAAACTTATCTATTTGCAATATTTAATCAAAATTTTATTAGTCTTAGATGTTATCTAACACATCATGATATATGTTTGCGAGACTTAAAAACAGATCTTCATTTAAACTTACCCATACCTAAGTAATCCGCCACTGCGTAATTCCCAAAAGGTCGGCAATGCTCTTGTAACTCCTTTGGTGTTGCGGGTGTCCATGCGGCGCTAATTGATTCCCATCAGGTCACTCATTCATATGCAGACACACTATATATAAAAATCGTAGACACTTAATTTAAAAAATATTTAGTAAGTATTTTTGTATGTGTAAATAACATAATGTTAACATCAGGTTCTTGGCATAAAACCTACAACAGAATCAATAAAAGTAAGCATACTCTCATTACATTTGTGGTGCCCAGTCCTATCTCACGAAACTCAGTTTAAAAAAAATATTGTAAATAAATATAAAAATTGTTATAAAATTTTAATAATAATTGTTATATAGAACAGAATAATTATAATTGAAACTATAACTATTGAACTAGAGCCGTTTCTACTAATATTATGAGCTGGATAAGCTAAAATAGAATGTCATGGCAATAGTAATTAGTCATAGAATAGTTCTGTATATAGGTCATTCATATTTCCTTGAGTCTGCTTATGGATACTATTGACGACTATACAGACTGATAAGCTGTGATTCATAAAAACTTGTACACAATACGTCCTCATTAGCCGAATGGTCACAAGAGGAACTACCGAAAATTGGTCTCGAGTAAAGTCAACGTCAGCTAGAGTTTCAGTTTTGTTAGGACGGTGTCTGAAATTCGCTCCGGATTTTAACCAAGCGCCTGTTTTTATTCTTTCTTCAAAATAACGTTGCTTTGATTTTCACCTGTGTCATGGTTGCGTAAACAAACATACAAACATACAACTTCACCTACACATAACACCTAGACCCAGAACAACAGTTTAATTTTGGGGATTGCACAAAGAGTTGTTCTGTGATAGAATTAAACTGAGCAGGCAACGTCCAGAACTGTGGTTCCGAATCTGGTGTACCTGATATGTGAAAGTTTATGTTTATAAAACAATAGAGAAGAAAGAGAAAAGGAGTTTTATGTTAGGTATTTTTTTTTTGATAGAAATGCGTTTGTGACATTCCAATCGCCTTCAATTACAAGGTAGGTAAGCATAATGTTTTTTTATGTCGAAAATTGCGGGTACACACTATTTTTATTATCTCTAACGACCTCTTTGGACATGAGAATGTGTGAAGTCATAATTATTTATTTAATTTCGAATTTAATTCATGTGGTTCATACGTAGGTACATTATGTATGTAATATTTATTTATATAGGTATAGTACTGATGTTTCATTATGTATATTAATTATTAATTCCTTGAAGTAAACAAAGGTACCTACTGCTATAATTCCATGAATCAACTGCTTTTACACCAATACGAATTCCTAGTAATTATTTGCGAATATATTATGTCGATAATATATCACATGAAACAGGAAAAAAATATTAGAGCCATGCTTAAGCATGAATAAGCTGGTCATTTTGAAACAACCCTAATGTTGTGTTTTGCTGTATGTGTAAGGTTAACGAAGGTAGAATCACCACATCCTCGTTTCCCAAATCCCAAATCCCCAAATCCAAAAACTCTTATACCCAAAGGCAATTTCTCGATATTGCAGCTGTTCACAGGCAGTACCGAATGCTTGCCACCAAGGGTTCCATCTGCTCGTTTGTCATAAAAACCGATCTGAAGCCAAAGATATCCCACTTTGCAAATTACACGAAATAATTTTAACTAATACAACAATAACAGAATAACAATGTAATATTATTACAATGGATAAATATTATGGGTAAATATGTTGAATATTTAATTTAATACCTAACAAAGCTCTTTGTATTTACAATATACAACCAAAATATAATTTAACGAGCTATTATTGTGGCAATTATATCGTAAATGCATAATCTTATTAAACTATTAATGAAATTTAGATACAAATGTGCTTTCGGTATTAGTTCGGTAATGACGCCATTAGTTATGTATTATCTAATTATTGTGCTCAGGTTGTAAATACGGAACATCAGTAAGACTATAGCAAAAGAGTTGTAACTCCTCTGGTGTCGTGGGTATCTATGGGTGACTCCGACCACTTAACACTTGGTGTCATTAAAATTTGGATTCAATTCATAATAAAAGAAGTTAAGCTTAAGAGTTACTTGGCGTTGTCTTCTTTTTAAGGGTTAAAATTTGAGGATTGGGGCACTTGGGAAATAGGCTTGGGGAGGGGGGGGGGGGAGGATCCGGACTCCGTTAACCACTTTCACACAGCAAAACTTAACGATGCATTGAGATTTTAACGCGTCTGGTACCTCTTTTAGGCGCCATCCGCAAACCCACACTTGGCGTGAAACTACCACAGGTTGTTAACCAGAAGTTACCGGAGGCCCAATTCTTTCCCACCCCCAATCCCTCCTCAATCCCTAAATCTCCAAATCCCTAATCCCTAAAAGGTCGGCAACGCACTCGTAACTCCTCCGTTGCGGGTGTCCGTGGGCGGCGCTGATTGCTTACGATCAGGTAATCCGTCTGCTCGTTTGCCGACCAATTACATAAAAAAAAACGCAATATAAAAAATACTTAAAGAACGCAATTTATAAGAACTATTTTTGCCATATATTATGGCAATGAAATAATATAATAAAACTGATGGCATTTTAAAAACCTATCAGAACCATGATTCAGATGTCCTTCATTGGTTTATCCTTTAAATTATTACAATACTTAACCGTTAACTCATTTATTTTATGTACAAACTATAGTACATAGTAAAACTTTACTGCGAAGTGTTAAGGATTGTTTAAATGTGAACAGTCTATTTTATGTATATTCATTTATTTATTTATATACTATTATGTTTATTTCGTTATATGAAAATGAAATGAAAATCATAACTTCACTTTTGCTTTGCCGTAGTCGGGTAATGAATGAAAAATTTTTATTTATAAAAAAAAAAACAATATAAAAACGATTAGTGTTTTGGACCCTACTTTTAACAAAAAAAACCTGTATTAGGAGACTCCGCTCTTTTTTACAATAAGGTTATAATATAAAATAATTTTACGTTATGGAAATCAAAGTCTGTATGTGTTAATTATATTGCAATCATTCGTTTGTAAAAGACTGTTTGTTTCCTAAATAAAAGAAAAAATATTATGGAAACATTAAGCAACCTTTAAATCAATATATTAAAGGATTGGGCCTCCAATAATTTTGTTCATCCGGCAAAAGAGTACGTGTTGTTTCAAGCCGGTATTCTGTGAGGCCGTGGTACCATTCTGGTCGACCCGGCCACTTCGTGTCAAAATATGGTTCTTCCACACTTCAGTGTCAGATAATTCTATTCGTGCCGAAGCATGGCTCTCCACACTTTGTCTGAATGAATATTCTATGGTAGAGATTAAAATAAAATTAAGTGTTGCATTCCCTTTTCTCTAGTTATGTGTCTGTTCCACTACTCAAAAGTCCTGCACACCATTCATTTTTGAGGAGTGAAAATCATTAATCGACTTTTTTCGCCCTAGTCTCGGCGCCCAGCCCAGGCAGGGCACCGTAGCCACTCCTCAAAGAGGAGCCACACCGTAGCCACTCCTCGGTTGCGACAGTCGTTGCTTCCACTCTGCCTTGAGATCTCGTTGGAGCTCATTCCGCCACGCACGAATTTGGCGCGCAGAGGATCCTTGCCCCTTCGACGCGCGTCTGCGCGCAAACTATAGACGAGCGCGGGAGCGCTTTCGCTTCCAGATCCTACAGCGGTGATCCGCCAAGGAGGTTCGCCGCCTTTCCGGAGATTCTGCGACATCCGCGGATTATCCGAATAATCAGTAAGAGTCTGACACTCTTTCTCGCCTAACCCTGGGCGGGAGAAGTCATTTGATGATTATCCCCTGACAAAAAAAAAGTCTCTTACTGACTAAGAAATCACCCCGTTTCTCCTCATGGTCAACATGGCCCGCGCGAGATCGCCATACTGGCTGCAAATCGGTGATCAAAATACATTATTTTCAATACATATAATATTAAATACAACTGATATCTCGATAGCTCAATACTAGCAAGGAGCCAGGAAATTGCAAATACTACTTAGTACTTTTTCCGTTTAATTCTACTACTTCGGCTGTTAAGTGAGATATATTTAATTTAATGTGTCTATTAAACAAGTTACTTATAAGGAAAACTTATTAGCACTTACCGATAAGAAGTAATTAGGTTCACAGGTAACTAGTTTTTGACGTAAAGACCAAGTAGGTATCAAGGATAAAAACAGGTAAAGCATTTATCAATAATAATAATAATACTACAAGTTTGATTTATGATGACTTCATTTTTAACTTACTGTATGACTGACTTATGTTATTGACTTTTAATCTTTTTAATTTAATTTTTATGCACTTTAAGTTTTGCAAAGACGACCTGAATGGATGGCATTATCCACCCAAGGCTCGGTGGTATCTTTAAGAGATACCGAGGCGAAAAAGAGAACATATTCTTTGTTTGCTCCTTGCAATTTACATTTAGAAACTTAAAATTTACATTTTCAAAAAAGTAATCGTGACTTAATCCCGTGAATCATCAATCGGACGCGCGTCGTCACTGCGAAGCTGCTAATGAATAAGAGTCCCATTGTGCATTGAAATTAGTAGAGCTTGTCTCAGTTAATTTACGTGAGTAAATCGTTATTTCTAGTGCGTTTATAAAATTCATATCAAAAATATAATACACATACATAGATACTAGAATGATATATACAAAACATACAGTCTAACTCAATATAAATTGGAAAATCGGCTAGTTCGGGTTTTACGACCAGCCCACGAATGACTATTCCATTTAGCCTTGTTACAAGAACTGAGCAATAAATTATCGTATCTAACTAAATACTAGGTACTACAAAATGTATAAAGGAATTGTCAGTTAATGCCTTAAAATAGACTATTGAGTAACTTACTGTAAACTAGTTTTTTGGTCGCAGTTTTGTCCACATACAAAACGGAATTGATTTCTGAACTTTTAAGACTAAAATATTGATTTCTGATCTTTTAAAATTAAAAAAATGACACTTTAATCATACGTCGACTGTACTTTTTTTAAAGCGGTGAAAAATGTCTTTGTTTTTTTTTATTATATGACTAACCAAAAATTGGTTCGAGGCTAATTTCATTGTGTAACTGTCGGTATGTCGGTATAACAGCCAATAAATTGAATGACTCCGATTCAATTTATTGACTGTTATACCCTTTTTTGGGAGAAGTAAATCATCGTTCACTTCTCCTGCCCTGATCAGGGCGAGAGACAGAGTCTGACTCTTAATGGCTGAAAACCACCCCGTTTCTGCTCCTGCTCTGTGCACCGTGGACCCCCACGGTGCAGATGGATTACCTGATTGATGGTAAGCAATCAGCGCCGCTCATGGACACCCGTAATATCAAAGGTACTACTATATAAGTACGTTACCGGACTTTAGTGGGTTATTAGGAATTTAAGGATAGGTTAGACGACACGGTGGAGCATACGGTGGCGGTGGCGGCCCTGCTTGGGCTGAGCACCGCCGTGTCCTCGGGGAAGTGATCGGCGGCGGCGACTTCTCACGCCAGGCCCTAGTCGAGGCCATGGTTCGTAGTGAGAGGAACTGGGAAGCCATCTCCTCATTTTGCGAAGCAGTGATGCTCGCAAAGGAGGAGGCGGAGCGCGTGAGGGAACTATCTTCCTCCTGGACGGGAGAAGTCATTTGTAGATTTTCCCCTCACAAAAAAAAGGATAGGGGATTTGAGGATCAAGGATGGTAGGAGGGTGGGAGGGGAGATTGGGTAGCCTCACTTACAGAGCAAAACACAATGTAAGTGTTACTACATGCCGGTTTTCTGCCAAGCCATGGTATCACTGCCACACTTAAATTACGTGTTATTTAACCCATATTTGACGCAGTGAGATGATATTTGTGAAGTTCCATAAAATTTCAGCGAGTTACCTAATTCCGCTACGAATAAAAGTTAGATCCTGTTTCCGTAACGTAACGCTTGGTTCTATTATCTGTGTAAAAATGAAATAAAAAGTATTTTAAATATTTTTTATTAAGTTATTTAGTTTTGGTGTAAGCGTATTTATTTCATTAATGAATTAAGTAACGTGAAACCACTGCTAATTTTGAATTACTCAAAATTAAACGATATTTATTATATAAATCGTGATAAAATGCCGAAATTGTACCACCAAGAATTTCATTCAACATCTTGATAAAAAATACATCGTCCCGGAAACTCTTCCTAAAACGAGATCGGTAAAAAACCACGGTTTTCTCGTATTTACCTTGAAATGCAAATATAATTTGTTCACTTTGTGTTTAACGACCCCGAATCAAGTAAAAGTGAGTCATTCCGGAGACCGTATCTCCCGAAGGTATTAAATATGAATGAATCTTCTTTGGGTCAGGTCAACGACATAGAACAGCTGTTGCCTCTTTCTGTTTTGGCACTGGCCGCATTACAAATCCTGCTCTAAATTTTAGGAGTCAAGGTTGGAAATTGCATGAAGGTTTCGTACAGGTGATAGCTCAAGTGAAATCAGTTTTCTTGCAAGGATTTCCGTTAAGATTCATGTTCAGGAAGATTGTGTGCGTATGCAATGTCTTTTTGAATGAATATTTAATTGCTATGGTAGTACTAGAACAATATAAATCAACATTACGGAACACACAAAAAAATATATGTTGTAGGTAAACTTTGACTGTTTTGTAATGATGGTCAACGTTCTGTAATTAATAAATTTATTTCAAAATTTTGCTAGAACTGTGTTGTCATATCGATACTACCACACGTTGATTAGGTCAACCTATAACGAACTATGTAATAAAATTCGAGGATCTAAATTAGTCACTCTTCTAATGGTTGTAACATCATCAAACTTGGCAAATATTTCTAGCTGCTGTTTTGATGTTTTGAGGACTAAGTAGGCCTCCGGTAACCTCACTCAAAAGGCAAAACACAACGTAACTATTGCTTTTTATACGTATTAAGTTTTTCTGTGGTCGTGGTATCACTCCGATCGAGCCGGCCCATTCGTGCCAAAAGTCTCACACTCTTATAAAAGAACAAAACCAATTAAAATTCTGTTCTATTTTTGAAGTCATGTTCTTGAATCTACAGCATTTAGCATGTAGTTCTAATTGGCACCTTTAAAAAATAAAATAAATACCAAAATCTATTTTAGGATTACGAAGACAAATTTATCTAATTCCAGGATCATTAATACTAATGTAGGATTAATTGCAAATGTAACGAGTGTCCGCCCATTCATTTGTTGATATCGTTATCCAGAGAAATAATTACACTCACTATAAGATAACTTCAATTGCTATGTTATTGATATGGTATCTTGAACTCTAAATACCTATTATTATTTTTAATATAACGTTGCCCTATCGGAACGTGCGTTTACAAACATGTGATTTTACATACATACTACAATTTGTGGATCATACAAAGATTGGTTTAGTACGGGAATCGAATCCGCAAAATTTTGCAGGGCAAAATCGTAGAATATTTTTTATTTTACCTAGCTTCACTGACGAACAGACTGACACACTACTATTCTATTTTTACGTTTCAAAAGTACCTATTTATGGTTTAGTTGGAATAAATGATTTTGATTTGATTTGATTTGATATTTATTTATGTTAAAAATACGTTGCCCGTCATCAGGATTTTCTCCTGTATCATGTGTGCGCTTACAAACATACAATTTCATATACACATCACACCCAGACGCGGAACAAAATTTTGTGGATAGCAAAAAGTCAAAATATCTATCAAGCTGCTCAGTATAGGCTAATATTTAACTATAAGGTTCAAAATAAATTAAAGACATTTAACAAATCGAAGTAGCCTGATGAGTATTGTCCCACGCAACAATAAATCCAAACACAATGTAACCACACAGCTCTAAAACGAAATTCTACGAACGATACTACTATAAAACGCATTCAGTGACTTCCTGAATACCGCCACAGCGAATGAGATCAAAGGGTAGGTGAGGTATAAACTGAAACAAAGTTTCCGCGAACAAAGGGAGCAAGTTTGTTCGTACATAGTAACTTGTAGTGTGATGTAATTTCGTCAAAGACAATGTACGGATGTTTCGGCAGTCCTAACTTCAGTTATCTTTGGATCCTTTGCTAGGATTCCGCGTTGGAGTGTTGTGAACAATTTATTAAGACTTTCAGCGTCTGATTCTCAAAAGGGGCTGTTGTATTCACGGACATAAATTCTTGGTTAATTTTGAACCAATTTCGCTTGCACCCTAAAAACTTATCAAGGTATCAAATGACAAAATGACTTCTGGGCCTAGGTGGGGAGAGAGAGAGAGAGAGAGTGTCAGACTGCAACTGATTTAAAACCATCCTGTTCTTTCTCCTGCTTCAGGCCAATCTGTGGATGAGTCTTTGAGGTGCAAGCGGAACACGAAGAGCCGTTCACTTGGGATTGACTGTGATCGGTGAACTTAAAAAGCTATTAGACGACCGAACCAAATCGGTGTCGTACCGTCAGTTTGGTTCGTCTTCCATTGAAAATGACGACGAGCTGCCGAACACACCATCGATACTGTCCGGAGTGGTGAAAGGTGACAGTTCGGTTCGATTGTCTACTTGTGTTCTTACCCCATTTTCATCATTTTTAAACGAAATGCCTTGTTGACTCCTAGCTTACAATTTTTAGATTAGTAACTAGGAAAAATGTAGAAAGAAAGTAGTAAAGAAATATGAAAAATGTAAAAAGGATTATTCCGTTACCAACGGGCTTCGGCGTGCTGTTAGGATTTGGATCTAAAAAAGCATAAAGTTTATTTTTTCCACGGCACACACATAGATCTATCAAAAACGAAGTCTATCTTATTTTGACTTCATGTTTTGTTTTTATTTGCTATAGAACGTTGTTTGTTCACTACTTTGTCTGTTAATACGCGTTGATACGATGGGCTTCGCCTACCCTTGAGCAAACTGTTCACTCGGGCCTTGAGGACACCCAAGTAGGCTGCACTGGTTACGTGCAGCCTAATTAGGCGTGGTGTAGGTTAGAAAATCCTTAGGTTACACATTACGGATGCTCTCCATTCTCCCCATCTCCAGCTGTTGGTTACCATCAACTTATACTTTACTCCCCATTTGCACTTATACTTTACTGGCTGCTGTGCAACGTGTTGCGAGTTCAATTCCTACGCGGAACAACACTATTTTTTTTATAATTCATCATTTACAATCTTTACGGACTCGGGGTTCGTGCCGTTGTCAAACAATATCCAGTAAAGATTACTAAAATTAAATATTTAAATAATTTACATACCACAACTAACCTAACTATAGTATTTTATAGAAGAAATTACATGTTACATTTAGATATCTACCATAATACAATCTAATTTACATAACATTTTTATCGAAGGCTCTGCTGAGTCAGCCCCCAACACGCTGGGTGAGCCGGCCTGCTGCAGCAATCAGAAAAACTAAGTATGTGAGTATGTGAGATCCACAAACTGTTGTTCCGGGTCTGGGGGACTTGTATAGTATGAGGATTTGCATGTTTGTAAACGATTGAAGAGCACAGGAGTAAATTCAAGTTTGGGGCAAGATACTTTTTTTAAGAAAATAACAAGAAAATCTAGTCTTTGTAAGTATTTTCTTTGCATTTAAAAAACGATCGTCATCTTTAATCATTACTCTGTGACAATTTACTTTGGACTATGAGCGTATAAAAATAAAGAGTAAATTTCGTTGTAAATTTTTCAGTACACTTATTCAGATCCTTTCAATACACAAAGTAAGACCAACTCAGTGCTACCGTATTGTGTTTTGCTATTTTCATTCTACAAACTTTAGTTTGCAAATTTAAATGTGCGGGCGAAGCAAATACCCTGAAACTCCAGCGCACCGGAAGTGATAATGCATTAATGGCGGTCGCTATTAGCTTCCGGTTGTGAATGTGATAATGTTATAACGGTATCCCCATTTGCCTGTTAAGATTTCATATTCAGCTATTTTCAGGTAAATAGTTGATTTCAGAATTTTGGTTAATATTTGAAAATTTCCCTTATTTATTTTTATACTAATATTATATATGTAAATGTGAAAGTAACTCTGCCTATCTGTCTGTCTTTTCTTCACGCCTAAACTACTGAACCGATTTCTATGACATTTGGTACAGACAAAGTTTGGAACTCGAGAAAGGACATAGGATAGTTTCTATACCAAAAATCTGCAGGAAGTCACTATTCCACGCGAACGGAGTCGCGGGCAAAAGCTAGCTATTTAATAAGTTAATTGTTAAGTGTGCGAGAGCCATGTTTCGTCACCAATATGGGTCAGCTCAACCAGAGCTACACCACGGCCTCACAGGCAACCGTCAGGTTACCGATGGTAGAATGTACCTATCAGGTCCGAGGTAAATCATCACCATCAGGGGATTAGTCTACTCGTTTGCCGACCTTTTACAGAAAAATATTAAATTTAATTGGAATATTTTTGTTTATTTAGAATTCATAAGATTTTCACTGATTGACATCATTAACATATTAAATCCTCAAGATTTGTAGTCGGATTCGGTCTATGTAATAATACCAATGAATATTGAGGTAAAATTAAAAAAAAATATCACGTTATCTGAAAGGGTTCCTAGATTAAGAGAAAAATTAGGAACCTATATCTTTCTTCAACTTCGTTACAAAAACAATTCTATAATATGAGTTTTTTTGTCATTCGACGTCAAAACAACAGACGGATTACCCGATGGTAAGCAATGAGTGCTGTCCATAGACAAGTGCATACAACACCAAAGAAGTTGTATAGGAGAATAAGGAATATCAGAGAATTGAGGATTGGGCAGGCAAGGTTACCTGGGGCCAAAACAACTGTAAATAAAAAAAGGAAAAATATAAAGTTTGACAGTAAAAAATATAGTAAAATTTGAGATTTGATTGATTTTTGATAAAGTAAGATTATGAAGACATAGACAGTATGTCCAACGACTACTGATCAAATCAAATCGTATTATACTCAATACACTAACACAAAAAAGATATCAACAACCCATTACGTCACACGAAATTTTACATAACATCCGAACCAAAGCAATGAGTTAGCTGAAATTATTAGCGAAGAACACAAAAATATACATGTGAGTCAAACATAATGTCACAAAGCTGACTATGTAAAATGACATCATAGCGTGTTTTATATTGAAATAGCTATGAACAGTGAACCATAACCATAGCTCTTAGACCATTGGTGATGTCAACTATTATTTAATTAAAATTTAATTCTTAGGTTATTTCTTAGCGCATGTATGATCGTATAGTTTATTAGTCATTAAATTATTTAGTACTTATTTTAAAATTAATGTGATATTCGTGAATAATTCTATCTTTCCTGAGCCATGTTTAGTCACGAATGGGCCGGTTCGCGACTGGATCTGAATAACGTTGCCCCACATTATGATTTTCTCCCTTGTCGTGGATGCGTTTACAAACATACAATTTCACATACACGTCACACCCAGGATTGTATACAGAACATTGGTGTTCCATCATGTCAGTAAACCATACTCACTAGATGCCATGTCCTATGATCCAAAAGGTCGACAAAGCACTTCTTAAAATCAAAATTATAGAATTTTATGATTGCAATTTTGTATATTTTATTAATTTTATTTACAAGGTACTTTCGCGCGGTTTCAACCGCTGATCAGCTCCATTTGATCGTAGCGTGATATTTTATAGCCTATAGCACTCAGGAACATTGTAGTTATCTATCAGTGAAAGAATTTTGGTAATCTGACCAGCGTTTCCAAACATTATCCCTACATACAAACTTACAATATTTACTTCTTTATAAGATTAGTATAGATATCGATGTCGGAACTACAACCACAATTATTTTATTTTGTAGTCATCACAATCTAAAAAAAACATTGGAATTTAAATATTCGAATGCTCTAGAAATCAATTCAAACATCAATCATATGCTGACAGTTCTCATAAACATTATGACATGGTACGTCCTGACATATCTTAAGCAGTAATCTAATTATACGTCAAAGATATCGCGACCTAAATAATTATTTTGATTTGTTTATTTATAACAATGATTGCATCCCGACTACTATTAAGTGGATGACTCATTGATTGTTAAATTATAAGTATCTTCGTGTTTGGCTGGGTTAATTTTCTCTTCTCAGTTTACACACATAAATAGATTGCTTATTATTAAGAGTGTTTATGTCGCATGAGTTTTCATGAAAAGTTTCAACTCTAAAATTAAGGAAACTACTAATCCTTATTTGTATAACCTAATCTTGGTACAGTCAGCTCCAAAAGTCGATGAACAGAATCAACTTTCCAAAACACCTGTTCACAATAAAATGCCATAAGTTATAGTCACAACTAGGAAACAAAATAGCCTGTACATCAGAAATTTACAAAAGTCGTTAAACACGACTAATTCAAAAGTATCTGTGCACTATAGTATTCCTAAAGTCGCTGTACACCATCAATCCAAATGTCGCTGAACATCATTGTATCAAAAGTCAGTAAACAGCAGAAAAGTCAAAATTAGGTTAACAAAGTACATTTTTAATGTTGCACTGTGTTAATATAATTTTGACGCTTATGTTGTTCAGCTACTTTTGGGACAGTGTAACTTAATAATGTATATTAACACGTTAGTATCTTTTTCAATACTTATTTAAAAATTAATCATATTTTTAACCGACTTTAAAAAATGGTGGAGGTTCTCAATTCGTCGGGATTTTTTTTTATGTTAACCGATTACTTAAGGCTCCTGGACCGGGTTGGATTTTCTTTTTTGTTCAGTAGGGTATGATTTCCAGGTTGTCCCATGTTCACCAGGTCAAGATCTGATGATGGAAACCCAGAAAAATCAAGTGGAAATTTAAAATTTTATAGGGACAGTCGGTTATTCAGGTATTTACGTCAACTTGTCGATGGTTGAACTCGACCTGATGATGATGAAACCGAAAGACAGTCGAGGGATTTCCTCGACTATTTGGAGTAATTGCCTTGTGTTTGGGCTTGAATAATTCTTCTTGGTGAGTACTTTGCACCAAGACTGGTAGTGACTGTCACTAAGGGTCTGATGATGACAACGAAGGACAGCTCAGGGAACGCCTGAACGGTTTCCAGTAACTACCTCGTGTTTGGAATTAATTCATTTATATCAATAAAAACTTCGCACCTACATGAGTTACAATGAAGTTATGCAGTAAATCTGATGATGGAGCCGGAAGACCGTAGAGGGATCTCTTTGACTATTTGGAGTAATTATTTTGTGTTTGCGCTGGAATGATTCGTATTGGTGAGCACTTTGCACCTATATAGATTATGTAACTATGTTGAAGGTCTACAGTATACATAATGATGGAGACCATTGACATTCGAGGGCATTCCTCAACAATTTACAGAACTGAACACTAAGGACTACTACTATTACCGTGATTTTCGGTCTCAAGTAGCCGTCGTCTTCTCATTCGAAACGCATTATCCTTGCTTGCTCTGCACATCACTTAAAATGGTGAAATAAAATAATTTTTAACAAAAAAAAAATTTTTCTGTGTACAAAGTAATACATGTTTTCATTTAGGTAAATAGAAAATAATATTACTAACTATTTTTATAATCTCGAAGTCGGTGCCAAGTAACTACTAATCCGTTCAGGAGTTCCCTGTCCTTCGTTCTCATCATCAGACCCTTAATGACAGTTACGACCAAGCCTGGTGCAAAGTGCCAATACGAATCATTCAAGTTCAAACACAAGGCAACTACTCCAAATAGTCAAGGAGATCCCTCGACTGTCTTCCAGCTCCAACATCAGGTCGACTTCGACCTTCGTCAAGTTGTAGTGTTGTAAAAGACCTACTTAAACATTTTTTTTTTTATGTAATAAGTCGGCAAACGAGTAGACGGATTACCTGATGGTAAGCAATCAATTGCGTTGCCGACCTTTCAGGGATTAGGGATTTGGAGATTTAGGGATTGGGGAAGGGGAAGGATTGGGCCTGCGGTAACCTCACTCACACGGCGAAACACAACGCTGTGGTTGTTTCACGCCGGTTTTCTGTGAGGCCGTGGTATCACTCCGGTCGAGCCGACCCATTCGTGCCGAAGCATGGCTCTCCCACACTTAAAAGAACTACTCGCCCCTGCAATTATTGAAAGTTCCCCTCGATTTCTCCAGAATTCCATCATCAGATTCTGACCTCATGAAAATGGGACCAAATGGCAGGTAAACCCTATCAAATAAAAAAAGAATTTTGCAAATCGGTCCAGTCGTCTTCGAGTAATCGGTGTACATATGTTACCGGAAATGTATGAAACCTAGGAATTATATACAATTACTAGGAAATGTATACAATTCCGAAGCTATATAGGAAATGTGTAAAATATTGTTCCAAACATTATTTAATAAACACATATCCTGGGAAATGTATACATTTCCTAGAAATTGTATAAAATTCCTATATCGTATTAGGAAATGTATAAAACTATGCTTTCTATGAATAAAATTAATAAAACACGTTGTTAAACTTAGAAACAGATTTATTATTAAGACTCCGGTTGAAACAATTAGGTAACAATCACATCGTAAAATATAATATCTTCTTCCGGCTTACTAACTAAGCTACAAAAACAAAACTATTTACTAAATTTTAAGGCCCATCTAGCACAAAAACTACTTATATTTTCTTATAAAGCTCTATCATTTGGTAACTAATCAGTCTGTCAATTAAACAGTAATACGCCGTATAAACGCATACGAATGGACATCTTTAAAGTAATACATTTCCGTTAGCTATTTAGGAAATGTATAGATTTACTAGGAAATGTGTGTTATAAAATTTAATTCACACATTTCCGAGCAAATTTAGGAATTATATAAATTTCCTAGGAATTGTATACAATGACGGATTACATACATTTCCGTTAACACATACATAAAAAAAATACGCATCGAATTGAGCACTTACTCCTTTTTTAAAGTCGGTTAAAAATATAATTGATGTGTAACTTACGTGTTAAAATACATTATTAAGGTCTAGCGAGCACTGTCCCAAAAGTAGCTGAACAACATAAGCGTCAAAATTATATTAGCACAGGGCAACATTAAAAATATACTTTGTTAACCTAATTTTGACTTTTCTGCTGTTTACTGACTTTTGATACAATGATGTTCAACGACATTTGGATTGATGGTGTACAGCGACTTTAGGAATACTATAGTGCACAGATACTTTTGAATTAGTCGTGTTTAACCACTTTTGTAAATTTCTGATGTACAGGCTATTTTGTTTCCTAGTTGTGACTATAACTTATGGCATTTTATTGTGAACAGGTGTTTTGGAAAGTTGATTCTGTTCATCGACTTTTGGAGCTGACTGTACTACTCATACGAAATATATTAAGCAAATCAAATCAAATCAAATTCTTTATTTCAAATAGACCAAAAAAGGCACTTTTGAACGTCAAGCAAAAAAGATATCATAAGGTTTAACTTTATATGTCTCAGTCTGTCCGTCTGTCCTCTAGTGAAGCTATTTGCTCGTTCCAAAGTGTAGATTCCTATGAAGAAGAACGAGCAAGAAACTCCATGGTTACTCTTTTTCAATCACTTTTTACAATGCATTATTACATAATTTAGATAGTTCCATTATGTGAGAACAGTGTAACATTAGTGTTTAATCAAAGGATCCGAAAAAGAAATGAACCTCAGGGACAGCAACTTTAGACAGTCTCGAGTTGACCAGTCCCAATAGGCGGCGTCCGTTCACGAACATGACACGTACACCAGCACCGCCCAACTCAACCATATTATAGGGAACCGAGCGGTCCAGTGCCCGTGCCACCGCCAATGAGACTCCTGAGTGAGCATGACAACTCCCAACTGACACAAGTACCAATATACTATAAGTCTAACTCAATTATAATAAGTTACAGGGCTCTCACATTTACAAAAATCCAGTTTATCAACAATTAACAACATGGTGAATAATTTAATAATTGAGATCAAAATTCCTCTTAACCTTAACAATTTTTATCCTGTGCAGTCAAATCAGCCACCTTCCAAGCATTTTTACCTTTTATATAATCGTTTAGTTTGTAGTATGCTTTCCTACATAATACTTTCTTTATACATAATTTAAATTTACTTTCATTAAGATTTTGTATTTCAGTTGGGATTTTATTATAACATTTAACACATAATCCCATGAACGACTTATGCACTTTTGCTAATCTAAATAAAGGCTGACTTAATCTATTTCTATGTCTAGTAAGATAGTCATGTTTGTCAGATACTTTTACAAATAGCTGTAGGTTTTTCCTAACATACATAATGTTTTCATAAATATATTGACATGGTACGGTCATAATGTTGATCTCCTTAAACTTTTCTCTGAGAGATTCGCGACGACCTAAGTTATAGATAACTCTGACGGCACGCTTTTGTAAGATAAAGATAGACTCAATGTCGGATGCCTGTCCCCACAACAGAATTCCATACATACGACATGATGCTGTGAAAGTAGCTAAAGTACACTAGTCGCGCCGTGCCTACGTCAGTTAGCTGACGGATCTTCCAGACAGCATAAGCTGCCGAGCTCAACCGCCCTGCTAGAAATCTAATGTGGGGCCCCCATTGCAGCTTGTCGTCTACAGTAATCCCCAAGAATGTAGTCTCCTTTACAAATTCCAGTTTCTGACCATTTAATAATATATCATCGCATATGTTACTTTTAACATTTGGCAAAATAAATCTAATGCATTTCGTCTTTTTATCATTAAGTACTAAGTTGTTTTTTGTGAACTAATTATGAACTTTCATTAAGGCATTATTCACTTCGTCATAGTTATTAAGCTTTAATCTCTTCTAATTATTACATATTATTAAGGGTCACGCATGTGGGGGATCAAGCGCCATGATATGAACTCCTCTCCTTCTCTCGAGAAGGAGAAGAGTAAACAGGTTGGTTTTAAGTCAGTAAGAGTGTGACACTCCCTTTCGCTCTATCCAGGGCCGGAGAAAGTATCATGAAATACTTTCCCAACTCAAACGAAAAAGATATTTATCTGTTACTAAATAGCCCCACTCATCTTTTATAATTCTGTCAGATTCAAATAATTATACCTATATTATTTTGGAAATATTCTGTAATCGAACATTTATTTTATATTTTACGTTTATTATTTAAAATTGTCTCTGGCTGTCATTATAAATTCTTTCTTGTATGTACTTGATTAAGTTTTTGAACGTAAATTCAGTTCAGTAATTTCCTTGATTTTGAAACTGAAAGATGAATAAGGTTTCCGTAGGAAATGACTAAATTCCTTTAGAATATATTGAATCATAGATACACACTTAATCAATATTATATAGGTATAACTATATCACCTATGAGCACAAAATCTGTTACTATTCAAGGACTTTTGGGGATATAATATAAACCTTTTCGTTTCGTACCTAACGTTTTCATTTTTTCTTTTAATCTTTTAACAATTCTTATTGCTTTACAGGAAGATATCTCTCAGAATGTCTTATAATGTAGTGTACATTAACTTATTCGAATTTTACTCAAATCCCGGCCTGGAGCAGAAAAAAGAATGGGATGGTTTTTAGTCAGTAAGAGTCTGTAACTCTCTCGCTGTGGCTGGGGCGAGCAAGCTCTTAATGGTTTGGCACGCTCAAAAAACAAACAACTTATTTTAGAAACACAAGACCTAATAAAATAAAGGTTGGTTTGAACACACATATCATAATTTATTCAATACATTCAACTGAGCAGGAGTAAAACAATATTACAAGTACATAACGCTGACGACTTCAACCATTTTCTACCCAAAATATTCCCGTTATACCTCCCCGCGATGTTTCCACATAAAGTTTTATTGCTTATGCTAATTTCCAGATGTGTTGGGTGAACCCGTAAAACACTTCGTATATATCCGTTAAATGCTAACATGAAGGTAAATTTATATAGATTTCTTGAATTCCAACATAAGGCATAAATTGCCTGGCGTCAGACGCGGGCGGTCAACGTAATTTAGTGCTTACAAAGTCTTTGGAACTAAGTCAGGGGTTACAATGTTAGTAAATATGTGTGTTACCTATGTTCTATATTAATTAACATAAGTTGAAGTCCGGTATTATCCGATGAAGAAAAGGTGTGTTGGTGTAACTTATTAAATATTAATTCCCAAACGTAACCGTGGCAGCGAGTCCGTATCCAGCAATTAAAAATAATTAATATTATATTTTTCGTTGGTATTAATTGTGAATTTGAATGAATTGAAAAATTTGTTAAAAACAGTATTGATTTAAAATTGAATTTATAATTGAGCCAGCTTGTGACGTATGAACGAAAAATCTGACAGAGTAACATTGCAATTTCGTGTTAATATCAATGTATCTATAAAATGCATCTGAAAACGAATTGTGAAAAGGCGAATTAAAATTTATTTTAAAACTTTCGTGTTGTTTCAATATTCTTTGGCACAATTTTTAATTTATTTTTCCATTTAATAAATGAATACTTGTTTCGTCTTTGCATCATAGGCCTACACGGAAACACATTCATCCCCATCATAAAGATGGCTTGACAATCAACAACTGTGCGATTTTTGCGAAACTTTCTGCCTCGCACTTAGCACTTGGAATCGATCCTTTGTGCCGTGGTATTTCTTTCCAGTACGACCTTCAAACTTTCCAAGAACGAGCGAATTTAATGCGCCTGTGACTGCTCTGGTCACTTACCATCAGGTGATCCGTCTGCAAATGAGCAGACTCATCATCATCATCATCAGCCTATAAGTGCCCACTGCTGAGCAAACGCCTCTTCTCACACAGAAAAGGTTTGAGCATTAATCACCACGTTTGCTTAATTCGGGTTGAAGATTTCTTTCAACTTATAATTAGAAATTATAAGTCAATATTTCCTCACGATGTTAACCCTAACCGTATGTCAGTGGTGTCTAAATAATCATAGATTCATATTGCCCAAAAATACCCCTGTACTTTTAAACAAATGGAAACAAGCATATAGAATAATGTTGATTCACATTACATTATATGTGTATTGACAGATACTCTATATTAATAGACTCCTTTGTTGAGATCGCCTTAACTAATAATAGTTCACGCTGATTTAATTAAGCTTCAGCCTACTAGTATAATAGTATTACTTGGCACGAACTGATTGATACAAGTTTTCGAACTAATAATTAGCAGTTTGTTGAATTTGTTAGAATGAGATTAAATTTAATGAATTTGCTTTATATTTGTATATTATGTTATATTATTGTGTCATAGCACATAATATGTCCCGTTTTCAAGCAATTTGAGACTTTTTTTTGCGTGCCTTCCCTATAATTATGATCTCGACACTACTTACATATAGTGAAGGGAAAACATTGTAAAGAAACCTGTGTATTATACGTAAGTTTGAAATCGTCGATCCATCTTGAGCAAATATAGTGATTAATGTTCAAATTTTATCAATGGAAGAAGAGAATTTGCTAACAAATTTGTAACATAGTACATAGAAATTGGCGATTAAGTCATAGTCAATTCATTTATCCCAACTAATATTATAAATGCAAAAGTAACTCTGTCTGTTCGTTTTTTTTTCACGCCTAAACTACTGAACCTACATATTTGTATGACCTTTGATACAAACAGTTTCGAACTCGAGAAAGGACATATAATCGTTTTTAAATCACCAGGAAGTTATTTTTAGATGTCGCTATTCCATGCGAACGGAGTCGTGGACAAAAGCGAGTTTCAAATAAACCACTTCAGGCACTTTTGAACATCAAACAATAAAATATCAAAATAATTGTGTGTCAGTCTGTCGGTCTGTACTCTTGCGAAGCTATTTACTCGTTCCAAAGTGTAGATTCCAATGTAGAAGAACGAGCAAAAAACTACATGATTACTCTTTTTCAATTTACTCATCATTGAAACAACGATTTTATATGACACATTATGTCATCTCATACAACAATCAATGGTGTTATAAAATGTTTGATGGATATGCGACCTTAAAACGTTTGTATTATGGTCAATAAATTAATCAGCGCATACGTCCTTATTGTTTCTTATTGGTTTGATATTGACTACAATATGTGTTTAAAATATTTTATATTCGTCTAGTATATCTCGCTTGCACGGTTCGCCCACCAAATCAAAAAAACTTTACAATTATGAACTTCAGTTCATCAATCTGTCAGTCAGTGAAGCTGATGCTCTACGCCACAATGTGTTGCAGCTTTAAGCTACATAGGGAATGATTATTTTAAATATGACACAGAAACTACCCCGAGCTGCTCTCGGGGGTAGCAATTAAAAATTCTATACATATAATATAATAATAATATATGTTCGTTAATTTTTAGTTTTAGTTACTGAACAATCTTCTTTCAATTTAAAATTAGAAAACTTGATGTTTTTTCTTATTTATTTTAAAAACCTTTTATCCATAAACATCTGCCAGACTCTTTTTGATAAGCAATTGTTAATAATAAATTGTGTTCGATATTTGACATCGCAAGACATCTCAACTGTAGAAGGTCATATTTTTTTATGTCGGCAAACAAGCAAACGGATTAGCTGATGGTAAGCAATCAGTGCCGTCCATGGACACCCGCAACGACGGAGGCGTTGGTAGTGCGTTGCCGGCCTTTTGGGGATTGGAGATTTGGAGATTTTGGAAATGAGGAGGGATTGGGGGAGGGAAAGGATTGGGTCTCCGGTAACTTTACTCACACGGTGAAACACAACGCTGTAATTGTTTCACGCCGGTTTTCTGTCAGGCCGTGGTATCACTCCGGTCGAGCCGATCCATTCGTGCCGAAGCATGGCTCTCCCTCACTTATATCACAAACTCGCATTTTGTAAACACATCGACCTTTTAAATCTAAGAACAGCCTAACCAAAACCAGTTTATCAAAGTCACCCTTTGCTTGATCTTTCCATACATTAAACGATCAGTGCATACTGTATGTTCATACTTTGCTTCATAAAAACATGAGACAACTACATGGTCATCCTACACGCTCTATAAATTAATCAACATGTTCCAGACGTCACTTTTCGTTCAGACCGCAGCTTATCAATGGCGTTACCTTGACCTTCCTCGTCTTTATGTCCTGATTATCAAGGTTCATTTTGCTAGTACTATTTTGGACAATACGTCTTCGCTCTCAATACTTTTAATGGTTTCTAGATTAGTATTCTAGTCGTCGGTACTTTGATAGTTTTTCTTTATAATTGCTATTCGTTTTGGCATTGAGGTGCAGTTTAGGATATTATTGGTAGTTCTAAAAGTGTGAAGGAGTCATGAGTGATGAGGAGTCTGAATTAATAAACTACAAAAGAGTTTGTACTGTTTTTGAAGAGTTGACATGGATTCTGGGGCCTACAGGGCACACTCGGTACTATGCAAACTCTATCGAACACTTTTTTAATAGAGTATAATGTCATACGACATTTTTAATAGACCTTCTAATTACTGCTAGTTAAAGGGACAATCAACGTTCAGTAAATTATAAAATAAAATAATAAATGACACAGAAAATAAACGAAGCATAAAAGGCAAGACAATTAGTAAAAACGAATCATCAAGAGTAGAGGAATATATCATTCATAACAAGGTCTATTAAAATGTTGGTGACTCCACATTCGAACCAACATAGTACTCAATTATGTCAGTGACATGTGGTCACCAAACGGCGCCAATTTTTATAACAATTAACATGTCTTATTTATGTGAGAATTGTCAATTTTTGGCTGATGACTTAATAATATATTTCGAGTTCCAATTTTGGAATTTATTTATAAGTTTTGCGTATATTTTTATTTATTTAATATTTTAATCAGAAGGTTTTCTGATTAAAATATTAAATTATTTAAAAATTCTTGGCTCGCATTGGGGTAAGAGGGTGTGTCAGACTTTTATTGCCTCAAAATCAGTCCATTCAATCTCCCGTTCCGAGCTGGGTGCTTATTCTTAGCGTATCGAAGGATATAAGCATTATATTAAGGTCGGTTTTGGTTTATCTACAATGAGTCCTAGGTTTTCTTTGTTAACCATCATTTATTTTTGTCTTTGCGTTACTCACAGTGTCTTGTGTCGTTTACATTACTCCTTTCAAAGTACTCGGGAAGAGATTCCAAGCAGTAACTCTAATATACTCTATGTATGTCTTGCACTTATAAATAAATAAAACCGTTATAAATAAAATAAAAATTTACACTTTCATTTATATTTACTTTGGTCAAAATTCCCAGAATGCCACCCTGTTCAATAATTGCTGATTAATTTAAAACATATGCTAATCACAGTGGGAGGTATAGACTTCCATCTCCGAATTATCCATCTGTAATTTTATCAAACGCCACGGCGAAACTTAAAAACAAGAGACAAGCGCCAAGCGCTCGATTATTTGAATTTGTACGTGACGTGGCTTCGAGAAAAGGTCGTTAATTTTAAAAAAGTGCAATAATATTCAAACGCAGTATAAATTGACCATAAACATTCAAAATCCGTAACGCTGATGTAACCTTGACGTGTGTGGCATCCCTATTATTAGTAATGTTTAAAAATAATTTGTTGCTTTTTAAATTACGTAACACCACGTGTATGGTAGCCGCAGATGAAGATACTCTAGATTGTAATTTTTTATATTTTTTTTAAATATGTGCATTCTGTCACACTTACTAAATTAATACATAAATTAAACAGGTCACTCACCCCACTCCTATTTATTCTGAGTGTGTAGTAAAACTAAGGGATATTTGAAAAACACAGGGCAGTACAGACTGCAAAGATCTTACTAACAGTATCCTATCTATCTTCCATCCTTTTTCTTCCTAACTTTCTTCAATTACCATTGCTTAGCGAGAAAATTATTATTTTTTTAGTTTATGTCACTGCCAACAGATTGCTATTGAGGCTAAATCCTCTAGCTAGCGTGGCCTACATGTTGTATGGACAACATGTAGACGCCACCATGGGGTGGCGTTCAAATGGCAAAAGCGAATTACGAATCACCTGGTGGTTAATAACTTGTCGCCAGCCATGGATACCAGCAAAATCAGAGGGATTCTAGAGGGAGAAGATCGTGCCACTAGTAACCTTACTCACACGGCAAGCGTTGTTTCAAGGCGGTCACTCTAGTCGAGCTGACTAATTTGTGCTGACATGGCATGGCATGGCTCTCTCACATCTGCAGACGATATTATCGAGAAGAAAGATGTAGACAAAGCTGAAGATTTATGGAATTAAGCCATTATTTACACCAATCACTTGGTTTACTTCCACAGCTATGTAAGGCAACGGGATTTTCATAAGCCATATTTATCAAGAGAAGGTAATAAAAACATAATTTTACGGTTACGTGGGAAGCCTCACGTCTCTTGAGAAATCGAAACTGAAATCCTTTTTTTTTACTCTAACCTTGGTTGGCTTACTGCGGCATAAAAAAGTTTTTTTTATAATATAGTAGGTCGGCAAATGAGCAGTCGGATTATTTGATGGTAAGCAATCAGCGCCGTCCATCACATCTGCAACTACAGAAGAGTTACGAGTGCATTCCCGACCGTTTGGGTATTAGGGAATTAGAGATTAAGGGATTGGGGGAGGGGATGGATTGGGTTACCGGTAACCTCACTCAGACGGCGAAAACACACAACGCTGTGGTTGTTTTACGCCATTTTTCTGTGTGGCCTCTGTATCACTCCGGTCGAGCCTACCCAATCATACAGAAGCATGGCTCTCCCACACTTAAAGCTTCTTGAGGCTTATATTTATTTGACATGGGTTTCAACACTCAATTTGGCGACGTGGTGGATGTTTCTTACATAGGTTTTCGTAGTGTGAGAATCTGGTAGGTAGGTCAAAGACGAATTGCGGGTTAAGCGCAATGAGTCACCGCCCAGGCCGCAGGCCTCGGCTCAGAGCAGGTATTTTAATGTTTCGTTGTTACTTAAAGCAGACACATATACTTAATTAGTGAGAAGATACCTAATTTGAAATATTTTTTATGTTACTGTTAAAAATATATTGGCAGGAATAGCGTTGGTGGTATTTAAGCTGAAGGTGACCCAGTAGAGGTAAGAATCGTAAGATGTAAAACAAAATTATATATTTATACCTCATAATAAGATAGTATTACATATCTGTCATTATGTCTTATCAAAACTTTAAATTTTATAAAAAAATACGTTTAACCTTCTTCGATATAGTATAAATATTCTATTTAGATAAAACTGAACGTGATCCTTTTTCGTTATGAAATAAAAATATAAAACTTCACTTTTCAAATACGTAAGCTGTCAATGTGTAAAATCCACAGATACAAAATAATATAGGTAGCACGTTCCATTTTCAAAAAGTTTCCCAGCCATCCAACCTTGTGTCAGTTATAATAATTTCAGATTGACATTTGACGTGTTAGCCGGGAAACCTATTTGGGATAAACAAGTTTATTTTTGGAGATTTAGGGATCAAAATTATTGAAAGTATACATACATGACTCTACGATTGGAAACTAATACCTTTAAATAAATGTTTTGTGAAACCAAAGAATTTCATCGATTTTCATAGAGATAAAGTCTGTTTTTTTTATGTGATAGGTCGGCAAACGAGCAGTCGGATTACCTGATGGTAAGTAATAAGCTCTGCCCATGGACACCCGCAACGGAGGAGTTACGAGTGCGTTGCCGACATTTTAGGGATTAGAGATTTGGAGATTTAGGGATTAAGAAGGGATTGGGGGAGGGGAAGGATTGGGCCTCCGGTAACCTCACTCACACGGCGAAACACAACGCTGTGGTTGTTTCACGCTGGTTTTCTGTGAGGCCGTGGTATCACTCCGGCCGAGCCGACCCATTCGTGCCGAAGCATGGCTCTCCCACACTGTTGGATTTTCAAACTGAGACAATTTTAAAAAGATGCATATCTACATTATACATCCCTCTTAAATACAATCAATATAATACGAGTAAATAGATATCCTACCTCTATCCTATCTATACCTATTAACTACTTATGCAGCAGTAATGTCTACATGAGGTTACCGGATGTTACTTCCTTCCTCATTTGCTCCCCAATATTTAAATATTCAAAACTCCTGATTTTATTCAACAAATAACTTGCAACGAATCCCCTTGGTGTTGTGAGTGTCAATAGATGGCACTGATTGTTTACTATCAGGTAAGTCCGTCAACCCTTTGCCGCCGTATGGCGATAAATAACCTCAGACTCTAACATGAATTTCATCTTTTGCTATGATTTAAATGAAGAGAAATTATACTTAAGTAAAACGTTTACTTACGCCTTGTAATGCCAACTCACGTGTATTCCAAAAACGAACAAGCTTTGATTCGCGAAATTACACGTAATATCATGAAGTTGGAAATCAAAATTCTATAAGGTAAATTTGAAAGTACTGGTAACCGATTTCAACAGTTAAACCCAAGTGCTTAAAGCACAATTTCGCTAGCCAGTTTATTTTAGGTTACTACTAAAGCTAGCAACGTAGGAAGCCAGCTTAACATGTACTAACAAAGTACAGCTGTTACGAATACTAATTAGTATTACTAACTAATAACTGTTCGTTAATAGCTATCGTTCATGTAATTTTGTCCTAACTAATTTTGGAATTTGCTCCGTTAATACACATCGTTTGTTGTAAATAAATTTCATTTAATTTAAATTTTGAACTAGTGGAAATTCAAATAATGTATTCTGTTTTCTTCTATCTGACAACATGTAGATAAAAAGGTTTAATAACGTATTAATGTTATTGCTTTTTGGTAGACCAGATTTTGTTGTGATAATTTATTAATAATAGACTAGCCACAATCATTGCTAAGTAGCTTTTACTTAAAAGTCTCAGTAATAACAATATTTAATACTCATCAATACTTAGTATACCTATATATAGTATGTAGTATTTCAATGGTCGGACAAAACTCGAACATATAAAACATAATTACGTATAACAAATTTTATACGTAATTTAACGTTACGCCCGCGTGGTTTGTTTATAAAAAAAGTCTATGCTTCTGTTATATGCCTGAGGCAATTTGGCATGATTGAGTAACAAATATCCAAACACCGTAACTTTAGCATTTATGATATTAGTAAGATACTCTATAAATATCTAATACGCCAGCTTTCCACTAAAAATTCCTTCTAACCAATACCTGTTCCATAATATCGGACACGGTATCACAGGGTAATATCGTCAAAAGTTAGTTACCAGAGGTGCATAACTTGCTCTTATTAATAAGGCCTCTGTAGTTCAAAACTACAGGCCGTAGAGGAAACTGCTTATCTAATTAATTGTCCACGTGTTCAGTATGTGAATAATATAGCAACACGACCATTTTCCTTGAGGATTTCTCTGAAGTATTTCCGTGGAACTGGCTTTCATTAGTTATATTGTTCTTGTGTAGGTGTACATATACCTATACAATACTAAAGGTAGCATGCATGCTCTAATTTTTAAATTAATAGTGAAACTAATAATTTATAGAATCAGGCGTTACTCTGCGGAAATCCATGACATTCCAAAGGCACGAAATATTTAGTTTTTATAAAACTAATTATTTTTCATAACATTTAAAGTGAAACTAATTTCAAATTTGATGTCGAAATTACAAATGAAATCGATATCTTACTTGGTTCAGCACGGGGGATTGAAGAGATAGATACTTACCACTACATCTATACTAATATTATAAAGAGGTAAAATTTGTAAGTTTGTATGTAGGAGGGAGGGAGTCTTTGCAACCGCTGGTCGGGTAGCCAAAATTCTTTTACTGATAGAAAGCTACAATATTCCTGAGTGGCTATAAAACATCACTCCCCGCTGTCTATACCCATCATGTGCTTAGATATTTAAAACTAACACCCGGTTTCCGAAAGGCCGATCAATGTTAAAATCAATTTAATCTCTTGTCAAGTCATCTGATTCGTTGACTGAATTATGAACAACCAATCAGATGACTTGACAAGAGATTTAACAGGAGATTAGTTAATTTTAGCCTTGACAAGCCTTTCAGAAACCGGGTGTTAGTGATAGACTTTGATGCCGGGTTTTTGTTTAAATAGACAGAGAAATTCAAAAGAAATATTTAGGTGTACAATTGACTAAGTAAGTAAGTTTGCGGATGAAATTGTGGATCGAGATCTAGATTTTAATAAAAAATAAACAGCTCACCATTCACCCATATAACTATGTCGTGTTTACAAAACTGAATTACCCTATACACAGTCCAACTTGAGTTCAAAACACAAAACAAAATGTCGAACTAGAACTCCCCAAACAATCCTCAAAACCGCACGAGAAGGACCTCCTTGAACAAAACATACAAAATAAATTCTCCTCGGTTTGTCCTTTACGAAGTTTCCAAGTTTAGAAGTTGAAGAAACTGACCGCATGCACGTGCATCCAGGAACTCTCTAGAGAAACTCTCACTTGGAACAAAGGAGAGTGGAGGGGGGAGGGGATTGAAAGTTGGACTAACTTGGGTATATCGTGTAATTAGAGGATTAGAATCACCGTACAGCGTCGATGCGGTTGTACTGTTAGCACGGATGTAAGTCCTTACGAAGTCTTCAATATAGTTTACGTTTTCTTTTATGTATGTATATTTGTTACAGTTTTTGGCGGCTAACGAGCTTATCAGTAAGCTCAGTGCCTAGTAGCAAAGTTTCAAAATTATGTTTAGCGACACAACAAGAGTAGCATGTGCGTTGCCGGCCTTTTGGAGATTAGGGATATTGGGGATTTAAAGATTGGCAAGGAATGAGGGAGGGCAAGGATTGGACTACCGGTAAACTCACTCAGAATATGGCGAAACAACGCTATCGTTATTTGACGCCGGTTATCTGTAAAATAGTAGTATCACTTGAGTCGAGCCGGGACATTCTTGATGAAGCATGGCCCTTCTGCACTTATGTAGTGTATCTTTCCTTTTGTTTTTTTTGTCCTGGGAAAATCATCAATTACTTCTCCCGCCCAGGGTAAGGCGAGAGAGAGTGTAAGACTCTTACTGACTAAAAACCCCCCCGTACCTTCTCTTGCTCTGGGCCGAGGCCGCGGTGACTCATTGCGCTTAATTATTCCTATAGCTGGAACCGTCATTTAGAAAAAAACGATTTACATAAATTTTAATTAAATCAGAATTTTATTTTATTGATTGTCGAATTTTGTTAATATTGCCTACCAAATGATAGAAAGAATGAAATGAAAGACCGAGATTTTAAATAAAAGAAAATTCCAAAAAAACGTCCTTTTATTTTTTAACTATCCTTTTAAAGAAATCAATTCTCAGTAGTCGTTATAAATCTCAATATGAACAGTTTTTATAGCAATTGTAAAAGAAAAATGAACTTTATGATGACTAAATTAACAACACAATTCAATGTACAATAGTGACCTATTTATTTTTTGTGGTAATGATATCTTTTGAATTTCTCGGAATAGGAAACAAGTCTTGCAATTTGTCATTATGTAGCCCATCAGTCTTCATAACTTGAGAATTGTTCATTAATGTCCCATATATCTTAAAGTCTCACACACAACTGTGCCTCATCCATCTCTATTTCCTGATCATGTTGGCGGCTTAATTCTGAGATCATCGAGTTTAAACAGTGACTAACTATGTAGATGAATATTGCGTGTTTTCGGGCTGATTTTTCAATGGATAGAGAAAAGTTACCTGGGGAACAATTATGATGCTGTCGCGTCAGAATGTTTGTACAAGACAGTGACAGCAATAATTTTATTCCTCAGATAAGATTTATAGTATATGACTATTGAAAAATCAGCCCTTAATATTTAGCATTAGAATTAGAATTCATTTATTTGCAAGAATTATGGTACAAAAAGATTTCAGAGCTAAATAGTGAACTTTACACTTCACCATGTATAAATGACATGCAAAATTTATAATTTTGACGGTACATTGTATATTAATAACCACAACATACTTCTTATAAAGATACTCTAAAGAAATTCTTTGCCCAGATTTTTGTTCAAGTTGTATAAGTATCTCAAATTATTACAAAAAGACATACTTGAAGTCCTTATTAATAAATTTTAGTGCATTTTTATATTATTCCTATAATCGTTATAATAGTTCGTATAATCGCCGTCTCATACAAATTCAAAATACGGATAAAAATAAATATACAAATAACACCATATTCTACAAGAAAGAGTAAGTTTAGGTTCGGACTTCTTATGGATTATTTTTTTATTGTTGTTTAAGCCTAGTTTTAGTGTAGGTACTTCAGCGATCTTTACAAATAATGGACTGTCACTGTGACTGTGCAAACAGAGTTACTTAATTCTAATCAGTATTTTCGAAGATTAGTGCGTTCAAACCAAGTTTATGACATTATAATATTAAAACATAATTATTAAGTAATATAAGATTAAGTACTAAGATTTCGAGTATCTGCTTTTTTATTCTGCTGGCATTAAAGGGTCACTCCTTTCTTCTTTATTGTTGTTTTTATAAAGTTAAAGAAGATGTAGGTATTATTTTAATTTTCTTTAATCACTACATCACGTATTGTTAACCCTTAGTAAATGAGAGTCATTTTAATAGTAAAGATTAAGCTTGATTATTTCGCTAAGTTTTCTTAAAATTTTAAAATTGTCATTTAAATGCATTTGATGTTACTCTTTATTGTTATTAGCTTTGTTAATTTTTGTATTTGCATCAGAATGGGCATGTGAGTGTTAGAAAGAAATTCTCCAGTCAGTTGTTTCGACAAATAAAGAAGTACCTAAGTACCTTAAGTTGACATTTGGGAGTCTAAACGGAATTTCGACGTTTTATTTTTAAGAGCATGATTATGCAATTTGAATTTTCTTTTCATAGATAGGTATTGTAGATTGCGATGTTGACAAAATCAAGTTGATAACAAAGAGGTCTAAGTTTGATGAGGTTGAATTCTCGGTGTTGTAGCTTAATAATAAAAGTAGTATGTTTTTTTTTGATAACCAAAATAAAATAAAAATTACTAAATTGCTTAAAAGTGAATAAAATGTTCAACCAGTCTTATTCCCGTCCATAAGAAGGTTAATTTTTTTTATAGGTATATGACGTTTTTGTTTTGTTTTATTGTGGATGCGCTTGCAATTACTTTGGTGTTAAGGATTATGCATGGGTGGTTTCGACTGCTTACCATCAAGTAAACAGACTGCTCGTCGTGAAACCCTAAATATGGTTTAAATTAAGAAAAAACTTAACATCTTCGTAGAAATACTTCTAAAGACAAAATCGTTAAGAAGAAAAAAAACGATTTTAATAAAATCAACATTGCTTACAAGAAACCTAGTCTAGGCTGTGTTTAATTTAAAATGAAGAATCAAACACTGGAATATAATTAAAAAACCGACGCCAGTGAATCACTTAAGTTTTTAATTCATTCGAGAACAGAACTAAATAGGAGCCTTTTTATTAAACGTCTCAAGAGCTAGATTTCTTGGAAGATTCATTTAAAAATGAGATTTGTTTTTATTTAAAATAAATAACTATATTTTTTATAATGAATGAGTACCTAATTAATACGCTGTTCAAACCATTTTTAAATATTGCGTGAAATTGTGTTCTTTTTTAACTTTCAATGAAAATAAAGATCAATGACCTAATCTCATTAGAAACTGATTGTTCATAGCAGATTAGTGTTCAAAGTAGTATTTACGTACAATATATTATTTTACTAGTTTTTGCCCGCGAGTTTGTTCGCATGGAATAGTGATTTCCTGCATTTTTTTGTTTAAAAAGTATCCTATGTCCTTTCTCGAGTTCCAAACTATGTGCCAAATTTCACACAAATAGACAAAGTTAGACGTATACAGACAGACAGAGGTATTTTCACATTTATAATATTAGTTTGGATAATACGCTTGTTTCATTCCATAAGTTTACATTAAAAAATACTTCGGTAACACTACACACCTTCAAGCGCCCTATTGAATGAACATGCTTATCCATGAGACTACAATAATGACGCTTGGGCCTTAAAACACCTCCGACGAAATACCTATTTTCAGTTATACTTTTACATAGAACTCTTTACGATTTAAAGGAGAGTTCTTTCTATTATAGTCCAAATTGATCAGAATAATATATTATTACTAGCTGTGCCCCGCGGTTTCACCCGCGTTTTTTTCGAATCCGCGGAAATACCGACATCAAATATTGCCTCCCTCAATAAATGGACTATTGAATATTTAAACAGTTTTCATAATTATCAGATCAGTATTTCCAGATAACCGTCTTCATAACAAACAACTAAACTTTTCAGGTTTATAATATTAAGAAAAATATAGATTCAGTTAAATTGTATAAGTCAAGTAAGCAATAGCTGTTTATCTGTTCGACATTCAGCCAGAATAAAAATTACGACTACAGGCGGGAGTGTCCGTCCACTTTAAACCGGGTTAAAATATCATTTTGAAGTACTTCTGAGTAAATTATATTTTTCATTTTATTTTCTTGCGGCAGAAGAATAGATTGATTGTTTCCGCAACCTGATCTTGACAACGCGACATATAGTTGGCCGTGCAAAAAACAGTCTTGCTGTAAATCTAATACTACATATTTAAATGTTTGACCCTGTGTTTTATTTATCGTTACGGCAAATGATAATTTTATTGGCAATGGGACTCTTTTAAAATGTAAAGGCAAATCATTTGGAATCATTAGGATCCGAGGTGTAAATACTGTTTGACCAAACGCTGGACCAGTCAGAGCTGTTGAAACGATCATGTTATTGCGAAGAAATTTAACCTGAAGTCGAGTCCCGTTACATAAATTTTGGTGGCTTAGGATTTCTAAGTAAAATAATTGGGGCACCAATTTTTTACTTGAGAAAATGTGATGGGATGCCCCTCGGGTTTAAAGAATTAAGAAATTCCTATAGATAATGGACTGCATATTCTTGATCATATGATTATATCCCCTGGAAGTTAAGTTAAAATTAAATAGTTAATTTCGTCAACACTACTGTTTCTCATCGCCAATATTGCTCTTTAACACTTCCATTGATAATCTTTATTTTCTATTTCGACGATATCTAGGTAAACTTTTGATATTAAACTCTCAATGCTAGTCACTTTTTCTCCTAAATCTTGATCAATAGGTATTTTATTTTCAAAACGAGGTATTTTTCCGTCTCCAATTAAAAGTAACTTCAAAGGAAAATTTGTACTACCTGCTCCCAATGTGCTCTCATGTTCGTTGATAGTTTTAAGGTATGAACAAATTTCCATAATAGAGAACTTTTGAGGCAATTTTTTACAATGTCTACCCTAGTTCTTCTTACTACTAAAGGTAAAGTTTGCCGAAAATTCACAGCAAACATGACAGCAATCCCACCCATGATTTTATCACAGCCTCTAATATCTCTTAGAGCCCTATCTAGGGCCTCCACATAAGCTCTATGAATCATGGTATATTCATCCCAGATTATTAAAATGACGTCTAACAAAACTTTGCCTAAAGGGC
The DNA here is from genome assembly GCA_902829305.4 of Spodoptera exigua. Taxonomy (NCBI): domain Eukaryota; kingdom Metazoa; phylum Arthropoda; class Insecta; order Lepidoptera; family Noctuidae; genus Spodoptera; species Spodoptera exigua. The sequence goes on along the minus strand of LR824619.2, from coordinate 9,621,935 downwards.
CATTTTTACGAATAGAGCACACGCTATCTTTCTGTAACGGAATGGTTAGGGGCAGTTTAAAAGTGGAATGAGCTGTGCGTCCGCCAGCTAATATAGTAGCAGCGATTCCTGATGACGCGACTGCCAAAGCTAGTATTCCCTGACACCTTACTTTTGCTAATATCAAATTAGTAATGAAAGTATTGCCGGTTCCGCCTGGAGCATCAAACAAAATTTTTCCGTCATTGAAACGAAAACTGTGCGAAACACTATTGCACCAGGTCATGAAATAACGTGGGTTCATTTACAGTAATATACTCATTTAATGCATTTACATCGTATGGCCAACGACATTTCTAAAGGATCCAAATTAAGGTGTGTGTTATTCCTTGGATTTACTTTTCCTTAGAAGAGTTAGTTCAGAAATGTATTGCTTATACTCTTCAACATCTTAGAAGTGTGGGAGAGCCTAGCTTCAGCACGAATGTGTTGGCTCGACCGGAGTGATACCACGGCCTCACAGAATACCGACGTAAAACAACCACAGCGTTGTGTTTCGCCGTGTGAGTGAGGTTACCGGAGGCCCAATCCTTCCCCTTCCCCGATCCCTCCCAATCCTTAAATCTCTAAAACCCTAATCCCTAAAAGGTCGGCAACGCACTCGTAACTCCTCCATTGCGGGTGTCCATGGGCGGCGCTGATGACTTATTCCTTAAAAAAAATCTTATACTTACAATCATCAACAAATATATTTCGAAAAAGATTATTACAGGATTTTATGTTGATAGAAAACTCTATGGTCCATAACTCATTAATAAGGTACCAACTCTTAACATCTTAAACACGTGATAACTTTTAAACGAAATATCCGATTGCGAGGAAATAAGAAGTATTTTACTTCTAAATAAATACTCTTGATAACATAATGCTTAATTTTGATAAAGATTAATATTACGATACATATTCAACGCTTTTTTTTTCTTCAGACGATTTAATAATTATTTTGAACACAAAATCGGTTATTGTGATTAAACCATGATAGCTAGATATATGCTCTCGCGGACTTTTTTGTAGGTTTTATTAGATTCTACAAACTCGTAGTACATCATTTTGTTCTATTGTCAATAGTTTTTGCAGCGCACGCAAAAATAGGTTTTCGATTTTACTCCTTGTGTTATAAAATAGCAATTTTATTACGGACCCCTAATTTTGAATTGAACAAAATATAGCCTATAGCCTTCCTCAATAAATGGACTACACAACACTGAAAGAATCATTCAAATCGGACCAGTAGTTCCAGAGATTAGCGCGTTCAAACAAACAAACAAACAAACAAACTCTGCAACTTTATAATATTAGTATAGATTTCTTCACACACAATAAGGTCGAACCAAACTTAGTCTCGAACTTAAATCTTCTTGAAAACTAACGTAATTTCTAAGCCGCAATGTGATTACAAAACGAATGTATTCAATTTATCAGAATTGCCCATTTTAATCTGAACATCAAACAAAGACAAGGGTTCTTAACATTTTCAATATTGTTATTACAATATAAGCTTAAGATTTTCAGAAAAATCTATTTCAACTACAAATATAAACTTTGATTTAATATTTATGTTTAAATACGTTCGTTTTCTTTGAAAAAGAACAAAAGTAAACGTTTATTGTACTGATAATCTATCTATAATAAATAAAAAAAATTCAAGGATCGAACGTATTTTATCTTTCTGAGACAGTGGTATAGTATGTATATGTATATTGTGTAGTTATACATCTATACGGATGAGTCATTTTGAGTGCGTTTTCTCATCCTGGGTACGGCAAGACTCTTACTGACTAAAAAGCCAACCCGTTCCTTCTCATTATTGGTGACCATTAGACCCTATTGGGTCATCAACAACATCACGACATCTAGATCTGGCTAGTTGTGTTATTAGGTATAAATCAACTGGCCAGATTTGCTCAGATTAATATTGTAGTGTTCCGCGCGCGCCTCAAAGAGTCAATAGACCACCACAGACGGGGCCCTATAGGGCTGATGTTCAGCCGGGGTAAGCGCAATGAGGCACCGCGACCTCGGCCCAGAGCAGGAGAAGGAACAGGAGGTTTTTTAGTCAGTAAGAGTCTGACACTCCCTCCCGCCCGACCCTGGGCAGGAGAAGTCATTTGATGATTTGGAAGAAGATTGACTAGGAAGGGATGAATTAAAAAAAAACAGTCTTAACGAGGTAATTACCCTTAGCGGACGAAAGTCTTCAACAAAGATCCGAATCTTCCATCGAAACTCAACAAATTGTTGTGTAGAGTACAAAATTAATTAGCAACGATGAAACTCAAAATTCGTTCGTTACTTAATACGACTAGAATAGTTCAGTAAAAAAAAATGTTTGTATTTTGGATTAGTCAGTAAGTGTTTTAATGTGTTCTTGATTTTAAAGCCCGATTTGGATCAATGTATGTGCTCGTATTAATTTTCTTTTCAAAGAAAATCAGCGGCTTTTTTGATACTGCACTGTTGTAACAATAGTAAATTAGTTGGATTGTAGTAAGATAAAAAAATGTCTAGTAAATATTTAGAAAATATGTACATACTCGACATCTTTCATTAGTACACTTTATGGGTATACACACCCCACCCAAGACAAACAGAGCGCAAAATTCGAAACCGAAACCCAATTACAAACTCATTCATTTAGTATCACAACTCTCCGCTGTGACGTCACAGTAACGGACGGTACTTATTTCATTAATCCAACAGTCCGCGGTCACTAACTAGCCGAAGGTAGAACGGAAAGTTCCAGAAGTTTGTTTTTTGTTAGTTAATTAGTGCTAAAGACAACCAACGAGTGGCGCTAGTTAGGCCAACTTGTTCTGTACTTCAGTTGGGACGTTGCGGGAATGTTGATAACCAGTTTTTTGCGGTAAATTGTAGTTTTTTTTTTTATTTTGTTTTGTTTTGTTAGGGTGGTGATTAGTTATATGGCCACTTATTGCTATTTCCTTTCACTAATTGTTCCGTAGATGTAGGATAAGCCAACTGCTGCTTACTCTGTTGACGACGAATTTTAGTTCCGAGTTAGACCATTTTCTTGGAATAGCCTGCCACGCATCAACCAGAGTTGCAAATCAATTTACCGTGACCTCGGGTCCCTTATTTGATGATTTTCTCGGCCTGGAAAACAAGAAGGAACTTAGTAAATTTTAAGTCAGCTTCACTGACGAGTCTGACACTCAAGAAAAAAGCCTGGCATACAGGTATAAGTAGTCACACCTGTAAGCCAAAATGTGTGTGAGGAGCCCCAAAAAAGAAAAAAAAATCTAATCAAAATTGCAACATGCCGATGACGCTGTCAAAAATTTTAACAGTTTTTCTGGTTTGCAAATAATTATAGATACACAGACAGATCCTTTTACAATTCGTCATATGTACAATTAAATGGGATACCTAATTAATTTATGTCTTCATTTGTCAAACTTTGACATCCGTCAATTTAGAATGATGTCAATGTTCATTAAAATCATCACACTTCTGCAGATTCCTTCGTTGATTAAGACAATTATTTCAGTTGTGTTAACTACTTCAGGATAATGTGTAAGCGTACTAAATTTTAATAGCCCTGGATTAATAGAGACTGGACCCACTCTTGGTGCAATTTAAATTAAACCCTTTAATAGTTTTGTTTTGAAATAATATAGCAAAATATATTCTCTTTAATATCTTTGCCTCTCAAGATTGACACCTTTTTCAAAACACATAAGTAAACATTTATTGAACAATGGGCAAATATCATTTGTTTCTTTATGCTTTATTCCATCTCTACTCTATTTGATCGTAGCGTGATGTTTCATAGCCTATAGCAGTCAGGAACATTATAGCTATCTATCAGTTAAAGAATTTTGGCAATCCGACCATCGGTTCTAAAGATTACCCCAAACATACAAACTTACAATTTTTACCTCTTTATAATATTAGTATAGATGGTAGCAAATGAGCTGACTGATTACGATTAGACACCAGCAACACTTGAGGAGTTACGAGTGCGATGCCGGACTTTTGGAGATTAGAAGTAATCCGCCAACTTGTTTGCCGACTTATCGCACAAAAAAACTACGTGAAACCAAAGTAGATTGCTGGAAAATATGTCATTAAAAACGTCTACCTTACGTCTGTAACGATGACCTTGAACAAAATTGGATCACAACTTGACCGCAACACCAATTTCCATTACAATGCAGAACAGCGTTATAATGCGACCGAGAACTTATTTACACTAAATCGAGTGCTTATTGCAAACAATTCAACTAAACAATACTGTCTAAGTGTCAGGGCACCTTCAATGACGCTCGAAGATGCTAAAATATTCAGCTCACGAAAGTCTAAATCCTGGCATTGGGATACGCACTTTTTATATTTGTTATGTTAAATAGAAGATTATAATCTCAGTTTGAAGTCTTGAATAAGATAAGCCTTAATAGGTTTTTCTAGTTTGAATAGTAGTGAATGTAATTCGTAAAAGGAGGAAAATTGGGTAATGTTCACTTTTTATTTTTAAACGATTTTAATTGTTTAGTAGCTTTGCAACATTTGTTATAACTTGAATGTAAAATAATAAAAATGCATATTGTCATTATTATTTTAGAAAAATCGGCTTTATGTATACCTATATATATAGGTGCCGTTCTTCTAATTGAACTCCACATAACGTATGTTGAAATTATATAAATTTTAATGTTACAGTCACCAAGGGTTGTAAGCTTTTTAATTTACGGCTTAATAGGCTACTGTTTAATAAAACTTTATTTTTTTGTGCAAGTTGTATTCGTTGCCCAACTTAACCGACTATTCTGGTAGCAATTAGGTTTAATAACAATTCTGAGGAATTTGTTTATTCTATTTAATGGCTAGTTATTTAGGCCATTCGTTAAAAGGCTAGTACATCTAGTTCATGACGTGTAGTATAAAAAAATAACGTGGACATCAATAATGAAAGGTGCAATGAAAAATGCAGTAAAAAATAAGCAAAAATTCTGTCTACGACGAATAATCAAATCTACCTCAGAGAAAGCACTTGGATACTATAAAATATTTTATTGTTTGGCGTAAAAAGAGCAAAACTAAAAATGGAAAGCTTATTGACAGCAATATGGAAGGTTTGGCCGTAACTCGTAAAATGGTTCCATTAAAGATACCTACCTGATAGTGGAATGACAAATTCGAAATGGTATTCAGGTTTTACAGAAATTGCTGTATTCTGAAGAAATCTTGAGGAGCGACGATCTTCGATTGACTTTTCTCCTCACTCTCGGCGAGAAAGGTCATTTGATGACTTTCTCTCTAAAAAAGTTAACTTACTACTCAGATGTTAGACTCTTACCCCCTTATTACAAAACAAGGTTTATCTTTAGTCCAGGTTTAAACCATTGAGTCGGGTTTTGAATTTTGAATCTTATTGTCATCTACCTTCAATTCGAAATACGAAAAATGGCTCAAAAATGGCTTCAGTCCTAGACTAAAGTAAAACCTTGTTTTGTAATAAGGCCGTTACTGTCTAAAAACCACTCAGTTTTTCTCCTACTTTATGTTGAACCCACGGTACCCTATTGCGTTAGCTCCGCAACGTCGGCTGATTCAGAGGAAACCTGGAATTATAATTTCTAATTATAAATTATAATTGGGATAATGCATAAATTAGACATAAGTGTGGGAGAGCCATGCTTCGGCACGAATGGGTCGGCTCGACCAGAACGATACCACGGCCTCACAGAAAACCGGCGAGCAACAACCACAGCGTTGTGTTTCGCCGTGTGAGTGAGGTTATCGGAGGCCCTATCTTTCCGCTTCCCCAATTCCTCTCCAGTCCCTAAATCTCCGAATCCCTAATCCCTAAAAGGTCGGCAACGCACTCGTAACTCCTCCTTTGCAGGTGTCCCTGGGCGGTGCTGATTGTGTACCATCCGTATGCTCGTTCGCCAACCTATTAAATAAATAAAAAAAAACATAATTATGTACATACGAGTACACTAAACTTGTGACCTTGGAAAATATAATATTACCTAGCAATGGTGATAGGTGAATATTTTTTATTATACACAGTCTATACATTAAAGTTCTTCTTTTATTACACTTCATACATATTCATTGTAAAATGATGGCTGGAAATATTGAACCTGCCAGCACTTTAGTTGTTACATTTCAGCAAGAATGTATTTTATAGTAGAATTTTATTATTTCGCTTCAACAATAGTAGGATAGATGTTGATGAAAAAGTTACAAAGTTTCAAAAAGTCGTACCTGTGAAGGTACTTATTATTCTATAAGTACGGTGAGTGATTAATCGTTTTGGTTGTGTAGAAAGTATTTGAAAGCGTTTTGAAATCTGTTCGTGTAAAACCTTTTGATATGAAAGAGTTAAGTATTGAATTTAAGTAGAAGTTAATGTCTTAGTACATGAACACATTAACGTAGGAAAAAATATAAATTTGGTCGTTAAATTGATACAAAATCTATATAATATAAATTTGTAGCGTTGCTTCAGTTTTTATTTTTGAAAACTAATAAGGAATTCTATGTTATAACTACTTCACGAGGTTTCACATGCTGCTTGGACTCCTATTGGTCGTATGACTACATTTTAGCGTATAACCTTCCTCGGTGAATTGACTATGTAACACAAAATTGTTCATTTCGAACAAGCATGCAAACAAGTAAACAAACTCTTTAGATTTATAATATGCTAGGTTCCGCCTGTGGCTTCGTACGCGTATAAAAGTAATGGTACTTATACCAGGAATTTAAAAACAGCAGCGTTTGAAGCTCGATTAAAATAGGTAAACTATAATGTATGCCTATAGCACTCAGAAACATCAACAACATGTAGCTATCTATCAGTGAAAGAATTTTGGAAATCCGAACCTTTTTTTACCTCTTTTTAAAATTAGTATAGAAGAATTGACTATGCTAGATTAAATATTTTTTATAACATTAAATAAAAATGTTCCGCAACATAGAGGTGCTGAATTTTGTATATTATGTATTTTATTAATTGCATTGACAATTCCAGCCACCTAGTCAAATGTCTTACAAGGTACATACATAACGTATTGACCCTTCAAATGGGCCGACTTATCGGATTACCATACGGACATACATATGTATAACCATGTAATACATCACTGATCTGTCAATTAATTATTCATTATTGAAGCAATCCGTAATCTATGGTCGCTAATCATATTAAATTGGATAATTGTCTGTTTGTGTCTTATCTCGATTTTTGAATAGGAACTATCGTGAGACATACTGTCCAGCCAACAATAGCAAGTTGGCTGCGCAACGTCGCCGCGACGCGAATGCTGCCCATGAATAAGAGTCCCGTTGTAACTTGAAAGTAGTTGAGCTTTTCTCAGTTCATTCGAGTGAGCTAGTTGTTATTTACAAAAAAAAAATATTTCGATTGATTTTGTTCTTACGTTAATGTGACAGCAAACCCCGCAATGTTTACTTAAAATAAATGATTATTGTTTTAAAACAAAGAAATCCTTATGTAATCGATAAGTTAGTTACGTTGTCTACTAATTTTTTTTTATAAATTTTCGATTGTAATTTATAAGTTTAAGAACTTTTAACAGTTAATTTTATTATCTTAGGAAGTAAATTGTCTTGCGTAATAATTATAATATTTGTAAAAAATTAAAAATATAGTCTTTGATTCGGGGCAGGGGAAGGACTGAGCTGCTTTTTAGTCAGTGACAGTGACCCTCTTACCCCACCAACGGCGATAAAAATCATAGGAATCTTCGCCCTAAAAAGGTAACAATATGAATTTAACAATTGTTTTGAATGTGTATCATTACACCAACCATTACAATAAATTACACAACATAATTTCACACAAGAAAATTGCCAAGCACTTAGAAAAACCATGGGTGAAGTCGCGTGCAAACACCTTCTCAATTACCCTTCGAGTTCATGGCCTGAGGTTCACTGTGGTCGATGGAGCTATTGTAGTAGTCTGTAGGTACCTAACATAAGCTTGTTGCTAAACCTTGTTGGAGAGGTTAATCTTGTCTGTATTGACGCATACCGCATTAGTAATAGTGTTATTGTTTAGTCGTCTTAATGGTCGGGAGAATAATATATCAAGCGGAGCCGCACTAAAGCACTTGGCTTTAGTGTACCACGGCCCGGTTGGAAGCAGGAGATGGAACAGGGTGATTTGAGTTAGTAAGAGTCTGACACACTCGGCTGGGGCTGCAGGGTAGGCGCAATGTGCCACCGCGGCCTCGGCCTAAAGCAGGAGAAGGAACGGGAGGATTATAGGCAGTAAAAGTCTGACACTTTCTCTCGCCTTACCCTAGGTGGGAAAAGTCATTTGATGATTTTCCCCTTTCAAAAAAAGAGTCTGACACATTGTTTCATCGTCATGGTGACTTGGGGGTTAAGGCACCCGCTTCTCACACATGAGGAGGCAGGATCGAAACCTGGCAATTACTTATTTATTTAGAAGACTCTGATATCTGTATAGTGATGGCAATATGGTGAGACCACCTTGACTTCTAATTTCTAATTTTACTTTTGAAATCTCCAATCCGAATTGAATAAACATGGTGGTTATTAAACCTTCTCCATGCGAGAAGAGGCCTTTTGCTCAGCAGTGGGTACTTATCAGCTGATGGATGTAATCTGTGGTGTGGTGTGGTTGTAGAAAACGTTAAAAAAAATATCTCGGGAAAAGAAGGTGGATAGATTCAAACCTTCAAGAAAAGCATACTCCTGCTTAAAAGGCCGGCAACGTGCTTACTTGTGACTCCATTTCTGCAGCAGGCGTTTATGAGAGATGCTGATCGCTTATGATGAAAAAAGTAAAATTTGCTTTAGTAACAAAGTACTTATAGCGTCGCTTTGTTTTATCCACAAATTGTTGTGCCTGATCTGTGTGTGAAATGTAAGTGAAATTGTACTTATGTTTGGAAACTCTGTTATGAATACGTTTAGGCTGACATGATTATGCCTGATCAAAACCCTTTAATATCATTTTAGTAAAGAATGCTACTACAATATTGTAGTAAAATCCACAACAAATATTCTTAACAATAAAAAAATAAAGCTCAAAATCACGTTTAAATCCTATCTAAATTATGTAGTAGGTATTCTGAGACTAACATAAGCTTGTTGCTAATAAACCATGTTGTAGGAATTAATCTTGTCTGTATTGACGTATGCTGTATCAGTATCTGAATGCGCTACAGTAACAACATGGTCTTAAGCAATAAGAAGGAAACGTAAGCCACTCTTGTTTCCATCCTCTTGCCTTATCCTGGGCTAAAGAAGTCATATTATGATGATATTCCTCTCTCCAACAAAAACAAAATTTGTTTCAGCTGGGATTGTTGTTGATCAAGAAGAGCTATCTATAATGTATCGTGGCCTCGGTCCTGAGTAAGAGAAGGGGCGGTGTGGTTTTTATTCAGTAAGAATAGATTCTTACCGAGTTAGAGGGAGTGCAAGAACACTCTCTCTCACCTCACCCAGGGCGAGAGGATAATTTGATGGTTTCCTCTTGCAATAACACTCCTTTTTTGGGTAGTCGTGTAAAAACATGCTTGTTGCTGTTATATTTTCAGATGGCACCATAAAATTCGGAGAGATTCAAGCAATTGTAGGAGAACTATGATTCGGGAGGATACTATAGCCTCGAGTGGAGTGATACCTGAAACAATGCTTGCATTTTATTAAACTGTTCGAATAGGTTTAGTGGATGCCCAATCCCCCTCTTCCCCGAGAATGGCGACTCCACTGGTGATGCAGTTATCCCAAGGCATCGTTGATTGTGAACCTTCCAACTAAAAAAACAGAACAAAGGTAAAATAATAAATAAATACAACAAAAAAACAAATATAAAACGAAATGAAATTACTTGGAGAATTTGACTCAAACAAAAGCCAAATATTTTGAATTATAATTTTGAATCGCATTTCACAGAAGGCAATTAATACTGTGGAAATTGTCATAAGAGGTTTCCAAATTACTTATCTGCACATCTTCCCTAACATTATATTTCTCTTATTAAATTCCTATTCGTGTATTTTACATTTATGTCATTATTAGTAACAATTCTCTACATGAAAAACTTTTTAATATAAGTAACAGGTAGCACTGGCAATTAAAATATAAATTATACTTTTTGCGTATGTATTGTTTGTTTGATGTAAGATTTAGTCACACACTTAAAAACATGCTATGTATTTATTGGAACTTATAAAATCCCGCATGGCTACTTGCCAATTTCTAAAGCTCCATTCTTGCTGAGCGAGTGATTTTTTACGTGTGTATGTACTTTCTATGATTATTTAGACACCACTGACATACGGTGAAGGTAAACATCTTGACCAATCCTATACTTATAATTTCTAATAAAAAGCTTGAAATCGCCAACCCGCATTGCGCAAGCGTGGTGATTAATGCTCAAATCTTCTCCGTGTAAGAAGAGGCCTTTGCTCAGCAGTGGGCACTTATAGACTGATGATGATGATCAGTTGATCCGACTATTAATTTCCCACCTAGACCATAAAAAGCCATTACCAAGAACTTACACCGCAAATGATAAAGAAAATCAAACTTACCATCCATTCTAACTGCCTCAGCACGATCGCAAATCTTCGTAAACAAACAAATCTAAGTTAATGCTATTACGTTGCCGACCACGTCTGAAAGTTGGTCGCAAAATAAGCAATTAAAGAAATAAAGCTTGTTACACCACTAATACAGTTTTATTGAGTCATTAATAGCTCAAGTGCTCACGTGTGGACCCTTGTTTTCATGTCAACTATTAGCATTTAGTGATGTGCATTTCTACCTATAGATTTTTTGTCGATGTATCTTCAACGTTTTATGATGTTGGCATTTCATATTAAATTAAATTGATAATTATTTGAAGTTTTAAATTAGATGTACCTACACATGTACAGTATTCTATAAAACTTAATAAATTGCGATGTTATTTTAAATTGCGACAAATAAGCTAATGGTTTTACCTAGTGGTGAGTATTCGGCGCCATACATGGTCGTCTTTAGACGCAGCTTTTTGCGGGTTAGGGTTCGAGGAGTTTTTAGGAATGGAGGTTAAGTAGGAGTGGGCCTTTGATATCCTCACACATACAAGGATAAACAAAAAAGAGTTGTTTCACGCCGGTATTCTATGAGCTATGGAGCTGGCCCATTCGTGTCAAAACATGGCTATTTAACATAAAATCGCAACTTCGTTGATAAAAATAAATATTCGCAACCTATATATTTTCTGATCTTTGCAAAAATGTTGCTGTATATATATTTATAACTACAAATACAATAAACTCATAATATCAAAGATGGTTTTCAAAAACACATGTAAAAGGAATTGTGCACACACACCCAGGTGCATGTGTATAGGATGATACAAAACAGGATAAAGTTGCACTTAAGACATGTTTATTACTTGCCATCGCATACAAATTGTTGTTTTTCAAATATTCATGAATTAAAATGTATAAAGTCTTAACTTAAATAAGCAGGCAAAACAAGCTCAATAACTATCATATCAATTCCAAGTTCCGTATCAATGAAAGTCAAATGTCATAATTAATTAATACATACATAATGTCAATAAAATTAAAAATCCACCACTAGAGTCTCATCCCATTAGTTGTCACTATTTATCGATATATCGACACTTCACTATTGCCCATGTTGAACAACACATATTGCGTTAGGGTTGCCACGTAGGAAAATGCGCGAGCGACACCGAAATTGCAATATGGCTCGCACCGTAAGCATGTGATTACATGCTTGTAACAAAGAGGTAATGTTTTACTGGAAATGTTTTGTATTTGTGTCATGCCACCCCTAGGGGACATTTAGAAAGAAAATGTATGTATGTATAACGGTGAATATAATACATATGTAGCGTTTTCCTCCTTTCAGTTCCATTTGTACGACATGAATGTAATTTCAGGGGTGAATTCTTATCACTCGATGTATTTACATGATGTCGAGTACATTCATAATTTTGAAGCTGGTTTGTGAACGAAATTATTATTTACAGTCACTGGTCTAAAGGCGCTTGACATTTGTATAGGAGGAACATTTTATAAATACCTTTCCTTTGTGTGTTATATTATGTTTGAACTTTACTAAATTTATATTTAGATGACTAAATTCCCTGATTGTCACCTAAGTAAATGGTTTTTTGTCGTACATTAAACTTGTGTCGTACTTAAAATGCTTTATGGTCATGTGATTTATAAGATGACAAAATACCAAAGGCAATCTCCACCAGCCATATCTTTAGGTGATGAGGAAAAGTTCTCTAATTTCTTTGCAGGTTTTTGTTAGTCAGATCGAAATAACGAGTCCGGAGCAGAAGAAGAAACAGGGTAAACATCCCGTCGATAAGAGTCTGACACTTATTTCCACAAGACCCATGCATACAGGGCGGGAGAAATTATATAAGATATCCTTTCCTCAAAAAAGAATCCATACGTTTATACAAAGAACTATATTTTCAAATACTCACTTTCGTTTAACAATTAACTACATTTTGCCCACAGACCTCAAACAAACCAGTCAATTTATAGGCAACAGTTCTGTTACGCAGAATTGTTATTTTTAAAGCTTTTAACCGAAACCTCGATCGAATGGCTAGACCCATCTATACAAATTGGTATTAATTGGATTCGTCTGACTGCCTAAATGTTTTTCTATTGTCTAGAAACGACTATTAAAGAAACGAATTTATTGTTGTTTCAAATCCAGACAGACTATACTTGAATTAAATGAAAACAAAAGAGATAATGATCTAAATTACTAATTCTTTTATTTAGGATTTGTTTTTATTTTTGCTTTACTATTGGTACACTGGATTGTCTAAAAAGGTATTTTGTATTTAAACTGTAAACTGTTTTAATCGATTTATGTGCGAAGCTATTACAGCGAAGGACTAATAACATATCGGATTATCGCTATTCATTACGAGCTGTCTTTTCGCCTTTTTGGATCGATTTATTTTATTTGTATATTTATAATTAACTAGCGGCCCCTCCCTGCTTTGTACGGGTTCAGAACTATCCCGGTACCTCAGTGTTAGTCATTTGTTTTCTTAGCGAAGTTTCATGGCCTTGAAAACTCATTAAGGCATGCAGCCCTTATGAGTTTTGAACATATATTTTTGTCTGTTCTTTTCTAAAATGTTTTTTTATCAAACCTTTTTCTGACCATAACAAACACAATAAAAAAGAATATCTAAAATTGGTCCTGTTGTTGTTCAGTTATGCGCTTACCAACACAGTTTGTGATTCATTTTTGTGTTAGACATTTACCGCCATAAAAAAAGCTTCATTGTCACCAACCTGTGAGTGGTTGCTGAAAGCAATGACCTCTCTTCACACGGAGAAGAGTTTAATCTCCAGGCATGGCAGAGGTCTACATATCAATGAATACTATTCTATAATAGGCTATACTGACAAATTTAAAAATATCTACCATAATATTGTTTCATATTGCAAAATAAATAGTTAACCGTTTAATATTCCTATGAGTTCTCAACCAAAATGAAAAGACGTATTGGAAATCTCTCGTCTCTGATTGGTGCAAATAAATATTGCGTCATGTGAATGAATACTCTGAAGCCACTATATTGTTGTTCAGAGAATGAGATATAAAGGCTATATTCTGGAAACAGTCTACTAAATATTTATAGACTTTTTGTTAGGCTCGAGAAAAAAGAGGTTTAAGCAAAGTCGATGTGACAATAGTATAGTGGAAGATATTATATTATGCTCGGATTTTATTCGGTCGAAAGACAGTTAAATAACTTTGTTCATACACTTTTATTTTTACCCTACAATATAATAATTGATACAGTTATTATAATTCGTATAGATAATCAGAAATGACTGCTATTTAGTTATTTATTCACTGACTTTTTTTGAGCTGTAAAATGGCTTCCGGGTGAGAGGGAGTGTCAGGCAGTTATTGACTAAAAACCACCCCAATCCTTCTCCTGCAGCAGATTGGGGCCACGTTATCAAGAAGTCTTGCGGTTCAAAAATTGAGATTAAAATGTCTCACGAAATTGGATACAATACAGAAGTGCACACGCGAGCTTTTTCTTTCTCTTTCTCTGTTCATGTCAGCATTCCATAAGCATTTCATAAGGTCTATTTTTGTGAGGGGAAAATCATCAAAGGACTTCTCCCGCCCAGGGCCGGAGTGTCAGACTCTTACTGACTAAAAACCCCCCTGTTCCTTCTCCTGCTCTGGACCGAGGTCGCGGTGCCTCATTGCACTTACCCCGCAACCCTGCTGATCTCATAAGGTCTGAGAATAGATGAACGATTTAATCCTACCTCTATAAAATTAACCGTCATAATAATTAAAGTGGTTTAGTGACATTATTTTTTATTATTACCTATATTTTTCTTTGTTGTGTACACTTAGAGTATCCAGTTAATATTTTAATATATGTAAATTGTATAAAACTCTCATATTTTTACCTCAATATGTTAAATTTTCAGCAATGCTTGGCACAGGTAAACGCTTTATGGCACACGGTTACCGTTTCTAGTAATAAACACACAAGCCAAGGGTTTTAACTTATGAGTTTCATATGTAAATTTATCGCAGTCGACGCTGGGCTAATTTGTGCCATAAATTTTGTTATACTTGTCTCTATGGATATTTAAAGCTATGTCTAAAGGAGAAATATGTAACACTACTAGAGGAAATATTAAATTTACTTGCTTTCCGCTAGCGGCACCATCCATGTGCTTAAAACACATAAAATCCAACTATCTTAACTATTTTTTACTCTGTATGTTTTGTCCGCTAAAGGACGCCACATTCGATTTTCTGAGACCCCATATAGCTTATAACCAGCGGACAATTAAGAAGTTTCTAATGATATGTCATTTGTTGAATTCTGATAAGTAATTTACGAGTTGGTTGCCGGAGTCGGTGTTTCCTGATAGTTACAATCTTGGTATCTTTAAGTCAAGAGTGAATAGGTTACTTCTAGGTAAGTGCGCTCCATCGTCGACCGCATCGTCGCTTTCTATCAGGTGAGATAGCGGTCAAGCGCGAACCTATAATCAATAAAAAAAATAAGTTTCAAGGGAACAGATGAACATAAAAACATACATACATACATAGCCTGTCAAAATCATAACCCTCCATTTGCTTTGCCGTAGTCGGGTAAAAAATGATACCTTCCGAAATCATTTTCCGTTCTCCCAAGTACCTTCAGAGCCAATAAATATAACACAAACTAATAAATTATGAATTTTTCACATTTATAATATGAATACCTGGATTGAAGTTACCGATTTTAATTATGTAAAAAAGTGTTTATTTTATATTTAAAATGAAATTATTTTGTTTTAACAATAATTATATATTACGGATACTGCATTTATGAAATGAAAATAAATTTTGACGCTTATTTAAAATATAATTAATGAACTCGTGTTAAATGAAAATAAATTAATGGCGTATCTGGGCCTTTTGTGTTTTTCGAATAAAAATAAAATAGCGAATAATTTTTAAATAAACACGAAACATAATTTAGTATTTTGTTCTTTATTTAGATGTCGTAGTAAAGACTAATTTTCTATGACAATCACATAGATTCCGTTAAGATATATTATTATAAATAAGCATAAATGTTATAGAGGCCTAAGTATAGGGTTGTCAAGAAGGCTTATTAAGGCCTGTCTTCTATTACCGCTTAGTAAGGGCAGCCTAAACATTGCCCAGGCTTAGGAAGGAAGGCTAAACTTAAGTCTTAGCACTAACAATTTCAATATAGATAAGCGTCTTATTCAAGTATAAATTGTTTTGAAAGGATAAACTAGTGACTGTGATAATATTTGCATGGATAACAAACTATATGAACATATAACAGCTACTTTAAGCTTTTTTAATGTTGTTATAACATTAAGAAGAAATGTGATTTCACACTAAGTTATTGTTTAGTAAGTGTGGGAGAGCCATGCTTTTATGTGTGGGACGCGATGCTTCGGCACGAATGGGTCGGCTCGACCGGAGTGATACCACGGCCCCACAGAAAACCGGCCTGAAACAACCACAGCGTTGTGTTTCGCCGTGTAAGTGAGGTTACCGGAGGCCCAATCCTTCCCCACCTCCAATCCCTCCTCAATCCCTAAACAAACTAGTTTGTTTAGGGATTGAGTGTGTTGAGGAAAAGAAAAAAAACAAACTAGTTTCCTCTTCCCGCGGTAAGTTTAATGCAGGAGACAAAATGACATAAGCCTTTAAGGCACAGAAGATAACGCACTATACTATACAAGAAGGGAGAAGTGGGAGAAGCCCAGTCACCAGAATGCTTCGGCACTAATGGGTCGGCTCGAATGAAGTGATACCATGGCCTTAAAGAAAACCGGCGATACAGAGGGCCAGACTTTTACTGACTTTAAACCACTCTGTTCCTTCTCCTAAACCAGGCCGGCGCCGTTGTAAAGGCTAAAGATACGAAAAAGCAATCAACTTCGAAAGCAAACCGATGAAATTCCTTCAAAATAGAAGGTCGAAGATCGAATCTAATCAATACTTTGATCTCAATGAGTCTTTAAAACTTCCAATCATTTTAAATGGAGGTCCTAATAAATCATTCAGGTTGAAGAGTTTGATGCTTTTCGATCTGACCTTAGTCAGCTTTCACGATACAAAAGGGCGATACTATTTAGCTTACTGATAAAACAAAGGCCCATAGGCAGTGCTTGAGTCATAAAATTATTTTATGTTTTTACTACGAACTCGTAAAACTAGATTCAGTACTTACCTTGTGTGCGTGTTTTTTATAACAATACAAGGTTTTGTTCTGTGTTCGCTTTTTGTGTTTGAAATAAAAAACAGGGACATTCTTTCGTTTCTTTTTTTCTGGATTATAAATTCTCATGTATTATTATGAATTTCTAGAATTGTGTCTAAGTTTATCGCAAATTAAATTATTAAAAACGTTTTAATTTATTATTTTGTTACTGAAATGGAATTATAATATTTTCATTATTTATCACAAATTGTCTACGTAAAACTTATTTGTACGTAATAAATAAAACTCTCGGTCCTTGGACGGCTGTGTCTTGAAACAAGTAGAGATATCAATAAATTATAAAGCATTTGTTTTTGGTTATTTTTTTCTGCAGTTCAAAGAGGTTGGTTTTTAGTTACTCGTGGCGACCCGGGTGTTGAGGCGCCCACTTCTCATGCATGACGGTGTAAATTCAAAACCTGGCAAGTACCAAACTGCCTTTTTCTGAGGTTTAAAATGTACTTTTTATGAGTTTTTAGACACCACTGACATACGGTGAAAGTAAACATCGTAGGAAATCTTCGAGTTATAATTTCTAATTATAAGTTTGAAATCGGTAATCCGCATCGAGCAAGCGGGATGATTAATGCTCAAAAGCTTTCTCTGTGTGAGAAGAGGCATTTGCTCAATAGTGGGCACTTATAGGCTGGTGAAGTGGTACTTTTTAGTCTCCGATTGATTAAATTAGAACCTCAATTATTTAATACTTCTAATAAGGTCACCTTTTATTGCATTGCATTACAAAACTATTTAGACCAACGAGGACAAAAATGCATGACGTTATTTATTAATTGAATAAAATTATTTATTAATTAAATGTACGTTTACTTAAATATTTTCATCTTCCCTTGATATTTTCTCCTAACCAAGGAGGGGCGAAGAGTGTCAGACTATTACTGACTAATAACCACCCCACTCCTTTTCCTGCTTCGTTCTGGGACCGTGATCCTTTATTAATTACGCTTGTACCCGTTATAATTTCCGAAGTATCGTTATAAAATCTGTTTGTATACATATGTATACAGATTTTCATATTAATTCATGTATTAATAATGAAACATAATTTAACCCTTATTCTAGCTGACTGTTGAACTGTGAAAGCAATTTTTCGATCATGTATTTAATACCCTTATGAAGGACAGAGCCTTTTTTGACCTAAGTATAAATCTTGCCAGAAAGGAACAAAGAAATCTGTTTTTAAATATCTCTATAACGGGGCATTATTTTTTTGTTAAAGGTTAATTTCAAAGTATTATATTAATTGAAACACTAGTATGTACATTGCATATTAATTTCCATTCGCCATAAAACATTTGATCTTTACACAGAGGCATATAATTTAAGTGTGGGAGAGCCAAGCTGCGACACGAAATGCTTTGGCTCGACTAAAGTGATGCCATGGCTTCACAAAAAACCAGCCTGAAATAACCACAACGTTACGTTTCTACGTGCCAGTGAGGTTATCGGAGGCCCAATCCTTCTTCACATCCCCTAATTCCTCTCCAATCCCTAAATCTCCGAAACCTGGCTGGCAACGGCAATTATAACTTCTTCGGTGTTGCGGTTGTCTATGGGCGGCACCGATTGCTTACCATCAGGTAATACGTCTGCTCAATTGCCGTCCTATATGTTACATAAGCAACAATTGAAGAGATTATTAAAACCTCAAGAATATTTATTTTTGATAATTATAATAAATATTGTGTCGTGGTAGCCCGGAGGTTAAGGAGCCCGCTCCTCATGCAAGAGGTTCGAAACCTGGCAAGTACCAATGTGACTTTTTCCGAGTTATATGTACTTTCTAAGATTATTTAGACACCACTGACATACGGTGTGGGTAAACATCGTGAGGAAACCTGGACTTATAATTTCTAACTATAAGTTTGAAATTGCCAACCCGCATTAAGCAAGCGTGGTGATTAATGCTCAAACCTTCCCCGTTCGAGAAGAGGTCTTTGCTCAGCAGTGGGCACTTATAGGCTGATGATGATGATGATAAATTATAATAAAACTCAATAGTTTCTCGGGTAATGTATTAAGCCATGCTTCGGCCTGAATGAGCCGGCTCAACCAGAGTGGTACCGCGTATTTACGACCTCACAGGAAACCGGCGTGAAACAAAGCTTGTGTTGGATTCCGTCTATGAGTGAGGTTACTGGAGGCCCGTGTCCGTATCTATCATCTCTCCCACAATAGCTGGGCCCAGAGCAGGAAAAGAAGCGATGTGTTCTTATTCACTAAGAGTCTGACACTTCTTCCCGCTCGACCTTGGGCAGGAGAAGATATTTGATGGTTTTCCCCTGACAAAAAAAAAATACAATCTCGCTCGAATGCTCATTTCTCTCCCAAGTGTTCATTTACATGTGAGTAAAAAAAAAGATGTTTATGATAATGATGAACGTATAATGTTTCATGTGCGATTACAAAAAATAAACTCTAAGAGCTTTTAGATTTAAATGTTTAATGCAATTTAATATTTGGTTTAATTCCTAATACATATAATATTGATGGTCTCTCCTGTCCCACTTTCACAAAATATATGGTAAAGTAACATACATGCATCAAATATACTACTGACACACAACTGACTGAACCAGCAAAGTTTCTGGAAACTTAACCGTCAAACGCGGGATCGAAGCTCCAGTTTCTTTAATTGAAGGCATTCCCGGTGAGACACATATATATTACATGGCACTTGGATACTGCATTTGTTACAAAATGTTCTTTTTTTCTTTAAGAAAAAAGCCTGGTCAACATTAGGATTTTCTTATGTATCATAGGAGCGTTTACAAAATTAAATATACAATTACACATACACAGATTAGGACAACGATCTGTAAACCGCAAAAAGAAATTTTATCAGCCAGTAACATTTTTAGTAATGTAAGTAAGGACGTGAATTGATGACACTCATATAGAGTGACAACAATTTTAGGTATTATACTTTCTTATATAAATTAGTCATTGGATTTAATGCATTTTACATGAAGTAACTCAAGTATTAAAGGTTACTTACTAATTGCTTGTTATTATCAATTGCTTGATCCGTTACTAAAAATTTTCTCCAGCTCCATCCCTCCAGATCCAAAAATGCGCCAAATCTCTTATCCCCAATTAAAATTATAGTAACGCATTTGCTTTTTCTCTGCTGTTGCTGGTATTCCTGGGTAAAGCCGTTTGCTTACCATCAGATATTTCGTTTAATTTCCGCCGTATGACGTAAATATGGCTTCTCTTGTCGTGGATGAAAGGGTCAAAGTTTCAGACTGACTTACTCACTAAAACCCACAACGTTCCTTATCTTCTTCCAAGTCGGGCCGCGGTATATCATTGCGCTTTGCTAGTCATCGCCTAAATACTACTTAAATACATGCAATTCACCTTCGTTTTTAAAATAATTTACAGTTTATTGGGAATATAAAAACAAGAACAACAGCACTAAAGATTGCAATACACAGGGGAAACATGGCCAAAGCATAACGGACCGAATCTTAACTACGTCGGAAGAAACTTGCTATGCCCCGGGCTTCTTTAGTATCTCAGGAAATAATCTAGAAGACAGACAATCAATACAATTACGATTTTTCCGGATTATCAAATTGCAAGTTTATTTTATTTTTCAAAAAGATGGCTACTTGCGATAAAGATCGAATAATGGTATAAAACATTAGATTTCATTCTTTTGATTAAGAGGGCTCTTTAACAATGTGTAGATGGCTACCTATGTAGCCGATAATCAGATAGTTTTGATTAAAAACATAATTTGCATAAGCTGTGTCACTTAATTCGGTAAATTAAGCATCATCAGCCTGATTTCCGCCACTGGCGGACATAGACTTCCCCAATAGCACACTTTTGAGTTTTTATGTTCAGATATAATTATTCTCATCCAACCACTGCCAACCACACTGCGGATATTGTCAGTTCACCTAGCTGGAGGGCGCCCTACACTACGTTTACTTAGACGTGGTCTCCACTCTAGAACACTTCTTCTCTAACGGTCATCGGTTCTTTGATAAATGTGCCCACTGCAACTTCAGTTTGCTAATCTTTTAGGGTATGTAGACAACTTTAAGTTTCGAAAACGATGTTTCATAGAGACTCCAGACATAACTCTTTCCATAGCTCGCTGTGCGACTTTAAATTGGTGGATCAGTCGTACTGTAAGTGTATAAGGTTGCTATTGGAATTAATGTAACGATGATATTTTATTTTAAAAGTCATTGTTACGTCAAATAATTTTATTTCACCAAAAACCGGTTCCCTTAGTAGGTACCGTGAATAAAAAAAGTAAAGAGTGTGGGGGTTCCATTCACTACTTCTGTATACCCTTTCGACGGTAAAAATAAAAGACTTAAGCTTTGTAATCCTCTTACAAATTTTAAGTCTATTTAAATATAGCTAATTCCTAAATATTTCTGGAAATCACGTTTTTGTTCTAGTCACCTATAATGGATATCACCCACGCATCTACCCGCAGAGTTTTTAGTGCATTAGGCGGTTAACTAGCTGAATAACTTGATGGTAAGCAATCGGCGTTGACCATAGCTTTGCTGACCTTTTAGGAATGAAAAAAATTGGGTATATAGAAAGAAAAGAAAGAAAGAAAACACATTTATTCGACAAATAGGCACACAAATACAAGTATATAAAAATACATAATAAGAACACAGTATTTATAATTACAATAATAAATTAATAAACAAAACAAGAATAACATATAAAGTATTAAAAAAGAAAATAAAACGCTAAAATAATAACAACATTCATGTGCCCATGCCAAAAGGGCCTCCACCTCAGCATATAGTTGAGCAAATATGCTCAACGCTGATTTTCAGGTGGCACCCTGCACTGACTCACGTCACGGACGGCGGTACCGCCAATCAGTAAAGAAAAGAAGTAAGAAACATAATGTGAATATAGAAGAAAGTGTGCGTGTGTGAAAATATTATCCAAATTATTCAGATATGAATACATTTTATATCATAATAAGTGAATACAATCTTTTTTTTAAAATATGATACATAAGGGAGTTAATTGCTACATGTTCTTTTTTTAATTAACTGGGGGTTGTCGAAAAATGTTTTTGGCTATTTGTAGGTATACTAGACAGGTACTATTTAGTGACACCCGTGCTGAGCTCTCGTTCACTTTGTCGCGTACCCCCTCAAGGATACAGTTGCCCTCCACCAGCCACAGGACACAAAACTCAGGCAGCAAAGTTTACGAGTAGTGGAGTGATTGTAATAAAATAAATAAATAAAAGTAATGGCGAAGTGCAAGTAGTACAAACACCGTGATTACTCACACAAAAATGCAAAAACTTCCAAGTTAGTGTAAAAAGTAAGTAAAAATTTACTAATTTGGAATAATAAACTGAAATTAGATAAAAGACTTGTCAATATTCATGTCGCCGAATTTAATTTGAGATGTCACAATAAAAGATTTTAATTTTAACCTAAATGATTTTTTATTTTTCAGATCTCTAATTGGAGGCGGAATATTATTCCAACATTTGGAGGCCGCATAACGGAAGCTGCCACGAAAGGCTGCAGTCCTGTGCTGAGGAATGGCGAGCTGCTGAGCACATCGCCTACCCTCAAGCTCCCGGTGACTGCCAACCCATGCAAGCCTAGCGTACAGGTATGGAGGACACTTGTGTTTTATCACGTCGAACATAAGACAGGCGAGGTGGAGTTTACGACGTGATTTCATTTTTAAAACATTGTGTTTGTTTAAAAAAGGCGTAACATGACTCCTCGGTGGAACATTGTAGCAAAATCGTGCGCAAGCATTCTGTACTCTTTGTATTAATCTCCCAGTGCGTGCCAAAAGCCTGGGGCCTATGACTGTATCTGCGTAGTTTAGTTTTGATAAAACCAAACTTTCCACCAACCGCACACGCAGTTCCTCGCACAAGTAGGGTCGTATTTTATATAAGATTTTCAGACGATAAAAGCAGCCTCTCACGCAGTCCGAAATAAAACGTTCAAACCTTAGACCTTCGTCCATTACAAGGCCCAGGTTCCTCGCCTCACTTACTCGCTCTACACTTTGCCCCTTAACATTAATGGTTACGGAGGTGCTCATTGGTATCTTATTCAATAAGCCTGGGGTGCCGAATATCATAAATTTGGTTTTAACTGGATTTAAAATTAACGAGTTTCTTTCTGACCATTCAAATATACCCTCCAAATCTTTGTTAATTTGTTTGATGGCAAACTCATAGTCTTGTGGTTTAAAGGATAAATATATCTGAAGGTCATCAGCGTACATGTGGTATTGACAATGATTGATTTCTTTTACTATGTCTGCGCTATATGTGATAAATAGTGTGGGGCCTAGAATTGAACCCTGCGGCACGCCTTTTATTAGGGGAGTTGTTTGTGACTTATTAATATTTCCCTTTTGGTCTCGTAACTCGACGTATTGGGCACGGTTGCTGAGGTAACTGTCAAACCATTTCACAGTTGAAGTATCAAAGCCATAAAAAGCCAGCTTCGATAGTAGTAGCGTCAAATTTATGGCATCGAAAGCCCTGGAAAAGTCTAATAACACCAAAATGGTACAGAAGCCCTTGTCCTGAGCAGATAGTATGTTATCAGTGACATCGAGCAAAGCCGACGTCGTGCCGCGACCTCTCCTAAAACCAGACTGTAATTCAGGGAGAATGGCATTTGCCTCTAGATACTGTGTCAGCTGTGTATTTACCACCTTCTCCAGCACTTTAGACAACAGGGGCAGAATACTAATGGGTCTAAGGTCTGTCACATCGGTAGGGGAGCATTTTTTTGGTATCGGGCGTACAATTGCCAGTTTCCAATGGTCAGGAAAGGTTGAGGTGCTGATTGATGTATTTATGATGTTTGTCAAGTATGTCAAAGTGTATGGTAGTGTCATAATGAACATGTTGAGAGTAATACAATCATGTCCTTCGGCGTTAGATGTGAGACCTTTTATAATTTTAATAATATCACTGTCATCAACCGTTCTGAGTGTGAAAGTACTGTCAGCGAATCTGTGATACTCATAATAACTCAAACTACTTATAGACGAGTTCATGGTTCCAGGTACATTTAGAAAGTGGGTATTTATTTTATTCGGATCATTAAAATGTGACGGTAGTTCGGTCTTCCGATTTAGAGGCAACAAGGTTGTTTTTATATTATTCCAAAGGATTTTAGGAAACTTAATTTTGTTGTTTATATTTGTCTTAAAGTAAGCTACTTTCTCATAAAATAGTGATTTTCGTACGAGTGCTTTAAGGTCTTTGTAATATTTTTTTTTTGATTCTGACTTAGTTTTTATATAACTTGCATAGGCTTTGTTTCTCAAATTCATCATGAGTTTAATGTTATCCGTAATCCATGGATACGATTTTTCCCTAATAACATGCCTCTTGAGAGGAGAATGTTTGTCAAAAAGGTTAATTATACATTGGTTTAACCTGTCCACCATGACATTTATATCACTTGACTGACCAGCCAGTGACCAGTCAGTAGATTGCAAGTCATTGTTAAACTTTTTTGAGCATATTTTAGTTAGGCTCCTCTTGGTAACAGTAAAAGGCAGTGGCTTGTTCCTTCCAAAATTGAACATCACAGTCACAAAAGCATGCGCTCCTAGTGCCTCGATTGGGTCTACTACATGGCTAATAACGCGAGCGTCCGTGCAGACAAGGTCAATGAGAGTCTCGGTAGTGTTTGTGAAGTGCGTGGGCGATGTTATTATTTGTTTTAAATTAAAACAATTCAAAAATGAGTTTAATTTGCTAACTTTTATCTCAGAGCGGCTCAAACAATTAATATTGAAGTCTCCAAGGAGAACAGTCTGGTCACAAAATGAAACTGACTCAATAGATGCAGTGAGACCGTCGAAAAATAAATCAACATCAAACCAAGGTGGTCTGTATGCCGTGCCCACGGCAAGCCTCGTACCATTAATGTTTAACACTAACCACATTTGCTCAATCGAACCATGTGACGGGTCAACCGGGTGAGCGTGTGTACGCACATTAACGCCTCGTTTTATATAAAACCCAACTCCGCCGCCGCGGCCGCCGCGCACGCTCAGCGGGCGCGGCTGGTGACGCAGACGGTAGCCAGGCACGGTAGGTGCACGCCCCTCCTCCCCGTCCCTAAGCCAAGTCTCATTTATTGCCATAACATCTACGCCATGGCTATCAATGGCAACAATTAACTCGTCGTGACGAGTACCTAGCGAGCCAGCATTTATGAAACCAATTTTAAAATGCTTTGAGGTCATAATTTATGTAAAATGCTTATTAAGTACATGTTACTACCAAAATTGTGACAGATAGAAACTATAATTAAATATGTATAGAATGATGACTTTTGTATTCACTTATTCTAATTATAATACAGTAATAAAAAAATGTATATGTAATTGTTATAATTATAGCATTGTAATAAAATATACTATTTAAATATGTAGATACTATACTATATTTGAAAAGGCAAACAATAAGAAAGTAGTAAATATACGTAGGTGTAAGAAAGATACATGAGTAACTGCAGGGAGCGCACCTTCTTCCAGCCCCCATTATCAGGACATAACACAAACAGTTACATAAAGTGTTTACACATTCATAAAATAAAAGTAATTTTATTAGGGCAAAAGGTACACACGCATGCATACATCTACAACACGAACACTTATAGTTCGTAGTAGCAACTAAAAACGAGCAAAAAATCGACCTACATAAAAGATACAATACCCTCACAAAACAAGGATGAACAATGTACACACTAGACAAACAACTCAAAAGTAACAGAGTAAATCTCAACCAACTCGACTGTTGCCAAAAATCTGCGCCAGGTCCGCATCATTGTGGATACGTTGAGCAGGGACCCCATCCTCCCTACGCGCATAGATGCGTCCGTCCTTTGTCCAGACGTACCTATACCTAGCCCGCTGCCCAGCCTCACGAGCGCTGTGGAACAATTTGCTGTTAGCCGGTGTGAGACGCTCGTTTATGTATACCCTACGCGGTGGGCCGCTCATGTCGAGGTCAGCGGTGGCGAGGCCGCGTCGCACGCGCGCCGCCCGCAGCAGTTGGTCGCGGACAACGCGACGCGCCAGTCGCACTGCGATGACGCGCACCCGCATCCCTCCCGGCGCCGAGTCAACACCATCGATGAAATTACGCCTCACGGCACCGATGCGCTCGATGTTTACAACATCTTGCTCCTCCAGGGTGACACCCAGTTTAGATGATAAGACCCTGATAGTGTGGAATTGATTTTCACCCTTGGTCTCCGGTATGCCAGCAATTATCAGGTCGTTCTGTAGGAGTTCCTGATCTCGGTCGTTTAGTTGCGCCCTTAAAGCTGCTATGGTTGCTTCCACAGCGTCGTATTTCGCAGGACCCTGCTCCTCAAAGCGCCTCTCAATGTCAGTCACTTTGCTCTCAATATTATTCATACGTTGGTTGCAATCATTTACTGACGTACGCAGACTCAGGAGCTCGGCTTGGAATTGACGAAACTCATCCCTCATTGCACCCAATTCCTGCCTAAAGCACCTAATCTCATACGCCACATTTAGGTCGGTGGCACTCGGGGGAAGATCCACGTCGCTCAATTGGCTTTGGGTTTCCGTGCAGCACTCAGACATGGCGCTCTTAACCGGAGTAGCTGAGTTGTCTAGCCTGGGTGCCTTGGCCTTGCAGCCCGGGCAGAGCCAGGTCGGCGATACTTTGGCTGATGCCGGAAAACCCACACAGCCGGGATGATAAGCACCTGGGCACCTGGTGCAACGGACGCAATCAGCCGAAGAGATAAATTTGCCACAAGCACCACACTTGGCCATGACTAACTAAATTATGTAGGTACTTAGACAAAGATTCACCAGGTACTCAGCATCCACACTTGACAGTTGACACACACTATTTAGACTCGGAACTTGTAATTGCTATATTAAGTAGACTGTTTTCGACTTAAATGCTATAATCACTTAATGTTGTTTACATTTATTCAGTAGATTTTTTTTTTTTTTTTAATTGTGGGTGGATTAAACTTGATCGCTCTGTTTGATTATTTAGATTTAAGTTTATTTTGTATTTACTGAACACTGTCACTTAACAACAATAGACGCACTTTATTATACTGTTAGCTATATTTTTAGCAATAAAGAATTACACTGGGATCGTTGTTTCTTTTTTATTGACTTGTTTTTCACACACACCGATCAGCTGTTCGCCGCGTCCGTGACGTAACCCCCAAATATAGGCTACCTAGTGAGTACCAGTAGAGGCCCATTTCTCAATCGCTCATGAGACAACAAGGCGTCTACGTGTTACCTGATAGCAATCATCATAATATGCCCCGAGGAGTTCGGGAAAGGTTTTTAGAAAATTAAGTATAAGTATTTAGGAGGGATGTGTGCAGCGGAAGGGAAGGTAATGCAAACTTATACTTAGAAGTTATAGGTCTTGGTTTCCTTTCAATGTTTTCTTTCACCGCATGTCAGTGGTGTCTTAAGGAACTTAAAAAGTAGGTACCTACATATAACTCGAAAAAAGTCTCAATGGTATTTGCCAGGTTTCAATCCCGGTGCGGGTTCCTCATGCACGAGAAACCAACGTATTAACTGCCGGGCCACCAAGACGTTCCTTAATCTCGGAGCCACCACAAAATTATTGAAAAAATCTAAAATGTTTGTCGGTAATTATTCCGGAAACTACTGCTACTTTAAAGTAAAATTTAATCTTTTTGCAGTAGCAGTGGAATAAGCTAGTATTAAAATAAATTCAGGCATAACATAAATATTCATTGATTCTTATCTTGAATTTTCACCGTTGTTCTCTCGTTGATGGTTTTCGTGTATTATTTTACAGTTAGCTCAGAGTTTCGGTGGCTACACGGTGAACTACGTACAAACTGTGTTGTTTTACATAATAAGATCAACCGGCATTCATGGGAGACCATCAAGGTACCTTTTACGAAAATTTCTACGAACCACTATCCACTACTACTAATTGCTCTGAATTTGCAATTTTTTTATGATTATATGATGTGTAAAGTGTATAAATTTAATATATTGGTGCTTTATTTTTACCCGACTGCCAAAGAAGGAGGGTAATGTTTTTCGAGTGTATGTAAGTATGTATGTATGTCTTTTCCTTTGTGACCTCCTGTAGCCTAAACGGCTTGATGGATTTTGATGTATGAGGTATCGTTAGATTTGTCTTGATTACGGGAGTGTCATAGGATACATTTTATCCTAAAAGTCCCGCGGGATAAGGACATAATAATATTTTTTCTAAATTTCCCTTTAAAAAAATATGTATGCGGTATCATTAGATTCATTTCAATCACGGGAGTAATTAATATAGGATACGTTTTTTCTCAAAATTCCCACGGGAAAAAGTATTAAATAAAAAAATTATTATTAAAAAAACAAAATACCCGACTGCACACTAAAAAAAGAGTAAAACAAGCCCCACAATACAAATTTACTGAATATAATTTATAAATGTTGATGGAAAGCATCGCAGGCGGGGACCACCTTGACCGCCACCAACGAAAATTCTGCTAAATGGTGCACAACAGAAATGACTATAAATAAGCCTCTGTTGGTCCCCGCCTGCGATGCTTTCCATCAACATTTATAAATTATATTCAGTAAATTTGTATTGTGGGGCTTGTTTTACTGTTTTTTTAGTGTGCAGTCGGGTATTTTGTTTTTTTAATAATAATTTAGCATTGTGTAAAAGCAAGCAATAAATGTTAACATTTTCCTGAAATCTTTGTTAAAATCGGTTTAGCCAATCGCGAGGTAATAGCAGGAAAACGTTATATAGAATGTTTCATAACTGATTATACGTCACAATTTAATAGAATTGTTCACAAAATAAGAAGCTTATTGATGACACAAATAACGATTCGGATCTTCATAAAAATAAAACATTTTCAAACATTCAACAGAAAAACAAATATGAAAGCAACACAACAATAAATTTATAATCACTACACAAAAACACTACTACTTCGTTACACAAAACACTGACGTTCCGAAAACTCTTTCAACACTCAACTCTTATAACTTTAAAACTATACACAACAAAACTTTTCGCTTTTCACCAAAGTACGGCGAAAATTACGTAACATGCGCATCCTTGGTTTCTCATCACGAGCTCTGAGTACACAGATTACGTACAGAAGCGAACGCAAGTTTTTACTTGAACAGTTATCGACCTAAATGAAACGTATAAATATAATGCAACGCAGGTGCAGGCTGCACATGTGGCGAAATGCATGGCAAAGTTAGTGCTATGTTGCTTGAAATTCCATCGCACTATCCCATGATTAAGTGTGTATGCAGAAGGTTAATTTCGAAAGTTAGGGCTTAAAAGTAAATCTAAGCTAAGTCGATCGGTCTAAAATGCACTTGTTTATACAAACTTATGATTAATCAGTGTCATTGTTATTATTTTTTTGTTGGGAGAAAATCATCAAACATTTTCTCGACCTGGATGAGGCGAGAGGGAGTGTCAGACTCATACTGACTAAAAACCAGGACATCCCTTCTTCTGCTCGGCGCCGCGGCCGCGAATCATAATTGCGTTTACAATTATGAGATAAGTATTGTTTAGAATAGTGATAAACTATGGCATAATGATTAAAGCTATATAAACTCTCATTTATTTAAATTAATATAATATTCACCTGTAATACTTTTGATGTGATATGGTTGAGAAAACTAATAACAAATAAATAAATATCTTTTTTTAACACAGACAGAAGATTCATGTAATAAAAACAGATGCCCATTGCATACAATGACATACTCGTAATAACCTGTAATTATGTTTTAACTTCACAAATCACAGAACATTTTTTTTGCCTTTTGATCTCAAATTAGTGGTACTTCTGGTAATGTTCTGCAATGCAACATTGAAGCTGCGTTGAAAAGCATCATACACATTTGTTATGAGTCAGTTTTCCCTAGGAATTCTGAATTTCAGTGGATTTTAACATAATTTATTATAGCGAGAAAATAAACTCGACCGAAACTATTTAGCGAAATGGACGCAGCTTAAACGTGTCCTGTTTGATTCAAACGAACATTTTCACGAGTTTTTCGTGATACCATTGTTTGTTGTACTGGAATTTATTTCGTAGAAGTCTCTCTCTTTATCTGCAGACTTTTATACATATAACAAGTTTTAAAAACATCTTCCACATTTTTGATCGAATAGGGAATGTCTTGGGCTACCGTATAAGAATTTGAAAATGTCGTATGAATTTTTGTCCCAAAGAAAACTCGTTTGTTCTGACTTAGTATCATTTGAAACATAAGCGTGATTGTATAAAAAGGCTGAGATGTACTGAAAAATATAAAAACACCTTCTTTTCTTAACAGACTTTTCTTAGTAACTCTTATCAAGTACTCTCAACCTACTTGGTATAAAATTATTCCGCTTTATAGCGAAATGTAGTTTCGAAAATATATTGCAATAGATGATGTTCCAGAAAATTCCATCTTACAGCGAAGATCCTTCGCACTTTGCCTCAAAGCCAGCGGGTTTGACTGCTCCACGCGCCCGCCCATTACTCAGTGTCTTTCGCGAGTTTCCTACACTTTGTCATTCCATATATTAACATGTACACAAACTCATTTGTTAATGTACATATCAAAGCGTGAAATAAAGTAATGTCAGAAGTAATTTTTCGACTTTATTACATTTTTTTTTTCAAATAGTTATGAGAAATGAGAGTTCTCCTTGGTTATTCTAAGGTATTTTATATTCTACAAAATTTTGTTTTAATAATACATTTCTGTGAGAAAATCTAGGAAGAACTTGAAAACGAATTAGTTTGTGAGGTTTTTAATTTAAATAAAGTGAATGTTGCTAAAACGGAACTGTCTGCTAAAGTTGCAAAACTAAACCAAATTTTTATTCCATAAAAAAGAAATAATTTAACAACCAAGACAGCAAAGAGGCTCTGGATGAAGATCAGTGATAACCAGCCAATCTGAAAGTAATTGAAAGAGAGTTTATTATGACGAAAGGACGTTTTCAAGGATGATGATGACGATGATTATTATTGATATACATAGACCATACTAGATGGATACTGAACACAATTATTCACTGCACTATTGATGATTTTATAAACTACAATAAATATCTATGTATTTATGTATTCATGTCTATATCTACTAATATTATAGAGAGGTTTAATTTGTAAGTTTGTATGTAGGAGTTAATTTCTGGAACCGCAATTTGTGCATACATAGCTATAATGTTCCTCAGTGCTGCAGGCTTAAAATAAACATCACCTTACGACCAATAGGAGCTGAGTAGCAGGTGAAACCGCGTGGCAGTAGCCAGTACGCTATATGCCAATAAATCCTTAAACTTCACGCTCATGATACGTTGTAACGATTACAAGATGAACGAGGCAATCTAGATAAATAAAACTAGATAAACTAGTTTCTATAAGTAAAGGCCTAAGATATAATATTAGTTACGTCCAACGCCAAGCCGTTTTCATTTTATCACGTACGTATACTCTATCAGTCATTTCTGACAATTAGGTAGCCGGAGTTAATCATCATCATCATCATCATCATCATCATCAGCCTATAAATGCCCAATGCTGAGCAAAGGCCTCTTCTCTTACTGAGAAGGTTAGAGCATTAATCACCACGCTGGCTCAATGCGGGTTGGCGATTTCAAACTTATAATTAGAAATTATAAGTCCAGGTTTCCTCACGATGTTTACCTTCACCGGTTCAACCTTTCCGGAGTTAATAAGATCAACTCAGCATGATCTATGAGAAGTAGGCTACTAAAATAGGAAGACTAGAACAAACACAAAACCACACACACTTTACACTTAGCTGATATAATATACAAACCTACATGATATATTTTTTTTTGAGAAAATATGAAAAATAATCATTTGGCTACCTTAGCGACTAATAGATGATGTAAGGTTATTGCAATTAAAAACTTAGAGAAAAAATTGCTTTAAACATAAATTTTGTTTTTTTCTATATTGGGTTCTCCCGTATTGGGTGTGCGTTTCCAAATATACAATATTTTACACACTCATCACATCCAAACCAGAATCATAAATTTGTGAATAACACAACGAATTTGCCCCGTGCGGGAATCAAACCCACGACATGTTGTGGGCATCCGGTTGCCCAACCTCCGTGTTAAAAGTAATTGACAAGGTTTTACCATATCAGATCAGAAAATAATACTTACCTAAGACTATTTAAGTTAAGCTTTGGATGATGGCTAGTAGAACATCACTGCTCTGCAGCGTAAAAGAAACATAAATATTTGAAATCAATATATCGTATAAAATATTTAATTCAAAAAGAAAAGATTATCATTACGTGATTATTTATGTTTTATTTGAACAAATTTGCCAGTATGTCTTAAAAAAATATTAACATTCCTATTCAAGGGTGCTTATCGAAAATCCAAAATTAACAAACATTTAACCTAAGATTGTATGCATAAAAAAGTTTTACGTGTGGGAGAGCCATGCTTCGGCACGAATGGGTCGGCTCGACCAGATTGCTACCACGGCCTCGCAGAAAACCGGCGTCAAACAACAACAGCGTTGTGTTTCACCGCGTGAGTGAGGTTACCGGAGGCCCAATCCTTCCCCTCCCCCAATCCCTCCTCAATCCCTAATCCCTAAAAGGGCGGCAACGCACTCGTAACTCCTCCGTTGCGGGCGGCGATGATTACTTACCATCAGGTAATCCGTCTCCTCGTTTGCCAACATTTACAGCCCGTAATTTTCATATGGCGTAAAAAAACTACAAGCACGGGTAACGCAGAGGAAATTGGCATCATCGTTCTCACTGCGTCAATTATGTCAAAATATTTTTTAGATCTATTTACTAAACTTAACTTACGTAATTGCGAATGATGATGACGGTTGACACTTTTCTCAAAAATTGTTTTTATTGTAAAAACTGGACATAAATAAAGACAAATATATTAATTTTAATATACAGAAGTGAATTTACAAACCACTTGAAAATAACAATCACAGCAATAACAACGACTTGACTTGACAATACTTTCATCTGCAGGTACTACTTACTTGATCTTTCTTTGTTCACAAACAAATCAATGAAGCCGGATACCTGTTCTCTCCATGCAATTTCCTGTTGAAGCCATTTTATAAAAAAAGTAACACAGCACAACAGTAACTTAGAATACAGTCTCCTTTGTCCTGAACCTCTTTTTTGCAGACAACGAGCTTGTCTATGTCAGGCACCTTCCATTTTTAACTTTTAGTCTCAGCCCTCTGGCGATCACAAGGTTCAAGGAGTTTGAGTTTTTTAAACAAAAGTAGATAAAGTACGAGAATTGTGTTGCCTGCATAGTTTTTACGTTATATTGTCTATATAATTATAATGCAATATTTGCTACAGATAAAAATCTATTTGATAAAAACTCCATCAGCAGATCTCAAAAAACTATTTAAACGTTCGCTTGTTCACTGACTGTAAAATATTGTCTAAATTATGAGTGGACATGTATCACACTAGTTTTAAGTTGAGTTATATTCTAAAATTTGACGCTATTCCGTAACCATCTCTAGAATATTATTCTCAAAACCAAATTCTATCTCACTTCGCTCCTCTCGAAATTTGAAAAGAGAAGGTTTATTCCATACGCACACTATAACGCAATTTATTACCAAATCCTATTTCTTAAGACAATATGGCGTCTGATACTGGTTCAAACCAGTAGAGTCCGCAACATATGTCCAATGAACAATGAGCTTGAGCTGATGCCATTGTGTTCGTCTCCGATACGTCCGTCTGTCTGCATTTCGATGTATGGTGACATGAGGTCTATCCAGCCCCAATTTGATTTACTGTGACGTGCAGTGCTAGATTGTATCTTCAATGATATATTGGAGTGAATTTGTAAGTATGTGGTGATTAATGTGCGGGCGAGTTGTAGTTTGAGTGAATTTCGGTGATAGATTTGCGATAGATGTCTCAAATTTTGGCTGGCTCGGCTACTGATTACTATGCAATGATTCAATTGCCACACAGAATTATTATTTGTGTTATCCACACTCCATTGTGAAGATTCTAGGTGTGTCTATTGTGTATGTGAAATTTTACTTTTACTTAAAGACAAAAAAATTAAGAGGGGCAACGTTTCTTTTATACAAAGGTGAAGATGTCGAAGAAGAATAAATGAAAATGAAGAAAGAAGATGTTTTTGAAGTGCAGTGTGAACTTGGAGCAGTTTTTTAGTTAGTTCATATATTTTTTGTTTTATCAACAATACTTTGAATGATGATTAATGATACTTTACTATGAAACCTATTTATGTAAGATAATGTTTACCGAGCATTTTTGGCTCAGTAAGTTCTTATTAGATATCAAAGAAAATCAGAAATCAAATTAACAAAACTTCCAAAACGTCACATCACACGCTTCAAACCAAGCATGAAGTAGCTAATACGTATATGACACAGCCATTCCCCTCGTTGCCACCCAAGCACCCAATATCGCCCCATCATAACTCCAAACTCCTTTAATTACATTAACATTAAACTTCTCAAGTAAACATAGCTCGTTAATTGCTAAACGAATTTTCTACAACTTGGATTCCTATCACGTTGCCCATAAACTACCTCCAACGGTTACTTGGACGCGGTTCGTTTTATAAGCAGAATGTTCCAGAAACAAATTGTAAGACGATACAGTATTGTTGTCTATTCGAAAAGCGGTTTACAGCGTGATTTGGACCGGAATAGGAACTGCAGAAGTGCCTTGATATGTTCGACAACTTCTGTATTGTTTTGTGAGATCAATAAAACCTACTTTACAGTTCGTGTTGTTTTTTGTTAGGAGTATGTGAAGTGGAAAATGATCTGCGGTTTCGTTTATGTTCAGTACTTTTATTTATTTTTTCAATAAATCTGTGATTCAGATGGAGAAGCTTTACTAGTGCGTCCTAACATGAATTAGAGCCCCGTTGTCTTGTTGAGCTTCAGTAAATTCACGTGAGTAAGTCGTCATTAATGTCTTTAAGTCTCACGATAAACAATAAAAAAAATTAAAGTTACTTTATTACTACAGAAAAGTTGACGTATGCATTCAGTATGAATAATTATACATTTTCCATAAGTTTGAGTTAACATATATAACAAGCATCGACACCCCGAAATTGAACTTTAAAGCAACCACTATCCAAGAACCATTGACTGGATTTGCGTTGACAGGTCCTGTGGTTGTCGTCCGGTAACTCGGCATTTGGTCGCAAGCTCCTAACTCTTGCGGTCAGTCTGAAACAGGCCTTAGATTTGCCTGGCGTGGTTATTCCCAAATCGAATATTGCAAGGGTATATGTAGCGGGCAATTTAATTCGTATTCGCAACTTCAATCAAACCATAACCACTCTAACTACTTTGATTTGAGAGTAGTTTTTTCTGTGCTTCTGAATAGAGTTACGTTATTTTCAATGCCTGCAATTCCTTCTTTTCTTAGTAAATTCTCTAATACTTTCAGTATACATCAATATCACTAAGGATAACTGTAAATGTTGCGTGCACATAATAATATATTATTAGAAGATAATTATAAAATTAATATGCACATATTACATTCTAGACTTTAACATGTTTTCATACCACGATATTATCATGCATTATTTTTTATATTGCAATTGAGGTGATAGCATTTTATCCAATCATATAAACATAGTAATTTTCACAAATCTTCAGATACAGTTTCCAATGTCAGTATAATTGTATAGTCACTTTATTGCATGTTGTTTTGCACAAATAGAAAATAAGATTTCCTCTACTAGACTCGGCGAAACTAGCAGGAGAAGTATATTTTAATTTATTTCGCTCTCAGGTATGTTGCGTCACGAAATTGTGTGATACTACAGATAAGTCACTCTATTAAAATATTTGTGGGAAACGAGGAAAATTTTACTGCGTATTATTCGTTGGATAGTTTCGTTTTGAATCGGCTGAAGTATTGTATCTAATTACAATTTTGTCCAAATGGCTTTTTTTAAACTAGGTTTATAAAACGTTTACAACTCTTCCTGGTTTTTAAGAATCAAACTTCTACAACTGCATTCACTTACCTGCTCGACAAAAAGATCTCAAAAACAGATATCTTTATATAAACTACGTATAATAAACCATCTGGTGCCAAACAAGGTTTTGCCGGACCAGCAAGCAAGAGTTGGCAATTCCGACAGTCAGCTGGACAAATGTTCCGCAAGAATGGTCCACAAATTTATGGCTACAATTCGTTAAGTCTACAAGAGGAACGTGAAGTATGCGTCTTTATGCGTCTTCTAGCCAGGCCATTAGGAGACCTCGTCTTATTTTAATGTACGGTTTAGGAGGAAATTGAAAAAGTTTAGTTGGTTGAGTCAAATGTATGGTCGTGTAGTGTATGGTGTTGTTAATGGTATTTGGGATGTTATGGCTGTTTGAAATATGGAAAGAGTTCTGGTTATAAATGGTGATAGTTTTGAACAACGTAATTTAAATATGAGAAAACTACTGTAAGTTGTGTCGTAAAATGGGGATGAGGACAGACGTATGTTATAATATTCTCTTTGTCTCTTTTTCTCATAAACTTTCGCTAAGGCATAAACATGAGCGTACTCCTTCTTAAATTCCGGTAATACGCCTGTGACTCCTCATGTGTTGAGATGTCTATGAATCACTGATCACTTACCATCAGCTAATCACTTACCATCAGGTGATTCGATTCCTCGTTTGCCTCTTATGCGATAAAAAAGTTGATACTTGCCTTATATTTTCAAGTAGAATCTTGATATAATTATGTTCATATTTTGAAAAACGTAGTAAGTGTGGGAGAGTTAAATTTCGGCACGAATGGGTCGACTCGACCGGAGTGATACCACGGCCTCACAGGATACCGGTGTGAAACAACCACAGCGTTGTGTTTCGCCGTGTGAGTGAGCTTACCGGAGGCCCAATCCCGCCCCTTCCCCGATCCTTATATCCGAAACCCCTATCCCCAAAAGGCCGGCGACGCACTCGTAACTTCATTGGTGTTGCGGGTGTCCATAGGCGGCGCCGATTGCTTACCATCAGGTAATCCGTCTGCTCGTTTGCCACTTTATACCATAAAAAAAAGAAAAAAATTATATACTTATATAATCAAGGTCACTCGAAATCAATAAAGTCAGGCTAAATAAACCAGGACTCTAAACAACGGTCTCAAATAAAACTAAATTATGTACAGTCAGATTGCTCGTTCAACGCCTAGGTAGTACAGCAATCCTTACTTCCAACCTACTTTTACGACCAGTCAGGCATGATAAACAGACAATAAATTCTATGTTTTTCTTTTACTGCGAGACCGGGCGAAAAAAGTTCTAAAACAAGAAGGCGTAGGTATAATAACAAAAAAAGATGTAAATGTTACCCAAAAAAGGAAGGGAATGTTTTCTATTTTTGTGTGAGAACCCTCTAAGAATCCAGAGTCTGTTATCATCAAGCACCTACCTTTATCAGAATTGAATTGAAATATACATCAGTAATACATAAAAATAACTCTTTCAACGCATTGTTTCCCTCCAAAAATATTGGCAGGTAAAATAGTATCCAATTTAATATATTGTAGGTAACTAAAAATCGCGGGTTTCTCACGTGTATATATTGAGAAAAGCTCTACTAGTTTCTTGAGCAGCGTGCGCGGACGCGGTGACGTCGCGCAGCCTACTCGCGCACGCTGCTCATGAGGAAGAATCCCTCTGTGGTTCGAAACTAGTAGAGTTTTTTTCAATATATACATGTGAGTAATCCGCGATTTTTAGTTAATTTAGTATGTCTAACTATAGTTATTATAAAAAATATTGTAGGTACGTCAGTTTTATGCTATAACCAGATGAAAGAAATGGGCAACTTATTAACAGGCTCCTTAAACTTGGGTATCATGTAGATTAATCGAAAAATTTTATAGAGAGTAAATAGAAACTACAAGGTGGTAAAATAAAAAAAAAATCCAGTTTAGATAATAAACTAGGCTGTGAAGGTTGCCTGGATAAGGCGAGACTGTCTCTTCTAGAGGGAAGCGGACTTTTTTTCTGAGAGTGTAATATCCCAAAAAGAGGCTGCTTAAAGGGATTGTAAGTGGGCTGATGCTGCTCTGAGATGGCGCCAAGAAGGCAACCATCTTGGCGCCTAACACGTCATAATTTTGACTACATATTACTTGTAGACCTCTGAGGTCTCTAAGAGCCCGCTGAAAAAGTTGCCGCGGTGGTCACACGCCACCGTGCACAGCAAAGCTTCAGGGAGACGCAAGTCTCTCTAGGGATGTGACAACACATGTATTGCACGATAAGAGATCCGGAGCAGGTCTGTAAGAGGACCCGATGCCTCTTAAAATAGGCACTGGTTTTAGTGTTAAAATCCTTTACCAGATAGTATTTTGTCCCATAACCCTAGGCACTTTATGAAGCTTAGGTTAGCTATCCAACCTAGTAATGCTCTGATCTAGTTATCTGAAAATTATGATAGATGTCGTTTTTTTTAAACTAAGGTCTATTTATTTGTTTATTTACTGTAAAGCACACATTATACAAATTATAAAAATATTAATAAAATTAATTAAAGAAAACTTTTGAAAAATATAAGGTTCTATTAAGTTAGTTTTTGAAATCCGATCCAACAGACAAACTGTGTATACAGTTTTGTTGGACATTTTATACTTTTTATAATGTAAAATGTACCTTTTAAGCCATAATAAATAAAAATAAATAAAATAAACAAGTAAAATATAAATTCATCGTGGCAAACATAGAAAACATTTGTATAGAACTTTTAGCATTTAAACTAAACGTAACAGAACTAATTAGTTTTATTTGTAGCTAACCTATACATATAAAACCTTTTCAAATAGTATTTTTGCTCCAAAAAGCCTATCAAAGAAACCTCAATTTATTCAGGCTACTCGTAACTTTGATCAATAACCATCTAATTATTCTGTCTCTCCTAATTATAATTTAGAGTAATTTTACATGTTAATTGGAAACAACCCGAATTAACTAAAAAAAGCTCTTCTAGTTTGAAATCACAATAGAACGCTTATTCATAGACAGAGTGCGAGTCACGGCGATGTTTCTAATACAGTTTCGTTTCAGCGCCACAGTTTCTAAATAAACCAGAAAATTTTACACGTGCTAATCAAATCACATATTATAATTATCTCCAGCCTTATAAGCCCACTGCTGAGCAGAGACTTTACACGGAGGAGTTGTGAGCATTAATCAAGGCGGATTGGTGATTTCAAACTAATAATTTTAATATTACAAGTCTTAGCTGCCTCACGGCGTTTTCCGTCACCGTTTGTCAATGGTATCGTAATACAGTTAGAACCACAGAACAGAAATTTCTATTCCGTGTTTAGAATGGTATTGTATATGACTTATAAAAAGTCACATTGGTACTTGCCAGGTTTTTGACCCGCCTTCTCATGCACAAGAAGCCCTTACCTCCACCACGACTTACTTACATGTACTTATAATTACATAAACATAATTATGTATATTGTGCATACGTGCTTACATCGCCAGATTTTTAGTTAGATATTTTGACACCTTAACGTTATCATAAAAAAATATTTAAATTCCTCTACTTTTAAATTTCTATTTTTCATCTAACGAAATTCAGTAAACTTAAACCTATTTACCTATAGTACCAAATCTGAAACAGCCCAACAAAATCAAATATCAACAAGTATTAGATGCGTCTCACTTTATAAGGTAGAAATAACCACCGAATATTTTTAACTTTTAAAAGATTGTAATCTGACCTTGAACCAATCAGAACCATTTATTTCAGTACCGAAAAAGTCGTCATTGAAACTTTTCCTTCTTATGTATGAGCCTAATTAATTCCCAAAATGGTCCACATAAACATGGCCGAAAAAAAGTTCTTCGGAGAATCTTATAAAGTTCAGCAGTAAAATTTCCGTACAAAGCAAGGAGCGTTCGGAATTCCGAAGTATTAAAGCATGAAAGGAAACTGTCCGGAACTTATTGAAGCAATCAGATTGTGCAGATTCCGTTTAACATTAGCGAAATTCTTGCCGGAACCCAATCGCATTAAGAGCCCATTTAAACTTTTTGCCACGAAAGGATTCTGTAATTCCTTCGTTTCTGAAAAATAAATAGGCTTAGCAATTTAGAATTCGAATCTACTTGGATTGTATTCTTCTTTTTATATACCATTTTGGAAGTAAGTGTAATGAAAAAAGTTTTTTTTCTTCACCCCAATGTTAATGTTGTAGTTTCTAAGAATGGAAAGAGATTCAACTCGACTGATTATCTTCTTCTTTTAATGTGGGTCCCTTATTAGTATTTATTCGTATATGCAAGATACAGCCTTGTATCAAGAAAGTTCTCTGCTTTCTTTTGAACATTCTTTAATTAAATAGTATCTATAATCAGTGTGATCTAGCTAGACTGGTTTGTAAGATAGACAAATAAGTTTTACACTATTGCTTCTTCAATTTATACGATACTGAAAAAGTGCATACGTGGTGGTACCTTTAATTTGTAACAAAATGCAAAAAAATAATTCATTTCAACATTAACCGTTAAAACAAATGGTGACATATCCGCCTATAAATCTTGACAAATCTCAGCCTTAAGTGACGGGACTTACAAAACGTGTTTTCCTTTTAAGTAAATTGTCGTCATATCAGTCATGTCCCCTCATATAAACGCCTCACGCTATTTATTTTCTTGGTTCGCGAAAATTATTCTTTTTAATTTTTTCGTTCGCGGGATGGGCGGAGCTGGCTTCGTAACACATTCCCGTCACGTCGACCCTTTTCATAAATTCCTTTCTTAAAACATTGCGGTGCGTCAACATGGTAGAATGAATAAAAACGGGCGACACCGGTTGTGATTTCTTCATGAATGGTATAATTTTGATATTCTAGAATATTCCCTCGATCCTGACCGAGTTCTAACAACTAGAGTGTTTTTACAGCCTCATTAAAGACGTTAACTGGCGTTTTATGTTTGAATGGATTCTTCGCTGCAGGCTTACAACAGAATACTCGTTAACAGCCACTTTAGGCTGGTTATCAAATTTTTAATGCCAAGTTTGCTGTATTTTCACTTGCGTTGGCCAACAAAGTTTTTTACGATGTACTCTCGTTTACATTTCATTGCCTCTATTAACAGGATTTCCATTCAACTAGTAACAGAATTGATTAAAATTGAGTAGTTTATGATCAGTGAAGTGAATGAATATTATAGAGAAGTCCTTAGTCATTGATAGAACAATGACACTGTATAAGCTTGAATTATAATATATTGACTACGGATAATATTGTATTGTAAGACAAAAAAGAACTTTGAATTATATCAATGTTATCAAATCAAAAACATTCCATTTAAGT
Organism: Spodoptera exigua; assembly: GCA_902829305.4. Taxonomy (NCBI): domain Eukaryota; kingdom Metazoa; phylum Arthropoda; class Insecta; order Lepidoptera; family Noctuidae; genus Spodoptera; species Spodoptera exigua. The sequence continues at coordinate 9,580,657 of LR824619.2, read as the reverse complement.
TTACATTCGAATTGCCGCGTCCACAATTCGAAACGGAACACAATTCGTGAATAAATGTGAAACAGTTGTAACGCGCAACTGAATAAATTGAATACAGATCGTAACTCGAGGAATTTTAATGGAAATAAGCGAAAAATTGCAAAACAAACTCAAATTCCTAAAGCTATTGGAAGTAAAGCGTTTGAGCAATATTTTTCAAAGTCCATTGGGTAGTCCAAGATTCATAAAGTAGGACGAAATGTAGGAATTCCTGAAGCGTAACTTAGGTCCGGCGATAAAAGTTTTGTCAAATTCTTTTGGGAGATAAGGTAAGGGATGAATTTAGGTCTGGGTTTTAGATTAGAATGAAAGAGATTGCGCTGAGATTGCATTGAGGTAGAACTGTGTCAAGTTTGCTTTTAAAATTTAATGAGATGGCTCAGGCTTTTTGTCCTAGTACTATTAAATTAATGTGGTGTATAAAAATGTTAACTTCAAACCTGTATCTTGTTTAAAGAACTTTGTATCATACCTCTTGAAGTCAATTTCATTTAAATCGCTTGGAACATTCATTTTTGATTCGAAAAAGATGGCATGTAGTTTTTTGGCATTTTCTGAAAACCGTTACCAAAGAGCAGGACTTAAAACTTTGAGTTTAATGCGTACTTTAATTTTTCTCTGTAACATACCAATAGAGGTTTATTATTTTATTTTATTTTTTATAAAAACGTTGCGCCACACTAGGATTTTCTCCTGTGTCATGGGTGCAATTACAAACATACAGTTTCACATACACATCACACCCAGACCCGGAACAACAATTTGCGGATCACACAAAGAGTTGTTCCGTGCGGGAATAGAGGTACTTAAAAGAAAACAATTAAAATCTAAAGGACCTCTACCGCAAGGAACATATCGTGTCCAAATATGGGAGACCCATGCAGTTGCAGTTCGCCATATGGGAGAGGGTAACGTTTGCGGAATTAAGGAATAGTGTGGTTTAGGAATTCGCCTTGAGCAATCGTGGTAATTAATGTTTTTAACCTCATCCGTAAGAAAAGAGACCGTTGTTCTGCAGTGGGCACTTAAAGGCTGATGAAATGGATATGGATGATATTTGGATGTTTCTGTTGACAAATTGGCCTCCAAAAACAGCTACGCAATTGTAGCACCACTGATGTAATTGGTAAACATTTGTTTGCCACCAGGCGATTTGCATGCTCATGTACTGCCTAAAACCATATAAAAATATTTATAACAATGTATTTCACAAAACGTTTCTAAATTAAGATTGAAGATTCCCAATCTTCTATTAGTTTTATTACTTACATTAAGCGTTATTTGCGAAACCTTTGAAGCCATTTTAAATACATTCAAACGCTTTCAAAATGCTTGAAGACCGACTACTATTTTAAATTCAATCGAAATTTATTGCCAATATAAATCTAAAGCATTCTTTCGTAGGAAGGAAATTGGGAGTCGGAACTGAAAGTAAAATTGAAAAAAGTATGTATGTATTTTAAAAGAACATACACTCACCCACATTAAAGACAATGACAGAGAATTAAAAAACAAAAATCTAATCTTTCCATTGTAAAATAATGTTGACACGTATTTGTATTAGAATACTACTACCGACAACGAATACTTAGATGAAAAATTACAAATAAATATTTATATTTTCTTTTATTGTCTATGAAATAGTTTACAAGAAGGAGGTTGCTACGTAATCGCTCAATACACAACGTAGTGTGTCTTGACGTCAAACAATATTCATTCAAATTGATACTATTCGAACGTATTTTTTATTCGATTTAGAAAATAGAATAAAAAATACGTCATCATCATTTTCGCCTTTCCTCTCTGCTGTCCTTTTCGCTCGCCCTGAGTGATGCCACAGCTGCATAGAAAACCGGCGTAGAACAACCATAGCTTTGTGTTTCGCCATGTGAGTTAGGTTAGTGTTGTTCGTCTACTAATCGTTGTGCCCCTCTCCAAACCCCTCTTAAATACTTAAATCACTGAAACCCTAGGATTTGCGATCTGCTCGTATGATATCCTGTCATTCTTTTTTACTTAAAAATAAGTAAAAATCTCACAAGAAATCGCTAATAAAATTTATTTTACTTTGTACAAACTTACATCTATTCTCGTTTTTCACTTGTAAAAACTTCAAAAGCGACTGACACTCCGCAAAATATTAATAAACAATGAAAAACATCTTTCATCTTTAAGAGTAAATCTTTAAAGATTTTCACACACAAGTACAGACATCTTAAAGCAATGTTGGTAAGCATTCACATGATCCATACATAACAGGTTTCACATCTTTTTCAACGCCTGTAGCGCACTTCAAAGTACCTTCAAGTGCTAGACGGCTCTTGAAAGGTCGACCGTCAGTCACTGACGCTACACTCTTCGTTTTTTTTCACCTTTTTTTACGTTTGCACCCTTTGTTTCAGATTTAACGTTCACCAAACTGTTTTTCTATGCAAATAGTGAAAGAGTTTGTATAAAATGCATAGAATTAGAATTTTAAATCGATTCGTAAATGGAATATTTGATTTTTAGTGTTTTCGCTTGATACATAAAAAAATTAGGGGCTGTAAATTTTTATTTTGGATGGCAGCAAATTTTGAGTTTTAATTTTAATTGAATTGCTTTTTGATTGATGGGAATAAAATCTTAAGTGTTTGCGTATGAGTGATTGCTAAAAGGCTCAAAGGATAGTTAAAACAATGTTCTTTGGAAAAGTTAAAAAAGCACCTACATTAATTGAGGAGAAAATACCGTACTATAAATAGACCTTTGCATGTAATATTATATTTGAGTACAATTTATTATTGTTTGTTCAATAAAATCTTTGTGACGACTCAACGTAATTCAAAGAGGAATATTTTTGTACATAAATTATTAAATGAATACGCTATCATTTTTCGCGAAGCCCTGTTAATGATGTACCGTGTTTTTAGGAGGAAAATAACTAAGGAACACCCACTCCTAAGCAAGTTTACGATTTTTGTATCAGGTCGAATAAAAAGAGAATTATGCTAAACCCTGATTTACTGCGTTTCCTTAACGGCCGTCTGTCACACTGTAATGTAAAAAAGTGATAAAGTCAGACTTTACTCGAAGTAAAAACTTTTATACCATTACTGTTTTAGAAAGATCATCTTAATTTTTGAATGGGTCATTTTGTAACTTAATTTTTAATGTTTAAAGAATTTTAAGAGCCTTCTCAATGTTAAGTCTTGTCACTTTATTACTTTTAAAATTGAATCACAGTATGTTTGATTTAAGAATGATCTGTCGTTGTATTTTCACAAAAAAACTAGAGTGTAATATTAATGTGAACTAAACTCTTTTGTAATATGTTTTAAGTGTAACGTACAATATATTTCCAGATTACGTCACAAAAAAAATGTTTGCCGAAATAGGATAGTTTCAATCATAATAACTATTATAACTGTAATAGTCTGGTAAATGTTATAATAAGCCAAACACTTTGAAAAGTTTTTATTCTGCTACATTTAAACATTTAGTCATACATAGGTTTTAGTTCTCTTCTTAGTAACTTAGTTTTCAAACTTTTCTGTGGGTCTGTATGACAGTTCGGTGCAACAGTAATCCGCAACACCTCCCACGGCCAAGCATCACAACGTTTCATCAACATGTTAATGGCAAAAGAAGACCAATTTGCGTCGAGCACAATCTCATTGTTTTTGATTAAAATTATTATTGTTCCTTTTTTATTCGCCATCCACTGCCGCCGAAACATGGATCTAGAACGTTTTTCTAGCGACTAATATACGTAAATTTTATTAAATGGTGCGCACCCGGTAATGAAATGAAAATTAAATTAATTTTACTGTTTGAAACGTTTTCTTTTTCATTGTTTTGATTCTAACTGCTCTGTCAGTTTATTTTAGGAGTTCGTTAATTGAAATTTAAAAAATAATGTTCTTTTTTTTTGATTTTTTAATTTTTTATTAAAATGTATGTTTGAATTTTTGGCAGCAAAGGGAAATAGAATAAATGATGACCGAAATTGACCATACATTTTTGATAAAAACATAAGGCCAGTAACAAAGCAACTACAGCAATTTTTTTTGTGAGGAATTCGGGGCCGGGCGGAAGGGAGTGTCAGACTCTTACTGACTAAAAACCCCCCTGTTGCTTCTCCTGCTCTGGGCCGAGGTCGCGGTGCCTCATTGCGCTTACCCCGCAACCCCGGCTAAACATCAGCCCTATAGGGCCCCGTCTGTGGTGGTCTATTGGCTATTTTGGAGCGCGCGCGGAACGCTACGCGCCTTACGCTCGGGCTTGGTTCTGGTCGGGCGGCGAGCTGTCCTTACTCGCCGACCGCAGACACGCGCTTACGGTGGCCGGAGATCATCTCTCGAACTACACCAATAAGGAATCATTCACGTTTGGAAACGTGACATAATTTTAAACAAACATATTGTCAAGAATGTCGAAAACAACTCAAATTACAATATTTCATTAAAATATCACTTGCTACCCTATACGATTCAATTAGCGTTTAAAGTAAACATGACACAAACAGGTTCCATACCAATTTATATTAGATGCTGTACATCTACATACATATTACAACTTCCAGACCAATGCAGTTCAATATTTGTGGAAATAGACTCCCCAGGGCGTTCTCTCTTAGTACGTGGTCTAAATTCTGAACGCAAACGCATCTTGCCTTTTGTGGTCACCGCTTGTGAATATCAAGTAGTTGGTCACGTCCAAATTGTAATTTCTTCATAAATCTATGGACGGTCAAGGGATCCAATCGTATAGATTCGCCATTCGCCGGATTCAATGTGCAGTCATGTTTTTATACTTTGATTTTCCTCGTGTTTATACTCGTATTGACAAAAACGAGGAGATTTTAGTTTTCTGTGTGTTCAGGTAAACTTTTTCTGGGTTATGGGCCTTCTTTAACCTCTCTAACAAAGCTGAACACAACGGAAGCGTTGTTTCAGGCCAGTTTACTGTGAGATAATGGTATGACAGCGGTCAAGCTTAAGCACGGCGTTCCTACATGTACATGGCTTGCCCGCACTTGAAAATGAAAGGATTTATTAACGAATGCTCATTTTAACGTCATTATCAACATCATCATCAGCCTATAAGTGCCCACTGCTGAGCAAAGACCTCTTCTCAGACGGAGAAGGCTTGAGCATTAATAACCAAGCTCGCAAAAGGTGGAATGGCGATTTCAAACTTATAATTAGAAATTGTAAGTACAGGTTTCCTAATGATGTTTTCCTTCACAGTTGTCAGTGGTGTCTAAATAATCATAGACGGTACAGTCCGGCCGACGTATCTTGGCGAGTCTAAAGTTAGCCGATTAGCTGCGCAGTCGACAATTTTGTTCCTTAAAGATCCATTGCGCAGACAAACGGCTAACTTCAGACTCGCCAAGATACGTCGGCCGCACTGTACATATATCTCGGAAAAAGTACATTGGTACTTGGCAGGTTCCGAACCCGCACCCTCGTGCATGAGAAGCGTGCGCCTTAACCATTTATTTTGGATTTTAAAGTAAGAATGAAATATGATCACGTTTAAAATGTATTTTAATTTAGTAGATCTACTAAAAGTATTATATAGTATCTATGTTTAAGATTTGACTCCACAGAAGTACTTACGAGTCCAACAGAGTTCGTGACTTTGTCACTGAGAATGAGAAACCAACGATGTGTACGGCTAGCCACGTGCAACATGTAAGGTTCCGTAGCTTATTCCTGTTACACAATATAAACTAAAACGACCAATCTTGCTTACGATGAAAGTTTTGAGGCAAAAAAAATCTAAAGTTCTCCTCAAATTTTCTTTCATCTTTAGAATCATTTCCTGACAATACTACGTAGTGTGTGACTCCCTCCAGGTAGGTGGACTGACGATGCCCGCAGGGTGGCTGACAGTGGTTGAATGAGAAGAGCTGAACATCGAGGTAAGTGGCGTGCAATAGGGGAGTCCTATGTCCAGTTGTGAATTAAATGATGATGATTATAATAAATCAATACAAAAATAAATAGCATAAGGAATCGATCGCATCATGGATGATTTACAAGATTTTCAAGACGAAACACAACGCTAGTTGTTGCACGATGGTTTTCTATTAGGCCATAGGGTAACTCCACTGAAATCAGTCTATTTGTAACAAATCGTGACTTTTCCACGTGTAAAGAGGTTCTTTATTAGTGCTAAGGATCTCTAAGAAACGAGTCAATAGTGCACGTCGACAAAACGCCGCACTTCCTTTACCCTTTCAGATTCCTTCAGTTCGAGTTGGGATGGATACATGTCGAGAAGGTTAGGAGTCAGATTACACATGTTAGTCGGTTTCAAGTAGGACCACTTCTTATATTCTTTTCTTTTTTCGTTAAAATTGTAAAGAATTAGAAAATTGTATAGGTATTTGATGTCTTTGTGAGGTGTTTTTTTCTCTTATTCCAAAAGGATATTTAATATCTGTTTATTATAATGAGAGAATATAAGTGTACCTAGTTAACTTGCTTTCAAAATAGCCTTCATATAAATACCTCTATTCACCCAAATTAAGCAATTTGTTAGTAGCCTTTAGAGTTCATTTTTGCATGAAAAGGTTTCCATCAAAACATTTATACTGATTAACATATTTTCACTCAAAATCTACCGCGATTATAATTTCTTAATTAAATGTTTAGGGGAATAAAATTATCGTAGCAATTAATGGTTATTTTGCTTTATAACTCATTTTAAATCATAATTAAATGAGGCAAATTATAATAGTTTATATATGTATATGTATAAGTGGTTTTTCGTGAAAATTATTGGGTTTCGTATATAATATCGTATTTCCAGAATTTGAACAATATTAAAATACAAAAAGTATTTATGTGGTTCTGGTTAATTAGGTATCATTCAAAAAGAAGTAAAATTTCGGAAAAGTGGATTGTTTGAAGATTACTGTCAATTGGACTAAATTAATTGTGTATAGTACATTCACAATTCCTTTAGTTAAAATTGCTAAGAGAAAATCTTAGTTTGCAACAAAAAACAACGCTGTGGATTTATAAAAACCGAAACAACACAAACATTAATAATTGGCAAAAATAAAAACAAAGGCGTATATTCGAAAAAAGAACAAAACCCCGAATATGTACGGTTATTCTTTGAAATAAAAATTAAATTATAACGACGTTCATTATCTGAATATTATTTTCCGTTCCATACACTATCGTTAAGTTAGTTTTAATCTTTGTACAATATTTAATGCATGCATGCAACTACCGACGGAAAATGTACGTTCCATTTTAATGTTATTCCTACCATTAAATTAAGATTTTTATTGCTCTATAAATTATCAAAGTTCGTATCCACTCGAACGTAAAAATAACGGAGCTTATTTTTTCTGCGAGTTTTTTTCTTTTTATATTTTTTTTTCTTCTCCGCTCATGAGACTGTATTTTTTGTAATTAGAAAAGTACGAGCAATTAAAACTTTTATAATTGTCGGGATGGGGGGAATTGTAAAATTTACTTGGTCGTGAACAATGGCCACCCGGCAAAAGACAATAAAAAAGGCGACGATATTAAAAACTTTCCTAATTAGAAGTGGAAATAGAGTGACGTGAGTTCAATGCATCGTTTAGAACTCGCTTTTGATGTATGGGTCAATTAGAGGGGAGTTATCGCTTTTGATATTTAATTCATTTTTAGGGTCTCATTGAAAAACGAGCTCTATGATTAAGTGGGTAAACGTGTTTATTGCAAGTACAATTTGAATTTATTGTTATATTGAGATCAGAGGAACTAACTATTTTAATGATAAACAAATAGCGGTTGGTAATGATAACGATCAGTCCATAATTAGTACTTATTTCTGAGCAAAGGCTTAATGTCTGCTGTAGCGGCACTATCACGTCGCTACATTACTTAGATACGATAGAGATAAGACATACATGTTAATTGTTGCACGTTTGTTAAGATAGCTAAATCTGAAAATCTCACGCATCTTCTTAGTATATAAGCACCAGCAATTAAAGTAATAAACAGACCTTAACCATCTACAGTCTCATTATTTACCTTGCCACGAAGTCTGGCAAATTGGTGACCCCGACGAAGAACAATCAACATGACTCATTCACCCTGCAAATCAAGCAGCAGCCAACAAGAAGCCTTGGAGATATCAGCCGGAACCGCCATTTTATCCCGTATTCCGGAATTTTGGAGGGACCAACCCAGATTATGGTTTAAGCAACTAGAAGCCATAGTAGCACCACAGAAGCAAGGAGACGATTACAAGTACTATACGGTCATTGCAAAACTGCCAAAAGAAGAAATAATACAGGTTAGTGACCTCATTACTTGCCCACCGCCAATAGAAAAGTACAAGGCTATCAAAGAACGCCTAATCAGTTGCTATGAGGAATCAGACCACCCAATTTGCCAGACTTCGTGGCAAGGTAAATAATGAGACTGTAGATGGTTAAGGTCTGTTTATTACTTTAATTGCTGGTGCTTATATACTAAGAAGATGCGTGAGATTTTCAGATTTAGCTATCTTAACAAACGTGCAACAATTAACATGTATGTCTTATCTCTATCGTATCTAAGTAATGTAGCGACGTGATAGTGCCGCTACATATACTCCCCCCTTTTAAAAATAATTAACATATAAATTGAAAAAAATTAGTATGTACCTAATTATATAATAACTTAACCTTGCTGATAAATTACATCCTATGCGTAATGTAATGTCATTGTTGCTAATTCGAAGGAAATAAAAACTGCTGCCTTTGTTGTGACGGCGGCGGCAGTCGATGAACTATCCACTGCATTTGTGCTGATTGTTTCTTGCTATTGTTTTCACTCTTCTGTCTAAGGTCTTCAGTATTCCGTAGAGAAGAAGGATGCCAATTGTGATGAGGATTTGTCCGATTGCAATGTTTCTCGTCCACCGTAGCTCTTCCAGGACAAGACTTTTGAGATGGTCGGCTTCATTTTGATTAAGGCAACTGTCGGAGTTATATACGATTTGATCTTTGGAGCTTTGGTTGCCCATTGTTCTCTAGTAGATACTGACGGTATATGATGGTATTTTCAAAATACGGTGAGTATTTAAATGGACTGATTACTTGTGTCAGCAAGTGACGAATCGTACTGTCGGCTTAACCGCCCGTCCTGACTTCGTGATGTACGTGTTCCGCCCGTTGTGATTATTTTCTGAATTTGGCACGTTCGTTCCACTATTGAAGACAAATGCAGGTTTTAATCGGTCTATAGATATTGCTTTTTCATTGTCCCCAATTTTAATGATAAACGTCTTATCTATCCTCTTTGTCACTAGAAATGGTCCTTCGTATGGTGGTGTTAAACTTTTCCTTATTCTGTCACAGCGCACGAATACATGTGAGCATTTGTTGAGCTCGGGGTGAATGAAAACTGTTTGTTTAATTTTCTTGCGTTTTGATGTTGATGTCATACGAGAAATGTCCTTTTGTATATTTGTGACAAATTCTTCGTATGTCGAAGGCTGTGACGATTCAAAAAATTCTCCGGGAAGCCTTATAGGTGCGCCATATATCATCTCTGCTGCACTATATCCTGTGTCCTCGCGTACACAACTTCGTAATCCAAGTAGAACTGAAGCAATTTCGTTCATCCAATTAGCATTAGATTCTCTTGATATTAGCGCCGCTTTTAAAGTTCTATGAAATCTCTCTATCATTCCATTTGATTGTGGGTGATAAGGCGTTGTTCTAATTTTGTGTACTCCTAAAAATTGTGAAAGTGATTCAAATATTCTTGATTCAAATTGTCGACCTTGATCCGTAGTAATGCGTAATGGGCATCCGAATCTTGCTATCCATCCCTCATACAGTATGCGCGCTACTGTTTCGGCTGTGATATCTTTAACGGGAAATACTTCCGGCCAAGAAGTACAACGATCTATCATTGTAATTAAATATCGCTTTCCTTGAGAAACAGGTAACGGTCCAACAATATCGATGTGTAGATGTTCAAAACGTTGAGATGGCATAAAGTTCCCGACAGGTGATATAGTGTGGCGTTGCACTTTTGATTTTTGACAAGCTAGGCACGATTTACACCATTCATTTAAATCTTTATTCATACTTGTCCATAAATATCTTTGAGTTATCATTTTCCTAGTAGCTCTCTTCCCAGGATGACTTAGTCCATGCATGACATTAAAAATTTGTCTCCGAAATTTTTCTGGTAAATAGGGGCGATTTTTTCCTGTAGATATGTCACAGGCGATGACTTCAGTAGAACCCGGAACCTTGATATTTGAAAATTTTAAATTCTTGTTATTACGAAGTCGTAATAATTCTTGGTCATCATGCTGACATCTTGCTAAATCAGCATAATTAATCGGTGATGGCACATCAATTTGTTCTATCCGTGACAATGCGTCTGCTACAATATTGTCACGTCCTTCTATATGTTGAATGTTGGTACAATATTGTGAAATAAAATCCAGTTGTCGTATTCGCCGTGGCGTATCATTAGATGACGGTTTTTGGGAAAATGCGTAAGTCAAAGGTCGATGATCTGTAAAGATAGTAAATTCTCTTCCTTCGACTAACCTTTGAAAATGTTTGACTGCCATATATATTCCGAGCAACTCTCTGTCGAATGTCGAGTATTTTTGTTGAGTATCACTTAATTTCTTTGAAAAGAATCCTAATGGTTCCCAATTACGTCCTGACTTCTGCTGCAGAACTGCGCCAACACAGGTCGAACTGGCGTCCGTCATAAGTGCCAAAGGGGCGGTGCGAGAGGGGTGAACTGTTAATACTGCGTTCATTATATTTTCCTTGCATTTATCAAAAGCTTTTTCGGCCTCTGTTGTCCAAGAAATTGGAGAATTATCATTCTTTTTAGAGTCGTGCAGGTAGTTGTTTAAGATAGTTTGATATTCAGCGGCATGAGGGAGATTGTTTCTGTAAAAGTTGATCATTCCTAAAAATCTTCTTAGCTCCTTGATTGTCGTAGGTTTAGGAAATTCCATAATTGCTTTGTACTTTTCCTCCGTTGGTCGTATTCCTCGACGTGTTGTATGATAACCCAGAAAATCTATTTCACTCTTAAGAAAGTCACATTTTTCGAGATTAATTGTTAATCCATTTTCATGTAAACGTTTGAAAACCGTATCCAAATGTTGATAATGTAGAGCCTCGTTTTCAGATGCTATAAGACAATCGTCGACGAATATGAATACGAAATCCAAATCCCTGAATAGCGAGTCCATGAATCGTTGGAATGTTTGCGCCGCATTACGTAAACCGAAAGGCATTTTTGGAAATTCGAAAAGTCCAAAAGGAGTGGTGAGCACATATCTATACTAATATTATAAAGAGATAAAAATTGTAAGTTTGTATGTTTGTAAGTCTGTATGTAGGCGGGTAATCTTTGGAACCGCTGATCAGATTTTCAAAATTCTTTCACTGATCTATAGCTACTGTGACGGAAAAGTGGTTCAAACTCTTTGACATCATGACGTCAATGGATGGTTGTCAAACGTTGCCTAGAGATTGTAAATTTCGTCGTGAATTGTCAACACGAGTTGGTGTAATCGGTAAGGCGTGTGGATTACACCACAGAGACCCCGAGTTCGAGTCCCGCTGTAAACATGTAGTTTTTTAGTTGATAGAAGTTTTGTGGAACTTTCTGGAACTATTTGTGTGAAAGAAATAAAAAATTAAAGAGCGAGAAGGAGAATAAATAAAAATGAGTAACGAAATTATTGGAAGGTTCTAGAGTCATGACGATCAAAAAGAAAAACGAAATTGAATGTTCCAGAACCTGAACCGGGGGTATATAAGCGGAACTGCGGCTCACCGCCGGCAGTTGAGTTCTAAGTCTAAAGCGATTCGGAAGAAAAGGAAGAAGTGAGAAAGAAGAAAAGTGAGTGAAATAGTGAAGTGCAGTGAAATAGTGAAGTGCAGTCAGTTAAGTGAGTTAAGTCAGCGTGAACGGCAAAGTTGTGTCAGTCGGCCGGACTCTGCTGGAGAGGAACGCCGATAACTTAACTCCGTGGACGCTGTAACTTAAGTGCAATAGAAAGTCTGAAAACCGGTATTAGTGTTTCATTTCATCCAATCCCGTAACCCAAGCCCGCATAGTCAGGAACGTGACGTCAGGCACGTAACATTTGGTGTCAGAAGTGGGATTGGAGAAAAATGCCGCTAGTGCCGCAGGACGTAAGAGGAGTGAGTACCCGTTCAATGTCAGAAGCGCAGCGTGTGAGGGAAGAGGGTGCTGCAGCTCAAACCAGCGATGCAGAAGCCAAGCCTGTGCAGGTGGATCTTCTGCTACAGCTGCAGCAAATGATGGCAAAGCAAGCGCGCCGCCAAGAAGAGCAAGCGCGCCGCCAAGAAGAGCAAGCGCGCTGTCAGGCAGAACAGCTGCGGGAGCTGAAAGAAGAGCAAGCGCGCCGCCAAGAAGAGCAAGCGCGCCGCCAAGAGGAGCAAGCACGCTGTCAGGCAGAACAGCTACGGGAGCAAGCACACTGTCAGGCGGAGCAGCTACGGGAGCTGAAAGAGATGCATAAGGATTTCACGAAGGGACTGCAAAAGGCTGTCGAACGGGTACAAGAAGTGGAGGAAGGGTTAGGCAAGTTGGAACATCGCGTCAAGGCGATAGAGGAGAGAGTGGAAGAAGAGATCTCCAAAATCAAGCAGGAAGTGACAAGCCCTTTGAAGAGCCGAAGCCGTCTTGCAGCCGTTTTTGAAGCCCCAAATGCGGCTTCAAGTGCAACGAAAGGGCTTAAGATTCCCCATTACGACGGAACAACATCCTGGACCGCGTTCAAGCTACAGTTTGAGACACTTATGGAGGCTTATGGTTGGACTCAGAAGGAAGCACAGTCAGCCCTTACCCTGGCCCTCCGTGATCAAGCGCTCTCAGTGCTGGAAGCTATCGGCGCAAGTGGGGATCTCAGCTTTAGTGCCCTCCTCGACGCACTTGAGGCACGTTTTGGAGACAGCCACCTCGAGCACGTGTACAGAGCGCAATTAAAAGAGCGTACTCAGCGTGCTAATGAGGGCCTACAGCAATGGTCCGTGGAAATCGAGAAACTTGTGCGTCGAGCTTTCCGGTCGACTCCGTCAATGATTGAAGGCACGCTTCTCCAAGCGTTCATTGACGGTATTCGGGACCCCGAAGTACGAGCCGCTGTTCATCTGGGCCATCACAAGAACATGAAAGAAGCTCTGGCCCATGCATTGGAAGTGGAAGCCGTGCGTGGTAACTCCCGTACCTTACGTCTGCGGGAAATGACGACAACGGAGCAGGTACCTCCACGCCGTCGGAACTTCATGTGCTATGGATGTGGAGAGCGTGGGCACATACGGAGCGACTGCCCGAAGAAGATGAACCGCCAGGACGCGGCGGTCTCAACTTCTGACCAGCAGGGAAACTTAAATCCAGCCAGGGCTGCGGGGTGGGCGCTGGCTGGTAGTGGAACAACCCCAACAATCTACATCAAGCAAACCAACGATGGAAATACTCTGGTGATAGACGGTCAAGTAAATGGGAAAAACAGTCAGCTAACATTAGATACTGGAGCTTCAAGGACGGTGATAAATGTTCGGCTGCTCGAGCAAAACATCAGGAAACACCTTAAACCAATTGTTGGCCTACAAATGAAATCAGCTACCGGCCAGTGCATACCGATAAGTGGAAAACTGCATGTAACAATCAAAATTGGGGAACGTGTTTATCGACATGAGGTTATTGTGGCCAAAATTCTGGATGACTGCATCCTGGGACTTGACTTCCTGCAAGGGCACCAGTGTAACATCGACTTAAAATCTGGAGTTTTACTATGTGGAACTGAGGAAATTCCGATGAAGGGTGGAACCCTGGGAAAAGTTTGCTGTTTAAGAAGAACTGTTCTTGCACCAAAATCACAGACTCTCGTACCAATCGCATTACCTAGGAGGAAGGAAGGAAGTTTACCTCGAAGGTGCGCTGTGATTGATAAATCGGAACACGTAAGCTCATGGCTACCGGCAAGAACTGTCGTGGGGTCATCTGATGTCAACCGCATTCCGGTATTCAACTTCAGTGATTCAAAAATTACGATTGAAGAAGGAGAGCCTGTGGGCGTATTGGAAGAAGTGGCCTGGATAAGAAAATGTTCGGAGAATCTTGTGAAGAAGGACAGTACGGGAATTGACTTTGTAACGAAAATCTTAGACGAAAACAAAAGTCTGACAAAAGTGGAGACTATGAAAGCTAGAAATTTACTTCTTCGATTCTCTGATGTGTTTTCAAGAAGCGATGGTGATATTGGCCGAACTGGTTTGGTGAAGCATAAAATAAACACAGGTGATACAATGCCAATTCGTCAAAGGCCCAGACGCATACCATTCGCTCGTGAGAAAGAGGTTGAAGAAATGATTGATGATATGAGGAAAAATGACGTGATAGAGCCCTCTTCTAGCCCTTGGTGTTCACCTGTCGTGCTTGTCAAGAAGAAAGATGGTTCAACGAGGTTTTGCGTAGACTATCGACGATTGAATGATGTAACCAAGAAGGATAGCTACCCGTTACCAAGAATCGATGACACACTTGACACATTGAGTGGCATGAAATGGTTTTCAACGCTCGATCTGAAAAGCGGCTATTGGCAGGTGGATTTGGATCCCAAGGACAAGGAAAAAACCGCATTCTCAACTGGGAAGGGACTCTGGCAATTTAAGGTGATGCCATTTGGATTATGCAATGCACCGGCAACTTTTGAGCGTTTGATGGAACAGGTGCTGGCGGGACTGCTGGGCGAAACCTGCCTAGTTTACCTCGATGACATCATCATTGTTGGACGGGATTTTGACGATCATCTAAGGAAATTGGAAAAGGTACTCGACAAGCTGCGGGGAGCAAATTTAAAGTTGAGTCCAAAGAAATGCTCTTTCTTCAAGCGCGAAGTGAATTATCTAGGACATGTTATTTCTGAGAGAGGAATTGAGACTGATCCAGCCAAGACTGTCGCTGTTAAGGAATGGCCAACACCTAAAGACAAAACGCAAGTTCGGGCATTTCTTGGATTGTGCTCGTATTATCGGCGGTTTGTGAAAGGATTCTCGGACATTGCCAAGCCATTGCATCGATTGACAGAGGATAAACGTGCCTTTGTTTGGGACGAGGATTGTGAGCAAGCCTTTCGAGAACTAAAAGAACGGCTTTGTAACACACCAATTCTCGGATATCCCAGCGCGAAAGGAATATTCGTAGTTGATACGGATGCCAGCAATATTGGAATAGGAGGTGTCCTTTCACAACGCGATGGTGAGCAGGAGAAGGTTATTGCTTACTTCAGCAAGTCACTATCCAAGCCAGAGAGGAATTATTGCGTGACCAGGAGGGAATTGCTGGCCGTAGTCAAAACCCTGCACCATTTCAAGAAGTATTTACTGGGACGGAAATTTTTGATCAGAACTGATCACGCTGCTTTGAAATGGCTGCTTCAGTTTAAGGATCCCGAAGGCCAAGTAGCCAGATGGCTGGAACAACTTCAGGAATTTGACTTTGAAATCGAACATCGCGGCGGAAGAATTCATGGCAACGCAGATGCATTATCGAGACGCCCATGCGTGGAAGATTGCAAACATTGTGCTAAGAAGGAAACTGCTTTTCTTAAGGTGATAAGGACTGATACTGTTGACGAGGCATGGGGAAATGATGCGATGAAATTAGAACAGGAAAGAGATGCAGATATTAAACCAATACTGGAGTGGCTACGAAGTGGTAACAAGCCAAGTTGGAGTGACGTCGCCCAATATAGCGCGGTAACGAAAGGTTTATGGGCACAGTGGAAAAGCCTTACGCTGCATAACGGACTTCTGTGCAGGAAATGGGAATCAACAAACGGCAAGGACGAGCATTTGCAATTGGTGGTGCCTCGTTCAAAAATAAGGGATGTATTAAAAGCGTTCCATGATGGATCTTCTGGAGGACATTTGGGAATTAGGAGGACTTTGGTGAAGATCAAGGAGAGGTTTTATTGGTTGCATTGCAAATATGACGTCGAAGATTGGTGCCGAAAATGCACTAGTTGTGCAGCTGTCAAGGGTCCACAAACAAGGAGCAGGGGGGCGATGAAAATCTACAATGTTGGTATGCCTTGGGAGAGAATAGCCTTAGACATCGCTGGACCATTTCCAATCACTGATTCGGGCAATCGCTACGTTTTAGTGGTTATGGATTATTTTACAAAATGGCCGGAGGTCTTTGCCATACCGAATCAAGAGGCAGTAACTGTAGCCACGAAGTTGGTAAATGAGGTATTCACCCGATTCGGAGTGCCCTTGGAGATGCACAGTGATCAAGGACGGAACTTTGAATCCCAAGTTTTTCAGGAAACTTGTAAACTTTTGGGAATCCATAAGACTCGAACGACCCCTTATCATCCACAGTCAGATGGAATGGTCGAACGTTTCAACCAAACATTGGAGCGACACTTAGCAAAGGTGGTTGACAGCCATCAGAGAGATTGGGACACTTACATACCTCTCTTCTTGCTTGCCTATCGGACTGCTGTACATGAAAGTACCGCAAAGACGCCTGCATTTGCAAATTTTGGAAGGGAATTGAGATTACCGGCAGATCTTGTATCGGGCTGTCCACCTGGCGACTCTCGCACCGAGTTTAGCGATTACATAAGCGAGTTAAGGGCAAAAATGTTGGACATTTATGAGCAGATCAGGGAGGCCGGTTTTCAAGCTAGTGATCGCGCAAAGACGCGCTATGATCGACGAGCCAATTCTGTTGCGTTTGAAGAGGGGTCATTGGTCTGGCTTCATAATCCAGTCAGAAGGAAGGGAAAATCTCCGAAGCTGCAACCGAGTTGGGAAGGTCCTTATGAGATAGTCACGAAGATCAATGACATTACTTACAGAATTCGGAAGACTTCAAGGAGCCCTTTGAAAGTTGTCCATATAGACAGGTTGGCGAGGTATTACGGCAGCAACGATGCTCGGGACGAGCGAATCTAAGAGGGGGGCAGTGTGACGGAAAAGTGGTTCAAACTCTTTGACATCATGACGTCAATGGATGGTTGTCAAACGTTGCCTAGAGATTGTAAATTTCGTCGTGAATTGTCAACACGAGTTGGTGTAATCGGTAAGGCGTGTGGATTACACCACAGAGACCCCGAGTTCGTGTCCCGCTGTAAACATGTAGTTTTTTAGTTGATAGAAGTTTTGTGGAACTTTCTGGAACTATTTGTGTGAAAGAAATAAAAAATTAAAGAGCGAGAAGGAGAATAAATAAAAATGAGTAACGAAATTATTGGAAGGTTCTAGAGTCATGACGATCAAAAAGAAAAACGAAATTGAATGTTCCAGAACCTGAACCGGGGGTATATAAGCGGAACTGCGGCTCACCGCCGGCAGTTGAGTTCTAAGTCTAAAGCGATTCGGAAGAAAAGGAAGAAGTGAGAAAGAAGAAAAGTGAGTGAAATAGTGAAGTGCAGTGAAATAGTGAAGTGCAGTCAGTTAAGTGAGTTAAGTCAGCGTGAACGGCAAAGTTGTGTCAGTCGGCCGGACTCTGCTGGAGAGGAACGCCGATAACTTAACTCCGTGGACGCTGTAACTTAAGTGCAATAGAAAGTCTGAAAACCGGTATTAGTGTTTCATTTCATCCAATCCCGTAACCCAAGCCCGCATAGTCAGGAACGTGACGTCAGGCACGTAACACTACAATATTCCTGAGTGCTATAGGCTATGAAACATCACGCTAGGATTAAATGTACCCGAGCAGCGGGTGAAAGTAGCGCGAGACTAGCTAGTAACTTATAAAAAGACAAGTTTAGCAACTTCTTTAGACCCGAGATACACAATATGCCAGTACACGCACAATATTGTACCAAAAAAAAAGAACTAGGTGGTTTCTTCTAGTTCCTTGAAGTATTTAAAGAAAAACTGTCTGATCTTAAGAGTATTAGTATTGGTATAAGTATGATCAGTTTTGGGTTATTTTACATTTTGGACTTATTTAGCTTAAATAATAACGATTTAAATCTATGTAAAATAATGTTAACCAAAATAGGAAAAATAATTATTTAGTGTGAAAGTAAAAAAATACATGTAACTCTGGACTCTATTAAAACAGTGTATTCGATTAGAATGTTCAAAAATGAAAGTTCATGCTAATTGCGTATAATTCCCAAAAGAGCCAAAAATTTCGCTAAAAACATTACCATAATAATTATATTTCTTTTTTCAAAGGCCGTAATTCGCGACGTCATTATTTCTGCCCTCCATACGCAGGTATCAGATGGCTTCATTAACTTTTCTTTAACATTTGAGTTCTTACCCACACTTTTTCGCCTTAATCTCAATGAGAAAACGTTTCTCGGAAACCGTAAAATTGAGTGATATCGCGTATAAATCAAACAAGCAAATGAGATAGAAGGTGAAAAAATCAGCCATTAGGCCAGTCAGCTGGAAGATCAAGACAACCGGTTGATGCATGGTACTCATTTGTTTTTTTTTGCAGTAGATTGAGTTAGTTTCTATTATTTTAAGAAATTGAAAAAAAAATGTTTGTATATTTAAAAAAGGAATAAGAACAAATGTTTTTTGAAATTAATGATTACTCGGACAGACGACTGAAATCAGTTGGCTGCGTGACGTCACCACAACTCGCACGCTGCTCATGAATAAGAGTCCCGTTGTGACTTGAAACTAGTCGACCTTTTCTGAGTTAAATGAATGAACTGTAAGTTGTTATTTTCAATAAATTTAGTATGTCTCACGAAAGTTAGTATTCAAAAGTCTTTGGCGATGATAATTAAATATGCGTATGTGTGTATTCAATGGAGTGAATTGTCAATGACTGCACGGTTGGTGCGGTGGCTGGGCAGCTGGCTGCCGTACCGTGTAAGAAGTTCGATTCCCGCACGGAACAACTTTTTGTGTGATCCCCAAATTGTTGTTTCGGGTCTTTGTGTCATGTGTATGTGAAATTGTATGTTTGTAACCGCACCCACGACACAGGAAAATATCCTAGTAAATAAAAAAATAAAATAAAAAAGCCTTATATTTCATGGAAAATTAGAAAATTAGTACTTAAATAACATTTTTTTATATACACATATCCTAGTGTAAAAAACGTAAAAAAAATATCAATAACTGAATAAGTGTTGGAGATTTACGCTTCGGCACGGATGTGCCATCTCAACTCGAGTGATACCACGGCCAGAAAACGGCGTAAAATCACAGTTAGATACGTTGTGTTTCGCCGTATGAGTGAGGTAATCGGAGGCCAAATTCTCCTGCCCATCAATCTCAATCTCCAAATTCTCTTTCCTTAAAACTCTTATAACCCTATAAGCGATTGGTATCACAGTCTGTTGGCAGAAAGTCTTCCGATATGTCCATTTGTAGGTATATGAATATTAAATAAATAAATAAACCAGAAATAAGCTCACGACATTCAATAAACACGTGATTATACAAATTACACACTTTAAAACCTAATAACCCATCTAATTTTAAGGCTAAGCCATTGGAATTTCTTATTAAACCCAAAAAAATGAGGCGCTCAAGCTGCCACCGTCTTTCTTGCTACTTGCCACTTACGGTACCCTTTTGATAACACGGCTTTCCTACACAATTTCCTTTCCCTTAAATTTACATAATTGTTTAAATAACACATTTAATTACATTGTTCGGAGTGCGAGGAGACAAACCTGTTTCAAAGGTAAATACAAAATCAGAAATTGTTGAATGAAAATTCATTGTCCTGAATGGATTTGTAAAAGGAAATTTTTGTTGGAATCGCCCATTTTGTTAGTAGTTTCGGGTGTTATTTTGGTGAGTTGTTTCTTGTTTTAGACTAAAAGGTTCCTAAAATAGATATAAAGGTGCAAAAGACCCTTGTCAGAGACACAGCCTGAGACGAGGTAGGTAGTTTTATTTCTAAATACTCGACCTTAGCACAAATCATTTATTATTAATACTTATATAATAATATTGGTCTTTGGTACATTTTTCTAATGATGTTCAGTGCAATAAAGCTAAGGGTCTTTCTTATTGTAAATGTCATCGTGGACTTGTAGTAAACCTACCTATCTATCCGTCTTACCGGAACAAACGACGCGTTGAGATTAGCGCACGCCTCACAGAGCTATAGGAGAACCACAGACTGGGGCAACTAGGATACCACCTCTAATGTCCACTTAGAGTTAATGGTACGAACTCTATGTTGTACCACGGCCCGTATTGGAACAGGATAAGAATCAGGGTGGTTTTTAATCAGGAGGATACTAATACTCCTAATTAAAGCCTTTTAAAATGCTCACTCTTCAAAAAAGCCTAAGTATTAAGTCACACTGGAGCAGTTACTTGTACTTCAAGACTTTAAAATTAACTTAGACGTTACAGCAATTGTTAGTAATATAACTTAATTTATGAAAAAGAGACTTATGTAAAGGAACTAAAGTTACATTTTTACTGTTTATAATTTTAGTAAAAAAAACGCTCGTGTTCCTATGTTTTCCGAGATAAGGAAGTGAAAATAATTCCGCGGCACAATTACAAACCGCAATAAAGCCTACTAGGGCAGTAGAAACATCGTTCATCTTGTTTCTTTTCAACTGAGAAAAACCTAGAATAAAAAACGACTTCTTTCGGTCGACCCCAAAACAAAGAATATCTTTCATTTGCAGCCCACTTCTTACACGGTAGGACAATGCCTCTTTGTTCGCCTCGTGATTATTAACATGAAAATACTACGATATTTCTCACCCAGTTCCGCCTGTGTGTTTATTAATGTGATACATTTGTTTTTATTTTCCATTTTCACTTAATTTTCGTCAAACAAATCTTTTATGTCTTTTGGCCTTGGAATTGATCTTAATATTGGCGAAAAAAACAGATGGCTCAATTGTATGGACACAAGTTGTGATAAAGAAAATAAGTACTACTTTAAGTCGCAAGTACAAACATTTAGAAACAACGGTATTTTATATTAGCACCCATGTCGAATTGCGGTCACGCTGTTATAGCAGCTGTAAGACCCCTATTTGAGAAATGGCTTGAGAGGCGCCACTGCCTCCTCACCTTCCATCTGATGCAGATGCTCAACGGGCTCGGCAGCTTCGGTAGATTCCTGTTTCGGATCCAGCGGGAAGAAACGCCCGAGTGTCTTCATTGTGAGGAGTGGTCCTCAGAGGTTTCTAGAGGAAACGGTGGAGCATACAGTGCCGGTGTGCCCTGCCTGGGCTGAGCACCGCAGTGTCCTCAGGGATGTGATCAGCGGCGGCGACCTCTCGCGACTGGCTTTAGCTGAGGCCATGGCCATGGAGCGAGAGGAACTAGGACGCCGTCTCCTCTTTGCAGGAGAAGTCATTAGATAATATTCCCCCCATAAAAAGCCCATGTCAAATTACGTTGTAAATATGTATGTAACAACATTTCTGGTTTTAACCGTAAAATTAAAATGGTAACTAGCTAAGAACTGTTATGCACAAAACCAAAAAGAAATTGTCTGACATTATTTATTCGTAGTACCTAGATGGTCGAGCTTATATCATATTTTTATTTCTTGAAAATCAAACCTATCTGAATTGACTTTTCGCCTCGAAACTCTCTACTTGGGAAATTACATCGAAATCGTTGAAGTCGTTTCAAAAACCTTGTAAAAATGTGCACTCAATAATTTTTCCTGTTGAAAAACTATCTCTCTACAAATAAACAAAACTAATATTATCAGGTATAATGATAGAGATAGTTTAATTGGTCTTAAAATGATATATAAGAGCATTTATTGTGTGCCAATATGCATTTTTTTAAAGAGAATGCTACGTTTCAATCTTTATGCGTTAATATATATTTTTTTTTTATAAAAGACTTTGCCCTACTTTAGGATTTTCTCCTGTGTTGTGGGTGCGTTTACAAATATACAATGTCACATACACATGACACCCAGACCCGAAACAACAATTTGTGGATCAACAATTGGTGTTCCGTGCGGGAATCGAACCCGCGACACGTTGCGCGGCAGCCAGTTGCCCAGCCACCGCACCAACCGTGCAGTCAAATAAGTATGTGTAACAATAATAATATATTATTTAATAGTTTCATAGCTTCTATTTATTTTCAAGACAAACCTCTTACGTAAGTTAAAGATAAGCAGGGCTATGAATACGTGAGACTTACAGCGTATTGTTCCAAACAATGGCCTTTGCCGACATACCAGGTTACTTGCATAATCATCTTTATTTATTTGTGTTTACAGTTACATTTTCAAATATAACTCATGTAAAAGATACGTCCTAGGTTAGGGGTCAAGTCATATAGACAGTAACGTCAGTCTAACACCCGGTCTCCGAAAGGCCGATCAATGTTAAAATCAATTTAATCTCTTGTCAAGTCATCTGATTGGTTGACTGAATTATTAACAACCAATCAGATGACTTGACAAGAGATTTAACAGGAGATTAGTTAATTTCAGCGTTGAAAAGCCTCTCAGAAACCGGGTGTAACTCTCCCTCTTGCCTCACCCAGGATGGAATGATGTGGGTAAAAATAGTCTTCCGATGATATTCTTCACTCAAAAGAGTCAGTGGTACCAACTATTCGTATGATAAATAGTAATTAGATTTACAGTATCCTCCTTTTTGTCAACCTGAGTTTTGAAAATTAAAACATTTTGTTCTTGTAATTTGAAAAAGTTTGTTATGATAAAATGTGTCTGAATTTATGTATAACTGGAAGTTTCACGTCTGCTGAACAAGGAAAATCTGGTATGAAATATCGTGAAAGAAAACCAGAATAATATGCCGTAATAATGTTATGAGGCTTTTTCAAGTTTAAGTGATGGCTTTTTGGGAGTTACTTGAAATTAATAAATAACGTTAAAAACAATGATGATAAACTTAGGTCCACAGACAGGACAGATTCTTTGCAAAATCTGTTATTCATTAATAAACCTATTTAATTTTCTGTTATCTTATTTATATCTTCTTTTTTACGTAATGTTGAGATGTTAAAGTACTGTTGAAGGTGGATTGGTTGAGATATCAAACACATATTTATTTATACATCATGCACAGTGGGTGCATAAGCTATTTTTTGTCAGTGGAAATCCATCAAATATCTTCTCCCGCATAAGGTGAGAGAGAGTGTCAGATTCTTACCGACTTAAACCTTTTCCAGTTTTAGGGCGAGGCCACGGTGTCACATTGCGCTTACCCCGCAACCCCGGCTGAACATCAGCCTTGTAGGGCCCCGTCTATGGTGGTTTATTGGCTCTTTGAGGCGCATGCGGAACGCTACGCGTCGTCCGCAGACCCGAGTGGACTTGATGCCTTAGATATTTTCCTCGAGTCGTGCCATAGGAAATGCAAAGACGAGCCAATGATTGGTGCAAAGAGCAAGCAAATAGACTTAATTAATTACTTAATTTTTATATAAGACATACGAAGTAGATACGTACTTATTATTTACATATACCATGCATTCAGTGACTCATTTATGTGATTAAAAATTGTTGAAAATAACGATACACATTTGTAAAAAAATAAACAAACCAAAATACCATCGAATGTAAAGAAAATATCAGAAATTGCAAACGCAGCAAACTCTTCGTCTGATTGCTCGTGTCTGCATAATTATTATTGTTATGACTGAGCAATGATTTTAAATTGAAATTATATTTTTAACATTCAGCAAAATGAAAAGGTTGACGCAGCGTACAGCAAACGTATCGATTCATTACCAACGATAAACAACTACGTCAAACCGCGGGTCGCTTCCTTCCCAACATTAATATTAAAACGAATCGGTTCGTTCCGGAAATCAGTGCAGTTTACAATTGATTAAGTGTGAATGGAGTGCTTAACAAATATTTTTTATTTAATTAATATCAATTATTATCAATTTCCAAGTATCAGTTTAATTGTTTTTATATTCTATGTTATAAAATTCCACTTACAAACAATTTAATATCATTGACAAAAATATTGACAAAGTTCTTCTATTTTCAAATCATGACTGGACTGATTCATAACAAATGTGCGTGGAGCTTGGTGAACAAACAACTTGGTACTTACAAAATTGACACTTCATTTCTTCATTACTCTGTGACATAAAACTACATACACATTTATACTTGTAATAACCAAAACACGTGCGTATTAATTCTATAACTGGTTTACTTTGCTAAAATGGAATGTCTTCTAATATAATCATTAAGTGAAAGTAAAGAAATAATTTAATTTCATACTCGTCTGATATTTTGTCCTACTTTTGTTCGTTAATTAACGTACGAATAAGCTTTAAAAATACTGACTAAAGTAGCCTATTCTTTGAGTAACATTATCAACTATAAACGTAATTCTTTTAATCCTCTTCTGTGTAATTTACTTTTGCTACATCTAGTAACTAATATATGTATATAATGATTAAAAAATGGCGATAAATGTACAATTTTATGTATTTTATTTAACAATAGACAACAAAGTAAGCCACATTTAATTCTACCAATCAAACAAAAGTCCCCAAAACTCCCAATTCAATTGAATTACACTGAAATACGCTATCGGACAAGATAAAACTGCGCGCAACCAATAATCCACCAACATGCTATCAAAATGAGCAATCCAAGAGGATTTACAAATTGCCGAATATCGAATTTTTAATCGTTGTACCCATACAATTCAGTTCAAAAGGGGACTTGTTTAATCATGAAAAAAATATTTGGTGAAAGAGCGAGAGGGATCACCCACACAATAAATGCTTAATGGAAGAGGATTATATACTCTCGTGATTTTATTTTGCAAAAATGTCTCTTGAATAATATAGGGATGTGCCCCAATACGTCCATTTAGATTGTGGTTTGATATAATGGACTGAAATGCATACGACTGATGCATTCGGTTTCATTTATTGGAAATTTCTCTTTTTGTAAATTTGTTTTGAATGAAATGAGTCTGGTTATATATGTGCTAAAAGGTTTTTTGTATTTTGGTCTTCATAATCATTTCATTATTATCATTATTTAACTAAGTATTTCGCAAATTTTAAAATCGTTACTAAGGAATGGTGTTAAAAATTGTTAAAAGACTAAGACTCAGTACGTCCGTTAATTTTTATTTTTCAAAGCAATTTATAGTAATTTATTGAAATTTATCTTCAATGTTGAAGTGAGTCATAGTTATTGTGTGTTATCATAATTTCTTTTAAACGTTATTTATGAGAAAAAAATAGTATTGTTATATCATTTTAATTATTCTTGTTTGTTAATTTGCTTATTGTTTTACTTATTTGATTATTATTACTAGATTGTTTATATACCTTATTCAAAAGCCTTTTGACTATAGTGTATTTTGTCTTTTGTTGCACCAAAGTTTTTTTTTTTCAAACAAAGCTTGCCCCACTTTTGTTTTGTTGTTCGTTGCGGGAATCGAACTGTCGCCGTATGACAACCGGCTACTCAGCCACCGCGTTAATCATCATCATCATCATCAGTACAGGCCTCCCCAATTGCACGGCACTGAGCTTGATGTTCAGCTCTTCTCATCCAACCACTGTCAGCCACCCTGCGGATGTCGTCAGTCCACCTAGCTGGAGGGCGCCCTACACTACGTTTGTCTAGACTTGGTCTCCACTCTAGAACACGTTTACACCACGTTAGTGGTGTGGTCAATCTTGTCAATACACATGGAACCCATACACAGTTTGCTGTACCAAATCCTTCATACTGTAAACAAAATTGATCCATACAGTGTCTTCTTAGTTAATATACCTACTTTGTATATTAAGTTTAAAAATAGAACAAAAGAATCTCACAAAGCCTTATCTTTTATAAAACGGTCTTCGATCAATCAATACTTGATTCGTATTATAAATTAGTGACTCCCGCTCAGTACTGGGGGACTAGCTACTTTATGCTATACGCTGACAATGCTATTTTGTAATTCAATGAGTCGATAGCTGGTTTTATTGGATCCTTTTTCTGTTTCATTGCGTCTAGGAAGATTAGTTTTAGTGTAGTTTTAAATGCTTAAGCTAAGAAGGTACTAAGTTTTACGAGTATTTCAACTTACACATCACTATCAGCCTGTCCTGGCTTCATATTGGTACACATAAGAAGTTTTTATATTGATAATTAATAAATGCAGCCTTTGTTATTCCGAGAAAACATAGTTTTCTAATGTTAAAATCTTTTTTTATATAATCAAGTAACGACGCTTTTTTTAGAATTTAATATGTTAACACTTCTTATGCTTACCGTATATTAAGTTCGTGTAATAAATTCGTATTTGTATTTAAAACATCAACAATAGTATTCAAATAAATAATGTCACTTTGTGTACTAAGCAGATTACATGTTGATCCACAATCTTTAGTCATTTTTACGGGATTTGTAAGTCTTCTTTCGTTAGCGTAAAGCGTTAAATAAACCAAAATACAGTTAGTGTTAAGCCGACGTCCGATGGGGAGAGAAAGAAAGACACGCCTACACCAATAACGTTGTTATAAATACCAATTCTTCCTTCAAACTCCCTTTGAGCACAGGTAATAAAAGCAAAT
Source organism: Spodoptera exigua (assembly GCA_902829305.4). Lineage (NCBI taxonomy): Eukaryota > Metazoa > Arthropoda > Insecta > Lepidoptera > Noctuidae > Spodoptera > Spodoptera exigua. The sequence continues at coordinate 9,554,106 of LR824619.2, read as the reverse complement.
ACTACGACGCCAGACCTATTTTCATCAATTCAAATAAAAAATTTTGAAGGTAGGTAATGTGCTTAAGCGTAATCGTAAAAGTGTTCTAGCTATAAAATTGCCGACAGTTAATTTGTACCATCGAAGTAACTACTCGAGATACCTTCGTTTTGTCAGTAATGTGGTCCAAGTTACTAGATAAAGGCGTTTTATTAATTTCTATTTAATTTTGAACAAAAATAATAATTGTCATTATATATGTACTTGTGTCTATATTCAATAAATTACCTAAAAATTGAGTGGTGTAATTGTTTTTTACCGTAATATTTAAATAAATAAATGAATGAATGCTACTTGTTTTGAAAAATGTTGGTCTTTTTGGTTAAATTTTGGTCCAAAATTTCATAATATAATTATAATGTCATGGATTTCCGCAAAGTAACGCCTGAATCTATAAACTTATAATTTGGGTAAAATAACAGACTTTAGACTGCCCAAGATCGCCTAATATCAATATTTGTAACTTACATTTGAGATATTCCCTAGGATCATAACTTTTAATAAATCGCAATCGCTTTATAGTACTTTAGTTTACATGTAAATTTAGAATTGTTTGTGCAGAAAAATATATGAGTAAGACACTGATCAATATAGTATGCAAAACAGCCGGTAACATTACTGGCAAGAAAAAAGAAACAACTACTTTTTAACTACTATTAAAGGTAGCATTTTTCTACCTAACTACTGTGACTGACAATTCATGAGCACGATCACTTATGCAGGTAATGCTTTTTAGATTGGGAGTTAGTGTATATAAATAACGTAAAATGTCACGCAGTGTACAGTATAAAAAATAGAAACTGGCACAATTTATATATTTTTGAATAATATTCCCGGCAAAGTAATGTTTCCAACCGTTTAAGACATTTCGAATTCACTCCAGTGGTGTCAGCACTTATTTAATGACAGAAACTTATCAATCCTAACCTCTTTGTAAATAAATTTTATGCATAAGAGTATAGCAATTTTTAATCTAATAACCACGCGTCTATTTCAAGATAGCTGGCAAGTAAAAACGCTGTCCTCTTCCAAATTTTACTATACTCCGTAGATGAGGAAAACAACCGTCACTCCCGTTTCCTAGCCCGAAACGAGATGACACCTTGAGTAATAGTCCCAGTATTCGTGTCACATCAGACCTTCACATAATTTTTCTTTAAAAAATATTATTTATACGACGCTTGCGAATTTCCACCGTATTTTTTACAATTAAAGTCGTATTTTGCGAGTCTGTAGTAATTTAATTAGATTTTTGATAGAAATTCGTTTGCTTTTTTGGTGATTCAGCAGCACATTTATTAGCAGTCGTTTGTTTCGAATTTCGAAAATTATTCTAATGTTTATGTACTAGGTATTAAAGAATAAATAAATAAAATACTTATCGCTTTACTTACAGATCACTAGACTTCGTTAAGTGTGGGAGAGCCATGCAAGTGTGGGAGAGCCATGCTTCGGCACGAATGGGTCGGCTCGACCGGAGTGATACCACGGCCTCACAGAAAACCGGCGTAAAATAACCACTGCGTTGTGTGCCGTGTGAGTGAGGTTACCGGAGGCCCAATCCTTCCCCTTTCTTAATCCCTCCTCAATCTCTAAATCTCCAAATCCCTAATCCCTAAAAGGTCGGCAACGCACTCGTAACTCCTTCTTTGTTGCGGGTGTCCATGGGCGACGCCGATTGCTCACCATCAGGTAATCCGTCTGCATGTTTGTCGTCCTATCACATAAAAAAAAAAAACTTCGTATTGCACACCGAATATATGTAAAATTATTGGAAATTTAAAAAAGCCAAAGAAGTTTACATTTCATACGGTTAGAAGTTCTGAACTAAAGCTGTGGTTTCACTTGCTTTAAATTATGTATTGATATCAGTCAGTATCCAAGTCTTATCTATTTTAAAAACGGCTGGTTTTAAACCATAATAAATGACGAAAATTTAAGAAAATGGCCACCGTGGCAGCCCATTAATTAATTATTAAGGTGTAAATACCAAAAGTTCAAACAAGAGGAGGAGGTCCAAATGCACTACTTACATTACATTACAACCTAGCCTGTTCTTTCTTTTGCTCCAAGCTGGTCGCGGTAGGTCATTGTTATTTGACCGAAGATCCTGGCTGGAAAAATGTGCTACCTTTTCGGCAATTCTGTATCCTTTTTAAATGATTTTGCCCCATAAATACCTACTATACGATTTTCTCATTCATCGGAGCTGCGATTTTTTTATAAAATTATTTTAACCTCTCTACGGTTTATTGTTCCGTGCCTTTTTCCTACAAATTTTATTTAAAATTATCATTGTAATAAATATATAGAAAATACTAATGTTTGTGTGTGCGTTGTGCATTGTGCGTTTACAAAATTGCATTTTAAAAACATAAAATTTCACATTCACATCGCACCCAGACCCGGAACAACAATTTGTGGATTCGTGAAAATCATTATTGCGTGGAGGAACCAAACCGTCAACACATAAACACTTCTAGCATACACCTAGTTAGATTGGTGTATTGTCTCCTACCAAATTAATTTAAGGTTAACAATAGGATAAACTGTTTCTATAGATACACTATGTAATAGACAATGTAGGATATTCGGTCACTTGGTTCAATAAAGGACCATTATGGAATTTTTCAAAATAGTCAATAGATTGTTCATGGAATTTAAAGTAAAACAAAATTATAGACAAATTATAGACCTACCCAATGCATATCCTAACCCATATCAATTTGAATATAGAACGAATCAGCTTTTCATCTACAAAATACATATTATAGCTAACTCTATGCTAACCAAAAGTTGATTGTTTATATAATGATTTCAACATTTAATACAACTTTATGCAATTGGAGAAATAAAGATTATTTTAAATAAATAAATATGGAAAAGGATTTTACACTAAGATCGAATATGTGCGCTCGTGGCGACGCGGCTTAAGAAAACTCCGAACTAATTTTACGGTCCACTGGTGCTATTTGCGCGCATCTAACTTCATTGCAAAGTGATTTTATGTTTTCCTACACACGATGGCACCGGTTGCGAATACGTGACGACACGGTGTTCGGAAATTAAAAACTTATTGTTTCGTCCTTATAAAATGTGTACGTGTGTGCACTGTGTTATGATGTTGGAAAATGCAATTTTGTGGTGGGTATTGTTTTGCTTCTGGACTGTATTCTGGTAAATGAGAAAGAATAAAGGGCGCGAATTTTGTATTTCTGTGTCTAGAAGTGTGGTAGAGCAAGTGGGGTCATACCACGGCCTCGCCGAATATATATATATATATTTTTTTATTTAATTGGTCGGCAAACGAGCAGACGGATTACCTGATGGTAAGCAATCAGCGCCGCCCATGGACACTCGCAACGGAGGAGTTACGAGTGCGTTGCCGACCTTTTAGGGATTAGGGATTTGGAGACTTAGGGATTTAGGAGGGATTGGGGAAGGGGAAGGATTGGGCCTCCGGTAACCTCACTGACACGGCGAAACACAACGCTGTGGTTATTTCACGCCGGTAATAATTATGTCCTCACCTTTGCCAATCTACAAATAAAAAATTTGCGTGTGTTATTTATTATAAAGCAACCAACATACTGAGGCATTTTGTAGAATACTGACCATTGTGCGCTAATTTGATTTCGCTGTTTTTTTATCTGTATATTTTTAACTATATCGCAGTGAAAATAAACTTTATTTATTTCTTCTTTATTTTTCTTAAAGCCGTCTAAGCACGAAGACTGTATGTTCAATATTAAGACAAATTCAACTCCATGATAGAATTTCAAAACTTTTAATAAAATTTATTTGAAATCCTGCACTGCCGGTCTTTTTACACTACTGAGGTAGCCAAAATTGTCGTTTCAACTGTTTTTATGGTATTACACACAAATAAAAGTGTGCTGTATATTATATCTGTCTTTTGCGTCCACCTTTATATAATATATATTTTGTATAAATATAACTAAAGAAATCAACGAAGAAAAAGGGAAAGAAACATAAACTACGCTTATCTCCTGTTGCAGTCTTGAGCATGGACTTGAGGAAATAATCTTCATATGTTAGAGGACAGGCGTCTGACACGTTGCAAAATGAAGATTGCAACACAACTATTTTATTTATTTCACGATCCCGAGTCCACTGGAAAATACAGTCCTGGATAGAATTTCGCACATAGAAAATGAGTAAACTGTGAGGAATGTGATACGGTGGAAGATATTGTTCACTTCTTATCAAAATGTGTCCGGTTTCAGGCAAAGAGAAGATGTATTGGTTAATGAATAAGGTTTAATTTAGAATGATATAGGATTTTTTAATATTATATTATCTTCTTTTGTTTGTTGCGGCCAAAAAGTTCTATAGCTTCGTAAATTTTTGTTTTGTTAAATAGTGAATTAGGTTTGTTAATTGTTATTATAGGTACTATAAGGTACAATTTTTTTTTTGTGAGCGGAAAATCATCAAATGACTTCTCCCGCCCAGGGCCGGGCAGGAGGGAGTGTCAGACTCTTACTGCCTAAAAACCCCCCTGTTCCTTCTCTTGCTCTGTGCCGAGGTCGCGGTGCCTCATTGCGCTTACCCCGCAACCACTATAAGGTACAATGAGACTGCTATGTAATTATGTACAAAAGCACCTTAATGAATAAAGAGAAAAAAAGAGTATACGGAAAAAAATAAGAACCGATTAATTGAACAAATAATCCATTTGTTATAACAAAACGATTGGTGATAATTATATTTATAACATATTAAGAAATAAAAAAGTGTGGGAGAGCCAAACTTCGGGACGAATGGGTCAGCTCGACCGGACTGATGTCACAACCTCACAGAACCACGGCGTTGTGTTTCGCAGTGTGAGTGAGGTTATCGGAGGCCCAATTTTATCCCTCATCCAAACCATCCCTAATCCCTAAATCTTCCAAACTCTTATTTTATATCAAATGCTTACGTGCAATGTGTTTGAATGCTTATCATCATGTAATAAGTTTAGCTCATCTGCCGTCCTAGCAGCTTCAAAAAAAAACTTTTGAAGACTTTAAATATCGAAACTGACTGGATCACAACCGATCTGTAAAATGAATAATTGGGTGTACTGTACGAACCATTGACGATAGTATATTCTCTTTGGTACGAACTGTAGTATCAGGTGTATGCATGTACTTACATAACTTTATGTAGACATTTACAGTTTGAAAGTTCCCAAACAAAACTAGACTTTAGAGCTACTTACTTACTTGGAATAAGCAGTTCGAATTCAACGAGAAATTATAGACGGGATAAGTTTAAACTATAATTATGGACGCTTATACGGAATTTACAAATAGCCAATTTGCCGCTGTATAGAACGTTATAATAACCACAAAATGCCTTAATAAAACGCCATAGTTTGGTTTGTTTGCGTTTGTTAACTAGAGTTCTGTTGACAGGGGACTTAATTTGAGGCCTACGAAGTTTTGCCAAATCAAGTTTATATTTTAATGTGCTAGAAATAGCGTAGTGAGTATCCTACGCAAATTTGAAAATGTACCACTGGGAATATTTTTTATTGGTTTTATTACAAATCCTACTTCCTACTATATTCTAGTAATATTTATTATAAATGTGAAAGCGAGTTGGAGTGTCAGATTCTTAGTGACGAAAATCGTTGCTCCTCCTGCTTTAGATCGAAGTCGCAGTACCTCATTGCGCTAGCCCTGCAATCCCGGCTGAATATCAGCCCTTAATAGCTCCGCCTGTGGTGGTCTATTACCTATTTTACCCACCACGCGGGCGAAGCTGCAGGCGAAAGCTAGTAAATAATAAAACCAATGCCTTGTTTGTGGTTTTTAAAATACCTTTCCTGTATGTCCGATGAAACGGCCTGAAATATTATTTAATAGGATTAGCTAATTGTTTTATTATTGCGGTAATACGTTTGAAGTCCCATCATAAATGTATAGCTTATAAAAATTACTGAGTGAGTGATATCCATCAAATGAAAACAAAACGAAATGAAAATAAAAAAAATCTGATGTTTGCGGAGTATTTTTGTAAACATCTTCAAAATATGTACATTGCACAATCTCACTACCAATATAAAATATTTCATTTAAGTTAAATGTGTTAGTATTACACATATCGTCCTATTTTTTCCTTAACTAGACAACATACAAATAATTACGTATAAAAATGGCCAGGAAAGTAATTAAAACCAGTCTGCTTTATATTCAAGTCGCGTAGAGCGCTTTTTGTCCGCAAATTGCAAAGATCTCTTGGTTTATTCAGAATGTGCCATGCGCTCCCTGGCCCCGTTTGCCAGTCTAATTTATAATTTCCACGATTAGACCAAAGCTTTTTTATTAATTTTTTCCACTTACATGATACCGTTTTAATAGGGACGAGACGTTACAGCGAGAAATGAAAACCGTTTTTATTATTAAAATCTCGATGTTTTCGTTATTCACAACTTTTAATATTTCGTCTTATTCCTTAATTGTTCCAGTTCCATTTTTGGAAAATAATATTTACGCTTAAGATTTGAAAAATAAAAACATTTTGCAGAGTTCATAGTGAAATTTTGTCATAAAATTTTATTTTCGATTATAATGGCAACGATGGGATTATATTGGCGATCACTTGATATTGCTTGTTTTGTTTTAATAAGGTACGTTAACATCTTTAATCGGTTCAACATACTACTTTCGAATTTATTGCTATGCTTTGGATATCACGAACTCTAACAGTAGAACTAGAATGAAGTCTAACAGCGAAACTTAAAGGTTAGCGGAGGTCCAATCCTTCTTTTCTCCGAATCCGACTCGAACTCGAAGGTTCCCAAAAGGTAATTGTACTTGTAACTTCTACAAAGTCAGATGTCTATATGTGTCGGCGATTGCTAAACATAAGGTGAAAAGCATGTTATAAAACAAAACAGGACAAAAAAACAAACGCTTGGAAAAAAAGACTCAAACACAACAGAAAACATTGCGAAAAATCTCGTAAATCTTAAGAACTTTGATGTTCGTCAAATCAAAAGGCCGAAACTAAATTGGTTTGCTGATGACTCTTTTCCCTCACATCTTTGTTAAAGCTTTTCCGACTGTTGACACACATTCACTTCGCAGTAATCGTTTCTCAGTTTCAACTCTGTTCCTAAGGCTGAGGTTGCATTAGAGAAATGAATAAAATGTACTCAAGGAGTAAAAGGCTAAATCGGGTACCAGAGTGGAGAAAAAAGAGTGTTGGGGTAACCGCAATTAATTTTTTTTCGTTTTCTAGACCTATAAATGTTAGGATTATGGTGCCTTTATGCACTTAAGAGTCAGTTATCGGTATTGTAGACCTGTAAGTCTTTATGCTCTTAGGAGTCAGTTAGAGCCTGGCACTCAATAAATTGCCAGTTGATGATTTTTTTCCTGAAAAAAGGGATTTGAAATCTAAGGGATGCAAGCAAAAATAATGTAGGTAACGCGGTTCCCGGTCTAGAGTAGGAAAAGGAACAGAGTGGTTTTAAACCAGTAAAAGTCTGACAGCCGTAAGACTCATTTGAATATTTACCTCTCTCAAAAAAAGGTTTTATATTAAACATGATATTATTATACATTTTTTATTATTCCAATTTTATTTTCAAGTCTCCTTATTAAATAGTAACATACTTTCTCACATGCATATTTCATCTTTTCATCCTCATCTCGTACCATTCATGTGAACGCACTCTTAAAGGAAATTGACCCAAGTTCCAAGCTCCGTGACAGTACGTGCTCCCCATTTTGATATAACTAGAATAGATCCACGAATATAATGGCTACGTCGAATAATTTGTGCTGTGATTGACTGGAACTATGAATACTGTATTTTTGGAGTTGCCATTTTGGGAAGCCTACGTGTTGTTTATTTACTGGCTCGATTCCATAGCAATAAATACCTATATTGGGATTGGTTGGTTATTTTTATTTCATATTTTTTAGTTCAATGGATTGCTCTCCGGTTTTGTGATTGGCAGCCGCGAATGTGTTAATGTCGAGAATGTTAGATTTGAGAAAAACAATGCAATAATGATTGCTATTATTTTAACATAAGTTTTAACTTGTTTTAGTCAAACTATCTCATCGTCGTCAGCCTTTAAATATCTACTGCTTAGCAAAGTCCTTTTCCCACATAAAGAACACTTTTGTGTAAATCTCTACGCTTGCTCAAGGTGGATTAGCTATTTTAATCTTGTATCCAGAAATTTATAAGGTCCTCAGAAATTTTTCCTTCAACGTTTGTCAATTGTGTCTAATTAAACTTTGAAAAAACATTTTATTCAGAAAAGCGACCTTAGTGCTTGCTAGTTTTCGAACCCACTCTCGCATAATAAATTAAATAAAACCAAAATTAAAAAAATCAACTTCTTCAAGTTAAATATCTACTGGAAAATATAAATTGCATAAAAAAATTAATTAAAACAGACTAGATAAAACAACAAAGCATGTTATATTTTTCAAAGGACGTCTTAGAGTTCACACGTGTCGCCAAAATCTTGTATATTCGATTTGTAACACAAATACCTACTCCAGTACAAAAAAAGCCGTTCACTAAGCAATCGAGGCTGACAGGAGCCGCATGAGATTTCACGGAGCTTGATCTTAACGTACACGAGGTAGAAAACACGTGTAGGAATAAGGCAAGAACAAAATCGGAAAAGTGTTACTATATCATATATCATTATATACATCTAAGCAAACATGAAGCTTTGCTTTTTGATGTAGCAGAAGAAATGTAGATTAATGTACTAACCTAGTTGTCATATTAGGAGTTCATTTATCCGGTACCTTTATAATGATGATTTTAAGAGTGGAAGATAGATAGATAGATAAAGCATTTATTTGGTGAAACAAAAGACACAAAACACGGTGTTTAGAAATAGGTTGTATATGAAATTGTATAAAACATTGTAAAATAAACGACCATTGCTAGAAAAGAGGAGGAGACGGTGAGAGTAAAACTTGAGTCAACATAATTGAACACAGTTAGGTACTTACAGACTTTTTGTCTGACTTCTTTTTATAAAAAAAAACAATTAACAAAATAATAACAAAAAATCAAAGTCATCTTGAAAAATCTGTTACTCATCACCATCATTTGCAAACAAAATTAAATAAGTATTATCATGCCTCCGAAAATATTTAAAATCGAAAAACATCCGTAACTATGACGTACACACATGTATGTACAGCTTAAATAACAACATCAAAAGAAACGAAACGCATACGAAGTCGAAAAAATATACTCCCTTTTACTAAGTTATATTGGAAGTAACTCGAAAACTTATAAAATATGGGTGAAGTTGGTGATACGACGGGTGAAGGTGTAATGTATTGCGGAAACCAGAAATGGCAAAGAAACTTGAATATATTATAATCTGTTGGGATACGCTTGGAAGATTTTAAATATATTCGATAGGATTCTTGAAGGGTCATTTCAATATGGCAACTATTTACCAATATTTGACGCAACGGTAATGTTTGAAATTAAAGTAATTCTAAATGTCGGCCTGCTGGCTTTAAATTGAATTAAACTGACGTTGAGGGTATAGAAGGTTTAGGAATTGGGGAGAAATGCGATTAAATTTGAAAATATACTTTTCTAAAAATAACCTCCTTTCTTTAAAGTGTTGTCTAAAGTATTATTCTTACGTTAACGTAACCAAAAATAATGGAGACAATACTTGAGGGCCAACAATACAAACAGTATTACAACGAAGAGACCCACTTCATCCCCTTAAGAGATTTACCGCCAATATAATCATAAGACGTCTTATTTTTTCCCAATAATTGTTGCATCAGCGTTCTGTCTTTCATTAACCAATTCGCTGACTAAACATTTTCCTTACCTTAAAAGAACAAAGGAAATACCATGTGATATGGTCCATTTGTGTTTCGGCTATCTTCGTCACAGATCGGCAATTGTCCCAAAAGTCTCTGGGGACTGGTTGGCTGAAACGCGGCAAATGCAAGAATTGCTTCGATAATGGTCCCTATAAATTGTGACCTCTATCAGCGGTGTTTTGTTCAATGTCATTTTTAGAATGTTTAACATATGGTGGTAATGGTTTCGGGGGTAATTGAATGGAATTGAGTATGTGGGGAACGATCAGTGTTTTTTGGCACGATGATGTAGCGTACGATTTTATCTTTAACTTTATAGGCTGTTAAAATATTGTTATATGCGGTTTTGAAGGCATGAAAACAATGTTTTGCAGAACATTATGTGTGACTTTACTTCAAATTTCTTTTGGTCGACTATGACTGATCGCCTGACGGTAAGCTATGTGCCGCATATAGACACTCATATTACTTACTTAATACATATGTAGGTTATTGAAGATTTAAGGACGAAAGGTTTTGGGTATTGAGGAAAAGGAAAAAGAATGTCACACGAAACCCAACGTACCTGTCAGGCCGTGGTATCACTTAGTTCTAGATGGTCCATCCATAACGAAATGTAGCTCTACCACACTTAATTTAATTTGATTTGAATGGTATAGTCCACAACAAATAGTATCACTAATTTTATTTCCATCGTCTTCATTCTTTCAACAGTTACTTTTGCAAGTAATTCTAGGATCTGGGACTGACATAACACCAAAGGATAAGTACAGTACGCAGCTCAAAATACGTATAATTACTTGCGAAGAAGCTTCCAGCAGATGGTGCGCCAACTTTCTTATGCAGCTCGTGGCTTCCAAACGAAAAACTTCGGTGTTCAGATGAGACTCATAGAATAATGAGTTCAAATCTTCCAAGCTTTTTGACTTTGTGTCTTAAATTGTGAATGTGATTATGAATTGATTTATGTACTACATGACTTGTTTTATTCATATCGTTTTTTCTTTTTTTTATATATCGATAGATAAAGGTTTCTGATATTTAAGGATTAGGAAGGGATAAGGGGAAGGATTGGGCCTCTAGTAACCTCACTCACACGGCGAAACATAACGCTGTGGTTGTTTCAGGCTGGTTTTCTGTGAGGCCATGGTATCACTCTAGTCGAGCCGGCCCATGGAGTAAGATACTTTGTGAGCCGACCCATCCTAGCCGAAGTTTGGCTCTCCGACACTTAAACAGTACTTGAGTTTTGCATTTTAAATGTTTCGGTATTTTTTTACGATACTTCCGAGTTAAAATTTTCGTGTGCCCTAAGGTGCGTCCGCTTCTCAGGCATGAGGAGGATGAAATATGGAGTTATAATTTTTATATGTTGACGCTGTTGACGTTGATTCTTATGTTCATACCCTCTCGTATAAGAAGTCCGTATAAGAAAAGGCTTTTGCTCAGCAGTGGGCACTTATAGGCTGATGATGATTAATACACCATCCCACTAATAAAAGACAAACGAAATAGAATTCTCAAGTAATCATGCTTAGAAGGCGCAAAACAAAATTAGCTTCTTTTTTAATAAAAGGTTTTAGGTTCTACCAGTAATTTATCGAATTTTAAAGTAGTGTTACAAAACATTTTTTTTTAACTTTGCCCCATGCAAGTGCTTTTCCAGTGTTGTGGGATCGTTTACAAACCTATAATTTCACATATACAAGACACTCCAACTCGGAACAACAATATGTGGATCATACAAAGATTTGTCCCGTTTGGGAATCGAACCTGCGACACGTTATGAGGCAGCCAGTTGCCCAGCTATCGCGATAATCGTGCAGTCAAAGTTAAAACACCAATACCTCGACGTTTTAAAAATCAGTAATAAATCCGAGGCTCTCTTTTCAGCGTTTATAATGGTCATGTCAGGTATGCATTCACAGCCACGCTTTTGTTTTTTTAAACGAAGCGGCGACAGTCAGGATGCATTGCGGATGCAACGCGTGTTGCTGTTGGTCTCAACTGTTTTTTTTATTACGGTTTTATCAATCGTATGGCAGTGACATAAAGACTATTTTTGAATATTGAAATAATTGATTTGGATTTGAGTTACTTTGATACGGAAGTTTGAGCTTTATTGTTAAAAGGTTAGGGAGAGTGTCAAAAAAGATAAATTACACCAAAACATTTATTTTTTAATAAGATTTATTAAATTATTTAGAAATGACAATTACTATAATTTCTATTACTACAATTTCTTAGTTTTGATGAGCATATGTACATATATGTATATGTCCTCAATTCAATTTGAGTAATGTAAATGTAAAAAAAGTGTAGGAGAGCCTTCTTCGGCACGAATAGGTCAGTTTGACTGGTGTAATATCATGACCTCGTAGAAAATCGGCGTCAAACATCCACAACGTTATGTTTCGCTGTTTGAATGAGGTTACCGAAGGCCAAATCTTTCCATTCGCCTGATCCCTCCCCAATCCCAAAATCTCCAAAAGTTCGGCAACGCACTCGTTACTCTTCCGTAATTGCAGGTGTCTATTGGCGACGCTGATAGCTTACCATCAGGTAATCCGTCGGCACGTTTGCCATTCTATCACATAAAAAGCATATGTTAATCAAAGCTAGGTTCAATTTTCTACACGTATGTATATGAATTTATAAAAGCATATTTGAAACTAATAATTTTTCGTATATTATTTAAAAATGAAACTTTAATGGTACAAACTTGCTTGGCGCCGGCTTTACCTTATAAACTTGGTAACAATAAACCTTCGTAACCGGGTATTATATCAAAAACACAACGTGTTTTAGACGGAAATACTACAACATTACCGGGTTCTATGAAACACGGATTTATTCAAAATTGCTTCATTACCTCGCTGTGGGGATTATAAGCTTCCAAAACTAAGCATTAAGACCACAATTGGTAAGCGAACAAAATGTACCACGACAACAATACGAGTTATGAAACAATAATTCGTAACTAATCCATTGCTTGATATATTTGATTGTAACTAAAGTGATTTTATTGAAATACCGCAGTGGAAATTAAAAACTTAATTTGGAATTTTCGAACGAGCGTCTCAGGGTGGGAGCGAAAGCGCTCGTTTCTAGACTGTTTATTTTTAAGCTATTACATAAGATTTATAACCAGTAGTACCTACTATTATCTTCGTGAAACAACGAAGTTTGGTTAGTAAAAGAATATAACGAAAGCACTGGCCATTTGTACGCTGAGATCTTTTCTCAGTAAATACTACTTGAATGTCGACTGGATTTTTCGCGGTAAAATAAATAAAGTTTTAAAAGTTCTGCTTGAAGTCGAGCGTTGACTTTAATACGTTAGTTTTACTCTTGATGGTTTCTTGTGTTAACTCCTTGAAGCCTTGTAGAGTGTATTCTTAAGTTGCTTTTATGAACGATAGATGGCGTTACTAGTAGCTGGCTGACTAACTTTTTTACTTTAAGTGCAATAGATTAGTGTGTTGTTGTTTTTTTCTTCTGTCAACGAGGGTTAGTTGTGTAAATATTGAATAATTAGTTTTTACCCGCGGCTTTGTTAACGTGGTATAGTGACTTCCTGCAGATTTTTGGTTTAAAAACTATCCTGTGTCCTTTCTCGACTTCCAAACTATGTCTGTACCAAATTTCACACAAATAGCTTCAGTAGTTCAGGAGTGAAGAAAAATACAGACAGACAGACAGAGTTACTTTCTCATTTATAATATTAGCTTGGATTTTACTTTCTTAAGAACAATTGAAAACCGCAACTTAATCTAAATAATTTTGACTCCACAACAACTTTTTGTGTAAGCCATAAATTGTTGTTCCAAGCTTGTGACGAGTATGTTAAATGGTTTGTTTTTAAATGCTTACACGACACAGAAGAAAATCTAAGTGTTTATTCAGGGAGAAATTATTTCTCTCAACCTGGGTCTCAGAGAGCGAGAGTCTCAGACTCTGACTGACTAAAAAACCCCTTTTCTTCTCCTGCTAACTGCCGATACGTTACCTTATTTATTGCGCTTGCCTGGCATCCTCGATACGTGGTAACGTTTTTTTTAAAGAAAGAGGATTCAGTTCTCTTTTAGATTAAGTACCTACTATAAAATACCATAAAAACACCGGAACACGATATAGTTTCACCACATTTTGTACACATTAAAAGTATCGTGATGTACAACAAAGGATTTAATTCACAACCCTCTTGCCTAGGTACACTGTCTAATTACGAGACTGTCGCCCGCACACGGCTTCCACCCTAAACTTTTGCTTTTGCTCCAACACCCTGCCCAGTTCTGTTACTATACAGAGTAAATTTACTTGAAATTCAAACCCAAAAGCATACACCCCTCCTTCTCTTTTACATACTGCTGGAAAAGGACAGGTGGTTTAAGAATCGCTACGAAGTGCAGGGAAACAGTTTAAATTGAAAATGCTCCCCACTGCTGTGCAGCGGTCGACATGATTGGTTTGTTACGCAAATCGTTTTTGTTTATACGTTCCTCAGTAATTGTGCGCAATTTACCTGTTTCTATTTTCTTGGTGTTCATTGAGACTGCTTTTCTGAAATTGTTTTCCTGATTTTCAACCGTTCCGTAATACTTTAAAAGTTTTTTTTTATTTGTTAAAGTTTTTGAATAAAATTAACGTACATTGAATTTTTAACTCGTAAATACAAAGCAAATATAATATAAACATTTAAGCATTAAAATAAATGCCAATACTTGAAACAAAAGCTAAAAGTACTCAAAATATATGTCAGGTTAAAATTATCCGATCAAAGAATACCTTTAACTGGCAACAGAAAACTATTGAAGGCTAAGTCTCCGTTACCGAGAGCCACTAGTGACCTATGTGGCGGTTAGCGTGTAATTCTTCCTCCAAGATATACAAAACATTACAATATAGGACTCATTTAATTCTCAAAAAATATAATTTATTTCGTTCATAAAACATTGCAAGAGCTAAAAAAACGTATATAGAGTATTATGTTTGCGAATTAACATCATAACTAAACTCCGTGTTCAAAAGCGTGCACTTGAAAAATACCAGAGCAAACAAACCGCTACAAAAAACAAATCTTCAACGGATCTTACACAAATACAAATTCAAAGCACTTCCAAGTGAGCGAAGCATAGTAATTTTTAAGTTACGTGGAGGGGCTGAAGTTTCATACATGCTGGCTACCAGTTCTAATTAGCAAACTTACTATCTAGGTCGTAGTGGACAAAGCGAATGAGTTTTAAGGAGTAACTTTTTATTTTATTTTTTCGCTTCACTAGTGACGAGACTTTGCAACAGAATCGTATATTCGCATTATGAATTATTATTATGGAGACATACGCGGGACGTTAGTTATAACTGAGGATTTTTTTTTTTTGTATTCAGCCAGTTTTGTTTTGAAAATAGAATGTTATGCTTTTTCTTTTTTTTTTTGTTAACGGAATTCATTTTTCTTTTATTCACTTATATTTTTTTGGTTGTTTTTGTCTATTTTCAGATATGAAAAGAGTAAGATTAATGGATGCTAAAAGTAAATTGGTGAATTGAAAAATTTAAAATATAAGTTCAGGATTCTTTACGATGTTTTCTATATCGCTAGATGTCTAGAAGTCTCTGCACTTAAAGAATTCTTTTAAAATATTTTATGCCGTCGTAAAACTACTGGAAACCATTTTCTGCTAAGTGACTCCTAACAGCTTACTGCTCTATCACTTCGCTCAAGGAAAGTAAATATAACATAACATCCCATCTTACTTATCTTTACTCATATCCAAGCCATACAGCAGTAGGCTATAGTTCACTATTTTAAACCTGAATAAGTATTGTGTCTAAAAAGAGAAGGAATCTCAAAGTTCTAATCTAATAATAAGTCATATTATTATTTATCATTTCGAATTTTGAAAAACGATTCGTTAGACGATCAATCTCCAATTATGTTATTAATATGAACACCTATCATAAAATGTTTGTGTAAAAAAATGATTGTAATATTCATGAACATTTTAATGAAAAAATCAATATCCTACTATAGGTCTTACATATACCTATAAAATTGCCATTTTACCGTACTGGCCATTTCAATTCACTTTTTTAAACACGATAATTCTGATTTCATTTAAATTTACCCAATGTTTTGCTTATTCTTTCACATAAAATCTGCTTAACGAGAAAGAATAAAATTTAGTACCGGCATGTGTATATTATAGTTTGAAATGATACATACACTCCTCGTTCTTTGAAGCCAGATATTGCAGGCGAAACCGCTGACAAAACTAGTACCTACATACATAATTTATATGTAAAAAGTTACAAGTCGATAGTGGTCTAAGTTGTTACTCAAAGGTATTCCTCTTATATATTTCTATGAAACATAGGAACATATTATGAAATATGTGACCTTTGTAAAACCTTAGGGAAATCAACTTTGCGCAGTATAATGTTGCGTCAACGCTGACATCTGACGTTCGTGATGAAGATCTGGTTGGTATGTTGAAAGTTCGTGTGTGTAATAGGTAATTATTTTAATTGATAATTCTTGTGTATGTGACATTTCAGGTTATTTTATTAAAACATGATTCCGTAACATATGTAATAACGTTTACATATGCGATTGCCATGCTATTAATGAAAATAATGAATGAAAAAGAATCTATTTTTTTCATATTGAGTAAGGTACAATACTCGTTTATGTATTATCTTATGCCAAAAGGTATGACTTGTACAAAGTCTTACCAAAACTTTATTATCTTATTTCATGTATTACGTCATCACTATCGTTCAAGTGCTTATTCCTGAACAAAGACCGCTTCTAGCAAGCAGAATATAAGATTTATTTTTTTATAATATTTTGACACATTCATTGAACTGCTACTCATTCAATCACTCAATAGCTCACACACAAAATATCGTCTGCTTAGAATTAATTTAAAAAAAATATAAAATACGGCGTTTCTCCACTTTAACCTGCATCTGTTTTAAGAGTAATTGTTTGATTCAAAGCAAATAATCTTAATTAATCGTATTACTCTAGCTCTAGCTTAAATATTATATGTCCAGGTTTCCTCGCGATATTTTCTCGCAAATACAGAATAAGAAGAACGCAAAAACAATGCTGAATTCGGCTAGTAAACAGTGTTATAAAAACCTGCTTTTCTAATTTCATGAACATGTTTTATGTATGTCACTACAATAAAAGTATAACTATGGTTTTGAACACCAACACACCAACATAGTAACCCTCAAAAAAATCCCCTTTTTATGTTTGTGTAGAAAGAAAAATCCAGTTCAACTCATAAAATGAAGTGAAATATAAAATGTACAGTTTTAGGACCAACACTTAAAGCTGGTCATGATTTGTTTTTATGACACCAAAACGAAGAATTTTAAATTGTATTTTCATAAATATTTAAGTGAAGATGAAGTGGGAAACAAATTGAAAATTTTAATGACCATCTTTCTGTAGAATTTAACATGTTTGAGGGAAGCAAGTGCATAATCTGAATTGTTTACCATATTTAAAAAATATTACTTATCAACGTGGGCATTATTTTATCCAGAAAGCAATACAAAGCGAAACTCAACAGAGGACCAAAAATCTCTTCTATAAATTACTAATGTTACGAAATAAAATTAAATATTAATTTTTGTATTTCTTACCTACTTAGTAATTACTCCTAAAACGAACGATAGAAATGTTCACTTAAAACAAATCGAAATCATTGAACGATTCCATTACAACTATCGAACTAAATAATAAATAAGCCAAGAAAACACTTAAATACTTTGAGCTATTCAAACAACGAAACTATATTTCGAAATTCACCAAAACTTGTGCATAATTTAATAAAATGGAATTACAAACGCGTGTATTAGTTCCAATCATTAGTAATGTATTAGAATATTCAATAAACCGAACGATGGCAGCGTTCCAATGTTTCTGATAACTCAGTTGGTCCTAATCTGTAAACCAGAACACGATTTTCTCATCACAACTATAGATAAACCTTGGGATAGAATAATCTGGTTGTGGTGGAAGCTTATAGTTAGTTCCTGTTTGAATTGTATGTTCCACTTTGGTCCGGGAATAGAGTCACTGTTTTTATTCTGTTGTTTATTACTTTAAATTAGGCCTGAGGTTCTGTAAGAGTCGATGTTAATTCTGTCAATTGACATGCAAAATATATTATTGTTATAGGTTTTGCAAACCACATGAATTTTGAATAAAACAGAAAATAATTATTCAGCAAGTAAAAACGTTGAGAAATTCCTATGTGATTATTTTATTTGTTTTTTTAATAATATCATGTGTGTTAACTGAGAAAACCCTTGCTATGTAGTTAAAAGTCAAAATGAAACTCTTATTCATGAGTATCGTGCGCATCGTGGCAACGTCGCGTAGCCGACGACGTCAGTACGGTTAATTCACATAAGTACTTAGTTATTTTACTTAGTTAATTTAGTATGTCTCACGATAGTTACCTACTATTATTACCTATTCAAAAACATATGAATGTATAAACTTCTTTTGTAATTAAGCTTGGAAGAGCTGGCTTCGGCACGAATTGGTCGACCACGGAATGGTACCACGGTCTCGCAGAAAGCCGGAGTGAAACAACCACAGCGTTGTGTTTCGCTGTGTGATTGAGGTTACCGGAGCCCCAATACTTCCCTTTTCCCAATCCATACATCCACTAAACCCTATTTCTCAAAATGACGACAAGGCACTCATAATTCCTAAGTTGTAACGGGTGTCGATTGGAAGCGCTTATTGCTTACCATCAGGTAATGTTGCTTGTTTACCGTCCTGTCACGTAAAAATAAAAGCGACCAACACTTTGATGTGCAATAATACTACAATAAAATGAATTTATACAAAGAGGCTATTGGCAGTTACCACAATCCTAACTTCGTCTCCATTATTGAGGTGTGAATGTTTCATCAATAATACAGGATTACAATAAATTACTAACAAAAATGTGATGGATAACCTTCCTTATAGTTCGTAAGCTAGAAGGGTGAAGCGCCAGAATAGAGTGCCTTTACACCTAACGACATTGGTCCTGCAAAGGAATCTTTCTGAAGATTTAGATTTAATTTATAATTTTGAATTTAATAATATAAGTGTGATGGTTGCTGGTGAATAAAATTATTTGCTGCTTTTCTGTTTATTTGAAGTGCAGGCCGCAGCTGTGGTGTCGCATTCGTATAACTTAATAGTAATTACAATTTTGACTTTTTTGTCATCTGGACATTTCTTCCAGCCTTCGGAGAGACGTGTTTTTGATATGATTCATTATCATCAGCCGGAAGACGTCCACTGCTGGATAAAGGCCTCCCCCTTAGCTCTCCACGTCGAACGACACGTTGCCACCTGCATCCATTGGCTCCCCGCGACTCTGACGATGTCGTCGGTCCATGATATGATTACGTAACACCTATTCGGTAGACATCCAAATTGGTAGAACGATGAGTTACTCTATGGGTTATCTATCACCTTTTCTTTTCCTTTGGGATTTAAAAGACGTGACGATATAATGTACGTGTCGGATCGTTCACGGTGACGTCTCGTTTCTGACTAGTGTAAAAACTCCCACTCGAAAGTGTTAGACCCCTTAGGGATCCTTAGTTCAAAAAAGGGAAAAAACAGTACCTCGTGGAGCTATTATTCTTTTAGTCTGTCAGTCGCCTTTCGTTTTATATTCCCGAAGGTAAAAAGGTAAAGTTTTCAAATAAAAGAACATAGTACAAGTTAAGAAACGTGTATACTGGACATGTACTTGAAAACTTAATGTTTCTTGTTAGAAAACGATAAGTTTACAGCTTTGTGGGACTTTAATATTGCTACGCTTTGTTTTGCTTTGTTTTCAGTACTGCATTTTATTTCTAAGTTATTAAACGTTCTTTACAAAATACTGTATAAATTATCCAAAGAAATCTTGAAAGTTTTGGTTGTAAATTTTTAATCTATTTTACGAAATTTATTTATATTAAGGTTTTTGTGGTTGACATAAGTTGATTGGTCGTAAAAACTATAAGTTTAATTTTGATTGCACCCTTAGCATTTTTTTTTCTTTTTTTACCACTTCGCAGCAAGGGAAGGGAAGGTCTTTCCAGTTGCTCTCGTTTCGCATGCGAGATTGCCGTTCCTTCTTCTGCTCGAGGCCATGGCCACAGTACTCTAATGCGCTTGCCCCACAACTTCATCTTCGTCTGAACATCGGCCCGGTTGCGTTTCGTCTGCGGTGGCTCTTTTATAGGCGCGCGGAACAATATGCGCTGTACGCTCGGGTGTCGTGCTATTCCGTTCTGTCTCGGTTGGGCAGTGAACTAGCTTTGTTCGTCCAGAACTACGCAGTGGCCGGAGATTGACCGCCAGGAGTGTGACCTAATCCGGTGGCTGTGGCGTGAGGAAGATTGCGACCTTTTTTAAGAGCAGCGCTTTTTTTAAAGATCCAGACTTATTTATGTTTACGGCTGTTGACTACTCATTCGGATTAGATGTTCCACTCAACAAACACAAATTTAACATATAGTACCTCAAAATTTGCACAACCATTTTTTTTGGAGCAGAAATGGATGACATACCCAAACACAGTGTTTAACTACCACAAAATCAACAAAAACGCTCCTGTTTTAAATACATTTTTTTCTGTTTCTGTTATTTTAAGTAGTAATCAAATGCCATAAAAGGAACAAACCACCTGAATTCGTGTCGCAAGTAAACAGTTTGACAGTTAAACGTTGAACAGTTAGAAACTGTACTGTTTTGAACAAAAACGTAACTGAATGTAACTGGATTCTATTAATAAACGTTTTGTTAATTATTTTCCAGTACCTACTACTAATTTTATTGTTTATGATTTTGTATTTAATGCTGCAATAATGATAGCTCAGTGATTTGAATGCAATACATTCGTGTTTTTAATAAGAGTTGCACAAAATTTTTTTTAATAGTAATTGTCGTCATGCGTTCTACATTTATTGAAAACGATTAAGGGTGAGAGAGCCAAGCTTCGGCACGAATGAGTCGGCTCGACCGGAGTGATACCACGGCCTCACAGAATACCGGCGTGAAACGACCCACACTGTTGTGCTTCCCCGTGTGAGTGAGGTTACCGAACCCCTATCCCCAAAAGGCCGGCAACGCACTCGTAACTCCTCCGTTGCGAGTGTCCATGAGCGGCGCTGAGTGATTACCATCAGGTAATCCGTCTGCTCTATTGCCGACTTATACCATAAAAAAACGATGACTCACCTACTAACGTGAATTGACTGAGAATGGGTTTCTAGCAGAGATGACATTTGATTGAGTCAGTTTGCTGCGCGACAACGCCACAAACAAGAGTCCCGATGTGACTTGAAACTAATCAGTTAGTACACATGATTATTTTATTTCGGAATTTTCAATAAATTGTTGCACAATATTAATACTTTCTCTTGCATCGTGGGTGTTCAAGCGCCTGATGATATTAACATAGCATCAATTTGCGCCTATTCCAAAAACTATAAATTATGAAGAATTTGACTTTCAGCCCCACTTTCTATTTTTAACTGCTGTAGTCAGCACCCATTAATATAATAATAAATAATAAAACTTGTTGAAGAACACATAATCTAGAATACACAGTTTTGCTTAAAGCTATACCAAGTTCTAAATTAATTAAAACTGTGTTCGAGTATTTTTCCTAAAGTCCAACCACATCAAACCTAGTTCCCCACAGTGGGTTTGCTTAAACACATCACATAAACGTCAACTGTGCAGTCAAAATAAAACATCCCGACTGCTTTTGCTTATGGTGACCTGTTAAAATTGTTAGATTACCCTACTGTGTAGGAGATATATAGTGATACAAGTGCATATACAAATATTGATGAAGTCTCTGGTCCCACACTCTATGATTCTAATGGGATGCAGACACCACCGGAGAGAGGCCAGGTCCAGGATGAAATACCACCGAATTTTAATACATTTTACTTAATGGGTTAAAGGTAAAGCCATTGACATCCAATTCACGAAGCATTGCACAACAGCACATTATCCAGCCCTCTTAAATGGATATGGATCTCTACATAAACAGGTTTTGTGTGTTATGTAAATTACTGCCAAATAGGTTTTTCTTCAGCCGAGGTTCTTATCACGCGTGAGGGAGGTGTAGGGCAATATTAAGCTAACGAAGACAAATAAACCCTAGAAGATAATCCTCCTTGCACCCTGGTCCTAAACACAACCACCTAATGCAATGTCAAACGACTCCTTTTAAATTCTTATTACCCCTCTCTGTAGTGGACTGTGTGACACAGAGTAATAAAGTTGTTCGCAGTGCTGTGTTAGTAACGCGGTAGGTAAACACTAAACAATGCTACTCCGACATTCCCGACGTCCTGTCGCGTGACAATGCAGCTGTTAGGTAAGACAGTTTGGTGTACAGCGGTTTGTTGCTAAAATGGTATTTTTCTTAAAGTTTTTATTGCGAAAGAAATTGCACTTTTAGCAACAGACATTTTAATATCTCTTAGAAGAACGTTCTCCAAAAAGACTACAAATTATGCATTATTTAAAGTATAATGACTTTCGCTAGTCATTTTAGTTAGGTCGTGCGTTTATCACCAGCCTATAAGTAATTACTGCTGAGCAGCCTTTTCTCACACGGGAAGGTTTCACCTTCATCAATCGCTTGCTCAAGACGGATTGGTGATACCAAACTTATTATTATAAGTCCA
Organism: Spodoptera exigua; assembly: GCA_902829305.4. Taxonomy (NCBI): domain Eukaryota; kingdom Metazoa; phylum Arthropoda; class Insecta; order Lepidoptera; family Noctuidae; genus Spodoptera; species Spodoptera exigua. The sequence continues at coordinate 9,531,502 of LR824619.2, read as the reverse complement.
GATTTCCTTACGATCTTTCCCCGTTGGTCAGTGTTGTCTAATGTAATTTAGTACATATAACTCGGAAAAAGTCACATTTGGACTTGCTCGGTTTTTAGCAGCGCCCTCAGAAATAAAAGAAGAACCGCGTGGCTAACCTCCGGGCCTCCACAGGACGGTGTCCCGAACAAAATGAAATGACGTTCATGTTTTAAGATTTCGGTTCTAAAAACAAAATGCGCACTGATTCCATTTGCCCGTTTATGTCTATCATATAAAAAAAAAATCATCATTAGTATATAGGTGCTCACTACTGAGCAAAGGCCTCTTCTAACACGGAGAAGATTTGAGCATTAATCACCACGCTTGCTCAAGGCGAGTTGGCTATTTCAAACTTATATAATAATAATAAGTCCAGGTTTCCTCACGATGTTTTACCTGATAGCCATTTGTCAGTGGTGTCTGAATAATCTTAGAAAGTGCATATGACTCGGAAAAAGTCACATTGGTACTTGCCAGGTTTCGAACCCGCATGTATGAGAAGCCGATGCCTTATCCTCCGGGCTACCACGGCATTTAGGAACACAGATACATCTCATATTTAGGTTATCGAATCGAAAAAGTCACCGTGCATGCAACGCCCAGGAAAGTGATGACAACACCGACTGATGCAACGAAGATTATACGGTAAAAGGTAAAGCAAACGCCAAAAGCAGTTTGTAGTAAGAACACAAACAACAATGTATATTGAAGTCACACACTTAAACAACAGTAGTTAGTGAGGCTTAAACCGAGATTAACAGTTCCTTGGATTGCGAACAAACTGCGTTGCAGTTCGCCAGTTTAATTTACAACTTCATACATGTGTTGCTTTGTATGGAGTTGCCTGTTTCTATGTTATATTAATGGCGCAATGTACGTGTTTACTTGCGATTCTAACTTGGTTTTGTTGTTGATTTTTGTTCTGTATTCAGGTTAAAGTTTAAAGTGATGCACTATCTTATGATTGAGTGTGCTTTTGTTTTAGTTAGAGAATTGTTGTAAATTCGAAAATGATTTATTAAGATATGGCTTCAGATTGGTATTTCTCAAAGTTTGCGTTTTTTGAACATTATCAAATGACTTACTCCGGTCTAGGTGAGGCGACATCTATTGCCTAAAATACGTACCTTCGCCACTTCGTCTTGGGCCCCAGTACATTAACACGATTGAACTTGCAGTCGCTGCTGGGCATTGGACTAAATGGCCCCATCTATAGTGGTCTCATATTGAAACGCGAAGCGCCGTATGCTTGGGTCTAGTTCTGGTCGAGCAACGAGCTACTTTTGCTCGCCGGCCGCAGAACCATGCTTACGAAGACCTGAGACTCTCACTTGATCCCTGAAACCCGGATTGTCTCCTCCGGCTGCCAGAGCGAGAGGAGGCTAGGTCCCTCACACGCTTCGCCTACTTCTTCGCAAGCATAACTTTGCAGAAGTAGGACACGGCTTCCCAGTTATTTTTGCCTTGCACAGCACCTTGTTTATAGACTATTCTATTGATACATAATATAAAGTCGTGTCAAGTAAATCACTGTCACATGAATATCCCTCAAAATTTTCCCCTTACATTTTCCTGCACACGTTAGCTTTCGTTTTCGACAAAACACACTCGAAATCTCGCTACACACTTTCATATTTACTTTAGTATACTGCAAGCAAGAATGAGACAAAATGTCTTAAATAAACAAAAACCATAAGAAAGAAAGGGACGGCTGATACTTATGACTAACGTGATTGATGCTATCATTTTTACGGAGCACATAAAATGTATCAGGTGCTTCCATGGGTATGTATTGGGCGTTTGTAGAAGATACGTGAGGTTGGAAACACATCAAAAAATGCTTACCGGGTCGGGTATTGTAGGTATTCTATCCCTTTCATTTATAAACTAGTCCTCGCTTCTGTTTATCTTTTTGATATACTATAAATCTTGGATCTTCAATCAACCTCTATAGTATATGTACTAAAATTCATTCGTCTGAAATGGTAAATTTTTCTTTATTCGAAATATAAAATTGGTGCATTGAAATATATTAAAAGAAAGCGCTAATAGTGAGAGATAGTAATAACTTTAGCCATCTGTGGTGAACTTGTGGTGACATGTAAATGTCAAAATAAATAATTTCAATATCTACTTGGTTGATATAAATAACATACCACTCTATAGACCAAAAGGAACGTTTATACATATAACGGAATACATAATTGTCAAGCGAGGACGCTTATATATACTTAAAAATGTAATTACATAAACGTATAATTATCCTTAACTGATAAAATATTCAAATTGTCCAATCACATGATACCTACATAAAAAAACAAAACAACATAATCTCTTGAAATTTTTTTATTCAGTCGTCTATTGTCTTCGCTCTCGAACCGCCATCTTTGTTTTAACACATAATCATAACCCTGTAGCTGACATGTTTCCCTTTCTTTACGATTACAACGAGCGTTAAACTCAATCGTGGGTGTTACCGCGTTATGATTCTGTTTAAAGGTTTGACGGTGTCGACGTGTTTCGTAACGGTTGTTTTACTTGTAAGTACGATTTAAAAAGGAATTATTGTATTGGTTAGGGATTTTTTAAGATTTTCGAAATTGGTGTAATTTTGGTTTATTATTTGTTATGCTATATAATTATGCAATATACTTAATGGCAAAGGCACCATGTAACCTAGCCTAGACCACCACAGACGGGGCCCTAAAGGGCTGATGTCCAGCCGGGGTTGCGGGGTAAGCGCAATGAGGCACCGCGACCTCGGCCCAGAGCAGGAGTTTTTAGTTATTAAGAGTCTGACACTCCCTCCCGCCCGGCCCTGGGCGGGAGAAGTAATTTGATGATTTTTCCGTCACAAAAAAAAAAAACATGTAACAACCTTTACTAACAAGGTATGAAAAAATATCACGTGATGGCCCGGAGGATAATGCGGCAGATTCTCATGAATAATGGCGTCCTTTTATGGAATGGAGATGCAAATGATTTTTCGACTACACGGTTGATGCGGTGGCTGGGCACCTGGCTGTCGCCCAACGGGTTCGATGCCCTTTCGGAACAACTCTTTGTGTCCACAAAATCCACAAACTCTTGTTCCGGGTCTGCGTGTGATCTTGTATGTCTGTAAACGCACTTACGACACAAGTAAAAATCCTAACATTGGCCAAAGTTTCTTTGAAAAAAAAAATTGCAGACGGATCATCTGACGGTAAGCAACCGGCGCCTCTCATAGACGTCTTATAAATAGGAGGAGCCAGGTATTTGAGGATTGAATGTGTTGAAACCTGGCAAAAAACAATCGATAACGAAAATACGACTATCCAAAAATATTTACTTTCTATTTCAAACATGGAAACGAGAAGTAAAATTTAACATCAATCTATCATCAATATAACATCAGTCTATCTAACAGAAAAACAAACCTTAATGAAAATGCATAACAAACATGCAAATAATACGTATTTACTTTACATCACAAACTAAATAAATCCAAATCAAATTACACCTGTCTGAGCACAATGGAGAATTGACAGGTCGCAACGATATTGTCTGCCTATGAGGCAATCCGTCCTTTGAGACGCGTTGTTACGTCCCTTGCTATTTGAGGAGCGGATTGTTTGGTATTAAAATAATGTTATTATTGAAAGTAAACAATGCAACTGTTTTTAGACGATTTCATATCGTAATCATAACCCTTATTCTTCAAAGGTTTTATTTTAGAGCAAAAATCGACAAAAACACTTTCCACACCGGTTGAGGCGAGTCCAACTTCTACTGGCTAAAACCTCTTTCCAACTCCTTCTTCAAACCCGGTCGTAATTAGAGAAAGAGAAGGAACGTTGAGGATTTTCATCTGTAAGCTATTGTCACTCCCTCTCGACCCACCCAGTAAAGGAAAATTCATTGGATCATTTTCTCTCACAAAAAATAAATAAAGAAAATGCCTGACCACGACATGTTATTGTGCCAAACCTGCAACACTGACTGGACTGAGTAGCTAGGTTATAGTGTACCAATTGAATGTAACCATGATAGCTTCGGGCTTTTACTAAGAATTATCTAAAAACCAAAAACATATTTTGTTATTGATAGGATGACCGACGAGCATACGGATAATCTGATTGTAGTCAATCAGAGCCCCCTATGGGCATCCATTACAATAGAGAAATTACGAGTGCGTTGCCAACCGTTTTGAGATTGGGGATTTGTAGAATGGGCCTCCGGTAACGTTACTCACAAGGTGAAATATAACGTTATAGTTGCATCACTCCGGTTTTCTATAAGGCCGTGGTAACACTCCGGTCGAGACGACCCATTCAATACGTTTGCCTAGACGCGGTCTTCACTCTAGAACACGTTTACCCCGTTTACTTAAGTATATACATATAGTACGAAGATATAGAGATACATATAAATTTCGAGTAATTAGAGATCGACCCAGCTAACGACATCACCGCTTATTTGATTGCGTTGCTAAATATTATCTTGTGTTAGTTATGTTCCTCCCCTTTGAGACTTGGTGTATCATCTTTATCTGATGTCGTTTAATTGATATACGAATATTATAGGTAGAGAGAGAAATTTCTGGTTGAATCAAAGGTTGAATGTTGATTGAGTCTGATTGCTAGTGCATTAGATTTGGAGAATTTATTCATGCATGAGATTAGTTTGCTGTTTATATCATTATAACATGTATTGAAAAATGTTATCTACTCTTTGCTGTTTCAACGTCAAATACTGGACAAATACTTCAAAAATTTAATGACAAATAAGCGAATGACAAAACCCAGATTAATAATGTTAAATTTTAAATCAGTTGATTGTTATTAATGTCTAAACCTTCTTATTTCTTCAGTTTTAAGTGACCGTCTCATAAAAATATTCAAATATTTTTAGGAAAACTAAAATGTCATTTAGAAAAATAAAACTTGAAATAATCGTTACAATTTATTATTTATAAAACGCCGTACAAAAAATGATGTCATTATATTATTCATACACCTACACCTGGACAAGCAGAAAAAAGCAGTTCCAAAGTCACCCTTACAGTTAACGAAATAAAGACTTTCATCGAACTAACATGTCAAGTTTTAATTACACCAAAAGAAAACTCGTCGAATAGAAAATCAAGGGATTCCAACGTCTAATTACAGCAACCGTCATTACACACAATTAGACAACCTAATCATGGACTTTGATAAATTACCAAAAAATAATTTGGACGTTAATTTCACACCTATGTCAGACATCCATCTCAATTTTGTATCCCTCGTAACGCGACATGAATACAACATAATTATATGAACAAAACCGGGTTATCTTTACTAGCTTTCGGCCCCGGAGATGGTCGGGTTGGCTATTTTGTTTTGTATTTTACGTCGACCCGAAATTTGAATATGCTTGGAAAAAGGTAGCCGTTGTTATTAGAATGTTCGGTCACGCCCTCTGGTTTGAAGAGGAGCAGTTTTTTGAGCGATAACATAAATAAATACAAAGTGAAAAATCTGCAAAGGAAATCTCAAAAGGTTTTAGCTAAAAAAATATTATTAAGAGACAACGAAAATCGTCATCTTATACTTTTAAAATTAAGAGACCAGAAGTTGGATTGAAAGAGGATGAAGTTAATTTGATCCTGAATTTTTAGATTTCTCATGAAATAGGTCGCCAAACTTGCTGAGGATGGTAACCAAACGGCGCCGCCCCTTTTTTTTTTTTTTTTTGTCAGGGGAAAATCATCCAATGACTTCTCCCGCCCAGGGTAAGGCGAGAGAGAGTGTCAGACTCTTACTGACTAAAAACCCCCCCGTTCCTTCTCCTGCTCTGGGCCGAGGTCGCGGTGCCTCATTGCGCTTACCCCGCAGCCCCGGCTAAACATCAGCCCTTTAGGGCCCCGACTGTGGTGGTCTATTGGCTCTTTGAGGCGCGCGCGGAACGCTACGCGCCGTACGCTCGGGTCCAGTTCTGGTCGGGCGGCGAGCTACCCTTACTCGCCGTCCGCAGACCCGCGCTTACGGTGGCCGGAGATCATCCCTCGATCCTCGACGTCCGGAATGTCGCCTTCTGCGGCGGCTGGGGCGCGAGGAGGATAGTTCCCTCACGCGCTCCGCCTCCTCCTTTGCGAGCATAACTGCTTCGCAGAAGGAGGAGATAGCTTCCCAGTTCCTCTCACGCTGGATCATGGCCTCGATTAAGGCCGGGCGCGAGAGGTCGCCGCCGCCGATCACTTCCCTGAGAACACGGCGGTGCTCAACCCAAGCAGGGCACTCCGCCACCGTATGCTCCACCGTGTCCTCCAGGTGATCCTCACAATGACGACACTCGGGCGTTTCCTCCCGCTGGATCCGAAACAGGAACCTACCAAAGCTGCCGTGCCCGGTAAGCACCTGCGTCAGGCGGAAGGTGAGGACGCCGTGGCGTCTCTCAAGCCACTCCTCAAAGAGGGGTCTTACCGCTGCTATAGTAGCGTGCCCGAAACGGCGCCGCCCCTGGACATTCAATATTGAAGAGTTGATAGTAATAGTGGATGGGCAAGGGGAAGTATTGCGTTCCCGGTAGCCTCAATAATTATTGATCATATTCTAAGAAACACGCTGTACGCTTTATTTGACACCGGTTGTTTTATAAAGCAATGGGATCATTTCGGTTTTCTGTCCTACAACCAGATAACTTGAGATACAAAATTTTATTGAATCTTAAAAACAAAATTATCAATAAATAAAAGTCCTAACCGTAGCCATTTTGTTTTATTCACACAAAACTGTCAACATAAACCAAACAAACGGACATGCCAAACAACTCCACCGTATGCAAAGGTTAATTTATCCCGGGGCATCCCTTCACCGTGGCCCGGACGTTAATTTTAATATATACGTCTTGTACGATGGTACCATTTCCGTCATTATATCGTTATTGCGCGATAAATTTTGAATGTAGTAATTTTGCATGTGAAATATGCTCTTGTATACGTAACGTGTTTCCGTTACTGTGTTACCAAATTATTGGGAAGTGACGCAGACTATAAAGTTTCTAGATACATCATAGATTTACCAAGATTCTATGGTGGAAAAAACGTTTCATTTTTAGTAGCATCAACATCATCGTCATCAGCCTTATTCCGTCCACTACTGGGCTTCTCCCCAATTGCGCGCCACTGAGCTCGATGCTCAGCTCTTCTCAACCAACCACTGCCAGTCACCCTTAGGAATTATCTACCGCATTTGCCTAGACGTGGTCTCCACTCTAGAAGATGTCTACCCGAACGTCATTGGTTCATTGACAAATGTGACTGCCACTTCAGTTTGCTAATCCGTTTTATTTTAGCTCAAAGTGAGAGAACCATGTTTCATGAATGGCCTAGACTGGGGTTATATCAGGGTTTTAAAAAACCAATCGCGAATAAACCGTTGCGCGTAACACAGAATGAGTAAAGTTATCGGACACTAAATCTCCAATCCAAATCCTTAGCTATGAAAATACCGGTATCGAATTTCTTTTCTCATCCTCTGGTGGTGCATTTAGGTGGTAACTCTAAAAAAGTCAAGTTGAAAAATATTTCAGGTCATTTTGTTACTATTTTACTATTAGAAAATTATTTATTCTCCTCACAGAAAACCGGTGTGAAACAACCACAGCGTTGTGTTTTGCCGTGTGAGTGAGGTGACCGGAGGCCCAATCCTTCCCCTCTCCCAATCCCTCCTCAATCCCTTAATCTCCAAATCCCTAAAAGGTCGGCAATGCACTTGTAACTCCTCCGTTGCGGGTGTCCATGGGCGGCGCTGATTGCTTACCATCAGGTAATCCGTCAGCTCGTTTACCGACCTATTACATAAAAAAAATCTATTTGAGTGTTATATTTATAAGTATTTAACTCGTTTGATTTTCGACGTTTAGACGCGATACGAAATGTATTTTACAGGTACTTTACACATTTTTAAACCCTCCAGATTTAATTTTAATTTTCCTTAAGTATTGTATTACAGAAAAAAATAAAACACTAATACTTATCTCACTTTACATCCTTCAATACTTACCATATTTTCTAGAAAAAAATACACCCACAAGAGAACTAAGTTTGTGGCCAGGATGGGACTATCTGCGGCATCTAGTTCATTAAGTATATCTGTGTTACTAAGATAGCAAATGTAGGTGGATATCACTTAGCAGGTTAAGATAAAGATATTTAATTATGGTGTTACAATGATAAATACAACGTAATTGTAATTAAACAGTGTATTATTATGATCTTATCTCCCATAAGCGTGGAAAATGGACATCCGCGACAGCTGAGGTGTTGTAATTGTGATATTGGTCTTTGGCAGGTTAGAAATGACGTGTGGATTTGGGTATTCCAGAACAACAATTTATGGATTACACGAAAAGTTCTTTCGTGTGAAAATGGCCGAACGAAAACACAAATAATTGTTATTATTTCTATATTTATAGTAAATATAGAAATAATAACAATTATTTGTGTTTTCGTAAACTAGACCTACTATTTAACGGAAAAAAATTGCAATGTTTGTTTGGAGTGTTAAAATTTCTAAGTCAATTAAAACAAATAAGCTATTTGTATTTGTAATTTGTATTTTCTCAAAAAAACTACATAAAACAGGCGGTATTACTTTTGACGTAAAAAATGATAACTGTTTTTTATTTTAATTTATCTGTAAGGTAGGTAGTTTTTTGATACATGCTGTTTTCTTGTTGGCTTTCAATTTTATTATTTTACTACTAAATTTAGCAGTGATCAACAAAAAATAATCAGTCGACCATCATTTAATGAAAACCTTGTAAATAATATTAACAATAAATTTTGTTAAATAAAATATAATGAAAAGAATTTCTCTCGCATATATGTATGGATTTTTATGATATAAGTTACATGCAATCAAAAACAGATTTGCGACTCCTTGCCCAATAAAAATTCATAGCGAACTCTCGTTTTATGGACCTTAATATATTTTTTATTTTATCTCCCCTTTATTCATTGTTTTCTAGTCAGGTTCTGTTTTAATGTCCAAGTTTTGGTTTCAGAACTGTTGATTTTCTTTTTAGCAGAATTCAGGAGCCCTTACAAATAAAAGCATGTGGAAGTATAACGTGGTCTTATAAATAAAAGTAGTGTACTATAATACAATATATGCTTTAATGTGTGAAAATTGTACAATGGTCGAATTTATAATATGAGAAGAAACACAAATGAGTGCCCGTATTCAAAGCGCGAAGCCTCCCTCGGACTCTGCAGAATTCTCTTTCGGTAGCCGTCGCGGTAGCTTGACATTCTAAGATCATTTAGAATAGTCGCGAGAATCTGAAAAAAGGGGCTACATTTAGGCATACAATTCTATAAGTAAAAAGGGCAATCCTTTAACAGCTCATGATAACTACTGCCCAATATTTGAGAATTTCTATCCGTATTGAATGACTCGCATGACTCGCATTATGTGGACTTAGTGACGTTATCTGAGGTAAAAAATATTGAAAAATTGGTTAGATGTAAATTCAGTTACGGGCGGTAGTTTGATGTTACGGTATAACAACGACGCGGCGTCATCTTTTTCTTGCATACATCCCGTAGTATCGAACTGTAAGAAACAAAAAAATGATAACAATAATTAATAAAGGAGCACAACAGGTAGCCTTAAAAAGGTAAATTCGGATTCAATCCGAATAAAAAAAAAATCAATCTGTGAACTTATCAACATTCACCTAAACGAACTCACTTATCCATTCAGCAAACAATCTCCCATTATCGCTTACAATGCAGGTGACATTTTCACTTTGTCCAACATTTATCATTGTCTTATACTCGTAAGACAAGTCCTTTAAAAACTTCTAAGAAACACGTTCATCTATCTGTCGACGATTATTCCTTCAATCATGCACCTCTTTCTTTTGATTGATATACTTCGAGAACTTTCTTTGAAGGAATAAATTGATAGAACATTCAAACCTGTTTTGTTCGATGAAAGTATGTATGGCTTCAACATGATGATGATCGATACTTTGTAAGTGAGGTTGAGAAAAACGTTTCCACTCGGTTTTTATTGAAGAAGTAGAATTACCCTGCATTCCGATATCACTCATGTGAATTTTAGATCACACAGTTCGATTTGTGTCTAATATATCAAGTACTAATATTCGGCAAATAATCTGAAATCTTTATAAACATCAAGTCATCATGACACTACCAAAAGAAAATTGACTTTTCTACGAATCTTTCACCTGGCGTTTTATTCTATTCGCTTAAGGGCTAGTATAGCATCTACATATTTCAGTAACACTTTCACTAAAAACTTTAATGCCAATTGCCGTTTGTCACAAAAATGTATAATTTAAGAACTCTAGTTTAAAACCTCGAAATTATTGGTTTTAGAAGAAACTGAGGTTTTGGAATCTCGGCAAATACACAATTTCTCATTGTTTTTGAATTTAAAAAAAGTAAGATAAAATTATCAAAGTATAAATAACAATTATACTTTGATAATTTTACCGGAAAATTTTCAACGTATCCTAAAAACCCTTTCATCGAAACAAAAACATTTTTAACAAAAAAATCTGGACGGACACTCGACAAAAATCAGAATGATGGATACTGGAATAATTCCCGAAATTAAGCAGTTACTTATAGCGCTTAAAATTCATTTGTACGAAAAAAAGTTGAGACGAAATCAGTACGAAGGAGGAAAAAGATATACAAGTTCACGAGTTTCGAGAACTCGAAATGCTTATAACAAATTTAATAAGACGGCTCTTAGAGAAGATTTTCTTTAAATATTTCAGTCAGATATGCAAATGACTAAAAGGAAGTTATAATCTTTTTCTAGAATAATGAAATTTTAATTAATTCGCCGTTCAATAAGGAGGAAAAATGCGGTTTGTGGAAGCATCGATGTTGCCTCAACGAATTGATTTCGGACGTCTTGATTGAAAAAATATTTTTGTGAAAATTAATTAATTTAATTTTTATAATACTGAGCTGTTTTTGGTATCGATCGTATTTATTTATAGTCTCATTAAAAAAATGTGTTATTATGGTTCTGCGCTTAACTTAAGAGACAAAATTTTATTTCTTGTTTTCTATTTATAAAAAGGTGGCATCACCGTCTTCATATTGTCTCCTCTGCCGTGAGGTGAGTATGTTTACAAACATACACGTTTACATCCAGACCTGTACCTTCTATTTGTCGATCATAAAATGAGTTGCTCTGTACGGAAGTCTTACCCATGATGCGTTGGGTAGAAGTCGGTTGGTTAGCCAGCGCGCCAATGTTGCTGTCAATCAAGACCTCATCTCAAAAGTTCAAAATCCTTAATAGATTTTACTTAATTAAATAATAGTTATCTACATGCCGCGTTAAAGATCGCATGTCACTCGAGAATCACATGCAGTTTTGATTACGTTTAAGTAGTTGATCTTGATATTAACAAAATAAATATAATCAAAATTCCTTGATTCAATAGCCTGGACTATAAGTTTACATAAAGGAAGGAAGAGTTTGTAAAAAAATAAGGGAAACAAATGTTATTCATCATCAGCACCATCATATTGCAATCCATAAAAATGTACTTAGGAATTGTGAAAAGGCTGCCAGACCAACTGCTTGGAGGCCAGAAATATTCATCAACTGTTAGTGGAAACATGTATGTTATGTTTTCTTTGATTATTGTCACTTATCATAATTATTATTTTAATACTAAGAAGATGTTTAAGCTAATACAAGATTATGCACAAATTCGGAGCTTATTAAATTCTCCTCACTAAGTTGACTTTCAGTTCTATGTCTCTAAGATAAGAAAAGAGCGTCCAAAGGAAACGTTTTTCTGTGGACGCTAAACCTAATCGACTAATATTTACAAACTTAAATCAAAGTAAGTATACCTTTACAATAATCCGTTCATTTCACTCATCTAATCTCCATACAAACATCTTAACTATTCAGTAGGCTTCTTATTTGTCGTTAATTATAAAGGGGGCCGCCGCCAGATTAACCGAAGGAGCGCCATCGTTGCGAAGATAAACGAAATTATTAAAATTAACAGCTGTTTCGTAGCCGCTTGTTAAGACGAAATATTGCTTAAAGTCTTCGAAATTGTAATTTGTTTTGGATATTGTAATTTTATGGATTTTTCATTTTGACGGTTCAAGATTTTTGTGACCGACTTCCAAAAAATAAATATAAGAGGAGACTTTTCTTGGCAATTTATCAAACAATACATAGGTGGGTGCAAAAGTTATTTTCCTTATTCTTGTTATTTAGCTCAAAAAAACTTAAACCTCAGTAAATAAATAAAGCAGTGTAGGCAGAGGAAAGTTAACAAATATAGAATACCAGTTTGATGATGCCCAAGTCTATTTCAAATGACAGTAATATAGAATTAAGAGACCATTCCATATTTGACGAATTTCTTCTAGTAAAACAGTGTATTGTTAAAATGTCTAGTATTGTAGATATCATTCTAAATTAGAAAAAGATTTACACATTAGTTTAACCCAAGGTATCAGGTTTACATAGATTGAATTGCAACACCCCCACCAGTGTGGATAACTTGCATCTAAAACTTTCTCAGTCAAGTTACTTATAAACAGACGCACTCGGAAACCAAGCAATGGTTTCTAACTAATTACATAATACTTGTAGGAGTAAGTACGTAAGTAGGGCTTATTTACTGAAGTTTTGCTTTCATTCTGCTTTACACCAACTAGTTTGAGGGTTAGGGTGTAAAGTGCGTTCTTGGCTGAGCTTGGAGCAAGATTTCAAGGATTACTGACACTTTAGTTCGTTTGTTGTTAGCTTTGGTTTGCTTGTTTATTGTGTATTTGTGTTTTTGTACAGGTAGGTTTTAGGTAACGTAAGAAGATGTCAAATGCCAAAGTTTGTTAGTATTGATGGGAGTATGTAAGTACTTATAAGTATTTTTTATGAAGACTATCAAATATCCACATGTTCAAACAAACAAACAAACAAACAAAAAGTATTTATTCGCGTCTGGGACGCATAAAAGACACAAAACGAACAATAATAAAAATAAAGGTGAAAAAAAATACATTAAGAATTATACTACAATATAACAAAAGTAGAGGGTAGGAGAAAAATATGCGTCCAAGCTCGCGAAATGGCCCTCGCTCAGCATTATGCAGCGACCCCATAAGAGACAGTGTCGCGGCGCTGATTTTCAGCGATGGCCGACACCAACGCATGACGCCAATCAGTGCAAAAACTTAAGCTAAGTCAACTACAAAAATGTGTATGTTGAATACTCTTCATAAAAATTACCTTATGTATCTGAAAAATATTTAACAAGAAGATATTGATGTCTTCAATGACAAAAAGCTAAAACCTTTTTATATCGATCGCGTCAAATTAGTGGATTTTGATTAAGTTGATTTTTTTATTTATTTAGTTTTGTAGTAGTAAAATTGAATCAACAAAATTGAAACTGCCACGTGAATATTTTGTGATTTTTAATTAAAAAGAAGGTAGGAAATGTCGTTATACAACACTAATATTTTATATTTTTCATAAAATTTTAGTAAACATAATATATGTATTTTACTTGTTAATCATTGAATTTTGTCACAAAATGACGTCATGGCACCATTTCTTTCAACATACGTACAAATCATAGTATCGTTACCATAGTAACCAAGTGATCAATTCTATGGCCAATCTTGTTGATAAGCATAGTAGTATTGTGATGCAAAGTTTATCATGAAGTTTCCGTCGGCTTTAAACATATTATACCGAAACTACACCGAATTTAAACATATTACAACAAATTTTTGAAAGCTGTGTTTTTTTTTTCGTCTTACAAAATAGTCGTTTGTTATCAAAACAAACCATAGATGCAAATAAATTGTGAGTGGGTTTGCTTTGTACAATAAAGAATCAAAATAGCTGAGGACGAAAACAAGTTTAAATTGAGTTTTCTGCGTCATCAAATTAATGTCACCAGTAGGTGGGATGTTGTTTCAAGTAAATGATGGATAAAAATAACTTGAGAGGAGATTAAACAATGAAACATGCAGTAAATATATTTTTTATATATACCTTTTATTATGTAATAGGTCGACAAACGAACAGACGGATTACCTGATGGTAAGCAATCAGCGCCGCCCATGGACACTCGCAACGGAGGAGTTACGAGTGCGTTGCCGACCTTTTAGGGGTTAGGGATTTGGAGATTTAGGGATTGAGGCAGGATTGGGGTAGGGAAAGGATTGGGCCTCTGGTAACCTCACTCACACGGCGAAACACAACACAACGCAACAAACAAAACCTACCTAATAAAATAATGAAGTACACTGCACATGACTAAAGATTATCTTTATATTATATAATTCTGCTGTACGTGTGTATGTCATTGAACTCCTCCTAAACGCCTTGACCGATTTAAATGATTTTTTTGTATGCATTTGAATGGCGCCATGGATTGTTTAGATTGACAAATCAGCCCGACTAGAAGCTCTGATGGCTTGAAAAAGCGTGTGATCTCGGAAATGGCCCTAACGATTTCGCTGAAATTTGATTGTGGGGGTTTTTGGAGACGAGAAATCGATCTAGCTCAGTTTTATGTCTGGGGAAGCGCATGTTTTCGAGTTTTCTCTTTCACTATATTTCACGCATAATAATAATATGGTCATAGTTTTTTTTAATACCCTACTCGCTTGAAGTGTCATATGCAGGACAACGTCAGTCGGGTCCTCTAGTAATGATATAAAAAAAAGATATAACATCGTTGATTATGATATGATATCGCTGGTCATGTCTATGAACGAGACTATCGGTGATGTTATCTTTACATAATGATGTATTAGGTATAGGTGAGCCTAGCTTCGGCAGTAATGTGGCAGTTCGACTAAATTGAGCGAAAAGTGGTGTTACTTTTGTTGCATAGCGAGCTAACTAAACCATTATCAACGCAGGACCAATCTTAAACCTCTCTGAATACCTCATACCCATATCCCCAATCCTTAACTTCTTAGTGACTAACAATGCACTTATTACTCTTCAAGTGTTGAATTGTCCATGTGCAGCGCTCTCACATTATGTAATCCTAAATTAGTAAATTACTGACCTGATTGAAGGAAGAAGGAACGAAATTGTTTTTAATGAGTATGATTCTGGCTCTTTGATAATTTACACCCCAAAAAATAATATTTGGGGTAAAGTATAACAATAGGGGTAAAGTATAATAACTTTAAATTTGTAAAAGTAACATTCTATTTCCTAATAAGAACGCAACGAAGAAAAAAAATAAAGCTTCAGTACAAAAAAAAAACAAGCTAATAAAAATCCTCATACCCGCGAGTGTTGGGTGCAAACGCGGGAAATTCCAGTTGTACAATACGTCGAACTGATTCAATTATGCAGAAGATCAAAGCCGGAACTTAATTGGTGGCGGTCTGTGGTCTCGTTAAGTCTTCATTAATAGCTTGAATCCGCCGGCTGTCGCCGTTAAAGATACTGCTATGGTTTTTTATTGAAGATATTCTGCTGATTATGCTGTTTTCAAAACACTATTTTCTTTGCTTGTTTTTGGTACGAGTATTATAATGCTTAGCCGATTTAGATGTTGTTTTTAGGTTTTTAGATGTAACACATCTTTACCTTAGTCATTTTTGTCCTTGCCAGTTAAATTTTAATACTTCGCTCTTGTTACTTCCCTGGTGTTGGGTCGGTGACGCACATTGCTTACCATCGAGTAATATGTCTGCACGTTTGTATTTATGTACCTATATTTAGACTTTCTCCAAACAAAATAAGTGGGTTCGTGTAAATCATGATGATGATGATGATAATCATTTGACAATTTAATCATGGTAATTCAACACACAATGGATGATCGAACGCCGGCGTTCGCTTGGGTTTTGATGAATTAACTGAGAATTAGATTAAAGACTAGATCTAAAGTCTAACAAACATTTTATAGGCCGATTACACCATTTATACTCCGTCTAAACAAACCCTACACACCGACCCAGTTTACCCTTATCTTTTACAAATATTACAGAAAGGCTTTCTCAATATTATTCCAAAGTTGCAAGACCGCTATGAAAACAGAACTGACTTCAAAACGCAAATGTAAACGACGAAGCGGAGCCCACAGATATTGTTTTTATTCAATACATCATTCCCTTGTACAAGTTATTAAAGCTCAAATATATTATTTGCCGAGGAAAGACTTTCTGTTATTTTGGAATAATGTTTATGATATTAAATTCTGTCCCTCGAGAGGGAAGGTATTTCGCCACAAGCCGATCTAACCCTCTCACTCTAATTCATGTGAATGTAAATATATTTGTCCTTATCAGGCGTGTTTGTTGGAAGTGATTTCATGGACGAAAAGGAACAATTTATCGAAGACTTGTAGACTATTGAATTAACATTTTCGTTCAGTAGAAGTATGTCACGAGTTTTTACTCCTCTTTGTCTAGACCTATTTTTTTTTCTTAATTATGTTACTTATTTCTAATGTTAGGGACGTTTCCAATCTAGTCCCATAACTGGTGTATCGTCTAGTAACGCGTGTTATACAGGAATCCCAAATAAATACTCTTTTGTAAAATTAAAACAAAATAAAATACTCTACCATTCAATTTCTAAATTCAAAGAAGGCGACACAATAGACCTATCTTTTCATCGCAACTTTATCTATAGACAAAGTCCCTTAATGTGAACTGGGGATCACTTAGAACAAACTAACACCAATCAGACTGCTAACCATCTTCACAAACACGTATCAATCTACATTAGCAACCCAAATGCATTACATTATCTGTGCAATCATTATCATTAATTTACCTATGCACTCTGTCCCGCTGTTTGCCCGGCTGTCGTGTGTCCATGCATCAATATGTCAGCAAGACTGCTCTGTCAACATGCTACTTGAATTGTAATTGAATGACATCCAATTCGATTGGGAAACTTGGCTTTTGTGTGTAGAAGTAACAATCTGTTAAAGTAAGTAATGGATTCTAGTTTTGGTTTGAATTGAATCACGTATTATTTATATTTTATTAGCTTTTGCCCGCGACTTTGTGCGTGTGGAATAGTGAATTCCTGCAGTTTTTTGTTTTCCTAAACTATATCCTTTGTCCTTTCTCGAGTTCTCGAGTGAACTATGTCTGTACCAAACACACAAATAGGTTCAGTAGTTTAGGCGTGAAGAAAAGACAGACAGACAGAGTTACTTAATTTTATTGGCAAATTTTTTACCTAATATAGTTTTTAAAGACAACCTTTGGTTGGATTTACATAAGGATTCTTAAATCTAATTGTCCAGTGGTCGATACTATAGTGTGTATTGTTATGTATATACTTATAAAATACAATACCTTTGTATAATAAAAAGTTGAATTTGTAATCATAAAACAACAAAAAATGCTCAAAAATATGGAAAAAATACTACTCTATTGTCGTAATATTCAGATCGCCGATAGTTATTTTTTTCATATATTTTGAACTATTTAATTCTCTTACATTACATTAACTATTATTATCTTGAACTTTTAGTCGTTTTTAAAGGTATCTTGTATAGGTAATGAAGTTCAATAATTACTTAAAGCTTGTTCCTAAAAACACCACGATCCACATCCCTTCATATAGCCACGAAAATAACAAAAGAACATCGTACCTAATCCTATCAGCCCTGTAAGATACAAAATCCCTAACTATATCTAGATAGGGACGAGCCATTAGCCAATCTACTACAAGTGCTTGATAAACTTTTACGCTCTAGCGAATTTAACGATACGCTCCCAGATATGTTCCGTATTTTTCTTACAAAGAAAGTGAGATGGATTACACAGTATATCTACAAAACTGGAAATCAATTGCCTTATGTATTGAAGGTCAGCTTATGCTACCAATTTTTTTTAACTATAATGATGTTTTAAGGATTATTGGATGAAGTAGCACACCCACAAAGCATGGCATGCAGAAAAGCATGGCAATTAATTAACTTCTATCTGTTGAAACTAGATCTCAATGAAATATCAGATGTTTTATTTATTAACTTCATGCACAATGGGTACATAGGCGGACTTAGTGCGAATGGTTGGTACAAGAAAACAATGTATGTCTTAAACAGCGGCAGTTGGGAGGTAAAGTGCAAAGTCAGCAGTTACAATTATTACTTGACCAAGCTACCAAAAAATTATGATGATAATAATAATACGCCGTTCAAACTTATTATAAAATGAGGTTTATTCGCAAATTATTTTAAGATTTTAAAAGTTTTGTTTTTGAATTCAAATTCTATTTCCTCCAACTATCTATTACTTAGTGTCGAGTAGGTGTTCAAACGAAATACCGACTAGAAACTACAGACTAGAAGTTTATTTGAAATTCTCTCAACCAACTAACTATAATGTTTTTTGAAGACACTTCTAAAAGGTTACATTTGAATTGAATAAACATAAATTACTCAAACTTTACTGTTCACCAGACTGTATTAGATAGTTACTTTCAAATAAGAATCGTTTACTTTTGTAGAGCTTTTGTTTTTACCAAGATATTCTGAGAATGGACGGAGCCACTTACTAAACTACATTAGCTTACCCAATTTCACATACACTTCACAATTTGTGAATCACACAAAAAGTTATTCCGTTCGGGAGTCAAAACCGCGACACGTTGCGCGGCAGCCAGTTGCCCAGCCATAGCGTCAACCGTCCAGTCAAAACATTGACATTGATAGCAGACGTTAAACTGATAATATACATAGTCTTGACAAAGAGTCATTTTGCAGCGACAAACAATAAGAATGTTACAAGAAATACCCATTATATCCTTCAAAATACAACGCGGAAAAAAAGTTGCAAACAATCTCGACCAACTCGTTAAAATTTACGTTTAAAATCTTTTTTTTTTTTTTTTTTTTTTTTTTTTTTTTATTTTTATTCGACAAATAGGCACACAAATACAAGTATATAAAAATACATAATAAGACACAGTATTTATGAATACAATAATAAATTAATAAACAAAACAAGAATAACATATAAAGCATTAAAAAAGAAAATAAAACGCTAAAATAATAACAACATTCATGTGCCCATGCCAAAAGGGCCTCCACCTCAGCATATAGTTGAGCAAATATGCTCAACGCTGATTTTCAGGTGGCACCCTGCACTGACTCACGTCACGGACGGCGGTACCGCCAATCAGTAAAGAAAAGAAGTAAGGAACATAATGTGAATATAGAAGAAAGTGTGCGTGTGTGAAAATATTATCCAAATTATTCAGATACCCCTTCTTAGCATTAAACAATGAATATAATTCTTAAGCGTTGCAAAACTTTACAGAAACGGATTTCACTTAAATAGCCACCGAAACCTATTTTGAATCGTCGGTACCAAAACTTGGGACCGTTTTAAAGTTTGATGCAGTCGCTTCGCATTTAGCGGCAAAGCTCTAATTGTTTTTGGGAGCCGATTTTACTGTACAACTTCCATCTAGAAGTTTATCCTGGCATTATAACGTTGTAGGTAGCTGTTCTGGATACCACTGATGTTGGTACTTGGGTACCTAGAGATAGAATACAATTTCCATTGCCTGAAAACTTATGTAAATGCAATCAGTAGTGCATTTATAAAACGTAGCACCTATACCTTCTCGCCAGATATATTTCAAAACCATAACATACCAAGAAGTAAATCTATTGTTAATTAATGGAAAGCGCGGGGTAAAACCTCAACATTTATGTTTTGGCATTCATATTGAGAGATTTTAATTCTCTTGCAATTAATATAAAATAACTATTATGTTAGATGTAACGGGGGTGATAGGTTCTATCTAAATCAAATTATTTTTATTCGCAATCCTGCCCAGCAAAAGTATATTGGTCCTGTTGCCTGAGTGTAGTTACAAACATACAATTACTTATAAGCCACACACTTAAACCAGCGACAACAATTTGTATAATAACACATACAGTTTTTCGAAAGTAAATAAATAAATAAATTAATTAATTAAAAAAAAAAATAAGTAAGGGAATCGAACCGACAACACGTTGCACAGTAAGCTGCTACAACTCCCAATTCGTTAACCATGATCATCAGTCTACTAAGAATGCAAAATCCACGTAATAGTACTTTATTTAATTATATAATTTACATAATAATGTAGATCGACTGCCACTGACAGAAACATTTTTTATTACAGTCATTGTAAGAGTTTTGAGTGTGGGAGAGCCATGCTTCGGCACGAATGGGTCGGCTCGACCGGAGTGATACCACCGCCTCACAGAAAACCGGCGTGAAACAACCCGAGCGTTGTGTTTCGCCGTGTGAGGTTACCGGAGGCCCAATCCTTCCCCTTCCCGGACCCTTCCCCAATCCGTCTGCTCGTTTCAACTAAATCTCCAAATCCCTAATCCATAAAATGTCAGCAACGCACTTGTAACTCCTCCGTTGCGGGTGTCCATGGGCGTCGCTGATTGCTTACCATCAGGTAATCCGTCTGCTCGTTTGCCGACTTATTACATAAAAAAAAAAGATTTTCGAGCGAACTACATATAGCGACAATCGTAAATGTTTTGTGTTCCAACCGAGGCCGACTAATTTATACGCTCTCTCAGGTACAGTACACCAGTTACGTTATTACACTCATATTGTAAAAGCAAGCATACATAGAATAGAATCCGTTTTGAACCTGAGAATTTTAGAAACACGTTTTCTTAGCTTTTATCAGTCAGATCTAGGGATAAAAATTGAAACACGATTTTTTTATGGCATGGATGGCCAAACAAGCTACTAGATCGCCCGATGGAAACCAATCGCCACGGTACATGTCCACCCATTTCATTGATGAGTACAAGTGCGTACTTTCGAGGTTGGGGATTTGAGGACTGGGGATGGTCCCATCCCCTGCTGAAGGGTTGAAGGGCTGAATGGTTTTGATACCTCACTCACACAGCAAAACAAAATGCAAGCGGTTTTTCACCTTGGTACCATTTTGGTCGAGCCGGCCTTTTCGTGCCTAAGCGTGGCTCTTGCACACATAGACAGGATTATGATCCCTTGTGTAATTTTCAACGAAGCAATTTCATAATTTTATGAAGCGAACTGAATAAAAATATTAGAACTATTGTTCCTACCATTCAATTTGACCTTACCTACAAAATAGTAAAGCCAAACAACATTCATCAATAGGAAAAATAAATCTTTGGTCGCGTCAACTTGTAAAATTGAAGGTGAAAAAAATTGTTTTAAAAAAATAATTTTACAGGAAACGCGAAGCGGAACGGTCAACCGTAGCAAATTGTTTGCCAATAGGTATACCAGAAATTGAGAGAAACCGCCAGTAACTGGTAAAAATCGATTTTGTCTTTAAACTGGTTTGTTTAATTTATTTTTTGCCACCCTTTCAGTATACAACCAATATCATCACTACATAGTATAAATAGTATAAGTAAAAATGTCGTGGTGGCCCGGAGGTTGATGGATGTCATGAGGGTGTGGGTTTGAAACCTGGCAAGTACCAATGTGACTTTTTCCAAGTTATATGCACTTTCTATGATTATTTAGACACCACTGACATACGCTGAAAGTATACATCGTGAGGAAACCTGGACTTGTTTGAAATCGCCAACCCGCATTGAGCAAGCGTGGTGATCAATGCTCTCCTCAGTATGAGAAGAGGCCTTTGCTCAGCAGTAGGCACTTTAATGCTGATTATGATGATAGTATAAATAAAACAAAGTTACTCTTTTTGTCCCTATTTCCTTGTGCAAGTTTAAGTCTACTGCGCAACAGACTTTAATAAGGTTTTTTTAACAGATAAAGTGATTGAAGAGAAAAGTAGATATGTTAAATAACATCCATTAAATAATGAAGGAATCTAGAATCAGCGTTGCACTCGTGCGAAGCCAGGTCGGGTCGCTAGTACTTACTAATTTAAAAGTGAAAGTGTATACAAATATTTTATTTATATAAAAAAGCTCTCAGAACAACGATCGCTAGGCGAGACGAATATTTACTACGCGGGGTCATTGGACTTTGTATACTACTCCGTAATTCAGTTACTATAGGTACCTGCGTACATTGAAAGACATGAAAAAGAAGTTTTATATTCTTAAATAAAACATACCGACTTTTGATATTGGCAAACAGAAACATAAAATGAAGAATATCAATAGAATTTATTAAACAAAATGTATTTGTGTTAAACATTTCAAGACAAGAAAGATGATCATTTATAAATTATTCCTATAAAAATAGACTTTACCTTAGGATAGTTACGATACTTTAGCAGTGTGATTCTGTAAGACTTCATTCTAAACTTCGAATCTGAATCCGCTGTGAGTAGTAGTAGTAGTAGTACACTAGCGCTACACTTGCGAGTTGAACTAAATTGACAGCAACATATTGATAGACAAAGTATGAGATGATGTTTAAAGCGGCCTTCTATTATGTAATTTCCCCGTCACTTTGACGTTCACTTCAAACTCGAACAAGATTCAAAATTATAAAACAATTATATAATCGACGTGTAGTTAGCTTACTCTTTATAATTTAGTGAATACTTAGTCGGGTCATAAGTTCTGTCACAAACTTTTGATGTAATAACTTATACGCCTTTTGACAATTATTTAAAAATTATATATGAAATGAAAGGTCATTAAATGTACAATATAATTTTATTTACATTATTCGAAATGCCCTCCCCCATTTTGAACACATGCCCTTAATCTACGCGGCCAGTCATCGATCGCTGCACGCACCACATTCATATCTATGTCTGCCGCTGCTTTAACCAGAGATGCTCGGAGAGACTCCAAATTCGGGTGAGGTTTAGCACAGACTTTTTCCTCCAAATATTGCCATATCTTGTAGTCCAGTGGGTTTAAATCTGGACTAGAAGAGGGCCAGTCTTCATGCCGGATGAAGTCAATTCCACGAGCGATCAACCAGTCTTGCGTACTTCGTGCCTTATGAGCCGGTGCAGAGTCCTGTTGGAATATCCAATGCCTGTTCCTGAACATTGTCTGAGAAAGAGGTTCCACTATGTTTGTTAGGACAGTATTTTGATAAACTTCGGCACTAGTTCTCACACCTTTTTCACAGAAAAACACCTCAGTTACGCCTGAATATGAGACTCCAAGCCAAACCATGAATGAGGAAGGGTAATGCCCACGCTGGACCCTCGCAATACGCGCGCTTGCTTCTTCACTGCTGTGGGCATACACCTTATCATTTTGTTTGTTAAAACTTTCTTCAATAGTAAAAATTTTTTCATCCGAAAAAAGAATTTCGCGGTATTTTTTTCCCGCGTACCGTCGTAGCAAAGCGCGGGATCTGTCTAGCCTAATTTTTTTTAAACGCTCGTTCAAAAAATGTCCTGTCTTTTTACGATAAGCTCGTAGTCCCAGGTCTTCATTTAGTACTCTTTTAACAGTGGTTCTGCTTAGCCCCATCTGCAGAGCTAGGATTTTTTGTTTACGTACGGGATTTCGTTCGATTCGCGCCTTCACTGCTTTGATGACCTTATGTGTCCGAACTGTGCGAGGTCGGCCGCTTCTCTTACGATCTTCGAAGCTTGACTCTTCGGTGTATCGTTTGATAGTACGATAAACAAACCGTAACGTTATTTTCAAATTTTGAAGAATATTGAAAATGTCTTTTGGCGCGTAACCACAGCGGTGCAACGCGATAACCGCGATTCTGTCTTCTTTATTCGACCACTCCATATTTAAAAATGAATAAAAAATAATTTCTTTTTTATTTTCTACAAGCGCGAAAGTTCTATTTTTAAAATAAGTCGAAGAATTTCTGGCCAGTAATCGAAAATTAAAAATATAAGGTTTTGACAGAACTTATGACCCGTAAATATACATATTTGGCACGACACTTCACGGCTATTTCTCAAACCGACTAAGGGATTACACAGTTATTAGACCATAATCATAGTAATATGAAAACATCTCTGTATTTATTTATTTTTGTCATAGAACGGAAAACGAATAGTCTATTTGCTTGATGGCAAGCGATCGTCGCCATCCATTGATTCCCGCAACAATTGAAGAACTAAAAACACTTTGCCGGCCCTTTTAAAATTAGGTGTTCCGAGATTTAGGTGATTAAGGGACGGGGAGTATTGTTACTGTGGTACACTCAGTCTCGCGGCGAAACACTAATCTCTATTATACATTAAATCCTTATAAAAATGTTATAAGCGAGAACATTATGAAATATTCTTTGGTGGAGATATATATATGTATACTCCAATATATTATATATCTACAATGACTTCTTATTTCTTTTTCATTTACGAAAAATACTGAAGCAAACGGATCTGATATAAATTTAGCACTGAGATATATTCTAGTCTAGAATAACGGTTAGAAAGGGTACATTTTTAACTAGCTACCGTGGACAAAGACCCTGGCAGAAGCCAGTATACAATTTAGACCCCGCTGTCTGTAGGGATTTTAATGGCCAGTTGATGAAGCATTCAGTTTATGGCGTATTGTGATTCATGTTATCAGTAAACGGTTTTAAAAGTCAAAATTTCGAATATGAAGAGTTGAAAGAATCGTCACGAACTAAATCCGTTTTGTTAAGCTATTTTTTATCAACCTTACACACTCTTAACTAACCTTTAACAATTTATCTAGTTCTTTTATTTTGTAAAATTAGAGACCGCCTTGAAGGGGTCATTCACAGAACGTTCAAAAGATTTCATAAAGAAATTATAAATTCATTTATTACCAACTAAGTAACTTTATTTATTTCAAAAAACTTATTCCATTGAAAGTTCTACAAAAGTATAAAACAAAAAAAGTAACTCAATTGCTACCCATTCTGTTTCACTCCACGTCATAAATGATTTAGTAAACCCTTAAAAGCGTCAATAGCCAATTAACACTCATTCAATTACCAACGAAAAATATCATCTATTTGAATAAAATCAGGCGTTCATTCGCGTTTTACCTTTTGAAAGCGATATTATGGAACAAGCCAACAAAATGCAAAATAAAAAAATACAAGTATTAAGAGATGAATTCAAAAGAATTTCGTTAAAATTAATACACTATTTTATCTAAAGCTATTGATTGTAGAATCTGTGCTACGAACGATAATCCGAACTGTAACTCGAGGATTGTAGCGCGCCCGCGTAGCCGCGTAGCCAGTGCCGCCGCGACGTTGTACAGCGTCAGACGTGTAGCGCTACGCCGCTACTACGAACCAGCCATAGTCGGGCCAAGTCGGAACCGGCTCATTCCGACTTAGTGTAGTGACTAAACTGTGACCGTGTCTGTGTTTTATTCTCGTGTTCCGTTAATGTTTTCTCGATAATTGATTCGTTTTACAGGTAAAATCTTTTACGTGATAATAAAATAGGTTTAAGTTGTACCACTTTTCGCAGTAGATTTTATTATTTTCAGAGGGACGTTAAACGTTAAGCGTCGGTAACTAATGGACCGTTGAGATAAGAAAGCTTTGTGGAAGTACAGTTATTAGCCGTTTTAAAGAGCCGGTCATTGATAACAGTTGTAAGGGCTTTTCCCCTTTAGCCGGTACTTATTATCTCGGAAATGACTATCGTTATTATTTAAATGATATTTCGCAATATTCATTCCTTTGCAATATATATTTTTTGATAAAACCGTGATAAATTTAGGTTCTTTATGAAGTTTACTCAAAAAAAATCTACTTTTGCTAGCCATTTTATATGAAAATCCTAAATTTGTCCGTCGCGTTTTAGTAAACAGTTTTTACATCTCGCTATTGACGTATTTTCCAGTTTAAGATTTGATGATGAACAGTTAGTATATTTTTTTGCACATAACAAAAATATAAAAATATTATCTATTTATAATGAAACGCTTTCTATTTTAGTGCGTGAGTTAACCGAAGACTGTTTTGTTGACCATAATTTTTATGTCAAGAAAAATATAAAAATTATAATTGTTTTTTTAATTAATTTGGTAAATACAAAATGGAACCGAACATTTGAAAAGTGCAGAGAGACTTGAAGGGTTTCGGAATTTCACTTCAACGAATGACTTAAAGACTTTTTTAATATACATAGATCACTATACTTAAAATAAATTATTAAGAAACAACTTTTGTATTTTAAAAATTACATCGTCTACATAAATGAATTTTAAATACAGAATTTTTAAGGATCTACGCCCTTCGACATTTAACCCTCTAAATAAGCAGCATTAGAATATAATTACACACCCTATTATTTAAGCTAGAGGAATCAAATTTGATTATCTATATGATTATTGGTTACTTCAGTCGTTTAAACGAAATGACCTTGGGTTTGAACTCTTCAGTACTAGGGACTTCAGCTATAAAAATTGGACGGTTTTTTTTTACCTTAGGTCCTATATTACAAATTTAAGTAATATGTATAATAGAAACTTCCTCAGATTTTACCAATTAAATTTTCCGGGAATGACACGAAATGACTGAAATATTGATTACGTTTAACATAACTTTAATAAGGATATATTACAACTAACTACATTTTGAAGTTTTTTAACAAAAAAAGACTATGAAAAGTATGGCTAAGTCAAAGTCAAAGTAAAAATCATTTATTCCAACTAAACCATAAATACTTTTAAAACGTAAAATAGGCTAGTAGTATGTCACTCTACTCGTCAGTGAAGCTAGGTGTACTACTACTTTTACGTACTCTAGACTAGAGGCAACTGGCTTCTAGATTCCCTAGTAATTTACTGCGAGGAAAATCCCGAAGCAATTTTTTACTCAACCCAGTAATCGGCTGTCGTGATTTGATACCTAACTGCTAGATCAATAAAGCCGTTATCTGAGGTGACGATAACGTCGTGATTAATCTGAAATTTGCTGAGCTTAGAATTTTGGTTTGTATTAAACAGAGAAGCGAATCTATTAATTAATTAAAATTTGACTTGTATATAGCACGGTCTTGGTACGTCTATTATTCTCCAAGGCATATGTAAAAGTATAATAAAGGCATTTCCATTTAAATCTTCTATTACTCTTTCTATTATTTTTATATATTGCTCAACCTTACTCTGTTCTTAAAACAATGTCTGGCAACAAGAGCAACTCAAAAGTTAACACACTTTTATAAGTTCGACCTGTCAAGAGCTAATATGTATTGAAATCTAAGAATAAAATTTAAATTATATTTGGGTGTAAATTGTTCAACCTCTTGCTCTTTTAGCTGTCGTACTTTCCTTACCCTGTCTCTGTATCATCCTAAGGTAAAGACGGGAAGAAAATGCCTTCGCCATGAAATTTGCCATTGTGAAAGAATTGTGCAAATAGTATTAAAATAAATAAATAACACGCATTTATATATATTAACCTCTTATTCTTAAAACTATGCAATGAATTCCATTACTTACTATACAATAGTAAAATGTTATTTATCTATTCTGATGGTGGACTCGAATGGTGGTTGATAAAATCTTGGACTGATTATTAAACGTTTTGAACTTGGGCGAATTACCTATAGATTTGTCCATTTTTTATATTTTATAAGGCGCATAAATGCAAAGGAGCTTCAGTCTTCAGTGTTAAGTTTCTTTTTAACTACAAATTTATTATGGTTTCGTCCAAAATATCGGAGAAAAATGCTCTCTACTATATTGGTGCTTTACAGGAATATATTATTTTAAATCGACATTGTCTATATTATTACTTACCAGATTTTACTGAAATCAAGTTATGCTAAGACTTTTAGTTATCATGTATCGGGATAAAACTATTTTTACTCTTAGAAAATTTACTATTCAATTTAGTTTTATATGACATCATCATGATTATCATCAACCTAATAAAGACAACTGCTAAACAAAGACCTCTTCTGAGATGAAGAAGAAATGAGCATTCATCGCCACGATTGCTCAAAGCACAGTGTGGTATAAATAAGGACCATTTAAAATGTAATCTATACTAATATTACAAAGAGGTAAAATTTTTAAGTTTGTATGTAGGGTGTAACCTTTGGAATCGCTGGTCGGATTGCCAAAATTCGTTCACTGATAGATAGCTACAATGTTCCTGAGTGATATAGACTATAAAAAATCACTCTACCAATAAATGGAGCAGAGCAGCGGGTGAAACCGCGCTAGAGTAGCTAGTTTTTCATAAAGTGGTATAAATAGGTTGTATTACATTGTTTACTTTAAAAATGACGTGACCATTGTAAGTGGGTTAATAGAATTATATTGTCAAGCTATTTTAATCGTTATTTATTCACAGCAAAGTGACGAAAGTTGTAATTACTCGCAATAAGTACGTTCATAGTCATTTAGATTATTTTTATGACATTTTTTATTGTACGTTTTTAGGCCGACCATTTTAAGTAAGAAATGTCGTTGTTTGCTCGAAGCTTTCACTGATTTGTTACAATAGGCTTTTTTTATTTATTTTTACTATAATAAAATATATATTTTTTTGTATATATGTTTTACTATAGGTATAATGTGCCGTTGAGGGTTATCTACGTACATACGACTTCTTTTTGCGAGTCTATAAGTTCATAATATTATGTCATAATAATGCTAAAGGTAATCTTTAAACTGTTATGAGCAGCAAAAAAATACAACAGCCGATATAAAAAAAAAACATAATCTATGTATATAAAAATATCCACGCAAAACCTTAGTTCTTTTTTTTATTTTATATTCTTGTATCGAACTGCTATGTACGTTTGCAATGATAAATTCTTTTTAATGATATTATTGTGTAATTCAGGATAGCTTTGTTAAATTAGGACAAATTAAACTATTTGTAACGATACTAGTTCATAAATTCTAATTCGGTAAACCTTAATACTCCATTAGCTAAAAGTTAAAATTACAGTTTACATAATCATATTTAAATCAAATACACAGAACTAATCATCAAATTTTATTACAATTTTACAACATACATTTTCAAACATGCGTCCGTCATAATATTTTTACCGAACGTGAAAAATATACGAATAAAAAAAAGTTTCACAATTGCCCAGTGATTTACGCACTGTGCTTGCAAAGTTATTTTTATGGCTGAAAAATTCACTCGCTGAAGCTTACTTTAATTTGCTTAACTGCTATCTTGGGTATCATACCGGCCTATAGGACGCATGCATTTGAATTTCGTGTTTTCAGCCCTATGAATTACTGATTACGTTTTTACAGTTTTATACTTACATTTTTTTCAGTTTTTCAGCGTCATTTTGGGTTCGTTTCATTCGACTGATATTAATACTTCGTTGGGTTTTTGAGCTTGATATCTTTCTAAGGTGTAGACTAAAGAATTTTTATTTAAGAGTCAATACTATAAATGACGAGTTGAAGGTCGCTTTCTAATAGTATGAAATCTAGTAGCAAGAAGTTAAGGTTAAGAGAACAGGGTGGTTCTTAGTCTGTAAGGGTTTGACACTCCCTCTCGGACTCTCCTCTCACCCTAGGACTAGAAAAGTCATTTGACGTATATATCTCGCAAAAACAGAATAAAATTCCAAGTTTTATATTACTATATGTAATTAGCATTGATATCTTATCATAAAGAACTGATTCTGTTCTCCCAGAATGGACCCTCGTGATCGGCAATCACCTTTTGAAATTAGCATCGAAATGCTTATGTCGTGTTTGACCTTGTACGGTTGCCGAACGCCTATGGTTTGCCCCCAACGTGCCATCGACAAATCTCCAATCCTCAAATTTAAAATAGCGGTAACGCACACATAACTTCTCTGGTGTTGCTGATGATTTCTATGAGCGACATTGACGATGTTATAAGGCCTTAACAACAAATGGCCAATAAAATCGATATTTTGTTAAGCAACGAACTAGAAACAAACCACAATTCAATCACTTACAATCAATTGATAATATACGCACACAGGGATCGCAAAACAGAACCGAAACAAACAGACCTTTATTTACCTTCTGTCAATTAAATATACTGAGATCTGGTTATACAAAGCAAATACATCGATGTTTCTTCAAGTTAACAAGTTGTGTTTGATATGTCAAAAGCATTGGTATTGTATTATATTTTCCCTTTCCTCCGTGGGGATTCGATTATGTAGGCACAATTAATATTTATGGAGGAGGCTTGCTCTTTAGTTGTTTAGGCGTATTCGTAATGTAATAGCTCAAAATTGTTAACATTGAATATCAAACGTAAAGTTGACTGATATAATAAAATAAAACAACACAACAATCGATTATTCTTAAAGAGAAAGAGTATGGATAGAATAACGAAGGGACGGATTCTAAGAAATAAGGTCCGTTTATTTTTGTACCTGTCATTCATTCCCTGAGTTCTCATTCATTTCTTGGGTTTCGTATCAAGTGAATCTTGAAATCCTATTATTTTGAAGTACCTAACGTGAATACCATTTTTCTTTCTTTTCATTCATTCTGATAAATAACAGAGTTAAAGTATTAACATACCACGCTTTCAGGGTTTATGAGCAAAAGAAACAAAACCTAGTTTTGGTTCTAAATCTAGGTCCGAGGTCAGTGCTCCAAACGACGTGTATGAGTGACACGGCATGCATAATGTTTGGATTTCACCCAGCCGTGTGTTTGTTCAGAGACTGAAAATACAGGTTTTAATTTATACTAGTGTCTGTAAGATTTCCTAGAAATTGTTTTACCGATGCCGATGATTTCATTGGAAAATGCAATTTTTCCATTGAACATTGAAAACTGAAAGCATATTGTAAAAAAATCTTCAGAGATGTATGTATGCGCTTTAAAATGGTTCTGTTCGTTTCACGAGTATTTTATGAATCGAATAAGTGTCTACATATTAGGCCTGTAGTAATCTAATCTCCTTAACCTAAACATGTTGCAGCTTGCTCGCCAAAGACGGAGATTATGGCACAACCTCTTATCTAGAAGTAGATTCTCGTCTTTCCAGAAGTAGATTCTCACAGCCTCATCATCATTGATTAATTTGATAAATTAAAATCCTTAGGAAAAGTAAAACTTATGTGTGATCTACATAGTATAGTACATCTTAAAGGCAGATTTATTAAAAAAAAAAAATTCGGACTCGTATTGGAAGAAAAACTAAATGAAATTTAAACAAAGAAAGAAACGTCTGCAAGTGACCGCGATGTCTGAATTAGAAAAACAATTAAGTTGAACCTTGAGGCATAAACAGTCAAGTTTTTGTCTGAATAAAAATCCGAATTTAAATCAAAGGCTTTATATTCTTTGCGTGTGGGTACACACAAGTTCAAGTAAAGTTCAAGCTGTGGTTACAGCTCAAAATACGATATATGTTAGTCAGCGTTAGTTTTAAGTTACCCATGTAGGGTGTTTCTTTAATACATATTTTATGAGAGACTTATTTTCTTCTTATTTAAGCTTAGGTGCGTTGAAACATTTATTGTTAATTTAATGGAATTCAACTGGAATTCCCAGTCGTCTGATGAAAATATTAATTTATCTATTTTATTAATTCAAACTTTAAAATAATAAATTATCTTGTAATATTTATAAGCAAATAAAAAAAACTAACATTGTCATCAAAACTTTAAAAAGGATA
The DNA here is from genome assembly GCA_902829305.4 of Spodoptera exigua. Lineage (NCBI taxonomy): Eukaryota > Metazoa > Arthropoda > Insecta > Lepidoptera > Noctuidae > Spodoptera > Spodoptera exigua. The sequence goes on along the minus strand of LR824619.2, from coordinate 9,499,980 downwards.
AACCTAAAAAGGATTATATTATTTGTACCTACATTCTTTATTTAAATTAAGTTGTGATCTGTCAAATTTGATTTCGGAATTTAAATAAGATAAAACACAGACTATAAATCTTGTTTGACAGACAGGTCATCCACATGTGTCTTAAAAAGAATTTTTAAAAGAAGCCTTACGCCGTACACGTTAAAGGTTTTTCGAGTATTTGAATAAGTTAGATCAAAGAGCTAAAAGCCTTTGGGAGAAATTGAGATAATAGTGTAGAGCCATTGATATGAAGATTTATACTAAAAAGAGTTTAGTCTGTCTACGGTATAAACTACGATACCAAAGCTTTGAAGAAGACTTTTTGAAGTAAATCCAAGGATGATGTGGTTTGATACTCTATATTAGGTTTTACATTTATTTAGAACTACTGTTTCTAAGATATTATAAAATAAGTAAAAGTAAAATAAATAAAGACAGATCAATTTTATTCGCAGCGTGCAAGTGTGCCTTTCTTTTCTCAGTTCACGTGAGTAAGTAGATTGGATTATCCAAACTAATATTATAAGTGCGAAAGTAACTCTGTCTATCTGTCTGTCTATCTGTCTGTCTTTTCTTCACGCCCAAACTACTGAACCTATTTCTATGAAATTTGGTACGCACAGTTTGGAACTCGAGAAAGGACATAGGATAGTTTATATTCCCAAATACTGCAAGAAGTCACTATTCCACTAAAAGCTAGTTTGTCAATAAATTTAGTAGAAATTATTTGAATTAAAAAAATTACTCATTGTGATTGTGTGACGACATAATTATGACAAATTTGAAAAAAGAACACATTTTTTATGCCGACTAAAATCCATGATCAGCATTCAAGACAGCAAGATCAATGACGTAATAGCAACAAAAAACCACAAAAATCTAAAGCAGATATTTTGCACCATTCGCAGTTCGAAGTAACATTTCATTCCCTCCAAGTACTTAGTCTATCTCCACAATTTAAGTACTGGCAATTTATCCTGAACAAAAATGGTTACAAGAAACAACTTCGACGAAATAGTGCTGACATTTGAGGACAGAATTTTATTGGCCTGCTTGGTGGGGCCTTAGCATTTGAAATACGAGTCTAAAGCTAACAATGTCTGTTTAGCTAGAACGACCATGCGGTACTTTTGTTCTAAGTAGAATTAAAACGCTGAAGTGCTGTCCCGTTTGTAAAGTAGGGACTGTGTTTTTTGGCTGAATATTTCCTTTGGTAATTCGTTTCTTCTTTTTTTTGAGTTTGATGCAATACTTTTTATTCTCCATACGCTGTACATAATTATATTCATACATTTCATATAATAGATGAAAAAATATGTTCGATTTCTACATTAATTTAAAATATTCAACTCGTTTTTTTCATTTCTTATAGAAGCTACTTTTGACGATATGTGACGTTACGATAAAGTAAATTTTATACATTTCGGTGATGTAACTGACTGCCAATTTAAAACTTTTTTTTTTAGAATAAAGGTTTGTCGTATAGTGGAATTCATAAATACAGATCCATTGTTTTTTCATTATCTAACTGACGGATGGATCAGTAGGATTTTTAATTTTTATACCATGTTCTCATCTCTGTTATCACAATTGTTCAGGGTTTAAACTAAACTTAGCATAAAGAAAAATGGCGCTTATACATTACGCTCCAGAAGTTAATCTGCTCTTAATTCCATAAAAAATGGATCAATACTGCCCTGTGTTCTCGATTAAAAAATAAATATTAAATTTATATAACATCACTTATGATTAAATGTAATCAAACACCACACCCAAAGCCTCCCAAGGTGACACAATACTTATTTCTATTAGCCTCAATCGTTATAGTCAAACTACTTTCCAAGGTTAGGGACGATAAATTCAATAATGTTTGAATAATAGTAAACTATACGCTGACGGAATAGGCAGTTAAGTTGCTTGTAATAAAAAAAGAGCTAATTGTATGTATACAGGTTACCAAAGCGTATTTATTACTTCAAACTTTGAAACATTTTTTAAACTCTGTCCTACTCTGGGATTGTGTTCTGGGTGCATTTGCAGGCCATACAAGATGCAAGCGCCCTAATGTTTCGTGGCTCTAATCAGCAGCAAAAGAAAGAATGGGGAATAAATAAACCGAAAAAACTGTTTTATTATTCATCAATTAAAATAATAGTCACTATATATCTGCCTACAACGACGGACCTCCTTATAGATAAATTTGTAGGTATATACGGTGGGCTAAGTAGGTAAAGAATTAAGCAGATAAAAAAGTTATTAAATACATATATACATAGTATAGACACTGGCCATAGGCTGCTATAAAAAAGTACTGTTTCTTTGTGTTCACTGCTTTCCTGCTTTGCAAATAACTTTGCTGAATAATACTGACACTGCAACATTATACACTGCTCTAAAACCCCGAATGTGGACAAGACTAGTCCAAAAACGATAGCTATCGAACTAAATTATGCCACCTGTAAAATTAAGTGGCACAATGAACAGAGTATAGTTGCCAAGAACTTAGCATGTCCACCGGCACTTGATTTAGGGTGCATGTTACTTTATGTCGGATGTACAGTACATACAAATTGTTTAAGGAAACTAGAGGAAACAGTTGCATTGTTTGTAGGCGATATATTTGGAAATTGCTAATGATATTTTGAGCGTTCCATTGCCTGTAGTAACGTCGTGGAGGCCCACAGGTTAAGGCGGTCGCATCTCACGCGTGATTATTAAAAACTTAGCAAGTACTAATATGACTTTTTCTGAGTTATACGGGGTGAAAAAAAATCATGAGGGAATCTGGATTAATAATTTCTTAAGTTTGAAATCGCCAATCCCCCTTGAGCTTGCGTGGTGATTTATGTTCAAGCCTTGTCCTTGAGTGCAGAGGCCTTTGCTCAGTAGTTGGCACTTATAGGTTGATGATGATGACGAAGATGATGGTGATAATTATGTTAACAGCAAATAATCTAGCAATTTCTAAAGATCTATTTAAAAAACTACTCATTGTTACAAAGGCATCGTGCTTCGTATGCCAGAAAAGTACTAAAAGTCTAATGATAATGTACCTAACTTTTCCGTTCAACAAAATTGCTAATTTTGTTCGAACGACGTAATTGTAAGACTACTACGTCTATTAACAAAGCTATTACTAACCGACAATGTAAACTAATTACTAAAGCATAAACATTTATGGAAGCTACTGGAAGCAAAATTGAGTATTTTAAAGAAAAACAATACCCCCATTCTTGCGGAACCGATTCAAAACAATGTTCTTTCGAATCTTGGATATACATAAATGAACAGTTTATCGAAGCTGGATAAAGAATTTCATTTGTTTGTTTCTTACTGTTTTGTTGAAACAAATATTCTGAATCTTAGGCAAAGTCAGCTGCATTAGATACTCCATTTTTGAGGAGCGAAAATCATCAAATTGCTTCTCTTGCCTTTTGGCAAGAAGTAGTGTCAGACTTACTGACTAAACTCTCCGTACTTTCTTCTGGTCCTTGCCGAGGCCTGTGGTACTCTTCGGTGCGCACTAGAGACCCCTGAATCTGCTTTTCATTTTCATTGTGAATTCAACGTGCTGCAGGTCAATTGGACCTGCGGCACGTTGAATGGAACAACTTAGAATCCTGTATGATCCACATATCGTTGTACCGGGTCTGGGCATGATATGTATATAGAATTGTATGTTTTAAACACACCCACGATATAGGAGAAAATACCAGTGAAGAGTAGTGTCATTAAAAAAATATAGGTATTCAACTAAAATTAGAAATAGTCTAAGGTTTTACAGATGAATCACAAATAAAGGTATTTCAGTTCGTGATTGATCTGCGAAAATCTGTAACCATCCCATTCGAACATTCGATCGAAATATTTGCATTAACCGATCCCTTTCCGAATCTTATATCTAGGAACAGCGCTATATCCTCAATGCAGGATAGTCGAACACGATAGGATTTGACTCAGCGGATCGGGCATTCGATAAGAAACTAAATTATTGCCCAATGTTGACCGTAACGATAGCCGACGACAATCGATTTGTGCCCGTATGTTGTAAATCGGCCTTACGAATGCAAGATTCCGTATAGTGAGACTGGCATTTATTTGGAAGGCTCCAGAATGTCGGTGGGATTGCGGTGAGTGGTATTGTTCACTTTGACTTTCCAATGCATCAAACGATTCCAGCAAATTTTTCAAACCGAAATATTTTTCGTTGAGTTTTTTATTTATTTCTGATATCTGAAGAGCCTTTGTTGTATAATAATTCTTTGGTAATGACGTGGAGAAGAAGGCTTATCACATAATCTTATGAAAATCTCACGAGAAAAACAATGGAATTTCTCAATTTAACGGACAGGAAGAAAATGAGGAAATAACGCTATGCTGATTCCTTTTAACTTAATGTCGGGAAGAATCAACAGAATGTTTGTATAAACGCGCATTCAATTCCATAAATCGTTTGTCCGTGAAATTTCTGCAAGAGAATTAAGAGAGAATCATTTGGCTAAAATTATTTATATGATAAATAGATAGATAGATTCTACTATCCTCTATTAATTATGCATTGGGATATTACGCTCTATATTATCACTAATTTAAATTTGGATCATTATTGTAAATACATGTAAATGGCAACGTCGCATTAGTAGCAGTTAATCGTAAAACCAACAATGTCAAATTAGGTCAACAATTTCGAGCGTTGTGTAATACTTGTTGAGTATTAAAACCAATTTATTGAAATGTCGTGTGTATTATCTCTTTGATTTCTTGGATTGTTTTGTTTAATGTTAATGATGTGATTGTCATTAAATATCAGAATCACAAAAGCCAATATTTAGTTAAGTTAGTCATATATGTATTCGCCGTATATTTATTTGATATTCTTAAATCATATTATACATAAATTTCACGGGTATTAATGCGAAAATAATTATTTAAATACCTCAGTATGCTTCAGGTTTCGACCTGGTTGCACATATCGTAAAAAAACCTTCCTTTCCATCGACCCCCTTTTTTTCCTTTTCTACCATATTAGGCCGTCTATACACTGCGCTGACCGTATGCACAGATGTGTTAACTGACTTTGAAGGAAAGCGAGGCTGGCAAGGAAAGCGTCAAGCCTACTAAGATGTACACATAATTATTTTTCGCGTTAATACTCACGTAATTATATGTTTTAAACATGAAACGCGAAAGTTTAAGATTTCTAAATTGAACCGAGAATTATTAATAATACTTTTTGAGTTCCACAGAAAAGCTCACAAGAAACTATTCACAAATGTGCTTTTCAATTACGCCCGACTAAAAACAGTAATAACAAAGCTAGTGAAAAACTAATAAGATAGGTAACTAGCGCTCCTCAAAGATGCATTTAAGTACCACTCAAGCTATTTTAATTCGAGTAACTCAACAATATACATTTTCTCATCTGAACTATTTCCAAGAAAACAACATCGCATTTTGGGGCAATTAACCGTTTTCTTGAACAGACAATTGAGGAGAAACGCATCGCAATTAGGTTTTTCAAGCTGCCTCAGTGAAAGAAAGCCTATTAGTTCTGTCACTCTGTCTGTCACTGTGTACATTTTGAGAAAATAGAAGAACCGAGTACATTTTCCTGGAGCAACGTTTTCGTTAAAAGGAATAGTAATTAAAAATGTAAAGAGGATTACGTTAGAAATGGTTTGTGAGAGGACTCTTATGTATGTTGTGTGTCTTTAGGGTATAAATTGCGATGAAATTTTAATTAGTTTACTTAGTAGTTTGGTTTTGATTTCAATCGGAATTTTGGTGTGTTTTATGCAATAATGATATTTATAATGCTACAAATAATAGTAAATATGATATAATGTCCCTTCACACTTAGATTAAAACTGTTCAACGAGCCTCTGGGAGTTGGCTTCGGCTCCTCGTACGCCTTCCAAAGGCCCGGGACCCTGTGGTCTCGTGAAAGGAAAGTAATAATAATAATAAAATAAAAAAATATCATTTCTTTACTTTGTGGGACAGTTTTCTTACTTTTTTTGACCAATAAATTTTAACACGCATATTTTTGTGAGAAAAAATATAGAGTCAACGTTACATTTTTAATTAAGTAAATAAAAAGTATAGGTACATAAAGATGAAATACATATTTACTAACTGACTACGGATGTTAAACAAATAGAGAATCGGCAAATACATCCCGACTGTTAGGATAAAACAAAAAGGGTTTTTCCAACCCAAGCCTTATTGAGAACGTGTCGAACCGTCGGCAAAAAATCGCTACACTCTTTCCAACTTGACAAATCGATCCTCACTGTTTATATGCCATTCTAAAAGATGTTTTAACAAGTAAATAATAAGAATTAAAATTATATTTTGGCAATAATTGTTCTGGCACTTTTTATAGAAAGGTCGAACGTCGATAAGTAGATAATTATTATGCACATTATTAGTCCATACATAAGAACTAATTTCACATGCCAACAAGTTATGATGTAGTACTACTGTATACATAATATTATTTTATTCAAAAAATTGCATTTCAATGCTGTGGCACGAATAGGCCGGCTCAACTAGAATAATACTACAGTCTTACATGAAAACAGGCATAAAACAACGCTTGTGTCGAATTCCTTATCCTAACGTTGATTGGCCAGGGGCGGTGCCGATTCCGATCCGAAGATCCGTATGCTCATTTGGAGGTCAATAAAAAATGCTATCAATATGCACACATTGAAACAAGTAAAAAATATTCTTCCAAAAATAAATTTAGTTTAGAGGACTAATCAAAAATTTAAATTAACGTAACACCTTTTGTTCCTAACTAGGTGACATAGACATATAGATTTTGAATACTTTGTGCGGCAGAAATTTGATTCCTAATCTCTTATAAATAAAATATATAGTCGTGTTGGTCTGGAGGTAAATATGTTTAATTATTTAAGTTTATTTAGGTACACAGCGCCTGGACTTTATAATTGCTACCAATAAGTTTGAAATCGCAAATCCGTCTTGAACAAGCAAGATTATTAATGTTTAAACATTTTTTAGTGTGAGAAGCGGCTTTTGCTTCGACGAATGTAGGTACAATAACTCAAAAGAAGTCATAAAAGCTAGCATTAAATAAATAAACTGGCATTATACGTTATAGTAGAACAAAAAAAAACGGAAAATGAAGAATAGCCGTATCGTTGCTTCCAGTAGTTAGGTACAAATAAACCGTGTCAGCTGTTTATGATCCGGGGTAGGAAGTAGAGAGTGGGTGATGAAACAAGGGTTGCACCGTTGTTCGCAATGGAGGATGCCATATTGTTTTCACTTTGAGTATCGCTCGCAGCTTAGTGGCGAAGCGAAGTAGGTTGTTTATACAAGTAAATGGATGAACTCATTCTCATTTTTATTGGTTATTCGTAGGTGTTTTCTTTCATATGTGTCTTTGGAAGATATGTTATAGTTTCATGTCGTCTTTTTATTATATTTAGATCACTAACTTTTGCCCGCGACTCCGTTCGAGTGGAATAGTGAGTTCCTGCAGATTTTTGGTATAACAACTATCCTATGTCCTTTCTGGAGTTCCAAACTATGTCTGTACCAAATTTTACAGAAATTGGTTTAGAAGTTGAATTGGTTTAGGGTTGAAGAAAAGACAGACAAGCAGAAAGACGGAGTTACTTTCGAATTTATAATATTACATATAATATGTATAGTTTGGATAAATCTCTTATTATAAACCTAGAGACAGATACCGTATGCATATTATTAAAAACACAAGCTAAAAATGAAAACGCAAACAATATTACTTAGTATTATCATTCATATGAATGAAAAAAAAATTTCAAACATTGTTTTTTATTTAAATAGTTTGTGTCTTCTGAATGTTAAGGAATAAATGGCGTCAGGGTATAACGTTAATGTCAATTCAATTTATCGATAGAATACAATACGACTTGAAAACCTACAAAATACAAATCTCGGCTTACTTATTGATAGTAACTTAAACTGGCATGCACATGTCACCAGTGTGTGCAATAAGGTGACCGGTTCGTTGCGGGCACTTTATCGCGCCAAAAACCTGCTCCCGTCCATCACCAAGTCAATGCTGGTGCAGGCCTTGTTGTTTCCCATAATTGATTACGCTGATGGGTGTTATTATGACCTGAATGCAGATCTCCTCAATAAACTTGACCGACTTCTGAATAACTGCATTCGTTTCGTCTTCAACCTGCGTAAATATGATCATGTTTCTGCACATCGGCTGCAATTAAAGTGGTTGCCCATACGCCAGCGCAGGGAGCAAAGGGCGCTAACCACTCTGTTCTCTTTCCTTGATTCTCCTTCTTCGCCAACTTATCTATCCCCTTACTTCCAATACACATGCGCAAACCACAGCAAGTATCTCCGTTCTTCTAATAACCGCCTTCTTCAATGTCCAACTCATCACACAAAATTTCTTCATTCTTCTTTTTTTATTCAATCTATTATTCTGTGGAATGCGCTCCCCCTCGATGTCAGGATGGTGTCGAATCGTTGGGCGTTCAAGCAAAAGGTGCGGGAGTTGCTTTTGAAGAGGTTGGCAGAGGTATCGTGATCATGACATCAAATAGCAAAATATGTATAATTTTAAGTAGTATATGTAATTATATTATTGTTGTATATGTAATATATAGTATGTATGTATATATATATAAGCATATGTATGTATATTTACAGTATATAATATGTATTTATAACATCTCTGATGATGCTTGTTTTGTGCACCTTTATATTTATCTCTGCATCATCCAAAGGTTTGGCTGTCAGAGAATGCCCATGGCATTAAGCCCACCTTTGTACATTTGTTTTGTGCATAAAGATATTAAATAAATAAATAAATAAATAAAATCCCACAAAACCACAAACGAAAAATGTACAACTTTTTTCTATCTACCACTAAACACTTACGATATCAAAGTTATGGAACATGAAATTGAATCGTACTATCCTCACTTTCAGTTTAAAATCCTTTCACAACAAAGAGCAAACAAGAAATATATGTGGGCGAAATAAAAAAAAGGGAATCGACAAAACACACAGTCGTTGTATACGCAATAAAAGAACAAAGTTCCGTAAGTGGGTTCCGTAAAAAGAAAGCAAACGGTTCTCTCGCCCCTTCAAATATTGCCATCGCCAGCAATCGGAATCTTCGAGGGCTATACTTGGCTATATTTGAGCTTTCACACAACACAGTCCCTTCCTTTTTTAGACAAAAATTATGCAAACCTCGACCAAAATGTGTGACAATCGCTTTGAAATTTAAATGTTGTGTACATACTTCTCGGACCCAATTTTTTGAGAGTCTTTTCTTCTGTGAGAAATGATGATACGTATGTCGTTTTTGTTAAGTCCAAGGAGTTTTCCTGTACATTGTTTTTAGACTATACGTATAACATATCTCAGTGTTTTTGCTCATAAAGTGAAAAGTAGGTATACGCATTTATACTAATGTTGTGTCTGCCTAGTCAAGCCTTCAGTATCGTGATCGTGAACGTTATCGCTTAAGAAACAAAAAAGTGTAGGAGCGCTGTGCTTCGGCACAAATGGTTCGGCTCGACAGCTTTTTGTTCCCCTCCCCGAATCACTAAATCTCCAAAACCCTAATCCCGAAATGGAAGACAACGTATTCGTAACTCCTCAATAGTTGCGAGTGTCCATGGGCGGCGAAGGATTGGGGAGGGATGGGGAAGGGGCGGGATTGGGCCTCCGGTAACGTCACTCACACGGCGAAACACAACGCTGTGGTTGTTTCACACCGGTTTTCTGTAAGGCCGTGGTATCACTCCGGTAGAGCCGACCCATTCGTGTCGAAGCTTGGCTCTGTCACACTTATCTGGAGAACAAATCATGCTTCTGGTAACGAGCCGCAATCATTTAAAATAGTCGTCAATGATCTGCCTAAAACAAAGCTATTTGTGATTCCATTAGTTTTTCAACGTACACAGGGACCTCTTACTACATTAATTCAAATAATGTTTCCGAATGGAATGAAGTTCCTTAATTTTCTTTCAAAACTTATAATGTTCGTTTAACATTTCCTATTTGGGACCTACCAAGGCAAACGCAATTATCTTACCTTAAACTTTTGATAGCTTCACTTAATTTTACTTTAGGAAATCGTCTTTTGAACGAATCAACTTAGAGAAAATTGTTTGTTAGCCTTCGTCGTGAACGAATTTATGACAGTCAGTTGAATTGAAATTTAAATAGGAAGGAATTTATTTTCTGATATTTTTATGACTTGATCGTATTAAGGTGAATTTATTTGGATTCTAATCTTCTAATCTTATAAAATGTAAGTTCGTTTGTTGGCAATATCAAAAAGGCTGTGATACAAATATATTGATGATAAATAGGATTTTTATTAATGAATACTATTTTGACACAAATAGAAAGTTTCCCGAAACACTATCGAAAAGAATCAGAGATCAAATAAAATCAAAATTGGAATAATATTGTTCACCTGTATCATATGGCATCGGGTGGCTGGACTGTTAGGTTTAAATAAAAATATTATTTTTATTATAACTTTCGTGAGACATTCTAAATTATTTATTATGTTTTCGGCTTACTCACGTAATAATTCGACGAGATACTCGATTAGTTTCAAGCCATGCTAGAAACTAATCGAGTATCTCGATTCTCGATTCATAAGCAGCATCGCGGAATGCTGCGCACGCGACTCATCGACTGTCGCCAGTCGACAGTCGCCGAGTCGCGTGTCGCGGAATGTCGTGTAAAACAAACCGCGTGTCGTGTCGTGTGAGTAAACCGAAAAAATATTATTAATTGTTAATAAGACACAGAAAAAATATAAGTACAGGGCAACGTTCTATTTAAAGCAAGAAAAGATGATTTTATAATCAAGAACTAGGAAAACCAAGAATAATTTTAGTTTGCTTAGTAATTTAATTAAATCTATGAATAATGTTTATTTTGCTTTTCGGACGTGCATTCAGAATCCGCATTTAGAAGTGGGTCTTGCCCAGGAAATTCTCTTGTTTACCTTATGTAAGCAAACTTTACTGGCTGTTCCAACCTTTTGAAGCACGTCCACAAACGTTTTAACACTATTTCCAGTTTTGTTAAGGTATTATTATATCTGATTGTTGTAATAGTATATAAATCGAAAAATAATGAGCTGGAGTTTTTGTGGAATTTGTTAGATATAGATATAAATTTAGTCACACGATTTATAGCTTCAATACTTTGGTTAAAAGTACAGAGCACGGAGCAGAAAGTGTTTGGATTCTTTTAACAGAAATACAAACTAATTTCTTCTTTATCCTCTTCCTGCTGTATGTATAACACTAACGTGATAACATTACCTTACCGTTTTAAGAGTAATTGTTACCCCAAAATGTTTATTATTTTTATGTCTAAAAATTCTTTTTGTGAGATATATAACATTTAAAACTTCATATTCATTAATATGTATAAAAGAATACGTGCAAAACAACCCGCCCTTACTGACCCCATACGTTCTCATACACCACACCGTGTAGCCACTCCAACGAAACCTCTGACCTGTGCCAGATTACAAATATCGTTTGACAAGATAGGGTTACTTGAGTGATAACTTATCCGCCTCAATTCAAACAAGGTTGCCAACATTGCCGAGATAATACAAACAAGGAGTTCGTATACGAAATAGATTTTTTCTTTTCTTTTTTTTTATTTTTTTACGGACGTTCCTTTTTTGAACTATCTATCATTCACGCACGTACGATTGACATTTCATGGATTACGTTGATTGATGGCCGAAGGATTGACTTAGCCGTTTTTTTTTTCTTTTTTAGTATCGTGTCTATAGTTTTTTGATGTGTTTCTTGATAGTTTTATATTGATTATGATGATTATTTTCTTAAAACGTTATAAAATGAGTAGTGTAAACGTTTCATTACCTTTTCTAATGCTTCCTACCTACATTCATGATTGCAGACATATATATATATTGTTTTTTCCCTCATAAAAGAAGCTACATTCCTTTTTATAAAATAGCTAAAAGCTTTCAGTGAAATAGAGAAATAGATTCACTGTAATCGACTCAGTATGCCATTACGAATCGATTTTTCACATACCATTCTAATAATTCGCTTCGAATAGAGAGTTGTTTGATAGTCAGTTAAAATTCTATTGATTTTTTTTACTCATGCTTATCGATAAAAACAATCTCAAATTTATAATAAAAAACACCGACCTTCCACACATATAATGTTATAAATATTGGCTGGAACTGCATCATATTTCACACAGAATTGACACTGAATCTGGAATTGCCTCGATTCCCATAAGGTGATGTATTGTATACATTTAGACTAGGGTATATTACCATCACTTTCTAAAGGACGAACAATAACCAACACAGGGATCAAATTATCAGTTAATTAGCCGGGGTAGCGGGTTAAGCGCAATGAATCACCGCGGCCTCGGCCCAGAGCAGGAGAAGGGACAGGTAGGGGGAGGGTTTAGTCAGTAAAAGTCTGACACTCACTCTCGCCTTACCCTGTACGAGAGAAGTTATTTGATGATTTTCCCCTGACAAATTATAAGGCTTTTAAACGTTAAACAAAGATTTAAAGATAACATAAAGATAAAGTGTGGGAGAGCCAAGCTTCGGCTCGAATGGGTCGGCTCGACCGGAGTGATACCACGGCCTCACAGAATACCGTCGTGAAACAACCCACATTGTTGTGTTTCGCCGTGTGAGTGAGGTTACCGGAGGCATAATCGAAGGGATTATGCCTTCCCCTATCCCTTCCCGATCCTTATATCCGCAACCCCCATCCTCAAAAGGCCGGCAACTCACTCGTAACTCCTTTGGTGTTGCGAGTGTCCATGGGCGGCGCCGATTGCTTACCATCAGGTAATCCGTCAGTTTGTTTGCCCTACCCTGAAAAAGTATAAAACAAGATTTTCAGAATACTGAAAGGCGTAGTCACACGTTATCAAAGTGCAGGTATGGTAAGTAAAAATCAAGTGTGACTACGCCTTTCAGTATTCCGAAAATCTTGTTTTATACTTTTTCGGCGTCGGTTTTTGTCGTAGTTGGGTTTTAGTTTTTATACTTTTTATTATCAGGATGTAGAGTCGTAAGGAGAAGCTCCGTAGTTACTTACAATCTCTCAATTAGTTTTACAATTAAATTATAAATTATATAATTAAGTTGGGCCCATAATGTGAAAACAGTTTAAATAAATTATTTAGACTGAACTTTAACAATGGGCTGAAAATAATCTAGAAGAAAATTATTATTCGAGACATTTTCCTTAACACGATAATAAGTAATTCTTACATAAGAAATTAATAATCTATTGTGTTTCGCATGTCCGAATATAAAAATATAATTGAGTTTCATTTAATACGTTTCTTTGAAACTATTTATGTAGCTTACTTACAAAGGTTTTAATTATCTTGTTTAAACAAAGAGGAAGCTATTAAAATAAGGTCGAAAAAACGGTTTTATGAAGTACTTTATAGTACTTGTACTGTACACTTAGATATTAGTTTTTGTTAGCAGTTTAGCTCGTGCTTATGTGAGAAATTGTGATTACAAAAACAAAAGGACAGTATTACGATGGTGTCTCTCGAAGGGGAAAGGTTTTTGTAGGAACGTATTTACATAACATAATGTTATTTGACACGTATATGGAAGGATAGACAGAGATTTTCATATAGATTTTGGTGTTTTGTGGTGATGGCAGAAAATAATACAGATGACATGAAACCTACTTTTTTACAGGTATAGTAAAAGCTGGCTAGAAATCAGTTGACACCGAGGTGTGATTTATCATATATACAATACTATGCGCACATTTTAAAAGAGAGACTATTAAAAACTTTATTTTCAACGCGACAAGATACATATTTCATGCGATGCATATATCGCTTTACGGCGGATCGTAACTGATATTCTCGGTCTCTGATCACCTGGTAAGCAATCGGTACCGCCCATGGAGTCAGAAGTAAAGTGACTGGGGTTTTATGGTCTTTTTGGGGGTTAGGCTTTTCGAAATTAGGGGAATAGTATGACGAACGAGTGAGATAGTATGTTAAAACCCCAATAGGTAACCTACGCAGTGGTGTTTTATGCCAGTTTTCTGTCTGGCCGTGAACATCAATTGGTACCTAAAACACAGTGTAGGGGAAAGTGTTCCCATTCGCACAAAAATTTCAGTCAATTTCCATTTATATTTTTTTTATTATATTATATTTGCAAGTACGATGCTCTATCATATAAATCAATTTTACTTCCTCCTGTATCACATGTCGCCATACACAGTTGGGAGTTCCACGCACGTGACCTTTCCAAAGGACTTCGTAGATAAGGTCAGCGTTTGTCCTTCTGTCGGCATTTCCAATAACATTTATCTTATGAAAACCTTTTTCTTTGTTTTCTTTTCCTTCTCATTCATCCTCTTAAATTCTGGTGATCGATGAATGCTGTGTGCAAAAAGATTATCTTAATCAGCGCCGCCCATGAATACCCGTGACACCAATGGTGTAACTAGTGCGTTGCCGGCCTTTTGGGGATTAGTGTTTCGGATATTTATAAAACTGGTACTGGTAACCTCATTCACACGGCGAAACAAAATGCTGTGGTTGCCAGTTTTCTGTGAGGACTAGCAGATCAAATAAACACTGTATAGTTCTTGTAAATATATACAATTACCGTTTTAAAAAAAAAAGCACTTTCTTCCAATATTCGACTTTCCGTTTTAATGTTAAATATTTAAATATTGTACAAGACTAAGCTTACCATTCACAATAAAAATATGTTAAATAAATTGCTTAAATGCGCAAACAATCAGGCACTCCGATAATTATAGTTCCGAACTAAATTAGTACTGCGCGAACCACTGCTATTAAGATTATGCTACGATTGCAACAATCTAGGAACCCGGACTTGGCGAGTGGGTAAATCCGTATAAGTCTGAATTGTCATTCAGAGCTTGAAAGTTATCTCGCACAGGGAGTGCACAAATTAAAACCAAATTGGACGTTTTTGAACACAGTATAACTAGAATAGGCTTAAAATAGATTACCATATCTAATCGAACTCATAAATGGTATGATTTGAGTTCGAATTCTAGAAGTTAAGGCTCCCCGTTTTCTCACATCACACAGGTCATCAGTCTATAAATGCCCACTGCTGACCAAAGGCACCTTCTCCGAGTGAGAGGAGTCATCAGTAGTAGCCAATTTTAAACTGGTGATGATCTAAGCGAACTGCAAAAAAACTATAGATTTAAGCATAGGTAATAGTTAAAGTATTAAAAAGTTACTTGCACTGTGTTTTAAAATGGACTTGCCTTCTTCATGTTCTTAAAGTGGAGTACCAACCCTAATTTATTTGGGAAAACTCCAAACACTCAGCAACTTCACAAACAAAGAACAAAACATAGAAACAAAAAAGCAAACCATTCCATTTCATTTTATGACGCCATCTTAATTCTACTCTTTAAATTACCACCACTTATAAACATAGCGTCGTTTCTGCTATTGTCTTTTTACAGCTCAGTATAAAAAAGACACAAAAATGTTTCATTACACAAAATACTTCATACTCATAAACGGGTAACTCATTTTATGCTCATTACGTCATCCGCGGCGATACTTACGGTATATTGTGTTACATTGACGGAATTCATAATTAGGTCTTTCGATTTAATATTGAAATATTCTTTCGCTTTTCAGAATTTTTGGATAAATGTCTTAAACTTGGCGGTATCGAAATAAATTAAATTGTGTTGTTGAAATTGAGTTTTAACGTTTCCTAAGCAAAAAATACAAGCTTTTTTACCTAAATCTCTTTAAGAAAGACATTATAAATGTATCTTGCCTTTCGCTTCTTATAACTCCATCTCTCTTACACAATCGCGCATCAAAAATTCGTTGTAAAAGTACCTATGACTTCACACGTACACGTTTAATGGAATTTTGACCCAAAAGCTTTGTTTTAAGTTATAAATTCCTTCTGCTTTCTCTCGGGTTTTTACAACTATGTAGGTTGAGGTCGACACTGAGTCTTTTACGCAATGCGACTGCTATTTTCCCCTGAATAATATTGTTCCTACATTTTTGAAATTCCTGAGGAAAAATAGGAGTCTATGTATCTTTGTATGCCTGTTTATAAGTATGTACAAATAAAAATGTATTTTAAAAAGGTTTCAAATCATCATCAGCCTATAAGTGCTCACTACTGAGCAAAAGCCTCTTCTCATATGAACAAGGATAGTGAATTTTTCACCACGCTTTCTACTGATTTTAAACTTATATTTAAAGCTTATAAATCCTGTTTTCATTATGACTTTGTCCTTCGCCGGTAGACATTGGTATGTAAATACAGTCAGAAAGTGAATACAATATACCATACTAACTTAGAAAAAAAAACACATTGCTATGTGCTAAGTTTCAAACCAGCTCTCGCACGCATAAGAGGCCCGCCTCTCGTCTAGAAAAATCTAATGTAATATCCAGTTCAGAAACACGGCATGACTTACACACAAAGGCAGGGTACACTTAAAACAAAAACATATCACTGTTTGTCGCTGACTATAGTAACATCAATAAATTATTCAATAAAAAGCTACAAACGTAATATATGTGAAACGAGAATCAATATGTAGTTAGAATCAAAGTAAATACGAACAAAAAGCGGTTGATACACGAATGGTTTTGTCAACGTACCTACCTATACCCATAAGATATGCATTTAAGTGTGGGAGAGCCATGCTTCGACACGAATGGGTCGGCTCGACCAGAATGATACTACGGCCTCACAAAAAACCGGCGTGAAATAACCACAGCGTTGTGTTTCACCGTGTGAGTGAGGTTACCGGAGGCCCAATCCTTACCCTCCCCCAATCCCTCCTCAATCCCAAATCCCTCCTCAATCCCAAATCTCCAAATCCCTAATCCCTAAAAGATCGGCAACGCACTCGTAACTCGTCCGTTGCGAGTGTCCATGGGCGACGCTGATTGCTTACCATTAGGTAATCCGTCTGCCCGTTTGCCGACATATTACATAAAAAAATGCATGAAAATGCTTGTATCGAAAGTGTGGGAAAACAAACAACGAACATAATATAAATGGTCAATACTGAATGTGTTTGCATGTTAATATTAAAACTGTTAATGTTGGCACGTGCCCGAATTTGGATATTTTTGGAACTTTCGTTGGGAAAAATCGTACGTATCATGATTGTGATAAGGTTGAAAGTGATTGAATTTTTAAGGAAAATGTGATAAATATTTGATATCTTTCTTATTTGATAAGGGAGGCCTTTGCCCTGCAGTGGGACGATGACGGCTGATAATAATAAAAATAATTTGTTTTCTTAGTTTGGTAGATGTCAAAGAAGTATCGAACGGAGGTAGGATAGTAAAATAATATTGGAGTTTATGAAATATAATAAGTGTAATATCTAACTAAAACTATAAACGCAAAAGTTTATAAATTGATTGATGTTTGTAACTCACAGTAACCACTGAAAGAATTTGATTAAAATTTGATAAATAGAGTTTATAGTCTGCAATATCACAAAGCATACACTTTATAATGAGTATTGCAAAGGATTAAAAAAAAGGTAAATTTTATACTAATTTTATTTACCTAAACTTATTAATGTTTGATTCAAGGTTTTATTCCGCCGAGTCAGTAATCACTAATGTTCGGCTTTTATCAGTTAGGTATGTTTAAAAATATAATAATTAAGTTAAATATTGCTTAAGTTGAACAAAACTGACATTTGGGATTTGGGGTTTTCCTACCAACCTAAGATTTATTTCCGCAATGCTTAAGTGTGAGTATCAAAAACAATCTCTTTCTTCTTTGAAACAAAGAGTCAGAATTAAAACTACAAAAGAAGCATTGACAAATCAAGCCTTAAAAATGTTAAGGAACCAGTTTAAAAAAAAAAGAAAGAAGTAAAAATAAAGTATGTAAATAAAGGAACATTTTAAAAATAGAACGTCTTGAATCGGGGTGCTTTAAATGGCTATCGTTTTCATAAAAGTGGAACTACCTATATTGTAAAAAATTTCAAACATTTTATTACCTTAGTTTCACAGTTTCTGGTGAAACAGTGACCTAGTAAAACTACGCTCGCTATTTGATACCACAAAATGAAGATATATGCGTTGTCATGAGCTCGACCTCTTCGACCTCCTGCGCCAAATGTACACAGCTAAATATTTTTTTGTGAAATATTGCATAAAGATTTGATTTATTGAACTTTTTTATGCACGCACGCATACAAATGTTTTGAAATGGATTGGATCTGATTGTAATAAAAGTTCTGTCTTGGTAAATTAACAAGGCAGTTTATTTATTGATTTACTTTATTTTACTTCTTTTTCTCTTAGGTTCCAAATTTAAATACATCCCGTTAACTAGCTATGGTACTTAGATTTAATAAAAGATTTCATTTATAAAGTTTATTTTTATCCTTTGAACTACGCTAGAGTTATAGAAAAAGTGGGATAGCTATGTTCCCATGAATGGACCGGCTTGAAATATCATTACGTTATAATTTGCCGTATGAGTGAGTTTACACGATGCCAAAATACTTTTCATGCCTCCAATGCCATTAAAAACTCCTCTGGTATTGCCAATGTCTATGGACTCTACAAGAAAAGGGATATAAAAAATTACACTTTTTGTATTTTATCATAATGTACAAAATTGAATATCCGTTGTAATAACACCGTTGATAAAGAATTCAATGTCAAAGCGACACCTTGGGGTGTATAATGTGTCTAGAGCTCGTGCCAGTCTAAAGTGTCAACGTGAAGTGTCAGACATGCAGCAACCCCCCCTCTTACTTGTAGGGTGTACACAATTCAAGAGGATCGAAGGCACCCCAGTCAGTTCTTTTTTTAATTGAAGTTTTTTTTGATGTTTCTTTTGCGAGAGCTGTTGAGATCTTTTTTCTTTTTACGTCTGTCTCGTTTTATTGTGTATTCTGGCTTTATTTTAGGAATGTAGACGTTTGATCGGAAGTTTTAATTGGATAATACGGGCTCTTGTAACTATAATGCCGTAGGGATTTTTTGGACTTCAAAGAAATTAATAATTTATTTTTAAACGAGTGGAGATTGATAAAAGTACTTTTCTTGCTCCAAAAGACATACTTTAACCTCGTTTTATGAGAGAATAGCTTGTTGCAAATACAAATCTGATCCAATTACAAATTTAAACTGACTTCATATCCCGTAAAGCTTGCAGCAAAAAGAGAAAATGCGATGTATGTATAAGAAAACAAAACAAACATTAATTAACTGTTTAGTTTTTTTGCATGTAACTAACTAGTTTAAAAGTTCCGTTTGCTACAAAACCTAATAATATTCTAAGTGTAATATACAAAAGCATTATTAGGTGTATTTTTCGAAAAAGTAGAATATTACGATATAGTTTTTTTCCGTTCCGGAAAGAGATAGAAGAGAGAGAGAAGAAACACTCGTACTTGGCCACTAGATCAACGTGGTAGTCGATAACATAAACTATTTCTGATGATAAAGACGTATCTTTTAGTAAACGTAATCATCTTATCATAAACTGGCAGTTAAGCAACCGTTGCTGTCAATTAGCAAGCAATTGCTTTCACCAACCAATCTGAAAACACAATTCAACACGCAACACCTATCAATAACAGTGTGCAAAAATGATAATCGTCATGTGTTCAGCATAATGTTCTAACAAAATTGAAATGCAAAGTGCGATGTTGCTCGCTTCGTAATTACAACCGTGCCGTGTGAACGGACGCTTTGACAAACTGTTACGCAATTAGTAGCAGTTGCGCATTACGTAATAAGCCTGCGGTGACTGTTTCCTTGGTGGCATTCTGATTGTGAGCGTACTGAGTTTTAAAATATAAAGACGCATGTATTTGATAGTACTATTGCAAAATGTTGTGGTGGCCCGGAGGTAAGGACCGCCTTCGCCAACCACTTCTCATTGCAATGAATGTACGAGGGTTTAACATATTCCGAGTTATATGTAATTATGTATGTACTTTTTATGAATCTTAAGACACCACCTACATACGGTGAAGGAAAAATTCATAATTATAAGCTTGAAATCGCCAATCTGCTTTGAGCAACGCAAGCGTAGTAATTAATGCTCAAATTAATTATTATTAATGCTTCTCCATGTGAGAAGAGGCCTTTGCTCAGCAGTGGACACTTAGAAGCCTATTGTGATGTGATAGCACTACTGTTTTTCCCTGCAATAGCTTTACTTTGGTCAATTTTAAATAGTATAAGAATGGAAAATAGCATTGTAGTATTACTGATTGGATAGTTTGGTCGCTCATTGCAAATGTGGATGCTGGTGGTATAGCTATGATCGTATAATTTTTGCCTTAGGATAAAGTTTTTGTTTCATATTCTAAGTTCGATCTAAGACACGGCAATAAACGCGAATGTTGGTAACTTTGAATGTATGTTTATTTCTTTTTCAAGATAATACTACTAAATGGATCTTAATAAAATTTTTCACGGAGATATATTATACAATAATAGTCTTAAATAACACAAAGAGTACTTTTTTCAAAATATACAAAAGAATATTCAATATTTGTTACACGCCTTATATTTGCTCGAACACATAGAAAGGTCACATACATGTACAGCTTTATAACGATTCACTGGTTCAGCAACATAGTACGTATATATACATATATGTATAGCACCTACACTAAGTCTCTCTCGCGTCATTTTTGTCACGGACAGTAAACGGTAACAACGTTCCAAATTACACATGGGCTTTGCGACGCTGTTATGTTGGCCGTCCTGAAATTGAAGCATGTGGCTCTTATATTTACATAAAATTTAAAGGAAAATACGAGGAGCAAACTGCCAATTTACGTTTATGAATAAGTATATGTTATATGTACTCTAGATTTCAAAAAGAAGTATGTTTTCTTTTTTTGCTTATTCATTAAATGTGTCTCTGCTTTCATTTTGAAGTTAAGTAAATATTTTAATTACAAAGAGCACTAAAAGTGGACTAGTAAACTCATGTTGCAACATAATTTTCCCCCTTATTGCATAGTAATAACAATATACCAAGTGAAAACTAGGTTAACTGCGGAACTCAACCAAGCCATTTGTAAAGTATTGTCGTGATTTTATAAATAATCAGTTTTCATAATTCGCTGTATTAAGAAAGTCTAGGCACATGTCATTATGAACTTAAAGAAATTCCCAGTGACATTCAATTAAGTTAGAATATTAAATTTACTGTCAACAGAATGGTGTCGTGGCTACGAACCGTACTACGACGTAGCAAACACGATAATGTAATGGCTACGAGAGCTACAACGCCGTAGCTGATAACTGATAATATTTACTCTAGTCTAGACGATAAGTTTTTTGTAGACATAGTTTTTTGCGGTATTTTTATAACAACGGAGTTTTAACATTTATTACGTATTAAATTATCTATTCAATGTTTATTAAAATATTATACATACAATGTTACGTTTAAAATTTACATTTTCAGCCGAAATCCTAACTTTATGTTTCCAATTCTACAACTATTCTCTTCAAGGCAAACCGAAATGATTCATGGAAATTCCTGATAATATTTAATACCTTCAAAACTTAGCGTTGTAAAGCGTAACGTAGGTTATTACTCAGAAATTAATTTCAATATAACATTAACAACAGTACCTACGCAGTATGAGTTTTTATTGTATAGATTTTTGTTGAAATAAATGAATGGGATAATTTTAATAAGTTTCCTGCACGAGGCATATTAATTGTAGCTTTACGTTGTTCTCAGAAGTAACATTCCAAGGTTCTTTTAACGTTATTTTATATAAAGTCATGTTCGTTTTAAGGGCGTTAACCCTCGGAAGTGTGACTTGCAAACATAAGGCGGAAAATAGCGAATCATTGTTCTAGGCAATCTGTCGAGTCTCGCCTTGAGGGCACGGATATGCGATCAAAGCAACTTTGCAAGACCACAATGTTAGTTGTCATAGCAAAGCATGCGAGTAAATGCAGTTTTGGACTCAAAAAGTGAGTTTTTATAGGTATAGGTCGCCAGCTTCTCATGCCTTAATGTCCCCACATCCACATATATGTACGCATAGTTCACAGCCTGTCAAGTACCAATGTAACTTTGTCATACGTGTACTTTCACATTATCTGGGTTTAAATAACAACACTTACATGCGGGAATGAAAAATCGTGAGGAAACCTGGATTTGTGGCTGCTGTGCAACGTGTCGCGAGGTCGATTTCCACACGCAATAATACTTTGTGTGATCCATAAATTATTGTTTCGGGTCTGGGTGGATTGCGTATTATGCCGTTGTATGTTTGTACGAGTAAAAACAGGAGAAAAACCTATTGAAGCAACTTTCTTGATTATAAAAATTGTAGGTATTGGTTTCATAATTAGGTGTCGGAATATAAACTAAAATTATATTACAACTGACTAAAGACCATTGCCAACATGTTTAGACTTTTGCATTCAATCTGTCTTCAAATTTCTACGTATTCAGAAAAATCAATTTCATCGTGCATTTCAACACTATTTGCTTGAGCTAAAGATTGAAAGTAACGCAACATTTCCCACGATATTCCCCTGACATTGCAGTACTAACGCGTTGGAAAAGATCACAGGCGACAGGTTTCTAGGCCGTCGCACGCGAACAACACAATAACGCCGCAGTTGACTTTTACTACTTAAGTTGACAAGCGCGCTTTACGCTTTCCTTCATTCTGCACGTAATAACAATAGGCATAGGTTTTATTTTTAAATGATGAAAAATACTTTTTGTTATAAGTGCAATGGTATACTGAATATATTTTTTGTAGAATATAAATTTTATTTATTGTGGAAAGTCAAAATGAATTCGCGCACCTATAGTACCTATGATTTTTTTTTGTGAGGGGAAAATCATCAAATGACTTCTCCCGCCCAGGGCCGGGCGGGAGGGAGTGTCAGACTCTTACTGACTAAAAACCCCCCTGTTCCTTCTCCTGCTCTGGGCCGAGGTCGCGGTGCCTCATTGCGCTTACCCCGCCACCCCGGCCTTACCCCGCCACCCCGGCACCTATAGTATGATAACATTACTTTTAAGGACATAATTCGAATCTATAATGGTTTCGGGCTATTTATAATTACGCAAATCCAGAGCCATTCAGCAAACAGTCTGAATGTCTAGCCGTTTTACTGCACTAAATTTCATTCCGGCTATAAGTAGAAGGAATAAATAACACAGTTCGTCACAAAATATTAGCAAAATTACAATAAAAATCCATTATTAACAGACGAAGCCACAAAAAGAAAAACACAACAAAACCGTCTAAAATACCTATAGATAACCAACCAGTAATAAGTCACGCATTCTATTCACAAACTTTTCTAACTTCGACACAAGAATATTTTCTTTTTTTATACAAAATTTCGCCACCTTTACGCACGATTAGGTACTAGCCGAACCCAACAACGACCCATATCATTTGTATTACGTAAACACACAATTACTGGTACATTTTCTTTGTTACGAAGCTACTAGTTATTTCTATCTAGGTTATCGAGTTCCTTGCATACAATACAACGTCAGACTGTCCCCTCCCTTCCGATCCCGTACCTTTGTATTGACAACAGGTACATTGAATATTATGTTCAGACACAATTTGCATAAAGCAATTTATAGTAGCATTGTATAGCTTACGATTAATATCGGTCGTGTAGTTTAATGATTTATTGGATTCTCTTCGTGTGTATCAGTAATTTGTATTTGTTTTTACGTTCGTCTCCTTGGAATTTATTTGGCTATCCCGCCGACCATTTTTTCTGTCTTCTATTTCTTCTGAATTCTGCAGTAACTGTATTGATTGGTCATATAACAGTATTTTTAGTGCCGTATACGCGGAGAGGATTGACAATCAATGTTGTTTTACAGCATCGATAAAATTTCTTGTTGAATAAAACGTTACTTGTTATACGTTTGACGATAAATCTTTTTTTGCACGATGTTTCAAGTGTAGACAAATATATTTTTGTGAGAAATACAGAAAAGATTTATCACAAGACTATTTTAGAAAAAGATAAAATAATGTCTTGTCTTGTTTTCTGCTTATTTTCTTCAAAAATACTTCCTCTTTAAACGACTTACGTAAATTATTTAAAATCATGACTTAACGTGACTAACTGTTCAATTAACTCGTATGCAAAATAATCTTAAATTGATTTAATATTTGTTACAGATAAACGTCAAATCTACAAGAAAATGAAATAAAAACGATGTTCTATCAGACTGTAACCGGAATAAAATCAAAACGGACTGAATGACGTCATAATTGCATTCGAGCATGAGGTGATAATAAAAGTGACAAATTCAAGATGGCGATGGTAATCTCGCAGACAACGAAGGCTGCTATTGGTGGGTTCCTGGCTCTGATGATCTTGGGAGCAGTTCTCGTGGTTGGTGCTGCTGTGGGATGGTTCGATCCCAGAAGAGAAGATGAGGACACTCCTGCCAAAGTTAGTGCTAGACTTCAAGGAAGAACTTCTTTTGTTACACATCGTGCTGTGAGTAAACGGTTTTTATTTATTTATTTGATCGATGGTAGAAATATATTATCTGTAACGATTTCTGAGATCAAAATCCGCTAAAATTAATGAAAGTAGATGAACAGCTATGGCTTAAAGAAAGTTAAATACAAAATAAAGATTGAGTTTCAAATTGACAAAGATAAAAACAAAAGCAGGTAGCAGCGTATATAAAATAAAAAATAAAATATCCAAACACTTATGCATAAAACAAATCCGAATTCCTATTTCAACTTCAATATAATTATTATTTAATTTTACAAAGCCACCTACCGCTCTCTATATACCCATTACCAACTCACATTTCTGACAATTTGCGTTGCACTGAGAGTTATCTAAAACTTTTCCAATTATCTCAGTTTCCCATTTATTTAGATAAAAGGTTTCGTTGCATGAATGTTGATCCGGAAAAATAATATTAATCCTGTTTTATTAGTATTGAGTTTCAATTCAAAATTGAAGGAGTCAGATATTTTCATTTAAATTTTGCACAATTACGCACTATATTTGTGATATTTTGTTGCAAACTAACAACACAAAAACAAAGCAAAAGGTAACGTTAGAAATAAATGGACATTGTGCATTTAACGTGACTATTTAACGGTATAACTCGACGAGTTTCAATAAACGCTCGGGGCTGATATTCATGAGCAGCTTTGATCGATCATCGAAAGTTTAAGGAAACGTAGTTCTCTAATAAAAATATACATGGATCCTGGTGGCCAAATTCAAACAATGTGTGACGACTAGAGTTTTAAAGTTGCGGGAACCAGGCTCCACACCGATAATATCGTGGTGGTCCCGAGTAAAGGCCCGCCGCTCAAGCGTGAGGTTGTAATTTTTTCCAAGTTATAATGTATGTACTTTCTTAGATTATTAAAGCACCACTGATATACAGTGTTGAAAAACTTTGTGGCGAAATCTGAACTTACAATCTATTATATAAAAATGAATCGCAAAATGTGTTGGTAAGCGCATAACTCAATAAAGCCTGGACTAATTTTGCTAATTCTTTTTTTGTTATATTCGTTACTGCAAGGACAAGGTTCTTACGAAAGAAAACTTTAGTAAAGTAAAGGGGGATAGCGTTAATTAACAACCCTTTCGACGCCGTGGCCGTTCGCTTGCAAAACAAATGACTGACACCAGGGTAGTCGGGTACCCGTGCGAAGCAGGGGCGGTCTGCTAGTTTCTAATAATTATAAGTTTAAAATTACCAATCCGCTTTGAGCAGGCGTAATGATAAATGCTCATACATTCTCCGTGTGAGGAAAAACCTTTGATCAGCTGTGGGCACTAAAATTCTGATGATGTTATACTGTCAAGCATTACTGCTACCAAAGGTAGTATAAAAAAGGTAATATTTTAACAAAACATCGAATCAAAAGGATAACACGAAACACTAAACGAAATAAGGCAAAAATAGACGAAAAAAGGTATGACGAATATACAGTCGTTTACAAGTAAGCCCTTAGGATCCTCACACAAAAACATGTTAGATCATTCGCCAGATTTTTTCAAAACAACATTATGTTACCCTTGAGTTTTGTTTTTTTTTACTTATAGCTGTTTTGGTTTACGTGAGAGTACGTTGCGGTAAGGTAGTTAGCCACCTGGTGTTCAGTTTCGCTTGAAATTTATTGTTGATTGGCTTATCTTTAAAGCTTAGAGATGGTTCGTATTTTGACATCAATTTAAAAAGCATATATACTAGCGTGTGCCCCTTAAAAGAAAATAATAATAACAATTTATTTTTTCGCCGAAGGTGAGGCAACATGACGTTGATGATAATGTGTCAGACTCTTTTTGACTAAAACCAGCTCGACCTTTCTCCTGCTTCAGACTAAAGCCTCACTGCCGTACTGGGCCTGCAAACAGTCCAGCAGCTTATTAATCTAGATACAAAGCAAAATAAAATACAATTGCTAAACCAAAATCCCAATGTCCTTGAAAGTAAATTTCCGGAGAGCCCTAATAGGCTATTAACCTTCTTGTCCAACCATAACAAGGCTCTGAAATGAGTGAACTCAAATTCACGCAAAAACACTTGACTAAGCCTTTTGATCCAGACATCGCCTAATTATAAGCACACAAAATTCATTAAAATTGCTCTTGTACTCGGCAAACATTACAAACCCTTACGTAAGTGTGAGTTCGCTTCTACGGAGGTCGACCAATTTCATAGATTATAAAGGAGATAGCGCAAGCGAAACCCCTCCGCCGTGATCACGATTTAAAAAGTTAACATTTAACCCGCTACCCGCAAAATGGCGGACCGTTTTCAAATAAAAACAAACGTTAATTAACATAAAACACAGGAGGTTTTAAATTTTTGTACCACAGCACGTATTGACGGTGGCATAATTTGATTTTATTTTTGTTTAATCAGAGATTTCTGGTTGTCGATTCGGGGTTTGAAAAATTGGACTGGGATTAACGTGTATGAAAACATAATTACAGTTTTTATATTTTAGGACAATGACCTTACGTTTTGATTGTTATGACAACGATAAAATGTTCAGAAATCGTTTTATGAAACTCCGATGTAAGTAATCGTTGAATCCATTAATGTTTCACGATAATATCAATGACAAATACACGTTACGCAACCCCATAACATTGATCCAGCACAAATGCTGGTAATTTCTATTCTAATAAACTAAAAATTGTTGTTTGAAATGTTTCAACGGATTCCTTTATTCGCATTTAAGGCATAACACTTCCCATATAATTTTATAGTTTGATCCGGCTTCATTCTGCAAAACATTTCGCTTGCTTATAAAATAACTGGGTTATGTTCAGGCGGATTTTACATACGCGTGTTTTAAATAATGTACGAGTATGTATGTATCGCTCAACCTATTTTCCTTAAGGGCACGCTTTGCTTGATTTATCGAAAATTCCTTTGAAGTAAGGCACTTGAAGCATCTTCACCTAAAATGCAAAAACGCTCACATTTTTCAAGATCCCAAATAGAAGTTGGGTAACAAACATTTTATCCCGTATTCCGTCCGGTGTATCTTGCTAGAGCTACGACTGAAAAGCTGATACAACTCAAAACTCATACAAATTGTATCGAAATGAGATCTTTAAGAGTATATATTATACGAAAAGGTTTGGCTGATAAAACAGCGGGTATATTGGTATTGTCCGTCAGAGGTCTGAGTTTGGAGCCCACTCAATAGATTTCACAAGGAACCCTTCTGTAGAAGAGTCAAGTCACGCCCAGAAGCACTCGGATCGAGCATAGTAAGGTACAGTCGCAACGATACATATAAATAATTCATACGAGTCGATATTGAAACAATCCGCTTTCGTATATACGAGTAGTACTGTTTAAGGCATCTCTTAAGGCCAAGCTCGGATAGTGTATCGTTCGTAATCATGCAAATAGGATTTGGGTGGATTTAAAAATTATGTTCCTTTTATCCGTAAATGGTTTCGGTACGAGTAATAGAGCAAAGTAAATTGCCCGCAGCCTAATCCGTGTATTAAATAAAAACATGTAGATTTTGTACTTGTTATCCTTTGTTATTTTAGTGTTATTGAGTTTGTAACCTTACCGTTAATCTGGGAACAGGTTCAGTTTTTCTTTGAACTGGGGTTATGTAATAAAAAGTTATTTGTTGTTTTTGTATTACGAGCAGCGATTAGCTTCGTTTCGAAGATATTTGGATTTCATTGAAGTATTTGGCATTTTCTACATCAAGTTATGGTTGATAAGCCGATAAAGTAGGGTTATGCCTAGCAGACAGTCGATATAGAGCGAAGTTAATTGACTTTTTGTCTGGAATTTATATGGCAGTGGTGCATCATCACTGTTTTTTTCTGTAAGTATTCTTCTCTGTTTGTAATATATTGAAAACACAGTAGCCGATCACAAATACAAGCAAAGAAACTTTATTAGCAAAAAATCAATAAACCATTAGTCAATCAAAAATTACAGCAAAAAATTAACAACCGATGACCGTAATCGTATTGTCGGATACCTACCGCATAGTAATCATTACATAGTATAAAATAAAGTCGCTTTATCTGTCCCTATATCTGTATGTACCCTTAAATCTTTGAAACAACGCAACGGATTTTAATCCATTTTTAAATAGAGAAAGCAATTGAATAAGAAATGTTTATAAATGTATAATAACACCCATTAAATAGTGGAGAAATTTAATGTTAGCATTGCATCTGTGCCAAGTCGGGGCGAATCGCTTGCTAGTTTATATTAAACAAGAGAATTGACCAAGCCAACCCTAAAACTGGAATTACGATTATTACAAAAACGAAGCGTATCCAGCCAAACAAAAATCGACCGTAGCCCCTTTAATTAAAAATGACCAACGGAAAATTAGCATTCCGATTAAATTTTATAACAAACCACTTTGATAACTTTTCACTCAATAATTATTACGAACCTACATTTTGTTTACAAATGTACGGCGCAATTATGTTTCCAATTTATTAGTTACCAATTATTTTGTAGGTACATTTTGCCCGCGGCGTACGGTTGTTTGAATTTTGTATCGCGATGTTTTAATAAAAGATGGACCGATTTTTATGAACTTAAAATAAATTTCGGTTTATTTTTGACTATAAACTTATTTTTCAAGAGCTATTTTCTGAGAACCTTATTAACATGCTACCGTCCAGACTTTTTGCTATCATGAAAATTTTAAATCGTTTTTCCATATGTCTTGACAAGCGACATAGTTTTTTTTTACATTTAACTCGTGTACACTGTCGCATAATTCATTAGAACAAGTATACGAAATTATAACAAAATCTTTACACACCATCAGCCTATAAGTGCCCATTGTTGAGCAAAGGCCTCTTCTCAAACGTAGAAGGTTTGAGCATTAATCGCCAAGCTTGCTCAAGGTGGATTAGTGATCTCAAAGTCCAGGTTCATGTTTGGCATGTCGGTAGGATCTAAATAATCATAGAAAGTACAAATTACTCGGAAAAAGTCACATGGGTACTTGAAGGTTTCAAACTCATATGCATGAGAAGCAGGCCCTATAACTTCAGGGCTACCATGACGTTACCCATCCATAATGTAAAAGACAATCCGGGATTGAACACACTTATCAAAACACACATATACAGGGTGTCTGGTAAAGAATAGATAATCTTGCATTGCATTTAGGTATATCTAATGGCCATTCAAAAAATATACGAAAAATGATTTGAAGAAAAAAAAAATAATTTTATAAAAATTTTGCAAATTAATTTATGTTAGGCAAGTTGTGCATAATTTATTTTTGCAGCAATGTTTAATCATCATGGTTATGCAATAATGCATTGTACGTGAAAGTCAAAGGATCATTTTCTATTACCTATAGCACCAGTTCTTCTACTTCAAGACGTCATAACTTAGGTACTACTAATGATATTTTCATTTTTGTTTTTTTTTCTGAATGGGCATAAGATATACTAAAAGGATTTTCAAGGTTATCCGTTCTATACCGGACAGCCTATATATTACAACAAACAGGTGCCTACTTATTTTTTGTTATACCTAAATTGCTTTATTTATAGCCGTGCTATTGAACTGAGGTGCGAAAGAAATTAAAAACGTTAGGTTTGTACACGCGATTGGATAATTAAGACAATATAACGATCTAAGCTTGTAACTCTGACGTGATTATTAGATTGTTGCTTGTTGTGGAATAAAAAAGATAGGGGCTTTAAATAGATTTTGTTTGTTCTGGCCAAAATTTTTTATATATATACTTAAGATCCGCGTTGTGATTGTAAAATTTTCTACTATTGAATGGTAAACCTTCCTCTTCAATCAGTCTATCAATTAAAAAAACACATCAAAATCCTTTGCGGAAAAAATAACAAGGTTTATAATTAAAAAGTACTATAGAGGGCAGTGTATACACAGGATGTTTTTTTCCAGACAACTTTTTTACGAATAATATTTAATACAGCCATCGATTAAAATGTTGATAGAAACTTACGTATGAGTATATAGAATTAATGTCAATAATCTTATTTAGATAAAAAGATTTAGCTGATATATGTAGTTAGTTCTTAGAAGATATTTAAAAACTATATTTTAAGCATGTAGATCGGTCTTTCGGAAAGCAGAAATTAAGAAGAGAGTGGCCAAAAAAACTTCTTTACATTTAGTTTTGCATGATCATAAAATGGTAAGATAAGCGTGACTTTACTCTACATCCATAACAATGTCTTAAGAGTGGAAGGGAGTTCAAAAAACACGATTTTTTTTTTTTTATTTTTTTTTTTTTATTTAAACGTTGCCATTAGTTGCCAAAACATTAGGATTTTCTCCTGTGTCGTGGGTGCGTTTACAAACATACAATTTCACATGCACATCACACCCAGACCCGGAACAACAATCTGTGGATCACACAAAGAGTTGTTCCGTGCGGGAATCGAACCCGCGACACGTTGCACGGCAGCCAGTTGCCTAGCCACCGCGCCAATCGTGTCGTCAAGATTGTAATGTGTGTGCCTTGGCCAAGTTTAACGTTGGTAAAACTAGTTAGTCCAGAAATCAAATTTGGCCAGTAACATAATAATACGCGTTACAATTATAAATTTGAGTGAAATCGCGATCCGACCAAAATGTAAAATGAAAATACAAATTCCATCTCCATATTCACACTTGCTATTCCATTAGAAGGTGAATATAAGTGAAAATATGCAAACACCGCTTGACTTCCATTACATTTCCGTTGTACGTACTAAACTGGGACCCTCCTCCCCTTAACACGCATCCTTGAAAACCAGACAGGATTTAACAAACACATTCGCACGTTTTCTCCTACAACTCCTACAACACAGGAATTACATTATCCAACGTGGAACTAGAAATACCCAGTATATCATGACCTCTTATCGCGTAAATTCATTGCGTAGTTAGAGCTCAATGTAGACTAGAACTACATAGTCTGATATGCCACTGACTGTACATTGTTACTTTTTCTAGAACGTTCTCGCTTTTTCGAGAATGTGTCTCGTTTTTTGCTTGCAAGAAAGATCTGAAAGCTTTTCTAGCTAAAAGGCGGGTAGTGCCATAATGACTTAACTGATGCGTGGCGTAGTCGTATTGTGATGTATGTAGAAAGACTTATTACCTTATTCGACTTTTTATGAATATGCATTTTTGAAAGCCTAAAAGGTTTTACTCATTATACTGGGCGAAAACTGCAAAAGAAAATACTATAATATAAAATGTGTTACTTATATGATATCTTTTTCGCAATGTTTTATAAATAAATCTGTAAAACCTTATTTTGTAGTTTTTCTCTAACGTAAACAGCAAATAATAAAAATCCGAATACAAATATAAGTTTTAACTTAACTAGTCAAATTCAGTTCTTGTGTTAAAATCGACAACTCTTTAATTCTCAAATTAACTCTAATTTAATTTATTTCTACACAATTTTATCATCAATTCTCATACTTTATTAAAACCAGCCAGAAACACAAACGTATAACCTCTCATTAAAATCAACAAATCTTAAACTCGCCCCATTATTTCAGAACTAATTTCCACAAAACTATTCATTCAATCGCTAAGCCAAATGATAATATTTCGACCGTGTGTCCTTGACCCAACTTTCCTCCCTGGGGCATCGAGTTACGTATCCAATCAATTATTGAGGTTCTACTCTGTTTGTATTCTAACTTGTAATTTACATAGAAATATGTATTATTGTCATTTACATTGAGAATTTGGTTCGACACTGTTTAGTTGGGCCAGGAGGCTTCAAACAGTGTTTTGTTAGGCTTCGTGTGTGCTAAGCTGATTTGTGATTTATTTATTAACGTAACTATGACAAAGATTTACAAAAATAACGTAGCGTATTTCTATTTCATTTATTATGTAATTTAGCTAGCTCCATGACAAAATATTATAATAATAATTATAAATAGAATTTATTAGAACTATTTAGCTCTAAATAGCTTTGACAGGTACCTGTCTAACGCGTGTAATGTTTACACAAATACGCGTAAATAGGTATTTATGTTAAATTTAATATCATCTCGCTCTCTCTTTCCCCCACCAAGGGCGGCAGATGTATTTTTTCGTGATAGGTCCGCAAAATAAGCAGGGGGATTAAGTAATAGAAAGCAATGTATCGCTGATTAGCCACTGAGCGATATATATTTTAAAAAACCACACAGTATTACTTTTGTAAACCTTAATTATCATGAGGTATAAAAAAACTAGATTTATAAATTAACTTAAGGTGTTGCTACAGCATTCTTTCTCTCATTTCTACAGTATACAGCAATCATTGTTATAGATGTTTTTTTCTTACAAAAAGTATAGGGTATCATCAACTTAACGGGAAGAGCGAAAACTTCCCAATTTGTGTTTTTACAAAAAGGGAGAGATGCTAATAAGTTGGCTGTGAGCTTCTAAAAAATTATTTCGCTTATAATTTTTCCTTTTTTTTCAGGCCGGTAATTGCGAGGGCTTTCTTATTTAAATATTCAAACCAGAAGGCAATTTTAATCCATAAATAATGAAGTGATTAATTTGTATACATTTTTCATAGAGATACTAGAATATTGTTTTAAATATTCTAGCCAATTAACCTAGGCTTTAGATATTTCTTTTTATGTTACAGTGTTATTTCACTTCCTAACCAAAATTTTATAAAAGCCTTAGTTTGTTTTCTATATTCGTGACGGCTAACCGATACGTCAGTTAATAAAACCAAAAATGATATTTTGGTTTTGAAATCCCCCTATAAACACATGATAGCATGCATTTTGATAATAACTTATAAGTAGTTGGGGACTGTCAAATTTGACAAAGGACCATCTATCATGGAAAATTTCGTTTTTCCTCTATGTTAATACTGTCATGGAATTATATAGTAAGTGATACCCATTCTGTTGTTTGTGTACTAATACTTTAGCACCCACTCCCTTTCAGACTGACCTTTGTTGGTAAAAATCTTATAATATATAAAAATGAATTAGTGTTCGATAGTCTCGCTTAAATCAATCATTCATGGATATACAGGGAAGGTTCAGAAGGTCAGAAAATAAAAAAAAATAGTTATATTTGAGGCGCTACGAAGTTTGCCGGGTCAGCTAGTAGTACCTAATATAATAAAAATCTTAATGTTAACTTTTTAAATATCGATCTTACGATAATTTCGTCAGTTGCGCAAATTGCTCACGTGCTTCTGAATAAAGTCCCGTTTTGACTTAATGACCTTAAATCGCTTAAATGGCCAGTAAATCATTCTTTACTCCTCTGGAGTACTCATTTTCGTAAGACGATGGACGAAGCCGTATCAAAAAATACTAATTAATATTGTAAACACATTTTACCAACGGCCAAAATTAAAAGGTCGTCAGAAATATTATTATTACTCCAATATTGAGCCTAACAAGGTATTTTTAAATAACGCTACCGAGTATCCAATTACCAATTTATATTAAACGACACGACAACGTGTCCGTGAACGTCCTTGGCCAATTTACGCGAAAAACTCATCTCAGAAAAAAAAAAAGGAATATACAATATTTTATTTCAGTGGAAATTCATTATTCATCACTATGACGACCGCTTTCAGCGGAAAGCGTTCGTGACTGAAATCATTAATTTTTCATGCATTTTGATAATATAACTGCGGGCCAAAGTCACGGGTCATTCTTAACGAATATTTTATGTAGTTTATTTATACGTAGTAATTTTAACTTACTCGCCTTGTATGACAGTTCAAATTTTCTTTGATTAAATTGGGGTGAATCGGTCATTTATTATTCCGACGATAAAGTCAACTCTCTCTCAAAGCAAAAGGCATTTTAAATATACATAATATGTACATTCACAATAATTCAAATGTAATGTGTATTTGTAAGTTCTATGTGTTTTACGAGGAAATTGGTAGTAAAGTATATAATTGTACATACACATATGTATGTGAGTGTATATGGATGTTTCTCATTCCTCAAATCATCTCATCCAAAAGTTACAGAATACATGAAATTAATCCATTTATAACCATCGTATTTTAAACAATAAAACATCAAGTAGATCAAAGTATCATATTTATTTATTATTCTTTTTTTCTAACCAATTCAAAGATGGCGGGGTTTTTTATAGGACTCTTTAATATATACATACATATATGTTAAGGATTTTTACTAAGGCAATTAATACATAAAACATTCCTGTACAGTTTTTCAACTTACAATATGTTACAACATAAAATATGTATTTAAGTGATTGATTGAAACGATATGGGCAATTGGAGTGATTCCTAGTAAAATACATTACATTAAAATCTAGGTAAAGGTCAAATGCGTCACTTTCAGTTGTTTGAGGATAACTTAGGGTAATAGTGTTTGAATATTAAGCTTGTATGGTATAAAGTGTTCTACATTAATAATTAGATTTTGAAAAAGTATAGGTGGCTTTTTTTGTCAGGGGAAAATCATCAAATGACTTCTCTGGCCCAGGGTTAGGCGAGAGAGAGTGTCAGACTCTTACTGACTAAAAACCCCCCCGTTCCTTCTCCTGCTCTAGGCCGAGGCCACGGTGACTCATTGCGCTGACCCCGCAACCCCGGCTGAACATCAGCCTTATAGGGCCCCGTCAAAGATAGGTAGCTAGAGGGGCTAGTTTTTCCGAAATTTATTAACCAATTTATTTTTCTAACGAAGGTTTGTGATTGGAGCCTCCTTTTAAGCAAATAAAGCCAGTGTTAGGAGACTCTGCTCTTCCATAACTTACTCGTAATAATATAAAATATGAATAGTTTTTAAGTTTTAACTATTACTTAATACCTTATCATTAAAACCTATTTGTAGGAGTGTATCGGTGTGTGTGTTTGAGTAGTGGTGACATTTTTTTGATAATTTTTCGATTTAAGACATTTTCTCGGTATCTCTATAGTTGGCAAAAGGCTTACTGAAATGTAGGTAAACTTAATTAGATACATATTTACAGCCTATATGTATATAAAAATGAATAACATGCTGTTGGTTGCCATAAAATTGTGTCTGTATTATTATAACTTTTGACAAACAGAACAGGCATAATTATGTAGGTATCTATTTAGACGTTATTCGTTTGGTTGTATCAACCATAGTTATTCACACAGCACCACCTAAAGGTTGACTAGCTAATAAAAATGACCAAGGCTAGTCCAATTATGTCAACTCATTCGGGAATAATAAAAAGTGTAACGTTTATAATAATTATAAAACAAATGAAAGTAAATTCGTACTTACGACACTTTACTTGCGTTTGCCGCAACTCGTGTCGTGTAATGCTGCATGGATATGAGCCCTTAGTGTAGCTTGAAACTAGTCGAACTCCTCGACACTTAAAATATTGTTATAATTTAATTAATATGTCTCTAATAACACAAAAAAATCTATATTATTGTATTTATTATTCCTATAATGATGCGGGTACTGCATGGGTCCCATAGATAACGCTGATAAACCCGTACTTTGAGCTGATCCATCCTTTACTAAGCCTATCCCCATACCCCACCTCATAAATAACGCTAACTGAATAAATTGCTTAGATACCTACCTATATTTGAATAATTGATTTATTTAACAACTCCTGATTAATTTTATTATTTGATATAGTAATTTAGTTTATGACAGTTAATTTGATATGGGTACAAGGCCGTTACATAACATCGAGTAGTAAGAACCAGGCGGCTGGTTTGTGTAAATTATTTTCTGAGTAAATCTTGGTGTTGTGTAGTATCATACCGTACCCTATCACTAATGTTGTCTCTTTATTTCATTAATTAATTATTGTTTTTTTATGTAATAGGTTTGCAAACGAGCAGACGGATTACCTGATGGTAAGCAATCAGCGCCGCCCATGGACACTCGCAACAGAGGAGTTACGAGTGCATTGCCGACCTTTTTGGGATTAGGGATTTGGAGATTTTGGGATTGGGGGAGGGGAAGGATTGGGCCTCCGGTAACCTCACTCACACAACGAAACACAACGCTGTGGTTATTTCAGGCCAGTTTTCTGTGAGGCCGTGGTATCACTCCGGTCGAGCCGACCCATTTGTGCCGAAGCATGGCTCTCCCACACTTGAATGTAATCTAGCTTCCAATTTTTAATTGTACTCTTTAATGCACATGTTCAATATCACAATGTAAAAAAAAGGTACTACACTTTTGTTTTCTTGTAATAATTTTATAATTTTGCTTACATTACCGTATGTTTACCATAGATCGGAGTAGGTAGAATGATTTTGGTACTTGTATCATAAATGCACACAGAAAGAATAACATGGATAAGCCATTTTCCCTGAAAGTAATTCTGGTATTTCCGGATTCAATTAAATATTGTTTAATTATGTTGGTAGTGATATTATTTCTACTCAATTCAAAATTTAAAGGAAGTTATCAAAACTAAATAAATTCATTATTTATCTGTTGAATAATAAAAACAATCGAATTCCGATCGAAGCTTTAATTATTTTTTTTATTTTTAGGCCTTCTATGGCTTGAACTTTACAGATATAGACATAAATTGTTGCACTTAAATTTAAATATTTTCGTAAATATTTACGTTTCGGATCAATGACCCCATTTCAATCTACCTACTCCGATCACTGATGATTATCAACGCTTGTATAGCAATCTGTGCAAAATAATGTACTGTATGAAAAATTGTACATACGTCTATTGTTACCTGTTATAACCGACGTGTAAAATAAATAAAATAGAAAAAAAACCGAATGAGGATGCTGAGTTGTACTAAGTTGTATACACGGAGCCAATTCTACGAACATAACCACACGCCACGCATATTATTTATTCCAGACTCCAGATTTTCAAGAATATCTAAAAAGTCAACGTTACTTTGCGCCCTAGACTTTTGACTAGGCGGGGTGCGTG
Source organism: Spodoptera exigua (assembly GCA_902829305.4). Classification (NCBI taxonomy): domain Eukaryota; kingdom Metazoa; phylum Arthropoda; class Insecta; order Lepidoptera; family Noctuidae; genus Spodoptera; species Spodoptera exigua. The sequence continues at coordinate 9,462,492 of LR824619.2, read as the reverse complement.
CCAGAAGACCTCCCCGTGGTGCACCCTGGGTGCGGGCGACAGTCTCCCTAACGGGATGGTGACAGGGTTGGTTTGACTGTCGCCCGCAGCGAACTTCTGGCCGGGCGGAGAACCCGGTCGGGTTCTAGAGGCGACCGGCTCTATGCTGGCATAGAGTCTACGCCTCCGTGGGGGCGTTCCTCCGCACGACTCTCTGGACCTAGCAGAGAGCGGGGCGGAGAAACAAGGGCGGCGCTCGTTGTGCACTCACCCTGCCAATGAGTAGCATCGGGGCACTAGCTGCGCCCGACTGCACCCGTCGATATCGTAATCCGGGAAGAGATCATGGTCATGTTTTATGACTCGGACCGGGACGAGGGTCTTGGCTTAACCGCCCGGACCGCGAGGAAGATAACCTCTATAAAAAATTCCTCCAATACTAAGTTCTGGTGCGCGGCGAGGGTATGTATGGCTGAGGAGTAGGATCAGTCGTGAGCGCACCCCCAGCTAGGGGACCGGTGGACCCCCTAGTTGGGAGACAAATGCACACTTACCCAGGGACAGGGGGCTCTCCCTGGGCGGACCTCTTATTTCCCCCATACTCGTGGGACTTCAATGGAGATGTCTAAACACAAAAATAATAAAAATCCACCTACCGGTGAGGAGAAGGCAAGCGAGGTCAGCTCGCTTGGAGGCGATAGCGAGGGCCAGGTTGGCTCTCGGGTTCGTGGGGAGGCGCTGGCCCCGTCCAGCAAGTCTCGGGCACGGGCCCCGGGGAGGAAGGAGTCGGACTCAGAGTCCGACTCATCATTGTCTGGCGTCAGCATCGCGCTGCGCCACAAAAAAGACCGGGGCGTTTTCAAACGTCCCAGGTTGGAGGATGGCCGAGAGCCGTCCTCCATCGAGCAGGAGGCCCCAGCCCCCAAAATCCCCACGGCTGCGCGGGGTAGGGGCAAGGGGAAGGGCTCCACAAGAGCGGCTGGGAGCCGCTCTGAGCCGGCAGAGCGGCTGGCAGCGGAGGGGAGCGCCCTGGGAAAGGCTGCCCCCTCGGACTCCTCGGAGATGGAGGTGTCCGGAGGTGAGGATTCTGCAGGCGGCGCTGAGAGCCTCCGCCTCCAGGTTAAGGAAGCACTCCGCATGCTGGCTGGGCAAAAAACCCAGGCTGGCAGGAACGGAGTGCTTAAGCACGCGGAGGCCGCAATAATGTCGGCGGTATCCCAGAAGGGCTCAGCAGAGCGGCAGATGACCGCTCTGCAAAAAGAGATGGCCGGAATGAGGCGCGAGCTGGCCCGATTAGCGGCTGCGAACTCTGCCCTGGAGGCGGAACTTCGTGCAGCAAAGGCGGAACTCGCCGCTGCTCGCGCGGGTCGTCCCCAACCCTCGCAGCCAGTGGAGGCCGACCTTCTTGGCCTCATGCGGCAGGAGATGGCCGCCTTCCAGCAGCGTTTCGACGCTCTGGAGGGTAGGCTCCTTCGACCCCCGCTCGCAACTGGCACTTATGCAGCCGCGGCAGCGAAGACGAAGCAGCCACCTAGCCGCGGCGTCAGAGCAGACGCTCCGGTGGAGAAAAGGGCGAAAGTGCCCCCTGCGGCGAAACCACCGAGAGCCCCGCCGCTGACGAGGACGCCTATGGCCCAACCGGCACCGGCTCCTGCTGTGCCTCTGGCACCAAATAGCCGCAAGCGAAGAGGCGCAGCAGCTGAAATTCCAGCCGTTGCAGCCCCAACCCCGCTATCAGAGCTGCGCACCGATGGCGACGAGTGGCAGGTGGCCGGGCAGGCGAGAAGGAGCGCCAAAGAGGCGAGGAAGCGCCGCAAGAAGGAGCAGCGGCAGCGGCGGCAGCAGCGACGCAAAGAGAAGCGCGCTGCGGCAATGCTCCTCACCCCTAAATCTTCGGCTGTAGTTATCACGCTACAGCCGGACGCGGCTAAGAAGGGGGTGACATACGGCGACGTCCTCGCCAAATTGAAGGGGACGGTTACTCCCGCGGAGTTCGGGGCCCCTAACGGGTTCGCGGTAAGGGTCACCGCGACTGGAGCCCGTCTTCTGGAGGTCCCCGGCGCGGCCAGCGGCCCATCCGCTGACGCCCTTGCCGAGAGGCTCAGGACGTGCCTTGCGGCGGATGAGGCTCGCGTGTCCAGGCCCACCAAATGCTTGGAGCTACGCATCATGGGCCTGGATGACTCCGTGACGGAGAACGAGGTGGCGGCCGCTGTCGCAAGGACGGGGGGGTGCCCTGCTGATCAGGTGAAGGCAGGCACCATCCGCCCGGACAATACGGGGCTGCGGACCGTGGGGTGGCTGGGTTTCGGCGCAGGTGAAGCTGCTGGAACCCCGACCTTTGAGGTGCTTCCGCTGCCTCATTGGTCACCATGTGGGTGCCAAGTGCACCTCAGAGGTGGACCGCAGCGACCGCTGCTTCCGCTGCGGTCAGCCCGGTCACAGGGCCGGCGCTTGTACCGCCCCGCCGCACTGCGTAGTATGTGCGGCGGCTGGCAAGCCGGCCGATCACCGGGCTGGGGGCAAAACCTGCTCCCCCCCCACCAAGCCCAGGAGCAAAGGTAGGCCCGTAGCCACCTCCACCGCTCCCACCGTCGCCCCCGCTGCCGCCGCAGTCGCCAACACCCCTGCGACTGCTGCTGTCGCCGCTGCCGTCAGAGAGGAGGTCGTGATGGATACCCAATAATGGCTCCATTACGCCTCCTCCAGGCGAACATCAACCACTGCGTCGCTGCTCAGGATCTCCTGCTCCAGAGCATGGCGCAGTGGTCGATCAATGTTGCTGTGGTCTCCGAGCCGTACTTCGTTCCAGCCAGGGAACACTGGGTGTCAGACCTGGACGGCTCGGTGACCATCATCTCGTCGGCCGCCGCCGGTACCCCAACCCCCGAAGGGCCTCAGCGAGGCAGGGGTTGCGTCGCGGCTCGGTTCGGAGAGATCGCCGTGGTGGGCGTGTACTTCTCTCCGAACCGAACTCTCGTCGAGTTCCACAACTCCCTCAGGGAGTTAGTCACCGTCGTCGTCGGGTTCCGTCCCCTCCCCGTGTTGGTCCTCGGGGACTTCAATGCCAAGAATTTGGCTTGGGGTTCCCGGCTCACTGATGTCCGGGGAAGGATGGTCGAAGACTGGGCTCTGGAGACAGGCCTAGTCGTGCTGAACCGGGGTTCTGTCCCCACGTGCGTACGGATGCGGGGCGAGTCAGTGGTGGACATTTCGTTTGCTAGCCCCGCTCTGTCATCGCGCGTTGTTGACTGGCGCGTCATGGAGGAGGTGGAGACGTTTTCGGACCACCGGTATATACGGTTCGACGTCTCCGCCCAGTCCGCAGACCCGCCAGTCAGACAGGCCCCGTGTGGCCCGCGTTGGGCGCTTAGGCAACTGGACCGGGAGCTTTTCCTGGAAGCCGCAGTCGTGCAGGCCTGGGTGATACCACCGGTCAGGCCAGCCGACATTAACGAGGAGGCGAGATGGCTCCAGGACGCCATGTCAAGGATGTGCGACGTGGCGATGCCCCGGATCCGACCGTGCCAACGCAAGCGCCAGGTGTATTGGTGGTCGCAGGAATTGGCAGACCTGCGCGGTGAGTGCACCGCAGCGCGACGCCGATACACCAGGCACCGCAGGCTCCGTCTCCGCCCTCTGGACGCTGAAACCAGAGAGGCGGAGCTATACGAGGAGTACAGGGCGGCGAAGGCCACCCTCAGGGTGGAGATCCGGCGGGCCAAAGATCGGGCCCGCGAGGAGATGTTGGAGACTCTGAACAGAGACCCCTGGGGACGCCCCTACCGGATGGTGCGTGATAAGCTCCGCACCTGGGCGCCCCCACTGACTCAGAGTCTCCGGCCGGAGGTCGTGGACGAAGTGGTTGGGGCGCTATTCCCCCGACCACAGATGGGTTACACGCCTCCGGCTATGCCCCCGCCCCCTGCGGTGCCCAATGCGGGCTACATCGACGACGACGACGAATCCGCTCCGGAAGTGACCGAGGTAGATTTGAGAGTGGCGGTGCGCCGGCTGAGCGGCAAGAATACCGCCCCAGGACCTGACGGGCTGCATGCCAAGGTCTGGGTCCTGGCCTCGGAGGCTCTCAGGCCTCGACTACTTGGTCTGTTCAGCGCATGTTTGGAGAGAGGCCAGTTTCCGCTGTCGTGGAAGACGGGTAAACTGGTCCTCGTGAAGAAGCCGGGGCGTCCTGCGGACTCCCCGTCCGCGTACCGGCCCATTGTGCTGCTCGACGAGGTGGGAAAGCTGTTCGAGAGGATAATCTCAGACCGCCTCGTCGGGCACCTGTCTGGAAGGGGGCCGGATTTAGCGGACGGCCAGTTCGGCTTCCGCAGAGGGCGCTCCACGGTGGACGCCATCATGCGCGTGAGGGACCTCACGACGGGGACAGCGTTGGCCGGGAGGCGAGTCGTCGTGGCGGTGTCTCTGGACATCGCCAACGCCTTTAACTCGCTGCCCTGGAGCTGCATTTTGGAGGCACTCCGGTATCACCGGGTGCCTGCCTATCTCCGTCGTGTAGTCGAGGCTTACTTGACGGACAGATGCGTCATCTACCCCGGTCATCGGGGCGTGTGGAATCGGCGAGAGGTGTCGCGCGGTGTCCCACAGGGATCGGTCCTGGGACCTCTCCTGTGGAACATCGGGTACGATTGGGTGCTACGCACCGACCTCCCGAGCGGCGTCAGCATTGTCTGTTATGCTGACGACACGCTGGTGCTGGCGAACGGGAGGTCGCATCAGGCGGCGGCCGACCTGATGTCACAAGCGGTTGCGACAGTCGTTGCAAGGATCCGGCAGTTGGGACTCGAGGTGGCGCTCCACAAGTCCGAGGCCATGTGCTTCTATGGCCGTCGGAGCGCGCCACCTCCAGGTGGGTCCCAAGTGACGTCACGGATGTCAACCATTCTATACATAATAAATAGTCCTAGTACTGTTTACGATTGTAAATAAAATACGTGCCTCTGATTTACTCAAATTTATTGCGGGATTACATATAGTGGTGCAACTTATTAGTAACAATATTATCCGGAGTGTCTGTGTGGTGTAAAGTATTAAAAAACTTAAAACTTAAATACGCTAAACAATTTGTGCTAAAAGTACCCTAACTTAAATATAAATAAACTAAATCCTAAAATATACATATAAAATAACAGTGACTATATACCAGTGTGTGTGCGCCCTTACACAGCTACCGTGCAATAAGTCTATGGTGTTCCTATAGAATATAATCACCTTGAAAACTGCCATAAACGTCTTCTTAAGAACAACGCCATCTATTGAGCTCTTTATATACTATCTTTATAACTAATTAAATCAATTACAAGAAACGTTCGCAATCATTATGGCTAAGTGCGGTGGCTGTGGTAAATTCATGTCGCTGACAGAGGGCGCTAAATGCGACAAGTGTAAGTCTTCATACCATAGTCAGTGCGTGGGCATAAGAGATGCGGTCCCGATTGCGACCCCCTGGCACTGTCCGGAGTGCAAAAGAAACGTGCCTCGAGATAACAGGGCTGATACGCCGGTCCGAGGGCATGCATCACCCGCTATGGATGAGAGCCATCTCCATTTAATGGACACTAGTTCCAGCTCAACAACACAGGAGTTCCAAATAAACATCAGGGCTGAGTTAAAGCTTTTTAAAGAGGAATTCCTAAATACTGTTCGGCATGAGTTTCAAGTGATGCGCCATGACCTATCCGAGATAAGAACGGCAATAAGCAACACAAATGCACGATTGACGAATTTGGAGGAGAGGGTGGCTGTTATTGAAACTCAAAAGCAGGCACAGTTTCAGCCAAGCGGTGCATCAGAATTGGATAACATAATATCCCAATTGCGTAGTGACATAAATGATCGTGATCAGGAGTTGCTCGTAAATGATATACAAATCTCGAATTTGCCAGAAATAAGTGGAGAAAACCCTAATAACACAGCTATGCTAATTGCATCGAAGATGGGCATCAAAATGGAGCCGAGAGACATAGTGTGCGCTGAGCGTGTTGGAGGTAGGCGGATCACAGCTGTCCAGTCGTCGGCGCCGGTGGTTACTCGCCCGCGCTTCCTCATTGTACGTCTTGCGCGCCGCGACCTTCGCGATCAACTGTTAGAGGGCGCGCGTGCGCGCCGAGGTATGACATCGGCCGATCTAGACATTCCGGGCCTGGCGAAGCGGTTCTACATAAACGAACGTCTGACGAAGCCCAATCGGGAGTTATTTCGTAAGGCGCGCGAGGCCGGCAGTCACCACGGATGGCAGTTCATCTGGTTCAAGCGGGGTCGGGTTCTGGCCCGAAATAAACCGGGAGACTCGACTTGCGTTATTCGCTGTGAGTCTGACATACAACGCGTTTTCGGTCCTATACCGGTTACTGGTGGTGATAACACCCTCTAACTTGTATTTTTGTTATTTTTTGTCAACGGTTTTATGCATTACAAATGTTTTCATGCTGGTATGTTTATGTTTATTCATACAGATAAGCTTTCGATGCTTAAAAATGTTAAATTCATACATGTATGTAGTTGCAATCGTTGTTAGTTTAATTCTAATTGGTTTAAGTGTGTACTATTTAATAAGAGATACGGCGACAGTAGATGTGTGCCTCGCGGGGCGCACAAGCAAGCCAGACGTAAACCAGTTCCATAATATAATACACAAACAAATACATTCTAGCAAATTATTATTCAAAGCGACAAACACTTATTTATTAGGTACAAAAAGGGCGATTATTTATTACTATGATACTATTTACAACTTTATTAAACAAATTTTATATAGAAATCTAATTATTATAATAATTAAAAATGCATTAATCTTGTTATATATGCAAACTTTGTTATATCGGTATATTCTTAATTTATTGTTATGATGGTGACCAAACGTGATAAGTTTTTTAAGGTCGGGTTCCTTAATGCAGGATCACTAGGCACAGATCATGACAATTTGATTGGTGCTATAGATAGATATTGTTTCGACATTTTAGCTATAAACGAGACTTGGTTGCGAACCGGGGAAGAGGGGCGCGCGCCGGCCGTGCCGGGCTATCGTCTCCGCCACACGCCGCGGCCAGCGAGTGTGCGCTCGGGTCGTGGTGGGGGCGTCGGTTTTTATGTGCGGCGAGGGCTAAGCGTGCGTACTTGGAATACAGCGGCTGATCCAAGGTTCGAATCTGTCGAACAAATGTGGCTGACGCTTACTTTAAATGGAAAAAAAATAGTCATAGGCACGGCTTACCGACCACCATGGTTGGACTTAGTTATTTTCTTGGATGCCATAACGGAATCGCTTAGTGCACTGGGAAATTTCGACCACTGCATTATAATGGGGGATTTTAATGTTAATTTGTTAGATGTAAACGGAATAAAATCTAGAAAAATCAATGAGTTCATGAGCTGTCTCAGTCTCACGCAATTAGTAACAGCTGCAACTCACTTCACGACATCCAGTGAAACTCTCATTGATCTCCTATTTACGGACCTAAATTTAAGAGCAAGGTATACTACAATAGAATCCCTTGGGTCGATTAATGGGCACTCCATTATTGTAACGGAGTTTCATGTGAAACGGGATAAGTTTAAACCATATATAAAAAAGTTTCGGCCACTAAAAAGCATAAATATTGATGAATTCCAGAATGACTTGAAACTATTATGCCATAACAATATTACTACCATAAATAATGTGAACGATATGGTTGAAGCTTTTAATTCATGTTTAACATACCTATTTGACATTCACGCGCCAGTAAGAACATGCACTATAAAAGAACAATCACCACCTTGGATTACGGACACGGTAAAAATCATGATGCGTTTACGGGATGAGGCGTTGAATAATTACAGAAAAACGAAATTAGCCTCTAAAAAGGAATATTATAAAGAGCTGAAATCACTAGTTATCAGTTCTTTATATCAAGAAAAGGTAGCTTATTTCAAACATAATATCAATAACAACATCAAAACTCCTAAGTTATTGTGGAAAAATTTAAAAACAACGCTTACATCTAGTAAACCTGCACAGGAGCTTCCATCGCATTTTGCAAATCCAGATATTATAAATAATACCTTTTTGATAGTTCCAGGGAATACAGTGGCAAGTCCGTCGCTCGTGAGTCACTATACCACTAATAAATATTGCGAAGCAACCTTCACGCTCATTCCCGTGGAGCAAAATGAGATTGTACGTGTTATCTCTAACCTTAAAAGTAACGCGGAGGGACACGACGGCATTTCCCTGGATATGCTCAATATGACTTTGCCGTTCACTCTAAATATTATTATAAGTATTATAAACCGCTCCATAGAAACGTCAACATTTCCTGACATATGGAAAATTGCTTGTGTAAGGCCATTACCGAAAGTCTCAAATCCGGTAGAAATAAAAGACCTTCGCCCGATAAGTATTTTACCGTGTCTGTCAAAAGTGTTGGAAAAGGTAGTTGCTCGTCAGTTAACAGATTATTTGGAACATAATAATATATTACCCGATCTACAGTCTGGCTTTCGAAAACAACGCAGTACTTCCACTGCCTTACTGGATGTGACGGATAACGTACTGGCGGCACAAAACCAAGGAATGTGTTCTATACTGGTTCTACTGGATTTTTCACGGGCATTTGATGCAATAAATATCCCGCTATTAGTAACTAAGTTAAAATATTATGGTTTTGACCCAAGTGCCACACAATGGTTTCTCAGCTATCTTAGCAATAGAAAACAATTTGTGGAATTGCGTTCAGGTGATGGCACTACTAATATATCGTCCCATACCTCTGTAGAAAGAGGTGTCCCACAGGGATCGATACTGGGTCCTATCTTATTTATTTTATATAGCGCGGATATAGTTGAATGTCTACAGAAGTGTAAATTCCATATATATGCCGACGACGTGCAACTTTACATATCCTTCAGACCAGGTGAATACGAACATGCCATTAACGACATCAATGATGATCTTCACAGAATCACCGCCTGGTCTGAAGCAAATTGCCTTTGTCTGAACCCAACAAAATCAAAGTATCTTGTATTTGGTACGAAACAGCGAGTGGCTAGTTTACCCAATTCATTCAATATAAAATTAAAGGGGGAACCAATTGATAGAGTGTATGAGGCGCGTAATCTTGGCCTTGTAATGGATACTGGTCTTCGTTTTGAGAAGCATATAGCGGACTCGGTACGTAACTGTTTTTACCGCCTTAAGGTTTTATATAAAATGAGACCTTATTTATCCGAGCGGCTTCGAGAGCAACTAGTAGAAACCCTGGTCTTGTCCAAATTAAATTATGCAGACACAGTATATGGCCCGCGACTACTAGCACGAACAGATAAACTAATACAACGAGTACAAAGCGCTTGCGCTCGGTTTTGCTATAGTATTCCTCCCAGAGTTCATGTTACGCCGTTTCTTAATAAAAAATATGTTTTAAAAATGAAATCGCGACGCAAATTACACTTAGCTTGCCTTCTGTACGGTGTAATTAAATATCAAAAACCAGATTACTTATACAATAAGTTATGTTGGGTAACGGCTAGACGAGAATGCGGGAGGAGACTATGTTCTCAACAACTTTCGACCCAGACACACAGAACAGCGGCATTTCGAGGCAGTTTCCGTTACGCGGCATCAAAAGTTTGGAATAATCTGCCACCGCCTATTAGGGAACTAAACACAATAGATTCTTTTAGAAGACGCCTACGGCAGTTTCTGGTGGACGCACAAAGGGAATTAGACATGCTAAATCAAAACATATCAATTATTTAAATAAAACATCTAGCTCACTTATCATATTATGTGCATGCGCGGCTCCCTGCTGCTTATTCGGCAATTGTCTGTCTTCAGCATTCCCGATTAGAGGGTGTCTGTTGCGTCATCCAATGCTGCACCGTAATCGTACCAACGCGCATGGTGAGACCTATAAAAATATAAAAATAATAATAATAAGATACCTGCAAACCATCGTCACTATTGCAGATGTGTAAAAACCGTTTATATTCTTAACTCACCCGTGGTATGTAGCCTACTTGCGTGGCGACTGGTGCCGAGCGATCAAGCGGTGTCGGGATCACAATAGTTTTCACCCTACTACTATAAATATAGGTGGCCGAGATGATGTGGTGCTGCACCTTTGATGGCTGGGTGCCTCCACAATAAGGCGCGGGCTTATCTAAAATAGAATTACAATTTATATACGTAGGAAAGTAGTATGATTTATTTATAATAGAATTAATATCATTGTTTCACAAAACTTACCTTACCCTATTACCTTCTTTCTAACACCTTCTCATAGCAGTATACTCAATATTTCACTAATTAATACTTATTTTAATGTAATTATTCTATCACCATAGATTTTCATTCTACCACCATAATTTAGATTTTAAAAAATCAAACAGCAGTCCATTGCGCACGGATGCATGTTGCGTATTGGGTTGCGAGGGGAGCAAAATATCGGTCTGTTGATATTTATTGTCTCTTAGTTAGATAAAGGAAACAGGTTTTGACTCGCTCGTATTGCGATCCTAGTTTTGTTGTCCGCTATCATATTCAACTACACTCACACATACACACCTACTCAAATCACACGACACAACACATATTTATTTATCACCAATTTAGCATTTATATTTATCTGTTTACTTTTATTTAATTCTTTAATGTTATAATATATTATCAGGGACTGGTTACATCCGTGATCTGATCACTTGAAGGTCCAGTTGAAAACCAGCGCCAGGCAATAACCGCCTGGCATCGAAGCTGAACCTGGGCCTATTTGTCCAACGCTGAGACACACATCACTGTTTTTTTCTTTTTTTTATTACTATTTTTGTTTTGGTTAATTTTTACTGGTTTTTTTTTATCTACTTTTGTATCTGTGTCCAGGTTGTGCAAATAAAATTATTTCTTTCTTTCTTTCTTTCTTTCTTTCTTTCCAAGTAACGGCAGGAGGAGTTACCATCGGCGTCGAGTCGGCGATGAAGTACCTGGGTCTCGTCCTCGACAGCCGATGGAACTTCACGGAGCATTTTCGTCGTTTGGCCCCTAAGTTGGAACGGTCTGGGGCCGCGCTCAAGCGGCTCCTTCCCAACCTCGGGGGGCCAAACGCCTCCTGCCGGAGGTTGTATATGGGGATTGTGCGATCCATGGCCCTCTACGGTGCCCCTGTGTGGGCGCCGGACTTGAAGCGGCGGCCGGCTCGTACGCTGGTCGCGTCCCAGAGGGTCATGGCTATACGAGTAATCCGCGGGTATCGCACGATCTCCGGGGAGGCGGCGAACCTCCTTGCCGGATCACCGCCGTGGGATCTAGAAGCGAAGGCGCTCGCGCGCGTCTACAGTTTGCGCGCAGACGCGCGTCGCCGGGGCGAAGATCCTCTGCCGCGCCAAATAAGTGCGTGGCGGAATGAGCTCCGGCGAGATCTCATGGCAGAGTGGAGACAACGACTGTCGCAACCGAGGGCCGGGCACGCTACCATAGCAGCGGTAAGACCCCTCTTTGAGGAGTGGCTTGAGAGACGCCACGGCGTCCTCACCTTCCGTCTGACGCAGGTGCTTACCGGGCACGGCAGCTTCGGTAGGTTCCTGTTTCGGATTCAGCGGGAGGAAACGCCCGAGTGTCGTCATTGTGAGGACCACCTAGAGGATACGGTGGAGCATACGGTAGCGGTATGCCCTGCCTGGGCTGAGCACCGCCGTATCCTCAGGGAAGTGATCGGCGGCGGCGACCTCTCGCGCCCGGCCTTAGTCGAGGCCATGGTGCGGAGTGAGAGGAACTGGGACGCCGTCTCCTCCTTTTGTGAAGCGGTCATGCTCGCAAAGAGAGAGGCGGCCCGCGTGAGGGAGCAATCCTCCTCCTCGCGCCCCAGCAGCCGCAACTGGCGACACTACGGGCGTCGGGGATCGAGGGACGATCTCCGGCCACCGTAAGTACGGGCCTGCGGTCGGCGAGTAAGGGCAGCTCGCCGCCCGACCAGAACCAGGCCCGAGCGTACGGCGCGTAGCGTTCCGCGCGCTCCTCAAAGAGCCAATAGACCACCACAGACGGGGCCCTAAAGGGCTGATGTTCAGCCGGGGTTGCGGGGTAAGCGCAATGAGGTACCGCGACCTCGGCACAGAGCAGGAGAAGGAACAGGGGGGTTTTTAGTCAGTAAGAGTCTGACACTCCCTCCTGCCCGGCCCTGGGCGGGAGAAGTCATTTGATGATTTTCCCCTCACAAAAAAAAAAAAAAAAAAAGACTTTTGACTAGGCAGTGCAACTTGCAATTAGGTACCTACCTACTCAGCCAACGAGGTAAAAAAGTTTTCTTGACGGATAATTCGTTGAAACTATAATAACATTCTTCGAAAAACAAACGAAATATGGCGCTGTACAAAGATAGCATGAAGTAAAATAAAGGCAAATGATATGGTTTGATGTAATGCCTAGACTGCTAGACTGCTAGACTCGTAGACTGCACTGATAGAACTCGGTCACGATAGACGCCGTTTTTCACGAAATGTTTGTGAGTCATGAACCACAGTTTATGTTTTTAGAACTTTCCAAAATTGTATCAGCAATTAAACTTTTGATTGTGGCTCGGTTTTATTTATTATTTCCCATTATTTTGTATGGGTTCAAGTTAAGAATTATTTGATAAATAGCCCGAGTTTTAAACGCTCTCTAAGCAAGGGAGTTTGTAAAGAATTATGTTCCTACCAATTTTTATGTTTATTACTTTACAGGCCTTAATATTCCAGCACATTTGCCTGATTTTCTGGAATTCGCATTGTTTTGAACTAGATATTTACTATGATATTATATATTTAAGCAAAGTATGACTTACGTAATATAGAGTTTTAATTAAAAATAGTATTAAAACAATGTAAAAATTTTTCTTTACAAGAAAGAGTAATTATTTCTCCATTAAATTCTGTTTTAATGGAAAAATGAAAGGCAGGTAAGTCGGATTTAAATTTTGATCTGCACTACAAACAAAAAAATATGCTGATCCGGCCGGAACTTTTCACCTCTTTTAGGATATCAAAAAATGGCTTGCAGCCAAAAATTATATTTCTTTATGAAATTCGTCTGCGTTTGGCATGAAGGATTTCCCGATAATAAGAGCCACGTGAAAACCTGAATGTCTAAATCAGCAGAAAAGTTTTAAATAATTATCTTTTAGGTTTTATTTTGCACCGGACATTTCCGAATTGTAACGGCTAAAAACTCAACTGTCAAGAAACGCGCCTACTAATGCCTAAAGGGCCAGCAACGTGCCTGCGACTCCTTTCGTGTCCCGAGTCCAATACGAGCTCCGGTCCATCGGCTCGTTTGCTTCCTACCACATAAAAAAAAACAGATCAAATTTATAATTTTTAAGTTTTAAAGTACCTCTTACAATTTATCCATACCTAAAGTTATTGGTATAGATGCCAGGAAAGATTTAAGTTAACCGTCCTTTAAGAAATCAAGTCAGAATTTTCTCAGACATTTTCCATTTAATTCCTAATTTATTTTATACAAAATAACAGTAACTCAAATGCACATTCTGTGTTACATTTGCTCCCACAATCACACAGCGTTTACGGGTTAAAGTTACGACCGTAGTACATATGTAAGTTGTGGCCACAACTGCAGCGAACCGCGGGTTTAGCAACTTTTTCGGAATAAAAATGCTTGTAACATTTAGAATTTATGAAAGAGAACGCTCGCGTTTCTTTTTAAAAATTATTTAAATGTATCGTGAATTCTTTTTTATTTTTACTAGTACAAGTTTTATTTTTAGCTGTTTAGGTCATAATCATAAGTTTGTTTTTGTTGTTTTAGTTTGATACCTTTCTTTGCGAGGGGAAATTCGTTACATGACTCCTCTCAATCAAGGTGAGGCGAGAAGGCCTTCCAGCTCCTGCTCTGACAGGCAGCGTTACGAATAACATTTTGATAGCCTCATAGTAAATCTGTATATGAATAAAAACTTACTGGATGAACTAACTAATATTATCCTAATCATATATATTGTTAGTAACCCTATTCTTAGAAGAGATGTTTTTAAAATATTTTTAAAAACAAAATAAATACATTTCTTTACTTAAGAATAAAATAGATCTTAAAAAAAATATAAATTGTCTACAATTTTGTATTTCGAGAATTACAAATACATTGTACTAATTTTTGATGATAAAAAGTATTTCACACGTTTATGTAGTATAAATACAACTTATCAACTTTAATAGGACTTAACAGTATTTATTGATGTAAACAAAAGCCGTAATAAATTAAACTAAGTATCTAACATCGCGTAATTCAAGGCTGAAAACCTAAATCTATGGATTATATTCTGTTAACACGACAATAACGCGTTGGAATCGAATAATATCATTTCTATTGTCTAATAGTTGGTTCTGTTGTATGCATTATAGCTATTCTAGGTATCGATCAAACAAACCAACTAAAACTATTGGCTTCTTGTAAGGGGAAAATCATCAAATGCCTTCTCCCGACCTGGGTAAGGCGAGAGGCCGACGTCGCGTTACTTTTTAGCGCTTAAACCCGCAACTCTAGCTGGACAACCCTAGGAGGTTCTGTCTGTAGTCGTTTAATGGACCTTTGAGCGCCATATGCTCATGTCTGGTTCAGCTAAGGTGGAAAGTGGGTAGCTTTTGTCCAAATCCACAGACGTCCTCCAACAGGGTTGCGAGTGCAAAAGGATTACCCGATGGTAAGCAATCATGCTTACCATCGGGCCGCCCATGGACACCTGCAACACAAAAAGAGTTACGATTGCGTTGTCGGCCTTTAAGGGATAATGGATTTCGATATTTAAGAATTGGGAAGGGATGGAGTAGGGAATGGGCCTCCGGTAACATCACTCACACGGCGAAACACAACGCTGTAGTTGTTTTACGCCGGTTTTCTGTGAGGCCGTGGCATCACTCCGGTCGAACCGGCCCATTTGTGGCCATTTTTATTATTGGCTATGTAGTTAATAGTTTTCAGTGAAATGGGGTAAAAAAATAAAACGTGTTTGTACACGATTTCCAATAAAACAGTAGTAGTGTGAAACGGAAAGAAAAAAAATACATACCTATAAGACTATTTAGACGTTAATCTCTTCAACTAATAGACTTAAATCGGAAATTTAAAACAGAAGAAAATTCTGCCAAAATCACCTTCTAACGCGAAGAAAGTTGTGAACGAAAGCCAGTATCATTGTTTCATTAACCAACCAATCAGATGGCTAAACTAGGAAACGTTCTGCGAAAAGCATACATATATATAAAGATAAACCTAAACTAAGTGTGCTGTTAGCTTGTTATAGTTCCTTATGCTCAGCTTAATGTTGTGGACCGAAAACGTCCACGGCGCTGATTTTTAACTCTGAAATTTCAAATCTGGACTTTAAGTTAGTGTCTGAAGGAAACTAATTGTACTGTACTGTGTGTAATTGACAAAACCTAACGTACCATTCATTTATTATACGATAAACAATATTCTTTATTTAAACATTTAGTTCAAACAATTTTCAGTTGTATAATGTTTATGTAACAAACAGTTTACCTGCATGAATGAACTGACTAAATGTTTTACACGTAAATAAAAGCGTACACAATCAAACACTTCCGTGTATTCAAATATTCACGATGAAAAATAGATTCAAAACAAATAACATTGTTTTATTATACAGTTTGAGTAGCACTGAAAAAAAAGTTTTTTTTTTTTGTTTAGAATTGCTGCAGTGTTTTATTTTCTGCATAGTTTACAATCTTTTCAGTATCTAATTTAAATATTTACATAGTATATAAAACAGAGTCGCTTTCTCTGTCCCTATGTATGGTTAAATCTTCAAAACTACCCAATGGATTTTGATGCGGTTGTTTCCATAGAACGATTGAATAGTTCGGCCATTGAACAGTGGATAAATTTAGTATCAGCATTGCAGCCGTTTGAAGTTGGGAAAGGTCGCTCGTATAACATACTAGAAACATATATTTTTGCAAAACAATGCCATAACCATATTCTTAATAATTACCTTTTCCATTTCGATCTTCGTAGTCAAGTATAAAACTCGTTAAAAACAGAAAAAAAAAATTTAACTCTCCTTTAAAAATATTCTTATAATGAATGTTTAATATAGTACATTAAAAATGTTGTTTTGCGATATAAAATACTTCGAAAAAACATGATAAAGGTGTACAACTCTTTCCACTTAGGGGTATGAAAAATATATATAATATAATAGCTGACTCCCAGGCCTACTGAATATACCTGTAAAATATGCTAAAAATCACTTCCGTTTCGGAAATCCCACCTCATAAATCTACTAATTATTACATCGACAGATTGTTGACAATCGAACTTCACGTCAATGGCTCTCCTTCTAAATGTGGGAGAGTTATATATAATATTAAATTGTTTTACCAAAAATTTTACGTAAAAATAAATAACTATACCTTACAACCAAATCTGAGTGCTTTGTGACACGGAAAATAGTCATTAGCAGACGATGTTGCCTACGAATTTGATTGGAAATTAAAAGACCCTTTGATTATGATTTATTGTTATGGAAAATTATAGTTTGTCTTTCGAAATTATAATAGATAATCGCCCTAATGTTGCTTTTGAGGGCTTTGTTTACGTGTTATTGTAACTTGTAATTGCGTGTATTTTGGTAGGAGTGGTAGTTGTGGATAACCCTTTTCTGTTAAATTTTTCATGTTTGTTTACATCAAACTTTTTTTTTCATAAGGTCTTTTACCTTTCAGCGGCTAATACGAGTAGCGCAATAATGTAGAAGAAAGAACAGGGTGGTTTTTAGCCAATAAGGGGCTGACATTGTCTCTCGTCCCGCCCAATGTGGAAAAGTAATTTAACCTTCGGCATACGAGGTGGGGTTATTTTAACCCCAACACTTTTAAAATGCGTTGATTGTATATTTAAACGCAACCAAATAACTTTATTTTCACAGTAGCTGGAGCTTAAATATTGCCGCGTTGAATCACAGCGTTGGATCAGTATTGCGCGCGCCGGCGTCCTGTGTGCACGCGCGCAAAGTGGTTCCCGGGCGTTTTTAACCCCACGTTGTATGGGACGTCGTAAAAAAAGTTTGTGCCTACTTCTGTGTTTTTCGTTATTTACACTTACAATTAGTGCTTTTTTAATACTTTTTTATTTTTATTATAGGTTCAGGTAGATAATATGTCTAACAACCTTCAGGATGATCGTATTGCTGCGGCCTTATTGGAAGAAAATGATACTTCGTCGGACGATGAAAACTTTCTTCCTAGCAGTGACGACGAAGCAGATCATATCAGCGAGGCTTCTGAAGTTCAAAGTGATACGGACGTGGAAGATGCTGAAAATAATCTCGAACCATATTTGGATAATACATCTCAACCATTTTATCTTGGAAAAGATGGAAGAACAAAGTGGTATAAATCGCCACCGCGAACCAATGTTCGGACTAGGGCCGAAAACCTAATAACGCATTTGCCTGGGTGTAAAGATGCAGCTCGACATAAAAAAACTCAATTGGAATGTTTCGAGATCTTCTTCACTGACGAAATTATTGACATGGTCTTGATATATACAAACCAGAAAATTACTTCGAGAATGGAAAACTCTACATCCAATCCATCCTATGGGGAAACTAATAAAGCTGAGATAAAAGCTTTGTTTGGGTTGTTGTTCTTGGCAGGTTTGTTTAGATCTGGCCGGCAAAGTCTTATAGACTTATGGAGCAATGACGGTACAGGAATTGAAGTGTTTAGAAATACTATGTCGAGACAGAGATTTTCATTTTTGATAAATAACTTGAGATTTGATGATTCGTCAACTCGTACAGCAAGAGCAACTATTGATCGTTTAGCGCCAATTCGAGATGTTTTTGACATATTTGTGAAAAACTGTCAGAATGCTTATACGCCTCATGAATACTTGACCATAGATGAGGAACTCGTGGCGTTTAGAGGAAGATGTATCTTTCGTCAATACATACCCTCGAAACCAGCTAAGTATGGGTTGAAAATCTACGCTCTAGTGGATGCTAAAACATTTTACACAATGAACTTGGAAATTTACTGTGGAAAACAGCCTGACAACAGTCCTTATACATTGAGTAATAAGCCATTTGATGTTGTTGATCGTTTGGTAAGATGCGTGTCTGGATCAGGAAGAAACATCACCATGGATAATTTTTTTATGAGCTATGAAACTGTTGAAAATTTGCTCAAAAACCATAAATTGACTGCCGTTGGTACACTAAGGTCGAACAAGACATGCCTGCCACCTCAGTTCAAGACTAGACGTGAAGAAAAATCGTCTGTGTTTGGATTCCAAAAAGACATAACTATTGTATCTTACATACCAAAGCCACGAAAATGTGTACACATGATGTCCTCATTACATCATGATGATGAGGTGGATCCAGAAAGCGGAGACCAAAGAAAGCCGTCTATTATAACGTTTTACAACTCGACAAAAAGCGGAGTTGATGTTGTCGATAAACTTGCAAGAACCTACGATGTTACCCGCAACTGCAAACGCTGGCCTCTTACTGTATTTTTTTCCATGTTGAACCATGCTGGTATAAATGCTTTTATTGTGTATATGTTGAATAACAGCATTGAAAGGAAGAAAACTAATCTTAGGAAGAACTTCATCAAGCAATTGGGACTTTCTTTGCTCGAAGACCACATTAGGAAAAGGAAAGACAATCCACATATACCACGAAATATAAGAAGACGCGTGCATGAAATGTTGCATGAAGAAGTTCCAGGACCACCACCAAAGCAACCAAGAAGGTCTCAGAGATGTTCTTTCTGTCCAAGAAACAAAGATAGGAAGACTCTGAACGGTTGTTTCAAATGTAATGCCGCGATATGTAAGGAACATGCGAATTTGATGTGTCAAAATTGTACTGATTTAGATAACGAATGATCTCCCTTATATAGCTATTAACTGCTAATTGTGATTATTTTTATAAAGCCAAATATATCTAGTTTTATGTAAGAAGTAAAATAATTGTATTAATTTTAAGAAATACTTTTGTTGATTTTTTATTTTATCTTAAGATCATTTTGTTAAATTCACGGAAAGGTTATGTGATTTTTAAGTTTTTTTTATAATAAATGTTTAATTTAATACATTTTTTATTTTATTCATTAACTTTGTGATGTAGTTATATAAAAAAACTCATTTTAACTTATTGCACTTAGCGCATACATAAAGTAGAGGCAATCCCTTGTGGGGTTAATTTAACCCCACGTTGTATAGGTGAGGATTTCTTTTCACCTTGTATGCCGAAGGTTAATAATTTTACCTATAAAAAAATGTAAAAAAGTGACTTAAAATCCCAACAAATTAACTGCCAAACTTTAAGTTCAACAAAAAAATATACAGAATGTTTTATTTACTTTACCCCAGTTTTAAAAGTAAATAGCTATTATTTTTATCATTTTATCTGACTCTTGGATAAAGAAGAAAGTAGTTCAAGCTAACATAACATTAAGTTGCCGATCTACTTCGCTCCAGACTAGACGTACCTATATTTAATTATGTAAAGCGGTCCACTTTTCTTGACGAGGCAATCCTAACAAGCTACAAAATTATTCGTGTTCTCATCATGATAAAACCGAACCTCAAAATGATTCAAATAAATCCACTCTCCGAATTTCTCCGAGAATTTTCCAAGCCAGTACGAATTGAATACAGTTTTTTTTTCTGTAAAAGCTGAATACCAAACAAACAAAATCCGGCGTCCATTAGTAAAGATTAGGCCCAGCGGTGACAGGTTGGCCAGCCTTGCTTATAAGCGCCATTAAGTTTTGTTTTTTGTATTGTAACTTAAAGTGGGACACGCCTATAGATATCTGAAACGTCTAATAGTGCGATGTAGATATTTATCAGAAGGTCATTGATTGATGAATAGTTTTGATAACGAAAAAGTACTTTTGATAATTAAACACTACACACATTTGTATGGTACTCGTAGGTAGATTAAGGTTACAGTTAGGAATGTGGTAGGTACAAATTAAATAAAAAAAAAACAGACAAACCGACAGACAACCAACAGACAAACTGTGTATACAGTTTTGTTGGACATTTTATACTTTTTATAATGTAAAATGTACCTTATATGCAATAATAAATAAATAAATAAAATAAATAACATTTATAGGGTTTCGAGTAAAGGGTAAAACTTTTTTGTTCATGTCTTTTTTAAAACTTTACCCCAACTATGAATTCCGTCTGTGTCGTGGTTTTATAAATATAGTTTTATCAACCAGAGGTATATTATATTTAAAAATAATAACTCAAACTACATCATGTTTTTATTTTCTTTAAATTTCATATTCATTTTCATTTAATAAAATCAAATGACCACAATAGAACTAATTTTTTTATTAAAATTAACTAACATTTTACTAATTTCAAAGAAAGGAAATTAAGGAATTTTTAAGATAGATAAGATACTTAATCTACATATATTATTACATACCACATTTACTATATGTATATATAGTTTAGTGTGTATAGCACCTAATAAAAGCTGATAATCATGCAAATAATGACATTATCAGCTTTAAGCTAATTTTAGAATGCGCTACTTTCCTTTCGCTTCCAACACGTAAGATATACCTAAATACGCATAACCTTTTTAAATTATAAATATTGTTACAATTCTATATAGTCTTGTGAATTCAAAACGTACCTTAAAAAGCATAACATAAAATCGCTTTTCAACCAACAGAAAAATGTAATGTTTCTTCAAGTAACTCAATTTTTTCGAAGAAAATATTATTTTATCGTGTCCTTTTGCTTGTAATCGCTAAACGCGTAAGCAATTAAGACAGGTGGTCTAAATGGAGTCTTAATGTCAAAGGAAGCAAAGCCACTGATACTTATCAAGCGAAAATCTAACCTAAGTTCATAGGGAACTTTTTGTAGGAAAACAAGGAGGACCGATAGGAGTAAGATTTTTGTGCTTAAGTCATTCATTTGTAGGATATTTAATAAGAAAAAGTTATGGACAGGGCGCTAATGAATACTTGGATATTGCAAACTTTTCATAAATTGAAACATATATATGAATTTAAAAATAACATGAGAATAATAAAAAGAAATGCAAACATCTAACATTCTTCAAGAATCCTTAAAATTTGTTTCACAACAGAAAACCATTTAGTATAATCTCAGTTCAAGGACAAACTATATTGCTTTTAAATTGCCCACATGAAAACTAGTTCACAATTTGATCAAATTCCATTACTTAGATTGTATACTAACGATTGTTTTCCGATACGTATCAGATTACAATTTGACTTACGCCAAGTATTACGGCGTAATACAAATCGATTTATATTCTCCGACTAATAATATTCGTGTGTATGCTGATTTTTGGATAAAAGAAAATATCTGTGTCAGCTGTTTGGCGTTCCATAGTTCCAGACTTATTGTTTGTGCCAGCTGAACGGATATATTTCTTAGTTCGATTCTAGGATATTGGAATCAATAAATCTATGGATTGAATAGGTGTTACAGCTTGAACGTACGACGGGCATCGTTTGCTGTGGAATGCAAATGCGGGAAACGTACAAATCTATGAATTTTTCTAATGGATCCAAATACAAGTTTGGGAGAGCCGGGCTTCGGCACGAATGGGTCGGCTCGAACGGAGTGACACCACGGAAAGAAAACCGGCGTGAAACCACCAGAGTGTTGTGTTTGCCGTGAGTGACGTTACTGGAGGCCCCTTTCCTTCCCCTCCCCCATCCCTCTGGTATTCTTAAATATCCGCAACCGTTCGTCGGTCGTTTGTAGACTTATTTCGTAAAAAAATACTGCTATTTTTTTACTAGCTGATGGTCATAAAAGTTGCCATAACAATTACTTTACTTCGAATCATAAGATTTTGTCTATCAATAACCAAAACATGGTCCTTCAATTACTTTCCTAATTCAGGAAATCTCGTAATTCTTTAAACAGGATACAAAATAACGAAGATAATGATTCCCGATCAATGAAACAGAACAAATAATATAATTAATAACACAAAATTCCGTTTCGAACTGGATCAAAGCTCGCGACATTCATTTACAAAATACAATTTATTCGACGCTACGGATCGTAATTACTGCTACCCGCGGTGGCAAATATCTGAAATAAAATCGACTTTGTAATGATGAAATGATCAAATTTTACCTATAAACAAACGATGTAAATTATACATTTCGACTAGAAATTCCTTTAGAAATTAAAGGAATTAAAATACTCAACACTACAATTTTTTTTCTTGGTATGTTATTTGGTAGTTGGTTCAGATTTTCGACCTATACGGCCTTATTTCAAAACAAGGTTATACTTAGTCTAGGACTAAACCATTGAGCCAGTTTTTGTATTTCGAATTGAAGGTAGATGACAATAAGATTCAAAATTCAAAACCCGAATCAGTGGTTTAAACCTGGACTAAAGATAAATCTTGTTTTTTATTAAGGGGGATAAGGTTTTAATTCGCAGTAGACTTGATTCGTTTTATCATGATCATCATCAGCCTGTTTCCGTCCACTGCTGGACATAGACTTTTTCAATTGCAAACCTCTAAGCTCGGTGTTTTGCGTTTTTTATCCAATCACTGCCAACCATCTTAAGGATATCGTTTCGTAGGATTGGATACACGTTCAAAAACTTACTGATAAGTTTACCAAATAAAATTCGTAATATTTGACCTAACGTATGTGCTCATTGATTCGCTAAATGCCAGTTTAACAAAACATACAAAGCAATTTTAATTCATTTTTTGCATCGTTATATTGGCCTTCTCGCGAGAGCAGAAACTTTTAATGGCTTCCAAGTTGGTCCATGATGATATCATATTATTATATATCTACATTAAATGCAGTGTTCATCTATATATTATCGATGCAATAACCCTTCGTCACACAATTATTATTATTTATTACATCATCAAAATTAAATTGACAGATAGTAACGCTATTAAATTCACAATGTTAACAAAAGCTCGTAAAACTAAATAGATACCATATTATTACAGATATTAAATTCATAATTCTATGAACTATTTCAGGAATGAGCACGAACCACAATACTCAATGATCGTAATAAACTTGAATGGACTAAACACAGTTTTAATGTTGTACAATGTCGTTAATGTTGACCCATTGTCCCATGTGGGTGCCGATAGTAATATGGAGCCACGCGATGTATAATGCTAGGTAACTTACACTTATAAAAGTCGGTATAATTCGTTATTCATTAAATATTCTACCAAAAATAGTAAAAGACACTATACGCCAGCGTAGTTTTAATCAATACTGAAATACATCAGTATTTGGAGAATCTTAAAACCTAACAAATAAGGCTTTGGAGTTTTAAAAGCCTTAGCCTTTTTAGCAATTATACTTCTCAAATTACACTACACATCATCAGCTTAAAAAACTGAGTAAAGAGCTATTTTTATATGGAGAAAGTTTGAGCATTAATCACAACGCCCGCTCAAGGCGGAATTGTGAAATCAAATTTATAATGAAACATTTTAAATTCAGCCAGCGGCTGCGGCGTAAGGAAGATCCAGTAGTGTAGCTCCCTACCCTCAGAAGGACACACACCAGCGTCTATCCTGACCGCGATCGAGGACGACGTTAGTCACTATAATCACCGGTCTGCAATCAGAACAGAAACAGAACCTAGTGTATCTACGGCTTGTAGCGTTCCACGCACAAGAGAAAATAGATCACCATAGATAAAGATAGGGTCTAACATGGCTGATGTCCAGCCCGGGTTGCGGCACGGTAAGCGCAATAATGCACTGCAGTCAGGGCCAGGGAGGATAAGAAACATTTTGAGTTAGTCAGGAAGAGTCTGACACTCCCTCTTCCCACCCAGCGAAAGACTAAGATAATTAATGACTTAAACTCTTAAAAAAGTATATGTTTCTACATACTGGTATATTCTTCATCTATCTAGATGTTCTAAGTATTAGCTGTAGGTAGACTAGTTCAGTAACCTGATAGTAAATTCACAGTTAACCTGACCCTAATACCGCTCGCTGTAAAAACTTAACGCAGTAACCCGAATACGTGTTAATGCTCGTATTTATTCCGCAAACTTTCAAACTCGTGCGGTTTCCAGGCAAAGACGTAACGTTAGTAGTGGTGATAGCAATCGCTCACGGTTTTTCATAGGCGTCCTAGTAAAATGCAAAGCAATCTCATTATAAACAGTGGTGTATTAAAGAATATATCTACGTGACCCGAAGAGAGGTGCAAAAATTTCATCTTTTTAAGAGACCTTTTAAGATCATTCTTGTACACAATGAAAAACCATTTTTATGATTAAAAAAGTGAAATATCATATTTTTGTTGTTATATCAAATTTCTAAAGTAAGCGATTATAATATTCGTTGCGTAATTTCTATTAACGAATTGCCTTGTAACATGAAATTAGATAGGAACCGCTTCAGGGAGCTTCGGAATAGGATTTAAGTGGCTTTCCAAAGCCGCAATTACGTCACCGGCCCAAAAATGTAATTAACACTCACACTATGGTCCTACAGAATACGAGCACAATAGATGTCCAAACGATCATGGACCCTTTGTCTAAGCGTATAAAACGCAATTCTCGATGGCTAACCATTTTCACATCAATCAAGGAACTTTTTTGCGTATAAGCCATCGATATTAAGCCGCGATGATTAATCTATATTTTGTCAAAAAATATCCACTAGCCATTATTCTGGTATTTCGAATATGTTCTCGTAATTTATTTTGTACGATAGACTGTAATTTTTTAAGGCTAAACTAGCGCTTGCAAATTGTTACGTTTTGTAGCTAAGTGAACTGTGAGCCGTGTAGTTAACTCGACCTCTTTTTGTGTGAACATTCGTATTCTAATCTCGTATAACGTTTTCGACAAAAACACATTTGGTTGTCTATTGAGTGAAAGGCCTTTGCATTTTGACTGTATACCACCTACACACAGATTTAAGCTCCAGGTAGAAGTTAATTATGAAAATTCGAGATTGCGAGTCCATTTTCTGTTTGTTCCACGACGATTATCATTAAAATCCTATTTATTTTACATAAAAATAATATGGCTACAGAAAATAATTCTGATCAGTAACTATCGCGTGGTTACTCACGTGAATCATTGTCAAAAGGTCTTCTAGTTTTAAGTATCAGTGCAAGTATTTTTATAAATTCTGGTCATTTGATATTTCTTTTACCAATACTTAAAGTTAATTTTTTGAAAATATTATGCGACGATACTAATAGTATCGTATGAAACAACGAAACAATTGAAAACATGAAAACCTTTGCAAAATCCCCTAAACAGCCAAGTTAATGACTCTCCACATCATCAATCTCCATTGCTACCAGAGTGATTGTCTTTTAAATATCCCTAATCTATCACTGGCCTCTTACTTTCTTCCGATAAATCACGGCTTAACACCAGTGAACTTTGCTGAACTCATAAAACCCGCTGCAGTACACAATCTGTTTAGTTGTGGGCTAATCTGCAAACATAGCCTTTGCATATATTTTTTAATGTACTATATAGTAGAATAATCGTGAACTAGGAAATTGGGTCACTAAACGCCTCGTAGACACTGCCTTAGTCTGCCTTATTTCCAACACATAATCACACCAGACCTTTAACTGTCACAAATACGTTTATTGATACCGTTCCTCATCTTGCTTTTATACTTAGCTTCAAAGGAAATCATAAACATACAATTTGTAGTCTATAAAATCTGTCATTCTGTCCTTTGATGTTGAAAAGAAAATAAATCCCTATGAAAGTATAAGTAGGCTTATTCAGTATATAAATAAACGTTTCTTTTTACAGGTAAACCCAGATGAGAACAGACTGGCTGTCGTGTCACACACATCGCCGTGTAAGTGTATTTTATTTCCCACAATACATCAATCACACTTGACATATTTTTCGTAAATCTGCGTTGGCTTCGGAGGCGATAGGTTGATTTTCTTTCGTTTTATATTTACTTCATATACAGTTATTTGAAAAATGTATTTCTTTGTTACGTTCCATCTATTTTGTTTTTTAGTTCGTTTTCAAATATACATATATTAGTTCTTTTTTGAAATTTCACTATATGTATAGATCCGTTGCTAGAGTGACGTTCTTAAATTTATAGTTTGAATTTTTGTTTGACGTTTGTTTAACAAAACTTTTTTATATGGTGTTTTTTGACAAAAATATTGATAGGGTGTTGTTTTTTAAATGAATATTGTAATAATAATGTCTAATATCATAGTGATTAGTTTTGAAGGAATTAATAAATGAATAACGAGAGAAAATCAATAAAATAAAATGAAAATTGACATTGTACAATTGCATTGAGATTCTATTTTTTCTAATGGAAGTCTTGGTTCATTAATGGAAGCTTCGAACTTCAAGTAGGTACTCTCACCAATTTTTGTAAAAAAAGACAACACTTGTTTACTGAAAACCCATATTGTACCTACCAGTAATGTTAATAGTCCAAATACTATAGAAGGCGACCTTTTGGGTAAACACTGGATAGAATGAGGGCTAATCACCTGATCTCACTAATTTACGACGAGGAGAATCTGTCCATCACTAAACAAAACATTAATTTCGATTGCAAATAGATAATTTCAGTGAGGTTCATATCAACGTCATCTAGTGACTAAAGAAACAATATCTATCACTCAAACCCGTTATAAAAAATTGTAAAATTGAAAAGCCTCAGTAATGTTTCATATGATCCTTTGATCGAACCTAACAATAATGATTGAATTATTGGACCTAATAAGCAATATTATGATATGGATATAAATAAAACCTGCCATGGCAACAACGTGCTTCCGAAGCTTAATTAGACAGTTACTGTATTTAATCCTTCAAGCGTAATTTTATGTGTATAAAATTATGGTATGCTTCGCGGCAGACTGTAACGTTGTACTCTCGTTTAATGAATGTAAGTAGATCAAAATTTAGATAATGAAACATTAATCCTCATTGTGTAACCTCATTGTTTTGCTTTGTTGAATATACTAACTTTTCAGCACGTTTCTCACTAACCAATAATGACCTAACTTTTTCCTATTTAGTTTTCATTGGCGATAAAGGAGAGAAAGGAGATAATGTAAGTACTTGTTGTAACGATAGTAGTAAAAATATACTGTAGTAGTCTTAATAAACTAAGGAGGCTCCTCAAGGTCAATCACCTTTACATTTTAGGACACTGTGAATATTTTAAACGGTCTACTTTAGCTATCTGGCATGTTATGATATAAAAACTTATAAACATTTTTCTTGGGAAGTCGTTGTATGAAACTACAATCCATCACGTTTCCTAACAAAATAAAAATACCAAAAACAAAACAAGCCAACGAATTAAGTACTCACTTGAAAGGCGAAACAAACATTTTTATTCCGGACAATCCGAAGACTTTCGGAGTTTTTCGTACAAGTCTTACTAAACTTGGCGAAGATTTCATTAATCCGAAGGATCTCTGTCACCCTACCTTCTTCAACTTTTACGAAAGTTATAACTCAGGTCACGTACCTCGTTACATCGATATGTAGTAAAATTCGCGTGTTTTGCACAATCGTGAACAGAAATTGTTAGTAGAATTGGCTCAATAAACAGGAAAGATGCTATTTAGCATTACAACAAACTGTGATGTTTAAACGGGGTTTGTATTCCTGCAGACAGCATGAATGATGTACCTTTCCGGCAAAGGAGCAGGACTTTATTCCATTTAAGCGTATTGTTGAATATTTTGAATGATAAAAACGAGAATACTAAAAGGTGCTTTCAGAATACGTAATTTCGACAGCCCGTCCCATTTGATATGCTATAGCAATTCTATTAGGTTAACCCTTAACTGACGAAGAACATCGGAAAAAAGGTCTCAGATACATATATCAAAGGTCTCAAACATTCCTTTTAAATCACAAAACAATTTTTGGAGACTTCATAAAAGTTTTGCCATTAGGTAAATACTTGTGGAATTGAGGACAGTTAAAGAGATACCTACTGACAAAGAAGTTAAAGGATGGCGACAGTAAAATGAAGTCGTCAACTGGCTAGACCTTTAAAGACTTTGTTTAAATAAAACTTATTCTGGAAAAGTATAATAAATACCACTGACCTAGTTGTTGACACGCACTGACGATCATTACCGCGCGTTTTTATTAAGGATGGTTAACAGACCCACTATTCAAATCGAGCGTTAACGCGCTTATTATTGGACGGTTATAAAAGGTTCTATTGGCGCGTTACAACAGCTTTATTGATGAAAATACCCACTATTTATTTTCTTTATTAAGTTCTATCATATGTACCACAATCTTATTTAGGAAAGATTTAGATGTGAAGTGTTTTCTCAAAATTAAATAATAAATATTGTTAACTTTAGAATTTAAAATATTTGTTTGCTTTTACCAGACATTGGGGCCAGGACAATGCAGATGTAGTTTGAATGACATCTCTCAGATTTTGGAAGTGATGCCAGAACTAAAAGGACCACCAGGCCCACAAGGACCTACAGGAGCTGATGGCACTACTGGTGCTCCTGGAAAAACGGTGAGAATGTATACAACTTTAACCTTATTACTAATATATCATGACTCGTAAACACCATAATAAAGGATAATTTTTAAGTTTTCACTGTTACAAAAATAAGAGATGTTCTTTTTTCAAACATTGATTGCCAATTTATGTAGATATAAAATAAGTTTGTTTTGATTGTTAACTCACCCAACAATTACTTCATGATATTTTTCTACTGTGTTGTCTTTAGAGGTGTGCATAAAAAACCAAAGTAATTGCAAATGCCTTGCACTAAAACATGAGCTACAGGTGAAGGATTTTAATAAAAATATTTATCTTCAGTACACTAACATAGCTACAACTGCAACTATTTTCATATTAACAAATTGCTATCTACGTGTAAAGTAGGTAAATAGTAACTATGGGAGTATAGATGTAGTAAAATTGTATGCAAAGACTGGTTACTTCACTCTCGGAGCTATTTATTGGCTGACATTAACGTTCGAGATTATCAAGGGAAATCTAGCTCTCTAAGACGTCTTGGGATCTTTGTGCATTAAAATATGAGGTTAATAAAAGATATGATTACACTCAAGGCGCAGAATTATAAGGCAGTGAGCTTAGCAAAAGCGGCAGCGGATTTTATGATTCAGTAGTTCATAAAATTGTAAAAGGACAAGTTAAGAAGTAATCTAAATGAACTTGCCTTTTGTCAATTATAATAAAAATAAGATGATCGAAATGTTGAATCAAATCATTTCACTTTCTTTGAAATCAATCAATGCGATTATTTGTACTTGATATCCTTTATATGAATAAACATTTTATAAGGGTAAAAAAGAAGAGCAGCATTTTAAATGTTGTTTTTATTTGTCGTAATATAATTAGGATAGTTCATAAACATCACAACCAAAAATCATTAGTTAAAAGACAAAATAAAAGTAACAGATTGTAATAATTTCAATAGAAAATATAAATGGTTACTAACGTTTTTCATAAAGATGGACGGTATTGTCATGTTAAACAATATTAATAATATAGATTTTCATGACTCTCATTTTAGTAACATATTTTTATTTGGCAACAGATGATACACAGAAGAGTCAAAATGAGAGTCATAATTTGTGAGCGTGTCCCCTATATGAATGTGTGAGGCTTATATTTTAATCTACTAAATCAATTACACTAAACTGAGTTTAGGATGAAAATATTTTTTCTCAGCGGTACGCTTTTCACGTATTTTTTATATTAATTTTGTTCATATATGTTCTGTGATACAAATGATCTTGTCTTCACCGACAAAATTGGACCTAAAATGCACCCTTGGGTAATGCCATTTAAGACAACCAAATAACAATTGAAAATTTGTAATGCGGATTTAAAAATTTATGTTCTAATTTTTCTGGTCGATTTACTATTCGATAATTCTAGAAATAAAAACTTAAAATAAAGAATTTAGTTAACTGCATCTAACGGGATTTATAGATTTCTACAATTGAATACTTATTTACCCTAGTTTAACAACTGATATGAAATATTACACTGCCGCCTTTTGCAATTCCTTTAGCTTCACGTAAACTTTAATTATCTTAGTCTCGACGATAACGAATGTAATCATCACACAAATATTACGCATGTAATTAAGACTCAGTAATATGTTGCCGTTAATGATGTAAACTACTATTTCAGCAAAATTAATAAGTCCGTTGCCTTCAGAGATTTAGTAGGATCAGATGATGGTGAATTTAGTAAAATAT
Source organism: Spodoptera exigua (assembly GCA_902829305.4). Classification (NCBI taxonomy): domain Eukaryota; kingdom Metazoa; phylum Arthropoda; class Insecta; order Lepidoptera; family Noctuidae; genus Spodoptera; species Spodoptera exigua. Next base: position 9,432,218 of record LR824619.2, on the reverse strand, counting down.
TAATATTGGAGTAATAATATTTGATAAAACTTTTCTGTATTATTTTAAATTATATCGGACTTTGAGAGCTTTATTACATAAAACCCAGGTAAGATTGAAAAACTCATTTAATTACCTAACAAATCGGCATTAATTTGTCTCGAATATCTTTATCAGACCTCGCAGTTTTTCAGTGCCTTACAACAAATTGTAGTGATTTATAAACATGACATCATTATCTGATCCTCATTAATTAAATTCTAACTTAGTTTTCACGAAATTCACTACCTTATCGTCTCAGGGACAAATGGGTGAGCCGGGGCCGCCTGGGCCTGTGGGGCCAAAAGGAGATAGAGGAGAGAGGGGCGAGAGTGGTGCACCAGGCCCTGAAGGCCAAACAGGGCCTAAGGGCGATCCTGGTTCAGATGGGGCACCCGGGCTACAGGGACCTCCAGGGCCGCCGGGTCCGCCTGCGCCAATAACATCAGCATTGATAGTAAGTACAATTTTATAACATTGCAATTATATACACATTACAATAGGCTAAAAAAGATTGACTCTGACATTATTACTACACGATTTAATTTTTTTAATGATAAACTTACCCAGATTTAAATAAGTTAGGTCATTTAATAAAATAACCGCATCGCGTATTTTGCTTTACGTCTTTTAATGTTTACTTTCCAGAAAATTTTATTGGAAAAGGGTTGTTTATATTTCGCCAAAAGATTAATTACATCATTATCTGAATAAATTTTCTTCGCTCAGATGGATTTTTTCTTGTTACCAAGCTAATACCTTCTGTGATCTTGCTTTAAATTACAACAAGGTTTAAAGCCATAATTATTAAATTTTATTAAACAGGATATTACGAATTAGAAATCTTAAGTTTTGTATTCAAGTATCATGAATAGTGGATAAAATAAAAATTTTAAAGACCGTCCGTATGTATTGTATTAAAGTTGACTGTAGTATTTCTCAGAGCTAATGCATAATATTTTTACTTAAGTCAGTTATATCTATAGATCGGATGCAAATCCATTTGTAGAATTCATATATTATTAAGTATGCGTTTCTCCCGAGATCTTACCAAGAATTTTGTTATTGGAAAATTGCGTCAATACAACTCTCCTTGTATTTTCTGAGAGAATAAGCAAAAGTAAAAACACCTGTTTAAGACTTGTTTTTCACCCAGTAATTATAAGGTGATTCTATCTTAATAATATGTCAGGAACGGTTTCTGAACCGTTGCTGCAAATTTGTTCTTTTCTTTTACTTTAATATTTACTTAGTTATACAAAAATTATATCCTTACTTTAATATTTCCTTTCTCAAGGACCTTATACAGAAATAATTCCCAACAAAGTCACGAGGAAAAGCTAGCTAGAACAAATCAAATTATCACAATCAATTACTTAGCATTAAATTCAAAGGTTTCATTCTATTTATCTAGAACTAAATAGGTATAAATGGCTGCAGCAAACTATCCACGCTCTAACAGAGTTGCGTGTTGAATGTGGGTAGAGTTTACCCATAGAAATTAGTTCAAACTGACCTCTTGCTTTTAACTCGTATTCCTTCGTCTTACATTTTCTTTATAGTAAAGTGTTTCTTGTTTCAAGCGTAAGGAACGTTGTTTTTTATTAAAGTGAATGGTTGAAGAAAGGCGTGTTGAGCTCGCTAATTTACTTGTAGTAAAGGTTTGCGATGGTGCGGTACTTCAAGATAGATTTATTTTTTTACCTCACGAGTTGTGCAACGTTCATAACATTTGCTTCGGTCATGTGTTATGACTTTTTTGCTTACGATTAACGTTACCCAACACATCCGTTTTTGTGTGTTCGAATTTGAAATTTTTGTAAGAAAAATCTAAAAATGTTTTTATATTTTTAAGTTATTGACTTCAAATTCATTGCATTATTTTGACTTTACAATACAAATAATTCTTTAAATAATATATTATTATAATCATACGTTGATTTGACGATACAAGTATATAATTTTAGGTTTATTTAGATCATTTTACATAAATAAGTAGTAATGTAGGACCGACTGTACCGACTCTCTAAAATGAGGGAAAGAAAGACGAGGGATGTTTGCCAGATAAGATGTGTAAGAGATGAAAGTGGAATGGTTCTATCGGATAACGACAAAATCAAAGAGAGGTGGAAGGAATATTTTGAAAGACTTATGAATGAGGAAAATAATTGGAGTGGGGTTTTAGAGAATAAACCAGTGAATGTGGGCTTAGTGAGAATAGTTAGTGTGGAGGAAGTCAGAGTAGCAGTGAACGGAATGAAAAATGGTAAAGCCATTGGCCCAGATGGAATACCAGTTATTAAGAGTAGATGGATGGGTGTGGTTGGCTTTGTTCTTCAATAAATTGTTGCAGGAAGAAACCATACCTGATGAATGGTGCAACAGTTCTTTGGTGCCCATCTTTAAAAACAAAGGTGATGTCCTTGAGTGCAACAATTATAGAGGAATAAAGCTAATGTCGCATAACATGAAAGTATGGGAGAAAGTTATTGAACGGCGGCTGAGAGAAGAGAGTGACATTTCACAGAACCAATTCGGTTTTATGCCTGGTCGTAGTACAACGGATGCCATATTTGCTATACGCCAGTTGTGCGAAAAATACAGAGGTGCACATAAAAACTTGCACATGGTATTCGTTGACCTCGAAAAGGCATACGACCGGGTACCTCGTGAGGTTCTGTGGTGGGCCCTTAAGGAGAAAGGTGTGCCTGGGAAGTATGTGCAGTTGATCCGATCAATGTATAGTCGCTGCAGTACACAAGTCCGGTCTGCAGCGGGCACCACTAGCAAGTTCAATGTGGCTGTCGGTTTACACCAAGGGTCAGCTCTCAGCCCTTACCTCTTCCTGATAATAATGGACGCTCTGACGTCGGACATTCAGGAAGAGGCTCCCTGGTGTATGCTGTTTGCCGATGATATTGTGCTGGTTGCCGAGAGTGCCCTAGAGATCCAGAGCAGATTGGAGGTGTGGTGGCATAGACTGGAGAGTGTTGGCCTAAAATTGAGCAGAACTAAAACAGAGTACTTGTTCTGCGATTTTGGCGGTCTCTCTAGTTCTGTGCCCATAGCTCTCGCCGGAACGCCCATACCAACCTGTTCTGATTTTCGGTACCTTGGCTCGCTTATCCAAGGAAATGGTGAGATAGACCGAGACGTGGCCCATCGGATCAACTCAGGATGGATGAAATGGCGACAGGTCACTGGAACAACTTGCGACCCACGGATGCCCCTCAGGTTGAAGGGTAAAATCTACAAGTCAGTGATAAGGCCTGTCCTACTGTATGGGTCAGAATGTTGGGCTCTGAAAAAGACGGATGAAAAGCGATTGCATGTAGCAGAGATGAGAATGCTGAGATGGATGTGTGGTGTGACGAGAATGGATAAAGTGAGAAATGAGTATATTAGAGGAAGTTTGAAAGTGGCGCCAGTGACTGAAAAGTTGAAGGGGGGGAACCGTTTGTCTTGGTATGGCCATGTGAAAAGGAGGGATGAAAAGCATGTAACAAAAAGAGTCATGAGTATAAATGTGGATGGATGGAGAGGGAGGGGGAGACCAAAGAAAATATGGATGGATTGTGTGAGAAGTGATATGGAAGACAGAGGAGTTAGCGATAGCGTGACGAGTGACAGGACAGAATGGAAGAAAAAAACATATTGCGCCGACCCCAAATAAAACGGGACAAGGGCAGGAAGATGATGATGATGAAGTAGTAATGTAGGACGAAAAACCATTATGACATTGAAACGATTCATAGAAAACGATAAATTGGGACGTTTATGTCATTTGACTATTTTAAAAAATAACACAAAATATTGCTTTATGTTATTTCGGAGTCATAACAAAATGATAATCTATATAATTATTTGAAAATAAATATCAACGAAGTATTACAGTTTCACCCCTATCTGCTTATTAAAACAACAAAATAAGGTCCAAAATTGTATGTACATATGTTATTTTATGAAGTTAAGTTAGCCATTTATCAGGGTTTCAATACATCAACTTGAATTTCTGATATGTAATTACAATCTCTCGTTGCTTTGATAAATTATTGTTGTTTTAGTTCAAGATTCATGTAAATTGATATGGTTGGATTGTATGTTTAATGTAAGTTAGTTGCCATTAGTGCAGGTTTTGTATTAAATACGATTAAAGAATCCATTAGGATGTAGGTTGGGAACCTGGCAAATACCAATGTGATTTTTTCTGATCTTAATATTTTCATATCACTAAAATGGCAAAGAAATCGTCGTGAGGAGAACTGGACTTTTTATTTATAATGAAGTAGATGTCAAATCGCTCATTCGCGGTAACAGGCGTGGTTATTATTGCTCAAATCAACGATTGAGAAGATGCATGTGCTCGGTAGTGGAACATTTATAGGCTGGTCAGTGATGATAATGAATTATAATGAAAGTTTCGAATAACTATTTTTTTTAAATACACAATTGAACATTTTTCGTAATATTTTTTGCGTGTTATGATCATTAATAAGGTGTGAGTTTTGATGGCATTGAATGGCAAACGGCATACTTAATTATGATGCTAAGTAATTAACGCCGCCAAGAACATTCGCAACATTGGAGGAATTACTAACAGTTACAAAAGCGATATACCTAGTTTAATAACAAAAAACAAATTTCTTTTCTGTATTTCTAATAGAAACAAACTCGTATAATCTAGGTACACAACTATCATTGTATTACAGTTTAATTACCTAGTAATTATTTTCAATAATCAACGCTAAGTATTAATAGTATTATTGTACTATAAAGAACTAAGCTTAGAAACAAACGACTATCTTCACAACAATGAATTAAAGCTGAAAAGCAAAACAATACTCACCCTTTAAGAACGTTACCGCTTCCAAACAGGTCATCGACCTTCGCTTACATCACATTGCTCTGTAAACTTAAACCACAAGAATTACGCAACAGACACTATTATTCGTTCTTGCAACTTTTGTATACGTTTCTAATCACCATGTCTTACGCAGGAATCAACAGGATTATACGGGTCGAGTAATCCAGGGATACTTGGGGAGAGGGGTCCAATGGGTCTACCGGGTCCTCAAGGAGAAAGAGGATATCAAGGGAATAAGGGCGAGAGAGGATTACATGGCCCTAAGGGTGACAAAGGAGAAAGGGTAAGTGTTATCTGAATATGATATCGTTATGTGAACTAAAATATTATTTATACTTCACGATTCTGCACAAATACTATCATTGGTATAGTTTCGAAAGAGTTTCTTTTCTATATTTATAACATAATAAAATATACAATATTATTCATAATATTAATAAAAGAGAAGGTTATAATCATATTATTACAAATTAATTTAATTTGCGTTTAAATTAAATCGAATAAATGTAATAGATTTTTTTAAATGTGATTATTTTATCAATTAATCATATAATTGAAAAATAAATATCAATTTACATTGCATAATAATATTGTTGTAATTAAATGTATACATGAATTTATTCTAGTATCACTCATTAAACTTTAAAATATGCTTGTTCGATATTTAATTATTTGATAACAAAATGTTGAAGTTTTTATACAATTATACGATACGATTAGTCGGTAAGGTACAGTAACCTTTATTGTATGAAGAACTGTTTTAGGTGATACATAGAATTTGGGTGCAAATACAGAATAGATATTAATAATCGGATTATTGGATTAGGACGGCTTATTGATTCTGATGAATCAATTATGCAGTATAAGGGTACATTACTTAGGCATACTTAGGCTCCCTCAGTATATACTTTGAAATGATTAATAAACTAAACCCAATAAACAAACAAAATTAGGAACACACGCAGACGAACTACGTCCGCAGTTCATTTCACTGCCTCTACGTTATCATGAAAATAGGTTATTAGACTAGCTAAACTTCCCCCGACCATCCATCAAAACTTCTGCGGTTTACACAAAACTCTGTATACCCGAATAAGTCTGATATTTATGTCAAACTGAAACCACCTGAGCTCGCCGAGTTACTAAAACGTAACAGAAAATTTCCACTCCGTTACCTGTTACTCGAACAATATTGTTCTGCTTTCCGTGTTCACCAAATATTGTGTGTATTATATACAACAAGCCTTATAGTTTCTACTTCCTCAATATTAATTTAGTAGAAGCCTGATTTACGTCATGTTACTAAAGAGAACAGCTCGGAAACACCCATAGAACTTTATGAGAGAAACTAAATCAAAATAAAATCACGCGGACCCCGTCGCCAAATTAGTACGTATTCGGATAATAAACTTGGGACTAACGCAATAAGTGACGGTTTGACCCTCGTAACGCCATGTTATGTTACCTTCGACCCCTAAGCTCATAACTGCGTTACAGGGCTACGTTGGCCTGAGAGGGCCACATGGCGCGAAGGGAGAGCGAGGCCAACCCGGGCGCGATGGCACGCCGGGCCTGCCGGGCCCTCACGGGCGCCCCGCCGAAAAAGGCGAAAAAGGTACAAACTAACTCAACCATCAAATTTTATGTTACTCTATGACCCATATTTATACGCGGGTAAAGCGTTCACGAGATTTTTAGGGGTTTATAGTAACGATTTGGAAAATCTTTATTTCTTCGCGCAGTGAACCCTTTGGATTGGTTTTCGAGTGCTTGCACGCAGTTTATTTATTATTGTTGTTACTTTTTACGATCGTCTTGAGAGTTTTTGTTTTATTTCTTTATCGAATGTTTTGGGGGTAGTGTGGGTAGTTATTATTTTTTTGGTTTCTACGTAAAGTTAACATATTGAAATAAATGTTTACGAAATTGGACAGGTGTGTTTTATGATGTCCATTTGTATAATCCGAACATCTTGAAGTGGTTTATCGTGAAAACGTTTATTTTAGGTATATTCTTGACTTTTTTTCGTCTCTAAAGATACCTTTTTGGCTAACATTAACTTGTGTCTAATATTTAATGTAAATGTAGGTGCTCGCGGTCTCCCCGGCCCCCCAGGACCCGCCGTCCCAGTTATATCTGAAAACGCTATATCAACTGACGTCACGCGCACAGGTAAGTCATATTTCAACCCAATTTTGTATTTTCTATGTAATATCTAGATAGCATCCGTTGAAATTTCCTTAAAATTGGTTATGTGACAGAAAACTCTTTGACATCATGACGTCAATGGATGGTTGTCAAACGTTGCCTAGAGATTGTAAATTTCGTCGTGAATTGTCAACACGAGTTGGTGTAATCGGTAAGGCGTGTGGATTACACCACAGAGACCCCGAGTTCGAGTCCCGCCGTAAACATGAAGTTTTTTTAGTTGATGGAAATTTTGTCGAACTTTCTGGAATATTTGAGTGAAAGTAATGAAAAATTAAAGAGCGAGAAGGAGAATAAATAAAAATGAATAACGAAATTATTGGAAGGTTCTGGAGGCATGACGATCAAAAAGAATAACGAAATTGAATGTTCTAGAACCTGACCGGGGGTATATAAGCGGAACTGCGGCTCACCGCTGGCAGTTGAGTTCTAAGTCCAAAGCGATTCGGAAGAAAAGGAAGTACAGTGAAATAGTGAAGTGCAGTCAGTTAAGTGAGTTAAGTCAGCGTGAACAGTGAACGGCAAAGTTGTGTCAGTCGGCCGGACTCTGCTGGAGAGGAACGCCGATAACTTATCCGTATCCGTGGACGCTGTCACTTAAGTGCAATAGAAAGTCTGAAAACCGGTATTAGTGTTTAATTTCATCCAATCCCGTAACCCAAGCCCGCATAGTTAGGAACGTGACGTCAGGCACGTAACATTTGGTGTCAGAAGTGGGATTGGAGAAAAATGCCGCTAGTGCCGCAGGACGTAAGAGGAGTGAGTACCCGTGCTATGTCAGAAGCGCAGCGTGTGAGGGAAGAGGGTGCTGCAGCTCAGACCAGCGATGCAGAAGCCAAGCCTGTGCAGATGGATCTTCTGCTACAGCTGCGGCAAATGATGGCAGAACAGCTGCGTGAGCTGAAAGAAGATCAAGCGCGCCGCCAAGAAGAGCAAGCACGCTGTCAGGCAGAACAGCTGCGGGAGCTGAAAGAAGATCAAGCGCGCCGCCAAGAAGAGCAAGCGCGCCGCCAAGAAGAGCAAGCGCGCCGCCAAGAAGAGCAAGCACGCTGTCAGTCAGAACAGCTGCGGGAGCTGAAAGAAGATCAAGCTCGTCGCCAAGAGGAGCAAGCGCGTCGCTTGGAAGACATGCATAAAGATTTCACGAAGGGACTGCAAAAGGCTGTCGAACGGGTACAAGAAGTGGAGGAAGGTTTAGGCAAGTTGGAACATCGCGTCATGGCGATAGAGGAGAGAGTGGAAGAAGAGATCTCCAAAATCAAGCAGGAAATGACAAGCCCAAGCCCTTTGAAGAGCCGAAGCCGTCTTGCAGCCGTTTTTGACGCCCCAAATGCGGCCTCAAGCGCAACGAAAGGGCTGAAGATTCCCCATTACGACGGAACAACATCCTGGACCGCGTTCAAGCTACAGTTTGAGACACTTATGGAGGCTTATGGTTGGACTCAGAAGGAAGCACAGTCAGCCCTCACCCTGGCCCTCCGTGATCAAGCGCTCTCAGTGCTGGAAGCTATCGGCGCAAGTGGGGACCTCAGCTTTAGTACCCTCCTCGACGCACTTGAGGCACGTTTTGGAGACAGCCACCTCGAGCACGTGTACAGAGCGCAATTAAAAGAGCGTACTCAGCGTGCTAATGAGAGTCTACAGCAATGGTCCGTGGAAATCGAGAAACTTGTGCGTCGAGCTTTTCGGTCGACTCCATCAATGATTGAAGGCACGCTTCTCCAAGCATTCATTGACGGTGTTCGGGACCCCGAAGTACGAGCTGCTGTTCATCTGGGCCATCACAAGAACATGAAAGAAGCTCTGGCCCATGCATTGGAAGTGGAAGCCGTGCGTGGTAACTCCCGTACCTTACGTCTGCGGGAAACGACGACAACGGAGCAGGTACCTCCACGCCGTCGGAACTTCATGTGCTATGGATGCGGAGAGCGTGGGCACATGCGGAGCGACTGCCCGAAGAAGGTGAACCGCCAGGACGCAGCGGTCTCAACTTCTGACCAGCAGGGAAACTAAATCCAGCCAGGGCTGCGGGGTGGGCGCTGGCCGGTAGTGGAATAACCCCAACAATCTACATCAAGCAAACTAACGATGGAAATACTCTGGTGATAGACGGTCAAGTAAATGGGAAAAACAGTCAGCTAACATTAGATACTGGAGCTTCAAGGACGGTGATAAATGTTCGGCTGCTCGGGCAAAACATCAGGAAACACGTTAAACCAATTGTTGGCCTACGAATGAAATCAGCTACCGGCCAGTGCATACCGATAAGTGGAAAACTGCATGTAACAATCAAAATTGGGGAACGTGTTTATCGACATGAGGTTATTGTGGCCAAAATTCTGGATGACTGCATCCTGGGACTTGACTTCCTGCAAGGGCACCAGTGTAACATCGACTTAAAATCTGGAGTATTACTATGTGGAACTGAGGAAATTCCGATCAAGGGTGGAACCCTGGGAAAAGTTTGCTGTTTAAGAAGAACTGTTCTTGAACCAAAATCACAGACTCTCGTACCAATCGCATTACCTAGGAGGAGGGAAGGAAGTTTACCTCTAAGGTGCGCTGTGATTGATAAATCGGAACACGTAAACTCATGGCTACCGGCGAGAACTGTCGTGGGGTCATCTGATGTCAACCGCATTCCGGTATTCAACTTCAGTGATTCAAAAATTACGATTGAAGAAGGAGAGCCTGTGGGCGTATTGGAAGAAGTGGCCTGGATAAGAAAATGCTCGGAGAATCTTGTGAAGAAGGACAGTACGGGAATGGACTTTGTAACGAAAATCTTAGACGAAAACAAAAGTCTGACAAAAGTGGAGACTATGAAAGCTAGAAATTTACTTCTTCGATTCTCTGATGTGTTTTCAAGAAGCGATGGTGATATTGGCCGAACTGGTTTGGTGAAACATAAAATAAACACAGGTGATACAATGCCAATTCGTCAAAGGCCCAGACGCATACCATTCGCTCGTGAGAAAGAGGTTGAAGAAATGATTGACGATATGAGGAAAAATGACGTGATAGAGCCCTCTTCTAGCCCTTGGTGTTCACCTGTCGTGCTTGTCAAGAAGAAAGATGGTTCAACGAGGTTTTGCGTAGACTATCGACGATTGAATGATGTAACCAAGAAGGATAGCTACCCGTTACCAAGAATCGATGACACACTTGACACACTGAGTGGCATGAAATGGTTTTCAACGCTCGATCTGAAAAGCGGCTATTGGCAGGTGGATTTGGATCCCAAGGACAAGGAAAAGACCGCATTCTCAACTGGGAAGGGACTCTGGCAATTTAAGGTGATGCCATTTGGATTATGCAATGCACCGGCAACCTTTGAGCGTTTGATGGAACAGGTGCTGGCGGGACTGCTGGGCGAAACCTGCCTAGTTTACCTCGATGACATCATCATTGTTGGACGGGATTTTGACGATCATCTAAGGAAATTGGAAAAGGTACTCGATAAGCTGCGTGGAGCAAATTTAAAGTTGAGTCCAAAGAAATGCTCTTTCTTCAAGCGCGAAGTGAATTATCTAGGACATGTTATTTCTGAGAGAGGAATTGAGACTGATCCAGCCAAGACTGCCGCTGTTAAGGAATGGCCAACACCTAAAGACAAAACGCAAGTTCGGGCATTTCTTGGATTGTGCTCGTATTATCGGCGGTTTGTGAAAGGATTCTCGGACATTGCCAAGCCTTTGCATCGATTGACAGAGGAGAAACGTGCCTTTATCTGGGACGAGGATTGTGAGCAAGCCTTTCGAGAACTAAAAGAACGGCTTTGTAACACACCAATTCTCGGATACCCCAGCGCGAAAGGAATATTCGTAGTTGATACGGATGCCAGCAATATTGGAATAGGAGGTGTCCTTTCACAACGCGATGGTGAGCAGGAGAAGGTTATTGCTTACTTCAGCAAGTCACTATCCAAGCCGGAGAAGAATTATTGCGTGACCAGGAGGGAATTGCTGGCCGTAGTCAAAACGTATTTACTGGGACGGAAATTTTTGATCAGAACTGATCACGCTGCTTTGAAATGGCTGCTTCAGTTTAAGGATCCCGAAGGCCAAGTAGCCAGATGGTTGGAACAACTTCAGGAATTTGACTTTGAAATCGAACATCGCGGCGGAAGAATTCATGGCAACGCAGATGCATTATCGAGACGCCCATGCGTGGAAGATTGCAAGCATTGTGCCAAGAAGGAAACTGCTTTTCTTAAGGTGATAAGGACTGATACTGTTGACGAGGCATGGGGAGATGATGCGATGAAATTAGAACAGGAAAGAGATGCAGATATCAAACCAGTACTGGAGTGGCTACGAAGTGGTAACAAGCCAAGTTGGAGTGACGTCGCCCAATATAGCGCGGTAACGAAAGGTTTATGGGCACAGTGGAAAAGCCTTACGCTGCATAACGGACTTCTGTGCAGGAAATGGGAATCAACAAACGGCAAGGACGAGCATTTGCAATTGGTGGTGCCTCGTTCAAAAATAAGGGATGTATTAAAAGCGTTCCATGATGGATCTTCTGGAGGACATTTGGGAAATAGGAGGACTTTGGTGAAGATCAAGGAGAGGTTTTATTGGTTGCATTGCAAATATGACGTCGAAGATTGGTGCCGGAAATGCACTAGTTGTGCAGCTGTCAAGGGTCCACAAACAAGAAGCAGAGGGGCGATGAAAATCTACAATGTTGGTATGCCTTGGGAGAGAATAGCCTTAGACATCGCTGGACCATTTCCAATCACTGATTCGGGCAATCGCTACGTTTTAGTGGTTATGGATTATTTTACAAAATGGCCGGAGGTCTTTGCCATACCGAATCAAGAGGCAGTAACTGTAGCCACGAAGTTGGTAAACGAGGTATTCACCCGATTCGGAGTGCCCTTGGAGATGCACAGTGATCAAGGACGGAACTTTGAATCCCAAGTTTTCCAGGAAACTTGTAAACTTTTGGGAATCCATAAGACTCGAACGACCCCTTATCATCCACAGTCAGATGGAATGGTCGAACGCTTCAACCAAACATTGGAGCGACACTTAGCAAAGGTGGTTGACAGCCATCAGAGAGATTGGGACACTTACATACCTCTCTTCTTGCTTGCCTATCGGACTGCTGTACATGAAAGTACCGCAAAGACGCCTGCATTTGCAAATTTTGGAAGGGAATTGAGATTACCGGCAGATCTTGTATCGGGCTGTCCACCTGGTGACTCTCGCACCGAGTTTAGCGATTACATAAGCGAGTTAAGGGCAAAAATGTTGGACATTTATGAGCAGATCAGGGAGGCCGGTCTTCAAGCTAGTGATCGCGCAAAGACGCGCTATGATCGACGAGCCAATTCTGTTGGGTTTGAAGAGGGGTCATTGGTCTGGCTTCATAATCCAGTCAGAAGGAAGGGAAAATCTCCAAAGCTGCAACCGAGTTGGGAAGGTCCTTACGAGATAGTCACGAAGATCAATGACATTACTTACAGAATTCGGAAGTCTTCAAGGAGCCCTTTGAAAGTTGTCCATATAGACAGGTTGGCGAGGTATTACGGCAGCAACGATGCTCGGGACGAGCGAATCTAAGAGGGGGGCAGTGTGACAGAAAACTCTTTGACATCATGACGTCAATGGATGGTTGTCAAACGTTGCCTAGAGATTGTAAATTTCGTCGTGAATTGTCAACACGAGTTGGTGTAATCGGTAAGGCGTGTGGATTACACCACAGAGACCCCGAGTTCGAGTCCCGCCGTAAACATGAAGTTTTTTAGTTGATGGAAATTTTGTCGAACTTTCTGGAATATTTGAGTGAAAGTAATGAAAAATTAAAGAGCGAGAAGGAGAATAAATAAAAATGAATAACGAAATTATTGGAAGGTTCTGGAGGCATGACGATCAAAAAGAATAACGAAATTGAATGTTCTAGAACCTGACCGGGGGTATATAAGCGGAACTGCGGCTCACCGCTGGCAGTTGAGTTCTAAGTCCAAAGCGATTCGGAAGAAAAGGAAGTACAGTGAAATAGTGAAGTGCAGTCAGTTAAGTGAGTTAAGTCAGCGTGAACAGTGAACGGCAAAGTTGTGTCAGTCGGCCGGACTCTGCTGGAGAGGAACGCCGATAACTTATCCGTATCCGTGGACGCTGTCACTTAAGTGCAATAGAAAGTCTAAAAACCGGTATTAGTGTTTAATTTCATCCAATCCCGTAACCCAAGCCCGCATAGTTAGGAACGTGACGTCAGGCACGTAACAGTTATAATGTAACAAAATAAGTTTATCAGGTATGTATAGTCTATGGTTACCAGGTTACTTAAGGCACTCATGTGAGCTATGTTCTTTCGAAATTTAAAATGAAGGCAGTTTTGAAAAACTACCGATGTTTCTTGTGAAATTTTGACTCAAATGATAGTTATGATTGGTATAACTTTATCGATGTTTTTTCATCATTGCAAAGATAAAGTTAACCTTAAAACGATAGCCGGCTTAGATCAGGAGAAGGAACTGTGGGGGAGGGTTTAGTCAGTAAGAATCTAATTAATAAAAAATAAAATATTTCCTATCGTCTCGCCCTGGGCGGCCCTGGGCTCAAATGCCATATTTTCACTGTACGCAGTCAAACGAGCTGAAGAACTAGCTGATGGTAAGCAATATGGACCATGGATACACGAAGCAAAACTAGAGGAGTTACAAGTTGAATACCACAATTTTAGGGATAGTTAAGGATGGATTTTCAATTTTAAACTCTGTAATTAGACGCAACAGCTGACAATTGATTAATAAACCGTATTAGGATAATCATTAGGTTGCTTATCAGTTTACAAATAATTAAATCAAAACACACATTCGTATTATACCACTAACACATCTTCAGGCACTTCTAATACATCTTTAATGACAGCAGTCACTTCCAAAATTTGACATACAATCTCTTTATAACCAATTAGTTGATTATAGTAAGATAATGGATATATTACATAAGCATTGAATGGATTGGCCTTGAATACTAATTGTATAGTTCATTAAAATTAATTTAGGATTTAGTAAATTGTGGACCTTATTGCTGAATGGTAAGATTGAAGTCAGGTTACGTTTTGACGGACTACAATATTAATACATAGTGGAGTATTTACTCTTTGATTTCAGCATGATCGTATCGGTTATACTCCAATACTGTTATAATATTGTTTGTATTTAAGGAAATACATTTATAAGCTAAAGTAATTATTTTTCATAAAAGTAGTTTCCAAGTATTATTGTTGCAAAATATTTAAAAATGACATTCAGACTTAATTCTTTATTTGAAAAATATATTGTAATGAATTTCAGATTTTTTATTTATTTTTGTTTTAAATAATGGAACGCTGTGGCAGCCTTTACTAACATACAATATCATATATACCTCACACCCAGACCCGGAACAATAATTTGTGGATCACACCCGCGACATGTTGCGCTGCACCCGTGCAGTCAATTCATCAAGTCCTAAAAATGACGCCCAAACAAACTAAGACTACCAATCAAAATTAAATTACTATGAGTACTATGCACTTACTATGAGTATGTAAAGTCCTCAGCATTAAGAATACTTCTTAAACAATTTCAGTTTCCAAACTGCTCACTTGTATCTGTTTAGACTGATTAATAGTTGACACAACACTAGACAATTATCAATCAATCTATCAACTAATTAGTACCATTAAATTAATTATTCGCTCGTTGCAACTTGAGTTTAGTTCAGTAGTTCAAAGTATAAGTTTCTTTTAGTGAACACTGTTTTGAGCTACCGATTTATGTTTTTTTCATGAGATGGGGATAAAAACGAACAGAGAGATAGCCTGATCGTAAGTAATCGGCGTTACCCATGGAAAACATATAGTAACGCGTGTATTAATTATTTAAATACCTTGGTAAGCTTGAAGCAGTCTGCTTATGACCACGACATTTGGTGCAACCAAGTTGAAACGTCAAGCCAACCAAGGTGTTCAGCCGGGGTTGTGTTTAAAAGTTAGTTATCCATGGACCATCTTAACATCAGAGGAGTTATAAGTGCATAACTGACTTTTGGAGGTTGATATAAATTAGATTGGTGATTTAGGGACTACAAATAGCAGAACCAAACAGAACGCAAGTATCGTTTCAAGTCGGTTTTCTATGGGCCAGTCCCTACGCGCTGGAGCAAGACAATCCCACACATAAATTAATATTGTTTATTTATTTAATTTATTTATTTATTTCATAATTTATTTTATTTCATAAATAATACAACAATTAGGTACAAAGCTACAGCTAATTTCTTCAGAAATCTCTTTCAGCAGGCCCGTTATGGGAGAGTTAGAATAAAAAGTTGTGTAGACTGACTGTCTAAACACAATTAGGAAATTAGGAAATTGTTTTAATGTTTAAAGTAATGTTTATGAGAAATACGAAACATTTCGACCAGCACCCTCGTGCATTAGAAGCGGGCGTCGCAATTATAAAAAAAACAGTAGCAAGCTACGTTTCTGTACCTACAAACTTTTTAAGGATATTTTAACCATTTTGATGTTCATATCACTTTTAATAAAACAGTAATTGCACTAGATACCAACTAAACACAACTGCAAATTAATAACCGGGTACGTTGACCTAAATTCAATTGATATCGTAAAATGAGCGCGCCTGTATCAGTGGGATAAGGCCATCTATTATCTATCGCCATCGTCACATTAATCATCTTCGTGCGAGCATCAGTTTATACTGAATGGTCGGTATTAGCTCATTTATAACACTGGTCGAACCATTTCTATATATTGGGTTTTGAGCTTAGTGATCAATTTCTAGTTCTTGAAGTCTAAATGATGAACGTATCCACCAATTAATATGTAGTGTTATTTTATAAATTAATTTTACGTCGAGAACTTTTTTCATTCACATCACATCATCAACCTATAAGTGTCCACTGTTGAGCAAAGGCCTCTTCTCACCCGGAGGAGATTTGAGCATTAATCACCACGCTTGCTCAAAGCGGATTAGCGATTTCAAACTTATGCTTAGAAGTTATATGTCCAGGTTTCCTCACGATATTTTCCTTCACCGAATGCATTAATAATCATAGAAAGTACATATCACTGTAAAAAAACTCACATTTGTTCTTGCCAGGTTTCGAATTGCCCCCTGCCCCCGATACATGATTCGATTGCCTTTAACTCCAGGCCAAGGGCCACCACAACGATTTTATGTTTCATTATGTTTTCATAATTCGATTATCCAGTCTTCTATAGTAGGTATTCGATTTTTGAAAGTGATGACTATATTTGGTTTTGCTTTAACAAAAATTGTGTTATATTAATATGTACCTAACATTATTTTCCGTCTTCTAAAAGACTTCTGTGAGTGCAGAGACTCGTTGGAACGAATCTTAGTAAATAATTCACTGTCTGTCTTTGGGGAATCGACAGAGCTGTGTTAATCCAAGTTGAATTTAAACAATTCCAAATCTTACATTGGCAACTGTCTAACAACTACATTTTAATCAACATAAATAGTGTTTGCTGACATTCTTATACAAAGACAACTGCTTTTAGTTACATTTAATTAATATAGAATGAATTAAAACGGGGTGCGACTTGACTGGTGTCTTACTGAATAACTGTGATATTCAAAATTAAACTCTACTTTATCCGAATAGGAGACAATTTATCTTATGCCATTCATGATACTACAGTTTGCCAAACGATTTTCGATTCGAAATTTAATTCTGAATACTGTAGTAAAGTTTTTTTTGCAATGGCATTGGGGTATAATGTCGACAACTGGTAAGCGATGATGCGGCCTAAAATTGAACACGTACTCTCACGTACTCATTCGGAGAGTACGGATTCCACTTATTAGTAGTTCTGCTAAAAAAAAAGGGGCGAATCACTTCGTGCGTGAGGCTGGCATGTCATAAAGCGGTGACGTTTTGCCAATTGGGAGGGAAGTAGGTACGATGGTGAAAGATTTACATGAAAAAAAGAAAACTTATTTCTGTTTTATCCAAAAAGGTCAAATACCTAGAGTACTTGAAACAGAATCATGAATGTAAATAATAATTCTACATCAGAGTTCAAAAAAATCATTATACCAACAAAGAGTGTTTAATTGTTTTTGTGGAAAACTTGTTTCCGCATTTATATGATTCTCACCTCCCACCTTTTTTCATCAGAGTAAACAATTTCTATGAAGTCCCTCTGCATTAGTGAAATGAACTTTCGGGCTCATCGCTAACCAACAAAAACTACTTATACATATTTCTTATAGAAAGGGTTGAAGAGAAATTAGACTCTTTCACAACAAACATTAATATCAATCATAACATACATATATTCAGTTTTCAAGTAAACGTAATAACAATACCTAATTTTCAAGTGTGGAAAAGTCATGCTTCGGCACGAATGGGTCGGCTCGACTTGAGTGATACCACGGCCACAGAAAACCGGCGTGAAACAACCACAGTGTTGTGTTTCGCCGTGTGAATGAGGTTACCGGAGGCCCAATCCTTCCCCTCCCCAATCCCTAAATCTCCAAATCCCTAATCCCTAAAAGGTCGGCTACGCACTCGTTACTCCTCTGTTGCGTCGGATTGCTTACCATCAGGTTATCCGTCTGCTCGTTTTCCGATCTATTATATAAAAAATAGATAACGTAATTTACAAAAATCTTTTAAAACCTCTACAGTATCTTTGAATTGCCTTCCGTTAATCATATTCATAATACACACAAATCAATGACACACACACACTATACCATCAACATTCACTCGTAATTATGTGAAACAAACGATATTTTACTCTATCATAACTATGAAGGACTTTGTATGAAGGACTCGGGAAATAATTACTGTTGAAAACTCGTACAGGCAGACAAAACGTTTAAAACATTAATTTCTAAGTCACTAATTAAGTTCCCTTTTAATGGAGCGCTCTGATGGGGAGAGTTTTCAGAGAGTATTTAGAAGGAACAGCCTATTTCTAAGTACATCAATTCTTAGATTACTTAACATCAAAGAAGTATAACACATGTAGTGGCCCTGAGGTTAATGAGCCCACTTCTCATGCATGGTGTGGGTTCGAAGTGTGGGAGAGCCAAGCTTCGGCACGAATGGGTCGGCTCGACCGGAGTGATACCACGGCCTCACAGAATACCGGCGTGAGACAACCCACAGTGTTGTGTTTCGCCGTCTGAGTGAGGTTACCGGAGGCCCAATCCCGTCCCTTCCCCTATCCCTTCCCGATCCTTACATCCGCAACCCTTATCCCCAAAAGGCCGGCAACGCACTCGTAACTCCTTTGGTGTTGCGGGCGTCCATGGGCGGCGCTGATTGCTTACCATCAGGTAATCCGTCTGCTCGTTTGCCGACTTATACCATTAAAAAAAAAAAGTACCAATGTGATTTCGTCCGAGTTATATGTAGTTTCTTTTCTTTGAGGCACCACTGACATACGATGAAGGTAAACATCGTGAGGAAACCTGGACTTATATTTTCTAATTATACGTTTGAAATCGCCAACCCGCATTGAGCAAGCGTGGTGATTAATGGTGTAACCTTCTCCGTATGAGAAGAGGCCTTTGCTCAGCACTGGGCCCTTATAGGCTGATGATGATGAAGTATAGGTAACACTGTTGGGGTCTTATATGTATAAAACGTGATGAGGACTATAGAAACTATTTTGTAGTAAATGATAGATCATCCGACTCCGCCAACTGATACTCAGGAGATTTCAGCCGAGGTTACGGGTCAAGTGTGTTTCGCCGTGTGAGTGAGGCTACCGGAGGCCTAATCCTTCCCCTCCCCCAACCTCTCCCCATTCCCTAAATCTCCAAATCCCTAATCCCTAAAAGGTCGGCAACTCACTTGTAACCCACCGTTGCGGGTGTCCATGAGCGGCGCTGATTGATTACCATCAGGTAATCCGTCTGGTCGTTTGCCGACCTATTTCATAAAAATATATAATAAATAAAGACTCTCCTACATTGAAATTTTGTTTGTATTTTTTAATGAAACTTGGTTTGACAAGCTCCCACATTGCCAGATAATATATTTTAATTTCATATTTCTTCGTATTATATGTTCTGACTTTGAACTTTTACGCAGAAACCAGCAAAATACGATTCACAAGAAAGTAATATCTTTTAACATTACATAGGTACATTCGTCATATAAATTATTATGCTTTATAGGAAATCTTGATTCGAAATCGCTCTATTAAGTTCATATAATCTTCTAATAATCTACGTGGATTGACGGCGGATTTAAATAAGGATATTCCCGTTAAAACAACTAACTTGCAACTGTTTGTTAAACAAAGTTGTAACTATTATGTTAAATACCTAACTTACGGCAACTGTTTGACGAGGAACTCGGCTGAGTTTCAAGCCATCCTTTTTTGGAGGGGGGTAAGGATCAAATAATTTTCTGTTACCCTGGGCGGAATCTGTGTAGTTGTTCCTACAATAATGACATTAAAAAATAATATGATTAAATAAAAAAACAGCAGCAGCTCGAGATTTCTTGTACCACTTGTGTCATGATCGACATTTAATAATTTAGTCACATTTTTGCAAACTCAAATTAAGTTAATATATTTTATAGTTATATATTTTACATTTACATTAATCAAATATCATTAATAAACGAATCAAAACGTAATATTCGATCTAACATATTGTTTAAATATTATTCGCAATAATAACTACAACAAATATTATTAGGTTCCAAATTAATATCTGATGTTTGATTACTAATAAATAGTTCAAAATTATTACAATAACTATACATATAATATATAAAATACGACGTAACTTACTTCAAAGTTTGATTTCGATATTTTATTTTATAAACTAAACAAACAAAATAGGTATCTATGCTGATATACCACTACTATGTTAATATACTAATACAGTAGGTACCTACATACATTCTTCCAATCATGCTTGGCAATGATTAGCCGTGCTTCGGCTCGACCGGAGTGTCACCACACGGCCTTATAGAAAAGCAGTATACTACAATGCGTGCTTTCTTGCCTGAGATGAGGTTGCTGGAATCACAAATTCTAAAAACCGGAGAAGGTTGCGAGAATTAGTGGTTGTGAGAAGTTCCTACCTCCATTTCCCTAACTCATAAAAGGCCGGCAACGCACTTGTCCTATTTCTGGTATCACTAGCGCCTCTGGTGTTGCGGGTGTCCAAGTGTTTTACTTACCATCACATGATCTGTAACTCGCCGCCCGATCAGAATTAGGCCCGAGCGCACGGCGCGTAGCGTTCCGAGCGCGCTCGAAGAGCCAATAGACCACCACAGACGGGGCCCTATAGAGCTGATGTTCAGCCGGGGTTGCGGGGTAAGCGCAATGAGGCACCGCGACCTCGGCCCAGAGCAGGAGAAAGAACAGGGGGGTTTTTAGTCAGTAAGAGTCTGACACTCCCTCCCGCCCCGCCCTGGGCGGGCGAAGTCATTTGATGATTTTCCCCACACAAAAAAAAAAATACGTGATCAGTCTTCTAGTATGCCACCCTATCTATAAAAAAATTAAAAAGTTACCTATAGGCGTGTCACATAACATATTCATGATCAAACTGCGAACTAAGTACAACAGAAACATAAGTACGTTGATATAACATGTGACTAAGTAATCTATTCTGACAAAGAAGAATACCATAAACAAACACAAACAGGATTTAAAGCAATTAAAAATAAACCTACTCTCTCATAAGAATAAGCTCCTATTTCATATGTTACGTTACATACTGGGAATAAATCAAATTATATTTCCACAGAAGCGGCGCTCTTGAAAGGCGGAAAGGGCGATAGAGGGGAGAAAGGAGACAAGGTAATTACACAAGCAAATAAAAACGAATTTTCGTCTAGAAGAACACAATAATCAGAGATAGTAACGAAATATTTTCGTCTTCTTAGAAATTGTTTTAATTGTGCCTTATCAGGGATTAACGCCAGTACATAAATTCTTTTTAAACAGTTTTGTATAACAATAACTACCATATGTAAAAAGAATGATTAATATTACCAAGAATCTTACAAAGTCATCCTGACTAACTCACTATTTCATTCAGGGTGAAAAAGGTCTTCGAGGAATGGAAGGTCCCCAAGGTTTTCCGGGCACAGATGGCAAACCAGGAGAACGTGGTGATATAGGACCATCGGGTTTACCTGGTACACAAGGTCCACCAGGTCTAAATGGACCAAAAGGAGACAAGGGAGATGCTGGTCCACCTGGACCTGTCGCGTTATCTAGAGATGAGGCACTGGTGCTAACGAAGGTAAGCTATTGTTTTATTCAGCCCACGAGTTACCCAGTCATCCAAATCCAAAACAATCATTACAAAGTCACTTTCTCTGTCCCTGTGCTGCTTAGATCTTTAAAACTATGCAACAGATTTTGATACGGTTCATTTAAAAGATAGAGTAATAAAAGATATATAATAACGTCCATTAAATGGTGGACAAATTTGGTATCAGCGAAGCATCCTTGCGAAGCCGGTTGAGTCGCTAGTATTTACTGTATTAAGTGTTATACATCCCAAAAAAAATATATTATAAATACCTATCTAATTAATAACAGTCTTAATTAATATTTTATATTTTATTTCTGTTTGATCTTAAAGCAATGCCATCAACTCTCATATTGATTTTCATTTCTGCAAACATCGCAACCTCTAAACGTATATCCGGTACACCATAACATGGTATTGTTTCAAAATATTAATTAGAATACACACAGAAGATGATTAATGTTCAAAGCTAAGAGCAAAGTCTTGTATGTGTTGTATTATATGTATGTATGTATATACAGAACAAACGTTACAAGATTTGCAAGTTTACTAACTTTCTGCCCATGACTTCGTACCGGTAAAAATGTATTTCAAATTTTTTCGTATGCGTGAGGAACTTCATGAATTTTAGTACTCTCTAGAATCCACTAGAAAAAGTCAAGTCCAAATTTAAAGTTTCTGTATCAAATACTTTCAGCAATTTACCTATGGTCCATCATTATGTGTGTTATTCACTTCGTCCGAAAAAAAAAATATATTAAGCTAATTTTTATTCTATACAGGGCGATAAAGGTGATACAGGGCCTCGAGGAAAACGTGGACACCCAGGTCCACCTGGTCCAAGAGGACCGCCTGGTCTTCCAGGACCACCAGGGACTCCAGGCAGTAATGGAAGACTTGGAGATATAGGACTTCCAGGGTGGACGGTAAGGACATGTTTCTTAAAGTAATCTTTCGTAGGAACGCACGTAGAAATATAAAGAAAGGAACTTGTAGACACTAATATAATGCTACCTAAAATTGTTTGTTATTTTATTTTTTACTCATTCTGATTGTGTGGGTTGTGAGATGTTTGGCTGTGAAACTTCAACGACTGCTCAAAAAAATGAGGAAGAATGCCTGTGTTTGTGTAAACGAGATAATAATGTAAACAATAATTCTTCAATAATAACTGATGTCCCATCATATACTAAATTAAAAGTTGTTCAACGGGACTCTGCAACGTGGCTTCGGCCCCTCGTATGCCTTCCAAAAATCCGGGACCTAGTGGTCCCGTGAATGGAATCGAATTATACAATAATTAAATTAAATAAAAAAAATTGCAGATTAGATTCCTAGGTTTAACATAATGTGTTGTGGTTGAAATATAAAGTTTATTCAATCACCAAGTTTCTACTTTACAAGAATCGTATTTTAATTTTATTATTTATTTTTCTCTCAGTTACAAAATGTTCTTTGTCAATTTAGCCAAAAAGAACAGTGATACACTGTTATTTATTTTATTTTGTAAGACACAATATTTCGTTGCCTCTATCCATTTGAGTGTATGTAACTTTCCAAACCGAATCCCCTAACAATATTTCCAAAACAAAACAAGTTATGTACTGGTATTTTTGTGCATCTAGTATGTATGTGTTATATAGGAAAATATTTCAGAGAAAATACCTTTTGTTTTTGCCTTCCTAAAGTTCATTTCCCTATTATATTTTTATCGAATTTGGAACGCTATTGAGTATCTTCAATTCTTCAGGTAACTAAACGTTGGGTAGGCATTCCCTCGAGGCCCAAATTTCGGATAAACCATAATTACAGTTATACATATGACAGGGCGCGCCCGGGGCCGTCGGCCAGCCAGGCGCACCCGGCCCGAAAGGTGAAAAAGGAGACCCTGGCGGAACCCCACTTGACTTAGAAAAGGTAATTCCATATATCAGGTTAATTGGACAGTTGAGTATGTATGTTTCTCTTCTTCCTGACGTATGATGGTAAACGTTACATTATAAGCCAGGAAAATAGCTTTCAAGAAGCCGAACTGTGTTGTTTGCTGTTTCATATTTACGGAATGGAAAGACAACTTCGCACTGAAAGAAAAAATATGTAATATAATAACTGCTCCGTTCGTAAGAATGGCTTATACTATAATATATAGTACATTTACAATAATACACGTTACAGTCTTCCCATACTATGTCAGATTTTTTAGGCAATTTGTTATTCAGTGTACTAGTCCGAGCAAATTCCGAATCAAAAATATCCGACCCAAAAACTACATAGGGGCTAGAATATGCAGTGTAAACTGCGCCCGTATGTGGCCAACAATCCGCTTTTGTTCCGTATTGACTAATACGAGCCTTTGGCTCTAGTTCCGAACAACCATAGCCACTTAGTCTTTTATAGTGGATGCGAGATCCGAGAACGGAGCACTAAAATATTGATACAGCCTACTCCGCATTTCTGTAGAAAATATCTCATACCAATAACAATATCTTAAAAAATAAAAAGTATGAATTTATAATGCACATCAAACATTTCTAGCTACGAGGTTGCATTTTTATTTTTCTACTTAAAGCGAGCCAAACTAAGAGAAGCTTTTTAATATTTTACAAACATCCCAGAAAACGCCGAAGTTTCTATAAACAAAACAGAAAAGCTAAAATGCTCAGTAAGTTTGTTCATGATTCTTGAAATAGCATTTTTGTGTAGCGCATACTCTTGAAACTAAATATTGAGGATGAACAAAATTGAAATAGTTTTTAAAATAAATTTAGTACTTACAAGGAGATAGACATGACAGATTTTATTTTTGTATAGGTAAAAGGTGAGAAGGGTGATCGGGGTTATGATGGGGCTCCCGGTCCTCCAGGGAAGGAGGGGCCCAGAGGCCCACCAGGGCCGCCAGGGGCCCCAGCAAGTAATATCCAATACATGACCGTACCCGGCCCCCCGGGACCTCCGGGGCCACCAGGACCGCCCGGCGTGTATCCAAATGAAATGCCAGATACATTGACCGATAGCCCTGGAATTAATCGTCTCGAACCTTCCGGAGGTGAGTAACGTTTTTTACATTTTTATTTCTCGACTTTAATAAACTGTTTATGTTATTTGTATTACTTAATACTAAAAGAATACTGTTAAGAACATAAATCTCATCTGATTATAAAACTCCTTCTTCTACAATCCTTTCAATATTTCTGAAAGGTTAAAACAACTATTCCCCGCAAAACAAGACCGTATTAAAAATATTTTGTTTGTTGAACAGGAAAACAACGCGATCCTCTACAAATTATAAGAAACTTGAACCATCTGGTACAATACCGCCAGGAGCCGTACGGTACGCAATAGTTTTTCACAAACACTTTTACCGGGAACTAAGTCCGGATTGTTTTTCTTATTTCAACTCTGAAACTCGCTGAGTTGAAAAATTCTTATTTACATTTTAATGTTGCAAAAAATTGGTTCCAAGTTAAACCCAGTCAAGTACTGCATTACTTCTAATAGTTTATGAAAACAAATTGTTTTTTGTAGCGTTCCGAGATCCTTTGGACCCTCTTGGAGATTCGGGGGATTTCGAGGATGATGAAGATGGACGAGCTATAGTTGGAACTATTTTGTTCAAGACTACAGATTCATTGATCCGGGTAAAAAAGAGTTTCATTATAAAAAAAACCTTTTACGAATGACATGCGTTTTGTAATAGATAAAAACAAAACATTTATTTTTTAGCTTGGAACAAACAGCCCACTGGGCACTTTGGCGTATGTCATTCAAGAGCAAGCGCTCCTAGTTCGGGTCAACAACGGCTGGCAGTATGTAGCTGTGAGTATGGTTTTATAGTTCTCACGTATAATTCTGCAACGCCTACATAAATGTGTTTGGTACTGAAAAAATTAAAAATGAGATGCGCTATTTTTTATGTGATAATGGGCGGCTAATTGTAAGCCTGATGGTAAGCAATCGGTGCCACCGATAGAGAACCGCAACTCGGCCTTTTAGAGATTCTGGTTTTGGAGGTTTTGGGAATGGAAGGGGTGAGGATAAGCCATCCGGTAAACTTACTCACAAAGCAAAACACAAGGTTGAAGTTATTTCACGCTGATTTTTGTAAGACCTTGGTATCACTCCGGTCGAGCCAGACCTCATGACTTTCCCACACTTGATGTAAATTTTTTGTTTTGTATTTTCAAAAGAATTATGGGTAAGGATACTACGCATTTATTCTATTCCATTATACATATATGTATGTGTATTTCGAAATCTGTTCCAAAAACACAAGGATATACAAATATTATCAAGCTTAATAGTATTTATTATAAATATTAAAATGGGGCTAATTTTAGTAATTTCCTCTGCCAATACACTGAAGTGGTATGCGTGGTAGTTAATATATGGTTGCGGTCTAATTTGAAACACTCGGTTTTAACACGACACGTAATGGAATATGAAATGAAATATGGAATTATTAACAAGCTAGAATAATTTACTTTGTACCCATTAGAATGTTTAAGTAATTGAAGAGAAGACTGCAATTATGAATAATTAAAAACTGATTAGAGAGCTCCATAACCTCTCGGGTATTAATAATTTTATGATTAATCAATTTCGTTATTATAAGCAAACATTTTATTAGACTCAGATTCATAAAATCTAAATCTAACTTATACTTAGTTTATTGGAAAACAAGCTTCAATGAATATTTATTTAATAATTTAAAGACTTGACCTTGTATTCCCTGTAGCAGTTTCTTTGAATTAAGATATTATCTATCATTGACAAAAGAAAATTTGATTTCTAAATATTACAACCACGAGATTCGAGATCTTAAATATTCATGAATAATAAAGAAAATTTTCTTTTCCAACCTGTTGGGAATAAGAAACTCTTTTATTCGGGTCTTGTTATTTGAGAGAAACTTATTCCTATTCCCACTGGATATACATCTGAATGAGTTAACAATTTCATAAAATTTAAATTTGGATCTTAAAACCGGGGAGGAAAGCTTATAATTAATCGCTGAAAAGTATTCGGGAGAATGTTTGTTTTTCCTCTTTGTGTGGGGAAAGTCTGAGCGTTATCTATACTTAAAGCGCATCCATCAATGTTTGGTACCATCCTCTAATTTCTACTTTTCCTCATTTTCCTTTGCTGACAAAATTAATGAGAGGAAAAAATCAATGGATTAGCGAAGATATTTACCAAAGTTCTGATTTATCTTTGTTTTTGTTTAGATGGGGTCTTTGTTAGCTATACACACTCCGCCAGCTGGAGGACCTACTCGAACGCCTTTGCAAAATATTCTCGAGACTTCCAGTTTAGTTCATCATAAGAATCCAGCTATAGAGGGGCCTGTGGTAAGTTGTTCTTATTTTTATTTATAAATATGTAATTATGTAATAGTATAATGTATTTTAATTTATAGTTAAAGATCACTGCTTCAATAGCAATGTTATCGATTCAATTCCAATTTTAAAAATTCAATTAAAATACTACTATTTTAAATGCTCTTCACTCAACTGTAAAGATAAGAGGGAGCCGTCTTCAACATTGTTGCATTTAAAGCGCTTCACAAAACACTTCGTCGTCCAAAAGACCTTGATAAAAATCATGACTCAGCTTCCCACAAACCATGACCTCCTTACCTGATAGAAGCAATAGTTGCTTCACTAAAACATCCTTAGTTTAATTAAATAATATTTGAGCAATTTGTGAAACCATTTTTTGTTCAGCTAGCATTAATAATTTTCGCTCTCTTGACAAGATTTATCCTATGAATACTAGATTCCTTTGAGCCTAATGGAATCGCTTTTTATTCGGGAACGAGAATCAGGGAAAATAAAGTTGACATCTTTTTTGATGACAAATCTATTCTGTATTTTAATGTAACGTCTGATGAACTTAAGTGTAGTTCTAGTCTGAATAATGTTTTTTTCGTTTTCTTAGTTACGTTTGGCGGCTCTGAATGAGCCTCATACAGGAGATATGCATGGAGTTAGCAGCAGTAATTATGAGTGTAGAAGACAATCATTGAGGGCCAATATGGATGGCACTTTTAGAGCCTTTATATCGTCAAGGTAAGGGGTTTCTAACTAACATTAAACTTGAATGTTGTGTTTGTTGTGAATGTTGTGTTTGTCAATTAATATTGTACACAAAGGCTATTTTTTAACACCTGTGCTTGGATACCTAATTGTTAAATATTGTGTAATAATTGTAGACAAACGAAGTTATCATTTAGCAGTTTCGCATTTTTAATTTTAATGGCTTCAACTTGTACGCCTTTGTCGTGAAGACCATCAAACCTCTCATTTTGTGGTAGCATTCAGAAAAATGTTTGGTCATTATGGTCTGATGCGTATAACAAAGTCTAAGCCAAAGAAGAGTTTGATCAACGAGCTGAACAAGGACTTTTATGTAACGTTCAAGAAAATAAGAAAGGAAAAACAGTAAGATCTGGTTTTGATGTCAACAGCTCTTTTGTAGTTCATACGGATTTTGTGCTATTCATAATTGAAATGAAATAAAAATTATCTAATAAAAGTGTCTAATGTTCTTATGCTGATAAATTCTTTGTTAACAGGGTTCAAACTATAGACTCTATCGTAAGTTGGGTAGATAGAGAGATTCCAGTCGTGAACACGAGGGGTGATGTTCTGTTTAACTCGTGGGGCGAGATGTTTGATGGATCAGGCGCCCTTTTCGCCCACGCTCCAAGGATCTACAGTTTCAGTGGACAGAATGTCCTTATGGATCCCGGATGGTGAGTACTTGGAAATTCTATTGTCAACTCTAGTTACTTAAAACTTCTATTTAAATAGTATAAAATAGAGTCGCTTTCTCTGTTCCTATATCCCTATGTATGCTTAGATCTTTAAAAGTATGTAAAGGATTTTAAAGCGGTTTATTTCATAGATGGAGCGAAATTTAGTATCAGCGTTGCACCCGTGCAAAGTCGGGGCGTGTCGCTAGTAAATTCATAAACCAATTAGTTTTATTTCGCTATTAATTATTAAGTTTCCATAGCAACTGTAGTTGATTTATATCTATTGAATAATTGCCAGGTTTTACCAACAAAGTTCGTCACAATTTCTGTAGAATGTAAAGTTCTTATTACAAAACTTGCTACTCAAAATTAGTTTCAAGTCATTTGATTAATTGAAAACAAATTTTGAGTAATGCTTAAGTTTTGAGTGAGGTTCTGTGTGCGGTGCTAAAGCTGTAATATTGAAGTGGTACTCAATTTCAAACGAAACTTAGTGACTGGAAGGTGTAATTAACAAATATTGAATACTGTTATTGATATTTAAAACTAAAAAAGTTATGACTATCGAGACTTGTCATGCATTTTTTTAAAAGAATTTATACATAAGTGACATAATTCTGGCGAAGGAAAAATTGTGAGGAAACCTGGAGTTATGTTTTCAAATTATAATTGTAAAACAAACAAATAAAGATAATTTCCTGAAAGCCCTGAATCACAAAGCTTCCATTGCGTCATTTGAAATAGAAAATAGTAAGCTCAAAATTTTGATTAAATATAACGTACATCAGTACCTACATTCGTTTCCAAAATAAGCCGTTGACACACATTCGTCGAAAAACACTATAACGAATCGAACACGAAGAAAGAAAATTGCAGAATGAAAGGAAAACAGGCTTCATGGAATCTGATAACCTACAAATAAGTTGCCTTATTTTCTCTGGCAATCTAGAAACGACCTGCAGTATGACTACTTACTGTTTCAATCTTTGAGAGCAATACACTCAGACGATTCAAGGTTAGAATATTTTATTGGTTTTCGACGTGGAAATGAAAGTGAAACCGTTACAGGTTTCTTAGAAGTGTCAAGATATAGATTGGATATGTATAACACCTATATTGGTTCGTTTTGTGTGAAAGTCTACACATTATTCTTGGAAATTCATGATTAAGATCGTCGAGAAAAATATTAGGAAATGATAAGAAGAAAAGACATTCATGATGGAAATGTAAACTTTTTCGTCTTTAAAGGTTGCCCCTCACTTAGATTTTCTCCTGTATCGTGGGTACGTATATAAACATAAACCCACTACACGTTGCTCAGTAGTTCAGCCACGGCGCCAACCGTGCAGTCTGCCTTTGGAAGGCCAAAGGCCAGACTTACTAATTACTAACTATAATAATAATCCATAGGGGACGACATGTGTAAACCCCCTAATGGAGGATTTCCTCTCCACAGTTTTCTATCGACAGTTCATGACTTAATGTAGCCAGTTTGTCTTAGATGCAATAACAGTCCTGTAGATTCAGGAACACTCAAAAAAGTTATCCATTCATATTTATAACCTTTGACAGAATCAAATTTATTTTATCTTCAAAATATTTTACCTATCTACAATTTGTACCTATGCATTTTTACTTTAATTCACTTTAAGTGAATAAATAATAATAACATACATATATTAAATATCATTGAAAAACAAAGTCCATTTTCATCGAAAATCCTCCGAAATCCCAATTAAAAATGAGAGCAAGTTTCGAAGAAAGAATCGGCCCATAAATGTATTCAATCTCAATGCCGATAATCCTCGTTATCCCGCCAAAGAAATAAATAAGTGTAGATTATTACTATTTAGTACTGCCTGTTATGCTGATGATGGTAGTGCAAAATATTTTTTTCACCACTCCTTCTCTTCCCGTGGGTGTCGAAGGAGTCGACAAAGGAACTATCTATGTAACAAAATGTGGGCAAGCGAAAAAAGTGTGGAAGAGCCAAGCACGGGAACTAATGGGTCGGCTCAAGATTAATACCAAGGCCTCACAGAATATCGGCGTGAAACTACCACAGTGTTTTGCCGTGTGAGTGAGGTTACCAACGGTCCAATCCCTACCCCTCCCCCCATCCCTACCCCTACCCCATCCTTTTCCAATCCTTAAATATCCAAAATCCTTATACCACATAGAACGGCTGAGCACTCGTAACTAATTTGGTTCAATGATGGTGATGATGATGATTGGTTGATGATAATGATGATGACTGGTTGTCCCACCTCAAAAAAAAAAACGTTTGAGACGGTCGGCGCTCTTATAAGCCTACTCCAAATAAACCAACCAACCAGAAGGTGTTAATGTAAAACAAAGTTGTATTTAGCACTCATAGACCAGGCAACTGAACTGGGATTTTCAATCCACAGGCTACAACGGAGTCCTACAGACCAATGTATCAATAATCAGCAGTTTGTTCAGTAATCAAATCACATTCGAACTGATTTCTGGACAGACTGCAATCAGTAGTCACACCAGTTGTGTGTACAATTTCCAGACAAAAATTGTCAAAGTCAAAAATCATTTATTTCAATTAGACACTTTTGAACGTCAAGACTTGATAAACACTGGCAAATAGTTTTATTCCAATCGTCCAGTTTACCCCATCTCTATTCCTCAAATTCCCAACAGCCCACAAAAGGCTGCTAACGCACTTGTCAGGCAAATCTTTTGGTTTTACACCATTATGCTCATGGGCGCGCTGATTACTTACCGATAGGTGATTGACTGGCTCTTTTTCTGTCTTACAAATAGAATGTGTAAAATTCTCGTGTCACAATGTTAGTTGCCTTACTCCTCCAAAACTGCTTTACTGATTTTAATCAAATTCTACATGCGTATTCAATAGGTCTGCGAAACGGCGACTAGCATTTTTTCCCTGAGGAATATTTGTTTCGGTTTTCCACTTTTTTACCGAAATAATTTATATGGCAAAACAGCGTTACCGGGTCAACTAATAATATATAGTAATTAATGTTTAATTAACTTAAAACAGAAGGACCTGGTATTTAAGCATTGAGCAACCTAAATAACTTAAACAAAGACTGGAATTCAGGCCACAAGAGGTAATTAATAAAGTTTGGTGTACGAACTAATTGTCACCGTGTATATGAATAAAGTTTATTATGAGT
Source organism: Spodoptera exigua (assembly GCA_902829305.4). NCBI lineage: Eukaryota > Metazoa > Arthropoda > Insecta > Lepidoptera > Noctuidae > Spodoptera > Spodoptera exigua. Next base: position 9,400,908 of record LR824619.2, on the reverse strand, counting down.
TCTGTTTTAATTATTATTAGAACGATTAATGTGAATGGGGGTGCGGTTGTTGTGATTCGCGTTTTAGCTTATGTTTGCATCGCTTCTATTAATCATCACAAGCCTGTAAGTGCCCACTGCTGAGCAAAGGCCTCTTCTCATACGGAGAAGGTTAGAGCATTAATCACCAAGCTTGCTCAATGCGGGTTGGCGATTTCAAACTTATAATTAGAAATTATAAGTCCAGGTTTCCTCACGATGTTTACCTTCATCGTATGTCAGTGGTGTCTAAATAATCATAGAAAGTACATATAACTCGGAGAAAGTCACATTGGTACTTGTCAGGTTTCGAACCCACACCCTCATGTACGAGAAGCGGGCTCCTTAACCTCCGGGCCACCACGACATTTGACACGGCCACAGCTACTATTAATATGAATGCTGATCATTTTAGCTCAAAAAGGTGACTAAATTATAGTTTTAACAGCTATTCTGAATATTACGTATAATTCTATGGCATTACTCGGTTTACCTCATGGTAAGCAATCGGTACCTCACATTGATTGATACCTATAACACCAAAGTAGTTACAAATGCGTGGCCGTGTAAGGGTTTGCGATCTGATTTGAAGATTTTAGGATTGGGTATGGATGCCAGGATTGGTGTAGTAAATCCACATACACGTTGAACAATGCAAACGTTTTCTATGAGGCTGATTGAGCCAAGTAATTTGTGCTGAATCATATCGTACTAGAACAAGCCAAAATAAAGATTTTTTTAACAATTTTGTGCCTGAGTGCATATCTACGCGAGGCACACTATGTTTACTATAGTGTCTCTTAGACCAGAGGCTAAAATTGAGTACCATTTCAAGAAATAAATATGTATCTATAACTAGCGGCCAGCCCCCGCTCCGCACGGGTCCAACTATCTCGCTATCAAAGGGTCACTTTTTCCTAATTTTCCCTTCTACTTTTCTAATATTTTCAAAAAACAAACACAACAAAAAAAGAATTAGCAAAATTGGTCCAGGCGTTGTTGAGCTATACGCTTACCAATACATTTTGCGATCCATTTTTATATATAAAGATAGATAAGTACCTATCAATACTGGGTTCACTGAATCTTATTTGTTAGATATTACATTCAGTTTTAAGTATTTCATCAAGAAATTTGTCAGCATATCGAATAGAGTTTGGTAGTATTATGAAATATGAAGCTAATGAAATTTATGTAAAATGTTCTTAATATATTAATTTTGAGTCTAACAAAACTAATACGATCTGAAGTAAATTCATGAAATCCTAATTTTGCGACTGTTTTCTAATGGACGATTTTCATTGCGTTTAGGCCTACTAAAGCGGTGTGGCATGGCGCTAACCCGAATGGTGAGCCAGCAATGGATGCGTACTGCGATGCTTGGCACAGCAGTAGTCCAGACAAGTTTGGGCTCGCATCTTCGCTTCGCTCCAATAAGCTTTTAGACCAAGAAACGTAAGTGGTTTTGATATTATATATTTTTAATAATAAAAAACATTTTTGAGGAACATCAAAGTATTCGTATTTTCAAGAATGGAAGAAAAGTTACAGTTACCCTGTATTAATCAGAATAAAAAAGTCTGTGTGATTTGTAAAGATAAATTTTTCAACATTTTGTTCATCATGAAGTTATGTTATTGGTCCTTATTTAATCGAGAAGTAATTATAATATTAGGCTCAGATTAAGATATTGAAAGACCAGAGTCAGACGTGGAAAGCCACGTCTAAAATTATTTATAAATGTTCAAAATAAATTATTTTAGTCTTGTAAGTATCCTTAATGTCATGTATGTATGAATAATAGAACGCAAAAAAATAATAATTGCTGATTAATATTTTTCTTTCTCAGATATTCGTGCAGTAGTAGATTAATAGTTTTATGCGTGGAAGCAACCCCTGTAGATACAGTAAGAAGAAAAAAACGATCGAAGTAAGTAAAAATATATAACTTGAAAACTTTATTCTCGTTAGATTTTGTTTTCACAAAATTTCCATAATATTATTGCAGGAGCCGTTCTGCAAATTTATACTAAAGACTCGCTTTTAAAATACAAAAATAATACTCACTCTGTATCATAAAGTCTATAAACTTTAAATAAAATTCTTAGAAAAATACATTACAATATAATTTTTTGTATTACCCATTTTTTACTTACATATAAAAATGTAAAATTCTATTATAATAATTGTTGAAACATAAGGGTATTTTGTATACATGGTGCATATCGATTTTAAAATAAGAACACCAATAATATTATCGGGAAAATAAATAGAATAATAATACTTTTAAATTGTTAAACAGTTCATGCCCTCGATTTTCAAACAAATCTTTTTTATTTCTTATTTTTTTTAATTGTGTTCCATCAATGCCATTTACTCTGAATTTTATATCGTGTTTCTGAATTTCATATACATTGTGTGCGTTTACGAATATATAAACTCACATACACTACCACCAACACCCTTAAAACTATTTGTGATCCACAAAAAGATCTGGTCTATGCGGGAATCGAGAAACAGGCAAGCCAGTCGCCCAGTCTATAAACTTATTTTTAAAATATTTTTCCTACAGGTACCACAACGCTTCAGAGAAAATGCAATATTTAAATGATATCGAAGAAAGAAACGAAACTAGGCGAAAATTATAGACGTTGGCTACTAGCTATTTACATTAGATTTTAAGTAAAAAAAATGTGAAGACTGTAAATAAATTGTATGTAGATAAAAAGTTCTCGTAAAGCAATGATTCCGGTGGAACATATCGACAATATTACTATCGCAAATTAAATAATTGACGCATCTTCATTTGTCTACGCCGGAACGCATCATTCTTCGTCGTGTATGGAACGCATCCGTAGCGCGAGCGAGAGGTTCGAGCTGCGCGCCTTCCGGCCACTGCCATTCTAATAGTCGCGACGAAAACACACTCAATTATTGTAAACTTATATTATAATTAGCGATTAAAGAAGTACATCTGCAAAGGGATCTACTTATTTATATCGATCATCTGGCGACCGTGACAGGACTCGAACCTGCAATCTTCGGATAAACTACAAAAACCAAAAGGAGTTTGGTGTCAGCGCAACATGGCGGCCAACGCGAACGCCTAAAACAAACGACGACTACGACTATACATATATTATTTGGAAAGAAGACAAGTCCACCTGCGAGCTGCTAGTAAGGATACCTAGCCACCATGGGAAGTGCTCGTTTTTCCTCCTCCTTTCTTTTCCAACTGTCCGCTATCGGGTGAAAGTAATGTAGTCAATTCATTTGATTTAATTTTCTAAAAATTCGTCGTCCGCCATTTGTATGTTTCTATATAAAATTAAATTTCATTTTAGTTCGTCATGATTAGAAAGGTTGGTCATTTTCAAGTAATTTTTTCTTATTAAAATTTTAATATATGGCCTAACTTGGGTACTTTCAAGTCGATAATTTAAGCCTTAACTGTGATAGGCACTAGTACCTAGTTAAAACTAATATTTTGCTGCCTTGATACCCTGCCGCCCGTTCTTCCTACATTTATTTTTCATGCCACTCGGCTGAGCATTCTTATTTTCTGGTGTGTGTGACACGCGGCATGGGTTTGCCTACTTCTTGCATATTATGCACATGGGGGTTTCTTTGTTTTCACTGTAAATTTTAGCCGTCCTTATTTGCACCATTTTCTAGCTTGCTTTGCTTAGCTTTGCTTCATAAGATTTGCCGAACGTTTCCAGATTCGTATGCTTGGCGCGGCTGTGGGCATAAATATCCAGCCCGTTTTGCATTGCATGAGAGAAGTGCGCCTGTGCTGCATGTAGTATCCATCTACGCCGCGCCAGGTTTGAGCACTACTGGGACGCCGTGCAGTCTGCAATAAGGCGGTGACTTTCCTGTGCTACACACTGCGACTGGAGTAAGGAACAATAATTGGGTTAGATGCACAATTTATTTACCTAGTTCATTATATTTCTTTGTTAATATTTGTTGTGAGTGATTAAATTTAAAGATGTCTACTTCTAAAAGTACTGAACTAAGTACATTGGTTAGGCAACGTGGAAATATAAGAGGTCGTTTGACGACGCAAACACAATACATAAACACTCTCAAGTTAGTGGATTTCTCTAGTTTATCAAATGCACAAGTTATTGAAATTAAATTACATTTAAAAAAGTGTGAAACCTTATATAAAGATTTTGAGACCTTTCAAGACAAAATAGAATTACTTTGTGATGAATCTGAAATACAAGAACAGATAAATACTAGATCTACAATAGAGAATCAGTTCATTACAGCAATTTCAACCTTACAAGATATTTTAGAAAAGTTAAATCCGGTTAATGTCAAATCACAATTACCCTCACAATCTAATGAAAGTTCAGTTAAGTTACCAACCATTAAATTGCCTGTGTTTGATGGCTCATATTTGAAGTGGCTTGAGTTTAGAGATACTTATTTGTCTTTAATTCATGAGAATGCATCAATACAGGATATCAATAAGTTTCACTACCTGCGGGCTTCACTGGAGGGCAGTGCTAGTGAGGTTATAAAGTCATTAGAGTTTACATCAATAAATTATAAGATTGCATGGGATTTATTGTGTGCTAGGTATGATAATAAGAGAGTTCTCATTAATAGTCATTTAAAATCATTACATTTAATCAATCCCATCACAACAGAATCACATAAAGCATTGCGGAACTTATTGGATCATGTTAATAAAAATATGAGAGCGCTTAAGGCCCTTGGTATACCCACAGAATATTGGGATGTCCACATTATATTCATCATAACTATGAAATTAGATGCCACTACAAATATGAAATGGGAGGAATATTTAAGTAATTGTTCTGACAATCCAACTTTAGATCAATTTTATACGTTTATCCGTAACCGTGCTGATGTTTTAGAGAATGCTGTATCTCGTACAACAAATCATAGTGAAAGTTCGAGTAATTCTAACTCAAATAATCATAACAAAAAATTTTGGAATAATAATAATTCAGTTTCAAAAAATAATAAATCATTTGATAACTTAAAGATTTCGAGTCCTGTAGCATCAGGTGAGACTGTATGTGACTTTGTGTGTTTATGTTGCAATAAACAAGGACATCGCATTTATGATTGTCCAAAATTTAAAGATATGGATGTTCCCCATAGGGTAATGGAAGTTAAACGATTAAAAGTATGTCATAATTGTTTACGTGAAGGTCATAACTTTCAGAATTGTCGTCTGAAATCCATGTGTCGTCATTGTAAATATAGTCATAATACTTTGTTGCATTTAAATAAAAATGATAAGCACTTAGAAAATATTAATTCTACAGTTGCTTCACAGTCACAGACACTGCCTCCAGTTACACTGTCTGGCATCTCTAATAGTAGTCAAGTATTGCTGTGTACTGCTGTTGTATCAGTAAAAAATATGATTAATAATGAAACTTACCCTGTTCGCGCGTTGTTGGACAGTGGTAGCCAATCGTCCTTTGTGACTGATAATCTGAAAAGAAAATTAAACTTACCTGTTCACAATATTGAACCGCTCCGTGTCTCGGGCATTAATAATGTTGCATTTAGTATATCTGAACGTGTCACCTTAGGGATAGAATCAAGGAATAAAAATTTTAGTACTATGATAACATGTCTAGTAGTCCCTAAGGTAACAGGTACTTTGCCTAATTCTCCTGTTAATATTCTAGAACTAGACTTACCTCCCAATATTGAGCTTGCAGACCCATATTTTTATTGTCCCGCAGAAGTTGATTTACTGTTGGGCGCTGACATATTTTGGGATTTAGTAGGGTTCAAGCGTATAACTCTAGGTGTAGGTAGACCAGTTCTTCAGGAATCACAGTTAGGTTGGCTTGTAAGTGGGCCAGTGGGTATTTATAAACCTGGCCATGTTATTTGTAATTATACTCATAATATTAATGATAATTTACAGAAATTTTGGGAAATTGAAGAATTAAATTTAAAGATTAATATTGGCACACCTGAAGAAAGGTTGTGCGAGTCCCATTTTCAAGAAAATGTCAAACGCCTTAGTAATGGTAGATTTTCAGTAAAGATGCCTCTGAAGGAAATTCCTGAAGAAGCTCTTGGAGATTCTTTTTATTTAGCCAAAAAGCGTTTTTTATCTTTAGAGAATAAATTAAATAAAAATCCTAATCTAAAAGAACAATATTTTAATTTTATTAAAGAGTATCGTGACTTGGGTCATTTAACTGAAATACAGAGACCTAGTTTTGGTTATTATTTGCCACATCATGCTGTTTTAAAGGAAAAAAGTGAAACTACAAAACTCAGAGTGGTTTTTGATGCCTCAGCCAAAACCACTTCTGGTAAATCTTTAAATGATATTCAGCTTATTGGACCTGTGTTACAAGATGATTTAACTTCAATACTAATTCGTTTTCGATGCTTTAGATATGTAATTACTGGAGACATTCAAAAGATGTACAGACAAATTGAGATTGATCCCAGTCAGCGCCATCTGCAGCTCATATTGTGGAGGGATGATGAAGCAGGATCAGGTTCTGTGTCAGGACATCCACGGCCAATTAAGGTACTCCAATTAAATACCGTTACTTATGGCACGGCCTCAGCGCCCTACTTAAGCACGAGATGTATTCTTCAATTGGCTCGTGAGTGTCCTGACACTACCATATCTAACATCTTAGAGCATGATGTATACATCGACGACCTGACTACAGGCGCCGAATCTAAGGATTCTATAAAGCATATTTATAGTAGTGTAGAAAATGTATTAAATTCAGCTGGTTTTCCGCTACATAAAATTAGAACTAATTGTCCTGAAGCATTTCAGAATGACACTACAACTTCAGTTTTAGAATTAAATAAAGAATCGTCTGTTCTGGGTTTGAATTGGTCACCAGATACAGATACTTTACATTTTAGTACAGATTTAAGTAGTGATAATAATAAGATAACAAAACGTTCTATAATTTCACTTACCTGTAAGATATTTGATCCATTAGGTCTTTTATGTGCTTGTGTTATAAAAGCAAAAATAATTTTACAACTATTATGGAATGAGAAATTAGCCTGGGATGATCCAGTGCCATCTCACATAGCTAAAAAATGGTTAGATATAGCAGAAAATCTTAAAACATTGTCAGATATTAAAATACCAAGATATGCATTATGTGATGATTTCTTTACTAATGTTGAATTACACTGTTTTGTAGACGCATCGCACGAAGCATACGGAGCGTGCGTCTATCTACGTTCTACGGATAGTAGCAATAATATTATCATCAGGTTATTGTGCGCAAAGTCGAGGGTTGCGCCCCTGAAGGCCATGACCACCCCTCGCTTGGAATTGTGTAGTGCTTTGCTTGGTGCTCGACTGGTAGCAAAGGTACTTCAATCAATTCGTATTTCTATCACCAATACTATTATGTGGACTGATTCAACTGTCGTCCTGGGTTGGCTTAAGGCTCAGCCTAAACTTTTGAAAACCTTTGTTGCCAATCGTGTAGCTGAGGTATTAGAATTAACTAAAGGGTGTTCATGGCGACATGTTCCCACTGATTTCAATCCTGCAGATCTGGCCTCTAGGGGGGTTGTCCCTCAACGCTTGCTCGTGGAGCCCTTGTGGTGGGAAGGACCTTCCTTCTTGAAGGAAGGCTCTTCTTCCTGGCCACAAACTCCACACTCTATAGTAGAGCTTCCAGAGCTTAAGGCGTATATGAACGCTGCTGAAGCCCCTGAAAATCATTTCATAAACTTTAAAGATTTTTCAAATTTTAACAGACTGAAGAGAATTTTTGCGTACGTTTTAAGATTTATAAGCAATATACATAATAAACATAACAAATGCACTGGTACGTTGCAAACAGTAGAAATAAACAAGGCTTTAAATCTACTTATTAAATTTAGTCAAGGTGAATGTTTTACAACTGAAATAAAGGCACTATCTTCTGGTCAACATTTAAATAAAAAATCGAAGTTATTACAGTTAAATCCATTTATTGATACAGAAGGCTTGTTGAGAGTAGGCGGTCGATTGGAGAACTCCTCCTATGAATATAATAAGAAACATCCTGTTATTTTAGATGGCAGGCATACCTTTACATCCTTGTTATTGCAACATGAACATCGCCGGCTATTTCACGCAGGTCCTCAGCTGCTGCTGTCCTCGATACGTGACTCTTATTGGCCTATCGGAGGTAGGCAGTTGGCGCGCAAGGTCGCAAAATCTTGTGTAATATGTGCTCGCTATCGCGGTAAGACTATTCAACCTATTATGGGAAATTTACCCGCAGTAAGGACAGAAGCAACCTTCCCCTTCTTTTCAAGTGGCACTGACTTTGCAGGCCCTTTTCTTATATCAAGTAAAAGGGGGAGAGGTAATCGTAAAACAAAATGTTACCTTTGCTTATTTGTGTGCTTGAACACTAGAGCTGTCCACTTGGAGGTAGTGAGCGATCTCACTACAGATGCTTTTATATTGTGTTTGCGTCGTTTCATCGCGCGTCGAGGTAAACCTAAAGTTTTATATTGCGATAACGGTACCAATTTTATAGGAGCAAATAATGAACTTGGTAAAATTTTGCGCTCCAGTCGTGAGTCTGTCACAGATTTTGCTACCTCTGAAGGTATAGATTTCGTTTTTAGTCCAGCTTATTCTCCTCATTTCGGAGGTATATGGGAGGCGGGTGTTAAGGCAGCAAAATATCATTTAGTTAGGATTGTTGGTAATCAATCATTTACTTTTGAAGAATTGACTACGCTATTTTCACAAATCGAAGCTATCTTAAACTCCCGTCCTCTTTCTCCTATCTCGTCCGATCCTTTTGACCTAACTCCCCTCACCCCAGGGCACTTCCTCATTGGACGGCCTCTGGTGTCATTGCCCTCGCATCCAGCAGACGACGGCAGACCGAAATACCACGCAATAACAAAAATTCGTGATGAATTCTGGGAGCGATGGCGAAAGGAATTCTTGGCGGAATTGCAATTGAGAACTAAATGGACGACTCCTCAAGCCAATCCTAAGGTCGGGGATATGGTAGTAATTAAAGAAGATTTTTCACCACCGCAACGCTGGCGCCTTGGCCGCATTTCACGTCTGCACCAGGGACCAGACAACGTGTGTCGAGTGGTTGACATTTACACCGCCAAAGGCACTATTCGCCGAGCGATCCACAATGTCGTTCGGCTACCACAAGAAGTTGAAAGTTAAACTTTCAAGGGCCGGAGGATGTCTACGCCGGAACGCATCATTCTTCGTCGTGTATGGAACGCATCCGTAGCGCGAGCGAGAGGTTCGAGCTGCGCGCCTTCCGGCCACTGCCATTCTAATAGTCGCGACGAAAACACACTCAATTATTGTAAACTTATATTATAATTAGCGATTAAAGAAGTACATCTGCAAAGGGATCTACTTATTTATATCGATCATCATTTCTATAAATCTACATAATATACCATTATGTTTTTTTTTTCATAAAAAGAGGTTAAAAATGTAGGCATTTGGATAATCTCGTTCATAGATTTAAACAAATTTCAATTCCTTTTTCAAACGTTAGTTGCCGATATCTAAATTGAAATAACGCTCTAATTTTAAATTTATAATAAATAGTGGCTACCCAAACGCTACAAAACATATTTTGTTGTGTCTTTAAACTAACAAAAATATACGAAAGAGTTTGTAAATGGAACGTGTATTTTGTTTCAAGTTATTTTATCAGGAATTTGTAAAACAAATTATGTAGTTTATAATACAAAGAAATAAAAGTATAGATTTTTTTCTTTGATGGCAACGGAGTTTCCTATTTTACTTGTTATCGACTATACTGCCAGTATCAAGTGGTGTCGGTGAATAGCTATCGCACGACTGCACTGACAACAATATAACATCACCATTACCCGTCATATTCAGCATCATTATTTCGATTGGCCGTTTGAATGACAGTTCGATTTTTGAGTTGCCGGAGAAATATGATTGTAGCTGTCTATTAATTTGACTTGTGCCAAATCCATAGTGTAAACGACATTTAATTAAAATAATTTATTTATAATTTTTTTAGTAAAATTGTCATATTTCCAAATTATTTATTTAAACTTCTAAAATGTTGAATGAACTTAGTTGTTTTATTTTCATAGCCAAACGCTAGTTGCTATCGGATACGATCGAGTTAGTTTTTTGTACTTCATCAATTAAAACAGTTGTATTCGTGATAGTTTAATTTGTTGTTCAAATTTTCAACGTATATTAAATCAATCTTATTTATCAAATTCGTATCGTATAATATATAAAATACGTAATTTGAAAATAAAATCAAATTTTCGTTCAACTTTTTGGTAAAGCCATACTATATAATTATTATGTATATATATATCGTATAAACATAGTATATTAACAAATTTATGTTATGTAACAATATATCCACAAGGTTTTCACTAAAGTAAAATTGTTTACAAAATATTTCAAAGTAGCTCTGAAATTATGAAACTAGAACAAAGGCTTCAATTTTTTACTAAGGAAACATTTTCTACAAATTATTATCGATGTAAAAATTAGTGTTATTATTAAAACTATTAAGTATGTTCATGCATTTGCTTTTTCATTCTCGGAATGAGTTTAGCTATAAATACAAAGAATTATGTATTTAAAAAAAAACAAATGTACCTAATGTAACATTTTTGTCAACCAGATTATAAACTTCTGAAAAGATTTCTCATATTGTATTTACGTAATTTGTTTAACAATAATTTTTCGTTTATTAAAACTCCTGCGTCTCTGTAATAGTAGTTTTGAAAAAAAAAACATACATTTAGATTTGTAAATAACAGGTAAGTTAAATAAATCAAATTCCTCGAATAAAAATCAATAAATGTAAATAAATTCCAAGTTTTATGAATAACTTCATTATTAAAACTGCGTTGGAATGAAACATTTTTTAAATGTCAATAATTTACGTAAATTAAATTAATTTCAAATTTCGAAACTGTATTCGATTAAAATTAAATTATGAAAATGTATTATAATTTTTAAATAAATTATTTAAATAACGGCCTCCTTCTTAGAAGCCTAATTTATCAACTATTTAATGTAATTTAAATGAAATGTTAATATAATGAATAGCTACATTTAGTGTTGTATCTTCTCTGTACATATTTTTTGTATATTAATGTTAGGGTTGTTCTCGTACTATGTTATTTAAATATTTGTAAATATAATTATAGATAAATAGTATATCCTTTATCCTAAGTATCCGTCCGTCGTACCATCCGACATTGACGTGAAAATACTATCCTATTAATAAATTCCTATGATAGTAGACATTTATGTGACTAATATTTGACCTAGGAGGCATCCCTAAAGTACATATCATTTCTACCCAATATTTTGTATAAATATTTTTTTTCCTTTTGGATGCCATTGCCAACGAGAAACAAGCATAGTGCGAGAACAGCCTTTCTGTGATAAGTCATTATAAATAAATGTCAACTCTATTATTTAGCTGATAAAGTTTCATTTACTGAATTACATAGACGCATCAAATTGTAAGGTGTCAAGTGAATAACTAATAATAATAAGAACCTTGTAATTTTTCATTGTTAAAACAAACGAATGCTAGGTAAAGTTTTATTGTACTTAATAAGTACAGATTGTTTTGAAAATAAAAGAAAAGTTTTTTATAGCTGTTGTTTTATTAATTAAATTTATATATACCCCACATTTTTGTCCAAAAACTTCTGTTACATGTTTCAGTTTATCTAATTCAATACAATGAGTTACAAAGCTTTGAGAATGATTTAGTATTATATATGTATTTATTTATTCCTAATAGGTTATCGTTAAATTGAAAGCGCTGACTCGCTTGACTGAAACCGCTGAAATGGCTGACAATGAAGAAATCTTGTGTCAGAAATTGCTAAACTGATTCAAAGCGATTTAAAGTAAAGAAATGTAGATGTTAAGCTAGCTAGTCAAAGTAGCTTAAAATACTATCATCCAAACTAATATTATAAATGCGAAAGCAACTCTGTCTGTCTTTTCTACGCCTAAACTACTCAACCGATTGCCGTGAAATTTGGTACAGACATAGTTTGGAACTCGACTAGAAAGGATATAGGTTTTTATACCTCTACTAGTTTCAAGAAAATACGGGATAAACAGGGTGTAAAAAGATACTTAACGAAGCCGTTAACTACGCATACTGCAGTTCTAATTAAGTAGCTTTACGCTAAAATTATCACTGGGAAACGACGTTTATTTTTAGGTATCAAAAAAATAATAATTTTATTGCGCGCAATGTAAAGCAAACGGGTTTCGTGTCATTGTGTGCGTAGGTTCACAGCTTAGCATGAAAACGCTATGATAAGTCGTAGGTCGACGTTTTACTTGGCAAAAACAAAAAAAATCTGTAAAATAAAGAGCTTACTGAGATGCACGATGTTTTTTGTGCGGGTCTGCATTTATTTATTATTTCGTAACTTCAAATGCGTAATTTATTTAGAAAAATCAAAAATTCAGGTAATGTTTGTTTGGAAAAAAGTTTTGTAATAATATTTAGAATTCGATTGCGCAAAAAAATAAAAAATAAAAATGCGTCTTTGACCTTCAATATCTCGAGAACCCGTGGACTCCCAGCTATGGTCTTAAAGAAAAAATGATCCAAATAATGGGTAGAATACGTGGCTTTCGGCTTCGTTAAGTGTCTTTTTACACCCTGTATAGGTATGTTACATCTTACGATAGTTACTATAACAAAAAACATTTGAAATCACAACTATGTTGCAATTTAACAACAAAAAGTACACAAACACACAAATAAATTTAAAATGAAATGCATATAAACTTCAGGCATTTCACCAAGTGAAAGAAATATGAATCGTAGTGTAATTCACATTAAGACCACTCAAACTATAATTCAAAGCAGCGTAAAGTTTATTTCAATGTGTTTATGTAAATATTGTTCATACACGCATGGGTTTCTGCTTTAGGTGGACCTAGCATGCGACAGTCAGCCTGGAAGGACGAACTCATTCATTATATTAAGACTAGCTTCTCTCGTGCGGATTCACCCGCTGCTCGGCTCCATTTAATCGTAGCGTGATGTTTTATAGCCTATAGCACTCAGGAATATTAATAAAAATGTAGGTAGTGGCAGTAGGCTAATGTAGGTATCTATCAGTAAAAGTCGTGGTGGCCCGGAGGTTAAGAAGCCCGCTTCTTATGCATGAGGGTGTGGGTTCGAAACCTGGCAAGTACCAATGTGACTTTTTCCAAGTTATATGTACTTTCTATGATTATTTAGACACCACTGGCATACGGTGAAGGTAAACATCGCCAACCCGCATTGAGCAAGCGTGGCGATTAATGCTCTAACCTTCTCCGTGTGAGAAGAGGCCTTTGCTCAGCAGTGGGCACTTATAGGCCAATGATGAATTAATTCAGTAAAAGAATTTTGGAAATCCGACCAGTGGTTTCAAATTTTAGTTCAAACTTCAAACTTACAAACTTACAAATTTTACCTCTTTATAATATTAGTATAGAAGTATAGATTTAATAGCTGGGGGGCAAGTGCAATAATGCACCAGGGCCTCGTTCTGGAGCAGGAGAAAGGATGGTTTTAAAACTAAGAGTCTGATACTGCTTCTTCCAGAGAAGTAATACGGTGCTTTTTTCTTTCCCGGAAAAAAAGAGTCAGTTGTAGTCAACAGACACAAACATGATTTGTGATCCAGGATGACAACTCCCGCCCCAACTTGGACGGGGGAAGTCATATAATGATTTTCCCCTGACAAAAAAAGGCACAAACATGATTACGAGTACGGCTTGTTGAAGAACAGTTTTGGCTACGCATAAAAATACCTTACAGTCATTTTTTTAGTTTAGTTTTGCGATATATTTCGTCTGACTCCTTCCGCGCTCTAGTCAGGCATAAAAGAGTCACAAATTCTTTCTGATTTCAAACCACGTTGTTCCACCCCAAAGTCCACGGTAACTTAAACTCTTTGTTCATAACCCTGGGGATTTATTAGGCAGAAATCAATATAAAGTATTTGACTTATCATCGCCAGTACTATCTAAGCGTCAGGGTTTTTCAAAGGGTTCATGATCTTAACATAGCGTGTACAACTACACGATTCGAAACTGTGTTCAATTGGAAGAGCGGTGTATACAATGAACAGTTTTTTTTTTATGTAATAGGTCGGCAAACGAGCATACGGATTACCTGATGGTAAGCAATCCGCGCCGCCCATGGACACTCGCAACGGAAGAGTTACGAGTGCGTTGCCGACTTTTTAGGGATTAGGGATTTGGAGATTTAGGGATTGAGGAGGGATTGGGGAAGGGGAAGGATTGGGCCTCCGGTAACCTAACTCACACGGCGAAACACAACGCAGTGGTTATTTCACGCCGGTTTTCTGTGAGGCCGTGGTATCACTCCGGTCAAGCCGACCCATTCGTGCCGAAGCATGGCTCTCCCACACTTAGAAATAAAACTTTTGTTAGCTTCAGTAAAGAAATCCAAGATTGTTTGCTTGATAATTAAGCTTATGACTCGTTGACAAGTTTTTTATTTTTAATATACTACCATGGCTCTTGTATTTCATTCACAACAATTCCCGTTTTACATAGAATTTAGTGAAATTTCAAAAAACTAACACGAATGCAGTAGCTGGCATGCGTTGCCTACCAAAGCGACCATTGGCCTCAATTGACTTTTTCTGCAACGAATTTGCATGTGATAGGGATTTTGTTTTGCATTCCTCTCTAGTTATTCTGGAATTTTACATTTATATTTAGAATTTGAAACTGTTTGAAAAATGACAAACAAAATGTTAAGTTTAAGAAATATCATAGTCATATCAATATAGTTTAATTACAAGGAGTGCCGATATCAAATTTCTGGGCCAATTAAATTCATTTAAAATAAATGACTCAATAGTGTGTTAATTTTGTACCATGAATTTGTTACATTATATAATTCATATTTTCACTTCCAAGAACTTAAACAAAATATTCTATGATATGGTTTGGAAGCTCGGACATTAACATGTTAATTACGCATTTTCAAATATACGAGCTCGTTTTCGCCAAAATCCTTTGTTTAGGTTATCGATCGTCGCAAAAAGGCGTCACAACTCATTTATATGACGCAGCCAATATAATGAATGAGTGGAAAAAAAACCAGAAGCGCCGTGTCACTGGCGAACCATTTATTAGAGAACCGCTAAACATAGCCAGTAATTTTGTAAAACAAATTATTGAGAATTAATTTTCAACGTTGACAATGTTTGGTGTAAAAGGTTGCCAGGGTGAAAAATAAATAGTCATAGCCCTTTAGTATCCACATGAAAATAAAATTCGGTTCGTAAGGTAAGTACTTAGTGTTCTTTTTTCTTGTTTGTAAAATTTTTAATGGGTTTTCAAGCGGACGTCTGGCATGAAGTGGGCGGTGGCAGGTAGGATGAGATTTTAAATGTTAAAACATGATGAGTGGTTGGAATAAAAACACGCAAGTATTCCCTACAACGTCTATTTTTACGCTCATAAAAGTTAAATATTATAAAATGATAGGCAGAATGTGCAAACTAAACTTATCTTAATTAAGGAAGTACGAAGAAAGTAATTATAAAGGTAATCGTTCACATGCATTTAAGTATAAAGCTTGTTTTAACAGGATTCATCAAAATCAGTTCAGTGTTTGAGGCGTTCGAGTATATGCAAACTCTATGGTGTTTTTTTTTTTGTGAGGGGATAATCATCAAATGACTTCTCCCGGCCAGGGCCGGGCAGGTGGGAGTGTCAGACTCTTACTGACTAAAAACCCCCCTGTTCCTTCTCCTGCTCTGTGCCGAGGTCGCGGTGCCTCATTGCGCTTACCCCGCAACCCCGGCTAAACTCTATGGTGTAAATTACACAATAATTTTATTCATAGTACTTACGTAGCTATATATAGAACCACGCCTTCCATCTTCTTTCTTATCCATCCCAGTAACCTATTTCATATCTTACAATTTCCCTATCTCCCCCACTTAATGCCGTAAACGATCCATGCATACACCCAGTCGAGCGAAATTGGGATCATAACGTCTGAATTTTGGTAAAATTTATGACTGGCATAGGGCATAACCCTAATCCGGAGTATAAATGAAAATGTTCAACTTTTATTTCACGTGTAGCCTAGGGAATAGAAGATTTTTATGGCAATAGATGGCAAATAAAAAGGTGGCTATTACCACCATTTTTCATCGGTGACACAAAGTATTCTGAAATTCGTAAGTGGTTAGGATGACGGCGCGTGCTCCCGGAAATTTAGACTATTTTATTGATGTATATTTTATTCGAAACCTGGTAAGTTACAATGTCACTTTTTCCGAGTCATATGTTCTTTCTCAGTTCATTAAAGCAACACAGACATGGTAAATAAACATCGTCACGAAACCTAGACTTGGCTGGGCAACTGGCTGCCGTGCAACGTGTCGCGGGTTCGATTCCCGCTTCACACTTTGTGTGATCCACAAATTGTTGTTCCGGGTCTGGGTGTCATGTGTATGTGAAATTGTATGTTTGTAACCGCACCCACGACACAAGAGAAAAGCCTAATGTGGGGCAACGTTTTTTTAAAAAAAGAAAGAAAATAATTATAAGTTTGAAATCGCCAATCCACTTTGAGCAAGCGTATTGATTAACGCTCAAACCTTTTCTGTTAATAGGCTGATGATGTGATGATGTAATGTACATGTATTTATTATGTACGTACCAAAAATATCACTTACAAACGATAACATTTTGGACACAAAAATAATGCTACAAGCAACAGTGGTCCTATAAAGATGAAATCCAAATGGACGTGTCCTTTTTTAGGTAATAAAACGGCAAATGGTCATAATTATCACTTGATGGTACGCAATCATAATTCATTTTGGGGTACCGAAAATAAATGATTTGTTTAAGTAAACAGCAGAATAGAAAAATGGCATTCTGAAATTAGCTTAAACCAAAATAAGCTGTTAACCGGATACAATTTATAAGTACATATAGATATAACAGGACATTCAGAGTTCTAAATTAGGTCTGGGCTATTCATGCCAGTTTCGTAGGAACCGGAGACGCTTTAATCCAATTTCATTGCAGCAGTCAGGGACCGTTTGAATGTAGTGTGAATATCAGGAGCTTAGCTTCGTTTGATTTTGGCTCAAAATTTTCAACTAGATAGTTTTGATACTTTGGAAATAATATGAGGTATAAGGTATACATACACTTTACAAAGGAATCGTTTAATAACGAAAACTACGGCTAAAAAGCACCAAATACTGTTTCTTTTGAGAGTTATGTGCTCTATGAGCAATAACAGGAACTGTTACGTTTAAAAATATACGTAAATGCTTATAGAAATAAGCCATGACGCGATTCTTGAGTGGCGAATTGAAATTGATTTCTAATATTTTATAAATTGAAATTAATTAAATTCCAGTTGCTATTATATATTTTTTAAGCCGGAACCGCACTGCACCCTAAACCAAAATACTCCTCTTTCCGTGCGTCTGACTATCTGTTCGTCACTAGACTGTGTCTCAAGACCAAACAGTAACCGATTGAAATTTGGACTTCAGGTGAATTCGACTGTAACAAAAAAAAAACTTAATATTAAGGAGGTTTTCTTAGGATAGGTGTCGGCAAACGAGCAGATGGAATACCTGATAGTAAACAATCGGCGCTGCCCATGGACGGTTGTACCACCGAAGCACAAGAGTACCACAAGAGCGTTGCCGGATATTTCTAAGTAGCTAGGGATAAAAAAATAGGAAATTAATCCTTTAATTCTTAACAACCTCGGAGGATTTTGTTCCTTCTTCTGCTCTAGGCCAAGTCCACGCTTATTATTGAATTTTTGGGCTTGTCCCGCAAACCCGTCTGAATGTCTGTTATATGGGGGCCCCGTCCGTTTTGGTCTATTGGCTCTTTTGAGGTACGCGCGGAACGCAAGGCGTTAATACGCACAATATTATGCCATTTCGGAATAAAACCCTTTGTAAACGAATTCGTTATGCATTTGTTTAGTTACGTTTCAATGGCTGTACCTGGCCAAAACATTACTTGGTACTAAACACAATGTTAAGGAGAAATATTCCACAATTATTGATCGACGATCGAGAGTTTAACGGCCCAAATATTAACTGATGATGATTTTAAAATGATTATAACGAAATCTTTTGACGAAAGTATATTTTAAATATTAAATCTACATAATGTCTCATCTTATAATTCTTATTCTGGTACTGGTTTATCTAAAATAACGGGCTTTACACTAAACGTAATAATACTGAAAAGAATTAGTATGCCAAAAACACGCGTTTCCATCCAAACCCACACTAAACAAGATAAAAACGTCAGAACACATACGAGGCGTCTGCAACACCCATTGTGCAAACTTACATTTTTCCGACAGGCAGACAAAATGTGATCTTATCGCCATTGTAATAAAATAGCTCACAGAACTCGGATACAATGATATCCTTGTGAATGAAACTTTAATATGACAGGAACAATGGAGCAGCTGGTTTGAAGTGAGGTAACGCTCATTATATCATTCCGAATAAAGTTGTCAGTTTTTGGGACGGGAGCATGTGTTAAAATAATCTGTCTAATAAAACGGGGTCATGGAAACGTATGAATGGGACGTGCCATCCGTTAAATTAAAGGGGATTTGAAGTAAATTAAAGGTGTTAGATTTTCGTCCAAAGTGGTCAAAGGCAAGGGTTCCCTCGAATTTCGTAATGGAAATGTGAATTTTAATATAGAGGAGATAGGCTTTATTTCGTATTGCTTATCCAAAGGTCTACTTTGCTTACGTCCGCATATTACCCTTTATGTACAATTTAAAATTACCATAAGTAACGGTAATGGTAGTACATTTTGTTAAATCCCGCTCCTAAAACGTTTGCTCTCCTTTAATGGGCTTTTCAATAATATTTGTTACCAATTTTCTCTCTTATGATAAAACCTACAAAAACAATGTCTAGACCTTTATTTACATTGGGATCCCGTTCAAATAAAGATTATGAGGGTCTTGGATCATTTTTGGTTTTATTCCTCTGTTCAGTTTGTTGTTGATCTAGTTATTCTAAGCAGTGAAATATTCTACTAAATTTTCAATATCCAGGTTGAGAAAAATTGGGAATTTTCTTTGGAAATTTTCCAGTTATAGCAAGGTGTCTGGAACTTTGCCCAGTGTATGACAATTGGTATAAATCATAGAAAGTGGTTGCATTTACTATAGGTAGACTTCTTCCTAACTTTCCAGAATAGGCATATTTTGTTTGTTTGAGATTTTTTGTCGCTAATCACCATAATTAATTTTTAGCGCCATTTAAAAGTGCATACACGCATATATACGCGGCACGAGTTTCTAGAGTCAGAGAAAGAAAATTTTCGTTGCTTTTTTAAATTAATTTAATGCTTAAGCAAAACTAAATTTCAAAAGTGTCCAGGTTATTTGATTTGAATGTTAGTATGAAAACCTGTGCCAAGATAGTCTTACGGTTTTTATCAAATTATAATTCCATTATACCATTTTAACATAGGTTTTATATTCTTACGTTAAAAAGATACACTTTAATTCACTTTAGTTTCTTTTGGATGTAGCGAAATCAAATTATGCTAATGCAAAATCGACCTTCGCAACGAGGACATAAAGATTCGATTCTACGTATTTCTTTCTTTTGATCTTCAATTTATTAAAAATATTGTTACATAAAGCCGTGGTTCATTTGTTATGTTTCTTGGTAATATTTATAAATCAAAGACTTTACATATGTCTGTGCGTTGTTGTTTATGTTATATGAACCCTTCAGTTATTTATTTGATAATATTCCTCAGGTTTTTTGGTAAGGTTATGCTTTTTGCAAATTACCTACATTTTGTATTTCAAATGGCCAAACATTCAATAATGAAATTGTCTTTCGTTTCGTTGAAAGGCGTGTTGGCCATTGATACATACGTTATACGTCTTGCTTTAAATAAGAATATTCAAATTTCGAACCGTAACAATTAAAAATTATATGGTACTTACAAGTTATCTTTTAAAAATGGCTATATTCTAAACTTGGTTTGACATTATCAAAACGCAAATTAACTAAAAAATACCGATACTCACTACTTGATGCCAACTCAAAATGGACTTTTATTCATTCCACTACACATAATTATATTCATTTATTAAAACCAATGCCACCTTTAACATTAAAGGAAAGGTTTCATCATCGACAGCAAATAAGTGCCCACTGTTGAGCCAATACCTATTTTCACATGGAGAAGAGCTGATCTGTAGGCAAGCTTTCTAGGTGGATCGACAACATCAGAACTCTCGGGAGCCAAAAAGAAGGTGGCGTGATGTCGTTCGACGTGGAGGCACTAATGGGTTTTATTCAGGAGTCAACGTCTTCAAGCTGATGATGATCCCAAGCGTACGGCGCGTAGCGTTCCGCGCGCGCCTCAAAGAGCCAATAGACCACCACAGTCGGGGCCCTAAAGGGCTGATGTTTAGCCGGGGCTGCGGGGTAAGCGCAATGAGGCACCGCGACCTCGGCCCAGAGCAGGAGAAGGAACGGGGAGGTTTTTAGTCAGTAAGAGTCTGACACTATCTCTCGCCTTACCCTGGGCGGGAGAAGTCATTAGATGATTTTCCCCTGAAAAAAAAAAAAAAAAAAAGGCTGATGATGATAATGATGATGTTAATATATGTCATTGGTGTCTAAAATAATCATTGAAAGTATGTTCGTGTACTTTCTAGTTTTCGAATCCGCAACAATGCGCTTTGACCTCCAGGCCATAACGACGCTCCATGACTTCACAACCTCACAACTGTCTCTTGTTACCATTACCAAGAAAAACAAGTAATCTCACATAAAAAAATCAAAATCTTTCCGTATAATAATCACAATATTTCCTTTAATATTTCATTCTCTTTGATGAGTAAAGGTATCGTTGTGAAATGAGAAAAACGAAGATACGCCAAACATCGATGTTGTTATTGAGAGAAAAACATCGGATACCCACAGAAAAATGTAATATGAAAATGATCAGCGAAATCAAAATGAAAGCAATTCCTTACTTTGAAGTATTATACGAAGTAATAATGCAAATTCTAGGTGAATTTTCGCGGTAACTAGTAAAAGTAATTTGGTATTGTACTTGAATTTTGAGTATATCAGTATTATAACTTGGAAAAGTTACTAATCACTGGTAAGGTGGAAGGAAAGAGACCTAGAGGCAGAAGTCCGATACGTTGCACGGATCAGATTCGCACCACTCTCAACACTACAATCCACGATGCTCCCCACTCGGCGGCAGATAGAAATATATGGCGGAAAGTAATACGCAGTACACTGCTTCCACGATTTGGTCACGACCCTCAGCACTGAGGAAACCGACGCGAGGAGGAAGAGGAGAATACCAGTATTATAATCTATTGAGAGTGAACATAATAATATATCTAAATTAGTTAACTTAGCCATTCAACCAAGGAAAGGACTGGCGAATTGATTTGATTGAAAAATTTCTCATTCAGGCTGTAAGATGAAGGGCGAAGACAATCGATCAAGATAACCGAGTTAGTACCTGAATGTTAGGTTAGGTTAGGTTCAAACTGTGACCTGAAAAGAAATTGAATCCTCTTCACTATTAAATAGGTACAAAAATTGTACTGCTATATCATTAATTTTTTAAGTGTGGGGGAGCCAAGCTTCGGCACGAATGGGTCGGCTCGACCGGAGTACGATACCACGGCCTCACAGAATACCGGCGTGAAACAACCACAACGTTGTGCTTCGCCGGGTGAGTGAGGTTACCGGAGGCCCAATCCCGCCCCTTCCCCCATCCCTTCCCGATCCTTATATCCGCAACCCCTATCCCCAAAAGGCCGGCAACGCACTCGTAACTCCTTTGGTGTTGGTGTATTTCGACATACACATATACCTATCATAAGCTAGAAGACATATAAATCATTAAATTTGGATAGTGCAATATTTAGTAGTGGCTATACTTTTTTATTTCAATCTAATTAAATAAAGAATTGAATACAAACAAAACCCCAATTAAATACCAACCCTATACGCTCGCCAGAAAATTAATGATTTGCGTGTTTCATAGAGTAACTTAGATATGCACCTTTATGACAAAAATATTAGCTTAATCAACGTTTTTATTGTGTGAATTGCCTTTGGCTTAGTATAAACTAAAAGTATTCATTATATCGTTAGCTTTGTGAGTAAGTTTATTTTATTTTTTACTAGCTTTTGCCTGCGACTCCGTTCGCGTGAAATAAGTGACTTCCTGCAGATGTTTGGTATAAAAAATATCCTATGTCGTTTCACGAGTTATAAATTATGTCCGTACCAAATTTCACACAAATTGGTTCAGTAGTTTAGACGTGAAGAAAAGACAGACAGACAAACAGACAGAGTTAGTTTCGCATTTATAACATTAGTTTGGATTATGACGATGGTAGAAATTGGTCCATATCACAAATCATTAATCCTACTACTTAGGATTTTTTACATAATCAAACATACGTACCTACTAAAATAGCTATAATCTGACGTTACCATTTTTAGTTTTTTTATAATTTTACGCATTTTCTAATGGTAAGCAATCGGCGCCACCCATGGACACTCGTCAAACCAAAGGAGTTACTAAAAGTGGGTTGCGGTCTCTTTTGGTTAGTAAGGGATTCAAGGATAGAGTATTTAAGAATAGAGGATGAAGAGGTGGCAAACAGATCGTTAGTAAGTATCCATTTTTTTTGTCACAGGCAAATTATCAAATGACTTCTCCCGCCCAGGTTTAGGCGAGAGAGAGTGTCAGACTCTTACTGACTAAAAACTCACCCGTGCCTTCTCCTGCTCTGGGCCGAGGCCGCGGTGACTCATTGCGCTTAACCCGCGACCTGGCTAAACATCAGCACATGGTTATTGGTTGGCTGGCAATTGGTTACATATTTACTCGCCGACCGCAGACCCGCGCTTACGGTGTCTGGAGACTGGGGGCTACATTATTTTTAAATGAAAAAACTACCTATTCTTCCATCTACTCAACCATACTTACAAACTTACACGCTTATAATATTAGTACCTACCTACAGTTTTAAAATCTAGAATCTGCCTAACGCAAAAAGTTTATATATTAGGCAAGATTTGCCTATAAAAATATATAAAGCAAAAATATGTTCCTATAAAATCAAACGAGAGCATAATTTTTGTTAGTAATAGTTTTTTATATCCTTTGAAATAGTTGCAATAAAAAATCTGAAGATTTCAACAATAAATGTATGAGCGATGTGAACATAAAATTTACTATCACAAGCGTATACGAATGTTAGAGTATTCCATGCATACTAATTTTATTGGTCAAAATTTACGATTCGACGTGGCATAGGTAAGACAATAATAATAATTCATATTTCTCATAATGTTTGCCAGTTGTAAAATATCTAGTCTTCGCTATATACTTACGTAGATATTATTATAGAATTTATGTCATCGTTTTAATAGTCCGTGTAAAATTTGTCCTTTGAGGTCAGAAATATTTTTGTTTGTTTTTATTGTTTAACCACAACCTTGACTTTGTTTTGTTCTGCAGATATTGTTGTGACTTGTATAGAACCTTTTTCATTTTTAACATTCGTTCGAATCACTAGGTCATATTGTACATACATAGGTTAGGATAATACTTTCAATTTGATGCTTTTATTTCCAATATCAAGTCCAGTTCTCTGGTCCTCTGCATAAGAGGGCTTTCAATAATGTAATATATTCTTTGTTATACGTATTGGAGTTGGAGATTGCAGTTTATTAGGTTCAGGGTTTTCAAAGAGCGATTCTATACCATCCAGATTTCTTACCATACCGTTTCGAACCTGCTGAATGACGTCAAACATTATAAAAACGACAAATCTGAACAACAAACAGACTTACCCCTTACCTTATCCATGCCATAAGCAAAACTACCACCAATAAACATTACCATAGGGTTGTCCGAACTTTATTACCTTTATAGACAACCCAAGAATCCACTACGGGTCATACCCGTAACTATAAGCCATTCGCGTTATCGCTTGCGTGTTTCGCTTTTCGTTTTGAGGGCACACCCCTAAAATAAAACCTAGCGAAAGGTACTCTACTCTAGTTTCATACATTTTATTACAGTAAGGCAGTAGAGCAGTTTCACGGCTTGTTTTCTTAGTACACCTATTACGAGTCTTGATGCAGGGCTATTTGCTGCAAAACTTGAAGCTAAATCGTTTACATGGCCACTCGCTTAGATGCATGTTCGTGACTTGGAACGTTCTTAAAGGACTATAATTCGGAGGATTTGTTATACAATGAATATGTAATGTGGGTAGATTGAAAGACAACGTAGTTCGTAATAATGGGACACTTTTATATTCAGGAGGGTTCTGCTTAAAGGAGTGGAATAATAAAAAGAGGTTAAATTGTTTGAGAGACGGTAAATAAATTAATGTTTTTTTTTCTATTTTACAAGTAATTAAATGAAATGTACCTATAAACTTTTCAGTAATCTTAAGAAATGGTAACAGTAGTTTGCTTTGTATATTTTAAAAGTAATTTAGATGACCAAAGAGCAGAACTGATTTTGTTTATTTTTTATTTACGGCTGCAAAAGAGCAGACTTATTATGAGCCAATAGACCACCATTGACGGGGCCCTACTAAAGCAGGAGAAAGAACGGAGGGTTTTTAGTCAGTAAGAGTCTGATACTCTCTATCACCTTGCCCAGAGCGGGAGCAGTCATTAGATGATTTACCCCTGACAATAAAAAGGGATTGGCAAAGACTAGGGGGTACGGGAACGCCAGTAGGCTCCCTGAGAGAAACACAATGCTATGGTTGATTCACGTCAGTTTTCCATGAGACCGATGCATCATTCCGATCGATTCTCTAGCATATTTTTAATGCTTTTGAGACCTTTTAAACTTACAACTTAAATGAAATATAAAATTTCAAAAGTAAGCAAAACTATTTAAATAGAAAAAGTTCTTAGAATTGGAAATCAATTGTTAGCAGACAGAATAATATTTGAATAGCACGACTACAGGTTGTTCTTACTTCTTCGTTGTACTAGTTCGATGCCAACATTATTTACATACAATTAGGTATAAAGGACATTCAATAAATATAGTAAATGCGTTTCCATGTAAAAACACTTGTATGTATAATGTTTTAAGTGTGGGAGAGCCAAGCTTCGGCACGAATGGGTCGGCTCGACCGGAGTGATACCACGGCCTCACAGAATACCGGCGTGAAACAACCCACAGCGTTGTGTTTCGCCGTGTGAGTGAGGTTACCGGAGGCCCATTCCCTCCCCTTCCCCTATCCCTTCCCAATCCTTATATCCGCAACCCCCATCCCCAAAAGGCCGGCAACGCACTCGTAACTCCTTTGGTGTTGCGGGTCTCCATGGGCGGTGCCGATTGCTTACCATCAGGTAATCCGTATGCTCGTTTGCCGACTTATACCATAAAAAAAAGTTTTTTTTTATTTTTTTCATTTTTTTTCAAAGAAATAATAATATGCTTTTGCAGAAATTTGGACAGTCACGATGGGATTGTTTTCGAGTATATTATTTTGCGAAAGTTTTTAATCGGATTGTTAATAGACTATTATGTTTTATAAATGCGACTTTATAATTAATGCGTTGTTTTGGATTTCTTGGTCACAGAAAGCTGCCCTCTAACAAGGATTGTGACAGGGTGTGAAAACTGTCTCTGCAAGCGCGAGTCTGGACCGTCCAACCAGGCTCAGGCCCGGGCGTATGTTCTGCGCATACATTAAAGAGCTAGTAGACCACCACAGAAGGGCTGTCCCAATTGCGCTGATTTTCAGGCGGGGTTACGAGTGCAAGTCCAATAATAGACTATGAACCTGGCTTCTAGGCTTAAACCAACCCTGCTACGGCACGATAAAGGACGTCTTAGTCTTTAGTCAGCAAATAATCTCCTTCGAGTTTGACGAGAATTTAGTCATTGAGCCAGAAGTAATTTGGTGATTTCTCCCCTAAAAAACTTGTCATTTTACTTTTTGACAAATAAATATTAATAAATTATTTATATTTCCATCCATCCTCCAATATAACTTGAACACAATAACTAATAAAACGAACTACATAACGTGCATAACATTTATTTGAGCCTTAAATAGCCAAGGAAATTGATTGTAAATAACTTTGGTCCGGTTTGAAGCCGACTAGATTATCTAAAATTGCCTGTTGGGTTCGGTCCGCGATAAAATAGCCCTAACTACGTGACTATTTTTAAAGGGTTACGAGGTATAACTTTGACGGTTAAGTGATTTCAATAGTTATATTTTAAGGCAAATATAATAAGGATTAGTTTGGTATGGTAAAATATTCTGGATAGTATATATTTTAACCTTTTTGAATGAAGAACAGAAAACTAAATGTCTTGGATTTGCTGCTTAAACGTTACAAAATATGTAAACGCTTCAGTCGTGCTGATTTTCTCTACAATAAAACAAAGTCAATTATTCCAACTAAACCATAAATAGGAACTTCAAAACGTCTGTTAATCAAAAATCTGTTAATTCGTTGGTTAGTGAAGCTAGATGGGTAGGAGATAGGTAGGAAAGAATAGGTTTTGATAGGATCCCCGTGAAAAAAACGTATCAAAAAAAAATTACAATTTTTATTGCATATTATGACATAATTAAGCAGACAATTTTACCTGATACTAAGCTATCGGCGCCAGTTATGGGCGACAGTAACATTGAATTTACTTGTGTAACTTCATTTACACAATAGCATGAAAACAATATTTTAATAGTGAGCGAGCCAGGCGTCGTGGTCGTCGCAAATAGATTAGCTCGACCATATTAATACAACGTCCTCACAAAAAACCAGCGTGAAACAACTATAGCTTGGTGTTCCGCTGTATGAGTGCGGTTACCGAAGGTCCAATGCTTCTTCTCCTCCCCCAATCCTAAACCCCATTAGTGCTGCGGATTTCCTTGGGCAGCACTGATTGCTTACCATCAGGTAACTCATCTGTCTGGTGGTCGTCCTATCACATACAAAAACATAGCCACAGCTTCTGTTTCTCGCTGGACTTGCGTATGGCCGCGGTATTACAAGTACCAATGTGACTTTCTGAGCTATATACTCTAAAGGAAACCTGAAATTTTAATTTCTAATTATAAGTTAGAAATCGCTAATCCACCTTCTTGAGCAAGCGTGGTGATTAATGCTCAAACCTTCTCCGTGTGAGAGCCTTTACCAGCTCAGCAGTGGACACATATGGGCTGATAATGTGGTATTACTTCGTCGACTCGGCCCATTTGTGCCGTACATATGTACATATCTCTATGTACATATCTCACTCACAGTGTATTGCGCGTAAATGTAATTCCGTATTAAATTACATAACGAGTTCCAGGTAAATATGACATAAATCCAAAATATACATTAAAGTCTACCATTAAAACCAAAGTAACACGATCTCATAAATCCAGTTTCCACATTATTAAGTAAAATGAACATTAAATACAAGGCGAAATTAATTGTTTACCATCAACATCGTAATAAGTTAATAATTAATAATTTATAGTAGCGCTAATCTTCTGAGCCGTTCTATCTAATAATCTGAACGAAATAATGTTTCCCCTATTTACTTGCAAGAATCTATAATTTAAGGTAATGACAAGACTGAAAATATGTGTATTAAATGTTAGGAAAAATATTTAATTTTAAATATGCAATCATGCATATGCACATGCAGCAAGGGTAACATGCATATACACACATACAAAAAACAGAAAAACATGCCACGCAATCAAACCTATACTTCGCACGTGTTTCGCCCCTCCACAGGGCATCCTCAGGAGATGTTGACTCGACGAGCGCTCGGCTGCGTTTAATGTCATGGATTTCCGCAAAGTAACGCCTGATTCTATAAATTAAATAATAAGTGTTGAAAATCTATTATTCCTCAAAAACCTTTTTTAAAAAAACAACAAATCAAATACAATTTTTGAGGTATTCCTCGTAGCGCTCCCGTTTTGAAACGCTCCCATCTAAGCGCTCCCGTTTTATTCCTCTAAGCGCTCCCATGTTTAAAGATAGGGAAAAGTATGAAGTAAACGTAATGAATTATATCGATAATTTTTAAAAACTCATGTGTGCATCATAGACATCGGTGTTGCTTAACTAAATTACGAAATTGAGAGAATAATATCTTTTTGCTTTCGGCATTCTTATGTGTATACAAGGACCAATGTTATTGTGTATTCAAAGACGATTTTATAAATCAAACGCATAGATAAACTTAATCTAAATTATATACGTATAATAATCACATTGCAGTAGATTTGAAATGCGATGAAGATGTAACACTAATCAATAAACAAATTACTACTTTTGGAAAAAGAATTCCATGTTTTTAAAACAACATTAATTAGCCTAACAAAACCTATTTTGATTTGAAATGGCCAGTACTGCAGAACGGCAATTTCATAGGTTTTTTTTTGTGAGGGGAAAATCATCAAATGACTTCTCCCGCCCAGGGCCGGGCGGGAGGGAGTGTCAGACTCTTACTGACTAAAAACCCCCCTGTTCCTTCTCCTGCTCTGTGCCGAGGTCGCGGCGCCTCATTGCGCTTACCCCGCAACCCCGGCTGAACATCAGCCCTTTAGGGCCCCGTCTGTGGTGGTCGAATGGCTCTTTGAGGCGCGCGCGGAACGCTACGCGCCGTACGCTTGGGCCTGGTTCTGGTCGGGCGGCGAGCTGCCCTTACTCGCCGACCGCAGGCAAGTGCTTACGGTGGCCGGAGATCCTACAATGCAATGTGATTATTATACGTATATAATTTATATTAAGTTTATCTATTCGTTTTATTTATAACATCTTTGAATACACAATAACATTGATCCTTGTATACACATAAGAGTGCCGAAAGCAAAAAGATATTATTCTCTCAATTTCGTAATCTAGTTAAGCAACTTCGATGTCAATGATGCACACATGAGTTTTTAAAAATTATCGATATAATTCATTACGTTTACTTCATGCTTTTCCCTATTTTTAAACGTGGGAGCGCTTCGAGGAAATAAATTTTAATATTTTTAATCGTTCTTCGAAGCGCTCCTTTTGGGAGCGCTTAGAGGAATAAAACGGGAGCGCTTAAATGGGAGCGTTTCAAAACGGGAGCGCTACGAGGAATACCACCAATTTTTAATAAAATAAAAAAAAACACATAAAGACGAAAGTCAACGCTAGTGTTTTTATAATAACTATCGTGAGACATACTAAATTAACTAAAAATCGCGGGTTACTCACGTTTATAAATTGAGAAAAGCTCTACTATCGTTCGTTCCATAATTAGAGACAACAATTCGACAACAGCAAATGTCAAACTACAAAATAATGTGGCCAGATTTTTTAACATAGTGATGGGCCCGTGTACGATGTTTTAAATAAAATACCGATACCGTTTTTTTATAAAATACCCTGAGCAAAATAAAACAACGTTGCGGTGATGTTTTTTATAGTTTCTTCGAAGTAATAATAATAATTTAAAATAAAAATGCGAAATGCAAGACTGGCCAAAAGAAAAACATTATATTTGAAGAACCTGTGCTGAAAGCCGTACTTTTGGAGATTTCCCGGAAAGAGAAGAGTAATTATGAACGATACGTCGTGGACTGATGGCTGCTAAAAGAGGGTCACTATTTTACAGTGCCTCCTTACCATTATGATTTTAACCCGACGAGTTAGTAAGGGCACAGGAAGGTACCAGGGAAAGTAGCTAAAAATAATAAAGCTTTTAAAATGCACGAAGTCCAGAATTTAATTTCGGTCAATACCGGTCGCGGGGCTTTACTATTTATAAAATGGAAAAAACTTGCAACACTCGAAATGTCAAATCGTTGTCTCTAATTATGGAACGAACTATAGTTTCGAACCACAGAGGGGTTCTTCCTAATGAGCAGCGTGCGCGGACGCGCGTGGTATCCGGCAGATGGCGCGTTGGACTCGCCGCAGCGCAACCATAAACAGCGATGCAGGCGCCAACGCTAACCAGTCTACGCTAGACTCTGTCGTGAGCCTACTTCATGTACAAAATACTGGAGCCACGTTACAAAGCAAGCAACTGTTAACCTTTAATCACGTTAGTATCTAGCCTTTCGGCCTCCTGTTTGCTATGTGAAAGTTAATCAATCAGGACCGCCTATGATCACCCGAACACTAGAGGAGCTACAAGTGCGTCTCCGGCCTTTTGGGGATAAAGGTTTGAAAGATTTAGGAATTGGGGAGAAATGGGGGAGGGAAAGAATTCGGCCTCCGGTAACCTCACTCACATGGATAAACATAACATTGTGGTTGTTTCTCGTCAGTGTCCTGTGAGCCCGTGGTATCAATTTGGTCGAATCGAACCATTAATGCCAAAATTTGGCTCTCTCATACTTAGGTTCAACCGGTAAGAAAACAGTTCTCTAAGAAGCCTAAACTAGCCTCTTATGCACAAAAAATAAAGTTCAAAATGTCTCAACAAATTCACTTCATTTTAAAATACATGTCTTATCCATTATCCGCAGACACAACACAAACAAAACATAAACAAAACAACTTCGCTTCTAAAGGGAATCAAATCAAAAACCGAATACCGTCGACGTGTGTAAATCGTTGAGGTAGGCCCAGAGAGATGTGGCTATCACGCGTACCAACACACGCAAATTGGATTACACCGGACCATTGAAAGGAGTAAAATGTTGTTCGCAAATAAATTGCTTGTGCCACGTTAATAGGTACGCAGAGTAAAAAAGCTGTAGACATTAGTGTAGTAGAGTGTTGCATTTAGTGTTTTGTTTCTATTGGAATAGAAGTTGTTTTATTTTGTTTCGAAGTTAAATGTTTATAAAGGTAGAGAATTTTCAATGATATTTTTTTAAAGATTTTATTGAAACTTTACAAGAACTCAATTCAGGTGTAATCCGCTATAAAGTGGTATAAGGTGCATTACATTGTAAAGGGTAAATATAACTGTGTGTGTAATATAAACAAAAAGAAAATACTTGTCTAACTTATGGGCAGATAAAATATATATTTATAGGAACCACCTTTTAAGCATAAAGTGTGATTTAATAAGGTGATGTATTATGGCCTTATTCGTGAAATTTTCAATTGATCGACTATCGATCATTAGGCGCCACGAGTTACAATAAATTTTCAAAATTCCTGTAAGCTTTATTCTTAACAGTGGTCAAACTTCAAACGCATATCTCTGTGAGTCCCTAATGTTTTACTTGTCCAATCCAAAGTGATCAAAGAAATACACTAATTAGAGTATTAAATATTTCCATTTTTATTATACAGGGTGTAAAAAGACACTTAACGAAGCCGAAAGCCACGCATTCTACCCATTATTTGGATCATTTTTTTCTTTAAGACCATAGCTGGGACTCCACGGGTTCTCGAGATATTGAAGGTCAAAGATGCATTTTTAACTATTTTTTTATTGCGCAATCTAATTCTAAGTATTATTACAAAACTTTTTTCCAAACAAACATTACCTGAAATTTTCGATTTTTCTAAACAAATTACGCATTTGAAGTTACGAACAGTACGTATAAAATAAATGCAGACCCGCACAAAAAACATCGTGCATCTCAGTAGGATTATTATTTTAGAGAATTGTTTTGTTGTTGCGCACTTGCGAAGTAAAACGTCGACCTACGTACTTATCACAGCGTTTTAATGCTAAGCTGTGAACCTACGCACATAATGACACGAAGCCCGTTTGCTTTACATTACGCGCAGGTAAAATTATATTTTTTTTGATACCTAAAAATAAAAGTCGTTTCCCAGTGATAATTTTAGCGTAAAGCTACTTAGTTAGAACTACAGTATGCGCAGTTAACGGATTCGTTAAGTGTCTTTTTACATCCTGTATTATAGGCTACTTTTAAAACGTTTGTAAATAATATTGAATATATTCTACAACACAGAATTTTAAACAAAAATGCATTCTTTACGTAGTAAATTTTAAATACCAATGTTCTACGTAAAACGCTTAGAATCACTACATTATATTTCATAAGCCATAACTCCTCGCCAAGGAATTATGAGAATGCAAAATAACAGAGAAGGGCTGGCTCATGCTGACGAGAAATTCCTCGAATGCCTGCGACGACGTTCAGTGGAGTGATTCACAATTGGTATGTCTTTGAGTATGAAATGCACATTATATTAAAATGGGGAGATGGTTCTTTTACACGTGAGAAAGCCATAGCTTTGGTACGAATAGGCCAGGTCAGCGGAGATATACAATATTATACAACTGCCTCACACATTATCGGCGTAAAATAACGCTTGTGTTGTGATTCTCCGTGTTATTGATGGCTAATTCTCCCCAACCCTTAATCCCTATACCCACTTCCCCAAATACCCAAATCTTAAAAATTTGACAACGAACTTGTAATTCCACCGCCTTTGCTGTCTGGGTGCCCATGGTCGGCACAGATTACTTACCATCATGTAAACCTATAATTTGCCAACATGCGTCCTAAAAAGTAATACCAAGTCACTGGTTTGAGGATTGAGCACAAAATTCAATGTTAAACGTCAACACAGATCCATCCCAAAGCTACACGAGCTGATGTTTTCGACTTATATTTTGTAAACAAAAATTTACAATCAGATTCAGAATTCAAATATTTTTCTAGTTACATGAATTCCATGCAGAATATCGTTAATACTTAATTTGTACTGTCATATAACACAGAAAAGCCGTATTGTAAGTTTTCAAAATGTTAGTCATGAATAATAGGTAGTTTACATAAGCGAATGTATTTTGTACTCTACAATGAACCTATCTATATAATAACGATACGAATAAAAGTGACTACTAAAAAAACTCTCCTGTATTTCGGAAATAATATCATGTTTATAATTTTAGTACGTAGTAGGTATTATTTTCAGTTATGCGTATACCGGTTTAGAATCACTGACCTGGAAATGAAGGCTCGATCGAGCTGAATACGCCTAATGAACTTGTTTAATATTGAAATAGAAATATGATAAATGATTTTTAGTTTTTATTTAGAAATTACGATGTAATTTTAAGCTTTTATAAGAAAAATAATAAAATAAATTATGAAAATGTAATATTTATAATAATGCTTTTCATTTATATGAGTAAATAAAAAAATAACAATGTCATATTAAAATGTATATTATTTAAATATCGCTGATTTAAATTTCATTTAAACTAGGAATAGAAATTTTATGATTTAATTTAAACATAAATCATATTATAATATAATGTAGAATGTTATAGGTGTTTCTTTTTCGTTAGTATATAAAACACTAGCTACTCCCGCGCGATTTCACTCGCTGCTCGGCTCTATTTGATTGTAGCGTGATGTCTTATAGCCTAAAGTACTCGGGAATATTGTAGCTATCAATTAGTGAAAGAATTTTGGCAATCCGACCAGCGGTTCTGAAGATTACCCCCTACAAACAAACTTACAAACTTACAAACATACAAAGTTGCAAATTTTACCAAAATTTTAATTTTTTTTATATCTAATATTATAAAGATATAATATTCGTATAGATATAGATTAGTATAGATGAAGATCTGTTAGACTTCTCTACCGGTTTTACTGAACTAAAACAGTATGACTAGTTACTAATGTTTTAATAGCTTCTACCAGCAGATTTTACTATTGCTTAAGATGGAAAATTATCAAATGACTTCGCTCGCCTTGGATGAGGCAAAAGGGAGTGTCAGACTTATACTGACTAGAAACTGGGGTAGTTCTCTGTCTGACACTATAACTGTTCTACTCTAGGCTGGAGCCGTGGTATATTATTCTTACACTTGTAACCGCATTCAGGTTGGCTTGCGATATCCAGATGAAAACTAGCCTATGGGTTATAATCTATTTCAGTCCCAAATTTCAGTAAAATCCGTCTCCATCTATCCATACTTAAAAACTTTCATGTTTTTATTATTAGTAGTACCAATGCTATTATAAGTATAAAGGTGCAGATAGGTTACAAGCGCTTAGCAAGTGATACATTAAAATGTGGCTAACTAGTCGCACTTTTTCATATTTGTCTCTTTTTCACTCGTGATTATTGAATCATGCCATCCCACTTTAACGTGTATCATACGATTTATTCTTGTGTGCATATGTGTGCCGTTTTTGAAAATAGAATGTTGTATAAGTAACCTATCTATACCATTTTACTTATAATATCATCGACTAGTACGCTAATCACCCATCTCCCTAATACAGTACTAACATCGAAGCAATTAAGTCATTTAAATTACAATTTATTAATCAAATCATGTTTCAACGATAAAAGCATCTGACAGATCGGGAAGTAAATTATGCAAAACTAATTAACAACCACCTAATATGATATTTATTGGTGGCAATCATATCTGGTAACTAATTTTAACACGATTTGAATAGATATAATTAGAACAATTGACTATTACTGATTTTAGAGAATTGTTTTGTTGTTGCGAACTTGCGAAGTAAAACGTCGACCTACGTACTTATCACAGCGTTTTAATGCTAAGCTGTGAACCTACGCACATAATGACACGAAGCCCGTTTGCTTTACATTACGCGCAGGTAAAATTATATTTTTTTTGATACCTAAAAATAAAAGTCGTTTCCCAGTGATAATTTTAGCGTAAAGCTACTTAGTTAGAACTACAGTATGCGCAGTTAACGGATTCGTTAAGTGTCTTTTTACATCCTGTATTATAGGCTACTTTTAAAACGTTTGTAAATAATATTGAATATATTCTACAACACAGAATTTTAAACAAAAATGCATTCTTTACGTAGTAAATTTTAAATACCAATGTTCTACGTAAAACGCTTAGAATCACTACATTATATTTCATAAGCCATAACTCCTCGCCAAGGAATTATGAGAATGCAAAATAACAGAGAAGGGCTGGCTCATGCTGACGAGAAATTCCTCGAATGCCTGCGACGACGTTCAGTGGAGTGATTCACAATTGGTATGTCTTTGAGTATGAAATGCACATTATATTAAAATGGGGAGATGGTTCTTTTACACGTGAGAAAGCCATAGCTTTGGTACGAATAGGCCAGGTCAGCGGAGATATACAATATTATACAACTGCCTCACACATTATCGGCGTAAAATAACGCTTGTGTTGTGATTCTCCGTGTTATTGATGGCTAATTCTCCCCAACCCTTAATCCCTATACCCACTTCCCCAAATACCCAAATCTTAAAAATTTGACAACGAACTTGTAATTCCACCGCCTTTGCTGTCTGGGTGCCCATGGTCGGCACAGATTACTTACCATCATGTAAACCTATAATTTGCCAACATGCGTCCTAAAAAGTAATACCAAGTCACTGGTTTGAGGATTGAGCACAAAATTCAATGTTAAACGTCAACACAGATCCATCCCAAAGCTACACGAGCTGATGTTTTCGACTTATATTTTGTAAACAAAAATTTACAATCAGATTCAGAATTCAAATATTTTTCTAGTTACATGAATTCCATGCAGAATATCGTTAATACTTAATTTGTACTGTCATATAACACAGAAAAGCCGTATTGTAAGTTTTCAAAATGTTAGTCATGAATAATAGGTAGTTTACATAAGCGAATGTATTTTGTACTCTACAATGAACCTATCTATATAATAACGATACGAATAAAAGTGACTACTAAAAAAACTCTCCTGTATTTCGGAAATAATATCATGTTTATAATTTTAGTACGTAGTAGGTATTATTTTCAGTTATGCGTATACCGGTTTAGAATCACTGACCTGGAAATGAAGGCTCGATCGAGCTGAATACGCCTAATGAACTTGTTTAATATTGAAATAGAAATATGATAAATGATTTTTAGTTTTTATTTAGAAATTACGATGTAATTTTAAGCTTTTATAAGAAAAATAATAAAATAAATTATGAAAATGTAATATTTATAATAATGCTTTTCATTTATATGAGTAAATAAAAAAATAACAATGTCATATTAAAATGTATATTATTTAAATATCGCTGATTTAAATTTCATTTAAACTAGGAATAGAAATTTTATGATTTAATTTAAACATAAATCATATTATAATATAATGTAGAATGTTATAGGTGTTTCTTTTTCGTTAGTATATAAAACACTAGCTACTCCCGCGCGATTTCACTCGCTGCTCGGCTCTATTTGATTGTAGCGTGATGTCTTATAGCCTAAAGTACTCGGGAATATTGTAGCTATCAATTAGTGAAAGAATTTTGGCAATCCGACCAGCGGTTCTGAAGATTACCCCCTACAAACAAACTTACAAACTTACAAACATACAAAGTTGCAAATTTTACCAAAATTTTAATTTTTTTTATATCTAATATTATAAAGATATAATATTCGTATAGATATAGATTAGTATAGATGAAGATCTGTTAGACTTCTCTACCGGTTTTACTGAACTAAAACAGTATGACTAGTTACTAATGTTTTAATAGCTTCTACCAGCAGATTTTACTATTGCTTAAGATGGAAAATTATCAAATGACTTCGCTCGCCTTGGATGAGGCAAAAGGGAGTGTCAGACTTATACTGACTAGAAACTGGGGTAGTTCTCTGTCTGACACTATAACTGTTCTACTCTAGGCTGGAGCCGTGGTATATTATTCTTACACTTGTAACCGCATTCAGGTTGGCTTGCGATATCCAGATGAAAACTAGCCTATGGGTTATAATCTATTTCAGTCCCAAATTTCAGTAAAATCCGTCTCCATCTATCCATACTTAAAAACTTTCATGTTTTTATTATTAGTAGTACCAATGCTATTATAAGTATAAAGGTGCAGATAGGTTACAAGCGCTTAGCAAGTGATACATTAAAATGTGGCTAACTAGTCGCACTTTTTCATATTTGTCTCTTTTTCACTCGTGATTATTGAATCATGCCATCCCACTTTAACGTGTATCATACGATTTATTCTTGTGTGCATATGTGTGCCGTTTTTGAAAATAGAATGTTGTATAAGTAACCTATCTATACCATTTTACTTATAATATCATCGACTAGTACGCTAATCACCCATCTCCCTAATACAGTACTAACATCGAAGCAATTAAGTCATTTAAATTACAATTTATTAATCAAATCATGTTTCAACGATAAAAGCATCTGACAGATCGGGAAGTAAATTATGCAAAACTAATTAACAACCACCTAATATGATATTTATTGGTGGCAATCATATCTGGTAACTAATTTTAACACGATTTGAATAGATATAATTAGAACAATTGACTATTACTGAAGCATTCTCGTGTTCGAAATAGACTCCAAACGCAAACTATTAATAATTCTTTTGAATAAACTAAGTAAAAACTAAGGAAAAACATAAACAGTAAATAATCTGTCATAAACCTAATCACAATCTCCATAACAGCATTCAATTATGCTATTATAATTTATTATGCAATTTATATTATTATCATATTATGCAATTATAATTTTGTTTGCATTTCACTTCAGAAATTGTTATTGTCGATGGATGTAAACTGTAAAACATGCACATGGAACCACCTTGATTTCGAAAGCTTAAAAATATCTTTTCTAAAACTCAATAGCTCGAATATATACGACTATAAAAATGTGCTGCGTTTTTATAAAACAGTAAAATATGTTAGAACATTTTGTGTTATTTTCTAACCTTAGCATACCTATTATATTAAAACGGAAATAAGGGATAAATTAACAAACATGTATGTTCATTATTGGTACTCAACAACAAAATGTGGGTAGTTGTCATATTCACACGGAACTCGGAACAAAACGTGAGGGCACTCGAAAGTTTCATTAACATCTGGGGCGCGGAAGAGAGCGGACGTCGTAACTGGAGTTTTGTGTTTGTTTCGCTAACCTTGTAACACCTGCTTAGTGTGGTGCGAATTGTGAATTTTAATAAATTTTTCTATGTTTAGCTTATTAACATATTATATACCTAGTTAAACTAATAAACTTAATAAGATATGTGGAAATACATACAGAACTAACGTAGGGTCGCGCGTGTGGGAATGGAATAAAAAAAAATTCATGCAATAACACATTATTTACCAATTTCATATTAAATGTCTCTTACAACAGAAGCTGCTGATGAATACAAATTATACTTTTGTTAAGTACTTTTTACATACCACGTATTAATCAGTTGCCAAATACGGATAAAGATTTTTTTTATGTAATAGATCGGCAAACGAACAGACGAATTACCTGATGGTAAGCAATCAGCGCCGCCCATGGACACCTGCAACGGAGGAGTTACGAGTGCGTTACCGAAATCTTAGGGATTAGGGTTTTGGAGATTAAGGGATTGGGGAGGGATCGGGAGAGGGGAAGGATTGGGCCTCCGGTAACCTCACTCACACGGCGAAACACAACGCTGTGGTTGTTTCACGCCGGTTTTCTGTGAGGCCGTGGTATCACTCCGGTCGAGCCGACCCATTCGTGCCGAAGCATGGCTCTCCGACACTTAAAGAATATGACATAAGCTCTAAAATCCATTACCTTTATTAAAGATTAACCCCCAAAACGTTGCAGTTCAACAATAATCAACGCACAGGTAATAATTTCACCGTGTGGTCAGTTAATAGTTGATTTCGGTAGCGAACTGCATGTCAGATTGAAATGTGTCCGTCATGTGGTTCAATGCGAACCGTTAATGAAATAGGAACTGCCGTTAGCATAATTGAATGCTGTTATGGAGATTGCGATTAGGTTTATGACAGATTATTTACTGTTTATGTTTTTCTTTTTGTATAGTAAGTGTCGTGTGATAAATTTAATTTATTCAAAAGAATTTCTAACTAATAATTTGCGTTTGGATTTATAAAAACTTTAGTGGCGTGAAATGCGAATTAACTGCGAAAATTTGTACAAGTTTAAAGTTATACTCGTAACGTATGCATGATTTTAATCTAACAAAAAAAACGAAGCATCATGCACGTCGTGAATTCGTGACGACATCATGCAGCTGACTTGATCCTTATTTATTTCACGTGAGTTAAGTATTTTTATTTGAGTTTCTGATAGTTCAAAGAAAATCAAACAATACGCAAATGGTCTGCTAGCTGAGGGAACTAGTCTGACGTGGCTATTGAAGTATTATACATTGTACAAAAAATTCTCATATCTAGGGTAGGAAAAATTTATGACCTTGAAAAATACCATCCAACTAACATAGAGCTAAACCGAATATCTTGCAAGAAAGTCCATAATTGTTTGTTTAAAAAAAAAATAACTTCATGTTATTTGTCTTATATATGGAACTTTGCACTAAAAACAGTTCTTAAAATAGATAGGAACATTACGGCTAGTGAAACTACTAGTCCATTTGCATATTTCAGATGACCTTTATCTAGATATGCATCGGATGACGTGCTAGGGATTATAGTCCATATGGGACCAGTACACACACCCTGTATAAACAGCAGGGCAGTGAAGCGCAGGCAATAATTGTTGAGTATACTGCAATTATGTACTCTATTAGGGTCAATATTTCCTGCAATGACGTCAAAGCCGATGCAAATTGCTTGGCATGGAAAAATCAGGTCTGATATTATTAACTTTATAATTCAGGTAGAATAAAACTAAAATTAATTTACTTAATGCCACTGCATAATGGACGATCTGAATTACACAACTAATATAATCCACTCGAAACAATAAAATAACAATTTAGAATTCACGCAACTAATACTAGGTATCGATTCCGAAACCAATCTAATTTACTTCATAAAAAATATAGGAAAAATAGCGAAACAAAATCGGGCGGTCACATAACAATATTGAGAATATTGGTACCAAAATGTGTGGTGGCCGAAAGTTTTTGATTTTGGACCATTATACCTATATAAAACAGAGTACCAACACGCATACTGGCAATGCAATTAGTGAGATTGTAAGCCAAATTACTCTGGTGACCATCAGAGAAAATAGGCTAAAGCCGGTCAACTCTATTAACAAAAAACACGCCCTCTAATCATCCTTTTGGCAAAGCCCACAGCAAAAAAAGCTTTAATTCCCCTCAGTGGTCCAATCGCAAGTCAAGCCCGATTGGTTTTCAGTCACAAAGTCTTAGCCACACATCCGATACGGGCATTTTCTAACCCCGTAATACTCATTACGAGTAACACCGCAAGCTGCGAGGGGCCGTAAAAGCCAAGAACTTAATTAACGTCCCGTGGGTTTTACTTCACATTTATTTGGGCGTGAATTTGGTCCCGGCAATAAAAATAAACAATGAAAGTTGTACAGGTGTAGGCCACGTGTTTCCGAGCCTGTGTGAGGTATGTGAATGGCTTCCTGCCATGTGTGGGTGCGATGATTAAATTGATTAATTAAGATTGTGTGTTCCCATTTTTTTGTTAATTACTAGCTTAGCTTTATGTTTTGTTTGTGAAACGTTAACTTTTTGTTGCTTTTATTGTTGGACGGTTGACAACGTTGTGTCGATTTAATGTGAAAAACCGATGA
The DNA here is from genome assembly GCA_902829305.4 of Spodoptera exigua. Classification (NCBI taxonomy): domain Eukaryota; kingdom Metazoa; phylum Arthropoda; class Insecta; order Lepidoptera; family Noctuidae; genus Spodoptera; species Spodoptera exigua. The sequence goes on along the minus strand of LR824619.2, from coordinate 9,360,328 downwards.
AATATTTTCACTGAATACTCGCAGCAAAAATGTTTATGACAAAAGGATCTGCTTGCAATGATCACTTTAGTTTGTTGTCCAATTTTATTGCTAAATTTTTTGGTCGCTTATTATATTAGAATTCGTTTTAATTCGACCACAAACGAATGTTTGAATGGCACTATTAATGTAAGTTTACAAACACATAAGCATTCTACTTTAAAATTTAACGTTAAACACTTTGAATTCATTATCTTAAAATACAAACACTATTTAATTAAAGAGGAACATTGTTGAGGTTTGGTACTTGCTTAAAATACTTGAATCGTTTTAGGTGAAAATTGGAAAAAGTGAACTAACAAGGCTTGCGTAATTCGTACGCATTGCGGCTGGTGTCTGCCAACATTTTGATCTCATATATTCATTACAGTTAGGCAGTTAGGAACACTTTCCAAAACTCTGCTGGTATCTACTTGTATCTTGTTAAAGATAGTCACGATGTATTAAAATTGTTATAAGCGTTTTTGATAAAAAGTGTATGACTTAGACGAATTCCAGAATCTGGGATAAAGTTTGATAAAATTAATATGAAATTATTTTTTCTTTTATTAATGCGATTACAAATCGGCATCGCACAATAAGAATATTTATTAATGTTTAAAACTTTCCAACCTCATCCTAAAGGAGTAATTTAATATTAAATGCTTCTATGATAACCCACCCGTGCTTCTTCAATCATTTTATTTATCTCGTGGTAATCCACGAGAAAGAGAAAAAGACTGAGTCTTATCAGCAGACCCTGGTTTTATGATTCCTCTCGCCCTTAATGGGGCAAAAGGGAGCTTCCCATTATCATCGCTAAATGAGTAATTTTGATTCCTTATTTTTCTCCGAGCGGTGCTGAGATGCATCATTGCACTTAACCTACAACCCTGGTTGGAATCCTCACACAATCTTTCTACAATCGTGCTGACGATCATTCGACAAACACAGCTATCACATTCTTTCCAATACAAGAGTCTAAACTCGAAACAAGGAAAACCCATTTTCTAAAATCGAAAACGAAAGCACTACCAGGTATGTTTATAAACTGCGAGCTAGTGATGTACGTGACGCGATCACGTTGTCACTCGCAGCCTTTGTTTGACCAACCGAACGCTGCACGCTGACGAAACGACGGGATTCAATTGGTAGAAGTGATGCGTCAACTTCACTTTTTCCGAAAAAAAGTCGATTAAAATCGTATCTCGGGATGAAATTCGGAAATGTAATAAAGTAGAGGGTGGTTAAACCATGACTAGATGACAGTCTTTGTTAAAACTATTGTGAAAACGATTAGACTCAATTTTATGGGTTATGAAGTAATCGTCCAATGTAAATTACTTTGGTCTGCTTGATCTCAGTGGTTACTCTGGCCACTTAGAGTTGGAGGATTAACATGAGATTCCTTTAAAAAATAACCATCAGCAAATTCGAGTTTCCTTTTTTAGTACTTACGTAAAAAAAAGTATGGCAGATTAAACAAATAACTGGCTATTCTCAGTGGTAGCATTTCAGTGTTATGATGCGTGTAAGTCATTGCGGTTATTTGATAAAATTGACGTAAATATATGTATATTTAAACACATTCCAACATATTTTCAATATTCAATCAAATTTAATCAATCAAATTTATTTATTTACGTTTGTACATAAATATCTTATACTAGGCCTTACATTTTAATTAATCTAGGTATATAACATTACGGTGCCTGTATAGAATTGAATCTGTACCACAGGCGTTATAATATTGCTTCATAATTGTCAAATACGTGTTTTGTATTTATAGATTTTTAGATTATAGTGCAAGGGATGATACAGCCACTATCGTGACTTAATACATGAGTCAACAACCTCATTAATATCAAAATGTGAAGGAAAACGTCCAAAGCTGATCTTGAGGTTTTGTCAACGAGTTAATGATAATTAAAGCCGTGCAGCTCACTTAGACTATAAGAACTTTAGAATATTCTTCTGACGTCACTTCGTGGGTTTAATATGAAAGAAAGAAAGAAAAACCATTTATTTCACACACGAACACAATATGACAAATAAATCAAATATTCTTTCCTATAAATTAACTATCAGACGTCTGAGCAAACCCATCTTCCTTGAACACTAAGCTATTATTATTATCTGCCGGCAATTGCTTGGTACGTTCATAAAATACTGGCTTTTACCGCGGCTTTGCTCGACGTATTCAATGGTGCAATATCGCCATGGCTTATTCAGGCGGAACATAGAATAATCCTTGCGCTCTGCCGCAAGCCGTAGAAGCTATGTGAAAGGTTTCGACGCCATTCGTTCAGATATAATGTGATTAAACTTTTAGTAGATAGAAGATTCTTTAAAGTTAAGTTGGGTTAATTTAAAATTATTTTTCTGTAAGCAAATTGTTGCTTAAAGTGATATAAATATCTACTAATATTATAAAGAGGTAAAATTTGTAAGTTGTAAGTATGTAGTCTTTGGAACCGCTGGTCGGATTCCCAAAATTCTTTCACTGATAGATAGCTACAATGTTCCTGAGTGCTATAGTCTATAAAATATCACGCTATAATCAAATGGAGCCGAACAGAATAGCTTGTGCTTTATAAAAAAAATGCGAGATGTCAAGAAACACCCAGATGGAACGAAGCTCCTTCAAGATATAAAATATGTTTTTATTATTTTAAATATTAGAATTAGAGAGAGAGAGAGAGAGAGAGAGAAAGAGAGAGAAAGACAGAAGGAGAAAGGAGCGAGGGAGATAGAGGAAGAGAGAGATTCACGTTGTCATAACAAACAAAAAGTGTCGTTACATCAATGCGCAATAAGGAACTATGTACCTAAAATGTATTATTTTATCTAATTCTAACATACGTTGTTTGCAAAAATAATATTTCTAATTTTAAATTCAAAAATAATTGAGTAAAATAACTTTTGTTTAAAAAAATTAAGTCTTCAAAGTAACTGCGTATTTTGATTTGGTACTAACAAATTTTCTTATAAAATTCGTCAAATATTATATTTGACTCCCGAAAAGTACTTTGTCTGATTAATTCCTCGATCGACGCGTTGTCAAACATTGGAGCCGACTGACAATGAGTGACGAGACAGCCAGATTGTCAGTTGACGCTGTCTTACGTCAGAACTTGAAAATCCTTAGAATTCTTTTAATAAAAAAATAAATCGTTTGAATATTTTTATAATACGTCTTTGCCGAAATGGTATAGTATTTATATATTTATTTATTCCTCTTATTCGCAAATCACTTGTACTAATGGTGACAAAAGTGCATGGAGAGTGTTTAAAAATGTTAAGTGTGGGAGAGCCAAGCTTCGGCACGAAGGGGTCGGCTCGACCCGAGTGATACCACGGCCTCACAGAATACAGGCGTGAAACAACCCACAGCGCAACGCACTTGTAACTCCTTTGGTGTTGCGGGTGTCCATGGGCGGCGCCGATTGCTTACTATCAGGTAATCAGTCTGCTCGTTTGCCGACTTATAGGTACCATAAAAAAAATGAAGAGCTTAAGGTCAACTATCTATTGATTGACAGGTTTTGCATAACGCTACATTCACCACTTATGACACAATGATAGTACAGTTATAATAATTATATCATCATCATAATCAGCCTATTTCCGTCCATTGCTGAAAATAGGCCTCCCAAATCGTACGCTACTGAGTTCGATTTTCGGCTCTTCTTAACCAACATGTTTAAGTGTGGGAGAGTCATGCTTCGACACGAATGGGTCGGCTCGACCAGAGTGATACCACGGCCTTACAGAAAACCAGAGTGAAACAACCACAGCGTTATGTTTCGTCGTGTGAGTGAGGTAACCGGAGGCCCAATCTTCCTCTTCCCCAATCCCTCCCCAGTCCCTAAATCTCTAAATACCTAATCCCTAAAAGGTCGGCAACGCACTCGTAACTCTTCAGTTGCGGGTGTTCATATTGATTACCGTCAGGTTAGGTCAGGTCAGGTACTCCAGAACGACTAATTTGACCTCTTACAGATCGCTAATCTTTTATATTACATACAAATAATAAAGATATTTAAATCCGCAAGGCAGATTTGATGCCTGTTACTAGCTGAGGTGAACACTGACAAGGTAATAGCCCTCTGGCTTCATTGCCGTAACTGGCTAGCTTTAGTGAAGATTCGGAAGAGCAGAAATTGAAGGAGGCTTGAAGGAAGGATCTATATCAGTAAGATGGTCGTAGGGGTCTTGACTGAAAACAAAACTGAACTTTCAGGGTCGCCCTGAGAGCCGTGTAATGTCTCTCCTTTGCCAAGCAGCTCAGTTCGTCTTGCCTCTGAGTCCGTATCCTTTGGTCTTGAGAATGGAAGCGCAAAAAAAAATTTGAACAAATAAAAAAAAAAATAATGATGACTAAAACCTTATCGTCGCTAAGCCAGGACAACCGTTTCGTCTATTAATCTTAGTAAAAAAATGATTAACTATTTAATTTGATAAAAAATGAAGTAAAAAAAATCATCAACATTGTTTATTAAAATAAAACTTTCGCACCACTTTTTATTAATATTAATATTATTTACCATCAAGATTTTTTATCAAACGTAAATTAATGACTCAGAATTGCACTAACTTTATTCTTGTACATCGCTTATCATACAAGATTTATGCATTGTTATTCAAAACTATTATATTTCGTGGCAAGAGACAAAGGGTCCTCGTCTTTGCAGATAAGAAAACCATTTAGTATAACTAAGATAACTTCACTTACAGGGGTCAGTTGAGAACAATATATTTGTGAAAATCATAAACAATGGTGACAGGCTTTTGATGTTTAAGACATTAAAGTTTATATGCACAGCCTTTTGTAATGTATCCAAAATTCAACTTCTGCAGACAGACACATTTATGTGTTATATTAACTTACAAAATGTATTTATTAATAGTATTTTTTTAACTTAAAGGTTGTATTTTATTTCTGAAATTGTATTATGGAACATAAAATATTCGAATATTCTTTAAATTTTATAAAAAAAACACAAATTATTTAAAATATGTTTGATCAATGTTTATTTTTGATGAATGATATTTAGTTTTTTAAACATGTATTGAACTAAATGTATAATTAAAACTTACATTTAGAATTAAAATTGTTCATCATGAATAACTGTTTCTGAAAAGAGTAAACAAAAATATTTTTATAAAAATTACGGCGCTTGAATTCATAAAATAAATTCTATGTACTACAATGTGAAGTGGACTGAACGCTAGTAACTTTACTTGCTTGGGTATAAAAACTAACATAAAAACGTAAGTCACACCTGAATTTCTCGAAGGGTTAAGCACCCGTTGCTCAGGAGACCCTCATTTTACCAATTATATTATAAGACCTTACAATAAAAAAGTGAAAGCTGTTACCAAAACATTTATATCAAGCAAAGTGTTGAGTACATAGTCATTTGAAGAAATTTAATAACTGCAGGTGGCTTAGATGGCGCAAAATTTACAGGCGTTTTTGATTCGCAACCTAGTAGAACTATTACTTAGTAATGACAGTACGTCATGAAGTTTAAGGTTCGTTCTTAGTAACAAACAAAAGAGTTCATGGGGTTTCTTAATAAATATTTCCTGCGATACATATCGAGGACTCATTTGCGGAGAGCTTAAGTGAGGGAGAGCCATGCTTCGGCACAAATGGGTCAGCTCGATTGGAGTGATACCACGGCCTCACAGAAAACTAGCGTGAAGTAACGACAGCGTTTTTTACGTTATCCGAATAATCCGCGGATGTCGCACGATCTCCGGGGAGGCGGCGAACCTCCTTGCCGGATCACCGCCATGGGATCTGGAAGCGAAAGCGCTAGCGCGCGTCTACAGTATGCGCGCAGACGCGCGTCGCCGGGGCGAGGATCCTCTGCCACGCCAAATTAGTGCGTGGCGGAATGAGCTCCGGCGAGATCTCATGGCTGAGTGGAAGCAGCGACTGTCGCAACAAAGGGCCGGGCACGCTATTATAGTAGCGGTAAGACCTCTCTTTGAGGAGTGGCTTGAGAGACGCCACGGTGTCCTCACCTTCCGCCTGACGCAGGTGCTTACCGGGCACGGCAGCTTCGGTAGGTTCCTGTTTCGGATCCAGCGGAAGGAAACGCCCGAGTGTCGTCATTGTGAGGATCACCTAGAGGACACGGTGGAGCATACGGAGGCGGAGTGCCCTGCTTGGGCTGAGCACCGCCGTGTTCTAAGGGAAGCGATCGGCGGCGGCGACCTCTCGCGCCCGGCCTTAACCGAGGCCATGGTGCAGCGTGAGAGGAACTGGGAAGCTATCTCTTCCTTCTGCGAAGCAGTTATGCTCGCAAAGGAGGAGGCGGAGCGCGCGAGGGAACTATCCTCCTCGCGCCCCAGCGGCCGCAGAAGGTGACATTCCGGGCGTCGGGGATCGAGAGATGATCTCCGGCCACCGTAAGCGCGGGTCTGCGGACGACGAGTAAGGGTAACTCGCCGCCCGACCAGAACCAGACCCGAGCGTACGGCGCGTAGCGTTCCGCGCGCGCCTCGAACAGCCAATAGACCACCACAGACGGGGCCCTATAGGGCTGATGTCCAGCCGGGGTTGCGGGGTAAGCGCAATGAGGCACCGCGACCTCGGCCTAGAGCAGGAGTAGGAACAGTGGGGTTTTTAGTCAGTAAGAGTCTGACACTCCCTCCCGCCTGACCCTGGGAGGGAGAAGTCATTTGATGATTTTCCCCTCACAAAAAAAAAAGCGTTTTTTAGGTTAGGTCTCCTTACCATCTTCCAATCCCTCATTATCAAAAGTTCGGCAACGCTCTGGTAACTCTTTCGTTGTTGCAGGTGTCCATGGGCGGCGCTGATTGCTTACCATCCGATAATCCGTCTGGTCGTTTGAAACGAAGACAAGCGCGTTTTGTTATAGCAGGCTGCATCGTCATCCGCGCGAACGCAAACATATTTAAACATTAAGAGCAATGGATGTCGAACCGCATAATGCGCGATGCAACGCATTTCGCAACAGGCCACGAGTGCATTTTCGTAGGTTATCTAGTTGAGGACATGGTGGCACACACAAGTGTTGTGTCCGGCTTTGGCTGTCCTCCGCCGAAGTCCTAGGGAAGTGATTGTTGGCAGCGACCTTTCGCGCGCGCCTTTAGTCCAGCCATAGACTGTAGCGAGAGAAACTAAGCTGCCTGTATCCCCCTTGTGCAAAGAAGTCATGCTTCCAAAGAAACAGGCTGAGCGTGTAGTATCCTCCTTACGTCCCAACCACCGCAGGAGGCGTCCGGGATCTCTGGCCTCCTCATAATGTTTTTCTTGACAGTGATCGGGTCGTCAGTGGTGTAAAGGCCACAATGTAATTTTTTTTTTAATTTCATTTTCCAAAAAGCTTCGAACTCATACACACAATCATAAAATTAATTAGTTTTCATAAACTTTAAATCATTCTAACCACATCACCACTCGTATATACCAAAAAGAGTGACCTCAATCCTATGATCAACATTTTCCCTTTTATTTCGCGACCACATTACCTAATTGGAGTAGCCACATCACTGATTGCAATTTACGCTTCAATTGATACTAAAATGATTATTATTTTGATACTATTACAAGCCTAAAACATGCTTTATTTTAAAATTGTATATTAGATATTCATCCTAAAGGACTCTACTTACAAAAATGACTGAAATGCCAATTTCTATTCAATACTACTCTCTTAAAGATATGTTTAAATAAAATTTTAATAACATTTGGTTCTATATTATTTTGCAACTTATAAAGGCCTAAAACATGTTTTATTATAAAATTGTATATTAGCTATCCACGCCGATTTCTTTTCAAGAATACGTTCTTAAAATATATTCAAATCAAAATTTAACTCTTATTAACTTTGATTTATTTAAATAAACTCATACCTAAAATATTAAAAAATACAATATTATGAATTAAAATGTTTTAAGGATAAACACAGTACAGTACAAATGAATACCTACGGCAATTTAAATACAATTACATTGTTTGGAAAATGTGACAAAATAAAAGCAGTTCTTTTGCCGGCGCGCTTCAATGATGGCGACCACAATCGCTCCTAGCGCCAACCACATATCGCTAATTACATTTAACGCTTCAACTATACACTGACCACTAATTGGATATTTTTATTACGAGTCTCAATTTCACGGCAGTGTTGATGAGTTTACGCTGTTTACGAAAAATTAAATAAATTCCCTTTTATTTTATTTGCTTGTGACACGTTAATTAAAAGGCAATATAATGCAATATTCATACGCCGAGCTGTCATTTGTATCACAAAAGCTTGTTATTAAAAAAAATATTAGTTTATCATCGAATTTTTGCTGTGACACAAACGATATACATATATTTACATATTATTATTTAATCTTCTTTCTATATCCGACTATAAAAAAAGTCATAAATATTGTAAGGAACCACTTGTGTATTTATTATTAAAAAAAATACAGAATCAATTTTAAAGGTTAAACAAAGTTATTCCGAGCAAATATTTAATCCTGTTCCTTTAGGGCTCAGAAATTTCTCGATGCTTAGTAAATTCTTTACAAAACTTATTACTTACAATGTTCAGGGTTTTATTTAATAAAGTAAGTTATTTCGGTGTCCCTTTAAATTGTAACGAGGTTATTCCTGATGAAAATCTCAAATGATATTACTTTTCTTGCCCGCGGGTACGTCCTTTAACTGCGACCAGACACCGAGGAGTGGGCAGCAGCATTCCATTCATATATCGGTGACCCAACTGCGATCCCCAAGCCGCCTGCCAAGCGTGGGGATTATGGCAAACCCCCCCCCCCCCAGGGGGAGGCCTTTGTCCAGCAGTGGACGTCTTCCGGCTGATGATGATGATGATGATGATATAAAGTAAAGGAAAATACTTCTTCGGTGGTCTACTGAGTAGTTATAATCGCGAATATTGAGTTCAACTTCCATCTTTTTTCAGATGCTGTGTAGTCACGTTTACATAAAATAATAATAAGATAGTTTGAAAATTAGTAGACATATAACAACATGCATAGGTCTGACCATGTTTTGTAAGTTTACAAGTAAAAACTATAGGTGCCGCTTTTCAAACTCTCAGAACCTCTTGTTTATTCTGAAAATTATAGCGTATTTTTTTTACGTTACCGCGTCAAAAAAATACGCTACAATTTTATAGTTATAGCTACACTTTTTCGCAGCAGTACGGTGTACCGCCGTAGTCATAAAGCTACGTGCGTAGACATGACTACGATGCGTAGCTAGGATTCACGCAACGCAGAATAACAAAAAATGCGTTTTTGATTACGTGAAATGAAAAAAAATATTAATATTAGTTAGAATACAATATTAAGTTGGCGTAGTCACTGCGCAACGGGCTGCTATGCAACGTGTTGCGGGTTCGATTCCCGCACGGAGCAATACTTTGTGTGATCTTCAAATTATAGTTTCGGGTCTGGATGCTTTGTGTTTGTGAATATTTACGTTTGTAAATAAAAAACGAACCCACGTCACGGGAAGAAATCCTAACATGGCAAGTTTTTTTTAATCCTAATGACATTCGCGAAAAAATTAAAATAATATTTTCGACCAAACGAAAATAGAGCGGAAAAACTTTGCTTTTAAAATCCACCTTACGTTCAATATGAATGATATTTATTCTGTATTGTCACCAATGAAGGACGTAATAGCATTTCCCTGTCGCCACGGACAGCCGTCCGACGAAAGTATTATGGAATATTTTTATTTGTATCATGAATAGAATGTAGATTTATGTTTCGAAACGTTGGTAAGGTTCCATGTTTGTAGTAGTATGGTTGTTGAAAAATATTTTTATGTGACAATGCTTTTATGATTAACGAAAATGAGTAAATTTATGATTGGTACGAAACTAACTTTTCTTTAAAAATTACCACTTCATAACCTTTATTTTTAGTATAATAAAATGCTCTTTCTAAGTAATGTACGTAGATTTTTTCATAAATGTTGGTATGGAAACAAATTTGCAATGGGCCGCGCTGGTCCTCCATTATTCCTGGTCATGAGCGATGATGTGACCTACGCTAAAGTACATACAACTAAAGCCTTTTAGGCACCCAGGTACCTTACCTTGCCTTCGGAGATTTGGAGATATAATTATGTAATTAGTACATTGGTCCCAGTGGAATACATCTTGTCTGAGGGTTTTTCGGGCTCTTCGCTAGGGTCCGATTGCTCGTCTGGCTGAAAGCGGCAACCAGCCAGTTCTTTGCTCGCCCACCGCAGACAGTCGCTAACTGTGGTTGATGGCGATTGTCCTTCAAGTACAACCACCATATAAACATACAATACGTGGCGTACCATCGTCGCGTGTCTGAATGCAGTTGATTTTCAATATTCGTGACCCGTACATTCGTGTTTACTATTCCCGATTACAAGTAACTGTTAAACTTTGATTGTAAACCTCCAGACAATTTATGAAGTTGAAATATGAAGTCTGAGACAACTATACGATTTATGTAGCCATTTGAATTGAATAAGAAATTTTACTTGAAGTTGTAACAGTTGAAGAAATCGTTCGAGTAAGTTATAAAGATTCGTACTCATATCACTTGTTAGTTGGCAACTATGTAAATGTTATTACTTTCTATAAAATGTAATAGGATTTTATATAAAAGAATAAATTTTTATTGACACAGTGCTTTGTATTATCCATGTTTTAGCTTTATTGATATACCTATACAAATTGATTACTAAGCGCTCAATTTTATTGTTAGTTTATCGATTTCAATAAAAATCATTAATCAGACACGCATCTAAATGATGGATGCATAGTTGGCATAGTTGGCTATCGTGCAACGTACCACGAGTTTTATTCTTGCACGTAACAACAATTTGTCAAAAGTATATTTGCTAAATCAATTACGTAGACCTAGCCACTTCGATAGATTTAAAACACTAATTCGATCATTAAAATTAAATATTTAAAACTTTTTTGATAGTCCAATTATTAAATTATTTTCTTATTAAAAACAATTTTGAAGTATAATTATTTATTAATAATATTCAAATTATAGTCACGGCGTTTGAAATTAATTTCTTAATAAAATTAAGTAGTTTTCAGTAGAAGGGCCAGACGGATTTGTCTCAAACATAATTATTTAATAAAATTGCATTTGAATCTAATTTTGGAACTTCTTTGTTTACAAAGTTACAAAAGTAAGCATTAATTATAAGAAAAACATTTATTTTTCTGTTTGAATTTTATTCTTAGCTTTTGAGGTTATCGGTCATTTTAATATTCATTTTTTATTTTTAATGTGGAACAGATGAATGATTAAGGTTTTAATATTTTCAATATACAGGTTAAATACAGTATTGTTATTGACCAGTGCTTAAGTTTTTATTTTTTGTAAATTATTTTTATATTCTATACTAAGATACGCACACATTTTACATGTTTTTGGTGTGTGATAATTCAGAACACTTTCGTAATATAATCTAAGAATTTCTATATCCTGTTTCAATTTAATATCAACAATAAATAACATTTAATTTTCTTCCTAAACACTGTCACTGACATGTATAGTTAGCACTAAAATTATCAACATATACTCAATAGTTTGCATAGAAAACTGACTTCATAGTCTTCGTCATTTCCAAGTTCTAAGAACCAATTCCGCGTGAGACGTGGGGTCAGGAAATCAACTTTAACCGGTCAACATGAAAGGGAACCAAGCGAAACACGGGAAATTGATTGTTAATACTGAGCAGCACATGATATCAAAGTTAAATTCCAATTTAACAGCACCCTTGTAGTCTCAGAGCTCGGAGCTGGCAAAGTTATAATCAGCTCAACCGTGGGTTTTGTTTTATGGTTTTGACTGAGTTGGGTGATATGGCAAATGAAATATACATTTTATTGAAATTATTTTAGTATTTCATAAAAGTAAATTTAAGACAAGAGTGATAAAATGATATTCTATCACTTCAAACAACGTATTTTTTATCTATTTTAACTAAATGATAGTACCTATACTAAGCTTTCTCCCTATTTTTTTTTAAAGAAAGTTTGCGTCACAGTTTGTTCTTCTCCTGTGTCGTAGGTGTGTTTACAAACATACAATTTTACATACACATCACACCCTGACCTGGAACAACAATTTATGGATCACACAAAGAGTTGAACCGTTGAGTTTTCCAGTCACGGCGCCAACCATGTAGTCGATATATTCAGCATATTAGAACAATATAATATTGAGTAGATATTTATTTAAATTAAAAAGTAAAAACATGCATAAAAAGGCTTTAAAAGCAAATCTACCGCTGGCTCCCAAACTATGAGCTGTAGTCCAGCCCAGGCAGGTCAAACTGTAGCTAACCAGTAAATATTTTAAACTTTAAATGGTTCTGTACCACTTAATTGTTCTTTTTATTTTATTTATTAGTTGTAAATTACCAAAAGATAATTAGTAAAATTAGCTTATGTCAGCGAACATTACAGTTGGGATTACAAATGTATTGTTTCATTTCAATTCAATATAATATATACTTCTAAAGACGATACCTACAATATTGGAACGAGCGCAAAATTTAATAGAACCAGCAATAGAATGGGTTATTCATTCATTAGGCTTCTTTTTTATTACGATGAAAATAATAACAAAGTTGCAAAAAACCTTCCAAAAACATTGGTTCGGGAAAAACTTTCAGAGGGCGCAATGTTTAGCCATGTTTACATCGCTTAGCATTACGAAGAACTCCGATTACACAAATACCTCGTCCGCATTCATAAAAACGAGCGTCCTATTTCAGACATTGGAATTTATATTTATAGGTATACCAGCATTTACTTAATTTCCAACAATTACGCTCAAGTGCGCACATCTGTTGACAAAATTATTTGTGCTAACAGAACGAGAGCACTCAATATAAACGGATGGCCCTTTGTGTGACCCGGCCCTACCTGTCTACTCAAAGTAAGGACATCAGAATTCCTCAGAATTAATAAGCCCTTTAGTTGGGCGGAGGATTCCAGAATATTTACCAAAGGAATACTTCGTAAGGTGACTTAATCTGAGGTAAGGTAAGGTATGTCATTCAGGTTAGAAAGGCTTTGTCGAGTTTGACCTGAAACTGGCCTGCTGGTGTTCAAAAAGTTTGAATACTTTGAAAATAGGTGCATTTTGACGGTCTTATGGTATCACTTTAAGGAATAGAACAAAATTACTTTCCGGCCCTTTATCCTACGCGAACGCAAATGATTTTGATGTAGTTTCTTCTAAACCATAGAGCAACTTAAGAGAAAGGTTTTATGTGGGATAAACTTATAGCATTAAAATGGTGGAAAAGGTTTTTATCAGCATTTACCCCAACTTCGATTCGAATTCAATCTTTTTTCAATTAAGTATAAGTTTTTTTGTACACCTATATATTTACTCGTATAATTTTTACGCAGTGTCCGACGTTGTACATCATAAAGAAAACATCTTCTAGAATGTTTTTATTATAACTATCGTGAGACATACTAAATTAACTAAAAATCGCGGGTTACTCACGAGTATATATTGAGAAAACCTCTACTAGTTTCGGACGCGGCGACGTCGCGCAGCCTACTCCCGCGCCCGCGTCTGCGCACGCTGCTCATGAGGAAGAACCCCTCTGTGGTTCGAAACTAGTAGAGCTTTTCTCAATATATACTCGTGAGTAACCCGCGATTTTTAGTTAATGTTCTAGAATATATGCCCTTATTTTATTTTTCAATGACTACCGATAGTGCACACATTGATATTGACACTGAACACAAAGATGCAGTGTGAACTCAGGAGTATTAAATACCACTTCTTTTTTCAAACAGACTTAGAAACAAAATCGGCATAAATAAACATTTTTAAAGAGAAAGACTCAAGGAAATAAGAGAACCCAAAGATCAATTAACTATATAATTAAATGCTATTCGTTTACAGTTACTAGACTCATAGATTATTCCAATTTAATGTTAAACACTTGGTCGTCTCTCTAAGTGCCATTTGTTTAGCCGACATCGGAACATTGAATGTATTTAATTGGATCTTTTATTTCTTTCTTCGTTCCCAAGTGATTGCAGTTAAATCCAATTAGTTAAATCTGGCAACCGTGAACGGCTCTTGAGATTTTAAACTTAAATATTTCTAGTTGTGCTACCAACGTGAGACTTAAAAAGTTACAGAAACAGTTTACGAAGTAAGCGAACTTTTAATGATACCCAATAGAAATGTTTAAAGAAACGATTTTTTTTTCATATTTTCCCTTCTTTGAGCTTCAGTGTAAACTGGATTACAAGGCGGTATTAGGAATTAACGATTAGAATAAAATGGTTGGGCCTTAAAATTTTGCAGAGGAAAGTTTTAATTTTACATTAAGGCATCTGTTCCAGAAACGAGAATTTCCATCCACTCGGTTGGTTGAGAAAAAAAACAAACTTTTTTAATAGAACTGAAGAAATTTTATCGAAGTCAGCGAAATTACTCAAATGAAGAAGAAAGTTACGGATGCCTCTTATGATATTCGACACTAGATCGATTATTTAAAATTGGAACAAACTTCCTGGAAGGTTTGAAAAATTTGAATAAAGAAAACTTTTTCAATTAAAAAAATAGAGCAGATTTAAATTGGGAACGGGAAGTGTTAATAAAATACGTGCCAATTAGGGACTTTAAAAATGGTGTTAAGGGTTTAAATTTAGAATTTCAAGAAAAGCGCGTACGAAGCACGTGTATGTTATGCTAAAGGTTTTAAAAATTAGTCGAACTGTAATTTTAAGAATACACACATGCAGTGAATTCTTCAGTTTGCTTATATACTTAAAACAAGACGTAAAAAAACGTACTTTACACTGTGTCTACGAGTGGTGGCGCTCACTGCTTGCGATTCCTCGTAAAATAAATACGGAATTAGGAAATATATTAATTTTCAATTCAATCTCAACTACTTACTTGTAAATCATAAAAAGGAAATAAATCATACAACACTACAGGATATACTTAATTTTCAAAAATCATTTAAAATTAAAACATCTTTCTGCATCGAAAGAACAACGGGAAGTCTCTATAATATTTATCGCAGTTCAACAAGCGCAAAGAATTTGCCCATCAAAAAAGATTAGGAGAAACAATCTCCCGCCATTACGTTAATTACTAGAATTTCACGGGCTTTAAGTTTGTTTTAAGGAAACTTTATTCAGACTTGGACCAGTTTGTCGAGACGGTAGATAATGTTATTTACTGAAGTTGTGAAGGCTTTAGCATTTGTGTGGTTTCTTTGCTTGTTTCTTACACGTGGTTGGGGTTATGTATTTGTTTACAATGTATTCCGAAAATAACTATTTTCGATTAAAAGTATTTCATATTTCCTGTCTGTTTTAACAATGTAGACATGATATCTTTATCTTGACTATGTAACAGTTTCTTAGCTGTTTTCATTTTTTATTGTAATTGTATTTAGAATGTTTTAGACTAAGTTTTTGTCATGTGTTGTGAATGCATTTACTAAAAACCACCCCGCTCCTTGTCTTGCTTCGCCGCGGGATTCCTCTTGGGCCAGGGTTCCTTATTGTAAATCCTTTTGGACCCCAGACCCTAATACAAATTTGAGAACCACTTAAATAATAATGCCATTGACGTAGTCCACGATACGTTGCCACAAAAGCCATGTTGTCACTCAGACACTATTCGAAACGAGCTATTGAAAAATAGGTTGTATGTTGCAGATATTGTCTGTTTAGTAAAGCTTGTTTTTATCTCAACCATACGTGTATTTAATATTAATGGTCACCTAGAATGCTATAACACACTGGTCCATCCCTTTAAACCCTTAATCTACCCCCTTCTATGGGGTTTAGAGGATTAAAAGATTATATCAGAGGGCCCTATTCATCAGGCGAGCTCACACATTATATGTATGGTGAGCTGATCTTTTCAAGCACAAATTGAATTTCTATTTAGATAACATTTTATTTTTTCATTCTTTTTGCCTTTTAAATAATTTTATAAGAGACAGTAATTTAATAGCTGCCAAAGCATAAATTAATTATAATGAATAGTATTCATGTTTGATAAAGATGCCAATAATTATAAAAACATTAATAAAACCATGAAAATGAAAAGAAAAACTTGAATTATTTCTACGACTTTAATATTCCAAGTTAACTATTACAATCAAAATAATTCTCAATCGAAATGGAACTCAATGAAACAAACCAACTACAAAAAATCATAAATCACCAACACATTCACGAACCACGAACAACAATTTTGTTCAACAAAATATAAATAATCCATCATTCGCAAATCGCTGAAAATTATAGTTCGTTCCAACAAGGTAGGTCTACAAAAAGGCGAAAATTATTCAACGAAATCGGTTTTATGCATGAAGAAATCGTAAACTTCTAGCAACATATTTGTAATGTCTCATTTAGAAGGAAAATGGTCGACGATTAAGTTAATGAGCACATTGTTAGACCGCGGAACGTTCGTCACAGCATAAGAGTGTAATTAGGGAAGTGGGTAAGAAAATGAGGTGTGTTGCTTGAGATAAAGATTTTTTTCTTTTTGCTAAACATTTTTCGTTGTGATGACGACGTAATCTCGGTGAAAAAATGGCAAAAGAAATCGTTTGTGCTAATGAGGGGAAAGTAATTATTCAGATCTGAAATAATGATCTTTATTGCGGAATGGAGACGTAATTTTAGCATTTTTGTTATTATTAGAAGGATATCTGCCATTATAACTGTTATAATGAGACATGGTTATAGGGAAGCACACATTTTTCATTTATTTAGTATGAAATTTCAGAGTGATAGTGATAACATGTCCTGACAGAATATCAGCGGGTATAGTATGAACCAATGCGTTTGTTCATAGTATTCGCTGATATTACGATTGCATTGTATTTCGCTGTGCGAGTGAGGTTATGGAAGGCACAATCTATCCCATACCCAGTCCTATATTCCCTGATTTTTAACTCCTTAGTGTTGCGTGTGTCCATGGGGCGACGCCGATTGCTCATCCACCAGCTCAATTTCCGAATGCTCATGAACAAAATGCGAAAAAAAGGTGAAACTGCTGTAGTTTTACAACTATTATAATTATCAGGTAATTTTGTCAACTTTTAAACTATACAAAGCCATAATCAGACAGTTCAGAAAAAGAACACGTTAGAATTTGTTCGTAATCATCAAGCAACCCGGTTTGGTTGTCAAATTGGTCGCCATTTACGATACCCATGGGAAGCCATGGAGTAGTCCCATAATCAGGGAAAACACGACCTAAAGCCGGCAACAAAATTTGTTAAAAAATATCAAGGCAAATAAATAGAGGACGGCTTTTGTAGGTTACGTTTTGAATTTGGAATATATCTATATAACTAAAAGAAAGTCGTGTTAGTTACTTCACTTATAACTAAAGAACGGCTGAACCGATTTAGCTGAAAATTCGTAGGGAGGTAGCTAAGAACTGGGAGAAGGACATAGGATAGGTAGGTAGTGTAAGTTAGGTAGAGTAGGGTAGGTAGAGTAGGGTAGGTAGAGTGGGGTAGGTAGTAAAATGACGGGAGCGACGTCGCGGGTAATAGCTAGTAACAATATAGATTAAACACACACGTTTTTTACAATTTCACATAGTAGTATTATGACTTTGGAACTTTTTATGGGATATGTTGGCAGTCGGGCTATACTCATTAGCTAATGTTAATTAATCAGCGCCATCCATATATACCCTCAACAAATTAGTAAGGTACAAGCCGACTTCTTATGGTTACTGATTTGTGAATTTCGACCCATTCGTACCAAAGTATATGGTTTGGCACAAAAATATTGGCATACGTGTAGTACGTATGCCAACATTTTTGTGCAGATTTACCTGGTCGAGATTCACACAAAGTTTGATCGAATAGGACCTACGTTTTATCGAAACATAAGTCAAGCACCGCACGAGTCATACACCAGAGACCCTCTTCAAAAACTGTGGAAAAACTACTCCCCAATAAATTTATTGCAAAAAGGAATAAATCATGTTACTAACTCCTTCAAAGAATAAAAGGGGAAGAGGAAAATTTTTGCTATTCAGCTCGAATGTTTTCGACAACTAAAAAAAAAAAACTCGTTGGCTTCATTCAAACTTCGGAAATAGTTTTATGAGTTTCGAACGCCTTTGTTCTAAATTTCTGCTCATTGCCGAAGTATTAGGTTCCGTCGAAAAGATTACGAGGAAATTAATTTCCTATTAAATCATCAAGTTTCTTTGTTGGAATATAAATAAATTACCCATACCACTAGACATCTTGAAAGACGTACAATAAAACGTTAATATTTAATTTGCAGGAGTCTGTGTTCTCTAAAGAGTATCTTCGGTAGGCGTGTTCCATTGTAGGTGTCATTTTCGCTTACCACCAGGCTTGATAGATAGATGGCTATACATCAGCCTTTTGTAAAAAATAAGAAAAATATATTTTGTTTTCTATTTGGAATTTAGATCATTAGTAGTATTTGAATTATTTAGTACTACATCAATATATCTCTCGACACACTGCGAAATAGTCGTACGGTAAAAAGAAAGGCAATAAATTTTCAAAGTACTTAGGAAAATGAGATTTTTTTACCGTTCCTATAAAACGTATCTCCTGTCCAGCTTAGAAACAGAACACCCCTCAACATCCAACTCACCTCGAGAAAAAGATAAAACTGTCCCGAACAATTCATAGATAAATTACACTTACCTTAAAAACGCAGCTGTGAACGGGGCACTGTATAAGAGTGGCTTCACATTAAGCGCTCAAAAAGGCAATGCGACAGACTTGACGTTTTTATCCATTGAACAATAGGTGTAAAAAGTTTAACTTGAAAAATATTATGACAATGTATTTCTATGTACGTGATTGATTGAAGTGTTAAATTGAGGATTATGGATTAAAACACCCTGGTTTTATCAGTGTACATGTGTGACCTCATTTAAGTAAGTGGTAAGTTCCTTATCAATACTGAAGACCTTTTTTACATTAATTATATTTATTAAATATATCAATATCTTCTGCTAGCCTTTAAATCTAACTATGTTTATTGCAAATCTTTTGTATGATTCACCATAAAAACAAAAATACTACTAAACTTCACAGCGATGCAACAGCTATATTATAATTAATGATCCATTTATTACAAAACATCTGTCGCATAGCTGTAACTCTTAATGTGTGCATTGCCTAAAAAGAAAAGAGGAGGGAGGATCGCACCCGACATTTATCATTAAGGGTAACAATGCTTTTTGCGGGATTTCCTTCAAGAATCCACGAGATTAATGAAGGTGGCAATAACGTCCGACCATCCGATAAATAACAAAATAACGCACGACCCTTAACGACTGAGATTAATAAGAAGCATTAGGCCGACGAATAAAATACGCCGAATATTTTCATTGCAACTCAGTGTAATGTTGGAAAAAGTTAGCCTACATAAATAATGTAGTCAATTTTACTGCATAGTATGAAACAATTTATTGATTATTTTTTGACTTTATGGTGGCCCGGTGATTAATGCTCAAACCTTCTTCGTGTGGGAAGAGGCGTTTGGATAGCTGTGGAAATGTGCACACTCAAAGACTGATGATGTGATGTATAAAACAAAGTCACTTTCACAGTATCCCTGTATATGTTTACATCTTTGAAACTACTCGACGATTTTCGATGCTGTTTTTTTAATAGATAGAGTAGATATACAATAGCGTCCATTGAACAGTGGAAAAATTAATATCAGCATTGCACCTGAGCGAAGCCGGGTCGGTTTGCTAGTTTGTAATAAATTGTTATTTATTATTTATTGTCTTTCAAGTATAACAAACAGAAGGCAGCCAGACACAAAATAAATACTTACATAAGTTGGTCTATTACATAGACCAACTTATGTAAGTATTTATTTTGTGTGGGCAAGCCAAAAAAGTGTGGGAGAGCCATGCTTCGCCACGAATGGGTCGGCTCGACCGGAGTGGTACCACGGCCTCACAGAAGACCGGCGTGAAACAACCACAGCGTTGTGTTTCGCCGTGTGAGTGAGGTTACAGGAGGCCCAATCCTTCCCCGCCCCCAATCCCTCCCCAACCCCTAAATTTCCAAATCCCTAATCCCTAAAAGGTCGGTAACGAACTCGGAACTCGGCCGTTGCCGATGTCCATGGGCGGCGCTGATTGCATACCATCAGGTAATACGTCTGCTCGTTTGCCGACCTATTACATAAAAAAAAGTTGTACCAGTAAGGAGTATGAATGCTTAAAAGCCTTCATAAAGTACTGAAGCCATTATACTTTACTGGCATAACTTCCTAATTATACTCTGATAAGTTCTACTAAGGAAATTCATAAATAAGTAACATCCTGTGCCTAGCTAGGTCGACTCATGTTGCCTATAATTAAAATAGTCGCCCTATAATTATTATGCGTAACTGACATAGCGTGACTCGCACTTAACCAGCCGACATGCAACCAACAAACTCTTACAACAAGAAACATGTACCTATAAAAGTATTAATTTAATGTTTACATGTTCAAGAAACCACTTTTGAAAAAGGAATTAATGTAATTTTCTGTTATCCTCATTTTTTTCCCTAAAAGCTAAAACATGAAGTTGAACAAAAATCCGACAGCCTCTCCAACCTAGGTTTTGGAGAGACCGTCGCTCGATTTTGGTTGGAGGAGTGTCAGACTGTCACTGATAAAAAACTCCTGTCCCATTCAAGTAACAATTTCCATGGTGGTGGTTCACTAACAATGCAAATAACACTTTAGAGCGTGCACAGCAGAGGCACCATAGTATTCAATAAATAAATAATTTTACCTATATATATATAACATTGGTCTTTACTTTCACTATTCCCGAAACCAATTTAAAAATAAGAAAAAAAGAGTTGTTCCTATAATATTGCAGCAGTTGTTAGTAATAAATCATCTTGTACATATCCAAGATTGATTACTTTTGGCGCGTTAGCGCGTGCACGAAATTAACATCGGCCATTTTTTTTCGGCACTCTCCTTTTGTGATCGCCGTAAAGGTAAGTATTTACATAATTGGTGTTATTTTGAAGCCTTTGTTATTGTGTTAGAGGAAACTTTAGCGCGACGTTGACTTATATCAGGTAGTTATTTACTATATTATGTGGTTAAAGTTAATATTAGTGCATTTGTTGATACCACTTTTCGAGTAAAGAATTTGTTCTGTTTGAGACTTGCCGCTGAATTCTTGGATTTAGCCTCAGGGCTCAAAGAGCCCGGTGAGAGAATAGACCTTTACACATGGGGCTCACTAGGGCTGGTGTTTAGCCGAAGTTTCGGGGTCAAGTGCAATATAAGGTACTGCTGGATCAGGAAAAGGAACGGGGGTAATGTAGTCACTGAAAGTAAGTCATTTGATATTTTTTCTCCTCTAAAAAAATAATAAACTATACTTACAGATTAAATTTGTAGGTTAATTCAACTTGCCAATTTTATTTCATATATTAATTTAATGAAGAAGATAACTGATCATTTCAATCTACTAAAAAGTTATATTCGGTAAACATTCGGTTATTTACAGGTGTGTTAAATAAGGATCGTCAATTGTAAACAAAATTCTAGGAATGATAGGTAATAATTATTTACATCGAAGTTTAGTAAGTCTAAAATTTCGTAACAAATTATTTACATACCTGTATTTTCTATGAGAAACACGCAATTACTTTGATTCGTTATGTTAATAAAATTCAAAAATCTAAATAAATATTTAAGCATAATAGAAATTGTTGCAATTCGTACAAAGATTATTTCACCTACAGTTTGGTATGTAAAGTCTATGAGGCTTGCCCTAGCTTTCCCACCAACTGGCTTCGAGCGCAGTGATTCATGCATTTTTCACACTGATGCGCCCGTCTGACTGCGAGTCACAGGAATTTTCTGAATTTAAAAAAATGCAAATTTCCCTTTCACATCTGACTGAACGTTTTAGCAAACGAATTCAGACTTTATTGCAATGTAATAGGGGTTCGGAAATAATTTCGGGTGTGTTACTGCTAGAGTGGTTGCCGAAATCGTTGTGTAGGTAACAGAGTACTCTTGTTGGTGGTAATGACACTTGTCAACTGGCCTCTGTTCAAATTGCAGCATTGCGGTTTTGATTTAGTACTTAAGGACTTACAACTTTGTGGGATGAGTTAGGCAGCTCCATCATGTTAAATGTCCTTACTTTTGGCCATTTTCTCTGCATCACGTAAGTGTTATTTGGTTATTAGAACAGAGCAAGTTAATGCAGTTAGTGATTCTTGATTTTATTCTTAGAACATTCTACACTCATTTGTCTCAACTTCCTGTATTATTAAACTTTTAATAATACAGGAAGATGAGACAAATGAGCGATCGTTGTCTTTACTCACTTCACATAGATTGACACATAATTTTGTAAAATGGGTTGCCCACGGATATCAGGACGGCAAACAGTCGCCTGCCTATCTTTCAAATTGAATGTTCACAATTATTTACTAGAGAAACTGACAGATTCAACTCATTGATGTGTTTTTGTTTTTGTTTCTTGTAAAAATTTAAGTCACTATAGAAATTAAGTATCTTAAAAGTTAAAGTTAATGGTCAATTTCATTATTACGTCTACGATGTGGAGATGAAATGAATATTTGCCCCTTTTTCAATCATCAAGTTGCAGTTTCAAAACCTGGTAAAGACTTTTTCTACAATCTCCGTTTGACATCTTTACTGACGGTGAAGGAAAATTACGTGCAGAGCCTGGGTCTGATAATTTTACATAGTAAGAAGTTTGGTATTGCTCAGGCAGGTCGCTCTTAGCAAATGGTGATACTAATTCTCCAAAACTCCTTAAGAGAAGTTGCATTTATTATGCTACTAGCAGCTTCGCTCGCATGGTTTGTTGATAAAAAGCCTATGTCCTATTTCGAAGTGTATCCTATGTCTGTACCAAATTTCATCCAGATCCGTCCAGCCGTTTTGGCGTGATTGGGTAACAAACATCCAAACATCGTAACTTTCGCATTTATAATATCAAGTAATAAAATATGATATGAATATAACTTGGATCTATAACACACTAAAAAGTCCGTTTTTTCCTAAAAAAAAAACAAGAAAATCAAAACACTCGTCCTAAAAAACAAGCTCATTGATACAAATCTTCACTAACGTCAATTTTTGTCGGCAATGCAATTGAGGCAGGTTTGAAATGAAAATTCGATTTGATGCGACATCTCTTTCCGTGTATCAGTCGACTGTGAAACGACGATACGTGAATTTTTAGATGACTACAAAAGTTTTTGATAGATTTTAATGTTTTATTTCTATTGTTATATAAACTTTACCAGCTTTTCAAGCTGGAAAGGTCACGCCTGGTGAAGTCGACACTCCGTCCTTGCCGCGCTCAAATTCAGAACCCCGAAGCCTTTCAACTCCAACTCCATAATCGCTTCCAGTGCCTTACCGATTGCGAAACCGTGGACGAAATAAATAATGGGTTTGTGGAAACTGTCCGAGCCGTGGGGTCGGAATTCTTTAAGACCTCACGCCGAAACAAGCCTCAAAAGCTCTCGAACGGAACATTGAAGCTCCTGAAGCACCGAAATGAAATGAGACTACAGTCTTCAGCCGATATGTCAGAGTACGGTAACCTCAATAGGCGAATTTCAAAAGCCATGCGACGCGATTTGCGTGCATACAATACTGCCCGAATTAAGGAGGCCATCGAGCGAAACCAGGGCACAAAAGTCTTCGCAAAAAAATCGTCTATTGGGCAAAGCCAAATAACGAGGCTGAAGACCGATAATGGTAGCATCATTTCATCGAAATCGGAGATTCTGAGAGAGCTCGAGAGGTTCTACGGACAGTTGTATACCTCAACACGGCGACCCATTGTCGGTGCAGCTCGGGACCCAAGAGCTAAGCTGACACGACACTACACTGAGGATATCCCAGACATCAGCCTGTACGAGATTAGGATGGCTCTCAAGCAGCTTAAAAACAACAAGGCACCGGGCGATGACGGAATCACAACAGAACCTCTGCGAGCGGGTGGGAAACCGATACTTCTAGTCCTCCAAAAGTTATTTAATTCCGTCATACTCGAAGGTAGTACGCCCGAATCATGGCAAAGAAGTGTTGTAGTTCTGTTCTTCAAAAAGGGAGATAGCACTTTGTTGAAAAACTACAGATCTATTTCACTTCTGAGTCATGTGTACAAGCTGTTCTCGTGGGTCATCACGAACCGTCTCGAACGCAGGCTCGATGACTTCCAGCCTTCCGAACAAGCCGGGTTCCGGAAAGGCTTTAGCACCATAGACCACATACATACGCTTCGCCAGATTATACAAAAGACAGAGGAGTATAATCAGCCATTGTGTCTAGCGTTTGTGGACTATGAGAAAGCCTTCGATTCGATCGAAACCTGGGCAGTGCTGCAGTCTCTCCAGCGATGCCATATCGACTGTAGATACGTCGACGTGCTTAGGTGTTTGTACAGAAACGCCACCATGCTCATTCGGCTCCAGGACGACTGCACAAAACCAATCCAATTGCAGAAAGGCGTGAGGCAGGGAGACGTAATTTCTCCGAAACTGTTCACGAACGCATTGGAGGACGTTTTCAAGCTCTTGAACTGGAGTGGCTTTGGCATCAATATCAATGGCGAATACATAACTCACCTGCGCTTCGCCGATGATATAGTCGTTTTGGCAGAGTTGTTGGAGGACCTGAACACCATGCTCAATGACCTTGATGTCGTTTCCCAACAGGTGGGTCTGAAAATGAACATGGACAAGACGAAAATCATGTCTAATGTCCATGTTGCACCTATACCGGTCATTGTTGGGAACGACATCCTTGAAGCTGTTGACCATTACACATACCTTGGTCAGATCATTCAGCTAGGTAGGTCAACTTCGAGAAAGAGGTCGCCCGAAGAATCCAACTCGGATGGGCGGCGTTCGGGAAGTTACACGATGTCTTCTCATCGAAAATCCCACAGTGCCTGAAGACCAGGATGTTTAACCAGTGTGTGTTGCCGGTGATGACGTATGGTACTGAGACGTGGTCCTTAACTTCTGGCCTTCTTTTTAAACTCAGCGTCGCTCAGCGCGCGATGGAGCGGGCTATGCTCGGGGTCTCTTTGCGCGACAAAATCCGAAATGTGGAAATTCGCCAAAGAACCAAAGTCACCGACATAGCTCGTAAAATCTGCAGGCTTAAGTGGCAATGGGCAGGCCACGTCGCTCGAAAGACGGACGGTCGATGGGCCCGAAAAGTCCTAGAGTGGCGACCAAGGACCGGAAAACGTAGTGTGGGCAGGCCTCCCACTAGGTGGACCGACGACATCGTCAGAGTTGCGGGGAGCCAATGGATGCAGGTGGCAACTTGTCGTTCGACGTGGAGAGCCAAGGGGGAGGCCTTTGTCCAGCAGTGGACGTTTTCCGGCTGATGATGATGATGAATATAAACTTTTATTCAATATCTGATAAAGCTGATTTTTCAATGGACAGATAAAAGATATCTGGGGAATAATAACGATGCTGTCGCATCAGAATGTTTGTGTAAGACAGTGACAGCAACAATTTTATTCGTCAGATAACATTTTTTTCTGGCTATTGAAAAGACAACCCTAAATGTTATAAACCGCGACAAATTTGAAAGAAGACATAGATGTTTGTTAAGTACTCTTTTAAGGAAAAATGAATGAATGGATCTAAATATTATTTTGGTATTGTGATGGATACAGAGATTTCCTCCGTCCTATGTTAGGCGAGAAGAATGTGAGAGAATATGAGACTATCACTGACTAAAAACGACACCGTTTCTTCTTTTGTTCCGGGCTACATTATTTGACACGTCAGGTGACATAACTGTTTGAAAATGACATCATGTCTTCTGTACAAAACGTAGCGTAACCAAAGGAGTAAGCAAAGGTATAAATCAAACTAATCCCTCCCCTCCCCAAATCCCAAAATTTCCAAATCACTAATACTCAAAAGTCGGCATCGCACTCGTAATAAATTCCTCTATTGTTGCCAGTGTCCCTGAGCAGTGCTGATTGCTTTTCATCAGGTAATCTGTTTGCTCGTTTACCGACCTATTTCATTGTTTGGGAGTGAAGATTTAAGCGTTTGCTTCTCATGCTTAAAGAAAGGTACATATACTTTCTCCAACTTGTATGTAACTTTGACCAAGTTATATGTTGAGCAAGCGTGGTGATTCAGGTTCGCTGCTTCTCCAATTTAAAAGAAGCATTTGGCAGTGGATCAGTTCCAGACTGAAGATGATGAATGTCTTACACTGTTTCAGAATGTTGTCAGGAGTTATGCCCAATGGCTGCTCCAATAACAAATCCGTCAAAACAATAATAATTGAGAATTTAAGATATCACACAGTAATATTAAGGTAAGATAAAAGACGAAAAAATATCATTGAGATTATAAAAAAAATGTCTTTATTTTGGACCACCACCGCTGCTAAAACCAAACAAAACACCATTTCATCCAAAATTTGGCCTATGAGATAAGTTTAGGTAAGTTCAGCATACTAAACGGCTGCGTCGCAAAGTTTGGGCGCTGTAGATGCATGAGTAATCCACCACTTGTGCCTTTCATATTCCATAGGGTATTAAAATAGGTTCCTAACTTTACTTTAAAGACAAAATTCTCATTGGCTATGGAACGAGAAGTACAGAGTCCACAAATAACACTTAAGCAGACGATTAAGAAGAAGAAGAAAAATATGTATCTGCTTCATTTCTTTACTTCAAGATGTGGAAATCCCTCCAGTAACTCAAATAGCTGTAACAATTATTTTTGGATTCGTTACTTTCTATAATAATTAATATCGTGGGTCATACTAGCTGTCCTCGCCGCATGCGCACGTGGCTTACGAATATGAGTCCCGTTATAACTTGAAACTAGTAGACCTTTACGAATATGAGTCCCGTTATAACTTGAAACTAGTAGACCTTTTCTCGGTACAATAAATTCGTAACTCTCTGTTTTTAAATAAAAATGAGAATTAGTCTTTAATGGGTATAATATAAGTCATCCGTGTTAAAAACAATAATAAGTCACAAAAAAATAACAGAGCGGTTAGAACGGTAAATGTATGAGGATAGACTTCTCAATTTTATTTACATAAGAATTATTAATAGTGTTGAAGCTATTTTATTTAAAATAAGCTTACTCTTACGTTGACCACCTACTGGAACTTTTAAAATAATGTAATAAAATCCCGAATGAATTTTATACAAGAATCAATATTCCAGATTTAAAATAAATTTTAATGCTTAGCTGTCGCTCATTGCACGTGTAATATTTCAATTTCAAGATTAGAAAGAATTTATAACGACCCTTACGTACATAATAATAAGGTTAACAACTAATCTAAATAATATCCCCAAACATTGCAAACTGGTTTGAGAGTACGTAAGCCGTCGTTTATTTAACTAACAACTAGAGCCGTGTTATAAATGTTTGCTGAAACTTTATTAATCGTGGACTTAAGTACGAGATCCGACACATAACTGTATATTATATTCTAACTAAGGGACCTTAGGCTTTGCTATAAATATGTATAGTTAAACTTGGTGGCTTGATCGTGAAGGAAGTAAGTGGGATTATTAAATAACGTAACATTCTTGGTACTTGAATGTGTTGGCTAAATTGGGGAAGTAACACCTTCTCGTGGAATACCAGCGTGGAATGAACTAATGTTATTCCACCGCGTTGGAAGCGATTTTACAAGGAGACTACCGTTTTTGCTCACAAGAAATCATTTCGCCCAATCACTGTAGCTATCAAAAATTGAACGTTTAATAGTATAACACTTCTTAATTCTCTATTGGACAAAACAAAAAGAGGTTCACACTAGCGCAGTCTAGTGAGCGAAGCTATATTCCCTGTTAAGCATGTTTTTTATACCATAGGTTGGCAAACGAGCATACGAATTACCTGATGGTAAAGAATCAGCGCGAACCACACTGGAATATCAAATGAGTCACTGCAATGACGTTGCCAGCCTCTCGTTGGTTATTAAACTTTAAGGATAAGGGATTTGAGGATTGAGGATGGGATGAAGGATTGGGCCTCTTGTAACCGCTCACACAACAATGGTTCCCATGTGTTCTTTTTTTGTGGAGGGCAAATCATCAACTGTCTTCTTTCGTCCAGGGTATTACAGCAAGAGGGAGTGTTACACTCTTACTGATTGTACCCCTCCACCGTTCCTTATTGCACTAGACCCGCGACCCCGGCTTCCTTTGTGTTCTACAACGTATTTAAGCATCTTATTCTGATTAAAATCAAGCTAGGCGATTGCTTCACACCCCACTACTCAAGCATATACAGAGTCCATGACAGTGTAACGACATTGCTGACCCATAACTTTGCCTTAAACTAACACATAAAAACCTACTAAAAAGAGTTTGCAAAATAAAGATTACTACCAAAAGTACATATTGAATATTTGGAAAAAACTTTGAGACTCATAACTCTGTCGTCCATTGTAAACCTTTCAAAACCAGTAAACGAGCAAGAGACGGGAAAGTGACCTTTATGAAGCCTGTACAAACATTGATAAACCAATATGACTACACTTAATGTTTGGTTGCCAGATAAATTTTACTTTCGACCGTAAATACTTCTTTTTAAGAACGTTTTTATTTTGTCAACAGTCCTCCCTAAACCCTAAAGTTCGATGGAATTCAATAACTCTTTTGTTATATTTGGGAAAATTATTTTCGATAATGGGTTACCTTTTTTTACAATAAAAATATTATTCAGTTTTGAACGCGAACGGACATAGTTTTCACTACTGTATTAGAGGCTTCGCACGGATGCAATGCTAAACTATTTAATGGATATTATTATACATGTATTATAAACCAGCCTCTTTTATCGCTCTATCTACTAAAAAACTGCATCAAAATCCGTAGCGTAGTATTAAAAATAAGCATAGTAACATAAGGAAATAGTGACAGAGAAAACAACTTTATTTTATATTACGTAGTAATTAATGGATATGATATAATACACATTTGAAAAAATACAAAAGCAATCGCTTTAAAAAAATAGTACAACAGACTACTACACCGATCGATCAAAACTGATTTGTGATTAAAAATTCTTCGAAACTGATGCAGGGAATTGAATAAAACGCTTGTAGTTGCAAAATCTGAATCATTGATACGATAGTCTTTTGACGTGGAATCCAATTTATGGGCGCAATTGAAACAAGAGAATAGCGAATGATTGGGTGGACCGGTGGTCTAACTGAGTCCATTTCAGTAAATATTCGATCCAATTGCTTTTATTATTGAATTTCTCGTGCATAACTTCTTTAGGAATAATATTTCATTGGTTTTGAATCAAAAGAAGCGTTACCTAAGCATAATAAGCTGAACATTTTTGTTCATGATGCAGAGTTCTTTTTTAAGTTGAATATTAGTCGTTCCCTGGAAATTCAGTTGTAAAAAACGACTACGACGAACTTAGTTACAAAGGAATGAAAATACTGTAGTACTGCATATTAAGCAAAGTAGCTAACATTGTGTTGAGCTTTACCATCTTAACAAATAAATAAAGGTGCTATTAAAACCCCATAGCATGACAGAGACATGTCAGCATATAAACAAGTAAATTAAAAACTACTATGGGCACTTACATACACGATTCATAAATAATTTATTCAACTCGTTTAATGTCAAGGGGTCAACAGTTTTCTGTCGGCAGTCAAAGACTTAACCACGGAGGTCCACCTTATATTATTGAAGACTATGGTCTAACATTTAGATGAGCAAATTGGTCATATTTCCTCAAAAGTTGTCTTTTTGGGTCTAGACAATAGCACGGTATAATACACTCGTCCATAGTAAATTGACCTTGTATTGGATAAACATGTGCTGTACTGAAAGATCTAGTTAGAATGGAAATAGTAAAATGATGTGCTCCTGTGCTGTACTATTTGAATTTCCTTTATCTAGTTAAAGTTTTATTGAATTCAAGTTTTTAGCATCTTCTATCGAAACATGGAAATGGAGTTGAGAGTTTTAGAAATTTCGTTTCTTTAAAGTCGTGATTGTTTCGTTGTTTTCCATCATCATGAGAAGAAAAGAGTTTTCTTAAAATCTTTGATAAATAAACTTTTGAAATGACAGAGATCTTAGTAATCAGTGATAGTTTGAGTCTTAACTTATTGTTCTGTGTTATAGGAAACGTACGTCTAAGAAATAAAATTTGGATGCAAGGTATGTTAATAATTGCGAAATATTTTAGGTATGTAGGTGGGTATATGTGTGGATATAGGTAAAACCAGCGACTATTGAAAGACTGTTTATTTAATAAATTAGTGCAGCAATTATGAATTGTAGTCACTGATATCTGTATGTATTTTAAATCAAGATTTATAGGCATTATTATAGACATTACTAAAACTATTAGAATAATCTGAACCTTATAAAGTAATATCACCAAGAATAAAATTTTAAAGTCCTTTTCTCTGAAAACTTGCAGTCAATGAACTGCAATATTTTTGGGGGGGACCTCCTGTAACCTCACTCACACGGCGATTCAAAACGCTGTTGTTGTTTCTCCTACTTCTGTGGAGCCGACCGATTCGCGACAAAGAATGGCTCTCCCACACTTGTATCTGTACTACAATATACTAGTATATGACTTATTTAAATGCCTAAATACCAAACCATTCATAAATGCCATTGAATAGAATTGCATTGGCCATTGAGCCTACGAATTGGTATTTGATTTAGATGTATTGTTATCTAACTTGATTGTATGTAGTTCAACACAGGGTAGCATATTTACATATCCACTACGTAGGTCCTAATAGAGAAATTATGCAGTTCAATAAAACAATATGTTTTGGTTTAAGCAAAAAATGAGGGTTATATCAAAGCATAATCCAATTTACTTGACCACTGTTTCTATTCTTAACAAGGAACAATTTTATCTCTCACCATAGAATTGTTTATACGTAAAATGATACAATATAAATTGATAAATAAAAGTAATAAAAATATCATCGCATATCTGTAGTGTCGAAATAATTATAGAAAGTACAGATATCTCGGAAAAAAGACACAGCGGTAAACAAAACCTACACCCACATGAGCAGCAGACGCCTTAACCTTCTGGCCACCATGACATAGAAAATAGTAAAGACACTATAATATTTCAGTGTGTATGACACTAAGGGCTGATTTTTCAATAGTGAGATAAATGTTATCTGAGGAACAAAATTGTTGTTGTCTCTGTCTTTCAAAAATTCGCGACAGCATTATAATTATTTCGCAGATAACTTTTTATCTAACCATTGAAAAATCAGCCCTAATCTAAATATTATGATTTTTTTTTCAGTTCTTCTAAATTCAAAACCAAATACGAAATGTTGTGTACCTACAGCTAACCAGATAGTATAGTTCCTTTGTACCACCGAAATGTATCCAGAACCTTCCTTACCAACAATATGTTGTTCTATCCATTTACACCAAAAGCGGAGACGTGGACAGGAATTTACTCAACGAAAACAAAGGAGTATTAATGCAAAAGGAAAATTTTCGGAATTAGGTCGTGCATGTGCAAAAACTCGAGCACATTAATACTAGAGCTTGGGGAATCGGGACCGAAATTTCTAGGAAGTTTTGCTATTTTTTCTATTTCTAAAGTTCAGTTTGGTTTTCGTGTTCGTTTGAGGAAGGAAAGCCGAAGCTGAAGGAAATTAATGAATTTTGTTTCGAGATGTGTACAACCTCTATTCTAAAAGGCGACCACAACATGTTTTTTTTTTATGGTATAAGTCGGCACACGAGCAGACGTATTACCTGAAGGGGCGGGATTGGGCCTTCGGTAACCTCACTCACACGGCGATACACAAGGCTGTGGTTGTTTCACGCCGGTATTCTATGAGGCCGTGGTATCACTCCGGTCGAGCTGACCCATTCGTGCCGAAGCTTGGCTCTCCCACACTTAGCTTATGGTTCAGGATACTGGACCACATCATTAGATAGTACAAAACAAAGTGGCTTTCTCTTTTCCTATATCCATATGTAGGTATACTTAAATCTTTAAAACTATACAACGGATTTTGATGCAGTTTTTTTATAGATAGGTGGTTGAAGGGGAAGGTTAACATGTATAATAACACCCATTAAATAGGGGAGTAATTAAGTATTAGAATTGTCGGTAGCTGATTATAAGCTAATGATGCATTCGTTCATAGCTGGTCAAGGGGATTAATTGCAAAATGCTGACAGTCCTGAACGAACTCTTACTGCATTCAATAACAAAACAACATTCAATTTTTTCTTCAAATTCTTTTCCGATTTTGATCGGTGATAGTGGTATTGACAACTAGCTTCCGCCCGCGGCTTCTTCTACATGGTAGGTATCATGACAAAAAGCAGCCTATGTGTTAATCCAGGGATAATATCATCTATCTACACATCATTTTTCAATCAATTGCAACCGAATCGATCCAGTCGTTTTTGCGTCAAAAAATAACAATTCTCAGAAACTTTCACATTAATTTGTAATATTAGTAAGATAGTAGGAAGTTTTTTTTTATATTTAGAAATTAAAAATATTTCCTATTTTATAAATCAAACTGTGCGAGACCCCATTTACGTAAAGATCATTCAACCAGCAAAGCAGTTGTAATATTTCAAAGAAATATGTTTTTTGTACACTAAGCCTCGCCAAAATAGAATAATATTAGTAGATACGATATCCAAGTAGTCTCAAAAGAAATAATGTAATGTAACTCGTACGCAAGCAAATTCCACTTCGCCAAATTAAATACATGATTTATTATTCCACATAAGAAGATCTATTTCGGTACAAAGTAATAAGCTAAAATCCCGAATCCCGACGCAAAACAACATTATCTAATTAGACGGGAAATTCTAATGTGTTTAGGCATACCGAAAGTATAGAAATTATAGTTTTTTTTTTTTCTATCAAAATTTCTATGGACTATCCTTTCTTTTACTGCCCGCTGGTGAGCAAAGGCCTCTTCTCATACGGATAATGTTTGAGCAGTAATCACCACCCTTGCTCAAGGCGAATTGGCGATCTCAAACTTCTAATTAGAAATTATAAGGTCAGGTTTCCTCACGATGTTTTCCTTCACCATATGTCATTAGTAAAATAAAAATGTAATAATCATTGAAAGAACGTGTCAATAATTTGGGAAAAGTCACATTGGTAGATCTATAATTATGTGTCAGGTTTCGAACCCACACTCTTATACATGGGAAGCAGGTACCTGAACCTCCAGGCCACCACGATAGTTATTTGTTTTACTTGCCTATTTCATAATTGACCGCACGGACGGCGCGGTGAAGTGCAACGAGGGTTCGGTTCCCGCACGGTACAACTCTTTGAGAGATACTACTAGTATTTTCGGTCTAGGTATGGGTCTGATGTCTATGTGGTAGTGTTTGTTGTTGTGGGGTTTTATTTAAGTTAAATATAAGGTGTTTTAACTGATAAATACCGACCGAATCGAGCCCATACAACGCTAATAGACACCGAGGTAGGCCCAGAAGGAGATGGCGGGACGAACTTGATGTCTTCGACGAGGATTGGCCGCAGAAAGCTTTGTGTAGAGAGGAGTGGAAGAAGGGTAGGGAGGCCTTTGCCCTGCAGTGCGACGATTACGGCTAATAATATAAATAAAAAAATAGATAAATATAAGGCGTTACCAACTATTATCGCAACTGTTAATATGTACTATAAATATATTTTTTTATAATATCTACTTGTTTGGGGTTGTTCATATATCTGCTAAAATTTTCCTCAAGGAATTATCTAAAATGTATCAGGTATTCTGTATTTAATCCTTTCTAACTATATCACAGTCATTTATTTTTTAAATACAAGTTTGGCTTCATGTATTTCAATCTCGTGCACCGATTTAATTACCAGTGACGCCATGAAAGTCGATGCGTAATGACGGCTTGTGATTGGATGCGAGTTGACAGCGCTGACAACATGCACTACTAATGTCGCTGATTCGAATTTTGAAGTTGTTAGATACATAGATTTACAGGATAATCTATTCCGTAGATTATAAATTAAAATGAAAATATATTAAGAAGAAATATCTCTTTGTGTACTTTATTTCAATGATTTAATGGAATAGGGCGGCAAACGAGCCGAAGGATCACCTGATTGTTAGCAGTTTAGGTAATGGGGATTTGAAGATTAAGGGGATCCAGGCTCTGGTACCTAACCTTACTCACAAAAAGATCAATTTTTGAAAAGCGTTAAATATTTCGATGTGTCTGCTACAGATTTTAGCCCGTGTTGCAACCTTTTCTATATTTTACCATCTTTTCATTTAATGCCCGATAAACTTACCGGACAGATAGTGCACATAAATACCTTCTATATTTAAATTTATTTGATGCACAGCGGTAAAATATTGTGAAACAGGCTCAGGCTTACTATTTTTTTCATAAAGAAAGAGGTAGGCAATAAAGGAAAATGTTTCATAAAATATTGAAGCAGCAGCGAAAGTCACCAACAAATTTTGTACAACAGGAAAAATATTACACCTGCACAACCAAAACAAACCAACACAAAAAATGAGTCCAATAAGTCGTATTTTTAAAGGTCCAATTTACTAAGGTACCTGTATTGAGTCGTCTGGGGATGCTAGTGGAGGCAGCGATTTTATTTTCTCAAACCCCTTGGCTCGTATTGCGATCCCCCTAAGGGCCTTCTCTACGTGATGCCAATATTCAGAACGAACGATGTTGCGAATCTGTTTCGGCGCCAATTTAAACGCTCGTTTAGTGCGAAAGTTTTGTGCGGACAAAATGCAAAATTCGTTTGGATTTTCAATTTAGAATGTGGAAAGGAGGGTGGTGCCATAATGGGCTTTATTATCTGGCTCAGTATGTGATGTAGTTTTACGGTGGTAACGGCTGTTTTTGTTTTTGCATTTTAATAATAACATTCTGCTGTATCTGGCTGTATAGCATTTTCATTTTCATGTAAGAAGTTTTTTCATACATGTATTTTTTTTATTTCTATAGAAAGTAGTGGTTATTGCGAATTGAAATGAGAGGGATTACAGTTTCGTGTCGACCAAAGTATATTACAATTTTAATTACAGTTCGCTAAAAATAAAACAAAAAGGTAAGTAAATAAATACGAAACGTCGAACGAATACAAATAACGGGTCCGAGTTTCCCAATAAACTTGCAATTTATTAAAAAGTTATTTATCTACGGGTACAGGTCAAAAACAATTTCCAAATTCAAATTGAAGATAAACAAATGAGAAGTACTCCACAGGACCGTTCGAATTCTAATTTCAAAGAAAGTTTTATAATTTTGACTCCTTTGTATTTGTGTAGACGTTCCGTTTTCTGTTGATTTTCAAAACTGGCGGGAGTCAAACGTTCACGTTGGGCAATGAATTATTCAGGTCAGAACGGAAACTGCGTATTTACATAAGCAAATTGGGTGCGACGACTGAGTACAGGCGACACAACGAGTGGCAAGGAAACATTGGGACGCGATCACAGTGCATCAAACTAAGCACATGGCGTCGGAGGTAATGACAACTCTCAGAAGAGAGAGAATTTATGGATCAAAAAAAGATATGCTATTATGATCCTATTTTTGGTCACATGTGTATACATTGTTGTGTTGAAGATACATTCATGCCTTATTTATGTTTTTCGGACGTTGCACAATGCATTGTACGATTTACGCAAGTTACTCCGAGTTTACGTAAAAGAGGCCTTAATGGTTAGTTGATAACCAGGACTGTGCTAACGCACGTACTTTCATAGTTTTATCAGTAGGACACGGTTTATCTTACAAAGCTGACTTAATAGGAAACGCTAGTTATTGTCACATTTGAATTAGGTTGGAAACTGCAGCTGACATTAATTTAGTAGCTGAGTACGAAAAAAGGAAGCATTAGCTTCCCAACAATGTTTGGTTGTAATATTTTTCCTACCAAGTACAATGAAATTCTTAAAAATTTACTTCAATTTTAACATAAACCAGAAACCTTTCAAGGAAGTGTTAATCTATCACGCGGCTGGAATAAAACACAGCAAAGTCCACGAAATTTTGTCGCAAACTTCTATCGCTCTTTACCTTTCCTATTTATACTCAATCAGTTTGGAAACACCCGGTGTTAGCTTCCTGCCCCTTCCAAGATAACACCATTTTATTGTAATTTTAATTAAGTTTCCATGCTAAACAGGGTGCGAAAGAGAATATATAGTAGCCTGCGTTCGCACGTATTTCCTGGCGATCGTTTTGGGAGAATCTAAACACGTTTAGTTAGATTAGTTATGGTTTAATAATGTTTTACTTACAACTGGCTTCTGATAGACACTGTCTACTTTACTTGGATAAATAGTATTACATATTACTTATTTAGAATGTAATCTATCTCTGTGACAAATTATGATCAATATCCATTTAGTTGTTTTTACAAAAAAGAGTACCAAACATCCATCCGTACTTAGAAACACACATACAAAACCGTGTTTATAATATTTTTATTTTTAGAACTATAAACTTTTTCCAATGTTTGTAAGGTATCACTAGTGTTTCAACCAAAAGAGGTTGTTTAAAATGAAGTTTCAAGGTCAATATTTAACTGTAATAAAGTAAATAGAACGAAAGATTTTAATTTTCGCTTAAATAGTTCAGCGATAATACAGATACTATTTTTGACAATATAACATACACAATAGGGAGGCAAATAAGCAGGCAAGTCACGTCTATAGGTACTCGCACCATCAGAGAAGTAACATTTTTGTAACTGGTGACGCAAAAGCGTTGCCGGGTTTTTGTGAGTAAGAAAAATTAAAGATTGAGTGGATTGGCTATATTCGTTTAATTACTAGTTGCTGCGGCGTCAGCCTAGAGCAGGAGAAGGAACTCTCTCTTGGCCTGACCTCCCCACCCTTGACGAGACTATCATCTGATGCTTCTGCCCTCATTCAAAATAAAAGTTGTCATTTGCCGATTTTCTATAAGGCCGTGATATCACCCCGGTCAAACCGCCCATTCTTGCCAAAACTAGCCTACATTTTTAATAGCAAATATAATTTACGCTCTTTATAAGCTTTTCTCTTGATTATTGTTACTGAGATATAAAATCAAATAAAAATGCTACCCTGGTTGATGGATCATTACAGATTTTTCTTAACTTCTTTTTTACTAAAGTTTTGTTTCTGTTCCGTTGTGGGAAAATGACAGATCGCTTTTTAAATGTATAGGATGATGAAAAAGATTTATCTAAGCGGTAACATATTATGTAGAAACATAGTATAGACTCGTTTTTTGCAGCTGTAGAATATTTAGAAACAGGTATAAATACTAAGGTGTATGTATACAGGTGTTTGGAAATATTATAGGTGTTTGGTAAAAAAATATGTATAAAAATCTAAATTAAACATACTTCATTGCTGTATCTCCTTAATACTCTGCGTTTATAATTATAATTATGTAGAATAAATGACAATACAATACTGTAGGTGATATTTGAATAGTAGCTAGTAGTGGACAAGAGTCCCGTTGTGACTTCAAACTTGTAGAGCTTTTCTTGTTTAATTCACACACAAAAATAATCTTGCAAATATATGCAAAAGTAAGCCCAAAAGTGTGTTGAATAATTTTTTCCCATGAATTTTTGACGTTCAAAAGTCTGGTCGATTATAAATAATCGTCGTCGTGATCTTTCTGTACAAACCCTAACGTCTCACATAAGAGGTACTATTCAACCTTCTGTAAAAATGTTTCAGCACAAAGTTAACTGCTATTATTTGTTACCCATCTATTTTCTTAGAAAGGCATATGGCAGGTTTGGTCGTTGTGGTCCTAATTAAATTCGCAGGATACCAAGAAATGGCAGGTTCGAGGTCTCAGGTCGAGAGTAATGGATTAGACCTGTCTATATTCCAGCAGATTGACATGAACTTTGATATTATTAGCCATAGGTCCATCAATATAGCTGATATTTAGTCAGAAACAGTGCGCGGTCCGGGATGGAGCCTTTTGTGTTTTTTTTTTGTCACCAGATAACGCCAGAATGGATTTGTCGTCCTTTCGATAAATAAGTTTTGTCGAATTTGGCTAGTATTATGTCACACATAGGACTTTAAATCAAAATGTACCGCTGCCCCAGATCAGAGTTGGATGAACGCGGCACGGATTTTTAGCAAGTAAGAGTCTGAAACTCCATACCCAGGGTCAGAAAAGTGACCACATGATGAGCATATCAACTAGTCACTTTTCTGACCCTTAAAAAGAGAATCAAGTCCAATTTCAGGATACTATATAATAAAATGAACACTAATTACAAATATTATTTTGAATTTTATGGCTGCCAATAATGTTACGAACCGTTTGCGTACACGCCTGCCGAACTTCTAGGCTTTTATTAGTTCCCATTTCATCCACCTGAAGTAATAAGTCTAATGAATGACGCAGTAAGTTTGTGTGTAACCCATTTACAGCAGAAACAAAAACGTTATTTGGAATTGGAACGGCGAGTGGGTTCACCATAATTTTCGGTTTTTATTTTTAGTTAAAAACTTGATTGGTCGATCTTGACTCATTCGATTCACATCCAATGATTTTCTTACAATTTAATGAACTTATTTTCAAAGAAAACTACGCGGTACTTGTGCTTTGTGTTCAACGTGAGAGGACCACTCGGAGGACATGGTGGAGCATACTCTGGCGGTGTCCACGGCATGAGCTGAGCACCGCGGTGTCAATCAGGGAAGGGATTAAGGTCGTGCGGATTTTGGGATGGGGGTGGGAAAGGATTGGGCCTCCGGTTACCTCACTCAAACGGTGAAACACAACGCTGTGGTTGTTTCACATCGGTTTCTGTGAGGTGTCGAGTGGTATCACTATGGTCGAGCCGACCTATTCGTGGCGGTGTGGCGAAGCATGACTCACCCACAGATACGAATTAGGAATCAAAATGCCTTAATCAAATTTTTAAAGCATGGGTTTGCTTGTTTAGCTTATTCGTTAACAATTCAGAAAACACTTAAACAAACGAATAAACCAGTCGATAAAGTAAAATAAATAAAGTATGAGTAGGTACAACTGCTTGCTATAACGGCTATCAACACTTCGATACTTGGGAAAGTACGGCGTAATTATCTTTGAAACTAGTTATTGGATGTGTCCAGTTGTTGTTTGTTTTAGTTCTCTGTTAATAGTATTGAAAGGATAATAATATATTTTGTATTCCCTTTTTTTACTTGTTTATAGCGTTTCATTTATTGTAGTGGTTTAACCGGAGGTTAACCACTCGCTCGTGATTGGGTGAGGTGTCGAAACTTGTTATCATCAAAAAAAATATATATATATATAAAACTCCTTCACCATTTGTCCGTGGTGAAGGAGTTTTATATTTTTTTTTATCATTTCTAATAATAAGTTTGAAATCGCCCACCGGCCTTGACCATGCGTGGTGATTAATGCTCAAACCGTCTTCTTGTGAGGAAAGGCCTTTGCTCAACAGTGGGCACTTATAGGCTGATGACGATGATTTTAAACTGGCTCGTGCCCGCGGCTTCCTTCTCATGCAAAAACAGCCTATGTATGTGTTAATTTGGGGTATTACCTAACTACATCCCAAATTTCGACTTTTGCCAACTTCTACTCACAACAAAATGAGATGTTTAAGTTTATTTGCAAAATATTCCGTCCAAATTTTTTCATCACAACATTAAATGTCAAACCTGCGCCAATGTACCTACATTTTATTTGTAAGATATTATGTACGTAATAACAAAAATATTACAACAACAAAATGTTAAGTAAAATTTCCCATTTCCTTTTGAAGCGCTTTAAAGTGATACTTGGCAATAAATTCTAACCAAAGAGCCACCATACGTAAATGGTTCGCATAGGTGATCCCATTCGTCACAGCCAGTATAAAGTATAGCAACATCGAGTGCCAAGCGGTAACAGCGGCCAGCTCGCGGCTTCTGTTCCAAATTCAAATTACATTTGTCCAAATTTTCGAAAGCTAATTGTTGCGTGTATTTAAGAAAATGTAACTCTATCTTGATGTAAATACGCTGTATTTTTAATACGCCGGTTTTTAATGAACCTATGGAATTATTTTTAACTCTTTTTTTTATAAGCTAATGTCAACAAAACACTATGGACTTTTTTACTTAAACCTTGTTACATGTCGTGATCTAGATGATTTAATTTTACAGGAGACAATACTTAAAGAATAAAATTACGATTATCTCGCTAAAAATAAATAAAAGAAAACAATTAACGCACTAAATCTTGTAATCGTTCTTTACGGGAAAATACTTCTAATCTCGGCTGTGATCTTGCACTAAGTAACGAGCACTTTTTTTTGAGGTGCAAAAATCATCAAATTGCCTTGCCTTAGATGGCTTCTCTAGCTCAGGTTGAGGCAAGAGGAAGTCAGGCTCTATACTGATTAACCTCCCTCTCCCGTTCGTTCTCCTACTTTTGGCCGGTACCCCGGTATCTTATTGCGTTTGCCTCGCACCACGATTAATAAGAATCATATTCAAAACTATACCAAAATAGAACCTTGTGAACATTATTACACGAAGGAATATTCAATCAACAAATTCGATAGTACTGCCATCGACATTCTCACATGACAAAGGCCTTTGAACTGTTAGGAAGGCATTCTCAAATCAATACTCTACAAAGAGGCCTCACATCTTCGCAAAAACGGATCTCCATATTATTGTAATGTAATGTAAACAAATTGTAAGATGTGTTTGTTCGTACATTTTAGATAGGGTCCTTATTGAGTATTAATAAGATGAAGCAAAGAATTGATCTTTCAATATCTAGATCTATCTAGATCTATCGATTCAATTGTTTAGAAACGAAACTCAAATTGAACATATTGAAATGAAAGAAAGCTGCACTGAAGGACTGTTATTCGTTTTAACCGTATCTATACTTATATAGTGTAGTTGGAATAAATGTTTTTTCTAATTTTACTTTTTGATTTTTAGCAATGTACCTATTAATGGGACGAGGCAAAGAATTGGTACACTTAGAAAAGTAGCTCATATTGAAACGAAAGAAAGCTTCACTGAAGGACTTTTATTCATTCAAAATTATCAATACCTATATGGTTTAGTTGGAATAAATGATATTTTTAACATTATACGTTAACTCAATACAATTCAGTGATACTTACAAAAACGGTTTACAAAAATTCAAACGAACAAAAATTTAATCGTATTACACAAATTTCGAAACAAATGCCCGACTTTTTAATAACAATAAATTCATATGCATATCAATTTATTTACATTCAGCACCGGATTGTCCACAAAATCGAGTGGTGTCACAGAGTATTACAAACTGTCATGGCGAATCGATTTACATTAAAATTAATGTTACGATTTATGCGGCGGGCTTGATCGCGGACAGCGAAATGTTCGAGGTTTTATCGATAATACGTGCCTAGGTACGTTACAGGACTGCTTCGTTTTATATTTGATTATGGGTAACTATTTATTAATTACATAACATAAGACTTGATATAACATAAGATTATCAATTGTCTAAATGGTCGACTGAACACATAATACAATTGTACTACACACTTGTGGGACAGCCATGATTCGGCACGAATTGGTTGGCTCGACCGGCGTGATACCACGGCCTAACAGAAAACTATCACTTACGTTATTTTTCGGTGTGTGAGTAAGGTTACCAGAGACCTAATTTTCCCACCATCCATCCTCAATACTCAAATACCCTGTCCTTAAAGCCCTAATTACCGTCAATGCACTTGTAGTAACTCCTTTGGTACTACAGGTATAACGGAAGTCCATAGGTGACGCTGATTGCTTACCATGAGGTAACCTTTAAGTTTGTTTGCCGATTTTGTCATAAAAAAACATATCAGTCTTTTACTGTGAGCCTGTAAACAAAATGTCCCATCCAAGACCCTTTTGTTTCCATAGCTTGTAATATTAATACTCATATGGTCAAACCTTTTTAGTAGCCTTCATTTCAAAATGACTGATACCCATTATGATAATTGGGTATGAGTGTTTCGGTCTGATGGTATTGGGTTATTGTTAGTAGGTAATAATGTACGTTATTTCCCGATTTTCCGTGTTTTTTACCTGAATTATTTGGAGTAAACATTTTCATAGAAATAGAAGCTAAACTTGGAAAGGTACTCTTTTGTCCTAAGTAAATATGTATAAATGTGTATTTGTTTGCTACTAAAAGGTACTCAGAATTGTTACTATTTACGGCAAAATGAAGATTTCCGTAGCGTAAGAAGATCATTTATAGAAAACAAATGAACACGGACCATGTAATGTCTATATATGACAATTATATTTACATTTATATTGAGTGTTATTTAAAAATTTGCTTGATAAAATATTTACCAATCCTTTCCGTCGTCGTTCCACCGGACAATCGGTAAATCGTCACCGTTTCATAGAGGATGTCCCACCCACCCAGTTTTAATATGAATATGTGTCCTATGCGTAAGCATAGGTCACATAATCCCCTACGACCAGGCGAGATAGCGACCAAAAGCCACAAAAAAAAAAGAAATTCCACACTATTAAAATGACATAGATAGGTAGTAATAAAAGTAATTGTACATGATTACTAACAGTTTTCTTTGTATTAACTTCATCTAAAGATATGTACGACAAAAGAAATTACTTTACCCTAGTATGTAGAAAAAATGTGGCACCAGTTTTCTCCAAGGTCGTAAACACGCCCAATTCACACCAGGCATCAATGTCCTCGTAACTATATGATTTAATCAATACATAATTCCCTCGCTTCCTTGCAACAAGGACTACTTAACGTGCTAAGGCCTCGGTAACTACAGTCATATAATCCCGGGAGGCAAAAGGCCGACCTAATATGAAGGGACCAGCTATTGTTAGAGGTGTTAGGTACATTTTGTCCCGGCGAGATTACTGGCTTGCGAATTTTGAGGGTAGAACACACGGACGATGGCTGCTTGACGAAAATGTCGTGAATTGATATTACCGTGAATCGTGACAATAAAATAAATCTGTAGTTTATTCATGTTCACAGATAATAAGTTCTAGTTTATGCCTAATTGTTAATTATATAATTTATTATACAAAAGTTAAGTAGCTTTTTATGTTCTTAATTTTGTTAAAATTATCACCGTATTTATTTTGATTGAAATTGAGTCACAATGGAACTCTTATTTATGAGATGCGGGAGCGCCACGGCGACACTGCATATGATTTTCTCAGTCAATTCACATGAATAGATATCTTTATTTATAAAAATGGATCGCAAAATGTGTTGGTAAGCGCATAACTCAATAACGCCTGGACCAATATTGCTAATTCTTTTTTTGTTGTGTTTATTATTGTCAGGAGAAGATTCTTATCAAAGAAAATATTAGAAAAGTAGAGGGGGAGATTAGGAAAAAGTGACCCTTTGATAGCGATATAGTTGGACCCGTGCGAAGCGGGGGCGGGCCGCTAGTTATCTATAAATATATTATGTTTCAAGTTAGTTACTACACATATCTTCAATTTCTCCAAAATTTACATTGGTTACCGATACTTCTGTGAATGAGTAACATGGGTCCCAAAGCGAGTAGGTTATAATAGAAAAATAACACCTAGTAATTTGTGTGTAAAAGTAGCTTATATTATAACCAGAATGTTGTGTACGCATGTTTTTTTTTTTTTCGTTTAGATCCAGTAAGTAGTCTTTATGTAAAATAGTAACAAACATTTACCCATATACCCATAAATTAAAAAATCATCGAACGATTTTAAAAATATCCCATTAATGAAATGCTGTTTCAAATTCAGAACATAATTCCTGTTCAAACAATTTTCCACACAATCCATTCTTTAATCTGTCATTCTTGACAGCCAATCACTTTCTAAACAC
The DNA here is from genome assembly GCA_902829305.4 of Spodoptera exigua. Lineage (NCBI taxonomy): Eukaryota > Metazoa > Arthropoda > Insecta > Lepidoptera > Noctuidae > Spodoptera > Spodoptera exigua. The sequence continues at coordinate 9,316,362 of LR824619.2, read as the reverse complement.
GTTCGAAACTTTTCGTCCACAACCTCGATCGTGTAATCTAACCTTAATATAAATTTTGGAATTTTCATCTCAACTTTGGTTGAAACCTCTGCAGATCAATTTTCGTCAACGACATTAGGTTCTTAAGCCTTTAAGAGGGTGTGTGAGTTGTTATCACATGATTTTAGATGGAAAATATGGCGTTTATAAGCTCTTTTTGATGATATTACTAACATACTCTTAATAAGGAAGATAAATTATTTTCTTTGGTGTAGATGGTTTTCTTGGGCATGTGGAAAATTTGAATGTGAAATCTAGTTTAAAAAAGGTTTTGCGCTGTTGAAAATAAACTTTGATGAGATTTTATTATAATTATTACTAGCTACTCTCGCGCGGTTTCACACGGTAGCTATCTATCAGTGAAAGAATTTTGGCAATCCGACCAGCGGTGCTAAAGATTACCCCCTACATACAAACTTACAAATTTTCCCTCTTTATAATAATAGTATAGACTAGCTTTTACAATTTTTTGGTAAACTATCCTATGTCCTTTCTCGAGTTCCTAACTATATCTGTACCAAATTTCAAAGAAATCGGTTCAGTAGTTTAGGCGTGAAGAAAAGACAGACAGACAAACAGAGTTACTTTCACATTTATAATATTAGTTTAGAAATTTTGATAAAAACTTTGCCAACTTTGCTTTGATTTTCTCCTGTTTCGTGGATGCGTTTACAAATATACAAACTCACATACACAAACTATTCAGACCCAACTTGTACCGACAAACCCGACCCAAATCGAACCCCCAGCACGTTGCACAGCACCAATTGTGTAGTCAATGCTATATTACCTATGCAGTTGGTAATTTCTTTTCGAGCATTATGATGGTTGGTGTTACTGCGCCCGCTTCTTATACATAAAAGTTTGGGTTCGAAACTGGTCAGAACAAATAAGGCTTTTCCAAGCTACCAAAGATAATATGTACTTTGTAAGATTATTGAGACATCATCAAAAAATTGGTGAAGAAAATCATCATGTGGAAACCTTGAGTTACAATGTCTTAGAATAAGTTTGAAATCTCCAATCTGCCTCAAACAATGTGGTGATTCAAACTTTCTCAGTGTAAGAAGAGGCCTTTTGTCAGCAGTGGGCACTTATAGGCTGATGATGTGTGAATTGGTACGTATGTATGTATATCTTTAGAGTCAAAATAAATAAGGAACATTGATGTTTAACTGAAGTCAATAAGGTCGATTTTCACTCTGACAAAATTGTTATTAACATTGCTTGCATAGATTTATCTAGAGTTTTCCAATGAGTTTTTAATTCTGAACAATAATTGTTATATCGACTAAAACTACAAGTATTATTCAAGTAGAAACTGAGCCCTTGGTACGTAGAATATTGGGTAATCGGTATGCCATTGTACTAACATTGTACGTCAGAACAGGTTACACCGACACACGTGTTTGTTCTGGGTGTCAATCAAGAGATTGGCTTACAGTCTTTCAGTACAACGTCGGAAAATAGTATGTTAACATAGTTGGTACATATTGTCTAAGGTAAGCAAATACTGTTAAAACAAGGGTGTGCGGTATATCCTTACACTAATATTGGATTTTCAGATAACAAACCTCTTTGTTCCAAAAATTGCAAAGACCATTTAACCATAGGTTTCATACTAAAATGTTTAAAAATAATTATGACATTCTAAATTTTTTTATTATATATATTGTTATATTTCAAAAACCTTGTTTGTACTCGACCTGCTTTTAAATGACTTGCAAAATAAAAGCATTTAAATTTTATTATTTATAAAAAAATGCTTGTAGTTTTTTTTATAACGTGGTCAATAACAAAAAACAATTTACTAACGTGTCTCACGCAAATATTTGACGTGCTATTTCATTAATAAACTTATAAATAAAATAAATAGAGTTGTTTCATCAACCCAAACCTTACATCTTATATTACATGCAGCTTCAGTAGGTTCCTGTTTCGGATTCAGCGGGAGGAAACGCCCGAGTGTCGTAATTGTGAGGACCACCTAGAGGATACGGTGGAGCATACGGTAGCGGTATACCCTGCCTGGGCAAAGCACCGCTGTATCCTCAGGGAAGTGATCGGCTTCGGCGACCTCTCGCGCCCGGCCTTAGTCGAGGCCATGGTGCGGAGTGAGAGGAACTGGGACGCCGTCTCCTCCTTTTGTGAAGCAGTCATGCTCGCAAAGAGAGAGGCGGCCCGCGTGAGGGAGCAATCCTCCTCCTCACGCCCCAGCAGCCGCAACTGGCGACACTACGGGCGTCGGGGATCGAGGGACGATCTCCGGCCACCGTAAGCACGGGCCTGCGGTCGGCGAGTAAGGGCAGCTCGCCGCCCGACCAGAACCAGGCCCGAGCGTACGGCGCGTAGCGTTCCGCGCGCGCCTCAAAGAGCCATTCGACCACCACAGACGGGGCCCTAAAGGGCTGATGTTCAGCCGGGGTTGCGGGGTAAGCGCAATGAGGTACCGCGACCTCGGCCCAGAGCAGGAGAAGGAACAGGGGGGTTTTTAGTCAGTAAGAGTCTGACACTCCCTCCTGCCCGGCCCTGGGCGGGAGAAGTCATTTGATGATTTTCCCCACACAAAAAAAAAAAAAACATCTTATATTACATAATATCAAATATATAATAAATGCATTTTGCTGGCACTAAAATTTTAAGCAAGAATGTGACAAATAAATTCCTAATCCTCATCTTTATAGACGCAAGAAGAGTAATAGAAATGTTCCCGAGCATAGATACGTGGTCGAGTTATGTATCTTTCAATATTCACTTACAGTATTCACGGATTCCAGACGTTTCCTTCGTAATACGGTAAGAATATTTTTATCGAGTTGAATTTCAGTATTCAAAGTGTTCTGGAATTCAATTCGACTATTTTATTTTTTAGTTATAGGCAGTTATTTAGGTTGTACTGATTTAATATTTTATTGGTATTTGTCTTGTTTTCTACTGCTTCTTCTTCTTCTTTGTCTTCTACTTATTGTGGATGTTGTCATTTTTCTTGTAAGTCTTTTCAGTTGTAATTTTCACTTTTGTATAGAATAACATTTAAGTATTACTTAAAATATTTTCAGGATTGATTGCACTTCAGCGCAATAATGAACCAAAACCTAGATCAGAAGAAGGAACGGGGTGGTTTTTAGTCGGTAAAAGTCTGATACTCTCTCTGACCCTATTCAGGACAAGGAAAGTAATTTGATGATTTTTCGTTTCAAAAGAAGAAGCATTTTTGTTCCAAATACAATTTATTCAAGGATTGTGTTAAGTACTTAACCCGTAAATGCCTCTGACTATGGTAAAAAGTCATCTCTAACTAAAAAAAACATGAATAATATTCAACGTAAAAATTGCAATGACAATCGACAAAAAATCACAAAATATTTGTGCATTGCTTACGTTTAAACGTAAAATATTCAGCACGACAAATAAATTGAACTTATACGTCTCATGCATGAGGAGGCGGGGTCGAAACGTGGCAAGTACCAATGAGACATTTTCATTCAAAGTTTATTAAGACATCACTGACCTAGGGTGAAGAAAAGATCTTGAGGAAACCTAGACTTGTGTTTGAATATGCCAATGTGCCTTGAGCCTGCGTGGTGATTTGTGCTCAAACATTCATATTAGAAGTGGCCTTTGTTCAGCAGTGGGCGTTTATAATAGGCCTATGATGTGATGTGATAAGTAAAATATTGTTGTATTAATGTTTTTTATCAAAACTGTATAACCATATAAATTTATTCAATATTTAAAACTTCATACACAGAATACACGCTGTAGGCTACAACTAGTCTTCTGTTGTTCATGAACGAAAACACGTTGTGGCTACAATAGAATTTAACAAAAATTAAGATTACAACTATAAAAATATAATGGCCAGAGTAGACAATACAACCTATGTGGTGTTGGCCAGTAAAATCTTCATGCTCATATTAATAATACTCCAGTTGTAGCACAATGCACGTTTTCGCAGCACCTGTAGATGAGAAATTCCTGTTTAATCGAAAAATACCTAACGTGACCCCTTTAACAATTTATCGTTGCGTTCTTTGTCAACATGGGCGGAGATGCAAAAATAAAATCCGCGATAAATTTTGCAAGTCACCTTTAAATCGTTTGTCAAATAATGAAGAACCAATTTTACTTTTACGGTAAACTTTATTCTCGTTATATGAGAATAGGGATGATATTTACTTGGCAGAGTTTTCCGGCGATGTTGTCTTAGAGGAGCAACCTTGTGTCACTGTGGCTAGGAAATACGGCGCTGAATACAAGTACGAAATTTAGTGTCGGAATAATGCATAGTTGTGACATTCCGATTTTTGCTCTGTCATGAGACTCTTCTGGGGACAATTGAGAAGATTCTTCACCGCGATTCACACGAAATGGTAGTTATTTTTCAAGAGAACATTACATTACGAATTTATTCTCTCAAAAGGGATGTCAAAGGTAGATAATTGTAACCTAAATAAGTTCAGACTGTGTTTATACCCCCATTTTGTCCTAAAATAAGGCTTTATTAGTTACTAAAGTAAACAGAAGAAGCATAAACCTCCTCTGTTACTGTCCTCCTCCCTGGTTAAGTCCTAAAGTGCATCGTAATGTCCTTAAAAATATATTTTTTGTATTGTATTAAAATATTTCATTAATTAAAGTTTAAATATTTTTTTTTCTTTTGAACAGTTACGATGAGTTAATTTTCTTCCCTGTTCTTCTTAAAACTAATCTTCATTTTGGAATAAGCACCTAGCTTCACTGATGGATGGACTATATTAAATTGGTCCTTTAAAAATGTATACTTGTTGTATAGATGAAACAAACGCTTTGGCTTCCAATCATTTTTATTTGGAACATCAGTAATTATCCATAGGTTATGGCCTTGTAAGGTTTCCTGTGAGACGCTATAGGAAAAATGGAAAAGTAGATACTACCAATAGTTACCTCTTTATACATCTACATGTATCTGTTTACGAACACCATGTCCAGAGGAAATGTAACGTCGATCCAATTTGTAGAACCTGTGTTTAGAGAACTTTGATAAATGATACCGCACAACGCTGTTCGGATAGAACTTGGGGGGTTAAAACTGGGGTGGAAAATTTGATCTTTGGTACTTCACACATAAACGAAAAGATGGGTTCAACGAGTAAGGGGTTTTATTTTTGGTGTACTTTCTAATATAAAAGATATTCGGTTTAAGAATTATTTGTTCCGCGTTTTCTGGATATAGATAACAATGTTTTGTAAAATGTTTTATTTTTTCAGTTTCTTTTGATTTGATTGACAGGTTGGGATATATGCAGGCTGGTCATCTGGTGGTAAGCAATTATTAATGCATTGCCGAACTTTTTTTAGATTGTAATGATAATGATGATGATGATGATGATTATTGGGCATTTGATATTGAAACCTCACTCATTCGGCGAAACCAAACGCAACAGTTATTTCACGCCGGTCTTCTGACAAACCGTAGTATGAGTGAGTCAGCAGAAACCCTGTTCAAACAGTTTTGCGTTTTTTTTTGTAATAAATTGTAAACCTACATTGATAAATAGCACTTAATAAGTAATAATGAATCACTTTGAGCATTTTAAGTGTGAATGTTCCCCACGTTTATATAAATTATAAAGAGTAAAATAAAAGGTAACTTGCAGCCTTATTACCCTCTTTCAGCTTTTCATTGCATCAACACGATCTGATACAAAAATAAGTTTACAAACAGTAAGAAACATTTTAATCAAACGAATACTCCAACATGATCGTTTACAAAGCCTTATCTTTAATCTACCAATCATTTCAATGGACCCGAAATATATATTAATTCACAAACACATTGAAAACAACCAAACCGACCCTCAAGAACTTATCATTATTTTAATACCAATGAAGATTGAAATCAAAGCGCAAAGTTCAGAGTGATTAGTAAGATTTACATTTCTATTGAAATTAGGGAGTGGAATATTATGAGGACTATATTATTTAAGTTTAAAACAGATTCAAACGGAATGTTAGAGATACAAAGATACGTTTCTTTAATAAAAATAAGAGGACACAGATTTTTATCATCTAACGACTTCTCCTGCCCAGGGTGAGACGAGAGGGAAAGAGACTCTTACTGACTGAAAACCCCCCCGTTCTTTCTCCTGCTCTAGTCAGGGCAGCGCGGTACCTTATTGCACTTGCCCCACAATCCCAGCTAAATGATGCAGGTTGAAGTATTTTTACCGTAGTATCGTAGGACATTTTTGTATTTTATTAATCTTTACAGAATTTAAATAATATTGTCACTGTTGGATATAGAATTTATACATCTTTATTCGATATTCGTGTGCAATTGACACTCTTCTTTAGGGGATGTTCCATTTGAGCAAAATTTAGTAAAGAGTAATTATTATTGTACTGCTAAAACACTATAAAAGATTTTATAGTACTTTGTGGTAAAAGTACTTGCATTATGTAAGTAATGGTTTATTTTTTTACTGCTGTTTGAAACACCAAAGTATTTTAAAATCCTTTGAATTCTCAGTTATTGTAATATTCTGTGTTATTTAAATGGTCATCTATTACAAAGTCAGAACTAAAGAAAGTTAATAAAACAGATACCAAATTGTTCCTCTACCCGAACTCTTCGGAGTATGAAATGGGAAATTTTCTTAAAACACTCGTTTTAAGAAAAGAATTTCTTACGGAGACTGCAGAAATATGAATTACGGACGGTGACTTTGAAAAGTCGGGCGCGCTACAGATTTGAATGTCCCCCAGTTCAAGTTTTATAAATTGTTTCCCGTTTATTATAACTGGCTTATTGTTTTTTGATTTCCCTCACTTAGTATGGAAGTAGTTTTTGATAGCAATCTTTTAACAGTTTGCGAAGTGAATTTGTAACTAGTGGAATGACTGCTTTTTACTTGTGGATTGTAAATGGCTAGAGAAGAGGAATTGTGTACTTTTTTCTTTGGAACTGTATTTAAATGTCCAGTTAGTGATATAAATGGGTTGTTGGTAGCTGCTTTAAATATTTATTTTATTGATTTACGTGATAATGAACAAGTAAAATGTGCCGCTAATATTAGTGGCTTTGTGAATTGGACATATAATAAATGAAGTTTTTTAAAACGTTCCTTTTAAAAGACCAGTTAGAATCTTTTCTAGCTGAAAAGGCTATTAAAAACCTGTATAAATGTAATAAATGAATATTTTAAATTGTAATTAAAGTAATATTAGTATTTTTAACGATGTAAATGAAAGTACGTAATAAAAGTTCTTCCACAAAATCACCTCCTTTCATGATGTAAGCACCTGGACTAAACAGTAATCTCCACTTCACAGCACATTCAAGTCAAATGTACAAGAAAATGACTTGAGAAAATCGTTGTTCACAGAAAAGCTTCTTACTCTTTTCATACAAATTCTCACGCATTTTCTCCTAAATTTCCTATACATAAACAGGTACTCAAAGTATTTCAGAACGCCCATAAATTATTCTAACCCCATTACTGTGTCGCTAACATTTAAAAATCCATCATAGAGTAAAAGCAAGTCACCTTCACTTCATTTATATGGCGTCACAAAGAATGACAGTTCGGTTATGCGAACTCAAAATAAAATTACGTAAATGGATTACCATGCTTTGTGCTTTCCCAATTTTAATATTCGGCTTAAAAGCAGTATTGGGTTAAAAGAGTATTTTATACTCTCTTCTGTTGACTTTATTCTTTTTTTAAATCTCTCTGTCCGAGGCTCTTTAATCTGCGTTGAGTGTTTTTAAATACGGCGATGTTGTAATTGCATACGTGTATGCCCGTTACAATACAATAATCCTTTATGTTTATGTAATTTATATATTCATGTGCCGGTATAAAAACTGGGTGATATTCGGCGGCGTATGCAAATACCGCGAATCGAATTTTCAGCTGTGGTTATGTGATATTGAATGTATCACATCGTGGTTTGTCAATCGGTGTGGGTGACAAAATATAGTATTGCTTCTTTATTGTAGGTTAATGTAAAGGTCGAATTGTACTATATAGTGTAGATTTATGTTAATTGGCATTCTTCTTTTGCTACGTCGTAGATCTGGTGAATTAAATCGCTGATATTTTCATTTACATTAAAATATATTTTTCTTGCAGCTAACAACTGAAAAAGAATAAGACAGCTCCGTCTTTTTCTTATTTATAAACTTTTTAAATAAAACAAAACCGTAATACTGAACGTTTTAATAAAATTAAACACAAAATTCGGAATTCCGTATCAGTTTCGAAAAACAACAAAAAGAAAGCGACGGAAAATTTGTGCGTACTTTAGATGGCGCAACGCTGTGTTAAATAAACAAAGAACTTCTTAGAGAGTTTGATCCTTTTATAATCAGTGTACAAACAAATAGAAACAACCTCGTAACTGTTCCATACATATTCAGTAACGGTTTCAATGTATTACAACTTTGATCACGTGCTTTAAGCCGGCATAATTTCTATAGTATTAACATAAAAGTAGATACCTACTCCAACAAAGTTCTTAATTACTTGCCAAGTGAAATAAATTATTCAAAACAATTAACAGATCAAACAACAAGTATTGAATATGGACGCAGATGTGAAGAGTTTAGAATTTTGCCTTAGAATTAAGACGAAGAAAGTGGTGTAAGTTAAATCAAGCATTTCCTAAACTCGGTTCTTATTTTGTTCAAAGAGAATCGTCGTGCCTTTTAGATTAGTACACAAACTGAGGTAGATGTTGATGAATAACCAATTTGGTTAATTATTTCCCCAAAATGTTGTAATGTTTAGCTCACGTGCACGTTATAAATTTTAATTGATCAAGATTAATGCCAGAAAAAAATGGAGTGATTTCGTGTGTTATGTTAGCGTTACTAGCTGGCTAGAACTGGTAACGCCATCTTACCTTTTCCCACCAATTTCGAATTCCAATTTCAATACCCCAATCATCAAATACCGGACCCAAAAAGGCCAACCGCGCAATTTCAAGTCCTCTGGTGTGTCGGGAGTCCATAGGCGGCGACGTGATCTGTCTTCTCGTTTGCTGCTCTACGCTATACTAAAACATTTATACGATGAGAAAAGTGATTTTATAATATCTTGACTAAGGATTAAAGGAGTAGTAATCACTATACTAAACGAAACCACAAGCGACAAGATTGGAAATACACATCCCAAATCTCCTATCAGAAAACTTTTAGAAGCCCCAAAAAAATTGGTTTTAGGAAACAAAGAACTTAGAAGTGCCAAACATTCACTTAACTCTTACAGAGAAACTAGCTGGAAAACCAATTACAAAGACGGATTACGCTAACTGCCTACAGAATTGAAGCCCAATTTGGGACCGATATATTTTAATCCCTATTTACGCATGTCCAATGAATGGATGGGCGAAATTTCCGAACCTATCACGATTTACAAAAGCCAATTTGAACGTTGGTCTGGAGACTGTCGGGTGCTATTGATTTCAATGTGTACTATGTGAGATGTGTGTTTTATGTGACTGGTCATGGATTTTTTAAAGTTTTATGAATTTTCTTTGACGATTATCACAATTTTGGTGGTTGGATGAATAATCAAATTACTTCTTCTACCTCGTTTGGGGAGGATGGTGTTAGATTTTAGTTATTAAATACCAACTCCTACTGAATGTTGGGTTTCGGTACCTGATAGACCATCTTAACCGCAACAATGGCAGGTCGATTACCACATTTCTCATTTAGCCTTAAAATAATTAGCTGCATTCAAATGCACGTGCTATTTTGTAAAGAGAAGCCTTTAGTTCAGTAGTAGAATGAGACAAATTATTACTGCTTATGATGTATCTACTATACTTCATATTCAACAAAGGACTAAGTTATTATTTTAATATAAAAAGCTTTGATATAAAATTAAATTAATCACGTTTCTATTCATTAATAATACCCAGCAGGTACGGAAAATGTTCAATCCTCACTTTAAAAAGAACTCATTAAAAGCAAAAAAGAAAAGAAAAGAAAAGAAATTGCTTACCTCAAGTCTTAAAAACTTTCCTCAACGAATCAATGATCTACTTTAACTGTCTCATAATTTTAAAATTTCCGCTTCTCCCACTGTCTTGAGATGCAAAGCGCTAGCAATTTCTTACCGAAGAAATTTTATCCTGAACAGTTTAAAGAAGGATAGAAATTAGATACACTTTATCCTGGAAGATTTAAACGGAGTTTGTAACGAGGAAGGTATTAAAAACTACTTAGACTCCTTCAACGGATAATAAACTAAATTATACAAGAAATTGAGTTCCGTAGACTATGGGGCCGTTACCCTAAATTCCTTCACGTCCATCATCGTGCAAGCTCCGCTCTTTGGATGGATGTAATTAAATCAAGTGTCTAGTGCCTATCACACTGGCTGATATGACGTCACATATTATTAAGGCACCTTACATCTCTACTTCATAGGAACATTAATGAAAATTATATGAAAAAAAAAAACGAATTCCTCTCAGTATAACTTATTATACTTTTGTAGTAATACTACGTATTACTAAAATTTTTTATGGTATAGAATGGCAAACGATCTCTCTGATGGTAAGTAATCAGTGACACCAATGGATATACGCAACAACGGAGGAGTTACGAGTGCGTTGTCGAATTTTTGGGGATAAGGGTTTTGGAGATTTAGGGATTAGGGGAGGGATATATCCATATGTAGGTGATAACTCTGGTAGTCTTTCTCATAAAGCGAAACACAACGGTTTGAATATCACGCCCATTTTATTTTTGGATTAGTTTATGCGACTTCCTCGTTGGTTAGTGATACTCAGATATTAGTGTTTGGTATTAGGTTAAACAATAAGGCGATAATTTATTTCAATATGTTTTGTAATGGGCCAAAGATAGAATTGGGATCAGTTCTATGACTTTTTGTGAAACTATAGCCTTTTTTTTTTTGTCAGGGGAAAATCATCCAATGACTTCTCCCGCCCAGGGTAAGGCGAGAGAGAGTGTCAGACTCTTACTGACTAAAAACCCCCCCGTTCCTTCTCCTGCTCTGGGCCGAGGTCGCGGTGCCTCATTGCGCTTACCCCGCAGCCCCGGCTAAACATCAGCCCTTTAGGGCCCCGACTGTGGTGGTCTATTGGCTCTTTGAGGCGCGCGCGGAACGCTACGCGCCGTACGCTTGGGTCCGGTTCTGGTCGGGCGGCGAGCTACCCTTACTCGCCGTCCGCAGACCCGCGCTTACGGTGGCCGGAGATCATCTCTCGATCCCCGACGTCCGGAATGTCGCCTTCTGCGGCGGCTGGGGCGCGAGGAGGATAGTTCCCTCACGCGCTCCGCCTCCTCCTTTGCGAGCATAACTGCTTCGCAGAAGGAGGAGATAGCTTCCCAGTTCCTCTCACGCTGCACCATGGCCTCGATTAAGGCCGGGCGCGAGAGGTCGCCGCCGCCGATCACTTCCCTGAGAACACGGCGGTGCTCAGCCCAAGCAGGGCACTCCGCCACCGTATGCTCCACCGTGTCCTCCAGGTGATCCGCACAATGACGACACTCGGGCGTTTCCTCCCGCTGGATCCGAAACAGGAACCTACCAAAGCTGCCGTGCCCGGTAAGCACCTGCGTCAGGCGGAAGGTGAGGACGCCGTGGCGTCTCTCAAGCCACTCCTCAAAGAGGGGTCTTACCGCTGCTATAGTAGCGAGCCCGGCCCTCGGTTGCGACAGTCGCTGCTTCCACTCAGCCATGAGATCTCGCCGGAGCTCATTCCGCCACGCACTAATTTGGCGCGGCAGAGGATCCTCGCCCCGGCGACGCGCGTCTGTGCGCAAACTGTAGACGCGCGCGAGCGCCTTCGCTTCCAGATCCCATGGCGGTGATCCGGCAAGGAGGTTCGCCGCCTCTCCGGAGATCGTGCGATATCCGCGGATTGTTCGGATGTGAAACTATAGCCTACAGTTCATATCTTATGCAAATACATCGATCAAATAAAGAAAACGTACATAAGGAAGCCAGTTCAAAAACAAAACACTTCGTACATAAGGAAATGCAGCAGTCTACAAAATCCACAAACACTGCGTCGAATACGTCTTACTTTACTAAAACATGGCATGTCACTGCTTGCAGAAAAACTGGTATTGGAACATGCACTATTCAAGAACGGTATCCACGTCCTGTATCCGTCTCGTCGGAAACTTGGAACTAACGAGAAAACTTTTGTTATAAAATTTCCGTATTGAATATTAACATGTCCTTTATTGGTCATAAAAAGATGTTGAACAGTTATGGGCATAATAATCGAGTTTCTGAAACGTTTCGGTTGCTTTAATGAAGTTATGGTCATTGTGCCCTCTGTTGATTAGTTCGGAAACTATTTAATGGGGTGACATCTTGTTTCAGCTTGTTTTATGTTGGCCCGTAAGTGGACCGAAATTATTAAGCGCTTTAAGTGTCTTGTCTCTTGTTATTTTGATGGCTGTTTTCAAGTGATAATAAGGATTAATTAAGCTATGCGTTTGTCTCTGGTAGTAAGTGTTTTGTGTGTAATGTTGGATAGCTCATTGTTTTTACGACTGTCCGATTTGGGTTTAAGTCCATTATCACATTTTTAATAGTTTATTAAGATTTAAGTTATTATCCCTCAGTGCCAGCACATTGAAACAACGCATCGACATCTTTAAAAAAATATTAAATACACTTAAACAGCATGAAAGCAAATAAAATTATACTAACTGTATTATCGTGTAATCCGGCTATTTTGTTAACAAAATCATTTTCGTGTTGGCAATTACTCGTATCTACTATATGGTACTATCGACTCAAATTGTATCAAAGTAATCGAGTCCAACACAAATGGTCTGATAATCAAAATATAATTTTAATAATGTGTGTGTATTATATGCTAACTATGACGAGCTGGTATTAAATTTTTCTAGCACATTGTAATCTTTTGAATAAGGAAACATAAAAAAATATTATTTATTATTAGTTCAGAGCTTCAAAAAAAGTAGACGTTTCACTTTAAAGTTAGCAATCAGCGCCGATCATGGACATCCGCAATGACCTTTCAGTTTTAGGCTTTTTGAAGGTGCCTCCAAGACATAAGCTTTGTTTCACGCCAGTTTTCTATGAGGCCGCGTTATCATCCTGGTTGAGCGGGCCCATTCACGCCGAAGCACTGAACCAGACTTAGAAGACTAGCAAAATTTGCATTAGTTGTTGTCAACCAAAACTATTAATAATACCTATCTATTTTACCTAAACCATATAACACGATGTAGGTTTATAACCTAGAAATTCTGATAGACAAAGTTTACCGACTTTGGTTTTCAAGTTACACGTTAGGTGCATTAACAGGTGCGAATAATTAATATTGATAAATCAAATTATAGACTAAGAGTGAGAAACCTTGTTAGGAACACTAGACAATGTAGATACTACGTAGTCATGTTAGTATTAATTGAAATAATTGGCAGTAATGGAACTGAGTCTCTGGAATTGGACCCATTCCCAATTTTCATTACATGGGACTCATAATGGCTGTGTACCTATATCTTTCGAGTTATATGTACTTTCATTCATTATTAAGACACAACTGATATACGGCGAAGGAAAAATCCTGGAGCAATCCGGACTTAGAACTCCTAATAACTCACAAATTATAATTATATCTGTCGATCACCAAAATTACCAATCCATCTTAAGCAAGCGTGGTGATTAATACGCTAACCATACCACCACGCTTACGCCACCATATCAAAAGTGGCTTTTGATGATGATGATGGTGATGATAAGCAACGTGATCCTAAGAGAAAAATTGTCATGATATAATACAAAACGTACTCCTAAGAATGGTATTTGAAAACAATCTTACTGATACAGCAGAACAAATCCACGATAGAAACCTACGATCTGTTTCATCCGTAACAACGGGAACATCCCAGTGCTATTCAATTCGACCTGAAGAAAGAAACTAGAGCAATACGAAATATTACTTACATTTTTTCCACACCGGTTTTATAACGTGTAAAAAACTGCTCCGATATTTTTCCAATCATCGATTCCATTTTTGAATTCATTCTAATATTTGATTAAAACTTTCCAATCTATTAACTATGTAACTATCTGTTTAATAATAATTATAACATCAAGAGCATCGAGTTCTTTTCAGTGTTATCGTATGTTTCACTATGATAATTCCTCAATCTATAATTTTACTTAAAATACGCTATACAATAATGAAATAAATTATATAATTAGATTAGATTTAATTATAGAAATCTGATAAGGTAGCGCAGTGTAGGGTGCAGGTACACGGAGTGACGATATGTATGGCAGCAGCATTTGGATGAGAAAAACTGAATATCGAGCTCAGTGCAATTTGAGAGTGTTATATGATGATTATGATGCTATTATAGAGGTAACATGGCAGGTTGCAAAATGTCAAAAAACCTTACAAAAAATATGCAATATACCTAATATGTTTACAATACGTTAATTTTTGTTTAGTTTTAGACTGACACACATTACAATTTGACAACATTATAATATAACACTGATGTGATACTTAAAACCGCTAGTTATTCTATTATGTAAAACTAATTGAAGCAAATACCACACAGCTCGTATGCAGCTCATTATTATATTTGGCAAACGTGCTATTCACTAAAACAATACAGGACCGAGCCAAATTTGGATCGTACTCGTAATCACTACTTACATTTCAGTATAATATAATTATTTATGACCTTTGTTTTCCAATATTTTGTGTGATGTTAAACGAAAATGAGGTGGCACATTAACGCAGTTTATATAAACGCCTGATAGATATAGAATAGCAAATTTTGTTACAGCGTAAATGGATGTGCTTGCGCATTCGTGCATATTGCTATGTTTTATTGTGTAGGCGCACATAAAAATATTGATGAGAAATGCATTAGAATACATACAAAAATACGTATATACGTAAATAATTCAAGAAAACAATGATAAGGTACTAATAACAGGGATCCGATCAGGTGAAGTTTTTGCTCCTGTTGTGCTGTGCGTACTTACTCTTAGATGTTCAATAAATTGACCTCAATTTTTTGTCCATGCCTTATAATAATTCATGATCGCAACAGCATAAATCTCAAAAAAAAAATGGATAATACGAATCTTGTCCAAAAAGATTGCGAGTCCCCAGGAGTAACACATTTTCAAAGTACCGCCAAGGAAACTAAGCTTGGATCTTTACGACACCGCAGGGTTTTCACCTAAGCAATTTGTTCCACTTTCTTGTCCTAGAAAATTTTCAAAGCTATAAAGTTTATTGTTCCTGTCAGTATTTTAAGGATTTATGGAATTATGACACGTTGAATACGAGTTTTGGAAACTTGATAGATCACTTTATGTCACCATACTAAATAAGCGAAAGGAAGAATCCAATTCATAATTTTCGTCACAAAAAAATTGATCACGAAAAATTCAGTAATACTTACGTTAAAAGTTGGGCAATCTTGTAAATTGTTCGGAGTAATTTGTTTTGACTTAAGCTGTTGATTTATTGTAACAGTTCAGCTTACAGTAATTAGTTTAAATTAACTTGTTACATTAACGGAACAATTTTCTATTAATTCAATTATGAGATTAGGAAACTTGGTTATTTATAACTTCGATCACAGGATCGAAATTGTTATTAAGTAGGAACGTAAAGGAGTTATTTAAGGACAAGATCACAAATACTTCCTGGTCGGTACAAATCTTAATGTTTACAAAATAATACATACTATTAAAATTTTGACGCGCTCCTGAAATACCTTAGTGCCTACGAAACATAAATATGCCTTAATGAGGTAATAAATAACTATTTACCCCAAAAGCCATTCGGTTTAAATCGGGCCAGCGTACATACCACACAACTTTAATAATGAATTAATTAATAAGTTCGTCACAAAACGTGGACATCGGCATAAATTCTCTGAATACTTTATTAAAATTTTTGGGGAAAACTTTTAGGAGTAAATTTTGATCGGTTAAAGGGCAAAAATTTTTGGGTAAAAATTCGTAGGTAATTTAGGCATGTCATTTGAAGTAATGTTGTCATTACTGGCCGGTAGACGGTATGTCTTTATTGCCAAACTTTGGTCATGATAAATTTATAACAACACTTGTATGGAATTGGCCAGTTTTAATTGTTCAGGTTCCTACGAGACAAGGTAAATTGGTGTCTTGAAATTTTATTAAATTGCTGGAAAGAAAATCGCTGTACTTTTGCGCTGTAGACGATGCTATACATACGAGTACATAGAGTGTTAAGCAGACAGTGATAGATATGGATAGTGATATGTGTGTGTGTGCTAAGAGTATGGAGGGGGTATGAATCCTATCTGAACTATCTTATCAGACTATACTATATAAGCTATTATGAAATATAAGTTGCTTCGTATCAACGACATCAGATGACGATCTATTTAGATTAAAAAGCTTTTGAACAAATAATGTCTAGAAGTGTCGGGCACAACCCTGTTATTAGTGTATTTAACATTGGAATTTTTTGTATATCCTACCTACATCCACTTAATTTGTGCTCTTTTTTTGATTATTTTTTATTCATAGTTGTTTTTGTTTGCATTGTATAGTTTGTGCCTGGTGTTGTACCGAATAAATGATTTTTCTTTCTTTCTTTATTTCTTACTTCAAAGGAAGGCGTTTGTTTGTTTTTAGGATCAAACGTCCACTTTAACACAATTTTGACTCTATAAATTGCAAGGACGTCAATGTTTAAAACATTAAGAAATTAGAAGCGCAATATTAATCCAAAAACATAAATGTGGAAATGTAGCAATACGAAAAAAATCGTGTCTTTTAAGTATATTTCGCCACCCTCCGAATACACGAGTCTTGTACAAAATAAACATCTTATTTTTTACTCACGTCCAAAGCATAAATCCGAGCCGTTTTTGTGTTTGACATTTTCACCTTTCTATAAGGAAACATCGTTATGGAATCGAGTATCCTCAAATAACTCGAGTCTTTGATATTTTATCGATTGATTATAACGTTGACGAAATCGTCTGTTTCAGTTTAGTGTATCGTTGGCAAGAACTTTTTGATGACGCGTTTCTACGTCTTTATGACATCCTTATACTATAGTTTATGTGTTTTATTATTGTGATTCAAATTGGCTTTTAGTATTGGTATATAAAACTGTGTAATAAATATTTATGTACGAGTTCATTAGCTGTCTTGTTTAGAGGTTAAAATGCAACTCGCAAGTCAAATCCTTGGCTGAACTAAAATCCTTTGGATTAAATTCTTAAGAATGAAACCTTTTTTAGTCAGGGGGAAAATCATCAAACGAGGTTGAGGCGAGAGAGAGTATCTCTTACCGACTAACCCCCCCCCCCCGTTCCTTCTCCTGCTGTAGGCCGAGGCTGCAGTGCCTCATTACGATTAGCCCGCAACCCCGGCTAAACATCTGCCCTAGTAGGGCCCCGTCTGTGGTGGTCTATAGGCTTTATAATGCGCGCATGGAACACCACGCACCGTACGCTTCAGTCTGGTTCTGGTTGGGCAGCGGGTTACCCTTCCTCGCCATCCGCAGACCCGCACTTACGGTGGCCGGAGATCGTCTCTCGAAGAGCTAAACCTTGTATAATGAGATTGATGGTGCAAACTATAAAAAAAATGTAATTTTATTTTTATGGGAATTTAAAATTTGCCCCTCTCTGTCTAAATATTCTGTTTTTCTTTATAACTGTGTAGTAGTTTCCATTATTTTTGTCATGATACATCTTAAGTAAATTTGTGGCACGCTAACGCTTTAATTGACTGTATCAAGTTTTCAGATTTTGTTTGAAGAATATAATCGGTACATTGGCATTCCATCGACATTCAATAACCTGTCCAATAAATGTCCAAGAACTTATTTCTTAAAAACTTAGAATACTTAAAGAAACATACAAAGTTAAATATTTAGTCGGGCTTGCGAATGTAAGCAATCGAAACGCCTATGCAAAATAGGCATTTTGTACCGTGGTCCCAGCTCGGAGCAATGCAAGGAACGGGTGGTGTTTAGGCTGTAAGAATTTCATACTCGCTCTTGCCTCAGACGGTTATTTAAGAAAAACCACTGGACGATTTTCTACACACCAGAAAAAATGTTGTGTACTGGATTATGAAAAAGGACCGATGTTATGTTACTACGCTATAAAGAAAATACGATTAACCGTTATGGTTATAGCCAATTATGTACTTAAGCAAATTAATTATAATTAAAAAAAAATTCTTAAGTGTAACGTGCTGTCGTTCACACAGGGCACTAAATAATTAGTATTGACAAAAAAAAGTAACTACTCTTCGATAGTAAAAGTTGAGTAGTATTTTTGTGTGTGTGATAATATTTTCCATAAAAAAAACCTAATGAAGGGATACGGTATTAAATGTCTTTGAGTACCTACCACTGTTAAACATTACACAAACGCGTAGAATATTAAAAACTATCAAACAAAGTCACTTTTCATTAATTGCAAACAAATCTTCGATCCGTTAAACACGTTTTCAATTGAAGATTGCATCGAATCAACCCTTCAGTGTTTCGGATTGACTGTTAATGGTCCAACTTTGACGATTAGGTAAAGATAGATTAAAATTAATCGCTCCCACTGCTCTCCTTCGGAGAAACCGGTGATTAATCCACGAGGGTTAGCACCGTGGTTTCGTTAAGACCCATATTAATCTTCACCATACATGTTGCCTGCGTTAATGCCTATGTTTTTGTTTCGTATTTCTGAAGCTGTTCTCAGAAATGTTTAGTTGAAGTCTAGAGGAATTTTTATTAAATTGTGATTGTAGAAAAGTCTTATAAATAAATCTTTGGCGTAGCCTCTTTTCTTCTTCTCCTCTTTTGCAGTTCAGTGTAATGACTGCTGACTGTTTTCTACACCATATGTATTTTTTGTCATCTTGAAAGGATCCAAGGGAGAATAAGTAGCAGAGCTAACAAGACCAGTGGTCCGAAACCAGTTTGACAAGGATTGAGGTTACGACAAAAATCACTTCAACGACTGTCTTATCAAAATTATGTCACTATGCTAAATTATTATTATTTGGATATAAAATGAAATATTGAACGCTTGAACTTGAACAGCTAACATAAAAATCTATACTCATAATATAAAGCTAAACATTTTGGGGGTTTGCTTGAATGCGCTAACCTCCAGAACTACTGGTTCAAATTGGATTTTTATATAGGCTATATAGGTATAATATCACGCTACGACCCATAGGGTGTATATAGCAGACCAATAAAGAGATATCTTTGTACCAATTTTCACAAGTATTTTACAAAACCATGACACTGCAACTTTACAAGGAGAAACAAGATAATAGCGACGTTTAACAACTGTCATACAATGCTCTCTCACGTGCAAAATGTTATAATAAAACGTGTGATGCCATGTAAACGGTTTATGAAACAAAATGTCTTGTTGTAAACGTGTCTTCACCTGTCATCTTAACTTAATAGCTTCGAAATGAAAGAGTAAAAACGACAGCGTGCATTTAAAAGCATCTTGAAGACATAGGAACACAGGAAAGACTGGATGATGACCCACTGGGTGAATTGATACAAATTTTGGATAATTCAAAGTCAAAGCAAAATCATTTATTCCAACTTAAAGATAAACAGGTTCTTTTGATTCAGTCCGTCAGTGAAGCCGTGCTTGTTATAAAGTGAGGATTTGATTTGATAAGAACGAGCAAGAAACTCCATAGGAAAATGGATATTTTATTTCATAAGAGCACTCAAAAATAGTATTTTTATATTTGCTTCTATTGCTCACTGAGATTATGTTTCAAAAATCAATACTTAATAGTTCAAACTAATATGTTATTATGCAAATAGCAAGCTAAACATTTCGACATCAAAATATCTGTATTAGGTCATTTAGAAGGTTTATAACGGACATCTCTGTCTCTAGCAATTAATAGCAATATGGCAAAAGCTTCAACAAAAACTATAAAACTTAAAACAATAACGGCTCGCATTTTAGGTATCCAGTGCACTCCAAGTCTATATTACTTACCTACACCAATTTAAAAATATGGCCCTCTCATTTACCACCAAAGAAAGCTGTAACTCCAACAAAAGGTGCCATTTGGGAGCAAAGATTTTCCAAGTAACTGCTTGGCGTCGTCACACGTGACTTTTAATTACTAATTTCACGCTCGTTGTCATTCCCTTGGGCGGTATTCGTATGGCTCTCTTCGGAGCCAGGAGTTACGATATCGTGACGTCACGGCACATAAATCATATTTAATCGTTTGGTTTATATGGGCTATGTAAATGCGAGCTCGTGCCGAAATGATAAAGTTATGGTATTTTTGCAAGTGTAATGATGACGGATGCCTAGAGTTGGTTAAATGTTGCGGTTTTTAAATTTTATTTATAGTGTTGTGATGTTGTTTTAGTGTTTTTATTAAATTTTAACGAAATGGGTAATTCTGTTTGTGGAATACCGTAAACATACGTCATTGTTTTCACTACTTTATACTAATACAATTAAGAACTGAATTGGAAACCCAAGTAGGTATATAGGTATACCTATTCTATATCTTTTATACTTTATAATTTAACTAGCGCGAAATAACTTTACTCAATAAATTGACTATCGAATACAAAATAATTATTCAATTCGAGCGAGTAGTTCCCGAGATTAGCTCATTCCAACAAACTAAACTCTTCAGCTTATACTATTAGTATAAAGTAAACAACTCAAAGCTCACCGTTCAATTACCAATCTAATCCCAACCTAACGACAAATACTTAAGTCACGATTTTGCGAATGAGCCACTCAAGCATACATTATAGCAAATTAATCCAGATTTCTAGTCAATCTTTGTGACAATTTGACCTACTTTAAAGAACTTTTAGTTCGAAATAATTGGTTACGGCAGATAATATTAACTGAGTACTTGCTTATTGCCCAACTTTAAGAGCAACGCCAGTTGATTTAAAATGTCAAATCGCAGTGAACGTAAATCATAATATTGGTATGTTAAAGTGTTTGAAATGACTTTTAAGGAAATAGAGGCGTGAGGCAATTATTGTATTGCAATCTGATTACGTATTGCCAAGCTATAAATCTTGTCAGAATTAATTAAGGTGTTTCTCAAATAAAGCTGTAGGTTTGTCGGTGGTTCGATTTTAACTAAGTACAACGCCTCGTGGTATGGAAACAATTTGAAATGAAAGTAAAAAGTGTTTATTCGGCAGAAGACATGGACGCCGGGAACAAAATACAAAAAAAATATTTTTTTACAAACTAACAACTAAAAGTTTAAAAAAAGGGAGATAATAAAAAATTGGTTCATATTTTTTGTTATCAAAATGGGGCTGGGCCAGACACGTCAGCCGAATGCATCCCGAGACATGGCCCATTATTGTCATCCAGTGGACACCTCAGTATGGACGCTGGCGAGGTAGGCCCCGGAAAAGATTGCTTGACGATCTAGACGCCTATCGTCGAGACTGGTGGACACGGTCAAAAGAGCGGTAGGCGTGAAAGCAAGATGAGGAGGCCTTTGCCCAGCAGCAAAACAATTTGTGCTTTTTGAGATTTTTATTGTTCTCTCGGGTTACCTAATGGTGAGCAATCGGCGCCGACAAAAGGCACCAGAGTTGCAACTGCTATGCCAACCATTTGAACCGTGTAGATTCAGGAATTGCGAAGGGATCGGAGGAGGTGGAAAATTCGGCCTCCGGTAACCTCCCCCATATAGCGCAAAACAACGCTGTAGTTGTTTTACGCAGGTTTTATGTGAGGCCGCGGTGTAACTCAGATGAAGCCAGGCCATGCGTGCCGAAGCATGGCTCTTTTTAAATTCCTACACGAAGCCGTAAACCCACTTGTACTAACTCTTTTGGCATTACGAGTGTTCATGGGTGGCGATTGCTTAACCATGGATGGTAATCCATCACCACGTTTGTAGTATAAAAATAAAAAAATATACCCCATGTAATGGTTTTCGAGCATCGCATGTCCATTAAAGTAATATTTTCGTATTTATCCGTAAAAGAAAAATATAATTGTAAATTACGAATTCACAGAATTTCCCTGAAATATAATTAGCATGTTTGGGCTGTTTTTCGTGGCATTTCCCAGTTATGCTTATCACTCTTTCGTTTTTCTTTTTTTTAACAAAATGCTTTGCGGTTTTTCTTTACCCTGTTCTTGGCTTGAGTTTCATTGCCTTACAGTTACGTACTAAGAAGTTTATTACTCGAAAAGCTAAATTATTTTATTGAATAATAGCCACAATTGTTAATTACAATAAACATACATGCACAACCAAACAAGGAACAACATTTATATATAGATACTAGCTCTTACCCGAGGCTTTGCTCTACCCTAATCTACCTACCCTAATCTATTTACCCTACTCTACCTATCCTACTCTACCTTCCCTACTCTACCTAACCTACTCTACCTACCCTAGTCTACCTAACCTACACTACCTACCCTACTCTACCTACCTATTCTACCTGCCCTACTCTACCTACCCTACTCTACCTACCCTACTCTACCTACCCTACTCTACCTACCCTACCTACCCTACCCTACCTACCCTACTCTACCTACCCTACTCTACTTACCCTACTCTACCTACCCTACTCTACCTACCCTACCTACCCTACCCTACCTACCCTACTCTACCTACCCTACTCTACTTACCCTACTCTACCTACCCTACTCTACCTACCCTACTCTACCTACCCAACTCTACCTGCCCTACCCTACCTACCCTACTCTACCTACCCTACTCTACCTACCCAACTCTACCTGCCCTACTCTACCTTCCCTACTCTACCTAACCTACTCTACCTACCCTACTCTACCTAACCTACACTACCTACCCTACTCTACCTACTCTATTCTACCTGCCCTACTCGACCTACCCTACTCTACCTACCCTACTCTACCTACACTACTCTACCTACCCTACTCTACCTACCCTACTCTACTTACCCTACTCTACCTACCCTACTCTACCTACCCAACTCTACCTGCCCTACCCTACCTACCCTACTCTACCTACCCTACTCTACCTACCCTACTCTACCTACCCTACTCTACCTACCCTACTCTACCTACCCTACTCTACCTACCCAACTCTACCTACCCTACACTACCTACCCTACACTACCTACCCTACTCTACCTACCCTACACTACCTACCCTACACTACCTACCCTACTCTATCCTATCCTATGTCCTTTTCCCAATCCTTAGCTACCTCCCTGTGAATTTTCAGCCAAACCGGTTCAACCGTTCTTAAGTTTTTAGTGGAGTAACTAACACGACTTTCTTTTTTTATATACCTATATGTGTTTTTCACTATAGTGACAGCTAAACATCAAAAGAACTAAACCACCATTTAATTTCCAGGAAATTTCATACTTTCTACCTACTCAATTCGGTTTAAAATACCGTGTACGTAGGTGGTTATATGGTATCAGGTATCTTTTAGCGTGTCTTCTATCAACTTTAATCTTTTTTTTCATTAAAAAGGGAATCCTATTGACATTTAAGAATTGCGGTTATACTGAGTAGTCAGTGACATTTGTGAAGGCCTGAAAACCAAATTGATACTTTATTCCATGTATTTTAATGACTAGTTTTGCGTATACATAGAGTTATTATTTGACCTTTAGCGTACAGAGAAATCTTTATCTATACCTTTATTTGTTGCTAAGCAGCTAATGGATTCTTAATCCAATTTGGTCATATAACGTATTTATTTTTGAATATGTATAAATTACTGGCTGACCCCTTTTTTGGATATTAAAAAATAAAGGTTGATAGTAGAAGGGTGAAAATTGAGGATAGTATGTATTTTTGTATGTATCATAAAAAAAATATAAATAAAAAATTTGGCTAAAAAATAAAAAAAAAAATTAGGTATGTACTACCCCTAACATTTAGGGAGCTGAAAAATAGATGTTGGCCGATTCACATGGATACCAGATAAGCACAAAAAATTCATCAAAATCGGTCAAGCCGTTTTGGAGTAGCATGTCAACGAAAACTGTGACACGAGAATTTTTTATATTAGAAGATAATTTATAAATTGAAATTCCAGGATTCAAATATTTAGTTTTAATATATTTAATACACACAACAGCGGATGGAGGATAAATATGTTTAATGGGATACGACGGCAAACGAGTTGATTTATAACCTGATGGTAAGCAATCAGCGCTGCCCATGGACACCTCCAATACTAAAGTAGTTACGAGTGCATTGCCGGCCATTTGGGGATTAGGGGTTATGGAATTTAGGAATCGGATAGAATAGGTGAATGTAAGTAATTATTTTATGTTACGTCATTTTTTTATTGGTTCTTCAAATCTAAATGACGTAATGAAAATATTACTTTATGTCTTAGCAACCATAATGTCTGAAGACACAGATGAAATAAATTAAAAAAATACGTTGCCCCGAACTAGGATTTTCTCCTGTGTCGTGGGTGCATTTACAAACATGCAAGTCCACATACACATCACGCCCAGACCCGGAATGATAATTTGTGAATCACACAAAAGGTTGTTTCGTGCGAGAATCGAACCCGCGACATGTTACCCAGCTACCGCGCTAATCGCACAGTCGGTCAACTTTCGTCCTATATCTAGGGTGTTTCCTGACCCATGTGTATACTTAAAAAAAAACATAGATTCCCAATGTATATGCCACACGTAAACCCGAGAAAAATAGTAAATCATACAATAAAATATTTCGTCCGGGAATACCAATTGGTCAGCCACTACGCCAAACGTGCAGTCTAAATTAGATTACACAAAATAAATATTAAAAGAACAACCTACTACAGATCCTGACTTATAAGAGTTGCAGTGGTCATGGGAAGTCGTATTAGGATGGTCACTAAACAAAATAATTATAACAAGCACAGTTTCAAAGTTTTATTTCGTGCCAAAACAATAATTGAAAACCGGATTTGGCAACAAATGTGTGAGTTAAAAATTAATAAAACACTATCAATGGGAAGGATGCCAAACCAAAAACCGTTTGAAACTTGATAATAATGATATTCGGCCTAATTACTTCAAAAACTAAATGAGAAGAGATTTTTGAAGTTTTTTTTTTGCTAATGTGCTGTTTCCCAAATATCAAAATAAACGCTATGTACCAGAAAAGATTGAAAATAGAACGTATTTAATTTTAATTATGTGTCTCATATCCTTCATTCATATCATTAGCTTATAAATGTCCACCGCTGAGCAAAGGCCTCTTCTCACCCGGAGAAGGTTCGATTTCAAACTTATTTTATAGGTATTTAGAAATTATAAGTCCAGTTTTCCCTGCGATGATTCCCTTCACCGTATATCAGTGGTGTCTTAATAATCATAGAAAATACATATAACTCGGAAAAAGTTACATTGGTACTTGCCAGGTTACGAACCTGCACCCTCATGCAGGAGAAGTGGGCGCATTAACCCCCGGGCCTCATAGGCTTTTCGGCTAAAAATATGAAGGTAGTCAAAAACGTTTCTCAAAAAATCTATTGATATTAAAATAAAATTAATAAAAGTAGACAAAAATTATAATTTGAAAAAACAAATTACCTACACTAAAATATGAAATCCCATTTCAAACATAATTCCTATTTAGCCACTAAGTATTATATAAATAGGTAAAAATATATTCATAAGTAGCTTCCTAATTTACTTTAACCAAGTAATATTATATCTCTAAACCTTTTCTAGTTAAAATGTAAATGAAGTGCCTATGAGTATCTCTACCTACCGATCTACTATCGATACCTCTGATATACACATAAGAAAATGATCGTGATGAAAACAGCCTGCTAAGTACCTAAATCGAAAATCAGAATGAATTTTCCGTGTGAAAGGAGGCCTTTGTTCAACCCTCGGCCGCTATAAAACGATGATGATAACATTGATCGAATTAAATAACTTAATTTTGAAACAGAAATTATTGAAGGTAAATTATCTGCTAATAGAACGTATACCATTGCGACTGTTAGGGCAGACATTTAACTCTCTTCTTCAGGGAATTCAACGCCATCTATCGAAAACTAGAGGAACTTATTACAAGTCGGATGTTTTGCTAAGCTTACAGGACGAAGTGTGATTGTTGAATGGGCTGCGTATTTCTGTATTTGTTTTGGTTTCAATTTCCAATAAAACAGTTGTTTTAGATATATTTGAAGTTTTGGGAAGATGTCGAATTTGCACACAAACGAAATGTGTTGCGATTTCAGACTGATATAGAAACTAAAGTCATGAGTTCTTGGTTGCTTAACATTGTCGTTGTTTTTTTTTTTAAGAAAACCTCCCAAGCAACCTATTGTCTTTTTCATGTGTTATGTGTGCGTAAGAAACATACTTGTTGTAATGTAATGTTACAATCATACGGATTCACTTTTAATTTACATTAAGACCCAGAACAGCAATCTATGAATCTCACCAAGAAATGCTTCATAAAAAAACCACTGCACAACACTGTGCATTGGACATTATATACTCTATGTTAATATGTTTTTAAGTTTAGAGTTGTTTAAGTAAATAATTTTATCAATAAGTTTTTCATCAGCCTAAAGTGCCCACAGCTGAGCAAAGGTTTCTTCTCACACGGAAAAGGTATGAGCTTTCATGCTTGCTCAAGATGGATTGGCGATTTCAAACTTATAATTAGGAATCATAAGTCCATATTTCCGATGTTTTCCTTCACCGTATGTCAGTAGTTTCGAGATAATCATACAAAGTACATAAATATTACTCAGAAAAAGTCAAACTGGTACTATACCAGCTTTCGAACCTCACGCATATGAAGCCGGCGCCTTAACCTCCAGGTTACCACGATAGTAACAATAAGTCTTTGCTGGATTTTGATTGGAATGTCTTGCAAAACCCTTGGCCCTATAAGTCAACGAACAAATGATAACATATACAAAGAAATACTCAACTTTCTCTACACACCTACAAATATCTTTCCACACAAAACCTCAATCAACCAATAGCTGATACAAATTGAAATGTACTCACAAAATTCCTTAACTGCAGATATGATCACATGGGCAAGCGAATCGTGTGTAATTTTAGCACAAGTTACCATAAATAACCTTTCCCTATTATTACAAGCGCCTTAATCAAAAGATTATAATCTTAACATTGTCGGATGCGACTTAATCGGGCCCTCTCAAACCCCAACCATTGGCTTACGATCCGTTTTCACGCGACCGCTTCGAGATTCAACGTGATAACGAGTCAGCCATGATAAATGTATTCAAAAGAGGGCCGGGTGACATTTTACGTGTTTACAACGTATTAATCAGCTGTCCAAAATAGGTGGTGAATAACCGTTTTAGACAGGACGTTTTAATTTTTTTTTATTACCTAGTCATAATTTTTGGATTAAGTTGTAAATTTATTGCTACTTTGTTAATTGGTTTTAAATTGGTAGAGTTCTTTTTTGTATATATATAAAGCATTGCACTGCGATTTTCTCTTCTCTCATGGTAACAATGAAACAATGAATTTATTTTTGTAAACAGGCCATTAAACGGCACTTTTACACGTCAAATTATATGTAAAAACTAGATGAAGCCGGCATTTCCCGTCTGACTACTCTGAGATGAAATGCCGAACCAAACTCAGAGGTTAAAAGGTAGCTTTTATAACCATACAATTTCACATATTATGTACACAACACAGAAAGACGCGAAACAACAATTTGCTCAGCCAGCGTGTCAGCTGTGCGGTCCACATTTCATCAGAAAAAAATGGTGTTCAAATTTAAATTGAAGCACTGCAGCTATCGTATTTTTTACTTTCAACCAACCATCTATGCACAACACTCGTTTCACACAACAAGACAAAGATATTCCGTTGACAATTATTTTCCTAAATTTTGACTTCAATAGAATTCACGCACACAATACAATCCCAAAACAAACAAAGAGGTTGCAAGCAAACCTTAACCTATCACCCGTAACACATAAAATATTTACAACAGATTTACAAGGTAGACCAACAAAATGATATACGCCACAAAACCTTCGCATAATATCACTCAACTATTAATAATACTAATCCACCGAATTAGTAAGGCTCTGCTCTCCCTCCTATACTCCAATGAAGCTACGTGAGGTAAATAAATGAACATAGGTTGGAACGAGGTACAAGTAAATACATAGGTAGACTAACTGCAAAAGGTATGCTAAATAGACTGGGAATTTGTGTAAAGGATTCTAGCCTTTGTGATAATGTTTTAAAGGTAATTTCTTTAAAATAGTTACGAGTATATTTTACTTTTTCATCAGAACTGCTAAGGAGTAAAATTCTTTGACGGAGCTTCTGTTCCTCGAAGGTATTATAAGCTGGGTGTCTTTAAGGCCCGAGTGAATAGGTGGATAGTTGGATTAATGCTCCATTATATGTCACATCGTCACTTACCTTATCTTTCGTTCTTTGTAGACGAAAGATTCCTTATCAAAGAAGTGGACAAATGATCTTAAAGTGTTATTTTCAGACTTTTCTTAACTAGATTGAATAGGAAAGTGTTCAAAATGAGACTGACACCTCATATTCTGGAACCTAGACAAGTACAAGAATCGATGAGTTATGATTAGCCTTTTGAGGGTTAAGGTTTTGATGGTTGGGTGATTGGGGGATAGGTGATGAGTTTGAATTGGGCTTGCGGTAAAATTAATACAACCTTGATTAATTTTACCTGTAATAATTAGCCAAAAAACGTGGTTTTTGACGTCTGTTTTTTCTAAGACCTTAGTCACCGGTTGGGACCAGTTACGCCGAAAATGTATATTCCATACTGAAATCTCCTACAGTTTTTAAATAAGACTTAGTTAAGTTCTTTTGAATTTGCTTACAACTTTCTCTGATTAATTCGTTCTTATAAAACCTCTCCGTACGAGTAGTACGGGATAGCTATCGGCTAAAAATAAAACAAGGCACGATCGTAAAATGCACAACATCATCGGTGGTTTCAGTTAAGTACAATGTGCGATAACGTCGTGGTCTAGGGCAAATTACATCAGTTATAATCGAAATGTCGATGAAAATAGAATATTTGATGTGTTCGTTCATTGAACTTTTAGTAGTTACAATTTTTAATGGGTACTTCAAATTCTTCTTACTTCCATAGTTAACAAAACATAATTTTATGTCTTGGCAACCATAAATTAATGGTATCAAGTCGCCAAAGAACTGACTATTTTGTTCTGATGTTCAAAATACACATGACTAAGTTTGGTGGTTAAAATATTCCGTAAGTGTCAAAATATTTTGAAAGTAGATTTTAAATTTTATTTAAATATGGAACTGCAATAGAGTATGGCTTGATTCTACATTTAAAATCAATTTACAACAATTATTTCCAAACAAAAAATAAATATAATATTAATTGTTTTAGTAAAAATAAACCGAACGTTTTCCTATTCATAGTCGAAAATAATCCTAAAAGCTTTTACGATGGCCATTGAAAACAATGCAGGCATGAAATATTTTTAGTTGATCCAAAAAGCCTTAAACTAATCGGGACACAGCTTAATTGGATTTTTTTATTTTTATTCAAAACACTACGTGAATCGACGTACAAATTAGTTTGGAACTGTTAAACGATTAAAATCCACTAGTCAACAGATTGTTATCGAAATTAATTACTATAATCTGGACTACTTTATCTACTGCATGCACGTGTCGACCAATTAATGCCTTGTTTGTTACTTCGATACTATTAATCAAAGCTGTTACAAAAATATTAAGTTGTTTTAGCCCCCAGGTAGACACGCCACTTTTGGCATTCTTACATTAATTTTATTGGTTGTTTGTTAGCGATTTGGATACAGATGGCTTTTAAGTGCGATACATACAGTCACATTTTTATTCGGTCACATATTATTAAATGGGTGAACATTTTGAGTTATAAGCTCCGCTTTAATCTTTTGTTTAGAAGCCTGGAGCTGGAGTAGGAACAGGGTCGATTTAATCAGTAACAGCCTGACACTCATTTGATGATTCCCCTTCTTCCCTGATTTTGTGTGTTTACCATCATCAACAACGTCATCAGCCTAAAGTACCCTTTTCTCGCTTAGAGAAAGGGCCATTAGCTCAGCAGTGGATACGTAAGCTATAAAAAGGTTTTAAGGATAATTTTGACTAGCAATTTCTATTTATATATAACGTTACAAATTCTTAGTAATAATCATTGAATAAACGACCAAACGTGTTGTAACTAAAGTTCAATGACATGGAGTAATTTCTGGAGGGGGCCGTCTCGCTGTTGGGGCAGGTCGAATCAAATTGGCAGTTTGTTTTGACAGTTTCCTAAAATGGTCAGTTCTGATCTGTCCTACATAACATTTTGTTCTCAGAAGTTTAACTGTGTGAACTGGGCTGGTAAATTAAGTAGATCTACGAGTATACGTTCCGGGTTGTTTTCGCAGAAATATTGGTACTTTTATTATTTAATGGTCACATTGTGTTACGCCAAATAAGTGAGGTTACGGGAGTTCAAACGACACTCCTCGAAGGCCGTTGAGTTGTGGCTCCGCTAGTGATAGTGGACTAATTATGACTGACTAATGGAGATATGGTAAACACCATATGGTGCTGACAGCATATCACCAAGTCAACCTTTATTGAAAATCACGACTTACTCACGTAAAGGAACTGAGAAAAACTGTAAACTGTTATTATTCAAAACTACCCCCCCCCCCCGCTTCGCACGGGTCCAACTAACTCATGAAAGGGCCCTTTTGCCCAATTTTTCCCTCTACTATTCTCATATTTTCTTTCATAATACCTTGCCTTCTCCTGGCAATAATAAATACAAAACGAAAGGATTTGGCAAAATTGGTCCAGCCGTTTTTGAGTTATGCGCTCACCAACAAATTCTGCGATTCATTTTTATATTATAGAATAGAAATCTGGCTGCTTGTTTACCCAATAATCTGTAAAAACACAAAAGTCTTACTATAAAATATTTAAGGAAAGTTTCACAGTAGGTATCTAAAACCATATAAATTTAATTAAGGAATGTAATTTGTAGAAACTATGTGTCCAATTATTTCATTGGATACTTATACGTATGAGAATAATGTAACTCGCGATAAGCCTAAAATTAGAGTATATGGTCTATTTTGCAAAAGAAGGTGCTCTAATGAAGCTTGTTTATGGGATAGTTTGGCAAACGAGCAGCCGGATTACCTAATGGTAAGCAATCGGCGCTACCTATTGACATCCGCAACACCAAACGAGGTACGAATGCATTGCCGATCTTTTTTGTGAGTTAAGCTAAGCTTTTAATTTTATATGCAGTTGAAATGGTACTAGTACATCAACTAAATTGATTCGTTAACCAATAGACTGATTGATGCAATTTTTTCCCAGAAATTTGTTGTAAGCGTTATAGTTATATTTTTTTTTTTATGTAATAGCTCGGCAAACGAGCAGGCGGATTACCTGATGGTAAGCAATCAGCGCCGCCAATGGACACTCGCAACGGAGGAGTTACGAGTGCGTTGCCGACCTTTTAGGGTTTAGGGATTTGGAGATTTAGGGATTGAGGAGGGATTGGAGAGGGGGAAGGATTGGGCCTCCGGTAACCTCACTCACACGGCGAAACACAACGCAGTGGTTATTTCACGCCGGTTTTCTGTGAGGCCGTGGTATCACTCCGGTCGAGCCGACCCATTCGTGCCGAAGCATGGCTCTCCCACACTTATAGCATATATATATATATATATATATATATATGCTAGTAAATAAATATATATATATATGCTAGTAAATAGAAATTATATAAAGGAAACATGATACTATTAAATTGCTACAACGTCCAAAGACCAAAGTTAATATTCTACATCATTTTGAACATAATAGCTGCCATAAATGTTGCACGATTTTGATACTAGTACGAATTGACGAGGTAAAGCCTCGTATACTTGAAGGAGAAAATAGTATTTGCCTATTTCATCATTCATTAAAGGTGAAAAAATATTTTACTAGTAAACTTATTGTTACAATGCTAGATAATTGTTTAAGTTGGCTAAAAATAAATTAAAATCGAAAATTGAGACTATCGATGAGTCTTAAACTCAATTAATGAATAAGTGATTCATTTTGAATGTATTTTGTACCTAAAGAAGGTTAGAGAACTACTCCTACACAAATATAATATTAAAATTCATGCGTTTAACATAAAATTAAAAATCAACATCAGCCTCAGAGCTCTCTCTCAGCAGGACTCAGAGCTTAATTACTGCTCAAGATGACATGACAGATGGGTAATTTCATGCTTATTTTATTTATAAGTCCAGGTTTCCTTACGATATTTTCTTCAATATATGCAAGTGATGTCTAAATAATCTTAGATAGTACATGAAAATCAAAAAAGTTCCATTGGTAGGTACGTACCAGGTTTGAAACCCTCCTGCATGAATGATAAGCGGGCCTTGGTGGCCCTTTCTTCCGGACCACCAAGGCCACCTTATCCTTCGTTCCACAACGGCCGTTAACACTAGAAATAGCTTCTAATATTTTAGATACGAAACTTATCAATAGATCAATCTATTTTCACTAACTTTAGACTCCCACAACGAGACCTTTAGAGCAAAGTCACCTTCAACGTTAATTTTCTAAGTCTCGTATACCTATATACATACATATTATATGTAGGTGTATATAAAGCTGTTCATATGTAACTTATACACCTTCTTTTGTGAACTAATGGCTTGGACATTTTGTCTTAATTCATCTAAAGTACGTTCAGTAAAATATCAAAAGTGGTAGTTTAATGGTTCACCTTAGAATGTACTTAGCTGTCTCGAATGTCTAGTCTAGGTTTTGTAAATGTAAACTAGTAATCTTTCATAACTGTTCCACAGCTAACTACTTCTATGTTTTGTGAATTATATTTTAAATTATGAGAATTGTTTTGTCATTCTTAACAACATATTATTAAACGGATATTAACGCGAGAGTAATTATTTAAATATTGAGGAAGCCTTTTGACCTGGTTACACAGGTCGTGGTCAGCAGAAGATGCGATGTCACAGCTCCCTGCATTCGGGTGATGAATCTTTATCTACCCCTTTATTTCCATTTTCTACTATAGTAGGTCTAATTTTTTTTTACTTTTTTTTTTACTTTGACTGCACGGTTGGTGCGGTGGCTGGGCAACTGGCTGCCGTGCGACGTGTCGCGGGTTCGATTCCCGCACGGAACAACTCTTTGTGTAATCCACAAATTGTTGTTCCGGGTCTGGGTGTCATGTGTAAATGTGGAATTGTATGTTTGTAACCGCACCCACGACACAGGAGAAAATCCTAATGTGGGGCAATGTTTTTTTAAAAAAGAAAAAAAAGGTCTACACTCTACGCTGACCGTATCCACAGATGAGTTAACCGACTTCGAAGAAAAGCGAGGTTATGTTATGCGAATCCTTGGATTCTACGATTGGATGACAATTTAATTCTCATTCTCATCCGCATCCTCATTCTACTTGCAACCACGACCTGTGCAACTAGGTCGAAACGTCAAGGCTTCCAAGGTATTTGGAAATCCGATCAACGGTTCCAAAGACTACCCCCTACATACAAACTTATACATTTTACCTCTTTATAATATTAGTGTAGATATAAATGTGGTGTAACATAATACTGCATGCTTCATCCATTAAGTACACACTACTAAAACTGTGTTTGGTTACTCATGAAATGCATTATTCTGATAAAAATATGTTTACGCTATAGCGATTGATTTTCGCCCTAAAAGGCTACGTGGCACTGAAGTTGCAGTATATTTCTCTCTGCATGGCCACTGAGAACATCAACAGGACTCATGACTCTCTCAGGACAATCTAATGACGTAATTAAAAAAAATATTGTAACAATTTCATTTGAACCAGAAAAACAAGGAACGTGTTTCATACACGAGCTAAACAAAACTACATAGCATTTCAAACCTTAAACTTCTAAAAACAAAACACTAAATACCAGAAACTAATGAAACTACTAAACTAAAATAATATTTACATTGAGTTAATTTAATGTAAGTTATTTGACTACGAACAAACCCAAAAGCACTAGGCAAAATACCCAGTGGCCAGGTAACAATACAAAATTAATTTCAACGAACAAGGTGTCTATGATTAAGTTACTATTCCTAAAGTGTTTTCTACCTGTTAAATACAACTTCTGTGTAGAGTTTTTGGAATTCCGTTGAAGTACTAATTAGAAACAATTATAAGGATGTATTAAAATTTTGTGGTCCTATTATTTTTTCAATTCTTTAAGTCAAGTTGGTTCACGGGTTTATTATTAACGCTTACAATGATAATGGTCCTGTATCCAAACTATAATATTATAATTGCGAAAGTTACTTTATCTGTCTGTCTGTTTGTCTTTTCTTCACGCCTAAACTACTGAACAGATTTCTGCGAAATTTTGTACATACATAGGTACATAGTTTGAAATTTGCCGGGAGTCACTATTCCACACGAACGGAGTCGTGGGCAAAAGCTAGTACAGTAATAAGTTTTTTGTTATTTTTTGCTGTATCTTATAGAATTTTATATGGCTAAACCCACACTGCAGTTTTATCTGCCTTTAATGTTGAAATTGAAAACCCAATTATATTTTTAATAAGGGGTTGGATACGAATAACTTAAACAGTTATTTTGCAGATTTATGAGTACCTAACACAAACCATATTTATTATATATACTTAAATATATAAATTATTGTACACCGCCGTTGACGCTTACAATAATGGTGGCTGGGCAACAGTCAGCCATCTCAGAGCATCTCTTTGTGTGATCCACAATATTAAATTATGTGTTTGTAAACACACCCGCGATACAAGAGGAAATCCTAATGTTGGACATTGTTTTTTTTTAAATGAAGACGGAAATTGAAAACGTCTGTCAAGTTCAATGGACGATTTTATGGTATAAGGTGATCTCTTTGGAAAGATGTAGTTGTTTGAATGTGGTTTGTCAAGTGTACAATGTTTTATACTTATTAATGTCATCTTTTAATTCTTATAATAAAACCGCGGTACCCTAAAAACTTACACCCAAATAATAGAGAGAATTAATTTATAAAAGCGCCGACTACTAGCAAAGAGCAATATTTCATCATTACCATCAATGAAGATCGCATTTTTAATAATAACACTACTCATGTTAATGTTTGTTTTTGATGGTTTTAAGAGATTTTATATGTAGGGCAATTCTCAATTAGGTCACAAAAAATCTGGTGTGTTGACGTATGTATATAACGGGCTTATGAAAATAGTTTTCAATGGATAATTAGTGTAATGACGATACGTGGACATCAGTGGCCTTAGTTCTCTGAAGAAAAGAAAAGTTTAAATTAATAGAAGTTTATTTATTTATTTAAACTTTATGCAACAAAACATTACATAGGCGGACTTAATGCCGTAGGCATTCTCACCAGTCAACCTTAGGGTGATGCAGAGGAAGTTTATGTTCCATATATAAAAATATATCTATATGTATGTAATGTAAAGTATAAATTATTAAACCATATTATATATAATTCTAAAGTTTTATTGTTTTATTATCATTACCTTTGACGGCAATGCGTCACGGGTTTAAATTTGAGCTAGCTCCTTTAAAAAAACATCATCAACACACTAAAGTTTGGTAGAGCCAAGCTTCGGCACAAATGGCTCGACCAGAATGATATCATGGCCTCACAGAAAACCAGCGTGAAACAACCACAGCGTTGTGTTTCGCCGTGTAAGTGAGGTTACCGGAGGCCCAATACTTCCCCTACCCCAATCCTTCCCCAATCCCTAAATCTTCAAATCCCTAATCCCCAAAAGGTCGGCAACGCACTCGTAACTCCATTGTTGTTGCGGATGTCCATGGGCGGCGCTGATTGCTTACCATCAGGTAATCCTTCTGCTCGTTTGCCGATCTGTTACATAAAAAAACAATAAAAATAATGTCTGGATGAAAAAAATACAGCATAAATTTAAACCTAAGTGGTTTTCAGTAGATAATCCTGTATGTGATAAATATAGTAAATAAAAAAGACATAAAGTAAATATGAACGCAAAAAACAGAAACAGAGGTCAGTACATACATACACGTTCCGGTTTTTTCCTTCCGT
Organism: Spodoptera exigua; assembly: GCA_902829305.4. Classification (NCBI taxonomy): domain Eukaryota; kingdom Metazoa; phylum Arthropoda; class Insecta; order Lepidoptera; family Noctuidae; genus Spodoptera; species Spodoptera exigua. The sequence continues at coordinate 9,280,183 of LR824619.2, read as the reverse complement.
CCTTCGAAAGAAGAAAATTAAACGACACCAAACATTTCTTCTAATTCAAACAGTTTTCTTTAAAATACAGCGGGTGTTGTCAAGTTCCTATAAAGATATGAAACTTTTTACGCTAAATAAAAATTTGTACTTTTTATAGCCAACGTAATGGAAACCCCAAATTCCAAAACCAACGGCTATTCATCGGAACAGATAATAATAATAAGGTATATAGTTAATCGCTTATTTCCGAACACCCGTTCAAATCGAAGTGTCGAACAATCTTAATGCTCCGCTATTCGAAATTTAAAACTTCTTTTACTGCTAAATAATTTTACGACAGGGACTAGGTACTTATTTTATGATCAAACTTTTTGGACATGGCCGTTTTGGTTTGGTTATAGGAAATGCTAAACGGAGGATTAAAATGCCTTTTCAATTGTTTAGGAAATAATTTTTAACAAAAAAAACCGACTCCAAAAAGTACTACTACTAAAAGTACTAAAAAGCAAAAAATAAATTTACTTTGTATAAAGTTATACATATTTTCATTTAGTTAAATAGAAAATAATATTTAATAACTATTTTATAATTTTGAAGTCGGTGCCAAGTAAATGCTACATACCAAACAACAACAGTATTAGAAAAATATATTGATCGGTACCTACTAATCACTTTCACATCCTACTTTTTGGAAGTCGGTTAAAAATCAGCCAGTTTATCTTGTATTAATTTTTTTTTTGCGATTGTTTTAGTTAAGGATAAATGGTAGCTAATAATATTTTAAAATAACATTCATTAAGTCTAGGATTTATTGATTGATGATTGATCTTATTCTACTAGAATTAATGGTATAATGAAAAATGTAATAGATCCGTAAAATAAATGTTGTCAGTAGATTACAATGACAATAAAAAATCCTATAATTAAATATATAATTTCTTGGAAGATTCATCCTTCATGTTCAAAATTATATTTTTATAAAATGCATCTAAATTTCTAAATCAATTAAATTATTCTTTCCTATTATATATTCATGAAATATAAATATATTCGTAACATTTTATACAATTCCATTACAAATTTATGTATACTGCAGTATAGCCCGGAAGGCAGCAGATTAGGCTGACGAATTCAAACATTTATTTCCCGGAAAAACACATTCGATACTTATTTAATATGCATAAAAATATATTGTCGCTAGAAAAATTCCGATAGGCAATCTATCTAAAATTCACACGGAAAATATTTTTTTTCAACATTCATCATTTTTAGCAACACGTTGTCATCTCGTCAACGTCGCGTCGGAGTACGTTAGTCGCGTGCGGGCAAAAATAAATATTTATTAAAATATGGTGAATAATTATTGGCGATGCAGCCAATCACGGGGCTCGATTTATAACCCGCCACTGCTCTTGTTTATTTTTGTACTGACAGGGAAATTGAGCTTGCTCTGGATTTATCAACGGGCAAGCAACACTGTAGTAAATAATGTTGCCTCACTGCCTCAGGTTTAACAGACCAGTGGTACTGAAATTACTTTATGATTTAATCCGGTAATAAATTGTGTGTCAATTATGGTATTTTCTGTCCTGATTGTGTGGACGTGAAACCGCGAATCCTGGCACTTTATTGTAGGGTTGGTCACTTGACGGAGTAATCATTGGATTGATGATTTTGTATTTAATTTTATTATTTCGTAGTGAGTCTCGTTGGTCTGGCGTCCACTATTGTATTAGTTGATGTGAAATGAAAAACAAAAAAAGAAAATACCTGTTAAAATTTATGTATTACGCTGTATACATTTTCGTAATTTAAATTTATGCTTAAAGGGTTTGTAAACTTTTATTCCACCCATCGCAAATCTTAATCTTAATTTCTCTGTGAACTAAGCTGTTTAAATATGGAACATCAAAAGTACACTTTAAAAAAATAGGATCTCAATAAATAAAAATCTGTCGGGCTCCTATGTTTAGCCAGGGTTATAGAGTAAGCACAATGAGGTACTGCGGTCGCGCCTAGAGCAGAAGAAAGAACGGAGGGGTTTTTAGTCAGTAAGAGTCTGACACTTCCTCTCGCCTCACCATGGGCAGGAGAAGGCATTTCATGATTTTCCCCTAACAAAATATAAATTTATGTAAAAGTATAAAACCTTAACTTATTGATAGGTATATCAAAAAGTTTGTCCGCCAATCATTTGATTATAACAATAATTACATCTTCAATAACAGTAATAGACACATAGTAATTAATATTAAGGCAAACACACATACTCTAGCAGAAAACATGAACCCTGATATTTAGTAGCAAGGAGGTCCTTATTTATACAAAAGCCTGTTCCATAAACCACGAAACAACGCAATATTCCTATCATAATGATCTACTACTTGTCGAAGTTGTTTTAATTATGCTAATCTTGTTAACTAGCTACTCTTGCGCGGTTTCACCCGCTGCTCGGCTCCATTTGATTGTAGCGTGATGTTTTATAGCCTGAGTGCTACTCAGGAATATTGTAGCTATTTATCAGTGAAAGAATTTCGGCAAACCAACGCAGCGGTTTCAAAGATTCATACAAACTTACAAACTTACAAATTATAGAAGTGTAGATAAACACGTCACTAAAGAATCTTATGGTCTTATTTTGTTAACATTGAGGCAATAAACATGCTATCAGACCTCCCGTTGAGGGTGCACCTTATATGGAATGTAAAGTTTCTTGATCGAATTCTTGTAGAAGTGTGGCTGTGTAAGAACATGAATGTAGATTCTAATGTAATAAAACTGATGAGATAATTGGTTGATGCGCTAGTTTGTACGGAAGTGTTCTACAGCTGTTAGGGTTGTGTTTTACCAAGTGAGTGAGGTTACCAGAGGACTAATCCTGGCCTTCGCTCGATCCCTCCCCAGTAACTAAATCTCCGAAACGCTAATGCTAGCAAAAATGCCGGCAATGCAGTATGCAGCGAATCTAGTTTCGCGGGTGTTTATGGGCGGTGCCGATTGCTTACCATCAGGTTTTTAGACGGCTCGTTTGTCTACATATCGAATTAAGAAAGTTCTTTCATTACTGAAGTTCTTTCTATAAAAGAAGCGGTTAGAATGAATTTGATGTTTTGTAACAATAATAATTTCAATTATAACAAGGATTTAGTAATAGGGAAAGTATTTTTAATTTAATTTATTTAGGCTTATTTAGTGATTCGTTTCGTAGGGTTCTTAATTTATTTTTAGAACTTAAGAACTGCCATACTTCTTACTAAAATGCATGAATTGATCAAAAGATAGTACTTTTATGTCCACTGCATTAAGGAAAATTGACAATATAGGAAACTTGTGGGTCGTATTTTTTATATACCTACAATTATTATTATCTACTTGTCATTTCACTTTATAAACTAAATGACCCGTAGAGTGGAATATGCTAATTGTAAAAAGGCTCTATAAAATTATTTTTATAGCTCTTGAAAATTAATTAACTATAATTATTGTAAAAATTCAATTAAGTTCTACGGGGAAATGTTTTCGAGAAAATTGACCAATGCAATTACTATTTACCTACAATTTGTTTATAATTTTCATTTTCTCTTTAAAAAAACCATAAAAATACGCCTTTAAATGCGTTAGAGCTACAGTTCCTTGAAGCTAAAATAATTACCCAAAAGATCTTTTTACCCTTACCAAGAATCTGTAAGAATGATCTGAGATTGATCACCAATTAATTGACTGGGCAATTGGCTGCCGCGCAATGTATCGCGTGTTTCATTCCTATATGACACAACTGTTTGTATGATACACAAATTCTTGTTACGGGTCTGGGTGTGATGTTTATGTCAAATAGCATATCTGTGAACGCACATTTAAAAAAAAAACTAAAACTAAATTAACATAAGCATAAGTAAGCGTAATTGAGTATAAGTAAGTAATTAGATTGCTTCCGCTGTTGAATAATAGAAGGTGCGCCAAAGACGCATGCATTAGTAGTGTAATGGATAGCACAGCGTCCTGTTTGCAATGCAATTGGAACATCGAGGCAGACGGTAGACAAATAATGCTTTGAGTAGCCTAACGCTCTGTATTATTTTAGTCATAAAGGGGGTGGTTTTGGCACTTCTAAAGCGTAAAAGGTGATTCTGCGCTTAACAGAATAAGCGCTTTAGTTGCTCGAAGAGATGATAGGTTAGGTGCCCTTTGTTTTCTTTGTATAGAAAAAAAGGCCATTTTTTATAGACTAGAAGGCAAACGAGAGTGATCAGAGTTGGTAATATAGATATTATATATCGCCGATTATTGTTTCGAGTCTAGGCATCATGAGGTTTTTAAACCGACGAAGATATAAATAAATAGTCCTCGTTATTCAATTATTCAAACTCACTTTGAATGAACTCATGAAGTGACATCATTATGTTTTTATCATCAACATCGTTCCTTGTAAATTGGAAGCTAGTCAAAGGTTTTATAGAAAATGTCTATGAAGGAGATGTTTCTTAGAAAACTGGTAGCTCCGGGATATTAAATGTAGGAAAAATTACCTTAAGGCTTTCTTCCTAATCAAAGCCAAAGGGCAAGAAAAATTAAATTAAATAACGGTCAATGTTAAAAATATAGTACACCTCTAATTGAAGTATTTGTTAAGGGGAACTCGTTCTAAGAGACTTAGATTAATGATAAACTGTTTTAGCGTCAGTTTTCTTAATTGGTTATTAATAATAGTGATTGCTATTGTTGGTCAAATGAAGTGACCACGAATATCATTTTATGAATACGCTTTTTTGTGAGTATATGTTACTTCGCTAACTCCTGTGTCCTAGGAGCTGATGATAATTTTGGCACAGAACAGTCAAAGTGCAATCTGGACTCAATTGCTAATTTAGTAGCTTTATTAATCATTATAGAAAAACAGAAAATGATTAGAACAGGATGTGGTTTTGAATGCAAGCACAGTTTGGCGCCACCCCAGAGTAGGAGAAGGAACGGAATAGACTTTAGTCAGTAAGAGATCAGCAAGAGTCTAACCAATTTGATGATTCCCCCTTCCCCCAAAGGGCACAGAGAATTTACCTGAAAACCCCTATTTCAAATTAAGACTCAAAATGCAGTCTTAATAATCAGCAAATTCACTATCAAATTAATAGTGCAATACACTCGTGACGACAACACACGTTTTAATTAAGTGCGTAACATATTTCGTGTAATTATTTGCAATTTATTTATCGTCTCGACCATTTATCGTGGGTTATTTTAATTATATGTTCAATTATGTGGCACAGAGTCGTAATGATTATACGGTTGGAATTTGAATTTATTTTGAATGTTTTCGATTGGGAATTTTATAAATTGTAAGCTGGATTAAAATTAAAGTTGTTTATTTCTGTCGGATTTGAGTATTTTTTGTCTCTTTTTCTCATGATCTGTTTCATATTTATCTGACCTACGAGTAATCTTAACATACATTTTACTTTACTTTTTTTCACGACGCGGCGTAGTCCCGCGTTATCTTTAGCATTCCACCAACGTTCCATTTATAAAAAATTAAAACGCACAACGAAAAAAACGCAAGTTCACATGAAAAACTAGCTACTCTGAAATTGCATACATTTATCAAATAAAAACAGTTGAAAAATCACAAAATGAAACTCCATTAATCCCGGGAGTGGACTAAAATCCCGTGTGATAACAGCCATGCCTCGTACCGAGTGTTATCAAATCATAACTCATAACATAAATGTATGAACACCAGCCTAATGTCATTTTAATGCGAAAATTTATATTCTGCCAGGTTGATTTTTAAAGCATTCCGAATCGTTAAATTTATGAGTGACTTTGCAGACATGGAATTACTTTATTGGATTGGAGGTCAAAATAATGTTATGAATGATTTTTACAAATTGGTTGTTGTTGGGATATTCATATACAAAACATTTATCAAAACAAAATTAGACCTACAATTTGCCTATTACACTTGTTGTAATCTAAGAAACTAGCTCACTGTTGCATAATAATAGTTATGAAGACATCTGCACGTTGTCTAGTCAATGTTTTGTTCCTTTTGCACTTTTGTAGACAATAGAGCTTCGTGTGGGTTCTTTGGTTCGCGCTTCGAATATTTCAATACAAAGTAAATGAATATGCATTATTATGGGATCGTATAGGTAGAGTATTTTTGTCTTGTGTATTCATGATTTTGTTTAGAAATTACATATAAATAAAAATACTTTTTAAAAAAAAAACGATACGATATAGTCCCTATAAAAGGACAAACACCAGAATTTAAAGTACCTAATTTCTCAAAAGACTAAAACCTGTTAATAGGAAATAGGCCGCAAAAAAGAGGTTGAATGAACTGACTGATACATACACAGATGTTTCGTCAGAAATGTTGACTGTAAACAAATCCAGACTTTTATAATTGATTAAAAGGAAATCATAAACAGATATTAATTACTATTGCTCATGATAATATTGATTATTAAATTTATTGTAGTTATTTCCAGTATTGCAAAAGCAATGCTGTGCCTGTTTTAAAGTAAATAACTGATATGTAGATAATGCAATCATGTTGGAATGACTGCGTCTCTAACAAAGAATAACTGTAGAATTTTTCTAGATTTTAAATTGATATAATAAGTATAAGCTGCGTAGTGCAACAAAAACCAAAAGTAAATTGTACTAGTGACGTTCTTGTCGCACCAGGGTAAAAATTATAATGAATATGTGTTTGATTTGTAAAAAAATATTTTTATAATTGTAATGTTTTTACTGTGATATGACAAATTACTTTTTTCATACAAAAAGATATTTATGGTAACTAAAAGCTTAGTTATAATAATTTTCCGTCTTCCACTTTTGTGCATTATTTTATACTGAAAATGTATGTTAGTTGCAGAGTATTCGTAACTGGCGAACAAGCATTCCGTATTAAAAAAAAATATGTTGTAGGTATAGCAATAACATTGTGATCTGCTACAAAAAAAATTTGTAAAAATATTTAGTTTTTGACACAAAAAAAATCCAGTGTAAATTTTTATCACTTCACGAAAAATCGAATAACAAGTAAACGAGGGAAAACTTGACTGAAAAAACATACCGCACTGCAAATATTAGTACAGTATCTAAAACACACAGTGTTAAAAATATTTTTTCTATGAAAAGTTTTATAAATATTAGAAGTATTATCATCAGGACCGGTAAGGGGATTCGGAAGGGCGAGATTCTTTGCCAGAGTCTGTGTTGATTTGAAGGTGGGTATTTTAAAGGACCGAGTGAATAGGTTGCTTATTATTGGTAAGCGTGCTCGATCATCGCTTATCACCAAGCGAGATAAAGCCAATAGAAAAACGTGAAAAACACACATTTGATATCTGCAGTTTTGGATGTCATTTTCATTTTACCGTATGTAGGATTCTAAAATGTAAACTAAGTAGGTAATTTTTTTTTTTTTTTTCGTGAGGGCAAAGTCATCAAATGACTTCTCCCGCCCAGGGCCGGGCAGGAGGGAATGTCAGACTCTTACTGACTAAAAACCCCCCTGTTCCTACTCCTGCTCTGTGCCGAGGTCGCGTTGCCTCATTGCGCTTACCCCGCAACCCCGGCTGAAACTAAGTAGGTAGTAGAATATTAAGCATGAGTGAGACATGAGCGAGACGACGTATGTGTGTGAGAGAGAGGAAGAATGGAGGGGAAAAGGAAGATGGCGATAACTGTAGAACGGAAAAGAGGTCTCTTTGTAATTTCAATTTAATAAAGAAGTCTAAAATAGTAAATCTGCGAATTTTCACTGCCTCAGACCTACACGTATGTTTAACCTTATTTTACATTTTCCTAAATCTAACTAAGAAAAAAATATAAATCACAACTTTCACAAGGCAAACTTAACTTAAACCACAACAAAACTATATAATCTGACAGATATTCCAATAAATATATAGTTTATCCAGCGTAGGACCATAATGTTTCCATAAAAGCGAATGTGAAGTGATTGTCGAACAAAATTACGCGTCGCATTATCAACTCTGGTCACAAACTGACGATTAAATGCTGCACCATGATGCATAGGACGTGACACATTATTTCGTGTGAATGTTCGTTACATGGTTTTAATTTGCGAGTAGGAGATTTGTGAGTGTATGCAGTTTTTTATATAGGAAATGACAGCAAATGAGCCTGAAGGTGAGTTGCTGTCCTTTTGGGAGATATCGGGTTGAGAATTGGGCATTTTTTTATTGCTGTAAATATGCGACTGCTGAGCAATATGTAAGATACCTATTCAATTTAATCATTGGGAAAACTACTATAAAAAACTGAATTATATCTCTTTGAAATACAAATTGCATACCACCTTTATTATTTGTGACTTGTTGCCATATTTTTTATAACAATTAATGGGCTCAGTAGCCAGATAATGCTCATACCTACCGTACGAACGTACGTACCTAAATCCATTTTTATTTTCCTTCAGCACATCATAATGTTTTTAAACAAGCCACACCTGCTTCTATCTCCATATTATTGTTTTATATTTATTTATCCCTTCAGGGAAAGAGTTCTAATATCAATTCTACTCGTATTCAAATTTCGACCTCGGCCTATTAATTTCATTATTCTTCATTGTCATGAGACAACACATACATAAGCAATAACATGGATAAGCCTGGCCATGGGAATTAAATTGTTTTGTCAAAGCGAAACTATGTTTTATTTATATTGCAACTTCTTGACCTGTACCTGTTTGAGTGTTTGGTAAAGCCAGGTGTGAGTGACGTCATGTTTTCTGCATACTATTGTCATAATCGTACATAGGAATGTCGTGTTATGCTATTTCAATGACACCAAGCTTTAACTACAGTTGAGATTATTTCGACAATTATTTACTATTTTTACTTCACTCATTTAACTTATAATTAAAACTAATTATTTTGTCACCTACTGAATACAAAGAAATGTGGAAAATATTTTTTGACCATTGACATTTTCAATCGCTTTCTGAACATCTTCAAAAAATTTCAGTTATGAATGGTAAGATGAGGTATGTACCTAACTAAAACAAAAGACCACGTCCAATCAGAAGGATAGTTAATACTATAAGAAAAATCCTTTCATTACGTATTTTCTTCAAATATAAAAAACAACACATTTTTCATATTTTTGTTGCAAAACTTACTAAGCATACCTAACAGTATGCTTAGTAAGTTTTGCAACAAAAATATGAAAAATCCTTTGATACATTCTGGTCTATATTTTCATACAACTTGATTGACGCAACAGTGAGGCGAAAGGCTTTGTACGTGGAAACCATATTCAGTCAAATTTTAATACAAGTTCCAGTAGCAAAAAGGAGATTTTGTATTCGTGGCGTGGTTGCAAAGTTATTAATGAAGTTGAAACTGTATCCTATTTGTAGTAGTGGTGTAATTACTTGCCGTACACTGAATGCAATTTCAAGCCTCATTTTACTATTGAGGATTTCTTCAAATAAATAAAGGCTCTTGAGGCTTTTGTCATCATAAAATTGCTGCAGAAAGTGGAGACGGCTTTTCAATGAAACAATGAATTTATTTTTGCAAATAGGCCATAAAACGGCACGTTTACACGTCAAAGATTTTCAGTTCTAGAACTAAGGCCGGGCGCGAGAGAACGCCTCCGCCGATTGCTTCTTGACTCCTTGTGAACACAGCGATGCTCAGCTCGAATAGGGCACACAGCCACCGTTTGATCCACCGTGTCGTTCGGGAGGTCCTCGCAATGACAATACTAGGGCGTTTTCTATCGCCGGTTTCAAAGCAAATTTTTGCTGATCAGTATTTCTTCAGAAGGCATAAAAGAAATTTTGTCCATAATTGCCATGTCTTGAGATGTTGACTTAAATATAGGAACTAGCTTAAATATCACCTCATTCCAGAATAACCCCCTTTTCGGCAATAATAACAAAGTATTGTTCGTCAGAACTTTGAAACCTTGATAATATCTATGTCAATTCTAAAGTAATTTTCCTCACGAATTGTAAGCGCTTTCCATGTATCTGGGAACAGTTAAATTACCATAAACCCAAGTATGACATCATTGCAAGTGGTCTGTGCAGACTAAGCTGGTATTTGGCGCAACACGTGATTTTGATATTGTAAACAAATCTTATTAATAGTAATGAGGTATGTCTGGTTTGCTATGCATTCCTTAGTAGGCATTAGAGTATTTAGGGAACACAGATCCGGGTTACAGAAAGGAGATTTTGGTATTGTTGTAACGTCTTATGCTATTTCGATGATATCGTGAAAAGCGCGTGCTTTGTGCTTGTGGACGTATGATTGAGACTACTAGAACAATCCTCCTTCATTGTCTCCAATCATCAAAAATCTCTGAAATTCTGAAAAGTTAGACAGTCTCTACGATAAGCATCTATTACTTACCGACAGGTAATCTGACTACTCGTTTACCACAAAGATAAAGAATAAGAAGAGAAGGAAATAGAAACAGTCACATTATTAAGAGACATTTATTTAGTTGAACTACACTGTTTTCGAAGACAAGGACGGTTGAGGTAAGCCAGCACTTTGAATTGAAATCATTTTTAGTTAACTTATTTTTTTCTAAACAGAGTACAGAAATCCATGCATTGAAAAAAATCACTACTGAAAATAAAAATTCTCAGAAATACATAACAATTTCTGCTTAGAATCCTTCTTCTCAATCCACTCTTGACATGAATTGACCAAAAAGGTTCCTTGTCATCAGTCTTAAATAATAATATTAACAAATACATCTAGTTCCCGAATAAGTACTTAAGAAAACGAGTCATTCAAGTTGTCATTTGCCTAGACTATGAATACACTTGAATGGTGCATGCAAAACCAGAATACATGCGTTTGGTGTGTACAGAATATTTGTATTATGGCCTAGACATAAGTCACTGAGTTAGTTTAGAACTATGGTGAGCAGATTATTTAAAATTTTCCAGGTGCTTGTTTAGCATACGTTTAAGAGAAGCTGAGAATGCACCTAATTGACAGACTCTACAGGATAATTGAGCGGTTTTTACAATTCGTGAGCAAGGAGTTGTATTAAAAACAGCTGTTCGGTAAAAGATTGATTTTTGTATTAGTTGATTAACAATACTTTGTGTTTGTAAGCGAGGAGTTGAGGCATTTATAGTAAATATCAGAAAATAAATATGTAACAATAAAACGTCTACACACTAATTGAATTTAGAATAACACGTTTCTAACAAAAATGTGATCTGTTTATATTGTCATATCCGTAAATTTCTAAACCACTTAAATTAACAAGACTAAGAGTGCATTCACTCATAAAAAATAAAACCAACTTATGTTTTCCAGTGGAAAAATTGAGAACTATAATAAAAAGTAAACCAACTCTGACTAGAACACGATCTGACGATGACACTAGTAGCGATGTTGTCAACTGCATATTTAAATTTGTAATCACATCAATCAATCTTGAGTACAATAGTGATGCAGCGTGAAATAATAAATTAAGTTTAATAGCTATAACTTCTATTTAGGGCACATTATATAGTAGGTAACTGAATTAATTTTTATGTTGACTCGTTGAGAAAGTTCTTAAACAATAATAGGACGTGGGAGCCCTTTGCTTATTTATGTTAAGACTAACAGCTTCAATTTGTTGGAAACAACAATGGACTTTCTGCAAAATGTTTATTTTTGTTATTATCGTTTACATTTCAAATAACTTGTTTTGTCAATATTGTAGCACGTGAATATGATACCAAGTTTGGTGACTCGTGAAAGGTATGTGTTAACTGGTCGCTTCATAATTATCAATTATTTATGGAGTTGAAATAGTAACACAGAGATGTAACCTGTCCCTGTCCCTGTCCCTGTCCCTGTCCCTGTCCCTGTCCCTGTCCCTGTCCCTGTCCCTGTCCCTGTCCCTGTCCCTGTCCCTGTCCCTGTCCCTGTCCCTGTCCCTGTCCCTGTCCCTGTCCCTGTCCCTGTCCCTGTCCCTGTCCCTGTCCCTGTCCCTGTCCCTGTCCCTGTCCCTGTCCCTGTCCCTGTCCCTGTCCCTGTCCCTGTCCCTGTCCCTGTCCCTGTCCCTGTCCCTGTCCCTGTCCCTGTCCCTGTCCCTGTCCCTGTCCCTGTCCCTGTCCCTGTCCCTGTCCCTGTCCCTGTCCCTGTCCCTGTCCCTGTCCCTGTCCCTGTCCCTGTCCCTGTCCCTGTCCCTGTCCCTGTCCCTGTCCCTGTCCCTGTCCCTGTCCCTGTCCCTGTCCCTGTCCCTGTCCCTGTCCCTGTCCCTGTCCCTGTCCCTGTCCCTGTCCCTGTCCCTGTCCCTGTCCCTGTCCCTGTCCCTGTCCCTGTCCCTGTCCCTGTCCCTGTCCCTGTCCCTGTCCCTGTCCCTGTCCCTGTCCCTGTCCCTGTCCCTGTCCCTGTCCCTGTCCCTGTCCCTGTCCCTGTCCCTGTCCCTGTCCCTGTCCCTGTCCCTGTCCCTGTCCCTGTCCCTGTCCCTGTCCCTGTCCCTGTCCCTGTCCCTGTCCCTGTCCCTGTCCCTGTCCCTGTCCCTGTCCCTGTCCCTGTCCCTGTCCCTGTCCCTGTCCCTGTCCCTGTCCCTGTCCCTGTCCCTGTCCCTGTCCCTGTCCCTGTCCCTGTCCCTGTCCCTGTCCCTGTCCCTGTCCCTGTCCCTGTCCCTGTCCCTGTCCCTGTCCCTGTCCCTGTCCCTGTCCCTGTCCCTGTCCCTGTCCCTGTCCCTGTCCCTGTCCCTGTCCCTGTCCCTGTCCCTGTCCCTGTCCCTGTCCCTGTCCCTGTCCCTGTCCCTGTCCCTGTCCCTGTCCCTGTCCCTGTCCCTGTCCCTGTCCCTGTCCCTGTCCCTGTCCCTGTCCCTGTCCCTGTCCCTGTCCCTGTCCCTGTCCCTGTCCCTGTCCCTGTCCCTGTCCCTGTCCCTGTCCCTGTCCCTGTCCCTGTCCCTGTCCCTGTCCCTGTCCCTGTCCCTGTCCCTGTCCCTGTCCCTGTCCCTGTCCCTGTCCCTGTCCCTGTCCCTGTCCCTGTCCCTGTCCCTGTCCCTGTCCCTGTCCCTGTCCCTGTCCCTGTCCCTGTCCCTGTCCCTGTCCCTGTCCCTGTCCCTGTCCCTGTCCCTGTCCCTGTCCCTGTCCCTGTCCCTGTCCCTGTCCCTGTCCCTGTCCCTGTCCCTGTCCCTGTCCCTGTCCCTGTCCCTGTCCCTGTCCCTGTCCCTGTCCCTGTCCCTGTCCCTGTCCCTGTCATTATGCTAAATAACTAAAGAGAGAAGGCAGTACATAATTGCTAATAATAATAATTTTTTTTTTTCAACAATGTAATTGTCCCAAGTACCTACAAAGCAACACCAAACAGGTATCGTGGGTCTAATTAACACACAGTAACACATTCGCATGTAATTCGGATCGAACGCAACGTGTAATGACGGTCCATTGGATCGGGTACATTAGTACCCCACCTACTAATCATTTAAGCCGCCATTTATAACGTGCATTCAGTAAAACACGTACTAGTAATTTTGTAATGTATTGAGATGGGGCTAATTGTAAGGGACCTTTGTGTTATTCTTTGATATCGTTAAGTATAAGGGTAGGTTTTATAGTCCTTTATTTTGGATAATGGGTTGGTTTTGAATAATGTGCTTCTTTCTTTCATTTAAAATTGTTCATTTTTGATGTGCGAAAAACTTGTGTATTAGCAACATATTATGGTTTTCCTTAAGGTTACGTTCTTTTTATATTTGAATAAATATTTTAGTGTTACACTGTTCTCACATTTTTTTTTTATTTTTTGCAATTGAACCAACTCTTTGTAAAAGGAATTTGTATGTGAAACTGATTTAAAAAAAGTAACCATGGAGTTTCTTGCTCGTTCTTCTCCATCGGAATCTACACTTTGGAACGAGCAAATAGCTTCACTAAAAGGACTGACTGACAAACTGACACTATATCTTCAAAATTTTGTTTGACGTTCAAAACTACCTGTAAGGGTCTAATTGGAATAAATTATTTTTGACATTACTTTTTGAATTCGTATTAAAAAACATAATCGTTAGTCGAAGTGATCCGCGTAATGTTCGAAATCTGGAAAGTACCAATTACTGTTACTTTCCGAACTAATACTTTCTAAGATAACCAGTAATAACATATTACGGTAAAGAAAAATATCATAACCAAGCCTTTCACGCGATATCATACATAGAAAAGCTCGATCTAAATTGAAAATTGCGTAACCAACTCTACCTCATCTAAGTTCTCAGGCTCTGCAATCACATCCAGAACTAATCGACCAATGAAATATTGAACGATACCGAACGTTAATATCAACATACTACAACATAATTACAGAAAGCAGATCTATAAAATATAATTTGCCAACGACATGCATAAAGTTCAAATAGACGTTTTCAATCAGTCCACTATTATCAAATACAAATACGAAAACGGATTGACTGATCAACTTAGTAGGATATCGTAATAAGACATTAAGTTCTAGAATTTTGCAACTAAAGCCCAGATCGAGTGACCAGTAATAAGATTACTGTATTAGGTACTGGTATTATGAATGTTTAGCCAATAAATTCGATTCCTGATTACGGAACTTCATCATTATGTTGTGACTAGTTTGTTAGACTTTCTCAATCAAGAGACAAAGTTCTAAACGTTAAACGGCTCGGAGCAGAGATTGAACGGGGTAATTTTTGTCAGCAAAAGTCTGACACCCTCTCAGAAGACATTGGGTAAAGATGAAGATATAAAATATATTAATATCGCAAAACATTGCGTTCTTAAAAACATTTGTTCGAACGGAAGTTTTGTAAAAAACTGCAAGCTTTATACCTATATTGCGTATATGTAAGACGAACGATGAAGGAGACGGTCAAAAATGTGACGATCGCTAAGACTAGCTGATTCACTTGTCATTAGATAGGTCAGACAGACTGCATGGGCGAAACTACTTTATCATGTGTCTTTGCGAGGTAGATGTTCGCGCAATACTATCCGGACTAAGATTTCCGCACCGTTTGCAAGAGCATAAAATTTCAAAATGTTACATTTTGAATTTTTATCCAAGCCGAGTTAAAAGAGTAGTATAGGTATAAACTTCCATGTTTATTGTACTTTAGACCTTAATCCGTTTAATACAGGTACATTTAAACAAAAGTTTGTTTAAAATACTTTATCCCATTCAATGCTTCACCCACATTTTGTTCATAAATACGTTTATAAATCACGTTCTATTATTAGCTTTAAGAATTAAACAAGAATTAAATGTAATGATGATAACCTGTCACAAGCTACATAAGATTAACCAGGATTCCGACCTACGCATTATAAAAAGGTTGATTCAGGACCGAAATAAACTTACCTTATACTTCAATGTTTCTATTTCCATCAAAAGAAGATTCAAAAGAAAATAAGATATCTATGTTATAAATAAATGGATCTCCTTAGCATTTTCTTTGATAAAGAGTAACTATGTTATTTATTCAAACCAATTTATTTGGCAAACCTCCCCAATGTAACTTTTAATTTTATCATCTGATTCAATACTGTTAGTCTCAAAGTATTTATAAGCAATAGCTGGCTTTATTATTTGTATTGATGATACGAATTTTTACACGACTGCCCAAAAAAAGGTATGTTATTTTTTTTATAAATTTTATCTATGATAATAATTATGGTGTAATATTAAAAATTGAACACCGACGAATATCCTCAGGCATTCATCAGATTAATTTTTTTTTTGTATGTCATAAGTTGGCAAATGGTCAGACAGATTACCTGATGGTAAGCAATCAGCGCTGCTCATGGACACTTGTTGTATCAAAAGAGTTACTACAAGTGCGTTGCCGGGCTCTTGCGGGTTATTAGGGATAAGGATGTAGAATTTGAAGATTGAGGATGGGGGAGGGAGTAAGTATTGGGCCTCCGGTAACCTCACTCGCGCGGCGAAACACAACTACTTAAGTTTCTCGCTGGTTTTCCGCAAGGCCGTGGTATCACTCCTGTCGAGCAGACTCATTCGTGCTCAAGCGTGGGTCTCCCATACTTCAATTTTAAAACAAAAATACTGTTATGAGCCTGACGTCACGTTTCTGACTATGCGGGCTTGGGTTACGGGATTGGATGAAATTAAACACTAATACCGGTTTTCAGACTTTCTATTGCACTTAAGTGACAGCGTCCACGGAGTTAAGTTATCGGCGTTCCTCTCCAGCAGAGTCCGGCCGACTGACACAACTTTGCCGTTCACTGTTCACGCTGACTTAACTTACTGCACTTCACTATTTCACTGCACTTCACTTTTCACTCACTTTTCTTCTTTTTCACTTCTTCCGTTTCTTAGAACTCAACTGCCAGCGGTGAGCCGCAGTTCCGCTTATATACCCCCCGGTCAGGTTCTGGAACATTTAATTTCGTTATTCTTTTTGATCGTCATGACTCCAGAACCTTCCAATAATTTCGTTATTCATTTTTATTTATTCTCCTTCTCGCTCTTTAATTTTTCATTTCTTTCACACAAAAGCTTCCAGAAAGTTCCACAAAAACTTCCATCAACTAAAAAACTTCATGCTTGCGGCAGGACTCGAACTCGGGGTCTCTCTGGTGTAATCCAAACGCCTTACCGATTACACCAACTCGTGTTGACAATTCACGACGAAATTTACAATCTCTAGGCAACGTTTGACAACCATCCATTGACGTCATGATGTCAAAGAGTTTGAACCACTTTTCCGTCACAATACAATCCAAATAGCTTTTAGACGAGGTTCTAATAAATCTTGGACGCATTAAATTCGCGTCCATAATACAAAAATACATATATATGTACCTACCTTCGTTAAAACAAACGAAATTATTTCACAGAAAATAATACGACACAATAAAATATTATATTCGCAAACCCGCGACTAGATTAATTTATGCATTGTCAAGCTCACATCCTGACTATCAAGCACTCGGAAGAACGGCGCTTTGTCAGTTTTCTCATTCCGTCAGATTATATACTCGAGTTTCATAATACGAGTTATTATTGCGATGTTTTCATGAAATAAGGCCTGAAATAATCTAGGCAAACAATGTGAGAGCTAAGGTAATATCCTACATCATTTATATCCCAGTTCTTGGAGTAAGGAACCGAGGCAATTTATTTTGCGATTACAGTTCGTCGGTTCGTTGCATTGTCAGTTTTTAAGGCTAGTCTTGTTATTCGTCGTATTATAAATGTAGAACTTACTGACTGTTTTTGCTTTTAGACAAGAAGTTGTAGACTAAACTTAGTCTATTTAAGGCTTATTTGAAGTTTGTATTTATGATCATCAGCTTATTAATGCCCTCCGCTGAGCAAAGATCTCTTCTCACATGGAAACAAAAAATTGGCGTGTTTTGTGTCGAAGTATGTATCTTGTCTGTATCTTCACGTGTAGTGTAAAAATCTTTGTGGGTGTGTGCAAATTTACAATAATGTGTAATGTCTATTATGTGTTGTGTAATATAAAGATGGTCAACAATTTGTGTGAGATCAATAAGGCAAACAGAAGAGAGGAAGCTATGTTTTAATAACTTAATTATATGTAAAATTAAATCACCGTCTACCTGTGCCTAAATAATCTTAGAAAGTAGTAGGTTTTTTATTTAGTCTTTTTGAAATAAATTATATGTCTTTGACTTTGATTTATAACTCATAAAACGGTGTGCATTTGCTTATTTTCGAAAATTCTCCATCACTCCTGGGAACCGAGGTGCCAACTTCCTTTTACCGTTGAAATTGATGAATGATATTAATACCTTAAATTACACTATTATGACCAGAACTTTGTAATTTTCCCTGGTATTCATCTAAAGATCCCATTACCCAATTTTGAGGAGGTCAACTTATATATACGTACATACAACTAGGTATAGAGCGTACCATAAATTATACAACATTCCAAATACATGCGTAACCACCCCCTCCCCCCCCCCCATAATAAATCCGTTAAATTGACCATGTTATGGTTCAATCAGGGTTAGTTTCCACTTAACGGGAAAATCCAAAATGCCAATATGGAAGCCATCAGATACAGCAACAACAACTGTTTTTATGGGGATTTTGGCATCACCATGAAAACAGTTCCGATAGAACAATCTAATACATAATTTAAGGCTGATTATTCAATAGTTAAATTAAAGTACCATGGGGAATAATTATGATGCTGTTGCGTCAGAATGTTTGTTTAAGAAAGTGACAGCAGTCATTTTATTCCTCAGGTAACATTTATCTGACTATTGAAAAATCTAAGTCAAATAAATTACATTTCAAAATAGAATGCCTATAATTGCTAAATGTCGGTGTAATATTTGATTTCGATGATTGCCTTTTTTCAGAATCCTTCTTTAGGTGTGATGTTTGTGTTTATCAGTCAAACAGTAATAAGTACTTGTGAAAGGTCACAATTTTAATTTGATACAGTCATATGTATATCAAAATATCCAATGACTTGGGCGGAATATTCAAAATCATTGTGGTATTATTGGCTTTAATCTATATCAAGAAATCGAGTAGCAATTTCAAATTTATCTCATGAACGATTTTTTGGAATTGTACAATAAAATAAGGTAATTTTATTAAGAAGAATACTGCTTCGATGCCGCACTAGATGAGAATTCCATGCTTCGGCTCAATGGATCGTCTAGGCTCGGCGGTTGGAGTGATATTACGGCCTCACAGAACGCGTGCAACAATGCTTTCGGTAGGTTTACGTTAGGTTAAAGTAACCGGATCCGAATCTTCGCTCCTCTCATCCCAATCCCCAAATTGCCATTTTTCAAATTCCTAACAACTGACAAAAACCCGACAACGCACTTGTGCCCAATAATTCGTTTTGGTGTTGTGGGTGCCCATGTATGACGCCGATTGCTCTCCTATATATCCTATAATAAAAACATGACAGACGAAAAATCTTCATCTCTATCTATTCTTAAAGTACTTTTTTGAATGCCCCTCTTAAGTTTTAACTACACACCTATTACAATTCCTACTAATCTCCCAAAGAACTTAGTTTCAAGTTCTGACCTAGATTTAAGAGATAGACTAAATGAAAACGTTTAAACAAGAACAAACTTTTAACAACAGGCCTATAAAATTAAATTAGTTCATAGGATCGTTAATCAACGTTATTGTTGTTACTATTTAGCGACAGTTATTAGAATTTAACACCAGTTAATGACTTCTATTTCTATAACAATTAGCTCTATTTTGGAACTTCGGAATTCGTCTGTCGAGTTTATTGCGAGTTTCTTGTTAAATTCTTTTGTTTTTTTTTTTATTATGGGACGGCTAACGAGCGTACGGATTGCCTGATGGTAAGCAATCAGCGCCGCCTATGCACACCCGCAACACTAAAGGAGTTACGAGTGCGTTGCCAGCCTTTTAATGATAAGGGTTTCGGATATTAAAGGATTGGGAAGGGATGGGGGATGGGGGAGAGATTGGGCTTCTGGTAACTTCATTCACACGGCGAAACACAACCAGCTAGCCAGCCAGTTTTCTGTGAGGCGGAGAACCATGCTTCGGCTCGAATAGGTTGGCTCGACCGAAGTGATACAACGGTTTTACAGAAAACCGTCGTGAAATAACCACAGCGTTGTGTTTCGCCGTGTGAGTGAGGTTACCGGAGGCCCAATCCTTTCCCTCACCTAGCTCGATTGGTGACCTAACATAAAATAAAATACTATGTAAGCTTAAAATACTATTTTACAGGTTGGTACCATAATTTTAGCTAATCCATGACATAGAATTATCAAAATATGTTTAATATCCATGTTAAACATGCCATAAAAATCTCAACACAGAAGTCACGGATTAAGCTACTGTATATTTTAATAATAAATCCAAATCCATAGTGGGAATACACTAATCACCAACGTTTCCTAACTCCGCCCACGGGAAGAGATCATTTATTAAGAAGCTATTTATTCATACCCACACATGACCACAAATCATTTATCAACTTAATGAATGGCTTCTATATTAATTAGGAATCAGGTGTCATTAATCATCCACACTGTCAACGTAGCTTTTTTTTAAGTTCTATCTAAACGGCACCGTTTAGGCTGCATTTGGTTATGAGAGATTTTTTTCACATTAGTAGAGAAGAAGCGAATGTTTTTTTTTTTTAAGAATGGAAGGACTATAATCCTTCCTCTCTTCAGACGAGGTGTTAGAGTACTATAAAAAATGTTGATGTTACTTGAAAATAACGAATTGCGCTGAGAAAATCGTAAAGTTTCAAATCGCACCGGGACTCTTGTTTCTGATCAGAGTATGCGGCGCGGCAACGTCGATGATTATATCAGTAACTTCCCGTGCTTAAGTATAATATAAATAAATTTAAGGAGGGTAGTCTAAAAGGCTCCCCATGTCAATAATATCATTTGGAAATGAAATCCGATGAAAATCAAGCTTTGTTCGAGATTTATCCTTACTTCTAATCTATACCTTACTGCACTTAGACTCAGAATCGACAAAGATACGCAACGTATTCAACAACCCCAAGTCATAAATCAACATGGTGACGCGAATTCAATGTCAATTACAATGAATATCAAATAGAAATAGTTGGCAACTTTCAAAGGAGTTAAAACGGAAAGCAATAAAGAAACGATCGCGTCTTCCGGAAACAATAAAACGATATCAATATGTACGTGGAACTGTTGACAATTGTTCTGTGACGTTATGGGGTAACGGTGTGTGTGCTTGTAGTAAGGATCTAAGTACTTGTATTAATTCATTCATCAAACTCCAAGGGAACGCTACCGTGCCACGCGTTTGCTTGTTTTTCTATTGCGTGTGAATTACTACGATTGAAAAGGTAAAGATGAATCACGTTGCTTCGTCCAGAGTAGCTAGTGTCAATAGACCACCACAGACGGGGTTGATGTTCAGCCAGGGTTGCGAGGTAAGCGCAATGAGGCACCGCGACCTCGGCCCAGAGCAGGAGAAGGAACGGGGGGGTTTTTAGTCAGTAAGAGTCTGACACTCTCTACCCTCGGCGGGAGAAGTAATTGGATGATTTTCCCCTGACAAAAAAAGAGTAGCTAGTGTGAGTTTTCTATAATATTGTCGCAATCGAAACGTTAACACGTTTAGGCCTGTGCATGGTTTGTCAACTTGGAGCAGGCCAATTAGAGCGCCGAAGCTCACAAAGATGTTGATAGTTTAAAGTAAAGCTTATACTAGACATTTAGGGCCTGGCCGGGAAACGGACGGTGTTGAATTGTCGCTATACTTTTTGTATGACGCAACAAATTAAATTAGGACTACACATGTTTCGATTCGACTGTGAAAATTTTGGGACTATGTCCAAAGCTTCTAAAACCTTATTGATTAGTTAAATCATCTTATGTAAATTATTACGCAAGTATCAATAAACCGAACCTATCATCAGAAACTTTCAAAACGTATTTAGCAATCATCACCATAAACCTATCATTACTTTGCTAAACAGTTTATATGACCAGCATTTATGATGGACTTCTTTACATTAAAATGTCAAGGCGTAAAAGTAAATCTCATATTTATAGCCAACAATTTCCATATAATAGATATGCAAAATACATATCAAATAGTACAACGCGAACGTCATCACGACCAAACGATGCTTAATAAGCAGAGTCCACAGCATAAATTTTACAAGCAGAATTAATCCGTCGTCGGTCGGCACGAACGAACGTCCGTCAGTAATTGTGTCAACCATTCGTTTCTCATGATAATAAATTAATTTCGTCATCTGAGCAGATTCCGGGAATTACGTTCAATTTTTTTTGTATAAGCTGTTGTTTTCTTGATAAGTTTGTTTTGTGAGTAATTGAAAAATGTTTTTTCTAATTAACCCTTCCTTGTGAATTCACTTTGAATCAATTTGGCCACTTTAGAACCGAGTTAAACATCGTCATATCAATGTGAATACTATGTGAACTTTCTTGTGTTATTTTTAAGAACAGGTCCTATATAAACTTACACAACTATTACAGCAGTGAACTAGTAAAACAGTAAATTTCAACCAATAAAACAAAATAATATAGTACGTATTTATTGCACACAATAAATTACAGAAACTCATTTTAAGAATAAGGTCAAGCAGGACTCATAGAGTACAAATTCAACTTGGAATGCCTGCGACAAAACGACGATTTATCTTGAGGTTATTAGTTGACGCAGTCAGCTGGAAAAATTAGGACCATTATGTAAACGGTGTTATCTGGACAACCACAAATAGGCAGTGTGTAGTAACACTATCCCAAAAAAGCATAATTATGTATGTATGCATTTTTACAAAAAAATATCTCTGGTGGACGAGGAGTATTTTCCAAAATATCCAGGGTCATATTCATTAGCAGTAAAAGTTCCTACTGGAAATGCACTTCTTATCTTCCGTAAGCCACAAATGTTTATACAAAAGTACATAGCCTCGAAAGTGGAGTCACTGTATTCTACAATTCGTCACATCTACGCAACAGTTTTCTCCACAACATGCACTTTTAACAATACCTTGTTCTGAATCAACAATTCAAAATACAACAAAGAATAAGTGTGGGAGAGGAATGTTTCGGCACGAATGGACTGGATCGACTGGAGCCATATCCACCACAGGAATCCGACATGAATGTGTGTTGTGCCCATCCAAGTCTAGATAATCAGAGCAGTTTTAAATCTGTGATGGTATCCAAGGCGATTGACTATCAAGTGATCCACCTGATCGCTAGCCACCTTGAAGACTGCATTGGGCTCACATCATTAAGCCCTATTTACTCATAACAATAACTCTCGTTGACACTGTCGACTGCGAAAGTGTAATAAGTGCAAAAATGTCAGTCCCCTTCAGACGATGCTGTTCTGTTCTGTCATTGTTAACTTGGATGTCATGGTGTCAATTTTGTTGACGTCAAACGGATATGAAATGTGGAGATGACTTTGTTATTTTTGGTTTATAGCGCTTTCTCTGTTTTGTTTTTTTTTTGAGTCAATATTTCCACCGTTATTTAGAATTTTAATTGTTTTGTATAGTGAAAAATATATCATTTTAGTAAACATGATATCACACTTTTTTTAATTCACACTCAGTATACCATAAAATATGTCAAATTAATACAAATTATAGTTCTGATAATGAAAATATAAGCAATCCGAGTATATCCAAGAAGCAAAGTTGTATCTCATGCTTATTGTAGTTGATAAAAAAGCACCAGATTATGCGATTTCTTCACGGTAGTTTATTTTACCGTACATTTAGCTCAGAAAAAGTCACTTTGGTACTTGCATAGTTTAAATACCCCATCCTCGTACAAGAAAGCAGGTACCTTAGACTCAGGGCTGCCACAACATATTCTCTATGCAGATAAAATTAATTTGCTTGTCAGTTTTCTTCCTCATAAGCCCTCACCTGTTTAAAGATCCCAATCTCCACCAGCTTATTAATAAATCAGCGAATCCAATATATCTGTTCCCTTCAATCCTAGATTAGCAGTACCACAGCTCACATTAGTTACGTCCTGGTAATTACTATAATAAATGCGCTGGCAGCTTGTACCGTGGCATTTAATGAAGTGATCTTAAAACAAGGGACACGACAGTCTATTTATTTAGCAATTAGGTTTATATTTCTAGTCCAGCCTGAGACACTGTTGACATTACTGATATGTTTCTCGTTTTAAATGGCTTTGCTGTTTATTATTTTTGATTATGAAAGTAAGATTTAATTCAAGTGTTCTTGATGATGTTTAAATATGACATTACGAATGGTTTTAGTAAAGGTACACAGAATATATATGATCATTTTTTAAGTTTTTCATTGAATAATAATAATAAATGAACTTTATTGTGTACTAAAAGAGTTGACATGCGTAAACAAAAATTACAATTTACTTTAGAACAAGGTACAAAGGCGTTTCTAAAATTTAACTTACAATAAATAATATGTTTTGTGTTTTATTTCCTGGTTTTTTTCTAAATTGCTTTAAGTTCTATATACCTCTTTAATATTTTACATTTCCTCTAGGAATTCCCTTTTCTCCCACATCCATACAAATTTTCTCATTTTACCACCCCAAACCCTTACCCTGCGTTACCCGAGTAAATTGCTAAATTGCATTGCTCCTACAAAAGAGGTTTATATATCGAAAAAGTATTTCGTTAACGCAAATACCCTACTCTAGCATTTGTTGTCTGTTTCAAGTTGAATGGCAGAGACAATTTACGTAGTAACTGGTGTATTCTTCAATTAAGTTAATTAAAGATGTAACCATTAATTTTGACGAACCTAAAACAACATTTGAAAGAAAGAACGAAGAAAACTAAAAGTTCTTGCAGAGCTATTTTGAAAGTTCAATTTGTAAAATAACTCTTTAGTAATCGGTTAGGTTCATCATCATTAAATCATTTTATACAGAAATCATGAATCGATTGACTTTCAAATTTTGCATAAAAATTTATCATAAATGCAAAGCTGCAAGCATAAAATACGCCTAAAGTGTTTAGTCCTGGGACTTATTGGCCCATCTAATAAAACCTTATTTATAATACTCACCTAACTAACCCTAATTATTATTAATTTAGTTTATTCCTTTTGATAAACTAAGAAATGTGTATCGGTGACGAGCTATATTCATACTGTAACTAAGCAGAATTCCCTATACCTACTAATTTCTGATCACAACGCACTTGTGATCAGAAAATGTAGTATGGTTACGATGAACGAGTAGCATCATAGAGGCCATGAGCTTTATATAAAAATAACCAATATATAAAACGAACTGTATATAGAAGACAATAAAGTCGCAAATTCTCTGTCTTTGCTACTAAATACACCCACTCAACTAGTAAGCAACTAAAAGTGAGAAGATCCCCATTTAAACACATCGCAAATAAATTAATAGCTTACAAAGTTAGGTGCTGTGTAAAATCGGGCAACGACTATGTGCCGACGATGCGGTCACAGTGGGTGCCATAAAGCTACGCTTCCTTAGCTCGACACACCGAAGACCAAGCTAAGATGACCTGCAATTAGTAGCAAGACCAACCTTACACATGGTTGAATAAGATTCATTTTACTCAGAGTCAGGGTCATTTTAATAAGGTAGGGAATCCATGTTGTGTTTGGTAACAGCGTGTGAAATAAACTATGATAACACTAAGGTATGTGGTCTTTGGTGTTAAATTTCCTTGGACGTACAAGGGTGTTGTGACCATGTATTTTGTGACACAAAAGATTGGATTCCGATAAGGTTGGATCGTAGATTCAGTTTATTTTCAATTTTCTTTTGCTTATCTCAATCGTTTTAGTAGCGCCGCCAATCGTAATCCGAGTACCGATTAATCGATTTATTGATACGATTATTACTGATTGTGTAAAATATTAGTCTGGGTGATTAATTCGCAGCTTTATGAGGTTGTTGTTGTGATTTATTTCCAATCATTGATTTAAATTAATTTATATTTTAGAAATTCTTATCCGACATATCCAACACCAGAGGAGTTACAAATGCCTTTTGTGTTTTTATTAATTGACTTCTTTTAATGCTAAACCACAACGACCTTGGTATGGGACTTTTAGCAGGTAATAAGAACTATATTATTAAGACGACGCAAGAATTAAAATATCCAAAAAAGATAATAGAACAGCAACAAACGAAAAAAACACATAAAACAAATCAACTAGCTTCAACATCATTGAAAGAAAAAAAGGAAAATGGAATCCCACTCACACATGCAAAGGAAAAGGTAACAAGGGTGAACAGGAACAAAGAAAGACAAGTACATTACATTCCATCATCATCGGGTTAAAAGAAAGAAATATCTCATAAGGCTCAAATCATCTACCAGCTGTTGTTTGATAAAACGACGTGTTACATAAAAGTGACACGAAATTGCGTTGTTTCGCACAAGGAACTTATGTA
Source organism: Spodoptera exigua (assembly GCA_902829305.4). Classification (NCBI taxonomy): domain Eukaryota; kingdom Metazoa; phylum Arthropoda; class Insecta; order Lepidoptera; family Noctuidae; genus Spodoptera; species Spodoptera exigua. Next base: position 9,254,289 of record LR824619.2, on the reverse strand, counting down.
CCTACTACGAGTTTCGCATTTGTACCTACATACGTATGTTATGTGAAGCTATGTAACATGTCATAAGATCGTAAGTATGGACGGTAACAATATGAAAAGATTATTATGACTATAATGTTTAGGTTTTGAATTCCAAATTCAGTATGTTGACTTCGCAAAAGCTTTTGATCGTTTACAAAACCTGATGTTTGTAATTTTTTGAAACAATATTGTTGACATTATGTGTTATGCTAAATAATCAGAATTGATACGATTGATCTAAGTGTGGGAGAGCCATGCTTCGGCACGAACGGGTCGACTCGACCGGAGTGAAACAACCACAGCGTTGTGTTTCGCCGTGTGAGTGAGGTTACCGGAGGCCCAATCTTTCCCCACCCCCAATCCCTCTTCAATCCTTAATTCTCCAAATCCCTAATCCCTAAAAGGTCGGCAACGCACTCGTAACTCCTCCGTTTCGGGTGTCCATGGGCGGCGCTGATTACTTACCATCAGGTAATCAGTCTGCTCGTTTGCCGATCTATTAAAAAAAAAATACAAAGTTATTTGCTATTTTTAACTTTAGCCTTACTACCATTTCATAAATACAGTACAATAGTAAATTCAATAAAAAACCTAATTCGATGAAAAATAAAAAAATAATATTATTTACCTAAAAGGAACCAATCGTAAACAAATAATTAGTGTTTCTTGTAACTCGTACATAAAGGTCAAATCACGCGTTTTTTCCATTGCATAGCGACATGCCATTTCAGATGCGTCTTTATAATAAAAATTAAATTTCGTTGAAGTGGCAATTTGGTGGTACTCCCTGACGAATAACTTTCACGTTGTGTATCTAACAACTTATCTAAGAGTTTAGTAAACAGAGTAACTTTTATTTGACTTGGATGCTCAAGTTGTTACGACGGTGTTCAAATTGAAAGGAATTGAATTCGTGACATACAAGTGCTTCCCGGGGAACCAAGTGTTGACCGACTTTATTTCAGAGTAATCCTGAAGCGATGCGTTTCAAATGCAGTGGATTTGGGATTGGTTGGAAAATCCTGGCTGCAGCTCGGGAGATAGGCGAGCTATAGAAGTTTCATTTCGATTCAGTAAGGCGCAGAATAAGTTGGAATGAATACGACATAACATCTCCTGTTTAGCATATACCAATGTACATGTGCACAAGGATGGAAAAAATGATTTTCTTCTGCTACGGTTTCTCTAGGATTTACAATCAATTTATTTGTTGAATATAGACTTGAAGAAACGCTTTGTTATATGAAATAAAGAATGTTTTTAATATAAACTAAATATTTATCTTCCTCCAATCCATAAAAAGATTAACCCAATTACTTTTATACAAAAAACAAGAGCACCGTTAAATTTCAAAACGTTACCGATCACGATCCACACAAAATTAATCTAAGTAGATTAAGAAATCCATCCATAATGATACCCAAAATTTTTATCAAAGATCCTTTTGAACAAAAATCAAATTCATCGTAATTGAAACATGAAGAAGATTAAATCTGGAATCAATGGTTTTGATTTAACATAGGAACATTTTATTGAGTTATTTGAAAGGAAAGGTCGGTGCAAAAATGAAAAGATACATGCTCCAGTGGATCGGATATTATGTAGAGAGAATGTTGAAAGAAATTATGATGAAAACGGTATTTTGGAAAAGAAAAAACAGGATAAGGATTCAACAAGACACGGTTAAGTGGTTGTGGATTCGGCGCAATAGATGAAAGCTGCAAGCTTTGTGTTTGTTGATACGGGATAATATTATTAGCTGACAATATTGAATCTGAACCCAGCGTTCCATAATTGGACAATGAGAGACAATGTGCTTGCCTTTCAAAGAATACAATATTTTTTTTCAATTAGGTATAATTTTGGTCATATCCTACGTTTTTTCAGTTAAAAATAGTTTTACCTCGAATATAGATTAAATGATTTAGGTAAATAGAGAGTACACATTTCTGATGGTACCATTAAAATTGACCAAGTTTTCTTAGAAACTAATTGTTATTTTAAGATCTTATGTTTTGTATGTTTGGATAAATATTTTCTAGTATTGGCTTTTATTGCTAGATACAAATATCTAACTAGTGATGTCATGAAATAAATTGTTGAATATGAAACTTTGGCTTAATGGTCACAATCCGTCTTTCCTATGTACCAGTCATATTCTATCACAGTACAATAATTATAAACTTAATCATACAAACGACTTCATTTACAAAACCTGACGCTCAAAATAATACCACAAATCCTGGCTAGAAAATAAAACCAAGTCTTTTATAAGAAAAATCACGTAAAACAGATTAGTGGTTCTTTGGTTAAGTACTAACGGATGGAGAGGAGACAGCTTATTTATATTTCATGATGAAATTGCTTTCTCCACTAAATATTGTTATTGGTTCAGTATTATTTAAATTTACATCGTCATCTACATTTATGATAAGTTTAAAATGATTATCTAGTAGTGTTTCAAACAAAACAGAGGAAGAGTTAGACCAAAATAATATTGTATATTTCTATGACTGCCTCATTGACTTAATAATAGTTAGAACACGATCTCTGGCCACAATAAGAGCGGGTCTGCTGCGGACGACGAGCAAGGGTGGCTCGCCGCCCAACCAGAACCTTACTCGAGCGTACAGTGCGTAGCGTTCTACGCTCGCTTCAAAGACCCAATCGACCACCACCGACGGCCAAAAAGGGCCGATGTTGAACGGAGTTTTAGTTAGTAAGAGTCTGACACTCCAAGTTGCCTCAATGTTGTCATTTGTTTGCCTTGTCATTTAATGGGGTTTCCCTTACAAAACAAAACAATAGTTAGTACTCTATTCTAAAGTACGATATTTTTTAAAAGATCTAGGTCCCCTGTGGTTCTTATTTCTTCAAGTTTGGTGAGATCTTCTGGATAAATTATCTAATACTATCCAAGTCCAAGACTAACGCTCAATAGTCTATGAGTCAACAGTCCCATCGGACAGTTAAGTAAATATTTACATTTTGTATTCCCTTACCCACTGGGGATAAGACGGCAAGTAACGTTAGCATTAAGACTATCTTTTGTTATCTTATTTATACGTACTTACGTTGAAATGTGGTAGGGTTCACCAAAGTTTAAGGACGCGCAATTTATTTCACGGCCTTAAAGTAAATTCTTTGCTTTTCTACATATTCCCTTGAAATCTTGCCAACGAAACTTCCAACCGGGTAAAAATGATAGTTTCAGGGTAAACTTTTTGTAAATTTACGATTCAACTTGTCAATAACCATAACGCGTCTGACTATAAAGGAAATACAGTATTAATAGAATACTTAATTCTTAGTCACATAACATGAAGACCTTTAAGCTTTTGCTCTACATAATTAAGTAAATTAACTTTGAATTTTATTCATCACTATTTAATTAATCGAAGAATAGCTCCAAGGAAAACAATTATCAATTCAAAATCCAAACCTAAGGCATAAAACACGACACAATTTAAAAGCCTAACTTTTATCAGACAAGAGAAACTTCGAAGATTTAAGTAAACTCATATCTCAAAACAAAAAAACAATGGCCGATGTTATCACAAAAAGTCTAAACAGCTTCATAATCACTGTTTTAAACAAACTCCATAATAAGGAACAAAAATATGTCACTTCAAAAAGCCGAGTGTTAGATAATAGTATTTATTCAAATGTCTGCCTTAAGTAGTAAGGAAAGTTATCTGGAAGATAAAGATATCAGTAAATAAGACATGACATTAGGCGTGATTGTCGTCACTTCGGGACTTAAGTGCCTTGATTGAGCTTCCATGTAAGATAAACAACGCAAATAGTTCTTGACACGAGAGTGAAGTAGTTTATTTATTCTAACTGAAGCAATGATCTAAGATTCAGTATATTTTGTTATTTAGTCTAGTTTTTTGCGTAGTCAATTTTCAAGACTCTCTGTTTATAATTATGGATCCTGGTATGCATTGAGACGGGTCGAGTTACCTCGTAGATTAATATCGTTTTACTTTGTATAAGTAAAACGATGTTTTTATAATAACTCAGTAGGCTGCGCGACGTCGCCGCGTCCGCGCACGCTGCTCATGAGGAAGAACCCCTCTGTGGTTCGAAACTAGTAGAGCTTTTCTCAATATTTACACGTGAGTAACCCGCGATTTTTAGTTAATTTAGTAAAACGATATTAAGAGTACATAATTAGTGTTTATTCGAGTTTAGTTACAATTTCATATTCATTAATATATATTTATTCATTTTTTAAGTGTGTGAGAGCCATACTTCTGGCACGGATTGGCCGGCTCGACCGAGCGGCACCACGGCCTCTACATTTACATTATGTTTCGCCGTGTAAATATGGTAACCGAAGGCCCAATCCTTTCCCCCATCTTCAATCCCCAAAACTCCAACCCTCAAATCCCTAATAACCCACAAGATGCCGGCAATGCAATTGTAGTCACTCCTTTGGTATTGTGAACGACGTTGATAGCTTGCTAGCAGGTAGTCCGTCTGCACGTTTGCCGAACTATGATGACATGAAACCAAAAAAAAACTATAATGCAGTTTTTTATGAAATATTACTATTATTTTAAATGGGTTCTAATAAGGATTTAATGCATATTAGAACCTATAAATTGTGCAGTAAAATAGTTTTGAATGACTGAAATAAAAATGCTTACTTTCCATTGCTCGAAAACCACAAAGTTTCTCGGAATTTTTATATTCATTTACGTTAGCGTTGAAAAATTGTGTAGTACATCTCTTTTTATGGTGAAAAAGAATACAGAAAAGCAGGTAACAACGAACGCCAAGGACAAACTTCGTAAAGTAAAATTGTATTATGTTGAAGCATTGTTTACACTGTCCTTGTTAAAATGAATTTAAAATATTAAAATAGAATTTTATTGCAATCAAGAAAAATGTTCAGAGATATATTTAGTTACATATAAATTGTCATGGTGATAGTATTACTGTGGTACTGTTTAGGTCATGTTATGTTCTGATATTTGTGATTAGTATTAGCAAATATATTACATTCAATTGATAGATAGAGTATTAATAAAAAAAATGTACATGCACCTTCCATATTATAACGTCACATCTTTTTTTTGTGAGGGGAAAATCATCAAATGACTTCTCCCGCCCAGGGCCGGGCGGGGGGGAGTGTCAAACTCTTACTAACTAAAAACCCCCCTGTTCCTTCTCCTGCTCTGGGCCGAGGTCGCGGTGCCTCATTGCACTTACCCTGCAACCCCGGCTGAACATCAGCCCTGTAGGGCCCCGTCTGTGGTGGTCTATTGGCTCTTTGAGGCGCGCACGGAACGCTACGCGCCCTACGCTCGGGCCTGGTTCTGGTCGGGCGGCGAGCTGCCCTTACTCGCCGACCGCAGACCCGTGCTTACGGTGGCCGGAGATCGTCCCTTGATAACGTCACATCTTGAGAACCTTTCCACCACACGGGTTTTAAACAAATTCCAACTCAAAAATTATAGAATCTTTTGAAACTACACGAGTACTTACCAACTTAAAATCTGTCAATAGTTCCCATTATTTTCGTTTTCGTTCTTAAATAAACCTAGAGAAAACATTGTATTCATAGACAAGATGTATCATGTTTTAAAACTAAAACCGTAGTATGCGGTCGTAATTATAAATTCCGTTAATTAGCAAACTTCCTGATATTACTTCATCTTTCATTCCGTGATTTGGGTCGCAGTCGCAGACTAAACACTTTTAATGCTGGATTCTTAAGATATTATACTGGTAAATGTGAATTTAGAATTAAAACATTCATAAACTCTTTTTTCTGTACCTATCCCAACAGCTAGATGGCCGTTTGTTCGAATTCTTCATTATAAGTCACCAGGTAAATCATTTAAGTACTAAGATCATCTGTTACTTCCTCGTTTTTATGTAATGAATGGTGTATGATGGTAAGCAATCGCGGCCGCGCATGGATACCCGCAACACTAGAGTAACGCAATCGTTGCCAGCTGTTTGATGATTAGGATTTCAAAAATTAAGGGCTTGCAGAGGGTTGTGTGGATGGGAAGGATGGGGCCTTATGACATGACTGTTTGCAAGTAGGTGCTTTTTTTGTCAGTGGAAAATCATCCAATGACTTCTCCCACCCAGAGTCAGGCGAGAGAGAATCAGACTCTTACTGACTAAAAACCCCCCGTTCCTTCTCCTGTTCTGGGCCGAGGTCGCGGTGCTTTGCTAGTAGGTGCTAGGCCGGGATTTCACTTTCGCATTTTTACCTTCGACTCATTTCACAATTTCATTAACAAACCAGCTCGAGAGTATCATAATATTCCACCACATAATATTCAAGGCTGGGCAACTGGCTGCCGCGCAGCGTGTCGCGGGTTCGATTCCCGTAGGAAAACCATTATTTTGTAATCCGTGTAACATTGTATGTTTGTAAACGCAACCATGATACAGTTTAAAAAATGCCAGATTTTACGATGATACGCCGATTAGAAAGATATGAAATTCTTAGATTTTGTTTCATATTTCATTACAGGGCTATCTATCAACAGTAAAATGTTCTTTTGATAGAAACATCACAACAATTTCAGTTACACACAAATGCTCACTAGTCGTGATGTACAAACAGTTTGTCCGTGTATCAGTAGCAATTCTCAGTTTACGCGGCTTTCATTATGCGCTGTTTCCAACGAGCTTTTTATTAACGTGTTGTGTTCAACTATTTTTATGTCAACGGTCAATGCACGCGATTTATTTTCGTAGATTATGTTCGCAGTAATAATTCGTAATTTTTAATTTGAATTTTGTTATGGTTCAGGTGCCATGTTTGTAATGTATACTGGATGAAATAATACCTAACATTAGAACTTTGATTCATCGGCATCGGTGTGATTTTTACGTGCGTATCTTAGTAGTAGGATTTTTTTTATATACATAGTGTTGATACTCATTGTGTTCTGTCAAATTCTATGCACTTAAAGAAAAAACAAAAAAAAAATCACTGCCAAGAGCAGTGTTTTTTTTCTAGTATATAAAATTACATTTCCATTTCAGTTTACAGTTTAAATACTTGATTCTTTTATATGTATATCATAAACCACATTTTATACTTTCTTTATTAATAAATTTAAACAATAAACTTTACTTTGAATTCCAATAACCAAACAAATAAACAAGTATGTTTATCTTAGACGTACAGAATCTTTATAAACTGCCAAAAGGCGTGACTTTTCTTACACGTCTACGGCTTTTCTACATTTATCGCAAATAAAACTGTAATTTACCTTTAGCCACCTATCTGGTAATCAGAAGCTTTATTTACAAATGGGATTCCCTACAGACTTATCATAAAGCAAACAGGATAGCGTAATTGTTGGAAATTCTCATTTACTCGCCGTCGACTCGGTAACTCGTAGGTATCTTTATCAGAAATCTTTGAAACTTGATCCTTATCGTTGTTTACTATAAAAGTGTTTCTTAATTTCTTTATGAGATCGTTATTATCTACATTTTTATAAATTGCTTCTAATTTATCTTCCTTTTCTTTTACTACGTTCCTACCGCCAACTTGTTTTTTGAATTCTACTGCGACTGTTTTATCATTTTTGTTTTCTCAAGCGTTAATTTTAGCATCTGCTTTAGTTTATTCGTTTTAATTAGTTGTAACTGAGATGTCTAGTTATTTATCTTTTTCGTTTTAATGCAAACTTTGAATCTGTTTCTTTCTTTATATTATGTTAACTTTTTTCTATTTTTCATTCTATTTTCCCACGAAGAAGACCTTCGTGGGAAATTAAAAAATTGTGAATTTCTTTGAAATGTTTTAATAGTTTCTATTTCAATAACGTCATCATTACATAAGCCTTAAACTATATATAAATACATAAATAAATCATCAACAAAGCTGCTACCAACTATGCTAAAACATTTTCGATGAAGAACCACAACATCAAAACACAAATGATCCTCATCAATATTGAAACTGACTCTGATAGGAAAGCTAATCACAATTTCGTCCATAAAAGACGCATAAATCGATACAGCGTACGGTCAGAGTTGTCCGTGACACGTTTCACTATGACCACGGCAATCAAAGTTGTAATTAGCAACTAGTGAAACAGCAAATTAAACGTCCTTTCATGTGACAAATTTACGTGAGCCAAACTGTAGCTTTATTTTCCAACGATACGGGATGAGCGAAACATTTTTTGTCATTTATATTTTTGTTTGGTGTAAAATTGTTTATATTTTCTGTATGAACTGTTTTATTGATATTAATATTGTTGGCATATAAAGTGACAAATTTGATTTAGTAATTAAAGACAAGTAAGACCCTGATTTCCTAAGTACATATAGCATCAGTAGTAGGTTTATTTTCAATACATTTAGTTATATTGTTACGAAAAGTGAAAAGCTCGTATCAAAATTTATAGGAGGCATAAAAATTTAACTCAAAGATTTAATTAAAGCAAACTAGTATAAACATTTCTCGCTCCAATTTAGTACAAGCAATTACTATCAAAACCAATAACTAACTTATAAAACAGAATATTAATAAACGAGAAACATTTTTAAAATGAATTTTGTAGAGGAGTTACTCGATAAAAATGAAATTGCCTTTTGATCCACGTTAAATTAAACAGTTTTTTCATACAAGAGGGTTTTCGGTGCTGTCCATGCGAGGATGAGCGTTTGCCGTAATAGGTTCTTTGATAACATGTCACTCCTCATTTTGAGGAAGAAGGACTAAAATAAAAAATGTTTTTACACTGGCTTCGGGTGTCTGCTCCTATTCATGTTTGGTCTCCTCTGTGAGTGGTGTATTAAGAGTTGTTTAAGCGTTTAAATGGTTTTTTGTGGTAACAAGTTTTTGAATATTTTGTTTTTCATTTTTGAGAAGCCCTTGGGTAAAATGTAGAGTATTCTGATGATGTTGCCGCATTGTGGAAGATATGTGGACTGATTTTATATTGTATTGTGTATGTATAAATATTTTTTTGGTATTTCATCTTATTGCGGCAAGTTTAATCGTTCAAGGAAGTATGTATTTATATCCATAAAGTATGGATGTTTCTTTAGAAAAACTCGTTGAAAGGAGACTCACAACAAAATTAATTAACGTCATCAGGAATATTTCTGCAATAAAATCTTGTAAAAAGGTTTTATTAATTGCAATTATTATAATTTCTTGAACTGTCAACCTTTTATTACCAACATGTTAAACCATCTACAACAAATCCGTACTAAATATGACATTTATTAATGACGTCACAGCTTTTGTTACTGTCCCCAGGAGACAGCTGTAGCACATTAATAAAGGCCCAAGAACTAGAGCAACCAAGCATCAAACGATTTCAACCTATTTATCCCATTCCCACGATATGGGTTGATTAAATAACTTATGACGTTTCGTTACTAAAATGAAGTAACTGAAAATAAAAATAATCTTAAAATGAAAATAAAAATAAAAATAAATTTGAATTTAGAATATAATTTTAACGAACAGATTGATAGTTGGGATTGTTTACATGGTAGAGTTATTACAAATATCAACCTTATTGCTTTGACTTAAGACTACTATAGTTGAGAAAGAGCAGATTAAGCCAGTGAAATAGACAAAATCCAAACTTTCAAACTAATATTGTAAATGCGAAAGGAACTCTGTCTGCCTGTCGGTCTTTTCTTCACGCTTAAACTACTGAACCTTTTTGTGTGAAATTTGGTACTATTTATTGGAACTCGAGAAAAGACACATGATAGTTTTTAAACCAAAAATCTGCAGGAAGTCACTATACCACGCGAACAAAGTCGCGGGCAAAAGCTAGTAGGAACTAAACTATGCAATTCACTACACAAATTTATTTATTGCCAGAGACAACAACGGTGACGTTTTCAACTGTTATTTTAAGTTGGTTGCACTCGCCAAGTAAGGATATTGGATTGTCAATAAAAAATGATTCAGCCTTTCTCTGTTCTTAATTACTCTTGTAAAAACTAATTCGTTGAGAGCCATTAAGTGCGTTAAAAGGAACAAAAACTTTATAAGTGTCCAGCTATTTATGTAATAAGGTATTTATGTACAACGATAACTATTATACTCGTACGTATTATAGCTTTTTTATTTACCTTCAAGTATCTTTGTATTAAATTTCTACGTCCTGGTCAAACTTTTATCGAGCTCAAAAAATATTTTCTTTATAATGCTAATAAAATGTTTAAATTTAACTCTCACACTTCTCTTTTACCTTATATGTTTAAAATGTCAAAATTGTATTACGTATAAAAGTTAACTTTACTGAATTTAATTATAATAGGTACTCCATTTAATCAAAAATCCATAAACAGACTCTTCGACCGAGTCAAAATAAAACTGTCTATGATTGAAGAACGAAATATGGTCGGATACAAAAGCCGAGACCTAATACTCGATAGTTGCATTAAAATCTACTGATAGTTGATAATGATAAATATTGTAATAAAAAGCATAAATTATTATGGCGTCACATTGTAATGACATTGAATCGGAGCAACTACAATAATACGAAACTTGCAAACAGATTTGCATCATCTTAGTTGAAAGCGGTTTCCAAGCAGTTTCAATGCATTCAGCAAGATTTAACTACTAACTATCATAAAGTCTTCACTATAATATATACATCAGTTGGAATAACTTATAACTGTCTCAAAGAAGAATCCTGAACTATTCTTTTATTATATAAGTTTAAAATCGCCAATAAAATATTTAAAATTTTAAACACTACTGTGGTATGATGTCAGTCTTATTCGCCTCATTGGGTGCTTATTAGCTGATGAATATGAATCATATGACATTCAGTTAAATAATTTAGTATTGATGTTGAGTTACAGAGGTAGTTTTCAATCGTTGATATAGTATTATATTAACAGCTCTCCACAATAGCTACAATGTAACAAGTAAATGCCATAGATATCAGCTGTTATTATTAAGTCATTTCGTTATTTTTATACATTCAATAATAACGCTAAAATCGTAGCCTTTTAAAGAGTCTTTTTGTTTGCCGATAGTAAATAGGTAATATACCTATTAAAATGTCTAGCTTTAAAGTCTACTGAGCCTACATCATCTCGGTTAAGTGCGATATAATCTTTAATCATCAGCAAAACTCCATGATATAATAAGTGCTGAAATTAAATTTCATAAATTATATTTTTATCTTCAATCCCTACGTGTCTCTGTAATTACTTTGGCAAAAGTAAACAAGTTTATAATTAATTTAATTGTTTATGACAAAAGCTATTTTTGTACAGTGAAATGACGTCGGCGCTATTACATGAAAGTATAAATTAATATGTCAAAGTTTAATATTGGCTTAAAATTTTTTTGCGTTGTTACTCAGAAATGTATTTACATAGAAATTAATAGAACAATGGTGAAGAAAAACATCATGAACTTCCTTGGGAACCTGGACGTAAAATTTCTAATCATAGCCTTGAGGAAACATGGTGATTAATGCTCACAATTTTCCGTGTGATAAGGGGCCTTTGCTCAGAAGACCGCATTTATAGGCTGATGATGGCTGATAATGGAACATGTTGGCAAACGAACAGACGGATTACCTGGTGGTAAGCAATCAGCGCCGACCATGGACACCTGTAATACCAACGAAGTTACGAGTGCGTGCTGACATTTTAGGGATAAGGAATTCAGATATCTAAGGATTGGGGAGGGGCAAGGGTTTGCGTCTAAAGGCGCACAGCGCTGTGTGTATATTATTATAATACGATTAATCATAAATTAACCGCACATTTTTAAAATTGGAATTGCCTCTAAAACTCAAAACTAAGGCCTCCTAGGGTAGCTTGAAATGAGTCCAAGTATCTTACTATAGTTATATTTTGAAATTGTTTTCTGTAGGAGGCATCTTTCTCTCTGAAGGTTCATGAGATACATATTATATATGTACATATCGATAAGAAAGATATATTTACAAACAAATCTTTATTTATTGAAACAAAAGCAAAAAACCAATACGACTATCAACTCTTGAACAAATTTAATTTACCCAGTACATTCGGGATACCGTGTACGGCTGACCGCGGTTAGTCAGCGGTCAAAAAGCAATTTTAGAATCCGAATTGGAAAATTAGTGTTCCCAACCTATTTCATAGAGTGACGCGGTATCTGGCCCGGGGTCTGTTGCGGTATCTATTTAACGGTTAATTGAACCCCAAACATTAATTGGTTCACAATAATTTTGTTTGTTAAAGCCGGATTACTAATTAGAGTAGTGTTTTGCCGATTTATATTGTGTTGTATTGAACTCTTTGATTTTGTGGTTTTTGATTTGTAGGTAGTGTTGTTGAGTTGAAATGTGGATTCTATTTTGTACTAGCTTCCGCCTACGGCTTTGCCCGCATAGTATGTTGATAAAATGAATTTGGTTTTAGAGATGTTAATCCAGGGATACCCTTTACCTATCTACATAACAAATTTCAAACAAATCAGTCTAGAGGTTTTTGTGTCAAATAATAACAAACATACATATCCATGCATTCTCACAAACTTTCCGATTTATAATATTTACAAGTAGTTAGCAACGAACTCATAACACCTCTGATGATGCGGGTGTGATTACCATTTGTCACCCTATCACATAAAAAATGCAGAGCGATTGTACGTTATCTTATTTATTTGTTTGTTTGCTTAAGGACTGATTTTTCAATAGTGGGATAAATTTTATCTGTTAAGTGTGGGAGAACCATGCTTCGGCTCGACCGGAGTGATACCACGGTCTCACAGAAAACCAGCGTGAAACAACCACAGCGTTGACGCTGACGCGACAGCATCATAATAATTCCCCAGATAACTTTTATCTAACCATTGAAAAATCAGTCCTAAAACTTTCGTAAATTATAATAATAAGGTATATACATAAATACATTAATATTGCATATAATATGATCGTCTTTACAATTTATATACTCACCCATAAATCAAGAGATCAATAAAACATTGTTTACATTAGTTGTTATCAGTAGTATGTCTCAAGAGAACAGTAATAAAATAATCTGAGTCATTTATCATTATTTCTGTGTATCGTAATATATTATTTTATGTAAGGAATCTTCTTTGTTTGAGTTGCAATATTACCCAGATTTTTTTTCTTGCAATAAGAAGTTGAGATGGTATATTCACTATAAAACGAAATTAGTTACTCAAGTCAAAATATTATGAGATCAATATTTAAGAATTTTACTATATTTTATAATAATAAATCTAATTTATAAAATAAAAGTTTAAATTTTAAGTGTTTCAAGCTTCGGCACGAATGGGTCGGCTCGACCGGAGTGATAGCACGGCCTCACAGAATACCGGCGTGAAACAACCCACAGCGTTGTGTTTCGCCGTGTGAGTGAGGTTACCGGAGGCCCAATCCCTCCCCTTCCCCTATCCCTTCCCAATCCTTATATCCGCAACCCCCATCCCCAAAAGGCCGGCAACGCACTCGTAACTCCTTTGGTGTTGCGGGTGTCCATGGGCCGATTGCTTACCATCAGGTAATCCGTCTGCTCGTTTGCCGACTTATACCAAAAAAAAAATATTAAAAAACAAATAAATATCACGGAAACTTTCATTCAAAGTAAATCAAGTAAATAATTTGTAAGCAACACGAATAAAACATTATACACCAATATAATAAAAATATGCAACCGCCATAATTGAATTACGTAAAGAAAATCCAATATGGCGAACCAGCAATTATCCGAAAGTGATATAGTACTTAATTCTAATATAAACATAGAAATTATAAAACGTCGATAAGTATAGGGAGGTCTCAGTGAAACTGTCACAAGAACTAGTTATGAAGGAAATTGTGATGTAAGTAATTTTCAAAGTAAACACTTGATACTGGTAGAAGAGCTTCGAAGACAGCGGAATATTAATTAAAGAAAAAACTAATTATAATACTTAACGGCTTACGTGAATGTTTGACGAGGAATTCGACTTGTTTCAAGTAGCGCTTGGAGCTCATATCCAAACTAATATTATAAATGCAAAAGTAACTCTGTATGTCTGTCTGTGTGTCAGTCGGTCTGCCTTTTCTTTCTAAACTACTGAACCGATTTCTGTAAAATTTGGTATAGACCTAGTTTGGAACTCGATAAAAGACTATGTCTTTTATTAGGTAGTTTTTATACCAAAAATCTGCAGGAAGTCCCTATACCACGCTAACGGAGTCGCGGGCAAAGCTAGTTTATTATACAAATGATCAAGAATGTTCTACGGTTTGTACTCGCATTGACCATCAATATTTAACTATAATATTAAACGATATTTTTTCATGCTGTATTATGAAAAATAATATTTTTACAAGTGATATTATAATTTGAACAATAATATTATATACTCTCCGCAGCTCTATTTTATAGTAGGGTGATGTTTTGTAGCATAAAGCACTTGGGAATATTATAGCTATCTATCAGTAAAAGAATTTTGGCAAGCCGACCAGCGGTTCCCAATATTACCCTCTACATACAAACTTAAAATTTTTACCTCTTTATAATATTAGTATAGATGTACTAAAAACTACTAGTTCATATGACAATTACAAAATAATCAAATTCATTAAATTAATAGCCATTAAAATATTTATTTTACAAAGTGCACTAGCAATGTTCGAAGTTTGTCTATTAATATATGACCAGCTTTACGACCAATAAAATATATTTGTTCAAATCACTTCGTCAGGTGATCAACACACGTCTCAACGAAGTGTTATCTCAACATAAAAAGTTCGTAAAATGTTCAAATGTCTAGTTTAATTAGAAGTTTATGCTGATTCTTGTAATAAATTACAGATCAAGTACCTAATTTACATCCATTATTGACATCCGACATGGGCATGTGAATATTTCTTTTACCACTGCTACCGGTTCAAAACCTCAATCGCCGACTTTGCAGCCACATATTGCGATGTCGCATTCAAACCACAGACAACCCAAATAAATATTAAAACCTATTCAATACACAGAACTCCATTGTTACTACAGAAGTGTAAAAATACGTAAGACCCAAAGGGCCGATTAAGTAACGCATTAAATGTATTGAAGATAAAAGATTACACCACCAAAAATAGAATCGTCAATGGCCTGTATTGACAGGTACCGACCGCTTGGCTTACTAACCCACGGGTCGCATATGCGTTTAATATTATGCGTATGTTTTCTATACCATTCACACTTTGACGAGTTGTGTCAATATTTACTTTAAAACTTTTCTATTGGCCGCTTGTACTCGTCCATTATAAAAGAAACGAAAGCGAAAAGAAACTCGAATAACAAAACACGGTATCGTTTAAAAAGATCAAGTCATGTCCTAACAAAGGGGCAGATTAAACGGACTGCCCACTAAGATTCAAATAATCCTTTAAAAACAAGACAAAAGGAAACCATCCTTCCTCCGACTAGAAACATTTTCAATATCTGCCTCGACACAATGGCTGGAGTATTTTTTTTATTCTTCCCTAGCGGAATAAATTCCGTATCAAATTTCTCCCCGGATAACCGTAACGATTTATCTGCCGGCTTATACCCAATCGAATTATTCACAAAAGAGTACCCACGATTCGGGAGTTTGCGAAAATAAAAACACAATGCACTTTTCCCTTCCGCTGTACATGTACGCAACGTACGCACACTGTTAACGATAGTACGGAAATACTCTGTGTGTAACGTCCCATATTCTGGCTCATCTCGTCGGCTCGTGCCGTTTTTGGGCGAAATGGTGTCGTCTACCGTTCGAGCGAAAGTCGATTTTCGTAGTGTGTGGACGCCGCTTTGGAAGGGCGGCCGTCGCGTAAGCTACGCTACGGACCACGTGCACCTCGACTGCTTGCGCTTAGTTCTTCACGAACTGTGTGGGAGGTTAGTCCGCTACATGAATATAATGTTCCTTGAATGTCATGCGCTAAGCGTTCGCCGCGAAAAAGCGTATTCCGCTTGCGCCCAGCAGTGATGCGTGTGTGAGTTTTGCCCCTCCACGTGATTTTGACAGTCGAATCGTTGACAAAAGCCGGCTAGTTTTTTATTTTCTTTTATCAACAGTGCGATGTGCGTGAACTGAAGCAACAGAGAAAGTGTTTTTGATAATAGTTTAGTGAATGAACCGCCGTTACATAGATATGTTGTAAGATCAAGGGACACCACATCAAGGATGATTATAAAATATTACTTGGCCCAATTTCCGCCGGCTATGGAGTGTTTTCGGTAAGTCGCTAATGAGATTTTTGATTGAGGATCTTGATTTAATTTAATTTTAAAGTTGGTTAGTTAATATTTATCCTGTATTATTTTGTTGGGAAATTAAATAGGTAAATAAGTTGATGGGAAGTGGGGTACAAATATATTCGTTGTGTTGGGGTGATTGATGACGGGGATAGGTAATGACTCGCCCTTATTTGAGTAACTAACGACCCGTATCGGTCATCCCTACCGATATCGACACACGTACCCTTGTAATGCCGTCAAAATTCATAATAGCATTATAACCTACATACGCATATATTGTGGGAAAGGGACTCCAAGTTAAATTGCTTTTAGCACAGAGGTTCTAGAATGGAGTTTCAAATTCAGTTTCCAGATTAATTGTCCTGTCATGTCCTTAGGTAAGGCTCCGCATAGGTTGGCCTGCGACAAATTAAATTCATTGTTTATGTATAAAGTTACCTCTGCGCATGCTCGCCTCTATGTCAACAAACTATGTATGTACATACATACATAGGATGCTTATGTGTGTCTGAATATTAATGGTCTGCGGATTCGTGGTGCTAATAGAAAATTTTGTTGAACTGTTAATGTTTTTTCGTTTTTAATGTTCGGAAACTAAATTTGTTAGCGTGTGTCAGATCTAGAAATGCGTAGTGCGTTCAACCGTGACATCATCTTTTGTTATATTAAGACCAAAGTCTTTGAACCTAATTGTTAGTTCTTGTTTTTAACTGACGCTGGTTTAATTTTTGTTTAGCGTTTTCGTTTGTGGTATGCGGTGGTTTAACACTTTTTAACCGACTTCAAAAAAAGGAGGAGGTTCTCAATTCGATTGTATTTCTTTTATTTATAGGTAACTATAAGAGCCATATCATTATAGGTTTTGAAAAAAAAAATTGAATGTGATAGAAATTCTTAACATTTGAATTTATTGTAGACTTCGAAAATTAAGCGCGGTATAAAGATCTACTACAATAAAATTAAATAAATAAAAAAGGAACTTCTGAATTCATAGGTATTTAAAACTGATCTCACAGTTACTAATCCTCATATTACATACTAGGTACTACATAACTAGGTGTATATATAGATCGATAGGTAAACATAACTATTCAGTGATACTGTAAGCCTTTATAATCCTCAAAGGATTTGGGGACGGTTTAAGTAGGTACCTACACATAATCCAAGTTCGTGTATTAATTATAATTATATATAATATTATGTATAATACTTTCCTTGCGGTGTATTCGTTTATAATACTAATGTTTTTGATTGTATATCTATAAGTATGTGATGGTTTTATAGCGATTGAAGTTAGAGGTGAGCCCAGGTTGGTCTGATATCAGATTACTATCTGAAAAAGTTTCTTTGCAAGGGTTCAACTTATGTGATTTTTATTAAGTAAATGCACATAATAATATAATGAGATAATAATTGATAATTAAGTACTTGACACTATATGTTATTGTTCGGAGTTATTGGTAGTATGTTAAACTGATAAAAAAAAATGGTTTTCAATTTGATCGTATTATTTTTGTTTGTTTGTTTTTTATTCTGTAGGTTTGTATTTTTACTTTGATTATATAATGTTATGAAAATATTCTTGTTTTTATACCAACATGATATAGAAATAAGATAAAGGAAGTTTATGTATATATTTTAATTTGCATAATAATATAATAAAAAACTAATAACAAGTTCATTATCACGAATATGTCATAAAACAAAGATAAAAACATTAGTAGTAGTAATATTTTACTTGTCAACAATAATTAATTACAAATAGTAATATAAAAAATAAATACAAAACATAGTAAATTACTATGATTGCACGGTTGGCGCAGTGGCTGTACTGCGCAGCTGCGTAATATACCGCGGATTCGACTCTCACATGGGACAACTTTTTGTTGATGTGTTTGTGAATTGATATGTTTGTAAACGCACCCAAGACTTAAGAGAAAAAAATCTTTGTTTTGTAACAAAAAAAAAAAAACAAAACAACTCTACTTTTATTTCCAAAAAAAAAAAGTTACAATATACAAAGAATAAATAAACAGATTTTTTTTTTTTAATTTAACTGTAAATGAGATACAAATAAATATAATTATAAGCTACCAAATGAGAGAAACTTCATGCCCTTTCATTCACAAGTGATAAAACAATTTTATAGCAACACATTAAAAGCTATTTTACTAAGAACGCTAATTATAATCAGTTTATCTAACTAACGCTGCGCACACGCATTTTCTTGCACTCAGTGTCTCATTAATCATCGGGTAATGACCTTAAAATGCAACTGTTAAATATTGTACAATACATAATTTATTAGTATTACTTTTAAATAAATTACCAAAAGACTAATTAACATATTAAAACGATTATTTTATTTCTCACAATGCTTGATGCACATTTTAAATGCCGTCTTTTACATTGTACTTACAATTTTCATATTGAGTTTACAATCATATTCTTGAAAAGCGTCAATGTTCAAAAAATATGATTTTTATTTGAAAATCGAACAATAAAATCGACGTTGTAAACAGCACACTAATAAAGGCGCATAATATTTTATGCATTAGGTACAATTTCCTTTAAATAATAAATGGTAGATCACCCCATGTAATATACTCGCTTAGTGCACTATTTGCTGTCTAGACAGGGAAGTACTGAAGTACATTCGAGAAACATTGGTACCAATTATTTTTCACCTGTTAGAATTCTCACGACAGGTATTTATTCATATCACAAAGGAACCAGTACTAAAATAATGGAGCATTTTACTTCCCTTTGTTTTCAAAGTGGTGGCGTTTGCCGGTTTCAAAAGAAATATGCTCGCTTTTGTAGTATTTTTTAGCACTTTCTGAATATTCGGCAGTAGCTGTCATTTGTTGGGATTTTTTTGTTTTGTCAATTAGCTCCTATCTTTACGTTAGTAGAGTACACTTTGTGTGTGGTTGTTGGATCATGTTTCTCTTCTGAAATTGTGGGCTGAAACAAAGGAAGATCGTTTGAATAATTTTAAAGTGGGTAGCAATAATGTGCAAACATTATTCAATGATGGCGGTCGTGAAATCAATATGACTTTCGCACCGACTCCTACGTGTTCAGATCATGTTGCGCTTGAGCATATTAATATTGATTATAAATGTTTTAATAGGTAAACATCAGCATATAAAATAAAAAGCCAAAAGTTTTGTTCTGAATTATTTTTTCTTCTGTTTGTTATTGCCAGGAGAGGGTTCTTATATAGGAACATTTTGGAAAAGGAGAGAGGTATGTTGGAAAATAACAATTTTTTCGATGCCGTGGCCATTCCCTAGCAAAACAAATAACTGATACTGGAGTCGTAGTTGGGCATCAAAACAAAAAAGAGGCAGACCACTGACTATCGTATATCTATCGTAATTTAAAAGGTGATTCCTGCTTTGTAACAATATAAAGAGCAATTATTGATAATAGTAAATGCGTACAAATAGACAAATATCTCATTTATGATAAAAAATCTTTTAAAACATCGGCAACACGAAAATGAACAGCGCTAAACAATGTTTATCGGAGCTAATATTTATCGAAAATGATACAGAAATGGTTCGTTCAACAAACAAGCAAGTTTTGCACGGTCAAACAGGGCCCGCGAGGCTTCCTTGCGAAATCGATACTCACCTTAGTAGCTCCTAGGGGAGTCACTAACTCAACCGCTAATAACCTTACCGGTAGTCGATACTCGATATCTTGAAGAGGATCCTATAGTTTATCGATTAGGCAAGTCGAGACTCGACATCGTTTATCGAAGATAAACCTATTTGTTTCGATGTTCAGGTACGTATATTTTTAGATATTCCAGTACAGATTGTAGCAGAAGTTTAATATATCACAGAGCTCAAAACTACAGCTCGAATTTTTAGAGGTGTGTCAAAGCGCTTAAGCCTTGCAAATAACGTGGCAACGCGTGTCAACGGTTTATCGTGAAACGACACGCCAAGCTTAGTGCAGCCTCTGAGTCTAATATATGTCACCCCGGGCTCATTCTTACTTATTGCTATTTATAATAATAATTCTTCTTCCACCAATCCACCTTTCAAAAATCTTGCCTTTAGACTTTAGTTTCTACCATCATTGTTAAAAATAGTTGTTTCTTCTCTTTCGACCTTGAGATCTCCTAATCGTTGCTTGCCAACTTTGATAACCTCTTCATTGTCAAGGAGTTCTATGACTTGTTAAAACTTCTGGTCCACTTAATAATTTGCAGATAACGGATTATTTGTACTTTGCCTACTATTATGTATAAACTAATTTCAGTATTTTAATATTCAGTGTTAGTTACGGAAATAATTGTCTCATATAAAAAGCTGACTTCACTTTTGACACGTTGCGTTCTTTTGGGTTATATATCAAAGCAAAAACTGCAGTTTCAATTTTATATAAGATTTTGATAATTCAAACCAAATGTGAAATCATTATAAGTACAGTATTATAGTTAGCTTTTATGAAAATAACCCAGAGATAAATGATAAAAACATTACGTTAAAGACTGCTACGAAAAAGTTGAAGAATATTCATGAGAAAATACATTGACTACTCTACTCCTAAAGATTGTCGTCTTAACATACCTATAATGTGTGACCACCATAAAGTACCAACTTTAAAGATTTGAAAGATTGGAATTCTTTAATAAAAGATTGTTATTTTTAAAAGAACTTCAGTAATGATGCATTTGATATTCAAAGCACATTAGATAATGTTTGTCGATACGATAAATTGTTTAGATATTTGCTTTAAGAAGTAGGTAGTCATTCTATCATTCCTCATATTGTGAAATATCTACTTGATAGAAGATAGATGAAGATCGGCGATACACATGACAATAATAGTTTTGTTGTTCGTATCTAAGTAAAATGTTTTTGTAATGATAAATTGCTCGATTTATGTCAAGTGAAAATAAACACTCAAGCATTTATCATAGGCAAAGATTTTGCCTGACTCCAGTGATAATATGTCCGAAAGACATAAAATCTAGAAATAGTGCATTATAATAACCAAAATGTTATAAATCACAAAGATATTTTGACTGCTTAATTAAATTTAAAAACATGTAAGCTATGAAAGACACATAAGACAGTTTTTACAGAAGATACGATGATCATAAGCTATGCAACGGATCTAACTGTGAATAAGGAAGTTGTACAAAAAGGATCTATAATATAAATTCTGTCTAAGATACTGCTGATTCTGAATAAAATCAAGTCTAGTTGCAAAACTAGTTGAAATGATATGAAGAAAAGCAACAAAAGAATGGAAGAAATGAATCAACTACATCTACTTTCCATCTTTTATAATAATATTGCATATCATCATTATCATAGCAATATTATAAAAACTGATTTGCAACTTAATATAAGTGATGAACATAACAAGACATAAGAATGCGTTCTCAAGAGCAATCCAAATATGAACATTGAAGTGCAATAAACATCAAACGGTGTACGTGCAAATCAGAGTATTGAAATAACTAACCAGTGAATGACCTTCCGACCTTTTGAACTTTGGTTCATTGTACATGATTAAATAATCGTTAATATCAATGTCTGATGACAGTTCAAAGAAGGATATCTGTGTAAGACCATCAATGTACAAGAAATAATAGGATTAAATAATAACTATTTAAAATACTAAATTCAAATGAAAGAAGACGACGAAAAAAATATTCTAATAATAATATATAAGAATCTTAATTATAAAACAGAAGAGTTGTATTTTGAGAGATCATTTGGATTATTTTTAAGATCTATTCTTAGGGTACTTGCTAATCTTTAGTAAACATAACACACTAAAGTTACACACAAACTAAACCAGCACCTAACCCAATTAACAGTCTAATATTATGCATAATAAAATAATAAAACTTTGACATTTCGCTAAAGCAACGCATTTGTTGCGCAAACGCCATTACTCCGCCCGTTTACATCGTGTCGCGCCAATATATCGGATATTTAATTTATTACCGCATCTAATTGGTCGTATTAAACTGTGAAATACGTGTTTTGCTTCCTACAGAAATTATCAATGTTTTATGGGCACCCGCTGTCTTTTTACGTGTTATCTTAACGGTGTCAGATTTTACATTTTACAACGGTCTTAAACACGTGAATAATCGGGTTAGTAAAATTTATTATCGGTTAACAGTCTGTAAATTTTGGAATTTCTTTTACTGTCTAAGTTTAAACTTGTCAATTATAGAAAAAAACTACGTATTCGGAAAGATTATATGTAATACTATTACAGCTGTATCGTTAAATGACTACATCGTTTAAAGACAATCAACTCCAAAAGACAAGTTCAGAACCGAAAATAAACTGATATGGTTCATTAGTGCCATCCTAATTATAAGGCCCTTATAAATTAAGGTGTGAAATTACGTTCTGTTGTCACATTGGATGCACCTAATTAGATGATAATACAGCAACTGCATAGTTTAGGGCAGCTGATAAAGTAAAACTGGGTTTTGGAGTATCAACTCAGCTGCTTATCGTAGCTGGAACGCATCTCGCTCGTTACCTAATTATGAATGGGGGCAATGTGCTAGCGACCGATGATGTACAGTGTGACAATAATAGCTGCGCTCAGTGCAATGTTTAGATTGATTTCCACTAGAAAGACATTAATAGATTTAGTTCAGATAAAATTATCTAATGTGGCGACATTTTTAAAGAGTGTTTCGTGGTGAAAGACTCTTTTTTCTTCTTAAATGTTATTGACAGTGATGTAGGAGTGTGATTTTTTGAGCTATTGTAATTGAAACTGGCATGCCTAACATTATTTTTATTAAACGAAACAGCAACTTGCCCCTTCTTTGCATGGTTATCTAACTACTTCACTAACTAAAAATAGGTTACAATATCGTTATAATGCCTGCCTCTTTTCTAAAATTTGTTTCTCATATATTTTAATAAGAGAAAAATAAAATTTTCGCCTGACGATAACAGAAAAAAAAGGAATTCATGAAACTGCACTTAGTATTCTTGAGTCATGCGCTTACATACAATTTTGGAGATTCATTTTTAAACATTAACATGTAGATAAAAACTTATACAGAAGAATAAACTAAGGAAAGCTCTACTAGTTTCAAGTCACTTAAGGAGTCTTATTCATATGCAGCGTGCACGTCGAATCGACATCGCACAGTTGACTGATAATTTTCTTCTATTTTGGATAAATTTCTGTGTCTCGTAATAGATATTTCCATACATTATTAAAATCGAGTAAAAAATGTTAAATACGTCATTATTTAATTTGTTAATTGTCAATAGACAGGAGGATTTATTCTAACTACAATATCACAAAATAAATTTTTATAGAAGGATTCTTTACTTTTTTTCTTCTTTCCATTACAATTCATCTTTCTTTGCAACAACAACAACGTTTAACTCTTCATAATTACGTCAAGATCTTTTGAATACATTGTGAACTCAAATCAGGAAACGGGGCCGCATCGCAGACGGGAAACACCGTCTCCCGGTATGAATCAATGGAACTATTTTCAATATCACCGTTATGTCAGAATAAGAATGGGTTTATGAAATTGTTTTTTTTCTCATGTGATACGACTGGATTACCTGATGGTAAGCAATCAACGGAATCCGTGGACACCCATAACACCAATAGAGTAACGAGTGCGTTGCCGACCTTTTGGGGATAAGGGTTGCGGATATTTCGGGATTGGCGAGGGATTGGAGGGAGGGATTGGACCTCCTTTAACCTCACTTACACAGTGAAACACACCGATATGAAATCGATGTTGGTTGACTGCTACATATTAAAATTTTGTTTGCATAAAAGTATTTGGTATTTATAAAAAATATTTTGAATACTTTAAACTTTAACAATCGTCACTTATATCATTGAAATCTTCTAATTTTTATTTTTATAGAGGGAAAGGTTTCTTTTTTTAATTTTCGCTCCTTTTGCATTAATTTATACAGCAAAAATAAAATATAGCACTTCGCATAATATTGTCCTTCAGAAGGACATTCCATTAGCAACTTCTCTCACATACGAAATTACAATTCATAATAAGCTGCGCGCTGTCATATCTGAACTGTATCATTCCCATACAAATTAGTACGACGACGCATGTTAGACGTGCGGTCTGTGCGCGAATATTATAATTTTAAACTTTTTAAATATATTCTTAGATTTTATAAAAACTTCTTGCACGGAAAATTAAATTTACAATACATCAATGTCATAAGTGTGGTAGAGCCATGCTTCGGCACGAATGGATCTGCTTGGCCGGAGTGATACCATAGACTCACAGAAAACCAGTGTGAAACAACCACAGCGTTGTGTTTTGCCGTGTGAGTGAGGTTACCGGAGGCCCAATCCTTCCCCTCCCCAATCCCTCCTCGATCCTCAAATCTCCAAATCCCTAATCCTTAAAAGGTCGGCAACGCACTCGTAACTCGTCCGTTGCGTGCGTCCATGGGTGGCGCTGATTGCTTACCATCAGGTGATCTGTCTGCTCGTTTGCCGACCTATTACATAAAAAAAACATTTGAAATTCTCGTCACAAAAAACCAACGCCTTCTTCCTGCCTTCCCCAAATGCCTAAATCTCCAAAACCCTAATAACCAAAAGGCCGGCAACGCACTCTGGCAACTTCACTGGTGTTGCAGTTGTCCATAGGCGGCCCCGATCACTTACCACTATGTAATCCGTTTGATCATTTACCACAAAACCTTCAACCACAAATAATTCTTATCCAATTCGGAAATCGCGCCGCTTGCACCACACTCGCACTATATCAGTCCCATACAAATCAGTGCAAGTGATGCATGCGACTGCCGCTGCATAAAACTGCGCTCGCGCATAGCCAGACGATGACATTAAGTACGGTGTCAGAATATATGAAACGCTCTGTTACATTTAACAATTCTGTCGAAGACATTTTCTCGGTAGTATATCGTAAAAGGGAAATAACAGACGCGGTTATATGTAGTGATTGAGTAATGTTTGTTATTATTTCCAGGACTTTAATAACCCAGTTTTAAGGTTTAACTTTCCATGACGTAACAAATAAACAAAAAGAAAAAGGACTGTAAATAGTGGCATTCTCTTCCATTTATAATCACTGCTTACTTATTACGAAACTAACTTAGCGCCTTTGAAACATCAACCGGCCACAGCTAAGAATGGAGAAGTCATTCTATAAATCCCCAGAAAAAGCATTTACGAAGAAGCAAAATCCGGTTAATCAAAGTCCTTGTACTTCCATTACCTATTTAAATTTTCTTTTGGTGTAGGTTGGCAAACCAAACGGATCACGGTAAATGATCGCAAACGCCCTTAGTAGTGACTAAGGGCGTTTGCGATCATTACACCAAAAAAGTAGAGAGAAGGAACAGGCGTTTACCAGTCACTAACAGTATGAAACTTACTCTGAACAAGAGAAGCTATTCGATGATTTTTTCGATTTGGAGAGGTTCGGAGATTGACGATGAGGAGTAAGGGGAGGATAAGGCCTCCGGAAATCTCACTCACAACGTAACTATCCAGTATAGTAATCATAGCAAAACAATTTCGCAATTTTGTCAAAGGACATTTTATATGCTGATTAAGGACACTCCTGCTGTAAAATGTGACGATAGAAGACCTGACAATTACCCTGTTGCTTCTAATGTTTTCTGTCTAGAAATAATAAATTGAATGTTTTAACGTGGTGTTATTTCGTTCAGAAGTAACATGAAGTCAAAGGTTATAAGCTAAAATTGTCACTAAAAAGGTCATCCTAAATGTGATCTTTAGAGGGAAATTGTAGTGCTAGAGGGATTTAGTCAAATTACAGGCCTTTGGAAATATATTACCTAAATTGTTCACTTACGTGTTTTCTATGTACATACGTATTTTACGTATACACTTGTAGTTAAGATTGGCAACCATTATAAAATGAACATTTGATTATATATAACTAGCTACTCTTGCGCGATTTCGCCCACTGCTCTGCTCCATATAATCGTAGCGTGATGTTTTATAGCCTATAGCACTCAGGAACATTCTAGCTATCTATCAGTGAAAGAAATTTCACAATCCGACCAGCGGTTTTAAAGATTACCCCCTACATACAAACTTACAATACCTCTTTATGATATTAGTATAGAGAATAATGGAACCTTTGACAAATATTATGCCAACAGTAAATATGTACATATAAGCAGCCGAGAAAACAAAGTAGTTTCAAGTCACAAAGGGACCTTGATTAGTGATTATGTCGTAATTTTGAATTTATGAATACATATATAAATACAATAATATATTTGTAAATTCGGTATGGTCAAAGAAACAGTTCGCTTTACTGTACCTATGTACCAGCTCGCCGCGTGTTTATTTTCGAAAATAAAAAAAAACATAAGAAATTTAAATCTACTACTAATGTCATGGAGTAATTTTCCAGCAAGACTTTTAAATAGACTATCATAATAAAGAAATACCTATGTAATAAACTGTATCAAGCCCACACTTCCCTCAGCTGACTCAAACAAAATCTATTTAAAATAGCATCATAGGTAAAATTAACAGTTGTTTAAAATTTAACGGTTTCCCGTGCGCCCGCGCATTTCCGATAAAAGCTTTGCTAATGATTTACGCCCACAATATGGCGGTGACACGTGCGTATGAGACGAGAAAATATCAGAATTGAGTGCGAGAAAACTATCGCTGTCTTGTTAAACCTCAATACTTCGTATATTTGAAGAGCAAATTGACAGTCAAAATTGAACGTTTGCATTTCCATGATTTAACAAGTTTTCCGATTCACAACTTTCACTCGATGTAAATAATAGTTATTTTCAAACAACAATATTTATCGAATTTAAATTTATTATAAAGGCAGACATTTTTCACTAAGTAATAAATTAATAACAAAATAAGAATTGGATACTTGTGAAAACGGTACGCTAATAAATCATTGATATTCAATATGTCACTGGTTGGTTAAAAATTATGAATGAAGCGACGGAAGTGTAATCAAATATAATATATGTGAACTTTTGTATGTAAGAAGGTCAAATCGGACATAAAATGAACAAAAATTTAAAATTGCTTTTGGACATGGTTTGGGATTAGGCTTGTTCATACAGCTACACAAAGTAAGAAGACCAGTATAAAATGAACTTTGAATATGCGGAAGATCAAATAAAGCTAGTTCATGATAAACTGTTTTTTTGCTTGGTCTGTCGCCGTATATACTGTTATCAACTTAAAATTCTTACACGATTTTGTTATTGCGTGATTGAGTAAACGTGGGTAGTGTAGTAAAGAGTTTTTTTTACGATTGAATGTATTATTGTATCGTAACAACTGTTTGAATAAAACTAACAAACAAAAACAAACTTTAAGTTAGAACGATTTTTATTGACTTATTCTTAGATTCGATTACTTTGAAAATTTCAAAACGACTTTAATAAAAGCCTCTACCTACTTATACTATTACTCTTGAAGTAAGTACTGCTGCTTTTGGCCAGTTGCCTAGTGAAAAAGAAGAAACTACTATTTAAAAGTTAGTACAATAATTTATTGATCCTTAGCACTTAGTAGCATCAAAAGCGAGATCATCTTGGGTGGCATTTCAACGGAGAAGACACAAATAACCTATTCATAAAGTTCAAATAAAATAATGGTATAGGTAATCAAATTAGTAAGAAAACGCACAGAGCGAAAAATTATGAAAATCGCGATAATCATAAAGAGAATGCAGATTCAGTCCAAAAATGTATGACTTCCTTGAATCATTAAAACCAGAAAAACACAAAAAAATAAACCCTAACACAATTCGATAAAGCATTAATTTTAATTTACCAACATTACCTAATATAGAAACTAATTAAAACAACACTCAATCAAATATCAACTCACTTTATGAAGGGATAAAATTGAATTTTGCATTCTGATATCTTGGTGGTCCTATAATAAGTTCCGTCTAAGGCACGTGCTTGGTGACGGGACGCGTCGTTTGTTCGCAAACCGATTCACATCGTTAACTTTGCTTGTTATAACTTTACGTGTCTCTTGAGTGCACGGAATTTAAATTAACTGAATAGAAATTATTAGGAGATATTATTCTAGATCAGATACCCAATCGGTCGAGATGGGTAGTTACGTGTCGAAGATTAGTTGAATACTTGAGACCTATGGTCGAGTTGTTGGTAGAGCTACTGTCTTCAGAAGATTGGATCTCATCATCAGTCAAAGTAAAGTAAAGTGGAAAAGTGTAATACTGATTCTTAACCCGGCCATCGAATAGTGGGGATTTTTTTGTATGCTTCATTGTTAATAGTCTATAGCTTCATAAAGCAACAATCAAGTCAAGAAATAAAAAAAACACGCGAGACAGCAGGCACCGACTACGCAATTATTAAAAAAATGACAAAATATATTATAATTAGTCATACATAAATTGTTATGTTAAATTTCTTAATCACGTAATTTTTGATAAGGAACTCGACTAGTTTCAAGCCACATTGAGGGCTCGTAATCGATAGCGAGCTGCGCAGCCAATCAGTAAAAAAAGGAGTTCGTTGAATGGAAGAATGGCATGAAGGCGATCAACACAGTAATGAATCTAATATATCTCATAACAGTTGTAACATAGAAAAATATAACACAATTTATAGTAACAAACAGTTTTTTTTTTAGTTTTTAATTAAGCTAATGATTATGGAAAATCGTTGCCGAAGTCGATTATGGCATGCGAAGTTGAAATATGTATAAGACAAATTCTCCGCCCCATAGATCAGTCAATGCCAGAGAGATACGATTACATATTAAGACAAAAACATTTTATGTGATAAAGTAGTAACGTATCTATGATGGTGCTATGATGAAACTAGACTTAAAGCACCGAGGCCTAGAGCAGGAGAAAGAACGGGGCATTTAGTCAGCCAGTTTTGGGAGAAGTCATTTGATGATTTTTCCCTCACAAAAAAAGCTATGAATTACTGCAGAATATTGTGTACCTACCAAGACCAAAGTAGAGAAAAAATAATATTTTCTGTATACCTTACATATATTTTCCAAAAAAACAACTTGACCTTGACGTTATACCAATGATATGGAAACTATTTAAAATAAAATGCCATATAAAATCTTTATCTCAATGTTTTTCAGATTATGCTAAAATATTATATTTAATCGTTCCTTCATTGATAACCACATAAAATACGAACACATAAATAACATAACATTAAAAACTGCACACAAAGAAAATACCACAAAAATACAGAATTATCCTGTCACAATAAAAATAAAATTGATTTAAAAGCATTTAACCTCCTTGAACTAAAAGTTAAACTTCCGTATGTATACAATCCAGCTTTGGTGTGCATGTACGGCAAATTCTCGACAGTTCTTCGTGGGATAAAGGGATTCTTGTCACGTATCCGCCAAACCACTTGACTCATCCCGAGACCCGAGTCATTTGAATTCTTAAGACGACATTTTCTGCAAAATGAACTACATAGGATGGCTTAGTTGTTTTCCCATATATCAAGTTGAAGCAAGTTCCGTGTAAGTAAACCTAGGATTTAGTTTGAAAGTGTCTCCTGTCCGACATTCAGGTAAGCCTTAAATCCAATAGGTGAGGCTATCTAAAGTAGATTTTGGAACTATTAAGATTTAGGTGAGAGTTTTAGGGAAATTTTCGTGAAGAAACACAAGTATGGGCTTTAAAATACGGTTTATTTAAGTGCAAAATAATATTCGCAAGTTATTTGTTGATTGGGATTTGTTACTATATTTGACTTGATTTGTTACTATAACTGTGTGTTGGAAATAATATTACATTACGAAAAATAAATTAACTTTTTTTTTTAATAAGCGTGATTTTAGTTTCTACCGATGAACTAATTGTGACTGCACATAAATGGAGCAGTCACCCAAAAAAATTCTCAAAAAATGTTTGACCTTCTTAATTAATGATCCATAATATTTGTCATATTTTACCAACTATTAGTGAAGTGGTCCTGTGAACCAAAATGCTAGTTCTCTCAAAAAACAAGAAAACTTGAAATAACATAGAACCATTTCTCTAGTAATTTTTCAGTAAAAAAAAAATTTTACCTTAAATCGAATTTTGGAAATTGCTATCAGGAGCGACATATGTACTAGAAGAATAGGTCAACAATTTGTCTTTGCCTTTTTTAAAGTAATATTAGTTGGGTCAATTATTGAGCAAAACCAAAGCAAAGAATTGGAAGCTGGTGTTGCAATTCAAATTGACAAATAAACTACTGCATTTTTATCACTCCTAAAAGAAAGAAGAATTTCTAGAAGACGTCTTTCAATTGCGTCTCAAAAAAGATTGCCGGAGACTTCCATAAGGCATTTCCGAGTCGTCCCTTGCGGAAATTATAGCACGATGCCTCAAAGTACAGGATATACGAACTGTAGTGGACAAACAAATAGTAAAGAGTTATAAATACAAACAGTAAAGAGTTTGCTCTTTTGAGGTTTATTAGAAACCAAGTAATCAACTAAACTGTAATCGGACGAATAATTTCAAAACAGGGACGACTTTAAAAGAAAGTCAAAGCTTTGAGAATAGTTGTGCTCTTTAAGTATATTGGTGCTATACCTGCTATGTTTAACAATATTTATTCAATATTTACAACGCAAAAAATCACAATTTTCTATTGAAAATAAATAAAATTATACAATTGTGCAGGCTTTCAATTTCATCGCAGCGTTATCTAAACGGAATTCACGGTTTCGTATAAATAAAATTCAAAGTTTAGTTTGCGGTTTATATTCCGAGCGTACAAAACTGCTATTTGTTTATTTAACACTTTTTCAGTGCTCATCAATTTCGTTTTCACAAACAAAATCCGTGAACGAACAAACACATTGCGAAATAGTTTTATGGCGCCCATTAAAACGGCCGCAAGCAGCCAAGTGACGCGAATGCATTGATGACTTTTTAATTACGCGACAGGGTTCAATGACTTGCTAGATTTCATACAGTGTTGCTTTCCACAATTCTGTGTCATCATCGCTATTTGCGCGAATGGATAAATAGCAAATTAATGACTCATTTATTTCTGTATCAAAAAGGCTGGCAACGCAACAAATATAGCGAATTATGAAACATTCCCCAATGAATTATTGATGGCACAGAATTGTTGAATATAATGTTTTATTACATAGTTTTTATGTGACTGGCTTCCTCGTTTTATCACTTTGAAAAAGTTACGTTCCAAATAAAATAGAAATAGGAAAAGTTTTAATGAAATACCTGAAAACTACGGCGGTAACATCAGCTTTACTTGTCCGAAGAATTCGTCTTCATTTATACAGAATTTTAATAAAACCTTTTCTAGATTTTTTTTGTTACGAATTTGGAGCATAGTATCTTTAATTCTTACTTTTTATTTGTATTTTCTGTGCAATTATAATTTTATATTACGAATACTACTGATAAGATATTTTTGTTTTTTGACTTCGAGGTTTGACGTGGTTTGTAGCTGAATTGAGGATTTTCAGCAGTTTCACCAACGTGGGCGAGGCAACCAAGATTTCCTTTCGATAGAATCGAACAATGCATTTTGTTATTTTAATAAATTCTAGCATATTTTATTTTATTTTATAAACTTTTACTTATTGTTATTGATGTCGATAAAATTGAAATATGATTTGGTTGTGTGTTGTGCTTGTTTTAAATTGATTAGGTTATAAAAATTAAAATAGTATGGTGGAGTTTGAACAATATGGCAATATCAATATCACCATAGGCCACGTTTAAAAGAAGAAGAAGCTTAGTCGTTGCCTTAGGCATGTAGTAAAAAACGTTTTATATTGGTAAAGATCGTTGAAATGTTAAATTAATTTAAAATAATAATTTTCAACTTAAATAGGCCAAACTATACTAATATTATAAAGAGGTAAAATTTGTTAGTTTGTATATGTATAAAATAGTTTTGTCTCATATTTTGTTATAATTTAATTGTTTATTATTAAGTAAGGTTGTTTCAATAGTTTGGTATAAAGTTCATTTTAGTCTAAGTTTAGTTTAAGGTCTTATCTGTCGCATTAGGGACAACCTTGTAAAGATAGAATAAGTTTTGATAAATAAATAAATAAATAAAATAAATGTAGGGGGTAATCTTTGGAACCACTTGGTCGGATTTCCAAAATTCTTTTACTTATAGATAGCTACATTATTCCTGAGTGCTATAGGCTATAAAACATCACGCTACGATTAAATGGAGCCAAGCAGCGGGTAAAACCACGCGAGAGTAGCTAGTTATTAATATTAGTCAAATTAAAGATGGCTGCACCATTGACGGGCAACTGACTGGCTGTGCAACGTGTCAACTTGTGTTTGTTTGCAAACGCACCCACAACCACAATACACGAGAAAATAGTAGAGTAAGGAAACGTATTATATCAAAAAAAACATATGTTAATAACTAGGACAATCCGCAAAAATATGATATTTATAAATTGATAAAAATATAAAGAATAAACATAACATCCGGCCTATATTTTATTCTTGCCGACTTTATAAAAGCATCTATAAAAATATACACATTACCGCCACTCCATGCTCGCTTCATCACACAACTAAAACAAAGATCTAAATCAACCGCAGACGACGTCGCGTGCAAAAACTAGTGCTCAGATATAATGAGAACGATATTATAGTCGCCTTTGATCTTCTCGCTGGGTTTATTTTATACAAAGACATCACTTTTTTGTTAAATATGAACATCTAAGTAAGTGTCGCATACTTTAAGACTTGCCTAGTTTATTTATTTATATATTAACCATTAGGTTAAGAAATAAATAAAAAAAACTACGTTTAAAAAAACCGACTTCAAAAACAAAAAAGTGTCAAATAAGTAATTAAAATTGATATTTTAATAGCACTCTTACGTACGCGAAGCTAATACTTTTAATATTAATAATAAAACACTATCAATTCTATGTGCTACCTATTCATAGGTTTGAAGTCGGTGCCAAGCCTAATACATAATATAATAAGCATGATTACATGAGTACCTAAACTCGCCGGGCGCGTTTGAATTTATTTGTTAGGATTTAAGAAATTTAGTACCGATTTTCTAACTTGATGGCGTTAGCGTAGAATCAGAAGTCTATATGGTTTCGTTTCCGGCGAAACTGTATATAGCTCAGAAAGATATTTGGATGAATTATGAATTCTGAAAGTTTTCTCGTACTTGGTTGTTAAAAGTAGTAGTAGGTAGCTGCGTTGTTAGTTGTGGAAATTTCGTCTTTTAGCAGTTAAACAGTCTTAATTCTCATTTAGTTTTATTCTGTTTAGGGCTTGGCACCGACTTCAAACCTATGAATAGGTAGCACATAGAATTGATAGTGTTTTATTATTAATATTAAAAGTATTAGCTTCGTGTACGTAAGAGTGCTATTAAAATATCAATTTTAATTACTTATTTGACACTTTTTTGTTTTTGAAGTCGGTTTTTTTAAACGTAGTTTTTTTTATTTATTTCTTTTTAGTGTCTGTTGCAAGTTCTTCTGTAAACTACAGTAACATTTTAAATATAAATTAACATATTGAGTAGTATATATTTTTAAGTAGCTATGTGTAGGCCAACGAAAGGAGCCGCCCGATTAAAAAATATATAGATCCCAAGAAATGGGAAAGTTCTCATCATCATCATCAGCCATTTTAATGTTCCCACTACTGGGACACAGGCTATCTCTCTAGGAGAGGGAAAGTTCTGAACAATATAAATAAATTAAATCCAAACACGAGATAGCTACTGTAAACCGTTGAGGAGTTCCCTAGACTGTCGTTCGTCTTCATCATCAGATCCCTAATGACAGTCACAATCCATCAAGGTGTAAAGTTCTCAACAAAACGAATAAATTAAGCTCAAACACAAGGAAGCTGTTATGAATCGTTGAGGAGTTCTCTCGACTGTCTCTCGTTTCCATCCGGAATTCCCTCGACGGTCAATTGTCTCCATCATCAGGTAAACTGCAGACCTTCAGTTGTTATGATACATACCTACAGGTACAAAGTTTTCATCAATATAAATGAATTAAGTTCAAACACGAAGTAGTTACTGTAAACCGTTCAGGAGTTCCCTGAGCTGTCCTTCGTTCTCATCATCAGACCCTTAATGACAGTTACGACCAAGCCTGCTGCAAAGTGCTCGCCAATACGAATCATTCAAGCCCAAACACAAGGCAATTACTCCAAATAGTCAAGGAGATCCCTCGACTGTCTTCCAGCTCCAACATCTGGTCGACTTCGATCTTCGTCAAGTTGCAGTGTTGTTAAAGGCCTACTTAAAAATCATACAAAAATCCTACTTGCCCCTACAATTTTCGAAAGCTCCCCTCGGTTTCTCCAGGATTCCATCATCAGATCCTGACCTCATGACAATGGGACCAAATGGCAAGTATACCCTATCGAATAAAAAAAGAATTTTGCAAATCGGTCCAGGGGTCTTCGAGTAATCGGTGTACATACATAAAAAAAAAAAAATACGCGTCGAATTGAGAACCTCCTCCTTTTTTTGAAGTCGGTTAAAAATCCTTTAATAAATACTTTAATGTCGATCTACTACATGTTTAACACAGGCATATGCAAAAATGACATCGGGAAAAACCTAAACTTTTTTATTATAAAAACAACATTTATTTGCCTGTGTAAGCAATATTTTTTTCTTTTTTTTTAGTTTTCCATTTGTGATTATACATATAATGACAAATAGAAGACTCAAAGCGAATGAAATAAACACATCTATACTAATATTATAAAGAGGTAAAATTTGTAAATTTGTAAGTTTGTATATTTGTAAGTTTGGAACCGCTGGTCGAATTGCCAAAATCCTTTCACTGATAGATAGATACAATGTTCCTGAGTGCTATAGGCTACTATAAAATATCACGCTACAACTAAATGGAGCCGAGCAGCGGGTGAAACCGCGCGAGAGTAGCTATTAATTAAGATTTTTAATGGCTGACTCTCGTAGCTATTCGACGAGGAACTCGATTAGTTTCAAGTCATGCTCGGGGCTCATATCCATGAACAGCATTGCGCGACGTTCGCGCTATTGTGATGTCGACTAGGTGAGTTGATTGTCAAACAGCTAATCAAGTCGTTAAATTTGAGAAATAATCATAATAAATAAAATGTAACACGAAAATAATATACACATCCTGTACAGCTCAGTCTGCCCTTTCGCGTATAGAATTCGTAAAGATAAAAAAAAACCGATAATAAGAACTAGATTCCCGAGATCGTTGTCCTTTCTTACCTTCATAATTAGCGAGGGAAAGTACTCTTAGATAAGAATGTGAGACATTTTATCTACCAGTTAATTGTGCATTTAATTAAGTCCGTGTTCTGTTATCAATCTCTCTGGTCCATCGATTTTGTTTAATGGTTCATTTAATTCAGTAATTAATCTGATTGAATTGACGAATTAAATATTTTGTTGTCTATTGGATACTTTATCTCTGTCCATTGTTCTAATTCCAGAAAAAGGCAGTTTAATTGTGGTAGAGACAATATGAAATAAATTTTATGAAGTTTGTCAACCTCAATTTAGTAATACAGTATTTACTCAAAGGTACCTATATAAACTCGATGCATAGAACTAGCCAAATTCAATCTCGAACACTAGTCAAGGAGATTTTTTTTCAAAAGTCCAAAAACTGACAAAAAAAAATCTCAGACGATTCACGAAAAATAGAAATTACACACTCTGTCTTTGCGAATAAAATTGAAATTCGAGGTAACAAGCACCTCATTTGGTCTCCACATATCGTTTACAACAATTCCTCCCAACGTAGACCGCAAGCGTTGAGTCCGACAGAGTTTCACTTTGAAAATTGTGCATCTAATTACTCGGGACTCGGTTACTGTGTTAGTTTAGTTCGTCTGTTCATTTGTTTGTTATGTAACCTTTGAGATTTGCATAGGGATCACAGTGACAAGCAAATATGCCCTTTATAACACAAGAGATTTGAGCAAATGATAGACACGTAATGAAAAGGTGTGATGTCGTAAAGATTAAGACAGTAGCTTATGATAATAAGGAACTGATATTTATGTTTGTGGAGAAATATTACGTGCTAAGTTTAAATGATTTTGTAATAATTGAAAATGGTGACTATTACAATCTAGTATAGACTATTTTACTAGCACAAATATTATTGTAAGCTCATCTATGGGACAAACAACAAAAACAAATAAAATAAAGAAAAAAAAAATGGCGTCATGTCAAACAAAAAAATGTTCTATGCAAAACTAAGCCCATTTTAACTATATCTGAATTTGAATCCTACCGTTCGGTTGGGCCAAAATTATTATCACCACAATCTTCGAAATAAAACAATAAAGACACGGAAACCTACCGACATATATTATTTTTGTTCAAAGAATGCCAAAAACAATATAAAAGGCAAAGCAGATGGATTAGATCGGTCAGGCAAAAATGTGGCAAGAATTTTATTTACACAATAAATGTAGTGTGTTAATTAAACATTTTATACTAACAAAGCCGCAAAACAAATCACTTTCAGAAACTCTTGCCAACGAATGTCAGTCTTGTTGACGGACAGAAAGTCATGACAAGAGATTAATTACAAAGAAAGCAATAAAATATTCAGTAAAATGCGATATTATTCAGTGCTAATGACGTCAAACAGCGCGATTTTGGCATATATCTTGTCGTTTTTTCAAGTTTTGCCACATGGAGGAAAACTTTAATGGTGCAAATGGTAGTAAAACGCCTTTACGACCCGGGATCTATATTATTGTCAACGGGAAAGTAACTGAATTTAATAATATTCCAGACACATCATTCTTCATATTTAACAGCAAATCGTGATTGTGGTTTCATTACAAATTCAAATTAGTTCTCAAGATGATGACTGCTCGGATGACAAGACAAATCGTCTGTCTGTCTCTGGGTTGCGCTTAATGAAATTTCACTAACTGTTTTAATGCTGGACACGTCTTGTATTGCCGAATGTTTAATGTTATTGGGAGGGATATTAGTTTTCGAAACAGGTACTGTCACAGCCTTTGTGGCTACTTTAATATCCGGG
The DNA here is from genome assembly GCA_902829305.4 of Spodoptera exigua. Taxonomy (NCBI): domain Eukaryota; kingdom Metazoa; phylum Arthropoda; class Insecta; order Lepidoptera; family Noctuidae; genus Spodoptera; species Spodoptera exigua. The sequence goes on along the minus strand of LR824619.2, from coordinate 9,216,963 downwards.
CCTCCACTATTAACGCCGGGAATATCCAAAAGCTCGACAACCGTTTGTAGTGTAAATCATTCCGCAAGGACATCTACAGATTACACAAATAGCAATGTGGCGAAAGTTGCATAATAATAGTCTATTTTCAACTAAAATCTGTGCGCCGTGTTTAAAAATATAGAGCCGTATTCTAGACTTAATTTACATGAATAGCGAACGAGCGGCCGTTCTTTGTCTTTTAAGTTGCAATTAATTATTCCACTTTATGTAAATAAGCCTACAGACGCGTCAGAGTCGGACCTTCCTACCCTTTTTGCGGGCGACTAAAGCATGTGCCAGCTAAAAACTTAATATTTTATGCTAAGAGAAGCGAGTAAATAAAACATGGGCTAGCTTCAGCAAGCTCAGCTCAATTTAATCTTGCAGCGCGATGGTGCCTATATCTACATTTACTTGAGATTATATCAATGAATCTGACACCGAACGCTCGCGGAATAGTGATGTAGTCACTCCGAGTTCATCGCCAATATCGATAGTATCGATCCGTGCCACTGACATAATGCGAAGGCCAGTGACTTCACCGATAAACTCTTCGACCCCAACAAATTATGAATAACCGTAATTATTGAATTGTGATATCAGGTTGAAATATTGCAGGAAATTGAACAACTGACGTCGATTAGCGAATAATGCATAAATGTCGCACGGATAAATCGGTTATTATGATCGCCGTGATGTATCGATGAATAATTCAGTGACGACATCGATTAATCTTAATAACGGCAATAAAATTAGGTATGCCAGGTAGTTACGATGAAAACAATAAATTAAATAGTACTTAAGTCGACCACCCGTAAGTGGATTTCGTAGAATAGGACCACGAATAATAAAACAACAGAGCATGGCCAGTGAAGTGTGTCATTAGGATTTCACCGATCTATTTTTGTTTGACTTCCTCGCTCGATGATGTTATTTTTGGATCATTGTGAGTTAGTGGACGGATCATCGTAGATCAAAGTTTATTGCTTGCTGAGGATAGTTCGTGTTTATACGGATATAAATGTAAAAAGCCAAACAAGGAGGCGATACATGTTATGTTCCAAATGAATGAACTCGTAAAAGTAACAACGTTTATAAATGAAGAAAAACAAACTTTTATACGTGAAAGGGAATGTTAGAATATCTAACATTATCTCTAACATTCCCTTTCACGTATAAAAGTTTGTTTTGGAGGAAAACGGATATTAAAAATGGAACTAAAAGTAATAGAGGATTATTTCAATAAAATTTTTGTCTCCAATTATAAAACTTGAGCCGATTATAGAATTATTTTAGCCGTGGCTCAATATTATAAATAGCTAACCAATAATGATTGTAATAATGGTTTCCAACAAATAATAAAATTACTCTATAAAAAATACTTTTACAGTAAACTACTATAAAATTACATTATCAATTTTATTGCGCAAACTGATCGTAAATAGTCAACCGAGTAAACTGGGTGGTCGTGTACCCAACGCTAGATAAAAAGCCCTAAAAACAACTACACGAACGATTACCGTGCGAAAGAAACGTAGATGGTAAACGTGCGAAAGATTAAAATTCTTTTCTTAGCAAACCTCCCATAAACGGAAGCCGCTAAGAGTTGGAAAAATGCCAACTGGTTCTTTCACTGAAGACGACGATGAACTCGAATGCATTTATTGGGGTTACATATAGAAAGAAACTAGTTGTAAGTTAAAACCGTTTAAGGTTATGTCTTGTACTGAAAAAGTGACGCGGTTAACCTTATCTGTCACCGTGGCCTCTTATAAACAGCCGGTGGGACATCGCCCGGTGATTTATGAACGATCATGATTTATCGATGTAGTTCAAGCCACTTTTACACCGTCTAGACGCGTTAATTTTGTAAAATCATACGTTTAATTTATTATTGGATATGACAATCAAATTGATGTGGATTTTCGAAGTACTCGAATTTATTGAAAACGTATTAAGTATGTTCGAATTTTCTAAACAAACACCTTTCGTACAGATTTGAGTAATGATACACTAATATTAGGTGGTACGGATAATGTGTCACTGTCTGTATTTTCGTGTGTGGAAGATTTATCGTTGTCCATGTTACCAACTAAAGAAATTTTCTTCTAAGAAATAAAAATAATAGATTTCAAATGATTTTATTTTTATAGTAGGTACTCATATTTATTTTGTTTTGTACCTAGGTACCTAAAGTTTTTGCGCAATTGATTATGGTTTTTAAAGATGACAATTTTTATGCAAAGGGAAGTCGAACACTTGATATTGTATAGACAATGATAATATATGGTATTGTATGACGATATTGATAATGTTATATGTATGATGATGAGAAGAATATTAGCTGTGTGTTTTTTTATTGGTTGTTCAAAATAATATGCTGTTTATTCTAAATACCATTATATCCTTTGTTAATATATTAATGCTTGAAATATTCATTTTGGGCTGGATTATCTCAATCAACAGATGTTTTATTTTTATACAAAGATAAGTCTTCATATTTTTATATATCTTTAACTTTATCGTCATGTCTATCATATGATTCTTATTTCTCAGTCCTATTCTTGGAACCAATACGACCACGCACTCAATTGACAAATTCATCACCATTCTCAACATGATCGGTACATTTGTCATTGTAGCACCTTATCGCAGTAACAATATATACAAAATTATCGGATCCGTTACCGGAATACAAAAACTTCTCTTATGAGGTGTTGTTAATCTTACTAGAGCTGTAGTGATGGTTTTCATCAACTGCTTTAAGGTTGTTGCCTTGTTGGATGTTAATACGTTTGAGAATATCTATACTAGTCTATACTAATATTATAAAGAGGTAAAATTTGTAAGTTTGTATGTAGATGGTAATCTTTGGAACCGGATTACCAAAAGTTTTTCACTGATAGATAGTTACAATGTTCCTGAGTGCTATAGGCTATAAAATATCACGCTACAATTAAAATGAACGAGAATAGCCAGTATTTAATAAACCAGTGATTTTTTTTTCGTGTCTTTGTACTTGTCAGTATGTACTGCGCTCATTTCATATACATAATGCGGGTTTCTATCATGTCAAAGCATGTGTTCTGTCAAGCATCAATGTGACTTATTCCGATATGGTTTAAGAAAACAAAATATTGCAACGTGTAATAATTTTCTAATTAAAAGTTTGAAATTGCCTATCCACCTTGAGCAACCATGGTGAATGAGGCTCATTTTTTATACATACAAGAAAAGACCTTTGCTCAGCACTTTTCTATGTGATTGGATGGCGAACGAGCAGGCGGATTACCTGATGGTAAGCAATCAGCGCCGCCCTTAGACACTTGGGACAACAGAGGAGTTACGAGTGCATTGCCGACCTTTTGAGGAGAATTGAGGTTTAGACCTTCGGTAGCCTGACTCACACGGCGAAGAAACATAGTACAACGCTATGGTTGTTTCACGCCTTGAACAAACGTATAGACTGATGATGAAGATGATGATGATTGTTACGATTTTGTTTAAGTAAGACCTTCATTTTGACTTTTAAAAGTTTTCTGTAATACAAGGTTCTTTTTTCTCCAGTCTACCCCTTTCAAGGAACAAGCTCAGCGTCCTTAGTACAATACTAATGTGTCATTTCACTGGGCAATCGAATCGATCGTTGCGTTTAGCACTTTGTTGTATCAATACTTGTAAACTCAGTAACATTGTGACTGATATTCGTAATGTACTTGATTTATTGTTCCTCTTTCCACTGGGAAATATCAATTTATGATACATTACATGATGTCATGTTTGTTTGTTATCTCTTTATTGTCAGTAGTGCTATTAGTTTCGTGTAAGTTTTGATAGAAAATAACGGTGACTTCATCTTTATCAAGGTTTTCCGTGGCATATTTTTTATTCGTCATTCTGGTGGTTTTATACAGCAGCCTTGAGCTTTGTTGGTGGGTTCAATTTTCCACACAGAAGAACTCTTATGAATTCCGTATCGTTCCTCAGGGATGTCATGTGTATAGGTTTATAAATTTATATGGAAAATATCTAGCCTAGCCTATAAAATAAGTGCCAGCATTAAACAGATCACTCATCAAAACTACTTTAGTATATAAGTGTGGGAGAGCCATGCTTCGGCACGAATGTCGGCTGTGTGAGTGAAATTACCGAAGGCCTAATCCTTCTCCTCCCCCGATACCTCCCTAATCTCTAAACCTCCAAAACCCTAATCCCCAAAAGGTCGGAAACGACACGTCCCTCTTCCGTTGTCCATGGGCGGCGCTGATTGCTTACCATCAGGTAATCCGAATGCTCGTTTGCCGACCTATTACATAAAAAACGATTGATCATGTGTACCTCTGCAATTTCCTTCGTTCTATCTTTTTTCATCACTTCAATGCTCTCTCCCACATTTTCATTATTCCGTACTTAGGCTAAAAAGCCAACAGAGCCTTTTATTCAAGCCATCCTTCCAACCGTTATAGGAAAGCTTCTTCGCCCTAATTTACATGAATAGTGCGCGTACAATGTTTGTTTAATGCGCTATTTCTTTACTTTGCATTGTGGATGTAAATTTTGTTATATTATATTATTATTACACTTGTGAAAACGCACAGATAAGGTTTTTGCCTGTTATAAATCTATGTGATAGGAATAAAACGGCTGCCTTGTGGATCAACGCCCAAAAAGTGGTTTGGATCTGACCAAACAATTCTTTGGAGTAATTCGTAGTATTGCATTGTGATACTTATCAATACATAGTATAAAACAAAATCCCTTCCACTGTCCCTATATCCTTATGTATACTCTTTAAGACTACGCAACGCGCTACTGCGAATTTTGATGCAGTTTTTTTATTGTTAGAATGATTTATATTCAAAAGAGGAAGGTTTATATGTATAAGAACATCCATTAAATTTAACCGGGGCACGTGGCTAGAGTTTCATAATCTACCAACAGAATATGATTTTAAGAATGATAATTGCCACTTATGTATATTCCGCCTATATATAAAAGTTGATCAATTACCTACATGATCTCTTTCTGTAAACTAGAAAATTTCTGTCTTTGTCGAACGTTACTATTTAAGCTTTAACACGACGTAATTTAATTTTGATACATTTAAAGTACAAGTTTACCGCGGCATTGTTTCCAAATTCGTTTCCAACAAGTAAACGTAATTACATATTACTTCATCATGCACATCACCCACGTTTATCCTTGTAGTTAATATGCAGATTACGAATCGCTTCCAAAATTTGAGTTGTCTCGCTTAATGAGCTCGAAACTTCCCATTACACCTTTATTCGAAAAACATTACAAGCAAACGATTAAGTTTCACTTACATCGAAGCAAAAACACCCTTAAGCCGTGAAAGTTAAAAGTCATTTTGGGAAAATCTACTTCGTGTATCCCAAATCTGCTTTTAATTTTTCTGACATTTAAATTCGTGGTAAGGAGATAATGCGGGTACTTTTATTGTGTCAGTCGATTAGCATAATTAACCTGCATCTTTTAGAAAGAAAGAAATAAAAAGAAGTATTGTATTTCACATAATATAATTATATCAAAAAAAAAAACTATAAAAATGAATCCCGTTTTACCTTGGTGATGGCTTCACGCCTGTACGGCTATACCGATTCCGTTAATTATTTTCCCAATGTTGTTTTTATCAGGAGAAGGTTCTTATACTCAAAATAATTTATTTAATATATATTTTTTTTAATTATAGAGTATAGGAAGTGATAATATTGGGACATGGCAATCCTGACGATTCCCTAGTGGTTCACTCACTAAACAAATGACTGACATTGAGTTAGTTGGACATTTAGGGTAGGCTAGTTTTTAAATAAATACCGCTAATGTCAATATACCGTCCACATAACAGCAAATTGCGATACTTCTGTGGCTTTCTACTGGCCTTCTAAATTTAGAAAACGATGTATGTTAACATTTGAAGATAAGATTATTTTTCCAAAAAGCCATTGAAACAGTTGCTCACCAATAAATAATCCTAGCGCGTCTACACCGATCGACAGACGCCATTTTGTTTATTCAATATCTTCATTATTTATAGCTCAGCTTCGGTTAGGGTAGTAGCTATAATGAATTTACAATTTACCTTAATTTCCATGAAAAGTGTTGGTAGTTGAGCAGTTTTCTTAAAAGAGGTTAAAATATTCCAGTTTATTTAAACTAGCTTCCTAGTTAGATGGTAAGTAATGCTCACTTTAAAATACAGTTTTATAATATAAGCAATTTTAAACGAGTTCCTTATAATCTTTTCTCTTTTTCCCAGCGTCTCAGTTAATTTAGTTTTTTAAGTGAGTTTATGGTATACTGGAGACGGTCCTGCTTAGCGTGGCTTTTTTGTGTCATACAATACTTTAATAAATTGCATAAATAACAATTAAGTAATTAATTATAAAGTATTTATTTTTTATTTTACCTAACACGATTTTTTTAGGCACGTAATAGTGATGAAGAAACATGGCCATTAAAGGAATCTGAAAGTAAAAGATATTTCTTAAGGTATGAAAAGTATTAAGCATGTTTTGTATTATAGGTCATTGTTCAGCACGTTTTCGTTTTGGTGTATCTCATCTAGATTCTATCTTATATAGTTTCATCTAGAATTCAACCTAAAATTATCCAAAACCCTACATAATGTACATACCTATACAATTATGAAACAAATTAAAATTGTTATTGTTTTATTAGAAAAACTGATAAACAGCATAACACATATATGTACAAAAAACAATAAATAAAATATGTGTTTGTCATTTAAATAGTTATCAATAAATTCTTAACAATAAAACATTTCAAAAAGATATATAAAGAAATCTCATAAGTACTGAAAGTTAATAAAAACCTGTTTAAAAAAATATTTAGATTAAAGTCACAGACGGAGTTAATTAAATTTTTCTTTTATATTTGTTTATATAAAATGGCGGCAAACGAGTTGTCTGACTACCTGATGGTGAGTAATCGACGCCGGCCATGAATACCCACAACACCAGTGGAGTTGCAAAAGCGTTGCCAGACCTTTGAATTATATTAAAAGGGGTCTTCTGGATTTAGAGATTGGACCACCAATAACCACACTCACACAGCGAAACACAACAAAACAAATAACTCTAACAAAATAACTCATTTAAACTTATATTTTTTAAATCCACATTTTGATAGCGTACCCGCTAATGCACACGTCAGTCACTCCTTTGCATTGTCAATTTAGTCATAATGGAAGTTCAGGTCGGTTGACGGCAGATATTTTAGTCTAGACCGAACTCAAATAGAAAATATTTTTACCTTTAAAGGTATATTGACCGAATTTTAAAATTGCGTGTTTTGCTTGCAATATTTTTTGTATCACATTTTATTGTGATATGAACTTGTTTAATGTAAGCAATTGGCGCCGCCCATGGATTACAAACAATCATGGTCATGGGTATGGTCACCCGCAACAACAGAAGAGTTAAGTTAAGAGTGCGTTGCCAACCTTTTAGGGACATTGGATTGAGAAGGGATCGAGGGGAGGGCAAGATTGGACTTCCGGTAACCTCACTCACACGGCGAAACACAGCACTGTGATTGTTTCACGCTGGTTTTTTGTGAGGCAGTGGTATCACTCCGGTCGAGTCGACTCATTCGGGTAAAAGCACTCTCAAGTCGAATTGTGTTTATTAGTTCTCCCACACTTAAGTCGTATTGTGTTTATTATATGATGAACACCATAGGAATAAATCTAGATAAAAATGTAGTACAGGTCTTCTGACGATTAACTGTCATTCCTAGATCTGTTACCAGTCCATAACACAGCCAGACCATTAAATATCATTTATGTACAATACAAATGCAGTACGATACGACAGTGAGTACTATTGATAGCAGCAATATAAATTATTCAGCCTTCAGGCCTAAGGTCAATAACCTAGACATCGGGAACGGCTAACTTTATGATTTATTCAGAAATTCCAGCTAAAATTACGTTCTGAAAGGCTTAGTGGTAAAACAAATCGATTAAGTATTGAACATTTGAGTATTGATCGAACGAACAAAATGTTGAAAAAAAGTCAAAAGAAAATTGGCAAAAAGAATCTCTCCGGCGGGGAATCGAACCCCGGTCTCCCGCGTGACAGGCGGGGATACTGACCACTATACTACCGAAGACTTAATTACCGTTATCGAAATTTGTGGCCAGTCTGTATGTAAGTTTCGCGAGAAGTTAGGAACAAGTATTTTTTCATTTATTTTTTATCGGCCTATTGTTTGTGATACTCGCTTTAATTCTGAACTATTTTAATTATTACCCCTGTACTAAGAGCAGATCACATAACTACTTTTTGTTGTGATAGAGCTATTTATACATATAATAGTATAGCCTTATTTACTTAGTTTAATTTAAATGTTGACATGTTATAGTTAATTATTTGAAAATTTATAGTTAATTATTTTTGTCCTCTTTTTTTGTGAAATAAGTTATCTAAAATACTAATACGCAGAATCATTACAAGAGTCCTTTTCTATAAAACTCTAAATAAAACTTCAGAATATCTTCTCACTAATCGTTGAAAAACGATTCAAAGGACCTTATTGAATGCTCTACCGACTAATAGATCGAAACTCACCAAGATTGGCGTAGAAATGCATAAGTTAAGATTGTTGGAACGTTTTTAAAATCTAAAAGCTTTTGAAATATCTGAAGAGAGATAAGAGACTTCTACTTGAGCGAGGTTCAGCTATCATGATAGTGACGCGCACTGAATAGATTTTTAGTTGAGCTCCTTCGAAAACTCAGTCCTTGGAAGGTAATTGAATATTATAGTAGTTTACAGTACCTGGTTTTTACATTATTACGTTTCTAATGTAAACTAAGTGCCCTAGATATCTAATGTTGTTTTTTTTTTCATGACGAAGGTATTAAGTAATTAGTTTACTACGTAATATATTGTTATGATTTGGGTGACGGTCGATGTTAATTTCTTATCATCATTACACAATAGATAAGATTTGATTGATGAAGATATATGTATGATTGTTCCTAAAACAACATTCATCTACACAAGGATTTCCTCCTTTTTTCATTGTATAAGTCGGCAAACAAGCAGACGGATTCCCTGATGGTAAGCAATCGGTGCCGCCGATGGACACCCTCAAAACCAAAGGAGTTACGAGTGCGTTGCTGGCCTTTTAGGGATAGGGGTTCCGGATATAAGGATCGGGAAGGGGTAGGGGAAGGTAAGGGATTGGGCCTTCGGTAACCTCACTCACACGGCGAAACAAAACACTGTGGGTTGTTTCACGCCGGTATTCTGTGAAGCCGTGGTATCACTCGAGCCGACCCATTCGTGCCGAGCTTGGCTCTCCCACACACGCCTCCTGCTGTATCGTGTATGCGTCTACTAACATACGATTTCACATACACATGATATCCAGACCAGGAAAAACTAGACCACAAAAAGAAGAAAGTAAGTCTCACTTTCTATATCGATCAAGAAAAAATATTCAAAACTTTTCCTATCATTTGTAGATTTAGGACATCTGTAACCTCGTCAAACAAAAAGTGTTCCAAAGAAAATAAACAAAGAAAACTCAACGCCTCTTCCCTTAGAAATAACAAGTCCAGTAATTATGTAATGTTCCCAGTATCCAAAGCCAATCAAGGCTTTCAGGGAATCTCCTTTATCGTAAACCTATCAATCTATTTTAAAAGTAAAAGACAAGGCAGCGACACTATGCTAATAAGAGTGACATTGATGAGTTAACTGATTTATTTATATGCTTCCACATATTTACCTACGTTGGTCAGTGTCTTTGTAAAGGTCTATAAGTAGGTAAAAGATTACGTTTATTTTTTTTCTTTTTATTACGTTGATACTTTAAGATATGTTACTGAATGTATCTTTTTTCCTGGTGTTATTTTTTTGTTTTTTAAACGACAGTAAAGGTACGTTTTGTATTTTAATGAGATCGAGGGTTAAATAATAGGTCTTTACCTATGAAATTGCCGTTCTGCAGTACTAGCCATTTCAAATCAAAATAGTTTTTGTTAGGCTAAGGCTAATTAATTTTGTTTTAAAAACATGGGATTCTTTTTCCAAAAGTGGTCATTTGTTTATTGATTAGTGTTACATTTTCATCGCATTTCAAATAAAAAAATTCTTTGAAATTTTTTCATGCAAAACGGCAATTTCATAGGTAAAGACCTATTATTTATCGACCATTGATCAAGGTAGGCTATATAGGCCATACAACATCACGCTATGACCAATAGGGGTTATAAAGGTTACAGGGGACCATAATAAAGTATTGAGTATTGAGTAAGTAGCCAGTGAAGCAGCAGAGAAGAAGCTATGTAATTTTTTGAAAAAAAAAAACATTTGAAAAAGACGTTTATATAAATATAAACCTTTTTAATAAAATATAAGGTCTGTTATCCTTCGTTTGTTTGAGCGTTATATAAATAATAACAAGAAGATATGATAGAAATTCATGAGGTCCATTTCAAATCGATAGGTTTACTATTATGTATAGTCTACAGAATTTACATTACCTTGTATCAAATTTATAATCGTAATGTCCCAATTCAATGGAATTTGTTTGGTTATATTTTGCATTTTAAGATAAATAAACATGATTTTGCTATTTGGATCCTCCGTGACAAATGTAGGATTATAACGAGGACTATTCATGCCTACATTATACCTGTGTAGGTATACGTATATATATGTATATAGTGAATGTAAAATGTGATTGTATTTTATTAGATAACGAAATATCGTTGAATTGTAATGTGATAACTGAACTCGTCAAACTCGTTAAGTAGACACTATTTGTCACTAAGTGTACAAGAACTATTTGTTTAGATTTTTTTTTAATGTGAGGTATCATCTTATAGGTCATCGTCAAACATGCATCTGGATTACCTGATGGTAAGCAATCAGCGCCGTCCATGGACACCCGCATCAGAGGAGTAAGGCGTTGCCGACATTTTAGGGATTAGGGATTTAGAGATTTAGGGATTTTGGAGGATTGGGGAGCCGGGAAGGATTTGGCCTCCGGTAACCTCACTCACACGGCGGAACACAACGCTCTTCACGCCGGATTTCTGTTAGATGTTCATAATTCTGAATATAAACCCCCAGCGTTAATTGAAACTCGTAGATTTATTTGGCCACACAATAACGTGAGTAAGCCAAAACCCATAATTAGACATCAGTTTCTTACAAATACAAAAAAAAAACAAAAATTAAGGGAAATATAGGTACATACATGTACACTTGGATAACATATCACTTGAATACAATTGGATCGGAATTAAACCTCTCTTAATCAAAATATTAACCAACTGATGTAAGTAATGATCAGTATTTTCCAAGAGCTATTTACTTCAGACTTAAGGCAGTTTTTCTATACTTGTTTGCACTTTTGTATACGATTATTTTTAAGTACAAACGGCCCGCTCTTGCTTCGCACGGGAGTCAAACTGCCTCGCTACCGTAAAAAAGAAATCGAAATTTCCCAATTTTCCCCTGTACTTTCCTAGTTTTTTTTTTCATAAGAAGCTTCTTCTGACAATAAAGGTATAAACAAAAAAAAAATGCAGTATCGACCGAGACTTTTACTAAAGCATACTAAAGCATTTTGCGAAAAATTTTTAGTTTGTAAGTTCTAACGAGAATAACAAACAGCAATTCAATTCTATGTCCATTTACTTCAGGCATTACATTCTTCAATAAAATCTTAAATACAAATTGTAATATCAACAATACAACTAGCCCAATGCAACCCAAATGGATGGTTATTTGACCTAAATGTCCAGTCACTTAAATAGAACTCTGCATTCCACTCACTCATCAACACTGTTGTCATTCCCACCTAATAATCCTTTTTTCCGGTATCCATTAGTTAGGATCGCTTCCTAGTATGTCATATGCACACACAGTTCTTTATAATTGACGTTTTAAAAATATGAACTGTCCGTTACGAATGTTGACAATTTATTTTTAAAAGCAAATTATGGAACAAAAATGTCTATTTTCTGCTATGCGAAAATGTTATTGGTGAAGTTTTTAATAGAATTATTTAATATACATTTTGAGTTTTGACATGACTGCGTCAATTACATATATCGACAAAGGTACCTAGTCTAAAAGCACTCCTTTAGTTTTAAGTTTTTATCGATGTCTATAATACAGAGAGAATAGTTCAATTCAAACCAGTAGTTCGAATCATCATCGCATTCAAACAAAATTTTTAACATTTTAAATATGTATACCTAATACTAATATTAAAAAATAATATTATGTAAAGTCGCTAAAGTCGAACTCAACTTATTTATTCCTATAAGACTAAAGCCCTTTTCAAAGTCAAACAAATTTAAACTTTATTACATAACTATCGGCATATAAAACAAGAAAACAATAGCCAATCCATCTCACCTTTGCTCACACACAAGACACGACAATGCATCATAAGTAGCTGAAGGAATGACAAGAAGTCGATCATTCAGATCTTTACTATCGACCTCAATTGAAACTTCGTGTTAACATTGTATACATTCTGTCTCGCGTGAATCAAACCCTTATTTACATGCAACAGCACAACAAGCTATACAAAACCGGTTTATCGTAGTCCTAGTTTGTATGATCCATCCGCACATTCAAAGGTCAGTTTACAATGGTTTGTGTAGCAAGTTGATTGACTTGTTTCGGAAGAAATAAACTTTAGTTTTTACGATTTACTTGTTTTTTTTTTAGTTTTACTTAGAAGTTTTATGGTCAGTGTTGCTCAATTTTAAAAGGGATGGTAGTTTGTGTATTGTTTGTTTTCTAAGAAATTTAGTGTTTGATGGTTTTGTATGTGGATTTAATTAGTTCGATTGATCAATGAATTACATGATGTTTCTGTTAATTAAAGTAACATAAAGACAGAAGATACAATACCACTCATAGTAAATATAAAACAAATAAAGTTATTTAGAACTTTGTATAAACTATCATGAAATATACGTAACAATAGTCAGACTATTTTCCACGTCGATGGTCATTTCAACAGTGCTTATCAATAAGAACCCGATAGCGACTTGCAAATACAGCTTTCCTTAGTTGACGTTTTAAGAATATGAGAATGTCCACTTCAGAAAAAATATAAAACTGAAAACTACAAGGTCCTTTGACGTCTACCAAACCATAAAATAATCACAATCAAAACAATGTTCTTTACTACCATAATAATACTAAACAATTACGTAATATTTTCACGTCTTCCAATCTTCTGTGAAAAAGGAAGAATCACCAGAATCCGAAACAGAACTCAGTCATACGTAACAATTTTATACCACAAAAATACAATATAAAACATTAAAATACAACTACAATTAAATATGAATGCACGTCCAAAACTTTAGAAACCGCTGTCCAAGAGTAATTGCTTCGCTGAATTAAACGTTTAGTGTAATACATATTCAAAACACATGCCACAGTTAAAATAATAATCGTTACTATGTAAATTAACTTAGTTCTACTTAACTGCGACCTTTTCGGTTTCATCTGGCCATTCAATTGTGTTACAAATTATGAGATTATGTGGCCGCTAATGTTATTATGATTTTCAACTAGATATCATTTTGTAGTTTATAGTTTTACACATGTGTTTTATGTACGGACCTTTTGTTCTTGATTGTGAAATAATATTGCTGTTTTGTGAATTAAGGACAAAGTTATAATAGGTTAGAAATATTGTATGAGTATTATGATTTTGTTAGATTATGGGATTATGGACGTAATGTGCGAATGGGGTATATCGACTGATCCGAGCGTATGGCGTATAGCGTTTGGCACGAGTCTCAAAAAGCCATCAGACCACCATAGACTGAGCTCATTGGAGCTGATATACCCAGGACAGGAGACAATATTAGACGATTTTTGAACTAAAAAAATATGAATTTTAATGTTTACTTTCTCATGTAAGCAGGTTAATCCATAAAACAATTTCCTTTCCTGTAACACACAGTGCGTTTGCAAACAAACGCCATCTTGTTTTGACATTCGCTTTATCTTAACTGGGCTTACAAACAGTCTTGTTAAGTCTTTGAGGGTTATATCTTTCACGAGATTAAAAATAAAACTCCAAGAAATTGAATATCATAACCGCTTTACGAAATCATCAAAGAATTTCTTCGTTCGTAATTCAATATTTAAAACCCCGACCGTTAAAAATCAACATGATCCCCTAAAGCTGAAAGCAGACTGTTCAAAAAGAAAATCCATGTATTTTCTTTTCATAGTTTATAGTGTGATCCGGTCATAAATTATTCCGAAGCTGCTTATTAAAAATTAGTGGTATAATCCTTTTTGATATTTAAAAGTTTTTATGTGCCAGTTTTCTTAATTGAAACTGACGGTTTCGTTGCCGTAAAAATTTAATTTCTATTTTTTTCTTCGTTGGGTGTGAATTTTATGTAGGCTTGTGTGTTTTATTATTCTATTTGGCAGAACTTTTAGTAGTTTCAACACGTGATTTGAAGTATGTGAGTGTGAGTTAGTCTTTGCTTAAAAAGGTTGACTTCAAAAGGATTATAAAACGCAATAAGTGTTAATGGCTACTTAGGCTAAAACGACCTTTGATGGCTGGAAATCAACTTTCGTAATCCCTTTAAAAAGGTCTATTATGTCCAAAAACGTCACATCTTCCTCCTTTAAGTGTGAAACTTACCGCTTTTTTTCGATGTCCATAAAATGGCAAGTATCGCATTACAACTTTCTGTTCAAGACTTGAGTGTCCCGGCGTGTATCAGACCCGTTTAAAAAAGGTAAGTCTTAAGCCTAGCTAAATATAAACCTGGTATATTACACTATCAATTTTGTACCTTTATTTCTGTTCACTTTCTCGAAACCTGTTGTTGGTATGTACAACGTCATTCAATGTAAAAATGAGTAATAAAAACTCTATGAATTATTGAACGAACGGCGGTACGTAGTGTAGGCGACATGATTTTAATTATCATTTTTTTTCATAGTTGTAGCCGGCACACGTACTGTACACGGCACAATTACTTATCATCATGTATGACCTGATGATAAGTAATTGGAATTGTCCACACGGATACCCAACCGTTTTTTTCCTATTTTACTACCCCCGATTTTTAACAAAGGCTTACTTTGTTAAAAATCGGGGTTAGTAAAATAGGAAAAAAAAAGACTGGGAGGACTTATTTCTTTTGTTAAAAACACGTAAAAAGCGCGAGGTTATTATCGCTCTTAAATTATTACTTATACAGCTTTTGAGTTGTGATGTAACATAATTATATGTATGCACACCTACGTTTAACTTTATGTCAACATGAGAAATTTTCACATCCAATCATAAACATATATTTACAAACTTCGATTTTACAAACATAGTATTTCTATTAAGCCATGATATAAGGGAAGTTTTGGTAGGTAAAATAGGTGTTTGGTAATAGCCTTCTCTTTCAACCTAAAGTTAAAATGTTTATATAATTTACATATAAATTTGTTCAAGGAGTAAAAGAATAAAAAAATGCCTGGTAAACAAATCAAAATCAATCCAAACGCTAATATATAATCAACTCAAAATTGAATAGCAGCCTAGCGGTCAACTATGAAGTCATTGCGCCAATCGGCTTGTCAATTACACTTGATGCGATCAATCGAGACAGAAATACATTCTCCTTACTTTCTGAAGCTTTTGACATGCAATTTGTATCATTTGCAAAGGCCTGGTGGCCTACCGGAGTTGCAATTACTGATTCGGGCAATGAATGTATTATTGATTTTTGTATTTAAAATTCAAAACCACGAATTTGTAAACTAAAGACTACGAATTACGCTTTTACAAGAATCTTAATATGGTTATATTTTTTATGTTAAAGATCGGTAAAGGAACAAACGAATTACCTGATGGTAAGCAATCAACGCCGCCCTTTAGGGATAAAGGATTAGGAAGGGGAGGGTTAAGGACAAGCAAGCGAATCTTATTAATTAATCGAAGAATTGCAAATGCATTGCCGGATGCGTTGAGGATTGGAATAAGAGGATTTAAGGATTGTAGAGGATCGTGCCTTCCATAACCTACTTAATGCACTTACGAAAAACAAGACAAGCATTGTTTCTCATCGGTTTTTTGTGAGGCCATCGTATCACACTGTTCGAGCCAACCAGTCGAGCCGAAGCATGACTCTCCCTAACTTAGACTGTATTAAACTTGTCTTGCTCGTAGAACAAAGAAATAAAAAGTGTGAATCTATAGGTATCGCTGAAGTAAAATCGTTTTAAATACAAACCGTGTGGGTGTTGTTCGATGGCCAAGTGTCGCGAATAGAAAATGTTTTATCGCTACAATCTGTCTGCGAAGAGATATATTGTTTAGTTACAACAAATAGCAAAAGAAATGGAACCAATACCGTCGGTGTCATTGGCCGGTAATATAGTGTCGTTTTGTTAATATTGCTGAGAAAGTTAAAGGAATTCCGTGAGACTGCAATGCATGTTGAAGCAACTACATTTATTTTAAGGGAAGGCAAAATGATTGTTCACTATGGACAGTTAGGTCACTAAGCAACCTGCTGAAGATAGATTTCAAATCAAAGATTAAAAAAGTTATCTTATTTTTTTACAAATGAGTATCATCATCATTATCATCATCAGCCTATAAGTGCCCACTGCTGAGCAAAGGCCTCTTCTCATACGGAGAAGGTTAGAGCATTAATCACCACGCTTGCTCAATGAGTATCATCCCTGTTAAATGTATGAGTAGTTATTCGGTTCGGCTTATTCCGTTCTTGCCGGTGTCTTCGGGAGAAGTTAACGTGGTGGCAAATTGCCATACGGCCATAATTTCTAGTAAGTACAAGAACTATTTTCTACTAATTATGAACTCAAACAATACACATTGCTTCCTTCCCTTTCACATTAATACAGCTTCCTACAAAATTTCGATACCTTCTAAGAAATAGTTAAGTTTAAACTAGGTATATGTCTCATTATTTGCTCTTCCCCGAATTATATTCAGGATTCAGAATACTACAAGTATAAGAACGTTTTATTTTGCTTGTAACCATGAGCTACTCGTAGGTAAACGATTTAGCACGAAACTGTTTTTGAAAACCGAATTAATTTCTAACATCGTTATACATAATATGTGTATAATACATATATGTATGTGACGGAGCGTCGATTATTTATATTGAATTTTGAAGGAGGTTTTATCACAATTCATCGGACGAGGGTACAATGAATAGTACTCTGGCGGAACGTCAAACAGACAGTTCTGCGTGCGCATTATGGTTGAGAGCGAGCGCTGTGACTGTCATAGGAGACGGATCGCCGACGTCCGTTATTTTTGTAATTTATTCGGTCTGATTATAAAATCCTACGCCCTGCGATGGACTGTTAAGACGATGATCGGGATGTTGATATTTGTACCAACCCCCCGGTGCCTTCATATGTATATATTAATATTTTAAATACATCCTACACTTTTCTCCTATGTCGTTAATGCATTTACAATCATAATTCCACACGTAAACAAACCACAAACGGACCCAGAGCAACGATATGTGAATCACACTAAGTGTTGTTCCGTGTAGGTATTGAATCCGCGACATTTTGCACGGTAGCCGGTTGCCCAGCCACCACGCCAAACATGCAGCCATATTTTCTAATAAGGTTAGATAAGCGATAAAGAGAACTTGTATTAGCGAAGCACGATTCTTAAACAGATGATTACACCAAAAGAGTTTAACATAAGCTAAGCGTATTAAGCACCCAATACTATATACGATAAAATGAAATTAATAAATCATAAAAAATCATCATCGTCATCAGCCTATAAGTGCTCACTGCGGAGCAAAGGCCTCTTCTCATACAGAGAACGTTAGAGCATTAATCACCACGCTTGCTCAATGCGGGTTGGCGATTTCAAACTTATAATTAGAAATTATAAATCCAGGTTTTTCAAGATCTTTACCTTCACCGTATGTCAGTGGTGTCTCAATAATCATAGAAAGTACATATAACTCGGAACTCTGCCAGGTTTTGAACCCACAATCCTCTTGCATGAGAAGTGGAAAACTTACTTACTTACTTACTTAAACTCCGGACCACAACGACTTAAAAAAAAATCATACAGAATCTTTTATCGGTAACTTTAAAGTTGTGTGCATAGTGCATAGAGAAAACTTGTCTTTTTTATAACCCTCATATTGCAGCTTTTATCAAGTTTATCACACATGCCATTAATGAACACACATCATTAATATTCATAGTACATCATACCATATTAAGGTTACAAGATAAAACACGTGGTTTTTATTCGATACCAATCCATTCGGTTGGAATCTCACTTACTTCTTTTCTTTAACATGATGATGTTTTTTAATATATCAATAGATATGTATACTTGTATAGGTAGTAAGTGACTATGATTTGCGAAATTAGAAACTTGATGAAAAACAATTGACAATCAGACAAACTTTGATCTCGAGGAATGAAAATTGGCAAATGACTTCTTTTCCCGCTCTGGGTCGGGCGAGAGGGAATGTCAGATTCTTACTGAATAACAACCACTCCGTTCATTCTCCTGCTCCAGAAGATGTGGTTATAGCATTGCGCTTATATCCGCAACTTAGACTGAATCTCAAAATTCGAATAGTCTTGGGGAGCAGACAATATACAGGAGAACAATTATGATATATATCTTTAATCTACATAGCCGCGACATAATAAAAAGAGCACAACTATTATATACCTACTGATTGTCATTTTCTATGATCAATTGATATTTAAATGTTGTCACGCTTCACCCAGTGATATTTTGGTGACTAATGTTAACACCGTCTATTTTGATGTATGGTCAAAAATGGCTCATAAGTGGTGACCACTATTGTTTACCATTTGACGATCGACGACGAGCCTTTAAGCTCCTAACGTAAAAAAAACATTTAGGTAAGTATACATTAAAATAAAAAATGCAAAATAAAAAGACCACACATCAACACGATTTTATAATTTACTATTTCCTATGAAACCACCATGTATAATTTCCAGACTATTCCACGATTATCCGGTTAAAAATCCCACCCATCCTGTCAGTACGCAAGTAACGTTTATTACAACACCCTGTGGTTTTCGCAATCCGCCATTAAAACCAGTTATCGAATTAAAATCGGAAGTTTGCGGTTTTGTTACGAAGGGAACAGCAGTTTGCCGACTTCTCGACAGGTTTGATTTCAATCCTTCTTGCTTGCGAAATTATATTTCTGAAGTTGTTCAAAAAATGGGGTGAAGTGTCTATGTAGTAAGTATAGATTGTAAAAATGATGGAGGATAGATTTTGAAAAGTACCGATACATATTTTATTTTTTTAAATGCAAAAATTGTTATCTACGTAGATACTAAAAAGGAGGTTTATTGTAATATTATCATCATTTCACCTATGTGTGAAATTCGGATCCATGTATATTTAATTTTCCCTTGCATCACGTGTGGACGGCTATAGCTGTTTCCATTTTTTTAAGGTGTATTTCATTAGGAGAAGGTTCTTAAGATTTTTTTTAGAAAATGTTCATTTATATTTGTGACTTGAACTGTGTCTAATGGTTCAGAATGAGGTAGTTAGAAGTTCGCGCCAAGTAGGGGCAGGCCACTACTAGTTCGATTGTTTAAAAAAAATATATTTTATTTATTTAAAATACCCTTAATTATTTTGACGGGGTTAACCTTAAGAATTTAAACAAATTTTTATTATAGTAACAAATGATTTACATCTTCTTTGTTTACAAAAATGACGTTAGCCAAAATATGCATCAAATAAAGTTAAAATGTCTGGTTTCACCAAAACTGAAAATAAAATAGAACAATGAATAAAAATCTTATCAACTAGATAGTGCTAACTTCCCAATATGCTTCCAAGCATAAGTACGTGGGTAGTTACCCCATTCTAAGTAATACAAGGAAGAGAACATCAGTCTGTATATTAAGCAACTATCCTAATCTGCCTTTAGCTAGAGATATACTGTATACTTCGAAGCAAATGCTTGCTCCAATAAATTTGGAAATCATGTACATACTTATAACGTTGAGAACTTTAGTTAAGGGTAAGATTTATTATAATTTACGCAATTGCTTGTAAAGAAAAATTTTGCGGAACTTATATGTAGTTTTGGTTCATTGTATTAAATATATTGTACTATTGTTTGCATTATAATTTTAGTTATTAAGGATTTTATTTTTTAATTCCAAAAATTTCTTCTTTTCTGATTCGGTAGAGGCTAGAATGCCTGATAATATGTATCGATATGTTAGGAAATTGTGGATGACATTTGAAAAAATGATAAAATGGTAGAAATTAATAAATAACTCTAGAGTCACTGGCCAGACATAATCCTTAAAATTTCGAGATCGTACGATTTCGAAGTAAATTCATCAACGTTTGTATCTAATAAAGCTTTTTATAGAACTGTCTGTATTTATATCAGTCGTAAATTTTCCAATTACGCACTAACAAATTTGGCGTTGTTAAAATAAAATGTCAAAAGGCAGGAAAGAGATGGTAGCAGTAATTGGTGACATCCGGCGGATAGTACGCTGTTACTAGCGCGTACGCAGAGAATTAACAAATAGGCAATAATTTGTCGGTGTACTGCAAGTCAGTTATAGATCTTATAAGCCCTTCTTCCGTGGTCTATAAGTAGTTTGGTCATCATGATAGAAAGGCTCATTTAAAGAAATTTAAAGGGTACTAATTCAAATTTATATGACAATCACAGGTCCTAATCTAACTAACCCGCGTTTTTAGGCACAAGATTCAAAATCATTTGGCAAGATAAAACTCACAGATTTAATACATAACCTAAAAGATATAGTTAGTCGACGAATCACTAAAAGCAAAATTCAAGTTAGGTAAGAAGATAGCATTTACATAATTCCATTTGATTTGACATTTCAATAAAACTTTTAACAGGATGGTTTCGACGGACCGAATTGAAGACTGTTCGTCTAAAAAGAAATTCGGGTAACGTGAAGCGAAATGCTCTTGGCAAAAGTGTTAATCGAATTACAGGGCCTTAAATAAAATATTAGCCAGACGAGCGGAAACGTATGAAATTCTAATTGCCGTACACCGATGATTCACGTGCCGATTCCAATCTAATTTTGGTTCTAAATCGGATGGGAGATGGTTAGCGTCAGAGAACCGAACTTAGTTACATATCTGGTCAAATGTGCAATAAATCCTCGAATATTTTGGGAAAATATTTGATTGATTAGTTCTGGTCACAAATTAGGCTCACCAAGCACCATGTCTTGGTTTGAGTTTGTAGGGTAATTAATATAAAACTGTAAGTCAGTAGTCATAAGCCAGAAGAGTATAGATTAGTTTGTAATGTAACTTTTGTTGTATAAAGCAACTGTATATTTATTTATTTACATTTCGGGACAAAAATGTACCTTTTGCTATGACAATAAAGAATGAATTGGCATTCCATTATAATTTAGACATAACTGAAGTAAAGTAAGTGTTCATTAAGAACACTTCTGGATATACTTCCAGTGAATAAGAGTCGTTATGTTTTCAGAAAAAAGAGCTATTTTTGTTTACAGGTCAACAGTCTAAGCCTGTGACCTAATTTATGCATCGGTATTTTTATAGACTCGTTTCCTTTTCACGGAACAATTCTACGCTTTTAATTCTTCCACAAAAATAAACATCAACAATATGACCAAACATTTTCCTGCCAATTTATTTTTAAAACAATACGGCCGTTTTGAATTCGCATTGGAACAAAAGCAAAGCGTCCTTGAAATTAGACAAAGAATTTTACTTTTTTAACTGGATAAAACAAAACTGGTAAACAAAAATAAAGAAAGCAATAAAATCAATAATTTAGAATAAATAAACGTTTGGCTGACTTGTGAGCGAACAGACAGTGCCCTTGTGAATACTTTATAGGCAGTTAAATGTCAGTAAAGAGGTTGAATGAGATTATTAACCACGTCTTGTTACGTTACCAATTGTCAAAAGTTCATTTGGTCTTCATAGTGTATGGTATTGTTTATTGATGCAGGTTTAGTGTGGGTCGTTAAAATTACTTCACTGGGCTAAACGTGCGTTGTGAAATAAAAAAAGGAAAGAATGAGGCGCCGCAGTGCATATTAATGATAAATTATTATAGATTTATTTTTAGGACTAATAAACAAGACCATTTAATATTATTATATTAGTATTCAATTGTTTGCTGTTAAAACTACAAAAGTGTACGTTGAGTAATGCCCATTATTTTTTCGAAACTTTCAAAAGATTGGTTAAAAACATCAACCATCTTTATAATAACTAAGAATCTTATCATAATACATAATAATACCAAAGCCGCCGAGAATACTCCCAAAAATAAGGTTGACCTATTTCGTAATAATTTCTTTTCTAATTATTTCTCTTAATTAGGGTCAGGGAAGGAAGCAAGCAATCCTTCACCATAATCAGACAGTCATCCCATCTGATACATATGTCACATGTAGAACTCATTAATCACAGAGTTCCGTATGAAACTCGGGAACTATGGTAACTCATGAGACTGTGAAATGCCGTAGATAACTCAAATAACTTTCTGAGATTGTTAATGCGCACAGATATAATTTATGGCCGGCGGAATAGTGAAGAAATGTTTGGCAACAGAAGATTTTATTGAGGAAGTCCGGATTTTGATGAATTAGTTGTTTATTTTTTTACGTAAATCTAAGTGGAACAGGCAGTGGGTTCTTATATTACGCCTACATTTTATTTCGTTTTGTAATAAGGGTAAGTACATTGCCAAAATCTGGGCAAAGTTCCAAACTTTGCGTAATGACTTGATTACGGTTGAAATTTCAATATGAGAAACTGTAATGTAATTGAGTCGTAGACAGATCAATACACAATAAGAAAGTTAACAAAAAAAAAAAGACTCAGCTAAGTTCACATTACCTTTAATTATCTAGTTAGATCAACTCAAAACACATAAAATATTATATTATTCTTCGATGAATTTTTATTAAACGTAATTATATATACGTACCTTTTCATTATTCATTCAATGATGATTGTGCAACTCGCTTGCCAATGAACATATACGAACTATGTGCCACTAATAGGTAACATACTACCTCTACTATATTATACTTAGCGCATAAAGTAAATAAAGTAATTTGGTCGTATAAGGCCAATTTATTCCCATAACACATATTAAACATAATTGGCAAAGTCATCAAATAGACCATTAGTCACCAATCAAACAAGGATATGCATGTGTGCCAGTCTAGTTATTATAAACTACGTGACTAGCTTCTTAGATAGGTTCGATATAATTTATTACTATACTAAGGTTGCATTGACTAAAATTAATCATTCATTCAACCATTTCAAAATTGACTTTATTTTACGGCTTAGTTACTCACGTGACTGCTTGACAAGTTAACTCGATCAATTTCAAGTCATGTCAGGGGCCCGTAATAATAGCAAAAATAAGGTAATAGACGAGAAACAGACTGTGGTTAGTTTAAAATTTTGTCATAATGTGTCCCACGGTAAATATGACTAAGAAAATATTACAATTTAATTTCACATTTCCAATATTAGTTTTCTTTGACGTTTTCATACTTTGAAGGCAACCGTACAAGTTTTGCCATTCAGCACCGTTGCGTGAAGTCATGTAGACAAAGTCTTTGAAGAGTTTGTTATTTATTTTGGTGCTTTACAAACTGTTTCCTTTCAATTTTCTCTTCAATCTGTTATGAACTATTCAAGAACTACTTAGGGCTTCATAGCTAAATCAGAAATATTGCGAATATAATCGAAATAACGCAGTAACAGTAGTATGCTTCCATCAGATAGCAATCCTAAAATATTTCCAACCTTACTTTGTCTATTTGTGAAACATAGGATGTGTGATTTCAAAATAGTCACTGGACTGATTAAGGGTTCAATACCTAAGCCTGCGAGAACGACTCGAACTTGCTTATATTTTTCCTTTTAAGGATATAAATGGCGCCACCATAATTCACGCGTCGAATATGAGCGCAAAAAATGTAACACATTGCTGTAGTAAATGCAATGATCGTTAATAAAGTATTCATTTCTGCGTTTTTGCAATACTGTATAAGATCGCTCATTAAAATAACGATGCAAAGTTTAATAAGTTTTGTATTGCCTTGTTAGTCGAATGAAAACCGACTGCCTAGATTTACCTTAGGCTACTCGAAATTTAAATTATTTTAGGACTGTTTCTAATAAATGAAATAAATGCCACTTTATGGAATTAACTCAACCTCGAAGCACACAAATAAACTGAAATTATAGTTCACATTCTAAAATTAAATAAGTTAAGGAAGTCTGAAAGGGACCTTAAAACCTTTGCGATAAAGATAACACTCACTCCTATCTGGAATAATGTTTGTAACAATCCTACTATCCTACTACTTACACACTACCAAGTTCAAACCACGACACCCACTTTCCAACCACTTAGCTTCACTGTTAGACAAACTATTTATCTTCTTCTATTATTTGCTTACCACATAATTATAACCCATCGACATTGTCAATGACATTGGTGATGCATTTAAGTCGAATAACAAAGGGCTATGTCTGTGTAGGTATACCATCTCTTTCAGCTAACCTTAATGGTCACATTATCGTTAATGAATAATGATCTTTACCGTTTTCTAATACATTCGAAAATCGATCGTACAGATAGGGGTAGCTTGATATGCTTCCGTCTACATACTAACCGAATAAAAAACAAATATTCGAGAAAGCAAAAGTACTAGTGAAAAGGCCATCGCAAATTCAACTTGCACAGTTTCGCTTCAAGTAGTTTGAACGAGCGTTGTAAACGGTGTAAATATTTGTTCAGATCGTTCAAACGCAACGAAAGTAGGTATCGTGCTATCGGAGACGCTCGGGTGCCATCGGGTGTTGTCGGATCGTATTTGGAAGTAGCTGGCGACTGCTTTTGTATGCTATGTTTGGATAGAGACCCTATGAAAAGAGATTTCCCACAGCGCCTCTGTTTGAATCGCAATTTCTGTGTAACTGAGAAATTTAATGTTATTGGTTGTTGATTGGATCAAAACGTCTAGGATTTTATCTCAAACTCTATCAACTATGTTACGTAAAATATAAGTAAATAAAAAACGAATTTGCACTAACAGCACAAATTTTGAAAGTAGTATAATTGATTTTATTTTTGTTATACGTAAACTAACAATTTATAAATTGCAATCATCATCATCAGCCTGATTCGGTCCAATGCTGGACATAGGCCTCTCTAATTGTAAGCCTACTAAGCTACATGTTCAGCTCTTTCACCCACGGGCAGCTACCCTGCGGATATCTTATAATATTACTTCATAATATTTTCTCGTAATCAAATATATACCTCAACTCTAACATATGAATAGGTTGAACTTGAAACTAGCAACGATACAGTACTCAATTGGTCAACCAAAACGTCTATACTAACTCTCACTCCAATTAACCTAGCTTTACCAGCCAGATACCAATGCAAGATTCAATACGTAGGTTCTAGGAGTGCATTAATAAATTGCAAGGCAATTTTATTGGCTCTGCTCGAACGTTTACACCTTTGGGGTTTTATTTGTAGGTACCTACTTATCACGAGACTGCAGAACGTGAAGTAAAGCATCCATCCATCACTCCCCTTGGAGAATAGGTTCTCTCTGAAGTAGAATTTCATCAATACGAATAGAATGCATTTTTACTTGTTCAGTTGTTTCTCTTTTGTTGTGTGGGAAATATAGCTGAACATGACACATATTAATACATATAAATTATTAAATTACAAAAATGCTCTATTTTAATTATGTATAAAACCACTTTCGTATGGTATATCTACGATTTGACGACTGACGGTAGATGCGGTGGTTTTGTAACCGTCTGTTGTGCAATGTGTTGTGAGTTCGATTCCCGCACGGAACAACTGTTTTTGTAATCCACAAATTGTTGTTCCGCACCTAGGTGTGATAACTCCCGCAAGTGGCATTAAAATTGACAAAAGGGCATTTGGCACAGGCAGAACAGTCGTGTTCTCAGGCAAAAATATTTTTTTTTTTAATTACAATTTTTTAATGTTATTTTAAATTTGTGTAAAGCCACGTTCACACGGTATATCTATGATCTGTCACAGCCATCTATCGTTCAATTCAATCTAATGCATTTACTATTCACACTACATTTTGTGGTCTAACGCGTCATGAGTGTCATGTCAGACGCATTTTACGCATCATGAGACAGCACCACAAAAATGTGAACACGGTTTAATCATCCGTGACGTCATGTGCATTTGTTACTAAAACAGCTTTAACAAATTTATTTTCTGTTACTTTAATTTGTGGTTTGATTTACATATTCAAGTTTTGGTATAGTTGACACATATACATTCACATGTGCAACGTTTTGATTTCATTTCTGTATGAAACGCTGTTCTATAGTTAGTTTACTTTCGAATTTATGAATTGTCGTTTTAGGGCAGATTTTACAATAGTCGTATAAATGTTATCTGAGGAATAAAATTGTTTCTGTCACTCTCTTATACAAACATTCTCATGCGACAGCATCATAATTATTCCCCAGATAACTTTTATCTTACCATTGAAAAATGAGCCCTTAGAGTTTTAGTTTCAGAAGTAACGATGAAAACCTCTTTTCTGTAAATCCGTATTCATTTACTATGCCAAACAAATCCATATGTGGCTAGTTTCCTACGCATCTGCTTTAAAATGTAACTTTAACTCCATAACATTTAGTTCCATTTTTACTTGAAGTAGTTGCATATACTTCAGATCACGCTTTCAAACCTAACCCCCAATTAGCACGTATGTGAATGCGATCTCGTTGATTGCAGATGAGGTGTACAATAAGTACCAAATACAGTAAATGGTGCTTTGCAAATATTTGCTTACGTTGCTCGTTTTCAATCTCATTTGGAGTGTAACGAGCTATTTGCAAGTACCCGTTTATTGCTGGCACGGTGTACCGTCAGCAGTTGCAGGGTTATAGTGGGTTGAATATTATTTTAATGCGTATAAGTGCTCGTTTGTGTGCCGTGTTTCATAACTCTGGAGCTTGTTTATGTTAACGAATTGACTGGTGTACTGCTGGGGAGCAGGATCTGATGCATGTTTAATTGAAAAATGTTGTTTTGCTTTGAGTTTCGCGGAATGTGTTTCGTGCTGACGGTTAATATTAAGTAGATCAGTATGACTAGGTGCAGTGTTTAGGTTGAATTTTTCTGGGAATTTCGGCCATGTTTGTTGGATAGAATAAGAAGAAGTAATACATTCATTGGCTGGCTTCTAAGTTTTGTACTCCAAATTACTAGCTTTAAATACGAGTAAGACAGGCTGTACTGCCCAATAAGGAAATCATGACCGCATGGTGGGTATTCGCGCTAAATCTGATCATCAACCAAATATAAAATACCTTTGTACAGTGGGTGTAGTACTCCAAACAACAAAATGGCTTATAAATTGATTGTTCGAATTTTTTTCTAAGAAATTTTTCTACGAAAGCTAATAATGGATTATGGAATTAACCTAACGGAAGCAGGCCCTTGATACAAGTAGTCTGGAAGAAAATCTTGGAAGTGCTCACTGATATTGTGGTTCTTCTAGACATATTGTAAAATTGTCAGAACAAGTGTAGTGTCTGACATGACTGGCGTTTCAATTGAATTAATTGATTTCTTTCTTAGAATGGATTAGTCTGAAGGTGTCATGACATTATATTGTATCTCTAATGAATACAGATGTTATAATAAATGTTTTATTTTTGAATAAATAATTTTATTTCATCCTTTTACACAATGTACTTTTTCTTTTTCAGTTTTTCGAGATCTCCAAGCAGCTACACTCATACGTAAGTGATTTTCTCCTTTCTTATTTTAATTTTACGTACATTAAATAAGTATATTAAAAAGGTAATAAATTGAATAATATCGATCAAAAAATTAAACACTTAAAACATTGACTTGGCTCACGCGGTTGTTGACAAAGTGGAGTGTGGACTCGGCTATCATTGTGCCGAAAGTTGTGTCGACAAATGGGTTAGTCCCCAAAAGCCTCGACAACCACCTTAAGAGGCTGACGTTAGGCGGATGGATCAAGGGCCTCATACAGAAGGCAGTCCTCATTGAAACGGCACGTATTATAAGGAGGTTTCTGTTTCTGGAGCCATAACCACCGGTAGCTTGGACCTTGCTTCCGCAGCTAGCTGGCTCCTATTTTGATATTTAAAATTATACTTTATAATAATAATATTATTTTATTTTAAATTAAATTTTTTAAAAATGTAACTATAAGAGAAACTTAAAAAAATCTGTTGAATAAATAATATCAAAAAATAATTTAGGTACCTTTTGCATATCATAAAACACAAAATTAGGTACTTACCTTTTGCATATTTATAAAACACACAATTCATACCTTACTCAGAAATATTTAATGATTAGTATTTATTTATAATTAGTTACCAAAACCTTGAATTTGGGATTTTGTTCCAAAAGAAATTCTATAGAACGATGTACATAACCAGTAATTAACTCTAAGTATACGCTTAAAACGAGAAATAACATCGAAAGACAAGTAAAACATACCTACTTGAAAAATAACAAAATAATAACAGAAACAACACAGCAATAGAAAACTCATTCCTCGTCCCAGCTCTAAATCTTCAATTTAAAGCCATACTTAAAGATATTGTGGACGGATACCAAACGACATTCCACTAGATACTAGTGTGGGGAAAACTTTTGCAATAACAATATCACTATGTGAAACTCTAAGATCCAAGAAGTCGAGTTTTTTTTCAACCAATACAATCGAGCTGAGAGGTGTTCCCCTTTCCTTGTTATAACCTTACGATAGAAATTGTGTCGAGAATTTTAAAGGAAGTCTGTAAAGTGTTTTGTTACACTTCCCTAGTCCGTTTGTTTGTGGATTTGTTACAAGTTTGTAGTAAGCTAATACTATGAGAAAAATATCCAGTTTTAATTTTGCTTTGAAACAGATATTTTTTGCATTTGCATGCCTACACAGCACGCATAGATGCACGCACAGGAAGGATACAATAAAAAACACGTTCCTTTCCATGTTGTGTGTGATTGTATTAGTTAAGATGTCCGCAAAGTTTTGTTTTGTTTTTTTTTTAGAAAAAACTTTGCCCCACAATATAATTTTCTCCTGTGTCGTGGGTGCTGTTACAAACATACAATTTCACATACACATGACACCCAGACCCGGAACAACAATTTGTGGATCACACAAAGAGTTGTTCCGTGCGGGAATCGAACCCGCGACACGTTGCACGGCAGCCAGTTGCCCAACCACCGCACCAACCGTGCAGTCAACGTAACGCCTGATTCCTAATTTGTACATTAAGGTTATAGTAATCTTCTTAACAAAAACTTTTTTTTTGAAAGAGGATAATTTGGTATTACTTCATCCCGCCCCGCTTCCACCCAGGCCGGTAGAAGCCAATCCATGATTTGTAAAAAGGAGAGTCAGGCTCTTACTGACTATAAACCACTCCGGTCCTTCTCCTGCTCCGGGCCGGGACCGCGTTACATTATTGCTCTGACACTCGCATCCGAATGGGATGGTACGTAAAAGGCAGATTACCACCAAACCAACTGTTAAAGTACAGGGAAGTAGATTTTGCAAAACTAATAAATAACAGTTACTTTTACTGTAGAAAATATAAATCAGTAAATAATACTGCAAAAACTATAAATCAGTAAATAATACTTCAAAAGATAATAGATATCTTTTGAAGTATTATTTACTGATTTCATCATCACTTCGTTTCCCGTACCGGTGATAAAACACCTTATTTAAGATTCTCATTTATCTGTTTATTGTTTTCTTCACTTCAAATCGTGTTACATCAACCCATAAAACATCTTTATAGTCAATAGCCAACTATTGACTGCATTCCATAAAACAACCTGAGTCACAGGAAAACATAATTCGACTTGTAAAACGTAAATTCAGATGTCCATAAATATAAATCAACGTGTCCTGATCAAAAATATAAAATTTTAAGACCCATTTGTAAATACCAAACACTAAAATCTAGTGTTAAGAATAAGGAAAACGAAGAAAATCCTAAAGGATTCGAGGAATTACATTCAAAATTTACTGTTGGCAATATATCTGGCGATTCGATCCGCTGGCCTGCGTTCAATACCATCGAAGGCCGGATCAGAAGTTGTTTCACTCTTCCTGCTTGCGATCTCACAAAAGCTTTTAAACGCTCTTCACACTCGCAACGCAACCGATATGTTTAACCTTAAAGTATCATAATTTTCACTTAACTGTTTCCTTACTGCGGAATATTATATAAATTATTTTGAAACGCCTTCCTCTTGATTCTCGAGGACATCGTAGAGGCAAAACCGTTCTTGATGTAAAGCACTTTTCACACAATGCTGCTTAGCGTGTGCTTCAGTGACCCACTTTGGCTTTAAAAAGAAGCAAACAATGGTTTTTGTGTACAATGACGTAACGTACTCTAAGGACAGGATTAAAAGTTGACAAAATAAAATTTTAAATTTTGCTGTTATGTTTTGGCACGCAAAGAAAACTAAACTCGAAAAGTGAAATGTTGAAATTCTCTTTCAATATTTTTTATCAGCTTATTCTTACGTTTTCTTCCCCACAGAATTACGTCATACAAGAGAATAATTCGAATTAATTCCTAATTGATGCGCTAGTCAATAACGATGAAAAATGTAAGTGCATTGCAGTTGCAGTGAATAGTCAAATTAATGTTAAAATCGCACGATATTAGTTTAGGATTTATTCACTATAACATTAATAATCTCTAATATTCCGATTGAATCATTTTTACGCTCGCTGAAGCTGTGAAATAGTTCTTAAATTAACAATTCATCATCTACTCACTGCTGACTATCACCCACCACAGGGGTGCCATGCTTTGGCACGAATGGACCAGTTCGACCGGAGTGATACCACTCTTTATCAACTATGCAATAAATGGCTCCCACAACACAACGTGGCATAGCAGTAGATTTTATAGGAATAGAAAAGTAAATACATAATTATCACCATTCATGGCTTTTTTTTAAACGTTGTCTCACACTATTATTTTCTTCTGTGTCGTGGGTGCGTTTACAAACACATAATTCCACATACACATGACATCCAGACCCGGAACTACAATTTGTGGATCACACAAAGAGTTGTTTCGTGCGGGAATCGAACCCGTGACACTTTGCGTGGCAGCCAGTTGGCCAGCCACCATGCCAACCGTGCATTTAAATTAAAAGAAGAAAGAAGATATAAACAGTACACAATAGGAGTACAGAAAAAATTAAATGCAGCAGCTAGTTAGAGGAGTTTTAATACATCGGAATGGGGCTTACGTTTCAATCCCCATAGGACGGCGTCGTTCCAAGCTTCGTTCTCGTTTAGCAAATATTTTCTATACTATCCACAAAGGTATTGGAAGATTCTCGATAGATTTTTTAGTGGAACAGGTGTAGAATTTTAATGTTTTTTCTTCTTGTGTGGTGTGAATTGGCTTTATTGGAACTTGGAATTGAATTTAAATAAGAATTGGTGTTCGATCTATTTTTAAATTCTATTTCTTTTTTTCGTTACTGACAGTTTAAAAAATCTTATAGAGCGAAGATTTATGCTCCGACATGTAATCCAATTAGTCATTTTTTTCTACATTTCAATGTGTTATGGAATTACAGGGCTATTTAAGCTAACGCATATATTTTTTCACCTATAAACAAAATAATATGTGCTATATTTTAATTAAAATTTAAGCTAACAAACATTGTAGAATATTGTTGGCGTACATAGCTTACTGTTCCTTATTTTAGTCACTTTGTTATACAGAATTGAGATAAGAAAATTAGGTCATGCGTATGCTAATTAAAGAGCTAGTTTTATCAAGAAAAATATGTTCGCAGTGTTTTTGCAAAAGCTTATAAAAATAATAATTGGAATTGCGAATTGCTCACAATTTAAATGGGTGTTGTATGCATGTTTATTAAATATTTTTATTTGGAACGACGATAACTGACGAAAGCCAGAAAAAAATAATTAAATTCACGTTGAGGAGGTTCAGGTACCCGGTTCTCATGAATAAGTGTTGGTTGGTTTGAAACCTGCTTAGTAACAATGTCTTTTTTCCGAGTTACCTATATGTATGTACCTACTTTCTAAGATTATGCTTGGATATCACTGATAAACGGGGAAGGAAAACATCGTGAGGAAACCTGGACTTGTTCTTTAATCCACCTTGAACAAGCGTAGTGATTAATGCTTAAACCTTCTCTGTGTCAGAAGAGGCGTTTGCTCAGCGTGGCCTCAATCGGGGCTTTTAGGTTGGTGATGACGATGATTAAAAAAAATTTTCACTACACTCGGAGTTAGTTTAATGATTACCCTCTCAGCAATTGTTAATGGAAAAGAATCCGATATGATTGTCTATTTTTCATGAAATAAACTAGCGGTCCGCCCCCGCTTCGCACAGGTCCAACTATTTCGCTATCAAAGGGTCACTTTTCCCTAATCTTCCCCCCTAGTTTTCTAATATTTTCTTTGATAAGAATCTTTTCCTGACTATAACAAAAACAACAAAAAAAGAATTAGCAAAATTGGTCCAGGCGTTGTTGAGTTATGCGCTTACTAACACATTTTGCGATCCATTTTTATATATAAGAATATTGACTGTAAATTTAATCGCGTTATTACTTAACCACAATATTGCATCATAAGTATTAATAAAGGGGAAATTAGATTACCTGTGAGTATAAGTAAACTCTTAGTAGGCAATTCTAAAGATTTCCGTTTTATGTCTAGTCCTAAGTCTAAACATAAAGACGGGCCATTTATCATAAATTTACGTCAACATTTATTGAAAAGCCCAAGTTAACAAGCATTAAATAATCCGTTTATTGCTTTGGGTAAGTCGACACATACTTTGATCTGGGTTTAGACTAATGTATATGGAAATTAAATAATATTATTGCCTTCGTAATAAACCTTTTATATAACATGATTTTCAGCTTTTAATAAAGTCTCTGTATACCACAAAATACTGCATATACTATGCCGTAATTAAGCGAGAAACTTGTGTAAACTAAGCTTTAATTTAGTTTGTTTATAAGATTTTATAGGTATTATAATTTTGTAGGAAACTTCGGTGTATATGTTCATTTAGCTAAAATATAACAAAAACTATGGTTACGTTGTAAATTACGATCATACTTAGTTTTGAAGCGAATGTAAAAACAAAATGCTTATAGCAAGGATTTGTAGTGAATGTTGTGAAATAATATTAAACAGTTTGTATGCGTTGTGTCCCGCCACGTGAATAAGGTCATAGGCGACCCAAGCAATGATATTAAGTATAAGTAAAAATGTGTAGATAGGTTACAAGCGCTCAGCAAGTGATACCATTTAAATGTGGCTAACTAGCCACCTTTTTGTCTCTTTTTCACTCGCGATTATTGAATCATGCCATCTCACTTTGACATCTAAACAAACGAATTGTACATGTGTGTATCAGTGTGTCGTTACAACGTATAAATAAAAACGTAACCTATATCGAATAAACGTTATATGATATCAAATATACATAATTTGAAATTTAACAACAAGAGCTTAATTAACGCAGAATATTATTTTATAAGCTTATATCAATGACAACCACAATTATTTTTTTAATATTACATTTATATGAATAGATATTAATTAAAATTTGTACAATTATACTGAAGCGATGAAATTTAACATACATTAATACAAGGGTGGGACAGCCAAGCTTCGGCACGAATGGATCGGATCAACCCGCGTTATACCACGGCCTCACAGAAAACTGGCGTGAAACAAACACAGCATTGCGTGTCGCCATGTGAGTGGTTACTAGGTTATTCTTCTATCCTTAAATATCCAAAACCCTTATTCCTAAACGGCCGGCAACGTACTTGTAACTCCTTTGGTGTTGCGGGTGTCCATGGGCGGCGCTGATTGCTTACCATCACGTTATCCTTCTGCTCGTTTGCCGACCTATATATACCATAAAAAATATGTAATTATAGCGATCACACTGAAACAATGAAACAATGAATTTATTTTTGCAAATAGGCCATAAAACGGCACTTTTACACGTCAAATTATATGTGAAAAACTAGATGAAGCCGGCATTTCCTATCTGACTACTCTGAGAAGAAATGCCGAAACAAACTCAGAGGTCAGTCTCTTTTCAAGTCCAGGCAATATAAAATAACATAATGTGAGAGAATCACTAATGATGAAGTCTAAAAAATGGTTGTCGCATCACTTGATTACTTGTGTATTATTTACATACTAGGGAGAAAGGGGGTCACATATACTTAACAAGGGGTTTTTTTTTCAGAAGGGTTTTTTTCTGGTGGGTATTAATAATGTAGGTCTCTATGTACGACCTTCTTACACAAAAATTTAACCATACAGTTCATATTAATTTACGTTTTATTTTTTGCAATGGCAGGCATTTGGCCGCCATCATACCTGGTGGTAAGCTATTATACACATTATTATGTAATACTAACTATTGCCCGCGACTCCTTCCGGAATAGTGACTTCCTGCAGATTTTTGGTATAAAAATTATCCTATATCCTTTTTCGAGTTCTAAACTGTGTCTGCAAGTACCAAATTTCACAGAAATCGGTTCTGTAGTTTAGGCATGTAGAAAAGACAGACAGATAGACAGACAGAGTTAATTTCGCATTTGTAATATTAGTTTGGATTTCAATTAAATCTTCTTTGACCAAGCTCTTACATGCAACCTAACTACTTACAGTTCAATCTTGGTTTGTATTTTATGTTCTAGATAAAATCTGATGCCCTAATTTCAAGCCAGGATGACGAACAACACTAGTTGTTATAGTCATAATTTCCCAGTAGATTGAGAGAAATATTCCAAGTTATTAAAATTTCTGCGAAGTCATTCACCAGCATCATAACTTACTTGGCATAAAGATAGGAGCGATAAGACTGTCTCTGTGCCCTTATACTAGTAGTAGCCTATCTAGTCTTTCAAATTATACTGAATATACATATTAATATAATATGATAAACATAAAAACTTCACTCATATACCTTTTCTAATTATTGTTTCGACCGTTTTTTTATGTGATAGACAAACAGATGATATCATCAGAGTAGTTGAAAGTACATTGCTGGTCTCAATTAGGATTGGATCTTGAAAATGGAAGGTGGGGGAGAATGGGTTATTTGGGCCTTTGGTAACATCACTCTCACGGCGAAACATAAGAGAAGCATTGTGTGATGCCGGTGTTCTGTGAAGTTTTCTGTTTTTTCTTCTCTGTCTTTTCCTCTCCATGGGAAAGGTTCGCGAACCTATTATGACTCGCATAACGACGATTAAAAGGTTGAAAGTCATGAGTCAAGTATAAGAGACCTTAGGACTATATTACATACCAAGGAACATAACAATTCCCCTCCCCCAATCTCTTATTCTTCAAATGTCGAAAAGATTAGCAACGCACTCGTAACTCCTCTGTTGTTGCGGGTGTCTATGGACGGCGCTGATTGCTTACCATCAGGTAAAATGTAGACTAGTTTATCGTCCTATCATGTGAAAAAAAATATCATTGTAATGTCACTAATTTAGCGCTTAAAGCAATTTTCTGAATTCCAAAATGATTTTCGTGTTTATGAATGTCGCTATCATCAACCAAAACTCAGTAAAGTGGCAAATCAACTAATTTAATTCATTAGTAAACTAAACTGACCGTCTATTTATACGGATTAAAAATAGCTGACACAATTTCATGTAACGCTATAATTGTTTTAGTGTGCAATGAAATCGGACACAGCGACTCTACGAGACAGAATGATGCTTCTTGTTATTTCTTTTTATAAAATAAACAGTAGCTGCTGCTGTCCCGGACTAAAAAGTTGATGTTGTAACGAATGACCGATTTCATAATTTGTTGGGAACATTTCGCGGTTGGATTCGCTTTTGAGCCTAGTGTACTATTTAGATGGCACATTTAGTGATTGTATTACGTTTGGTGATCACTTTTAGTTGCAAGTTTTTTATGCGATCGGTAGACAAACGAGTGGATGGGTTACCTGATGGCAAGCAATCAGTGCCGCCCATAGGCGCCTGCAACACCAGAGGAGTAACAAGTGCGTTACCAGCCTTTTTATGATTAGGGTTTCGGAGAATTAGAGTTGGGGGGTAAGGAAGCATTGGGTCTGGCTTTATGTCAGTCCGTGGTATCACTCCAGATGAGCAGACCAATTTGCGCCAAAGGTTAGCTCTTCCACACTTGCTTAAAATAATCTACTAACAACTAATAAGTTGTAGTTTAACTATCTAACCAGAGGAGGATCTACTGCTTTATCGTAAGCTCAATATCGCTTACCATTAAGCTTAATGGCTACAATCGTCATTATAATACATTTTGACGGTTATTTTTATTAAACTTCCGTCCTAAACAGACAATACAGTATAACTGTCAGACTTTTATCTAGAAAAAAAACATGGAATAGGTAGGTACTATATATTATCCAAAACACAATTTATCAACAAAGCAATGCAACCTTAGGTACGAATCTATATTAAACGTTAGAAATGAAGTTTCAAACCCCTTTGCGAGCATCCGAGAATCTCCAGATACATACCAATACCAGGTGAATGGAACATTCCAGAAAATCATATCATTTTCAATGGAATTTTATTTAGAGGATGTTAGAGGAAAACTCGCGATATCGGTTTGAGTCTCCACTACATTGCGTTTCGTTCATTGCTTTTGGCTTGCTTAATGGAGTATGCGAAACAGAGAGCTACCGTTAGGGTTTAGAAATAAACTGCTGCAGTGGAAGTCCAATATTTAGTGTCCTTTAAACCGTGGTTCAGGACTTAGTGTTCTAGAATATTCTTTGTAGTTTTGTTCCTTTTGTGTTTTTTGATCTTCTGTTTTAAGGACCTTTTGATTTACATATAGACATCTACTACTAAGCATTTTATTACAGTCATGTGACTAAAAGACAGGCGATTCGGTATAAAGAAATATGTAGTTTAGGTCATACCATAAATCTTGTAATAACATGTGCTATTCATTATGCACCTTATATCAATGACATAAAAACTAATGATAAATGTTAAAAGTTACGAAATGATGTGACGGCTGACCGTTACTGCACCACTTCAAATCAAGTGCATAAACATCATTAAGCGAAAGATTACAGATTGGCTTATTAAAACCGCTGCCCGCAGCGTCAATTACTATCTTTGAAATCTTATCACTTGCATTTCTACTTGCTAACTAAATCAATCACTCATCAACTTTATCTATCTCACTTAAAATTCCTTGCACGCTTATTAGATATTGCATAATTTATTACGAAAAATTCCATTGGAAAGCTAATAAAATCATTTGATAACTTGCAATCGATACAAATTTTTTACACATGATTTAATCGATACTCGTTTCTCGATCAACTTATCGAAAATTTTTAATCAACGCCTCTTTAAAAATTGTACAGTGTAATAATCGATTTAATCGATTCGGCGCCGCAGCTTAAGAATACATAAAGAGATAGTGTTTGTTTGATGTTTATTCAAATATCTGATTTATCGATACTGTGTAATCGATACTATCGATAATGATGCGTATGAGCCTAAATAAATACGGACACGATAAAAATCATTGAATGGGAAAGATTTAAGAAGGTGTGGGTGTCTGTTTGTTATGTAAATTTTATTTTTTTGTGTGCTGTGAAGAAATGTTCGATTTAACGTTGAACTTTAAGGGTTATTGGTTGTATAATAGAATTTTGTGGAACAGTCATGAATCAGCGATTATCCTGTGAATTATCGAATTAGAATATTTTAAAGATTTTGTACTCATGCTTCTTCCCGGTGTTTATCTATGAATGCTTAAGTGAAACTAATCTTTTAAACTACGGGATTACTTGTGCACCAGTAGCAAGCACCTGTACCTTTGATCTCGATAAGACCACAAAAACTATTGCACCGGTTCTTGTTTAATTTACAATGACAGATTTTGTAGAAGTTTCTGAATGATCATAGAAGCACTATCGAATAATCGGGATGTAGTTATTATTGTTTTTTTTTTTTTTCTTGTATAGCATCTGAGACTCTTATACAACATGACATTTTAAATTATAAATAATGAAACACCGATCACTTTCACGCATGAGTGACGCAATTGCAGCGCTTTTCTTTTTTTTATGTTCATTGTTTGTTTTGTCCCTAGCTGTTTTCGTGTGTGTTTGTTTTTTCCGTCATTTGTGTGTGAAATAAATGGTTTTTCTTTCTTTCTTTCTTTCTTCTTTCTTCTTTCTTCTTTCATGACAATTATACCAGAAGCATCATATTGCATCGTCATAGTTAACGTAAGATAAAAATTTTGGTGCGGGAGAGTCAAGCTAAAAAAATTTAGCCTGTGTGCTTAATGTGTACAAAATATTACGTTGTAGGTTTTTAAAATTAATCACCCTTTACTTAATTTTTAAAGCGTTCTGAGCTACAATATTGCAACCGCTAGTCTAAAATGAGAACAAAGAGCTATCAATTTACTAGAACGTGCTAGTTCTAAACAACTTTGATTCACACCACGAGAAAAGACTAGGAACTAACTAGACACATCATTTAAATGTTTAAATATGGCTGTGAGACGAGTCATCCGGTAAATGATTCAAGTTTGCTGGATGAGAAGCCACGACGTTGGTTTAGTAATAGCCTATGACGAATCAAAGAAGTTTTAATTAATACCATGACCACACACATTGAAGATAGACAATAGACATTCAACGGGTAACGTCACAAACCCTACATCACACGAGTGAAAATTGGGCGCAATTAAACACGGATAGAAAATTCCCAACGTACAATTGTTGCGCTTTAGCCAGCCAGGGTGATACTGATCATCTGGCCTGGTCGGGGGATCCTCTTTTTCCGATCTTAGGGAACTTTACCATCTGATACCTAATATTGTAATGCCTTGGTGAGCAAGAATTGGTAAATTACTAGAGATTTTTATACGAGTTCTGTAAAGAGCCCTCAGATCGCTTGATGGTAAGCAATCAACGCCGCCCAAGGTCACTTGCAACATCAAAAGGATTACTATACTATACTTTTGTGGGTGGTTACGAATTTGAAGATTTCGGAATTAAGATATTACTCATTTACCTACACGGCGCAAAATACAACGTAAATGTTGTTTCACGTCGGTATTCTGTGCAGCCGTCGTAACACGCCAGTCGAGCCAGACTATTTATACCGAACCATGGCTCTCCACACTTAAGACAGTGATAGAAATGGATTTCATTGGCCGTATCCGCTTTTAAGTTATTTTTTTCTAGTATTAGTTTATCTTCTATTACCTAGTACCGCACAATATTCCCTACATTTACTTTTAAACTTCACTTATAAAATAATAATAACAGTTTTGAACCTTTTCTTTGTATCAAAATACCTATAATAAATACATATTAACATAATTATATTTTGTTGGTGTTATTGACCTTTCCATATCAAATTGTCATCATGCCCTGTCCATTGAAACAAATTAAACTAAGTCAATGAATGTCAATATTTGACAATATACAGTGCAGTGACTCTAACTGTGAGTATGCATGTAATATACTCCTTGAGGACAATGATGTAATGAATTTGAACTTCAACTGTTGATATGATTAAATTGAAGATATCGCTCAGTGAGTGAATTAAAAAAAATATAGATAACAAAAAAGCTAAAAGTGATTGTGACGCTATGAATGAAACAAAAAGCATTTTTTTACACAATAAAATATAATAACAATAAATAAATTTGAAACAATAATTCTAAATTTGAGTTCACATTTGAATTTAAAAAAAAATATAACTGGCCAGCTTTTAATCGTAACATTGTTTCATATCGACCCACGCGCGTCATGCATATCACCCATATAATGCCCCGATGGATCCCCTTAGAATATTTACGATGACGTATCGAGCTCAATGAATGTAAAGCTACCGACATATTAATGTTCAATAAAACTTCCAAATGTGTCGTCACCATAATTGATACATACAGTAAAGGTGTTGCCGCACACAATGATTTATGCGTCGCGTGTTTCCGGCTGAGTACGACAAAACGTGCCGCGCTACGCTCACCAAAGAGGTTTTGTTACAGATTAAAAAAGGATACGTTTTTTTTTCGGATGGTTTTCTGACACAATGGCCGCTTACATCTGTTTTGGGATTCTGTGGGGTTTGGTGACACTTGAATTGTGTTTATTAAGTAGCTCCGTAACTCTCTAATAAGCCGTGTGATAAGGGCGGACTACATTTGTCACAATTCTTAATCTTCTTGCTGGTGTTGTAAAAGCCGATTAAAGACCGAAAGCAAAAACTACACTCAATCTCGGATATTCAGAGATGTGGAATTGAGTTCGATTCATAATTTCAGCCGTGAGGAAATAACATATAAATAGAGATCAGCCTGCCCCAACACATGCACACAGAACAACTCTTTCTGTTATACACAAATTGTTATACAGTCGGCAAATGATCAGACCGACTACCTGGTAGTGCACGAAGTTACAAGTGGGTTGCCGATCAATTGGGGTTTAGAATTTGGGGATGGTGACTAAAATTGGAATAAGGGAGATGTAGCCTTCGGGAATTTCACTCTTACTGACAACGCAAGCTTTGTTTTACGCCGATTTTCTTTTCTTTTGCTCCAATGGAGTACGTGTCTTAATAGCTACTTACGCATATATAGGATAATTCTTTCACAGATTTTTATCAACAGTGGTGGCATGGTTTAATGGCAGAATATCAAGGTCAAATTAGTTAATAACATATTAGCAATCGTTGTGTATACATAATGATTATGTATCGTGTATCTATCACGTTATTTTGTTTAACAATTCTAACAGTATACCTATAGTGGTTAATTAGATTATGAATGTTTAATTAAATTTTGGCACTAAAATTCAAAACCGCATATGTAATAAAATATTTACTATTATATTCATTCATCAATTAATTAACTGACGTGTGTTAACCTAAAATATTTCACAATAACAAAGTATATTTCAGTTTTGTATTTTTTTAAGTATATTTTTGTATCGTCAATCTTGTGAGCCATATTAAATTAACAACTTATTATCTTTATCGACGTATGAATGGCCATTTGTTTGTGTGATATTTGCAACGCAGTTGTATGTCGGGCAATGTAGCTCATGAATATGAGTCCTAAGCTTGAATTGAAACTAGTCGAGTTCTTTGTTACATAAGTAAGAAATTAAGTACTTTTAAACTTTCGCGTTTCATCTTAAGAACATTATATTTACGCGGGTATTAACGCGGAAAATTATAATTTGAATACCTTGGTAGGCTTGACGTTTCGACCCGGTTGCACAGGTCGTGGTCACAAGCAGACTGAAGACGCGATGTCACAGCTCCCTGCATTCGGGTGATGAATCTTCATCTACCCCCTTATTTTCATTTTCTACCATATTAGGCCGTCTACACACTACGCTGATTATATCCACAGATGTGTTAACCGACTTTGAAGGAAAGCGAGGTTGTGTTTTGCGAAGCACTGGATTCCACGTCGACGACAATTTAAAGCCGTCCTCCCGATTGAAATTATTTGGGCATTTCTTTATTTCAACCGCTTCACGCACAAGTCTTGTATGGTAGTGGCGATCAGTGGAGAGAATTTGCGGTCGGTGGAATTCTACCCAGTGATTAGAACCAGCCTGGAGCAGGTGTTCTGCTATCGCTGATTTGTTGCTCTGTCGGTTTTTGACTGCGGCGATATGTTCTTTGAGCCTCTCAGCAATGGTCCGCTTCGTTTGCCCAATGTAGGAACTACCGCAGCTGCAGTTGATCTTATAAACACCTGGGCTTTGTAGCGGCAGTACATCCTTCGCCGTGCCTACCTTATCATGAAGTTTAGCCTCAGGTGTGTAGATCGTCGGGATCGAAAACTTTTTAAGGACGGATCCTATCTTGTCTGTCACACCCTTGATATAAGGCATGAAGGCAGGTTGTCTGCTCACGTTTGGATGTCTGGCTCTCTTCAGCGGTCGCAATAGTCGCCCATCCCCTACACTATATCCGTTCTTTTTAAGTACCTCCTGAACATGGTCTAGCTCTTGCCCCAGATGTTCAGGGTCACAGAGGTCATATGCTCTGTTTTTTAGTGATATCATCACGGATTGTAAGTGTCGGGGGTGGTGATGTGACTTTGCATGTAGGTACCGATCAGTGTGAGTTGGCTTTCGGTATACACAGTGCGATAAGGACCCATCTGATCTCGCGGTTATTTTAATGTCCAAGAATGACAACGACCTGCCCGTCTCCAGCTCATAAGTAAAACGCATTTTTGGGTGGATGCTGTTTAGGTGATTTACATATTGACGTACTTCTTGTTCACCTCCCTTGATAATGCTGAAAATGTCATCCACATACCTTTTCCAAAGCCTGATGGTATTTGGGCCGAGGCTCAATGCCTGTTTTTCAAAGTGTTCCATCCAAAGATTAGCTAACACAGGGGCCACTGGACTTCCCATGGCTACGCCATCGATTTGAAGGTAATGTTGGCCTTGAAAAAGGAAGTAATTTCCATCCAGGCAGTGTTTCAGCAAATCAATATAGTTGTGGGGCATGTCATTGTCACTAAGTACATCTTTGACAACATCCAGACACTCCTTAATTGGCACATTGGTAAATAACGACTCAACGTCAAAGCTCACCATGAGTTCATCAGGTTCCAACTTCAGGCTCTTTACAATCTGGATGAAGTCGCGCGAGTCCTTTACAAAAGAAGATGTTTTTCCTACCAATGGTTGTAGTACTGACGCAACGTGCTTTGCAAGATCATAAGTCGGTGAGGCAATTTGGCTTACAATAGGCCGCAATGGCACGTTGGACTTATGTATTTTAGGTAGGCCATACAGTCGAGGCGGTTGATGTGCCTTAGGTTTATATAGCCTTTCGTACTCATCTTCTGTAAATAGGTCCTTATGTTCTTGAATTAGAGCTCGTATTTTCCGTGTTACTCGGGCCGTAGGGTTATATGAGACCGGCTTGTAAACTTTGTCATCACTCAGTAACTCCCGTATTTTATTGTGGTAATCAGACGTATTAATCACTACAGTGGCGTTTCCCTTGTCGGCCTTAAGCACTAAAATATCCGGATTATCCCTTATAGTTCTTAGTGCCTGACGCTCTTCTGTAGTGACGTTGCTAGCCGGAGGCTTCGACTTCCGCAATATCACCGCAATGTCCTGTCTCAGGGTTTCGGCATCGCCGGGCGGTATTTTATTACGAATAATCGTTTCCTCGATATTACTAATTACTTTTTCATACGGGATTCGCGTAGGTGTCAGTGCAAAATTCATACCTTTGGCCAATATTTTTGTGGTAGGTTCGTCGAGACTCGTATTTGATAAATTAATTACGGTGTCACTTAAGTGATCCGTTTCCGTGGGGGTAGAACTTTTTCTTCCATACTGGCGGTTGTATAAGTTCGAGAATTTTCGGTCATGAGATTGACTGCATAACTCGAATGTCCGATCAGCTTGTAGAAAAGTTACACGGTCACATAGGTCAAAGTCCTCACGAGACAAAGACACACTACACTTATTCAGCAACACATATAGCTCACTATGTATCGTGTTAAGTTCACTGTGCTTGTTACGTATAAGTTGTTTAAGGAGCCGTACACTCGCGTTTGTTAGAATTTTACGTGAAAATGCGATGTCCTTACGCGGTTTTATTTGCACACATGTAGGTAGTAAGTCCCAATCGCGACACTTTGTTAAAAATATCAACGATGTTTCCACTCGCGCTCGCCTTTTCCGTAAACATTCAAGATGACGGATTTGTTTGGCAATTTCCGACCCGTAGCGGTTTGCTATACTAACTTTTAAACTTTCGCGTTTCATCTTAAGAACATTATATTTACGCGGGTATTAACGCGGAAAATTATAATTTGAATACCTTGGTAGGCTTGACGTTTCGACCCGGTTGCACAGGTCGTGGTCACAAGCAGACTGAAGACGCGATGTCACAGCTCCCTGCATTCGGGTGATGAATCTTCATCTACCCCCTTATTTTCATTTTCTACCATATTAGGCCGTCTACACACTACGCTGATTATATCCACAGATGTGTTAACCGACTTTGAAGGAAAGCGAGGTTGTGTTTTGCGAAGCACTGGATTCCACGTCGACGACAATTTAAAGCCGTCCTCCCGATTGAAATTATTTGGGCATTTCTTTATTTCAACCGCTTCACGCACAAGTCTTGTATGGTAGTGGCGATCAGTGGAGAGAATTTGCGGTCGGTGGAATTCTACCCAGTGATTAGAACCAGCCTGGAGCAGGTGTTCTGCTATCGCTGATTTGTTGCTCTGTCGGTTTTTG
This sequence comes from Spodoptera exigua, assembly GCA_902829305.4. Taxonomy (NCBI): domain Eukaryota; kingdom Metazoa; phylum Arthropoda; class Insecta; order Lepidoptera; family Noctuidae; genus Spodoptera; species Spodoptera exigua. The sequence continues at coordinate 9,172,437 of LR824619.2, read as the reverse complement.
ACTGCGGCGATATGTTCTTTGAGCCTCTCAGCAATGGTCCGCTTCGTTTGCCCAATGTATCATCACCCGAATGCAGGGAGCTGTGACATCGCGTCTTCAGTCTGCTTGTGACCACGACCTGTGCAACCGGGTCGAAACGTCAAGCCTACCAAGGTATTCAAATTATAATTTTCCGCGTTAATACCCGCGTAAATATAATGTTCTTAAAATTAAGTACTTTTTACAAGTTAAAATATTGTGTAAATGATAGGCTGAAAATCTAAATTAGGTATGTGTATAATGAAAATACTATTGATTAGGTACTTTACTTTTAATTCTACATAGTGAATAGAACTGCACGGTTGACTGCACGACTGCCGCGCAACGTGTCGCGGGTTCGTTTCCCGCACGGAACAACTCTTTGTGTGAGCCACAGATTGTTGTTCCGGGTCTGGGCGTGATGTGCATGTGAAATTGTATGTTTGTAAACGCACCCACGACACAGGAGAAAATCCTAGTGTGTATCAACGTTTTTAAAAAAAAGAAGAAGTCAACTTAATACTCTTACTTAACATAAGTTCACATCAAAACACCACGCATCATCATATAAGTGCGCTTCATTGAAGTACCAGGAACACATAAATGACTAGGACACTGCATTGCAAAGGAAACTAAACATAATTGATGGTCTGTCCTAAACGTTGCTAACAGAGAATGTCCCCGAATTCTATACGCCTTTGATTGCTGCTCTCCTAGTGTAGGATTGATGTGTCATTCATCACTAGCGATTGATAACAAGGGTGTTTTCAGCCCAATTTAGAAGTATGTATATAAAATTATTTTTTATTGTAATACGTTAAATTCCTGAACATGTTATGATATATTTATTTCTTTGTAGCATCATTTTTTTTTTGTTAAGTACTATGTATTTTTGTAAAAAAACCCACTAGAATAATTCTGATAAAACCGTGACAACAAACCCCATAATTCAAACTGTAGAATTACTTTTGATACTGTTTAAAAATAAAAAAATGTACTTGAAATGTGAGTATTAAAATTAAAATTAGACACACGTATTACCGCATCTACGTAATTTTTTGAAACAATATATCTCCTTATAATATTCGAACAATGTAGTCGTTACATTTTACAGAAAAAACCTAAAGGACAATTTTTATTGCAGAAAAAAACGTAAAATTAACTGATCCAGTGACTCATATTGCGTCGTGGTTTTCGCTCTACTGAGGCGAAACGCAATCGTACAATTTTAAAGCTTACTTTTTACAAATAATTTTGAACAATGTAAACGTAGGTACGAATTTATTGACCCGGTGCAAAACTCAAAGGTACAACGAACTGTGTGTAGTAAATAATACACTTTACACGCTTTGACAATACTTGTAAGCAGCATTACAATGCGTTTTAAAGCACGTGTCTACAAAAATATGTCACAATAGTAAAGTTCACAGCTGGGTTTGCAGGTGCATGTGACCGCGTCCCTGCCCGGGCCTAAAGCAGGAGATGGCTCTGGATAGTTTTTAGTCAGTAAGATTCTGAATCTCCCACTCGGTTAACCTATGGCGAATAGAAAAGCCACATCGAAGTGAAGACTTAAAATCTTAACATACGCTTACGATTACATAGCTGGTTGGTTGAGTTGATTAACCCTCGAAGTTGTAGTGTAAATTGCTTATGTTATGTTCACTTGTTCACTTATAGTGTACCTATCTTAGTTTCAATAATAAAGTAGTTAATTAATATATTGAAAATAACGACTTTTTCGCGTAAGTTAACTTTGCTGAGAAAAGCTCTATTACTTTCAAGTCACAACGGGACTCTTATCCATGAGCAGCGTGCGAGTTGCTGTTGTCCTTTGTCGGCCGAGCGACGCATACACGTAAGTTAATCGTTATGTTCAATAAATTCAAAATATATCACGGTAGTCACTATTAAAAAAGTGAAAATGTGTGAAACTTATTTGTAAAAGAAGTTCAGCTGCCTTAAATCTATTTATTTAGAATCTATCGAACATAAATATATTTATCATAGAACCTCTGTAAAGAATGATGACACACACACACGCAATGTTGGCATTGGTAATGGGCAACTACAAATAAAAACTTGACTTTTACAAATATATTTAATTATTACTAATTAAAACGACTTCTCACTAATTAACTAACACGAAAATCAGGAAGCACCAACCAAACAAACAAACAAGCAAATTGAATAAATCGCTGGAAAATTCACAAGCGTACTCGTAAACAGACGAAGCGGACCAGTGTTTTATAATTAGCTGTATTCCCCAAGCGACACGAGAAATTTCGATTCAATGGGATTTATTAATTCAGTCACCTGGATTGGGAAGTGAACTATGTGACGAAACTGAAGCTCTGGGCATTTGGGACTTAATGATTAATTAGTTGTACTGGTACAAGAATAGCGTCGAATCATCATGGGACAATGGAAGTAATGTAACAATTATATTGATCCTAATATCCGTTCGGTTTCGCTTGACTGATTTATCAATTTATAGGTTGATAGGAAGTGAGTTTTCATTTTAATTGTTATATTATTATTATGATGTTGGTTAGTGATTTGTGTGGCAGACTTTTTAAGTTTTTTGACTGCACGGTTGGCGCGGTGGCTGGGCAAATGGCTGCCGCGCAAAGTGTCGCGGGTCCGATTCCCGCACGGAGCAACTCTTTGTGTGATCCACAAATTGTTGTTCCTGGTCTGGGTGTAATGTGTATGTGGAATTGTATGTCTGTAAACGCACCCACGACACAGGAGAAAATCCTAGTGTGGGGCAAAGTATTTTCTAAAAAAAAAAAATATTTTATTAGACTTTTATAATTGTCTAGTTTAGTAATGGAGATTTAACCTGATCATGTTCTTGTTGTTGTATTGCTTACAGGTAAGCTAGTTCGATTGCTCAATTATGCTTAAGTTTTTACCGATTGCGAGGTTCTTATTAGGAAATGTATTTATTACTTCAATTGTATATCTAAAATTACAATACATTATTTCCTATTAATAGACTCTATGAATACCATTTCAATTATATCAAATCCATACCAGTCATACAAAGTGAATTAGTACGAAGAATTATTATTTTACAAAAAGTTCACCAGTTATAAAGTTGTAGCTGTCTTATTTGTCTAAAAATATAATTACATTGAGATATAAGAAATAATTTGAAAATGAGTCCTCCATAGGTCATACATACACTTTCGTAGGAGCAAACCGACAGACTGACACTTTTTAAATGATTAGAATTTGACTTTTGACTTTGAAGTTCCTACAAGGTAATTGTTATACACATAAAGAAAAGACATCTCAAAAAACAACCAGAAAGAACAAAGTAAATCACAATCAGCCCACCAATGACGTTTCAAGCAAAAGTCAAAACAAACACAATCGCTTTCTTACTTCCAACGATTGAAATGATTGAGAACATATCAATCAGTATTGTGCATTGACTCTGAATAGCAAAGTGAATGCGATGATTGATTCTGTAAAACATATGCTTTGATCGCTAGATAATGTTGATGAGGTGATAACAAACGTTACAATGAGAAATAGGCTAACTGTTTTTGACCATTCGATCTATATAATTTTAGGGAATAGCTACTGAGAAAAAAGAATAAAAAAAAATTTCATAACTTTTGTGAGATATTTTATATTGATAAATTGTATTCGAACTAGCTTCTGCTCGCTGCTTCGCCCACATGGTACGTTGATAAAAAGTAGCATATGTCCTATCCGGAGTGTATCCTTTACCTGTGCCAAATTTCATCCAGATCCGTCAAGCCGTTTTGGCGTGGTTGAGTACCAAACATCCAAACATCGTAAATTTCGCATGTATAATATTTAGTAAAATGCATATTTCCGGTACTGATTGGCGAGATGACTCGACTTAGTGTCAAGTAAGACTAGGAAGTTATATTTTATGAGCAGCATGGGGCAACAAAGAGGAAACGCCACACACCCAATTGTTGGCTAACTAAAAGCATAAGTCGTCAAACAAACATACTATCGCATATTTGATTCAATCTAGAGATGGGTCCCGAAACTCTTTTTTGTTTTTGCGACGGTAAAATCATTACACGTCTTGTCTCGCCCTGAGAGAGGCTAAAAGAAGTGACAGACTCTCACTGACTAAAACCAGTCTTACTGACTGCACGGTTGGCGCGGTGGCTGGGCAACTGGCTGCCGCGCAACGTGTCGTGGCTTCGATTCCCGCACGCTGCGGTGCGATGTGTTTGTGAAATTGTATGTTTGTAAACGCACCCACGACACAGGAGAAAATTTTAGTGTGGGATGACGGTTTTTTTTTTTAAATAACCACTCCATTTCTGGCCCTGCTCCAGGCCGGGGCCTCAATATGCTAAGCGCGACTACTGCTAAAATCTTACGATGCTCATTAAAGACTCAATTGAGCAAGCAAAGAAGACAAAAAAAAAATAAAACAACAATCCTACGCACTTGATCCATGAAAATCATTTACAAAAATAAAGTTACAAAAGTAAAGGACAAAAGTAGAAAGGTCGTTAAATCTTAAACAAATAAGAAAACATAATAAAACTAAATAATGCGATCATTACCAAAGGTTGAACTCTAAATCGCTAACAAATGGCAGGAAACGATTCACATTAACAATTTTACGAGCGTAACGTACCTTGGATTAGAATTAAGTAGAATTTTATCGTGTATTTTAGACCGTTGTTAGAAATTCTCCGAATGTTTACCGATAATATAATATTATTAAATTGTACTATATTTTTTTTTACTGTCGATTTAAATGTTCCTATAGCAATATTACCATTATTGGCTCTATTAAATTTAAATTTTAAAATAAATAAAGTTTATTTTCTTCTATCTTTATGTTTTGATTTGATTTTTAAATAATGATTACTTTATTGGTGTCTTTTTTCGAACATTAGAAAGTCGATTATTACTGAAATTGTTTAGTTATGTTGGTAGAATAAAGCATCAGTATGTAGTAGGTACATAAGTGTTGACTGTAAAAGAGAAATGGTAGGCGTACAAAAAAAGTTTGCTAAACAGATATTCAACGAACAATTTACTCTAGCTCGAAGCTTGCAATGTTTGTTAAAAATAAAACAAACACAACTCCGTTCATCTATTTATTTATAAACCATAACAAGTTTTCTGAACAAACACGAATTTCTATATTTGACCTCAAACTAAAATATTAATTTCACAACACAACAAACTCATTTACATAAAACAAATAATAATCATTAAAAACAAACAAGAACAAACAAACAAGCTATCAAATAACAAATAGACAAACATTCAATTTTACAATGTAATGCATTAAAGAGTGAAGATTGAAAAGCAATTAATTATGGGTACCCTTTGAAATAATAGACAAGATAAACGTCTGCCCACGGCCGCCCACGCAAATTAAAATAGTATCTAAATTCTACATCAGAAGAATTGGAATGCAATAAACGTAACGTTTATGACGTTACTAAGGTTTTGTGATCTTTAATAATTGGGCGAGTTAGATGCGAGTTGGAGAGGTCGTGAGATTTTATGTAGTGTTAGGGTCAGGCGTCCATACTGATTAGGATATTATATCTGTGTCAGGTTTGGATTAAGTAACTGGGATTCGAGATGTTTTATGCAATATGGTACAGGTAAATGGTAAAGGTAAATTTCAAATAACTTCTCCCTTTTAGGTAATTTACTAACGTTATTATGAAGCATAATAAATTGTCCTAAAATGTCTTAAAATAAATTTGTTACCGTAAGTTTAAAAAACAGCAGTTTTAAGATTAATAAGTGAATGTTTATGACGATATCATGGACACTTTCTTATTTACTATTTAAATCCAGTGGCTCAATGGCTCAGAGCGTGACTTGACCCTCACCATGCCAATTTACTAAATCTTTTGTTTTTGCTAAGTGCATGTACGTAAACCTTGTTTATTGCAATTTAACAACATCCGGCACTATTCGTTTTGTCGCATTCATGTGTCAAATTAGTTACACATAATCGCATAATCATTTTAAAACTAGCTTCCCGTTCACAATTTCGCGTTTTACCTATTCAATTTATTTTGCCCGTAGTAACTATTTTTTTAAATGTTCACTTTACCTTTAAAATATCACGCATGCACAAAATAGTCCCAGGAAAACTGAACTGGCAATAACACACCATACTCGTCATCTGCTTATAAGAGCCTTCTACTGTGCAAAGGCCTCTTTTCACACGAAGAAGGTGTGGGCATTAATCACCTCTCTAGCTCGAGGCAAATTGACGATTTCAATCTTATAATTAGGCAGGAGGAGAAAGGAGGTCTAGGTTTCCTCACGATGTTTTCGTTTTCTATATTTAAAGCACATATAAATCTGAAAAGCCACATTGGTGCTTGCCACGTTTTGATATCCTACCCTCGTGAATGAGAAGCCGATGCCTTAACCTCCGGGCCACGACAGTATTTGAGCTACATTTAACAACAACTAATTCAACGAGAGAAACACAGAGAAATACATCTAAATACCTAATGAATTCACTTCACTATGCAATTCTGAAACAACATAACCAACTGACAAATGAACATGAGAGCTTAATCATAATACTGTGGTATCTATCTCTAGACTTGGGAAAGACAAACAGACAAACAGGGTTATGGGTCATTAAGGTGCCCGTGGGCGAGACACGAGCGTTCCCACAAAGAACGAAGCAGTGCTAAGTGTGCTTTGTTTTGTAGGTTTGCATTTAAGACGTACGTTAGTTTTGAATTTAAATGTTAAAGTTGTCTTGAATCAGATATCAAAATGACTGCCATTTGATTAGTGTACCCTAACCGATGTTCTTTTTCTGAGTTATAAGAATTTTAATATTTAATTAAGAAAACACTGACAAATGGTGAAGGTAAATATTTGGAATCCAATTAGCTTTAAGCAAACGTGGTGAATAATGCTCATACCTATTCTCAGTGAGAAGAGCCCTTTGTTCTGCACTGGGTATTTATCGGTTGATGATGGTATATTGGTGAAAACAAATCACTACTAACTCAGATCACTACTAAACAGCACTGATTCATTTTCAGGCTTAAAAGTACGTTGTAAATACAGTTTATTTTACATTATTACTAAGAAAGTATGAAGATTAATTTAAACAACAATAAACAGCCACGTTCATTTAAAAAACATTGCATACATAACAACTAAAAAGTAATACTAACTAAATACTACCAAATAAAACTATATGGACAGACAACAAGAGATGACGGTCGTCTCTATCACCTCAGATCTGTCAACAAATAAAATTATAGTTCTAATACATCAATTCTAATGATGTTTACAAAATGGAAACAGACAATAACTTTGATAAACCTGTCATAGCACCTATTAACTTAGATCAAAATATTGAGCGTAATTTATTACAAAAAATTTCTTTCACTAGCCAAAACTAGGAAAAGTGATGACAGCATCAAGATAAAAGTTAAAAGCCACTTAGGAATCGCCAGTTAAATTATAACCTTGTAATTTGTCGAACAACGTCGTTTACCTACCGCATAACATAAATATTAACTAAAAGTTTTTGTTAAATAGATTGAACACTCTCATTTCTAGGTTGATTCACCGTTAGATTGATGTGAATTGGGTACATTTTGTATGGCGCAAAATTGGTACATCAGCCGTACAGGCAGGTCAAACCACAGACGGGGCCCTATAGGGCTGATGTTCAGCCGGGGTTGCGGGGTAAGCGCAATTAGGCACCGCTACCTCGGCCCAGAGCAGGAGAAGGAACAGGGGGGTTTTTAGTCAGTAACAGTCTGACACTCCCTTCCACCCGGCCCTAGGCGGGAGAAGTCATTTGATGATTATCCCCTCACAAAAAAAGCCATATATGCGGGTTAAGCGCAGTAATATAAACCGCGGCGACGGCCTAGAGCAGTAAAGAAACGGGGTGGTTTTTAGCCAGTAAGAGTCTGACAGTCCCTCTTGTCCCACCATGGGCGAGAGAAGTAATTTAATGATTTTCAACTCTGGAAAAAAAGGCATTAAAAATTACATACGTTCAAGTAAACCATTGTACATTCTGAGAAATTAAATACGTGTATTTATTCCTCAGAATGTGCAGATATTTACATACATAATTTTTACACGCATACTGTACTTACTTACTAAAACTGTTTATATTTGTAACTTTATTTATTTTATTTAGTATTGTGGGTGTTCGTGGGCAGAACTAATCGTTCATTATCAAGTCATTCAAATATCCAACAACCCATTAAATGTAAATGATAATTTTGAATTCAACGTCTTGTTCTTCATCTTGAAATTGAAAAAAAAACAATAATTTTACTTTGAAACCCGGATTTGTTAATTGAAATAAAGGAACTAATAATATCAAAAACGGACATTTATAAAAAGCTTCGAAGCAAATAAATTTATAATTTAACACTTTTCAAGGACATTTCTGTTACTAATTAAGCACACTAAAGTTTTAAAGCTAGAAATTGAAAAGGCTGACTTTCAGTAGGTCTTATCTCAAAACACCTAACACAAAAATTTTATTACTTTTTTGTACACTATAAACACATTATCCTATTGCTAAGAGCGATTTCTTGAAGACTTTTAATGGACGTTTCAGAATTCGGGAAACCGGTTCATCAATTGCACAGCAATAAATAGGTATATATATACATATACCAAAATTATACAAAAATATTAAACCTCTTATATCTTGATCACAATCATAAATACGATTACACCAATTCCATATAATAATCAACGTTAATAGTCCAACTCAAAGCTTACTACTAAAACAGCTTATAATCCAAAATTAAGTGTCCATTACCGTGTGGAACGGTCGTAAGTGAGACTCAATTATAACGGCGAGGTTAATGGAGGTAGTAAAAGACTATCCATCAACTTTTGTCAATGTGCAGCTACCTATAAGTTGACACGTTGAAAATGGACGGTGCATGGTCGCGTGATGTAGGCATATTAAATGTATTATTTAGTTATGAAATAACATAAAATAAATAACTAAAAAATGTCGTGGTGGCCCGGAGGTTAAGGTTCCCATGCAAGAGGGTGTGGGTTCAAAACCACAAGTAGCAATGTGACTTTTTCCGAGTTATATGTACTTTCTATGATTATTTAGACACCACTGACAAACATCGTGAGGTAAACACTGGTGAAGGTAAACATCGTGAGGAAACCTGGACTTATAATTTCTAATTATAAGTTTGAAATCGCCAACCCGCATTGAGCAAGCGTGGTGATCAATGCTCTAACTTTCTCCGTATGAGAGGCCTTTGCTCAGCAGTAAGCACTTATAAGCTGATGATGATGATGATAAACTAGAAATAAATGTTACTAGTATTTTTTCATCATGTTTTCACCACTAAGAAGTGGAATTCTTTGCCAGAGTCTATGTTCTTCCAGAGCTACATAATCTGGGTGCCTTTAAGGCACAATTATTATGTTCCTTAGGCGTAATTTATCGTAGGGCGGACCATCGCGTACTATCACGGGAAAAGGGGACAAAACGGCGGCAAAATGAATACTTTAAAACTTGTATTAGCATATAAAATGTAATTTTCTTTGATTCTGTATTTATAAACCTAAAAACCTTTGTGACAAATAAATCTCATACATTGTAATGCTAACCGTTTTTGTTAACATAATATTACAAGTATTAGATTATCACACTAAAATTTAAAACCTTGTTTCAGTATTTACTTCTACAAAATCATCAAAGGAAACTTTTTTTTTTTATTTAATAGGTCGGCTAACGAACAGACGGATTACCTGATGGTAAGCAATCAGCGCCGCCCATGGACACTCGCAACGGAGGAGTTACGAGTACGTTGCCGACCTTTTAGGGATTAGGGATTTGGAGATTTAGGGATTGGGGGAGGGGAAGGATTGGGCCTCTAACCAGAATTAATCCATTCTTCAATCAGAGAAAAAAATCATAACTATTTCATTTCACACCCGGATTGTACGCAAGCAGACACACACACACATCATAAACAAAGCTTAAAATAATCGCAAAGAAACACTAGTTAGCGACTTGAGCTATTAACCTATATACCCATTGACTTTACGCACGTACCTGTCGTTATGGCAATAGTTTAACGATCAGTTAAACAAACAATAAAACAAAGTTGAAAACTACTGGCTGAACCGACTAATGCCAGTTGTCATCCATTAATTCAAGCACTCGTGACGGAGTTGTCACTTTATAAACGTCTGGGGGCCATTTATGTCGGTGTGACAACGTAACCAATGTCGGCAGCCAAGTAAGCGTATTAAAACTAAGCCTGCATCATTATATGTTGTATTAACTTAATTTGTTCCCACGAATTTGAACTTTATTAAAACGAGATAAGACTTATATGTAGGTAGGACTTCTAATTTATAATTGATACAAGGCATAAATCTTCGTCGATGTCTTAAGTAGTGTACTTGGCATGCTTGCTACTTGTACAATATCGCGAATAAATCTTTTTAAGGATCCCTCGTGTGCTTTAATGAGTCATTTGTTTATTATCATGTTCATTTTCAGGTTGTTTTGTTAACAGGTGATTACTGTTCTCGAAGGTTCCATGACCGCGTTATGTAATTTATAACCTAATCATAGAATCTTATAAGGTAATGATATTAATTTAGTGTTATTTGATTAGAAGCCCTACATGGACTTTGAAATGATCGTGACTAGAACCAATGAATTTGTAGTTATTGCTTAGTACCTATCTATGCAATTGAATAAACCTGGCATTGGCAAGATAATGTATTGCAGATTGAATAATGTTATTACTCCCTTTGATCTACATTTAAAGGTTGGAAGGTTTGGTTCGAATTTCAAGTGTTCGTGACTAATTACTTACCTTGTAGTATTGAAGTTTAGCATTACAAACCTACATTTTAATTGTAGGTAATTAACTAGAGTCGTTTTTCCACGTAAGTACGTAAGCAATGCGTATTTAAAACAACTACAACTCATTGATGATAGCGTTTAGACCACACTTAGTTTTAATTTTGTCACACACAGTCCCTTATTTTTTCCTTAGTATAAGTTGCGATTTATTTTGATCCCAAAATGTTCTTACAAGTATTATTATTGATGCCTTCATAATAATGTAAACAATTAGGTAGTTGTAAAGTTTTGAAAGCAATATAAGTTAAGAAGATAAATAAATGAAATATACGCCCTAGGGTAAGTAGGACAAAAATAAGATTTTTGTGGCATAGCTTGGCAAATGAGTCGACGGCAACCCCCATACTCGTTAAGAATTTCTATTATCAATGTTTAAAATAAATTTAAAACAATTGATAAAAGTCCCAACAATGACGCTTTCGACCTCTGGAACAACAATTCAGAACAAAACACAACAGAAATGTCAGAAACGCAATAAAAACTTCAACGAGGTTATAATTAGATGTTGTAAGAACTAAGCTTTGGATGCGCCGGTGCCGACTGAACTATTTCATGTTTCGACTGAACTGAACATTTGGTTGCTTTAAACAAACATACAGTTACAAAAAGATGCACTGGCCGAGCAATTAAAAAGTGTGAAGTGAAACCGATGATATATGTTAGTGTATGTTGAAGGAAAACGGAGATCATTAACGAAAGAAAGAAGCATTATGTTGAAGTTAATCCGTATTAGTTGTAAAAGAGTATATATATTATTATATATATCTTTATATGTAAAAATGGATCGCAAAATGTGTTGGTAAGCGCATAACTCAACAACGCCTGGACAAATTTTGCTAAATCTTTTTTTGTTGTGTTTGTTACTGTCAGGAGAAGGTTCTTATAAAAGAAAATATTACAAAAGTAGAGGGTAAGATTAGAAAAAAACTGACCCTTTGATATATAATAGATCTAATATAACACAACCACAGACAGAAAGAAGAGGAGCCGGGGTTGCAAGGCTAGCGCACTAAGGTACTGCGGCCTCGACCTAAAGCAGGAGAAGGAATGGGGGGTTTTAGTCAGTAAGACTCTGTTACTCCCTCTCAAGAAAAGACATAAAGAAGAATAATTAATTTTCAAAGATACAAAATATGAATAGAATTCACTTCGAAGCAAAATAATATTTTTTTTTTTTGTTTTAATCATCTTTTTTTTCTGTATCCGGAATTTCTGAATTTCTATACAAAATAAAATTCAAACGCTAATCTGGAAACTAAAAGTATGATTTGCTCTAGTTTATCGTCTTTAAACAATAATTCAATAGCTTAATTTTAGGAGAGCCATGCTTCGGCAAGAATGGGCTCGACCGGAGTGATACCACGGCCTCACAGAAAACCGGCGTAAAACGACCACGTGAGTGAGGTTACCGAAGGCCCAATCCTTCCTCTCCCCAATCCCTTCCCAATCCTGAATTCTTTAAAACCCTAATCCCAAAATGGTCAGCACGCACTCGTATCACCTTCGTTTTTGCAGGTGTCCATGGGCAGCGTTGATATCTTACCATCAGGAAATCCGTTTGCTCGTTCGCTGGCATCTATGCTAATATTATAAAGAGGTAAAATTTGTAAGTTTGTATGTAGGGGCTAATCTTTGGAACCGCTGGTCGGATTTCCAAAATTCTTTCACTGACAGATAGCTACAATGTTTCTGAGTGCTAGTAGGCCATAAAACATCACGCTATGACTAAATGGAGCTGAGCAGCGGGTGAAACGGCGCGAGAGTAGCTACTATTACATAAGGATAGGCTAATATAGTCTTCTAATTCTCCTAGCAGCTCAATGGCAATCAACGTATTCACTAACATCCTCGACACCTATAACTACTGCTACTTGACCAGTATAAACTCCAAGTACTACAATAATACCCCTTACAATTGAGCCCGCATTCGTATCGTTATCTACGTCCATAGGTCACTTTATGATGGCCGCATTTGTTTTGTACCTCCAACTGTCAACATTTCCGCTTCGTGTTGCTGCATCACGATCGGTTTTTCGTGGTCCCTTTGTTTTATTGTTTTTTTTTTTGGATATCAGCCAAAAGTGGTAATATTTTGATTGACTTACAAGTGTACGAGTTAATGTAAGTGTCACGTTTGGGATCCTTGATTGGGAAAAAATGTGTTTACTGACAGCGACAGAGATAATCCAAATTCAATTTAGTTTTATACTATTGATTTACTGGTACTATTAGTTGACTCATTTTCTACCTACTGCCTGGAACTGAGATATGGAGCAGAGATTACTTTAAATGACTCAAAATGTAATTTTTGCAAGATACAAATTATGTTAACACATCACTTTTACTAAGTTATATTAAATCTCAAAATGTATAAGTATCATCATTCACAGCAACAAAAACAAAAAAAAATATCAGTAAAAACATTGTATAATTCAACCACTACTCACTTCATTCATTTAGTTAAACAATCTCCAAAAACAAAATTTGCTTTAAATCTCCGTCCGAAAATGTAGATAAAAATGCATATTTAAAATCACTCAGCGCTCGTGGTCAGTGAAATGTTCTTAGTATAGAGCTCTGCAAATTAGTGGGAACAAACTGAGGAGGAAGCACGCATTCGTAATGAAATTAAACTCGACTGCAAAGGACTGAGAATAGTGGACACTAGCGCCACCTGTGACCGAGTGCATGAGCGTAACTGTAACTTAGTTTAAAGTAATTACTATTATCTAATCGATTTTAGTGCCTTCTCATGGATGCGTCACAAATTTTGAATTATAGCTCTGAGAATAACATACATAATTATTGTTATTGACCGTCTCATTAATCATAGTACACTGCATGTTTAAACCAGACCAAGATAGCAATCAACGTTTTAAAAACTAAAACACTATTTGCGAATTCTTACAATAACATTGTACGAAAAAACAGTCACAGAACCAAAGTAATAGAAAAGGTGTTTTAATCACTCAAAGTTGGCATATCAATTACAAAGTGCCAGATGTCCTAGAAATCCAAGTTTGTTCAGGGAAGTTCTAGAAAATACGTGACCATAATGCTTCCAAACTCCGCTTCTCTGCAGAATTACGTAATTTCCTAACTGAGATAGTTTTATTCCAACAGCTTCCTTTAGGACCACGTTGTTTGGAGATGTGAAAGATTGCTTCGCAGATGATTTGAAAATTATGCTGCTAGATTTATTATGCATTTTCGTTTTAGGTGACTATATTACGATTTCAACGAAGATAACTGCTTACGTAAATAAACTGAGAACTTTCTTGGTTTATTAAGTTGTTATTTTTAATAAATTTAGTATGTATGCCTGTCTTTATTAATTGACTATCGTGTACTTATTATAAAAATGACTTTTTTTTCTGCTATCTTTAATTGTTCAACGATGGATAACGAGATAGCTGACAACGAGATTGACAACTATCTAAAAAAAGTTTCTTTATTTTACATTATTTATCGAAATATTCACTCATGAATAGAAAAACAAAAAATGACCAACACCACCGCTTATCACACATCAATGCCCTTAAAGAGAGCGCTTAATTAAATGTTATCAAAATCCTTGAGCGAACCTTTTCTTAACCCTTCAAAGGTTACTTAGATAATAGCCTGTTTACAGTCTTGTGTTAATGTATTACACAACAAAAGCAAATCGCGTGTTTCAATGACATAACCTAAGATCAAAGGTGAGCAAACTAAAACTACAATAGTGCTGTACAAACATAAGCGAAAACAATTTATGGTATTCTCATTTAATTGGCGATGTAGCTGTTATTCTAATTAGCACTGAGAAACGAGTCTGTTACGGAGATTTCAAGAACTAATTAACAGGCGTCCAATTAGCCTGCGCTGGAATCAGCAGTTAGGAACGTCTAAGTAAGTAATTAACGTTTTCGAATGGAACGTATCGGCCGAAAATGTTTTTTTATGAAGGAAACCTTACTTTTTGTAACGGTTTCATTATAATTAAGTGTTTTGTTAGCTTTTAATTTTGTTGTTTAGGAAGTAATTAATATAAATCTGTTGGTTTCTCCAGTTCCAATATTATTGGAACTTAAATACTTCACGTAATGATAGTACGGATCTATCAGTAAGATAAATGGCTTCAAAACATACCAGGATATCATAATACTCTTTAATAGTTCCCGTACTAGGCCTAACGAAAGATGTGGCTATCGAAACAAAAAAAAAGGATAAATAAACATTAAAGAAGGTTGTCATGAAACTGATCAAAGACCTTATTACCTTTGTAAATGTTGGGAACGAATTTAAAGAAGTTGGCAACAGACATACTCGTTTACTATCCAATCACATACATGTGTATGTATGTGAGGCTAAACTAACCGACGAAAGTGGTTGGAAGATAATTCCACCGAAGTCTATTTGCACCGAAATTAACTAAGAACTCCATTCAGAAGTTTGGGAACTTTCAGAATGTAACGTAATAGAAGGCTCTTTGCCCTTAGGAGACAAAGAGCTATTGTACAAGGATCTATCCAGAACAATTCCATTGATATACCTAAGCAATGTTTAATTGACTATTGTATTGGTGAAATGTATTCCAAAAATAGCAATTTCACTTATTCCTGATTGAAGGACTGCGAATTGTTTTGTTTGTTTTCACCAAAATTCTCTCGAATTTCTGTATTCAGTTAAGATTCTGAATAATCAATTTGTGAGATTTAATTACTTGTATCGAATTCAGGATAAAGTGGCTTGAAATTTTAATACAGTTGAAATCTCGAATCAATTCATTATTAAAGGATTGTAATCAAATTTATTGTTTATCTACTAGCCTGTAGGTTTGCGTATAAAAAAATATCTAGTATTTTTACATTATTTTGAGTGGGTAGGTATATTAGAGGCGGGAATCAAATCAAATAGGTATAATAAACCTACTTTGGTGTTTTTCATTTCGAACGCTTTGTTATATAGACAATAAATATCACATGCTACGCTTACTTAATTTCAAAACTACAATTTTATCAGAATTCATATTTTAGCTAACCCATTCGATTCGATCTCCGACGATATTGTTATCTTGTACAAGAAATCGCTGTACATAGCACTGCGCACAAAGAAGGCTATTAATGCAGTTTAACAAAACGAGCATACTATGACGAAATCATGAGACAATAGAAGATGGTATCGAGCGACTGGCGCTTGAGCAATATAAGAAATGTTTAGATCTCACAGATAAATGACAATGGACTTGATATCTAGATCTGTGAGCAATTAGTGCGGGTCATTTGTATGTGTGACCATTATGTCAGATGTGGGGTCGGTAGCATCGTGATCATCACTGCACTGATTGTACATTCTTATATGTATATCTGAAGAATATCTCTGCATTTAGCTGAAGAAAAATGTGAGTTTTATCGGATGCGGCAGTTATTCGGCCTCGGACCGATGTTGAGAGTGCAAGCGCAGTAATGCACCACTGCTATGCCTTGGACCAGGAGAAGTAATGTAGTGGTTTTTAATCTGTAAGAATCTGTCACCCATTTCAACCCCATAGAACACGAGGTATTAGACTAAATTCTACTTAAAAAATAACTACATAAAATCTTAAGTTCATCATTATTCTCTTTAACCTCTCCCAACTAACTCATTTTTAATGCCATCAATCTCTTCATTGGTTTGCACAAAACATTCTAAATTAACACGAAAACTATCATTTTTCATCCATTATTTTCGTGCTTATACTTAAAATCCAAACAAACGCTGATCACGTTAAAAGATTGATGCAGCTACACTTTAAAAACACATTACACCAGATGAAAATGTTCCACGTGTCCACTTATCTGAGTAACATGATTCATAAAGACTAATGCGTTGTTGGTGACCATTGCAAAACGCGATATTCCTCCATTCTCAATACCCACTTCAATCGTCTATGTTTTATTGTCTTAATTTGATGTATGACCTGCCATAGGTTCGCGGCGACAATTCTGACTGGCCCCTTCGTGCACACGTACACTCGCCATACATCACTGTGTGCCGTGTCAATATATCATAGTACTTAGTTTGTCGATTTCTGTATGTTGTCTCTCGTTTTGTGAACCTAGATTGTGAAATGTCTCTTTATTGTTTAAGTGTTTTCTGTTATTTGTTTATTTTATTTCCTAATACCTATTGTATGGTATTAAATATTCACTGTTTATTGATTAATAAAATAATAACATTATTAACGAAAAATAATAATCATAGTGGCCCGGAGGTTAAGGCGCCCGCTTCTCATGCATTCAAAACTTTTTCCGAGTTATATGTACTTTCTATGATTATTTTGACACCACTTACATACAGTGAAGGTAAACATCGTGAGGAAATCTGGAGTTTTAAATCGCCAACCCGCATTGAACAACCGTGGTGATTAATGCTCAAACCTTCTCCGTGTGAGAAGAGGCCTTTGCTCAACAGTAGGCATGACTTGATGATGATGATAATGAGTAACGTAAAACATAAGAAAAACAGCATTTTTCGTCTTGAAATTGCTTTTAAGAAAGCGTTTGCTTATTGAGATCGTTAGAGGATTTTGGTCTTTTGGTTTTATAAAAACAATTTCATATAAGCACCATAATGTAACATAATATGGCAAGCTCCATTTAACTAATATATTCTTAATGGATGCATTTGGGTCCATCATTTTATAATACAAAGATTACACCAGTAGTAATGCAGCTTCATAACATAAACTTGCACTAGTTTTGTTTTTTTCGTTTTATTACAACACAGAACTTTAATGTTTGCACAGATAAACAGAAATACAGTATTTTTATCAAAGTATAATGATGCACGCTAATGTTGGTACTGTTTACTTATCATTAAGCTCCGAAAGATATGCACATAATATTATGTAACCACGTGTTCAGGATTTGAAAACGAAATGTTTTTTTTATATACATTAAATATGTACGTTACAGTTAGTATCGCTCAACACTGAACATACATTCACTTATTATAGTTTATGACTAGTAGTTGAGACTTTTAACATGACTCATTACATCTTTACACTGTGTCAATTTTTGGGCTGGGCCTTTTTTGGGCCAACAGAATTATCATCGTCAACGACACTACCAAAAAACGTTTCACGCCGGTTTTTTGTGAGGTGTACGCGCTTCTATGATGAGGAGTATCACTCCTGTTGAGCAAGCTGATTTCTGCCAAATCACGAGACTCCCATAACTACAGCAATTATAAAAATGTGTTGTTAATAAAATAAAGTGCTTAAAATTATCTACTACAACTAGACCACAAATATATTATATGTATATTATAAATATTTATTCAAGATTCCCGTAAAAGGCATTATTAGCCTTTTACGGGAATCTTTTATTGATTATCACTACCAAAATACTTTTATTCAAACTACGTTACCTTAAAGGCTAAAGAACTTAAGAACTTAAGCACTTAGGAACTAAAGAGTGCGCCCAGAAACACCTGCAGTTCGACACTTCGACCGAAGTTTTTTAAACAAATGGAGCAAAAAATACTATCCAGCTGTGTGCGGGTTCATCTTTTCTCACCTCAAATATTTGCATTTAAGACGTTTTACATTATAAAAGCATTCAAGAAAAGAACAACGCCTTACTAACTTTGCCGAGTCATTGGCAATTGGCCTAAATGCTATACGTGATTAAGTCATTGTACAACCTGTATGTTGAAAGGGGAAATTCATAGAATGGCTGGAAGTGACAGGTAAAGTCTGACACTAAGAGACTCAAAAGCACCCTGTGCTAACCTATTTCTTACTTTTTTCACCTTTGGCTACCGAATTCTTCTTAGACAACCATGGCCCTAACCAAAGTCGGGCGCGAAAGTTTGCAATGCTGACCGCTTCCCTAAAAACATTGCAGTGCTCAGCCCATTTGCACACCGCCGCTGAATCCTATGGGGTCATTGTACAATAAAAACAACAGTACCACTTAGTTAAGCACTAAATGCATTACGTCGTACTATTATTACTGTAAGACTGATATGTTTACATTAAATCTAGGTGCCATATTTTCTGAAAACTTAAAACTAACAATATTTTACTAAATTCGATAAGTATAAAACGCAACCATCTTAGCAAGGTAGTAAAAATAATTCTATAAATATTTTTATTGATATTACTTGCAATTAGTCTACCATTAGCGTCTTGATTTTATCAAAGGAAGTCAGACGTAGGGCCATTGATTTATTATTTTTTAATTGCATTACTTCATTTCCAGATAGGCATCTGTAGATGCAGGCGGTCAACGGTACGGTCGATGTAAAGGTCAAGCCATTATCTCTTAAGAAGTAACTACTTAATTAGGTTAAGTTGTATTAATGGAAATTTAAATTAAATGTCAGTTTGCCGACTTCGCTACCGTTCAAATGACGGTCGGTACTACGGGTGTGTTAAAAGCCGACTAATTTAAGTAATACACATTTGACAGACTAAACAGCAATACTTATTGATAATACTCAATCTATAATTGTTATCTCTCATTCGTGCATAGTCCAGACATGACAAACTATTTGTTATTTTACCGTACGTTACATGAAGTAATTTGTAAAAATATGTTAGGCATACATACTTTATCTTCTGCTCTATGAATATTATAATCTAACTTGCTTGTCCCATCTTACTGATCTCTTAAAAGTATTGTTCCGGTCAGTCTGGGTATGACATTGAATGTTTGTAAAATGCACCCACGACACTAGAGAAAATTCAAGTGTAGGTATGTTTTATAAAAAAATTGAGTCCTACAGCGGCGCTTACAGCAATAAAGTCATTTTGTTGTAAGTTAAGTTTTTTGCCAGAGCTGGTCACCTTATCTTAATTTATCAAACTCAAAACGACAACATTATGAGAATACGAATTTACATAAGAATTGCTGAATAATAATGAATTAATTTTTAAATTATTTATTTTTATGGGCCTCCTGTATCCTTACTTTCACGGCGAAAGAAAACACTGTGTAGTTTCACGCAGGTTTTCTGTGAGGCCGTGTAGTTGCTGTGTATTACTTCAAAAACAAAACGGAAGGCATAAACAACTGATACATCGGTACTTGTTACCTACGCGTAGGCAGAACGTGGCTGACATTTCATGAACCAACGAACCTAGAACACCAAATAAGGGACCAACTGTTTCTCGCATTTAACAAAAGGGAAATTCGCCAAGACTAAAGATTCACATCAGCGCAATGTCCTGTAAATTCTAAGAATTGATAAATCGACGTCAGCTGCCTTGGCGCAGAATTTCACCAAATCCAAATGTCAAAGTGAAATACAAAATTTGAAAGGACAGCCACAATATTCATTGGTTTCGCGACGCTCCACTAAAAATGGCCGTGAATTAAATTAACCGTACGATTTATGTTGGTAGCTAATGTGACAGGAAAATAAAGATAAAAGTTTCACCAGAATTTATGTTAGGCATACTATTTATAATGCAAACCTTAACTTAGTTACAATAGATACTAAATTAGAGAAAACAATAAAAAAAACAAAGTGCACATTAATGCAAAAAGATATAAAACATTTCAGACAGCAATAAAATATGTTTTATGAATGTCTGCAAGACGAAATCCTACCAACAATCACATTTAAAATGTACTTTGAACTTGAACTCAAGACTCCATCATGCACATCTACATCTAAAATTAAAGCACTCCGGTGCGCCAAAGCATCAATGGAGAATTCTGGAGTTGAAACTCGGTACATTCTCACGAATATTTCAAGAGTCAACACATAAATCTGGAAGATATCGCTCCCGACTTTTCGAAAAGGGCAAATAAACTATTTACGGCAACATCTTTCATCTCGACTAGAGTTGAAGTGTCTTTTGAAATCTCATCTAATTGGTATGCCCTCTCTGCGTGCGGTTACAACTGCAATTTATTTTCATACTCTGTGACTCAAGTGTGATTCATGTAGCTCTATTGACTCCATGAGTACAGAGTAAAACAAAGGGTCATGTAGTGCACATTTCCATTTTAAGAGGAACTGTTAAGACAGGTTACAAATCAGTCTCGCTTCTGATCTTTGTATTGTAAATTGTTTTCAAATTTTCGCATTTGTGCACAGTTACACAAAACACATAATAATTTCTTCAGAATAATAATGTTCACGAGTTAGCTAAGCTTGAACAATTTGCGTATACTTAGATAATAAGACTAAATTATCATGTAATAATTATGGTAATTAGGCTCTGAGTTCCATAAATCTTTGTTTTTGTTCCCGAAATTCACCGAGGCTTACAACTTTGTACTGAATACCAATATTTCCAAGTAGTGAATGTCATTGAACTCAAATAGTCTAGTTGGAAGATAATAAGTTGCTATTAATTATTATGCTTTACGAAAACTCACCTAACCGTTTGACGAGGAAATCAACTAGTTTCAACCCACGCTAGGGGCTCAAATTCAGGATCAGCATCATACAGAGTCTGACACTCTCCAAAATCCAGGAAGCCATTTGAGAGCTATCCTTACCCAAAAAAAGGATTTCGCTAACAAAACAAATGACTGACACTGAAGAAGTTGAATATTCGTGCATAGCTGGGGTGGACCGCTAGTTATTCTGTAACAATTAATTATTCTATGCACACTAATATCACATTACACACAAATCCACCCCTGACATAAACAAACAAATTAATCCCCCACATAATAGTAAACATTAAAATCAAAGGGAACCACAAACGTCAGTCCGTTACCCGCAGTACAAAATTTTGTGCCCTTTGTGACACAACCATTGTTTTACCGTAATTTATAATATGTCACAGTGCTCCGTATGAAAGACAGGTAATTTCATGTGTCGCTATTATTCTGAAACAATAGGGGTGTGTGTGTGACAGTCCATTAGGGAGGGGCATCGCACCGACAATAGATGGTCTATCTATATCACTCACTTCATTAATGATTAATATCGAAAAACATTGATAGTGTCGGGTTTCAGTATTAATTGTTTGCCCCATTTGTCTTTTAGTGGTCGTTTTGTGTTTTTGTTTCTTTATTGAACTTTATTGTTATGATGGAGTAACTGTAAAAGGAACGTTCTTTTGTGTTTTATCGTAAAAAAACAAATTAGTTTTTTTTAATACCTATTATGACCCATTCTTTGGATCTTGAGATATCTTGCAAAGATATCGTTGTTAATTTTAAGTCGCTCATATAACATGTACTCATGTTTTCATTACAATTAATTAAAATTCGATTCGAATAGTCGTACTCATTCAACTACCAATAGCATCCCGAATCATTTATTTACACTAATGTATACGCAAACTTCCAAAGCTTTTAACATAAGCTCTTCTAGTAATGGATAGGCGTTCACGCTCCAATTGAAATCTATAGAATAAAATCCATTCAAATCTGACACTATCCTTAACTGTATACAGACGCGATTTACGTAGAAAACATAGTCGTAACAACGTGGATTTTACTAAGGTAACATCTCTTGGGGAAAAAGAGGAACTATTGGATACCTACAAGAAGAAGAGCGTAAGTTTGCAAAAATATAAATAAACTTACGCCCCTTTGTCATTGTAACAAATAAAATAATAAATCATAACGAATATCGTATTTAAAGAAACTTAAGACGTCTTAAACGTCATTGAGAGGAATGCAGTTTGCAATTTTTATAACAGTTCATAAAGTTCAAAATCCAATAGCGTGAATATGGTTCTAAGAAGACTTACGCCTTTTTGGATCATGGAGTACTGAATAGTGGTGTTACAATTGAAACACGTTGAGGGACATTACAAAGGAACATTGATTTACATCTCAATCCGTTGGCTTCTAAGAATTTTGCATGTTTTCTTTACCTAATTCGGTTTATGCACATTGTTACTGGAAAATGTTGGAAGAAGATGGATGCTGGTCGAGATAAGATATGATGCAGATTTATCGGAAGAATCTCTGTCTATTAAGACAGTATCTGTTGTTACAGATGACTGTTTTTTTGGAAATTACGAAAGCTTTTTTAAGGACAAGTGACTGATGTCGATTGTTTTATAAGTAGGTATATCTTAGCCTTAGTAGTGATTTCGCCATAATTTGGCTTGCCTTAGGGTGAATGAATTACTTTCACCGAAAACTCTGTCATATTCTAAACGCAGGTGTGTTATCCCATTGTAAGTTTACAGACACCATCCATCTTTATATTTAACTTTCCAAATACAAATCACTAAATGATAGTAGCAAATATTATTTCCACCCTAAACCGGTTCAAAAACCATTTTATACAAAAAGAAAACACACTACAGTACAATCACTAAAATAAACAGATAAAACACTCATTGATCAAGCCACCACGGTGAAGCCATAAAAAGAAAAAAGAAAATAAAAAAACAACAATTTAATAAAACATGATCTAAAGGGAGCTTCAGACTATATTACTCACACGCTTTAATCATAAATCTAAATGTGCACTCGCCAATCACGCAAGCACTTCGCAGCTGCCTTTAATTTGTCTCGACATTTCACACTGCATATGTACAGAGAAGTCTTTGTAAAGAACCCTGTAGATCTAATCGCGTATCGCTGCGTAAAAAGATCAAATGGGATTTATTGTTGATCTCTTAAAACGCATTTGATTGTACGGTCTGGTATTAGCTTTTGATTTTCTTTTTTAATTGCGTTTTCTTAGAATCACTGTTTCTGTAAATGTTTTTATTTTATTTTATTCTTGAGTAAAATTGATTTTTTATGCAGATTTGCTTTGTACTTAATGGAGCTGCAAGTACCTACTTTGACAAGTGTTTCGCTGATCAAAAGATACTTGATTTCATCAATAAGCACAAATCATGAAACAAAGAACGATATAGGTGAAAAAACGCATCGTTGAAATAATAATGGTGTCTTTACCCGAATTATATACTATTGTATGTAGGTTTTTTGTGTTATTTGTGTAAGTATTACACAAAGGAAATAGGTGCTATACGACACATTTTTCAAATCATAATTTATCTTTACTATAAGTTATTATAGGTCCCTAAAGAGAGATGAGCTGAACATCGAGGCCAGTGTCAATTGTTCCTAATTGCACGTCACTGGGCTCGCGTCCAGCAGTGCACGAAATCAAGCTGATGATGGATGAAACAATGAACCAATGAATTTATTTCTGCAAATATGCCATAAAACGGCACTTTTACACGTCAATTTATATGTGAAAAACTAGATGAAGCCGGCATTTCCTATTTCACAACTCTGAGAAGAAATGCCGAAACAAACTCAGAGGTCAGATGGATAGATACGTCACTAAAATAACAATAAAAATAAAAATTGTTATTGGATATATCGATAATTATTCAAGAATAGCTATTTTCTAGCGACAATAAAAAGTGCCATTTAACACACTCCTTAACAATTCCATGGGACGTCTCCTTCCTTTTGCTAATCAACAAGTGTGGATTGTTCTCGCGAGGATTTTTCATTGAGCCAATTATTTAATCCAAGCCCAGTCATTGTTTATAGAGATTAAAATAAATGTGCATGCGGATCTGCAAGTTTAATTAGTGCGTAGATAGATTAATGTGCGCCATTAATTACTTTGGGTAATTGCAGTGATGTGGTCTTCAAACGATATGTCGAAATCGGTATCTAAGAGATGGCAGACACCTGGTGTCGTTGATGGCCAGTTAATTTCAACAAGATATTTTTTTATATTATTTCCTTTGTAAAGAGTTTGTTCCAAAAACAATTAGTTAAGAATCTGGTTGAGTATATTCAAGTGTTTAGTGCGTACACATATAGGTGGTAGACAATCAAATTTTATGTAACAAATATGGTCGCAGCGTCGGAAACAGGAAGATTAAATTAAATAAGAAAAAAGAAACTAAAATTAATAAAATTATTATTCGGTAACTAGAGTTTTATTTGATCACATTATATTTTATGTTGTAGGTACTTATGTATTTGCTATTCATATTTGTATATTAAACTTTAATATCTAATCTAGATGATCCGTTTTGTTACCGATTCTGCGTCGAGTACAGATCCTTATTTGGACTACAAAAGTATTTATTTGTCATGTAATTAAAAGAACGAAATTTTCTACTTAGATATTTATCATAATGGATAAATTAGGTAAATTTATGTCAGCCTGCGTTTCAAGTTGTTATCAACCTTTGACATGTTCTACTAAGCACATTGCGACTCTAAAAACTGGTTAATATTTTAACATGAACATGAATAATTAAATGATCGACTCAAATTTTGACCTAATTTGGGTATCAAAATAACGTTTAGAGATTACCAAAACTGTCAACTCTCGGCGTCAATGTCAAAATTGTGGTTTTGTTGGTTTATCATAGCAGGAGAGACATTAACGAAATTGCGGTGACGTTTCCACAAACTGTGCAGATGTGACCCAATGATTACCAACGCGATATTCCTACATGTTGAGTTTTTATTTTGTGATGTGTGGAAGCAAATAGGTACGTGGAAACGGTCGAAAAATGTGTCGCAAACACGGTTCCAACATTTACTGTGACCTATTTTCGAGAATTTGTTTTCTAAAAATTGTGACAATATAAAGTTTACGCTTTTTATGTTGCACTCTAAAACTGTTGTTTTGAAAACATGGACTTACGTTAATTGTTACATCGTATTATTAACTAGAAACTGCGACTACACAGTTGACACTTGACGCATTGGCTGGGAACCGGCTGACGTGCATCGAGTCGCGGTGTCAATTCCCCTGTTGCCCAGCCACTAAGCCAACTATGCTATCAAAAAATCATATCAAATATCAAAAAAATCATCACAAAAACGTTTTATATGTTTTAAAAATCAAAACGTCAAAAAAACCGTACCGTCAACAACAATTATTACCATTTATGTTCAAGCTTTAAGTGCACAATAATTAATATGTACAATTCAACGCCTTGTGAACGATTTGCACCCACTTATCTTATAATTACAGATGTACAGTATACAGACAATAGGCGCACTTGAGCCACGCTGTAATCTAACGGGCGACGACCCATAATTCGTAGGAGGTAATGCGTTACGAATTACCCACAGCTTTGAAATTACGAAAGGTGTGAATGCCTTTCTATTTATAGGTATATGTGGTATATCTTTTTTAATTTTGTCTATAATTAAGCTCAATACTTTTCCTTACGAACAAAAAAAAAACTCATTGTTAATAAAAGAAGTTAAGTAGCAAGTAATAATTTGTTTTAAGACCTAATACACATGTAATAATTAGGTAATGACTTCCAAAAAATTCAAAACTGATGAAACTGATATTTTTAAAAGGTACTCTTATATCTGTATATCTTGTTCTTGACCAAATAATTATATTTTTACTTATTTTGATATTGTAGCTATGACATTTCTTTTGAGGGCATAAAAAGCAAAATATGTTTTTGAACTTTACCGGCAACTATACATTATTTTTGAGCCATTTGTGTTTTAACACCATACCCTTAAGGTCCGAATGCATATTGTTTAGTTAAAGAGATCACATATCGTTTGGTCGACTCAACTTGTGATCCGAAGCTTAGTTTCTTCTTCAGACAGAGGATAAGCATTGCCATATAACGTGGCAATGCTGCAAGCCTTCTAGGCACTAACCCCATTGACATCAAAGCTGATGAATTATTTGTCGATGTACCATGCATACATAGGCAGTTTTTTTTTAATAGTGTAATTCAAATATCGAAATAATAATAAAAACGTTCTTCAATTGAAAAAAACCGTTTTGTAATTAAATATAGTAATATTCTAATATAATAAAGTGAAGTCACCCAATTAATACAGCTGTCTGCGTTCTAAATGGTGCATCGAAAATTAGACGTGCACCGATTACATCTGATTAAATATTGACTGATAATATCTAATTGATACGCCGTTTGTGTCAGTGGTCGCAAATGGTTTGCTTGTAATAACCTCCACTAATATTGAAGCTGATATTATGTGGTACTAGTTCGCATATTATAGGTTATATTGATTTAAGATAGTAGCAATATTGGTGTCGATTAAATTCAGAAAATTCTAAGATCAATGTAGATGTTGTTTTATCTTATTTCATTGTACTGCTGAATTTTTAGTAGTCATATTAACGCTATTTGAGCAATAAAATTGTTGCTGTCTGTGTCTTATAGAAAAATTCTAACGCGACAACATCATAATTATTCCCTAGATAACTTTTATCTAACCATTGGAAAATCAGCCCTAAAAAGAATAAATACTAGTAATAGGTAAATTTTAAGGATGAAGGTAAAAAGTAGTATTTTATCCACCACAACGCCACACACAAAACGACAAAAAATAAAACATTGCAAAAATAATAATGGAAAATAAAAAAATGAAACTGAAAAGTTTCAAGGTCGTGGTAGCCTCGAGGTTAAGGCCCCCGCTTCCCATGCTTGAGGGTGTGGGTTCGAAACCTGGCAAGTACCACTGTGTTTTTTCCCAAGTTATAGACACCACTGACATACGGTAAAGGTAAACATCGTGAGGAAACGTGGACTTATAATTTCTAATTATAAGTTGGAATTCGCCAACCTGCATTGAGCAAGCGTGGTGACTATTGCTCAAACCTTCTCCGTGTGAGAAGAGGTCTTTGCTCAGCAGTGGGCACTTATAGATAAATGATGATAAATTTTAAGATTAGAAGAGGATTCACTTTTTATTGAAAACAAACCCATATCCATACAGCGATTTCAGTTTTCCGATTTAATTACACTGAACTCTCGAAAAGCTTAATCATTCTTTAACCAATCTTGTCACATACAATACTCACACTAACAATGTTAGTTCTATTTTCAGTTAGAACTATTACAAGAAGAAATGACACCAGCATTAATAAGACAGTAGTCTGAATAAATTACAGAGCACTTTGTATTTAGTATGCTCACATGTTTGTAGTCGTTGTATATTAAACGTACGTTGCTGTGCAGACCGTGTATTTCTGTTGTTCTTGCAGCTTATTGTGAATTTAAATAGTGGGTTATGAAATTAGCTACATTTTAGACTGGAATTTACGGTCTGTATAAATTACAGGGCTAATCTTTTCGTATTATGCAACGATTTCAATAGTTTACCGGTAATTTGAGTCATGGTCAAGTGGTATTTACAAAAAACTGAGCATATGACTTACTTAGATTTTTTAATTGTTTATTTTAATTTTAGCAAACAAATAGTTATTCGGTAAATTATAGAAACCCTTGTCTAATGGTTTTACCAAATAAAGACTGGGTGTATGTTTGTTTGACTCTAGTGTTGCTATTTGAGTATTTTAAAGTTTTTGATATTAAATTATGGTATCTGCATACATGTTACAAACTTTTCACGATTTTCGAAGTATGTTCTTTTTTAAGTTGGCGATTTAAAATCGTGGAACGCTTATGTCTAACATAATAATATCTCTTGATCAAAACCAAAGTCTGTCGAATTCAACCTATTATATACACCACTATTTACCAATCCACAGAATAACACGCGTGATATACTAAATCAAAACCAATAATTACCATGAGTAAACAAAATTCCACATCTCTATACGACGTCCATTAACAAAAGCATATCATCAATGAAACAAATGAATGAATTCAATGAAGATTGAAGGGTCTAATTAAATTGGTCATGTAATGCATTACAATGGAACGATTATTATGAACAAGCTATTGAACTGTGAATTTGAAACCCTTAATTATTAATATGTTATGATTCTTTAAAGTCCAGTGACATTATTCATAAAACGCGTAAGGCCGATAACTGTAATGGAAAAACGTAAAAGACCTTGAAGATAATTCTATTCATATACCAATGCAAAGGTGAAACTAGGCATGCCATATCTTATAGTATACCTAGTCCTAAATAAAAATAAAACACGTATAGCTAAAGTACGAGTAACTTTATGGTTCTTTAGCAAAAATATTTCCATGTGAAACCTGCTAGTCTAACGCCTTAGACAAGTCTAAGAAAATTTATCGATGTTTCAAGGAAGTCTCATCACATTAGCAAAACAAAGTAAGTACTAACTCAAAGTAAATTACATTATTCTACAAACCGCTACCTGTTACCGTTGCCCTTAAAATTAACATCGCAATCAGTTGTAAATCACTCATAGGAAGCGAAGAAACTATTGCTTTCTTCCCAAGTAAATGTCGGGAACGTGCTTCGAACAAAATCTACACCACACTTTGCGTTTAAAATAAACTCTATGTGCGTACTAATAGGTATGTAAATCGCAATTAAATTTTAAATAGCTTTCACCTAGTTCGTTTGCGGAATGTTAATTGATTTTGATCCAAGTCGATCGTTGTAACTCAATTTTGGTCGAACGGTTGTTTTATGTGACAGAAATGGGCTTATAAAAATGTTGACGACGTATTCAGGTGAGTGGTTCAATTTTGGACTTTAAAACTATCAATATTAATAAAATTGATTTTCACTTGCAATATGTAGAAGTCAAAACTAATTTAGAAGTAAATAAAGTTATGTATGGATAAAAAATCAAAATGATTACAAAAATGCAATCGATATAATAATCGATAGACCCAGCCATTGATATGAAATATTATCTAATGTGAATATAAATACTTTTCGTATATTATTACAAATTACATTAAATTTGAAATACGAGTTTAAAAAGTAATAGTAGTAGTAGTACCTATAATATATAATAATACATTTGCATTGGAAACGAAAACAGAAATGTACAAATAAATTTCTCAAAGAACGCACAGCACCCATAAATTTTAATTAAGCATTCAAAATTCTTTAGCCATAACGCATTTTGGTACGCAACACGTCAAATAACACGAAATCAAGACAAGACGACGATGTAAGAACAATGGTCAAACTTTTTCCTTTTTTTTGGCATTTGTATGCAAGTATTGTTTGCATTAAAATGAGTACTTTTAAAAGTATGGTGTTTTGTTCCTTTTTTTTTTTGATTACTTATTATTGTAAAGGTGTTTTTGAAACAATGTAATATTATATTTAAGTTATTTTAATGAATAATAGAATAATTTGGCTTTTTAATCGGAAACGAAATTATAAATGTTTGTAAATTTTCGCTTATATTTATTTCTTAATTTTATGTAAATTGGTCTCCGATAACTTTTTGGCCAAATCAGTACATTTAATCAAGTACTCGTACCAGATTCTTTATCAACAAATGAAAGTAGATGTACAATTTAAATCTTTAATTGGAACATACAATGATTTTCCTTTACAATGGATATATTCAGACGATAAAAATATACCAGTTTTTTTCTCAGCTCAGCTTTTCAACATTTAATTTTAAAGGAGAAATGTAGGGTCACATTCTCAACTTGAAGTATTTTGAAAACAATTAACATACACCTACAAAGGCTTAATTAACTCCTCTCATTAACAATTCTGTACGAAATGAACGATTGAATGAATGAGGTGTAAAACAATAATTGAATGTGCCTACTTTACATTTATTTTACGAAATACACTTTTCACTTTAAAATCAAATTACAGAACATTTTGTTTGAATTATATCAACAGTTCATTCTTTCGGTCCTTTGTGAACTACATAAATAGAGTTAACGTGAAACTCGAAACATTTACGATTTCCCCAAGAGGGGTTCGTCAAAAAGCTGCTTTATCGTTTAAACAGGTCTACAAAATAAAGCACAAATTGCAAGTGCATGTTAATAAGGTTCTTATCTCTTAACAGTAAAGATGACTTTGCATCAGAAGCAGTAGGGACTGCTTTTCAAATTAAAATGAACTTTCCTACAAATCTGCTTTATCTGCGATTTCTTAAAATCAAACCTGTTTTACCTTCAAATCAATAATCAAAAATCTATCAATCTTTTAAATACGTTCTACGTACATTCAAATTTTGATTATTGATAAACAGCAGGCACAATATTATGAGATTCCGTGTTTAGGCTGTAAATTATGAAATCATTGTATGTAATAAATCAAAAATAATAATTATTTAATCATTCTTCACGTTCCACTGCCTCTAAAGATCAACTCCAAAATTTGATTTAAAAATCACTAATAAACGCAATCAGGTTCGTCGGGAAAATCGTTCCGTACAAAAATTAATCACATTAATCTCTTCAGTATTTAAGTTGAACAAAAGATTTCAATCAACGGTACAATGTTTCAGGGCGGATCGCGTCATTTACGTGAAAATTGTTTAAGCTCTGAGTGTGAAGTGTCGGAGTAATGAACAAAGTGAAGAGTTTGTATGGAATGTGTGTCAGCTTTGTTCATGAGATTGCAATGTAGGTAATTTTGATTTTAACAAAGATGAACGTGATAATGAAGCTAGTAGTAACTTTGTAGTCTAGCAAGATGTAGTCGACTAATGATAATTTACCGAAGTAAAACATTCAAATAATGATAATAAAAGCAAGACACAAATAATCGAAATGTCTAAATAGGTTATACCGCTAAGTTAAGAAGTTGATCAGCTTGACGGTACTCCTCAGAAGCACTGTATTATAACCAACATTTACATAGTGATGAATTATATAGATACCTACTTCATTTGGAAACCGTATTCTCCAAAAAAAACAAATTAAATTAAGTAATAACAATACAAATACAAAAACAGTCTTCCAAAATTATAAACAGGACTACACCGTTAATTTCTCACTCGTACCGTGGGTGAACATTGAAATCGTACAAATTATGAGGCTCATACAGCGACCAGTCATCCGATGGAAGATTGCTGGTATACGTCGAAATTCCATTCTCTCTTTGTGAATTATTCTGAAGCACTTCCACGCTAAATTACACGTGCAAGAGTATTAATAGTGATAAAATTGATGAGTATTGTGAGTAGTTGTAATCTGTAGTGCAATATTTCGTTTATGTCTGCTGTTCCTATAGGTAATGAGAGTTTACTGTGTAGTGATGGTAGTGTACAATTTTGTGTGTTGTTCAATGCTCATATCTTCTCTGTTTGAGCATTGGCCTTTGTTCAGCATTGAGTAATTAAAGGCAAGTGTAGATAATGAAGGGACTTAACAGAGACTAAACTGTAGCACTCTAATAAAGCCGGGGTTGCGGGGTAACAGCAATGAGGCATCACGACCTCGTCCTAAAGCAGGAGAAGGAACGGGGTGTTTTTAGCCAGTAAGAGTCTGACACTCTCTCTTGCCTTACCCTGGGCAGTAGAAATCATTTGATAATTTTCCCCCGACATTAACAGGCACTCTTATAAACCTAAAGTATCTGTAATGGGACTTCGGTCTGTATTAAAGGCTACAATCTAGTCTAGAATTAAGTAGTAAAATATACGAAGTCACACATAGGGTAGCATATAATTAATATTTAAGTGTAGAAGAGCCGGCAGGAAAAGGCCAGCTCGTTTAAAATGATACCATGACTTTACAGGAAGCCGGCATGGAACGACGAGTGCATTGTATTTCGCTGTTTGGCTGGGGCTACTGAAGTCCAATCCTCAATTCCCAACCCTTAAACGACTAGCAACATACTTGTAACTCCTCAATATTGCAGTAATTCATCGGCGGCACCGATTGCTTACCGTGATGCGATCCGTTTGCTCTTGTTTTTCACCATATTACATAAAAAAACTGCGAGTTTCAACTGTTTGCTGTCGGAAGGCAGAAAAATATAGGTAGCCAAATGACATGGATTTGGTGTACATACTTCTTATGCATCCAGTGATCTCTCAACAATGCTCACCAAATATCTCCTAATTCCACTGACTCTTACTCAAAATTTGTGTTAATCTGTTTTGAAGGAGACGTTGTACATGTTCATGTTTATCACGACGCATCATTGTCATACAAGTACATATAATTTGGAATGAAATGACATAATGTCAACGTATGTAAGTAAGCGTAAAACTTCTCTGTCAATTGCCCCACATAAACCAAAGTTCAACAAACCTTACTCACGAATGAATCAGTAAAACACCAATAGCCACTAAATAACCCACAAAATTCGAAATCTTAAAACACTTCATTTCAGTTCAATACACTTCCAGTTTCCACACTTTACGACTCTCAACGAAAAAAGTCTCGTATTAAATTACTCCTTTTTTATGGTTACAATGTATTTTACGCAAATGTCTCGAGACGGTAGCGAGGTACAACCCTATTGGTCTCCCGAGGCCAACGGGGAGAGGTGACATTTTCTTTTTTTTTTTGTTGCTCAACCGGGAAATGTTGCCGTTTCAATAATTCATGAAAAAACCGATAGTTTGTTGTGACGTTTTGGTCCTGAGGTGCCAGTGCCAGTCTTTTGTTTTGGATGTCAATTGTTCGAGATAAGAAAGGGTGTCAGACAAAACTTTTTTTTTGGGTTTTAAAATTTTATGTTTAGCAACTTTTTGTTGTGAAAAAATGTACTTTTGAAGTGGTAAATAATACAGATACTGCATACATTTAAAAGTCTAATTAGACGCTAAATAAGTGTGAGAGAGCCTGGCTTTGGCACGAATGGGTCGGCTCGACCGAAGTGACACCACGGCCTCACAGAAAACCGGCGTGAAACAACCACAGCGTTGTGTTTCGCTGTGTGAGTGAGGTTACTGGAGGCCCAATCCCACTCCGTCCTCAATCTCTTCCCATACCTCAAAATATCCGCAATCCTTATCCTCAAAAGGCCGGCAACGCACTCGTAACTCCTTTGGTGTTGCGGGTGTCCATGGGCGACGCATTGCTTACCACAGGGTAATCCATCTGCTCGTTTGCCGACTTATTGTCATTTTGGTAGTTGAAAAAGAACATTATTTTATCACCCAGCTACTTTAGTATTCAAACTAAAGTTTTTTATTTAGCTATGCTATTGAACTCCACTGAAGGAAGCTTTAATCGAACTCGACAGGCATTACTTAATGAGCCAGGCTTATTTCCATAAGACTAGGTGCAGCGAGGCTTATGGGTGGCAGGTAGCTTTTTAAACTGTCTTTTGTTCTTGTACTGGTGCTGAAAACAACAGATTTTAGAAGTTTAATTATTAATTTATCAGTTTATTTTTTAATAGGTTTTTGCCGTAATTCACTATTACATTTGCGAGTGCCATAATGGCACCACAAGGTCCGTATGACGATCTTCATCGCTTTAATAACAAATAAAAGAATGCATAAAAAATCGAATTTACAAAGAAACACACACCCATGCTGTATTGAAAAACTCATTCATAACTCAGGTACTCGATTACATCAACTTATAACTCGATACTGTAGTTAGATATCCCAAAAATCGATCCCATTGTTTTATAGAAAACGCTCAACACATCTTAAACAAAATAAATAAAAGTATAGTCAGGAACAACATAGGGACTCCATCTTTATTATCGAAGAACTTATCAATAAATTGTAATCACAATTTCCTTCGAAGGCAACGTGTGAATCTGTAACAATCATATGACGTCATTGCCACTCAATTATAAGATAGCATCTTATATCGGTAGAAGGTGACTCGACAATATTATATTTTGTGATCATTTGAGATGATTCCCGCAATGATTTGACCAAGGATGATTGAATTTTTCGACACTCTATTAGAACAATTAGTAATTTATAAATTTATTTATTTATTTAAGTAGGTCACAGCTTATGTATACAGAGTAGTTAGAAGTGTTTATTCGTTATAGGTAGTAAGTAGGTCTTATACACTAACCAGTTACGAGCTTACCAACCATCTTCAAATTATGCGTTTGTACAGACAAAATATAAAGAAATTATAACAAGTTTTAATCAAATAAACGTATGATTTTTTTATATCGTATAAGACGGGTCACCTGATGGGAAGCGATCAGCGCCGCCTATGGAAACTTCAAGGGAGTTACAGAAGCGTTGCCGACCTTTTAAAGATTTAAGTATAAAGAAATTACGAGGCCAAAAGGCATAACAAAACGCGAGAATTATTTACGCTGGTTTTCTCTGTGGCCATGGTATCAGCGGAGTTGGATAAACAATCAAGTTCTTTAAATATACGTAACATAAACACAAACAGTAACGCCCACTAGTCCAAAAAACATAATTTCAAGTACTGAAACAGAGTGGTTATTTGATTAATGATTAATTGATGACCAGGTTTTTTTAACGCTTCACGCTGGTATTTGCTGTAACCGTGGTCTCTGGTTGAACCGGCCAATTCGTGGCACTTCCACGAAATTATGGAATAAGAGGCAAACGAGCAGATAGATCACCTGATGGTAAGCGATCGGCGCCGCCCATGGACACCTGCAACACCTGCAATACCAGAGAAGTCACAGGTGCGTTGCCGGCCTTTTAAGAAGGAGTACGCTCGTTTCTTGAAGGTTTGAAGGTAGTATCGGTTCGGGAATGCCACCGCCGGAAGATCATTACAGTTTTGCTATGCAGGGCAGAAAATTACGGGTGAATCGCACAGTTGTTGACTGCCAACCATCTATGTGATGGGAATAAAAAAATGACACATTTTCCTCTTTCAAACTCAGAAACACTCTCAATCCCAGTTTATCATATTTGAATATAAAACTACACATACGTGATAATAGACCCGCGTTATTCCCACGGCCTTCGACATAAGAAAGTGAATTAACAAAACGCCTTAGAACAACATTGTGAAATCTTCAAAAACTTCTTAACGAAGAACAGAACTGTGAAACACAAACAAATGAACGCTTTATTCGTACTTCAAATAACAAAACTAGCTACAATTATTTAAGTAAACGAAACACTTAATTAAGACCTTTTGAGACTCGGAAAAATTATTCCATAATGAGCTGTATTCAGATGCCAATTATGTTCGATAGTTAATACGTATGTACTGAAAATTATATTTTATGTAATGTAATATGCACTCTATATCAGTGCATTAGGAGTTAAAATTTAATAAAGTCAGATAACGATCTGATTAGTACTATGTTTAGTTACTGCAGTATTGCTTTGTTAGTGTGTGTGTGGCCTTAGAAGCAGCGAAAGGGAAAGCGTTTTAGGTATCTTCTTTAAATAATGTTCACACATTATCTAAGTCTAAGTCAGTAACTTGGAACTTATTCAACTTTCGATTTTGTTTGTTTCATATAAAGTTCAGTTTTGGAAAAAAACATGTGTTTTTTGCTTAAAGCATAAATAGTTATACATGAGTAGACAAAGCAAATATGTAGATTATAGCATTTACAATGAAGGATAGTGATCTAACTGATGTTAAGAAACAATGATAATCTCTTTATTTTACATCACAGAAATTTATTGAACAGCCTATGAATAATAGTCCCGTGGCGACTCTAAACCAGTAGAGCTGATCTGAGATAGAGCTGATCTCAGTCAATACGGTAGTTTCCAACTAGTCAAATTCAATACTTTTATCCAAATGTCAAAAACGATACTTTTCTATGAAAAACTGAGTTATGACGTCATAGTATTTTTGGGTCAAGTAGCTTACTTTTTTCTTAATAATTAGCTACAAAATATCAAAAACTTAGTGTATCGATCGATCGATGAATAAAAATATAATTATTTTTCAATATTTTATTATATTGAAACGTCGAATTAATTTATTTTTGACCTAGGAAACTACCCAATTCATGTAAAAAATCGTCTATCTCACCATAGTTACTATACGTTACGAAAAATTAAACGAATTCATAAAGAATATAAAAAAAAATATCTCTAATAAATGACTAACAACAGTCAAGAAAAGTCATAAAAGTTTTGAGTCTTCTAATTCAATCCATCTATCCTCTATAATATCTCATAGCCCCAGTCACAAATATGCACCGGTTGCACAAACCTATAATTCAATCAATTCCCAAGTTCCTCGGAATGTTTGGCATTATGCTAAACTAGTAGGCATTGACAAGTACATCTTATAGACTCTCAATATATCTTCAATAATATACTAGTAACTAAGTAACTACAAAACAAAGCTTGGAAGAGTTATACTTCAGCACGGACGCCTCAGTTTAAATGAAGCAATACGGCTTCTTAAAATACCGGCGTGAAATAACGCTTGTTTTAGGTCACTAAGAATATCGGATGCCCAATTTAATACTCAGCCAAATTCCTAAAGTCTCATAGCTTTTACCTCCAAATGGTCTCTCCCGTGAAAAACAACAAAACAATTTATTTATTTCCTAAAGTTTAACTAAATTAATTATTATTACTTGGAAATGTAAAATACATAACATTCTAGCCGGCCAATAGTTATAACCAATAATATATGATTTTTGCTACTTGGGTAAGGCAAGGGGGAGTGTCAGAGTGTCGTACTGACTAAAAACCGTCCTTCTTCTTCTCCAGCTAAAAACCCGGGAACGCGGAACACTAGCTACTATATCTGTATATAAGCATATTCAGTCTTTATACCAAACCAGCTATTTACCCCCGCTGTTCATCTCCTACAGATCAAGCCTGATGTTTTATAGCCTAAAACCTTCGTCAATAAATGGGCTAACAACTGCAAAAATAATTACTCAACTCGAAAAAGTAGTTTCGGATATTAGCGCGTTCAAAAAAAACTCTTCAGCTTTATAATATTAGTTTAGATAACTGCTACTCGTATGTACATATTATAGGTCAATCAATCTTGAGTAATTGACTGAGAACAAAATATTTATTTGCTAAAGTCAAACCAAATTAGGTATTAGTTAGAATTCATTAATATTTATGAGAAATACATTGTATTTGTAAAGCTTTGCTTTGTAATTGGCTAGTTAGTTTTATCTTTAATTGAATTTAATTGGCATTTTCAACGTGATTTCGTTAACAATATATTTGTGTTGATTTAAGTTTTGATTGTTATCGTACTTTATTTGTAACTAGGTGTAGCTGAGACTGAAGGGGATTAATTTGTAGGTATTCCGTTAAGAAATTCCTTTGGAACCTTATTTATCACCATTTCGTAATATGATAACAAATATAATGATATCTTGATTATTATTATATAGATACTAAAATGGTCTCCAACTTAGGCAATACATAATATGACTAAAGAAATTTAAGTAGTTATGCATCTGATAGACTTCTGTTTTTTTTCCATGCCAGCATGAATGGGAAAGAAGTATGTTAAGTAGCCAAAATACCATAAATAATCACACACACACACACACACAGGATACACCAATGATAAGTATAATGGTATAGATAGGTTACATAAACAACATTCGATTTTCAAAAACGGCATACTCTTGCACACAAACATGAATAAATCGTACCAGTATCATACACGTTAAAGAGGGATGGCATGATTCAATAACCTTGAGTGAAAAAAAGACAAATATATAAAAGTGTGGCTAATTAGCTACATTTTAATGTATCACTTGCTGAGCGGTTGTAACCTATCTACACCTTTTTACTTATAATATCATTGGGATACACCACAAGAAAAACCAAAGGTTTGACGCAGGGTAAAAGGGTAGTCATAGAAAAATGTTGGTTTAATATGATAAAGTGATATGTGTTAAATAAACAATTCTAAAATATCATAATTCTTTGCAAATAAATATTAACAAAACTGTGTGTGTCTTGTGAGAAATGCACTAGGCTTTTTATGTGTATTAAATTTATTTTTTAATTGATAATTCCTCTTTAATTTGTTGCGAATTGGTCCTTAAACAGCAAATTAACAAAAGAATCTCAGTAAATTTTAAATTCTGTCTGAAGTATTGAGCTAAATGAAATCTAAAGTACAATAACGTGTCAACATAAAATCAACGTATCTGCCATCAATATACTTATACATTTTAAAACAAAACACAACAAATCTAGAGTTAAAAATAGCTTTACAGCTAACTAAGATAACAATAAAATAAACACCCTCTACTCAGCAAGCCAATAGACTTGCAAAAGTTATTCTACACGAATTACATGTAAATTCAGAATTTGGAACAGTTATTTACACACACGAATAGTCGAACGCCCAGACCCGGAAGGGATGTCGGTCAGTTCAGTCAAATATTTGCTTTAACGAGAAAATTGGAGTCGAAGTTTACGCTTAAACCGGGAATTTCATACATTTGCAACAATGCTTTCCAATCACTTGTACTTGACAACTGTTCAGCAACATCTAGGTATAATAATTGTTTTGAACTATCAGAATCGTCAGTCTTGCATAAGTTTCGTATGGAATTGTGTTTTTGCGGTCACGCCTTTGTTTGTCGCGTCAAATATAGTAGGCACTTTTATTAATGATGTATATTTCATATGTGGAAGAGGCATGCTTCAGGAGCGGGATGTATGGGTCGGAACCACTGGGGTGATACCAAGACCTCAAAGAAAACCGTACTTGTAACACTTCTGCAGTTGTTCATGGACAGCGCCGATAGCATATCATCAGCTTTTACGACTGCTCGTTTGCCGACCTTTTACATAAGAAAAGTAGGTTTAAAACTACATAATTTACATAAATTGGCACTGTATACATTAAATATTGTTATGTATATAACAGTATTTGAATATTAGACCTAAAAATATGAATACTTAGTAAATCACAATATAAAGTTGTGGGAGAGCCATGCTTCGGGTCGGCTCGACCGGAGTGTCTTTTTTTTTAAAAAGATAAAAAACGTTGCCCCACGTCATTAGGATTTTCTCCTGTGTCGTGGGTGCGTTTACAAACATAAAATTTCACATGCACATCACATCCAGACCCGGAACAACAATCTGTGGATCACACAAAGAGTTGTTCCGTGCGGGAATCGAACCCGGGACACGTTGCGCGGCAGCCAGTTGACCAGCCACCGCGCCAACCGTGCAGTCAGTGATACCACGGCCTCACAGAAAACCGGCGTGAAATAACCAAAGAGTTGTGTTTCGCCGTGTGAGTGAGGTTACCGGAGGCCCAATCCTTCCCCTACCCCAATGCGTTCCCTTTCCCAAAATCTCCAAATCCCTTATCCCCAAAAGGTCGACAAAGCACTCGTAACTCCTCCGTCGTTGTGGGTGCCAATGGGCGACGCTGATTGCTTACCATCAGGTAATCCGTTTGTTCGTTTGCCGACCTATCACATAAAATAATAAAAAAAGTGTATTTTTTTATATTTTATATTTTTTATATTTTTGAATAACCCAAACACCCAATCGATATTATCATAAGTGAACATTGTTCCAATAAAACACCTTTCCAAGGACAAGTATTCCCACACATATTCCCATCTAACAAAGTCGGTACTCATGTATTCTAAAGACTTGTGTATGCAAAGCAGAACATTGTCTTATGTCAGACGTTCACAATAATGGGACAGCTTGGATACAGGGCTGCACGTAAAAAGGAATATTGAAGGAACATCTTTTTTTTATAAGAGACTGCTTTAAATTATTTATGACACTTGCATTTACAACTTAATGTTAAAAAGTTGACTTTTGTATTGTAACTCTTATGAGACACTATAGTTTAAAATCTTATCATTATCGAAAATTAAGTGTATAAACTTTAAAACATATTAAATAACTTTTTTTCGCCGAACTTACAGTTTGCTGTGTCGTGGGTTACAAATCAATAATTTCAGAATAATTTGAATGGTTCCGTTCGAGAATCGAATCGCAGCGTTGCACTGTAGATGCTCGCCCAGGTATAATCGCCTCGGCAGGATAATTACAAACGTAATCATTGGAAAAAATGGCTAAATTAGATCTTAAAGGAGTGAAATAAACATATGTAACAATGTCTGTGTGTTAAAAATATTTGTAATCATAATGTATGACTATAAAAATATAAATTCAATCGGTTCTTCGTAGGGCCCATTCAAGTATCACAACACGATTATTTCACGCGAGGCTGCTCTGAATGTAAATTATTACATTGTTTCTTGTCAATCGCTACTAGCGATGCCATTGATCTTTGTTCTAAGTGCCTTGACTGTACCACATTATGTCAGTCTATAGTAATATTAAAAAGAGGTAAAATTTGTAATTTCTAAGTTTGTTTGTAGGGGGTAATCTTTGGTACTGCTGATCGGAATCCCGAATTCTTTCATTGATAGATAGCTACAATGTTTCCGAGTACTATAGGCTATATCACATCACACACCCTACGGTCAACAGAACAAGCGAGCAGCTGGTGAAACCGCGGGCGGAAGTAATTTATATGACAATTTAAAGAATCAATAAAATTACTATAGACATTTAACAAGAAATCTGTAATTTTTAACAGACTTCAAAAAAAGGAGGTGTTTCTCAATTCGTCGAGATCTTTTTTTTGTTATATTGTTTTTCGTTATATTGTTGTATGTAATTGTTTTCGGCTATCTTCACAACGACCACATATTGCACACCCTGATAGATCAGGTTTGTTTTTAGTGAATAAGAATGACGCTCCATCTCTCTCCGACCAGGGTGGGAGAAAACATTTAATGATTATCCCACTTAAAAACAATATTTGTGATAATGACTAAATGATGTAACTAGAAATCGTTTCGAAAATTATTTTCAAGAATTAATTAATGATGATTAATGATTATAAATTAATGAGTGTGGGAGAGCCATGCTTCGGCACAAATGGGTCGACTCGACCGGAGTGATACTAAGTGATACCACGGCCTCGAAAGAAACCGGAAACAACTTCAGCGTTGTGTTTCGCCGTGTGAGTGAGGTTACCGGAGGCCCAATCCTTCCCCAATCCCTTATCCTCAAAAGGTCGGCAAAGCACTTGTTAGATTTGATTTAAAAAAGATCAATTTAATTTATAATTTAATATTGAAATCTCATGAATAAGTAAAGAAATAAACATAAAGTAAATAAATAATAAAAATATTAGACATTTTCTATTATTTTAATCATGTTCAATAGCAAATAGCAAAATACAAAGAACAATTACATAAAAAGAGATAATTCACTTAACTTAGCACAACGCCAACCCGCCAAAAAAAGTGTCATACTTTGTTTTACAACATTATTCGGCACAGTCATACTTTCCCGCCAAAATTGACCAAACAGAGACAAGCAAACTTTCTAAACAAATAACTAAATTCACAATTGAAATCAACAAATTTAAACAAAACAAATCTTATTTAAACCTTGTAGCGATAATTTTAATATTTATTTTAATCATTAAACATGTAAGCTTTTAGATATCAAATTTAATAAACATTAAACAATAACAATGGTAACCTCGTTTCCATGTGCGTTTTCAGAGACAGTTAACATTAATTTAAAGTTTGTTTACAGAGATAGTTAAATATAAAAAATATACAATAATCTGTCACGGCCATTCTGACCTGTACCTACTTCGCTCTCGAAGTACCATATAATATTATACTATGTATACAAACCATTAATAATAATACATAAAACTTAAAAACTAATACATTTTAGCATTGTCACCGCCTCACTTTTCACATTAAGTAGACGAATAACAACGGTCAATTCGCTTCTCTTATTTTTTTTTCACAATTATTTATCTAGCCCCACACCTGCTGCACATGAGACAGACTAGATAAGCAAATTGACTTCAGCAGTTCTTCATTCCAAACACTTACAGTATTTACTACACAGTATTTTGTCTTACTATATTGTTATGTAATAATTACAATAAAAATTAAACAACACGTTTAAGGCAAAATCAAAATCAACTGATAAAAATAACAACATTAATTGCATATAATACAACGTATATTAATCA
Source organism: Spodoptera exigua (assembly GCA_902829305.4). Classification (NCBI taxonomy): domain Eukaryota; kingdom Metazoa; phylum Arthropoda; class Insecta; order Lepidoptera; family Noctuidae; genus Spodoptera; species Spodoptera exigua. The sequence goes on along the minus strand of LR824619.2, from coordinate 9,130,009 downwards.
GACTCATTATCATTTAGTTTAGAAACTTGTGGAGCCTCTGTAATACTTGGAGGCAACTGAGTGACTTTATTTTTTAAACATTGTGAATGAAAATGCCCGGTTTCATTACATATAAAACATATCTTTTCGTTTTCATTTTTATCCTCACTGGGTCCTGATCTACTATCTCTACAGTTACTTTCTAGAGACCGTTTATTTTTTGAATAAGATGACAAAAGAGAAATTAACCGTGAAGTAGAAGCAACGTTACCGTTCAGTGAAGCCATCCTAACATTGACGTCACTAACACCACCACAAACCAATTCAATTAATTGTTCTTCCGTAAAAGCTACTGTAGTGTTACGAAGTAACCTGAGTTTTTCTCGAGCATATTCACCATAAGAATCAGCCGTATCAGAGGTAAACAATATTGCTTTTTGTAATCTGCCAGACAAAATTTTCTTCTCGGGGTAGGCGTCAATAATATCAGCACGAAACTTTTCCCAAGATCTACCTTCTAAGGGATCCCAGGACTCAAACCAAGTCAAAGCAGACCCTTTAAGGGCCTTGCCTGCCTTAGCCGCTGTTTTGATGCTACTCCAGTTGAGATCCTTGGCAAGCGTTTCAATGTTGTTGCACCACCTGGTAGCACCGTTGTCGCATTTTTCCGGATCGAAGACTGGGAGCGCCACATCATCATCAATTTGGGTGCTCTTGGAGATCGCATCGCGCATCGCCTTGAGCAAGTCACCGATTGTCTCAGTATCCATCCTAAAACATGGCAAAAATAATAATATGTTAAAAAAAATATTTTATTGAGGCAGGGCATCCCACTTCTGATGTTAGATTTGATTTAAAAAAGATCAATTTAATTTATAATTTAATATTGAAATCTCATGAATAAGTAAAGAAATAAACATAAAGTAAATAAATAATAAAAATATTAGACATTTTCTATTATTTTAATCATGTTCAATAGCAAATAGCAATATACAAAGAACAATTACATAAAAAGAGATAATTCACTTAACTTAGCACAACGCCAACCCGCCAAAAAAAGTGTCATACTTTGTTTTACAACATTATCGGCACAGTCATACTTTCCCGCCAAAATTGACCAAACAGAGACAAGCAAACTTTCTAAACAAATAACTAAATTCACAATTGAAATCAACAAATTTAAACAAAACAAATCTTATTTAAAACTTATAGCGATAATTTTAATATTTATTTTAATCATTAAACATGTAAGCTTTTAGATATCAAATTTAATAAACATTAAACAATAACAATGGTAACCTCGTTTCCATGTGCGTTTTCAGAGACAGTTAACATTAATTTAAAGTTTGTTTACAGAGATAGTTAAATATAAAAAATATACAATAATCTGTCACACTCGTAACTCATCTGTTGCTGCGGATGTCCATGGGCGGCGCTGATTGCTTACCAGCTGGTAATCCTAATGCTTGAGAAGCGGGCGCCGTAACCTCGGACCACCACGACACTGCCGACATTGCCAATTTATGACATAAAATACTACATTCTCATTTGAGAGAATTGTAATGTATCGATTCTGGAAACACGTATGTAGGTAAATATCCTAGTAAGCGATTCTATCGACATTTAGGTTGAACTAAGCACTAGCCTATAAGCCACACCCATACAAAATTAACGAGACAATTCACAAACGAATTTCCAGAACCGATAGCAAATCGGTCAGAGAGGCCACAATAAACCTAAATTCCTTGATTCAAACTACTAAATATGAATATCTATTCAACATCCATAGTACAGCAATCCACTGATAAACTATTACTTGCTTGGTAGGCCGATAATGCACTAGCCTCGGCCTGAAGCAGGAGAAAAAAATGGGGTGGTTCTGAGTCAGTAAAAGACTGTCAATCTCTCTCGAAAATCAATAAACGACTTTTCTCGCCTTAGGTGAGAAAAGTCGTTTATTTTCTCCTCACAAGAAAGGCTACTTATACCCAAGTGGACCCGGTGTCCTCGTCGCGGTTCCATTGCCAAAACCCTAAGTAGTCATTGGAGTCCTTGCCTCACCAACTCCATTTTAGGACAAAATCCCGAAGCTTAGAGATGAAAAAGCTTATGTTGGAACTTTTAAACACTAAAATAAAAATGATCGTTATTTATTTAAATTATAGGTTTTATTGTTATGTTTTTGCTGAACGTAAGATCCTAGATTAAATAGACACTGTGATTCAATTCTCGATAAAATCAATGCGTGACTATGAATACGTTTGGAGGTAGCGTTAGTAAATTTATAGCTTACGTCAATACGCGAATGATCAGTTTGAATTGTCATAAATTAATCCAACACGGTTATTTCTTAGGTAGGTAGGTAGGTAGTGCTAATTGGTTTATCTGTCTTCATTGACGTTTTGATTTGTCTGGATATATTTTAATAATCATATAGTACTTAAGTTTGACATGAAGTGTTTGATTTTAAGAACAGTTAGTTTCCATAGGCGGCGCTTACTGCTAACAATCAAGTCCGTCTGATCAGTAATTTCCCTAAAGTTTAAAAAAACTGACTGCACGGTTAGTGCGGTGGCTGGGCAACTGGCTGCTATGCAACGTGTCGCGAGTTCGAATCCCGCACTGAACAACAGTTTGTATGATCCACTAATTGTTGTTCCGGGTCTGGATGTCATGTGTATATGAAATTTTATGTTTGTAACCGCACCCAGGACATAGGAGAATATTCTAGTGTGTAGTCTAAAATAAAAAAAGGTTAGTTTTTGAAATTTAAAACGAATTTTGCTATTGTGACTATTACACAATTCAATGACTTATCATTTGCATGATTATGATATAACAATAAATAACGCAGTAACGTAATAAATTAACGCATTCTATGACAGCGAACGCTAATTAATTGCTGTTGCCGACAATCCGACAAAATATTCTTTACATTTATAATTTTAATCGGTTCCATAGTAACTGAGGCTTAGTATAAACTTATTCAAGTTAATGTTGGTTTACCGGTAAGACGATTTAAGATAAAATAAATTGTAAAATTATGTTTAAAATAGTTAAATAAGTTTTTTATTATAAATTGATCCTTCTGATATTCTTAACTTCTCACAGGGTGTTTGTTAAATTGTAATTTTTTTTTTATATCTGTTTTAATGAAAGTAAGGAATGTTATTGCTCTATCTACATATAAAAGTGCGCGAAAAGAAAATTCAAACTTTAATTTTTATAATTATTATCAGAACATACTTGCTGTTGTTCTGATAAGAATTATGCACTTTTATAAATTTAAGTACATAAAAATAATATCAAAAATTCAAGTTTATTTTGGCAAGCAAAACCAAACTATTTCACATGTTCGTAATCTAAGCAATATTGGACCCTTAGTCCAATATCTGGAACAATACAACTATTAATAATCGAGACAACGTTATCGTTACCTACCTAGCTATAGAGATGTTGTAATTTACATAGATAATGTCAGTGTATGTAATTATAATATGCATTCAATATATCTGGCACGCCATTTACTTAGGTGTTGATAATCGGGAATGCTATTAAATATGATGTGAACAATCATTAGGATGCTTTTTTGTACCAACTTGTGACACATACTAAATTTTTTGTAAGGAAAGACTTACTCATATTAATAACCTGAGAAAACCTCTACTAGAGGTAACTGCTACTCAAAGTGTGCATACTTAATTCACTTGCAAAATAATATTACATTATTTTCATAATAACTTTCGTGAGACATTCTACATTAATTATTATGTTTTCGGCTTACTCACGTAATAAGTATAATGAGTAGCAGCGCGACAGTCGCCGCGCGAAATGCTGCTCATGAATATAGGCCTCTAGCATGGCTTGAAACTAGTCGAGTATCTCGTCAAATTATTACGTGAGTAACATAATAATTAATATTACATTATTTTCAATAAATTTATTAGCATGAGCCATCATCAAAATAACACTAGCCTAGAGATATTTACTACTAAATGTAATGCTTTATCAAAAACTAAAGCAACCTTGTGACCTTTAGTTTATAGGGTCTTCTGTCCATGTTACTAGGGACAAATAGATAACGACCATTTAAGGAATTCAAGTAACTGTTGAACTGTTTTTTGCTTGCTTTTCCCGTCACGGTGGGGCGAGAAGGAGTGACAGACTCTTACTGGCTGAAAATCACGCTGTTTCATTTTCTTGTTTCTGATACATTATTGTTTTTGCACCCGGCTGGTGGTAGGTATCTTAAGGATTGCAGTTTGGTGAAAGAAAGTTTGGAGAATATATACTATTGTCCTTCTGTCAATACACCTATTGCTTTTACAATTAAACTATTTATCTAGTTAACGAATATATTGTGTATTTAGATACCTACTAAGAGTCTATACTTATCTTACAAAAAAACAATACTATTCCCGAGTAGTATATCTCCAGAATCTGAGTTCGAGAAACTCGCTTCAAATCATTACATTAATAAGACGGCAAAAGCCTATAAAGTCGACAACCCATTAGATGAGCAATAACACTCAAAACGTAGACGTAATATAACTTATTTCCTCAAAACTCACCATAATTATACGTTTGTCAGAGGTCAATAAGAATTAGGGCCATAATCGGTTTGTTCCACTTGGATCTTCAACTTTTACTTACATCAGAAAGCTACGAACTTTGAATAAATTCAAACGGACATATAAAATAAGATAAAATAGATATTAAATTTGATGAAAATATTGTCTATTTAATGCAGGTACCTATCAATTAGAACCGGATTTTAGGTATTATTAGGAACTCTCAAACAACACCTTACGAGCGAAGAGCGAGGAATATGTGAATATGCGGTTGAAAACATTCAAGCAAAACAACTTTGAAATTTAAAAAAAATAATCAACCATTTTGAATTTGTTGTACCTATAATTCACAATTCGTATCTAACAAAAGAAGACGTTGTGCGTGTTTGCTTTACTTTACTGAAGTATTCGATACATTTATGACGTTTGTCGTTCTGATTGGCCAGCTCCAAATTATCAACCAATCAAATTACTGTATATATTAAAGTAAAAAAAATACACTAGACACTCTGAGCTACAAAGGGAACCAATCTAATATTGTACAATAGTAATGGTGAAGGGCCAATAAATAATACAAAAGTGAGTTCAAAATTGAACTTTCACCTTTAATGGCCATTAATACTTTGTTTAGATGATTTGTTATTGAATTTACAACAATACATGAATGTGCTAATGATTTGTTGATATGTACGTTTACTCGCGTCATGCTGAGGCAAAGAATTGAATGTTATTTTTATATCTTTGAATGCGGTCAGAAGAATGTATTGATATTATGGCCTCAATTTCACCAAAAAAGTCTTGATAAAAAAAAAATCTCTTTATGTGGATGTTACATAGCATTTTTTTTATTTAAAAAAAAACGTTGCCCGTAGTAGGATTTTTCTCCTGTGTCGTGGGTGCGGTTACAAACATACAATTTCACGTACACATGACACCCAGACCCGGAACAACAATTTGTGGATCACACAAAGAGTTGTTCCTTACGGGAATCGAACCCGCGACACGTTGCATGGCAGCCAGTTGCCCAGCCACCGGACCAACCGTGCAGTCTTTCTCATTGGGTTGGCAATTTCGAACTTATACTTAGAAACTCTAAATAAAAGTAAAGTTTCGTATCATTTAATTTTCATGCCATAGCGTCACAGAATGCCAAAACAACGCTTGCATTTAGTAGGAACGGGGAGGGGGGTTTAATCAATCTACAACTACTCCTCGCCTCATCCTGGACTCTTTATGTTAAGTTTAGTTCGATTCATCATAATCAGTCTATAAGTGATTACTGCTGAGCAAAGGCTTCTTCTCACAAGGAGGTTTTAAAGCTTGCGTGATGTACATCACGCTTGCTCAAGGTGGAATCGCGATTTCAAACTTATAGTCAGAAATTACTAATCCAGGTTTCCTCGCGATGTTGTTAATTGTCGTAGGGAAGTGTCTAAATGAACTTAGAAAGTACATTTGTCTTGGAAAAGTCACATTGGTACTTGCCAGCCTACCTACTAGAACCTACTCCTTGAAGCATGAATAGTGGGCGCCTTATTCGATTCTCAATAGACAAATAGTTATGTTGATATTTTTACTATTAACATTCCAGGAATCAATTTGCCAATAGAATCATTGATCCTCTGTTAATGTAACAATATGTTGTCATAGATAACGTGATATCGGTTCATACACATAATTGATTTACTGACGATTCAATTGACAGAGGTTCTTGGTCTATTATTCCGATTGTAACATTTACATGTTCGAATACACTATATTATTGTATCGAGTAACAGTTTAGATTTAGTGAATTTTATACCATTTTTATTTTATTTAAAAGCTTTTGGGTTTTTGCCTTTTTGCGCATACAAAATGTGTGTTGTTTGCCATTTATGCATGTATATGATTTTTATATTTTTTTTTTGTATCACAATTAAAGCTGCTCAGAAATTACAATGGTGGTTAAATGATGGTTAAATAATATGAAGATTATTATGTACCTAATCATTATTGTTGAACGTCTACAGATACACTGATCAGATCTCCAAAAAAACAAAAGAGGTTAATTCTCAGGATCAATAGACAGAGTGTTATGTAATAAGATGATTCCAAAAAAATGGTTTAATCTTCAAATTCATCGCAAAAATTAAAAACAAAATTCTCAACAACAACATCTACACGCCACTTAAAACATCAGAAGTACCAATGACTCTCAAAAATATTTAGAGCAAGACAAAAGACATTATTTTTATCAAGCGACACTTTAAACGACAATTTAACACTATTAACCTACTATAGAACGATAGACAGGAATTAAAGACGTACCCTCGGGAGCTAAAGCGTCAATGTATCAATAAATTAACGAATACTACTCTTATCTCTAAGGGCCCTTTTACATTGGGTGCCATCGTCGTATATTTATGTAGACTAATCGCGCAACCGTAGTGTCTAGAATAACCAAGCGATAGATATCATAACTAAACGGGATAATAGCTCACAGTATTGAAGCGGATGATACAATTAAACATTTAGTTGACTATACAGTAGCGATACGAAGATTCTGTAATAATGACAATATGGGAACAATAAGTATATGTGCGCAAGCGCAGCTGTACTTAAGGCGGTGGAACAACTGGAACTGACGCTCGTTTAGAAGCTGGTGGCTCCCTCCATCACATCGTCTACTGCCTTTGGTTTCCTTAAGCGGGCAGGCACCAGTAGCTCACCGCACTCGAAGCGGTGATATTGAGTATATGACGCAACCAATAACAGGGATGTCACTTCTAATGTTGCAAAACGTGCTATGGTCTTCGCACACTCAATTGATGCTAAGTTGGCGCATCCCTTGGTTAACTAACACCAAAAGGATTACAGGTAAGGTGCAGAACTTTATTATTGCAAAAATGTCCCAAAGTCGGTAGAATGTGCTGTACCTTGATACAAATTGTTGGTGCGTGCACGCGACCTAAGGGCCTACCAGCTATACATGTATAGCTCCATCCCTTTTTCTCGCCTGGAAGATTTACGCTTTAACACTTCATGGTAGGCCCTCTGGTCATCCGACAACGATGTCCTAATGAAAAGGGGTTCTTATGTCAGACGCCCTGCTGAGTGACTAAGGGCCTGACATTGATATAATTAGTAAGTTTGTACTTTATTAATACGAGGGCTATCCCAACAGATTGCCTGTCTGTTATAGTTTAAAGTTTCATTGAGATAAATAGATGAAATAATCTGTAAGGAAAACGAAAGTGTCATTTTAAGTCTCCTGTTTATTCTATCAAAAGAGGGTTTCGAGCGTATAATTTTCAGTTATTTTATTATTCCTTTATATTAAGTACGAATAATCTATAAATTAAATGTAACATACATCATAATATGAAAAGAAATAATATTTAAAAAGCTTGCTTTTGATACGCCAAAGAAAAGCGAAATAAGAAAAATCTCACAAAATAAATCTCTACTATCTATCCCTGCTGTTAAGCAGCATTATAATAATGCTGGTAAAATTTTACGCAGTATTTTGTCGTCCAATAATATATGCATGTATTTCAAATTATCAGTGAATTATGAATTTCATAATATCCTTGTCATGTTAGTGATCAAGCTCATCGTCATAAAATATATCACTACTTATACTTTTTTCTTGAGGGGGAAGTCATCCAGTGACTTTTTTATATACTTAGTTACAATCGTGATTTTAGGTAATCCTAAATTTATTGAAAAGTTCTGCTAGGTTCAAGTTACCACCTCTTATTCTTGAGCAGTGTGCGCGTCTCGGTGATTGAGACTCAGTTGGCTCCATGATGTCGCCAACTAGAAGAGCTTTTAATACACATAATTAGACTTACATTAAGTTTATGTACTGCAATGAGAAATAATTGAAAATAAACCTAATTGATCAACCAATTGATTAAGTGTGGGAGAGCCATGCTTCGGCACGAATGGGTCGGCTCGACCGGAGTGATACCACGGCCTCACAGAAGACCGGCGTGAAACAACCACAGCGTTGTGTTTCGCCGTATGTCGTCTCCAATCCCTCCTCAATCCCTAAATCTCCAAATCCCTAATCCCTAAAAAGTCGGCAACGCACTCGTAAATCCTCCGTTGCGGGTGTCAATGGGCGGCCTGATTGCTTACCATCAGGTAATCCGTCTGCTCGTTTGCCGACCTATTACATAAAAAAAACCAAATCTTAAGCGAACATAGGAATTCGCATCTATATTGTCTTAAATTATCACGATTGAAAGGGTAAATAAAATACAAAAACATGCATCTTATCACAAATCGATAAAAAATGGACAAGACATTGTCTTCTTCTAGCTGATTAATTAAGGCTGTCACAAAATCAGCTTACACGATAGAATCTCTTAAAAAAATTACTTACATTGATTCTTATCCGATTTCTCTTCTTACTTTCATGTAATACTTTAGATTCAACGATTAGACACTTATTTCATCCCACGCTGTAATTAAGTAAAAACACAATTTGTAAAGCATTTATAACAGAGTTATCGTTTATAACATTATCATTAGAATCGCATCAACGCAGTGGGTGGGTTCAAGTTACCGACCTATGAAGCTTATAACTTCTTGCAGGTTAATTTGTAGTACATTTAACAGCATGGAGTAATGTTTTAAAAAATCTTGACTTTATTAATTATACAATTTATTAATCATAATTATGTACCTACAAATATTACTAAATAAAAATACCTTTAAATCATATTTATATAATTTTATTTAGCTCTACAAAATCGGTAATGACTGCACAGTTCTTTTTCTCCTTTATGGTCGCGGTGTCTTGGCAACCATCTGCCAACGTATCGCGAGTTCAGTTCCCGCATGGCACAATTCTTTGAGTGATCTTCACAAATGGTCATTCCAGGTCTGGCTGTGATGTATACATAAAATTATATGCTAATTCATAAGCATATAATTTAATTTTTTTCTGCTTATGAATAAGCATTTAATTTGATGTATGCATCTAATGCTCTCGTATGACTCGGGTGCACTCACGCAGGAGAAAATGTGATGAACAAGATTTTTTAAACAAAAGAAGGAAAATAGTATGGAAGGTGTGTCGTACATTAATAAATGGAAATAGAATAAATATTTTTATTAAATACACTAACAGTAAAACAGAAAAAGATATTGAACTAATAATCTCTTCACAATACAATTATCAATTGATTACACTACAAACAAATTACGACTGCAAGCGTCCAATTCTGGTGTCCGCTAGAAAATTCCACACACGCCGTTTTATCACTTGTGTAGTGCACAAATTGGACCGTTGTCCGTCCTCTTTCAACCTTGATGGATTGGTACTCGAGACTTTTGTTCCCCTTGTGATAATTAATTTCGCCCGTTTCCGTAATTCAAGGTCCATTCATGACAGAATAGTCCCGTATCTCAGATGCTAGGGCTGAACAATGCGTTGATAACGAGATTACATGGAGTTGTGTTGTATTATGACCGTCTCATTCATTGTTTTGTAAAAGGGTTTGTTTTCGGTATCCGTGACAACCCTCTGGCTATTTTGGCTGACGAATTTATTAGTAGACGTTAGCGGCCTGCCCCTGTTTTGCACGGGTCTCTATCCAGCTTAAGTGTCAGTATTTCGTTTTTTTTTTTTTGTGAAACGGGCATCAATTCAAATTTGGAAGCTGTTAAATACTGACATTCCCCTCAATAAAAAAACAATTTTTTATAGTAAGCAAGTAACATTATTTTGACAAACAAAATAAAAACACGTCAAAAAAAGAATTGGTAAAATCAGTTAAAGTACTGTTGTATTTTTTTTCTAACTTTATTTGTGTATTATCTTCAGGGATGTTCTAAAACTACAGAGTTTATAATTTTTGATTAAACGTTCTAATCTCCTGAACAACAGACTGGTTTGAATTGAATGATTATTCTTGTGTTGCTTAGAATATTCATCGAAGAAAGCTGAAGGCTATAAAACATCATGCTGCTATTAATAGGAGCAAGTGAAACCAGGTAGCTTGTATTTTATATAGGCCGTAGATGTTTGACAAAAGAATTGGAACTAAATAAAACAAATATTTAAAATACACAACACTGTTAAGCGATTCAAAATTGTACATTTATCTTTTATCATTAGACCAAAATAAATATAATTATTTAATAGATACCCACTTCTTATCCATCTTCCCACAAACAAATTACACGATAATTTAATAAATACGTCTTCAATTAATACTAAAATAATCTGTTCACAAAATATCCCACAAATTAAAGTCCATTAACATTAATTAAAATTTACATTAATATGCATTTAAATGCAACTATTAATACGGAACTTTAAAACCGGGTTTTCACGTTAATTCCTATAAAGTACAGATGCTTATTCAATAAAAGAAACTTGATCTGTAATTACCCCGTCGATATCGAATTATTAATTCAATCAATATCAATAAATGTACCATAAAATATGGATATGTTAAGCTAATGTTAGGAACGTAATTAGAATACTATAATTTACAAATCTGTCTTCCTGGGCCTCGAGTTTGCTATTACAATAGTGTCAGAATAGTAGATCATTGGTTTCAAAACTGTTCATTTTGACAAGTTTTGGTAATCTACTAACACGATAGCGTCATTATGACTTTCCAATGCTACTTCATTGAAATAATTGTTTAGAACGGTAATCTCGTACATAATGACAAATGAATATTTGACATAATGCGGTAAATTATTAAAAAATGTCAGTTCCTTTATTCAATGATTTACGTTTAGAATATTAATGTGCAGTTATTGTTTATAATTCGTTACAAGACATCTCTTACTATAATTCTATTACGACATCGCCGAACGCCAATGATCAGCCATTTTGAATTAACAGATTACGAACTTTTAGCAAAATGACAATGGAATCGTGTAGGAATGACAACAGTTTGGAAATAGTAGACTCGGGCCCCAGGTAAGTTCAATTATGTATCATGAAGTCTTTACATAAATTCCATTAGGTGCAAAAATAAAATACTTAAGCCTTTTTTAGGGGAGATAATCCAGTTACCTGCATTGAGTTTGGCGAAGAGGAGTCTCAGACTCCGACTGACTAAAAACTTTTCCTTCTTCTGCTCCAGGCCGCTTGCACTAATTGCCTTAACTGACATTTCCTCATCCTGAAACACCAGATTAATCAATTGTATTGCTTTGCTGTTCTAACGTAGTTTACTATACGATAGCATCTTCGATAATAGCCTAATGATAAGTTACAGTTTTCCTACCGTTTTGTAGAATACTAGCTGCTCACGCGCGGTTTCACCCGGTGCTTGGCTCCATTTAATCATAGCGTGATGTTTTATAGCCTATAACACTCAGGAGCATTGTAGCTATCTCTCAGTGAAATAATTTTGGCAATCCGACCAGCGGTTCCACAGATAACCCCCTTCATACAAACTAACAAATTTTACTTTTTCTAAAACAAATTACTGACAAATTTTACTTTTTCTAAAACAAATTAGTGACAATATTTATAAAAATTATTTATGCCGAATTAATTAAAAATATTAAGATTAGGTAATATAATTTATAGTTGTTTGGCAAAATACAATTTGCTGTTCATTACATCTATTAAAATTATAAATTATTGATTTAAACTGCGTATTATGAAAGCCAGTTAAAGGTTTTTATAGCACTATGCGCCCACTTAACGATAAACGTTCCCTTTGATATTACGCCTTTTAATCCCCGAAGATATAACTAGATATTTATGTAGATAGGTAGAAGTAATAACTTTAATAAGGTCTATCACCACGTTACTACGTAGATACCCACTTTAAGCGCTTTACACACAAGCTTTTTACGAATTAATTGATGGTAAGCAGTCAGCGCCAGCCACGGAGTTCCACAACGGGATTTGGGGATGGGGGAGATAGATTGAGCTTCCGAAAACCACGTTTTTACACTACAATTGATTTCAAGATGTTTAATAATTCAACCTTGATTTTAATCATAGCCTAAAACTACAAATCTTTCGACTTTCTAATGAATGGAACCTAAACAGCTTTTCTCTTGTTAAAATAATTAAACGCTGAACCCGAACCCAAACCAACAGTCTTGCCGATGGCTACATAAATTCAGCCTTGAAAAAAAATACGACAAAATATCCGCAAATATACCTACGTTCACTCTTAGTGCTTGAGTAATAAATCTAAACAACAGCATCGCCTACGTATGGTAGATAACAAATGACTAGTGAAGTAATTACTCGAAGTGAGATTCACACGTTCCATAATACATGTAATAATAAACACTTTAATATAATGAATCAACTTCCCACACGCTACTTTATTGATAGAGCTAGAAAATTTATTTATATACTTAACACAATATTATTTTGCCTTTGATTTCAAAAGTGCAAAAAGCTTAACGAAAATCTGAGACCTACGTACTAATGTGTAATGCATGTCTTATAAACGACCAAATTTATAGATAAAGGCCGGTAGGGTAAAGTTTTAAGTGTATTTTTTAAAAGTCAGATCTACTAGCGCCTTTCTTGAGTTGTAAAGCAGAGAAAAAAACAGGGTGAATATGAAATGTCATAATTATGATATTATAAATTTATTGAAAATAACGACTTAGTCCCGCGATTTAACTGAGTAAAGCTCTACTAGTTTCAAGTCACAACGGGACTCTTCTTCATCTGTAGCCTGCGCTCAGTCGGCGAACGGTTAATACACGTAAGTAAGTAGTTTTTTATAACGAAGTGGTTTTAAATTGGCACGAATTAAGATTCCTGTGGAGATTATTGTATGTCTCCCTCTTGCTCGACTCAGGTTGTGAGAAATCATTTAATGATATTTCCCCACTCAAAAACAAAAGACATACTCACCTGTCGAATATGAAGACAGTAGTAAACTCTTTTATAATTAGGGGCCATATACCTATAAAGTCCCGAAGGCTATTCCGGGATGTCGATGTTAAATTTTAATTCTGAATTTGAAAATCAAAACTCGTACTATCCAAAACACTGGCTGTCAAACAAAACACACCTTTATCCTTTTGACCACTTTAGTGACTTTAAATTATGTGAGACCACTGGATCTGTCATAAACATAACATACTTTCACACACACTCGTTTAATAACGAAAGCAACACATTCTATAATAATGATAGTAAAAGTCTATCCATCAAATGTTTCCTTTGAACTCCTATAAAAAGCAACGAAATTACTTCACATGTTTTCGTTTGTTTTTCATCGTTTAAGGATAGAAGCGTAATTAAACATTCTTTGATAGATAGATAGAACAATTGTTTTATATTGTTTGACGAGCTTTGAACAAAGAATTTGTCAGATTATTTTGTTCTTTTCAGGGTCTTGTTTTAATTTTATAGAATAGGTATCCTATTATTGTGACGCCTACACGGTCTGTGACAGGGATTAGGGCTTTGTTCGACTGAAACAATAGATAGGTAACAAAACTCAATAAAATAACATAGGACAGTGTACACAAGGTTTATTTTTCCTAGAATTTTAGATCAATCAACGAAAACGAAATACAAGAAATATTTGTTCTCATAAAATGGCTTCAATATTTTATCATAAATTGACATCAATACTATGTCCTCTACCTGATAATAAAGAACCATTTAAAAATTAAATTCAATAATAGAACTTTTTGGTATTATATGAGACCCGTAGTAGAAATAAAACGTTGATTTTATTAGTTTTAAGCTGCGAAGGGACTCAACGCTTAGTCGAGTCTCTGCTCGCATTTATTAGAATCAACGCATAGTTGAGTCTCAATGCAAATAGTCCCCCGTTTGAAATTTTAAACTTCGTCCGCCATTTTCTTTTGTTTGCGCACCTAATATTGAGCATAGAAAACGCTCTGCCCGTTGTTTTTCGAAACAAGTTATTTCATTTGAAACTTAGTTTCATTTGATATGAATAAATTTTGAAATACATAATCGTTTGAAACAGGAATTGTCTTTGAGTGACTGTTTTTAAGAGATTTTGTGTGAATGAATTAAGTTTTATGTAGTTTCATTTGTTATAAAGAACAGATTGAGTATGATAAACTAAAAAGGCTGATGATGGTGATTAAACAATAAAATAAAATCAAAGAATGCTGTTGGATTTTGTATTCAGACCTCTCTGTTTTTATAACAAAACTTTACCTATAAAGATAAGTATTATTTTCAACAGTCGTAATAATAATAGTTTGGCGCGTATTGTCCGGAGATTCCTTTCTCTGGAGACCTGACCACCAATTGCTTGGAACCCTCCCGTAACCGGTGGGATACTGTTTTTTATATTTTTAAGTGTTTTTCGTTTTTTTGAGAAAATATTTAAAAATGTAAAAATCAAGTTTAAAAATAAATCAAGAAAATTTCACAAATTCCTGTTCAGTTTTTATTTCTTGTTAACCATTAGATAATCCTTTCATAATATTTATTTTCCCCATGAAATATACAATAATTTATTTAATAATTAATTTTCAAACTTAACCACAAACTATAAACTATAAGCCTAGCCACTAGGTGTGATGTAACGATGCCCCCTGACTCCTATCACAACGACACGAGACAATTAAAATGATTTATTCCAATTGTTATCTACAGACATACGTTAACTGGTGTCTCATTTCATTACTTCAACTTTATATAGGACTTGTAAGTGTTAGTGCATTTGTTTCTATAACACTCCTTAGAAAATCAATTAGTTAAGTGTATTTTAGCACGAATGAGTCGGTTCGATTGGACTAAGGCCACGGTCTCACAGAAAACCAGTGTGATATAAGCCCCTAGCGCGACTCGAAATTTGACAAGTTATCTCGACAAACGTAATCTGAGTAATCCGTTAATCATAATAACAAACCTTTGTTGTTTTAGTTAATATTCTTTACAATTTTATTTTATTTGTCTTTAATTTGAATTTAAATAGCACACATAGTAGCTATTTCCCTTACAGTAATTATTTCCCAGATTTATGCAACCAATTAATCTAGATCAATACAATTCATTACAGAATTCCTTCCACCTTATATGGATTAAACCAAGTTTACACACAAATGGGACTGTCGTAAACCTAACTAACTGACCGTTGAATCGTGGATAGCTAACAAAACTTACTATTGGTAGGTAATTGGCATCCGGCCCGTCACGTTAACAGTTTGTAGACGCACGCATAAGCAAGTAATTGGGTGCCGTAAATGTGTCGTGTTTCCTATGTGTAGGGACGTCAAAGTAATAGGTATAGTTGGTCATAAAATGTAGTGATGACAAGGTTTGGTTATGCTTTTCAAAATTAGGTATTTGAGTTTAAAGAGCATTAGGTGGTATATGCATCTTTTCCTAAGTGTGATCAAATTGCTAATGGCATATACAGTCAATTGTTTTGGGTTTTCTCCCTGAAAAGTAGGTACCTAATGTTATTAATGTTTATCAATATCTCAAGGTTGGCAAATAAAAAATTACTTTTGAAAGAATAAAGCACATATAACTATATCAACAGGCTCCGACAGTTTCAATATTGTTAGACTATGAACTACATATATGGACTAGCTTTCGCGTGTGGCTTTACTCACGTGGTATGTTGATAAAAAGCCTATGTTTAAATCCAGGGTATCACCTATCTGCATACTAAAGTTCAACTAATTCGGTGAAGCCGTTTTTGAGTGAAAGATTAACAGTGTGATGGATGTATGCAAACTTAACATTTATAATTTTAATTATTATATTAGTCACGTGTGTTGGTGTTCGCAGAGTAAAGAAAACAGACTTTGCTGTCATCTGATATCTCATTACAGGGCTGTCCTCTACCTTAGTATACCCACGGGAAGAATGAGGATAGTGACAATTTTATTGTATTCCAAACTGCCTCCACTCGACACGTCAACAAACTGTCTTCAAACCTTTGTTAGCTACGGTTTGGATAAACATAAACTCGTAAGTATCAATGCACTATTCAAAGTATTGAAAAGCATTGATTATAAAATTAACTTGAAAGGTCAACGTTTGCGATCGTGTAATAGAATTGCAAATGAATCTTAAATATTATTGTTCGTTGCAAAATTTTACGAGAATTCATTGAGAAATAGAATTATCTTTACTGTGAATAGTTTACAGATCAAAGGTCTTTATCTTGTGTCATAACATCTCCCTTGTTCTTCCGTGAAAACGTGGACAGCATAATAAAGTTACCTCACACATTAACTGTAATTATTTAGTTAAAGTCTCATCCTCGCACTCAGAGTCAATGGTAACCTAGTCTTAAACTTATTGTTTTCAGAAGAAAATTTGTTACTAAGGAATAGTTTAAATAACTGTATTAAAATGTTCTTACTAAGCCAGTACCAGTACCAAGATTATAATTAAGTTCGATACGTCTGAAATAAGAAATAAGGAATGCATATGTTTTTTTCTATTGTAACTTCTAAACAAGATACAAAAAGGAGTCTATATATTTAAAAATATTTTAATTTCGAAATAATTTTTTTATAAAACTTTAAATAACCGCATTCAATTTTTCTTTTCGTATGTAAATATTTTATCTGTACTTATTTATCAAGGTGTACCAAAGAGGTGTAATTCTTAACGTACAAATATTTATTACATTAATACTAAAATCATTAGAGTTAACCTCTTACGTAGAGGCTGAACTATAAATTCTATTAAACCGGACTGTGCATATTGACTCACCATGTTGAAATGTTTACATCAAATGTTTGTATTACGAATACAAAATAAATTATAATCTGAACAGAATATTATTAAGGCATACAATTATCATTGAAAACTAAAATAACATAGGACTTAGTGGACAGTGATTGCGGAGCTTACATTATAGATGCATTGGTTCTATTAGATTAAAATTTGAATTTATATCACACATAACGTCATCAGTCCATGATGAGCCCAAAGCTGAGCGAAGGCCTTTTCTCGAGTATTAAACAACACGCCTGCTCACATCGGATTGGTGATTTCTTTTTTTTTATAGCTCGGCAAACGAGCAGACGGATTACCTGATGGTAAGCAATCAGCGCCGCCCCTGGACACTCGCAACGGAAGAGTTACGAATGCGTTGCCGACCGATTAGGGATTATGAGATTTAGGGATTGAGGGTGGGAAAGGATTGGGTCTCCGGTAACCTCACTCACACGGCGAAACACAACGTTGTGGTTGTTTCACGCCGGTTTTTCGTGAGGCCGTGGTATCAGTCCGGTCGAGCTAAACCATTCGTGGTGAAGCATGGCTCTCCCACATTTCTAACTTGTAATTCCGAATATTTCCTCTCCTAAGTCTCTAAACCCTAATCCCCAATAGGTCAGAAACGCATTCGTAACTCCTCCATTGTAGCGCGTATAGTTTACCATCATACGTTACGGTTTCCTCGCGATTCTTTCCTTATACGTTGATCAGCAAATAACTTACTTTGCTAATAGTTTGTTTGAACGCACTTATCTCTAGAACTACCGTTTGAAAATAGTTCTTTTTGTGAATGACAAATTGGTGTTTAGGAAGACTAAGCTAAGCAGCAGTTTAAACCGCATCATATTATTTAGTATTGCATAAACTTTTGTGACGTTGAACAATCAATAATATCATCTACAACAATCAAAGTGCAAAAACATCTAATACCAATAACAAACAATTTATAGAACTGTCGTTTTAGTTCTCAGTTTTCGAAACCAACCTACAATTCGCTACCTTCATCCAAACGCTTCCCTTTACAATATACAAATATCATTTTTATCCTCGTTAATTCCAACTCTGTCGAGTTTAAAAAAAAGGGATCCTTCGGATTAGCGTCCATTTGTTTAGCCCAAAATAACGACAGCAATAAATTTCTAAAAAAGGCGGCAAACTACATTCGACGCGGCGTCAATATTCGTATCAATTAAGCCCTCTTCAGCGGAACAGTTTCAAACACGATCTGAATTGCAAATACACACTTTTTCTTCCCCTTTCCAATGTACGTCTAAATGGATCTAATTGGAAATTCAGCGCCTCTTAAATCTTTCAAGTTTGTTTCTAGAAGCAAATTTCGCATTTGAGGACCAATTAGTCCTTTCGATTGATAGCTTTGGTCCTTTGGTCAACATAGATAATAACATTGATTATAGCTACAATACTTAATGACGTGGCGATCCGGAGGTTAAGGCCCGCATCTCAAATATGAGGGTGTTTAAATCCTGCATAAGATTGTTCCGATACCATTGACAGACGGGTAAGGAAAACATCGTGAGTGAACCTGGAATTCAAATTTCTAATTACAAAAATTTGAATTTAAGTGTGGGAGAGCCATGCTTCGGCACGAATGGGTCGGCTCCGGAGTCCGGACCGGAGTGATACCACGGCCTCACAGAAAACCGGCGTGAAATAACCACAGCGTTGTTTTTCGCCGTGTGAATGAGGTTACTGGAAGCCCAATCCTTCCCCTCCCCCAATCCCTGCTAAATCCCTAAATCTCCAAATCCCTAATCCCTAAAAGGTCGGCAACGCACTCGTAACTCCTTCGGTGCTAGTGTCCATGGGCGGCGCTGATTGCTTACCATCAGGTAATCCGTCTGCTCGTTTGCCGACCTATTAAATAAAAATAAATAAAAAATAAAAAAAGCAAAGAAATCACCAATCTGCCTTGAGCAAGGTTGATGATTAATTGCAATTTTTACTCAGTGTGAGAAAGGACTTATTCTTAGTAGCTGGATATTAACAGGCTGATGATACGATTACTTACTAAATCTTACGAATTCTAATTGTCAATTTCTATTTAATCTAAAAACATAATATGTTTGAAATACATTGGCGGTTTTTTTTCAGTAAACGTTAAAAATTGGCTGAATAGAAAGTTCGATACGTACGGAAATGAATGGTGACCATTTAAAATAACTAGTTTTGTGGATCGTAAAATACTACAGCTCGACACAGTAAAATGAAACTTTTCGTAACAGAACAGTAAAAAAATATTGTGTACTATTTTTCTCATGTAGATATAAAGCTTTTTTACTTTTTATATACCATGTAAATTTATTAATCAAAGAAAAAGGGCATACAATACCTACTCTCATGCATTGTGTATTTTTGCATATATGCGCTAAAATAAATAAAATAAAATATTAACAACCAATCATAAAATAACTGGCCGTTGATATTATAGCAAAAAAAGCGAACAAAAGATTCTCTACAGAAAAAAAACAGAATTACATAAATTAACAATATTTTTTCTTTATTTGCAGGTTCCAATGGTTTCTCATCCTGCTAATGTCTACAGCTGTCTTCGCGAACGATGGACTATTTGGCTCCAAATTCCAGACTGGTAAACATATTCTTTTTGGTAATTATTTGTGTTTCTTTTCGTTTTTAAGTTTGCTTTTAAATTCTCTTGGCTTAATATAATTATGTATAAGTATTATAGTGGTCACATTTGCAATGCATAGTGCTACTTAAGCTTAAGACTGCAAGGTCTATAATGGATAAACGACCTTATACGTAGGTACTCTGTATTTACACTAACTGAACTTCTTTTCTATCTGCACTTTACTGTACTATTTCTACTATTGTGGTATGTTCACTATGTGACGCATTTTTATGAATATGTTTATCTACCTAATTATAAACACCCAAATTTTGCTTATTATAAGTATATTATACATCAAGGCGAAACATTTTTTTTTATCGTTGTCCTACTACTAAGGATTTTCTCCTGTATCTTGCCCAGCCATCGCGCCAACCGTGCAGTCGGAAAGGGGATAGATGTTTGCTAATCTATGACGTAAAAACTATTTAATGAGTCTGACTTAAGTTAAACACATAGATTACAGTTCAGTAAAACATATAGGCAACTTTTTTCTTTTGAATTGCAAACAAGGTCGATTGCAGAAGTTGTCAAATAACTAGTAAAACAAAAAATCTGTCACCAAATAACCAATAAAGTCTACACACAATCTAGATATCCGCAACTAATTTCCATAGAAAAAAAAATGAATAATTCAAACCAATAACGTCAATCGCTTGAAAAAGCTCATAAATAGCTAATAGCCACTTCGTTCGAACTGCTAATTCGTCGATAAATCATAAAAAGCGATAACGCTACGCCAGTAAATACGTCGTAACATGAATTAACAACTTTATTCAAACGTTTATTATTCATTAGGATTGTAAACGTCTTTTCTAAATCAAAGCTGGAAGATAAAGTTGACTTCAACTTATAATAATATCAGGTATATTTCTTACTTTGATTGCGTCTGAAACATTTATATCTATCAGAGAAGAAATCTCAAATGGAGTTAACATTCTTTTAGTGATTTAAAGGAAATAAGCTTCTTGACATTTTTTTTTTGTGTTAATGCTTGCTTAGTGAAATGATATTGATTGTTATCTAACATAAAGATTATTAATAATGGTAATAAATTATAGCGTATTTTTTTTATGTCGACCTTAATATTCGATTTCTCATGTTTATTATAATATAGAATAAAAATGATTGTGTTGGCCCGGTGTTAAGTTACGGAGCGCGCTTTTGCATGTAGGTTCAAAATCTGGCAAGCACCAATCTGAATTTTTATAGTAATATAAACTTTCTATCGTGAGGAAAAATTGTCCATCCAAGTTGAGCAAGTATGGTGATGTAGAATCAAAAAACGTATATTTTTAATAAATAGCATTAAAACAGTAGTTAAGAAGAAAATTGTAGTCATACCTATTCTTTGAGGTATTTTAAGGTAACAAAACTAGTACCTACAAATCCGGGTTTACTACTTAAACAATACATAAATAACGTTACGCTCCACCGCACACAGAGGTACAAAATTTAGAGACAAACTCCACAGTTACACGCCGATGATAAACCTATATTACGTTGTTTGAAATGCTCATCCCTATTCTGAGAACCGCAATCGTTTTAACTACGCCATTTACTGTACAAAGCGGAGAAAACCGTGGGGCGTTAATTGTCTCAGAGCTGCAAACAATCCGTATGAAAAGTGCCCAGTTTCACGAAACACTGTACAGTATTTAATTTTATGTTTTAGTATACACTCTACGGCTATTAAGGGACATGTGAGCGCGGCTTTAGGTTTGGCCCTCGTTACGTTGACCGTTTTATTTGTTCAGATTTTCTGTTAATTGTGTAAGAGTTTATTGTGTCTATGAAATTTTAAATTATTTTTTGTTTTATATATATAGGCGTTGGAGCCAGGAATACTGTTAAGTTGTATTAACCGTATTGGGTCATGGTCACAAAAAGCTGTTCTAAATTTTCATTAGTACCTTTTATGAGTTTTGTTTTGTCTTTTCACGTTCTTAGTGGATTCCTTAGTTCATAGTAATTGTAAAATGGTCCTAATAAGAATACAGATCCCTCCCACTCTTAGGTCTACTAAAAGTCAGGGTTGGGAGTGCAAAGTCATCTCAAAGCAGGAGAGGAAGAGGGTGCGTGCTGATTTTTGTCAGTATATGTTTAACACTCCCACTGGCCCCGCCCTGGACCCCCGATCTGGATAGTAAAAGTTCTTCTTAAAGCATATTTATATGGTTTGATGTAGGTATGTAAATAATATTGATTTCATAGAAACATAATTAACGAATATTGAAAGTATACATTATACTACACCTAAACTCCTATCCACCCTTTCACATTATAATGAAAATTCTAGAAGAAAGCCACAACAAACTACGTTATTTCATCACTTTCTTAAAATGCTATCTGTAATAGAAATCGAAAGCATTTTACAAAGAAGCTTCCACACTCGGTGTTGGTAACGTGTACTTGAATCGCTTCAGGAAATTAAATAAAAATGTACAACGGGAGCCGACTTCTTAGCACATGAGAAAATAGAAGCAAGCAACGTAATAAAATATGTACTTAATTTTATAGATTTTTTTTTTGTTAAAATAATTTGTTGTTTTATAGAAAACTCTGCCCTGAAACAAACTGATTTGCTGCAATTAAATTCGCATTTGACTTATTAAGACTTCATTGATGTAATTGTTAGTTATAACTATATAGTGTATTATTTATCACCAACGTCTAAGTTGATCGAGAGACGATGAAATCCAAAGTTTAAAAAAAAGTACATATTTTTTTATCTAGAAAACATTGAATTCTTGTTATAACTAAAATAAGGTATAGACTACATTAATGGTATTTCTTGTCTAGTCTATTAAAATACCAATAAAATATTGAACACTGAAACCACAGCTACATAAAACTGCGACGATAAAACGATCCTAAATAACATCCACCCCTTCCACTACCTTATAATCCAAATAGCTCATAACATTCTCCAGAGGATGCTAAACCAATATGGTCCTCTCAACTCAGATCACAACATGCCAACCAATCCAACGAGTGCATATAATGGGGAACAAGGTTCAGATCCCTAGGGAAAATATAGTGCAGGATGCGAGTAAAGGCATGCAAATGTAAAGCTACGTATGGAGGAAACGTGCGTAGCTTCCATTTGCGACTAATTAATCGCAACGTTTGTGGCTTGGATGACAAAGGACGTATTCTTCATTAAGTTGCAATGGTTGCTACTGTAATTTTTAGTGTAGTCGTGTTCTGAGTAATTGTAGCGTAGATTGAATTCGTACTTATCATTTTGTTTTTTAATTCAGATAGAACAAAAAGTGGATTTTTGATGTTGAGATTTTACGAATTGCAGTAATAGGTATGTCTCTCTTGATTAAAAGTAGATACTAAGAGATTTTTAAAGGAATCTCTAATTACTTAGGACTGCTTTGTATTTGTATCAACGTATAAGTGCCCACAACTAAGTAACGGCTTCTTCTCACACGGATACGGTATGAGATCGCTTACCATCAGGTGATCCGTCAAAAGAATTACGCTAGCTCACGGTGAATTGATGACTAGGTTTCTCTGACTTTCTGTTCACTGTTCTTGGCATGATTCGAACACATGTAAGAGAAGCGGGTTCCTTAACTTCAATGCCTTTTAAATATGTTTCCATAATTTTCTTCTAACTTAGTAAAACATACATAACTAAAGATTTTGACCCTGTTTTTATCAAGCAAGACATAAACCAACTAAAAATATTCCGGCTAACTCACTATAGGGTAGTCAACAAAATTATTTCTTTGTGGTTCTTCCCGTGAAGTGGACTTAAAAATTCCGTAGAATATTTCGCACACACTAGAAACATGGTGGTCTTGTTAAGTACAATAAAACAACTTATCATGCTTTTAAACTAATCTACTTCCATATTTTTAGAAGCTTTTTTATTCCTGTTACTCGTATGAGCTAGTTTGATTAAAAAAAGTTTAGTGTATATTTATTTTAAATATGATATCATTAATAAAAAAGCGAGACCCATTTTGAAAGAGTTGTTTAAAAAACATTATGTCATGCTTGCAAAAACTCGACTAAAACATTATAGCGAAATAAAGAGGAGACTAGAGCCCTTAGTGGCCCAGGTTCGAAACCTGGCAAGTACCAATGAGACTTTTTATAAGTCTGTCTTACATCAGAAAACATCATGAGGAAACCTGCACTTATAATTTTTAATTATAAGTTCGGAATCACCAATCCACCTTGAGTAGGCGTTGTGATTAATGCTCAAATCTTCTTCATATGATACTTATATGCTGATGATGTGTAAGAAGTGACAGAAGTGACTATCTTTACATGATTAGGTACTAATCTAGTTTTACAGCATTTAGCAGCTTTAAAAAGCGCTATCAATTTAAT
Organism: Spodoptera exigua; assembly: GCA_902829305.4. Classification (NCBI taxonomy): domain Eukaryota; kingdom Metazoa; phylum Arthropoda; class Insecta; order Lepidoptera; family Noctuidae; genus Spodoptera; species Spodoptera exigua. Next base: position 9,105,792 of record LR824619.2, on the reverse strand, counting down.
CGTCTGTTTCTTAAAAAAGCAAAACATTAAGTACACACCGTTTCGTCGACAGACGCCGTCTAATACAATTTTAATACCTAGAAGCTAGTTTTTTATTCAGAACATTTAACAGTAGACTTTTTTAATGTTACCAAGATAGCGTTTATAGCTCAGGAGACTTACTAATACCACTTACATTAAGTGTCCACTTACCAACTTGCATTTTCTCTACCGTCAGTTGAATTAAACAGCGGAATACGTTATTTGAAAGGAAATAAAACTTATATTGGCACTTTGAAACTTCATTTAGTTGTAAATAGATATTTATTGATATTCTTCTTATTCTATTTATAAATTTGATAATTTTTGTGTTTATATTGAGCACAAAATTGTAATTATCTTTCCATCCTCTTTTATGATAATTATTTGAATACCATGTATTTAGCAGAATGAAATCTGATTTTATATAATTTCAATGTAAAGTTAGGTTTTATGTTTTAGATACTTATATCAAACTAGTTACGTAACTGAAATAACATTGATCCCAAAACATTTTCCCAAATCAACATTGTAGTATCACCAACTCATTCAATCATTGTTTTCTTTCAGATATTCCCGAATACGACTTGCTACATGCGATCGGAGTTCCATTTAGCAATCCGAAAACCCAATACTTCGATGAAGGCCTAGATGGGTTCCCTGCATACGGCCTTATGCCCGGATCTGATATAAAATCCCCATATCGTCTCTTCATGCCGGAGAAACTGTATTCAGAATTTTCAATCACAGCAACTGTTAGACCGGCAAACAAAGATGGCGGTTTTCTATTCTCAGTCGTTAACCCTTTAGAAACGGTAGTGCAGTTAGGGGTACAATTGATCCCATCTGGTCCTGGATTAACGAACATTTCTTTGCTATATACTGACGCTAATATTTATGCTTTGTCGCAAACCATTGCGTCTTTCGTTGTTCCTTCTTTTGCGAAGAAATGGAGTAGATTTGCTTTACGGGTTACGACTGATAATGTGACCCTGTTTTTGAACTGCCATGAGTTTGATACGGTTGTTGTGAAGAGAAATCCTTTGGAGCTGGTCTTCGATTCCGCGTCTACTCTGTACGTGGGACAAGCTGGGCCGCTGATCAGAGGGGCTTTTCACGTGAGTATACATTATTATTTTGAACAATAATTTTCGTAAACTTTCCAAAAACAGAGAAATAAGTTCTGATACCGTTTTACGTATACACGTATGTATTTGCACTTTTATTACTTGTCGAATTTCCACAACTTCAATGTATAAAAGAAGTATGCACAAAAATCTAATATTATAATGTTTTTTTTAGATTTAATTATTAATATCGCTGACAATTTATTGACCGTTTTATAGACGAGATATTTAAAGGAGTACGTAAAAGTTTACTATATAAAAATAATACTGGCACTTACATCCCATAAAAACTTTTGGAGCGTTTAAATCCGGATTGGAACAACCCCCAGTATGCTACAGTTGGTATAAAGATCCTCTAGGGGCGACAACTTTTCTATTAACTTTGAGTAACGTTGAGTTTAAAACATGTTCAGAAATGTTTATTTCGATGCAACAACATTTGTTATCCAAAGTAATATTTTAAATGAGAAAGTAACTCTGTCTCTGCCTATCTTTACTTCACGCCTAAACTACTGAACCTATTGGTGTGTTTGGAACTCGAGAAAGGACATAGGATAGTTTTGTAACCAAAAATCTGCAGGAAGTCACTATTCCACGCGAACAAAGTCGCGGACAGAAGCTAGTAAGAAATAAATATATCAATGCTACAATTTCATTCAGGTGACAGGTTAAAATAATTTGCATAAGAATAAGTTTTTTTTAGCTTACGCCCGCGGCTTTTCCCGCATGGTATGTTAATAAAAAGTAGCCTATGTCCTATTCCGGAGTGTATCCTATGCCTGATCTTGACGAAATGAAATTTCATCCAGATCCGTCCAGCTATTTTGGCGTGATTGAGCAACAAACAACCAAACATCCAAACATCGTAACTTTCGCATTTATAATATTAGTAAGATAACGACTCACTTACGTGATTAAACTAAGACAATCTCTACTTGTTGTGACTTGATACTCCTAAAACATTTCTTTCAATTCACATGATTTTTAAAATTATGCTTTTTAATCAAGATCAGCTTCTGTTTGAAGTCTCAATAAATAACGTCGTTTAATAAATTATGTGATGTTCTTATTTTATTTTACACTAGCTGCCCGCCCCGCTTCGCACGGGTCCAACTATCTCTTTCACAACGATAGGGCCACTTTATCCCAATTTTCCCCTCTTCTTTTTTATTATTTTCTTTGCCAGCAACCATCTCCTAACAATTACAAACACAACAAAAAAGAATTAGCAAAATTTTATTGGTCCAGGGATTGTTGAGTTATGCGCTTACCAACACATATTGCGATCCATTTTAATACTCAATGCTCAATACTCAATATCTTTATTGCTTTTCCATAAGTACATTTAAAGGTGGTAACAATTTGTGTGAGATCAATTATTGACCCTGTAGGGCACAGCAAAATAAGGCAAACAGGAGATACCTACATCAAAAGAATACCTAAATCATACATAAATACCTACATCAAAAGATAAATTAAAAATCTAAATCCCAAATGTAGCGTGTAACTAATCCATTTTACTATGTCATAATAATACTTAAGGTCATACAATTAAAACAAAGTTTCGTAATCTTCACTTATCATAACAAAAGAATAAGTTCAAGACAATTGTTAAGAACAAAAGAATGAACTGAGGTCTGAGACTAATCATTCATTAATAATTTAAGTTATTAAGAGTTAAATGAAAGTCGTAAGAGAATGTATTGATATAAAACAAAGAAATTATAACTATAATCTCAAGTTTAAATTTTACAATTATTCATGGACGTAAAACTTCTCAAGGTCAGTAGGTTTAGCTTGGTGTAATCTATAAACTTTCTTCATTGGATTTTCAACTTTATGTCAACATTAATAAAGTGGAGTATCTAATAAAGTTTAGAAAGGTGATATGCTGGCGAAGTTCATATTCATAGTAATATTAAATTTTATGATGAAATTAAACATTTTAATGAAATGTGTAGTTGTAAATATTAATGATGAACTATCACTGCATTTGAGCATAAAGGAGAAACATTGAAACTCACTAGTACTTACTAATGATAATTATCTTTTAAAATCCCGTAAATAGTTTGTAGGTGACGTTAGTGTATTGAATTCTTCTAATACTATCAGCATTAAATAAGAGAAAATTGCAGTGGCACACATAATGATGTAGCGAATATTAGGAACGGGTACTTTAGATCTTTGTTATCTCTATAATAAATAATAAGCAATAATTTATCCCCAAGGTAGTTAAAAACAGCAGTCCATAATACAGGCAAATAAATATCAATAATGAGTGTAGGTGTGTACGCTGTTACGCGAACGGACTGGCTCGACCGAAGTGATACTACGGCCTTATAGCATACCGACGTGAAACAACACTTATGTTGTGGTTAGCTGTGTGATTGAGGTAACTGAAGGCCCAAGCGTTCTCTCACTCTCCCTCCTCAAATCCTAAATAAACACAAAAGTTCAGCAACGCACTTACAGTAACTCCTATGGTGAACACTCTTACCAGTTTCCATGGGTCGATTCTTTACTAACACCGGAGTGATATCACGGCCTCACAGAAAACCGGCGTGAAACTACCATCGCGTTGTGTTTCGCCGTGATAGTGAGGTTATCAGAGGCCCAATCCGGGAAAGATTTCCCGTCCCCCTCCCCGACCCCTCCCCAATCCCTAAATCACCAAAACCCTAATCCCTAAATAATAGGCAACGCACTCGTAACTCCTCCGTTGCGGGTGTCCATGGGTGGCGATGATTGCTTACAATCAAGTAATCCGTCTGCTCGTTTACCGACCTACTACAAAAAAAAACAGGTAAACCATCCGCTGGTTTGCCAAACAATACCAGAAAAAAAAAACATTTCTTAAAAAGTTAATTTGAAACCGTAACAAAAGTTAAACAAATAAACAATAATTACAGTTGTAATAATAAAACGAACAGTGATTTTCAAAAGTGAGAGAGAAAACAATTTGTCTTAGCTACAACTGGAGCTCTAAATAATTATGAAGACAAACTACCGAAGGAGATAACAACACTGGTAGAAACTACAAACATTCATTTTGTATGATGTTTTAAAGCGACATTTCTCGGCTCTAAGTAAAACTGACGAGAAATAGACAATTGTATAATTGAATTTCATGTTGACTTGGCCTGTTTTGATATAGTTGGTCTATAGTACAACGAATTGTGAAGTTACAGATTTTGGATAGAAATAAAATGAATTTAAGAATATCTTCTAGCGATGAAGAACCAACTAATTATTAACATTCCACAGAGACCTAGATGCAATACTATTGTACAAACCCAAAACCTTTTAAGCGTGTAGATCAGCTGATATGGAGAACCTTCAATGCAGAACATTGGCCCAATGAACGCTGATGATGAGATTACAGTCTCTTATAAATTAATCGCTAATATGGTGTAATTGCCCCCGAATTTCAGCCCAAATATGAATAGTGTAAATAGTGTAAATCGTCATGTTTGTTTCTTTTTTTGTCTGTTTTCTTGTGAGAAGCTGTGGGCTTAAATCGTACTAACCACATGATTTCCCAGCTCCACCATAAGATTGGCTGTTAGATTATGCCTTAAGGTATTAAGCCCGCCATTGAGAATGTATGTATAGTGTGAAAAGAAACCCGAAGTAATATTATAAATGCGAAAGTAACTCTGTCTGTCTGTCTGACTCTGTCTAAACTACTGAACTTATTTGTGTGAAATTTGGTACAGACATAGTTTGGAACTCGAGAAAAGACATAGGATAGTTTTTAAAACAAAAACTGCCAGAAGTCACTATTCCACGCGAACAAAGTCGCGGGGAAAGCTAGTAAATAAAGAAATGATTGACAAACAGTTTGAATTTTCGTTTGCTATTTATAGTAACGTGGACTCTTTTAATGAAAACATTGTCAACTATCTGCTACATATGTACATATATTGGTATTAAAAATGCCTTTGTGAATCCAGAACAAAGTTTGTCACAGGAAAATATTATTGAGTACCATAGAAAAATGACAAAGGATGGACCAAAAATATTTATTATTTAGCTTTTGAATGGACAAGTGCAAGAGCACTGAGTGGTCCAGTAAAGCTATCGTGTATTTTCCAAAATACATATTCTGTTAAATACTTGAATACTTTACATTCTGTTTGTGAACAATCGGATTGTTTTAAAAGCAAGGTAAAAGCTTGGATTATAGAAAAGTGCTTATACACAATATACATATAAATTTTAAATTTGTAATTTTAGATTTGTAGATATTATAAGTTTAAACCTGCTATTCATTTTCGCATGCCTACTGAAGGCGAAAAATGCTTAGTAACTTATTTTTTGTTTTTAGTATCACTATTTGTATTTCCATGTCTCTGTGTATAAAGATTTTTATTTTCTTCTTCACTGATGATATGATACTGTATTAATTTCCTTTAGAAAAAGTGAACCTATTATATTTTGTTTTTACCTATCAACATAACAAAGTTGTAATGACATGTTTTTAATATGAACTCTAATAAAGTTCAATGTGATTATATTTGCTCATGAATCGCTTTTGCGATCATGTGTTCAATGATATTGTTAAAACCATAATATTATAATTTTGTAATAAAGCTTCTCTAAAACCACTATTAGAACTTAAATTCATTAACACTACGAAGTTGATATAGTTCTAACTTAAAGACACTTCTAAAAACTTATAATTAAAACTGTGAGTACCATAAGCTATGCAAGTGCATGCGGTTATTTTAGATAAAACTTTACAACGCGTTGTCCGAGTTTTTGTTTTTCTTGAACTTCTTCGTGGCCATAATCGTCCAAGTTTAAGTAATATTAGGGTTGAGAAGATTTTCTTTTAAAGATTCTTAGACTTTGCAATGTTCAGTTATTTCACTAACAACCAGCCCCTCCGATACTTTAAAAAGTAGGCATGCTCCACACTAAGACTTTCAACATTGTAACATTCAACATTGTAAACGCGCTGTATCAGCGCGTTTACACATTATAACAATTTGTGGATCTCACAAACAGTTGTTCCGAGTGTGAATCACGAACCTGCGACGCGTTACAATGTTTTTTAATTAAATAATTACGTTTGTAATTATATTTGACTTATAAAAAAACACAAACAAACTAATTCAAACATCAAAGCACACAAATAAATTCATATAAACCGAAAAAAGTGTAATAAAAACACGTAATATTAATATGACATGTAGAAAATTTATAAAATAAAAGTGTCAAGAAGCGCCCCTGTGTCACGCTCAGGTAGTCAAAGTTTGTTACAAAGTTTGGCAATGTGAGGCCACGTTTGCATATCAAATGTAGCAGTTAAGTTTACAGATGTCGCTTGCAACGTTCAAGTTCCATAACTTGGTACTTACCGTTATAATATGCAAGCGGATTTTCGAATTATCGCGGGAGTAGTTTGTGAATTAATGTTTTTGGGAAAAGGAACAATGTGACTGTGAAATAATGGGAAATATTGAATGTAAAACTGACAATCGTTCCTTTTATGGAAAGTAATAAAAAAAAAAAAAAAAAAAAAGTGTTGGAAGAGTGAGAAGGTGTACATAATATTAGCACTTTAGTACCATAAAAAAATAATTGCTACCTAATTTTTCTAGCCGTCTTAGGAGTCCCGTAATGCAGTGGATGGATCAGTCACACTACCACAGTCACGGAGATAACTCTAGGCTCCATGCTGTAACTAAGAAATTATTGGTATACTGCAAAAGAAACTCTTGTTTGTCCGGCTTTAAGACCTTTTCTTTGGCAGTCGAACTTTCAACCCAGTCACCCACGACCTAGTCGCACGCACGACGTTTACAAACATACAATTTCACATACACACCACACTCATACACGGAACACCAATTTGTCGCACAAAGAATCGTTCCGCGCGGAAATCGACACCGCGACACATTGCGTGGCAGCCAGTTGCCCAGCCACCGCGCTAACCGTGGTGAGAGATAGGTATTTGATACTCTTTCTTGAAAAACTACTGAACGATTCTGTATAAAGTTTGACAGAGATAGCTCATAGTCTGAAATAACATATATAGGCATTTTATCCTTGAAGTACGAAAAAATCTGCTGGCAGAAAATTGTAACAAAAAAACTCCATTTTGGGTATGATATTATAGAACCACCAAAATTCCTCAAAATCAGATGCAAATATAACTTGACCAAGCGTTTTAATATCCGAAATAACTTTTCCCTATTCCATTAAAAGTTGTTTAACTATTCTAACTGCTATTTGCACTATTGATATCCACAATTTAAATTCATTGGATAGTTGGTATATGAGAGTCCGCTTTTATGAGTTTAGTATGGACTTCCAAAACTCCAATAGCAAACAAAAACCGTGTGTTTCGCCGTGTGAGTGAGGTTACCGGAGGCCCAATCCTTCTCCACCCCCAATACCTCCTCATTTCCAAAATCCTAATTCCCAAACGGTCGGCAACGTACCAGTAACTCCTTTTCCGTTGTGTCCATGGGCGGCGCTGATTGCTTACCACCAGGTGATGCGATTGCCCGTTTGCCGACTTATCACATAAAAAAAAAACAGTCTTTGTTTCCCTTGTTTTATTGTATCTCCTCTATCTGCTTTTGACAAGTGCTTAACTTAATTAATTTGTTCACAACGCTAAAAACGAAGGCCACAATCTAAAACTACTCAAAGTAAAGTAAGGTGTACAATAAAAGGCCAAAAGTACGCATCACCAATCAGAAGGATCGATCATATTGGCACAACCTTGAACACAAGTCTATAAGGTGCTATCCATGGTACTAAGGATAAGAAAGCGGAAAGCAACTCAGTCCAGAAGAAAATCTGTCCAATACCACGACGTTCAATATTGAGCAAAACGACCCAAGGATGATGAGGATTTCTCTTGTTAGCCTTCTTACATTTTTGATCCATTTTCTTTATTGACAAGAGTAATTGTTTATTGTTCACTTTCAACTTTTTTCAATTTATATTTGCGATATAATATTGTGATTCTAACCACGCTTCAAGAAAAATCAAAGTTTTTTCCAAAACATCTCAATATTTTAGCCAAAGAATATTTGATAACCTAGCTCCATCCAACCGTCGTCTGTAAGAAGTTTGCATTTTGATAACATGAAAGTTTACCTTGCAATTTTTATAACACAGTAAGTGTTTATTTAAAACGTTTAATTTAGATTACACATTGAATCACCAGAAAAACCAATTATCACTAAAACGATCACACCTTCAACTCAAAGCAAGAACCATTAGCTTTTAAGCTTCAAAAATAAATAACTCGACGTATCTAACATCAAAAACTCACACTGCCTTTAAAACCTAGACTGAAATGTTCCCTTTCAAATCCTCTTAAAGATTAATTCACCGTACATAAGACTGGGTGCCTATGTACCACTGAGCTACCTCGGGTGACTTTCGTACGCGCCAACGCTTTTATTTCAGTTGAATGCCTTCGTATAAACGCTTCGACTTATTTTATAATATTTATCCGGATTCGTTTTTGAATTTGCTTTGGGAGTGTTCCGGGTAAAACACTACCACAGAAAAGAGATTTCCAATTTCAAATTTAAGTTTGAATCTTTAAGAAAGCTTGGTGGCTAATACTCCTTACATCTTCATGTGATTCTGCTTAGCAGTGAGATATTTATAGGATGAAGATAATGATGTTATTTCTGAAGTTGGTAAACTATAATTTGATCAATACTTATTATCAAATCCAAACCCCACACAAACTGAACAATAATAACCTAATCCACATAACAATCTAAAGTTTTATGAACTCAGTAATCTACGATCAATAATTACGTAACCAACTCAACTCCTTAATTCCGACCCAATACAACGACAAAAAAAACGTTAATGCACTGAAACTAGGTCGCTAACTCGACTGCGCTCCAATTATTAACGAGTTTCGGTACTTTATTCCCACGTTAGTCTGAATTAAATAGACATTGAATGCATTAGTCGCTAGATAGAAGCCATAGAAGTCAATTGGAGGACATGGATTACTATCATTCTGACTCGGAGAGTTATTTGATAGGTCTGCGTTGAATTATTTTAACTATACAAGACTGTTTCGTTTAAGTTGTCTAAAATGCTGAAAAACTGCCTTAGGTCCCGAGATTAATTGATTTATTTATTTCAAAACAGTTGTACAATAAGTTTAATAACCAGACCCTTTTAAATGGTTGATCCGATTTTAGTGTATGAATCTTTGTTTGAAGTAAATACAGAAATCGGTAGGGGTCTTGTATCATAAATTGACTTTTTTCAAGCATACATCATTAAAGATGAAGCAATAGGCTACCTATACTATAGTTAGTCTAGTGACAAGCACTTATGTTACGAACTACAATTCGTCATCATCAACTACTTCCATGGCTGGAACAAATGTCTCTTTCTTCAGACAGAGGTTTGTCATGGACACACCAAAGGAGTTACGAGTGCGTTGCCCTTTTGGGAAGTAGGGTTTTGGGAGGCACTAACAATGATTCTCTGGGGCCTTCGGTAACCTCACTCTCACACACACAATGCAGTGGTTTTATTATTTATTATTTCACGCTGGTTTTCTGTGAGGCCGTGTTGTTACTCCGGTCGAGACGATCCATAAGCATGACTCCTCCACACTGAAACCTCACCCACACTTTTCAAAACAGTATCGAATTTTAATTTGAAAGAAATGTACTGAATAAAAGTATGCCAAAATTCAGTAAAACCGAAGATAATTTAAAGAAACAGAAGATTTTGTTTCTGGGTGGTTTTAAAGCAGGAAAGTATGTTTTAAAATATTATCAGCTCACTGCGGCATTTAAATTGAGAACAAGATTATATGGAAAGATAACGTTTTTAAAAAAGATGTCTTGTTAATAATTGTCACTACATCTCCTAATAATGAAGTTTGTATAGAGTTATAAGAATAAGGATTTAAGGTAAATTTTGGTTTCATCTTGCAACTTCCAGTGTCACCTAGTTTATGAACCATTCATCAACGAATTGACCAATGAGTTTAATTATATTCAGTGCATCTTTATTAAATGGCTGTCTCTGGTGTTAGTTTTTATACTAACTTTTTTTATCAGTTCTCAAAATACAATATTATTATTTACATTAAAACATTTTACTTTATATTGAAGTGTCAAAAATAGCTTCTGACTACTAAAACTTACAAAAACGTGGGGTATACATACCTACCTTTATTTTTAACAACTATTCAGGTATTCGCCTGGGAACTAAATTAAAATCTCTACATTAATTTTAAAAAGATGAACTCGCATAAAATATTAGGTACGCCAAAGTTAATGAAGAAACTGAAAAATGTAGCTCTATTTAAACTTACAAATTTAAACGAAAATCTTTTTGCCTCGCTATTCCCAGTGTTACAAATTCATGCATATTCTGTGTATTCACACACACGTGTAATATTATTTTACTTACATACTAATTATCAAAAACACAGTAACGTAGATATGCTACGAGTATCAAACAATACACGTAAATGCTTTCAGTAGCGACATCTGTATTTTATTGGTGGTAGCGCTTTGTCGATAATAGCGCCATCTCTTAGACTTATGCTGAACAGTAAACAAAATCGATGATGATTTGATTTAAAATAAAAATGAAAATTACTTTACGTTTTAAAAAGGTTAAAAGAGGTAAAATAAAAGATCGAGCTGAAAGAACTCTTTTAAAATATCAAATCAATTGAATGAATGAATCAATGAATAAAGTCAATGTTTCAAACATTTCTCTGTCAAGTATTGAAGGATAACACTCCTACGTTGTAGTGATTCGAGAAACCTTTTAACACCTACACGAGTGGGTTCCGCACTTCGTTATAACACTGGTTTGAATCAAACATTCGATACTGTGGTGTATCTTTCAAACGAAACCCGGGAGTTCCCTTGGCTCTTCTTTGTAGACTTGCGACTAATCGTTATTAAAATAAAAAGTTAAATTATTGCATTATTTTATTATTATTATTTGTATTGTTGAATTTTAAATGTGTATATATCTTACTGTAGAAAAAGTTGTACATTAAACTTACACCGTTAAAATAAGTAATAAAAATTAATTTATATTTTGACAAGCCAAAAAGTGCTTTAACTACTCATTTGAGAATAAAATGATAGCTGCAAGTCCTCAAAAATTAAGATAGTTATGCACATTATATTTTCATAAACGCCATTACTTCATAAATTATAATTATTACTTTTAAATATTATTCCACCACAGGAATCAAATATAAGTTGATTATTACACTTACGACTATTTGACCAGCATGGTGGTTCTTAATTCTGCATAGGATATTTCGAGTTAATTCAATGAAAAATGTAAAAGTTTGATTGATGTGTTTAAACAAAATCTTTGTACCTGTATATTTGTTACATACATATTTTAAAGTAGCAGTAGTGTTGAATAAGAAAAAAAACATGGTTGAATATTTGATTGCACTTGTTAGTTATTATTAGTTTTAATTCTCAGCCAAAATCATAGTATAGGTACGGTCTAGGGCAAAAATGCAATTCCACTTTACCAAATATGTAAAACTTCTTTGAAATACAAGTTCAACGATCTAAAAACTTGTCTTTAATTACTTTAGAATCTATGCTAAAAATTTATTAGTCAAGGAATCTTTGACCCTCAAGTATAAAAAAATTTAGACACTTTATCATTGGTTAGGTACAACTACACTTTTGTCCCGTACTGCACAGCAAAATCAATAACATCACAAAAAAATCGCAGTGTCGACATTTAGTCGCAAGTCTGCGAACTCGTCTGGCTTACTCAGTACTACAAGTCGGGCACTCAATGCCAGAGTACATAACGACAACACATGCAGACGTATTGAATGCAGCTGCCATAGCTTGTGAACCGAATTAGCACTTTAACCCTTGAGGTTAAGGTCGAGATTGCATTTCTTGGAGAGAAAAAGTATGTTTGTTGACTTGTAAAGAGCTGTTGACGTGTTGAATAGAACTGTCACAGAGTTGATAGTCAATGAAGAGCTACCTATAACATATAACAGAGTAAATTGTTATGATGAAAATTGTTTTTTTTTATATAATTGGTCGGTAACGAGCAGACAAATGACTTGATGGTAAGCAGTGAATGGCAACCATGGATACCCACACAACCAGCAGAGCACAAGTGCGTTGCCGGCCTTTTGAGAATTAGTTTCAGAGATTTTGGGATTGGAAAGGAATAGGGAGATAGGAATCATTGGGCCTCTCCGGTAGCCTCACTCACACGGTAGAATACAACGCTGTGCTTTTTTAACGCCGGTTTTCTGATAGGCCGTGGTTTCACTCCAGTCAAGCCGCTCCATTCGTGCTGAAGCTTGATTTACCAAAATTGTATGTTATTCTTTAATTTAATCACAATTACTATTATAACACATTTCAATTAAACTCAAATATTAGGTTACAAGATAATTGTTTTGATAAAACAATAATTATAAGTTAGATTTATTTTAAACTAGCTTCCGCCAGCGGCTTCGCCCGTCTCCAATGGGTAAATTCCCTATTACTTACTAAGTCTAATCTAAGGTAAGGATCTAACTAATAGGTAAGTATTACAAAATTTGTACGCGTTTTAAAATATAATAGGTTTTATGAAATATTAAATATTTCATAAAACCATTTAAATTTTTAATTAATTAAAACTATTTTATGAAATATTAAATATTTCATAAAACCTATTATATTTTAAAACGCGTCGCGTCGAACGCGGCAACCGTTACACAAAATTAATCCTTATAGCATGATTCAGTGTTCACATGCGACGGCGCGATGGCTTACCCGAACTGCTAAGCTATGAGGAGTTACACGTGCTATTGTGAGTTAACCATATATGCTATACAGCAATTTTGTTTTATATAATGTTGTGTAGAATATTTTCGTCATACATACTTTCTATGTAACTTTAACGCGACGGAAACTTAGAAAAGAGAGTAACTTCTCCCGTTTTCACAACATATCCCTTCACTGCTCTGCTCCTATTATTTGCAGCGTGATGAAAAGTATCCTGTCCAAGACCCTGTAACCAAGATTGTAAGACCAATAACCTGTCCAAGAGTATAAAGAATAATTGTACCAAGTTTTGTTAAAATCCGTCGAGTAGTTTTTGTTTCTATAAGGAACATACACAAAGACAGACAGACAAAAATTTTACTGATTGCATTTTTGGCATCAGTATCGATAACTTATTACCCCCCGGTAGTTTTTTTGAAAATATATTTTATGTACAGAATTAACCTCTCTACAGATTTATTATAAGTATAAATATCCTGGCAAAATAGGTTGTCTAAAAATCGCAAACAAGGCAAGGTGTGCGTTAAAGTATAAATTAATCGATAAATATTTGCAAATGATCAAAGTATATATAAGTCCTAGGTTATTTTATAAAATGCAAGTCAGTATAATGCAGTAAAAGGTGGGGCCTCCACATAAACCAAAGTCATTCTAAAAATAAAACAAAAGTGCTGGGAGATCGTAGCTCACGCCGCTGGCCGACACTTCGGCTAACGTAACACTCCATTTATTATATCCTCTCTTACAAACCGGTAAAGCTCATCTGTAATACTTCAAGAGAGAGTGCGACGTTTGATTTTTTATTATTATCGCCAATCGTTTTTAGCCATAGTAACAATGTTATGAATGATTTGATTGTTATTCAACACATCTGTCGTAGTAATAATAGTATTATTAAGTTCGTTATTAATTTTTTTGTCTTTGAACTGCTATTTTCTTCTCGTTTTGTTTCGTACACATAGTCAAAGGAATGAGTGACTATTTTGAAACAAGAAACTCCCATCAAAATAACCCATTTCGACATGAAATAAAGGCAAACACATTTGCATTTTGTTGTAATGTGAATAAAGATTTTGAGTTATGTACTCAAAATCTTTATTCACATTTTATACTCTTCAAAATTAACTCAAAGTGCTAGGAGATATGAAACTGACACCCAGAGCCTGCAGTCAGAACTAGACCAATTAACATCCAAGTTGGAAATAATGTCTAATAAATATAGTGCTTCAGAAAGGCAGATGAGGGAATACATGTTGGCAATGAATGAGTTGGTAAGCTCTCAGGAGAAACAGTGTGAGAAGTGCGCTCCAGATGCTATACTGCCTGCTCTTTCTCTGCCGGCATGTGAAACCACCTTACCTCATGGTGGAGGTTTACTGTTTCCTAGTAATTGTAATTCTAATTCTAGTAGTCATAATATTGTGATTTTCAGTGATGAGATTGGAAAGAACTTGGGTTCAATATTGACAGATGAATTACCTGGACAGTCAATATTTAATCACTGTATGCCCGGCTGTAATTTTGTTAATATCTTGGATAAAATTAATAATTATAGTTTTCATCAAAATTCTACCCTCATTATTATGTGTGGTAACAGAGGTAGTCTAAATAAAAAAAGTTTAATTAATTTCCACAATTCACTTGCCAAACTTAATTTAAAACAGATCATTATATTTGCTTTACCTTATATTAAAACGTTGCCACAGGAAGAAAACAATATTAGATATAAAATTAACACTACATTGTATAACCTAAGCAACTATTCTAATATTCACTTTATAGACACCAACAATTATGTTGGTCTTAATATATATAAGACAAAAGATAGGTACTATCTTTCAAAATATTATTTAAGACAAATAGCAATATCGCTATCATATTTTTTTAATATATCAGCCAATAACTTGGCTAAACAGGTTACTCCTATTGAGCAACCAAAAAATATTGACATTCATAATAATTCACCTAATACTGACATTCATAATAATTTAAATTATTAAATAAGACAATAGAGACAACCTCTTGCAAATTAAACAGTAATAAGGTTATTAATCTGGTTCACCAAAATATTCAAGGCTTTATGAGCAAAGAATTAGAAATTGAGTTATTTTTAAATTGTAATAATGTGGATATTTTGTGTATAACTGAACATTGGCTAAAACCTCATCAGCTCATGTTCAATTTTGGTAACCAGATTGGTAGCTCGTTCAGCAGAGTAAACGCTATACATGGTGGCTCACTTATACTGATAAGTAATCAGCTTAAATTCAAAGATCGCAAAGATATAGTTAGTTACTCTGTTGAGCGTACTGTTGAAATAGCCTGTGTGGAATTGGAGCGGTTTATTGTATTAAGCGTGTATAGACCACCTTCAGGTTTGTATGACTGTTTTGAAACAGTAATGGATGAAGTATTAAGTAAACTTACAAATTCAAAGAAATCCATCATTACATGTGGTGATTTTAATATAAATTTATTAGAAAAATGTAGTTTAAGCACAAAAATTGTAAGTTTATTTTCTTCATACAACCTTGCGAATTTGTTTCTGGAGCCAACTAGGATAACACCCACTAGTGCCACTTGCCTGGACAATATTTATACCGACATTGTGCCAGTTAACAAAGAAATAATTTCAGTACTTGATTCCGATCATTGTGGTCAGTTAATTTCTTTAACAAATGAAATAAATATAGTGTCAAAACAATTTATCACAGTTAATCCGAAGACTAAAAGACGCATTGAATTTTTCAAAGCTAAACTCAGCAACAAATTGCCTTTGTTGTTGAATTATAAGAATTCTAACACTTTATATGATAAGTTTTTTAAAATGTACCTAACAGAGTTTAAGTCTACTTTTACAGATAAAACTATTCCAGCTAATAGCAATGTGTCTTTTGGTGATTGGGCAACCACTGGTATCTATAAGAGTAGAAATCGCCTCTATGAGCTCTATAATGAGCGGACATATATTAATACTGTTGAATTCAGTGAATATGTAAAAAACTATTCTAAATTATTTAAAAAAGTTTGCTCTATTGCAAAATCTCTATTCTTAAGCTCTAAGATAAAGAACAGTACCAATGTTATCAAAGACACTTGGAACATTATCAACAGTGAGGCAGGAAGGTCTAAAAAAAGAATTAGTCAACATAGTCTAGTAATTGATAATAAGTTAATAAAAGCGGATGTAGAAATTGCAACTGCTTTTGAACATTTCTTTTCCGACATTCCTGTATCCACTACAAAGTCACTGAATTCATCTCCCACTGTTGCAGAGTCTTTACTCAAAGAACATGTTGTAGCTTGCGATTCAGGGTTTTCCTTCAAACACATAGATAACAAAGACATTGTTAAAATCTTTAATACTTTGAATAACAAAAAGACTGCAGATCTATGGGGTAATTCTGTGTACATTACAAGCTCTGTAATAACTATTGTAGCACCTGTATTGGCTCAAATCTTTAATAACTGTATTGACTGTGGTGTGTTTCCTGATCTTATGAAATGTAGTAAAATAATTCCATTATTTAAATCAGGTAGTACTTCTGACCCCACTAACTTTAGACCTATTTCAGTACTACCTACGTTCAGTAAAATTTTTGAAAAAATCATTTTAGATCAAATGCAAAGATTTTTTAATAGAAATAAATTATTACATGCGAAGCAGTTCGGATTTACAAGGGGTCGTTCAACAACTGATGCCGGTGTTGAACTTCTTAATCATATTTACGACGCATGGGAGGACTCAAGCGACGCTTTGGGAATATTTTGTGATTTATCCAAGGCGTTCGATTGCGTGCTTCATGATACACTGATCAGGAAGCTTTCCCATTACGGAATTAGAGGTGCATCTCTGGACCTTCTTACCTCATACCTGAGTAATAGGGTTCAGAGAGTCGAAGTAAACGGAATGGTTTCTGCCGGGTCTGTTGTGAAGATGGGTGTTCCGCAGGGTTCTATTCTCGGCCCGTCAAAAGTCAAAAAGTCAAAAGTCAAAAATCATTTATTTCAATTAGACCACAGTAGGCACTTTTGAACGTCAAGCAAGCAAAAAAGGAAAAAAGTATATATAACAAGAGCTTTAAAATTAAGCGTGTCAGTCTGTCCGTCTGTCCTCTAGTGAAGCTATTTGCTCGTTCCAAAGTGTAGATTCCTATGGAGAAGAACGAGCAAGAAACTCCATGGTTACTCTTTTTCAATCAGTTTTACAATACATTTCTTTGTTACATCATTTAGTCGGTTCTGATATGTGAGAACAATGTAACACTAATGTTCAGGCAAAAAGTACGAAAAAGAAGTGAACCTCAAGGACAACATATTTAGACAGCCTGGAGATGACCAGTCCCAATAGGCGGCGCCCGTTCACGAACATGACACGTACACCAGCACCGCCCAACTCAACCATATTATAGGGAATTGGACGATCCAGTGCCCGTGCCACCGCCAATGAGACCTCTGAGTGAGCATGACAGCTCCCAGCCGACACAAGTACCTATATTCTACAAGTCTTACTTAATTATAATAGGTTACAGGGCACTCACATTTACAAAATCTTAGAAGTTCATCAACAATTAACAACATAGTGTACAATTGAATAATTAAAAAAAAAAAAATACTCTAAACATCCTGTGGAGTAGGACCAGCTAGCCTCCAAGCATTTTTATCTTGTATATAATCATTTAGTTTGTAGTATGCTAGTTTACATAAATGTTTCTTTATACATAATTTAAATTTGCTTTCATTTAAATTTTGAATTTCAACTGGGATTTTATTATAACATTTAACACAGAAACCCAGGAATGACTTATGCACTTTTGCCAATCTAAATAAAGGCTGACTCAATCTATTCCTATGTCTAGTATGATAATCATGTTTGTCAGATACCTTTACAAATAAGTGTAGGTTTTTCCTAACATACATAATGTTTTCATAAATAAATTGACTCGGTACGGTCAGAATGTTGATCTCTTTAAACTTTTCTCTGAGAGATTCCCGACGACCTAAGTTATATATAGCTCTGACGGCACGCTTTTGCAAGATAAAGATAGACTCAACGTCAGATGCCTGTCCCCACAACAAAATTCCATACGACATGATGCTGTGAAAGTAGCTAAAGTACACTAGTCTTGCCGTGCCGACATCGGTTAGCTGACGGATCTTCCAGACAGCATAAGCTGCAGAGCTCAATCGTCCTGCTAGAGACCTGATGTGGGGCCCCCATTGCAACTTCTCATCTACAGTGATCCCCAGGAAAGTAGTCTCTTTTACAAATTCTAGTTTCTGATCATTTAATAATATATCATCACATACGTTATTTTTAACATTTGGTAAAATAAATCTAATGCATTTAGTCTTTTTATCATTTAGTAATAAGTTGTTTATTGTAAACCAATTTTGAACCTTCATTAAGGCATTATTAACTTCGTCATATTTGTTTGTTCGTCTATTTATTTTAAAAATCAATGAAGTGTCATCAGCGAATAATACCATATGCGGTTCATTTTGGAACATATGGGGCAGGTCATTTACATAAACTAAAAATAGAAAAGGACCTAATATTGAGCCCTGCGGTACGCCCATAGATACGCTAGCACCCAGTGAGTTAACTTTGTTGACTTGTACTTTAATTTTTCTTTCTTGAAGGTATGATTTCAATTTGAAGGTATGTTTTTATTTCTTATCTATATTAATGACTTGCCTTACCTTGTAAGGGATAAACACGAGATAGTGCTGTTTGCTGATGATACCTCACTATTATTCAAACTCAGACGACGACAATCATTAATTGACAATGTAAACAGTGCTCTCTCAGAAATAGTTCACTGGTTTGGTGTGAATAACTTATTACTAAACGAAACTAAAACTAAATGTATTAAATTCACAACACCAAATGTTAAACAGATAAAAACCAGTGTGCTTGTCAAGGGCGAGGAGTTGAGTCCTGTAGATACAACTGTCTTTTTAGGTATAACCCTGGACGCTAAGCTCCAGTGGGGCCCACATATAGATGGCTTGTCGAAGAAGCTCAGTTCTGCAGCATATGCCGTTAAAAAAATTAGAAATTTAACAGATATAGATACAGCGCGGTTAGTTTATTTTGGTTATTTCCACAGCATCATGTCATACGGTATTGTGTTGTGGGGGAATGCTGCTGACATCCAGTCTATTTTTGTTCTGCAGAAAAGGGCTATTCGATCAATCTATAATCTTAGTCCGAGGCATTCGCTCAGAGAATTATTTAAGGAATCTAAAATAATGACAGTTGCCTCTCAATATATTTATGAAAATGTAATTCACGCTCATAAAAACAAAAGCTTATTTAAGAAATATAGTGATATACATAATATCAACACGAGGGGGAAAAACAAATATGTTGTGCCTGCCTCCAGGCTTCAGAAAATAAGTAGTTCGTTTAGGTGTCAATGTATACGCTTTTACAATAAAATTCCTAGCGATATTCAAAATTTGAGCCTCAATAAATTTAAAAGTATAATAAAGGCTAAACTTTGCTGTAAAGCATTTTATAAAATAAAAGACTACTTAGAGGATAGCCAGGCTTGGGAATGAGCCGCTGTAATGTCTGCACAGGTCATGTTGACATGTTTGTAACATAAGTTACACTTTTATATACAATTTGACATTACGTTTATTTTTTTTTATACAATGACATGATCACATAGTGTGACATTTTTATTTTTTATTTGACATTTTTTTTTATTTATTTGTTGACATTTTTATTATTTTATATTATTGTTAGTGTAAGGACCGTGTGAGACTTGTCGTGCTTTTTTATCACCAGTCATCTGCGTTCTGACAGTTTGAGTACTTGCGCGACCCACCCAAATGTTCTTTTGATCGGTATTGTTCGTCGGACAACTCAACAGCACTAGCTATATGGTTGCAAACTGACACTTGCGTGCCTGTCTTCAGAACGGGTCCACTTAAACTGGTGTGGTTCTTTCCTCAAAAGACCACTACAGAATGAACTTGCACGGTTCTCTCACATTATGTTATTTTATATTGTCTGGACTTGAAAAGAGACTGACCTCTGAGTTTGTTTCGGCATTTCTTCTCAGAGTAGTCAGATAGGAAATGCCGGCTTCATCTAGTTTTTCACATATAATTTGACGTGTAAAAGTGCCGTTTTAAGGCCTATTTGCAAAAATAAATTCATTGTTTCATTGTTTCATTGTTATATAATAGTATTAACACTTCAACAAACAACCGAACTATAAATGTTTGTACTGAAAATATCCTCTTCAAAGATTTTTTCATACATATACCAGTGAACAAAAACTATGCTACGCTTTTCGTAGTAATCGGTGCAAATCGTCACGTAGCACATAATTCGTAGCTCAGCCGTAGACCGGTCACGTAGACATCCGCGTCGACCGTTTCATAACAAATCAAAAAAATATATACATTGTTGGTAAATGTGGTGTTTGCTCATGGAAAATTCATATTAGGCTTATAAACATTTGAGATTTTATTTTAATATGACAAACAAAGTACATTTCCCTAATATTTTTTCATGACTTTTCAGTAATACGAAATACTAATACATTTATAATAAAAATGATTTAATTCAATTTCCTTTTTAAAGTCAAAGGTTTTGTGTCTATTTCTCGTAGAAAATCTTACGACGCATTTATATTCAAACCAGGATAAAAATGTCTGAAGATGAAAATTGCACTTTTGCGGTTGGGAAACTTTAGTTTGCAGTAATTTAGTTATTTTTTATGTAAGATAAAAATTAAGTTAAATTACTTCCTCTAAATTAAATAAGACAATAATGACAATTTATTTCGTTCCTTACTTTCAATTTCGATATTTATTCCAAGCTTGGTCCTATAGTTTAATCCTTACGAATCTGTTGAGATATTTTGAGCATAATAAAAGAGATTGGCGGCTATCAGTCCCTAGATTTTCTTCATAAAATCTAGGCGCCTATTAAAAGTTTTCCCACATCACCCCAAAACCATATATCCCACTGCAGAGAAAACTACCTTTTTCTAACATGGACAAGGACCAATTTCTTTCCGTAAAAAGCACTTTATATACTTCTTCACGTGCCTTTTTAAACACCACAATACTGAGTCCTACAAAGAATCATGTTTTTTCTTGTTTTGTGACTATCGTGAGGTATATTCAATTATTTAAAGATAATAAGGCAGCTGCGCAACACCACCGCGACGCGCACTCTATTCCTGAATACGAGTCCCGCTGTGACATGAAACTAGTAGAGATTTTCTCGCTTAATTCACGCAAGTAAGTCTATATTTCAATAAATTTACCACGAAATCTATAAAAGCTAATAAGGACTCCTACTGCACTTTCCATATTAACTTCACCGAAATTCTCGAACAAGGACTAACAGAACAAGTTACTATGATACAGTTCTGACTAAAACAGTGCTCATCTTGACTCGTACAAGTAATCAACTGCCGTACGTTAGTGCAAGTTGTACCAGTTCCCTAACTTCGGCACAAACACCTATAAGTTAGCCGGTGTCCTTAACAATGTAATAAACTTGCACATACCCCGCTCACAATATGGCTTTCATGGCAGATGCTGGTGTTTGGTCATTAGGAGTTCAGAAATATAATTAATGTTCTGTCTAGGTCATGTTTAGAAAATCAGAAGGCTAATTAGTAAACAAAATTTTTAGAACAGATTGTCCAGTTTCAAACGTCGTGGTGGCCCCGAGGTTAAGGCGCCCGATTTTCATACATGAGGGTGTGGGTTCGAAACCAGGCAAGTACTAATGACTCTTTCCAAATTATATGTACATTCTATCGTTATTTAGACACCACTGACATACGGCGAAGGTAAACATCGGGAGGAAACCTGGACGTATAATTCATAATTATATGTTTGGAATCGCCAACCCTTCCCCCCAACCCCAACTTCTCCGTGTGAGAAGAGGCCTTTGCTCAGCAGTGGGCACTTATAGGCTGATGATGATGATGATGATGTCCAGTATCATGGTATGGGACAGACATCTTTGTTAATTTATGCAACGCGCTAACACTGTAATGTAGTAATGAGCATTCTCCACCAGTAAAAATTTTGGGTAATGCTGCGAGATATATATAGCTATTTCACATAATGACCTATCTCATAAAGTCGTTTAAGTTATTTTTTTAATCTTATTTGTTTGATATTCTATTTACTTCCAATAAATCCATCGTTAAAATCATGATGTTTGATTTAGTAACAAATACGGTCCCATTAAGAACATCTTCTTTCTTCCGAGTTCGGTTAATAATACTTATTTATGTTTTATGACGGCTTTCCGTTACCATTCTTGTAAGAAACACAATATTTGTACAGTAGGGTTAACGACCGTGTTTATCACAACAATCTACTAAAAATAAGAAGAACGAATAACATAGCTTTGACGATTATCGTTAGTAATATTAACGTTCCGATACTTGGTAGCCATCAAATCGATCAATGGATGTTTGTAGAACAAAGGACCAAATTAGAGAACGATTGGAAAGCCATAAAGGTACGACTTAAAGCTATTCGTAAACAGTTTATATTTGAAGGCGTTTGCTTTGCAAACGATAAGTAAGTTGTTGTTTGCAGACAATTAAGGTTTCGAGCTACTGAACTATGATTTAAAAAACACATAACAGCTGCCCTTTTGTTGTCCATAGGGACAAATAAAGTCAATGATGCGTTAAGATGGCAAGCCAACACGTACATGTACATGTACCTACCTATGTATATATCAATAAGATGGAAGTACTAATCCTTAAAACCAAACTTCACTTAAACTAACAGAACGTACGTAAAGCAATCTTGAAACCGAAAAACATGAGTAAACAGCAAACGAAACGCTAACGAATTCCAAATTCAAACGCTTTGGTAATACGCTCGGCTTAAAGCTATCTTGCATCGCGTTAGAAACATTTTTTCTAGAACTTTCCACCTTTAGTAATTTACTAGGAGGATAAAGCAATCCCGTCGTCCGGTGGTGATGTAGATGGGATTGAATACACAACTAGGGACGAACCCGAATGATAAAAGTAAACACGTCATCGCCACGTGAAGGACCGCGCTGATTGTAGCCTGAAATTTTTATAATGTTTGGGTTGGACCGTGGAACCTCTTTTTAGTCGTAATACGGGTAATACGGGTGTTTGTTTGGGAAGATGGTTGGGAAAGATGGCGTTGTTTTAACAGGAGAGACAGGAATGAAAAAAAAAAGTTTTTTTATTCAATTTATTATTGCAAGCAGTCCCACTGCTACCACAATGTGCTGACTTTCGAGTTGTTAATTTTACAAGCTTACTTGAGTATATTTTTATTTCAAATACTTCCACGATGCATTCTATAACCATGACGATACGAGTATTATGAAATTGAAGAAACCAAAAGTTGTATGGATCCAAGGACCATGGTAGTTGTGCTGTGTGATTTTTGCCAACATCCACATGATATGTATATATATACGAAGTTATATAATTTTTAGCATTCCTTTTAACCTTTACTTTTATTTATTTTACTCTTTTAAATAATGTATCAAAAATTTTAATCGAGGAAGGAAGGTAAATACTGCTTTCTGTTGGTTAGTACCGCGTCCATTGGTTGGTGTCTGTCCCTCTCTGGGAGAAAGGCGTAACTTATGCTTATGCATGTTTTAAACATTAAATAATATATGAATCGAACACGCGCACGCGTTTGGCGGCAGCTGGTTGCCATACTTCTGCGCCAACCATTCAGTCAATGTCGAGACTGAGTCCAGGTAACGCGCACCACTCCGCAATTGTACTCAACAATTCTGAAGCGCACACGATCTTTTAAAAGGAAGCGCCATACTCATTGAGGTGAACATTATTTTCATAAATGTTCAGATATTATATTACCGTAAAATATACAACCAATTACAAATAGCAAACAGGTACCTAATCGTAGATAACCATTTCCAGTTAATTGAGTTTGTACGCAATTATCTAATGAGAATACTCGTTGCTACTACAAAGGATAATTAATTAATTAATTTTCCTCGCACGACAGCCACTTCGTGTTACTTGCACCAAAGGAAATATTTCTTAGTTACTCTCTTTTGCTTTTTTGCTTTTGCGTTTGTGCTGACGTGTAATAATTTTTACCTCATTGTTTTTCTTAAGTAATTTTTTTTTATTTTTTTTAATGGAATATGTCGGCTAAACGGTCATACCTATCAATATGATGGCTAGCATTTGGCTCGCCCATATGATCTCCTGGAGTACCCATAATAGTTTTTTTTTTTATTTATATTTATAGTTGAAAGTGCATCGCCTATCTTTAGGGGTCTGCTAGTACCAAACTAGAGTATTCGGCTTCAGCACTCCAATGGTGTTTACGACTCTACATTGGGGCATACATATATGCATATTTTCAGAAATGTTTCAGTCGCAGCTTGAAGTCTGGTATCGTATCAGGTCAATTGCAATAAACGTATCCTTATAACACAAGGCTCTATAACACTACCTACTGATGAAGAGTGGGTGTTAAATTGTATAATCTGACTGCACAGTTGGCGCGGTGGCTAGGTAACCTACTGCCGTGTAACGTGTCGTAGGTTTGTATCCCACACGAAACAACTCTTTGCGTGATCCACAAATTGTGGTTCCGTGTCTGGGTGTTATGTGTATGTGAAATTGTATTTTTGAAAACGCACCCACGAAATGGGAGAATTCCTAATGCATTACCATGTATTTTTTTTGAAATAAAATATAATTATAATAATACGCGTATGTTCTGCAGGTCCTATTACGATCGAAAGGGCGTAACTTTAATATTTTTAATCTCGAATTTATACCATATTATCTGACTATTTACCTTTAAATTCAATTAACCAAGTTATACCTTCACAAAACAAATAGTTTTTAAATTACTTCGCAAAGATTTAGTTAGCGACTTTAACTTCATAAAATACCAATTTGGCTAATACAATACACTGCCTGCGAAACGCAAATAGAAGAAAGAAAACTAAACTTATTTTTTACAGTAACTTAATTAAATTAAAAGTCTACTTTATTATAAAGCTGTAAAGTTCATATTAAAGGCTATGTAATTTTAAATGCCAACTATTATAATCCTGAATTATAATTATTCCATTTAATGACGGTAAGCAATCTCACCCACGAACACACACCAAAGTAATAGCAAAGTATCCTTTTGTAGATTGTGTAAAATGCGTCAAGTGTGGGAATGCCAGGCTTCGACACGAATGATGGGCCGGTTCGACCGGAGTGATACTACGGCCTCACAGAAAACCAGCTTGAAGCAATACCTTTGTTCTGTTACCCCGTGTCAGTGAGGTTACCGGAGGCCCAATCCTTACTCTTCTATCCTTAAATCCCTAATAACCCATAACCCCTAATAATCCCTAATAACGGCAACGCACTTGTAGTATTGGTATTACCGTATTACCGTAATACCAATACTCCAAGTGCGGTGCCGGCCTCTTGCCGGTGGTACCAGTCTCCATGATGGGTGGCGCTGATTGCTTACAACCAGGTAATCCGTCTGCTCGTTTACCGAATAATGATACACTTAACATAAAACAAGCGTTATTCCACGCCAGTTCTCAGTTAGACCGTGGTATCTCTGCAGTCGAGCGACTAAATTATCTTAATTAAAGTTTTTTACGAGATTTCAGTATCCCACATATCAGTACTTTTAAGTAAAACACCACACTCTCAAATATTTAAGTTTAATTAAAAACTAATTCTTTAAGAAACTTATTTCTATGCTCGTCAAACTTCCCACCAGAATCCCCGTTGCACTCTTTGCGCGGGAAAACTTTATTCATCTGTCTCAGTTGACAGACGACAGCGTCACCACGGCAGCCAGTGTTGCCGAGACCACAGATTATATTAGTGACGTTCATTTAGTTGATTTTCGTCGTCTAACAGTACCTACATTAAAGTTTGATCATAACTCAATGCAATAACTAGAAAAGTTTCACTATCAAGTTCAACTTTATAGTCAGTTGATGTAGATGTCAAGACGACTTCAAGTCGCACCAACTAGATACCAGCTGACTATTCGGGAAAACTTTTGCATTTGAAATATACACTCTGTTAATAGCAGCGCATATGTACATTATGTACATACATATATGCGCATCCATCTAAATGTTTACAGAACGAAAATATAGAACCAAAACAGGCTATAGTTTATTTTCAACATGAACATTTTTATATTTTTCAACACACTTCCTCATAATCTCGCTCTAATCCCACGGCAATCAGGCACGTAATGACACTGTTAATCAAACTGTGACTTTTTCATTACTATCATTCACAAATGAGTTTACACTAGCTCTAAAATGCTATCCGGCCGTAAAAATGGACGATGCGCGCGCATAGGAATACTGATTAATTTTTCCCGCCATTATGAATCATTTTTCACAACTTGTCTCGTTTTCTCTTTTGAAGTTTTTTATTTATGTATTATTTTATTCAGAAGTGTGTTGAAAAACGTCGTATGATGCACGTGTGTTTTAATGATTACCGTCCTCGCCTCCTTAAGACCCTCACCTAGCGGCTCGGGCCTCAATGCGCCTCTGCGGTAATCATTAACTTTACACACACTCGTACCATAATGTAATATTATCCACTACCAAAACTAAATTATATATAATCATTAACATGGTGTGTATATATATTTGTGTTACTCTAATAAAGTTTACCATTATATACATTTGCAATTCATACAATACATAAACAAGGAGCTTAAACAAAAATTAAATTCAAATATTGGTTCGGAGTTCGAAGTAAGTTAGGTATCGTAAGAAAATGTTATTCCGAAGTTGTTTGTTTACGTAACAGACTCTGTCCCGAGTACCTATCATAAGGGCCACCTTCACTAAAAGATAGTTTATTCCATTATCAACCCCTCTATGTCTTCGGCAGTAGTACATAATCAACCAAACTAGCTACTTATCCCACCGAAAAATAAAGACAACGCACCAAAACTTGTTACCTTAACAAGTCCATCCTCGTTCGAACTTCGTCCTAATTTAATGTACCGTAGTTTGTGATACAATGGCGTTTTTATCCTTTACGTATATTTTGGCAAGTGTATAGCGAGAGAAGTGGATTACATCTCAGTCTAGATCGGTCGGTTGCGGGGCGCGCACGTAATATACATAGTTATAGTGTCATAGCACACGTGTCATATTGACGTGAGAGTGACGTGAAGTGACGTTAGCCGAATGCGCTTGACACGCCGATGCGATCCGCCATGACGGTCACGTGACTCGCGCGAAACGAAATGACAGTTACGAACGTATTTTGAATTTCAAATTAGGAGTGCATTAATTAGCCACGTTTATGAAAGCCAGTACGAATTTCGGGGTTGATAATGGACGTGAAGTTTTAATTTTGTTACTATAAAGTGAACCTTGTACTAAATAGGTGGTGTCAGTTCCTAAAGTTGGTTAAAACAAGTAAACAGTATAAAGTATTGAAGACAGACCATTTAACTAAACATTTTTTTGTAATTTTATGCTAATTATAAGTTATATGCAGTTCTAAGGCAACCAAATCTGAATTATACTAAAATAACGGAGAAGCAAATAAAATGGAATCGGTCTATCGATTAATGCTTAAAATAGTCCATAGTTCCTCGTTACAATAGTCTTAGTGATCCATATGACATACGTCTACCTGTTTTATTGAAACGCGATTAACTAAGCGAAAATAGACCCAATTGACCTTACAAATAGAATTACTACTTGCCTGTCTAAATACGTTTTGTTTACAAGCTGCAACCATATTGAAAAATAATCTTTAAAGTAAGAAGTACCTAGACAAGTTTTAAACTTTGATAATGGAAGAACTATGGACTACATTTTAAACATTTGAAATTGCACCTTAAACCTATTTAGCTAGAGTTTATAGTAAAACTGTATTTCACGTTGTGAGTTTTAATTTGCCGTAAATAAATAGAATTAATGTACCTACGTTCGGGTGGATGTAAAATTGTCGTTTAGCAGCTAGTCGGTACACTGCGGTATTCTGAGATAACTGGGTCAGTTCTGCAGACTGAGCGGCGCCTGGACTATTGACTAGTCGCCGTAGTGCGGGGAATAAGAAAAAAAACAATAAAATGAATATCTACAAGGCATTGACCTCTTTGGAACAAAATGTTCAAAAGACTAGCTTTTGAAGTTTGGTTTGATTTAAACTATCAACGTGGCGGTTAAGACGTTTCATAAGTTATACTAAATCTATGCAAATTTTATAAGGCTACTGAGTTTGTTTGTTTGAAGTAAGGTAAACAATTCTTTTTGAGTCTATTAGTGCATTTGTCAAGAAAGGCAGCCTATAGGGCTGCAAAATATGTATTATGCTACGACCTGTAGAAGCCGAGCAGCGGAAGAAAACGCGCGAGACTAGTTAGAAAAAAAATTAAAGTACTTAGTGTATAAATTAAAAATAAGTCGCAAAACTATTAACGTCTCCCTATCCTCTTTTCAGAAGCAATTGGCCTGTAAATACCTGTTCTACTTTCGTTTTATTTTGTGAAATTAATTATGTCTAGGGTAAAATTATTTCAAACTGCATTTAGTTGAAATTTAATCTGCGAAGTTGTTGTTTATATGTAAACACTATCCCCCTTATTGCAAAACAAAATTTATCTTAAGTCTAGGTTTCAATCATTGAGCTAGGTTTTGTATTTTGAATCTTATTTTCACCTACCTTTAAGTTGAAATACAAAAACTGGCTCAATGGATTAGATCTAGACTAAAGAATAATCCAGTTTTGAACAAAGGCCGAATAAGAATTGGTTAAACAGAACCGCACAAGTTTAGTCTTTGACGCAAAAACTGATGCGCGGTCTTTGATAGAACTTTGTACATTTTATCAATGAGACTAAAGATGGTCTCGTTTCTTCAGAAAATAGTTTAGGTACTAGCTGCTAATAGTGCCTTCGCATAATATTTATTAACTTAAAAAAATCGATAAAATTCATAAGACAATTGAAGAAAAATCGAGTTCATCGTTGTGTTTTCCTACATATATATGTATACACGTAGAATTATAAGTAAAAGTTACAGTAGTTTTAAGTAAAAAAGTCGAAACAAATTTTACGTTATTTACTGAAAAATTTAGTTACGTTTATGATACTAGATGGCGCTGACTGCAGTAGGTACAGCCAACAATATAAATACATATAACAATATCGCAGCCATTATTAGAATCACAGATTGTCAAAGACTTGTCAGAAAGAAAATAAGGCTACAGATTGATGACACGAGAAAGGAATTTAATATCGGCCTTTGTTGTCATTTTATGGCAATATTCTGAGACTGAAACTAAGTTTATTACAAGCGTAGGTCCTAACGAGATGTATGAACGGTATCGACAGTAAAGGACATTGAGGCCCCATGATTTGATAGACAGAATATTCTCGATGTAAAAATGTAATGAAAACAGTTACTGTTGCCAAATTGTTATTTGTTCGTATTATCTAACTAGTGCTTCAGTTGTTTTATTTGAGTTATTGATCTATTGTTCATTACCTAGTATTGTAGTCTTATAATAGAAGTGGCTTATCCCCTAATTAATAATATCTTTTCTTAAAATTCCTAAGCTAATACAACTTCAAAACTTTCTTCATTTTTATTTTATTCACCAAATATTTTAAAACATTTATTTAAACATAAAACATTAAATACACGTGATAAAATAAAAACCTATTTTAATTAAATTTAGACTGAAAAAGATCAGATTCAAATTGCTGTTATGGACTGGCCTGAACTTATGGATTCAAATTTTATTTTCCCATATTCTAAAATACGTTAAGATTTTTACATATCCAGTCATCGATAGGTGCCGGCTTCGAGAGGGCACTCTGCAATCGCATCCGACCTATTTGTGGGATATCTATTTCAAATGCATCGTTGATCTAATGGTTTTTAGCGTAAAAGCTGTTAAATATAAGAATATTGCAATATTTTAATACTTTAATTCGTTGTGTCAAAATTGAATAACCCGTTGCAATTAGTCATAATTTTAATTACATTCGATTACAGGCCCCGGACGTGGCTTGAAAGTAGACGAGTTACCTCGAATAGTAGTGTAAATAAGCTCTTTCACGTAATCAGTAAAAAACAGATTGTACTTTTTTTTTATTTGTATATTATTTATATACAATTATTTTCTATTTAGGTAATCACAATTCTAAAACTAATAGGAATCCTAAATCGATTCCATGTTAGACATTGTCCTACGAACGCCTTTTAATAACAAAATAAGATCCTTTATGAGAGATTTGCTTCAAGAAATAGTCGCATTAAGTCGCCGCTAGGTCCACATCTGCCGCCAAGAGATAAGCCTTAGCTGTATCCTGAAGTTACTGAAATAGTATAGTTTATCTTTGACATAGACTATTATCCTCGTGTTATTTATTATCTTTTATAAGGAATACAAAGGAATTACTTGTTTTTTTATAAATGTACACACTTGATGATTATGGAAGGTAAATATTTATTCAGAAGTAAAAAAGTTATTTCAGTCTCGGCAACATGGCGAATAAGACTTACGTCTGTTTTTCTGAAAACAGATACTTTCGAGTTTTCAAATATACTCTCTTCAAACTCGTTCATTTAGTGTTGTTATCATTAGCCATATGACTTCGACTCTTTGCTCAAACCCGCACATCGAACTACAACTATTATTAGTGTTTCCATCCGATCCATCTTTGATCGAGCCAATGCTTAATTAAAAACTAAACTAAGTTAGACTACAACGAAAGTAAAAGACGTTTCATAAGCCCACATCTAAAAACAAACCATTGCCTATTTCTAAAGGGAAAACTATACCCATTATCCTTGTGCGCAAGGCGTGACTTATTCAAATATGCATGGAACTCCATAGACAGAGGGGCGCCATCGCTGTATACAATTCCATACAATCGTCAGACAGAACTTATGAAATTATAATACAAAACTATAAGACGCTGTAGATAGTGAACTCGGGTAAAAATATTGTAGGTCATATGATTGTACATTTTGAATAAATGAAAGAAAGAAAGAAAGAGAGAAAGGATGAAAGGAGAGAAAAGACCAGGTATGAAACAAGAGACAAGCGTAAAGTAATAGTCAAAAGTAGATGTGCATGTCCCAAGTCCAACCCAAAATGAGTTGCAGTTCAGAATGTTTTAGACAAGTTTTTGCACTGGTATTCTTTTGGGCCCTCGTAACGCGCTTATGACAAGCAGTCAAAAACAAGTCAAAATATTTTGGTAACTATTTGTGTAAGACACCGCTGCCTTGGCCTAGAGCAGGAGAAGGAACGGGGGTGTTTTTAGTCAGTAAGAGTCTGACACTTCCTCTCGCCTTATCCTGGGCGGGAGAAGCAATTTGATGATTTTCCCCTGACAAAAAAACTATAGACACAATTATTTATGGTATTCCACCATTTTATTGTATCGTATATTATTTATGTTATCATTTCCCTTTCGAGACTCGCTGATAAGACGTACAAAATACAATTTTTGCGGTTCGACTGAAATAAGCGTAATTTTTAGTAACGTAATCTGATATTACGATCATTTTATTAAGTACATTTATTAAATTAACTTTTCAAAGTGTATTTTTTCCCCAATTTACACTGTGTCGCCTAACAGAATTTAGTAGTCAACGTCAGTATTTACTTACAAATTCCAAAAATATTTACCTTTACCTAACCTTTTGGTCTAAAATATTTCGAGTGCCTTTTTAACCTTTCCTGGCCTTTAGCGGAAGCTCTTAGCGTTCACGTATGTAAACAACACACACACACTTGTTTTAATACAATCTACATAACAGATACACACATAATAAAAAAGGAGTTAAGACTTATTAGTATTTGATACATCATGTAGTAATAAAAACTGTAAAAACTGTTTTCCTAAAGCTTCTGTTTGTTATTTCTTATACAACTGTACCGGCAAGTTCTTTCATAACGTTAAGGGAATCTAAAAAAATACTTAGTTAAAAAAGAAATGTCTTAATTAAAAATAAGACGTTTCTGATTATTTCATAACAATATCTAAAATCTGTAATGAATCAAAATTATTTTTTACTAGCGACCCATCCCAGCTTCGCTCTGGTGCAAAGCTGATACTAAATTCCTCCACTATTTAATAAATTTTATTATACATAGTATAAACCTTCCACTTCAATCACTGTATCTAAAGCATCAAAATATGTTGCGTAGTTATAGAGATTTAAGCATATGTACATAGGAGAAAAGGGGTAGAAAAAGCAACTTTATTTCATACTATGTAAAAATATTTATAGAAAGCACTATTAAAAACATTGATAAAAACCTTTAAGGGGATGGTATGAATTATTCCCCTTACGTAACATTGGCTGCGCCATGTAATTCATTGGTTAGGGAAACTAGGCTTCCAGACAACGGGGTCAGATTCAGAGACGATACGACGCCAATGGTATTGATGTGAACAGCTGATGCTAAAAGATTTTAGTAGCAAGAGAGCGGAGCTGAGTCGCGTGCACGCGGATTCTGAACGAAGTTACGCGCTCCCTAAATTCCAAATTTGATTTTCGCGAAGTGACCGGTTTTAAAGATTTGGTTCGAAGTGTTTTGCAGTAAAGCTGTGTTTAACGTTTTTGTGGGTGTACGGTACGCTTAAAAATACATTGAATTTTCTTTATATTTTTTTAAGTTAAACTATTTATTTTATCAACTCAAAAAAAAATCGTTTTTACAGTCATATCACTTTTTTTAATTAAAATAAGAACTATTTCATTTCTTATTTTTAGTAACTTAATTATTTTTTCGGTGAAGGTAATTAATATAAAATGATAATCTTTACAAATTCCTTTTTTCATTGTACATTTAGACTGAAGTTAATTTCGTTTCTTTTCATAAAAGAAACGAAGCCAAAGGTACCAAGATATGACTACCGTACTTTTACCAAACAAGTAAAATCCAATCTATTTTGACTTAATCTGTCAACCATTTCGACATGTGACAGTTCGTTTCCAAATACAAAACCGTTCAAAGCAAATTGACACTTATCGTATTTCCGACTTTATAGCTGAGCTACTTAGAACCAAATTCATTTGAAATATTGTTTTTTTAATTTAACAGAAAATAAGTAGGAACCTTCGTACTGTGATTCATTACGATTGCGTTTGGCTCTGATATATATTTTTTACCATTATATTTGCCATTATAACATTGATATAGCGTCCCTATATTAATCATGAGTACAAGCAAAATTGTTCTTTTAATTACATTGTAAAATATACCTTAATGGTCTAGTAAATAGAGTCACTTCTACGTAAGTACCGACTCAAAATCCTTTAAGTATGGCACGACTAACTCAACTATAGCCTACTAATCTTCCAGCGGTCAACGACGTCCTCTGTGACGTTATCACCAAATTGCGTTTTCATCGCTCAAAACCCTGTCAATATTATCTATAGATTACAATTCCGATGCTTAGAGATTAAATGGAAGAATATAATGCCATTCATATACAAAAATACTCCGATTTTGTCAGGATTTATTTAAATTATAGAATTTTAGGTAAGGTTATTTTTTCTAACTACTTAATTAATGAGCTAGCTTAACCGTTGTACGTATCATTATCTAAGTACATGGTATTAGTCAGAATGTAATCTACTAAAGTTTTATTTATATGAAGTGCATACTATTGGAGATCAATCTAAATGATGAAATAAATAAATAAATCAGCCTATAAACTACCCCAGTCATCGATCACTAATAAAGTTAGTGATCGATGACCCCAGTACACGATAGCGACCTCTCTTTTTTTTGAAAATGGAACGTTTTTTAATCACCAATCACTGAACTAGTATGATCGTCAAATATCAATAAAGAAGTAACCGACGCGACGTTTATTTTTTCCAATTTTAATTTCAACTTTTTGCGTCTTAAAATAGACCTCCCATTACGTCAAACGTAAAGTGTATCAATCACTTCACCAGATCTTGTGGTATTAAGGTCACGTAGGTAATAATGTTAGTACACCTGGGTAATAAAAGCAGTGCATAGACTAAAATACTATTTGGAATGGAGGTTAGACATTTCTGTGTTAACGATAGATAAACAAAAGTGCAACTGATTGAGGAGAATCGGTTATTTTTTAATGTCTTACATTTGTTTTAGTTTTACATCTGTTGTTGCTTGATCTGACTTTTAAAACCCCAAGCAAACATGCAAGATTTATGCTCTTAATAAAAACACTTCTGAGAGGATTTGACCATCACCAACCCTTCTCCATCGAGTGCTCGATGATAGGCTTCTTTGAGCCGTTATCGTTATAAACAGTTATGTCGAGTAACATAATTAGTGGAATGACTATTCTAACACCCTATTTAAAAAATAAAAGTTTGAGCATATGAGATTCTTTCATTACAGACATTCAAGAACAACTTATTTAAGAGGGTTTTCAAAAATGTAACCTTATTATTGAAATTGATTTAAATTCCTTCAAATTCAAATTTCTCCTTCTTTTTTAAGTTACGCCTCTTTTCCTTTAAACATACGATGATTTCAATGTTATGCAAAATTAATTGATTTTTTTAGCTCGAATTGATTATACACTATACATACATATACTTTTATATATACACACCACTAAAGCAATAAATCAATATAAATAATCTTAAATATAATATATAAATATAATAAAAATAATCTTCCATATTTTTCTTCTCTGACTAAACAAAATTACAGTATTTTCTTTGGGCTCATTCTCTGTGCCAAATCTTTCTCAACTCATAACAGACCAATAAATACTCATTCAAATCTACTTGATCTAAATTAATCATCGCCTTAACAATTTTCAGATCATTTTAAATAAGGTTTTTAAGAAGCAGAACAAATGACTATGTTATAATGCAATTATTACACTGTGACATTTGATGTAGCTCGGATCTTAGGGTACCAACATCTTAAAATAACCCACATTATGGTACTGCCAACTATGTACCATATAATAAAAACAACGGTATAATACAGAAAAACGGTAAAGAAAAATCTGAAATAATTTCAAATATAATTAAAGTTGAAATCTAGCTAGCTAATCCACGTCGAACAAACGTGTTGAGTAATGCTCAAATTTGCTCAGTGTGAGAAGAGACCCTTGCTCATAAGTGGGCGATTATCTTACTTATATTATACATGCGAAAGTTACGATGTTTGGATGTTTGTTACTCAATCACGCCAAAACGGCTGGACGGCTCTGAGTGAAATTTGACGCAGGTATATGTATGATACACTCTGGAACATCTGAAGAAAGTCTAGTCTGTTTAGGACATAGGCTAGACTTTTTATCAACATACAACGCGGGAGAACCCACGGGCGGAAGCTAGTAAAAGC
The DNA here is from genome assembly GCA_902829305.4 of Spodoptera exigua. Classification (NCBI taxonomy): domain Eukaryota; kingdom Metazoa; phylum Arthropoda; class Insecta; order Lepidoptera; family Noctuidae; genus Spodoptera; species Spodoptera exigua. The sequence continues at coordinate 9,070,482 of LR824619.2, read as the reverse complement.
TGGCAGCTAGTCAATATGTGATTGGAAATTTACTTAACTGGTGAAGACTATCCATCTCTATAGAAACGAGCTTATTGAAACATAAATTCAGACGTTCCCAATGGCTCTCCAACCTAGTAAACTTCTTGGAAAATAATACGATAGAGCCATTTAATCAATCTACAGCCTTGTAAGTGTATAAAAGGCAATAAACGGGAACGGTTCCATTATTAATTTCATCCGATTTAGAACCCCCTGGGACGATAAGGAATCGATTACTTCCACTCGTAGATCTCGAAGATTAAATGTTGGCACAGATTTTTCTCTTAGCTGATAATGCCTGCAACCGATGACAATTTCATTTTGATTCTTAAGACGCGGCTGATAAATAATTACTAAGTTCTAAAATTGAAGTTTGTCACGTATAGGTTTAACAACTCTGTTGGAACCTACTGAAATTTGTGCGATCACTGTGTGTATAATAGTAATCGACGAGTACTTTCTACTCATAATCGTTATCACATATATTATAATCGTTATTCCTAGATTCATTACAAAAATTCAATCAAATTGCATAACACACATGAAGAGATTGGTGAATGTATAGAAGTAAAAAAGGCAGGGTATGTCAGAATCGTATCATTTAGCGTTCAATTGTTACTGCCTACTTCAATGAGCGAAGGGCTTTACAATATTGTGTGATAAAATATGTTCGAATAAATATATAAAGAAAAAAATACAAAACAATTTTCATAATAGCCTTCGACGAGCTAAAAACTTATTACCATCACAAAATCATCTCACGTTTTCCTAAAGAATTTAAATCAAGAACTTCCCTTGTTAACGGGACGCTCTTATAACAGTTTAACGTTTACTAGGTATCATCTTCAGGTTAAGATGGCAAATTGAATAATAAACTACTTCGCCAATTTGTTATGCAGCTTTAAAACAACAGCTAAGCGCCTTACACTTTATCTATGTAACACTGATGGAATACTAAATTGCCTTTCACGTTTTAGTAGGCGCTTGGCGAGTTAAAAGGACATAGCCGCTCTCAAATATCTGAAGTTAATTTAAATTTTAACTGTCCATTAATAATAAAAAGTATTAATAAAAGAACAATAATGATCTGTTAAACTGTTTCATTATGGCCCTTAGCTAAATAGTGCCCAATTCTCAAGTATGAGAGTGGCAAGTATCAATGTAACTTTTTCCGAATTATGTAAACTATTTAAGTTCATTTCAACACGATACACTTACGGTGAAGGATAATATAGTGAAGAAAGTATGACTTACAATTTCTTTTTGCAAGTTTATTTTTGCCAATCCACCTTAACCAAGCGTGGTGATTAATGTTCATAACCTGTGCTAGTAGGCTAATTGTATAAGTTCTAAGTACCTATATTGATAGCTACATTCTACCTATTATGTTTCTTACTGATAATACTTTGTTTTTATACAGTTTAATCATATAAACAAAAGTAAATGCGGACACATGTTTCTAAAGCCTATCAATCAAAAACACATCCTTTCAGTAACACCTTAATTATACCTGCTAAGACCCATGTCAGGCCTACCCTCCCTTGCTACCTTTTTCATTCATCTCAGTAGCATTGATTTCGCCTAGCTTTGATATTGGAGTGCAGTTGGTATGAATAGCAACGTAGACCGCACTTTATGAATACCTGTCACTGACTGAAGTAGGACGTAATTGTATTCAAACCGTTTCTATGCCTCGATCAACTTTCTATGCACATGAAGGACCAATAGTTCTAAATGTCCATTTTCAAAGAGAATTATGGGGCTTTGAGCAATTCTGCTTCTTTGCAGTTTGATAGAAAATGATTTACGAATGTTGGAGAAGGGTTTGGTGTTTGTTAATGTTAAATTAGGAAAAAAATATTGAGTTCTGGTCATTATTTATGGCTAGGTCAATAAATCAAAGATACAGTTATTCATCAATTTTAGCGCTAAAATTGCAAGTCTTATATTTCTGTCAAAGGCATTTCAGATACAATTTCCTTAATCGTTAAATATAAGCCATTCTGATACCCAAGCTCAGATAATGTGTCAAAAAATCATTCTTTAAATTTCAGAGCAACCCTTTTCAAGGATTTAATTATAATTCATCAGTTCGAAGCTGATCCCACTTTAGGCGGTAATTCTATCAACTACGTGTGCTGCTTGTAGTTCGAGAGGACTTACCAGGGTATTAGAATGCAAACAGGAATGTAATGTATTGATCTGTCGTAATCAATCTGTAGCAACTTAGTACAGCCATATATTTGGCCTGTAACGTCTGTACGTTGAAGGACATATTAAGCTTGATGTAAACCTGCATTCAATACGCTGAAGACCCATTAGTTGTAGATAGATTGCCATGTGCAAATGTATGTTTATTTATGTCGGCAAACAAATATCATTATGTTAGCGAGTAAAATTTATCTAATACGAAACTGGATAACTTACAAGAAAGTGTTCAGATTGATAATAAAAAAGAAGTTTTAAAAACTCTTTAGATTTTATTTTGTCTTATTTTTTCTTCTGCCTTCTTTACTCTCGAAACAAAAGATTGTCCGAAGGAGTTTAGTGACGTGAATCGAAACGATCGAGTGTAAAAAACAAAAGACTGATTCGTGCCAAAGAAGAAACTTTTTATTGAGTGCTACGTTACGGAACTTTGAAAAACTTGAAAATGGCGATGGTAGTGTCGAGAAAATCCAAGTGCTGTATATGCTCGCTGTTCTTATTAGTGGCCTTGGGCATAGTGCTGGCTGTGTTATCGGCGTTTCAATTGTTGGATCCGAAGAAAGAACAACATTACGCTTTGGCGCAGAAGTACAGTCAGAATACAGGGCCGCGGGTCATTGATATTGGGAATCATAAAGATGTAAGTATTGTAGTTTCTAAGCCTATTATCGTCAGCCACAAACAAATATGAATGAGTGAGTGATTATTTAGAAACTAAGTGTGATAATGAATGAGTGACTGAGTCAGTGCTCTCTGGGAATATACCAAGATACTTGTATACATTGTATTATCATTTAATTTGACTTTATGCACAAATTACATAGGTGGGCCTTAGTAATGCCAACAAGCATTTTGTATAAGAAAGAGATATTAAATGGCCGTCGTTGTGGCCTAGAGGTTAAAGCGCCCGCTTCTCGTGAGTGAGGATGCAGTTTCGAAACCTGGCAAGTACCAATGTGACTTTTCCAAGGTATAATTTCTTTCTATGACTACAAACATAGTGTGAAAGAAAACTTCTTGAGAAAACCTAGACTTATAATTCCAAATTATAGGTTTGAAATACAACAAACTGCCTTGAGCAAGCGTGGTGGTGGATGCTCAAACCTTCTCCGTGTGCTCAGCAGTGGCCATTTCTATACTGATGATGCGATATTATTAAATACCAGTAATATTACCAAATACATTTCGTAGTATTATTCATTTACAAACACCTCATGGTGTCTTATATTTTACCAGTCTTTACGGTAACTCATTCTTTATCATCTACTTATTTTTTTATACAATTGTCAATATCGACATTGGAGAAAACAGAAAAAAGTTATGAATGTTTAATTACAAATGATTATTTAATTGCCTTTTACTTCGATTTCTCATCGAAAGCTTTTTCGTTCAAGCCGCCTGAACAATGACAATAATAATAGTCTACCTATCGAATAACAAACGTTACGATAACGATTAATACACCTAATAATAATCGACTATTAAAACGATTAACGCTTTTGTTTTAAAACTAAGAACATAATTTAATTTATCACATAATTAAAATTACAGTCACAAATGAGCAATAATACAAAACTATAAAAAATATTATTATTAGCTGAGAACATATAGGTTATCTGTGCTTAAAATTAATGTCAAGACAGTAACGGGCAATATCTGATAAAATGACAGATATTACAAAAATATGAAAAATAATGTAGCTTTTGTTCTTCTCAAGTTAAAAGGATTCAAAAATATAACTTTAAAACTGACACCTTATGATCCTCTCAGTCCTGTAAATATTAAATTTCTCTTAGGTTTTTTTATGAAATAAGACCATAAATAACTCTTCTGTAAATTACAGATTATATATAAAATATAAGTGACATTTTTATTGAAGATTTTAACCCTATTCTTGGCACTGTATACAATTTAATACGTTGTTCTTTTAAAAAATCTAGGCACAAACTTAGAAATATTTTTAAAACTTTTATCATTTGTGGGGAAGCAAAATATTATTAAATTTCTATCAAATATGTTGTTTCACTATTAGCAACACTGAGAAAGCAGTAGAACCCAAGATAGCGAACAGAGCGAACGCGTCTACACATCGCAAGGTAAAAAAAAAGATTTTAAATTGTATTTTGCAATAATTTTAACCGTAAGTGATATAATTTGAGTAGCTTAGAATATTTTACTAGTCGGTATTCTATTTTGACCGATCAAAATCGATTGTAAATATATTTTATTCACTGGTTTTTTCGAGTGTATCAGATGTGATACATTGCCAGATAACCAATATTATAGATATTTTTAACTATGTACCTAATATATGACATCGCCAGAGGTGTGAATAAGTATTTATATTTTATCATTGCAGGTAGTTGGTCAACTAACTAAGCAGCAACAAAACAGATTAACTACCGACAGCTACCGAAGCCGGGAGCAAAACCTGATTTGGATGAAAGTGAATCATCGGGAGATGAACTCCAGTATTACGCGGGCCCAGCGAACTCCGACAGTAGTTCATCACCGCTCTCATTACCATCTTCGATAGAAAACCTCCATCTATTATCAGATGATGATACTGAGATAAATGATATTGCCGCGTCAACGTCTTTGGTGCCATACCAACAATCGTCGCCGATAACCAATCCTTGTTCGCAATCAATTTTATCGCCATACGTGTCTGCAAGTAAACAGCTACATTCTTTTTAGACCACACCATTGTCTCCAGTTCCATCGACATCATGTCAAGTAAATGTACCATCTCCACTAGCAATGTCGCCACAAGTTCCGGCACCACTCGTCAATAACTTGCTGCGTCGGAACCATCTGCAGTCTCCATTATCCCCAGCTACCCGCTCAAGTAGACCTAGAGTTGCCACGGTTCGGCGAAGAATAATACCACCATAAAGATTAGCACCAAATTGGCGTTGCTGTAAATTTACTGGTTCTGCAGAAGTAGAAGATATTTTATTTGAGCCTCGTGAGGAAAAGAGTGCTATTGAATACTTCAAGCTGTTCTTCTCAGACGACATCGTCTCTCACATAATGGAACAAACAAATATCTATAGCACACAAACAAATGGTTCATCTATAAATATTACAGAAGATGATGTCAAAGACTTTTTGGCGATCCTTTTGAATATGGGAGTCGTTAAAATGTGTGCTTATACAGATTATTGGTCTAAAACTCAACGATACAATAAACTAGCTGAACTCTAAAAAAATTTCAATTACTCAGACGCGAAGACGAGCGATATCGGTAGACTCTCTTCCAACTCAACAGCTACGATACAGAAACCAGTAGCTGAAAGACCCCCAGATGCTGTGCGATATGACCAGATTGGTCACTATCCCAAAATAATAATTACCAGGGGAAGGTGTATGTACTAGACAAAAGGACAGACGAAGTTCTTTTGTCAAAAATGTGAAATACGGTTGTGTTTATTGCCCGATCGTAATTGTTTTTTAGAGTACCACGCTAAGAAGTAAAAACTAATAATTACTATTAAAAATAATCTCTTGAGACTGATATGTATACGTACGTAATAAGTAGTAATTTATAAAATTGATCTCATTTTATTGATAAATAAGACTCATTAATTAGGTAAGACTTAAAGGCTGATTGTTGAGACCGATAATTATGTTGATTTTTAGAAGTTTCCTATTATACTTGTTGATTAAGAAAAAGAGTTTGTATTATTTTTATTTTTCTTAGTCTTGACAATGTGTCAAATATGATACATCGTATTTTTTCTATTGATTGTTATGAACATGGTAATGTGCCTTATGTAATACATACAATAAAACGTAAACTAAACAATTATATATTTTTTTATTATTTTTTGACCTTCCAGTGATCACCTAGGAACACAATAATGTCATTTTTTTTCAAAAAATTTGAAAAAAAAATCTCTGCCAAGTATAGGGTTAAAAATCTTAATATTATGTAACTTCAAAAGTTTACAACACAGATTTTTTTCATATTTTTTTATTGACTTGATCTCGGGTTGCTCAATTGCCCATTTCAAGTGTGACGTAATTTTTTTTAGAACATCCAGTGTACCATACAATTCTAACATTTATCTTTAGTCTATACTACGAAATTTTACTCCTTTAAAACCTTCTTTGAACGTTCCACAATAAGTGGTAAAATATTCAATACTAAAGTAAATTTAGTCATCACTATTCACAGTCAACCTAAATTAATTAGGGACCTGTTTATAGGCTTATTACCTTCAACCAATACAGTTTAATCAAATGTTTGTATCTGATTTGTTTAACTAATTTGTTTATAATCATAAAACACGAACCAATTACGTATTATAGTCCCAATTAATTTTTAGCACGTAGCAAAGCGATTACTAGTCTAAATCACCTCTACTAGCAGTTAATTTATCGTAATAATAGTAAACTTCGTACATATCGTGTAAGCGGCTATAGTTACGATAAATCGGAACAATCCGATCCGGAAAAGCCTTCTGTAAAACCGGCTCTTACTGAAATGACCGCACTTTTACGTTTACAGCGTTATAACATTTCACCAAATTACTTTGACCTGTCCAAGTTTAGTGTGAAAGAAGATTTATGGGTCTGGATTTATTGGCTACCTGTGACGTGACGTAACTGAAGTGCCGACGACCTATAAAATTAATGGTATTCGCATGTCTTCCGAAATGGTTGAGAAAAGATAGCCTATTCAATCTTGTCCTTTCTTCCCTTCATCCCTCACGTGCTTCAAGCCAAGACTTAATGGGATTTTAGATCCTTGAAATATTGAAGGGGCTACGTTTGTTTCTGTGAATATTTGCCTATAGATAAAAAAGCTATTTAGATTGGAAAATAGTCTTTAAGTTATATCTCGGAAAGGAAACAGGGACATTTTTGTGCGTTAACTTTGTTTTTTTTAAGTCTTGGATAAATATCATACTAACGCCCGTTTTCTGAAAGGCTTGTCAACGCTAAAATTAACTAATGTCCTGTTAAATCTCTTGTCAAGTCATCTGATTGGTTGTTGATAATTCAGTCAACCAATCAGATGACTTGACAAGAGATTAAATTGATTTTAACATTGATCGGCCTTTCGGAAACCGGGTGTCAGACTTGGAACGCAGAAGTTCATGGCATTGCATCTTACAATCGAATTTTTATGACTTTTATGTCTGAATTGACAAAAACAGTCCTGTCTCAGAATAGAACTTATGACTGAATAAAAATTTAATTACTTACCTACCTACATATCTAATAGTACCTCATATACAAAAACTCCTGCTAAGCTAATAACAGACCCTGCCATATTTTTGGAACACCACACTAACACTAGCACCATTTTGAACCGTAACATATCCCCATAAATTATAAATGATCAAATTAAAAACTTCCATCGCGAACAACTACAGACATTTATGATTGGTTGCCTATCCAACGGCTTTATTGCACCTATTTCAAGAACAATCTAAAAGATATGAACTGTCATTACTTGGGGCTTGTCTCATGTGGCAAAATCGTCTAGTTCTCAGTTACTACCCGTTATCAGAGTCCCCATTTCAGCTATAACAATTTGTGGCTATGGGTTATGTTGGAAAAACTTCGGGGTTGTTAACAAAAAAGGCTCCTGTGGACATTGAGGTCCCTAAAGGACTTTGCTATATCGGATAGTGTTATGGCAGTATTATTAGACCTTCTTCGTGTTCGGATGGACCTGATACCGAGGAGATAGTGTTTCATAGTAAAATGAACAGTAAATGCTCAATTTCTTGCGGGAATTTCATATTTGCTTTTGTTTCAAGGCATTATTGTATCGCGTTGAATAAAATTTTGGTATGTTTGACAGCTATAGAATATTTTTTTAAAGACGCGACCATAGAGATAAGGGACAAGGACAACGCTCGCTTTAGGAAATAGTGTCCCAGATATATGGATAAAATAATTAGGCTAAGTTGTTTCAATAACAGAAGGCTGTTTTGCGCCAACCAACGCCGCGAAAAATTTGTACAGTATTCAACTAACTTCATCTACTTGCACTCATAAACAGCTAACTTCACAGATAATATTGACCGATGGCAGCGCGGCTAGTGGCTGAAAAATTAACCAATAACTGTACAAATTTTTAGGGACTGACGGAATAATGCTTTAGCACATAGCGATCATTCCCTTTTATTCTTACCTCCATAGACGCGACGACGTTCTAATCCTTAACCTGTTATATGAGCCAAAGTCCTAATACGATCGTTTGTCTCCCGACAGAGTTAAAATTTATGAGAATGACAGTGAAATGATGTGTCAAAATTTACGTGAAATCCATTTAATACGGTCTCTACTTAGCTTACATGTTGATTGGGCTATATAATGACTTAGGTAAATAAGTCGAAAGACTAATCCAGATCTAATTAATTTGCAATAAACCTTCTCCACTAAACAAAAACACAGAATAAATAAAGTTAGAAACGCATATGCTGTAGTTTATTCTGCTTGTATTTGCAATGATATATGAACTAAAAGGACCTTAATGTTCGTAGCATAGCTGCAACACGTGCCAAAAACAAGATTACATTTCCAACTTTTATTTTAATACATTACTCTTATATGTATGTGCATAAATCAACGTTGAGTTTTCTTTCACAAGGTTTTATATGCGTTTTAATCACTAAGTTACATTTTTGTTATTAACTAAGTATATTTTGTTGTTATAATAAACTTTATGAACTTGATGGTGATGACGATAAAGTTTTGGGTTTAATGGCTGTTCAAGATGGTGTACCTACGATACGTTTGTTCGTTTGCTCATTTTCAGTTTATAAGTATTTACAATTTTCTCCTTGCACACGTCGCAAGGACAAAATTAAAAAAAAAAATATTTTTTTTGCAACACGTACAGCTGTGGCCAGTTGTAATATGTTAATACATACTTTAAAAAATATCAAGTAAAGCTAGTAAAAAAATAAATGACAAGGCCACCGATTTGCGTCTGTGTAAATGATATTTAAATAGAAAACAAAAACAATATTTTATAGGGAGAGTGAATAAGTCTCGAGACTCGACAATCAAGAGACAATAACTTTTTATGTTTTTTTGAGTAAAATCATACAGCTTAGAATTATGGTAACATAGATTAAACGGGTATACAACCTTTTTTGAGCAAGAGTTCACTTCAGCGATATAAATAAAACCTTGAAAAATGGAACTAATACAGTAAATAACAAAAAATACATAGGTGTACTATTTGTAGCGTAAAGCCGTAAAGGTTTTCCCCCTTAGGGGAACAAAAACCGCGATGATACTACATATATACTACAACTGTCCTTACACCCATACGGGGTTATCAATTTTATTTGTACGGTCTATCCATTGTGAGGTTTTCCATAGGGTGTCCCAAATCCGTTTAGGCTCAAATAAATCATGGTGTTAAAAAATTAGCGTCATTTTTGTGTGGCAGGGTCACTCGTCATTATTCTGTTCTATTATCGCCTGAACTGGATCGACTAGGGTCGTTTTTCATTACAAGCCGAATTTGCGATAAAGGGTTAACGTTTCGACCTTACGTAATAGGACGAGGGCTTCTAGGAATAGCTTGTTAGCTCGAATTTATTGTTAAACTTTCCACCTCAACAGCCAAGTCATTATGGAATTACTAAAAGTAGTACTCAGAAATGTAGTCACGTAATTTAATATTCGAAATAGTTTGTATAGCCTGCGAGTCGCGTTGTCGTATTTATCTAGTTTAGTATTAAAAAGTCTACAGAAGCTTGCTCTCGTACAATGCAACCAGTAAAAAACTGATAATAATGCATTAATGTTGTTTTTTTATTTCATATCGAAAAAATACTATCTACTTTTACATAAAGAATTTAGTAAAAAAAGAACATTCAAAATTTAAATTGCAAAAAATTCCACAAGTCGACGCGTATATTTTTCGAGAATTTCCTTTTCATTTAATCTCTCATTGACGCAAAACGTCATCGTTATCCGATCTCCCGTTAGGTTTTGAACGTGGACTGTCGAAAAAATATGGCCGCCAACATATACCTATGCGGAATAAAATACCCGCAGTTGGGAATTACTTTCAGCCCAGGCTTTTGGTGTCATGGAATGGAGGTGAGCCCGACAAACTCACTTTTGGCCCCGCAGTATTTTTAATTAAAAACATTTTGGGGATCGAAAATTTCTCGTTTCTTTTTATTCAATAGGTTTGCCCGTGCTTTAGTTGCGATGCACTGTGACGTTTCGCTGTTTTATTTTCGCTGTATTTTGTTACAGGTTTTTCCTATTCTACTCTTACCTAGAAATAGGAAATTAATTGAATTATACAATTAACTATTTTCACAATATCTACATGACGTCCCTTCATATCAGTTAGGTACATTAAAGAAGACTCCAAATTTCAATAACCAGACTGGCGGGACATATTCTCAAGACTCGGTTTCCAAGAATGTAGAAACAAAACTAGATAAGAAAGACCTATCAAACTTCTGTCTTTGTCCAACCAAGGAATCATGCCTGAGTTGATCATAGAAGCATTTCTATAAAAAAACTATTCAAATACTAAAATTTAATAAGATAGAGCTAATAACTCATCTCGAACTCCACTCTTTTCATCAAACAAACACCACTTCTTTTGATCGTAAGCAATTTGCGAGCATTTAATTAACGCAGACTGACACAATATCTGCATGGAACTCTAGCACAAAGCTTTAATGTTCTATTAGCTAACGAATAGCGAACTATTCTTATAGCACTAGAAATATCGCGTAAAGTCGCATGCGCTATTCTGATTAAGAAATGTCCTGAACATTATTCCCTTTATTGTGTGTTAAAGCCTATTTTATTGCTCGGTACCATCTTGCTGCGTCGCCTTATTTATAGCGTTTTATGAAATAGTCCACTTTTGAATTTGTGTTTTCGTATTTTAAACTACTAGAAGTTCTATTGAAAGTCTCTGCTCGTTTTTTGTTTTATTTGTCGTCTGAATTTAAATTGGGTATCTTTTTATCAAAGTTGTAGATAACTGCAATTAAAAGGTTTGATTTAATGCCTAGTGTAAATACTGAAGGACAGGACTAAGTGAAGGTAGTAACTGCAGAATTAAAAAAAAATGTCCTTTCACGACACATACATCTTACTGAGCTTGTATTAACTATCATACATTATCGTGAGGCTATAAGTTTTCACTGCTAAACAAAGGTCTCTTCTCACTCGGAGATCATTTGCTCATTATTCACCACGCTTGCTGAAGGTGGATTGGCGATTCCAAACTTATATTTAGAAATTATACATCCAAGAATTTTCACGTTGTTTTCCTTCACCGGAACTTGGAAAAAGTCACATTAGCACTTGCCAGGGTTTAAACCGGCACCTTCACACATGAGAAGCGGATGCCTTAACGTCTGGACCAACACGACGGTACTGAGTTTTAATTAACACATAATTATTAAACGGTATTCGATATCGAGCGACAACGTAATACAATGTTCACACTTCAATTCTGACAGGCAGAAGTAATTAGATCGCGCTACTAGTGAATAGACTTAGTAGTTTGACAAAGAGATGTGCACATGAATAGAAATGTAGTTCCCCCGTAATGAATTTCGGTATCCAGGCGGCAAAGTGCCCGGTGCATTCACTTTTATTTGAAATCCACCTTTTGATTTACTATTGCAAGTGTGTTCTTTTGAACATTTTCGTTGAGATCGGTTTTTAAGGTTCTTCAATAGAGTTTATTTTTTACTAAACAAGTACTATGAGATTTTTTGGATTTTAACAGCTAGGGAAGTATTTTCGTGATGGCCCGAGGTTTAGGCGCTACCAACCTGGCAAGTACCACTCTGTGACAATTTCCAAGTTACATTTACTTTTTAGACAATTTTGACACAACTGACATACAGCTTTTTTATGAAATATGTCGGCAAACGAGCAGACGGATTACCTGATGGTAAGTAATCAGCGCCGCCCACGGACACCCGCAACGGAGGAGTTACGAGTCCGTTGCCGACCTTTTATGGATTAGGGTTTGGAGATTAAGGGTTTGGGAGGGATCGGGGGAGGGGAAGGTCTGGGCAAAGATTAAGGGAAAAAAAGTGAGGTAACCTGGACTTTCTAATTATAAGTTTAAAATCGTCAGTTCGCCTTGAGCAAGCGTGGTGATTAATGCTCCAACCTTCTTCGTATGACAAGAGGTCTTGGCTCAGAAGTGGGCACTTATAGGCTAATGATATTAATGTTACAATATTATAAATGCGAAAAGTACTGTTTGTATATTTGTTACTCAATGACGTCAAAAACGGCTAGACGATTCCGAATGAAATTGGCACAGGTAGAGGATACACTCCAGAATTGGACAAAGGCTACTATTTCTTCTACTTTTTATCAAAAAAATAATGATGGTAAATGATTTTCGCTAAATTATGTAAAGATTTTGTGATATCTTTCCTAGAAAACATGACCACGGAAGGTCTTTCACGAATGATAACATCGTGAGCGATATCGAAACGTTTTTAACCAAAACCAAATTAAAATGAACTGCCTTACTGTAGGAACTTATGAAAGACTACATTTAAAGCAGGTGTCAACTGCAACTGGTCGTTGGAGCCCATCCTTAAGGTTGCTGCGTTTTAAATTTAGTGTAACGCGGCGAACGCGATCGGGTGCATGCGCGTACGCATCTTTGACGTACCGGTTTCGCATTTTAAATCTTTTTTTTTTCAAAGGTTAATAACCCTGTGAAGTTTGAAGTCGTGTATCGAAAATTAAAATAATTTCAAATAAGTACAATTTCCAAGGATTTCTAGTGAAATATTCTGTTGACTATAAACTTCTAAATTCTGTCGATGTTAATTTCTAATTACCAATTAGTCAGCTAAAGCGTTCTTATTAAACAGATCGTTTGTATTCCTAACTTTTTCCAGAATCTCGAAGTAAAATACTAAGTTTAAATTAGTAGTTTGAAAACTTTTAATAATTTAACATTTAAGTGCACACTAATTAAGGAATAATTGGTTCGACTTTCATGAATTATGTAGGGACCATCGGCACGTACATAATTAAAATTCTTTCAAAGGAGTCAAATTTGTTTAAAGACATTTTTTAATAATGTGGAGAACATATTTACTGGTAAAGAAAGTGTACTGTAAAAAAAGAAAATTTTAGTTAGGTATGCTACAAAAAATATTGTGCCCCAAGATTGTTGTTGATTTTTGTCTTAATTTTTTTCATCGTCGTAATAGACACGATAGAAGAACAATAGGAGCACGAACGCTGGCGTTCGCTAAGTTTTGATGAATTGATAATAATCATATTTCAACCTATTTTTTAATGCTACTGGCCATTGTCTCACCTGGTAGGCGATGTTGAATCTTTAATAAATATCACTATGTTTTAGATTAATTTTCAAAAAACAATTACACGGATCTATTGATAAGTTATTGGGGCCGCCAGTGGATACCCGTAATATCAGAGGACTCAGAAGTTCGTTGCGGCCTTTTTTTTTCTTTTTTTTGAGGGGTATTATGGAATCTGGAATTTGGGAATTGGGGATAAGGAAAGGGAAAGACTGCTGAGCATCCAATAACTACACTCGCACGACGAAACATAACGCAAGCGTTATTTCACGTCAGTTTTCTGTAAGGCAACTTTTTTTTTTTTTTTTTTTTTTTTTGGTGTCGGGTTGGAAAATCCTCATGGAGACCCATCGCCCTCGGGGAAGGGCGAAGGGTACTGTCAGACTCTTACTGACTAAAAACCAACCCGGTGTTCCTCCAATAACCCATGTGTCGGAGGGGCGGGTATCGCCGAAGCATTCGTCGCAACCCCCCGACGGGTGTTGGCCCGCCAGATGGTAAGGCGGGCCCCGTCACCCACTGCGGCCGTCACCCCGACCGCAGGACTCCACTATGAGGCGCGCGCGGAACACGGCGCCGCCGCCTCGAGGCCTGCTGCTGGTCAGACGACAAGACGCCCCGAGTCTGTCGTCCACAGGCCGCGCCCTACGGTGGCCGCAGGTCGGCCACCCTACGACGTCTAGTGCGTCTGCTGCGGGAGGGGAGAGAGGAGGCAGCCTCTCTCTCCCTTTCCGCCGCCTCCTTTGCGAGCATCACGGCCTCGCAGAAGGTAGCGACGGTACTCCACCCTGACTCGCTCCCGACCATAGTAGACACTACAGCCGGAAACGAGAGATTTCCCGCAGCACCTACGGCCGCGACCAGGTCACGACGCTGCTCGGCCCAAGCTGAGCACTCCGCCAAGGTATGCAGCGCCGTATCGTCGCGGCAATCACCACAATGATGGCACTGAGACGTCGGCTCCCGACCTATGCGACACAGGTACTTCCCGAAACACCCGTGTCCGGTAAGCACCTGCGTCAGCCGGAAGCTGAGGGCGCCGTGGCTCCTATTGAGCCACTCCTCTAGAACGGGCCTTACCGCCTCTATAGCGGCGTGCCCCGCCGTGGGTTGCGCTAAGCGCGTCTGCCACTCCGCCATTAAGGTCTGGCGGAGTTCTGCCCTGCGTGCCTCAACCTGTCGAGGCACCAGGCGCTCGCCCCGCTCGACTGCCTCCGCGCGCCACCAATAGAGCGACGCGAGGAGTTTTGCGTCGAGGTCCCAGGGCGGGGATCCGGCTAGGAGGCTCGCTGCCTCAAAGGAGATCGTACGGTATCCCCTGATTATCCTGACGGCCATCGCGCGCTGTGGCCTTCGCAGCGCGGCGATGTTGCGGGCCGTCAGGGCGTCCGCCCATACTGGCGCAGCGTATAACGCCATCGACCGTACGACCCCCATGTAGAGCCTCCGGCAGGAGGAGATGGGCCCCCCCTGGTTGGGCAGCAAGCGCGACAGCGCAGCAGCGGCGCCCATCAACCGGGGGGCGAGCCGTGTAAAGTGCGGCCCGAAATTCCACCGACTGTCGAGAACGAGTCCGAGGTACTTCATCGTGGACTCAACAGCGATGGAAACCCCTCCTACTATAATGCTGGATCCTTGAGGCGGCCTCATCCTCGGCCCATGAAAACACAGGGCCTCCGATTTGTGCAATGCCACCTCTAAGCCCAGCCGCCGGATCCTACCCACGACGTGCGCGACACCAGCCGTCGCGCGTATGGCCGCCTGCCGGTACGACTTCCCACGCGCTGTAACTAGCGTATCGTCGGCGTAACAAATGACGCCGACGCCGTGGAGTAGCGCACCGCGCAGAGCCCAGTCGTAGCCAACGTTCCACAAGAGCGGCCCCAACACCGAACCCTGCGGAACGCCGCACGACGTCTCTCGCCGACCCCATCCTTCTCGACCCGGGTACACCACCGACCTGTCCGACAAATAGGCCCCTACAATGCGTTGGAGGTAGCGCGGCACCCCGTGATACCGGAGTGCCTCTCGGATGGTACTCCAGGGCAAGGTGTTGAAAGCGTTAGCGATGTCGAGCGACACCGCCAAGACCACCTCACCCCGGGCGACTGCCTCCTCTGCCAGGACCCTCACGCGCATGATCGCATCCACTGTGGAGCGCCCCTGGCGGAAACCAAATTGGTTGTCCGCCAAATCCGGCCCCACCCTGGTCATGTGCTGGACGAGGCGGCCGGCAATGATCCGCTCGAAGATCTTACACACCTCGTCCAGCAACACGATCGGCCTGTACGCAGATGGGGAGTCTGCGGGGCGCCCCGCCTTCTTTAGCAGGACCAGCTTTCCGGTCTTCCACCGGCTTGGAAACTGGCCACGCTCCAAACATGCGCTTAAGAGCCCCGCTAGTCGGGGCCAGAGAGTTCTCATAGCCAGGACCCATGCACGGCCTGGAATGCCGTCGGGCCCTGGGGCGGTGTTCTTGATGCGAGCCACCGCCACTCTCAACTCTACCCGGGTCACTTCGGGCACGTTTTCGTCAGTCTCGTCTTCCGCGTTGGGCGAACTACGAGGCGGAACCATAGCCGGTGGAGTGTGCTCCGGTCTCGTCGGAAACAACGCACACACCACCTCCTCCAGCAGCTGTGGCTGGAGACTCCGGGTTAGTGGGGGGGCCCATTGGCGCAATTTGCCCCGTACCATGAGGTAGGGGCGTCCCCACGGATCTCGGTCCAGAGTCCTCAACAGCTCTACGTTGGCCTGGGCCTTTGCCCGGACAATGGCCAGCTGGAGGGCGCTTTTCGCCTCTCTGTAGCGGTTATATAGTTCCGCCTCTTCCTGTTCGGCCGCAGCTGTAAAGGGGCTGCGGCGTCTTCTTCGGTACCTTGCGTACTGGCGCCGCACCCGTACACAAGTGGTGCGTAATTGCGCAATTGAGTGCGACCACCAGTACACTTGGCGCCTGGATGGTAGCGGCCGGACTCGGGGCATGCCAGCGTCGCAGATGTGCGACATGCTCTCCCGGAACCACTCCGCCTCCTCGTCGATGTTGGTTGGCCTGTCTGGAGAGTCCAACCAGGCCTTGACGATAGAGGCCTCCAAGAGAGCCTCCCTGTCCAACCGCTTTAACGCCCAACGCGGACCGTCTCCAACGCCCACCGGGGTCGCTTGGATCGGCCCAACCGAGGTCTGAGCAGAGACGCTGAATCGAATATATCGGTGGTCAGACAGCGTCTCTACCTCCTCCAACACGTGCCAGTCCTGGACAGTGCGTGCGAGAGCGGGGCTAGCGAAAGATAAGTCCACTATAGACCCACCTCGCTGCCGCACGCACGTCTGCACGGAACCCCGGTTTAGGAGAAGCAGGCCCTGCTCGACCGCCCACTCCTCCACTAACTCGCCCCGCGCATTCGTACACGGGGAACCCCAAGCCGTGGATTTGGCATTGAAGTCCCCAAGGACTATCACGGGACGAGGATGACTACGACTGACAATCGTGCCCAACTCCAATATCAGATCCTCCATGTCGGCGAGAGAAAGGCTGGGGGGGAAATACACCCCCGCGACCATGATATTTCCCCAAACTGCCGCAACATAGCCCCGCCCTCGGGTGACGGCCTCGAAGGGAAGGGTGTCGCCGGCAGACCTCAAAATAAGTACTACCGAGCCGTTTGTGTCGCACACCCAGTCATCCCTGGGTGGCACAAAATACGGCTCGGATACAACTGCCACATCGATCGACCACTGCGCCATGCTCTGAAGCAAGAGATCCTGAGCCCTGGCGCAGTGGTTTATGTTGGCTTGAAGGAGACGACGTAGGGCCATTATTGGGTTTCCATTGCCGTTGCCTCCTTCCCAGCCCTCGGCGGATGTTCTGCCGCAACCGGCGGGTGAACCGGCTGCGAGGAGCTGGTTGCCTTCTGCGTCGAATCCTTGTTAGTAGCCAGCGGATGAGCCGGCTGTCTCTTGGCATTTTTCTTGACCTTGGCGCAGGCCTTTGACCCGGTCTGATGGTCGGCTGGCTTACCAGATGCCGCGCAGATGACGCAGTGCGGCGCGGCAGTGCACGTGCCAGCCTTGTGACCGGGCTGACCGCAGCGGAAGCACAGTTGGCTGCGGTCTACTCCCGCGGTGCACCGTGCTCCTGCATGTCCTCCTTCTAAGCAGCGGTAGCACCGATAGGGCTTGGGCTCTAGGAGCACGACCTGCGCCGAGACCCACCCAACCAGAAGCCGCTTGTCCTTTATCTTTTTGGCCGCCGCTACAGGACAGCTGACCAGAACCGTCCCGAGACCGGAGACACCCCGGCGAATCGTGCCCGCCTTGACTTGATCCGGCGAGCATCCTCCGGCCCTGGAGATAGCAGTGGCGACCTCTTCTTGAGTGACGGAATCATCCAGGCCTGAAATGCGCAGATCTGCGCACTTGGTTGGCCTGGACACTTTCACTTCGTCCGAGCCTAGAGACGCCCTGAGTTTATCGGCGAGGGCGTCTGCTTTGGGACCACTGGTAGCTCCCGATACTTCCAGTAAGCGGCCGCCGGTAGCAGTGGTTTTGCATCGGAGGCCTGTAATACCGAGATCACTCAGCGAGATCTCGGCTTTCGCCTTTGCTAGGATCCCAGCATAAGTTAGGCCCCGCTCCTCTGCCCCTGGCTGCAGGGTGAGAACCACTGCTGTAGAGCGGGGAGTGCTGAGCCTCGCGGTCTGGCGCTTGGCAGCCATTTCTTCTTTCCGGGCCTGCTTTTTGGCCCGCTGGCGCGCCTTTTTAGATTTTTTGGCGGTGCCCGCTACCGTCCACTCCGCCTCGGGTATGATAGCGGGTTCGCGTATGGCTGGCTGAGCAGTGACAACTGCTTTTTTAGCCAATTTAGCCTTTTTTTGTTGCTGCTGCGTTCTCTTTCCAGAAGCAGCAGTTGTGCTCTTGTTTTGTGTGGCAGCAGCCGCTTGTGCCGGTTGGGCGGCACGGGGCGCTGCGACTTGGGCTGCATATGTCGGTGCCTGAGTACTGCGTTGGTCTGCAGCCAGAGGAGGACGCAGGATCTTCCCCTCAAGCACTGAGAAGCGCGCGTTGAAACTCGCCATCTCCTGGCGGATCAAGCGAGTCAACTCCATCTCTTGGGATGGTTGCTGCTTTGACGTCTCCGAAGTCGCCTGCGGTTGCAGTTGCGGCGTTATATGCGGAAGACCTACCTCCCGCTTGAGTTGCTCGCGCCGGAAGTTGGCCATCTCTTCCTTAAAATCTTCGTGCTCCTTGCGGAGCTCCGCCAATTGCGCTGCGAGCTTTTTATTTTGGGCCCGCAGCAGGGCCGTTTCTTCAGTTGTGGAGCGAGTCAGAAGCACCTGAGCACTCTCCATAATAGAGGCCGTGGCCTCTTTAAGTGCTTTCTGACTGCAGCCGCTAAGGCCCTTTGAGACCTTGCTCACACGTCTTATGGCTGCAACCGCGTCAACCATCCTCTGATTTAGGTCGGAGGCAGGGAGCTCTTCTGCCTCGACTCCTACATCAGTGACGACAGACGACGACTCCGACAGGCGAGCGACTCTCCCTTTCGTCACTCTTTTCGTCAGAGCCGCAATCTGCCGCTCGTCCTCCTCTAGTTTTTCGGCGACTGCAGCGGCTTTTATTGCAGCCGCAGCCTCACGCCTGGATAGGCCGATACCAACATATTTGCCTGTGGTGGTAGGCCTACCTCTCCCTCCCTTTTTAGTGCCGACCTTGGGGGCCGGTACTGCTGTGTCACTAAGGGCCGATTCAGACCCTGAGTCTACACCCTCTCTTGGGCGTTTGCGTAAGCGTTTTCCGCTTACCGCGCTCGCCACGCTCATACGGCTCGACGCGCTATCTGAGTCCGACAGAACGCCTTTCCGCTCAATAAGTACCATTGGTACGGTTTCACCCACCTCGTCATTTTTGTTTTTTATTTTGTTTGTAAGGGTCTCCATATTGTTCCCACGAGTACAAAGCAAGTAATGGTCAACCCCGGGCAGAGGCTTAGGTACCCGGGTAAGCCTACATACTGCTGGGGGCGGCAGGTACCAGCAGGTGGGAGCGCTAACGACCGTACACCCAACGGCCATTCATCCCCTCGCCGCGCTCCCAAAACTTGGGATTGGGTGGTTTTTTATCTTAGAGGTGTCCTTCCTCTGGGGCCAGGCGGTAAAGCCAAGCCCCCCGACGGCGGCATTGAGACATGCCTCCGTCCGCTGTCCGGCCAACCCGAATCAGCGGACCCGCCGAAAGGTTTGCTCCTCAATGAATGAGGAGACAAACGAACCCCGCATTGACGCGCCTGCGCCTAAGAGGGTGTGGTCACGTCCTCACCAAATCGAATAAGACGACGAGGCAGGAGCGACCCCTCCTGCAGAAGTTAGCTCCGGACAATAATACTCCTCTTACGCGAAGTGATTATTGTCCGTACCCAGGGTGCACCGGTCCAACGACTGCTCTTCCCCCCGGACGTATCCACAAGGGACCAGCAGCCGCCGAACGCACGGGGAGGTCTTCTGCGCGCACCCCTTTATTTTGGGCCCGCAGCAGGGCCGTTTCTTCAGTTGTGGAGCGAGTCAGAAGCACCTGAGCACTCTCCATAATAGAGGCCGTGGCCTCTTTAAGTGCTTTCTGACTGCAGCCGCTAAGGCCCTTTGAGACCTTGCTCACACGTCTTATGGCTGCAACCGCGTCAACCATCCTCTGATTTAGGTCGGAGGCAGGGAGCTCTTCTGCCTCGACTCCTACATCAGTGACGACAGACGACGACTCCGACAGGCGAGCGACTCTCCCTTTCGTCACTCTTTTCGTCAGAGCCGCAATCTGCCGCTCGTCCTCCTCTAGTTTTTCGGCGACTGCAGCGGCTTGGCGACTGCAGCGGCGACTGCAGCTGTAAGGCAACTATGTCACTTCGGTCGAGTCGATCCATCCAAGATGATGCATGACTCTTCTGCACTGACCTAATCGTAATTTTGTTTTATTTTTTTTTTTTTATTAACATTACCTACTGCTGAACTAAAATATTACGTAGGCACATAGTTCATTCACTACCAATGTAAACCGTTTTGACTCACAAAATTAAAGTAGGTATATATTTGTACTTACATTCTTCGAATTCGCTTACAATGGTATCAAATTAGTTTGGCTGTCCATTAACGTTTTCGGATCTAGTTTCATTTTCATGGAAGCAAACAATTAAGCTATAATTAGAATTTACTATTCAGAATGGATAATATACTCTAATTTCTGAGTTTAATTATTATGCGTCAAATATGTATATTCTAAATACGAACAAAATTTACTTGTTGTAACGTTTGAATCAATTTGTGCAATTATAAACAAAAAAGTTTTTATTTTAAAGGCTACCAACATTATTTAAATCTGTGTCTTTTTTTACGGAACATCTTTAAGGTTTTTTTTCTTAAGTGCCAGTATTATGACGTTTTTAATTTTACACGGTGATATTAAACGGTCAATAAATTGTCAATCGATATGAGAGCGGCATTAAGCCGACTGCTAATAATCCTCGTGATACAGGGTGCGTTCCAAGAACTCAAGCTGTACGGATCCCCGACTCAAGCTGAAGTGCAATGCGTAAATACGTTTGAGGTAAGCATTATTTTTTTTATTTAATATTTCACTCTTGTTGTCTCCCATATCTCAGTAGTTAGTGCAGTAATTAGTATATTTCTTTTTACTGACTCTCATTCCCTACATTTGTGGAAAAGAAGTATAAATTGACATTTATTTCTTATAAGTAGTTACGTATATCAAAATTTTCTTTGAAACGCAAAATATTGGCAACACACATTTTTTTCGAAGCCGTAGTAAAGTCGTATTTAAGAAATCACGTTGACAGATAATAAAAATTCTATCAAATGACATCTGTCAAATAAAAGAAATGTCAAAAATTTGCATTCTAAAGTTTCATGTATATTATTATTTAGCTATCGTCTTATATGCAGTATACTTAAATACAATTGTATTTAAGTAAAATATTGATAAAATGATATTACAATTACATAGGTCACAATAGTACCATCTGTTCCACAGAATTCAAAGAAAATGTACAATTTTGGAACGTTTTGACAGGAATCCGGCGATGGCGACGAGATTGACATTGACAATTACTTGGTGATTACTACACACATCTATATATTGATTGCTTGTCACTGAACGCTGTCACTAACACGGTGTTATTGTGAAGTTCTAATTAATCCACCGGTCATTGTGACTTTAGTGTACTTTACTAACAATATCCTAATAGTTTGCACAACTAAACACTTAACAGTTACTGATTTGGTATTGTTTTGTTTAAAAATTATGTTGCCACACACTAGGATTTTCTCCTAAGCCGTTAGTGTCTTAACAAACATTCAATTTCACATACACATCGCACCCAAAACCAAAAATTAGTGAATCACAAATCACAAATAGCTCTTTCGTTCAGGGGCCGAAACACGTAACGCGGTGGTTGACTAGCCACTGCAACAATTGTGTAATCGTTAAATAAGTAGTCATGTTCTGTTTAGAGAATATTACAGTGCTAGATTCTGAAGCAATACAACAATGTTAAGGATCTACTAAATAGCCCTTAAAAAAATCCTATCCTACTAATATTATAAATGTAAACGTTTGTGAGAATGTATGGATGTATTTTTGTTTTTATATATATCGGATAGACCGATGTGGTTGTTGGTCCTTAGATAGGTGATTCCTTGAATACGGTAGTTTTTCTACTACTTTTTTTTACTAGTCAAATTTAATACTTTTATCCAAATGTCAAAAACGATACTTTTTTACACACTTTTTAAAACACTTAGTTATGACGTCATAGTATTGCGTCAAATAGCTCATTTATTTCTTAAAAAATTGCTAAAAAATATCAAATTTTTATTGTTTCGATCGATCGATGAATAAAAGTATCGTATTGTAGGAGTAATAAAGTATTTTTCAATATTTTATTGTATTGAAACGTCTAATTAATTTATTTTTGACCTAGGAAACTACCCAATTAACACATAAACTACTTTATATTAATACAATACGCGGGTGCAAGCATGTGAAGAATAGTCGGAGACAGTGACCGTCAAGTCATATTCCAACCTCTATCTATAGAAAACTCTGATAATATCTAGAAGCCATTGACATCGTTACAAGAATGATCTTTATTGCCGCAAGAGATAATACAAACAGTCCCCCATTGTTTGTATTGCAATCAAACGAATTGCCCGCAAAATTAAACTCTTACTTAACAACTACAAACACTAAACTGTGAGGATATTATTATTAGATATACTGACTTCTGTCGATGATTTCGCCCGCAAAACCTACCTACCTAAATGTAAAATAAATGTCAATAAAAATCTACTAGCGGCTACCTAAATGTAAAATAAAAGTAAAT
Source organism: Spodoptera exigua (assembly GCA_902829305.4). Lineage (NCBI taxonomy): Eukaryota > Metazoa > Arthropoda > Insecta > Lepidoptera > Noctuidae > Spodoptera > Spodoptera exigua. The sequence goes on along the minus strand of LR824619.2, from coordinate 9,047,547 downwards.
ATATTAATCGAAATTATAATCTACTAGCGGCTCAAAGCATTTTAAAGATTTAAGAATACATAGGGTTACGTGGACAAGAAATGTGACTTTATTTTATATTATGTAGTGATAATGATATCCATGCGTAATTTCATTTACCTCCGTTTAGTAGTTTTTACGTAAAAGTGTGACAATAATCCATCCATGCGTGCTTGCCAATTTCCTTGAAAACAATATTGTTAGGTCTGCTTTGGATAGAAGTAGTTCAATTAACATGATAATGAAAAGTAGGTTTTTATAAAGATAAAATACTCCAAAATTAAACCAAGACGTTAGTTTTACAGTTAACAACAATACAACATTTTTTTTACAAGAATATACCATAAACAAAAGCTGCCTACAACAAAAACAGTTAAAGAAACTTATGAGCATTTCAACCACCGAATAAAGTTAGAAAGAAATCAGTATCGACGAACAAAAAACAACTACAATGGTAATTCAGTAGGACGCACATCCACTTGACATGGGAACGATCTCGATCAAATGATTTCTAACCTCAGTAGCCTCAGTGGTCCGTTGACACTGGCAAGCAAACACACATATCGTAAACAAACTCGGTAGCGGAACATCGAATTGCAATCATGAAGGGAAGGGATATAGTGAAAGAGGTAGCGGATAAGTCTATCCCTCCCCAATCCCTAAATCCACGGAACCCTCATCTCAAAAAGGCCAGCAAAGCACTCGTAACTCGTCTGGTGTTGCAGGTGTCCATTTAGATTGCTTACCATCAGGTAATAAGTCTGCTCGTTTGCAATATCACATAAAAAATGTGCTGATTTTTACTTGAACTAGTTGATAAGGGAATAATGCCACCCGTGAATGCCACACACAATAAAAATAAAAGTAAATATTCATCACAAATATATATTATGATTTCTTCGGTGTTAGGAAGACTAATTTATATAAAATATCAAAAAAAAAAAGATTTATACACAAACATTTTAATGTCAGTACATTAATCTTTTGAGTTTTGATCTTTATCTTTATACAAAAACTTTGTGGGTAAGGTAAAAACTATATAATACATCTTTTCGAAATTAAAATGAGAATTGCCCAAATTTAACTTAAAAAATTCGAAAGATTTAAAAATTTCGCTTAAAAATATTCATTTGGTATGCCAGCCATCTTTAAATCAAGCTAAACATTTTTATTAAGGCTTATAAAAGTAAAATTTAATTCATAAAATCACTATTGTCCTTTAAGAAAAGGAATGTGTCTTCATAAAATTCAACAAGTTTTAAAAGAAATATTAAAAACGTTTGCTTTCACTCTAACTCATGTTTTATTGAAACAATTAACTTTTGTTAACATTCACGCATTAAATAAGTCTTCATACATACGTAAGACGTTATTATAGTTATGTATATATAGAGTTTATTTCTGTATTTGTTCTCAGTTATCAGAAAGGAATATTTTTTCATATAAAATTAAAGTATAAAAGTACTGTACAATGGCCTTTTCAAAAATGAATTTATTGATTCATGGTTACTTAATAGTCAAAAGAATCTTCAGAAAATAAATAATAAGTATCGGAGCGAAATAGAGTTAAATACCAGACTGATTACAAAATCAAGGCAATCAAAACAAGCCTTTCTAATCCTCATATCCTATCCTCATATACCTACTATAACCTAAAAGGACAACAACGCGTTATAAATCCTCCGTTGTTGCGAATTTCACATCTAGGCGACGCTGATTGCTTTCCATCAGGTATTCAGTCTGTTCGTTTGCCAATGTATTAAAAACACAAAACATCTTCTTTCACTGATACATTATTAAAATTTAGCTAAGTAGAATTGGGAAAAAAAATTTAGATTTTTTTTTTTTGTAGTAGGTAAATGATTTTTTTTTGAAATCTCAAGTTTAATATAGCCATGCTTCGACAAGGTCCTTTCGACCGGAGTAGTACCGCGACCTCACAGAAAAGCGGCGTGAAACAACAACAGCGTCGTTTTACGCCGCGTGACTGAGGTTACCGAAAGCTCAATTCATTCCCTCCCCCAATCCCCAAATCTCTAAATCCCTAATCCCCAAAAAGTCGGCAACGCACTCGTAATTCTTCCGTAGTTCCACACCATCAGGTAATCCGCCACACATTTGCCGTCCTATCACATTAAAAGCATTCGGACTCATTACCAATTAATTGGCAATAACTCTTTTACTTTTCACAATCGCTTTCCTTTACAATAGAACCACACTCTAACCGGTATCGATGTCACATTGTCAAGTGAAACTACATCATACTGTCGTGTTTACGCCCGGCATTAGATATCAACTCGCAGATAAACCATGGCACTGATGCTCAGTAAAGCAAAGTTTGCATTACATTGCTTTCTGACTGCGTTATAAAGAGAACTCCTGATATAAAAAGTACCAGGAGCCAGCAATGTACACAATATTTTTCCTGAAATTAAATACTTAAATCGTAAAATTCTTGTTACTGTTATCTATTATTTGCCAATTGATACCAAAGGCTCGTCATTTATTTGAAGGAATAGAAATCATCTTTACTCGTCCAGGATAGGTAGGTGAGATGGAGTACCTATCATACTTTTTTACTGACTAAAAATTCCCCCGTTCCTTCTTCTGCTCCAGATCAGGGCCGCGGCTTCGTATAGCGTTTGCCCCACAATTGTATCGTAATGCTACCATATGCACGTTTTTTCAGTTATGCTTTCAATTTTTAAACCAAACCGGAGCCTAGCTTGACATCACTTTATATTTTTTCTTTATACGGCTTTATTACAAAACAGTTTACATTTTTTCTTTAGTCTAAACCAATTTGCCAGTTTTTGTATTTCAAATTCATAGTAAGTAAGAATAAGATTCAAAATACAAAATCTTACTCATTGTTTTAAAACTACACTAAATATCAATCTTGTTTTGTAATCAGCGGGGTGTAATCAATGTTCACTCTTAAGTCGCACAGCATAAGTACTGAAATAGGAAATTCTTTTCGAAAGAAAAATAATAACAAAACTGTAACAGCAGAAAAAACCAAGTCAACACGATTCAAAAGCAACCACTGAGACTTTCCGCTCTCCGGCTCAGTTTGCAATCAAAGTCTACATATCCAGTAACACTGATAAGTACAAACTTCCTTAAAACCTTTGTTCGCTACACTCATGTACTCGTATCGTACTCTAACGACCCTCGTGTTTGCAGAATAAGTAACTACGTACTTGGAAACACAATAGTCAAAGCAAAATTCGTGTTATTCCTTTTATAAGACTGTTTTTGTTCAAAGATACGAATTTTTGTTGCAGGTTTAAAATTGTTTTTTGTACACTATATGCTGTGAACCTGTATTTTGGTTTTATTAAGGAAAATATTTCGGACACAAGTTTGAAATTATTTTCTACTATAGCTTTTGCCCGCCACTTCGTTCGCGTGGAATAGTGACTTCCTGCATATTTTTGGTTATACCCATATTGGGATAAAAACTATCTTATGTCCTTTCTCGAGTTTCAAACTATGTCTGTACCAAATTACACACAAATCGGATGAGTAGCTTCGGCGTGAAGAAAAGACAGACAGACAGACAGAGTTACTTTCGCAGTGATAATATTAATAGTTTAGATTTTCAAAGATCGGCAAGCTATGCTGCAAATTTGGACATTAAAAAAAAAAGCAAATCGTTAACACTTTTTCTAAAATAGAGAAGTTTATAGGATAATATATAAAAACACATGACAATCGAACAGAAACACCAAAACAAATCACCTATTCACATGCTTTATACAACAAAACAAGCCACGCTTAATCCACTGTTAGAAACTGCATTAATCCACTGTTTACTAACATCTTAACCCTAGGAAACTCTACTGCATTAATTCATTGGTATATCTTCATGTTTACACAGACCCCGTCACTAATTGCGGGTAGCATTGTGAATATTTGAACACCATCCGTCCTATGTAACTAAGAGATTAGCAAAAGGAGGTGTCCTTGATTATGTGTTCTCAGTGAACTTTTTGTTCAATACCACCCTGACCTCATTTCTGTTGGATTTGAATTTAAAATATCTAATCACCATTGTTATTTTTTGGGATTAGTTTTTTTTTACGAACAATTTTCGTAATTTTCGGAATGTAACCGAAGTAAAACGGGCGATATTTCTAACTCTACATATATTACTTGAATTAATTTTCAGAGTAAATTCGACTTGTTAAAGATGATTTACTTCAGTATACCTGCAAGTCAATTTAGAGTAAAATTAAGTCAAAATATTGTGCTAATTGGTTGTTACTAATTCAATCAAGCCACATAAATTGCTTCTGAGTCACAAAAGGTAATAATCATTTTATCACGCCACACACAGTCACGGAGATCCTAACACCTATCTACTAAACTATTTCTAGTCTGCATGTTATTCATACTAATATTTATTCAATAAATTCTTGAATGCAGGTCGATCAAGAAGAAGGCGATGCTGAGGGTTCAGGAAGGTATGGTACTATACCACCATTTCCCCCACCACCCCCTGGATTAGATGGAGGTAATTATAATTAGATATTTTTTTTTAATTATTTTTAAAGCAGGTTGGAAAAAATGAAATTATTAACGATAAAGCAGGGTTTCTTTCTTTAAGTTGACATATACTTTTTTTCTTTACGTTAATAGGTATATACTAAGTTTGCTTTTGAAAAAAATAAAATACTGATCAGATCAGAAATTGGTGTTATTCATTATATTTCTTTTTTCATTATTTCATAATAATGGACATAGAATTCAACTCTCGCTTATTCAAAACAGCCATAGTCTACTAGTCAATTAATTTTAGTCATTTTTGGGTATATGAAAATTGAATTATTATTTTTTATTTTATTTCAGGCTATTCATTACGACTGAAAGGCGAGAAAGGAGATCGTGGACCAAGGGCAAGAATATTTGATTATTTATTCTTCTATAATTAATTAAATACAATCGAAAAAATTCTAGCATAAATAAATAAAAATATATCTAAAACATTGTACCTACACGAACAGGAAACTGTTTCAAATATATAAAAAATAGTTATTGTAATATAAAATGAAAAATATTTTTTAAACATGTGTCTTATATATAATTTATAACAATTAATATATTACAATTTAATGGAAGAAAAAAAACACTTAATAATTTATTACCATCACTACAAATCACAAAAAATCAAGAAACTAGTAATTATATTTATTTTAAACAGTATAATAATATACTACCAACCACCACCTACATATTTCTATACGAAATAAATGTGAAAACGAATATGCTAAAACCATTAACATTTTTTGAACAATAGGCATATAGGCTTAAATTGCCATTAAAATTCCAAATGCTTTACAATATATCAATTTATTATATACAAATATGTGATCGTTAACACATAGGGCTGAATACAATAGGGAATTTTCTATTGTCTTTTAATTTATAGCCTTGTGTTATGCGAAACTGTGACCTATGTTAAGGCCAAAAATGTTTATTTACATTGTGTCGTAAACTAATTTATTGTGAGATTTATTTATAAGGTCTTTCAAGCTTTATATTTTGATCATTAAATTTCTTCACTGAGTAATAAATATCTTCAAAATATTAAATACTAGGTATATCTTGTCTGAACAAAATTTTAGGAAAGAAAAATGGTTTTAATGGATATTATTTTGTACACTTAATTGTATTTATATGTATAAAAAACTAGCGGCCCGCCCCCGCTTCGCACGGGTCCAACTATCTCGCTATCAAAGGGTCACTTTTTCTTTATCTTCCCCTCTACTTTTCTAATATTTACCCTTTCTAAGAATTAGCAAAATCGGTCCAGGCGTTGTTGAGTTATACTCTTACCAACACATTTTGCGATCCATTTTTATATATAAAGATATACCTATCGTAATACCGTCTCTTAAAAATTTAAAACAAACAAAAATCATGGAAAATTTAGTTCCTGTATCGAAATAAAGAGTGCGTCACGCTACCAAAACTAACTCTATACTTATATGATATAGGGTCATCACTTAGCACTTACACTATGTTTACAAATCGTCGTCACCCCATCTGAGTACGTTCTCGAAACTGTAACACACCCCTGACTTTCACGTTAAGCGGTGTATAAATATGTGATAATGGGGGAAATGAAATCGGGCGAAGAATTTTATGATTTGGTGGCAAAAATATGAACGTGTTTATATAACTGGAGGGAGGGTGTGACACAGGGTTTTGATGTCAAAGAACACAATGTTGGTTGTAATACTAAATTATTTTCTTGTTATTCTTTATGTCGATTGTTGATAGTGAGTTAGATTGTCTATGTCCAACTATATATTAAGTTTTAATTTTTGCAATTATAACTGCATAAAGTTCAAAAAAGTCATAATTACAAGTAGCTGAAATGTATACGTATGTTTAAATTAAGTAAATTCAACTACGAATTTAAATTTTTATATCTTTTTCTCCAACTAACTAAACGAAACATTTTAACACAAAATTACTTGTAGTGGAGCACTGTAGAAGAATGAATGGACATAATAGAGAAACGAACGAAAGATGTCGAGAACAAGAGGGTAAGCACATTGGTACGTTTTTAATTATATTAATCGAGTGTTCTATAATCACAGGGAGCCCCAGGAGAATCTATAAGAGGACCACCAGGTCCACCTGGACCACCTGGCCCTCCAGGAGTATCTGGCACTCCAGGAGTGGTGGCTGAAATAGCTGGCTCTGGAGATGATGTGAGTACCTATATTTAAGATTTTACTATCGACTGACTCTTTGTCTTATCATAAAGGAAAAGGCCTTAACTAAACACAGTAAAAAAAAAAATGCACGAGTAATTATTATTAGTTTTTTGGTAGCAATTTTCAAACATCAGGTTACAAAACTCTTATTAATTTTATTCGATGATCAAGTAAGACATCCACTTCTGATAAACAGCTAACAAAGATCTTTACAACACCATTCACACGTCAATTCCGAAGTTAAACAATATGCTATCTTATTACTCTATGGATAGAGTATCATTTAAAGGTTCGTTAACGTCCAATATGAGCAGGACAGCCCTGCCCATATCAAAGTCTAGACCGCAGATTTCTCATTTAGCCTGCGGACATCACCTGCCTCGCGCCATAAGCAAGCGTACCAGAAACTTGACTTTGGCCCAAGATATGAAAGGTTGCGATTGTAGATTGTTTTTTCTATACATTTCACTACTTTTTATAACATAATGAAGTCGGTAATTTTTTTATAAATTGAATATTATGTTTATCGGTATTCTACTTTAAAGCTTTAAAGGTTTCAGTTAGGCAATTGAGTTAGCTGCAAAAATTAAATTATTTAAATTCACATTTCATTGCATCAAAATCATAAACAACATAATACTTACAAGAACTCGATCCAATAAAACTTCCTATCTAATCCAAATAATATATTATACGCACCTACAACACGTTCTTATAAATTGTCTTTCACTAGGTCTCCACAAGAAACAACCTGATTGATTTATACCTCCACTTCCCAATAACTTCCAAAGTTGCTGCATATCATCCACCACACATGACTGGCAGAAAATGCTTCTAGCATGAAGTCCTTCGATATGAAATTGTTTATAAAGAATAAATAATAAAAATATAAACGATAAAGTGACAACCTCTAGCATCCGCCATCTTTCTTCTTTATTTCACACAAGAGCTAGCTTTTGTAACTTACACACCACTCACTATAAACATAATAGCGCTATCTCTGCTTATACGTCGATGGACACAATATGCATAGTTATATCTAAAATGAACTTGAATAGAGTATTGAAAACCAACTTTTTTACATTATTCCCGGTCATCTGAGATTCGAACTGGAAAAATGAATGCGGATTCTGTTTTGTCTTTTGTTACACTTTTTTCGTCCTGATAGTGTTTTGAAAATGGAAGTTATTTTTGTTCATTTACGCGTATGCGTAAGCGAAATGGGAAGTTAGGATTTATTTTGTATACTGTTTTTAGTTTGTGGATTTTTAGAATAATATTTCCATTGGTTTAGATATTCGGCGTTTTGGCTTTTTTATTTCGATGGTCAACTTCAAATAGAGATAGGCGAAATATTTTGTTTTTAGCTAACATAAAATTTATGGCATTTAACTTCAAACTCACTTGAAACATGAGAAAAACAAGTTAAACTGTTAACAGTGCTTCTAAGACAGACAGATTAAGTTAACATTTTTAATAAAATCGCGCTTAAATGAATACTATACGATTCTATACAATCATTTTCACAAAAAAAGTAGGAAAATAAAGAACTCCATTTCAAAATACATTTCTCCTAAAAAAAGTAGTGAACAATTGTATTACCTAACTGTCCTCGCTAGATTAGGGTATCTAACAACCCATCTCAACTGCCCAATTATATCCTTCTATCTAATAAAATAAGGTGTTCCTTAAAGACCTATAGTTTCTATGTACATTCAATATTGGTGACTAAATTGAAACATTCTGCCCGTTACAATCGTAACAAAGTTTATTATGCTCCTGGTGCCCGTCCTACATTCGATTTGACAATATCGATTCAATTGATTCGCTCTCCGAGAGGTTTTGAGTCGATTCGACGGTGTAACGAAGTTAACTAATCGAGTTCGCCTATCTCTATAGTCATTTATTTCTATTCTTTTAGTTTCTTGAGGACTAATTTCATTAGTTTTCTCAAGTGCCTTCAATGTCTGGCTTCTTCGTATTTCGTTTATTGTTACTTGACAATATCTATTTTATATTATACCCTTGGATACATGACGAAATAATTACAACATTTCGACAGTTGATTTTCGTTTCGTGAAGTCGAATCTTTGCACAAATCAAACCGTAGAATAAAAAAATAAACTATTCTGATTTTGAATAGTAACTAAAGTGAGACATACAAAAACTTTGAAAATAACTTACTTATGTGAAATAAATGAGAAAAGCTCTACTAGTTTCAAGTTAGAACGGGACTCTTATTCATGCTGCGTGACGTGAATAAGTCGTTATTTTCAACAAACAAACTATGCTATAAGCTAAATACTTAAAATTTACAATTTCTAATTATTAAATTGTAATTAACATAACACTCATATTTTTTGTATACTGTAGCTACACGTCAATTATTCTTTAGTAACGCCTATCTATCTCCAATTTTTTTTCAAATAATTTAAATAAATTTAGTCACATTATTGTGTAAGTATATTATTTATTTAAATATATTTTTTTTTTTTGCTGCATTACGTCTACACAGAGGAGTTCAGTAAAGGTCAGTATATATTTTCTTTTCTTACATTTATTTATTTCATATGCATACCTTGTGTATTACCGACGCAATAAGACTTCTATAAAAAAAAAGATTTTGACTTGGTACAACCTCGTGACACTACATTCAAATGTCATCTAATCATCTTACCCAACATTTAATAAAATTAAATGTACCTACAAAACAAACTAGCCAGTAATATCGTCTCTATAATATGATAATGTTTCCGGCCAAGTGTATTTTGCATAATGAGAGATAATGCTTGACAACCCTAACGAGGCCCGGATCTTTTACAAACCTGAACACACCAACTTTAGGAGCAAACAACACAATGGGCGAGGGTTGCTACTCGATAAAAATAATCACGCCTATTCTGTTCGCATTACGCTGGGTCGTTAGCCGGCGTACATGGCACTATTAAGTGTAAACATAGCTACAGCTATAGTAAATACAACTAATTCAATTCGATCCACATTCGTAAACTGCAGAATTTGGCAAAATGCCCCGTTTGGCTGACCACCACATTTGGGAACCGCATTAGGGTCTCCCTTGATCAATACGATACCATTTTGCTAATCGTTATTTCGTTAATGTTTGCCAAATAGTTGACAATATGTGTTTCGCTTTGTTTATTTTACACTTACAGATGAATTTTATGCCCTATAATATGATGCTTAGCTGGTTTGGACATTTATTAAAATCGTGTATAAAACTCATATTAAAAGCGACGAGCCGTATAAAATCAAGACTCAATCTTGATACTTTGTGCTATATCTTGAAGTGAAGTCCCTTCAACGCCACTGCTTGTCCCTAAAATATTTCTATATTATAGTAACCAACTTTGATAAAATTGGAACAGACGATTTTCGCTTGATTTGCCTTACTTCACTATCAACTCTCAATTTCCTTTAAGGGTTCAATAAATCTTAGGATACTTCCGCACAGTCAGTTGAATTTTGAAGTGCGTATTAACCAAGTATCGTTTTCATCAGCAGCAGATATTTGGAGAGAACTACGCTTCGCTTGGTCAATGTGGCTGCAACTCAAGTACTATCCTAGCTCTCTTGCAAACTGCTCCAGAGCTCAAAGGTCCACCTGGACCACCGGGAATAACAGGCGCCGATGGACGAACTGGTGCTCCTGGATTACCTGTAAGTATACTTAAAGAAACATTAAACTAATATTCCTTTGATAAAATTAAATAAAAAAAAATTGCAATCTAAAATTTAAGATTCTAAAATTTAATACTCAAAATCTTCCACAAAGTTTTAGCCTAAGGTAAGATAAGAAAAGATAAAATTATCTAAATCTAGGCTGGTAGATGATATTATAAAATCACTGATCTAGAAAATTAACTAGTCAAAATTAGGTTTACATTATCAAAAGTTTTAGAACGTTGTCTCTAGAATCGATTTTTTGTTTTACAGTCTTTTTTTAATCCACAATAATAACCTTTGTCAATATATACAACATTTTCAACTCACAGGGTCAACCAGGAACTCCAGGTGAACGTGGTCCAATTGGTCCTCGAGGTGACAAAGGTGATAGGGGTGATGTTGGTCCTAGGGGACCAGAAGGACCAGCTGGTGCTAAAGGAGAAGCTGGAGTAGATGGAAGACCAGGTATCGCTGGTCCACCCGGTCCGCCTGGACCTCCAGGAACCTCAGATTATAGTAATTTTGATGTGAGTACAAGTTTTTGCTTTAGAAGACTTGAGCTTTGTATTGTTATACTAGTTCCGCTTAAAAAAGTATATACTACGTTATTTTGCCTTTAGAGTCAGTAAAATAGTAAGTTAATAGGATACTTATAAATTATATTAATTTGAAATGCCATGTTAACGTAACATAGAAGTGATGAAATCAATTGTAATAGTAAAGTAATACATTTATAAGCCAAAACTAATTATAGTTTCAATATCTAAATATTTATAATCGTTCTATCGCAGATCGGTAGATTCATTGCCTAAGTTCTAATGCCAGTGTCGTTTTTATCATTTTCATGCTAACCATTTCTATTATTTAGTCAAATTGGAAACCTAGACAAATATACAAGGTGAGTTTTTAGGAAACATTAAGTACATAAGGTATTCATAATTTAGTCACGGCTGGTTTGAATAACATTTTCTTGATACATTTGGCTACTGAAGTAAGAATTTAATATAAGCTCTTTAAAAACCTATCAATATTTTATATCTACTAGCCAAATGTACCGATTGATAAGCTATTATAATTTTTGCTTTTCTAAGCAACAAAATGCGTTCCTCAAAAAAAAAAACTTTCGTATTACTTGGCGTTCCTAGTGGTATTTGGCTTCTATAAAAAAACTAAGCGCGAGTGAGGTAAACCACGGATTTTTTTTGTATTCAATGTATTTGTACTTCGATAGTGCGGTATTTTTGCTGCCCGCAACTTACGACTGGGTATTATCGAAGTATTGCTGCGACTTCAACTTTTTTTTTCAATCTGGATACAAAATCTTTTGTTTATTTATTTGGTGTCAAATCAGAACACAGTATTATCTTTGTGTTATTTTACTTCATATCAGGTTATAAAATTATCCATAACCAAACAGTAGAATACCTACCTGTAGGTTTTGACAAAACGGTATAAGCGTTTGTCCTAAGTCACATATAATACCCCTAAAATATGCAGTGAAACTGTCAGATAAGCTAACATTTTCTACAAAAAGAATCGATCTTCGGTTCCCGATTACCTTCATTGTCAAGTCACTTTGTTTGTGACTGAAACGAATTGGTTTTTGGAGGCAACGATTGAGCCCGCTTAGCAAACAAACCACTCCGTATAACTTGGCCAGAAGTGTGAAAGTAGCTTGTTCCCCTTGATTTATACCGACGACAGGCGCAGATAAGAGAATTTATTTGAAAACCTCTCCCGAACTTTGTCATGTGTATCGTTCATATGAAAAATAATTTGAATCTTCCTGGTTTCTTTGTTGGGAGTTCTTTTTGTGGTTTTGTTTGTTTATCTGAATGCGTTTTGTATAAGCCGACTGACAACTGACAACTCGTCCCGATCAGTCGCAGAAGTTTTTGTTGGGATGTATGCTGCAGTAGATTCGCTATAATAAATTGTCTTGGCACATAACTGACGATCACTTTGTTCGTTTTTAATTCTTTGTCAGATACAACGAAAACAAAATTCGACTGCCGTATCGTCCCATATTTTGGATCTGTTTAATCCCAATCAAATAGATTTTATTTTCATTCTAGTTATAAAATACGAAATCTGGATACTCAGTAGGTCTTGCTTTTAAATAAAACGAGCATAAAACTTATCCTCCAAATAAACTCTTTTAAACTGTTTGTCAATTATATAGTTTATATATCTATAAGATGCAAACAATGAACGGAACTCTAAAATGAACAAAAACCGAACATGATTTTAACTTACTTTTGCTAACTTTGGTATAAAATTAAGATCATTATATAATTCATTAATTATACACACAACAGGAGTCACTTCTCGGATCTTATGGAGGAGCGATTGGAAGACCAGGAGCGCCTGGTCCTAAGGGCGATGCAGGTCAACCGGGACCAATAGGACCACAAGGCGAACGAGGATTCCCAGGTCAAAAAGGAGAGAGAGGTCAGCCTGGTATGGGAGGAAGCAAGGGAGATAGGGTAAGAGACAATTTTAAAATATTTCTTAGCTAATAGAAAGAAATTTAAGACTTTATTTAGTTTTTATGCAAGTTTCTAGTTGATTAAGTGCGGTATGTTATTATGGTAGACATGGTCTGATTTGCATAAACATTCATCTGCATATCTGTCAAATCTTTGTTTTAGAGATAATAAATTAGAGATACGAATAAGGTTTTTTGGTAAAAAGTGTTATTTTAAATCCTATGTTATAATGTATACAGGGTTATCCGGGACCTCAAGGAGAACGAGGGTATAAAGGTGATCGTGGAGGCCCAGGGTTGGATGGAAGACCAGGCATACCAGGTGCCAGTGGTAGACCAGCTGATAAGGGAGAAAAAGGTAAATTCATATTTCAAGGAGCAGTTCAAATAATCATATAGAAATTTAAAACTAATTTTGTTTTTCGTAAAAGGACAAAGAATATCTACTTTTATCTAAGACTTCTCAGTATTGAAACGAAATAAAAATTTTAGTAGCTTTTGTAAAAACCTTATCATTTTTAATAGCTTACTATAGTAATCTCGTTACTTGATAAAAAAAGATTCCAAAATCGATCAAAATCATCATCATCATCATCATCATCATCATTTTAGTCAATACATTTTTTCTAGCGACCACCCCTTTTATTGCTTAAAACCTAACAACAACTCTTTATTGTTTCCTTCCAAAACTAATACCTACATATTTCGACTAATTTCTTAACAACAGGTGAACGCGGTGAACCGGGACCACCAGGTCCACCGGCACTTGGAATGTACAGTCCTGAAGATGCAGAATTCCTCACGACTGGTATGAAAGAATAAAATACTTTAAGAGTAAAACAGTGTTAAACCAATCCTTATTAAGATTTTAGTAGCCATGTTTTCTTAATGAAATGTGTGAAAACTAACAACGAATTTATTAGATATACTTAACAAGATCAATTAGTAAGACTTAAGTGCTATGTGTTAAATCCACAAGCAAATAATAATATAATTAACACTCAAACATAAAAATGTAAAAACGAACGTACGAACGTAAAAGCACACACACCTCTTTGTAACACTTCACATGCATAATCTATTTGAATTTGTTTACTTCGCCACAAAGAACTGTGAAAAACTTCGTATGTTTACAAACAAATAGAAATTCATATTTAATTTTATAGGACAAAGGCAGGCTGTGGTTGGCTCGAAAGGAGACAAAGGTGAAAAGGTGAGGCTTTGAATTTATTATTCAAACACCAATTAGGGAGGGGTGAATTCGTGAATGTTCAAGCATCCCTCAATCTTGAATTCATTGATGGTATTATTATGAGATGTGAGGTGACTTTTAATTGGATGAAAAGTTTTCCAGGCCTATCATTGATGTCGATAGGCTTACAATGTTGCTGTACAATGTTTTATTTTAATTATGGAATTGGAATTCATATGTTAATTAATGTTTAATAATTGGAACACGCAAATTTTGAATCGGATGTGGTGAAATTGTTTATATAAAGCGGTTTTATCACAATATTATCTATCGAAATACACGTTAGTCATATATTTCATTTGCAAGCTGACATATTTTATAATTCCTACTTAGTTTGATATGAAATTCCAATTTATTGTAAACAACGAAAGCATTATAACCTGTGTTCTATTGGTCCTTGTGACAGGGAGAAAAAGGAGGTCGAGGCAATGACGGGCCCCCTGGTTTCCCAGGCAAAGATGGTAGGGACGGTGATCGAGGGGACATTGGTCCCTCAGGCATGCCTGGTATCTCAGGACCACCTGGTCCTCCTGGATTAAAAGGAGAGAGAGGAGAAAGAGGACCACCTGGACCTATCAGCGTTACAATGGCTGGATCTGATATTGTTACTATTAAGGTAAGGCTTCCGGTGTGATATTTTTGAGGTCTTGCCTCATATTTGTACCAAGTATATTTAAACTCGTGCTTAAAATATCAAAGATGTTTTGTGTTATTTTCTATAAAGAGTTTACTATAATTTGCTATGATGAATAAATTTGTTGTATTACTAAAATGCTTTGGCATAAATTTGAATAAAGAATAAAAAAAAAAACAAATTTGCTAATTCATTTAACAAAAATTATATCAAAATAATTTCGCAAGAATTCATCCACATAATCGTTCATTAGACTTCTAAAATATTCAAGGTCATAGCTAATTAGGCATATAATATCCTAGTACGCACAAAGATTAATATACTTGGTAACAATTACATACTATGGAAACATGATACATAATTTACAAAATGCTGTGATTAGACAAGAAATGAAAAAATAAAGATAAATACGGATAATGAGTTAGATAATAAGTAAATAATTGATAACAGGGTGACAAAGGTGACGCTGGTTTACGAGGAAGGAGAGGTAGACCTGGTCCAAGCGGTCCCAAAGGTAGTGCTGGAACACCTGGTCCACCTGGACCACCTGGAAGACCTGGTGATAAGGGAGACATAGGGCTACCAGGATGGATTGTAAGTAATGATACAAAAACAACCTTTGTAAATAATAAAAATCACGCAATTTACTGATTAACATTTATTTCTTTTTCTTGCTGCTTAGAATGCAAAGGTAAAGAAACTTATATAAGAATTGTACCTTGTAGAATATCCATCAGGAGGTATACATATATGTGATATTTAGTACTTCATACTTTTATATAAGGGCGTTTATGTTTTTTCAACACGATAATAACTTGCAGGGTCGTCCAGGCACATTAGGACCACCTGGGCAGCCAGGACCTGTTGGACCCAAAGGTGAAAAGGGTGATCCAGGTGTAAACATCCTAGATGTATCAATGGTAAGTATTCAACCCAAATAAAAATCAACATACCAGCCATTATTATGTCTTTAATAAATAATTTAGATACTAATCAAGTAAAAACTAGTAGGTAATAATGACATAAATTTCTAGCAAGGTCATGTTACATGTACAATTTGAGTTCCAGTTGATGAACTCAGTTAATCTTTATTTTTATCACAATAAAACTTACTATTGAGCAAAAAAATTCAATGCTCCTTCTGTAAAACAGCATAGACGTTAGAATAAAAAAGTCAGTCTATATTAAAACAGTAGCAAAATTTCATTATCACTTCACTCGTCTCCTTATTTTAAGAGGTAGACCTCCAACAAAACCTTCTGAGACAATACCAGCGGGATCAGGCAATGGTTCCTGGCGACTGCAAGCTGCTGGTTCTACAGAGTACTTCTGTAGAACTGCTGCAAGACCAGCCATTGACTGCATCTGACCTAACCTGGCACCTGGAAAAAACAATGCAATCTTTATAGAATACAATAATTTTGTTTTTATAGGCTGTGTTCATAAAAGAAAATTAAATATGTTTGCTAAATCATCGTTATTATGTTATATATGTATATTTAGGGCGTTATATGTATAGTTATGTAGATAATACAAAAAACGGATTAGTAATAAGTCATGCATTTTAGATTTGCATGTACAATGCGTCATGGCTGATATGCCCCGCGACGTAGGCAAACGTGTAAATATTGTTAATCGGTGTAATTTTGTCCACGATACTTTATCAGTTATTTATTATATAGGGACTAAGACATGCTTAGTTATCGAATAAAGTCAAACATACGGGGACTTAGTTATAGCAGTGAGTTTCTATTTTTATAGGCACTTCGAACATAAATAAATAGATTGAAGACCAATAAAAATAAAAATATGTTAAGATTTGTTTTAAAATAAAACTGATATATTCATTTAAATTCATAAAACGTATGTTATATATATGGAGTTTCTTAAAATTTACTTAGCATTTGCACCTACATAATTATTATCGTACGTAATATTTGGCTTCCATTTCTTCTAAACTAAAGGCGAGAACTCCGTAATGAATATATTCGAACGATATAAAGTTTTAAATAAAGCACTTACCAACACAGGATCGTGGACCTTCTCCAAAAGGCAAGTACACGAAGTTTTTGATATCTTCCTTTGTACCGTCACTAAACCTCTCAGGGTCAAACTTGTTTGGATCTCTGAAGTACTTCTCGTCTCTGTGGATAGCTTGTATAGGTATCAACACTTTAAGGCCGTCATCGATCGTCAAATCAATTTCTGGGAATGTATATTTAGGAACACAGCACTGTCGAATCAAGTATCCAACGGATGGATACATCCTCATGGACTCGTAAAATGCCATTTCCAAATATTTCATCTCTTTGATAGCATCGTAGGTCAGTTTGTTGTTATGTTTGGCTAACACAGTGTCCACTTCTTCTTGTACCTTTTTCTGATATTCTGGATGGAACGCTAACTGATGTAGGGTGTAACTTGAGGCAGTAGACGACGTTTCGAAACCAGCCCCAAAGAAAACAAACGCTTGAGCTGTCATAAGTAAATCGTCCATTTCCAAATCCACTATTTTTGGAGTTCCATCAGGATTTTTGTGTTCTATAGACTCTCCAATTATCTTTCCTTTTTCTCTAAGCTCTAACATTAGATCAATGAAATCGTTTCTACCAGATGGCTTGTAATTTCTGTTCTTAAGTACAGTTTGTACTAAATGTTTCATGTTAATTTCTAATTCGGGTGCTAGAAAATGCATATGCTTGAACAATTCTGGGAACATAATCTTCAGGGCACCGGCAACTGCATCTCTGAATCTTCTTTCGAAAATTCTTTTACCTAACTTTCTGAAATGAGAGTTTTCATCACTTAACGAGTCCATATCGATTCCGAATGCGCAGACACCGATGAAATCCGTGGTGTATCTTGCCATTAATTCTCTAACATCATAATATTCCCTGTCAACGACCTCTTCTGTAATCACCTGCAATTTCTCTGCTCTGTCTGTGATAATATGGAACATAGCCTTCAACTTGCCGGTACTGAAAGCAGGAGTAAACCTCTGTCGTATCAAGCGCCATAAGTCACCGTCAGCAAAGAAAATATTCCTTAACAGGGGCTCCACACATGTCTTGTGGTAAGTGAGGCCTCTTGAGTGGAAACATTGGAAGTCTGTCGTAAGGATCCTTTTGATAATTTCAGGATCTCTTATCACTAATTCTGGATCAGTACCTCTGTAGAAACCGACTACTTTTTCCTCAGGATATTTTTTATACATTTCAGTAGCCATCATACACATGCTGGCCTTTTGCATGAACTGTTTCAAGTTCGTTCCAAAAATAGGCACTGGTTTATCATGTTTAATACCTCTTGACTTCCAGTAGTTAAATGTCCGCGTTCCGTAGAAGTAAAGTGCAACTAAACCAATTATCACTAGTATGAGGAACATTTTATTTGGTTCGATTACATACACGGGTATAATGTTCACACTATCCGCGGCCCACGAGTAAACTACTGCCGAATTGACCGAGCATGCGTATTTAAAGATATCTATAAAAGCGAACGCGTTAAGCATCTGTATTCGAGTTATCTTTTTGTTTATCTACTCAAAAAATGTTTAATCATACCAACTGATTATTTCGACCGAAGTACGTATTTAATCTATTGCGAACGACTCCAGCGTTTTGTTTTGATTTGTTTTACTTAAAATTTAATTAATATTATATTTTACCTCTGGTCTTTAAATTTTCATTATTATTACATATTTTTATTAACAAAAACAATTTGATCTAAAACACACAAAAATGCGATAGATTTTGACAATGACTTGTGTTAAAAATCGAATCAAGGTCATAACGTTACCTTTGTACCTTATGTGGTGTATTACGAATATTTTTTTGGTCCAAAACTAATAGTCTGCGTCTAAAACCGGAATAACATGTTCGTAAAATTTCTGTTTAGTATTTATTTTTGGCTTTTGATGTTTAAAAATAATTGCTATTAGTTTTTATAACTCAGTATAGTATCGAATGTGCAACAAAAAATGATTGCATAATATATAGATGGTCATGTTAAGCAATAAAATAATAATCAAGTACTCATTCTGTTACCCTAACACTTTAAAAAACTCAAGAGAAGAATATCTAAATTCATCATCATCATCATCATCATCAGCCTGTTGTCGTCCCCTGCTGGACATAGGCCTCCCCAATTGCACGCTACTGAGCTCGATGTTCAGCTCTTCTTATCCAACCACTGCTAGCCACCTAGATTCATGATTGTTAGAATAAAGGTACGGGGGCAGCTATGCATGTAAAAAAAAAAAATTATGTGATGTTGCGACAAACGAGCAGACGGATTACCTGATGGTAAGCAACCGTTTTGAGAAATGAGTAATTATTTCTTTAGATCTTTGTTTTAATGTCATAAAGTTATCTTGTTCATTAAGTAATGTCGATAATAAATATAACATCGTTACAAAAAATACAAACATATTGATATTGTACCTATAACAACAAATGTAGCAATGTATTGTGTCACATTGAGCTTCATACCTATTTTATCGGTTCTATTTTTAAATGCGTGCATAAGTACCTAATTTAACAAGTGTTCTTCTTTGAGGAAAATTAATAATAGCATGCCAATTACATATGAATTCAGTTTTAAATAGACAAGCGAAAATTAAAAAATAACTTAATAACATTATATTAAATACCCTTTTTTTGAGCTACGAAAAATTGCCAACTCATAGTTTACTTGATCTGAGAATCCAGTCTGAAATTTGACTTTCGAAATATTGTAACTAAGTTTATATAACTATCAAGCAAAAATATATATTAATGGTTCAAACATTTTTAAATGAAATCCTTTTTATTATAACTATACTATACTCTTTTTATAACTAACCTAACCTTGAGGATACAAGTTTTCAAATGCAAAAATACTAGTAATATTTAAATTTGTTTTATATTTTAACTAGCAATTCTTGCGCATTTGATTATAGGGTAATGATTTATAGCCTATAGCCCTCAGGAACATTGTAGCTATCTATAAGTGAAAGAATTTTGGCAATCCGACCAGCGATTCCAGAGATTACCCCTACATATAAACTTTACCTCTTTATAACATCAGTATAGATGACATTCGAATTTTGAATTTAGATTGATACTATACCATATTTTATACATTTTAAAGTGCGTTAGAAAAAAAAACTCACTCTTGCCTCACACAGGTGTTTCTCCTGTGTCGTAGTTGCGTTTACAAACATACACACACACATTAATAACGGATTGCGTTTTTTATTATTTTAATGTTTCTTTTATAGCTATTTTTATCTTAGAGTTGAATTTAAATGGTTTTGTCTGACGTAAAGTAACTACAAGTCTTTTGTCCGTTAATTTTTTTGGCTACACTAGATTTCCTGTTTTATTTTTAGTCAGCCAACCACTTTCAATTTCTCGACTGCTGACATTTTTAAAATATTTAAAGGTTTTGAAATCATTGAAGGACATTAACGTATCAAGTTATTTTAATGGCATATGAGAACGAGCAGACAGCGTTAACCTGATCGTAAGCCATGAACTAGGAGCTAAGAGTGTGTAGGCCTGTAAGATATGGAAAAACTTGGGCATTTGAAGATCCTTCATGTGGGGTAATAAAATTTCAATACGATGTAAAATACATTCTGGCATATGACTTCCAGCGCATGATTTATAAAATTAATGAAAATTGTTTTATATATTCATATTCATATAAATTATAATTTAAAATAATTTTTCATATCACGTTTAAGACAGATAGGTACATTCATAAAAACAATATCATCTCCATTTTCAAATTAATTAAAAATAAAAAGAGTATTTTTAAACGTGACATTTTCAATACTGGTTCCGCACCTACATTTGAACCGCTAAATCTTTCAGCAAACTGAAAAAGGTTCGTGTTGACTGATTTGAAATTCAGTACAAGTCCGTTACGGGGCTGTTATGTAAATATAATCACATACAAGAGGACAGACGGGCTTAACGAACCCACTGGGGCACACAGAGATCCAAAAAAGAATAGCAAATAACAAAATGAGTGATTTAAAAAAAATAATGAGGCAAAGACGTGGTTTCCTTTTTCAATTTTTTTAGTCCTGCACTATGATTTCACCTATATCATGGATGCATTTAGAAACATCACACTCAGACAAGGATTAAAAAAAATTGGATCACACAAAGAATGTGAAGTGTGTGTGTGTGTGTTTGTGTGTTCCGTGCGAGCATGCAATACATCATCATCATCGTCATCATCATCATCATCAGCCTATAAGTGCCCACTATTGAGCAAAGGCCTCTTCTCATACGGAGAAGGTTAGAGCATTAATCACCACGCTTGCTCAATGCGGGTTGGCCATTTCACAATTATAATTAGAAATTATAAGTCCAGGTTTCCTCACGATTTTTACTGTATGTCAGTGGTGTCTAAATAATCATAGAAAGTACATATAACTCGGAAAAAGTCACATTGGTACTTGCCAGGTTTCGAAACCACACTCTAAGCGGGCTTCTTAACCTCCGGGCCACCACGACATTACACTTACATTAACACATCATCAACTATACTTAATTTAGTAATCATACATTAAATTTGGTTTTTCGTTCGGATTGGATAAAAGGGAGTGTTAGACTCTTATTGACTAAAAACCAGCCCGTTCCTTCTCCTGTTTCCAACCGGGGTGCTGTACATCACTGCTTTTAACAAAAAACTTTCCCATTAAGAGATTAAAAAAAAATAAACAACACGCCATTGTTTTTAAAAAGAAAAGCCTTTTTACGCATAAAAAGGTATTTTTTCCTGTGACCCTCCACCTCTTTATAGCGAAATTATCCCGACGGGAAACACCATAAAACAAAGTTCCCATCCCGTAGCGCCGTAAACTGAGATTTTCTGTGTCATCCTAAAGCTTACAACTTTGGAGTTTTATAGAACTTGCTTTGCCATGTTTATGCATTTATTTATTTTGACCTATGAATTATACAAGACCTTAAGATTGACTGCCTCGTTGGTTTTCACAACGATGTCTTGGATACCATACCGAGTTATGTAAACTGTTGTGCTTCTCGATTCGGATTAGTTAAGCATTATTTCTTATACTAATAATATAAATGCGAAAGTTACGATGTTCGGATGTTTGTTACTCAATCACGCCAAAACGGCTGGACGGATCTGGTTGAAATTTGCCACAGGCATAGGATACATTCCGGAATAGAACATAGGCTTTTTATCCCGGAAAGAGTAACCCACGCGGGCGAAGCCGCTGGCAAAAGTTAGTAAATAATAAATAGTCAATACAACACTAATTAATTATAATTGCAAATAATGGTGTGAAAATCTGCTGCGTAACTACATAACATATTATTTAATATTTATCAATCAATTAAGTAATATTTTTTTTAATCGGCTGTCACTACAAATAAATGCTTTTCATTGCATTTTAATTATAAATATAACATAATATTACCAAAATATAATAATAAAAAATAGTATATTAAGGTATGTAGACGTAGTGTGAGACAAGACGTTTAAAAAAAACAAATAAACGGTAATAACGATATTTAACTCGACCTCTTTCTCTTCTCCTCCTTCAGTTAGTAACCAAAGCGATGTTCTGTTACGTTTCTACAAATATAACGTCTTATGAATTATACAAAACTGACGTGACGTGAAGATTCGTGTATGGAATACTTAAACGCAATTTTTTCCTTATACATTTTCCTGGTCTTTTAAGGTTTGGCGGTTTGACGAGCGCTCTGAGTTGTCACATTTTGGGGCTCATAAAAATATATTGCCAGCTCAATGTAATCATGACTTTTAAGTTACATGTTCCTAAATCTAAATTAACCAAATATTCCTATTATTAATGTATTGAATGTATGTCTCAATATAAAAATGTATTCCATAAATGTTGAACTTTCATTATTAGTTTTTGTAAATTACTTACATTGTGTACAATATTTATTGCTGGCTATCAATTACACAACTTTCATATATAAATAAAAATTAATAGATTACACAAATTTCTTAACTAGATCTGATTTCGGACAAAGAATGCACAAATTGAATACTTTACAGAAGTCAGGACAGTGGTTAAGATCATTTTATTTTTTTCAGTATTATTCTATTCCTATGATTAATAAAAATGGTTTTCTCAGTTCAAAGGTGAAAAAGGCGAGCGTGGCTTCGATGGACTCCCAGGTCTACCTGGCGTTCCTGGTCCAGCGGGACCACCCGGTCCATCTGGATCTCTTTCAGAGGCTATCCAGTACTTGCCAGGACCGCCTGGACCTCCAGGACCACCCGGACCTCCGGGCCCACCAGGAGTGTCCATAGTTGGACCTAAAGGAGAACCAGGATTCACACACTATGAAGAACATCCTGTTCATGGAAATACCAAATTCTATGGTAGACCGAGTAAGTTTATTATTCCTAGTATTGTTCTTATATTTTTTCTAACTGATTGATTCGTGTGCTCTTATATTCGATGATAAAAAAGATTTAAATTTAAAACTCACAATACATACCTACATTAAAAAACTTCAAGGTCGTTACGTATTTTTGCATTCGCTAATTAGGACGCAATTGCATTATTTCCATATTTTAATAATAATTACCTATTAATTTAACATCTATGTTTGTTCACGCTGCTCTGAAAGTGTCGAAAAGTCCCCTTGACGAGCTCAAGGCTCTTAAGGAACTGAAAGACCTAAAGGATAGAGACAGGGACAGGGATAGACATGGTAAGTAAAACAACAATGAAACCTAGGCGTAAAGATATATTAGTGCTCGGGTGTGTTAGAATTTGTGGTCCTAAGATTGTAATAGGACCATTATCGCCGTATCTTAGGACCAAATTCCTAATACACCTATCTAAATATTAAGGTTACTTATGTGACATGTTATCTCTCATCTATTAATTAATAGCTCAAGATCCATTCGAGTATATTATGAGTATTATGAGGCTGATTATATACAACAGTATTTAATACATGCAACGCGAGAAATTTCACTATAATTGAATATTGTGTTATTGACAGATAAAATAATTTTATAGCAATTTTAAGTCGATTATCTTGTCTCATTAGGCAAATCCGTTTTTATCAAATTCCTGATAGTGATATCTAAACGAATTGACGTATGTACATAGATATAGCATAATAGTTGAGTACATATATAACAGAAGTAAAACCGTAATAAAATAAATCTTCGTGATGCATAAGTAATATTCTCTTGTTACTACCTGTAGGCACTTATATACATTCCAGCCGAGGTTGCAGGTGCTAGCGTAATAAGGTGCCAGGGCCTCGGCCCAGTAGTAGAATGAATAGTGTGGTTTTTAGTCAATAAGAGTTTAACACTCCCTCTCGTCCCACAAAAAACGGGAATCAGAATTTTCCCCCCTAAACAAAAAGGCCATGCTATTGTAGGTACGCCCAGTCTGTTCAATTACTTAGTATGCAGCTTAAAAATAAATAATAATAATTCAATGCAGATACAGTTGAAGAAACAGAAAAAAGTCCCTAAATTGGAACAAATCTCAGATGAAAAAGGAGGATCCTCCAACCTGGCGAGGTGATGATGTTACTTCACTGACACGATGTCAGATTTGTGACGTCATTAGTTGATTTATCATAATTATGACAGGTGTCAAATGTTTTATGTATATGCCCAGAATAATAACTATTAAGTGCAAGGTCAACGAAAGGTTAACAAAATAATTAAATACCTCTCTCACTCACTGCTTTTGTTTAACTGAATGTTAAGAAACCATGCAGACTGTAAAATACATATACATTTACGAAGCAATAATATCTCTAGATTTTTTTTACTTACAAAGCTATTTTTAGATTGTACTTATTTCTGTAACTTAAGCTAAATCAATTGGAAGATTTACAATTGAAAAAATTTACTATTGAATTATCATTTCTTTGTACTAAGTAAATGGTATATTACAGGACCAGTCCAATCACACCCTGCTGTCCATCACACAGAAGATTCCAACAAGTCAGTCCCAGGTGCAGCAGTGTTCCAAACTACGGAGGAAATGTTAAAGGTAACATTTATGCATAAAATGAATATTAAAAATATTTTCGTCTGATTATAGATACAAATTTTTCAAGAGTAATTAGGTATTTATGAAAAAATGCCTTAAAATCCTCTTGAAACTTTGACCAAGAAATAGAAACGTATTTAAGTACATTTCTTTTAAGAATGTTATTTAATTTTAATTCATAAGATGCACAATTGTCATTTTGCCACTGTCATATTAATACATACTTAATGCTTACATGTATTTTACCTTATATTGATTTTCTAGATAACTTGCCTCAATAAGATATCACCTCATGTGTTATTTTGAATTAACTAAACACCCTGTAAGTTCATCTACAGGACATTGCTTAGAAAATATAATAACTAAAATAAAAAAAAGAATCACAGTAAATTAAATACAAACATAGGATGTTCTAAAAAAAAACATTACAATTACAAACTTTCCAATTTACTAACCTAACAAAATGTCCACAGCTCGCCTCATCGAGTGCTGTCGGTGCTCTGGCTTACGTTGTCGAAGAGCAAGCTTTGTTTGTCAAAGTTAATTCCGGATGGCAATACGTACTGGTGAGTTTTGTCCAAACAACTGCATAAGCTCCGAATTCTGACAAATTGAATGGCAGGATAGATTTCATTGACAATTTGAATGGATAGACCAAATCAATCTCGTGTCTATTAAGATTATTCATGTTGGAGAGACGAATGTTATTCGATATATGGAAATTGTTTATAAGAGAAGGTGAAAAGTTTGAAGTTTCACATACAAAAAAATACCGTAGTCTTAACATTTATTTCCTTTATTACTTTGTAAGGTGCTGGTGATTTCGGCACTAATAGTAGAGATAGACCCTTAACTACGGCAAAACTGAAACCTATTTTTCTCCTATAGCTTGGGTCTTTAGTGACACAGTCTGCGCCCACGCATCCGACGCCTGCGCCCGCTCCACCACCACCAATGCCTGCCGCGAGTTTGGTGCACAAGCCATCAATATCTAATCTCGTTGAAAGTTCACCTGTACCTGGTCCTAGCGTAAGTTGCTCAAGATAGTGTTCTACAATAATATAATATTAGAATATAATACAATATTAAATATTTAAGAAGGAATAGTTATAATTGTTGTCGTTTAGTTTTTAGGTAATTGTAATATTCTTCGTGAAGCAATCAGTATGTACCTTAAACTATCAACTGAAAGTTGATTATGTTTAAACATTGTGTAGGAGGTCTTTCGCCCAATATTGAGTTAATAGCTTAATTTTGTTATCAGCTTCACTTGGCGGCGCTTAACGAGCCGTTGCCAGGCAACATGCATGGTATACGTCGAGCTGACTACGCCTGCTACCGACAAGGAAGACGCGCCGGTTTCAGAGGCACCTTCAGAGCTTTATTGACTAGCAAGTAAGTACCTCTAGAAGGACCAGAACCTAATTGGCAACAAAACACATCTATGGTATAAAAAAACATCTTAAATCAGCACAGCTTCATACATATAATTAATAAATTTAAATTTACATTGCTTTATCGAATGAGCCAACCAACACAATAGTAAAAAAAGAAAAACTATATTTGCAACTCCACAATTAAATAAGTAGATAGATAACAATGTAAAAATAGATCGTTAAAATTAAGACAAAGCAACTAGTTGCACCTGCACAATAAATAACACATAAAAAAGAAAAAAAAGCACATTATATTTCACACGCTAAAAACAAAAGACAATCACTAATAGATTGTAATCCATCTTTCGGCATTAGGTCCTCCATTATACAAAATATTCGCAAAAAATATTAAATAAAATATGTAGTAAAATTGTTATTATAATAAGTAATAATGAGACGGATGCACAACATCGCTGCAATGCGCACGCTGATTATGAATAAGAGTCCTCTTGCAACTTGAAACTAGTAGAGTTTTTCTCGTTCAATCTATGTGGGTCGGTTTTTTCAACTGGTAAGTCTCAAGATTGTTAGATACTGTTCAAAATGTACCGAGTACTAGCAAAGATATTAATCAAAACTACTATATCTATGGAAAGTAATTGATAAAGACGTTGTTATAGCCAACTTATGGCAGGTACATGGTCCAACTAAATTATTATTAATTACTAGGTATTTTTGTGATTTTTACACATCAAGCTACCATTTTACCACCTATACCACTCGCGTACCAAAAGACCAAAAAATTATACTTTACTTTATTTGTTTTTATTCTAGGATACAAAATCTGAACTCAATAGTTCGTTACTCGGATCGTCATCTACCAGTTGTGAATACCCAAGGTGAAGTCTTGTTCAAGTCGTTTTCGGACATGTTCGATGGTAACGGAGCTTTAGCTGATGGAGCCAGAATATACAGCTTCAATGGAAGAAACGTTCTTACTGACTCTCATTGGTAAGCATATTTCCCATTTTAAAACACCCTTTCATTGATTCTTCTATATCTCTTTTTTTGTAAACTAACCAACGAAAATGTGATCGTCAATCCTTATTTTATCTACCTCAATATAGTCTCAGCTATTGTGTAAAGAACATTGTTTAAATAATTTAAATCTAATAAATTCATTTTATTGAAACAAAGGCTAAATATTGACGGATATTTTTCATTAAAATATTTATGCATACATACAATTTCGATATTACCATTACTTTCTTATTATTAGGCCACAAAAAGTAATCTGGCATGGATCCCGCTCTAATGGTGAAAGAGCCTTGGACAGTTACTGTCAAGAATGGCAGAATGGGGATCCTACAAGCCGTGGCCTTGGATCCGCACTACACTCCCATAAACTACTGGCACAAGAGAGGTAAGCCTACATTTTTACAAACCATTTTATTCTTATCAAAAAGTTCTATAGCAGAATAATAACCTTAATAGAAACTCAAATCAAATTGAAGAAAATCCTACATAACAATTTCACCATTATTTGATTTTAAGGATCGACACAAAATTTCCAATAACGAGGAAATGAAAATACAAAAATACATCAGCATAACAGGAAGAGGCTTCAAACAATGCTGCCCCTAGAATTTGAGTCTTAAACCGTCACCCAAATGTATTAGAATCCCATCCAACTTAGTATCGACCCCCTTTAATTGCTAAGTCACTCTGTTTACCAACACAGAACCTTGAGTCCTTACACCTAAAGTACGAAATACAAAATCACATTTTCAATTTAGTGACTTAAAACTTGGGATTCTCGCAGCCATTTTGATAATTCAATTTGAAACAGAAGTGAAATTTGTTAGAAGGGTTCAAGGAATTAGGAAACTTTAGTCGCTGCTAATTTTCCGCTGCTTGAAAAAAACAATGATGAAGTAAAAGGAAGGGTTTGTTTTAACTTTGTTATTTTAATTACAGATATCCTTGCAGTAGTCACTTTATTGTACTGTGCGTGGAAGTAGCGTCGGAAATAAATTCTCGAAGAAAACGAGAAACAATAAGGTAAGAAGACAGAAGAAGTTTATTTAGATAGAACAGAATTCCCGATGAGAAAAATATCCACAATATTTTAAGATAATTAACTAAGTAATTAGGAATCTGAAAAATGTACATTCGACACACAAAACAAAATACAAACTGGTTTTATGTGAACGGCACAAATAACAGAACACATATTTTAGAATATATGCAACTCTACTAATACCGAATAGCTATAAGAAAAACTTACTAACAAAATATATTACAGATACAATACGACGGGCATACTAGATGAAGACGACTACCTTTACAACGCAGAAGAATACCAACAACTACTGAACGAAATATTTGCTCAACCATTGAGAGAAAATTAATAGAGTGACGTCACCAATTGTCAGAGTCACGTCAGAATGCATAAACGGCTCATAAGATCCAAATCGTATAATTTGTATTGACGTTGTTTGCTATCGACAATTAATGTGAAAATGTAAAAAAATGAGAAGTGAAGGGATATTTAAATGTAAACTTTTGGCAATAAAGATTGGCAATTTAAAAAGATCTCTTCGCAAATAGATAATTTTTAAGGCAAACAGCCATTTTGCCATTGATAGCTAATTGTATAACAACTCTTTCGTTGTACGATCATTTATTTTCGAACGAATCGATATCTCTTTTCGTTACATTCTGTGTTGTCGAACGCCCTTTTCGAAAATATTTAGCCAAATTCTGAAATTGCGGGCGATTTTTAAAATGAGATTAATAAAAAAATAAGTCAGAGCTTGGTGTTTGTGAGATTCCTATTAAACTAAGCGTGTAAGCTTAAGCTACTGAAAGTTACTACATACCTACATTCGTATTACTGTATGTATAGTGAAATGTAATTAGTTTGCGCTTCATACTGCGCTTAGAGTGTTTGTAAATAAAATTTTTGTAAAATGTGTTGATTGGCTAATTTACTGAGTAGAATTACGAATCGTCGTATTAATAAAAGCAGAAGGTATATTTATTTGTATAAATTATTTTGAAGACATATTTTGTAAGTTTAAGTTATAAGAAAAAATGATTAACCTGTTTATTTATTCAAATAGGATATCAGCTATGTTGGGTTTTGATATGAAAAATATTATAAATTTTAATTTATAAGTGATTACCGAAATTCTAAGAGTGGGGCGATTCGTACTTCTACTTGAATTAATTCTAGTTTCTAGACAGAATACCAATGTTTGTGATTCTTTTCGAGATATTAATTCGAGACTGTATATACTTATTATTCGAGAAGATTATTTTATTATTTTAAGTCAATTTTGAAGTATTTCTTAGTAAATGTTAATGATTTAAATTCTTTCTATTTAGCTAAATATTTTTACTAAAATGTAATTGACTGATTTTTACTTAAGCACTTATGTAGTTTGATTTTTGCAGACATGACAACTTTAGCCATTCGAAACTAAGTTATTTAAAAAGGTTAAATAAATCGAGGTTTTGTCTACTTATCTATCTTTCCTACACATGGCTCCACAAAATTCTAAAACAAAACCTACGTGAACGGGATTTCGTTAGCAAATAAAAATCCCATTTGAATTCTCTACAACGAAAGCAAAATAAATTATGAGCGATAGAAAAATAATCGCTTTTATAAATCATATTCGTCTATCTCAATAAATACTCGTTTTAAAAATGCGTACCTATTCATATTTGCTTAAAAAAGTTTCTCAGTCGTCATGTCTGCATTTATTTCCAAATTTTGACAATAAAATCTTATATTTTACTGAATATATTCGAATGATATACATCATGTATCACTTTCTATATGACAATGTATTTAATGCTTTATTTAATATAATACTTATAATATTATTACTCTTGTAAGTGAAACTTGGTCCATATACTTGACTTCTAGCTGAGAATAGTATGGTCTTTCTTACCGCATACGTAGTATTAATGCCTTTTGTAATCTTTTTATCGATCTGATGCCACGAAATAAATAAAATTGAAGCTTATTACTTAAACTATAGCATACATTGTTGTATGTGTTATCGTGTGCAACAAACCCGAAGGACCAATTTGGTCCTTCCATCCAAAACTCGTGCCATTCGAAACAATACAATAAAAGTCTGATTTATTTGCTATACATACTTTGTATTTATACTAGAAGTAGAAGTAGTGATGTACCTTACCTGTTAATTTACCAGTAATTGTAATTTTTAATTTACTAGTCTCTCACTGTTTTACTGTTTTTGTAAGCTTAAGTAATGTAGAGAAAATGTATTAGCGAATTTAAACGTGAATCATTTTTGTCACTTGTAGCACGTTCGATTCACTTGTACTAAAGGCAATAAACATTTGCTAGATTTGTTTTTTTAATTCAGTAGTAACATAATAACAAATAATTTCGTAAAATATACACATACAAATACGTTGGAAAACGCCATTGTAATCAGCTACATGATATAGAGTAAAAAACAGTGAAACAGTTAAATTTGTATACAACATGACATACCAACAAGCATTTACGATATTGTTCGTTAGTCGTATCGCTTCACAACGATTTAAATAAAACAATTCGTGTATTATATTACAAACGACTGTATTTATTAATGTAAGTAAAAAAATAAATGTTTTCACGACACAGTAGACCAGGTCGTTTTATTTCAACTAAAATTGAACAATATAAACATACGGACTAGGCACTAATTCTCCAAAACCCTAAGCCTAATCTAACCCCTAAGCTCCAAAATTAACGGCCACGCACACGAACTCCTACGAAGTCCTCTGGTGTTGCAGGTGCGTCCCTAGGCGGCGCCGATTGCTAATATCAGCTGGTTGTTGGTGGTCCCTATATCACATACACATTTTCCAGCAAACATGATAAAAAAACACAAACAAGCCTGTTTTTTAATTACGACGTCAATTACGACGTCCCACGAAGGAATTAATTTTTTATTCCTTCGTGTGACGTCGATCAATTCTAAATTATGTTAGGTGCAAGTTTAGAAATGACTTATTGACTTTTCTCGACTACTAAATTTAGGTGGTATTGTTGTATGTTTTCGTACACGATAAAATAAAAGTCGTATCGAAAATCTTACATTATCCAACGAACTAAATATTTTTTTTTTTAATTTAGTAGTAGTATAAAAATACTTCAAGCTAGTGTAGAAAAGAAAATTACAATGACCGCGTATCAAAACCCCAAAAACATCGACTTGCAACGAAAAGCCAAAAAAACACAATGGCTTTATAATTTCGAGATGGTATAGACAATCCAAGCTATTGAAACGTTCTCTCTTGATTTGTGGCTGCAGCTTCTGTTAGCAACACGGTACGGAACTGCGATTGGCAGACTAATTGATTTCAACTCAAACGCAGTCAGGTAAGGTGAATTTTCGACGGGAAATTGTAAGGACTGTGTAGATTGGTAGAATTAGAACCGCTCGAAATGAAATTTATTTCATAGGATATATTTAGCTTTTCGACCGAGTTGGATAAAGTCGATTTTAGATTTACTTAGTTAGGTAAAGTACAATATTATTTACATTTCATTTTAATGTATATGTTGTATGTGTTGTCGGGTAATGTTTTTGATTCGTTTAATTTTTACTTAATATTCAACCTCTTCTTCGAAATATGATCCCGTTTCATTTGCATCTGGCGTCATCTGGCTTTGAAGCCTGGCGAGTAAATATGCGACTTTTTCGAGTTAATATATGTTAAATTATTTTGAGACATGAGGTGCAGGAAATCTATATTTCTAATTTCTAATAAAAGGATCGAAATCGTCTGTCTACCTTGAGCAACCCTGGTAATGGCAAGCCTCCGTGTGCGAATGCTCACCAGTGGGTTCTAATAGATTAACGATGTGACGTGTTGATGATCTAAATTGTATGATTGTGTAATTTTAGTATTTTAACTCCCTTAAGGTAGTTACCACATTCCAATATTTCGAAGTGGGTACTCCGTCGTTGTAGATTTATAGTTCAGTTTTCTGCTAGAAATAAAAAGGTGTTAGTCAAAGTAAAAGTCAAGAACATTTTATACAAACTAAATCATATGCGGGTACTTTTGAAACATCAAAATAGAACAATAGTTCGTCAGTCTGTTTGTCAGTGCTACTTCAAACTGTAGGTAGATTCAAATGGAGAAAAACGAGCAAGAAACCTCATAATACATAACGTATAATGTTATTTAACATTATTTAGTCACCTACGTAGGTACTATATAACACGAATTCACAGAAAACTACCCATTATATATTTTCATGTACCTAAGTGCTATGCAGTCTCAGTTTAAGAATGTTTACCCTTGTGGAGTGAAGTTTCTTATTTACCCTTACTTTATGCAGTACGTTACCTAAGACCCTCTTCTTACAACCTCCGTAATAGGAAAGATGTGACGACGCACTAAGGAATTTAAAATTTAACTACAGTTTGCCTTTTTTTGCAAACAGAAATATAATAATATTATTGAAGCTAAATAAGAGATTCTCAGGAAAAACAAGTTAAAAATAAATTATAATAACAAAATTTAACTAAAATTAATTAATTAGAATATTTTGTAATTAATTTTTATTTAACTAATTTTATTAATTACTATAAAAAATTCAATGAGAATAATAAAATTTAACTATAAAATTTAAATTTCGACGCCAAGTTGCAAATTGGTTTTACTTAAAAAAATATAAAATACAATTTTGGAAACGCAATAACAAATGGAACGTTCCAGATGTTTGTATAAGGCGTAATTTTTTCTCGTTGACAAACTTCGTCAATCGATGAGAAAAGTTTTCTTATTAAGGCGAAGACGAGACTGGCTGGGTGAGGGATTCCATCTAGAGATTCCATTAATGTTGCAACGACTCAGGTAACCGAATCGAGTTTTTTTAGTAATTCCACAGAAAAAGCATAGTAAAGTCGGATCTCATTTGAATCAATGGGAAGTTGGATTAAAATTGTACTACGCTGTGATTGAAGGGGACTTTTAAGAAGGTAACAAATACATTTTGTGTGATTTGAAGTCCATGAAAGATTTATAGACTTCATACATACATTTTGACTGCACGGCTGGCGCAGTGGCTGTACAACTTGTCGCGGGTTCGATTCACAACACACTTTGTGTGATCTACAAATTGTTGTTCACGGGTCTGGGTGTGTTGTGTATGTGAATTTGTATGTATGTAAACGCACTCACGACAGAAGAGAAAATCCTAGGGTAGGGCAATGTTTTAAAAAAAAACATACCTAGATACATTTTTTAAGCCTTTGACTGCCGACAAAACACTGTTGAAGGCAAATCCTCCGCTAACGGAGGTCACCGGTGACCTCCATGGCATTTAACGCCATTTTTTTTCTAATAATGTTATTGTTATTAAGAATATTAATATACCAATTCTAAGCTAAAACACACAGAGACTTATTTTTGGGATTTTCGACAAACGCCAATCGAATCTTTGTCATCATCTTTTAAGCTTACAGAAATCAGTCCTTGTGGCCAGCATTTACAAATCCAACGCGAATCGACAGTAATATTATAAGTACACACTCTTCAATGGTAGGTAACACACATAATGTTACATAATTATAAAGTTAACAAACACAATCTTCAGGAAAACGTTCTAAATACAAAAATATTCAAACATAGAATAGCACTTTTTAATTTCAAGGAAAGTAATCCAGACTAAAACGTTCCCTCACTCAAAGGTAGCTGTTTACAATTTCTAAATGTGGGTACTCTTTCATAAAAAGCATTTTTACCCTGACAAACACCCGAGACCCTGCAAAGAAGTATTTAAAATAATGCACTTCATCTTGATTAATGAGAGTAACAATAATATATTATGTGTGTGTTTTGTAAATTGGAGCACGGCGCTAAAGGTGAAGTAGAAAAGAGTACTTTTTAAAATACCAACTCTTCTCACGAGATTAGTCATAAGAGCTGACGACGGAGGCTGGACAGCAACGCTGTCTGATAAACTTGAATCATTCAAACTGCAATCTTAAGCCTAAATCACAAACTTTGGGATTATAACAACAATTCAAAACTCTTCACAAAAATTGACGTAATAAAGGTCAAAAGTTAAAGTAGCGACATATAAGAAGCCACAAAAACATCCCGACCATTTTAATTTTATCAAAAACATATGAACTGCTACTGTAAACCATACAGTGACAACTTTGTTCAGTTACACTGTGAAAAAGAAACAAAACTATGTCTTTATGCCCGCAGATGCAGAATAAACGGCTAGTTGCGGACACAAAGACCAATGTTTTAAATACCTCAAAACCCGACATACATACTAGAGCTTGTTCGTAGGAAGGGAAATAAGTAAAACAAAAATGTATATAAAAAAGTTTAAGCGGACATCACTGCAAAATTTTACTTTGTTTAACTATAAAATTCAATTGTGAGGACAAAAAGTTGAGGGGGAACGTTCTCGCAGGGTACTGTGTATTTTTACCACACACCGGTGGCCGAAGACTCGCCTTGGTTTTGTAACAAAATCCTCTTATGGAAGTTTGAACGGTCGGTGAAATTAAACCGCTTTTCCAACTTGTACACAGCTGACTTAGGGTGGACTGGTCGCTGTAATAATGTAGGACTTAGAAAATAGAATACAATAGTTGTTTTCTATTATGTTCTAGAATTTCTCTGTAAATATGAGATTAAATATTGTATTAATACTTAAATAAATGATACACGATAACATTGCGATACCTTAATATAAGAATCAAAAATAAATAGGCGGCTAGAGCTCAGTTCATAAAATTAATAGCAATGAGTAACTTATCCGCGAAACTTAGGTATATTGCTTCGCTTTCTTTTCAACGAGTACGAAATGCGAAGTCCATTATATATATTGAAGCGAGGTATGTAGGTACCTATCTGAAGAAAAAAATTAATTCATAAAACCCTACTCATATTATGTAAAAGTTGGTGAGAATGTTAAATATTCTTTCACCCAAAACGGCAAGACGGATTTGGTTGGTATGTAGATAAATGACGCCCTGGATTAACATATAGGCTGTTACTGACTATTTATCAACATACCACGCGGTCGAACAGCGTACGGAAGCTAGTAAGTTATAAAGAAAAGTAGTTTATAAAATTGTTAACTTAAAATTCAAGACTATCCAATGCCCAGCGAAATAACAGTCAACCTCGCCCTCTCAAATTTGGTACAAAGTCGGTTTGAACAAGAACCTTGGAGGACGTACGACTGACCACTTCAAAGATTGCTCAATGAATGATGGCAGCAAAAATTTCCAAGTTAAAGTGCAGCACTGCTTTTTTTGTTAGGAGAAAATCATCAAATGGCTTCTCTCTAGAGAGTGTCAGAGACTCTTACTGACTAAGAACTACCCCGTTACTTATCCTGCTCTAGGCCGAGGCCGCGGTGCCTTATTGCGCTTACCCTGCAACCCTGGCTAAAGATCAGCCCTACAGAGCCCCGCCTGTGATTGTCTATTGGCTCTTTGAGGCGCGCGTAGAAAATGCAGCACTGCTAGAACTTTGTCAAAGTTAAGCAAAATGGTGGCCCAGTTTAGGGTGATTTTTTATCATGTTTGAGAATGCGGATTCAAAATCTGCCAAGAACCAATGTGACTTTTTCGCACCACCAGTTTTCCGATTTATTTGGACACCACTAATGACCACTGTAAATTAAAACTTCGTGAAAACCTGGACTTATAATTGCTATTATAACTAAGTCTGATATCGTTAATTTACCTTCTCCGCGTGAGAAAGCGAATTAGCACTCACATGCACATTCTCAAACACAGAAGGGGAATTGGATATAATATAATAATTATGTACATATACTCCACTGTATTTACACGACACAAAATTTTTTATGCACATAATATAATATAACTTATACATAATATGTACACAAAACGTATGTACTCATTATTTAATTTTCGGAAATATGAAGTAGGAAATGTATAGTACTTAATACAATGATTTCCGAATAAAAATGGTTCCGTACTAATTTATTACCGTGCCATTGTATTGTAACGAGTGCATTACAGTGCATTACTGTCCAACCCTGCGTGATTTATACGTCAGAATATTTTAATATATGTAATACTCAATGAATAATTTGTAGAATGGACGTGACCTATTTTAAATAAAATACAATTTAATGCTGTATTATTTCTGAAGGGATTAAAAATGAAACGTGGACTTTTTGTTTGTTGCGTAATAAATAATAAGTAAGAAGTGAGTAAGCTTTGTTCTGTATTTATTTTCTCTGGAATACGTATATCAGAGAGGCATACATATTTGTAGGAATTGTACGTTTAAAGGTATCAGATAGATACTGTTGGACTATCTGTACCTCCTCTACATAGGAGCGTGCGCTTGTCCCCGGCTGGACTCAGATCTAGTGGGCCCCAACTGAGGTGGTCTAATGGCGTGTCGCGTTCTGCGCTCGTCGTAACCTCGGGTCTAGTGTTGACCGTCCACAAAACTACCGATGATTGTCGCACGAACCCCGATGAACGTTGTGTCTTCTGCGGCAGCTGGGACGTCAAGAATAGTTCCCAATTAGAGTTTTGGAGACCCGTACGTCTCCAAAACTCTAATTATGAACTATCTTCTTGACGTCCCTTGATTGGGAAGAGTACAGATTGGGCACCTCGGAACCTCAAGGCGAAATACAACGCTATTGTTTTTTCGTGTCAAATTTCCGTGACGCCGTTTCGAGCCGGTCGAGCCGATCCATTCGTGCCGAAGTACAGATCTCCCACACATAAACTTGAACACAAAAATACCTTACTTCCTAAATTAAATATAACAAAACTCATACTTACTCTAAAGTAATATGCTATAGTCATAACTTGAACCTACACTCACAATGAACAGGAACTGCCAGTAAACTAACCGGTTAACAGTTATATCAACACAAAGTACGCAGCAGTTAACAGAATTTAGTTGTTGCTGGAGAATTATCTAGTTCAATAAACGATCTAACTTGCGTTCGCTTATTGATAAACATTAGTTTGTTGTTACTGTATCACAATTGGTTTCAGTTACGTAAATATTATAAGGTTTCCAACCTTCAGTTTGTTTGAAGTGTTCAGAAAAGTAAGACAAAATATTTTTTGGGTTCTTTAATGGTTATAAGCATTTCGTACATGTTCTATGATGGAATCAAACCTTTTTTATAAAGGTACTCATCAAATAACACGCCAGTTGAGGCGGGCATTTTAGATTTTTTCAGAATAAAAATCACCCCTAAGCTATGGGGCTATGGTTTAAGTAGGTGTGTTCAAGTAGTAGTAAAGTTCAAGATGATTAATTTCATGACTAATTCAAATTACATGACTTCACACTTGATGATTGCAATAAAACTCTGACTACATTATTGCTCTTTATATTTCTTCAGGAGCTGGTCTTTAAACATCAACATTTCCCAGTCAGTTCTATGAGCCTTCTATTAAGTACCTAGAAGGTTTTTTCAATACTCAATACTCAATATTTATTGCATTCCACAATGTGAACTTAGGTGGTAGGGTACATAAAAGTTTACATATACTAGTTTAAGAGCATTGTGGGCCCTGTCGGGCATAACAAATTTTTTTTATTGATAACAATATTTAAATTTTCTTATGTAGACAAGGCTTATGAGCCTGTTATCACAGAAACCTTAGCTTTGCTAGATTCTAAAGATTCAGGCTTATTAAAGATCGCTCCTGCTCGAGTTATAGTAATTCCGCAGTCCCTTAGATTGCTCTTATTAGACGATCAGGAAGGGGTAGATGTCTATGGGCAGTGACATAATTTTAGTTTGTACTACTATCAATACGCGGCAGAATTGTACAACGTAATTGTAAAAACGGCCTATTTCTTTTCCAAAAAACTTTACTGGAAGTGACATTAGATATTTGACAAGGTACAAAACTGTAACTATGGGCGTTCCCTGGGCCAGCTCGTTTGTAAATAATAATTACATTACAAAAAAAGAAAACCTACAATCAATAACAAAGCAAAACAAATAAATTCTCTTCCTGTGCCCATTTGAAATGGCTTGTCAATTTATGAGTATTCCTTCACTTATGCGAGATTAGGTGCCTATGTATGTATTACAACCGAGCTTGAAGTTGATTTCCCAAGAGCCCCACAATACTGCGTCCCGACAACCGTTTACTTTAATTGCAAAAGTATTTCATTGGTCGGGTTTTCATTAGGGTAATGCAAAGTGACATTAGCACTCAACTTTTGATATGCGTAAAGTGTATTTTATGTGAAAGCCCTGTTTGCAAAAGGTTTGTGTCATTGGGGGTCATTGGGATTCATTTATATCGTGGTGACTCAGTGGTTAAAGCGCCCATAGTACAAATGTAACTATTTCAGAGTTTTACAAACTGTGAAGGAAAAACATCGCGAGGAACCTAGACTTTTGATTTCTGATTATAAATTTAAAATCGCTTGTCCGCCTGGAATACGCGTGGTGATTAACGCCAAAGCCTTCACCTGTGAGAAAAGACTTTTGTTCAGCAGTAAGCACTTATAAGCTGAAGATGATGATACATTTCAATTACTACTGGCATTGTAAAGATTTTTAGTGACGCAGTACAGAATAGAAAGTTATTGTTTTCGTTTGGAAATCCATTTCATCTGACCATAATTGATCCATATTACAATTGCAATTTTTTTTTTGCTGGTCTTTTGTTTTTCGAATAGTTTATATTTCTAAATGTGTACTTCAATGATTTTTTCATTACTCCTTGACAAAAATCCTACACGATGGGGAAAAGGTCACAGTTCAGCAGAATAAAACTAACTTATATTGAGACGTTGGCGGTTTCAAAAGCTTACACACCTACCTACACAAAATAAATCCTCGAGCAAAAACCAATAAGTTAGAAACGGTCAACGGTGAAATACCTTCCAATTTAGTTCTAGCTAAAGAATCCGATGCAATCGTCGAGCCCAGACCACTGATCTCTAGGATTCGGCGTTTCAATTAAGTTTGAAACGCCTGCGGTAGGTAGATAGAATGTGTCCGCTTAACCCTGTTGCGTGCCACCCCTGGGACTTCGAACTTCTGAAGCAACAAAATGTGGCCTCGTTTATCCATGGTACATTAGTTTCTTAGTTTTATTTTGTTCAGAGTTATTGGTTAGGTTTTTTTTTTAATTTTAATTGCGTGTTCGGATCTGATGGATTGTTCTATGTTAGCAATTCTAGTAATGCATCCTGCATTACTAGAATTGCTAACATAGTAACTAAGTAAATATATGAATGCAGATTTGCAGAGCATTGTTAGGACATACTTAGGCGGGTCAAATGACATCACCCACCCTGGGTATAGAGATATTGACGAATAAAACTGCGTACTCCTTAAAAAGTACCTAGTACCTAAACTGACTGCCGAACACATCAAATATATTCTTGTGTATTCCTTGGTTTAGCAACATACGTAAAAAACCTATGATACAATAGAAATGTTGTGATGACTAAGACCCTTTTTTGATGGAGGACGAGCGAGAGGGAATGTGGTACTCTTACTAAAAACTGTCCCCTTCCTTCTCCTGCTCCGATTCGGCACATCATTGCGCTTGCACCCAAACCCCGGCTTAACGTTGTCCCCATTGGACACCATATGTGGTGGTCTAATGCCACACCTTACTCTCGATTCTGGTTTTGGTCGGGTTACCTTTTCTTGCAGACACGCGCTTACGGAAGTGCCTTTGAGCATTGGGACTACTTTTAATAATAGAATTTTGGAATAATTATTATTAAAGTAAAATATTGAAATGATATTTTCAAAGAACGAAGTAGGTAGATTTGCGAGGATAAACAAAATAATATAATATTAGATAATCCAAAAATGTGCTCTCCCAGCGCCCGTAACACCAAAGACAAAAGCTTGCTCATTTGCATTTATATTTGAGTGGAATTGGTTACCCCTGTGGTATAAAAATCGATGAATATTTTTATACCTAATACCACATGATCATAATTATAACACAAATTTTATAAGTGGCCAAACCAACCAGCCAACTAGTTACCTAATTAAGCCATTCAATTAACGGCATATCCTGTTTTATAAACGATATCACCGTAGAATAATAATCTATTCAACAAATTATTTACTTAGTTAGTTGTTTATTTGTGATAATGGTGGAACGATTTCTGTGCGAATCGTACTTCTAACATAATGTAACCTATCACTTCCTATAATCCCCTCCTTTTTGACTAACAGCCTATGTGAGAAATTCAGAAATTTAATCAGACTTCTAGTCATTCATGCCGAAGCTTACGACATTCTTATACATACATAATTATTATGTCTAAAAAAGAGTTTTCGTTACGAAATGCCGTTTCAAGTATTTCATTGTGGAGGTTCCACAGCTGGTCCTTTCGCCTATTCAGAGGACTCAATGCCCTTTACAGGTACTAAAGATGATCATTACGCTGGACCTGCTTTTTCTTCTCAAAACTCCTTCTTCTCCTTTGAAAGGGTTCCTACTGAAAACTGAATAAAAATAAGTGAAGTACGATCCGTAGAGTGTCAAAACCAGAAAAAAAGCGTGTAAGCTTGTTAAATCAATTACAATTGAATCGAATATTTTCAAATCTATAAGTTCAATGTGCATTAATGGACCAATTTCCTTCTAATTTATTTTTATTAACATATATACAGAATATTTATTCTCCACAAACTGTTTGCCTGCAGGAACACCAGAGTAATTGCAAGTGATAATGATTAAGTTACGACGTTACGAGTGGGCCAATGCTCCACGCATTGGTCCACTCGTAACGTTATTCACATGATGAAGCACAAGGCATGCAAGCATTTATTCACATCAGATTTCTGTAAGGCCATGGTATCACTCTGTTTCACCCGGTTTATTCGTGAAGGCTCTCCCGGATTCATATGTCTTTGACATTTAATAACATAAAAATCATCATCTCTTACCTATTTAAAACTACAGATCCCAGCTTGTTTCTTAGCATACCAGTGCCTAGGTAGGACAAACGACGGGGTAAGATTTTAGCCAGTAAGAGTCTCACACATGATTTTCCTTTCTCAAATAAATAAAGCCCGTCTCTCAAAATTATAACATTAAATTTAACAAAAACAAATCCTAACACAAAAATCGAGACAAGAAATAACTACAACGAAGTTCATGCTGGATTTTATCCTATGAAATAAGAGTAATCTGAGAGTTCGTCACAAAATCGGATTACAGATGGCGGTGGACTATTCAGAACTAGAGGACAGAGAAACTTTCTGCCACAGTTTACTGATTAGCGACATAGTCGGTTTAACTAATACTTCCACCCTTCTTCCAGTTAATACGTGGTTTATTAAAGAAAACTTTTCTAGCAATCTTATTTGTTAGTTCGGAGTACGTTAATTTGACTAGTAAGTTTATTTAGTTAGATGTTCCCGACATTGATTCAGAGAACCTACATGTGATGTAGATTTTTTAAGAAAAGCCAATAAAACCTCAACGTCTTCGTATCACACAAATCAGCAAAGTAATTTATAGTATTAAAAAAAAGGCTGAATACTATTTCAAATAAGTTTCTAAATCGAAGACTATAGAAAAAGAAAACACATTTTAAATTAAGAACAGCTGTAGTGTGTAAACAGGCATGTAGGTAAACCAACACTGGCCATAAATAGTTCAAAATAATAATATAAAAGCAGAATCGGAGAATGAATTTAAAAATTTTCTACAATTTTAAAACGGACCGCACCCGGGGCGTTCTCCCGTGTCGTACCGTTTTATAACCAAACAACGTGTTTTATTGTTACCGTTTTGTTCATTCGTTGTATTACCTTGTCATACAGTTTTCCTTGTTTCACTATTTCATTTTGCCTCCCACTGTATTTCCCAACAGAACTATTAAATGTTTTTCTAGTTTGCAAACGCTTACGGTACAAATATTTTGACAGCTCCAGTAAGCGTTCGGAACGTAACCGATCGGAGTTTTGTTGTTTATGTTCGGTCAATTTTATCGGCTTTTATTTTGGTATATATTTTGTATTAACATTCGTTTTATTGGGTGTTTATTGTGAGGTTCGAAAGAAGCACATCGAAAATATTTCATGTGAAATCACAGTTATTATTGATTAAGAAACGACAGCCATTTTCAAAACAGCATCTCAAATAATATGAACATTGCAATACGTCATATTAGTACCTAGTTACTGCATAGCCCGCCAAAAAAGTGTACCACTCTATGATAGCAAACAAAATTAAAAAAAAAACAAACAAAGATTAAGAATGTAAACAAAACATGGTACAATTGTAAAATTTTAATTCTAAAACGTTATTCAAATTCATAGTCATGCCGCGAGACACGAAGTCCTTTCAATTACTGTTCCAAATCCCAACTGATTAAACCGAAAGCCGCCATCTTCCTACCTAAATTGTACGGAATGAAGAGAACATCAAAAATTATTTTAAATTAGGAACGTAGAACCAAAATGGAGGTTATTTGAATTTGGTATCCATTCCCTGTTTTCATGATTGGAACGGGAATAAATGGTCGATTATATTAAATTGTTTATTATTGAGTTGCTTAAGGTTGCCTAACTAATTTGGTCAAAGGGATTGACAACTGCAACTGCTGATTTTGAGGCTTTTAATTTCGAGAGTTATAAAGGACCAGTCCGTTTTTTCAAGTATCTATTATTAATTATAAAATATACATACATGGTGTAAAAAGACACTTAACGAAGCCGAAAGCCACGTATTCTACCCATTATTTGGATCATTTTTTTTTTCTTTAAGACCGTAGCTGGGACTCCACGCGTCCTCGAGATATTGAAGGTCAAGAATGCATTTTTAATATTTTTAACATTACCTGAATTTTCGATTTCTCTAAATAAATTACGCATTTGAAGTTACGAATAGTAATGTACGTAATAAATAAATGCAGACCCGCACAAAAAACATCGTGCATCTCAGTAGGATTTTGATTTTACAGAATTGTTTTGTTATTGCGAAGTAAAACGTCGACCTACGTACTTATCACAGCGTTTTAATGCTAAGCTGTGAACCTACGCACATAATGACACGAAGCCCGTTTGCTTTACATTGCGCGCAATAATTTTTTTTTTTTTTTTGATACCTAAAAATAAAAGTCGTTTCCTAGTGATAATTTTAGCGTAAAGCTACTTACTTAGAACTGCAGTATGCGTAGTTAACGGCTTCGTTAAGTGTCTTTTTACACCCTGTAAAGCCAATAAAAACCAACAACCTTCCGTTCTGTGTCTGGATTTTTACAAATTGTGAATAATTATTAGTTTTAATTAATCATTTTGTATCTTTATATCCTGATATACACATAGAGATGGGATAATTTTTTATTTCATAGCTTATCTTATCCATTTATATTTAGAAAACTGATATAAATACTTGGCACATACATACATACATATTTAGTTCAATGTTTTGTGATATTTGAATCTTATATCATTCTTAGTGCCTGCTTCACATTGTATTAATTAATTTATATTGTACTGGCTACTCTCGCGCGGTTTCGCCCACTGCTCGGCTCCATTTGATCGTAGCGTCTTGTTTTAAAGCCTATAGCACTCAGGAAAAAAATTGTACCTATCTATCAATGAAAGAATTTTGGGAATTTGAACTGCGGTTCCAAAGATTACCCCCTATATACAAACTTACTAATTTAACCTCTTTGTAATATTAGTACCTATAGTTATGTTTATGAATTATATGCCACACAAGCTCATTGAGAAGTTGGAAGTCAAAAATATTCAAAAGAAAAATCATCCTTTCTTTTTTGTGCTGTAGCCGAAAAAATAGTCTTGTGAAAAAGAAAATATTGGAAAGAATAGACTATAAAATTTTAATATAAACATTAATTAATACAGATTACACCCAAAAATGAATCCTTATATCCAATATTCTTCCAGGTTATACAATTTACTAAGTAAAAGATAGAGATATTGAAGATTATATAAAAATAAGGGTAGGTAATCTTTAATCGAAAGGGACCACGGAACGGGGGTGTAATCAAAAACCGATCGTAGGGTAAATGACATTTTTACCTGCCACTGGCCTTTTTCCAATCCAGAATATTCCACGATTTTCCTTACTTTATTTCAAAATGAAATTTAAGGTGCTCATGGTTAAGTTATTACTTTCAACGGTAATATACAGATGGACAATCACCATTTTTAAAGTATTAGGACTACAGTTGGTGTTAAATAAATGTATAGGAAAAGTTATTTTATCATACAATTCAATATTATAAAGATTATAAATGAAATACCACGTACTCCACTTAGAACTAAAATAGCAAAAATCAAATATCGAAATGAAGTCTTCCATATTTCTAACATTTTAAAACTATTAAAAGCGATATTTTTCAAAGCAAAAGGTAACGTAGATTGCTTTCTCAGAAATATGAATTTATTCTGTTCGCGAAGGAACAGCGCAATGCATAATTTAATATTCAATGATCATAGAAAGTAAAAATCAGAAAGCAGTTCTCGAATAAACTTCGTTATTTATTTTAATAGAATTGTTTCTAGTATTGTTTTAGTTCAAGATTTC
The DNA here is from genome assembly GCA_902829305.4 of Spodoptera exigua. Classification (NCBI taxonomy): domain Eukaryota; kingdom Metazoa; phylum Arthropoda; class Insecta; order Lepidoptera; family Noctuidae; genus Spodoptera; species Spodoptera exigua. The sequence goes on along the minus strand of LR824619.2, from coordinate 9,002,756 downwards.
AAAATATACTTTTCTAGTTTAAATAACAAGAATCTTAAGGCAAAGCCTTAAGATTCTTGTAAGATTCTTCTCAAGTTAGGTACCAACCCTCCTTGTCCCACGGGTCTCTTTTTTTAAGGATCAAAATCATCTTATGACTTCTCTCACCTTCATCCAGGGTATGGAGAGTGGAAGTGCCAGACTCTTACTGATTAAAAACCCACCGTTCCTTCTCCTACCGCAGGCTGGGATTGCGGTACCTTATTCCTCTTGACTTGCAATCCCGGCTGAACATCAGCCCTATTAGACCCTATCTGTCTGTTGGCTCTTAGAAGTGCGCGCAAGACGATCGGGTCTAGTGCCGGACTCACACTTACAGTGACGTCCTATGGGTCTTTTAAGAGACTACAATTTGATATTCTTCCTTTCAAACCATTTTGATTAGTTCTTCAACCCTGTGTGACAAGCGTACAAACATGAATCAAAAATAAGAATGCTAAAAAGTAGTAAGTATTTAAAAAGGTTTTATTTATTTAAAGCTCCAAACACCTTAAGGAGAAAATGGCAAACTGTAAAATTAAATAAGAAATAAAATAAACATCGTAAAAATCCATCGGGATAAAAATAAAACATTTATATCTATTAAAAATTTGTGACGGTAAAAGAAAAAGGAAGTTATGGGTAAAAAAGGACCGGAGCCGATATTATGCCCCGAATATCGTCGATCCAATCAAAATAAACCACGTATCGTTTCAATCTAAACATAAAATTAAGGAGGAAAAATAGCTTACAGAAGAAAAACTTCTCCTTTACGAAATATATCGGGAGGACATCTGCACTCTTTCGTCCAATCCGTAATAAAAGTGGATAGCGGTCATAAATTTTGAGTCGGAGACGTCTCAATACCGCAGAGGACGGGAACCCGCTACCAATACTCGGCAGCAATCAAATTGTGATCAGTACCGCATGAGAAGAATTTTTATGCGCACCCTCCAAAGCCTACGAGATAAATCCAGCCTATGAATACGGGACCGTGTTCCAAGTTATTTGTTTTGATTGAATAAGTGATAACATTTTACGTATCTATAGGGTCACCTGTTTTTATTTTTATCGTTGCATTGATAGACCCTGTATATACATACACTTTGGTAGGTCTATTTAGGTATAGTCAATTAATAGAATTTTAATAGATAGGTCAGGTTAATGACCTTTTCTTAAATACAATGTATGAGGTAAAGTTCTTGAATATGTTTTCATCATCATCATCATCAGCCTATAAGTGCCCACTGCTGAGCAAATGCCTCTTCTCATACCGAGAAGGTTACAGCATTAATCGCCACGCTTGCTCAATGCGGGTTGGCGATTTCAAACTTATAATTAGAAATTATAAGTTCAGTTTTCCTCACGATGTTTACATTCACCGTATGTCAGTGGTGACTAAATAATCATAGAAAGTACATAGAACTGGGAAAAAGTCACATTGGTAGGTACTTTTCGAACCCACACCTTCGTGCACGAGAAGCGGGCTCCTTAACCTCCGGGACACCACGACATATAGGTACACGAATATGTTTTAACAATAATGAATTGCTAATAATAACAATTCGAATGTCAGCAATGTCTAGAAATTACTTAACAAATGAAAATGTTATATGTAAAAGCGGAAAAAATACAAAAATATACATAAGTACTTTATCAAAATTATCAATGAAGGAAGCTCATAGGTATGACTAAGAGATATATTTTCCTTGTGATATTTCCATTTTTAAATATCTACATATTGACATTGACGACGACTAAAACACGACATAATATATCAACAAATATCAAAATACGATGGTTCACGTCAACAATGCATGTTAAATTTTAGTTGCATTTTTACATTACGTACTGTAATCCATAAATTCAATAGATATAAAAATTCTATAGAATGTATCACTCTGATTAACACAATATACACACTTATTTCGATAACATAAATCATAAAATCAATTTTCTGTGACATATAAAAGAAAATATTTTCAAAATTAAAATTATACTTAATTTTACTCATGTATGAGTTTCAAACCTGGCAAGTAGGTATCTTTTCCGAGTTATATGCAAGTATTTTAATTTTTTAGTAAGTTGTGTAATGATTATGACTTAAACCAAAATCAACATTCGAAGATAGTTAATTGATTAATTAGTAATAATTTATTGATAACGATTTTTTTTTATTTTTCGTCTTTTGGAAAGACTGACTAGACTGTTAAGAAATTTGGATAACAAATTTCTTTCTTGATTGTATAATGTATTGACGTAAGATATAAATTATACGTATGTACATGTATTTGTTAATAAATAAATAAAGCAAACTGTCACTAAAACGTTTTTTAACCCAACCTAATAGAAAAAACAAAACACACCAAGTCATCTTCACTTTTAAAATATCGCTAAAGAGACAAACACCACTATCAAAGATTTTTTTTTATAGGACTGAAGATCAAACAAGAATACAAATGAAATAAGGTCTTCTGAGAACTGTACATGGTGTATTTTGGAAAGAAGCACTTTAATTGAATAAAAGGAGGTTTAATCCTTGTTCCTTGTGTATCGCACAAAGCGGATATTGCCTGCCATATGCCAAAGATCTGGCATGAAATCTCGAAAATTTTATTTTCAAATCAAAATTGTTCTTTCTTATGATAAAAACATATCGATTTCGTTCGACTCCATATTCCATTATGTTTATGCGTAAAAGTTTTCATTTAATGAAGGATGTCATTAGATTTGTTATATAGAGATAATTGTTAAGACGGAAATTAAACTAACAACTAGCACTCATAAGTTATTTTATTTATTTTAATATTTAAAGAGCTGAACACTTTCTTTGGATGCGATAATCTCCGAAACCACTAATACCAATTTAATAATTTCATTTATCGAAGAAGGCTTTAGAGTATGAATAAGAAAAAAAGCCAAACAATGCGGGAATAGCTTGGATCAAAATGAAATGGGTTCTATTTTGTAAAACCGAATGCAAAATCTAGATTATTATAATAAAATACAAATAATAATACATAATAACAAAGATAACTCATTAACGAGACACATAATAAAGGTTTTATAATGTAAAGATACGTATATTGTCCCAACTACAATGACGTTTCTGTAACGGGAATACAATAGCCATCTATCATTTATTTTAATATAGATAATAAAGCAACATAACGGCAAATCGTAAAAGATAAGATAAGCAAAGTACTTTGGCTCGTACAAGAGTTCATAGATGCAAATCTTACAAGGACCCTAGTGTATCGGTTACGCAGATGTATGAGAAACTGGATATGGCAAGTTTTTCATGTAAGTTAAGCCAGGTCGTGTCGGTTGTATTGGTTGTACTGGCCCGTAGGTTAAGGCATCCGCTTCTCATACATGGGGATGGGGGGGTCGGAACCTGGCACGTACCAATGTGACTTTTTCCAAGTTACATTTAATTTCTATGATAATTTAGAGATAGCTGAAGAAGGAAAACATCGTGAGGAAATATGGATAATTACTAATAAGTTTCAAATCGCCGATCTGCCGTGAGTAAGCGGGGTGACTAATGCACAAACCTCCATATGTGAGAAGGGGTCTTTGCTCAGCAGTGGGCACTTTTAGGTTAATAATGTGATGTGATGTAAGCATTAACTTTGTTTAGCTAGGTTAGTCTAGGCTTCTCCTGAATATCAAATTCCATCTCTATTATATTATATACCTACAAAACCATATTTAATTTTGCTAAAAAGTTTAAAAATAATAACAATACTTTAACCTATATGAATTCGAAATGGATGCTCAATGAACTCCTTGCTTGCTCAAAATACACTAGTTTATAAAACCACTCTTGATTAAAAATGCAAAATCATACAGCTTTTACAGAAATACAAACAAAAAAGGTCTTATTTTCATGCATTTTTCACACATACACACACATATACGTAGATAACGTATTTCATATTTTTCGGGAAGAAACCTCATTTTTTGATATCGAACTGTAAGCTTTTAAAAGTAAATCCGTGTGATTTCAGGACAGGATAAGTAACATGTGAAAATACTGAATACATTGTTGTTTATTCATTCATTTCATTCCATTTTTCTGTGGAAAACGTTGTAGATTACAAATTAATACGAATATTTGGCCAACACTAATTATTTAGATACCGCTGAAAAACGGTAAAGGAAAAAACACCGCGTGGTAACGAAATGATTTTAAATTATGATTTTTTATAACTTAGATCGGCAAACTTTCGGATTACCTGATAGTAAGCAATTGGCGCCGCTCATGGCCACTCGTAATACCAAAGGAGTTAAGTACTACAAGTACGTTGCCGGCCTCTTGTGAGTTGTTAGGTATTTATGGATAGGAGATTTGAGGATTGAGGATGGGGGGAGGATTGGATCTCCGATAACCTCACGGCGAAACAACGTAACGTAAATTTTTTTTTACACCGGTTTTCTGTGAGTCCGAAGTACCTTAACTCGCCAATAGACAGACGGGGCCCTATAGGGCTGATGATCAGCCGGGGTTGCGGGGTAAGCGCAATGAGGCACCGCGGCCTCGGCCTCGACACTCCCTTCCGCCCGACCCTGGGTGGGAAAAGTCAAATGATGATTTTCCCATCACAAAAAAAACATGCCGAAACATGGCTCTCAGCCATCATTTTATCCATCAGATCCTTTGCGGCGGGATATGACATAAAAAAAACGAGTTTTATTTGCTGTTGTTTCAAATTAAATTAAAATAAGTATAAGTAATTTGTTCCACTTGAATTTGTTCCACTCACAAAACATTATGGCGTTTAATCTTTTTTGAGTTAAGCATGATTTGATTTATTATAAATAAGTAGTTTATTGTGCATGACTATCAAAAAATAAATAGGTACATTTAGAAGAATTCGTATTTTTATTGGAATGTGTGTCATTTGTCTCATAATACCTATTAAAAGAACTGTAACATTATTTCATTTTTGTTTCATTTTAGTATGAATTTGTCTTGTGAGAAAATAAACATCCAAAAATCTATAAATTATATTCTTGGCCGTTAGATGTTAAAATGTCAAAGTTACAGTCAAAGATGTAATATTATTGCATTGGGTCTGTTCATACTGGAAAGGCATTCCGGCCGGAGTTGCTTGTAAGGCGTAATGACGTACCTCGGGCCCAGCTTGGAGCAGGAGAAGGTACTGGGTAGTTTATAGTTTGGCAATACCTCTCAACCCAACCCGGTTGGGAAGTGTAGGTTTCGGACTTTTTAAGACGTGAAAACTATCTTACTGTACAGTAAAATAAAGGTAAACCTATTATGCTCTTCTTCGACCTATGTTTATCAGCACGGGTCTGCGGCCGGCGAGTAAGGGCAGCTCGCCGCCCGACCAGAACCAGGCCCGAGCGGCGTACGGCGCGTAGCGTTCCGCGCGCGCCTCAAAGAGCCATTAGATCACCACAGACGGGGCCCTAAAGGGCTGATGTTCAGCCAGGGTTGCGGGGTAAGCGCAATGAGGCACCGCGACCTCGGCACAGAGCAGGAGAAGGAACAGGGAGGTTTTTAGTCAGTAAGAGTCTGACACTCCCTCCTGCCCGGCCCTGGGCGGGAGAAGTCATTTGATGATTTTCCCTTCACAAAGAAAAAAAAACCTATGTTTATCAACTAATTAATAATATTTTACTGAATTATTGAACTGAAGGACTGATTATTGTACTGACAACATCTGAAAATATTTTTGAGCTAACTAAATTCATGTAAGTAATCCAACCAATGCCAACAAAGCGGTATCTTGATCACAACGCCATCTAGGGAGCATACTACTAAACTTTTACAAAGGATTTCTATTTTTGAAACCACCTAGAATCCCCCCTTATACATTTAGCTTTCATTCAACATTCTTAGTGAGAGCTATATACATAGGCATAGTACACAGGACTGTTGATAAGTATGTATATCTAGAGTACCTATGTATGTACCCAATTCAGGTTTTCCAAGAAACAAATGAACGTTTTCAACATTGGACTTTACTAGAGGGCTGTTTATTTTGTTCTAATTAATATTAGGTTTATTCACAATATGCTTGTAAGTTACCTATGTTAGAACAGTTTCTAAGAACTCCCTGTCCAATTAGGTACATTGCTTTTCTCCGAAATTGGAGTTGTTGTCTTCAAAACATTTTCTATACTTACGAATCAACAACACGGTTAATATACTACTATTAGGTACCAATTCAATTTATCTTATGTGTAGCAGAGCCATGCTATAAGTTCAGGATGAATGGGTCGGCCGGAGTGATACCACGGCCTCACTGAAAACAGGCGTCAAACGACTATTTACAGCGTTTCGCTGTTTGAATGTCGCTGTTCGGTTACCGGAGGCCCAAATATTCCGCTCAATCTAATCAATCCTCAATCCCTAAGTCGCCAAAAGGCCGGCAAAGCTCTCGTAACTCCTCTGATGTTGCGGCTGTGCATGGGTGGCGCTGCTTGCTTACCATGAAGTAATCCGTCCGCTCGTATGCTATAAAAAGTACTAAGAAGGGACGGAACGAAGTTTCCAAATGACGACAGTCATATTATTAAAATAATAGTGGTATAAGTAGTAACATTTTCATGAACAAAATACTTACAGAAAATGTGATATCAAGATTGTATTTTTTTTTATATAAATTATATTCACGGCAGAAGTTTGCGAAACAAGTTTCCCGGGGATCCGCGGATGTGAATGGCCAAGTTCGATAGAACTTTACTCTTTACTGAAACTCGAAAGTTTTGCTTCCGATCCGATGAAACCACATCAAAAGATTTAACAAATATATACAAATTCAAATGGATTAACTGTTTCGCGAAGTTGGCGCGAAGTATTTATGTTTTGAATTTCGAATTCGTTATGTTCCGTCGTCTGTTTTGTTGTTTGTTATTGTGGACTCTTTGGTCGTTTTATTTTTTATCTGCAACCAGTTATTCATATTGAATGATAGGTTTGACGACAGTTAAGAACCTATTCAATCCGTCAGTTTAAATAATGAAAAGACTTAAGACACGTAATATTATTATATCTTGTTATATAATAAAACAATACTCAGTTAAAAATAATGTTATAGGAGTGGGAATTAGCTATGTCACCCGAAAGTATAGAAAGTACATGTATTTTTTAAACAACAGAGGAAAACAATCGTCTTTCCTATTAATTGGAATATTAGGTATATGATATTTTTTTGTTTCAAGTCTTTATACTTTCGTCTTAACGTACGAATTTGCCTCAAAAATACAATCTTAACAGGCCATAGTCCCCAATTTTCTATATCATTAATTTAGTACAATTAACTCACAAAAGAAAACTGGGGAATTACCAGAGCACTGCACTCTGATTAGAAGTATCTTACAGACTGTTGCTAATAAATAAAAAAATAAAATATATATTTAAGCCATTTTTAATACAGCATAATCCAATACATTAGATCAAACAATTTACAAAAACAAATCTAAGGTAAGTATCTTTTTTTATAGGAGAAGTGGTGGTGGTGATTTTGATTAGGTATGACTAAAAATCACCTCGTTCCGTCACCTGTTCCAGAATGAGCCACGGTAAATGTACCGTATGTCGCTTAACCCGATACCCTGGCTGAACATCAGCCCTAAGAGGGCCCTCCTTAGTCCTCTGCCTCTTTGAGGCGCGCTCGCAATGCGCGTTATACACTCAGGTCTGGTTCTAGTCGGGGACGAGCTACCACGTGAGATTCGAGTTCTTTTAACCTAGGTCCAGCACGACCTCATTAAATTTAAAAACATTAGAGCATTATTCATCACGCTTACTTAAGGCAGATCAGAGATTATAATTAAAAATTATAAGTCCATATTTCCTAACTATGTTTTCCTTCACCGTATGTCTTTGGCGTGTAAATATTCATAGAAAGTACTGTATACTGTTTAAAGGTTTCGAACCCGTTCCCTGATGCATCAGAAACGGGACCTTAAAGTGAAGTAAAATAAAATACCTAATACAATGATATAAGTAGCACAAAATTACAATTAGGTACCTATCAGTCTGGAAATCATAAAATAAAACGCAGATAAGTCATAATATGACCTTATCTATAAGTTCCAAAACAAAGCACCTTTCGTAGGTACAATAATTTTCACGAGCATAACCTACAAAGGCGTGATGACGTCATTATTCAGCACGTTACATGCACCTCGGCTCATAACTTAGTCGTGACGTGACAAACCGCGCCGCCTGCTCTGCACCGGACATTACCATCATTTAACACGGTGCTCCTCTATTTCATAGTCTTTCTTCGGTTTTTAGACACTGTGTTATATTTAAAGGGGGTTTCGAGTTGAGTTAGGGTTATGCACGGAGGTTTTATATGTAGTGAGAATGGTAGTTTGTTCTGGTGTGTTAAAATTGTTGCTTAACAGGCATTTATCTATCTAAACTAGATGGCGTCTGAGTTGTCAGGTGTTTTTTTATGTGAGGAGACGGCAACGAGCTTACGGATTACCTGATGGTAAGCAATCAAGCGAGCCATAACGAAAAAGTTACGAGTGCGTCGTCGACTTTTTGGGAATTAGGGATTTGGAGATTTAGGTATTTCGGACGAATTGGGGGACTGGAATAATTTTTCTCACACGGCGAAATACAACGCTGTGGATAATTAACGCCGGTTTTCTGTGAGGCCACCATCACTCCAGTCGAGCTGACCTATGCGTCCGTCCCACACTTATGTCTTCTAAGTGTAGTGTACACAGGTCTTCAAAGGGTTGAATGTCGACTGAAGGACTACACATTTGAAAAAGCTCAGAGTCCTGACAGTGAGCCTTACGCTCTCATATACCAGAAACCTGCTATCTCCGAATCGCCTGCAAACTGAGGAGTTTGACTGGAAACCCTTCTTTTTAGAAGAGTCCCTGTCGCATATACAATAGTTTTATGTAAATAAGATGTTAGGTTCTAGTCGATGCCACTTGGGGGAAAGTACCATTTAACGAAGTGGTCTATCACAAAAAATAATTATCTTTATCAAGTTATCTTCGTATAAGTTTATTTTCTTGTAAGTTCGTTTCCGTTCACGGGATCACAGGATCCCGGACCTTTGGAAGGCGTGTGAGGGGCCGAAGCCAACTCGCAGAGGCCCGTTGGACATCTTTAATTTAAGTGAAATGGGACATCAGCCGACAATTATCCCTGTATGCACTATATAAGTGCACCCAAGGACAATCCCCGGTTGATGCACGACTATTGTGAAATGTGGTAAAAATTGATAGGGTTATGGATATGGGTTGCTATGGACTGGTGGATATGATAACTATGGAAATTAAGTTTATTTATTATTAATTTTCTATACATGTTATATTGTCGCCAACACCCCGTACATTTAGATTCAATACATTGCACACTTACTGGACTTAAGAGACCCTCGCAACAAACTTCAAACATGCAAAACAGAATGTTTATGTCACCTTACTTCAATCAAAATACAAATTTAGATAAGATAATGTATTAAAGTAATTAATATGAATAATTACACATAAATAATTAACGACACGTCAACATTAAGTGATAGCGTAATTACTAACCGTCTGGAGTTCCAACGCGGTAATATGCACTTATATATTAAAGTAGATAACATGAACTTCCTTATTGGTTGAATGGTAAGTCTTATGCGCAAGGCAAAGCAAGGAGTTTGTATCAAAGGTCTAGCAAGGTCTTTAAAAAAACCTAAAATGACAGAATAAGTTCCTTGGTAAGGTGATTAAAGACGTATTTTTATGGGATGGGAGGCAAACGATCAAACGTATCACCTGGTGTTAAGTGATCAGCTCCGCCAATGGGTAACCTGCAGCACCAGAAAAATAACAGGCGCGTTGCCGACTCTCACAAAAAGGAGTACTACGCAAGTTTCTTGAACTTTTCAAGACTGTCTATATATTTTGTTGCAAATTTATCATCGAAATAATCGGTTCTAAGCAGTTATTACTGGAGATTCTTCGACCAACACAAAGCAAAAAATTAATAGTTTTTTGTGCGTCTTATAAATAATGTCTATAATTTTATAATAATTGCTATTCTGGCCATTTGTTCGTCGTCACCTAGACCCCGTTTGTTAATAGCTAAAATACCTTAATAACATAAACTCAGCAGTAGATAATGTTTTTTATGATTAAGCCGACTCTTTGTGGTTTTTGTTGAACTGGGATCAACTCGATTTACAATTAATTTTTCCCCACATAATATTTCCGTACCGGAACAACAATTGGTGTGATACGCAAAGAGTTGTTCCGTGCGGGAATCGAACCCGCGACACTTTGCACGACAGCCCTTTGCCTAGACAACAAGACCAACAATGCAGTCTAACTTACATTCTAGTCTAAATTACAATGTGGTTTACAGTGACACGTATATTTTTCGGTAACGCAAAACGTATTTAATAACTATATTTACTTTATTAAATGTACCAAAAACACATACACCTTCTCCAAACTTCAAACTTAGAATAAAACTCAGGAAGTCAAAAAAGCCAAATGAAAAAAGAAGATTCGTACACAAAAAAAATATCTATGGTTCTCAACCTATTTCATCACAAAGGTCGAATAAAACCTTCAACCCAAACATACTATTCACAAGAAGTTATGGAAGTAACACATTTAATCCTTAACTCGGGCAAAGGGTCAAAAGTACCTAACAATTGTGCCAACCAACTGACCCTTTGAAAGTTTCCCTCCATTTGACTTACAAGTCGGGAAAACCTTTCAAATTGTTAGTTCCTACACCATACAATTTACTCGGACTTATTAGTTCGATGTTCTTAGTTCGTGTGGTTCACTAAAGTCTTTGAACATTGGGTTTTATTTTAAAATAAACATATACTTTTAGTAATTAAGGTTCAGTTTTGAGTGTTTGAGGTTTATTTATTAGTAAGTTTGTTAATTAAAGGTTGTTAACGTTATTCTGAAGCTCTAGGTTCTGAATTAGGCAAGTTTTATTCCAAGCTCAACAAAGTACCTGGCTAAGTGGCTCTGGACCAGGAGAATGAACGGGGTGGTTTTAGTGAGTAAGAAGAGAAGAAAAAGTCCTCTCGCCCCACTCAGGAAGTCAGAACTCATTTGATAGCTACGAGGATCTCCTCAAAGGTTCCCTTAAAAAAAAAAGGCATGTATTGTTATGTTGGCCATTCATTTCGATTTTTTCAGTAACAGTTTTTAGTTATACTGTTTTAATTAGGGGTTTTTATCCACATGTACACGTCCACCCCACTGTACCGTATAATATATATTCTCGCAACCATACAAATTATTATTGTTATATGAGACTGAGACTATAAACAATTTATTTTCTAGGTCTCTAAATTAAGCTCCTTTCTGATTTAGGGTATACCAATATTTTTGGATAAGCCCTACATCGCCCCACATGTTTAATTTGAATTCTTTAGTGAAAGAGTTGAAATAGCTTTATGTCTAGTATATGCTCTTGTGAGTAAAATGTTGCAACAAATTCACAAGCCCATAGAACTCAAATCGAAGATACAAATATTATAACTACTTTAGGAATTGAAAATATAATTTTTCGTTTAGTAGTAGCACTTGAAAAGGTTTATGCAGGAAAACTGCTTACAATTTGATAAGTCTACGTTGAAAATAGATACCTAAAACCTACTTATGGTTTGAAGAGGAAAAAGGAGTGTTTGTATAATACTTGTGTACATACAATCGTCAATGTAATTCCTAGAATATGACGTCGATATTTGCTCAATTACGTTTGTTACAACTTAGTAATATGGTGTACTTACTTATGAAATTGCCTAGTGCATTTGAAGATTGGCATCACATTTAGAATGGTAAAACTCTGGATTCAAGTTCGTCTATTAATGATATGAATATGTTGATGAGTTGAAGTAAATGATTCGGTACGAATGGACCAGCTTTAACGTAGTGATGCCTAAATCCAGCAAAGTGTCTTTTCACATTACTGAAGTTACGAAAGGGTCTTCCTCCCTCCCCGACCGTTTCTTACCAATACCTGTAATCCTCAAATTCTCAATCTTTAAAAGTCCAGCGATGCACTTGCAAGCACTCTCTCTGATGCACGGTCGGCACTGATTGCTTTCCATCACGTATACAAAACTACTAACTACAGAAAGACAGCCCCTTGCCAAGCGCGGAGATGAAAAGGAAGGTCATTTAGTATTTACACTAAAGAGTCCTGACTTGCATTCAGTGGAGAAGATGAATGCAAGTCAAATAGAAATGATGATGACGATAATATATTCATCTTACAAATAATTGGCGTATTTATGGGTGATGACGGTCATCAGAATTTAATCTTATTTAGGGTAATTAAGTGCTTGTGTGGTACAGATTTAAGTAAAATAAAATACTATGCATTCTTACTCTAAACCATACATAACAAAACACACATAATTTTTAGAATGTTGGTTAGCTCGTAACTGGCTAATGTATATGACCTACTGCCTATAACCATTACTTCAAACCTCTTTGTATACATAAGCTGTGAGCCTGCCTTATAATAAATAAATAAATAAACTCACTACATAATATAATAATCAATTCAAATAGGTAATTATAAATACTAAAAGTATACTGTTCTCTACTCTCAATTATTTTATTAAAATATCGGAAATATCGGAGTTATCGGTTCTCTTTGAAGTGTCTCTCAATTGGACACACTCTTAGATATTATAAGAATGCAATTCATGATTCCTGTTTTTCATTTCAAGTAGTTAATTATCATTCGTCACTTAATTGAAAATGACGTTGAAATTAAACTAACAATTTTAAATACCTAGATGTTATAATGAGAAGGTAAGGCCAAAGGACAAAAGATTTAACTTGGCAAGATATTCAGAGAGAAAAACATCCCCATGGCAAATTCCAGACTTAACTGCTAATAAAATCCAAAACTTTCTGACTTTCTAGGTCAAAGAGCAGATCCTCTGATACTAAGTAACCGGCGTCACTTATGGTGTTTTGAGAATAATGAGAAAAGTGATTAAATTAATTAAAAGATGGAATGAAGAAATAATGAGACAGTCACTCTTTTCCCTAGAAGGAAAAGTCAAGGGAAGGGCACGACAAAACGCAACGTGATAGTTGTTGGTTGATTCGCGCCGGTTTTTGTGAAGCCCTAAAATTACTCCGGTCGAGCCGGCCAAGAGGAGTACGAAAAAGAAAAACTTGAAGGTTTTCCGCAAATAAATGAAAGTAGGTATCAGCGAATATGAATGAATCATGACAAAACCTTAAGTAAGTAATAGGTATACCTAAATGACTCACATAATCTATCAGGACAATAAATCTAACAACTGATTATATACATAGGTATTAAGATAAGATCATGTGTCCAGGATTGATTTGGTAATAACAAATTTGTCGTTGGAGCAATTACAATGTCAATTTAATATATCTGATATAACTGGTTAGCAGTGCATTGGGAAATACCATGCTATCACTAGCTGTTTTTTAACCGACTTCAAAAAAAGGAGGAGGTTCTCAATTCGATTGTATTTTTTTTTTTTTTTTTTTTTTTTTTTATGTTTGTTACATCAGAACTCCGTCGTTTATGGACGGATTTGCAAAATTTTTTTTATGATTGAAAGTATATGCTTCCAGATTGGTCCCATTCTTTTCAAAATCAAGTTTTGATGATGGGATCCATGAGAAATCGAGGGAACTCCTCAAATATTATAGGCAACTATATAGTAATTTTAATATTTTCATAGAGCACTCAAGCATTTACAGTCAAAAAGTAATGTTTGATGAGGTGGAACTGGTGAAGAAGATCAGAAATGGATGATGAAACTTGACACTCGCATAGATATCACAATCAAGGTAGTTCAGCAACTATGAAAATGCACTGTAAACCAATGATCTTAAATAATTATGTTGGAAATGTTATCATCGAACTGATTTAATGATGATTATGGAGCTGGAAGGTAGGCACTGGAACTGCGTACCTAATTAATATATCCTAGCCGTGTTTGGGCTTGTTAGAATTGTTATAAGATGCACTTTGGCTGTAAGGTACTATTGAACTGATGTGATGATGAAGCTGGAAGGTTGGCATGGGGCCTAGTATTGTGTAAGCTTATTAGAGCTGTCAAGAGCAATGGAAAGGGCTATGCTCATAGTTTCCGTGCATGTTCAAATCAGAAATGAAGAAATCCGCAGAAGAACCAGCGTCACCGACATAGCCCGAAGAAATGCCAAACTTAAGTGACATTGGGCACGGCACATTGCTCGTAGAACAGATGGCCGATGGGGCCGAAAGGTTCTAGAGCGGGACCGCACACCTTTGGGGGCGGAGTTTGGCCTAGTATTGGCTATTTTGCATTAGTCCACGTGGACTGCGTTTACACATTAGTGGTGAAATGCGTCATTGTGTTCTTATCGTTTTCCTGGTAATAGGCTAAGAGAATTAATTGGCATTTTTAACAAAACAGTCGTTTTAAATGGGTTACAAAACAATAATTGCGTCGTACAAAACAATAATTGTGTTTCTTTTGTGTGCACATATGTAGATAATACTTACTTAAAAAAGGTTCATACATTGAATGACTATAAATGTATATTTACAATAGCGATGGTCTTTTATATTTTTACCAACTTGTCTATATATGAATGTTCTTAGTAATAACAAAATAGTATTCTTCATTTAATGGGTTACAATTGATACAAAACAATAATTGCATCGGTCTTTTTTCTATGTACGAATGTATTTAATCATAGATACTAAATTAGATTGCATTTGGTATCTTTGAACTTTATCTGTCTGTTGATGAAAATATCTAGTTTTTTGTTATTTGGCGAGAACTAATATGAATTTATGATAAGATTATTATTTTATTTTAACTATAAGTCATAAGTATCTCATGCATCATATCATCTCTCCTCGAGATCAAAACGATTACACAGTAACAATGTACTATGATATGTATTTCTACGTATAAGTATGACATTGGTAACTTTTTCAAAAGAAATGTAGGAACGATATTGACTTCTTTGCCATAACACATTATAATAAAAAAAAAACACTAAACGGCTACAAATAAAAAAAAATTTACAAAATAAAAATACCGCCTTCAAAAAAAGTCAAGCAATAAAAGTTCCTACACTAAAAAGTAAAAAATAACAATTTGAATTACTGTAAAAAAAACTTAATTTATAGGTAAACTTATTTGACATTAATATTTTGCAAATATTCAAAACTTATTACTTATTTTTGGAGTCGGTGCCAGCCCATGCAAGGAAATACAAATGGGCAACAATCCCTTGAAAAACTACCTCTTACTTAATTATAAAACTACTTAATACCTATTTGCATACTCAAATATAGGTATATTAATTAAGACATAAATACAGATTAGACTTCTCTACAAAAAATGTCCGATTTGCACATTTTTTTAAATAAAAAATATGTACTTACAAAAACATTTTAAATACATTGAAAATGTTTAAGCATTATGTACGAAAAATGGCACCGGATATTAAAAACCTAACTAACATTAAGTTTCAACATCAAAATGCTGGCACCGACTCCAAAAATAAGTAATAAATTTTGAATATTTGCAAAATATTAATGTCAAATAAGTTTACCTATAAATTAAGTTTTTTTACAGTAATTCAAATTGTTATTTTTTACTTTTTAGTGTAGGAACTTTTATTGCTTGACTTTTTTTGAAGGCGGTTTTTTTATTTTGTAAAATTTTTTTCTTTCTTTTTGGAGGATAGGTCATCGAGCCTGGGTACAAAGTGAACAGATTAGATTTTGGGGTTGAGGTTGGTGTTCTGCAGTAACCTCACTAACACGACGAAAGACAAAGAACGTAAGTATTGTTTGACGCTGGTGTTCCGAGAAGTCGTCGAGTCACTCCCGTCGAGCATTAGCGCCGAAGCATGGCTCTCTCACACTAAACACGTTAGCCGCCACGGTAGCGAAGGATTTACCTTGTAAGGTTTCTGTGGACACTCAAAGGTCTAAAGGAGAAACATTGCAAAGGAACTGTTCATCTACGGTATGAGTAGATGTTCATGCCAATTTCTTTCCATTCTAGAACTTTCTGACTGTTGCTGAGTGCGCTTTGATTTGTCAACGATATTTTAGTTATGCCAATATTACTAAAAAGCAGTAATTCTTGCCTATGGCCACATAGAAATCTACATTTAAGGTAAATGTAGCAGGTGTTCCCCAAGGTATCATTTTAAGGCCTTGCTTGTTTCTCTTGTATATTAATGATATACCTTATGTTACCAACATAAATGTGTACTGTTTGCGGATGACATTTCAATAATTATACCAGAAAATAAGAAGGAACAACAACAAAGTAACTTCATACGATTTTAATCATAAGCACCTAAGTCAGACAAAAAATCTAAGATGTGCGCCGATTTTCAGCCGGGGTTGCGGGGTAAGCGCAATGAGGCACCGCGACCTCGGCCTAGAGCAGGAGAAGGAACAGGGGGGTTTTTAGTCAAAAGACTAAAAACTCCCTTAAAAGAGTAAGAGTCTGACACTCCCTCCCGCCCGGCCCTGGGCCGGAGAAGTCATTTGATGATTTTCCCCTCACAAAAAAAAAACCCCTACAGCATATTGTGGCTATGTTCTATTTGTTTTAAGGTATGGTTTGGTGCTCTGGGGTTCTACTGACATAAATAAAGCTTTTATTGCACAAAAAACTATATTCGTCTATTTGCGATGCTTGCCCATTACAATCTTGTAGACCACTTTTCCAAAAACTACGTGTCGTCACTCTGGTATCCTTGTATATAGCTGAGATTGGTATGTTTATTTGAAACCATCCTCACCTTAATCCCAATGTCAGTGAAGATTGTAACTTTAAACAGGAGGTAAATACTAAACTAAGAACGGATAGACGTAGAAGTATTTTACACAATAAAAATTGTCGAATCATGGTTATTAATACATATATCAAGTTTCCTGGGGAGATTAGAAAGCTACCTAAAATAGGATTTTAAAGGAAGTTAAAAGACTTATATAAATGTACTCCTACAAATTAGAAGAGTATATTGTTTATAGAAAATAGATTTGTAAGTATTAGTTAGTTATAAGTTTAAACATTTATGCTATTTTTGCATGCCTACTGAAGACGAGAAATTCTAAGTGACTAATTATTTTCGTGTTTACCATGTTACTGCGAATAAAGATTTTCATTATCTCTCTCTCTCTGTCTCTATTTTTTTATGTAATTGTTCGGCAATCGAGCAGACGGATTACCTGATGGTAAGCAATCAGCGCCGCCCATGGACATCCGCAACGGAGGAGTTACGAGTGCGTTGCCGACCTTTTAAAGGATTAGGGATTTGGACTGAGGGATTGAGGAGGGATTGGGGGAGGGGAAGGATTGGGCCTCCGGTAACCTCATTCACACGACGAAACAAAACGCTGTGGTTATTTCACGCCGGTTTTCTGTGAGGCCGTGGTATCACTCCGGTCGAGCCGACCCATTCGTGCCGAAGCATAGCTCTCCCACACTTAAACACACTCTATAGTGTTATTCAAAAATTGGTGTAACTATAGGTATATTTTTAAACATTGATATATCGCGTATTAATTTCTGATCGACTTGAAAGTCTGTACGAATATTCGTGTCGCTTAAACGCTCTTCAAACAGGCACATCCAGAAACTGTAGTAGTTTTTCGTGTGGCTGTGTTTGTTACATTCAATTCTTTATCTGTGCACCTGGTCTGCTTAACTACAAACCATGTGCATAGCATAAAGCTTATTTGTATCAAAATCACTTTAAGTTTTGATATACCCACGTTTTACTTATTGACAATCTGATACAAGTTATTTCTTTGACCAGCTAGAATGCTAGATGGACTGACGACATCCGTAGGGTGGCTGGCAGTGGTTGGACGAGCATCTCAACATCGAGCTCAGTGGCGTGTAATAATAATTGGGGAGGTCTATTTCCAGCAGTGGACTACATTAGGCTGATGATGATTTCTTTGACAGAAACAAAGTAATCGGCTTGATGATAATACCTGCTAAGATCAAAAATAGCCTCTTTTATGGATATTTTTTATTCGAGGATGATGATGGTGATAATGATCGACATATTTACACAGCAAAATTTCTGTAATAGGCTTATTGAAAAAAAACAAATATTAATCCGCTTGTGGAAAAATCCGGTTCTAGATAAAAGCACACACAGCTTATTATACTTTTATCTACCTCTTAACTATTGATAAAAATGATTCATAAAAACCTTTACACCCCCTATATCGAAGGATTAAATTTAACAGAGGATTATTTTGGAGGTTCATTCATTGATTTCGTTTGTCAATAAGTTAAATAATGATGATGGCTTTGGGGCACAGCCTAAACATTCTAGATATTTTGATATAATTTTTGAGGGTTATATTAATACTGGTAGATAATAAGAGATACATAAAAACATACATAAACATAGAATAAAAAACTGGCAATGATTGTTAACAAGCTTTTCACGTCATCTGTTTCGATTTGCTGTATCAAGATCATCAGCCAAATACACTCACACTTGTCAATGAAGTCGAGGATGTAAATTACACCACCGAAAAAAAGAAGAATACTTCTGGCCAACCTTCTGTAGTAAGTGTAGCAGTATAGGAAATAACCAGCCGGGGTTGCGGGGTAACCAGCCGGGGTTGCGGGGAAAGCGCAATGAGGCACCGCGACCTCGGCATAGAGCAGGAGAAGGAACAGTGGGGTTTTTAGTCAGTAAGAGTCTGACACTCCCTCCCGCCCGACCCTGGGCAGGAGAAGTCATTTGATGATTTTCCCCTCACAAAAAAAAAAAATAGGAAATAACAGTGTAACTGCAGGTACAGCGATATTTCATTTGATATTAGACTTCCCATAAAACATAGTTAGATTAAATCGTGTTATAAGTAAATAAGAGATTGAGCATTGATACAGTTGTCAGTTTGTGTCAGTTGAATCATTTTATAAAAAGGATACCACCTATCTGAAGTGAGGTAAAGCTATGCTCGCCGCCTCCAGTCGTCCAGCACCGAGTGAATGAACTTTTTGAAGGCCCAAAACCTTCACACCTCTTATTTCCAATCCCCAAATCTATAACAAACCCCCAAATGCCATTCACGTACTTGCAACTCTTCTGATGTTGCGTCTGTCCATGGACGTTGCGGATTAATTACTGATAATCCTATAATAATAATATATCTTAAATTTTCGCATTCGTTCTTCTGTTTCTCTAAAGTTTAGGCCATATTTTCGTATTGTTCCAATGGCATCCGACTTATAAAGGATCCAAATGTTTTAGTAACCCATTGATTAGCTTATCGGGAGCCATACAGCGAATTTGAAGGTCAAATATTACGTAAATGTTAAATAAAAGATAGATGCGCACTATGTAAAAGGAGATAAGAGTGAAAGTGATTGAATGTTCATACCCGATAAAAAAAATTAAATACAGTACGACTATATGACGATGGTAAGCACCTTTATAAACAATAGGAGAAAATTTAAAAAGATGTAATTCAAAAAGGTAAAATGTTTACAATACTTTAGAAAATAACGTTTTTTTTCGGTCAATTTAAATTCATATAGTTTTATCAGTCAGTGACAGATAGCATCATAAATTCGATATAGTACCTACTGATAATACTGATCAGTAATAATCTGCCAGCTAATGCGTCATAGAGGCAGCCCACAACGAATCGACGTACGATGTTTTAACTGAAAAGTATTTTCCATATTTCCTGTTTATCAAAGAGTTTTATATTTATCCATTTAATATTATCGGAGTTCCATTATAAAAACAAATTGCTTATGTGTCATTTGTAAAGGTTAGCTTTTACGTATGTCTCATAATATGAATCTACAAAACATAGATTACGTCCTAGTTTGTTTAATAGAGTATGCTCAAACACCCTATTTTGAACGAAAAAGACCAAATAAACTGGCCTCAATTACGTGCTGCTTACTAGTTACAGAATTAATTGCCAACCCACCCTGATGAAGCAAAATCGTATATTTTCGTATCAAATTATTTTAGTATTGAGATGATAATTGTCACATGAAATATAGAATACGTCATCATGAGGATTTACATCAAATTATCCCAAATGTATTTATAATAGCTTACTTCAAAGAATTTAAAAAACAAAAAACAATCGCAGAAATTTGGATTACAAAAGGTTGGGTGAAGTAGAAAATTCTAGAAATAAGTAGCATTTCAGGCCTAAATTCAATCCCGCCTCTTAATTTCGACCAGATTTTTTTTCTTTTCTTATTTGCAGCTAATTGAACTGAATGAGTATAAATGAAACTGAAGTAGAAAAGTAATTTCTTTGTTTTGTCATCTACCAATAAAAGGAATAGGAATGCCACAAGGAAGTGGATATCTCAAAGAATTACTTTAGATGATAACATAAATAATATATGTACTACTTATCTTTTATCGCGATAAACGCCAATCGTATGTTATATGTAATAGATTATATGGCTTATCAGACTTCTTTGTAGCAATATATTAAAATATTAAATTTTAAAAAGTACTAATTTGCATACTTTTTCTGGAAATTTTGAACTTTTTGGTGAAATAAAAATAAAATCTGAAGCTCCGCAATAACGCGAAAGTAACTTTCTTCTATATATCTATGTCTAAGATAGAGTTTTTAACAGTAACAATACATACTGCTATTGACAACTTTATATACAGCTTAGGAATAAGTGACCTTATATGTAAATATTTCCTAAATTCCCTTTGAAATATCAAAAAATCACGCTTTAGAATCTATAGCTGGTCAGAAGAACATCACTGCCATAATACTATCGGTATTTCTGATTTTATACACGTTTTTCTCGTAACATTCTCAACTCAATGACCTGACCTGACTCTATACATGACCTGATACGTCAGATAAAAGATATCTCAAAAAATGTATAACATATATGACTGGAACTTAACTAGTGTCAAGCCAAGCTACACAACTAGGTTGATTCAGTAAGCCGACTAACATGATAATCGATAAGGTTTTTTTTGTTGGAATCAATAATTTGATGTCTCAGAAAAATTAAGGTTTTTTTTGTTGGATATATAACATAAACATCATAATAAAAATTAATCGACAGGAAATGGCTTGCGTAATTTTATGATTACAACATTTTCACGTGCGTTAACCCAAATCAATAGGCACATAACAATAGGTATGAACTATATATATACGTTCCACGTCAACGAACCAAATCTTATATATATATTTTTTTATGTGACTCACCTTTCATTAATTATCAACACAATCAGGCTAGAAACCCTTATCTACCCCTATCTGCACTTAAAGTTGTACTTTCAGTACACTGCGATTAGGCATATATTATAATACTATCATATTCAAACTTATCCTTAGACTACACCAACAATACGTAATGTTCATTACTCAAATGAAAATCCCCTAAGACTAAAAGTGCTCTACAAGATAATAGATTAGTCAAAATAATCAATAACTCAGTTGATAACGTTATCTATACTCGACACACCGCAAATGTTTTGCCAGTGTTAAAGTGTCATTCGTAGCGAGAATTATTTTAAGTCTTTTGCGTTATAAAATTTTCTATTTTGTCGTAAATCAATGGCAGATGTGCGTCGTAACGGTGAAACATTGAAAAAGAGTCACTTCGCGAGGCTACACGAAAGAATAATAAACAAATATGAGGAAATGCAAAGAAAAATTGAAAAATCCAAATCAGTTGACTCGCTGTCATCACTCAAAGAAGATTACGTCTATAAGGAACCGAGATACGCGAGCAGTGCTGACATTAATAAGTTCGATACGGCAACCGATATGCCGTTACTAAAAAATAGTGTAAAACATAGTGTCATTGAAGAAGAGGTTCAAAAAAATAGTGCCACATTCCAATACGTTATCGCAAGAGAATGTAGTATTTCCGAATCCGAAGCTCTTACACCGTTCGAAAACAAACATGAAAATGACTACGACTCAGATTCAAATCGGTTTTTTGGAGATGATTTCTGCAGATTGAGTCTCGAATCGTAAGTTGTGTTGTGTCTATATTGATAAGGTCAATATTCTAGTACAGTGTATATGATTGAAAATATAATGAACATAATTTCAGTTTGAACGAAACGACTAAAGAAAGTGATGAATATCCCACTCCAACACACACGCCTCCCCCAGCTATTTCCATACGGGATAAAATTGGTTCACGCATTACAGCTGTAAAAGAAAAACGTCGACAAAAAGAGAAAGAAAAGGAAAAAGAAAAAGAAAAGGACAGTGAGAAGAAACTAACTCGAGACAAAGTGGAAAAGGTTAGTTTTATTGACGTTTTAAATATTTTTTAAACAAATACTTTTAAAAGTACAATGTAATTAAATTAAAATGTTGGTAGAACTCTTTTCACATTTTAATTTAATGTTTTTGTCAATCGGTACGCGTAAAAGGGTTAGTTTATATGGAAATTTAAAAAAGGATTTTTTGTTTTCAGTTTATATTCAGTAATACCACTAAGCAGGACCGAGTAAAATCATTGAAAAGAACAAAAGTGGCAACTGTGACGATCGCTTTAATTGAAGCCACTGGCTTGGAAACAGACATCTTAGAGGAAAAAATTCGTCTATTGTCCTGTCGTTTTCGGTAAGTTGTAGAATTGTTTGTACCTTATTTATTATAGCTTTTTTCGCAACTTCGTCTTTAAAAAACATTATTTAATCCTCGTAGTTTGTTTCGTGAATGACATCATTTTTATCTATGTAAACAAATTGTTATTTGCACAGATAATAAATATAACAATAATCTTTGTTAACCCCATTTTATACCTTTTTATCACTAAGCTATGGGCATCCTGTTCGCCAGTAAAGTAAATTAAAATTTGCGTTATACTAAACTAATTAACCTGTGAAGTTATCATTGGTCAAGAGGTTAAGCGGTAATTATGTCACAAATTTGCATCAGTTATATAATCCAATGTGATAAGATAAAAAATGGTCATTCTCCTATACCGAGGTCAAATGCCAGGCATTCTTTTTTATCATGGGAGCAAGATGTCAGAATAATAATTCAGTAAACAAAAAATGTTAGTAAACAAAGTTTAATAAAAACATAACACGAAATAAGAATATTGTTTTATACACTGAGACAGACAGCAGACAGACAGATACATATGGCAAAAGTATAAGGGTTCTTAGTTGACTATTGAACACTAAAAACATTGACATCGTGAAATAAACCCCCTTATTACAAAACAAGATTTATATTTAGTCCAGGTTTAAACCATTGAGTCGGGTTTTGAATTTTGAATCTTATTGTCATCTACCTTCAATTCGAAATACAAAAACTGGCTTAATGGTTTAGTCCTAGACTAAAGTAAAACCTTGTTTTGTAATTTGGCCGTTAGTGTATAAAATACATTATAATAAATTCGATTAAAAATCAGAAATTCCATATACCTATTTAATGAAACCACCCTCTAAATGGTTACAGATTGGGTTCAGAGAAATACAAGTCAAAAGTCGCAAGAACAAACACATCGAAAGCTAAATGGCAAGAATTGTTCAATTTCAATTTATACGAAGACAATATTGTGGAGCTGTCTCTCTGGGAAAAAGACTTTTGTGTCGGCAGGTATAATCATTTACACAAATTCGTATCCCCATTATTCTTTACAATATTTCAGGTATGAATCCGAAATGAATAATCGTAATATAAAATCTTTTTGTCACCTTTATCCGACGTAACAATAAGGTGTATTTTTTCCTTTTATTGTGCTTTTACTTTAAAATCCCATTTTTGTTCATTTTAAGTATTAATATTTTTATTAGTCATCGATTTCGTGCTTTTTAGGTCTATTTCTATAGTACATACAGTATAGATGAAAGCAGTAGTTTAAAATGTCTGACGAAAAAACTAATCAAATTGTTGTTTCCTATCGTTCGTTATAGTTTTTTAGTACAAAAATATTTAATTATAAATACGGGTGGGTTTGAGACCCTCCTTGTAAATATAGTCTCGTCAAGATACAGGCAAAGATGAAAAAATAACATTTAAATCGCTCTAGAATCACAAAATAAACAAATCAAATTCAAATTAAACTTATTAAAGTCAATATCAATAAATCTTAATCAAATAACGTTCTCAAAATTCAATTTCAGATCAAATATTGACTTAACCGAAATGGAAAGAGAGAGGACACATAAAATGCGCATCAAATTGGAGGGCGAAGCAGGAAATGTGGAAATATTTCTACTTCTAACAATAACTGGTTTCTCAATTATTAGTCTTGACGATTTTCAAGAAACTCAGAGAAGATTAACACAGGGCCTAGAAAAATCTGTAAGTGCTATTATTATGATATTTATCTGTAAGCAAAACGATTCAATCATAATGACAAAATATTGTTATCATTACTGCAAAATAATAATAGATATCTAAGAAATCTTACCTACACTAAATAGGTGTGTACTATGCGTATGTAGCAGGTGTTATATTTAGGTAAAATAACAGATAACAAAAAAATATAGGTATGAGATGTCAACGGCTTAGTTCACTAATACTAATATGACAATATCTTAGCAAAATATTTAACCTATTGGAGTATTTATTAACAAAAACAACACACGAATCAAAGGTCGGAACGCAATGGTTGCGAGATATTTGTTTTTAATCGCGTTTTAGAATCTGAGTCTCGATTTGAGTGAAATAGCACACTTATATCTCTTTTAAATTATCTTTAAAAAAACACGGAAATCAAGAACCTTATTTTAATTTATTTTATGTATTAAAAAGTTTAAATAATTTCGCATTTTTGATTAAAGTAATTTCTGGGCTGCAATTACTGGTTCTATTCCTGCATCGATCAGCCATATACCTTATAAAAGATAGCTTGATCTCTGCGACATGCGTCAAACTGCCATTCCTAGGGTTGTCATGGTACAAAAAAATATCGATATTAATTTTCGACGTTTCTTACTTATCGATGCTAAAATTATATGTTTAATTGGAATATAATTTGGGTACTGAAATGAAACGAATATTTTAATCTAAGATAAATTTATTCCAGAGGAATACACCCCAAATCTATATCCGAATCACTTTCAGAATGTCCCGAAACCCAAAGTTGTCGAAAGAATTTTACATGAGTAGGTTACTATTTAAATTTTATTTACTCACTATTGTAAATAATGATATTATTTTAAAATATACAATAAAATGAAATGATAAATTAATCGATAGTTTATAGTTTGTGGTCACGATGATTCATCACTCATCACTAATTAGGTCAGCATGCCCATAAAGTATGACATTGACAGGTACGTTTCTCCGTACTGTTAAATTCAGAACTTCATAGGCGCGATTTTACTGACAGCTGTCCCAGAGATCAAGCTATCTTTTACTAAGTGTAATTTCGTTAATGATAACAAAACGTAGTATAATATACTAAGTAATAAAAATGATATTTTATTCCAGTCTAAATCAAAATGTGAATCTCCAGGAGTAGGCAGTTTGACTGTTATAGTGTACGGTGCTAAAGGACTAGCGGGCAACGAGTGCCATTGCGTTTTGGAAATCGACAATGAAAGAGTACAGACGCATACTGAATTCAAAACTAATGACCCTAACTGGATGAAGATCTTTACTTTGTAAGTGGACCTCTAGAATTATACTCTATGGACCTTTCTTAAAACCTCTGACGAATTGCTTGTTCAGAAAGTTTATTATCAGCCTGTAAATATCTCACTGCTGGGAAAATACATGGAGGACGAATGAGCATTATTTTTTTACTACCTTTTATCAGCATGATAGTACCCCACTGCTAAGCAAATGCCTCTTGTCACACAGAAAAGTTTTGAGCATTTAAAGTTTGCTCCAGGCGGATTGGCAACTTCAAACCTATAATTATTAATAGCTTATAATGAGAAGTTAAGTTAAGATGTTTTCCTGCACCATATATCAGTGATGTCTAAATAATCTTAGCAACAATATTACATACAACTTAATATTCCAAAAAAGTGACATTGGTGTCATGCATAAATGTACCACGACTGAAAGTAATACTATTATTATTTAGGTCTTATCAACATCCCACCACTGTCCGACTAAATGAAGGCCTCCAGTTCAAAAGAGCAAGCAAAATATCTACACTTCATTTCAGCCTGTCAAAATATCTACACTTGAAAAGCATGTAGGGCTTTCTGGAGAAAATGAAATTTTATAGAAATTATTACGACTCGGTCTCTCCTATAGTCAGCATATACAACATCACCTAGAAGAGCAGGAGAGATGAAAAAAGTTATTTTATGTAGTACAGGGCTTGATAGCTATTAGACATCAAATTATCACCAATTTTTTTCTGTTTCTAGTGAAGTGACGGACATCACCTCAATCCTAGACATATCCATCCATGACGAGAAGAAATCAGAAGACGTAGGGTGTCTCTCATTACCTTTGCTTCATATCAAAAGTGGTGAGAAGAAATGGTACGCCCTAAAGGACTCTAGTCTAAGAGATAGAGCTAAAGGGCATAACCCAAGGATATTGCTGGAAATGAACCTTAGTTGGAAACTTGTAAGTATAGACGTGAAAGTGCATCTTTTTGTGCTGATTAAAGGTTGGTTTTTGATTGACGTGTACAATTTATGACGGTGGTGTGAGAAACCAAACATCTCCACACTTTGTATATCATTATCATTGGGTATCCTATTTAATACAATTCTGTTCTATGTTCCATAAACCATTTTCTAATAATGTAGGTACTTGTTTATCCGGGTGTATCAATATTGGTCAGGGGCAAGGGCCATAGTATTTCCATAGTTATCATGCCTACTAATAGTACCACCTATAGTATTTTTTTACACATTTGATAATAGTCTTGTATCAATCCGTGACTGTCCTTCCACAATGCATCTAAGAATAATAACCGGCTAATGTCCCATCACATTTAGGCCAAAATTGTTCAACGGGCCTCTGCGAGTTGGGTTCGGCTTCTCGTGCGCCTTTCAAAGATCCGAGATAAAGCGGTTTCGTGAAAACAAATAAAAAAAAGTACAATAGATACTTATATATTACTTATCTATAAATAACGACTTACTCGCGTGAATTAACAGAGAAAACCTCAACTAGTTTCAAGTCACAGTGGAACTCTTATTTATGGATAGCGTACGCGTCGCGGCGCCGCCCGACGTCAATTTCGCGAATACTAAGACTAATTGACATAAATTTAGTAGATCTCACGATATGTTACTAAACATAAAAAATACCACTTATTTACCCTACTAGTAAGTAAACTTGCCACAACACAATCAACGCGTCACAATTCAAACATTTCACCGTTCATTATGATGATTTGAACTGAAAATTTAATTTCAAGATACTAAATGATTTGCATCGGCAGCCCCGATGCGGCTAAATCAACATCATTTGCTAAACTGGAAACTGATCCCAAATACCAGATAACGAGGCGTAAACTAATTATTAATTAAGAGTGTATTGCATTGGAGCAATGTTTTTCAACTTTTCAGCCAGCAAACTTGTTAAAATAGCCGTTCAATCAATCAGCTAGCCCTTTTATCAGAGTACAATTTGAGTACCTATTTATTTTCGATGGCGATTCCTTCTGTACAGTTCACAGTAGAACTGTGAACTGTACAGAAATCGAACCTAACTGGGTTTCATGTCATTCCCTTCATCCTTCAACTTGCACACAGTCTGAATAAGAAATTTTGCCATTCAATTAAACGACTAGTCACTCAGGCCGAAAGTAGGATGGCTAATTCAATTATGAGGCTGCGATAAAAAGTAGCCGGTGTAAATCTATCTAAAAACCAAATTTCAATCTAATCTGTCTGTCCGTTTTTCCTTAAACGAACAAAAAACATGCATCTACACATTCTCGCAAATTTTCACATATACCTATGTATAATATTAGTAGTATGTTTGCATTTTTAATCCTTCTATGTTATATCAACGAATGAAAATTTTGAACATTCAAAATGCAATACATAGTATCATCAGACCTGAGACCCTCTACAGCAAATGGATACGAAAACGAAATAGTAGGTGTATTTTCCTTATAAAACTATCTGTCTGGCTGGACAGGCGAAAAATAAGGCAAACAGGAAAACGTGACACAATAAGGACCAAGATAATGAGAAGGAGCATTTGTGAGAAACTAATTTCTCTTTGTATAACTTTCACAATATTACCACCTAGTGGTTATTTTAATTAATTAGTATTGTCTTTTTTAAAGTTACGTAGCGAAATGGCAACGGAAACCTTATAGATTCAAACTTGTCTGTCTGGCTGTCTGCATTCCAATACCATTAAAGCTATACGGTTGCAAATAGATATAGATAGTTAGATATAGTCAAATGTGAACTGCATTAAGATTTTGATATTTGAGTTTCTTCGTCATTCTTCCATTCGAAATGAGAATTCAAATCTGAGAATTCGAATCTTGAACGAGCTCCTAGCTTCACTGATGAACTGACTAACATGACATTTTTGGTTTAGTTGGAATAAATGATTTTTATTTGATTTCATACAAAATCTATCCTATATAACTAAAACTGATACTCAAAAATTTTTGTTGATGACGTTGATGAAATTCCTTTACAGTAATGCCTATGTCTTTTACTTTTCAGATGCCTGCATCGATCCGTGTAATAAACCCGAAAGAAGTTAAATATCTAGAAGCCAAACCCAAATTAGATCGGCACACGTTTTCAAAGAACTTAGCGAGAGCAAAAGTTGTTTTTAATTGGACATTAGATTCTTTCAGTGTTATGAAGTAAGTTTTACAAAGATTTTATATATGAATACTTCTCCAAGAATCTCTAATTTTTGCTGTGTATATGTGAAATGCTATTAACGTGCCAGGAAAATGTGTGTCTTTTTTGAGTTGCGAAAATATATGTCTTCTACAGCCCTGGGTCGGGCGAAAGGGAATGTCAGACGCTTACTAAGTAAAAACTACCTCGTTCCTTCTCCAGCAACCATGGCTGGACAAAAGTACTGCCAAGTCCTTACCAACGTCAACAGGTCTACAAATGATTTTAGATATAAACAAATGATTTAAGCTATCACCAAACGGCAGCTTTATTCTTCAGCAACCAACAGTTTGAGTTCACGTAAAAAAAATTCACTCAGTCTAAACAGTTGTTTATCATTCAGAAAAAAAAATTAAGCTTGACTTTGTTGACAATACCTGGTATTACACAAAATTATATGGTTTTTATAAAACTATTAATAATTAATTTTAACTGTGGGAGAGCCATGCTCTGGCATGAATGGGTCAGCTCGACCGGGGGAATATGTCGTTACAGAAAACCAGCGTGCATTTTGTTTCACCCTATGAGTTTGGTTACCAGAGATGCTCCTGATGCTCCATGCCTGTAATTCCGAAACCCTTTGATTCCTAAATCACTGCTCCTTAAAGTGCTGTCAATAACTTATTTGAAGTTACGAGTATTCATGGGTAGCACCAATTGCTTCCAATGAGATTGTCTATCTGCTTGTCCGCGTCAGTATAACAAACCAAAAAAATCCTCTCCAGCCCTTGGCCGGTTCAATAGCCCAACCATCAATACTAATACAATGAAACTGTAGAATTAGTTTGTACGTTTGAACGCGCTAATACGCGAAGCTACTGGTTCGAATTGAACAATTATTTGTGTGTGTTTGTTAGTCCCTTTATCGAGTAAGGCTATAAAGCATCATGCTACGATCTGAAGGAGCAGAACAGCGAGTGAAACCACGCGGGAGTAGCTAGTATTACTGTCACACTGAAAATATAATTTTTATTGACTTATCCGCATACCAAATAGCTGTGCAGACTGCACATAACGTACTTACTGTGTTCTTTAAAAACGAGAAAATATGAAGTCAAAACTGAAAACGTGTTAAAATAAAATTACAAACTAAACTACTTGCAGCGAAAACTTCGCATTTAGCAAGTGTCGGCAAATTCTTACTAAGTTTGCACTTTCCAACTTGAATTTTCTACCACACTAAGACCGCCACTTATTGGCTTTGATCAGCTCGTTTCTGCTAAATGCTGGTTCAGTTTTAGACTTAATTGGAAAGAGATTATTACGAACAGTTTTTTACTTAACCTTCTGCACACGGTACAAAAGTATACCTACGTTTTTGGCACTTAACGTGGGTAATTTTAGTTTTGGTATCGTAAGAGCTGACTGTGGAAATGTGTTTGATAGCAATGGGTCAGCAGCGGTCTTTAAAAAACCCCAAAATCGTTTAAACTGCGCTTGCTAAAGAGAGGGTTCATAGTCCGGACATATTATACGCAGTTTCTGTTGAAAACTACAAAAAAAAATACCCAAACGAAGCGTTCTAAATAAAAAATTAAAAAAAAAAGAAATCACAGTTACGTTTTATATTAACAGTGTATAAAACCTATGTAACCAGAAAGTGACGAAATTTTTTTATATTTGCGAAAAATATTTTTAATATTTTCATCTTTTCTAGAACGTGTTTTGAATGGGAATCAACGAAAGTTAATGTAATAGCATTGACAATATGGCTGCTCTTCTGTTGGTTCTTCAAAATTTGGATGCTGCCTCTAATATTGCTCATACCCTTCTTTTGGTATCGACCTCCGAAATATTTTCTTGTTCGATGTAAGTATTTCTTATACATTTCCCTCAACAGTCTTCTGTATAAAACGGTTTAAAGAAGAAAAGAAAAAGAAAAGATATCTAGAAAAGACATTTGAATCTAAATGCATTTTTTTTTATATTAAGGGATTACCAACGAACGGACAGATCACCTGATGGTTAGCAATCGGATTTAAAACAATAGGTGAAAATCGGACTTAGAAAGTGTTTTGGATATAACAATTAGATAGAAGATAAAGACCTCAATAATCCTGTATTAATTGATAACTTTCATTGTCATCAGCACAAATATGAAGTAATGTATGACGATGTGAAATGCTACACTTCATATTTAAAATTTCCTTAAATTCACTACACCGAACCTCTTTTTACGAAAAAACCAAAAAGCCTTTTTTAATCTATACCTACTATGTAATTAGTTCGCGTCCACAGCCGCGGGCCCACAAAAAGTGGACCTTTTTTCTCGTACTAACTTTTGTATGTATGTATCAAGATAGTGTACAAATTAGTCCAGTTTCCGAGTCCAACAATGTACCAGAAATTTCTTAGATAAAATATACACCAGAATGATGTCTTCATAAAATTATCTTCCGCTAAAGTTTTACTGTTACAAAGCATACTCAATGCCTCATAAAAGTAACTAGCGCCAGGTAAGATTATCTGGAACTAATTGGGATTGATTTTTGTAACGTTCCGTTTTTTCCATATACGTACTATAATAACCCATTGAATTATTCGATAATCCGGTATTCATATATTATTGTACTTTATTTCAGGGAAAGACTACTTTCTGAAAAGAAAGGGTCCATTAGAAGAAGAAGGAAAGAAAGAGAAGGCAAGCCTTTAACTTTATTTATAGCTTTAAAAATACGGTATTGGTCCTGATGGTAAGCAATCAACGTCGACCATGGACACTACCTACACCAGACGAGTTACGACTACGTTGTCGATATTTTAGGCATTAGGGATTTGGCCCTCCCATATCCCTAATCCTAATAATCCCTTTTGGGGATTTAAGGATTGGGGGAAGAGAAGTATTGGGTCACCTCTAACCTCACTCACACGGCGAAACACAACGGTGTGGTTGTTTCACGCCGGTTTTCTGTAAGGACATGGTATAATTCCGGTCGAGCCGACCCATTCGTGCATGGCTCTCCCACACTTAAAACTTTTCTATACCGGTGTCGGTTTAATAAGCAAACAGTTACAACCCTACATAGTTTGCAAAAAAATAAAAACTTACAATACCTACCTACATTTGTTCACAATTAGTCGACGTTCAAGCAATTAAATCTCGGTCTATTTTAATTCGAAGACTAAGCGACAAAAAAGGCTAACATAACATTTTTAATTACAGGAAGAGAAAAAAGAATCGCTGAGACAGAAAATAAACAGCTTGCAAGAAATGGTGCAAAGTGTACAGAACTTTATCGGTGCATTCGCTAATCTCGGCGAAAGTATTAAAAAGTAAGTAAAGTATAGCTCTTTAAGACTTTTTACTTGTACTTAGTACTTAGTACCAGAGTTTTTATGGGATAGGCATCTGCTGACGGTAAGCAATATTGGCGCCACCATTTTGTTTGAGGGGTAATGAGAAGGGGGATTTGAGAATTGCATATGTCAGGGGATCCTATCTATCCTCCGAGACCCTAATCTTGATAAGGCAGGCATCACACTCTCCTCTGGGATTGCGAGTGTGCGCCGATGGCTTACCATCAGGTAATAATCCTTCTGCTCGTTTGCCGACCTATCACTTAAAAAAGCCCTTTTCCCGAATTGGACCCGAAACCTCGGCAGTTTCCCTTGCGACTCGCGACTGACGCGAGTACTCAACTGACTTAGCAGCTACAGTAATAAAATACTTAATAGCTGTAATAATGTCCGCTATTAGACGTAATTTGTCATACTGACACCATTCTATTGGTAGTTCGTCGTTGTGAGCTTAGCAAAATGTGCTTTTAATAACTGCTGTCCAAATGAGGTCATTATATGGCACTACGAGTTCATTCTGATTTCAAATAAAAAAACTGGTGATCGACAAAAAGAAAAGTAAATTAATTTTTTTTTCAAATGAGTAAGTAAGTAATAGATTAAAAAATGTAGGAGGCATATTTATTCAGTTTTGTACCAAAAATAATGAGGCTCAAATAAACAAAATTATACCTACGTGCAACGTAACATGAAACCAAAACACCAATCTGACAGCTTATTACCTTGCAGACAATTTTACTAGGTATGTCAATGAAATTAGGTTTATTTTAGCAAATGTGTTTAAATATTTATTTCTAAATCTAATAAAAATATTATTTTTTTTCAGTCTGTTCAACTTCACAGTCCCGTTTCTCAGTCTGTTGGCGATATTCATGATACTTGTAGTGGCTTTCGTAATGTTTATGATCCCTACAAAATACATATTTATGATTTGGGGTAAGTTCGACTCTATTTTAAGCTACCTATAGATTGTTTTTGTTTATTATAGAAATTATAATATAGGTGATTTATTCTATTTTCAAGGTATTTATTAGGTACTTATTTATATTATATAAATATTAAATAAATGTTGTGACATTGACTACCTATAATTTTAAGAATCGTATAATTTGATTTTAATCATTTAATCAATATGACAAGTTCTGCCTGGTTTTTATAACTTTTAATATAGGTATGAAAAATTATCTACCCAAGAAAGAATTTTGGCAATCCGACCAGCGGTTCCAAAGATTACCCCATACATACAAACTTGAAAATTTTACATCTTGAAAATATTACGTAGTATAGATAGTAATTACGAAAGAATGTCGAGTCTTTTGTGAATCCACAACCCACATAATGTACTTACTATACATATAATTACTCAAAGAACTCAAAATAACCTGAATTTCAACTGCATATAACTTTAAACCTAAATTCAACACAGTTACGATTGAAATTACAACACCACAATTTATATAAACCAATATTCAACAATTACAGGTATCCACAAGTTTACAAGAAAAATACTTCGGCCAAATCGAGTTCCGAACAATGAAATACTTGATCTATTGTCCAGAGTACCTAATGACGAAATATTGGTAAGAAATTGCATCAATTATATTACAACAATATTTTCATAGTAAATAATTTAATATAATGAAGTTCTGAATATAAAAGAGAATGGAATATCAATCGTATTTTATTTATTTGTAAGCTGGAGGACAAATTTTAATTGCTTTATTATTTCTTTATTGACGATATTATTTGTATATGCAAGTTAATTTTTGTTGCACTTTATATTCCAATTTTTTTATGTTCTTAATTATATATTCCAAAATCAGGATATCACACATGGTCAATATTAATTTTTAATCTAAATGAAATATTACGTTAGATCACATTTTGTTGGCCATTTAATAAGGGGTGCGCTTATTATAGAGTTTCTTGCTCGTTCTTCTCCATTCGAATCTAGAATTTGGAACGAGCACCTACCTAGCTTCACTGACGAACAGACTGACAGACTACTATTCTATTTTGTCGTTTTAAAAGTACCTATGTGGTTTAAATGATTTTGACTTATGTGTTATGTGGTATGGTTTATGTGGAAGAAATGATTTTGACTTTGACTTTATGGCGTGCGTAAGGTTAATAAGGGTTGCGCTTATTTGGTTCCAAGATAGTACTAGGGTTTTTTTTTTAATTGAAATACCATCAACATGGACATCACGGTCTTGCATTCGCACATGCCTTCTCAAGAACTAAGAATCATGCAAGTTATTGAAGTCTATATTTATTTAGTTCACTGCAATATAAATTATTTTTCTCTAATTTCAGTTAAACTGGGAAGAGATCCCGTTAGAAGAAGTACCCGAAGAAGATGTGATAAAATAATGATCTGATAGTTTTAATTTAACATACATAATAAATCATTTTAATTAATATTAATTTTAAATTGTAAATTGTAAATATTCAACAAGAAATATTGTGATTCTAATTTAATTTATGAGCTAATTTTGACATTATTTTATACGTTAGTATAAGTAAGTTGTAAATACCTAATATAAATAAAATCATCGTTATTATTTATTGTACACGGCTGGTTATTGGCAAATTTTCCGTTACCCCCGTCATCATCACCAACAATGCCAACTATGGTATTTTTTTTTGTGAGAGAAAAATCATCAAATGACTTCTCCCGCCCAGGGCCAGGCGGGAGGGAGTGTCAGACTCTTACTGACTAAAAACCCCCCTGTTCCTTCTCCTGCTCTGTGCCGAGGTCGCGGTGCCTCATTGCGCTTACCCCGCAACCCCGGCAACTATGGTAT
The DNA here is from genome assembly GCA_902829305.4 of Spodoptera exigua. Taxonomy (NCBI): domain Eukaryota; kingdom Metazoa; phylum Arthropoda; class Insecta; order Lepidoptera; family Noctuidae; genus Spodoptera; species Spodoptera exigua. The sequence goes on along the minus strand of LR824619.2, from coordinate 8,967,837 downwards.
AAATACTCCTTTATATGTATAATGTTTGCTAAAATCTCACCGTTTGCAAAGGCTTTTTCACAAAACACAAAAATATTTTTTATTTCTATCATGAACTCAGAAATAACGTCGCAATGGCTCAAAACTTGTCAGACCCGAGCGTATGGCTAGCGTTCCACGCGGACTCAAGGAAAAGGAATGGATTGGAGTTTAGCCGTCGTAGATTTACGTCAGTAAGATTCTGACACTCCCTCCGCTCCACCCAATGCCAGAGAAGTCATTTTCTTATTATATTCCTCAAAAAAACCTATTCATAGTAGTTTTTTTATATTATTATAATAATAGGTAGGTAATGTTACTTACATACGTTAACCAAACTTCATGTAAGAGTTTTCTAGAATGTTCCCCCCGTAAGATAGCAGCGCTGTAACCTCAGGTCCAACTACCTGTCAAAACACATACACGATTTATATTTTTCGATCATTTTTTGGTTTATTTATTCTTAAAAACATTACAAACGGAATACTTATTGTTTTCCAAAATGCCACACACATAGTCATTGCACAACAGCAAAATGCAGCCTATGTGTGTAAATAAAAAAGGAGGACATAAGTTCCCTACAGAAGATAAGTCGATTAAAACAGTGGCTTGTAAACATAGTAAAATCAATAATACTTCCAAATAGGTACATAAAATTTTACTAAAATAATAATACGTTCGGTAAGAATCTGTGCTATCTGACAGCTGTTAGGACCTGACGCATACGAAGCGCCGCCTGGCGGCAGAAAAAGTATCGAAAACCCTCACTGGTAGATAAAAGATAAAATTTCAAAAACTAATCACCAGATGGAGCCCTGTCTAATCGTACAATGTTACTTTTCAAATTTGCTCTCAAGAGATGGCGCTAGTGAGACACAACGTCCGACATCCAATTCGCTTAGCCGTCATACTTTAACTGACTAATCTAAATATCAAATAGTGTAAAAACTAAAGGGGAATAATAAATAGGTAATACAATACATTACTTGTCCAAAAAACACATAAGTATTGTGTAGGTAGGCATATTCGTCTGATAATAAATATTGACCTAATTACGTTGACAATCGTAAAATATATTGTCATTATACATTACGACTACAACAATCCGATCTGTTTAAAAAGTCCGGGAACTACAAAGACTTAATATTACAAAGGCCTTAATGGCTGAGATTATTATTCATCCTGTTCTTTTTCTGAGAAAATTAATTAATATCTCATAATGAAATATTAATTTGAAAATTTATATTAAAATGCATTACTTATTTTTTTTAAGTGTTAATGCCATGCTTCAGCGCGAAACTGTCACCTCGATCGGAGATATACGAGCGCCTCAGAGAAGACCGGCTGAAGTGAAGAATCGCTTGCTTTGTGATTTGTCATGTGAGTGAGTTCCACGGAGGCTCAATTCTTTCCCTCACATCTTCCAATCCTCAAATCCCTTATAACCCCCAAAATTGCAGGTATACATGGGTGGCGCCGTTTGCTTTCCATCAGGTGATCCGTTGGCTTTTATTCCACGTCCACACCTTTAAAAAACTTTATCGAAGTACCCCATAATTTTAACGGGTAAATAAGAAATCCATTTCTAACCACTTTCTATATCTATTTGGTGTGTTCAGTTTTCTATACTTCATCATACCTCCCTCAAAGTCCAGGTTTCCTCACAATAACAGCTGTAAGACCCCTCTTTGAGGAATGGCTTGAAAAACGCTACGGCATCCTCACCTTCCGCCTGACGCAAATACTTAACGGGCACGACACCTTCGGTTCCTGTTTCGAATCCAGTGGGATGAAACCCCCCTCACTATGTTTTCCTTCACCTTATGTCTAAATAAAGTAGTGTCTAAATAATCTTAGAAAGTACATGTATCTCAAAAAAAGACATGTTGGTACTTACCATTTTTCATTGATGATAAGCTGGTGCCGTAAACTCTCTAGGCTGCAATTACGATATTTTGAATATTTGATTGTTTGATTGAAATCCCGAACAAACGTTGAAACTCTATAGATTTTGATAATTCGAAAAATGAATTGAAATAAGTTACTTGTCAATTATTGTGGGCGTGGGAAATATTTATTGAACGCCGATTAACGAATCGGCGTTCAATAAATATTTCCCACTAAAAGAATCTTTTTAAAAATTGTCTGTAACCTGATAAGCCATATCCAACTTTATGGTTTTGCATTAAATCCGAAAACCTAATAAACTGATATAAAATAATAACGTGACTTCAACATCATACGCTGAACATTATAAATTAGATATCGACAAATCTGACCAATTAACATAATGATTACACGTATCTTTGAAATAATATCACAAATGTAATGTGTCATTGGCTGTGGTTGTACGTAAGAGGCGTGTTTAATATTTCCCGAAGGTCAAAGGGGTAGGTAAAAATACACATATTAAAAGTAATACCCGTTTTTAGATAATTCTGCAAACTTTATAGGCATTTACTCGGCACAGTGACATAATAAGTGTGGGAGAGCTATGCTCATGCATGCATGCATGAATGGGTCAGCACGTCTTCGCAGAAAACCAGCTTAAAACAACCACAGGGTTGTATGTATTTTGCAGTATGAGTCTGGTTACCGGAAGCTGAATTCTTCTCTGCCTATGAATCTGTCCCCAATCCCTGAATCTCCAAAACCCCTAATCCCTAAAGATCGGCAACCCACTCGTAACTCGTCTGTTGTTGCGGGTGTCCATGGACGCTTTGGACATTATGGTCTTCAAGTTTTTATAAAACATAATAGAAAATACTGAGCCGATTTTAATTAAACTTGGTTTAACAAAATGTAGTACTACAATATTTCACTGTTTAAATAAATAATTACGAACATTCTCGAAAAAGAGTTTTCGAACACACACATTTTTATGTGTCCTTAAAAATCAAGGAAAACTTGTTACTCATATATTTATTTGAAAATGTAACTTATTATACTGTGCGTAATAGTATGTGTAACAAGTACCTATTTAAAAAGTCTACTCACGAAAACCTCTTTAGTTACGTTAGAACAATTTTTGGGCTGCCTACTGTTCAGGTTCTGATTGTAAAGTAAAAAATGTTGCCTGGCATTTTGCAACAGTACCAATAACGTAATGATATGCAACTCCTTAAGATTTTCGAAAATAATAAAAAAAATATGTATACAGATTATCCCGACCCTAGTAAATTTACCCGACGGAACTAAACTCAATTCTAACCTTCGAGCAAGGGGTTATCCCTTGTTTAGTAGCGCCTTAAATTTCAAATTAATTTTTAATTTGTTGCTTGCATGCAACAATTCCTTTTTATTTATAGATGATTATTATAATTAATTAATAGAAAAGGAGGAGTAGGAAATTCCATCAAACATAAAAATATTAAATAAAACTACCTACTCTTGCACGGTTTTACCCGCTGCTCCATTTGACCGTAGCGTGATGTTTTATAGCCTATAGCACTTGGGAACATTGTAGCTATCTATGAGTGAAAGAATTTTAGCAATCTGACCAGCGATTTCAAATATTACCCCCTACATACAAACTTACAAAATTTACCTCTTTATAATATTAGTATAGATAATTAATGTAAATTATTTTTTTAATAATTATTTTTCCCTATTATTAATTAATAGAAACGGAAGAGGAAGAAATTCCCTGAAAAATGAAAATATTAAATAAAAATGTACGTAAAAGGTAGGTATATAGCACCGTATAATAATAAACTATCAATAAATGAAAAATTGCAATCAATCTCAATTTGTTGCCTTTCCAATAAAGCAACGATCGCTACAGTTTCCCGAGTCGATTTATTAATTTTATTTACTTCTCTAACGATACACTTGGGATCTCTCCCGGGTTCGACCGACATTCATTCACCTATTATGAATGTTGACAAATGATCTTTGTACATATACTAAGTAAATAGAATTTAAATGCGCTTGTGGCTAATTTGCGACCGGTCCGGCCTTATTACCTAGAGACTCATATATCTGTGTATCGAGAATTGTATGGAGCAAATTACTTATGGATTAAACATGGCAACATTGTTAGCCATAATATTATATACAAATAATAATAATAACAAACAATGGTCGCGCCCGCTCTCAAGTAGGTACATTTGTGACTTTTTCCAAGTTATATGTACTTTCTATAATTATTTAGACACCACTGACGTATGGTGTAGTAAAACATAGTAAGGAAACCTGGACTTTATAAATTTTAAGAGTCAAGTCGCCGAATCGTCTTGAGTAAGCGTGGTGATAAATGTTCAAAGTCTCAAACCGATGAGAAGAGGCCTTTGCTCAGCAGTGGGCACTTATAGGTTGATGATGTATGTTGTGTCACCATTATAGTCTTAATTATTGCACACAACATAAAGGGTCATACTATATCATTTAATTAGGTTTATGTGTGTTGTTCGCAATTTTCAACTTTTATAATGAGGGCCATTCGAATAAATTGTGAATGAATGTTGTCAAGAGCGAGGGTACTGTTGATATCTGTGAAAACTAATGTGAAAACCTCGTGTTTTGAGACTATGTTTTTACGTTTATTTTGTGGTGCAATTTTTTCAAATGGTAACGTGAAGTTAAGAGAAATATCTTCAATTTTTTTTCTATCTGGTAGAACGGCAAACTAACAGGCGGATTACCTGATGGTAAGCAATCAGCGGTGTCCACGGATACCCGCAACAATGGAAGAGTTACGAGTGCGTTGCCAACCTTTTAAGGATTTAGGGATTGGGGAGGGAAAGGATTGGGTCTCCGGTAACTTCACTCACACGGCGAAACACAACGCTGTAGTTGTTTCACGGCGGTTTTTTGAGAAGCCGTGGTATCACTCCGGTCGAGTCGAAGCATGGCTCTCCCACACACAAATAAAATTATTAAAGACGGCGACGGCTTGTGATAAAAATAATTAAAGAAAGCAGGTTACTTAAAAATACCATTATATTTTATATTCTAAATAATATATTATATAACTTATTTACAATAAATCACAATAATCACGAGAACTTACACATATACATTAAATATACGTTTATAAATTCAATTCGTATGTAGGTATAATTCTTAAAATAATCACAGGTCAACTGACATTTGTACAGTTTTACACTTAATTATAAAATTAAATATTAATAAAATATAATATTTAAACTATCAAATCTTTTCCGAGTCTGTCAATCTCGTTCGCAAAATAGACCATATCTTTGTGGTCTAGAGCTGAGTTTTGAAAAACTATACGGAAGAAGTTGACGAGGTCACCTTGAGGTTGGTAAGTGACCATCATGCTTCCTTCCTTTATCATTCGCTCTTTTATTTTGGGGGCGACCTTGTGCAGCCTTTCTTTGTAGTCGGGTTCGTTCTCGCGACCACGGAGAGAACGGGGTATGTACCAAAACATGATATTTGTGCACTCTGGCTTCTCTATGACAAGTTGGAAACCTTCTCTCTGCCGAATGTGGTCGGTGAAGAACCTGGCGTTATCGAACAATGTATCAATATGCTTCTCAAAACCTTCGGATCCTTTAGCTTTCCACATGAACCAGAATTTGAGAACATCAGCCCTCCTTCCGCACTGTATATGTTTGTCTCCCGTGTCGTAAGATGTGTCGTAAAATTTGTCCTTCTGGAAGAGGTACTTGGCGTTGCTTGAATGACAATCTTTGAGGACATTCTTGTGTTTAATTAGGAAGGTGGAGCACTGTTGTGGCGCCGCCAAGAGCTTGTGAGGGTTCCACGTCACCGAGTCCGCCCTGCGGAATTGTTTGAAATGTTAACGTTACTTTGTTACGTCGTGTTTTGTTTTGTTTTGCATTTTAATAAATATACAAGGGAAACTGGTGACGTTGCTTGTGAATAATATTACGTTCAAAATAAAATTGATTCAAGACAATTGAAAATAAGTTTTAAATAGTTGTTAAATTATAATTTATCAGGAAATAATTTCCAATGTATTTTTGTTTATCGCTACAAAAATGTTTTACTTACAGCTCAATTCCATTAAGGAGATGTCTGTGCTTTTTGGACATTAAGGCGCCGCCGCCCCACGCGGCATCAACGTGCAGCCACAAATTGTACTTCTTGCACACTGCAGCAATTTCCACCAGGGGATCAAAGGCTCCATACACAGTAGTACCAGCTGTAGCCGTGACCAGGAAAGGACTAGCTCCATCCTCAATAGCGCAAGCGATTTTCAACTCTAAATCTTCAACGATAATCTTTCCATTGATATCAGTTTTCACCATGATGCAGTTGTCTTCGCCAATGCCCATGAATGTGGCCAGTTTTTTCGTGGAATAATGAGCTAGCTCTGACGTGAAGAGCACGAGCCGTGGTACTGCGTACACGCCTTTGGTCTGTAAAAAACAACTTTTGTTAAAATTGTCCTAATAGCTGACAATCTGACATTAGTCGCATGGTTTTCAAGGACCTTTCACGACTGGGTCGGCTCGACTGGAGTGATTACCACAGCTTTACAGAAAGCCGGCATGAAACAACCACAGTATTGTGATTCGCTGTGTGAGTGAAGTTACCGGCGGCCCCTTCCTTCTCCCTCTTCCCATCCCTTCCCAATCTTTAAATATCGACCCTTTTCCCTACAAGGCCGGCAACGCACTCATAACTCCTTTGATGTCGCGGGTGTCCATGGGCGGCGCTGATTACTTACCATCAAGTAATCCGCTTGTTTGCCGATCTATACCATAAAAAAATATTAAGACCGTGATGACTATACCGCTTTATAACATGTAAGCACGATACAGAAAGACAATTAACAATGTTGAAAACAATAGAAACATAATTTCATTTAATAGTTTTAACAAAAAAAAAATACAAAATCTGTATCTAAATGAACCAATTACGACTGCTCACACAAGAAGATCATTAGGCATGAAATATTTTAATTAATAAAACTTTTAATTGACAACTTTTGTTCTAGGGACACTATTTAATACGTTTTAACAAAGATTTTCAAATAAAATCACTGTGTTTCAGCACTTTAAATAATTATGTGCTCGTCTATTGAAATTAATAATTGGCTTCGTTTTTTTTTTTAATATTCGTAGAATAAATAAAAAAAAATATTGACAGACGGACAGCTTTTATTAAAAGGAGGCTAGTTGTCAAATGAGTTCTATAGCCCTGGCTGGGACAAGGGAGTTTTTTAAATCTTACTGGCTGAAACCCCGCCTGTTCCTTCTCCAGATCTAGGCCAAGGCCGCACTATATAGGTATTGGCGCGTTTCATTTTATTTTTGCATTTAAATCCCGCTCTGAACAACTCTTTGTGTGATCCACAAATTGTTATTCCGGGGCTGGATGAAATTGGTTGATGAACGTTGAACTTAGAAAAAAAAATTGTACCTACTTAAAAATCTACTTTAAAAAAAAACTTTTACAATTAATGGATTTAAAATAAACTTTTTTTTATTAAACAATTAATCACAATATGGTCATCCTAACTTAGTGCCAATATATGGGGCAATTTGTTTTAAAAACGATCTATCATCCTTTTCAAGATTATGCGGAAATGATAATATTTAACAATACTTAAATCCTTAATAGATACCTATCAAACTATCGAAAGTAATTAAGTGATTAAGAATTGATAAAGAATGCATGTGAGTACCCACTGGTTTTTCTGAATTTGTTTTTATCTTTTTATCTAAGTAGGTACCTAACAGTCGTGTAAGATTAGTCACAGTCATATTTGTGCCTTAAGCTTAAGTGTGAGAGAGCCATGCTTACACGAACGGGTCGGATCGACCGGAGTGATGCCACGGCCTCAAAGAAAACCGGCGTGAAATAACCACAGCGATGTGTTTCGCCATGTGAGTGAGGTTACTGAAGGCCCAATCCTTTCCCTCCCCCAATCCCTAAATCTCCAAATCCTTAATCCCCAAAAGGTCGGCAAAGCACTCGTCGGCGGAGGTGATTACTTACCATCAGGTAATACGTCTACATACCAAGCAAGCAACATTTGCCAAGCTATCTATCACATAAAAAACCAATAATTGATTTAAAGCTCAAATTACGATAATTATGTCACAATTTATCTTGACATAATTATTAGGTATTGAGATAAGGTATCTGGTTCGTTGGCAGAAAAATCTAGTTTTATCTCTTTATCTAATTTCACCATAAATTTCGTGTATGTTGAAATAAGTTGAATAAACAAAATTATTACACAAAATTGTGTAACAATTGCGCAATAGTATATTGTGAGATAATAAAAAAATAACATAATATTATTATCTCGCAATTAACGAAATATATTATTATATAAAAAAAAACTTTAATTAGATATTCACTTCTCAAAACAATAATATATTTATAGTAAAATTTTATAGGTAATTTCAGTCCTAATATTTTCCTTTTAAGGTACCTAATAATTAAATAGGTACGTACCTATTAATTTTTATAAACAAATGCATCTACACTAATATTACGTCGGATGTAATTAAAAAGCCTAATACCAAATTATTCTCTCGTAAATAAAAACAACAAAAACGTCGTTCGGAAGTTACGCGCCGACGACACGATCTGAGAATTCATTCACACGTTCAAATATAGATAAAACCACTACTACCGGTAAACTAATATCAATATTTACTACACAGACCAGTACAAATAAATAAACATAAACTAATCGAAATATTCTCGTAAGAAATAAATTCGTTAATAATTGCATAAACTCGGATATGACCTTAGTACGGATACCCTTCGCAAGGCATTTTATAAAAATCCTTACACTTACGTACACATGTAACTACATACCTATAGAATGTGCGTAAACGTGTGTTAGCAAAGCGGAAACTTTATATTTTATACAATTACATATAAAAGCAAGGACTGCCAATATTAATTGCACAATTTATATGAACGGATATGTACGATTTACTTTGTTATATTACATTCTACTTGTAATATTAGAAGCAAATTACCATTTTCGTTAATCTTTTAATATATGATAGATATTCTAGTTTACACGCACTTTATTTATCTCACGTAAAAAATGTTGTTCTGTCACAATTTTGAAGATGCCAACCTACCTATATTGCGTCAAAATTTACTAAATTCTGCTCGACAATTTATGAGGTTTTTCTATTCAAACAACGTAGGTACTAAATTAAGTGTCAAATAAGTTTGTATTAGCTACACTTTATGGGTAAGGCAACGTTTCTGAAATATTTAAAATAGGAATTACCTACATTTGAGAATACATTCGAAAATTGAAATTAAAAATAAACACAATAATAAATAGCCAAATTCGTTAAATTCGTGTGCGCGGTAAATTGAGATTACAACGCATTTGACCTTCGGAAACCAATACCGCGAATATTCTGTTGAAACCCTCAAAGTTGTGTAGATCCAACAGATATCTTGTATCTACTATTGGATCCTAACAATATATGTTTATTGGGTCTAGTCCAATCAGCAGAATAATTACACTTGACCTTCAAACCACATTAGACCTTGCCCCCTATTACTCAAGGCCGTGAATTCTCCGGCAATTAAATTATTAGTTTAGGAAATCCAAATTGATTGTTGTGTTTCCTATCGATCCTTATACTTCATGTTATAAATATGAAATTACAAAAAGGGCATTTTTTTTTTGATTCGTACACAGTTGGTTAAAACAGACTACATACATATATACACACTAAGCTATTATTATGTTTTCTATTTTATACCTTAATATGGGCCCCACTTGTAGGTCATTTAAAATTAAAACCTAACATTATATTCCTAATTGTAATTTACAAATAACCTCTTAGCCTTACACGAATCTGTCACGTACAAGATTGATTATATTTTCATTGTAAGTCTACGTTTGCAAATATTGACCTTACGCTTATAGTAATAGGGTACAAACTATTCTATTTAATAAACAATTTTAATTAGGTCAATCAGAAACCACGTCTTTCCAATCACCAAGCATACTAACACTATGATTCCCGTCCTTCAGCATACAAGGAGAGCTGTCGAATCTCAGACTCTAACCAACAAGTTTCTCTTCTAAACTCGCACACGGATTACATGATGGCAAGCATTGGACACCCACAACATCAGAAGAGTTACAAATGCGTTGCCGGCTTTTTATGGGTTTTGGAGACTAAAGAATTGGGGAAAGGGAAGAAGAGTTGAGACCCCGGTAACCTCACTCACACGGCGACATACTGTGAAAATGTTTTTTTTTTCTAATTATAAACTATCAGTACTTTTTATAACTAAACACCGGCCGCGGATTCGCTCGGGTGCTATGCCTTTACTAAATTTCTCCACTCGATATAAATACATCTGCTACAATCATTCTATCCGTTAAAAAAAATGCATTAAAATCCGTTGCGTAGTTTTAAAGATTTAAGCATACATATGGATATAGGGACATGGATATAATTATTGCCATGCCACAAACTCACTATAAATTTCAGTATTTCTATTACATGTAAATGTGTTTTATAATACTTGTTATTAACTTTAAAAAACTAGTCTCTCTGATCCAAATTGTAGGTCAAGGTCACCGCCATTAATATTTTTACATAAATCCTAGAATTAATAAAACATAGCATTATAAGCAATTATAATTATTGCGAAAAAACATTTTAAATACTAATTAAATTGTATTTCTTTGATCTATAAAGATTGTTACTTGATAAACACTAACCTAGAAATTGCGAAAACATATAGAGTTGTATAGTAATTTTTTTTATATTATGTTTTAATAAAGTAGAACTTTAATCGTGTACTTACAGATATTCTACGTAGATTTTTTTTAAATTAAACTACCTTATTCAATCGTATTGAGGACTTAACCGGTATAAACCACAAAATCGATAACCGATTTCAGATGGTTGATGCAATTGTTTACAAAATAGATTTTATCCCAAATAATTTGATTCACTGCATAGTCAAACATAAAAAGTCAAGCTTCAAACAAATTCGCTTTCTCTGTACCTATATCCTTATGCATGCTTAAATCTAAGGGACCGATTTTGAAGTGGTTAATTTTTTAATAGATAGAGTGATTGAAGAGGAAGATTTATATGTATCATCCATTGAAGAGTGAGATTTTTTTATCAGCATTGCCAAACTATGTCGTGTTAAAGCGTCAATCTTTTGGGCGAAAAAGAGGAATGGAGCTATATAAGGGGTATAGCTCCATCCCTCTTTCTCATGGTAATGGTATGGTATGTATGGCATGGTAGACCTTCTGGGCGTTTCGCTACTTATAGGTAAAAGATTCCTGAATTCGTCCAAATTTTACATTGATCCCGATGGCTAATCTCAATTCGAGAGTCGCCATTATTTGTTATCCGCCTACCTATACTGGTATAGTAACTCTCGATTTATATACCTATCATCATCAGTAGGGGGGTTCAGTACAATGATTGTCCATCGTGCACTGACTATTAATCAATGAAGTTTAATTAATCCTGTTCTATTTTTATGATCATTTTAATTAATAGGTTTGATTACAGTAATACATATACTATGTCGTTCTAGGGCTTACGCAGCATGAATTTCGATGCAAACTGTAAAGTCCGAAATCGTAAACACCACTGATATTAGGTAATTGAAAAAGTCGATTTAAATGAATCGAGATCTGAAAATTTTATGAAGTAAATATATATTTTTATTTTTGATAGGGAATAATGGAAACCTAAAATAGCTCTTCTCTGTTTTTCGAAAATATACTTAATAAAGTTTTTAGACCATGATATGGGGATTACGTGCAAGTACCAAGTTTTCAGTTCAGTAGTTTCCATTATTTTATATAATCTATATATTTTACTTCTATATATTTTTAGACTTGAATTAACTATGTATGGAAATCCGTTAAGTTAATATATTTTGCTCTTTTTTTCTAGTATTTACGCAACTACTTGACCCAGTAATCAATAAAATTACAAATAAATGGCTCACTTCACCAGACAATCCTAACTCTCCAGATTAAAATTACAAATGCAAATATTGACAAGCTTTTGAGATATACAATGTTTACTAAAGATAGAATTGCTGGGAACGACGATCGGTGGAAAATACACCACACAATAACATATATATTAGTTATTAGATTTATAATAAATCGTAAAGTAGATACGTTTCAAAAACTAATAATAAAATAAAATAATAAAGTAAAAACTACTAAGTAATAACAATACCTTTATAAAAAATAAACATTTGTATAATTAATTTGATCATATAAATAATTGAGATCAAATGTTAACTAGAGCAAACAATGAATAATTTTTCATAATACGTATTTCGTAAATTTACTAAAAGCACCCTTTACAAGGGCAATTATGTATTGTAGAAAGGGATTGTTTTTAGTACATAAGATTCTGATAACCACTTGCCCCAACCTAAGGCTAGTGAAGTCATTTGATGACTATTCACCCTCCAAAAACTAAAAGCCACGATCCCCATTTAATTAGGACGAGACAATAAGATCAAAAATCTAGACACAAAATAGACCAAAATAACAAGCACTGAGTTAACTAAACAAAATATTTAATCAAGGTTTGCACAAACCACGGCACGCGATAATAACGATCGCAGAATTGGGGTTAAGGTAGCCACCGAACAGTTTACTTCCTGCAAAACTGGCAATCTTTATAATGAACAACTCTAGTACGAGATAAAATAAAATAATTTGTCTAACAACTTCTAAATACTAAATCTTAATGAATTTATTTATAAGACACGCGTCCATACGGTGGGCCGACTAAATCAATTTTATTTACCTTGTGAGGTCACGTTTGAGGTTATAATGCAGTTTATTGACATTTAAGGAAGCAAATAAACAGCAAATTGAGCATGTAGTGATGTGAATTTTATGATTTGGAGTTTAAATAAGGGAATGCAATTGAATTTGACACGTAAATCTCGCTTTTACCATGGCTTTATTTTTTTGCATAGGCTAAAACCTGACGAGAGGTGACAGAGGTTGACATTTTTAGTCTACACGGATTTATTTTTCCAATATCTATGAAAGGAATGCAAAATTTTCACGATTTTCCATTTAGGAAAATACACAGCGGTTCCGTAAGTTTTTAGAAAAAACCCCAACAAGAAAACTGGGCCTAATGGTTTAAGAATTTTCTACATGTTTCGATTCAAAATCTTGAATGAAAATATAATCGAATTTCACGTTTTCCTTTATAAAATTGTTACGATTCCATCAAATAAGTTAACCACCACAAAATTCTAAAGGCAAAAATGGTAATAGAGAAAATCTTACCTTAATTTCTGGATAAAAATAATAGCGAGCACAGCTGATAGCGTATCCATTGGCGAGGGAGCCTCCAGGACAGAAGATTCCATCTCCATCGCCGCCAGCCCATCCGACTATCGCCCTCATTTCCCGAAGAACCTCTTCTTCCATCAGAGTGAAGACTGGTGCCACTTCGAAGGTGTACACGCTGGGGTTCAAGGCATCGGTCAACCATTGCCCAACCAGACCGTAAGGATCGACGCTCGAAAACAGTTGGTTAACGAAGTAGGGATGTCCTGTGTTGACAGAGTAGCGAGCAACCTGTTGAAGAAGGTAATTTTTGTTATTTTATTTGGCGCATGAAAATTATATTTTATATTTTTTTGTTCATCAGTTTTTAGTTCTCAACGAATCGATTTTTTGTTTGCTTTTTTCCAATGCGTTATTATCATTACAATTAACAAATTTTTACGAAAGAAAAAGTTAAAATGTTATTCCATTAAATAATTTCGTTGAAAAATTTTTCTTACCACAAAATTAAATTTTGGAATATAACTATTGTTTTCTTCTTCGATTTGATTTCTTAAGTTAACTAAAATTGAAAAAGAAAACAAGCGATAACTTACATCGGCCATAAGTTTGAGGAGCTCTTCATGAGCCACAGGCGAGTCTCTTGGCTTCAGATCTATCGCTTTCTTGATTTCATCAGGGGAGGCCCATTCCACCACTTTGGAAGTTCTGGAAGACCTTCCGAAGACTACTCGTTCCACCAACAAGTCTACTGCTCTTCTAATAAAATCTTCATGATTGGATCTTACAGCAAGAGTTTTGTAGCTGTCCTTCTCCACGCCAATAATTTCTCCATTAGGTACAATTAGGTCTGAGTCGGCAGGCATTTTAATTTATTTCTTTATTTTCTTTCACTCAACACAAGTAGTTTTATTTGAAGAAAATAAAGTATTTAAATGTGCATATGTTATTGGTATAGTACCGGCTACGGCCGACCGCGAGCCTCGGAGCCGAAGGTTTGAGTCGCCGGTCATAGCGTAGCCTTCTTAAATACTACGGAACGTTGATCAATTCACTTCGTAAGGTTATACCAGTGAAATATAAACAAATGTGTTTTTGCAAAGTCACTAGCGTTATCAAAGCTGTCAACTGATGATTTTCAGTCATTTGTGTTAATCTTGTCAGTAATCAATTTTGACGGAAGTGCTTCGAATCTACTAGTATCATAATTTTGTGCGCGAACATGATGCGGACTCGTGATTAATTTATTAATCAATGAGATACATATATTTGTGGATTTTATCGACGCTTTATTCTTAGACTTAATTCTCTAGAAGTGAATAGAGAATTTTATTATGTCACGTAGGTCGAAAATAGTTTGTTTTGTTTTTATTTCATTTCTTGTTTACTTTTTCACCGACTTCTCAAAAAGTAGGAGATTTTCGATTCGGGTGGTATGTTTTTTTCCTATGTATTTTCGCAGTTTATGTCCAAATTTATTAAATTAAGCCGATTTTTTTTTAATTAAATTAATTTCTAAATTAAGTACTAAAAATTGTCAACATTGAATTTGCATTTATTCCTATGGAGTTTTTATTCTCTTTTTTTAGTTTATTGTCAAAATGTCGCGATGATCCAAGTTTCTCATTTATGAGCACTCTCGTTCGAATTCCAAATTTAGCAATACCATTGTTTTTTTTTAATTACGTATACTTATCCTTTTTAAAATTACCCAATGACATATAGTGAAAAATCTGGAATAATAAAAAATATGTTAACTTTTCAATCATGGTATATAGTGAAAAATCTGGAATAATCAAAAATATGTTAACTTTTCAATCATGGTAATTCAAGGCACAATAAAATAACAAAAACGGCGTTCGTTTGGAGTTTAATGAATTGAATCGCCAACCTGACATGAGCAGACGTGGTGATTAATGCTCAAACCTTCTCCGCGTGAGGAGAGGCCTATACTGAGCAGGGATGGTGAAGAACATTTAGTAGGTACAAGTAGTATGATTGTTATGGAACTAACAATTAATAAATTAATATTCCAAATTCAAATCTGGACCCAAATTATATTTATTTGAACAAGAGCTAGGCTTTAAGACAACTTTCAAGGCTATCAGTACTATGTAGCTACTTTGTAAAAAAGTAATGTATACCTATTTAACCAACAGTTAAAGTGAACGGTACACCGTTAATTAAAGATAACCAATTACTGATCAATCTACGGTCTAATACACACTAGTGCAATTACAATTGCATTTTTTGTACTTAACACAAAATATGGGAAAACCAAAATGATTTTTATAACAGCAAAAAATGATGACGTCACTCATTCCTGAAATCTTGGAATCGATAAAATTTTCTACCACTGCTTCATTTTGATGCTCGAATACCGCCCAAAGACCAATCAATTAAAAAGAAAATATATTCTTCAAAGCAGTAGGCTCTTGATAGCATTCCAAAAGTAACATATTCGGTCAGATAAAAAAAACACAACATTAAATATAAATATTAAAAATCCTTATTTTTTAACATATTTTTATTTAATTCAGCAAAAAATAGCTCAACAAATCGATAATATTCTTTATTCCAATCTAATAACGGTTTTTCTTTCTTTCAAATTCTATTTCTGCAAAATAGTCACAATCAAAAATAAGTTAACTATCCTTATCAGATAGAGGCTTATCGTCTTTTAGCCTACTTCAATCATATAGGAAGCTAAAGACACACTACTTCTCTATTTTGACGTTTCAAAAGTACCTACTTATGATGAATAAATGATTTTGACTTTGACTTTGACTTTGAAAGAAACGTCAATATGTACAAAAGTCTTCGTTACTGCTGACTGACATACAACATAACTGAACTTCAAACTCAAACTTTTTTTTTATAGCATAGGTCGATTCGTGCTGGCGGACAACCTGATGGTAAGCAATCGACTAGCTCAAGGAAGACTGCACTGGATGCAGTCAAATCGGTATGACTGCATGGTTGGTGCGGTGGCTGGGCAACTGGCTGCCGTGCTAGGTGTCGCGGGTTCGATTCCCGCACGGAACAACTCTTTGTTGTATACATACACAAATTGTTATTCCGGATCTGGGTGGCTTATGTATGTAAATTTTGTATGTTTGTAACCGCACCCACGACACAGGAGAAAATCCTAATGTAGGCAAATTTTATTTTTTAATGAAAAAAATTTATTGGATAGTCAATAAATTATATTTTAGATAGTTATCAATATCGACGTAACATCACGTAGAGACACATGAGAAAAATATATTTAACTTAATGAATTTTGATAATGATTATTAATTGTATTAATGTTGTATATTGTATATTGTAGGAAGTGTATTTTCATTTTAATTTAAATTATTTGCTGTTTTCATCAGAAATCTTTTAAAGTATAATTACATATTATTTCTACCTCTTCTAGACAAATATCAAAAACACCAGTCGAATCGAGTGATTAGAATGTCAATGTCAGTGTCAAAAATTGTGAAAATGACATTCGACAAATTATGTCAAAGGTTGAGTGACATAAGGTTTAATTAATTTTTTTAACTATTCTATCAATATAAACATAAGAATAAAATACTAGTGTTTAATGTCTTTGTCATTATATCAATAGAAGTGGTCGCAATAAATCTTAAAATTAGGTATTTGGTTTCGATGAAGTGCGTAAAGAGCCACATATAGGCAATTATTCGATAAGGTATATTATGTCAAAAAATTAGAAACTATTTAAAACGCGGACAGAGCAGATGACTAAAGCTAGCTAGGTCATATGAATACATAGGTATAATATATGTACATAAGTAGTCACATTTAATTCGATTCCTTAAATTCTACATTTCCTTTTATCATTTGCCTTGAAATTTGCTTTTTGTATCACCACGCTAATTAGTCGCATGGAGGTCAACACCGACCTTTGTTACTTGGCTAATCAACTGCGAACAAATTGTAAAAAAGAGTTCAAAGTTATTATGCATCTATTGTTTTAGTTTTCTTATTAATTTCTGATTATGGTGTATTGATAGGATTTTTGTGTCATCTATTTATATTGTTATGTTCTATAGATAATATTCGTACTACTTGTTTTTTAACCGACTTCAAAAAAGGAGGAGGTTCTCAATTCGACGAGTATTTTTTTTATGTATGTACACCGATTACTCGAAGACGCCTGGACCGATATGCAAAATTTTTTTTATTCGATACTTGCCATTTGGTCCCATTGTCATGAGGTCAGGACCTGATGATGGAATCCTGGAGATACCGAGGGGAAAATTGTAGGGACAGTAGTTTTTTTGTATGATGTTTTTCTTTGCTAAAGACCACTCGTGGTTCAGCACTGTTAGTTTGTTGACTAATTGGCCAGATAATTATAGAAGGTGTACAATAGACTGCATTACCAAATTGGTTGTAGTTAAGGACTGGGGGAATAAGGAATAGATCTGGGGAAGTTGGTTCTGCGGTAATTACGGTAACTAACACATGACACACGGCCAAACTCAACATAAGCGTTTTTTTCCACCAGTTTTCTGTTAAGCCGCCCTTTGGTTCAGCCAACCCATTCATAGCTTTAGCCAACTCAAGCCTTCTCATACTTGATTTTAAGAACAGGTGATTTTATAAATTCTGGAATGCCGTTGTAATTATTATAATATTTTTTAATGTTTATCAATATACTCATCTACTTATAGAGACTTTGACTTAAGATTTTACATACGTAGGTACTTAACTCTTTGGTGATTCGATACCTTCATTCCATAAGTACCTGTATATGTAGTCACACATTCTTGAAAATCCATTAAGTGTGACACATTCGTAAATTCGTTCTAAATATAAATAACTCTACCCGAAACAGCAATGTAAGGATCACACAAAGTGTTGTTCTGTGCGGGGAACGAACCCACAACACTTTGCACAGCAGTCAGTAGTGTAATCAACAGAGAGAAAAACCGTAATTAGATTTTAATTAAGAAGATTGTCGAATTGTTCAGGTATGCAAAAATATGCAAAAAAATAAAGATTTTTACCCAACGCTGTGGTTGATCCACGCCGATTTTCTGTGAGGCCGTGATATCACTCCGGAGGAGCCAACCCATTCGTGCCGACGCTTGACTCTCCCACACTTAAACGCTTATGCTATGCATATGTTTATCAAATCTTTCAAACTACTGAAGGGGAAGGTTGTTATATGAATTATATAAAATTGCACCCGTCCGAAGCCGGGGCTGGTCGCTAGTTATTATATAAATTGATTGTCATTATTAACATGTGGAAGCACACGTGAGGGGATAACATTGCCGCTCTATCTAAAAATATGGACCACGAATTGGAAGCGTGCAAATTCATCCGAAAAAAATATAATTATATCCGTGCGTTGGACAATAATAACCGAAATTATTATCATAACATGAATCTCTATTTATATAACTTGCATCTAATATGCTAATTAAAGTAATAAAAAATGTATAAACGCGTGTAAAATACTTTTTTAACTTTATCCTTTCCTACACAGTTTGTGATGTACCTCCATTTTTCTTTGTCTATGAAATCGATTGTCAATTTTATTGATGTGAATAAAAAAAATATAATCACCCAGTATTTAATTATATTCATAATCTAAACAATAATAATTTGCATTTGAAAATGGAAGACATTTTTTGATGTCTTAGAAAATTTAGAAGTGGCTTAAAAAAGTATTTTGTATAATTTAAATTTGTTCTTTAGTGTTCTATAAAAAAACCAAGCCACCAAGACCAATACGGCAGTGATTTTATATCATTTAAATTTCGGATCAAGCAAAATATTATTTTGTTTTTTTTTTATTCCGAACTCAATTCAAAGCACGAAGCTTTAAAGTCTTATCCAATGTACAGCAAGTATGGCTCCTTATTTCATAAGAATCATAACAAAATTATCAATCTGGATTAAACTGGTTATATTTGCCCTCTGCCTTTAATATATCTAATAAAAAAGGTGATGTTATGTTCTGTTATCTGTTTATCACTTATTTCACCACGAACTACCCCACTAATAAGATAATTTGTGGATTTAATATCCATCCCAAGGACGTCTGCGAGATATCATTATCACTGATAAGCGCCTCATAATATATTTATTTACTGCTGCTTATTTTACGTTACTTGCATAATATGGTGTAGTACATAAAGCCATTGATAAATAATATTTTTTTTATGTATCAATGAATGTGACCATACTTACATTAACATATTGGATGACCTAGATGCAGATTTTTTTTTTTTTGATTGTGTCAATATTAAGTAGGTATATTTGAGATACATTTTCAGATATTTAAATAATTCTTTTACATTTTTCATTTTTAATCCAAACTAATATTATAAATGCGAAAGTAACTCTGTCTGTCTGTCTTTTCTTCACGCCTAAACTATTGGACCGACTTTTTTTAATTTGGTACAGACATTGTTTGGAATTCGAGAAAGCACATAGGGTAGCTTTTATACCAAAAAATCTGCAGGAGCCACTATTCCACACCAACGGAGTCGTGGGCAAAAGCTAGTTTCTACATAAATTGTAATAATCTAGTATTAAATGTTCTTGTAAAATAGTTCCTAACATTTTATTAGTAGTTTTTATTATGTTTTATTATACCTACTAAATTGTAAGTTTAAACCAAATCAAAAAGGTTAATTAGTTAAAATCTGACTCATTGATGCAGTTAATATAATTTATAATATTTTTTAATATATCTATTGGCAACAATTCGCAAAGGACAAAAAATTGGAGGTAGTGTGTTCATCCTTGCAATGGTGCAATTGCAGTTTTTTCCACCATTACTGTTTGTTGTTGTTCACCATTTGTTTAGTATAATAAAATTTCCTATATTGTAAATATTTAGGTTTTTTTCTAACCGTTTTAATTATTTTTATTTTTATTTTATTTTATTTAACACTTTATGTACATATAAAAAAAAAAATACATACAAAGGCGGACTTAATGCCCGAAGGCATTCTCTACCAGTCAACCTCACGGGTGATGCAGAGAAGTGTTAACAATAGGTTCTAAACAAGCACACAAATGATTAAAAAGCATAGGCATATAAGGCGACATATACATATAATACAAAAATATAATATATGAATACAATAAATATAACCTACAAATACACATATATAACATATAAATAATACATAAATAATATAATTAAATATGGGAAGAATAGATTACGAGTATATACAAGAACAAAAATAACAATACACTAATTAGTGGAATCTGTCAGTTTCTCTAGCAAATAATTGTGAACTTTAAGTTTGAAAGATAGCCGACTGGTTGCCGTCCTGATATCCGTGGGCAACGCATTCCACAGCAAAATTGATTGGACAGAAAAAGAATAATGTATAAAGTCAGTTCGGTGTGAGGGACAGTGGAGGAGACGATTATTTGTGGACCGAAGATATTTGCTGTGGTTGGCGCTTACATACTGAAAATAAGGGGCCAAATAACTAGGAGAAGTAGGGGAATAAAGAAGAGAGAATAAAGTGGTTAGCGCGCGTTGTTCCCTGCGCTGACGTATGGGTAACCACTTTAGTTGCAATCGATATGCAGAGACATGGTCGTATTTGCGCAGATTGAAGACGAATCGAATGCAGTTATTCAGAAGGCGGTCAAGTTTGTTAAGTAGATCTGCATTCAGGTCGTAATAGCAGACATCCGCATAATCAATGATAGGGAACAACAAGGATCGAACAAGCATTGCCTTGGTGGAGGACGGAAGGAAATTTTTTAGACGGTATAGTGCCCGAAGCGTTCCCGTTACCCGTTTACAGACAACAGCGACGTGAACCCGCCAGGTTAGACAATTATCGATGTATAGGCCGAGATTCTTCACATCACTACTCAACGAGATGATCGCACCGTCGAAAAGGATAGGCGGCACAGCTTTGCTATCGACCCTTCCGAATGTACGGGAGCTCCCCAAAATTATCGCCTGACACTTGCTCGGATTAACGGCAATGCCAAACTTTGTTGACCAGTCATTCAAGGCAGCCAGGTCCGCATTCAATCTCGAGATCGCATCAGGCAAATCCTCGACCCTCGCTTGACAATACAACTGCAAGTCGTCAGCATATAGATGGTACGCACACCGAAGTTCGGAGGTAACACAGTTAATAAAAGTAGAGAATAAAAGAGGAGAAAGAATTCCGCCTTGAGGAACGCCAGCCGTTAATTGGCACCAGTTTGACGACGACTCGTCAACCTGGACCAACTGCTGACGCCCCCGAAGATAGGATGAGAACCATTCCAGTGCGCCATCAGAAACCAAAATACGGGAAAGGATAGCTAGCAGGATATCGTGGTCGACCATGTTAAAGGCATTCGAGAAATCCACCAGGACCAACACAGTAACCATTGTGTCCTCCAATTATCTACCAGGAAATATCCGTAGCTGCACCTGCAATATTGATAATGGTCTTTTTATTAAACATATTTCTTGCGTGAAACGGAAGGAAAAATGGATTAAATCCAGAACAGATTTAATTGCTTATTAGTGCTTTAGTACTTAAAACACAGGTAAACCACAATTGAATCTCCACGTCATAAGAACCCAACACTTTCTTTTTTCATAGCGTTAAAACCTTGTTCCTCACAAGAAAGGAACAATGGCAATTGGCAATAGTTATAGCCAATATAAGTATTGGCTATAACTTTTGAGTTTTTCATCAAAGTATAAGGAAGGCCTGAAAATTCAAGTTTAAGTTAAAAACAAATAAATTAAGGCTTATTAGGCGATAATTTATTTATATGTTTATGCATAAAAGATATTTTTAGGGCTTTATGTCATACCTATATATTTTTAATGGGTAAGTATGTTTCAGAAATCAGTTTTAAGTAAACTTCTAAACGGGGATGAGCGCAACAAAATTATCGAATACAAATCAACTTACATTTTTGAAATAAGTATCTACTTGACACAATTCTGAGTTGATCAGACAACTATCTCATCAGTGAAAAGCGATTACAATGATGTTGAGAGAAAAACAAACGAATATGAGTAGAACAATGGCAATGACAATAGAAACAATATAATATGTTGAATTATCTGCCTTCAGAGGAGAATCCTCATTCATGTCACCTAGACCGATATTTATTCGAGTACTCCGTAAATATTTAAAGAACTTGATGACTTGTGAAAACTTTAGATAACGTATATGCACTTAGCTATGCATATCTGAAGTTCTCTCAAGTCTCACTCTGCTAGTTCGGTTTATCGCTAGACTGACTGCAGTATAAGATCTATCAGGATCGATTGTAGGGTCAGTCATAGTAGATATCATCCGTGGTTTTCTTTTATAAGAGTAGGTATGAGATTCTCCCCAGGGCGAGACGTGTAACTCAATTCAGGATTTTACCCTCTTGTGGCCGCTGACGCTGAACCAAGTAGGCATTACAATCACATACATAGAAATAGACAGGTTTAAAATTAATGTATACACCATCACATCACTAGCCTATTATTATATATCAGCACATGTCATCATTTTTGTATGCCCACTGCTGAGAAAAGGCCTCTTCTCATGCGGAAAAAGTTTGAGCATTAATCACTGCGCTAGCTCAAGGCGTATTGGCGATTTACAACCTTAATTTAGAATTACAAATCCAGGTTCTTCAGGGTTTTTCCCTTCACCGTATGTCAGTCGTTTCTAAATTATATGAAAAAGGATAAATAACTTAGGGAGGTCCCATTGGTTCTTGAAATAAAATCATTAAATGATTGGACAGCGTTTTAGAAGGTTTACCGGGGGCCTCATCCCTCCCCCATCCCTTCACAATTCTTACCAAAACCCTTATCCTTAAGGCCGACAACCGCATTCGTGACTCCTTTGGTGTTGCTGGTGTCCATGGGCGGCGCCAAATGCTTACCATCAGGCAATCCGTCTGCTCATTTGCCGCCCTATATCATAAAAAGGTGAATAATGATCTTAAGTATTTTCCAATCATTTTCTCAGTAAATTAGCTACGTACTGCAAAGTTCAAATCTGTGGTTTTCCCATAATGCAGATAATTGCATGAGACAGACTGCAAGCAGGTACTTCCCTTTGAGTTCGAGTCCCTTAAACAGTAATTTATTATGATTCATTATAACGATGGAACAAAACCGATCCCAGATACGATTGACGTCACTGCTTCCATTCCGAAAATTAAAATGTTCTATGGATTTTGTGGGCAGTTTTATACTTACAGTTTTACATACTGTAACTTCACGTCGTACAATTTTGAAGAGGGAAATTCAGTAAATGACTTCTCTAGCTCTGGGTGGAGCGAGATAGAGATTATGATTATTAGATGTTAGACTCTTACAAACTAAAATCACCCCGTTCCTTCTCTTGCTCCAGGCCGAGGCCGCGGGATAAGTGTAGGAGAGCCATGCTTCAGCACGAATGGGTCGGCTCGACTTGAGTGATATGGCCTTATTTGGCCACAACCACAGAGTTGTGTTTCGCCGTTTGATTGAGGTTACCGGAGGCCCAATCCTTCCCCTCCCCCGATCCCTCCCCAATCCCTAAATCTCCAAAACCCGAATCCCTAAAAGGTCGGCAACGCACTCGTAACTCCTCCGCTGCGGGTGTCCATGCGCGGCGTGATTGCTTACCATCAGGTAATCCGTCTGCGAGCAGACGGATTACGGATTTATATTTATATTACGATTTATACGATATTATGACGGATTTGCCGACCTGAAAAAATATCACTGCGGAAGGTACATAGGGTATAAATAAATGTTTATGGACATGCATTTTACAATTGGATACAGTAGTTCTAAGTTAAAAATAAACTAGGTAAGTATAATATGTATGTTCAATACAATTTTATTTAAAATTAATCATAGGTACTTAACTACATTGAGAGTGCTTTTTTTTATTTTACATTATACATACGAATAGTTGGACTAGACTAGACGGCGCCAATACAACGCGACGTCGCAAAGTCATCAAATGACGTCATCACTGCGTCAGCCACAGCATTTGAAACTCAAGATTATGAGCTTCTGACGTGACTTGAAACTAGTCGAGCGCAATCGTATCAGTTACGTGACAAGCTGTGTCACAATCTAGGTGTGTCTTAGTTACGATAGATAACAATATTATGCGGCTCTGAAAGTACATATGTACATATTTATGAAGAAAAAATAAATTATGTTGATACTTAAAATTTCGAAACTAGTCACTAAAAAAACAATTAACACGTAAACTAAAATAATATATTATTCTAAGGCCGTGCCTACTAATAAGCACTTTAGGTCACCGTGTGGGTAAAACCAGCATACTCCTAAAAGGCACAGCAAACAGGCAAAGTACACCAATCACATTATCATCTGTTAATCCGCCTGCTTCTAACTTCAGCCCTTAACTTCACAATCCCGGATTTTGATTGCTTATACATTATATATCAGTAACTTGGTCACAATACAGTCATTCAATTACCTACGTTTATGCATATTCATGTAGGTAAGTAAAAGATAAATAAATGTACTCAAAAAATTGCAAAATTTTTATCTTAAATACCTAAGTAGCCGTAATTCTGTGTTTAATCAGGACTTACAAACTATAAAGTAGATACTTAACTTATTCTGTCCTCTTATCATCTTGTTTTGACGAACATTGTATGAGCAGACTTACCTACGCTTTTAAGTCTTTGCGATAAAAATTATCTAATTTATAAAGCTTTAATGTCTGGTCTATATGCTCTAATAGAGGTTTTTGCCCATTTCTATTCAGTGGTTTTGGAATAATATTTTTAATACAGTTGCTCAAAAAGTGGCATATTGCAGGGACGTGTAGCATTCGGGATCTGGGCTATTTCATACTCGTGCTTTTTTTGCCTTTCCCGCACTCGTGCGTTTTCTTTCCTAAGTGTCAAAATAATTTCTATTAAAAAAAAACAACCATGAAGTTTTAACTAAAAAAAAAATCATAGAAGTTTTTGCGATTCATGCAAATAGGTTTATTTGTTTCTAAAAAGAATCTACCTGTACTTATATGTCCAAAATCAGAATTAATTATTTGATTGAAATCGTTAGGTCAGGTTTCAGTCCATTTCATATCATTAAATTTCAATTTCATTTCTTATAATAAAAAATTCTAAGTACAACAAATTCTAATAAGTGCAACTCGTTCGGACTGTCAACCCTCGCCTTCGGCTCAGGTAGACATTTGTCGGAACTCTTTGCAATGAAAGCCATTCCGTACTAGTAATGAAATATACTATTTTAGTGGGATGGTAGTAAATTTGCAGACGAATTACCTGATGCCTTATGGTAGATCATCATCAACGCTCATGGACACTACCAGAGGAATAACAAATGCGTTGTCGAACTGTAAGAGGTAGGGACTTGAGGATCCGGAATGGAAAAGTGTGTTGCCGGCTTTTTGGGGATTGTTTAGTCTAGCCAAGCAAACCCACTGTTGTCGAACTCATACCTAAATTATAATTCACTTTTTGATAAGCTGGCAGATAGGAGGAAGCTTGGTTGCAGGGTGAAAGATTCAGTAGGTTTATCAGAGAAGATAGCTACACGGTCTCCTTAATATGTTGATATTCCTTACATCGGTTCTTAAAACATCTGCACAAAGACTAAGGGTCGTCCCAAATGTACCTATTCCACTTTACAATCAGACGCCAATTTAAAAACAAAAGGATCAATTTGTAGTAACAAGAGTTAGTGATCCAATTAACTTAATTGTTCCCAAACCTAATTAAGTCCTTTAATTTCTTTTTGCTTACCAAACCTTAGGTGGTTAGAATTAAACTACATAGATATCTGCCGTTTTAGAAGTGTATAAGTCTTTATTTGCACTAATTAGGATCAGCATTCAGACTTGAGAACCTAATAGACGCTTAGACGGATTGATTGATACAGTATTTTAGTTTTATACCTAGTACCTACGGCAACAACAGAACTCACACACCTCATCACGCTTATAATAAAAGGTCAGCGTAGCCTACTCCTAAATTACCAAAATAATCACAAATAACGTTTTTTGACGGAGAAGATTCATTAAAGGATTTATCTAGCTAGATTGGGGTAAGAGGTAGTGTCAGACTGTTACTGTCTAAAAATTACTCCTTTTCTCCTTGAGGAAGGAGAAGAGGAGTGATTTTCCTGCTCCGTGCTGATGCCGGCGCTTCCATCCACAGCCCCAGCTGATTACTTGCATAGGTACCTATGTTCGTTGCCAACCATGGAGAAACTCATTAGCGACTTCTTGAAAAATCTCATGATCATACCGATCAGTTCTGAGAATCAATAACAATTTCAGTCTGTAAACAGATGTTTGTAGATATGTCTTTTTATTTATTCCAAATTTACACATTGGTTAAATATAAAAAGTGGAGTTTATCAAAAAATTTAAGCAAAGTCATAAATATTCAATGAGCGGTCATATCGCATCCTGCGATCTCTTCCTGACAATCTTTGCATAGGAACTGGTAGCTTACTACTTACCTACTGGTACCTCCTTGGGCTATCCCAAGAAAAGTAAATAATTAGGTACCTACTATAAGACCCAGTTGATATATATACAACGATATTAAATGAAACAAATGAGTAGCTTCTCTAACTACATAAAATTATATTAGGTACAATCCTATGTCTAAGCAATTGCAATAATAATACTAGAACAAAACTGAGTTCAGTTATCTAGAAGCACCATCTGAGTAGGTTACCTAGTTTATAAAAAAAACAATTATCGGATCAATGACAAGATGAAGGCAGCTTAACCTTGCATCAGTAATATCATAAGAATTATCCACTTCATTCATACTTACTCATAATGTACAAAAGAAACTAAGAGATTAATTGTTAAAATTAATCTTTAAGTATTTATGGGATGAGTAAAGTAACTGTAAAATCCAGTACACTACCACTTTTAAATTCGAATCCTTCCATTTAATACTTTTTCTTATGAGATGCTTAGGTCTGCAAACAAAGTTCGCTGCCGGACCAAAACCAAACCTGAGTTTACGGCGCGTAGCGTTCCCTACTAACGCGGCAAAAAACAACGTTTAGGTATCGTTGTTTCATGCCAATACTCTGTGAGACAGTGGTCGATCCATTCATGCCATGAAGGCTGGATATTTCCTTCGTGATTCATACCGAAACATAGCTCTCTCACACTTCAAATATTTCGTTGATACTTACCTACTAGGTCCTCATATTGTAATGAGTACATACTTAAAAGTACCTAATCGAATTGTCTTCGTAACCCCTTGACAATTTAAGAACAGCTTTGAAAGCGGCTAATTTGCCTGAGGACATAAAAACGTGTGTTTAAATTAAACGGAACAAATTCAAGTGCACGGTCAACAATGTCCCGCGGTAGTTAGTACAAGAACCTACAGGGGGAATAGCCAATTAGACAGGTAGAATAAATATTTATGAAACGTGATGTCGCCACTTTTCCAATTGATTTAAATTGGCTCATTAATCAATCAAATCGGAGACTACGAACGTCATAACTGTATCCCCCTGTGTATTACCAACTTACATATCTATAAAATTACATTAAAAAATACTTAATTTGAAATAAGAATGTAGGTTGGAACAGGACCTACCATAATATTTTCTCTAGGCGTTGACAGAGAGAATGAAGATCGCAATTTTAATAGGTTCCACTTACTTAAAATATCTTGCTGCCTGGTTTCTATGAAGTTATGTATGTAGGTATAGTAAGGCCTTATGTATTCTACTATTAAGGTACGCTCTTGCAAGAAAAATAAAGAGTGATGTCGAATGTATAAAATACGGAGTAAGTAGTCATTTTTAGGTAATTCGTGTTTCATTGTTTTAATGTTTGTTTCATTTTAAGGCATCCGCTATTGCACCATAGTGACCTGGTATGTCATGTAGTTTCTAAGATTATTTAAACCCCATTGCCAATTGATATGCCGTGAAGGAAAACATCGTAAGGAATCTTAACTTATAATTTCTAGTTATTCACGAACAGAGGTCTTTGCTCATCAGTGGACACTTATAGGCTGATGATATTTCTTTGTTAACTGTGTTAACGAAGGTCTTTCTTCAACATACTTCTTAGATATGATGATAATAGGTCCTATCTTAGCAGCTTAGTGCGCCTGCCGAGCTAAGGGTGCCCAGTAAGACCAATGCCAATAAACCATTAATAGCATCAGATAAACTAAATAACAACAATGGCGCGGTGGCTGGGCAACTGGCTACCGCGCAAAGCATCGACAAAGTGGAACAACTCTTTGTATGATCCACAAATTGTTGTTCCGGGTCTGGATGTAATGTGTGTGTGAAATTGTATGTTTGTAAAACGCACCTACGACATAGGAGCAATACGAGAGTGGGGTATGATTTTAAATAAAAAAAAAATACATTGAATTAACGTTAGACAATAACATTCAGATTGGGGTCTCGGGTCAGTAATTTGATGGCACGCGATGTCGAAGGTGTGAGAGATAATTTCGATAAAATTCAAGTTAAGTTAGTAAGAAAAAAACGTAAGTTAGGTATTGAATGATGTAATTAAAGCAAAACTACAGTATCTTTTAATTAATTACTTAACATAAGATAAAATATGCTTACTCCCATCCCTCAATGAATTACGACATATTACATCATTTTTTATGTAAGTTAGGTAGTACAGCATTTATAGAAACGACAAGTCATACATACCTACGTATTTTTTATATGCATCAATATCAGCATATAGATCAAGTTGTCAAAAAGATATATCGGAAATCAATAGCCTGTCGCGGTAATGATAAAATGATTGAATGACTAAAAGGGACCAAACGATTACACCATGATTAAATGATTAAGTGATACGGTAATGTAATTATGGCAATGATGCGTATTAAGATATGATAATTTTGATGAATGATACTACTTAATAGTCTCGGTAGGAATCAAAGGTGATATATAAAGACGAGAGGAGGTACCAATTGCTTTCCATTTAGTCGACGACTAAGCTACTATACACGTCCCGGTGCTTCTAAACGGGTAATGTCTTTTTTCAACACACTTCCATATTTTATTTATTATTTATTTATTTATTTATTATTGCTTAGAAGGTACACTTTACATTATAAAAAGAATAAAATGTCCAACAAAACTGTATACACAGTTTGTCTGTTGGATCAGATTTCTAAACTATTGACTTAGGTACTATAGGTTCTATTATGTTAAGTTTACAATAATAATAAAATTAATATATTAGTATATATTAGTATTATATATGTTAAGTTATATAAGTAGTATTAGCAGGTTAATATTAAGTACGTAAGTATGAAAATCAAAGATTAGATAGATATAATCGGAGTATAGATATAGCATAAGTAAGAAAAGTAGTCGGTAGTTAGGTAGTAGTAGTAGTTAGTAGGATAGTAATACAATAAAAAGTTAAGGCAGTGTACTGAGTAGGTGTTTTTTTAGTTTTATCTTAAATTTATTTTTCCTATTTTCGTCTCTGATGTCGTCTGGTAAGCTATTGAGTACGTATGGGACACGCTTTTCTAGCGTTCGGTCCCCATAAACATTATTAACTCTGGGTACTACATATTTACCAGACGACATCGTTCGGGTGTTATAACTATTACTAACATTAATCAATAATGAATTGCGCTCTCGATTACCATGGCTATTAGTTGCGAGTAAGTACCTACTTATGTTTTATGCTAACCGGTAATACTTTGCAAATTTTGTATAGTTTATAATAGTCTGTTTTATGTTTATTTTTAGTTTTTTTATTCACTAATAGTTTTAAGAACCTAATTTGTATATTTTCTAATTTTTCTGCGTGAGATTTGAATGTAAGTCCATAGCAATCAAGAGCGTAATCAATTATTGATTCCACCATACATTAATACATTCAGTCAACACAGTATCGGGAATATATTTCCACCAATGATGTATAAAACTATAGATACGTTGTCCGCGCTCTAAAATGACAACATGAAATGAAGGCAATTGACAACATCGCGCTTAGTTACGCACCAACCTGCCGCGCGACGCTACGTTTGTTTTTAATTTATATCGTGTGTGTAAACCTGTGCGAAACATAAAGAAAGCATGCCGTCGTGTGTGTTCAGACGATGTACAAATTATACTCCAAAAGTTAAAGACAAAAATGTGTCATTTCATGCGTAAGTTCACCAAACAACCTATTTTTATTTTATTTTTTCGACGCCGGCGCCCGCCATCTTATGGCGGCCGGCGCATGAAGGTATAGTCACGTGCCGATGTAACTGAAGATGTATATTTATCTCCCTCTACCAAAGGCATTCCACTATACGATGTCATATTTTCTTTCCCTTTCTTTACTCGTAGAAGTAGTTATCTAGTATTTTCGCCATTTTTAAGCGCCGCGATGTTGGTTCATGACGTGTCTATATATAATACGTCATTGATTTCCACCATGTATTAATGCAAATAAAGATTACTTCTATTTCTAATGAATGTTTTTTTTATGGTTCCAAATTCGAATTTTAATTTTTTTTGTTGTTGTTAGATTGGCATAACTGTGTTCCATTTTGGCGCGGAATTTGAGTTGCATCTGTTATTTATATTAAAAACAGTGCTGTTTTTAGTTTTATAATATCTAGTGTGTATTGCGAATTTCATAATGGACAAAAACATCGAACAAAGAGTTTGTCTTAAATTTTGCATCGCCAATGAAATTTCGTGTTCGGAGGCACTCAAAATGTTACAGAAGGCTTACGGTGAATCGACTTTATCAAAAACACGTGTTTATGAGTGGAACAAAGCGTTCAAAAGCGGTCGAGATGTGATGGAAGATTTGCCTCGTTCTGGTAGGCCATCAACGTCTGCAAATGAAGTTAACATCGCAAAAGTGAAGGAAATAGTGACTGAAAATCCTCATTCAAGTTTGAGAGAGATGGCCGCCGAACTTTCTGTATCTCACGAGTCGATCCGTACCATTTTAACAAATAATTTGGGTATGAAACGTGTTGCCGCTCGGCTAGTCCCAAAAGACCTGAATTTTCTTCAACAACTAAATCGCATGAAAGTCGCTGAGGACATGCTAAAACGAGTCAATACCGACCCAACATTCATGAAACGCATTGTTACTGGTGACGAGACGTGGGTTTACGAGTTTGACATGCAAACTAGTCAACAAGCTTCGGAATGGCGCCTTCCAACTGAACCAAAACCGAAAAAACCACGTCAAAGTCGATCAAAAGTCAAAGTCATGTTGACTGTTTTCTTTGACTATCGCGGTGTTGTGCACTCAGAATTCTTGCCCGAAGGTCAAACGGTAAATAAAGAATATTATTTGAGCGTTATGCGGCGTTTAAGAGAACAAATTCGACGAAAAAGGCCAGAAATGTGGAAAGAAAATTCTTTGATTTTGCATCACGATAATGCGCCTTCGCATAAGGCCATCATTGTAAACGATTTTTTGTCCAAACACTCAACAAACACCATCGAGCAGCCACCATATTAACCAGATATGGCTCCAGCCGACTTCTTTCTTTTTCCCACACTTAAATTACCCCTTCGTGGCACCCGTTTTCAATCGTTAGAAGACATAAAGGAGAATTCGCGGCGAGCACTGAACTCAATTCCGGAAACAGCGTTTAAAAAAAGTTTCGATGATTGGATTATTCGTTGGCGTAAGTGTATCGTTTCTGAAGGAGCATACTTTGAAGGTGATAAAATAAATTTAGGTGAATAACAAACATTTTGTGTATTATTGACTTTTTCCCGGTACTTTCTTGACAGAGTAGTATAATATTTTTAGGGTACTAGTAGGAACTCGATAACTTAGGTGATAAAATTTACTTAGTACAGTTTTAAGTTTATTGCACAAGAAATCTATATGTACTTTCCATGAGAAATGCTCGTCGACTTTAACTCCTAAGTAAGTTACACAACTTACTCTCTGGATAGGTTTGCAGCCACAATTGACAATGCCACCATGAATGCAACCAAATGTATGAGTGTATAGTGGTGGAGAATTATCCTTTAGTGGTAAGTAAGGTGAATGAATAATGATGTATTGTGTTTTATCCGTATTTAATACTATGCCGTCATCATGGGACCATTTAACTACGGCGCCCACGTCTTGCTGCACCAGACGACACGTTTCAGCGAGGTCCGTACCGGCCCGCATGGCGCAGAGGTTTTAAAATTATTGGTTTAGTTACGCTTACGCTTGCGTTAAAATGTTATCTGCAAAAAGCCCAAAAAAGAAACCTCATTTTTTAGTCTATGGCCGATGCGCGCGCATAAGGTAACTGATAAATTTTTCCCGCCATTGCAAAAATTTTTCTAAACTCGTCTCGTTTTCTCTTTTGAAGTTTTTTTATTTAAGTAAGTAAGTATTATTTTATTCTGAAGTTTGTTGAAATTTTCAACAACTTGAAAAACGTCGTATGGTACACGTGTGTATTGATATTTACCGTCCTCAGTTCTTTGAGACCCTCGCCTCAATGCGCTTCAGCGGTGATCACCAACATTACACACTTATACCATTATGTACCTAGGTAGGTACTATTGCGTACCTATTGCGCAATCACATAAAAAGCTAAAGATACAACTGCAAGGTATCGCAGCTAAAAATTGATGAAAAATGTTGTCCGTTTTGAGTACCTACCTTTACGTTAATTTTATAGTCAGAGATCTGAATGGAACGGAACGAGGCTTAGTGGTTCGCAATTAACTACAAAATATTGGTTTACCCGGAGGCCAGCACTTTATGTTTCGGGAAACACATTTTGTCGAATCTGAGTAGGTAAAACTCAAGTGCAGACTTGTCCGGATAAGTAGAAAAAAAAATCCATAATTGCGGGCAAAACGCAATCAATAATACACCATAGGTAGTCCAGCAGAGCTGCGAGCAGGGGATGGAACGTGACGGATTTCAGCCAGTAAAATCCTACCAAAACCTCTCGCATTGTCAGGATAGGAGAAAGAAGGAACTGAATAATTATCTTCTTTTAAAAAAATGGTAAGTAAGTACACAGGTGGTACTCATACTTCCATCATAATCATGCATCTGGTTTTAGGCACTCTCCTAGAGTGGTCCATTAGGTAGATAACCCTATTTAAAAGTAATGTTACCTTTGGTACTGATTTTTAAACGACGTGGTTCTTTGACGGTGATTCTTTAAGCTAAATAATTTTTGAAGAGGAAGTAATAGGAAACTTACTAAAACACCTCTCTGACCACCACCACCATTAGCATCTTTAAAGAGGCACTGGTTCCTCTTCGTGCACCAGCTCCGAAATCTCTATTGTGAGAATAGCTAAACCCGATCATCTAGGAAGACTATGTCTCCTTTGAGTCCTCTGTGGACACGTGCCCAATATAATAAAATAGGCATATCTTATGTTTCTGTGAAGTGGAGAACTAATCTACACACTAAGCACTGGTAAACCCAAGCCTAAGGATACGTCTTGCCTTCTCAAGGTGCCGTAGCCGAATAATAACCAAGCCAGGTGCCACATGTTGCCGAACTGTAAAGACACTAGCTGTAGGGAATAAGCTTTTTCAAATCATTGGACATTACATTTTCGAAACAACCGTGATTGGACAAACTTTTCGCTACACTTGCGCCACCTGGTGAGCGAAAACGTCTCACTATCTCTGTGAAAAAGGCATACGCTGATAATTTGATAATTACCGGATAATTGCGGTAAGGCAGGCTTATTGGGTAACGAGGTTGTTTAAATCGATAAGCAGTTGACAGAAATCGATAGATAAATAAATGTTAAAAGCTCTACTTATTTTACAATTCTGATCAACCAATATGCAGCAGGTGGATGTTACATTTTATGCGTACTATGTCTGTTTTTTGGCGATTAAAAAGCGTAAAACTGTAATATACCTATCAGGAGGTACCTACCTACCAACTAACTATTTGCTAGAAGAAATCAAAGCTCTCTTAAATTGGTCCAATGCAAATCTACAAAAAGGCAATATAGTAGGTATATAGTTTGTTTTCATTTAGCAGTACTCAAGTGATAAAAATGAAACCCTACAGCAAAACTTAGGGCATAATAACTATACAATGTCTGGAAGCCACTACTTAGGAGATTTACTTGGGTGTCATGTGTATGTGAAATTGTATGTTTAAACGCACCCACAACACAGGAGAAAATCCTAAAGTGGGGCAATGTTTTATCCAAAAAGAAAAGAAAAGAAAGATACTTAAAACGTTATTTAGCGAAATTAACTTATATGAACCAACTTAATATTCAGTAATTTTCTGGTTGTTTAATCCAGCACTTAGCAGGTCTACGGGTCTGCAGAAGGTAAGCAGGGTTAGGTAATAGGTAATAGCCACTCGACCAGAACCAGACCCGAGTGTACCTACGGCACGTAGCGTGCCGGACGCGCCTCAATGATCCAATAACTACCACATGACAAATGGGGCCGACTAGGCCTGATGTTCAGCTGCAGTTTTGGGACAAGTGCAATCAAGTGCCGCAGTCTAGGCCTGGAGCATGTGAAAGAACGGGGTGATCCTAGTCAGTAAGCCTGTAACTCCTCCCTCTCGAGAAATCATTTGATAATTTATCCATTGTTCTGTATTCTGAGGGAAACTATCTTATTATTTATATAAATGAAAATAAAATACAAATTGACAAGTAAAATAATTATTTTATTTACACCATCTTCCTTACTAAAATATATTGTGTTTAAGTTTAAATAAAAGGCACAAATGTGCTTCAATCTTATAATATACGAAAATATCTATTTCGCTTCTGCACAGATAACTAAGACACCTCATTATAGTCAACATCTTATTAATGGTTTTTAACCAAATTATCAAAATACTACTATTTTCGGAACAAAATTGTAACTAAAGAAAAATATACTAAATTATTTAACAAGAAGTGCGACAATTTTTCGTTGTAGATAAATGGTAAAATTATTTCCTTCGTGAAAAGAAAATGTATGAAAAGCCTATCGGAACATCCACCTTAGGTAATCAATTAATCATTAATTTTATGGCAGCTTACAAGAGAAAAGTAATGTTATTTCATGACATCAACATTAGGTAGGTAGCGCAGTGAAGGCCTTGTTTTCTTTTTCTCCTTTTCGGTTTTACTGCTACTACTATTAATAATGTCAGTTTGTGAGAATGTATGGAGCTATATTTAGTACTAGCGGCCCGCCTCCGCTTCGCACGGGTCCAACTATCTCGCTATCAAAGGGTCACTTTTTCCTAATCTTCCCTTCTACTTTTTAAATATTTTCTTTGATAAGAACCTTCTCCTGACAATAACAAACACAACAAAAAAAGAATAAGCAAAATTGATCCAGGCGTTGTTGAGTTATGTGCTTCCCAACACATTTTGCGATCCATTTTTATATATAAAGATTCATTCATGCAAAAACGGCTGGACCAATTTGGTTGAAGGTATAGTAGGTACGGTTCGAATATAGGTAATACCTTGTTTTAACACAGGCTGCTGTTTGTCAACATACCACGCGGGCGGAAGCCAGTGTGTCTTTAACATATTATAAATACTGTCAGTGTCTATCAATCTTCTGATTTTAGTTTAATCAAACCCCAACTGAATACCGATTGTTTTTTTTTATTGTCTTGAATTACCAGTGTTTAAATGTAAAATTTCTAAAATTGGCTATAGATTAATATGTTGAGTTATTGCTGTTCACCTAGTTGACAGGATGGAACTATCAACTATTGTAATTTGACCTTAATAAAATAAAAAATACCACAGAGAAGTGACCCTTGTAAGTCGAAATAAAGATCTTAAATTAATTTATAGATGAAACAAAAATTGGCTTATAATAGTATATCTAATCTATCTCTTTCCTGATCCTTTGTCGCGTCGCTTTTTAATATGTTTCTTAGTTTTTGTTTTCCTTTTCTCTGCTTTTTCTTCTTTCACAGCTTTCTTTCTTAATTTCTTGCTGTTTGGTGATTCATCTCGGGGCCTAGCGCAGTTTTTAAATTGTTTTCTTGATTCTGTAAGTTAAAATAATAGAATTAATTGTCAGTACAATTGTGTTAAATTAATTGTCAGTGAATTTATTAATTAATTCACTTTCTAAAACATAGAAAGTGAATTAATAGAAAGGCAAGTGGAAGTTTCACGATACATACAATCTAATTGGAGTATTAGTGACCTAAAATAAGCCCTAATACACCAAACCCCAAGTGAACGCCGTTCGAGCGCATATTGTGCTTCTATTGTGGTAGAAATAACTAATATTATGGTAGAAAACCCTTTTGCAATACTCAATTCTTAGGTTATATAGGAAATCTAAGAATCCGATTTACACACACTTCTTATTGTTGTATGTAAGAAAATGTAAGTAAGAAACTATGTAGCCCATTACATACAGATTAAATGGCTATACCTACAAAAATACGATCCCATCAATTTGGTTTGATGATGAAATTAAAATGTGGCTAATGGAACCTACAGCTACCCACTAATAAACACAAATTTGGCTCATTAGAAATGTCCATTTCTTCCAATCATAACAACATCTTAGTAAGTAGTGGCATAGTTTTACTTTTTAACTATGAATTTATTTATATCTTTTAGAATATCACATGTGTATGAATTTTTACTCATTAAGTACTTACATTAAAAAATTAAAAGTACACTATCTGATAAATTAAAAAAATATATAACCAATCTTAAACCCAAATTACCTTCTTCGCCATCACCACTTTCTCCCTCTGAATCACTTTCAGAACCAGAATCCTCATTAATATCATCTTCTTGTAAAATATCCTCTTGCAATATCTCAGGCTTGTCCGCTGCTGACAAATCCTCTTTGAAGCCAGCAATCTTCTTATAAGCCAATTCTTCTGCATTACCTGTCTTTGCTTTATTGATATCTCTTTCATAATTTATCACCTGGAATTAGAGTAGAATTTATCAAAAAAAAAATGCTTTTGTTAGAAAATTAGTTTTTGTTAGAACATAGGAAGTTCATTGAGGGAAGATTTTGAATATTAATACATAAATCTTGAAAATGTTTAATTGGAAAATCAAACATTTTCAATACTAGTAATATCAGAACCAAAATAATGTAAGTAATATCAGACCAATTACCAAATACTGGCACCATTATGTATGCTTTCATTAAAATAATTAGTACAGTTATATATTATAATTGTAATTGTGAAGTCTGTGATATAATGAAAAGCTGTTTCTCACCTCAGTCAGTCTTTTAGGAATGTAGATATTCTTGAAAGCCTCTTCCTCAATCTGTTCCTGAGCCGTCATGTCATCAAGGTTCCTTTGAGCGGCCTTTGCAGACAATTTATCAAGACAAGCTTCCAAGTTGCTCTCATTTATAGTAGAATCAGTGATGAAATCAAACAATTCTTTGACTGTCAATGTGGCAATCCCTTTTTTCCTGAAGAAATCTGATATGTTTGTGCAATCTTTCCTCAAAAATTCAAAAGCATGAGGATGATCATGTTCTACTGACTGGGACACATCAATAATGATTGCATTCCCTTTGTGTACCAACAGGTTGAATTCTGATAGATCAGCATGCACTAATTTACAAATATTGAACATTTTCCACATCATTTTTATAAGATCTCTGTACATAGTCTGGGCTTCAGACTCGGTCAATTCAACATCTTTTAATTTTGGTGAAGGCCAACCATTTTCTCCTATAAATGACATTACTAACACATGACTCCGTAAAATTACTGGCTCTGGTACACTTAAGTTTGCATTATGCATTCTTACAAGATTTCTCATTTCCTTTTCAGCCCATGTGCGAACCATTTTTCGGGGATTAGAACGACAATAACCATTTCTAAATCTGTATTCGCCTGATACATATTTGTCTCTGTCTTTGAACACCAAAATTGAGGTTTTGAATATCTTAACGGCATAGTCTTTTCCATCCATAGAGGTTGCATGGTAAACATTGGCCTCTTTACCTGTGGATATGCAACCATTTATCTCATCTATGATGCCTCGGTTAAGTAGTTTAAATAGGATCATCCTGGTGCGAGGGTCCATAACTTGCTCAGCTGTGGCTCTGTCATGTTTGTCTTTAATTCGTATCCTCTCATTATCAAGTTTTCTATCATTAATGTCCATAAATTTCTCTGTCTTTCTTGAAATAGGTTCGTATTGATCAACATTTATTTTGTGAACGAATTTCTTGAATAATTTTTCTGTAGGCTGGTACGTTGTGATTTTACTCGATGGTGCTTGAGAGTTGACATTGCTTTTCTTTTTGTTTTGACTCGGGTCATCCGAATCATGAAAGTATTCGTCTGAATTATAGTCCTCATCTTCTTCACTGCTATCACTGCTAAGAGTTTTTATTTGTGGAACATCTGAAAACTACGAACAAGTCACATCATGTGATATGTCGACAAGAGTATACTTAACGATATTGTTGTGTTTTAATGATAAAATACTTACTCGTACTGACTTAACCTTAACACTTATTTCTTCTTCGCTATCACTATACTGTGCCTCCAACATCTTTGAATATTAAAAACAATAGTTTCTAATTAATCAGCTATCTACAACAGAAGTAATAGTAACCTCCAAACATGTGGATTGTGTTATTGCATTAGACAACTGACAGTGACACTGACAACCCTGACAAAACATCAAGAGTGACAGAACTATTTTAGTCACAGAACAAACCAAAGACCTAATACTCTAAACTAGACTGTGCACTAAGGCGCAAAAACCGAGCCGGTGCGAGACAGCTCCCGATGGTAGTGTGTCCCTTTCTAATGTAGTGACCATGACCAAACAGAATACGGGACAAATTGCTTGTAAAAACGATTATTTAAGTATCATGATATATTGATACTACCAAACTAGCGTAACTTCATCAACCTAATTTTTTGTAAGAAAAAACCAACAATCCAAAACGTGTGTATATTTTTACTCGACTTCCAAAAAGGAGGATGGTTCTCAATTCGACCATATATATATGCTTTTTTATGTTTGTTCGCCGATATCTCCGTTATTAATGAACCGATTTTGATAATTCTTTTTTTGTTGGCAAGGAGATAGTTTTAGAATGGTCCCATGATAAGGAAATCAGGATCTGATGATGGAAGACCAGAGAAATTGAGAACTTTCAAAAATTGAAGGTACGAGTGGTGCTTTTGCATGTGGTTTTAGTAGGCTTTTGACAACGCTACAACTTGCCGATGTTCGAACTCGACCTGATGATGGAGCCGGAAGACTATTTGAAGTAGTTGCCTTGTGTTTGGGCTTAATGATTCGTATTGATGAGCACTTTGCACAAAGATTGGTAGTGAATGTCAGTAAGGGTCTGATGATGAAAACGAAAGACAGCTCAGCTTTGAATGCTCTTACAGCATTCAAAGCTGACTAACTCAGGACTATTATTACCGTGATTTTCGGTCTCAAATAGCCGTCGTCTTCTCTTTCGAGAAGCATGCTAGCTTTTTCTGCCTATCACTTAAAATGGTAAAATAAAATATTTTTTAACAAAAAAACCGACTTCCAAAATAACTAAACTAAAAAGCAAAAAATAAATTTTGGAAGTCGTTTTTTTTTGTTAAAATTACTTTTTTAAATCTACAGAACCTGTAAGTAAAGTAAGTAAGTATTTATATAGTAATCTGTACACGTGGGTAAGGGTTGAAAGTAATTTTTTCTACTTTTAAAAGTGATATATTCCCACCATCATATTAATATTACCTACAGGAAAATGATGATTTCGGCGAGGGAGTACACCGTGAGGTTGGCTGAATGTTTAACCATTATCCGAAAAATTTGTCTGATTCCCCTTGTGGCTACGAAAGTCAGATGGTAATCGCTTTACTGTAATTATCAGACTCGCCACTCCAAGATCGTATTCGGCGAACCTTGGCAAGCTCCTAGGTGAAAGCTTAGCATATGTAACCGGGATAACATTTGCTAAGATGATGAGGAGGATTATTATTAAATGAGTGCTAGGGCAAATGAATGTGATGCAGTATTGTGGAATGAAAAAGACTGTTTTCTTTTAATATTGATTTATTTTTATACATTGCTGAACAATACAGTTTTACGCAATTTTTGTCATAACGTAGCCCTATTTCCTACATGCTTGAGGCTTAAAGTCTTCCCGTAGCTTTATTGTCTTAAATTTAAGTTTTTTTTATCAATACATTAAATCAGTTCCAATTCATGGGATTCGTCAGATGCTGGATGGGCAGGCAAAAGGTGCTTAATTTTAGGGGTGCATTGATGTACTATCATATTAAGCATTTATTTATATTCAAGCTCTGTAAATCAGGAGAGATTACCAAAAAAAGTTTTTCCTATATACTTTACTACATTGAACACATGTTGAAGCCTCAGATTAATATAATTACAATTTTGTTTTCTGACAAGCTTGGTAAGCATTATTTTTTACATTACTTTATCTAATTCTATAAAACATTCAAAAATTCTATTATATAAGTAATTGTCAACAGTGCGAATATTTAAAGTAAATGTTTATTAAGTTTTTATTATAAGAAATAATGTATTTTAGGCTATATTTTTTACTTTCTAAAAAACGGGGAAGGTGTAGTGTGTGAGATCTCTCCCCATAAGTAGTGTAAGTTATTAGATATATACACTTAATTAAAGACGATCGTCCAGCTTACACGTCTCGTATTTGCTTCTACATTGCACCACATTTTAATGTAACACTTACTGGACGCTTATAACCTATTTACACCTGTTTACTTATAATATCATTGGTATTAACAAGTTCTTTAAAATAATAAAATAAAAAATGAAAAGGACACAAAGGACAAAAACAGTTAGTCGTATCTTCTGCCTATCTACTGCGATATAGTAAGAAAATCTTTGATCGAGAAAATTCATTGTTACCCTAACCCGAAATCAGCAAACCGCCATCTTGCATTAATTGTTACCAAACACAAACATTCAAGTACTACTGTTTACTCTGTATTAATGATTTTTCGTATAATACCGCAAATTGACTATTAATTATAAGGACTATAAAGACATTTATATACGTTTTGTAGTTTATGAACTGTTTGTTTTGTTAAAACATAAAACATAATTATATTTAATTTTCTACCATTTCTACCAACCCCTAAGGTTAGTTGAGCTGGCAAGATGTGAGACAAGGACACACTACCGTGAGGAGTCCTCTCGCCTGGACCGGTTTTAGTTTGTTAACGCTTTTAAGAAAATAGCTACCCTATACATAACGGGATAAAGCACATTTTAGCTAAACAAAAAAATTTGGTGCACAGTCTAGTTTTAAGTACAAGGTCTTTGGAACAAACTAGGTAGGTACTTGCAAATCTGTGTACGCTGTTCCACGAATTATATTTTAATGGATTTCCAAATTATTTGTAAACCAGTGCCGTCATCAATATAGTTCATATTCATATTCATATTCATTTATTTGCGTTCTACAAGGTAGTGTGGTGTTAAAAATAAAAGCTTATAGCTAAGAGCCGTTGTAGACCCTGTCAGGGCACAGCAAAGTACTTACAAGCTAAAATTCAAATTAAAATTTTTAAAATATAATTGAAACAAAATTAAATTAAATTCGGAAACACAACAAAAAATAGAGATAATAAAAATTAATAATGATAAAAAAATGACAATATCCTTAAAAGTTAGAAATTAAATTATGTCAGACTTATTAAAATTAAATTATACAAGAAAACAAAAAAAAAGTTAAGAAATATTAATTTATGATTTTATTATTTGTTAGAGCAGACTCACTGGATTCTGTTATATTTTTATAGGTTATTATTGTAAGTATCCTATGTTTATTTTTTTGAAACATGTTGCCCACACTTAGTTGCCTCCTGTATCGTGTCTGCATTTACAAACATGCAATTTTACTCTGTCGATATACATATCCACCATAGGTCTCAGACCCGAAAGCCCGAAACAACAATTATTTATGAATAGAAATAGTTGATCCGTGCGGGGATCGGACCTACGATACTGGCAATACGTTACACAGCAGTCGGGTCTGTCCCAGCCACCGCGTCAACCGTGCAGTCAAACGTATTTTTTTAAATTTAGGTTTAAGTAAACGTTGCCCAACATTAGGAATTTGTCCTGTGTTGTGGGTGCGTTTACAAACATACATTTATGTAGTACAAGTATTGGCACAAAATTGTGTAGATCCCACAACGAGTTGTCTGTGCGGGAATCGAATCCGCGGCTCGTTGCTCGGCAGCCAATTCCCTAGCCACCGCACGCACTAGTAATGAAACGGATATGAAACCAAAGGCTAACCTAATTTGGGACACTAAAGCTAGAGCAGAAACACTCACATTTTCAGTCCGTTGTCTTAATTTTGTTATGTGTTATTTTTTTTTTCACTGATAGCAAATATCAGTGACTCTCATTCATTAATTCATGTCCTTTTGTATTTTCCAAAAACACTTGGAAACATGTACCTAGTTACTATGAAATAATACTTTAAAGGAAAAATAAAATAGATAATTTACTTGTCAATTTTGTATTTTATTTCGATTCCATATAAAAAAGTATAAAAAGCAGTTTTCTCACATTTGACGAATGAAATCCTTTACAAATAAATAATATCACTGTTACAATATCTCTTAGTTCAACTGTAGGGCTTCATTTGTCACTTGCAGAGAGCTGCTAAATGAAATAAACCGTATTGCCTAAATTAGATTTGATATTTGCACTGGGCCAAATCAAGAGCTTCTAAATCGGACAATAGGGTTTATTTTCGCTTAGCAATAAAATAACATGTGCTGCGCGATAATTTTGTGGTCAAGTATAACTTGGATATGACAACTATCTATGATGTTTGAGCAATCTAAATACTATTAAAATGCTTAGGCAAACATTGTAATAAACGAGTTTTTCCAAAAAGCTTTTTCATGTTGTAAAATTATTGCTCAGGTTGGCCAAATAGTTTGCCACCAACTTCCAAGTTACACTCGGCCACAGAACTTGAACTTCTGACATCCAATCTTAACCCAATAAAGTTGGACCAAGGTCTAAGAAACTATATACTTATATCGCTGTATTTTACGTTTTTAAGTAATTAAATTAATTTACCACCACTAAAGTCATAATTAAAGGAACGAGCTGCAAAAACAAAATATTTTTAAGTAATAATCCTTAATTAAAGGTTGATTATAGAATTTGAAAATATTCACTGAAAAATGTGCTTACAAAATTTAATAGACCTAGTATCGCTTTTAACTCTTGAAGCTTTTTTTAAAGTAGCGAATAGTCATCAGCTAAAACATA
Organism: Spodoptera exigua; assembly: GCA_902829305.4. Classification (NCBI taxonomy): domain Eukaryota; kingdom Metazoa; phylum Arthropoda; class Insecta; order Lepidoptera; family Noctuidae; genus Spodoptera; species Spodoptera exigua. Next base: position 8,924,353 of record LR824619.2, on the reverse strand, counting down.
ACTCATGTCACTAGTAAAACTTATAATCTAAAACATACACTTATGTTAATATTTGTCATAGTTTCTATCTTTTTTTATTGTTATCAAACAATACTTTGGGCATAGTTCCCAAATATTTAATTCACATTTAGCAGCAATAGTTGCTATGTTAATTATGCAAAATAATTAATACCTATTTTGCATTTTAATAAATAAAAGTAAGTATAACTACTATCTTTACATTTTCAAATGCCAACACCAAATTCTAATTACAAATTACATTATTTATGGTACTGGGTTGCATGGTTATGTATCACACTGATAGTGGTCCCATTATAATCAACATAAAATTGCTATTATTTACATACATTTGCTTTTTATTTTTATTCCAAAAGAATTGTTTTAGTCTGTAAAACTTTAAAACACTGTCCTAATTTTTTTTTATTTGAATCATGTGTCACCTCTATTTAAGTTTTTAACAATGTAAAGAGGCTTTTTGATACTTTTTGTCAGGTCCAAACAGCACCCAGATAGCATAGATTCTTACCAAAGATAGGTATTTGAAAGTGTCATTAATTTTATTGTAATAGTTGGATGACGTTCAAAAAAGGTGGTCTGACTAAATAATGCTTTCAAAAAACGTATTTTATTTGCAAACTTAGGCACTGTGCATTCATGTGGCATTTTGGAAAACAATATTCAGTTTTTAAACTTTTCTAAGAACAAATCAACACAAGGTCATTGTTCTGATTTGTTCTGAAAAATCCTAATTGTGTATGAGTTTTAAGGGTTGTTGGACCTGACGCTACAGAGCTGCCATCTGAGGGGGAATTTTTCAAAAAATCTTTTATTGGCGGATAATTTGGACGTACCTATAAATTTACCATTGCATTTTCCAAATAAGGCAACAGAAACTTTATCACAACATAACAACCCTTTTGGAGGCTTTACAACTATGTATACATTACAAGTATAATTTATACTAAGTACTTATAACTTAAAATTAAAGGGCAAGAGAAATGAGTACTACACTGCCTTGTTACACCTAATTGTTATAGAAATATCAGTCAAAAATGTATCTGTAAACAGTATCTTTGGCTGGATACATAACTACGTAATATCTATAGAGTTTGTGACAAAATTGTGAAAATAGAATGAATATGTTCACTAAAAATAATAATTGAAGAATATATAAAAAATGTGGTACTTCTTTACAAATTTTCTCTATTGACAACACTGGTATTTCTCTTCGAAATGCCCTTCCGCAGTTTAGTATCATAAATAGAATAACTATTATTCACAGTTGAAAGTTAAATGAAAGTGATTTATTTGAATTCGAGACAAATACCCAATGTAAAATTACAATTTACCTAACAAATAAAATAAATTACAATTACAAATCGCTGGACATGATGAATTAAGCATCAGTACCTAACTAAAAAATAAAATGGTATTAAAATACCTACAACTTAATAATTTAAATCTTAAATTATCACAAAAAGTCGAAAAGTAATTTTTGTACTAACAGAAACGTGTAATGCTTATATCACAATTATGATCGAGCTCATAGAAATTCAATGTTTGCTTGGACGATAGTATCATGTTGCGAATCGCCACCTGAGGCCCATGTAACATAGAGATCGGAACACAAACATAATACCAAACATCGTAAGGATCTCATACCAGACGGAACTATTTTCGATATCTAAATACTTGATAAGAACCTCAGGCTTAGCGAAATGGCAATACATATCTTCGCATTCTAAGGGCTGACGGTTGAAACCGAAGATGGTGAGGACCATGGCCACAATACCGCACCTGATGAAGGAAGTCTTCATGAGGATGTTCATTAGGAGGGGGATCTCGTGGGCGAAGTCGAAGCCGTAGATAGCGAGACCAAGGAACGGAGCGATCGCTGAAGGCCCGATAGCGCAGCCATTCTGGAAAATTTAAGAAAGTTCTCAATTAAATCCTGAATAAATAAAGATTCTTAATGTTGGTGCATCCTGTCCAAAAACAAATTCTTTAGGAAAAAAATTAGTGGGCAACACTTCTTTTCATTAGTAATGCTATAATTTTACACAGTGGACAACTGTAAAGACTGACACGAAAATGGACACGTTTTTGAAGAATGGCACCCTCTCTTCCTGCATCAAAATAGCTAAGGACCAGATTTTTTTTTTTTTTATTATTTCATAGGTCGGCAAACGAGCAGACGGATTACCTGATGGTAAGCAATCAGCGCCGCCCATGGACACTCGCAACGGAGGAGTTACGAGTGCGTTGCCGACCGATTATTTACCGATTATTACCGATTACCGATTATTTAATAAAATGAGCTACAAAACTCACCGTAACATTGAAGATAGATCCGATGGCCATGCCGAAGCCTTCAGCAGCCAAAGACACGACATTCCCAACGAGACAGAATGCAAAAAATCGCATCACAGTGAACGGAACTCCGGCCATGAAGTACACTATCGTTGAGAATATTATGTTGAACGTTATTTGGACGGGAAGCTTCGAGACCGTGAGAGCAGCGTAGTAAGGGTTCAAACTGTACCAGCAGTTGAAATGTTCTTTTTTCACTAGCTTCACTTCTTGAGGATCTGAAATTGATCAATTAATACTAGTTGAAATGCAAAATATTTACATACTGAAGACAAATCCAGTCTCCATATATAATGAGTAACCTGGCAAAATTTGCATGATCACGGTTGTGCACGAACTCTGAATTATGTAAAATGCAATTAAATTTAGCCTATGTTGCATGGGACCGTTACTAGTCTAGTCGATTAAGTTTGAAACATCTTGAATGTAGCAACTGATAAATACCTAGTCACTGCATTTTTTTTAATAGATAGAGTGATTGACAATGAAAGTTTATAAGTATAATAACATCCATTAAATAGTGGAGTTTAGTAACAGTATCATATCCGTGCAAAGGTCGCTAGTTTTCAATAAACATTAAAGAATAATACTTACATACAAGTACTGGGACCATGATCTGCGTATACGCAAAGAATATGACGAGGCCAACACAGAGCTTGAGGTGGTTGAACATCTGTGTGCCATCATTGGCCATATTGAAGAAACAAGTGCCTATCAGCAAGCCACACATAACGTGGTGAACGAACTGGATACCGAGACCTGTAATGTGTGAGATATAAAAAAGTCAATACTGAAGGCAAATTGGTTTTTGGTAGATTTTTTTTAAGTGGGTTGACGTATTTTTAATGATCAAAGAAATGATGGTCATTAATGATTTATCGCTGAATGGAAAGGAAAATGCTTAAGACATCCAATAAGGACGCTTTGTTAGTTATTGCCCTGTTGCAAGAAGTCTATAGTTCTAATCGATTTGCGTTTCATCTAAACAGCATTAAGTAAAATGCGTATTCTTCGTTATTCTTTCAGGAATGGCAATTAAAAGGAAAAGCATTATATAAGTTATCCTTACCTTGCTTATTCCTAAATATTTGCGTCAGCATCCTCTTCAATAATATGCAGAATTGTTCGCAGTATGTTGTGGAGAATTCCATTGTGTCTGACTTTTGCATCTTCATCCAAGCCATTGAAGAGTTTCCATTAGAAAGCTGACTGGACGACGAGCTTACGGAGGCACTGGACCCGTCGTACTTCGTTACTTTGTAAGTGCATTTTTCATTCGATAGGATTATCTCGGTTTCGTTTGCATCGTCAGTTTGGTAGCTGATTTTGAGCTGCATTTGGTTGGCGTTTGTCTCGATCGGTGGTTGATCCAACTTCGCTGATTTGAACAGTTTCCCATTCATTATCTCTTTGGATAGTAAGGTTATGTATTCTGGTGTTTCTGTTATTTCTATTACTGGAAAAATAAATGAAACTAATGAATGAAAGGACAAAACATTATAACGACTGTTTTGGGATACAAATGTCGGAAATTCATTTTTGAGCACTTGCATTGGCGATCGTTCAACGAGCAGTACATTCAGTAACTTTATCGTTAGGTATAGTAGCAGACAATAACATCAACACGTTAACCCACATATTTCTCGGAAAAATAATTAACTAAATAGGAACCTAAATGAAATTGAAAAGAAAAATTAAGTCTCGATACTCGATAGTAACAGCTGAGCCAAATCAATACATAACTACCCACGTGAGTTAAATAGGCACAATACTACAATGGCTTGTTTAAAATTCCTGTAGCACTTTACGTAATTAAGCAGTTATTTGAATTACAAATGTCTTGGGCTTTGTTTTGTTTGCAGTACCCGCTCTTTTCCCTTGCAGATTACTTATGTAGTTGCCTAGTTCACAGTTGCTTTTACTAGGTAGACTATTGAACTGTTGGGCGGTGATGCAATAAATATTTATGTCCGATCTGTTAAGTTACAATCACAACAAAGCGGTTTTATTGTAAGTACCTACAATTTTTAGGGGGCTGGCTGGCTACTGTAAATCCTCTACAGTTGAAATTGTGGACGGAAAACTAACATTAATTCTAAAGTTTAGTCATAGTCTTCTAGTTAGGTATTGTATTTGCTATGAAAACGAAACTCAAAAGCAAACCTTTTTATGTCAGTAATTCGCAAGTGATTTTCAACCTTAATGTCAGACATCTTATAGTCAATGTAACTATGTATTTCTAGCCTTTAACTTCTACCTATCTCAATAAAGTACATTCCTATTGTTTTCCAGTCATCGGACGGTAACTTATTGCATTGTTAATTACAACCTAGAATAGGAACGCTGATAAATAGAAGTCTGATTGCGTCAGCATAGTCCAGTGAGTAATTACGTTCCTGTGCATTGTTTTAACATAGATGAATCCAGTCATCCGATTCATCTGGTAGGCAATTAAAAACAAAATACCTACAGTTCGATTTACAAAACCGTTTACAGAAAAGTTCGATTTACTAACAGAAGTGGTTGGATACAAAGCCGACTAATGAAAAAGGTTTTATTAAAAAACGAAACTTTCAGCCTTAACAAAAACAAGATTGATAGGTACAATACAAGGTTTTTCTTTAGTGTAGGTCTCCATGACAAAGACCATTGATCCTGTATTTATATTTCGAATTGAAAGTAGGTGAGAATAAGGTTCAAAATTCAAAACCTGACTCAATAGTTTAAACCAAGACTAAATATAAATCTTGTTTCATAATAAGAAGGTTACAGTTTTATAGTAACTTTATCTCGCGGTTGCCTTTTAACAAATTCGGATTCTAGGATCGTTAACCAACTAGGTAGATACCTCAAGCTACAAAACATAGGGAGATATATATTTTACGCCCGAAAATAAAATGCAAGCAAATAAATTACCGACCTACCATTGTCTCAACCTTAAAGCATCGATTACCAGACCAGACCGACTCAATATAATAATAATTACTGGCTGGTATTTGCGGTTCCTCTTGCTTACGAAGCAAGTAGGAAAATCTAACCATTGACGTAGGTAAGTAATAGGAGTAAATAACCTACGTGCTGCCAATAATAAAAATCTAGAATAATTCTAAAGTTATATTGCACCACACACAAGTACCTATATGTAGATACATTTTAAACAGAGGTATTTCTTCCTTTTATTTCTTTATATAAAAAAACGTAGACTTTTCTCCTATATCGAGTGTGCGTTTAGACCCGAAACAACAATTTGTGAATCACACAAAGTGCTATTCCGTGCGAGAATCGAACCCGCGACTCGTTGCACACTTTGCACAACAGCCAATTGTCCAGCCACTACGCTAATCGTACAGTCAAATATACGTAGCACTTCTCCTAAATTTGTCATTTATCTTATTAATTAGCTACTATCCATAGTACCTAATAACCTTTCTCAAGAATATTCTGTAAAATCAAGTAGGTACTCGTTTCAGTGCATGTTTGATAAATAGAAATACTTACTAAAGTCAGCAGGGTTATGATGCCTTGGGCAGGGTAGCCCGCAGGTTTGTAGAAAAGGTACCATAGCAGCTGTATCGCCCTGGTATATGCAGTACCCGTCAGCGATTACGTACACCTGAAAACGAAAACGTTGACGTCAACTGGGAATGTTAAAAAACAAACAAAAGTATATAAGTTTCTGAGAACGCAAGGATTGACGTCATAATGAAAGAAAGTGCATATACATAACGCATATATAGGTATGGTAATTGATGTCGTATCATTGAGTTGTCAAAATTATACTAAAAATAGACTGATTACAAAATTCTGTATAATGTAGGTTGCACCTTTAGACTTTAGCTTTGTTTAAATTACTGTTTTTACTGCACTGTGTAATAATGAAGTAACTACGCGTAGGTGAACCGCTTGACATGAAATCAGATTATGATCTTTTCAGGTTTCCTAGAAACCTGTAGTTTTATTTAACCTTAATAAATAGGTACCTTTGCCTAACAGAATGATAAAGCTGTCAAAGATGTTTAAAGTTTAAAACAGTAGATGTAGGTGATACGAATGATAAGTAATATTTATTTTTATGTCAGACTTTTAGTTTTTTCCTTGTGGAATTAATTCATACTGTCAACGATGTAATAATTTAAAATATAGTGTGACGTCATGATCAGGTACATTTTTTATACTGAGTAGTGACGTAGCGATCCATCATTAAAATTTATGTTTTAACTACGAAAATAATAAAAAATATGTGTCAAAATTTTTCTATTCGTCTAATTTTATTCATTCGATGTAAATCACTTACTTTTTGGACCTATTTGACATTGTAATTGTGAATGAAATTAAATGCAGTGTCTATAAAGATATTAATGAATCCCAGTTTGACCGTAACTTTACAGCTGTGACCTCAGTGTACACTGCACACGTGGAATAAAAACGGAAATAAACCACAACAATGTATTAAATGAGCAATTTGTTTTTCTTCCAAACAGAAATTGACGTCAATTTTCGGCATGTCGCGTGATAGTGTCGGACATATTATGTATGTGAATTAATTATTTTTGTTTAGTTACTAAACGGCACCGTTTGAAGTCTATAGTTCTGCCTGAATCAAGTTATACCTTATAGTTTATGTGTAAATATATCTAATACATGATAAATGTTGTTAGTCCCGGTTAGGAGCAGAAGAAATAATTTTATCCCTTAACACTGTAAAATCTTAATCAAATTCTGCTACAGATCTTACCATGATTGAGGAAAATGTTAATTTAAAGAATTGAACATTTATGGAGACACGCAAAAAAATTTGGAGAAATCTATAGATCAATGAATAGTGTTGATTGAAATCTCTGCACGTGTAAGGTGAAAGGTGGCAATTTTTATTAAAGTGTGAAGCGATCAATTTTGCTTATTCTTTTTTTGTTGTGTTTGTTATTGTCAGCAGAAGGTTCTTATCAAAGAAAATATTAGAAAAGTAGAAGGGAAGATTAGGAAAAAGTGACCCTTTGAAAGCGAGATATTTGGACCCGTGCGAAGCGGGGGCGGGCCGCTAGTTACTTATAAAATAATTATTGAAAATAACGACGTGTGCTTATGCGCACGCTGTCCATGAATAAAAGTCCCGTTGCGACTTCAAACTAGAAGACCAGTACCACAGATTACTGAATAGTTACTACGTAAGCAGTACTCTTATTTTTAATAAATTTTGTATGACTCAAAATAGTTAGTACAATTGTTATAATAAATATATAAATCTAAATTTTTAATACTTATAATGTTATCTTAGCTTAAATATCTACCAGCTTATTAATATTTAGGTTATCCCAAATTGAGGACAGGCATAACATAGACCTACTAAAACCAAAATGGTTCCATAAACCACGGAGCGTGGTAACCAATGCAACAATGGTAATTGAAATAATTATGTAAATAATAACGATGCTACTATAATAGAACATTAAGAATTGCACGCAATCGCTCACAATTGTCACGAAGCTGGCGGCTCCTGTCCTAATAAAACAATGAATTAAAGTATTTTTAACATTTATTTTAATAACGGCTTGCTTTTATTCTTACAGTAGTTGAATGATGCTACTGAAGGTGAAGCTGAGTATTAAGTGCGAGTTTGCTTTACGTAAAGGCGATCGACAACTTATGACGTTCGCCGCTCTGATTGGTCTACTCCAAGTTAAGCAACCAATCAGAGTGCTAAACACGGTAACGTCTAGTTCACGTTACAGTAAAGCAATTTTTAATTTGTAAGTACTATCTTCTCTGGACAGTTTTTACACTAAATGCTTGTACAATTCTGAACTTCAGAGAAGCTGAGTACCTAATCGATCATATTTAGGTATTATCTAATATTTTAGATAGTAGTACCAATATCATTAGGCGAGTGAGGGATCGGACCATCACATCGTATAGACTACCACCGTATGAATGGTGAATATGGTGGTCATAAAATATTGGTCACAAAATAAGTTGCATTTTCTTGAAGGTACTTTATGTCACACTGACACTGACACATTATACCCCTGGATTTTTCAAAATATTTTCCTTTTATAGTCTCTAACATAGGCAGCGAAATTAAGTTCTCAATTAAATTATTCATATCGATACTAAAACAATAGTCTTTTCCGAGAATATCGACTATACGTTACTAAGTATAAAAACAACGCTGTTCTTATTATAATATTCCTCTAGTAGGTACTTTATAATACTTGAATAAGTTGATTCCTGGTAACAATAACATTGTGTGCATAGAAACTTATGTATCGCACAAAGTCACGATTAGAGGTGTGGACGCATCCATTAATTTAATAATAATTGTGATTATACGTTATTAATATACATATTATTGTGTTATTTTACTTCTTCATTTCAATAATATTCTCATTTGTTCTTGATGTAGGTTATTATTGAAAGTATGACGGCTTGGTTATGATTCCTTTATAAAACTGTAGCACTAAATTTTATTATTAATTTTTAGGGTTATATAGGACTACATCATTAGCAACAACTTATTTAAAAATTGCCTTACTTACTCAAGAACCTAAATCCTAAGAAGCCTAAAATTTAGCTTTTTGTAAAGGGAAAATCATCAAATGACTTCTCTCACCCAGAGTATGTCGAGAGAGAGTGTCAGACTCTTACTGACTAAAAAGCCCCCGTTACTTCTCCTGCTCCAAGCCGAAGCCGCGGTACCTTATTGCGCTTAACCCTTGGCCATGTTGGGCCCTAACTGGAGTCTATTGGCTAAGCTATATGGTCTTCTTTCATTGACATTCACCGAGATCATTTAATTAGTTTGCAAAAAAAGTGTTTCAACAAAAATGGTTATTGCTCATAATATAGTTGGGGTGTGTTCTAAGTTTCAAACTTTAAGACTAGTCTGCTAAGTCACAGGATTAGAAATCTGTTTTTAGTTGAAATGAAAATTTATTTTTATAATTGACCATCTACCGCTGCGCTCACGTGGTGTGTTAAAAAGTATAGCCTATGTGTTAATCCAGTGTCTAATTCAACCTACCTACATCTACATCTAGCCGTTTTTGAGTGAAAGAATAACAAAGAAGTACATCCATAGTACGATAACATTTAAGCAATTTTCCCCACGATCTCTTAATAATATAAGTAAACATGGATCCACCATAACTGAACCAAACACTTGAAGCTGGACCGCCCACACCTGTAGTTATGTATACTACGTAGATTACATACAGGATACAGGTATGCCACTTATCATACATTTTACATTGGCTATCAGTGGACTTGAGTGATTTTATTAATGGTTGACTTATAAAAAACTAACGACAATGTCCAGCTTTTTATTAAGAGGTATTAATAAAATTTGCATTTGTTAGTAGGTACTTACTGGTCCATGGAAGCAACGATTTCACATTTTGCTTGTGAGCCATGCCGTGGCCATAGCCATGGTTTGGCAGCCTACGGCCTTATCGAAAAGAGGCGTGATGCAACGCATACAACGCTTGCATTGACTTTTGTCTTGACCATTGTCTGACTAATTATATCTTTATTTTTATAGCCTACCATCATCCCTATTTCATATTATTTAATAAGTTTAAAAATTGATGTAAATTAAACCTTATTTACATACTTTTGCTTAATTTTTCGGACGAGTCATTTGGCAACAAAACCAAACTACTTACAACTATGCCAAATTCAAGGTTGAGTACAACGACCAGGTCCCTGACATACAGACACAATAACATCGAGGTTCAAAAAACATGTAAAACTTAGCATAATACATAAATAACAAAAATTTTAAACACCTGTTGCTGTTATTGCCAAACACACTTTAGGTAGGTAGGTATGTATCAAAACCCATAATTCATGTCCGAAGAAAAAAAAATAGACGAAAACGTCATTTTTATAATATACTTAAAGTAGGTAACTACTTAAATATTACCTGGTTGTTTTAGGAACGCTGCGGTTTATAAACTGGTTCAAACCAGATAATTATTTATTTAATGTTTAGTTTTTTTAGCAAATTAAAAATACCAAATTAAAATATCGATAAAATACAAATAAATAAATTCCAGTCTAAACCAGTTACTAATAACATCGTACATATGTAGAGCATTCACTCACCAAGTGATAAAAAACATAAAAAAAAACTAAGTAAGAAAATTTCATTACATCCAAATCCAAAAAGTTTTTGTTGTATTCAAAAATAGAATAATGGTTGTAACTGTGAGTAATTACTTTTTAAATGCAGATAAAAATTAATTAATGTCAGAAAAAAATTGTGCCTAGTCTTCTCTCGTTTAGCAATTCCATGTCTGAATATATCCAAACTAATGAGATTTTTTGGGTAATTTATTTAATAGGAAGGTAGTAACATAAGGCCGTAGCTGCAACGCGGCGGAAACGAGACGGCTTTCAACCGCATAACTTTGTGAAAAACTAAACCTTACAAATATTACGCAGAGTTTTTAATAAATAGTGTGATGAAGAGAAAATTTTATATGCATGAAGCAGTGGATCATGAAGGAAAGAGACCTAGAGGCAGAAGTCCGATACGCTGGACGGATCAGATTCGCACCACTCTCAACACTACAATACACGATGCTCTCCACTCGGCGGCAGATAGAAATAGATGGCGGAGAGTAATACGCAGTACACTGCTTCCACGAGGTGGTCACGACCCTCAGCACTGAGGAAACCGACGCGAGGAGGAGGAGGAGAAGCACTGGATCAGTAACAGTCATTAAATAGTGGAGAACTTTAGCATGATCATTGCACCCGTGCGAAGTCGAGGCGAGTCGTATTTTATGTCGAAAACTAACACAGAAAATGAAATGGAATTTCTTTATGTTTATCAAGTTTCACGTGACTAGGAACAAGTTCTGATAGACCATAAAGATGGTCTTAATTATACCTAGTCGTATATTAATAAGCTTAAAACAAATATTAAGACATTGAACCATCTACCTATTTATTAAAATCAAAACGTGACTTGTCCATAAATAATTTTGTTAGGGTTAACATTTTTTGGCGATTGTGTGTATATTTTAGGGATGTTCTTTAACGCCTTAACCAAACACAATTTGAAATTCGAATGCCTTTTTTTAGGGGAAAATCATCAAATGACTTGTCCCACCCAGGGTGAGGCGGAAGGGAGTGTCAGACTTCTACTGACAAAAACCCCCCGTTCCTACTCCTGCTTTAGGCCGAGGCCGAGGCCCGCAACTCCGACGAAATTCGAAGGCCTCACGCTATTTTCCTATAAGTTCATACATAAACAGCAATAATCATGAAAGGATATTTCGATATCTAAAATGTGGGAGAGCCAAGCTTTGGCGCGAATGGCTCGGCTCGACCGGAGTGATACCACGGTCTCACAGAAAACCGGCGTGAAACAACCACAGCGCTGTGTTTCGCCGTTCGACTGGGGTTACCGGATGCCCAATCCCTACCCGGATCTTAAATATCAGAAACCTTTATCCCTAAAAGGCCGGAAACGCACTCGCGACTCCTCCTTGGTGTCGCGGGTGTCTATGGGCGGCGTTTATTGCTTACAATTAGGTAATCCGTCTGAACGTTCGCAGACCTATACCATAAAAAAAATATGTTCACTCACCTGGTCAAACATCTCTAAGAGCGACGCGGCCGGCTGATGTATGGTGCACACCACAGTCCTGCCTTGTCTTGCCAATAACTTCAGGACCTTCACACACTGATAGGTCGTGACGGTGTCCAGTCCACTAGTTGGCTCATCAAGGAAGAATATTGGTGGATTGTTCACTAACTCCAGCGCTATTGATAACCTGAAGAAGAATAAGTAAAAATGAGATATTCGGATGAGAATAAAGTGGCAAATTAGTTGTCAAGTCGAGAAAATTCTATTCACTAACGCCGAAATAAATAACAAATCTTAATGCAAAATCTATTTCTGTTTTGATAGAAACTTCATTCTTACACTACAAGATTTTGAATTAAGAATCATTAATAATTTTGGCCGTTAGATTAAAAACAGCAAAAAGCTCCCAGTCAATCCCTAACTTAGTATACTCAGTAAAGCACTAGTAAAGACTTCTATGTAGCTTCGAAGTTTTCGTATTTAACAAAGTTACAAGGCTACTACAACTAAAATCCCTTTATCATCAACCAGCTTCATCATTCTTACTGTTTCTATGCAATCATCATTCTATGTTTTATGCAAAAGAAACCACAATGATTCATAGTAATCATAAGTCTAAAATATTACGTGGCGATGTATCTATATGTAATTGTAGGGTACTGAGCTTAAGGGGCTATAATTATAACACTTCAAGCGTAGTTATAAATTTCATTATAATGGAACTTGTCTTTAATGTAACTAAGAAAACTTTAAGGAAAAAGGAAACCTAACATAAGGTTATAGAGTTCCGTTTCAAAAGAATTAAGGATAAAGATAAGGTAAATGAAAAAAATGTCATTGATCAATAGCCAGTACTTTTACTGACAGTTTCGGTTGTTGACCTTTGGGTCACGCGATGCACAATCAAATGAAAAGGAAGTAAACTGAGGAAAACGTATTGTTATCTTATAAAAGTATCACTAAACTCGATTTTATTCGAGTCTTACTAATAGGACTTTACCTATGAAATTGCCGTTCTGCAGTGCTGGCCATTTCAAATCAAAATAGTTTTTGTTAGGCTAAGGCAAATTAATTTTGTTTTAAAAGCATGAGATTATTTTTCCAAAAGTAGTCAGTTGTTTATTGATTAGTGTTACATTTTCATCGCATTTCAAATCAAAAAATTCGTTTAAATTTTTTCATGCAAAACGGCAATTTCATAGGTAACCTATTATTTTGCTATTACACAAATGTATTCAGAATTAAGTAAGAGGTTCCTATGAAAATAATGAAGTATAATATCACATTTAAAATGGCTATGGTAAGACAAATCGATACGACGAATCTAGAGACAACAACCTTATAACGCATGTGTAAGTTAAACAAAGCATAATATTTCACAGTTTTTATTATAATTCTGTGGCCACAGTAGCGTATTGTGGGAACTTTTCTTACCACAATATTAACAAATGTTATTCCCAAGAACGCTTGCAATGCAATATTGTCAAGGCTACTAATCGATTTCTTTGGTAAGCTTACCCAATACGAAAAGGTGAAATTGTGTAAGGTAGTGTAGATACAGATTAGTAAAGTGGCGTAAAGAAATAATGAATTATATGAGGAGATAAAAGATAAGTAAGGAATTGAAGCAATGGAATTTAAAGTGAATTAGCCTGTTGACATTATTCTTCCATAGATACATAGATTTAAGTGTGGGAGAGCCATGCTTCGGCACGAATGGGTCGGCTCGACCGGAGTGATATCACAGCCTCACAGAAAACCGGCGTGAAATAACCACAGCGTTGTTTTTCGCCGTGTGAGTGAGGTTACCGGAGGCCCAATCCTTCCCCACCCCCAATCCCTCCTAATCCCTAAAAGGTCGGCAACGCACTCGTAACTCCTTCTTTGCGGGTGTCCATGGACGGCGCTGATTACTTACCATCAGGTAATCTGTCTGCTCGTTTGCCGACCTATTACATAAAAAAAGATACGAATGGTTCAGGAGAGGCTCCTGCCCTTCTAATGTCCAATGAAGTCGTTTTTTGTTTTGGAGGAAACATTTGTTTGGGGAGAAAACCCAGGGTGTGTGTAATTCCTACTTCACTAGAAAATACTTAAGTGGTCACCCTCGGCTTTTTTAAAACACCTGGTCCCCCAATAGACCTACCCAACTGCTTACTTCCAAGAAACAAATTCACCGCAGTTTCAATTGTCTAAGTATATTTAATAGCGTGTTGTGTGCCTATACACCTATTATATTTTTTGACAAATATTTACCAGGAGAATGTCGTCTCTAAAAACTATAATAATCTGAAGAAAGATGATTTATATACGACGCCATTTTAGAAATAAACCAACCTCTTCTTCTGTCCTCCAGATAACATATCTGTTCTCGTATGCTGGTGTTCCAGCAGTCCCATTTCTTGTAGGATTTCCTCTGAAGGTGACTTGGCGCCTTTGGGTGCCTTCAGCCTCGCTGCAACGTCCATAGCTTCCCGCACAGTCAGCAGTGGCTGGAGAAGGTCCTCCTGGGTGATGTAGCACGATGACCTTTGGAAATGCTGCTCGTCTCTTGGTTGCCCATTTACCAGAAGTTCACCTGTTACACCTGCGGACCTGTGTATTACACAAAAATTTGCTTACAAAGGTGCTGATTTAAAAGTGCTACTCACTCTTGTGAGGAATGGCTCTTTTATAGATAAAGTTTTAAGCCCGCGAATTTATTTCTGACTATCTTCATTCTTCTAAGAGTTTTGGTGCCATGGTTGTTATTCACGAACACAAATACCTTGGCCAATTGTGCTTCTCTCTTTCCGTCTTCTCTAGATACCAACCAGACTTAGAATCACATTTTAAGTCATTTTTTTTTACTCTCTTAATACTAAATTGAATTGATCGAATTAGAATGTTGATGGATCGTAAAAATTCAGTATGCTTAGTATTTATTGTTATACACATTGCTTTTAATAACTATTTCGTGGGTTAATGTTATAAATAGATGTGCCTACTAGACTTTTTAAAGAAAACTTCAATATAGCTTTGGCCAATAGTAAATATTCATATCTATAATAGACTCGTCATGGAAACACCACTAATGCATAAAATCAATGACTCCCTGATATTAGTGTTTTGTTCATAAAATACCTATATCCAGATAGAGCGTTGAGGAGTGAGCTCTTGCCGGCACCTGATGGTCCCATGATTGCCACCAATTGGCCTGACATGAACCTTCCATCGACGCCTTTAACAACCACCTTCCGTGGTCCTGAAACCAAAGAAAATTTGAGATAAATAACAATTTTAATACTAGATATCCGCATTCACCAATTTCTAAGTTTTTTTTTTATTTTACTTTATTGGGACATAAAACAGTTACACATTACAATAAAGTATGACACAATATATTTAAAACTAAGTAAACGTGTAACCCACACCAATGTCCGCGAAATAATAGCTTAAAAAATTATTAAACGCGTGCGTTAATCATACAGGAAATTTAGTAGGGAATTACTCGTGTGTTATTTGAGGTAATAAGAGTTAGATAACTACTTTAAGGATTCAATAGCCATCCTTTTGAACTTAGAGTGCGTAAGTGCAAAGATATCTAATTCGATGAAGTGTGTGTTATACGTATCTACGATGCGTCGAAGAGGCGCCCGTGCGCCAGCGTGGGTTCTGCACCTGGCGGTGTGGAACAGCCGAGGCACGCGCGCCCCTCGGCCCATCACAGTTCTAGGTACAATGTAACATATGCTATTAGTAATATCTGGACAATCGAATCTGTTATTACACAAACCATGAAGCATCATGGCCATAAGTAGGCTGCGTCTTGACTCCAGGCTCTGAATCTTGTAACGTTTTAATAATTGAGTGTATGGTAATTTCGACTTGGTGCATTTGTAGTGCATAACGCGTAAATATTTTTTTTGAACCATTTCAATTCTTTTTATATAAACATCAAAGATAGGACTCCAAATCGGGACTGCAAATTCTAATTGAGAGCGAACCAAAGCTTTGTATAGCAGTAGAAACGTAGATGGTCTTTTAAAGTCGCTTGAGGATCGCATAACGAAACCAAACATACGATACGCTTTGTTAACAATGTTATCAACATGGAGATTGAAATGCAATTTCGAGTCCATCACAACCCCAAGATCTCGAATGTGATCAACTCTTTGTAGATGGGTACAATTGAGACTATAATCAAATTGTATAATGTTTCTGTTTTTTGTGAAAGTGATTGCGTTACACTTAGGTAAGCTAAGCTGAAGTTTGTTGGAAGAACAATAAAGGGATAGCCTATCGAGGTCTTCCTGTAGAAGTAGGCAGTCTTGAGTGCTCTTGCAAGACTTATAAATCTTAACGTCGTCGGCGTACATAAGAAATTGGGAGTGAATGAAGCATTTCTTAATGTCATTAATAAACAGGGTAAAGAGTAGGGGACCCATTATTGAGCCCTGGGGCACTCCGGAGGTGACAATAACTGAGTTTGATTGGAAACCATTGATTACTACCTTTTGGGATCTGTTAAATATAAAAGCCATGAACCATCGTAACAAATTGCCACGGATACCATTATATGCTATTTTATCTAAAAGCAGTTTATGGTCCACCCTGTCAAACGCCTTCCGAAAATCTGTGTACACAGCGTCCACTTGAACTTGCGCATCCATATTTTTAAATATAAAGTCTGTGAATAGCATGAGATTAGTATTCGTCGAACGTCGTTTGACAAATCCATGCTGCTCACTAATAATGAGATTATGAACATGAGAGTACACTTCACTATGTACAAGACTCTCAAAAAGCTTAGACAAGGTGGATAGTATAGAGATAGGACGATAATTTTGTATATTATTTTTATCGCCACTCTTAAAAACTGGTGTGATATGTGCCCGTTTCCAAATATCGGGAAAAAAGCCTCCTCGTAAACATTTATTAAATATAATATGAAGTGGCAGTACAATGTTTTCTCCGGTTTTCTTTATGAAGACGGGTGGCAAGCCATCGGGACCAGCACCTTTATTTAGCTCTAATTGTTTTATTGCATTATGTATAACATTTACCGGTAAATAGATTTCAGAGATATAGGGCGAATTATTTGCATATATGCTCGGTGGCTGCCACATCGCAGGGTTCAAATTAGTAGGTTCATAAACGGAGGTGAAAAAGGTGGAAAACATGTTACATATTTCGGTTGGATCATTTGAGTTAAGATTTTCAAGAAACATGTTAGCTGGAATCTCCGCCCCGCCCTTCCTATGTGAAACGTATGTCCAAAAATGTTTAATGCTAAGCGGTATACTATCTTCGACTGATTTCATGTATTTTTTAAAGCAATTGTCACATTCAAATTTAAAACGTTTACGGTGAGTAGAAAAACTTACATAATCCGATGCATTACCGTACGTTTTCCATTTCAACCAAGCTTTTTCTTTGGATTTGAAAATACGAATGAGGGAAGGTGAGAACCACAAGGGAAAATCAGAGTTCCTGATACGAGACAGCGGGATATGCCTTTTAATGATACTATAAATTTTATCGTAAAATGCGTTAACCGATTGTTCAGCAGAAAGGTCGCAAAGCAATTGATTCCAGTCTAACATGCTTAACTCGTCATTAATTAATTCATAATTCGCTTTAAAAAAATTATGTCTCATAGATGAGTTACGTTTCATTGGTGTAAATTTCGTAATAAATGATGTTGCTATCGAGAAAGGTGGATGGTAAGCATCAAGCGGTAGTAATGGCGTACACGTTTTAGACTCACATTCAACATTAGACAAAAACAAATCCAATATACGCCCCAAATTATTTCTTAGTGTGTTGTATTGGAAAATATTAGATAAAGAAATAAAAAAAGTTAATATCGTTTGAAACGTTACCTACTGTAAAAAAAATATAAAATAAAAAAATGCTAGTGACATATTCTACAAAATACGCAGGTAAAGAAGATGGTACCTAATACTTAAACTTGATTAAGTATCGACCACAATTCAACAATAAATAACAAAATAAATGATTATATTACATTGTTGTGGTTTGTTGTTATTCCTTGTTCTTAAGAATTGAGTTAAAAAGGCATTCAGCTGACAAACAAAAACAAAACAATTAAATTTAAATTTACAATGTAAATACGAATGTAAATAAGTGATAAGTAAGTAAGGATTGTGCGCCAAATAAACTGGTCTCATATATATTATTTCCTATCTTATTGTGAACCTTCAAGACATTAATTGATCTTCAATTTAATAATCATCTTTTCTACGCTTTTTATCTTACATCTATCTATCTTTCAAATCGCCTAATCCTACATATTTGTGGGTAATTGTGCTAAAATAATATGGAAAAGCACATTTTAATAATAATTTATCTCATGCGACTGCAACATGCAAATGGATTTTTTAAATTATATTTTGTTTCCTTTTGTTACTTTTATTTAGTATATTATTTGAATATCTATTTACACACGTGCTCTCGTGTTCTCACGTGCACTTTGAATCTCAATTACTGAGTAGAGGTATTAGAGTATAGGACATGAAGTATTTTTCTCAGACAAAAAATAAGATTTTCAACATAATATACAAAAAAAATCACATTTTAAATATGTAACTATTTTATTTTCATATACTTCTAATTATATTTAATTACACTCGTATGGTAATAAATCAGAATATTGTATAAAAATAACTGCAATCATTTATGCCAATTCGAAATCAATATTGAATTTGACTGGTTTAAAATGTACTTTTCTGAGAAACGATGGCCAGTGTCACCCTGTCCCTCAAAATTCAGCGTGCGTTACGCCAGCAAGAAAGTATCTCCTAGAGTTATATGAGTAGAACGTATAGTTTGTGCCTTAACTGCTGTGAATGTGCCAGGTGTGAGAAGGAGAAAGACGGGGCTATTAACCAGAAGAGAATCAGAAACTCCCTCTTGTCAAATCAAGAGCGTCGTCGTCGTCGCTCTACATGTTTATAGTTTCATTTGAAGCCTTAAGTATACAATCTTTAAATAACGCTCAAATAGACAAAGAAAAATGTATTCCTATGACTTATTATAATTCATATTTTTTTATTTTCTCTTACAGGAGCTCTAATACCAAGTCTCCGCTGTCCATCTGTTTACCCTTTCTTTCTCCAGACTGTATATTATAAACCGTGCTAGACTGCAAGAGGAACCCTTTACAACAAACGAGTAGTAGTACGGTATCTTCCGTTTAAACTTCGAGTCCAACGCCTCCCCGAAGAGCACAATAATGAATAAGTCAGTACTCAGTCTCTCGTCAGTCAATCCGTCGTCCCGCTCAGGTGGCTTATAAATTTCATATCCGAAATAATTATTTGTTGTTCCATCAATTCCTAAACTCTATATCAGTTACAGATATGTCTAATAACCAATTGCCCTGTTAGGCAAATTAGCCGAGACCGAATTCAAAGACAAGTATTCTTTTATCTAAGTATTTAAGGTTTTAGGTAGTAGGTAAAGCTATTATAGATTTAATGTCTTCAAATGTTTCATTAACATAAGATACATAATTATTTAGTTTCAACTAGATATACCAGAATAGTCGTTTCACCATATCTTTAAAATTTTGGCCATTTGAATAATAAAATATAGTTTAGCTATTTCTAACTAGAGCTGTTAGGTTGGGATCTAAAAATAATTTTATAGATTAGTATCTATTTTTCATTAAAAACTGTGTTGTAGGTCGAATTCCTTTGTTCGAGTAAAGAATTCTCTTAAAAAAAAAACGTATATATATAACTTATTCAATGTGTTTCGCATGACGACAGAGTTCAGAATCGATACTTTATGTACAACTTAAAGGATAATATAATAAAGCCGAGTGGTTTCTTTTTTGGAGATATATATATGAATCAAACAGCAGTTAAAAACGTGTGAAAGTGTGTGAGAGTAGATCATATTTGATAATATATTTTTTATTTACATATAAGTTTATAATATAAATATAGTAAGTTTTAACAAAATAATTATAATTGACAGAGCGATAATACAATTTATAACAAATTAATTAGGAGTTCAGTGGAAGGCAGGATAGAATAACATAACGAACTAGAACACGAAAAACATACAATTTATTTGTAGAATAATAAATTTTAATTTGCATAAATATTTAAAATTAGTGATACAACTGATTCAATTAAATAAAGAATACTTTGATGTACTCTATTCATTTCCGAATCCATATTCCTAAGTCACGTGTATGAGTCATATCCTTGCATTCTATTAATTTCAAATTAGCAACAAAAAATCTCATTTCAATATGGTACCATCGAACTGGTTTGGTGATGGAACTGAATTTAATTCGTACCTAATGGAACCTTGGACTGCCTGTTAGTAAACACACGTTGGGCTCTTTAGAAATTATGACTTTTTCTCCTTATGACGATGGCATAAGTAGGTATACGATAAAAATACGCCGAAGAAAGAGTATAAAACAAGCATTAGTAGAAGCATTTATTATTTAAAAAATATGAAGAAGAAAGGATGGCCAACTATAGTTCAGTTATGTTATTTTGGCTCTAGGTCGTTTTTTTTTAAGAAGGTCCCCAAGTTATCTGTTGTTTAAAATTCATATGACAATTCTGAGAAATTAAATACAGCTTCACTAGTATAAATAGAATGCCTAAAAAATGAATATCAAGAGATCATCTTATGACTGTGAGAGCATCTCATTCAAATCAATTTGTAAATATTGTGAAAATTTCGTAAACATAATGGAAATCGGTACATTTGAGTCTACAAAAGGATAAAATATCAACCTGTCTTAGTCTCAGTTTAATAATTCAAAGTTAAAAATGTAGTGCCATCTCGTCCAGACAGGGAGAAGAAGTCTGTCAGACTGTGAATGGCTGAATACTGAATTAACGTCTCGAAAGCAGGGTCGGTGAACTACGGTAATTTAATATTTATAAATCAAACACAGCAGATACAGAGAATAAACATTATTAACGTGTAAGAGTCGAATAATAAATCCATTTCGAAAGTTAATTGTCAACGTAACTTCATTAAGAAGTGCAGGAAGTAATTACAAAGAATTTATAATCTAGGAAATAATAGAAACAATCTATTTTACTGAGCAAACAGACTCGATGACAGCTCTTGGTTCTTTATGGCAATAAAGTGTCAGATGACTTATCTGCAGAAGGAAGTTTGACTGTTGATGATATCTGTTTGATAAATGTAGAGGAATCTTCGTCCTTGAGGAAATACATACTAAATGAAGTACAGCAAGTTTACCACGATGATAATTCCCATTTATAACTACACTTACTTTTACACTAAGGACATAAACCTTTACGCGAATCAAAGTTTTTATTTTATTTTTACTCATGTTTTGAAGAATGCAGCAAATTTATACTGCAAGTCAAGGATGGCCAGCATTACCTATATGTTCATTTTAAAATTGGTTTATTCAATCTAAAATATTCAGTCTAAACTTTAATAGCTAACTTCACCATCTTCCAGAAAGTGTTTACTGCTGTACTGCTGCCTCTCTCTTAGTTCGCCACGTTAAACTCGTATCCATTGGCTGTGACGATGGCGGAGGTCAGCCCACGCTACGTTTTCCGCTCCGTAACCTAACTTACTTATTACTAAAGTATCAGACAATCTAATTTAAAATTATTTTCAAAGGAGGAAAAAGTAACGTAGTTGCCTCTTTACATAAATTATTTAAATATTGCCTGGAAATCGTGGGTGCGTGCCAATTGTTTCCATTGCCCTTCTTTTGGCAATACGCCACCGATGTCACTTAGTATTCTATATAAATATCAGGTTTCATACTAACTTATAGGCTATTCAAAACCGGTAATGTGGTAGGTTTTATGGAAGCGTACATAGTCGAGGTTTCATCATTATGAGCCAATAATTAAGTGTCCCAATGCTGTGTCACATAGAACGGCTTTTACGCGGAAAAGGAATGAGCATAAATCACTATGTTTGATCAAGGAAGATTGTCATTTCAAGATGATAATTTAAGATTATGAGTACAGTTTTCCTCAAGATGTTATCGAGGTTTAAAATGAAGAAATTGTCAACGACGACATTGATTATGAATTGTGCGATTATTGCCCAAAATTTGCCTTTAAGTCTTTGATTGTCGAGAAAAATCGTCGAAGGCAAATCCTTCGCTAGAGTCGATCAAAATTGACCGCGTGACTGGGTTAAACGACTGTATCTGTCATTTAGATTTCTAGTATTTTTCATCGTAAAATTGCACAAAATATCTAATACAAATACTTTTCATAATCATAAAATGATTTATGTTATTATAAATGGCGATGATTAGCAATGAAATCAAAGTACTAATTTAACATGACAGTTAATAACAACTTAATTGTTACCTTTATTACAATAGTTAGATAAAATTGTAATTAGAAATATTAATTACTACATATAACTTTAATGTGCAATAAAACATTACAAGGAAAAGTGTAGGTATCTACCTTATACATATACACATGTATCTAAGCATATTGCATATTCTTGAAGGTGTCCAAAGTTTCGGGTGTGTGATATGTATGTTATTTTGTATGTTTTAAACTCCTCGTTCGGCTTATCCTAATCCTAAGCCCTTCCTTATCCTGGGCATCAATTAAAAATATTAAACACAAAATAACTAAAGAGTTTTAGCGCCTAGCTGTTAATAAATGCATACCAATATCTACGCGGAACAAGTAGATTCAAGTACAAGTAAAAGCAGCATTATATCGATAGAATGGAAAGTTTCTCGTTACTTAATGAATATGCTATGGAAAAGCCCCACCACGGCCCTTGACTGGCTTCATTCAGATACTTCGACGAAGAAACAGTTACGTGACCCGACGAGTGCATTCGCACCTTGCACTTGGATATTGATGATAACGTTCCGTACAAACATGGGTAAGTTCGTATGTCTTTTGTTTATTTTTATTGATAAGATACGAAATTTACTTCACAAAATCTTTTTAAGCTATTATGATTTATGTACATATCAAGATTTTTGCTATGTATTAGTAATTAGGTATATGCCTATGAACTATGCCTTACGCGTATAACTGAAGGTATAAAAATATTTTTTTTAGCAATTGAACCCTTATAATCTATTTTTGAATAATAACTGTCGACTTGGCTTGACTTAGCTGCGCGACCTCGCCTCTACGTAAGTTCCGCTGTGACTTGAAACTGGTAGAGTTTTTCTTGGTTTGTTCACGTGAATAAGTCGTAATTTTCAATACACCCTCATAATTGAAATTATATGTTTGAGGATTATTGCCCAGAATTCCGGATTCAGATTTGATGTTTACTCATAATTTTGTTCAAACGAAATTCATGATTACCTTAATCGGCTTAAAGGGATATTACAATTTGTCAAAGAGCAGCCTTTTTAAAGGACAATCTCAAACTAAACGATATACATTTTGTATTTGTCATATTACTTATCAAACAAATGCTATAAAAAGAATTTTGACAGTTTCAAGTTCATTGACATCTTACATTTGAATAAGGAGTAATGCACTCAGATTTCGAATATGTTAATTATGTGATGATGAAAAAAAATGCAACTCATTGGAGAACAAACGGGCAGTCAATCAATCAATCAATGTTCAAATATCCATAGAATTAGTATTTTGTATGCGTATTTATACTGGTGCACTTCCACAGTAACAAAAAAAATACTTATAGAAAAATATTAAAAATAAAATCAAATTTGAATTGCTTAGTTAGTTGCTATCAGCGGTTTTGTACGCAGTGGGTACTAAATTATTTATCATATTTGGTATTAAATTAATTGATCGTTAGTCACTACTTCTGTAATCCTTATCCCGCAGAATGTACGGAAAATTCGGATCGTTAAAATAAAATAATTCATATCTTACTTACTTCCATCACAATTGTAAAGAAACATAGGTATTTTTTATTGCCCGATCAATCTCAAGAAGTGCATCTGGCTTCAACACTTTTGAATTTTCAACAATATACTCTTAAATTCTAATATCCAAAGCCAGCCTTATTCCAAACCACTAACTCAATCCTATAACTCATGATTTCCCTAGGAGATCTCTCTTTTTTCGAGCATTGAAAAACCCAACAACACTTTATTGACTTTAAAATAAGTACCAGGCTCTTTTTCCTCGTAATGTGGAAATTTCTTTTGTTGGCACCCCAATTTAAAAAAAGGAACTCGAATAACAATTTGTATATCACACGATCACGAAATAAATTAATTATTGTTCCTTGCAGAAAACGAAGCATTAAATAGGAACCCATGGCACAACAACCGATGGCCTAGCCAGTGCACGAGCCACGAACCATCCGTAACACTAGAAGAATCCATGCCATTTCTTTAAGGCAAAACAGCTGAATTGTACTACGCATATGGAAACAGCCATTTATCAATTGCATGTATATCAATACTGAGACAATGACGCTATTGTGTGTAATTATTAGCTAGAGCTATATGTATACTTGTAGTGTTACAGAAATAGTTGGTGTCAGGCCAACAACCACGTGTGTGTCGCAGCACAGTTTATTGACTCCTGCGTCTCGGCGAGAAAGTGCACTGATACACGTGGCGTCTGATATGATAAAGATGATCCGGTTCCCTTATCTATATGACGAATTCATACAAAGTATTGAATTCTAGAGGTAGTCGTGATTCATGTAGGAGCCTAAACCTTCTACATGAGTTGGGATGATGATTATTCTAATATGGTTCGCACAGTCATATTAAATCCAAATCTCCATCTATACTCAATATTATAAAGAGGTAAAATTTGTAAGTTTGTATGTAGGGGGTAATCTTTGGAACCGCTGATAGATAGCTACAATGTTCTTGAGTGTTATAGGCTATAAAACATCACGCTAGGATCAAATGAAGCTGAGCAGTGGTTGAAACCACGCGAGAGAAGCTAGTTTAATTAAAAATGATTGCAAGGTTGGCGCAGTGCTTTGGCAACCATCTGTTGAGCAACATATTGTGGGTTCGATTTCCTCAAAGAACAACTCTTTGTATAACTTATACAAAAATTGTGGTTCTAATTCTGAGTGTGATGTATATGTGAAGTTATTGCTTATCGGAAATTTTTAGTGTAAGCAACCTTTATAAAAAGTAAATCAAACCCTTTGCTAATTTTGTTTTAACGAGTTCCATAAAGATCCGGGTAAAGTAAAAAGTTCAATTATACAGCCATCGACAACCTCACGTTTAGACAACGATATAGAAACTAATAAACAATATTTTCGTAATAAACTTGTTCAATTATATTTGCGGAATGTTATTTCTAAAGACTCAATCTACAGACACGTGCTATCACAAACAATATATGTATGTACTTACATAAAGACGCGTTGATTTCATTATCAACTAAAAAAACAACAAAGCAACAATTAATTTAATTGCTATCAATTATTTTCTTCATCGGTATCGAAATTTTGTTTTGATAATAAAAAAGTGTGACATCATTGGTCGAATTGATATTTCGTTTGAAAACTTTCGGTTACTTTTCAGTTTGAATATCTTGCATTTGCATAATTTATTTATTGGTCGAAAAACGAGCCGAGACACGGCTTAAAATTAAACCCACAACACCAAAGAATGAAAATAAAAAAAAGAGTCCTTTTAAACTGTTATTAACACCATGACAACCGAGCTTAAACATTACAGCTAATTGACCAAACACCCTTTTGTAAACAGGCTATAATCAGGAGTAGAGATTATGACAATGATGATGAATGTGCCAGCCTTAGTTCAATAAACTTCCAAGTTATGAGCCGAACCTTGATATATCTAGATATATTTACCTGATAGTCAGGTCAGTCCTTTCAAACGAAAACCTGTCAACTCGTTAAGGCCTTCAAAATCTAATAACATCGACAAATTGATCATTTCTTTACTTAATGCCGAAATAATCTGCATATAATTTCGCATTCTCTTTGCATAAGAAATCGTTTTATGTACGACATGTTCTCGACGTTAACGACTTTATAATTTGCGTTTACGATGTGAAGATGACTCTTGCGAAGTTACTCAAACAACGTGTTAAGGAACTGATTAAAGATATAATCTGTAATGTGAAAAAACTAGATCTGATTTTAAAAGTGGGACAATGTTTGCTGGAGAAGTGAAAGGGATGGCGTAAAGGAACTATTCTTTTTTTTCGATTTTTAAAGCCCAAGGCAAACTTATTACCTCTTGCTTTTTTTTATATGATAAGTCGGTAAACGGGCAAACGGATTACCTGATGGTAAACAATCAAGTCGTCGGAGTTACGAGTGCGTTGTCGACCTTATGGGGATTAGGGATAACACAACTCTTTGGTTATTTCACACCGGTTTTCTGTGAGGCCGTGGTATCACCCCGGTCGAGCCGACCAATTCGTGCCGAAGCATGGCTCTCCCACACTCACACATACACAGCTCTTTGCTTGCTTCAACAACGATTCGATTCTATCCCAGGATATATTGAAATCATCCAATGTATTTTCAAATTATTTTCGTTCCGAATCATATACCTAAATATTTTGATTAACAATATCCCTTATTCAATTGCCTATAAAACCTAATAACGCATGGTTCAACGGTTTAACTAATGACTACATTCTCGCGTCCGTTCAATTGAAGAAATCAATTTGACGGTTTCCGTGAAATTGCATGGTTTATGCGAGTGTTAAATAGTACTTAGCTTTGGTATGGCAATTACGAGTATGTGATGAAATCGTACTTAGGTGCCAACTTAATGAAGATTTTTTGGGATATCCAGTAAATACTACTGACATTTTAAATAAAACAATTCAAGCTACTAAAACCCTTATATTTACCCGACTTTTATAACTATGTGATTCGAGTCAAGTAGCGTATTTTTGCCAATAGCTTACAACGTCAATCAAACCCGTTACGACATCCAATCTAACATCCACGTGCTCCATAGAAAAAGTGACAATGAGGAACTAAACTATTCATAGAATATTTCACCTACGGAATTTTAACAAAAAGTCAAGAGTTTCGTTGACATTTTACATTATGTGTGTCAAATGTCGACCTCCAATACCTCTAAACAACACTCGACACGTGTATTGACTAAAATTATCGCTTCATAAGCATCTCGTGTGCCAAACGTGCATACAAACCAAAAATAGAATCTTAATTTCTCTTTACAATGTAATTAGTACTTCGGTGCCAAAATTTGAGGACATTGGTGAAAGGAGGAGTGAACACACAAAATGATTTAAGACTTTAATATGATAGACAGAAGAATAATTATAGTTTGTTTCAGTATGTAAGTACCTACCGGTATTTTAATAACGTCAGTATCGCTATTTGTTTGGACGTTTCTACTTCGAGTAATACGCACATTGCACTTCACTTATTTACTATTATAATTAAGGCACAACTTTCGATTATATTATGGTAGTATCCTTTAAAAGTACGCCTTTTTAAGGAATTAGTGGATCGTAATATATTTATTTACCAGATTAATACTAACTCGGCATCACTTAAGGGGCCCTAAATAAACCAGGTCCGAGGTGTCTAGTGTGTGAAGTTTGTTACGTTACGGCACAACCCTATGGATACTTTAATCAACTACATAGGTGACTTTCTTAACAAGGTGAGTAACTATTTTCCAGTCATGATTTAGAGTGCAAGCGCAATGATGAACAGCAGTTTTTAGACAAAAGGAGTTTCGTTCCCAAGGGAGAAATCATTCCCCATAATGCCACCCCCTCAAATATAGGTCTTATGTAATTTAGAAATATTTTCTGTTGTGCTCATTTTACCTTCAATATGACGAAACACATCCATTATTATCTGCTGCAGTAATAACAGTAACAGGATGACGATAAACATCTCTAAACTGTAAATCTGCAGTCTAGCAGTGTGCAAGAGTTTTGGCGCGTAAATGTGATGTAGGTACCCAACGACGCGTGCGCAAGCGCATGATTCATACCGTTTGCGGTCACGGTCCCTTTATGAGGTAGCGGATACTGTGTTCATATTATAGCGATTTACAAAGTAATTTATTTATATAAAAATACTTTGACGGCGGTAAGCAGCAAAAAGGGGAGGGAGGGAGATTTGAGCCTCCGGTAACCTCACTCACACGTTGAAACTCCATTCGTACCGAAGCATGGCTCTCCTATACTTATTTTATAATTATGGGTGAATGACCTTGCCAATACATTTCTTTTAAATTTAAATGTTGGAACTAAATAACAACATTCCGGGTGCTGCATACTACGTCTGCACGGTTGGTGCGGTTGCTGGACAACGGGCTGCCATGCAACGTGTCGCGGGTTCGATTCCCGCACAGAACAACTCTGCGTGATCTACAAATTGTTGTTCCGTCTGGGTGCCATGTGTATGTGAAGTTGTATGTTTGTAAGTTACAAACATACAACGTTGGTAAGTTACAAACATACAATGGGTGCGGTTACAAATTGTAACCGCACCCACGACACAAGAGAAAATACTAGTATGGGGCAACTTTTATATTAAAAACGATTACATTAAATTATAATGTAACGAGACAAATTACACAAGTAAAATGGCTTGCTAGACAAACAAGTTTAATATCAAATGCACCAGTTAAATACGAAATCGAAGTGTATCTTGTCTTGAAAGCATTGACCGAGTAACGGGATCTTACGGAACAGAAAGCGTTCATTCTATATTCACGCACAATAAAACAAACAAACTTTTTCTATAGTAATTTTGTAAAGAAGATAGATTTGTCTGATTGTGTCTTTGCGTTGTATAGACTTGGAAACCATAGAACCGTTTAAAAAAAAGGTATCGCCATTTGCAAGCCTACTTTTATGAGAGTTACTTCGAGTAAGTATTTATAGTCTTAGATTCCTTAATGATCGAGATATATTTTTTCTGAAAAGAAATCAGAATATATAATATTTCCAAGAGGAGAACATTGTTTTTAAAGTGTTATAATTACTAAATAAATTAAACATTCAGTAATTAGTGATAGTAAAATAAATAAAAAGCTCAGTTATTATTATTATGACGATACATTTATCTTATACCTCATTAGTGAAGAAACGCTGGATTCATCCAATTAAACATAATAATATGTTTTATTTAAGTCGTTGATTAATTCGCA
Source organism: Spodoptera exigua (assembly GCA_902829305.4). Lineage (NCBI taxonomy): Eukaryota > Metazoa > Arthropoda > Insecta > Lepidoptera > Noctuidae > Spodoptera > Spodoptera exigua. The sequence goes on along the minus strand of LR824619.2, from coordinate 8,895,296 downwards.
TTATATTGAAACTTTCTTCTTTCTTATCTTACTACTTTTATTATTCATAGCTGTTAATGTAAACTTTGAAATGCACTACCATATACTACAAAACTGTAATTTTTCTTTTGGTACGTATTTGGATACCTATATTTATCTAAACTAGTAGAGCTCTTGTCTGTTATCTCAAGGTGAGTATGAGTCTGTATTTTCCAAAAAAAATGCATAAGTATGTACAATTAAATATTAGTATAGGTTGCTCAATTATCATTGATATCAAGCATAATGATTTTATAGCTCGGATTTATGTGCCATTTGTCCGTCTACAATCAATGCATTGTTTACAATTCGATTGTGAGACGCAGTTGTATACATATGCAGCTGGCTGATTCCATAAGTTCATATGATAATCAATAAATGACGATTTAAAATTGGTTTCTGTTTTTATCATGTATATTTTTTGCGTCACATATTGAGTAGCAGCCTTCTAAGCAATAAGTAATAAGTAAAATAAATATATTCAAATTGTTCGCTTAATTTTTTTATAAGTAATTTATTTATAAACAGAAATATGCGAATACGACAAGTACCGTTAAGCCACTATGCGAATTCGACGCAAATTAATATATATTTAAATACTCAGATAATTTGTAATTTTTATCAGTTTTTTAAACAAATGAACTATATAATAACTTTTGTTAGATGTAAATTTTTTGTACATAATATTATCTTAGATAAAGATAATTTGTTATCCATTGACAAAATAGCTCCATCATATATGTTCAAACAAAAAAAACAACAGTATTATACCGAGTCATATAAACATTGTAATGTTTTATCAAAAATTTGTGCTATTAAGATATCCAATATTTATTTTTTAATATTAACACGTACACACTAAAACGCCGGTCTAATAAAACATCGTTAAAAGTATAACTTAATTACCATATTCATCATAATTTGCATACAGTTTTGTAATGCTGTGCATGATAAATTCTCATAACCGGTTTATTTTGCGGACGCTATTGGGGTTCCGCTCTGATCATCCGGTTGTTTATATTCAAAATTATGAGGTATTTTTCCTCATAACATACTTTTTCGCACCTTACGTAATATGTACGCAACTAATTAAATAAATGTGTGTTTCTTTTCTGTGTAATTGTGGCGTTAAAATTGATTAATAGTTACGATTAAAATGGGTTAAGTTGAAGTTGACTTGTTGTAATAGAGGGGAAGGTAAGATGGTTCAATTCCGATGCATGTTATGGTACAAAACATACTCGTAGGTTACCGACATTGCGACTTTTTCCGACTTATATGTTATTTTTAAGTTCATTTAGTACATTACCTATATACGATGAACGAAAATGTTGTTAGTGCAGGAAAATTTTGTATAATAAGTTTGTAAACGCCAATCTGTCTTGACCAAGCGTGGTGATTAATGCTCAAAGCTTGTCTATGCGACAGGGGTCGCTCGGAAATGGAAACTTACATACATATAGTTATGATGATGTTGAAGTTAAATTGAATGATTTTACATTTTCTTTTTAATTTTGCAGTAGTTTGATAACTGTCTTCTATCGTTAAGAGTGGAAAGAATCATTGACTGATTTACATAATGACTCATCATCAAATCTGTTATCTAACATACATTTAGTTTTACGTAATAAAAGATATGTATCACAAACAAGATTATCATTTATTAACACACTTTTAAAGGAAGTGAATTCCAAATTCTGTAAAGTTATTCAAAAAGTGCACAGATATATTAACACTGGCAGTTAGCAAAAAACAAAAATATGTTTTATTTATTGCTAACTGCCACTGTCGGAACTATTTATACAAGTAAAAGCTGTGGATATATTATGTCTTGCGATAGTGAAAAATCATGAAAAATTTAGATTTCATATTTAACATTTCGTATTAACAAATTCTTCTACAATTCAACATCATCAGTCTATAAGTGTCCACTGCTGAAAAAAAAACCTTTTCTGCCGTGGAGAAAGTTTGGCCATTAATCACCATGCCTGCTCGAGGACTTGACGGACGGATTGTCGATTTCAAACTTTAATTGAGAAAAATTGTAAGTCGGGGTTTCCTCGCGATGTCACACTTCACCGTATGTCCATGTTATCTAATTAATCATAGATAGTACCTACATCTAACTCAGAAAAAGTCACATTGGTACTTGCCAGGAAGAATATTCTACGATTAGGAACGACTACATTAGTTACATTAATGTAAATAATATGCATATAAGTAACAAGAATTTACTTGCTAACACATCTCTCCATTCAATTCGTCAATATTTTTCCTTATTCAATTCGTAATGTCGAGTGGGACCAACATCCTGTATCCTACAAACACTAAAACACTTTCAAGAATCAGTGACTAAGTAATAAAAAAACCCCACATTGTATCTTACATTCATTGATATGTGTCATAATGTATTCCGATCTTCTATAGTAGAAGTTATGTACGTGAAAAATAAATACTTTTTGTTATTTCTACGACTTTCAATGTACTTATAAGGGAAGCTATTGATATAACGTTTATGCATAGTTATGACGTTGTTTCGCTGTGTTGAATATTAAAACGTTTATTGTTGACTGTTATGTTATTAAGTCGGTGTCATCTAAAACATATTATAAGGTAGGTATATATATGCGCCACGTATGTATGCAAGTACTTAAACCAGTTTATTAGGGTCTCGCTTGGTTTGGTTCTTCCGATTGCTGGACGGTCAGTTTATACTGGAGCTTGCCATATTTGTTTTTTGATATACTCTTTATAAATAAATAATTTTATATTAATTAATACTATAACAAAAAACTGGCCTTTAAACTAGAATAGTAATAAGTGATATTATACTGTGAACAGAAACTAGGCAGTTGCAAAAAATCCGCTGAACCGTTGTACGAGCTAAAAAAACAACTAGTACCTAGGCTTTTTAGAACATGTGAACTTAGTTATTTTTTTATATTCACTTACAGCACGTGGGAAACCCGAATACAATTTAAGTATAATATTCCTATTGCTTCATTGCCAACTAAATTTTTATATATTTTATGGTTGTATAAAAATCTTCGATTGTCATTTCTATTTGTCTTATAGCAGCATTACATCACCTATCATGAGCATTTTACGTTGGTAATTAACGTTATAAATACAACTACAATCGATCACCCATGGACAAGGCTAAGGATAGCCGAGAGTCGCCGATAACCTATTGGTTATTGAATATGTTATATTAATCTACAGAGAAATCGATTTATAATAAATATAATGTCATACCTATATCTGTAACATATTATTTACTGTATTACAATAAATTTAACTTCTTTTTATTCGTAAAATAACGTTTGTTTATAGTAACAATCGACGTGTCGCGTCGTAGCGCGTTTTTGCAAATACGCTTCAAAAACAAGTTTTGTAGCAAACGTAGCAAGTTCGTAGAAGGCGTAGCGAAGTTTTCAAAATTTCGTAGATGTCGTAGCACTCAGGACGATGATATTTTGGTTATGTGCATGACTCATTTTAATTTAAAATATTTTTTTCTGCTTCTCTAATTATTATTAATATTTTGATATCTTTAGATAATCTAACCTTGCCGTAGGTAACACAGTTTTTAACTAGCACTGGATTAAAGATTTTTTTTCATTTATATTGTCAATGGACATTCATTATTCCTTCTTTTTGTATTGAACGAATTAAAATACAAAGCTGCGATGACATATTGTTACAAGTAAGTAAAAACTGATATTTATTGGGTCGTTAAGAATCCTCTCCTCTCCTCTTACTTTTAATTTTAGCAAAAGTGCTTTCAAAAAAGTTATTGTAGGTCTTATTTCGTATAACAGCCGGACTTTCGGCTGATGATGATTACCTTACATTTTCTTATATGTACACAAGGTAAATCCTAAGTTGCATTACGTAAACCTATAAGTACTTACAAGGCATTACAGTGGCTGTTACATAAATCACAATCTATCGCAATATTTATCAACGACAGTATAGTAAACAACACGACAACTAATAAATGGTAGCTCATTGTACAAGATGGATTGAAGCGTTAATTATAATTATGTGATTTGTTCGTGTTATTTTATCGTTAGAGGATATCCAATAATGTTTATTAAACATTGAAATATTATTTTGCTAGTTGTTGCTAAGTGATCAACGATATTTTGAGATACAAACACACATTTAACTACCGAGGTTGCGGGTTAAGCGCAATGAGTCACCCCGGCCTCGGCCCAGAGCAGGAGAAGGAACGGGGGTGTTTTTAGTCAGTAACACAGTCTGACACTCTCTCTCGCCTTCCTTTGGCGGGAGAGGTCGTTTGATGATTTTCCCTGACAAAAAAAAACGTTATTTGCTTTGATGATAGAAAAAGATTGAATAAAGTTTTTGAAAATTGATAACTAAGTCGTTTTTTAAGGGTATTGTTTTCTATATATGTTTTATAAAGTGAGAGCAGTAAGAACTACTCATAAAAATGCAATTACAGGATATTATGTATACGTGGCGGTATATTATATTTTAATGTCGAACAATTATTAATATTTATCTTAAAATGAAAGTCATTCACAGATAAAATTTCATGTAGGTTTGCCGGATACATTTCCTTTACAAGGTCTGATACCCTGCTCATGAAGGACACGCTTCGGAAGTACGTAGTACATCGTACTTTATGATATATTAAAGATAAACATATTTACTTACATTTGGTAGATAATAGCCCTAATGTTTAAAGCGAAATATCGTAGAATGAACTTAATATGTTACCTTTTAATCTTTTTATTATATTGTAGTTCAACGTTCAGAGTTCAGTAAAAATAAATTTGTAGCAGTTAACGATGAACATTGGTATTATGTAGTATGCGAATAAAGAACCGGGTTCAGGAAATACCGACGACGTTGTAATAATCTAGACACAGCATATCTGGTAAGTTGGCCGAGTCGACTGGAGTGACACAACAACAGTTAGTGTTTCGACGTGTGGGAGAAGTTATCGTAGACCCTATCCTCCTCCAATACCCAAATCCCTAACCTCCAAAAAACCAGCGACGGACCCCAACGTTTTTTTTTTTGGTAAGGAGAAAATCTTCTTCCTCCACACTTCTCCCACCCAGGGTCGGGCGAGAGGGAGTCTCAGACTCTTACTGACTAAAAACTCCCTGTACCTTCTTTTTCCCTGAGCAGAGGCTGCGGTGCCTCATTGCGCTTACCCCGCAACCGCGGCTGCATATCAGCCCTATAAGGCCCCGTCTGAAATCCTCTAACGTTGCGGGTATCAATTAGTGGCGCCGATTTCTTATCACCAGGTTAAAAGTCTGTTCGTTAGCCGCCCTATTTTTTTAAGTAAAAAAAATATAGAAACGCTCTAATGATGCCAGGGTGATTCACTTATGATACATACTTAACTACTTAGTTGAAACACATTTCCATACAACTAGTTTTATTTATCGTGTCTCAGTATAAAATGTCAATTTGCTTTGTGTACAAGTACACTTGATCTACAGCTGGCATATCACGAATATTTGTTTAATGAATAAATCATTAGTATATTATAAAAATCTAGATTGAATTAGAACCTTATTGTAAGTAGATAAATATCACTATTATCTGCTCAGGTTAAGTAAATATTTGCCAATGTATTTAAATTCTTTATAACTGCGTTGGTGCTACGTTCATTCATAACAACGTGTCTGATGTTTGCAGAGTGGGTAGTTAAAGAAGTAAACACCTTAAATAGGTAAAGCATTTTACTATTATTACTTAGGAACCAGATCCTGACGCAGTTGATACATGCTTCATTCTTTAACCCCCACCTTTGCAATTTTTCACTTATAACAAGGCGTTTAGATTAACTTTAATATAGAAGAATATTTTTATATTTACATCAATGGCATCATACTCTACACATAAAATTGGTTTAAAATACTAGGTTTATATTCATATATAGTTAAAAGAAAATCCCCACAAGCCTGACGTCAAACTCTAAGTCAATTCTGAACCTGTGCTATTAAGTTATCAACTTATTATTTATTACTGGCACTTATTTGACGTCATGAGACTTTTAACAATTAATCATAAATTCTAAAATTAAAATATAATTTTATTTTAATAATACGCAGTAGCAGTTCGTTATTTATAATGATAATATTTTACCTAAAACAAAAAAAAAAAAAAAAATAATTCTATTTTAATGATACGCAGTTGACAATACGTTAAAAATTAAATAATTAAAAATAATATTTAAAATTAAAATTATATTTTAGTTTAAGAAAACGTAGTAACGCAAACTTGAAAAAAACTAGTACCTAACCTGATCCAAACTTCAATATTATAAATGAAACAGGGACATATTATGTAATTTCTATTTTCAGTTTAAAAATCCAAAGTCACCAATCCGCCTTGAGCACGCATGGTGATTAGTGCTTTAAGCTTCTCCATGTTAGAGGACCAGATCTCTCATGGAGAAGCACAGAGCAGCTTAGCAGTGGACACTTATAAGAATATGATGTTTCAAGCGTAGAAATAAAAAAAATAAGGTAACCAAAGAGAGTCCAGTTATGTTATAAAATTACTTACAACTGCTGTAAACAATAATAAATAGGTTACAATTCAAACCACGTCCTATTTATTTATGCAGGGAAATTCTAAATGAATAATAAATGAATTCTGATGATATAGTGGATAATTTGCACCTTAAGCAGGTGCCTCATATGGTGTGAGTCATTGGTGACTGGAACCACCTAATGGAATGAACTGGTAAATTGAAATAGCTACACGAATCACGGATCCTGACTTTATAGCAAACACGATGACTAATGTAACGCAGATTTTTAATGTGCAGGTGTAGGAAAAGTAAGATTACCTAAGTCAGAGGTAGTAACGGTTGGTAGGATATGTGTATAAGTGTCCGAGAGCCAAGGTTTGGCACGAATGGGTCAGCTCGACCGCAGTGATACCACGGCCTCACAGAAAACCGGCATAAAACAACCACAGCGTTGAGTCTCGCCGTGTGAGTGAGGTTACCGGAGGCCCAATCCCTCCCCTTCCCCTATCCCTTCCCAATCATTAAATATCCGAAACCCTTAAAGGCCAGCAACGCATTCGTAACTCCTTTGGTGTTGGGTGGGTGGATTGGGATAGGCGGCGCTGATTGCTTACCATCAGGTAATGAGGCCGCTCGTCTGCCGACATACACCATGAAAAAATTCGCCGATTGAATTTGGGAACAAAAACCTACCACCTCCGTGAAAATTATGAAATTACGAGTTGACGAACTGTACCAGTCCTTACTACATTATTTAAGAACTAGTTACTAAACAAAATCTTCAAAAAAAAGCTTAACGCCTACCCTCGATGAAATATGGCAGAGCCAGATTTCAACAGCTGTTAAGTTCCATCATCATTCATCAGATCAGGCCGATTGCTCCATAATATTGCATCGTCATGCATTAGAAATGAGTAATGTAGATTCTTAGATTTTATCACATATTTCTGTAAAGATCAACCTGATAAAGACATGTTCAAAATCAATAATGACAAACAAGAACTTTGTTCTTTAGTTAATTTATTTTGTTTTGGAAATAAATAAGAAAAATATTTTTAAATAAAAATAGGTAATATAAAATCTACTTAATATTCAGATAACATAAATTATAAATAGCTATATTGTTTTTATTTTATGTTATTTACTTGTAAATTAAGGTTAAGTAAAAAACTAAGCTATTAAAGTGTTAATGGTGAGCATACCTGGTTAAATAGGTACCTAAATAATCAAACCTTAATTATTATTGACTGGGAAAACACAGTTAAAAACGTTTAAGTGACACGGACTTGAGCGTAAACTTTTAACCATCATGGTAAGTACTGAACCGATTTGCATTAGATTTGGTACTCATATGCATCTAGTTTCTGTTCCCTGAAATAACAGAAGTATTTTTTCTTATTTTTAGTTACCTGCGAACATTTTTACCTCCAATCACCGCGTTTATTATGTAACTACAAAAATGTCATCACATTACTATCTGATTAGCGGATACCTCATTATAACAAAAATGACAAATAAGCGTATTTTCACTGAATACTATCCAAAAAGTATCTCAAATTGAGCATATGGCACCACCACGGTTGGAACGGCTAACTAACAGGGCTAATGTTAAGGCAGGCAACTGTATTTATTACATACTAGCTACTCTTGCGCGGTTTCACCCGCTGTTCAGCTCCATTTAGCGTAGCGTGATGTTTTAGCCTATAGAACTCGGGAACATTGTAGCTATCTATCAGTGAAAGAATTTTGGAAATCCGACCAGCGGTCCCAAAGATTACCCCCTACATACAAACTTACAAATTTTACCTCTTTATAATATTATAGTATTACATATAACTCTATATTTTGAAGTACATTTTTTAGCCGAAGTGAACTTTGTGTTAATGAACTTTAAGGACACACTAACTAAACAATGCAATATATCATTAAATAAAAGAGTTTACAAAATTATTATTTTTATGGCTCATTAAAATTCATAATGGCAATGGTTCATCCCAAGTTTGTTATATGAACAAAAACACTATACTAGGGAACAAAACAAATAAACAAAAAGTCGAATAATACCGATGATGGCATCACTTTAGCCTTTGTTGGTATCTTTGAATAATATTGAGCATCAATACTAATCTCGAATCTTATATGCATTTAACAAAAATGTAACGATAAGAAAACAATCATACTTATAATAAAATAATCAAAAAGTGTTCCTTTTTATTAAATACTAGCTACTCTCGCGCGGTTTCACCCACTGATCGACTTCATTTAGTCGTAGCGTGATGTTTTATAGCCTATAGCACGAAGAAACATTGTAGCTATCTATCAGTGAAAGAATTTCGAAAATCTGACCTGCGGTTCCAAAGATTACCCCCTACATACAAACTTACAAATTTTACCTCTTTATATCAGTATAGACTAGCTATTCTCGGGAGTTTTTACTTGCTACTCGGCTCCCTATAAATCGTAGCGTGACGTTACAGGCTATAGCACTCAGGAACACTGCAGCTATCTATCAGTAAGAGAATTTTGGATATCCGGGCAGTGGTTCCAAGCATTAGCCCTGATATACAATCTTACAAATCTCTATAAGTCAAGTCTTTATAATATTAGTATAGCTTTTTCAATAAATCTAATATAGTCACAAAAAAAAAACAATAGGTAAGACAAAAATATTGAAAATAAATTTTCTGTTTCTGTGTTTATCTTGTTTTGTACCGTCTGTTGTTGTATCTTGAACTATTTTTTTTTTTTTTGTTGTAAGTATGCCTAGCTTATAAGCCTGGGTAACTAGGTAAAGTATTAATTTACTTAGAAAACTGAAATGCTTAAAAAGCTACTAGTGGCCGGCAGAAAAAATAAGTGCTTATACAAATGTTAATTCGACTCACCCATCTACGTATTATGCTCGTATTAAATACAAAACATAACGATATCTAAATATTAGGTTAGGTTAGGTGTACTATATTATAATATGTAAAACATGGGAATTTGCCATATATAAGGGACATTACGTAAAAAAGATAAATTTCTCATTAAAAACCAATATTATTTCCTCTGGTAACAAAGGGAAGAGCTTATCAAAACAAATTAATATCATTTATTTAATGGAAAATAATACAACGCATTGATTAGGTCAACAGTCCACTTGGGTCACGCACTTGACCTCATTATATGACATGACCTATAAACATATTTATGTATGTAATAAATATATCCGTGATGCCAATTCAAACTAAACCGTATTTCCTTTCACTGAAGTCATTATTCCTTCAGCAATAATTTCAATAGAGGAATGACTCATCATTTTTTTAATCTCACTGCGAGTTTTTTTCCATGGAAATCCAATAGCAAAAATACATAAGTATATCAATAAGTACCGTGGTTTTAGATTTAGACATTATTATTTTTTTTTTTTAATGTAATAAGTCGGCAAACGAGCAGACGGATTACCTGATGGTAAGCAATCAACGCCGCCCATGGACACCCGCAACGGAGGAGGTACGAGTGCGTTGCCGACCTTTTAGGGATTAGGGATTTGGAGATTTAAGGACTGGGGAAGGGTCCGGGAAGGGGAAGGATTGGGCCTCCGGTAACCTCACTCACACGGCGAAACACAAAGTTGTGGTTGTTTCACGCCGGTTTTCTGTGAGGCCGTGGTATCACTCCGGTCGAGCCGACCCATTCGTGCCGAAGCATGGCTCTCCCACAATTAAATTATACTCGAAAATCAATCACTAATTATAATGTCGTGGTGGTCCGGAGGTTAAGGCACCCGCTTCTCACCCACGAGGGTCCCTCACCCTTACTTGTTCGAAACCTAGTAAAAATACCAATGTAAACTTGCCGATTTATATGTTATTTCTATGATTATTTAGTGATCATCACCACTGACTTACGGTTAAGGAAAAGATCGTGAGGAAACCTGGACCCATGATTTCTAATTATAAGTTTAAAATCGAAAATCCGTCTTGAGCAAATGTAGCGATTAATGCTCTAACCTTCTCCGTGTTAGAAAAGGTCTTTGCTCAACAGTGACTGATGATGAAGATGATAATGATATTTGATAAATTAATTTTGAAATGACATCCGCCATTTAGCAAAATTTGTTCCGTCAATAACTAAAATAACACAAGCTGTACTAATAAAAGTGGTTTAAAAACGTGATATCATATATACATATTACACAACACCACTGAGTAGGTATTCGATTCCTTTATACCTATTTGAACAATCAGAACGTTATCAGAAACAGACGGTCTGTGTGACCCAGATTTTGATTTCATTATTGCATTAATTGCACTGACAATGAACTAGTTAAAAAATATTTTATCTATTTACTTTATCGTTGTATTTACGAAATAATTATTTATATATTTGGTACATAAAAGTGATTGCTGTACAGTTTTAAGCGATGCGTGAAGGTGGACTGTGATAGAACAGTAATTACTATAACTGTATCTATCATAATGGTTACTTACTTAACCAAATCCACCTGCCTAAATAAATGTTATGCAGATATTTTCAGATAAAAAATAATAACACATTTTTGTGTCATATATTTTGTTGAAAAATCGTACTTATCGCTTTTGGATGTATCGAAAACTATTTCTTATCCACTTGTTTTAAGTAGCAATTTTGATAAAACATTGTTGTTAATTAAAATTAAGAATAAAGTCGTATCTAATTGTTAACAAAAATTACAATGTATATCTAAAGATTAAGCGCACTAACAGCTGTTTCTTATCTCTTAATGACTATCATTCATTGTAACATAAATACAAAACTAATTAAGTACATACACACGCACTTTTGCGGTCGTGCTTGCCTGGAGGCTAAGGCTCTCGCTTCTCATGCATTTGATGCGTTTTTGAAGCTTGGCAAAGTATCAATTGTCACTTTTTCTAAGCTGTATGTACTTACCTTATAAGTGTATTCAGATACCACTGATAAACGGTGCAGGAAAAACCTCGTGAGGCAACTTGAACTTATAATTTCTTCGCCTCTTTTGAGCAAGTGTGGTGGTGGTGATTTATGCTCAAACCTCCTCCCTATGATTAATTCGAAAGGCCAAAATATAACACTTTTAGAAAAGAATTCGATGCTGTGCAACGGATTAACTTTTTTTTCTTTTTTTTTTATAAATCCTTGACTTCCAAATAACTTGACTTGCTATTTGGAAGTCATCGTCCAATCGAACTGTAATTCTATACGGACTTCTTTTTAATTGCAACCAGCTTTCTTAGTTATTCATCAGTTAAACAAAGCCGATAGGTTAGGCCTATGACTATGTCAGATTTTTTCATAGATTTTGGTGTTGTATTATCATTCAGCATGACGGAGCTAATAGGAAGCCGTTTTTTCAACCATAGACTTCTTTCAACTATTTATGCAATTATTATATGAACAAGGATAAGATACAATTTAATGAGTTACGTACCATAACAATTGAATAAAATAAAATAATTTTTAAATAAGTAAGTACTTCATAAAGGAACTAAATAAAAAATATTGAAATAAGGTGAACAAAAGACATCCCAACTGTGGAGTAGTCAACGCCTTAATCTAACTCACAACATAACATATAATATAGGTTTTCCAGAACATTCCACTATTTAAATACAATTATTGATTATTGAAAAAGATAAAAGTATCTGACATTCAAGCCTTTGTTGTTATTGTGGCGACAAATTTAAACTTTATGCCCTTCAGTGACCCATTTTTTGCATGCAGCTAAAAATAGATAGGTATTTATTATTACAAACAGAGTTATTAATATAACTGTATTGTAAAGGTTTTTTGTCCGATTACAATGAAAAAATACAGTTACATTTTTGAAACGAATTAGATAAACCCTACTTTAAAAAATGTATATTTCTCTTATGTTACATGTTTTTATATTTAAACCAAAATCAAATATCATAATCATCAAACTATAAGTGCCTACTACTGAGCAAAGGCGCTCACAGAAAGAAGTTTCATCACCACGTTTGTTCAAGGCGATCATCACCACGATCGCTAAAGGCGGACAAGAGAAGATGATAAGAAAGAAATTATAATTTCAAATTCTACACGATATTCTAATTCATCGTTTTTATTAGTTAGTGTTAAGATCGATAATCTTGGAGGTACAGCCGAAAAGCCACATAGGTACTTACTAGATTTCTGGAAGCCGAGCCGAGCTTTGGAACTAATTTTTTCTTGTCTCTGGTGTTGTTACATTTCATAGGATAAATTTAAATTCTGAACGTAATCTATTTAAACAACATAAGTCTATCGAATACTTACTTCGTGTTGTGAAAGTGGTAAAAAATGTAATGTAACAAATCTCTCTCAACTTAATACTAAAGACATTGTTTTTCATTTTTGTCGTCAATTATATAATAATCGATTGTTTTTGTAAAAAACTCCTATGCGGAAAACTCTTACTAGAATCTTGCGAAGGTCTTCTTATTACATTTTATTTTAATATCACCACTTTCCTTAAGACTTGGATGTCCTACATCTAGGTATAAAAGAAGGCTATTACACTGACAAGAACGATAGTTAACCTATTTATAGACTTAACAACATTTAATTATTAATTTATAGACCATATTCATAAATTGTGTGACAAAAATAAATCTGCTGCAGATATTTACGTAACAACAAAGGGTGAAAATGTACCAAATAAAAATTAAGGGTATTGTTTTTTTATGTAATTGGTCGGCAAACGAGTAGACGGATTACCTGATGGTAAGCAATCAGCGCCGCCCATGGACACCCGCAACGGAGGATTTACGAGTGCGTTGCCGACCTTTTAGGGATTAGGGATTTGGAGATTTGGGGATTGAGGAGAGATTGGAAGGATTGTTTTAAAAATGTGGACTTTACTCTTTGACTGCATGGTTGACGCGATGACTGGGTAACTGGGCGGTCATGCAACAAGTCGCGAATTCGATTCAACAGATCAACACTTTATGTGATCCACAATTTATCAATCCGGGTCTGGGTATGATGTGTAACTAAATACAGATACTGACATCATTAATAACTATGCCTAATTATATTACTAAAAAGCCCTTGTTATTATCATTGTTTTTCACTCTAAGTATGTGATGAAAGAAGTGTAAGTCAGGGCCGTTATTTGGCCACCAAATCTTATTATCAATGTCCTTGTACTATCGCAAAATTCTAAAGTACTAAGTAGGAATCCGAACTTGGTTCATTAGTAGGGTTATCAGAACATAAGGTCACTGTGACAAATATCAGCTGGCTATTGATGCGTTCACGAACACGTGAGTTTGGTTGTTGGTCAAACAGAATCAACGGTATCGTTGTTAAATTAGGTTAAGAGTACAAACACGCGACACTATTTAATGATAGCGCAGTATAACAACTGTTTTTCCCCGAAAACATAGCAAAGGCGCAAATTTTCCGTTATTTTTCTGTCTGTGTCGTATTAACTATAACTCTTGGAATTGTTTTTCGAGGAAATACGCACCTACTAGACTTTTTTTATGGTATAGGTCGGTAAACGAGCCGACGGATTGCCTGATGGTAAGCAATCAGCGCCGCCCATGGATGGGTGTCCAACATAAAGGAGTTGTTGTCGAGTGCGTTACCGGCCTTTTAGGGAAAAAGGTTTAGGATATTTAAGGATTGGGAAGGGATTGGGCCTCCAGTAACCCCAGCCACACGGCGAAACACAACGCTGTGGTTGTTTCACGCCGTTTTCTGTGAGGCCGTGGTATCACTCCGGTCGAGCCGACCCATTCGCGCCGAAGCTTGTTTCTCCCACACTTAAAACCACTTATTCTGAAAAAAGTGGTTCGAAAATCGATTGTAATTTACTTAAGTTGGTCGTGAAAGCCCCAAAGCTGCAAAACATCAAGTATTAAACTCGGATTATAGTAATTGAATACCCATTACTCATAAAAAATAAATAAAATTCGACATCAAAGCTGTATGATAAGTTATTTAGGTTCAAAAGTATTCTTAAAAGGTAAACTTTGATTAATTATTTATCATTTCATTGTTACTAATAATTAAGTATGTCAATCAGATAGGTAACTATTGTTAGTCTTTATAAAAATGCAAGTCTAGATTTTTCTGCCAAATAAGAAGCACTAAGACTAGCATAGTTACCCACTTAGCCTAGGCACATTATCTTAAAAGGAACCCTAGATCTCTGATTACTATCAAGAAATACTAATGCAAATCTGGCCTAGACTTAGTGTCAATCAAACAATGAACAATAGCTAGATAACTAAAAAATCACGCTGAACACCAAAAAGGAAAGGTTAATTTGACTGCACGGTTGGTGCGGTGTCGGTGGCTGGGTAACTGGCTGCCGCGCAATATATCGCGGGTTCGTTTCCTTCACGGAACTCTTTGTGTGATCTACAAATTTTTGTTCCGGGTCTGGGTTTGATGTGTATGTGAAATTGTATGTTTGTAAACGATTCACGACAAAGGAAAAAAATATAGTTTTTTTTAATGAAAATGTGTACTACACTAGGATTTTCTCCTGTGTCGTGGGTGCGGTTACAAACATACAGCTTCACATACACAAGCCACCCGGAACGACACTTTGAGAATCACACAAATAGTTGTTCCGTGCGGGAATCGAACCCGCAACACGTTGCACGGCAGCCAGTTGCCCAACCACCACCCGCACCAATCGTGTAGCCAAAAGTAGTGTGGGGAACGTTTTAAAAAAATAATATGCAGAAATAACATTAAAAAGGTAGTAACCCCTTTCAAGCAAATGTTCTGTTAACCAAATCAGCTTATCATATTTCTATACCTAATGTTCAAAATTGTCTATCGTACTGACCTACCTCACTATAATTTACGTTTGAAATAAAAATACGACATTCACACTAAATCCGACGTAATAGGTACTTAGCAGAAAACCGCAGATGTTCACCTTTTTTCAGCAAAACGTTGGAAATAAACAATGTTGATAAAAAACTATGTCAATGACATTTAAATATAATAGGTACTATTATATACTTTTTTTATTAAGTAAACTGCCAATATTTTTTTAATATTGGCGGCCAGTTACTTTTTTTGTGTTTTCGGAAGCTTCGATTCGGGTTTTATATCTGAACTAGGCGATCTCAATGTCACAAAAAGGTTAAGGAAGTCTGAACGCCATTTGCACACTATAAGCCAAGTTACTAAATGCACACATTAATTGAAGATTTTTTTTTTCCACCACACAGTTAAATTGAACGGTTCGTTTGATGGTTAAACACGACAAGTTTAGCAGCGTTAAAATATTTGTGCAAATTATAATGTAACTAGCGACCGCCCCGACTTCGCGCGGTTGCAATTTTGAAGCAATTTTTTCCACTACTTACTTAATGGATGTTAATATCGATATAGATCTCCCTATTGAATCACTCTATCTACCTATTAAAAAAAAAGTGCATCAAGATCCGTTGCCTAGTAGAAAGGAAAATTTAAACATATATGCATACAGCGAAAGCGATTTCTATGTTTGGGATAAGGCATAGAGCAGTAAGTATGTATTCCTCATAATATAATTGAAGGTAAAAAAGAATTTGAGGATTTAAGATTTAAAGATTTGGAAGGAACGGAGAAAGGGATTACTATATGTCGCACATTCAAAGTGCCACTGAATAACATGAGTGGGTAATTTATTCTGACCCAAAATTTGTGGTGACAAAAATCTTTCGCAGTTTAGACCCTTAAAATACATACCGTTACTGACTTATTGTGAACTCTTACCTACATTCATCCATTGTACAATAACAATAGCTGACAAGAAAAGGTGGCATAGATTTAAACTTTCATTTTACAGGTGGGAAAAAATTCATTCATATGTATGTAGTCTATACTTATATTGTTAGGGAGTTATCTATTTAAATAACTGCATTTTTTTTGTCGTTTTAATGATAAAGTAATATAATACATACTAGCTATTCTTGCACGGTTTCAGCCGCTGCTCGGCTCCATTTGATCGTAGCGTGATGTTTAATAGCCTCTAGCAGCCAGGAACATTGTAGATATCTATCAGTGGATTTTGGCAATCCGATCAGCGATGCCAAAGGTTACCCCCTACATACAAACTTATTAATTTTACCTCTTTATAATATTATAGTATAGATAATAAGTAATATAACATTCTGCCAAACGACAGCTCGTCAGTCAGTATATTTACACCTGTGTGAGTAATTTTCACAAAAAAATATAAGTAAGCAAACATTTGTCCAAAAACTCATAATTCAACTTTTGCTATAAGTATGATGTTATCGCACGTGCGCTACCACTGGTGTTTCGAGTGAATGTAAACAAAAGTCGGGGTTTGTGACTGTGTACCACCAAACAAACCATTTGCCTATTTGCACATAATTATGCCAACAAATATAAACTAATCCACTTACCAAACTTGACGGCTTAAATGTGATAAAAACCTCACATTAAACGAAGGAAATACTCATAATAAATAAATACTCCAATGGAGTTTTCTCTTGCAAAAAGCTTGTGTTTTTTCAAGTATTTTTGGTCCGCAAATAATTATTGTTAAATAAAGCCTCCTTTTACTTTTTTGACGGACTAGGAAATTAGGAACCATACATTAATAGCAACTCAATTTTTAAGATCCTATTAGTTTGTGCCTTACACAGTACAGATTGATTTCATTGATTAAACCAATATAAAATTAAAGCAACAAATCTATACCCTATTACAAAACACTAAGTACCTAAATCTCTTTATTCTTGTGTTAAAACCTTTTAAATACGAATTCATTAAAATTGTTTGGCTTGCTTAAAACAAACTTGTGGTTTCATCCTTAGATATAAATAAATTATTTCTTTATTTTTACGGCATTTGTTTGTTAATGTTACTGATTCCACGGAACGTTTAACTTACAATAAAAAAAATATATGGACATAACGAGTTCACAATAAGAGTATTGGGTTTTTTATTCCTTCTCAACGTTCTAGAACAGATTTAGGTACCTACCTATCAAAAGGCTTATGGTCAATGTGTCACCAAATCTGATTTATAATAAATAACATGTGTTTTTATTATTCATATATAATGTTAAAAGTTTTGTTTCATTATTATTTTTTCTTAACCATTATACAAAATGCTTTTTAACAACTTTATTATACATTTAGACAATTTTATTTTATTTCCATTTAATATCCGTATTTATTCAGACTGTTCTTAGTCACACGTCTGACAATAATGAGTAGTTTATTTTATTAATGATCAAAAATGTGACTTACCTTTTGGTAGGCGACTCTGCACCGTATACGTCAGATTTCGAAACTCCAAATCCATTTTGGATCAGCTGAAACAAAGAAAAACATCCGTCAAAAATGTATTTAAAAAAAACTACGTTTAAAAAAACCGAAAGACCAAATAAATAATTAAAATTGATATTTTAATACTACTCCTACGTACGCGAAGCTAATACTTTTAATATTAATCATAAAACACTATCAATTCTATGTGCTACATATTCATAGGTTTGAAGTCGGTGCCAAGCCCTAAACAGAATAAAACTAAATGAGAATTATGACTGTTTACCTGCTAAAAGACGAAATTTCCACAACTAACAACGCAGCTACCTACTACTACTTTTAACAACCAAGTACGAGAAAACTTGCGACTACTCCAAATAGTCAAGGGGATCCCTCGACTGTCTTCCAGCTCCAACATCTGGTCGACTTCGACCTTCGTCAAGTTGTAGTGTTCTTAAAGGCCTACTTAAACATCATACAAAAAGCTACTCGCCCCTACAATTTTCGAAAATTCCCCTCGGTTTCTCCAGGATTTCATCATCAGATCCTGACCTCATGACAATGGGACCAAATGGCAAGTATACCCTATCGAATCAAAAAAGAATTTTGCAAATCGGTCTAGGCGTCTTCGAGTAATTGGTGTACATACATAAAAAAAAGCTACGCGTCGAATTGAGAACCTCCTCCTTTTTTGAAGTCGGTTAATTAATTAACCAGATTATCATCATTGCAGCTGCGCTTAAAAATGTAACATTTTTTGAACGAAATAGTAAAGCCTTGGCAAAGTTTTCTGTACTTAAGGCACTTAAGGCATGAACTTAAGGGTAAAGGCGCTACCTGACAAGTACAAATGTGACATTTCCCTGGTTATATTTGGTTTCTGTGGTTACATCCTCTTTGTTTCTAGGTTTATTTAGACAACAACGACGTACGATGCCGATGGAGGAAAATATTATTTCTCAAACCTTCTCCATGTGAAAAGAGGCTTCCACAGAGCCCTTACTGGCTGACATAAACATGAACCAACAGAAATATTTTTAAAACCTTATTACATTAAGAGATAAATAAAAAAAAATACTCAATTAAATATCTCTTTATACGCAAATTCTATTTTAAGTTTTGAACAATCAATTTAATAAATGAATTCATCATTATTTATTTATTTTTAGTCGCAGTTTAATATCCGTGTTTTGGGTTCATTGTCGTTTATTGCATTTCATTATGCAATAAAAGGAAAATGGTTTTTAAAATACATTCATTTACATTCGAAAATGGCGTGAAGGAAAGATCTTTCCTGAATCTATAAATACTGTTTCATTGTGAAGCTTTTGTTTATACTGAAATAAATGTACGGCAGGATTTTTTTATTTTTGTTTATGTTTGTGTTATGTTGGAAAACAAACTGACAGATCATCTGATAGTGAAAAATCGGCGACATCCATTAGTCATTTAGTATGACGTACTTATATGTCGGCTTTTCCCAAGATTAGTAATTGATCAAAGATATATGTACATGCATAATTCTAATACACATGTATATGTACATGTATGCAATGACGGTGGTCAAACTGACGTTAGTAGGGAAAAAAATCTTAATCAATTTATAAAATTGTCTTATGTACTAGAATCATCATCATCATCAGCCTGATTTCGTCCAATGCTAGACATAGGCCTCCCCAATTGCACGCCACTGAGCTCGATGTTCGGCTCTTCTCATCCAACCACTGCCAGCAACCTTGCGGATATCGTCAGTCAGCTTGAGGGCGCCCTATACTACTATTGCCTAGACGTGGTCTCCAGTTTAGAACACATCTACGCCACTTCAGTTTGCTAATCCTTCCGATCTGTCAGATACCGTACTAAAATATATTGCTAATTTTTATTGTTGAATGACGAATAAAGGTGTAAATTGAATTCACGTACTGAGTAAGGGGTCCATTTTAATAAGTGACAAAGAAAAGGAGAGATCCTGCTTATCTGTGTAATATGCTTTTTTGAATACTACTTATTCTTTTACTCTATCTATTTATATACATACCTACGTAATTCGTAAGTAAACATATGTAGGTATATGTATACCTCAAGTTAAACATTACAAGTTAGAAGAAATCCGAATATTCCAAGAAGCTAGCGAAAGTATTACACGTAGGTATTTAATTTCATCTCTGTTCTTTTCTATAAACAAAACAATAAAAAATTGAAAGTTCGCAATGTAGTATTTAATACTTTCTCAAATGAATTACGGACCTTTAACAATGTTTACTTGCAAATGTTAATGTTGTTTTTTTTAAGATTTGGCTCTTTAAGTAGAAAAGTTGCAAATGATTTCTAATGACATAATCAAACATCATATCACAATCCCAAAATAGAATAAAGTTGTTCGCACCTACTTAAACTTTTTGTTACACAATACTTTTTAACCAATTGATAGTTTGTGTTACTTTTATGAATCAACATGACCTTGACTTCTTGTAATGACCCTAATGTACTAAAACATAAATCATAATAGTAACATTTGCGCTTTTATCTTCTTCAAGACGATTATTTTAATAAAAACACCGACCATTATTATACCTATAATGTAACCTACTTAAATTTGAAACCTAAAATTTATTTCACATTTAAAACTAAATTTTAAAAACAGAATATGCGAATCCCGTTTGATTTGGACATGCACTTCGAAATTTAAAAACAATTGATAACTGTTATAAGAAAAACAGTAAATTAACATTTCCGTAGTGTCTGAGAGAGGTAAAAAAATAGGTAGGTACATTGAATTTTTAAATTAAGAAAAAGTCAATAGATACGGTACTTAAATGTCATTGCTCTAACGGTATTTGTACTAGTACCTACTTATTAAACTAACGGAATTATTGGTATTCATGAAAATGTTGCAAGTAAATAAAATCAACCACAGAATGGACCAATATAGTGCAATAAGTACTTAAGGCTGGCCCACTTGGCACTCTCCAGTGTGTTTTTATAGCCCATACGGTCATAAAAACATACGAATGTGTCGAGTAATACTTGACAAGGATTTATAGTATAAAAACTCAAGATGCGGAAAAAAGAATGTTTGGTAACCGTTGTAGTGAAGGGTTACACTAAATTAATTGACACGTTGATGTTTTACAGTAATAAAACCTTTGCGGTGATTTCACAGGAAACCTTTGCATAAAATCATGTATTCTCTTCCCAGAATTCACACAATACATAAAAACAGGTTTACTTACTTATAAAATTTCTAATGTACATAATTTTAATTTAACATCCAAATCCTTCCCCAATCCCTCCTAAATCCCTAAATCTTCAAATCCCTAATCCCTAAAAGGTCGACAACGCACTCGTAACTCCTCCGTTGCGAGTGTCCATGGGCGGCGCTGATTGCTTACCATCAGGTAATCCGTCTGCTCGTTTGCCGACCTATTAAATAAAAAAAAAAAAACATAACTTACATGTAAGCATTGTTATGTTGAACTTCCATCATCGATTGAAACGTATATTTATTACTAACTTGCCATAGAAGGCACTCACAGAAACATCAGCAATTGGACGAATTTGAAAATCGTAAAAAGATGTTACGCAAATAAAATTGCTGTTACTAATGAAATCCCTAATCTTTTATTTTAATTATAATAAAACTATACTATAAGAGTTTGTTTAACTTTGTTGTTTTGAACGCGCTAATCTAAGGAACTACTGGTTCGTAATGAATAATATATTTTGTGTATTTAGTCTATTTATAGACGAATGCTATAAGATTTTAAGTCTATAAAACTATTATTACTATAAGGCTCTAGCGTGACAGATGGCTAGGTACTGAGTAGCCAATGTGAACTGGGTCTCCGGTAATCTCACACGACGAAATATACATATATATATATAGGTAAGAACGACAAATAGATGATACAAAGTAGAACATAAATCGAGACAAATAAATGTGTCATCATCATTAATGCAAGCATTAAAATCATTCCAATAGTTATCATACGGAACATTATAATATTTTACTAGGAATTATATTTTAAGTGAAATAAAACATTAGCACTTCAAATTTATTGACCATAACATAATATGATAAGTAACGTCGCATTACTTCGTCTTAGTCAATAATTTCAATGTGTTATAAATTGTTAGATTTATTCGTCAGGAAATTTTATACTCATATTAAATCATAATAGTACTTAGTAATTTTCCATAAAATATGAAAGTAATAAAACAAATACAAACAAAAAAGATTATAACAAAAAAAACTCATTACTTACAGCGCAAAACTGTCAACAAAAGTGCTTAGCTAAATGCTGTGACCGTAGCACAGGGCTTGCGGGGCTAGCGCAGCAATAAGGTATTCGCAGCCTTAGCCTAAAGCAGGAGAAGAATCAGACAGAACGCCCCCGTTACTTTTCCTGCTAGGCTAAAGTCAGTAAGAGTCGAGAGCTGCTTTCAATTCTTCTTTCGACTTTTTAAGAATAAAGTGAAGAAGCTAAAATGGATTACAAATGGTTTGGTGATTCCAATAGCCATAACGTTTAATTTCACCATCTAGCCTTATTGCTCGAGCGATCGTACACGATTTAGCCATTTTTTATTTTTTTCAGCGTCAATAATAATTTGTTATAATATGTGTTTTATAGATATTTTTGATAAAGGTCGCATATAAAGAAGCTTTAATCGTGTTAGAAAACTATTACCAACTAAAAACAAAACGATGAAAATATTCAACATGAAAGTTGAATTCACTTTTCACGTATTGTATGACCTCGAAATACATGAATTTTGACAGTTATACGACAATACAAATGTACCACTTTATCTCTTCGCGTGAACAAAATTGGAACTAATAACTTTCAATAAAAAGGTCTTATGAGAAAATCTTTCTATGAAGAAAGTGGCGACATTTATGACAGCATTATAAACTTGACAGTAGGTAGTAAATAAATATACAGCTGCTAATTTTCTTGATACTTGAATGTACCAATACCAAGATTAAGGTTGTTTCGGGTCAAGAACGTACGTTGAACTGACATTTAGTTTTGACTCTCACATCGGGAACTTTTACTTCCTAATTTCCTGCACGTATTTCGACATTTTACTTTAATGGCTTCCATTAAATTGTGGCATTTATTACTTGTAGGCTTAAGTGCATTACTCTACTTCATGTTACCTAAGTAAACATTATAAATGTTCGGTATAAACACGTTGTTGTCAAGTTTGGATGACTTTCAAATTAGTAGAGTAATTACTAATAAATATTTTTTCAAAGAATTTAAATATAGTAATTAATGCATACTTATTGTTTAGGCGATAAAGATGATAGGAATTTCGTCTTAAAAAAGAATATCGAAGAATATAATTATATTATTTCAAGTTTGTTATCCCTTTGTCATCAAGTATTTATTAGCAGTCAAGAAATTTAATAAACACACATTTGTAATTTATATAGCATATTTAAACAGCAACAAAGATTTCAATCGAGATGTCCTCTTTGCGGTTTATTGTAAATAATAATACCTTCAATCATCACTTTTATTTCCCGACAGTAAGAATGATTTTCGCTTGTCAATTGTGCGTGCTGACACGAGTACTTTCTTATGATAGTGATCTTGAAGCCATTGCCAGTCGAGTGTTACTTTCACTTGACTTGATGCTGTGACCGGTTCAAGGCGACGTAACACCTGGATTGCAATAGCAATAATTTGACTACTGTTTTATTGATATTAACCTGGTGAATACGACTGCTACTGGTCTTATAATTCCCATAAGTAATCCAGTATAGCAGAAAAAAATGCGATGAGTACTACTTCCTATACATATAATATGGACGTTGCTATACACTACTTACTTTTAAAAATATATTTGCTACAGACATATTAAAAATATGTCTGTAGCAAATTTCACAGAAATCGGTTCAGTTATTTAGGCGTGAAGAAAAGACATACAGACAGAGTTACTTTCGCATTTATAATATTATAGTTTGGATAGTTTGGATTAATGAAATATATATCTACTAAGATATTGTCTGCAATAAATGCTACTATTTAACGGTTCTAAGCCAACTGAAGTGGTAGTGGGTAGGTCATATTTGTCGAGGATCCGATGACCGTTGGGTTAAAAGTGTTCTGGAGTGGAGATCACGTCTAGGCAAACGTAGTGTAGGGCTAAGTGGACTGACGATATCCGTGGAGTGGCTGCCAGTTGTTGGATGAAAAGAGCTGAACATCGCGCTCAGTAGCCTGTAACTAGAGAGGCCTGTATCCAGGGCCTCTGCTGAGCAGTACATTGTACAGTGGACGGGATTAGGCTGATAATGATGATAACGAAAGTTCCTAAGACAAGGGCCAGCGACTTGTTAGTGCACTACTCTTTTTAAATGGTTTCTTAATTATAGCCCTCATTAAAGCTGTATTTTCGTTGACATCACCGCCGTATCTGCGTGAAGCAAAAAAATATATGTCTGTTTAAGTGTTTTTTTTTTATGCTTAATACTTAAGAAATATAAGTACACTTGGATGATTAAACTTTAAAGTGTTTGCCTTACTAATCACATTATTATTTTCGAATTAAAAAATATATTTATAGGTATTTAGTACTTGAAGTACTACCCACGAGTTCTACTCTCGAACTAGAAATACGTATGTTTGTATACTCGTATAACTTATAAGGTTTTTAATAAATAGAACTTCAATATACTTTATCAAAATATTCACGAATTTAAACATATCGCAACACTACCACATTGTAATTAAACATTGAAACGGTATACGACGACTAAAAAAGTATTCACTGTCTTAAAAACAGTATTTCCTAATACCTAGTACAAGAAATCCTGAACATGTGACTGCATTGGTTTCGCGTTTTATTTGCCGAGGTCAAATAACTACGTAACGCTAAGTCATCAACGGACCACAATTGTTTGTGGTCGCGCATACCGTGACACCAAACTGGTACAAAATGTACTACCATGATTTAAGGGTAAGAGCCCATTGCGTGTAGAACAAATTTCGAGTTGAATTAGTAACTATAACTCGACACGAGCTAAAAATACTCTAATAATGTACACCGGTTTGTCATTTAATCCCTAGAAGGCCTCGGCTGGAGCCAAAAAAGGAGAAGGAACGAGGTTGTTTTTAGTCAGTAAGAGTCTGACACTTTATGAGAAAAGGAGTTTTATTTCATGATGTTCATTTTTCAAAGTGGCGCTTATTTCCCTTTTATACCTAGCGTATTTCTGTATTTTTTATGATTTAAGCATATCATTAGTATATGATTGTATTTGAAAAATAAATATAGGTTCTCGTAAAGGAGAATGAGCTAAAAGCTTAAAGTATAAGTACCTACTACTTATACTTTTACGATACGCATATTATAAAATGGAAAGTTTGTTGAATTGTTAAATAAAAACTTTATTATTCAAACCGCATAAATAAAATTTGTAGAAACAATAAGGCATGTTAAAATAATAAAAATTAGTCTTAAACATGAAATTATCAAGTGTCTAATTACACTACAAATCTATACTACTAGAGATAAGTAGTGTAATTAGAGATGTTTGAGCGAATTAACACAAGACTTACGAAATAGCGATGCGATACTTATGATTTTATAGGCCCCTGATCAAAATGTAATTTGGCATATCTTACGCAAACATGCATTTTTTTAAGATCCACCTGCAAAATTACTAAGACTATAAGTCTATACTTACATAACTAAAACTGGATCCGACCATTCTTTATTTCGCCTCAGGCGCAGTGTATAAGTAGCCTTACAGTTTAACAGTAGGTACTAAGTACGTTAGCTTTCGTTTACCTTAAGTGGATATTTTTTGAACAAACAATTTTATCATGATGAAACTCCTTAGAGGATACTTATTTAGGTAATTCCGTGAGCAAGACAAAGCCTTATATTTGGTAGGAGAGAAAAGAAAGTTGCGCACATTCTTGAGTTTTGTAACTTGGCAACACAGAAAAAATAAACTTAATAATAGTGTCAAAAAAACTCCATTCATTGCTATATGAATTGGAAAATATTTAATCACGTATTTGCTTATTCCATTTTCGTGTAAGTTCGACATCACATTTATGAACTACATGCTAATATGGCAGTGACTATTTGCTTAAACTGAAGAGGTTTTTTATCTACGCGATTTTGATTTATTACTTCTATAATAATGGATCTTAAAACTAACAATAAATTAAACAAGCAATTAATTTGCATAATACAAAAAACAAATGCACGTCGCTCTCAATTGTATTTATATACTTTTTCAACAATCATCATATCATTAATTGCCGGTACATATCATTTTATTGTTATAAAGTAATTAGTTTTTTTAGCTATCATACTAGACATTTACATAGTCGTCGTATGATTCCATTAATCAATTAATATTTGCTTACATTTGTTGTTCCAACAACCTGCTTTTTCATCAAATAGGTTGGTTCTTGTCAGTTTCTATGTACATAAAAAGTTAATAGCTACCACGCTCTGCTAATTTTAGTACTAGTCCCAGTAATAGGATCTAAAACAATATGTTAAAGCCGAAGAGTTGATTTGCTTGAACGTGCTAATCTCCGAAACTTCTAGTTCGAATTGGATAATTCTTTTAAAGTTCGATAGTTCATTTATCTAGAAAGGTTTAAACACATAACGTTTTTTATGGTATAGGTCGACAAACGAGAAAACGGATTATCTGATGGTAAGCAATCAGCGCCACCCATGGACAACACCAAAGGAGTTACGAGTGCGTTGCCGGCCTTTGAGGGCTAAGGGTTTTGGATATTTAAAGATTGGGAATGGATGGGGGAGGGGGAGGATTTGGGCCTCCAGTAACCCCACTCACACGGCGAAACACAACGCCGTAGTTGTTTCACGCCGGTTTTCTGTGAGGCCCTGGTACCACTCCGGTCGAGCCGACCCATTCGTGCCATAGCTTGGCTCTCACACACTTAGCTACGACTAATAGGAGCCGAGCAACTTATTCAACCGCGGGAGAGTAGCTAGTATGATCACGGATAAACCGAGCACCATTCTAAACACATTGTAAACAGATTCTACAAAAAATACCCAAGGAAATTTCCGAATACGAGAAATCAATAGAATGGTTCAGATACGAAACATTAATAAGTATATATACATACATATATGTATTACAGTAACCAATATTGAAATTCTGCTCATGCTGCAATGGTTTTTAATCTAAAGAAAAGTATTTTTGTTGTTTACTCATAACTTTTTATAGTCCAGAATACAATAAAACAAATGTATAATAATAATAATCTGTGAAAGTTACCGTAAAGGCGCCGACGAAGCTGTAAAAATCTCATTATTTACCGTAGACGTAATAACGATGAAACTCTAACTGTTCTAACTCATAGCCTTGGCGAGAATTGAACGTTTCGAAAAAACACCACATAACCTATTAATTCTTGTGTTTTCTTTTATATAGATATGATATAATGGTGCTGGTTCTGGTTTATGGAATTATTCATTAATCTCTAGGAAGTCTCTAGGAAATAATTTTTTAATAGTTTTTTAGGTTTCACAAAACCAATATTACTCCACGAATATTATAATTGTGTAATTTTGTGAGGATCTGGATGAAATTTGTCACATAGATAAGATATATAGTGAAAAATCATATGAGAAACTATTTTTTTTATCTTGGCAAACAGGCGAAGTTCCTGGCAGAAACTAGATATATTTTTTGCCACATAAACAAATATATTATATTATGTATTTACAGTTCAAGAGCAACCAATTTTAATGACTTGCAATTCTGCAATTTTTTAACAAAGTTTTATTTTTTGTAGTTAGACCACTATCTTAAGTAAAAGCCGTTCCAATACCGCTTCTCGGTAGATCTCTCTCGAACATTACACGCTTTCACAAGCTAGTAAACTGGCTTACACATACCCAAACATTGTGTGGTAACCATAGTAACGGTGGCCATAAATTGAGGAACCACATCGGTATCAAGGGCACCGCAATTCTAATTACACCTTGTAAAATGAATTTTATGTTGCTAACAAGTGAATTAAACCTCTTTGTTAATTATAACAAGTACCTTATGCTCAAATTACGAAACGATTACATTTTTTTTTTTCGAAAACACCGACTCGTTGCAGAAATCGCACCTCTTTTTTGTTATACGTCGATTTCTTCGATGTAAGAGAAACTGTTTGTAAGGGTTTTTTATGCTAGAAAGTTAAATTCGGAGAGTTAAGCCTTAAGGCTTATAGACCATGGTCGTAGATATTCGTTAAGTATTAAAAATAAAGTGTGCTTATTTAATATTTTTTTAATATTGATTATTTAGTTAAATAACTTTTAATGGGATCGTAGGATACAACAATTTATATTCCATTTTCAGATTAATCGACAAAATAAATAATCAATCAAAGCTTATGTCTTCCAAATAATTTGTCAATATTGGCTAGCAATTTAGACATTTTAAATGTCTTCTATAAATACTGAAATATATACAAATACGTTTGTCCTTGTCTTACCTATTCATGTCAAGGAAGTGAAAGTGAAATAGCATGTCCATCTAGAAACATCGAAAATTCATTTATATATCCATAATGGATATTAAGCTGAGATTAGTGTGATCAATTAGGTATGCAGCCTTTTATTTAATTATCTTCCGACAAATATAAATTATGAGCAATAAATTTTGATTAATTTAACATATTGTATTAGGATTATTTAATATCTATTAAGTATATTAAATAATCTTCAAAGCTGTGTAAAGTGTGTGGTGTCTTAGTGGAGGAAAGTAACGAATTAATACTATATGGAATTTTCGAGCACATATTTCAAATCACAGTATTCAAAAATTCCATATTTAATGGCTAACCTCTATGTCGAAAAACCTAAGCCAAATGTAAAATAAATCTAATCTGGAATAGTTAATATTATCTGTTCTTAGTCTAAAATACAAATGTGGTTTTTTAGTTAGAAGCTACTGATCCATTTTTATAAGTAGTTATTTCCATAGAGGTAAATACTACAAGAATGACCTAATTTCGCAATTTATATTGACGCACACTTTATTGATATTTCCATGATTAATTAAGTTAATTATTTTATTGTATCAGAACAGTAAAGGTTACGCGGTTAATAATATTAATTTATTTTTAAATACATAACAAATGTATGTAATTTATAATAATACGAACGTAGGTAGGTATTTATTAAAACTGACATAATACAAATTGGATGTACGTCAGTAAATAAATAATAAAAATCAATGACTTGCACTTTGACTTGAAGAACTTTTTATAAAAAAACATAGTGCATAGAGTAGTATTAAAACTGTAAAGAATAAATAATGAGGCAGATCACAAAAAAGGTTCCTCATCTTCACAAAAACTTAATAAATCTAATATAAATTTACAAAAAGTGTGTTTATAATTCTTTAATATTGAATGAATTCAATTTAATTATATTTGTCGTAGCCATAGCATGCGTCTCGGAAAAACTATGTTTGTATGTGTGTTGATAAATAGTTTGTTTATTTCCATTGCATTATGTCTATAAACTTATAGACTCAGAGTAAATCCACGTCATATTAATGTACTTACATATATTCACAATTGCGTGCCTAAATAATATTTATAGAAAATGCAACAAGTAAAAATTATACCTATAGAACTTTAGTTCACGTTAATTTAATGGTGAATTGTTAATATTTAACACCCGTTAACTTAATATTATAAAATTTTATAAAATTACGGGTTACGTAATATATTAAAAATTTTATCCCAAAATTTCTATAGAAACGGGACACTTTATAAATTCAAGCCGGTGCGGTGTGAGCGCAGGATAAAATCTGATCATAGAGTGTTTTTTTTTTTAGTAAGTACGAATAGGCGTTGTACACAAGCGCACACCTGGAGCATTGTCTATCATAATCAAGTACCTTATAAGGTAGATTTAATCGCATTAAGCTGAAATGTAACGTTGCAAGAAATTTTTGTGTAACGCCATACAAATATTGCTTAAGTCGCTCACGAAAGTGTTCGGTCGCAATCTATTGCGAAAACTGCAATTTACGCAGGTATTCATTGCCATTGAATTTCGATACTTAATTATTTTACTTTTGTCTAAGAAAAACTATATTTTTTGTATTTGTAGTAAAATAAGACGATGTTCTTCTGTTTTAATATCTAGCACATTTTACAACATATAAATATCATCAGTTTTCCGATATCTACATGCTTGTCAAGTACCTACACCAAAGACCGTTTTTTATTATCATCAGAAAATTCTTGTTGCTATTAGGTACTAATTACATTATATTTATACCAATTGAATAAGGCATAAAAATATAAATCACTAATGATTTCAAGCTATTAAACTTAGGTACAAAACATTAAAATGTCGTGTAGTAAAGTTTGAAAATCGATCTTGATGAGAAAAGTATTAGTATTAGCATAATCTAATTGTATAGAATTGATTTTATTTTGATCCCTCCCATTAATCATCATTATTTTCGATTTTAATTTCAGATTCAATATTTAAAAAAGACTTTAAGTACTGAAATCTTTATCAGATTTTAATAAGTTTTTGCCAACATAATAGTGTTCGAGTAATTTAATTTGCATTTTCTTTTTTTTAAGAAAAGTGTTCATTTTTTTATAGAAACAAACATTACGAATCTTTCTAATAAAAAAATCTGGTAGAAGATACCTAATAGGTAGGTACTTTATTTGTAAGTTTATCAAAACGTACGTACATATGTACCTACATGTTTTATATATAATATTTAGCATAATTAAATTAATATACGCCTCATTAAAAATAAAGGGAACAGGAAACGTGTTTTATTACAATAACAAATTATTATCCACAACAATTGCTTTATTGTGCGCGCCAAAAATTCATAATGATCGTTGAAAAATTCCGCTATACTCTGACCAAGAGCCCTTTTGACCCTTATTGTGTTAATACCAATTCCTTCGCAGTTACATCCACTGAACGGTTTATTTTGGTCATAGCGTAATGTTTTATTCACCTACCCTACCTATATAGCCTATATACTTACTAGCCTTTTTTAAGAAATCGACTATCCTACACAAAATGAATAAGCAATTCCAAAGATTTGCACGTTCAAACGAACCAACTCTTCAGCTTCGTATCAGTAGTATAGATTGACCTTGTAACAAATCAATAAAAATGACAGTTTCTATGAAGCAGATTTAGAGTTACGAGTACGTAGTAACTATTCAGTAATCTGCGTTTAGAGTGTGTTTTCCTATTGTTGTTACTTGTACTTATTTACTGAAATTCTGTAGTGAGTAAGTAACTTTATAGTCAACAAATATTTATCAACATTTTATATATATACCTATCATTGATTCTATGGAATTTTATCCGGGAAATATGGAGAGTGTCATAATATTTGTTCAAATGTTTTATTACGTACCTAAATATATTTAAATTATATTAATGATGAGCATTATAATCTATTATGACAGGAAAGTCGTTCATTTTAATTAAATTCTAATAGATTTGTTCCCGCGTAAATAAAACAATAACTTAGTAATAAATGAATCTATAACAACACGTGTTCAATAACACAATAATTTTATAAATTTTAATTTCACGTGTACAAATATTACTTATCAGAAATAAATAAAAAGATTGGTTGTGTCTTATCAAAATCTAATTAATAGTTTACTTACGACACAGTCATATCTACAAATAAGTATATTGTTCCAAATTACCAAAACAATACGTAAAATTATGACGAGCAAAGTATGTATGTACGGATATTTGTTAAAAAATACTTACGAACAACACGTGTCTGACATATTAAACAAAATAATAAATAAAAGGGCTTACAATGAATTCGTTAAGAATGACATCATCCAGTTTTGATCTAAACAAAGGCAGTAAATATGAGTACCGAGCAATGATATAGATAGGTACCTACAAAACAAAATATGTTCGCATTAGATAGATCACGCATTAAACATTTTGTCATCACACATATACCTATCAGTTTCACAATACCTACATATTACAATATTGAACTATGAAACGTTAAAATCGAGATACGCAAAAACTTCGCCTTGAACTAAAATTTGATATGAGTTACTACAACATTAGCACGGTCAGCATAAAAAACTTATTTAACTCCAAATTCATTACATAACATAACAGATAGTTATTAAATAAATGTGAAATTATCAACGATTTGCTATAGAATGTTCTTTATAGGCTTTTACTTTCATTCGTAAAACTGTTTACCTTCATAAATATTTGCTGTGTTATCTAATAGAGAAATTGAAACTTCAATAAACATACCTAGCACTTATGTACTTTCATTTCAATTTTATTTTTAAGGGAAGAAAAAAATTTATTGTAATTTTCTTTCTGTCTCTACATTGTGTGTAGACTTTTCTAGAATCAATTTCAATGGCGTGAAAGTAAGCTTGTATAATTTAAATATGGACAAGTATTGATAATCTCAAGGTTGAAACTTTCAAGAGATATTTCCAAAATCTGTCCCTTCACTACACTAGGTACACACCACCACAGACACCTTGTGTATAAGTACTTACTTGGTGTTAGTACTTACACACAAGTTGTCTTAAAACCTATACAATTTTTCAAAGTATTTTATTGAAACTGATTCTAAAAACTAATCAAATTACAAACATTCTGTTTCATTTGTTATCGACATTATGTCATATCGATGACGAGTATTCGTAGAACAGTTGTAATACCGAGGCAGCCAGACATATTGCCAAACTTGTAAAACATGTGTTTTGCAAGAAATTTTGTTTACAAACCGACTTCGACGACGAAAGACGACGAATGTTCTAGAAGTTAGAACGGGGACGAAAAGACCTGCTTCTCTTAAAAGGTTGGTTTGAACCCAGCCGGTAGCTCAGACTACAAAATCTTACCGCGCAATCTACAGACATCTTAGGAGCGTGTAGGGGTTTTTAAATCGCAACTGCACGTCCATTGTACAAGCATACAATACATTCACAGCCAACTCTCGGGGGTGAATGAACCCTTAGATCGATCAATATTCAAACGCATAGTGCAACCGAATGATGCACTCATAAAAAAGGAACTTTAAACTACTTGAATACATAAACATATGATATATCCTCAATTCCAAATATAGGTTGTGACGCCATTATGCGCTTCGGTGCATATCTTTTATAAAATAAATATGTTTTTATTGACTTATTGCTAATTACCGGTACGATTAAAGCAGCTGTCATTAATATCTGAATCACTACTTGTATTCCAACAATAACTCAGTATTCCTTTTGTTATTTTCAATTGATAAGAATAATTTCTTTATTAATATGTTATTGTCGGTCATAGTTCGCAGGACTTTGATCAATGACTTAATGGAGGAATATGTAATTTTTCATACGTGTTTTTAATTCTATTCAGATAACGTCTCATAAAACCCTTCAATTCTTTCATTAGTAGTTTCTATTCGGAAAGTGACACTGTGCTTGATTGAAAATACCAAAAATTAGTACACACATTTTCTTCAGTTATATAATTCAAAATCCAATTCTTATTATTCATTTATCATTTGTTTTTGATGTTACATTGACCTCTTTTAATTTACAGAACAGTATAATTATCTAGCTCAAAAAATACTCAAAAAAATCTGTTGCAAAAACCGAAACGTTACTTTAAAAAAACCGGTTACCCGCTACATTTTCAAAATCGTACGGCCACAGCTGTTATTTTCCAAACTGGTTATTTTTTCATTATGACTCATCAAAATACAACTAATCAAAAATGATAATATTGTCAGTAGATCAAGGAAAAAGAGTCAATAACACGTAACACATGTAATTTGAATCTTTCCATTTAAACATGTTTAGAATACATTCAAAATGTTAGAAGGTACTGCGGAAGTGGACCTTCTGACCTTTAGAACAAACACTGATAAATTTAAATACCGAAATAAACAGAGGAAACTGACAGGAGTAACAATGTATAAGGTCTGACAATAATTTTACAAAAAACGTAAGTACTATCTATGTAAATACTCAGTAGGCAAGAAAGCTGCAGTAAGTCTTTGATGATAACTAAAATACAATAACATTATACGGGAAAATTTTATTAAATTAAATCTAAGTGAGAGAGAACTACTATTTCGATACGAATGTGAATATCTATTATGGGAGAGCCATACTTTACGAATGGACCGGCTCGACCAGAGTGTTACCACGGCCCCACCAAACCGGCGTGAAACAAACACAGCTTTGCGTTTCACCGTGTGAGTGAGGTTACTGGAGTTACCCTATATTTCCCCTCCCCCAATCCCCAAACCTCCAAAATACTAATCCCCAAAAGGTCGGCAACATACTTGTAACTCCTGCTTTGAATTTGGCCGAAGAACTTGTATATTAGTCCATCACTATAAAAGGTGTTTCTGAATTTTTACGTAATATAACTATAACCCGTTTTATTTCGATATTCTTCTTTTAAAACTAATTCTACGGTAATTCTTGCTCAATGTCTGTATGGAGTCACGCCTGCCTATCTGATTCTCGTGTTAAATCGAATAATGTTGCAAAATCTGTGGAGCAATATTCTTGATCGGAACTATAAAAATTGGGACACCTGTCCTTAACTGGATTCTAAATAGGGAGGAGTGTAGAACGTATAAAAATATTTTAGAGAAGCGGACATTTCGAAACTTTGCTATTCGCTGCTAGTCGAGCTTAGTTTAATATGTATTTGTAGGTACATAAAACTAATGTTCTAATGAAGCTGCAGTATAATCATCATCATCATCATTCTATAGTTAAGTGACCACTGCTGAGCCTCTTCTCACAATGAGAAGGTTTGAACATTACTCACCACGGGATTGGCGACTTCAAACTTATAATTGGAAATTATAAAGTCCAGGTTTCCTCATTATGTTTTCTTTCACCGTTCGTCATTGGTGTCTAAATAATCATAGAAAGTACAAAACATATCTATAACTCGGAAAAAGTCACATTGATACTTGCCAAGTTTCGAACCCGCACCCTCATTGCATGAGAAGCGGGCGCCTTAACCTCCGGGCCACCACGACTTGAAGCAGTAGAATGCATGTGAAATATTATAAGCTACGTACATTATTACGTTTAAAAAACATAATTTCTCTAAACATGCTCAAGGGAAACGAGAAAGTGTTACATTATGAGTACCTATGAGTCATCGTGCGTGAGAAATGCGTAGTTGTATTGTCAGAAACTCATTCGTAGTTTAATGCGATGCAAAATGGCAGAGGGGCATTCCATCATTTAATATCCTGCCAGTCTCGATTTCAATCATCATCTTTGAATTCAATTTTAAAAATGGCCGATGTATTGGGTTAT
Organism: Spodoptera exigua; assembly: GCA_902829305.4. Taxonomy (NCBI): domain Eukaryota; kingdom Metazoa; phylum Arthropoda; class Insecta; order Lepidoptera; family Noctuidae; genus Spodoptera; species Spodoptera exigua. The sequence goes on along the minus strand of LR824619.2, from coordinate 8,860,140 downwards.
GGCTTTGTTAATTTAGAGACATAATAGTAATAAAACAGGAACATAGCAAGAACTATCTACAAATGTTATGATTTCCTGATCTCTAAAAAATTTATTAACAAAAAAATGATTTCAACAATTTAGGTAAGTTTTTGAATAGTTACTGTCGTGAGACATACAATATTTATTAAAAATAACGACTAACTCATGTGACTTAATTAAGAATAGCTCTACTAGTTTCGAGTTACACGGGGCTCTTCTTCATGAGAAGCGTTCGCGTCGCGTCGCGACGACGCGGGATCTGTATTAAACATGACTATATTTTCAATTTTACGTACCAAAGTTATAAAAAGAAAAACCAATATTGTAGGGGTCAGCAATAAAACTTTGTAAATGGATTATTATGGATATGTAATAGCAAAGTATTCTTATTAACATCGTGTGTAAATACATTTTCTTTTACTGCGAAAATGATTTACAATAGAGTCGTTAATTAAAAAGCACGAAATAATAAACTAGTTTAACATAATAATGTTACTTTGTTAAAGGCAATGCTCTGAATAAGTCTCGTATAAATCACTTTAATCGTAACTTAAATTAACACTTAATCCTTTTGTTTGTTTTTTTTTATTTTAAGTTTGTGTATTGTCTTACATAAACACACCATTTATGCATAAATCTTACAACTTTTCATTATCTCAACGCCTCAGTGATTCAGTGATTAAAATAATAACAATGAGTTATAATTTTCCCAATTGTGTGTGAGATATTTTTATTTATTTTAATATACTAATATTATAAAGAGGTAAAATTTGTAAGTTTGTATGTAGGGAGTAACCTTTGGGAAAGCTGGTTGGATTGCCAAAATTCTTTCACTGAATACAATGTTTCTAAGTGCTATAGGCTATAAAACATCACGCTACGATCAAATGGAGCTACCAGCGGGTGAAACCGCGCGAAATTACATAGCTAGTAACTCATATAGAGATGATCTTACTTAGTTGATTATTCTTCTAGATCATTTTGTACATAGAATAAATTTACCATCGCCAGATATTTTTTGTATGCAATTCAATATTATTACTCAAGTAAAAACTTAATCCCGGACTTAATTCAAACATGACATATAAATAGCTATGTTAGTGTGTGTTGTTTGAAATATTTGAAATATTATGTAGTGTGTAGTTCTAGAACATTTTTTTGCGAAAAAGCGCATGTTGTTGGGTAGGTATGGTATTTCCAATCTAATAGAACAAAAACTGTAATTGTAATTCATAGTAACATTGTACAAAAACCTGGTCATCATGCGTCACTATCATCCTGAATCATGCTTCGTAGGGATTCCCAATAACACCTGTCAATTTTTTTTTTGCTATAATTTTGTCTATCATGCTGCCTTGTCTCTTTTCTTTTCTTAATTAACGATGTCAAAAAAATAATTAAACCCATTTACTTAAAAATATACAGAAAACCAGCTACTCCCGCGCGGTTTCACTCGACGCTCGGTTCCATTTGTTGTAGCGTGATGTTTTATAGCTTATAGTAGTAGTGTGCTTTATAGCACTCGAAAACATTGTAGCTATCAATTAGTGAAAGAATTTTGGAAATCCGACCAGCGATTCCATAGATTACCCGCTACATACAAACTTAAAAATTTGACCTCCATAATATTATAGTATAAGGTGATGCTTCTAAGGAACGTTTTTAATACAACACTGTATAAATTCTTAGAGAGCAAACATAATTAAGAGTCGAAATATTTTTGAAGGTTGTAATTTCATCCTGTTGCTTTTCCCGTACTTGGTAGGTACGAGAGAAGCTCGTCACCCTTAGTAAAAGCTAACACGTTACTTCTGTTGCTGCGAGCCAGCAGTTCTTCATTGCCCGTGTCGTTGCGTTTGCACAACTACGCGCATAAAGATAAGTAAAGTTTCAGAAACTACAAAATTACGCAAACAAATGAAATATTGCATTTACATTTTTTTAATCTACATTTGCAATACAGATCCTCATCTAAAATGTTATGCAAAATACGTTACCTTGAAAAGATTTACGTTATGTAGCTATTTCTGTACCTAAACGATTTAATTTATCGAAATCAATACCTGACCATTTTGTTGTTTATTAAAACAACCAAATAGCTTTCAGGTAATCAAGTCAACCTCGAAAAACCTTCCAAGTTCAAAGTATCCGTAGAAAAAAGAACAATAAATGTTTTCTTAATAATTCAAATGCCCGTTACTAAATTAAAAATAGGTGTATAAAATTAGCAACAAGGTTGTTTTTTTTTTCTAGTTTTGCAAAATGAAAACTAGACTGCATCGTATCATTATCTTTGCCTTGACCGACACACGCGGGAGCGGGTCAACGAACTTTCTATGACGTGAGTACGCGACTCAGCTGAGCGTTAGATGACGTTCCAAACTTGAATTGTTACTTTTTGAATGATATGATGAATGATTTATGTAGATTAAATAACGAATTTAAAAATACAACTACCTCATTGGTTACATTATCGCTATTGTAGACTTGTGAAGCAAGGGTTTCAATCTCCTGAAATTCTATATTACTAATTAAGAAATCAAATTATCTTAGAATATGCCTAATGTGCAGCATTTCGTAGCGAAAAGTCAAAGTCAAAGTAAGTAACAAGCAATTCTGAATTTAAAATTGCAATAAGCATAATAATCGATTATTAAAAATCAGGTAAAACGCTAATTAGGAATTTACTTTATAAGGTATAAATTATTTATGTTTTGTTTTTACTGTCCAAATTAAACTTTGATATCATTTTAGGATCCAGGTAATACTTAACCCAGTATCTTTAAACGAGCGACTCATGTATGAATACATATGTGTGTTTACATACTTACCTATGTTCACCGCATCTCGAAAACAGTTCGAACGTATTTGATAAAATTTTGTATAAAAAGGGTTCGAGGCGAAATATCAATCTAACTGGGCATACGCTTGAGCGGTATTTACAATATTTAAGTAATGAAATGAAGATTTTATAGTGTTTGTCGCATCAGATGTTTAATCGTCAAAATATTTTAAAATGATATTTAATGTGTGCAAAAAGTGCTTAATCCTTGCTTTAGAGTCTTAATTTATTGCTCATTTGCTCCTTATTTTTATTTCCATGTGTACGTACTTACGTACATACAATTGCACACAAATATTTAAAGACCACTTATTGTCATTATTACATACTTATTCATATTAATAATTCTCAAATCAAATCATTGTATTCACAACTTATGAGTTCAATGAATTATAAATTACGTATTCAAAACTTTTCTAACAAAAAAATACGGACAAAAAATTAAATTCATTTACATACGTAAATTAATTGCGGGCTTTGATTTAACGAAAAAATTACATTTTCTAACTAATTTAATGTTTAATGTGTGCACGTTTTATGTTTCATTTTTAAGATAAGATAAATCTATTACCTACTTTCTGGTTTTTTTTTTGTTATTTCTTACGATATTTAACTCTATAGCGATATTAATAAGGACTTTAATTAAGCATAATATGGAGTGGAATACATAGGTTACTTTCTTCTTTTCACGCTGTCAAAACCGCGAACGAAAAACTACCTAATAAGAAACATCGCTACTAACTAAATAGATACACTAGTCGTAATCTGGTGACCTTAAAATTCGTATTATAATCGAATCAACCTAGACACCTAGATAAAACCGATAACTTAGTATAGGGCTAGTTCTAACAACTTCATGACCACGACAATATTCGCTTCCTTTAATTAGATAACACTATCAGGAAACCTTGGCCCATATACATATGTCGCATTAATTAAATAATACAAAATAATTATATACATATTTGCGAACAAAGTTCGATTCACATGGTTTCGACGTGATTGATATCGTTTTACAATGTCTGTTTGGTTATCATTTTCTTCCTTATTGTTAAGATCGATAGTGAATCGAATTCTCTTTGCTGTAAATACGGTAGTTGCCAAGTAGTCAAATTCAATACTTTTATCCAAACGTCAAAAACGATACATTTCTATGAAATTTGTATCAAAAACTGAAAAACTGAGGTATGACGTCATAGTATTTTTACGTCAAATCACTTACTTATTTCTTAATAATTAGCTACAAAATATCTAAAACTTAGTGTATCGATCGATCGATGAATAAATATAGTTATTTTTCAATGTTTTATTGACCTAGGAAACTACCCAATTGAACTGTCGGTCTAGAATTAGACAAATGGTATTTAACCTCTTCATTAAAGATGGGGCCAGTGTTGCGGGCTAAGCCCAATAATATACCGCGTCCTCGGCCGGGAGCTGGAGAAGCTACGGGGTGGGTTTTAGTCAGTAATTAAGAGTCTGACACTCTCTCTCGCCCCATCTAAGACGAGAGAACTTTTATGCCAATTGGCTTGGCAGTGTGAAGATTGCTCTTATACATACACTCGTTCAATTTGACTCTCGCTTAGCTTTAATACCGTCTGCAAAGATGGGCTCATTTTTGATGGCAGAAAATCATCGAATAATTCTTACCGCCATGGGTAAGATGAAGTGTCAGACTCTTACTGACAAAAAAAAAACGCCCCGTTCAATTCCTATTATTAGTATTAAGCTTAACCCGCAACCTGAGGTTTTTGTTTCGCAGGTAACAACATTATTATGTTTACTAATTCTTAGTATTAAACGATAAACAACACAAATATAGATTTAAAATATCGATATCAAATTCTAAGTATGAATGGATTAGCACATGTCATTATAATCGAAGAGTCAGCAACTAAATACGCAACGTCAGTGTGTGCGTTCAATAGATCACTGATTATTGTAGTGTTAAATAACTACTGGACATGCCAGAGGTCAATGACCACCAAGAAAATATGTATTACCAATACTTTTATAATAAATATTTTTTATAAAAAAAAAACGGAAATGGAAAAATTTTACGAATGTGTAATTTGAATGTAACAAAATATGAGTACAAGTTAAAAAAAAGAAAAGCTTGTTTATATTATCAACATTTGTATATTAATAACTAAAATAGTTTTTAAATGTGCATTGTTATATTATTTATTTTTATTTACCGACATCACTGCGGAACCAAAGAAAAATTGATCGAAATATTTTAAGGTACAAATTCAAAGAAGTTTGCATACCTAAATACTACCAACACCCACTTCACGCTTATTTGTTCTAATTTTAAACAGACCTTTATACTTATAAAAACAAAACAAAACACAACCGATTTGAAAGGACAATGGACCCACATCACAAGTTTACATCTATTGACTATAATTGGTGCATCGCGACCTACTCGTATTCATTAAGGCAATTTAGTTTATTTACTATTGCACGCGCCTTGTGTTCTATCCTAAACAAAGTAGTAGTCGACATCTTTTTGTAGGCCGGCAAACGTACGTTGCCGATCGTTTGGGAATTTAGAGATTCCCAATCCCAAGATTGGGGAGGAATTGGGTGCGGGGAAGGGATGGATTTTGCATCCGGTAACCTCACTTACACAGTGAAACAGAAAAGCTGTGGTGAGGACGTGGTATCACGCCGGTCGAGCCGACCCATTCGTGCCGAAGCATGGCTCTGGCACACATCAATGGATACGAAAGAAACGAACCTCTTAGTTTGTTTCGGCATGTCTTCTTAGAATAGTCAATGGGAAATGCCGGGTTCATCTAGTTATTTTATATATAACTAGCTCTTACCCGCGGCGTCGCTCCCGTCATTTGCCTACCTACCCTACTCTACCTACCCTACTGTTCCTACCCTACTCTACCTAACCTACTCTACCTACCCTACACTACCTACCCCACTCTACCTAACCTACTCTACCTACCCTACTCTACCTACCCTACTCTACCTACCCTACTCTTCCTACCCTACTCTACCTACCCTACTCTGCCTACCCCACTCTACCTAACCTACTCTATCCTATCCTATGTCCTTCTCCTGGCTCTAAACTACCTCCCTGCCAATTTTCAGCTAGATCGGTTCAGCCGTTCTTGAGTTATAAGTGGTGTAACTAACACGACTTTCTTTTATATATATAGAATTTGAAGTGTTAATGGTTGTTTTGTGGCCTATTTGCTAAAATAAATTAATTGCATTTTATTGTGCATCTAATGTTTTTTTTCTAACAAAAGTAGACTGATCTTCAAAACAGGTTTTTTATTGTCATTAGGTATCCCTACTCCTTACTCATTTCAATTACAAACTTATGTTTTTTTAGTGATTTCACAAAACTCCTTTCTGGTTAAAGTAATTCTAGTCATTTCCAATCACTAATTTGCTTCAGATATTTGAGCACAAAAAATGCACATGGCCACGTAAGGGCACATTTCAAAGTCATCTTATGTCAACCACATGTTATAGTTGTAGGTAGTTGGGACACAATATACCAAATTTTTTTTACTGACATCAAAAAAGACAGTAATATTATTTTTCTGTGTCTATCTTCTTACATTTATAATATAGTACAGGTACTTTTATGATTCTAATATTAATATTTAAATGGGCTTCATGTGTCATTTCCTAGTAAGCTTAGAATAAAAAGAATAGACATGATAAGTACAAAACAAAATCGTATGGCTAATAAACTGCTATAAAAAACCAAATTATTTTTAAGTAAGTACATAAGTTAATGTAATAGTGTGTTTCTTTATGTAAATTTGTTCTACATCTTGGTCATTGTTAAAAAATATTAATATGGGATTTCAACGAAATGAAGAACAGTATCATTAGGCAGTGCATAACTATTATAATTATTTATATAATTCGGAATATGAATTAGTTTCGTCACGCGATGTACCAATCAAAATTAATCGGCCCCGAAGCTGTGTTACCAGCTAATCATTCCAATACCGTCGCAGTTCCGTGGCACGGCTTTTCTTGCACACTTTGGAACTCATACACGTTAGTAGCTTTAAGAAGATACTTGAAAATAATTAGAATATATTTATAGAGAATTTATTGAAAATAACGACTTTTACACGTGATAGACTTAAATTTAAATGTCAATTAATATTTTAAAGCACGTTTACCTAATCTAAAAGTTTCAAATAAATCTAAAAGTCGTTAAAAGGATTTTTTTTAAATTGTATGAAAACCCGCGCCAGATAAACGTTTTTAAACAATCATCATTAGTTCTTGTGTGGTGCTGATTTTAAAGTGCTCCCAATCGCCATGTCATTATTCTAAGAATAAGTTTTTTCTTTCATATATTTTAGTGTCTGATATCTCCAAGTATATTATGTACCTATGTACAATCATCCTAATCTACATATTGATGACTAAAATAATACCTAACTTTGTTTGTTTTTTCTTTAACGAATTTTCAAGTTTATTTCTCGGTTGTTTGTCAACTAATATGTAGACGGTTCTTACAATTTTTCCATAGACTAATATTTAAATCCTAATCTTATATAAATCATCGACAAGGCTGTACTTTTGGTCTTACCCTACCAAATGATTTTTTCCAAAACAGTGGAAATTAAAATTTGTCTTAATTGGAATAACATGAAGCATTACATATTTACAATTGGGTAGTGTCCTAGGTTAAAAATAAATTAATTCGACGTTTTAATACAAAAAAATATTGAAAAATACCTAACTATACTTTTATTCATCGATCGATCGATACACAAAGTTTTAGATTTTTTTAGCTCATTATTCAGAAATAAGTAAGCTATATATTTGACGCAAAACTGTTATGACGTCATACCTCAGTTTTTCATACAAATTTCATAGAAAAGTATCGTTTTTGACATTTGGATAAAAGTATTGAATTTGACTAGTTGGAAACTACCGTATCACAGTGAAAGAGGTCACTTTTCATGTTTTATTCAATTCAAAGCCAAATTTGTATTAGGTAAGTTGTGGGTACCTACATACCTAGATTTTGTACAAAACATACCTACATAGCTCTGCCCATAGCATCACTCGCGTTTTCGGGATAAAATATTTAATTTCTAACTTTAAACTATCCGTGTACAGGATTTCATTCCCATCAGTCCGGCAGTTTTTGAGTAAAACAGTAACAGACGTACAAACATCTATACACTAGTCAATAAGGTATCGAAGTAAGTAAAATAATATTAGTACTTAGGATTATAACGTATGCATGTTAAATACATACAACTAGGATTACATGTATGTAAACGGTAGCTATCTTTTTATCGTGAACACGATTAGAAGTTATCAAAATATTCCATCAATGATTCCGATTCGGTTCAAATAAAGCATACGTTGTTACAGAATAGTAAAATAATTATTATTGACCCTGAAATAAATAATAACAGCCACCAGTCACACAAAATTGCTTCCACTTTAAACTATATAAAATACTGGATTCATATAATTTAATTCGATTTAAAAAAATCGTAAAATAAATTTCATTACGACTATTTCGTGATTATTAATTTGTTAATTATTTAAAAAACACGTAGCTAAAACTTAACAATATAGATTATAGTCCAACAAAAAAATACTATAGGTACTATACTAAAAATAATAAAAACAACTGGAACGCAGGCAGAAAAAATAATTAAAAGATCGTATTTTTTTATTCTTTTCTATCGATTTAGTATCGATGTATTTTTCTTTAGGTTACCTACCACTTTGCATTTTTAAGTAACCTCGATGATGAAAGAGATTCTTAATGATTTCTAGTGGTAATAAAACTATGCATTTCACTTGTACTCATGTTCTCATCTCTCGATGATCGTTAGCCATGACCCTAATACACAGAGTGCACGCTGAGCCTCAACTATAAAAAAAAACTTTCTAATTGTGAATGTCAACTCACAAAGATTAACGCTCATATAAGCTACTGGATGTGCAACTAACATTGGATTTTAATTTAATATACATCTACGCTTATAATAATTATAGTATGTTTGTATAAGCGCGCTAATCTCAATAACTGCTGAAGCTTTTTGTGTTGGAAAGACCATAAATCAAAGAAGGTTATCATAGACTATAAAACATTATACTTGGCGAAATATCTAGTGTAATAAAGAGAAAAGATATAACTCGTTTGTTAATAAAGTAACAAAAAAAAAATGCAAATATTTTGTTTTTTTTGTGCCTTCCGTTATTGAGGAAGGTTAGTAACACATTATAATATTGATGACGTAAAATCAGCTTTGCTCCACAGCTTTTTATAGATTTTAATGATTTTTTAATAGAATTTATTGTTTTTCTTTATTCAAGGTAAAAAAATACCTGTAATTGATAAATGTATGACAGATAACAGAAATTTCACTTTATCGCACACGCAGTAGGCTCTTATCAATAGCATTAGGCATTAACGCAGATTGTAGTAACCAACCTTGATAGGTATTCATAAACAATATTGACTCAATAATATACGACCTTCTCAGATTTAAAAAGTACTTAATAGACAATCCCTTTTTTTCTTATCCAACCTCCAAGGTGACTGTCGTCTCTAAACATTCGTCAATGAAATTGTTAATCGATTTAAAATCTATCTGTCTCTAGATTCGTGTAATAGTTATAATCAGTGAAACACTTAGATCGATACAAAGACTTTGAAATAAACTCTTATAAAAACAAATAAAACACACAGAAAAACATAAAATTAAGTTTAGTTTTCCAAATCAGGTATGTATACCTACTTAATAATATTACACACAGAAAAACATAAAATTAATTTTAGTTTTCCAAATCAGGTATGTATACCTACTTAATAATATTATTGTAAAAGTAATATTTGTAATTATATTATCACCAACAACAAAGACGTCATAAATAAAATTTATAAGTACAATAGATATCTATGAATTTATTTATGCACAGTCCCTGACCTTACACGATCTGTAACCAGGTTAAGTACCGAGATAATTGCATTATAATTTATACAAACTTTTGTCAATAAAATGATTTATGGTAATGTTTTTTTTTAAATATTTATTGTTTCTGCTTAATGCTTCTGTTCTAATTTCAATTTGATTTTCAAATATGCAACCAGCAACACGATCTAACTTAAAGCTAAAGCAACGTCAGAAATTAAAATAAGCTTCTTTTACATGGATAGGTACATTTCCTATATTATTAAGTACTACCTAAAGTCTTATAGGACGCGAATTTAGACATACAGTAAAGAACATGGAAATTTGAAATAGCTACTTAAAATCGTGATCTAAATAAAACCAGTATTAATGTACAGAAAATTAAAAACGCTTATTCAAAATCTCGATCTATTTAAATCGAATAAGTAGGTATTATTTTACTGACAAAAAATTTGACAAAAAAAATGACTAAATAACAACGCTTAGGTTTGGTAAATTTCACTTACACTCTACTTTTGCAACTACGTAGGTACATTAGAAAGCATGACATCCAAACCCCTAATTACCATGAAAGCTTAGAAACTTAACTGCTTCAGTGATTTAACACCATCGTCACAAAAAAAAACTAAGTAACGCAAATGTGTCGGATTCCGCTTGACCGCAAATTCACGTTCGCGCCGTTTACCATCGAACTACTTTTTTTCAAAGGTAAATGTTTAGGTAAGTAGCTCTACTTACACAAAAGTAGAGCATACCTTTTTTTGTTTGAGAAGATGTAAAAAAGGTTTTGTTCGTAGTCTTTTTAGCTACGTAAACTAAACGGTGGCGTGCGTTATTTTTTAAGGTTGAGTTGCATAGCAGGTTGAATTTGCGTCAGAAAAATAATTAAAAATATAAGTATTTTGTACATAAAAAAATGCCTAGTTTCGTTAGTTGGCTGAGAATTTTTTCTTTAAAACTATTATTATAAATATATCCTCCTCAAAAGAATTACGATTTTATTACCATCTCTAGAATAAATTAATTACGTTTGTACCTAATTATTAAATACAATTTACGTTTTCAGTGTCTATGTACCTACACAAATTTGTCTTTGCTGTAATTGAGATAGATCGGTAACTTCGTGGTTTTTTTTTTCCATCCAAGTAATTTTTCAAAATTATTTTCATTTTATTTAGGTACTTATTAAGAATTTTGTCTCCCAAAAATGTATGAATCAAAAATTAAATAGGTACGGTTTTTTGTATGAATAATTTGCCTATTTAGTAAGACATCGTAATGAACTAGTTTAATTTATTATAAACAATACGTTATTTTAATGACATGACAAAGCACAAACGTAATTCGTCCGCGTCGCTAAAATTTTCGAGCGATTCATTTTCAATACAGGACAATATATAACGAAGATACAAAATGAATAAAGAATAAAATGCACTCTTACCTTTCTCAATGCAATCTTAATTAAACAAACACTTCAATAATGTTGCATAAACAAAAATATTATCAACACTTTCAAACAACAATTTTCGTGCACAAAATACCACTACGATAAAAAACGTATTTGGAATATTAATAATTTTCTAAACGCTCAGAGCAATGACATTCATAAAAGTTCGGCAATTCGATTTTTAAATTTGAATTTTCATTGACTTTCGCGTTCGATAGTGTTTACGGCCAGTATCGCGCGCAGCCGGCGCTTGTTGGCGCGCAGCGATGTACTGTGACTGGCCGAACGCAACACAAACACCGCATATAACAACGAACTCGGGAGCGCCTGCCGTCAGCTGTCAGCACTGAAACATTTTTAGGGACCCGCTCGAAAAGATTGGCGACAGTTCCAAATAAATAAAAAATTCGTTACTGTTTCACATAGAAAACTGGTTATCTATTTTACTACAAAGTAACACTGAAAGTCATAATTGTATATTAGCGCTCTTCATGTAGAATCTTTTGTTATCACAGCTGTGACCTTTCTCTTCATATCGTTTGATACGTTCGGAAACTAATGCGCCTACAGAAGATATTTAGCAATCATTAACTGTCTTAGGATTTGCAAAAAAACTAAAAGTACGCTTAAAAATATCTTTCAGGAATGTTCAAAAATATTTATTCATGCAACAATATATTTTTAAGTGTTTGGAACCTACAGTACAAATATGCCAAACCATACAACGGAACCACGAACAGTAAAGAGTTCGCACTTGGAAAGGGTGTTGACTCATGCGTGGGGACGATGCATAAAGGGCGCATGCGTACTGCGTTCCCCTTTGGACACATTTGAACTCTAAACATAGAGCAGACTTTTGTCAGCTGACAACGACGCCATTTTGTGCCCATTACCATGGCAACCCGGAAACAAAACAACGACTTGGGGAACTTGAAGTACTTCTCATAGCCAAGAAGTATTTATGTTTTAAATTTTATAGAAATGAGCTATGACAATATAAGGTGATTGTAATTTTTATTTATAAACATTTAATAATAATTGGTGTATCTAAAATAATTTGATTCACGAGTATCTTATACGATGCTTTGTTGTCTTCTGTTTACGAAAAACTTGCCAAGATGTCGCTGTCAGCCTTATTTACTTATGTTTGTAATAAATTCGGTCAATCTCATTTTTTCCTTTAGTAGGTATATAAATTCTTATGAATTCCACGCACCCATCACGCACCATCAGACCATCACGCAGCGCCCTTAGTTACACACTTTTAATGGAATATGAGTGTTTAGTATATTATTATATAATACATATTTACATTATTTTGAAGACTCATTAAAAACTTTGTTGTGAATAAAAACAATACTTTTCCAATTCCAACAAAGAAAATTTACGAATATACCTAATATGTACTTAAAATATTAATATTTGTATGTTTAATCTACTGAGATTAAATCACAAACCGCTAATCAACTATCACGTGTGTGTAATCAACTATGATAAATAATTTCTTAACATTGAAATAGATACATACATACACGTTGGTCACAAATAGTATCGCTGTACTAATAAATTAAATAAAATGTTTCGTCGTGTGAATGTGACAAGGAACATGATTTGTATAAACTATCTGTTACATTACTTACCTATGTACATGAAGGAAGTGAAACAGATCTAAAAGGCGCCTGAATACGCACTAAACATAAAGGGACTCCGTAGCACTAAGTACCTAAAATGGATTTACGTTTAAGACGGATTTGAAAAAATATCTATCTACTAGATCTCGTTAAAACCAATTTTAGGTAGAAATCTGCATGGTACTTACCTACGCCTTCAGTTTTTATCTTTCTCTTTTTTCAAAAGTCACCGGAGATGTGGCGCTTGTTTAACAATTTCTGTGCGGTTTTCGCGCAAAATATGTAGTAATCATTTTAGAAAAAAATAAGTTTGAATCTTCTACTACACTCTCTGCTTTTGAAGACCTATCCATGAATACAACATACGTAGGAGTTTTGCAAAAATATATATGTGCAGAAAGTAGCTGTGAAATACGATTGACACACTGAGTGTGCACAGACAAGCAGACAAACATGACGAATCTATAAGGATTGCTTTTTTACCCTCCTGTTTTTAGGATAACCGTGTTAATTTTTACAAACACTTACACTATAACACAGATTTTAATAAACATTCTGAATGCACGATCATCCACGAGTCATTATTTGCTCAGAGAAATGTGAACAAATAGGTCTAAGATTGCATTTACGATGGCATGTTGTAAGATCGACTGTGATGGATGAACATATGTGTGGCAATTGTAAAGATAATGAATACGATATTATGTGTATTGTGAAATCTGCTTATACTTAGGTGTTTATAGAAAAGTTACTGGTACTTTGCCTGCTTGACCATAGGAAAAACGTAGCCTCTTCAGTTTCCTAAGTATATACACGAACCCAAAAATAACCAAGACAAACACAAGATGACTACATGGTTGATGAAGTGGCCAAGCAAATGGCTGCTGTGCAACGTGTCGCAGGTTCGATTCCCTCATGGAACAACACTCTGTGGAATCGTGGTGTCGGTTCATGGTGGCTTGTGTATATGAAATGTATGTTTGCAAATGCACCACGACACAGGAGAAAATCCTAGTGAGAGACAGCGATTTAAAAAAGAAAAGATAAAAAAACGCGCCCACGACACAGGTGAAAATTCTAGTACCTACTTAATATTTTCATAACAAGAATACAAGTAAAAGAAAGCATATTCAACTTTTGAAGAGGAAAACAACGATTTCGGTATTGGTTTGGTTTGTAACCGCAAATCTGCAGTGAAGCAAGTAACAGAAAGTTTCTCAACTGCATTATTTATGTCCAAAATTTAGGTGAAACTGAATGTCTAACGTTTTAATTAACATTTTAATAAGGAGAATGCTGTTAAATCTATATGTTAAATGTCTAATATTAAATGATGTTATACTACCTACAATATAAAAACAAAAAAAATGGCTCACAATAAATCTACTAGTGTTGTTCGATGCACTCTATATTATGTAACGTACATTTCTACCCACTTAATTGATTATCAAAGACAACAAATGAATAAACAATATAGTTAAATTGTAATTTGTAGTCGTATTGTTTTAAAAAAAGTTATTTGTAAGAGATTACGTAAAACGGGAAAAAACTAGATACTAAAATTATTTCAGATTCCAAGGTTTTTTTATTCAAAAGCACATTAATTTTTCATCACATGCAAGCCAAATATCCATCACACGATTATTATCCTAATCCGTGATCTGATAGATCGTTTGCCATTTTATTCCAATAAAAAAACTATCTGGTATATTTTATTCCTAACAAAATTATTTTGAATATAAATAGGTACCTACCGTACATTTTACCTCCCGATCCTACATCATCACCTTACCATTTTAAGGTAAAACATAAGGCAATAAATGGCTAGGTATTACTTAAAATTGAGGAAGTATTTCTTTCTTTCTTCGAAAATGTGAGAAGGTATCCGGACGGAACGTGGAACTTTACATACAATTCAAGAAATGCTATCTTTAAAGGAATTAACAACAATGATCATGAGAAAATGCCAAGGCGATGATTACTGGGTTCGATTCAAAGTGGAAATGTCAATTGTTCTCAGTGATTCTCAGTAGTAACCTACCTGTATAAAGAGTAAAGCCCTGAGCAGTCACGGTATTAATCATTTTAATTGTCAACAAGAGACTTTGGAGAATTGCTTTTTGGAGGTCAATGCCGAATAGTGCTTTTTAAAAAATGCATGTACTTAAATGTCACTTCCGACAGCTTCGTAAGTACATGTATGACTTGAAAAGAGACGGACCTCTGAGTTTGTTTCGGCATTTCTTCTCAGAGTAGTCAGATAGGAAATGCCGGCTTCATCTAGTTTTTCACATATAATTTGACGTGTAAAAGTGCTGTTTTATGGCCTATTTGCAAAAATAAATTCATTGTTTCATTGTTTCATATGGTTTGGTATTTTAGGGAACAGAGACGAAAGTTCCTTTCGATCTGAAAATTTTGCATCTTCCGACCAGGCTGGATGGTTGGTTGCCTACGGGACTTTCTTGTGAAGGTAAAATCACCAATGATTCCTCTCGCCCAGTGTGAGGCGGCCTTGCTTGCTTGGGCCCTTGCCGCCTTCTGCAAACCCATGCTTACGGTGTCCGGAGATCGTCGTTCGATCATCGATACCCGGTATGTTGCGTACGGTGACCGCGTGGGGAGGATATTTCCCTCATGCCTACGGGGCTAATGCTCAACATTTATACGTCTCCTTGTCAATCAATTCTTAATTTGTGCGCAAACTTTAGTTGCATGATCTAGAATTAGTGACGTCATCAATTGATTATTATCATCAATCTGCTATGTGTGTCGCCATAGTAGGTACTATCACCGTTGGCGTCTCGTTCCCATCCAGTACTGGCAGTATGTCCTTCCAGTAGCAAGCGTTACTGAACTCAATCTTCACCTATTCGCATCCATCCACGGCCAACCATTTCGCGGGTTTCACCACTTTACATATAAAAATAAAATTGCAACATTGTATTTATACGCTAATGAATTTATAGAAGCAGAAATTTCATGTGATCAATAGCTTAGAGACTCTTGAACGCCTTGAACTTTAAGGTATTTGACATGTCTAGATACTAAAGCTTGTGTCTAAAAAGTAAATAAAATACACGTGTTTCTATGTTGAAATAAAGTTTCCCAAGTAAGACAATTAGAACTATTATTAAATAATAATTTAATGGGCAATACAACCATAGATTTGATTCACACTATCGTAAAAGTAAACACTTGTGACAATACTTAGATATTGTGACATCACGTCTCTCTTTCTACGAAGCTTTCGTGTGCATTTTATTATTATTCGGTTTGCTATTCACCAAGCTCACTGCTGGATTTCAAGCCTCCTCTATATAAAATCGTTTGTTTGTCGTTATCTTAACACTGTTAAGTTTCATTAGAGATCAAAGTTTAAGATCCAGATTTATTAGAAAACGCTAATAGTTACAAAAGATGTAATTTTTAAGGTTTTCTCTTTTAAATTTTTTATTATTTGGCTCGTTGAATGAAGAATCTTTGTAAGATAAATCTAGGAATACTCGTATTGAGATAAAAATACTGTTCGATTCAGTTGAAACATCTAAATCGATTCGAGAAATCAAAAAATATTAAAAATAAGCAGTAAAAAGTGATTAGTAAGTAACATTAATTTTATAAGAAAAACAAAAAAAAAGTACTATTTTACGAATTGCGTCGATAAAAGTAAGACGAAAATGTGTACCTAAAACACACTCTCAGATTTAGCTTATTATGCGCGGTATTAACAAAAATTTAAAATATTCGTATTTGGACAAAAAAGCGTAAACACTCGGTTCACTTCGGTTCGGTACGTGTAGAATAATTAAAAATCCACCACAAACACCCCCACCGCTAGAAACAAAGTTAAAACGGGATTGTTTTTAGTGAATATGAATCTGAAAAGCCATGGAATGATCTAAAAATAAATGAAAGAATAGTTTATTTATAAATTATAAATATCATAACTGAAGGTCAATGACTTCTTTTGAGAAGTATTTCATAATTTTACGATCTGTCTATTATATAATCACGAAACATATAAATTAAGATCATTCGTCAAAGGAATTGAGGATAAAAGTATTAAAACGGTTTTTTTTCTAATATAACAGTCGGCCAATAAATATTATCTAACCTGTTATTAACTTTAATATACCTATTATCACATTTTTTACAAAATATTAGACATTATTATATAATTTTAATTAATTTTACTGCTTCTTACTCGGTTTTTTCTTTTGTATTTTTTTAGTTTTTTGACCCAGTAGACATATAACAAACTGTTATGGAATATGTTTTTTTAATTTAAATTTTATAGTGCTACAATTTCGTTTTGAAGGAAATAATTTTCGTGCAAAACTAGAAAATCTGCTTTGAGTGGGGTGAGAGGCAGTATCTGACTAAAAACCACCCCCTTCCTTTTATGCTCCAGGCTGGGACTGCCGGACGCTTTAGTTTGGAAGTTATGTAGGTACTCTTTTTTTACTTACTACTAGGATTTTCTCCTGGGTCATGGGTGCTTTAAAAACATACAATTTCACATTACATATACACGTATGATACTGGTGATGGCCCGGAGGTTAAGGAGCCCGCTTCTCATGCATGAGGGTGTAGGTTCGAATCCTGGCAAGTACCAATGTGACTTTTTCCGAGTTATAATTATGTACTTTCTATGATTATTAGGATACCACTGACATGCGGTGAAGGTAAACATCAACGTGAGGAAACCTGGATTTTGTAATTTCTAATTGTAAGTTTGAAATCGCCAACCCGCATTGAGCAAGCGTGGTGATTAATGCTCAAACCTTCTCCGTATGAGAAGAGGCCTTTGCTCAGCAGTAGGCTCTTATAGGCTGATGATGATACACATATGGCAACTAGAACTGGAAAAACAATTTGAAAATCACAAAAAGACTTGTTTCATTCGGAAATTGAAACCGCAATTGGTTGCACAGCAGCCGGTTACTCAGCCACAGCGCTATCTGTGTAGTCAAAACTTATAAAATACTTAATTTGTCTTTCGAATACTGTAAATTTTAAAAAACTTTTTGATTAATTTCTTACAATTTCTTATTATCGTTCTTACATCTAGAAATATTAAAGTCCCGAGTCAGTCTCGAGGTTCAAAAAATAGTTCTTCGTTCAAAAGTAAACCTTCTAAAGATAAGTAATAGTTACCTACCTATACATATAATTCCTATACCATAATGACTTCAACTCAATTGTTTGTTAATTGCAAAAGAAATGCAGGTGTTCATAACCGGTTGTAGAAATTGCCAAGACTAGACTCTCTAGAAAATCTAGCGTTTGACCGCGTCTAGATGTACAGGAATATCAAGTTTAGACCTAAGTGTGCGTAAACAGGTTTACTAGGACCGTATCAAGTTCTAAGCAATCATTTCAAATACCTTGTAAGTACCTAGAGGAGAATCCATTCTATTAAAATTAGAAATACTATGAAGATGGATCCTAATCGATGCCTTTATGCAGTAGTCAAATTAGCAACCAGTCCATCCATCAATGACAGTGAAGATAAGTACATTCTGCTGCTAACCATTTTGTACCTAATGTAGGTATGTATGTCACCAAAATGTCTTTAAAATGTTGAGCCCCGAGAATAATAACTTCGTGAGAAAAATATAAAAAAAAAGAAAACTATGAGTCAAATGAATATGATACGTTTTGTGTTACATAACATATTATTATGAAGATAATGAGGTAATAATCCGTATTCTCAAGAATCTTTAACTTCATTTGCATAAGGTTAAGCAGGAACAGAAACTGCATTCCATCAATTACATTACTAGGGTTAAATTCCATAACAGGTCCACTTTTGTACATCAAAGTTCTTATAGATAGATAGGCTTATAATATGATGTGATCCTCATTCCCTCACGTTATATTATTTTACATTTACTGGACTTGAAAAGAGACGGACCTCTGAGTTGGTTTCGGCATTTCTTCTCATAGTAGTCGGATAGGAAATGCCGCCTTTATCTAGTATTTTACCTGTAATTTGACGTGTAAAAGTGCCGTTTTATGGCCTATTTGCAAAAACAATATCATTGTTCATTGTTTCATTGCTGAGGACTGCCTCCATGGAGCATCCTACTATGTCACATAATGTCTGCCGTTGTCTTCTTCATTAGTGTGCCTGTGCGCACGGCACATATCGTCATACAGACTAAACAAAGGTACTCATAACATTTAAATTTGTGCTTGTCAGGTGTGGGAGAGCCAAGCTTCGGCACGAATGGGTCGGCTCGACCGGAGTGATACCACGGCCTCGTAACGCACTCGTAACTCCTCTGTTGCGGGTGTCCATGGGCGGTGCTGATTGCTTACCATCAGGTAATCCGTCAGCTCGTTTGCCAAACTATAACATAAAAAAAAATTACGTTATTAATTATTTTGTAGGAGCAGTCGTCAAATGGCTTATCTCGTTGGTTGAGGCGAGAGGGAGTGACAGACTCTAATTGACTAAAAACCACCCCGTTCCTTTTCTTCCTCGCCCACAACCCTGGCAATTATGTCAACATCAGCAAATGATGCAACAATGTAGCGAATCACTGCTAAATTTTAGCTACTGGTATACCTACAGGGTCAGTTTATCTAAATACTGAAATAATTGTATCACTTTACAAAGACTCCTAAGATATGGGATGCTCTAACATGATTTACGTAATTTTAATGACAACTACAAGAATATTGTAACGTTAGCGGAATTTAAAACGGAATTGCTTTATCAATGGCATTCACTCAATCTTCTATAAGATTTAAACTGCATCTATAAAAAACGTGTAAATTGACCAGCCGTTCTCAAAATTACTGCTTAGCAATGCATTCAATAATTAAAAATAACCCCATAAAACTCCTTCTTACAAAGTGTTCATAACATAACACAAGTGGTGAAAACTTAACATAAATCAAAAAAAAAACTTAGGCCCTCGGTCAAAAAATAAATAATTTCAATTTCGAAAACCATAAAAATATTCAAATATAATCACTCGTTAATTATTTAATTTTACGATTATACTTAACATTCGTATTTTTTAGATAAGTAGGAAATTCGAGAGTAATGAAGTACGCTATTTGTCGTAAAAGAAAATGACGTCACAACGTGCTATTTCACACGAAATTTGTTTGTGTCATTTCGAAAACAATATTGAATTTGACGAGTTTGAAACTACTAGGTATAATGGATCTCTTTGTTCTCGATACGTAGACGATTGTTTTAGATAGAAAAGGAAAATTTTCCTTAGAAATTACGCAGGACAATTTATTCTCCGGCTGTTGCCCTTATCTAGTATTGGTATGACCTCTATCACGCATTGCTTACGTAGGTACCTACTTTAAGTTCTTCTTTAGGTACCTATAGATAAAGATATTCCTAGTACTTACTCATACTGTCTGTTACATAAAATATGCACGACGAGACAGCGTGGTTGACGCATTGATTGAGCAGCTGCCTTTAAGCGACAACAGTTCTTTGTGTGAACCTATAATAGGGTCCTAGGTAAAAAATTAAGTCAGTATAACTTACAGAATTACATATAATCATACTTTCATTCATAGATTAATTTTTCTATATACTTTAACTTTATATTTTTTCTAGCCTATTTTTACCGTAATAAGTACGATATTTGACGTCAAAAAATTATGATGTCATATGTTGCGATTTCATATAAAATTGTCGCTTTTGAATTTGGCTAATTATTAGAAACTACCGGGTTGCTTGTTCTAGAACTGTATGTGATTAGTAAGTGAATATTTGTACATGTCCCCGTGCCACAAAAAAAAATGCCAGTACCGTCTAACAAGGGTGTACATTACGACAAACCTAAGCCCTTTTATTACAAAAAAAAATTATCTTCAGTCTTCGTTTAAACCGGGTTTAAACAATATTTTGAATCTTATTCTCATCTACCTTCAATTTGAATTACAAAAAACTGGTTCAATAGTAAAACCTTGTTTTATAATAAGGCTAAATGGGTTTAAAAGAATACCTTACTAAAAGCTGGGAGGTAGTCCAACAGCCAATGATACCTACAAAAATGATACCGTGACAAAATTGACCAAAACAACTATGCAGTTGCTAGCCCAAACGCATAGACAGATATTAACTAAGTATGAGCAATAAATAATTACAGGTCAGGATCAAATTGATTAAAACTATACAACAAATACTTAAAGAAAAACTAGGATCAAACAACAGGTTTAAGATCAATTGCCATACGAACAAGTTTTTAAATTGTTTGTTATATAATTTGTCAGGTCAAAGCGCTGTAATCTTGTTCATTGTTAGTTTTATAGACTAGGGTATTTATAAATAGGTACACATTTATTCACGCGTGTTAGAACAAGTTGAGTAATCATCGGCTTCCGAACCATTTATATAGCTAGCTAGCTTGAACCTATGCTACAACAATGCATAATAAATGCTGCTCTCAGAGCATGCTGAAGTCAGGGACTAAGGAGGTCTATCCTCAAAAAAGATGGCACTGGGCAAAGACGACGATAGTAAGGAAGGAAGAAAGCATAAATCTAAATTGTAAAGATATTTTAAAGAAAACCAAAACGAAACTATTGCATCACCAACAAATGAACAAAAGTTCATTCAAGTTCAAAAGCTGAGAATTTCCTCCTTTCATTTGAAAAATTACCAAAGACATAAATCTTAATGAATCCTTGTTAAGGAAAGAGTTTCATATTTATATTCTTCAGAAACAAAATCTTCAAAAACAAAACATGTGAAACAACATGCAGAAATCCTCCTTTTTGCATCGCCATGGTCAGATAACAATTACAAAACTTTCCCTAATGAAGTCTCTTACAGTGAAATGATTACCACAGTGCATCGACCTGGAATATGGTTGGTCTTAATGACTTTTAACATACCGACTGACTGTCAACAATTGCTCTACTCCACATATAAGTAGAAATACTTTCATAATAATATAGAAAAGCGTCACCAGATTGTGTAAAGTGAAGTTTCTACTGCCACTTGGTTTTTAGATCAGATATACCTAGGTCCCAAAAACCATTGTATCCAAATTCATTGTACGAAAAGTGCGAGTAAGCGTAAGTGTGGAGCAAATTTTGATTTCGTCATATGAGGAAAACACTAACACTTCTTAAAATTTACTCCATCTCTAAATTATTTTAGCACCTATAAGAATAGTCCTTCAAAAAAGGGACAAGGACTACAGACCCTTTTCAAAAATACTCAAGAAATGTACCAAGCAAATTATAAAAATCGTATCGGCTTTAGACAGGGGTATCTGAGAGCCCTCAAGACCCATCAAATCCAAAAAGGACACGCCACTGGACCTCCTTGTTAACAACAAATTTTCAAATAAAAACTACTTAAAGTCTATACTGAAAAAAGTTCCGCTGTTGATTAAGCAGCATTTCCACAAATCTGTAGGTATTTTTTCGTAGTGAGTAGTTAATACGATGTTTACTAATAAAATGATTTTGAAAAACTAAAGAAGAGGCTCAATTCAATCCAATATTTAAATCCCTAAAGCGGTCACATACCTGCGTTATTTGATGGACCTAAATGAGTAATTTGGTGTTGTAGATTTCTTACATACCCTTAAAAAAATGTTCAATACTTACCTATTGTCCAAAATTTACAATATTAACAACACCGAATGCAGAAGATTGAACAAAGACAATATAGAATAGTAAAAGCGATAGGCTACTATCGCTTTTACTATTTAATGTAATTAAGGAAAATGGAAATTAATTTTAGCTTTAAGGACAAATATCTATCTCTATCTTCGAGAAAAAAACATTCTTAATGAGGCTGTGCACGAGAGTTTTATGAGTATTTAAGGACGAAACATGACTACGGAAAATATAAATAATTGAAAAAACATCTACAATGTAACTATCAAAATAGTGGATTTGAAAACTATCTAGACATTCCTTAGGTATAATCGTCCTTAGACTTTGTTTGTTACCTTGATTTCATTGTGATAATAATTTATCATATCACTTGTTATTTGAAAACATACGATCTGGTATGCACGGCAAACAACATTCTAAAATAATTAATTACGCTAATAGATAAAATTGATTGAATATGCGTTAGCAACAAAAATCCCTTGGAGATAAACAAAAAGTAAGGAAATTAATCATTAAAAGAATATGTAGTTTCGTGTGTGGCTTTTCAATATTTAAATTAATATAGACTTGGCGCTTAGCGTCACTGTTTGATGGTTACAAAAGTCGCTGGTGTCTGGAACCTATTTTCAGTTTAACGTAATAGTTACAGTACGGCCGACATATCTTGGCGAGTCTGAAGTTAGCCGTTTGCCAGCGCTACTGCGCAGCTAATCGGCTAACTTCAGACTCGCCAAGATACGTTGGCGGTACTGTAACTTATTTTTGCTTCTTTCATGTGCACAAAATGATACATAATTCAGCATTCTGATCTGGAAAAATCATCTGTCATTTGATGCTCTCTGGCCCACAGGTGAGGAGGTGAGAGGGATTGTCAGACTTTTACTGACTAAAAAATCAAAGAAAAGCCCCCCGTAGGTATATTTTGGCACTAAGCCCACAACCCCTGTTGAGAATCGACCCTGTTGAGCCCCATCGGTTGTCTAATGGTTGGGCGCTTAGTGTAGCTATTTAATTTTGATGTTTTTAAAAGTCACATGGTCTGGAAGCTATTTCCCTGTAAATTTTAGATTATTTATTACAATTTTAACGGTCAAAAAATTATAGATAGGGACCTACATAAGGTGATCGTAATCCCAGAAGGCATCTTTTTCAAGTCAATCTAAAAATTAATTTAAAATTCAGGGAATATGATCTACCGTTAGTTCTTGCTTTGTCAAGTAATAGTCAAGCATCGCCCGTTGGTACAACAATCGAACATTGTCATGGAGTATTCCATTATCAAAATAATTAAAGTTAAGCCACCTATATACTTAGTTGGTTTAACTTTATTAAACTTAGTTTACTTAGTTGGTTTGGCAAGGTGAGGCAACGAAAAGCAAAAAGACTTCGTTCATCAGTTCGACGTTCGAAGAGACAAATGGATATCTCATTAGATATTAAATGATGGTGAATTTATTGAACTTCGTCTAGGCTGCTAGTTTCACGCCACCTTTTTCCGAAATTCGTGGACTATGCTTGAACTGTAAAGTTTAAGCTTATTGGTGGGGCATTTATTTTACTTTATCGTGGCCCTGCACTAGATGTTTCTCCTGTGTTCCGAGTTAATTTACAACTCCTGGGCTGTTGGTTTTCATGCCTGTGAAAATGTATCCAATTTGTGGATCAAACAAAGACTTCTTCTGCGAGATGTTGCATAGCAGTCGTTTACCCAGCCAATGCGTCTAATTTAATTAAGGATAGCGATTTGTGGTACGCAAGTACTCACATTTAGCACGTGTACTTCATGTGCCTACCACAACGTTTAAATCACACCCGCCTTATTAGCGTAGGTCCGGATTATCTTTCACCTATGCCAAGATATCACTGATAAATTAATTAATTATATTTCAATGTCACATTTTTTCCTTAATAGGAAGTCTAATAGAATAGTTAGAAAAGTTTTATTAAGGTCATCGGTAAGTAGCTGTTCACAAGTTTATATAGAAGAAGAAAAATATTAATGAAACGTGTAATGCGATTTGTCGACCCGATACACATCAAGATTACATGGTAGACAGACAAACGTAATCACAATAAACACAAGTTAAATTAAGTTAAAGCGATTAAGTAATTCGTTCAGCCTGTCACTAGATGGCGCTGCAAGTACTAACAGAAAACTAAGTATGAGACATATTCTATCTGATCCCCCAGTTATGCGGATATTAAGGTTGTATCTACTTAGAAATTTAGTTTTCCTTATTGGAGGCAGGAGCTGATCCACCTAAAGGGTTTTTGTGTTGTAAAAACGACGTAACATTTATAAAAATATTAAACAATATATGTATACCTATGTGTATAACGTAATTTACGAAAAGAGGCACGAACATATTTAAGTAATGAAAATAGTCCTGGTTTAAATATTTCTAAGGGCAACAAATTTTGATTTTGTTGAGGTTGCATAGCACTAGTGAAAAGCTCTTTGGTACATTGCTAGGCAACTAACTGTTAGAAAAATTTAATGTCACTCGTGAATAAAAAAGAAGATCATGTCGAATGTGTGCAATATATAAAACTAAATAAATAAACAAATAATCTAAATATTTTGTAACCAAATAAACCTAAATTATCGCTATAAAGTGTCAGTGTTGTCATACTGGAGAAAACCCCTACTATCTAGCCGAAATCTAAAGTGGGAAATACATCGATCACGATTTGGTCTCCGGAGCTTCCAGATTGGTAAGAAAATAAGTAGACCACATTTAATAGGTATTGGGACCCACCACCACTGGACGACTGAAAAGTGCCATGGATTTCTCAACGAAATTAGAGATCGGAAAACTAGAGGGCAAAAACAATTGGCAAACATGGAAGTACAAAATTTCAGTCATGCTTGAGGGTACGGAAGGTGCTTTAGAAGCAGTAGAAAATAGACTTCCAATGCCAGTTTTACCACCTGGTGCAGGAGATGCTGCTCAAAGCACTTATAATGCTGCAATGGCTAAATATAAGAGGACTCAAAGCGGTGCACTCCTGATGCTGACAACCAATATGACTGAAGAAACGTTAAAGAAGGTTATGCGTTACAAAACGGCACACGAAGTTTGGGCAGAACTGCATCGACTTTTTGATAGGCAGACAGAGGACAGGGCTTACAACTTGTGTCTTGAATTCTTTGGGCTAAAACGGGATCAAGAGGATGATATTCCTACACTTCTGTCAAAGCTAAAGAATTTATGGAACGACCTAGTAGTGGAGATCCAGAAAGTAGACGGAACAGCTAAGCTGCCTGATCTATTCCTTATCTGCAAGGTTTTACATACTCTGGATGACAGGTATTTTAATTTTAAGTCGAGCTGGTTAATGCTGAAGCAGTCTGAGAAAACGATCGACAGTTTTACGAGTCATCTCTGCGCGTTTGAAAGAGATTTAGGTGGTCCAGAGAGCACCATCCAAAAGGAAGCACTGGTGACTACACCTGCAGAGCAAAAGAGTAAGCACAAGAAGGAGAGAAATGATCTGAAATGTAACTACTGTTCCGGTAAAGGACATAGAGTTAGACAGTGCAGGAAATGGATAAAGGATGGAAGACCACCAAAGCCAAGCACGTCACATTCAGACATTAAATCTAACCAAGTGCAGAACTTATCGCTGATGGTGAACGCGTGCACAGTTAATCAAATACAAGATAAAGAATCTTGGTATGTTGATAACGGAGCAACCACGCACATAGCCGTTTCAAGAAAGATGTTTACGGATTTTCGTGAATTCGATTCAAATCACACAGTAACTACAGCGGATGGGACTGTGATTCCTGCAGTTGGAATAGGTTCTATTAAAGTTGAATCCAAGGTCAACGAAACTAAAGTCCATATTACTCTTGAAGAAGTCTGGCTAGTACCATCACTCACAAAAAATCTCTTTTCACCGTTGGCGGCACAAGACAGAGCGCAGAACAGTATTTTTACATCAACGACAAAAAAATGCAAGTTGGAAATTGAAGGCATGACTAAAGTCGTTGGCAGGAGGATCCCAAAGGGAGGCCTTTACAAGTTGGACTTTAAAACGGTAATTCCAACAACACCGAGAGCTATACAGGTAAATGCTGTCACCGGTTCCAATATGCTGCAGCTCTATCATGAGCGTTTTGCACATCAGGACAAGCGGCATGTAATACGCGTCGTAAAACGTGAATTAGGCGTGAACCTCAAGCCTGATAATATTAAATGCGAAGGCTGCATATATGGGAAGTCCCAAAGACAGACCTTTGGAACCAGGGAAAGAGCTACTGTATGTGGAGAGCTAATCCATACAGATGTATGCGGTCCTTTTGCACCAAGCATAACTAAACTCCGGTACTACGTATTGTTCAAGGACGACTACTCAGGCTACCGTATGGTTTACTTCATACGTCAGAAGTCAGAAGTCAAGGACAAGTTGCTGCAGATGCTGAAAGAGGCAAAGAATGCTGGGCATAATGTGAAAACCTTGCTTAGTGACAACGGTGGCGAGTTTGATAATAAGGACGTCAAGAAAATACTACAGGATTTTGGTATACAGCACAGACTGACAATGCCTTACACA
Organism: Spodoptera exigua; assembly: GCA_902829305.4. Classification (NCBI taxonomy): domain Eukaryota; kingdom Metazoa; phylum Arthropoda; class Insecta; order Lepidoptera; family Noctuidae; genus Spodoptera; species Spodoptera exigua. The sequence goes on along the minus strand of LR824619.2, from coordinate 8,833,086 downwards.
CCGGAACAGAACGGGTGTAGTGAGCGTGAGAACCGAACCCTGGTAGAGGCCGCGAGAAGTATGATGCATGCAAGGAATGAGTTACCGCAAATTTTGTGGGCGGAATTGATTAATACCGCAGCGTATGTTCTGAATAGAACAGGCCCAAGTCGAGTGACAGACAAAGTTCCATACGAACTATGGCACGGCAAAAAAACCTCGAATATCACACCTCAAGGTTATTGGTAGTGAATGTTATGCACATATCCCAAAGCAGAAGCGTAACAAAATGTCTAGGAAAGCCATGAAAGGCATTCTTATTGGCTATGAAAACGACGATGGATATCGTGTGTGGGACGGACATCAAACATTCAAATCCAGAGACATAACTTTTCAAAGTAATGTTGAATTCACATTACGGTTAGGGTCTGAGGATGCTACTGATACTACTGAGCAAGATGATGATGGAGAGTTTGTCGATGCTGAAGGGGAAGAGAATTTTCCGGCTGAAGGGGAACAGCAACCTCTTGACATAGTTGAGCCTCTGAGAGTAGAGGTGCCTCGACTAGAAGGGGAAGAAGAGGAAATTGTAGTCGAGCCCCTGAGAGATGAGCCCCAGAGAGAAGAGGAACCTAGATATAACCTTAGAGACAGGTCAACTCTTGCTCCCCCTAAGAAGTTCGATGACTACGTCTGCTTTGTAGGCACAGAAAACTTTCCAGAGAGCTACCGTGAAGCAATAAGTAGAACTGACGGTGCGGAATGGCGGAAAGCCATGGCCAGCGAGCTTCAGTCACTCAAGGAGAATAATGTATGGACACTGTGCGAGCTCCCGTCTAATAGAAAGGCGCTACCATGTAAATGGGTTTTTCGGATTAAACGACACCCAGATGGAAGCATAGACAAATATAAGGCGCGATTGGTCGTTAAAGGGTTCAGACAACGGAAAGGGCTAGATTATGAGGAGACATATAGTCCGGTAGCCAGGATGTCTACCATCAGAGCTCTTTTAAGCGTTGCTGCACAAGAGAAACTTCATTTAACACAATTTGACGTCGCGACAGCCTTTTTAAATGGGAAATTAGAGCAGGAAATTTACATGTCACAACCTCCTGGCTTTTCTGATGGCTCTTCGAAAGTATGCAGGCTACAGAGGAGTCTATATGGCCTAAAGCAAGCTCCTCGTTGCTGGAACATGTGCATTGAAGACATTCTGTTGCAAAAAGGATTCACACAGAATGAAGCTGATTGTTGTCTCTTTACAAAGACAGAAGGGGGCAATAAGATTTTGTTGGCGTTGTACGTGGATGACGGACTCATGGCCACTACAAGCGAGGCTTTGGCAACTAAATTTTTGAAGGAGCTGGGACAAGCTGTAGAAATCACTAGCAAGCCGGCTTCGTATTACCTTGGCCTTGAAATAGAACGTTCCAAGGATGGATCTATATTTATAAGCCAACAAGCTTATACGCGGAAGATCCTCGAACGCTTCAATATGATTGACTGCAATCCCGTCTCTACACCAATCGAAACAGTGACTTCAGAAACAGGGAAAGCACCTGAGAAAAAGTTTCCTTATCGAGAGGCAGTAGGAGCCTTAGCATACCTGATGACAGGAACGCGCCCCGATATCGCGTATGCTGTTGGGGTAGTATCACGGAAGTTGGAGAATCCGACAGAAGCTGATTGGCTGAGAGTCAAGAGGATCTTCAGATACCTTAAAGGAACAATGTCCCATGGCATCAAATACAGTTCGGGTCCTTGCAAAGCTGTAATTCGAGGATATAGTGATGCAGATCACGGTGGTGATGAGCTTAGTGGACGCTCAACCACAGGCGTTATTTGTATGTATGCTGATGGAGTTGTTTCGTGGCTAAGCCAACGTCAAGCATCGGTCGCGATTTCAACAACCGAAGCGGAAATTGTGGCAGCGAGCGAAGGTGCACGAGAACTTGTGTGGCTTCAGAGGATCTATGCTCAACTTACAAGTTTGGCGGACATATCAACTTTAAGCGTGGATAATGAAGCAGCCATTCGCCTTGCCCACAATCCCGAATTTCATAAACGGACGAAACACATCCGAATACGTCACTTCTTTGCACGTGAAATTGTGCAAGAAGGTCTATTGAATGTGCAGAAAACTAGCTCCACAGAGCAATTGGCTGACCTTTTGACGAAGGCAGTACCAAGACCCAGACTCGTTAAACTGAGAGAGGATTTGGGTCTGCAAGATCTTTCCAACTAGTGAGGGAAAGTGTTGAGGTTGCATAGCACTAGTGAAAAGCTCTTTGGTACATTGCTAGGCAACTAACTGTTAGAAAAATTTAATGTCACTCGTGAATAAAAAAGAAGATCATGTCGAATGTGTGCAATATATAAAACTAAATAAATAAACAAATAATCTAAATATTTTGTAACCAAATAAACCTAAATTATCGCTATAAAGTGTCAGTGTTGTCATACTGGAGAAAACCCCTACTATCTAGCCGAAATCTAAAGTGGGAAATACATCGATCACGATTTGGTCTCCGGAGCTTCCAGATTGGTAAGAAAATAAGTAGACCACATTTAATAGATTTTGTCATTAACAGACTTCGTAAATAACAGTAGTTGACCAATGTAATACGCCCCTCAAATTTTTTAGCCCAGGACTCTCCACAATGTTCACGACCTGGCCATGGCTGGACGGCCTTCATTTCAAGTCCATTGCAGGGCTTAGAGAGTTATATGAGCCCATCACTAGCATGCTAAACTGGGTAGGTACAGTCAGCTGCAGAGAAAAGGATCCCCTTATGCAGATAGCTGCATACATATGAAGGCACCGGGGTGTTGGTACAAACATCGACATCCAGATCATCGTCCATCGCAGGGCGTAGGATTTTATAATCAGACCGAATAAATTACAAAAATAAAGCGATCTGTCTCCTATGACAGTCACAGCGCTCGCTCTCTACCATAATGCGCACGCAGAACTGTACAATTGATTGTAACCTCGTCCGACGAATTGTGATAAAACCTTCATAATTCAATTTAAACAATCGACGCGCCGTCACATATTTATAATTCAGGGGGTTGTCCATTTCTCTGCAGCTGACCGTACACGTGGACTGTGCCGAAAAGCTAAAGGTTCTATTCACTAGTACGACTGGTTTTCCCAAGTGAAATTGATTGGATTATTATGTATTATGCTGACGAAAACACCTTTTTTAATTTATTAGGTAACGTATCAAAATAATGTTGGCATCAAAATAATAGGTACCTACTATCGGGATACCTATCTACATACAATATTATTTACCTTATCGTTGACAGGAGACCGATGTTCCGAGCTATTTTTGTCCAAAAGATAAATGTTACATATTATTGACGAATATGCAGTTTGCATCGAATGGTATAGAAAATATGTATATTGCTTAGTTTTTTTTTTCGTGAGGGAAAAATCTTCAGATGTGACTGTGCTGGGTCCTGTCAAGGGTCGGGCGGGAGGGACTGTCAGACTCTTACTAACAAAAATCCCCCCCGTTCCTTCTCCTGCTCTGGGCCGAGCCCGCGGTACCTCATTGCGCTTGCCCCGCAACCCCGGGTATATTGCTTAGTAAGAATCCACTTGGGCAGACACAAACACTGGGTTTACAGATAAAACACAATTATATACTTACTGCGGCCTCGTTCAGAGAAACAGAAGGACTGAAGTGTTTTAGTCAATAAAAGTCTAGAAGAGAAGAAAAGAGAAATGATTTTATCTTTAAAATCACGATACCCATACATACTTTTTTAGCTAAACCTAGGAACCTAACCAGCAGTCACTCTGACCCCTATATAACCAGCTTAACAATAAAATAACATAACACTTAAAATATAATACGTACGTAGACGTTTGTTTTTATCAAGTAACGTCCATGACAACGAGACACTGTGTATCGCAAATATTATTATCCTAATTAAGATTTGAGTTTAATTATAAATTGATGTTTTTCAATAACTGTTGCTATGGCACATTGAGTTGTTGTACATCCGAATATTGTTAGACTGAAGGACCAAAGGTTTTTGTGTGATAAGGAGAATGTACGAACAGACCGATCACCTGTTTTTTGACGGGAGAAAATTATTGAATGGCTTCTCACGCCTTGCCGAGAGGCAGCGTCAGATTCTTACTGACTAATAAGGACCCCGTTCCTTCTCTCCCTCCAGTCCGAAGCTGCAGTACTTTATACCCTGGCAGAGCAGACCGATCTACTGGTTTGAAGAAGATTTGGAAGCAATCGACGCCGCCTATTATAATGTGCTTCGTTTGTGTTGTATTCAAATACTTAGTCCCAAAATGGCAGGTAACGCACTATTAACACGTTAACCGCCGCGTAGGTCACCGGTGACCTACGGTAGCGGAGGATTTGCCTTCATTAGTTTTCAGTCGGCAGTCAAAGGCTTAACTATCGCGCGTTGTGCCCATCGCTTACCATCAGGCGATGCGTCTTGTCGCCTTAACATACAAAAAACCTATTAATCACATTTTTTCATTGTTAAGTATTATTATTCTCTAGTTAATAAATTAATATGTAGAATACTAAAAAGAGTTTGTTACATTTGTTGTGTCTTAACACGTTAAGCACCACGTGTCACCAGTGACCTACGGTAGCGGAGGATGTGCCTATAATAGTTTTCTGTCGGCAATAAAAGGTTTAACTGATAACCGGTCTAGTGTGTCAGCAGTCTGGTCTTAGCAGAGAAGACGCTTTACTTAATCCCCGCTATTTTATCTGAAAAGCTAATACTTAAATCGAAATTTTTGGCCGTTAAACTTTGTAAGAGAAGACAAATATATTGAAATACCTTGCTTTTTTTTAAGTAAGGTGAATATGTATGTTTACGTCAGAAAACTAATGACATTTCCAAAATTGTTTGGACACAGTTTAGACGCGTGCTCAAACTTATCTCAGACTCAGAGCGACTTTGTTGTGTCCGCTATTTAAAAACAATCAACGTATTATCATCACCAGACATACAAAGATCCTTGACTTCTAGAAGTTTCTCAAATAATCATTTGAATTAGGGAATAACCAGCAAAATACTGCCAGGGATCTACACACATGGTTTACATTTGAAATAGTTAAAATGTAACATAAGTATCCAAGACGGACAGCATTACAAGTTTATTTTTAACTTTAATAATATTTTGGATTATTAGCTCCACATGGATGTTAAAAATACTAGATACCTTAGTGCGTTCAATAACTCTTACAACAGCCAAAATTATATTATATAACTAAATACGCGTACCGTAAGAAAATGACTACGTTGCGATCGTCGTAGCTGTGAGTCAGTTATTCCAAAATAAAAATTGAGTCTATGATCAACGATGGTACCAATGTTTATATTATTTTACGAGTCTGAGTATCTGTTACGTTTACAAACACGCCCACAGCCCATGAAAGAAATTCCTATAGATAGAATATATCGTGAACAAAACTTACATTCCAAATCAAATGTTTTCGATTCACTAAAGTAGGACAACGACTTGCACTAAGACTGTACATCCGCAAACATTACTAGCCCACATTTTAAGCTAAAAATACATTGTTATAATGTTTGAAATGACCTATTAAGTTTTTTAATCTAAGGTTCCGCAGTTAGAAAGATAAATTCATTGTCTTTTGTACAAAACAATTCAACCACGCATTTGTTTTTTACGGAAATACGAACTTAATCAATGGCTATGGTCAAGACCGAAATTTAAAAAAAGAACTTAAAATTTTCTAGGTTTCTTCCAGCAAAATAACGGAATGTTCCGATTTATTTGTTTTTCATATCACAAATTACAATAATGAGGTTACGATTAGGTATTATAATTCGTCAACAACTCACGTAACTTGTTAAAAACGTAATCAGTAAGAGACGAATCTGTTTAAAGTAAATTGCATGCGTGAAAAGAATCAAGATCAAACCAGGAATGAGATGGTAATGAGAACCGAACTACAGAAAAGAAAGTTATTTAAAAAAATCTTTCGTAATTTATTTATGAACTTATTATTAGTTTTTGTCACTCCAAGAAGGGTATAGAGTTTGGTAATTTGCTGGCGCCCGTGACTGTAATAAACAACCTTAAGTAACACGAGTTTTATATAAAGATTAAAGAGACATAAGTACATAGGTCATTCATTTAATATGATAAATTATAGTTAGCGATAAACTATGTTCGGGTTATTTATAACAACATGTTTACGGTTTAATTTTGGTACTAGTCGGTTGGTGTTCATTCAAGTTTTGTGCGCGATCGCCCTGTGACAAAAACACGAGTTGCGCTCGTAATTTAACGAGCTTGGTTTTACGTGAAAAATATATAATTAGTTATAAAAGTTTTCGCGCCGAGAAAATTGTTTACGCACCTAGAATTTTATTAGGAACTTGTTTACCGGTACAGAGCGGAGTATAAAAAGACTGGAGCTATTTATTTTCCTTCCATTAGATGAGGGCACATCTACGGAGTGTAATATTGAAGCAATCCCGACATTCCTGGAAGATATAAACCGGTGAGTCCTGTTTTCTGAGTTATTATTATGCTCTTCTATCTTCATCATAATCTTTCTCTGTAATTACCTACTTACGTTGGTTTTCGGTGAAATGTACAGTTTTTTTTTATTATTACACATTTACATAAATATCGCCATGTGATAATAATATATTTTTGAGACTACTTTTCTTTTTATTTTCTTACGAAAATAACTGACGTACCCGATCTAGCTTATTGATTATTGGTCCAGCTAAAATTACTCCTAAGATTTTGCTTTCACGGACGACCACACACACTCGTCATGTCACTTAGATATATAAGAAATTTTGAACCATGAGTTCGGCCTTTTTGCCAAATGCTAAGCCCAAATCACACTTCTGCCTGGTCATGTCACTAGATGTGGTTTTAGGTAGATCTTTTTCATAATACTGAATTGATTATTGTTCTTATCGAGCACAAGAACCTCGTCAGCATAAGCCCGTAGTATTATTATTATGATATTAGATGCTTTATGAAGATAGATATAGAGATCAAACCTAACATAACCTTTCCCGATGGAATAGCCGACCCGGAACCGATAATAAAAAAAAATAAATAAATAATCTGATCACATCATTCCTTTTATTCCCCATAATGTTTATATATCAATTCAATTATTTTTAAAACTCAGGTCTTATTTATTCATTTCATTATTCAAATTTATTTATGAATAAAACAATAATATGACAAAACCAATACAATAGACAGCCATTTGTGATCTGCGACCCATTCGTACCATCCGTTGCGCGTTGAATAGATTGGAACTTCTTGAGCAAACCTCTAGCTGACATACCTGTACCAGACCACCTTTCAAGACAGTTTTAAAATTGGAAAACTTATAGGCAAGATTTTTCCGTATTAACCAAACGTTTATCCAAACAATGAAAGTTTTAAACAGATTCCTGGATGCAAAGCCAGAGTGTGATATTTTCTCGATTTATTTTTGTCAGAAGATGAGAGTAGTGATTACAGAAATAAAAATTACACGTGATATATTAATATTTATTTTTTTCTTTTACTTATATGTCTATATTAAGTATATCATCTAAGAACTGAGTAGTATAGTTGGTTTTGTAACTTACTATTAAAATAGATAAATAAATGTTTAAAGCGTCATCTACACCTGGCTGTAGACTCGACTGTTGAGCGAAGTAAAATTATCGTCTTAAAATTGTGATATTAGATATTTGACTAACTATATTTTTGTCCACAGGTAACAATTCAAGATGCAAGGGAAATTCTTTCTTCTGGTCTTAATGATAACGTTCAGCCAACACATTGCTTCATCGCACATCTTAACGTCAGCATATATGGACATGTCTTTACCAACATGTATGAGAATACTGTCATACACATTGATGAACGATTTGTGCCCTACATACGGAGTATATTATGGCGACTATTCTTCCGGTAAGTTATTAGGTATCTTATGTAATGTAAATAAGGGTGTTAATGTTTGTTTGTGTGGAAATGTGTGAGGCTATTGATGTAATTGTTCTACTTAAGTATGGTCAGTTATCGTCTTTGAGAATTTCATTACATTTTTCTATAATACTTACATAGTTTGTGCTTAACTAAGTACTTACTAGTAAATCCGAATTGAAACTTCACCTGACGATAACTTTATAGCAAATCTCGTACCGTCAGCATTTACCTAACTGTATTTAGTTTCCTACTAGGTAGTCAAAGTCAACTTTTCCCAAATATCAAAAACGATATTTTTCTATGAATTTTGTATAATAGCATGTTGCGACGTTTTTTTTCGTCAAATAGCTTACTTATTTATTTATTTACTTTATTTATTTATTTATTTACTTTATTTTACAGAAAGCTTACAGACTTAAAAAAAAATAAATACTGTATTTTATGCTAGCGGACAATTGCTAATTAAAAGCTTCCACATATATGTTAGCAATCAGCAAATCTCATATAGTATTTGTTAAGTACATAAACAGAAAAAAAAAACAAACAAGAAAAGAAACATAATAGTCTAAAATAAAAATACAGAGCCAGGAGATTGAGTCAGGATTGTGCCAAGCAGTTTGACATTAAAATTGAATTTATTGCCTTTCGTCACCAAAATAGTCCTTACTCAGGATATCTCCAATTTTACGTGCTCTAGTGTTAAATAAATCAATTTCCAAATGTGATGTTAAATTATTAAAGGCTTTTACAGAGCGTATGCAAAAGGCGTTACGTCTGTAATTAGTAGAAGCAGTTGGTGCTTGTAGTAGTGGTCTTTTTCTCAGGTTATTTTGATTTGTCCGAATAAAAATTTTGCAAAGTAAATCAGGACAGTCAATAGAGCCATTTGCTATGTTCGCTAGAAAATAAATATCACTAATATTACGTCTAGTTTCCAATGGCAAAAAATGGTACCGTTTATCTTGGATTATCTACAAAAAATTTATATTAAATATCGTAAAGTTAATAAATGGAGTATGAATATTTTTATGGTTTTTAAGCTGATGTAATTTCTTTTTGACTAAAACCAAATTCCAGGCCTCGTTCTGTCACAATTAAATTATATTAAACTTAAAGAATAACATGAATGGCCTTAGGTTCAGACGTAATAGAACAAAAACTTTCATGAACACCATAAGCCGCTTGCCAATAAAACAAATATAAGTACTTATACATGACCTGAATGGAATTGAAGGGTTGGCTTCCAAGAACAAGGCCGTTACAAAGATTAATCATAGAAATGAAGGTTTTCCTCTAAAAGTATTGTTATATACAATAACTTATAATACCAATCAATAAATGTCATGACACAGCAAATCTCCATATGATTAGTTAAGTGTACACACCTGCGCACTTGGATATCTGAAAGACAATAAATAGTTCGAGGTTGTAATTATGAATGAAATAAAACCATTTCTAGGATTTATATTATTAATTGAAGTTTGTAGGTCAGTACCTTGAAAACAATGATAAAATCTAGATTTCTTATGACGAACTGTTATAGCATACTGTTACATTGACGCTCGCCTTTATTTATAAATTATTACGTGGAATATGTTATTTAGGACGTCCAGTCTTACGATCACATGCACACATAGATATTATGAATCAATGTCCATTGACATGATTCGATGACACTGCATTTCGTTTCGACGAAAGTTTAAATTGATATCAAATTTTCATAATTGATGAGGGAATTAGTACCTAACTCTTATAAGACTTATTAAGTCACTCAATAATCTCCAGAGAATATATCTTTGCTGGGAACACCCATTTTTGCTAGTTGTGCCGTCACTGCGCCCCTTCCATTCCTAGGTACCTTTTTTTTGTCAGGGGAAAATCATCAAATGACTTCTCCCACCCAGGGTAAGGCGAGAGAGAGTGTCAGACTCTTATTGACTAAAAACCCCCCGTTCCTTCTCCTGCTTTAAGGCCGTGGCCGCGGTGCCTTATTGCGCTTGCCCTGCAAATTCCTAGGTACCTTATCCTTAAATCAACAAAACCTCTTACTCCCCTGGCAACACATTCGTAACACCTCTGGCGTTGCACGTGTCCATTGGCGGCGCCAAATGTTTACCATATCGTAATCCGTCAGCTCGTTTGCTGACCTATCACAAAAAAGTACCTAATTGTTATGTCTATAACTCTAGTATCTCTTGTTTCAGAGGAAGCCAATATGCCGCCGTTTCCCAAAGAGGTGACCATCAAAAAGTGGGAACAGAGAGAAACTCTAATAAAAAAATGTTGTTCAATACCGTGTTCCCTAACAGACTTGTTGTCAGTGTGTTAAAACTTTCAAATGGATAAATTAAATAATGAATTTAACGACAAAACGTATTAACCAGGAGTTCTGAATGTTGTTTAAATTGTTTTATGAAATCGTGATTGAAGTTGGTGTAGGTATTATTGTAAGTAGTTTTTGAATATGTTCCATTTTACACCACGATCTTTTATCTTAGATAAATTAAATAATTATCAAAAACATTGGATTACATAATTGGACACTTTCCATATTTATATTAGCTTTTTTTAAAAATTATGCTCTGAGTTATATTGTAATCACACCTTCTTGTAACTAATAACTTTTTATTGATGTAAACATTATCAAACCGAAGACACCGAACGTGACACGTGAAAAATATTTTAATCTATGCGTAAAGATCTGTCAAGTTTGATCTTCGAATTATTTTTATTTTTTAAAGCTTTACGAATATTTTATGTTTTTATTACCCATGAATATACTGCTTTAAAATCTTTTTATAATCTGTGCTTTAAGTAACATTGCCCACCAATTAATATTTATACTTAGTTAAGTAAGATTAAATTAATTTAGATGTATAATTTTAGTTTTAAATGTTGCAAAATAAATTATATTGAAATTAGTGGTGATTCTTTTCTTCATTTCCTATTTAATGAGGAACTAACTTCATGGTCATACGATTATACACATCAACGATACGTTACAGGTTCAATAATTCATGTGTATGTGTAAAAAAATTTTGGGTAGATGACTGAAATGACTTTTCCCGTCCTGGGTCCTGGGGGGCAAGAGGGAGTGTCAGACTCTCACTGACTAAAAACCCCCCGTTCCTTCTTCTGCTCCGGGTAGGAGCCGCAATACTTACATTAGTGCAACCACAACCTCGCGCACCCCGCCTGAACATTTGCCCTATTGCACACCATCTGTGGTTATCTTATGGCAGACATCTACTAATATCATGTTCCTGTGCTCATACTCTTTCCGTGGTTGTCACAATCGTTGTAAGAAATTACCTACATACAATGATATTACAAGTAAAAAGGGATCTGCCAAAACCACACTCCGGTCACCTCTAAGATTGACTGAATGGCGCCGTGGCTGGGCTACTGGCACGGAACAACACTTTGTGTGATCCACAAATTATTTTCTGGTGGCTTGTTAGTGAACGTGAAAGGGTTCACTTAAGTATATCACAGTTAGCAATCCCATATTCGCCGCGTGCGTCACATGTCACGCATAACGCTGCCATCACTGACTATGAGCCCCTATCGTGGCTTGAAATTAGTCGATCAACTCATCAGAGAGTTACGTAAGCAAGCCATCAAAAGTCAAAATCATTTATTCTAACTAAACCATAAAAAGGTACTTTTGAAACGTCAAAATGAAACCTACTAATACTTACGAACTAACTGCTACGGATGTTATTTACAGTTTCATGTCAAAACGAATGTTGTTGAAAAATGACAGAGATGGATTACATTATAGACCGGAATAACACATAGGTTACTTTTCTTTCGAGGTTCGCGAACAATCCGCTGGGAAAAATTTCTAGTACTAGGACACATTAACATGAAGTGACTTTCGTCTCCTGACTGGAGATATACATAGTAAATACATATAACTGGAGTAAGTAGTAGCACTATGCATACCTATGCATACACAAGCATACCAAGAACGACACTGAAAAAACTAGGAAATAAAAGAATAGGGAAAACAAGATTAGGCCAGTGGATCGTCTTAGCGACGGATTTAATTTCTCGATAAAGGATAATCATCAAATCACTTCTGTGGGGGAGGGTCGGACTCTTACTGATTAAAAACCACCCCATTCCTTCTCCTATCCAGGCCTTCTGTCATGGCCGCGGTCGAACATTTCGCTTGACCCGCAACCCCGGCAAAAAAATATTGATATTTGGCTAACAAAAAACTCATTCCAATAACAAAGACATAAAACAATTCATTTGCATTAAATATTGATATTATTCACAAAAATTATATTTAAGTAGGTACCTACAGTTTCTGCAGCGATTACAGAATCAGTGCACAAATAGGTAGGTACTACTTCATCTCTACTTACATCGCCGCGCTGCGAAGGCCACAGCGCGCGATGGCCGTCAGGATAATAAGGGGATACCGTACGGTCTCCTTTGAGGCAGCGAGCCTCCTAGCCGGATCTCCGCCCTGGGACCTTGACGCAAAACGCAAAACTCGCGTCGCTCTATTGGTGGTATTTTCATTTTTTTTTTTATGTAATCGGCCGGCAAACGAGCGTACGGATTACCTGATGGTAAGCAATCAGCGCCGCCCATGGACACCCGCAACGAGTTAAAAGTGCGTTGCCGACCTTTTAGGGATTAGGATTTGGAGAAACACAACGCTGTGGTTGTTTCACACCGGGTTTCTGTGAGGACGTGGTAGTTTTTTTTTTGGAAAATGCTGCTGTTTAGTTAATTACCTAGACCGATAGAACATAGAATATGTCACAGATGTAATCAAATCGGTCGGAAAGTGCCTATGTAAACTCTTACCGTCAATTTTCCCTTGGATGGATTATAAGGGCGAGTTGCATAAAACAATTCTCACGTCGAATAGCCACGCACCTATTTGAATCACGCATCACACCTCATCAGCCTAGAAGTGCCCACTGCTCAGCCAAGGCGTCTTCTCATAACGTAGAAAGTTTCAGCATTTATCACCACGCTTGCTCAAACTTTTTAACAATTGGAAATTATAGGTCCAGGTTTCCTGATGATGTTTTACTTCGCCGAACGTCGTACACGCTTTCTTTATTGCCTCAATCTGATTACTCATATACATACCTAGGTACCTAACACCTGTTTATTTCAATGTTTGTAAAAAAACCTAAGTCATCCCAACTAAACACTGAATAAAATATTGCTTCTTTAACATACCTACTTATTAAAAATTAGAGATAATATTGTAATTGTAGGCATATTATTTGTTAATTGATAATAGTTAACAAACATTAGATTTCAGTGTACGCTGATGACGGCTTATTTTTTTCACGTGTACTTAGTATCATTTTTATTTGGATTAACGGGCTCATATTGAAAACCTCTATACTAATCATTCAACGGAAGCAGTTTTGTAGTAAAAGCGTTCGAACATTAATTCAAACCAATCGGCAGACGCTCAAAGGTACCTATGTGGATATCTACCCAACTTCACGAAGGCAAATAGGCAAAAACTAGAGCTTGTCCATAAAAACATCGACACGCGACATCTTTTCGTTAAAAATCCCGCAATGTCTTAAATCCAGGGTGTACAATACACATGGTGATGATATAGGTACGGAGACGTGGTCCCTTACTTCTGGTCTGTTAGAGGGACTTAAAGTCGCTCAGCCAGCGATGGAGGAAGCTATTATATATTAGCCAAAGGATCAGAGTCACCGACATAGCTCATAAAATCTGCAAGCTGAAGTAGCTAATGGGCAGGCCACATCGCTCAAAGAACTAACGGCCGATAGGTCAGAAATGTGCTCGAGTGGCGACCACGGACCGGAAGACGTAACATGGAAGAACTTTTGCTAGGTGGACCGTCGACCTCGTCAGAGTCGCGGTGAGCCAATGGATGCAATTGGGGCGACTTGTCGTTCGCCGTGGAGAACTAAGGGGGCCCATTGTTCAGCAGTGGACATCTTCCGGCTGATGATGATGATAAATAGATGTATTAAAGTGCCTACCTACTTACCTATTAATTAATAATAGGTCCATCAACAAAATGACGTAGCGATGTAATATTCTCAAATAAAATCTATTTACAACATTTTTAGTTTGACGTTTGAAACTAAGAATAATTAGACCAATAGCCATGTTCCCCATTAAAAGTATTACGCTATTTTCCACGTGACCTGATTACCTACTGGCTACTGCGTATGACGACAAGATGGTACATATTTTTCTAGCCGTCGATAACGATAACCCTTTAACAAGATGGACTTTTATCATTATTATTGAATTTTAATAGGTATCAGTCTCTAGTACACAGATAATTTCAATAGGAAAGTTCCTTACAGCACATGGAATTGATACTGGTCTATGGATAGCTATATGAAATAACAGGTCGTAGTAGTCCGGAGTTAATATCTCCCGTGAGTACCAAAATGACTTTTTCACGGTTATATTAATACCTACAGTACTATCTAAGTGAATTTAGACACAACTTACAAACGTTGAAAGAAAACATTGTAAGAAAACCTTGACTTATAATCTTGAATTATAAATTTAAAACCACCGATCCTCCTTTAGCAAGCATGATGATTAATGCTCAAACCTTCTCCGGGTGAGAAGAAACCTTTGCTCAGCATCATGCATTTATTGGCTGATGATTATGTGTGAAGTATATGTCAACCATACTCTGGGATGACCAATAGAAAATCAGGCTCAATATCGTCTTCTGTCGAGTAGAATTTTAGAAGAGAATACCGACATATAAATTTGATTTTGATTCTAAAATTTTAATTATAGCCCCGGACACCAGTTGGCGAAGCTTCTAATAGTAAAGTCTCTCGGATTCAACGCGACGAGCGACAGCTCTATTCGGCCGGCCCTGTCAAGGGATAATTCAAGTAAACATTAATTATTTGTCTTTTAGTGCAAGACCTGAAAGTCAATCATCAACAGCTTATAAGTGCCCACTGCTGAGCAAAGGCCACGGAGAAGGTTTGAGCATTAATCACCACGCTTGCTCAAGGCGAATTGGCGAGTTCAAACTTATAATTAGAAATTATAAGTCCGGTTTCCTCACGATGTTTTCCTTCGCCGTATGTTAGTAGTGTCTAAATAATCATAGAAAGTACATAGATACAACTCGGAGAGTCATATTGGTAATTGCCATGTTTCGAACCCTTAAGCAAGAGAAACGGGCGCCATAAACTACGGGCCTCGACGTAAGAAACATAAATGTTTATATATTTTGTTAATGAAATTATGTGTGGTAGATACCTACTATATATAATTGTGTCATGTTGATCAAATTTCTTTAATGTTTTCATTTCCCGTTGTGCCATATAAAACCCAGCAAAGATTTTCACGGGCCACTTACACTTAATATAAATTAAAAAGATAATTTATCACGTTCAACGCAATCATAATAAAATACTGGCCTACGTCTTGTTTTTTTAAACAAAACTCTCACGCATTTACCAAACTATTACATATAGAATAGTAGGTATATGTAGGTACACATATTATGTTTTTCTCGCAATTGCAGAGCCATTTCAACATAATTTTTTGTTTGAGTAGATAATGCAGTTCGTGTTGTTTTAGATAACAAAAAGAAATTGGAAAGTTTATTGAACTTTTTTTGTTGTTTTGTTTTTAAAATAACTCGTGCTGCCATTTGTAAATAACATTCTTATATTAATAAAAGCAACAGTACATATTTTCAGTGTATTGTTTTTATTTCTCTACTATGGAAATATTAAGAAAACCCTACTAAAAGTTACAAGTCAAGATCATTTGGAATAAATGATCTTGACTTTGACTAAACAATAAATAGGTACTTTTGAAACGTCAAATAGAATAATAGCCTTGTCAGTCAGTCTGTTCGTCAGTGAACATAGGTTTATGTACACAATAAAAAAAATTTTGCACCCAAGTCGAACAGTGCTATTTAATGATTAATCAGTATTTAGCTGATTGGAGATTGACATAGACTTCTTATGAGTCATGGGAAGCCAGCATCTAATAGTATTGTCTACAAAGCTAACCAAAATATTTGAACTTTCAGCTACGTAGACTTGAAATTTGAGTAAATAAAATGTGTGTTATCTGATTACTTCACTGCAACAACAACACAATAAAATCAAATACAAATTCCTACAAGATTTAAATGATAAAAAAAATATGAATTTTTGAATATTTTATTAATCCATACTTACTTACTAAACAGAATATTTACAAAACATGTTTACGGCGCTAAAACTTTGTTTTCATAAAACTGAGTCCATCAGTCCATTAATATTTTAGTAAAGTTTTGAAAGTCCCCACTTTACTAAGAAACTTTTATACAGATAAGTATAATATTTTTCTATAATAAATGAAAAACTTCGATTGTCATAATACTATCCTGAAGGTGTTTTACAGTGTTAATTGTATACTAAATTAACTAAAGCAGAATGATATATTTAGGTATAATTTTCAGAAACTTTTATGTACTAACAACGCTTATCAGGAACAACTTTATAACGTCATCCAATGGGGACTACTGGTATTTTGCTCAACAGATTACGCAAACGAGAAACTCTTGCCTTTTATTAACCGACTTCAAAAAAAGGAGGAGGATCTCAATTCGACGCGTATTTTTTTCCAATAGACAATAAGCTGATGTCATAAGGGCTTTAATTTTTTGACAACTACAGTGATTGGACAATAATAACCTACAGATTAGCGCCATCTGTTGGGAACACACGGCAGTCCGACTGTAAAGTAGGGCTTTATTTCGATAATATTTCTAGTAAAATACAAATCAGACCTCTTGATCCTTTTTCAACATCATAAAGATCGTCTTTTACTATAATATAATTTGAAATGAACTAATGGCAGTGCAGATTTTTAGAATATTAGTGCATAATCGATTGCTGAATTTTTAGTGATTGTAGCTCCTTTTCTTCTCTATCATGCCATAATTCCGCTGTCAAAATTACCACAAATTATAGTGATGGAAATATGTATAAGTGGAGTATACCAAGGTATCCAAAAGGGACAAATTTTGAAACCGATTTCAAACTTCATCAGATTCAATTTGACTCATTTATTTGAGTAATTGTAAATACCGAGCAAGATTCGGTAAAACTATTATAAAGTATTTTTATTTTTTGTAGTAGAGCGGAGAGAAAGCGTGCCGAGTATAATAATAGGTCTCCCTCCCTACCTCCTCCTACAACAGGGTTAATGTTCGGTAGCTTTTAGTCAGTAAGAGTCTGACACACACTCTCGCCTCATTCAGGGCGGAAGGAGTCATTTGATGAGATTCGGGAGGAATCTCAACAAAAAAGGGATATTTAAAGACGAAAACATTCAACGTGCATACTACTACTTTTTCAAAGGTCGGCAACTAATCGCTGATCACTTACCACCAGGTGATCCGTCTGCTCTTTTACCTCCTTTTAATAAAACAATTAGACGTATTTGAATACCTTGATATTCTAGTGTTTTCCCACTCATTGTACAAATTTACCGCTCAACAAGGCATGATGAACATATTAAGTAATTGAATACGCCATTTTTATATATTGTCTACTTTGTAACAGTCTTTCAAAACGCTACAATAACCCTTCCATTTCTTTCATAAATTGCATGTAAGCATCGTCCTTGCTTGGCAGTTGTTTGGGCATGTCCGCCTGCCGTTGGATAGTTCCAGATTTGAGTCCCGGCTTAGCCTTTTTGTCTTCCCTCTTGACTCGTAAAGCTGACGGCACGAATCTTGTGACGTCCGCGGACAAATTCCTTATCTGAGGTTTGGCGCTGATTGTTGCTCCTGGAAACAATTTTTATAACATCGATATTAAGAAATGTGATGTTCACCATGATGTAGGTTTACACATTGTAATGGAGTACCACATACACACATTTTTTCCTGTTACACATGCCTGCATAACTTATAAGGCCAATAATTTATCAAAAACATTTACAGGACTGGTGAAATCGGCTACTATTATTCCCAAATATAAATTTTTAGTGTAGTGTAAGTACAATTATAAAATTTGATGACATCCAAACAATTAATGGCGAGTCTGAATAACCTATATAACGTATCGGTAGATTTGCTGAATAGGGATCTATTTATACTGCCTGTAAGTTCAAATTCGTAGAAACAGATTTCTATGATGACGAACTCAAACGGCTTATCCTCAATCTGAGTTATGATATTAATTCATCGACCGTACTCATATATTATATACATAATCATAATGTAATGTAGTGCACCAACCTTGCTGACCATCCTTCTTCGTGATCAGTTGTGGAGCGGCAGACAGTACAGAAAGCTGTGGATGCGGTTTGGGTGGTGGCGGCGGTACCAACGGCCTCAGTAGGCGGGGCGGGGCGCCTGGGGGTGGACCCGGGGGACGGAGCATACCACGAGGCATGCCGGGAAGACCTGAAATGGAACCAACATTATTAGAAAGAGTTCTGATTTTATTTAAAAGACTGGCTAAATCTGGTATTAATTATAAAATCTCAGTCGTTTTTCTGCTTGGATGGCAGAAAAACGACTTAATTTTGTTGTTTAAAATAAATAAAACGTAATGACGATTGCGATTGTGAGGCGATTTCATGGCACAAAGAAACATTTAAGTAAATAACAGAACAATAGAACTTAATTTAATAAACTACCCTTTTTGTGCATACTACTCAACAATGTGTTAGACGAATATCTACTATTTATTCACTATCCAAATTAAGGCTGCATTCAATCCAATAAATATTATTTTTTTATAAAAAGTATAAATGAAACAAATATTATTTTTAAGTAAAGTCCAACAATATTTTACCTGCAGGTGGTCCGGGCGGTCCAGGCGGTCCCGGCGGAGGTCCAGGAGGTCCGGGCGGCGGTCCAGGTGGAACCAAGCGCATAGGTGGCGCCAGTGGAGCCCGGAGAGGCGGGGGTCGGAGACCTGATAAGACAATGGTCAAAGTCAATTCATTTATTTTAATTACACCGATATAAGGGGAAAATAAACCACGTTTGGTAAGTTTCTCGCATTAGACTAGAATTTCTTCCTTTAGTAAGTTAGTAGTGTGGTGCCTACAGTTGGATTTTAAGCATACATAAATCTCACTACATTTGCATAGAAATCAATGAAGAATAATTGAATCTTTTAATTGGTCATGATTGAGGAATTTACTGTTGCATCCTTACCAGGCGGTAACAATGGCGGCGGCATCTGCCTGAGCTCGGCGCCGGGCGGCTCCAGCGTGAAGTCTGGCGCGGCGTGGTGCGGCACGTGCTGCGGGGGCGGGCCCTCCGTGTCGCTGTCCGAGTCACTGTCGCGCCCACCGCCTGTACGCTTCAGGGCACTCAACCTACACAACAAAATACATCGTTTTAAAGAGCCTACAGATCACCTGTTCGTAAGCAACTTACGTCGCCCATGGACGCCGCAACATCGAGGATTTGCTAATGTGTTATCGACCTTTTCACCATTTGACTACCTATAACCTCACTTACATAACGAAACAAACGTTTGGATTTCTTTGAAGCCGTGGTATTACTCCGGTTTCGTGAGCCGAAACAAGGATTAAACAAGAAAATAAAGGTCGCCATACATATTAGGGTTGGATTAAGGTGTGCATGATGATTTTAAACTTGCATACAGATACACACTCCAGCATCTCCCCCCATTCCTTTACAAGAAACATGAGTAACTTTTTAACGATTTTGCGATGAAAATTCTACTAGACTATACTAATATTTTAAGAGGTAAAATTTGTAAGTTTGGATGTAGGGGGTAATCTTTGGAACCGCTGGTCGGATTCGCAAAATTCTTTCATTGGTAGATAGCTACAATGTTCCTGAGTTCTATAGGCTATAAAATAACACGCTACGATCAAATGCAGCTGAGCAGCGGGTGAAACTGCACGAGATTAGCTAGTCTGAAATAATCACAAAACAGAACTCAATTTTGTCAATTACTCACGTAGCTTAATAATTTGACGAGATACTCGACTAGTTTCAAGCCATGCTAGAGGCCCATATTCATGAGCAGCATTCCGCGACACGCGACTCGGCGACCGTCGCGCTGCTACTGGCTACTCGAGTCTGCGCGCCCAACGCGCCCTCTGCCGTGATTCACGCGCACTTTCTTCTAGCCGTGGTGTTGGCAGCGATGGCGCGCGCGACACTGTTGGCACGCTAGACTCGCCCGCCTGCAGCTGCGTTGGTGTTGGGTTCGAATCCCGGGTCGACGCAAAATCAGTGTTACATACCGCGCTAACTGTGTCACACTCCAGAGTGCTACTCGAGTAGCCAGTAGCAGCGCGACGGTCGCCGAGTCGCGTGTCGCGGAATGCTGCTCATGAATATGGGCCTCTAGCATGGCTTGAAACTAGTCGAGTATCTCGTCAAATTATTACGTGAGTAAGCCGAAAACATAATAAATAATTTAGAATGTCTCACGAAAGTTATAATAAAAATACTCACCTAGCATTTAGATCAGCAGCCCTATCGCGTTCCCTCTTTCTGTGGACCTCTTCCATTTCTTTCATGAAGTCATCAATGTTTTGTCCGGAGAGTGCCAACATTCGTTGTTGTAAGGAGGTCGGTTTTGGCGCTTGAGTCGCTGCCGCGGCCGCTGCGGCTGCAGGGGTAATGGAATCCTCATCCACTGCCTCACCATCGATGTTCTCTAACACCGGTGGTTTTCCTACTTGGACCTTTGGTAATGGTGCCTGGAATTTAGAAAAAGATAAGTTTTAATATGACCCTTCCTTCCCTTGTTATTCTTAGAAAAAAAAAGGAAACTGGAAATTTAAGATGGGCATCTTGAATTACTTGTTATGTTTGTATTTATTATTCCGTGCGGGAATTGAGACCGCGACATGTGGCAATGTCCCGCCGCTGTACCAAAAGCCCAGTCAGCACTGAGGTATGGATGTGTTTTTGATATAAGGATAAGTAAGATGTAAGTCATCTGTTGCTGATGTCTGTCATCTGTCATGTCCTGTTTGTTTCATCTATATAAAATTTATACAAGATTCATGCAAATACGAGATGTACTGAACGGGCAAGTTTGGAAAGGACCATAGGCTTTGGTTTCAAAACACTTGAAAACTAAATTTAAAAAATAAACGTTATGACCAAGCTGGTTTTGAAAAGTAATGAAATAAGTGACAAGTGCTTTTCAGTTCATTTTATACCATTCCTAGACGATAATTGTTCTTAAATTCCAAGTATTTTGTTAAAATTACTTTTTTTCAGCCAAACCTGATTTATAAGAAGGTGACCACAATCTAAGCCAAGTTCAGGTAACAGAATTGGCGATAAAGTAAACTAGAGATGAAAAAAAACTTACACATTCACCCGGGGGTCCTTCATCAGGCATATCAGAGAACCTTAGAACTTTGTTATTCGTAGTTACGGGGGGAGGGGCGGCAACTTTGTCCTTCTTGAACATCTTTTCTTTCTCTAGCACCAAGATCTC
The DNA here is from genome assembly GCA_902829305.4 of Spodoptera exigua. NCBI lineage: Eukaryota > Metazoa > Arthropoda > Insecta > Lepidoptera > Noctuidae > Spodoptera > Spodoptera exigua. The sequence goes on along the minus strand of LR824619.2, from coordinate 8,811,669 downwards.
GAAGTCACATGGCGGACCTGGTGGTACGCCGGGCGGTTCCAGGCCGACTGGCTTATCCTAAAACATTAGTTTATACTTTGGAACAAGGAAATAGTATAGTCTGTAGGTTTGTCTTGACTAGACTACTAGACTGACAAACTTTTTAAAATGGTTTTCTTGTTTCAAATTCAAAAGTGCCTATCGTGGTATAATTGAAATAAAAGATTTGACTTTTTGACTTTCTCTGAAATCATCATAATGTCAAGTTTTGTAGTTAGACAACAGTATTTTGTGCAGTGTATACCACTGTTTCTTAAGAACTTTCATACATACTCGTAGGTACATTATATATATTGTAAATCTTTGTGAAGTGGAACCTTGCAACTAAATTTTTGCAGGTAGTAGATAATATCTACTACCTGCAAAAATTTAGTACCTATATACATTTCATACTATATACATACATGTATATAGGTACCTACGTTTAATGTGTATAGCAAAGCTAATACAAAAAAGCAGACATTCAAATTGTCTTATATAAATATTCTAAAAACTCATACATGTAAGGTATGTTTCTTTCTATTTTCCAGTCATGGATAAACACTCATACTAAATTATGAATGCCAAAAGATATGAAACCTCCCAACTTACTTTGTATACCGAATCCTTTTTCAATATAGGTTTTACAGCGGCTGGAAGCACCGCATCTACTGGTAACGGTATTTGTGAAGGAACATTGCTAAATATTAAGTTGTCTGGGACCTGTAAATAAAAAGTACTTATTTAAAAAATATCGAAAGTTATGTATTAAAAACAGAGTTTAATTTTTGTAGTGTAATAAATGCCTCATTAACACATAGCTATAAAGCTTATTTTCTTGTCATACGTCGGCAAACGAGCAGTAATTATCTGGTGGGAAGTAAGTAATAAGCGCCGCCCATGGACACTTGCAACACCAAAGAATTTACTAAAAGTGCGATATTAGGTTATTAGGGATTTAAGAATAGGGGATTTGAGGATTAAGGATGGGGTAAAGGATTTGGCCTCGGCCTCGGACGAAACACAACGTAAGTGGTGCTTTACGTCGGTTTTCTGTGAGGCCATGGTATTACTCCGGTCAAGCCGAGGCATGACTCTCCTACGGTTAGCTTAAGTAACCACTTATTTATATTTTTTTTTTGTTTTCACAAAGTACAATCGACGACAAAAGTGGTATAATGGTGTTTTATTTTAAAATAAAAATCAAGTTATTTTTTAAAGAAAAACTTGACTTCAATTGCCACTTAGTAACGATAAATATTATAAAGAGTGTTACGAAATTTGGCAAGCAAATAAAATTTTAAAAATCATCATTCAAACGACTTTATATTATATTTAAATTCATTAAGAATTTAAATTCAAAAGCATTCCATGAAACGCAATTCTCGACCTACTATCTTGTATCAATAAAAATAAAAATGCATGTTCACGCTGTTTTACTGAGGAAAACCGAGGATTTATCAAAACCATGACTATCTGTTGATAAAGAAGGCGATTATTGAACTTGAATCTCTCAATGACTAAACATATTTTAAGCAATGACAATGTCAAAAGCACGGACAAACCGTACCTTATGTTTGTATTTGAAGTATGTAAGAACATTTTGTGACTATTGTGCCATTTATTAGTACAGGGTGTTTTATTAAATTACGATATTAATACAGGACGTTGTAAAACAATAACAAAGTTGTGAAAAATTTTAATAAAAAAAAATAAACTTATTGTGAACGGGTCCTACCTAACGCAAATTAATAATAATGATTTTATAACCTGGATATACAGTACGATTTGAATACCATTATACTGATATAGGTAACTCATTATTTTTGAATGGTCGGCAAACGGGCTGACGGGGTTACCTGATGTAAAGCAATCAGCGCCGCCTATGGACACCCGCAACAACAGACGAGTTACGAGTGCGTTGCCGACCTTTTGGGCATTAGGGATTTGTAGATTCTGGGATTGGGGGAAGGGAAGGATTGGGCCTCCGTTAACATCACTCGAATGGCGAAACACAACGCTGTAATTGTTTCACGCCGGTTTTCTGTGAGGCTGTGGTATAACGTCGAGTTATAACACGATTATGAGTCGAATCGATCCGATTTTTGCCGTACTATGGCTCTCCCACATTTGTTGCTTTGGTTTTATTTGTTGCTACATAACTAATTTATATCTTAACATAGATTCACCAAACAAACCTAGATGACAAGAAGGCCAATTCACCAGTTTATATACTACCTATTCTAGTCCTCATTTCTAGTCTTAATTATATTTTTTTTATAAAATAAATATCAAAGAATAAAAAAAGAAGTTAGCTGATAGTTACATATATTACTGTACTTATGTATACTTACTTGTAATGTTGGCAACGGGATGTCATCAACTTGAACAGACTGTGCATGCTTCACGGATTCATAATATGATATTAAATGTGTTCTCCTTTTCTCATATTCCATTTCTTGACGCTTGAGGTCCACCCATTTTTCTGGGTCATCTTTGTCCTAAAAACCATTATTAACCTTTAAATCGTGGTAATTTGAGACATAATGATGAATTAAATACTAAACTAAATTAGAAGGTATGGCTAAGATTCATAATTAATCGAAAAATGACGAATTTAAGGACAATTTGAAATCAAAAGAAGTTATTAAAACCGAAATAAATTACAAAAATGATAATAAATTGCTAAGCTAACTAAATACTCTGATAAATCGGTATACTCGACTATAAATAATTGCAAGCCACAGTTTCGCCATGTTGTGAAATATTATGCAATAGACTTGTTTGTGAACTTTTGGAAAAACAAAGCTATTTATAAAACTTAACCTTTACATAATTATAAACTAATGCTTCGATTTTCGAACATGTTGTGTAAAAGAAAAGAATTCCCTTTGGAACACGGCTGAACTATATGTTAAATTGTTACTATTTACCAGTCTTAAATTGCATAAAAAGTTTTCTACTTCAAACAAAAATATAATAATAGCCAACATTTTTGGTATATAAAATAGGAATTGCATGCACGTTAAACAATTGACCACAGATACAAAAGTAGACCATAGATATTATATTATAAATACAAAAACTAAAACATAATAAAATACTTAAAGTTTTTCAGTAAAAAAATAAAAATAAAATCAATAAGAATTGTTGATAGAGGGAATCATCTACCATTTAAAATAACAATATACTTACATACATCTTGAGAACTCTATCAAATGTTTCTCTTAATTTCTTCCGTTTCTCTTTCAACACTTTTTCATTCAGAGGCGATGGTTGCAGTACATTATATTCTAGACAAAACAGAATATTTTTTTTTTTAACGTAAATTAAACTAATGCCATACCAACAAATAAATAAATGGGCTTAGACACTGCCAGTTCCTTTCCCAGAACCATTCAATGATGTTAATATGAGACAAAATAGAAAGACAATAGGTGCGTGAACCCCGGAATTCGCTTGGGATTTCATGATTTAATTACAGAAATAAGATTGCGATTGCACAATCTCCTCCACATCCTCCAATTCAAAAGTTTAACCCCTAATTTTTAGACTACCCTCTTTGTCATAAGAAGTTTAACAATCTGTTTTTATTACAATATTTAAAAAACATTTACTACAAAATATATATTATACTCCTTAAATATAAGAGTATAAAAAATTTTTGGCCTAACTGTACCAGTACTAAAAAAAACATGTTTTATGGCATATCATTGTTTACCCTTTTTCTTTACAATAAATATGGGTAAAAATTTAATTATGCATTAGAAAATAAATAAGCAAAAATCATGTGGTTTGGTTAAAATAAGATTTGATATTGGAACATCAACCAACATAAATGTGTGATGACACTGATGATGTAATTTATTCATCCTAGATGAATATAAGTTCACAGCTTAACATGGCTATACATGTATGGCATACCTCAAGTTACATAATGCAAACTCATTTAACACAAGCTACCAGTGTAACTTGGATGTAGACATATTTTATGTATGTATTTGTACTTCAAGCTACATGAGTAAGCTGTTAAACATTGATTAATTAACTTGACTGCACAGTTGGTGCGGTGGCTGGGCAACTGGCTGCCATGCAACGTGTAGCAGGTTCAATCCCTGCATGGAACAACTCTTTGTGTGATCCACAAATTGTTGCTCTGGGTCTGGGTGTAATGTGTATGTGAAATTGTATGTTTGTAACCGCACCCAGAACACAAGAGAAAAAGAATTAAGATCTGATTTATATTATCTATGAATTCATTGAATTTAATGCCTAATGGACAATACTGAAGAAAAAGTGACAAGTGTTTCATTTCAAAAAGCATTATGAAGCTGTTTATGCAACTTACCCATTTCATCAATTTTCTGCAACTCCTCTAAAATTTGTGTTGGATCTTTCATCTTGAGTACAGCGGCTCTCACCATTTGCCTTTGCCGTTTATTCTTTTTCAATTCCTTTTTCCTCGCCTCTTTCCCTATTTGAAGAAAATAAGACTTTGAGTATAATTTATTCATTTGTTTATGTGAATCGGTGCCTAAATATTTCTTATAGAGTTGTAGTTTGAAACATCATTCTATACATTGAGAGTTAACATGATTATTTGTATAGACACTGAAGGTGCTTGCCATAGCTTCGGGTCATTATTACAAAAAAAAACATCGAAGAATATAAGCGGATGTAAAAAAGTTCTGTACAACAATTAATAATATAAGAAAAATTTTTGATATATTGCTAGTGTGTGTTTGGTGAATAAATTGTAAATAAATCTGTATTGTAGAATCTCTTTGCATTTAAACTTCAAAACTTTAGATTAAGTTAAACTAGTAGGTTATCAAGCCGACTATATTTATGTTTCATTAAATCTTATAAAATATAACCAATACTCACTTGCTTGATCCGTGGGATTCATATATTTACCACTTTTAGTGGTATTTATTGATCGGCGCCCCATCTTGACTGTTTTAATTTACCTTTAAAATAAATAAATAATTCCTTACATAGAGTTAAATTATAGAATTAATGCAATTGTTTAAAAATACAACGCAAACGAGATATTTTACGAGTCAAACGCTTTGTCGATATTTTTGACATAACAAATATCTGGGTTACCAGACAGTAGAAAATATAATAACTCCCAATAATTTAAATTGCTTATATGCTGTTGATTGTTTGATATATAGATATATATAGATTGTAATTGTTTTTAAAAATCGACGTTATAGTTTACTTTCTTTAATTAGATAAATAACAAAACGATTGTAAACATATGATGTTATATTTAATAAATACGATATTAAAAGCAAGTTAATTTTGTTTTTAGCATTTTAATGCATAAAAGTGGGTTTATTCATTTCGAATTCCAAAGTTTATTAGTTTAATAATTCAGTTTCAAATCTATAATAAATGTATTTTTTTAAATGATATATTAGATAAGGTCGATATTTGCACCATTATGGGGTATTCTCAAATAGGTGGCAACTCTAAAATACGCAAAGTTTGACATATTAAACTTTTAAAAAGTTACTGCAATGGGTATTCAGTATTTTATCACCTTTTTATCCCATCACATTTATTGATCTCATTATTAATGATAGTGATTTATAAATCGACTTTACATTCGGAAATTCGGCTATCCAAAACCGAAATGGATTATATTTTTACAGTCTTTGGTATTTTGCATTTGAATATTTTTTTTCATTAAAATAAACTCTTGCCTTTTTGCTTATTTAATTAATTTAACTTTTAAACATTTAAAACTTAAGGATTTCTTATCACCAATTTATTAATTTAAATTGTTTCAGTATGCAATTAATTGGAAATTAAATCAACGTGGACAAAATACATTATTACGTTCAATAATAAATGTGCAAAATAACAAATGAGAACGCTTTTTGAGTTATTTTATTAGAAACACGTTTATTTTCTTACACGTAAAATGCTACAGTTTTTTCTATTTTTATGGAGAAAGGTACCATATAGAGTAGACACAATAATTTATGAATTTGATTTATCTAAGATATGATATTAAATTAACTGCGTATACATATCTACTTTATTATTCAAATTAATTGAGTTTATTTACCTTAGAAATAACTTGCTGTATATAACATTCGTAAATAGGTTTAATTTTATTATCATAAATTTAATAACGAAATATTTCACGCCGACCATAATTAATATTAACAAATGCGTGAAATAAATTGAAACTTTATAAATAACACACAAAAACTAGTTATTTTCTATTCTTAACAATTTTTCAAAAGATCTAACGTGACCTAACCGGAAATTAGGCGGCATACCTATCCAACCATTCACATTATCGTCTATGAATGGTTCTACCTACCGATGTATGTACTTAAGTGCAAAATTGTAAAAGAATTTAATTAAAGTTTGAGTGTTATCGGGCTGTTTCTCGAAGCAATGACCGAGCAGCATAATGACACAGACAACAGCCACACTACGATACAACTACCTAGCGTACTATCGTACCTTCGTATTTAGTTTATGCGAAGAGTAATTTATAGACAGACTCGTATTACCTAGATGCCTACCCAGTATTTACACGTATTTACGCGAGACGGGCGCTTGCTTGTATTCGCGTCGCATGATCGCATCACGTACCTACTACGCTATACACACACACAAATGGATTTTACGAGTATCCACTACCATCCACTACACACTGGTTTCATTCATATACCGAAACTAGACATCTCTTTCTATCTCATTCATGCTAAGCGAACGTAAATGTGTGTGAATGCAATGGCATTCCTCACCTACGAAATGGCGTTTGTTGAACCGATTCGCCGCGCGTCGGTCGAAGTCTCGCTCGCTCCCTCGCGCAGTGGCAGAGAACGCGTTCGTTCGAGGCGTTCGACTTTCGAGCGGCGACGTACGCTAGCGTGTATGTCTTCATTATTGATGCAAAAGTTCCACGATGGTAGATCATAACCAGAAATTGTTACAGGAGTTGCAAAAGAAAAGTGGAAATAATGTTTGTGCCGATTGTGGAAATCTGGGTATGTTGTTATAAGTGATTCATAACAATTTTAGTGATAGTGTTTTCCGTGTGCGTGGTATTTTCATGGGGTGGTGAATAGGCGGGGGGCGTAAATGCGTCCATGCTTTGGAGTTCAGTGACCTCGACGTAAAATGCATTCAATGAAAACAAATCATCGACCAGCGCATTTTATGATGATTCAAAACATACAGATAAGTCAGTAGTAAGGATACAATCAGTGATGTTTGTGCGATTATGTCTATCACACACGTATGAAATATTTCAATGCTAATTGAAAATTAATTTCATGTGACCACCAATGGCAGCCAATAATGTGCTATTCTATGTTGCAAAATGCTTTACTGTGCTAAGTTTATTGATCTGAAATAAAAACAAACCAATATTTGCCATAGACTGTGTATAATGTTGTAATCGCAGTAAGTGTATTTCTGCACAAATTGGCAAGCGTAAAAGTAATCTACATTACTTTAATTGAGAATAAGTTATCTGCATGCACATTCATTTGTTTAAAATAAAAAGATATCGGTATCTTCGTAGAATGTGGACGAATGTTTTATAACAAATAGGTACTTATGCAGGTATATGACTGGCGGAGTATGAGTCATAGGTTCTGCCCTAGGTAGGTCTGTATCCTTGACATGCAATGCAATTTCTCCGAGTTTAGCACAACTTTTCCTTGATTTGTTTATCGCAGCAATCGCAATGATTTCCCTTTAGTATAGGTACCTAGTTGTTTATCATTATTGTGCTACCTATAAATGTATCCTAAGAAATTAGGATGTGAGCGTCCGCGTTCGTGTGAGTGTGACCTAATTTTACATTTCAATGTCTGTCTTTACTGCGCGGCGTATGTTCAAACTCCTCTATTCAGACTTGCAAATTGCTCCGAGATCGTATGGTTTTGGCAATGCTTAAATTGCTATGGATTTTTGGATTTACCCAAGTAGATAGGGACCTCGGAAGTTATCTAAACCATATAAATAAGGCACTTAATTGCAATTAGGTCACAGATGTTTGATATTATGACTAATAAAAATAAACAACCAGTAGGTCTCAGGTGCCTAGTTTAAGCTTTTCGACACAAGATTTCTAGAAAACCTGTGTTTCAAATCACTTAATCTGTTCATTTACAAGTTGTATCGTGATATGAAGGTTATAATTTACTAGGTAATATAAATATATATCTAGTTTAAAATATATCTGAGTAGTTTGAAAGAGTAGTTTGCCAAGTCAAGAAAAATAATACAAAACCATGATGATTCAAGAAACAACCAAATACCCACTTCAAGCTAGATTATATCTTCGAGAGACGTATAGGAAAATGATCTGATGGTTCGATATTTAAGATTAATTAAATTTTACCTACACATCCTTATAGAAACGCTAATACCGATAGGTAGGTAGGTATGTAGATTTATTCTTTTGCTAGAAAATCTTTACCAAAAACCTAGATGATGTTAATGTGATTAGCTGATACTAAAATGGCCATTGTGTCATCGTTAATTACAAACATAAAGTTGTTGACACAATATTTCCTTAAAACGGCATTTTATATTGGAGGAAAATATTGTTTTCCAAACTGTATTATTTTCGAGCTCCAACAATCCTATACGGTTTCAACCAAGCTTATTTTAGTAATATATTATGACATTTATGATTCACGCATCACGCTTACGTAGTACCTAGGTCCTGTGGTTAATACATGTTCAATTTGATGGAAATAATCATCGTGTTACCCATTGGTACTTAAAATTTGGCAATTTCGTTTCGTTAAATTGAGTCGTTTTATTGTATAGTTACCTACACCAAGAAAAGAAAAGGAAACAGTTGATCGGATGGGACTGAACATTGTTGTTTATTTTATTACACTCATAAGACACATCAATTTGAGTATTTGACTATAGTGTGTACAAAACTGAATGTTAACGTAATAAAAATAAGACATACCATCCATTTAAATCCTGTTCCTACGGATACAGATACGTAGGTACGTAAGTACTTGGCCGGGAAGAAGGGGCTCCATAATAAATGCTTAATTAATGAGACCGGTTTTTACAGAATTCAAATTACAACAAACCGAGGGGGAATATCAAATTTTGGCCATTGACTAATTACGAGACGAATGAAATGAAAGAAAAACAAACAGAATTAAAATGAACGAATTTCATTCGGGCCGTACCTAATTTAATTATAGGCCCTACTTTGAATAAACTAGCTTGTTATTTCCTAATTAGGAGTTGATAATGTGTATTTACGAGGTGTCAAAGCTCTTGAAGTAGGTTTCATCATTTGTTACAATAAAGATAATATACAAATTGGGTACCGATGCGCTTAGTAAAACTAAAAACAGAATTATAAATAAATTACTTAAGTAATATAAAGATAACCTTGATTGATTAATGAGCCACCACAGCTGTAAACAGATAGGTAGCATGCGTTATTCACGCTTTTCTCAGGTACGGGAAGGACCTACTGTAACTGCGTATTTATAGATTCCAGGTATTTTGGCATTATAAAATGGAATAGTCTACCAGTTAATCACACGTGGCCAAGTATTAAAACAATGGTGATTGGCTTCTAACAGGTATCCCAAGTCTTGTGACATAGCGTTATGTTATTTACGTGTGGCGCAGAGGCCAAATGTTAGTGTGTGCGTGCGGCCGTGTGACGTCGTGTCGGTGTGTTGTGTCTTGTGTATGCTTATAAACACGGATATGATGAGAAACGAAAATGTGGAAACGCCTATTTCCACCAGAAAATCTTTTCAAATGAATAGGTATTCGAAAGTATATTTTATAGCGCAGACAGCTCATCAACTTTGCGGGGATCAAGTTCTATTTTAAGTAGGACCATCGCGAAGTACGTTTTTAGTGGAGGGGACTTCGCAGAGAGAGGTGCACGACACGTAATCAATTCATTCATAGGTGAATAGGCGCTTAGTTATTGCCAAATGCTGGTATAAATGACGAATAAAACTCGTACCTACCTATAGCCATATTTTATCGCACAGCTGTGCTGCACAATAAAAAACAAATACCTATCTATTACCAATTTGCATACCTAGGTAAATACTTATTTAATAATACATACGCACATATTGAGTAATTTCTCGATTTTTCACGTCACTATTTATATTAATTGCCATGTTGTGCACAATACAGACGTCATTCAGTCAGGGTATTATATTATTTAATCTATGGTGTGACGATTTTTTTTTTTTTTTTTGTGAGGGGAAAATCATCAAATGACTTCTCCCGCCCAGGGCCGGGCAGGAGGGAGTGTCAGACTCTTACTGACTAAAAACCCCCCTGTTCCTTCTCCTGCTCTGTGCCGAGGTCGCGGTACCTCATTGCGCTTACCCCGCAACCCCGGCTGAACATCAGCCCTTTAGGGCCCCGTCTGTGGTGGTCTATTGGCTCTTTGAGGCGCGCGCGGGCGATTCGATACTTACGCACATTGTTATGATAATAAGTACATTTTTTCTAATAATTTAGGTAACTGTTTGCCTCTATGTATATCGTAAATTTCATCTAAACAGTTTAAACACGATTAAATTGGCACACGTAGCCATTTTGAACGCCAACCTGCATTGAACTTAAATAAATACTTCTGGATCCTCTCATTATAGGGGTATCTTTCGATATAGGCGAACACTTTTGATACCGTTTTGGAACTAGGTACATAAGGCATGACATCTATGTGTCGTCAATAGTCATCATCTCATCAAAAATCCACTAGAAAGAAAGAATGAAGAGATTCTTGTTGTTCTTCTAAAATCGCATTCTTGTAAGCCCTCATAGAAAGTTAAATCAATTCTTAAAATCTTAACAAAATTGGTCTAATCGTTGATAAGAACATAAGTCTCTGCTTATACTTATTATTTATTACTCCATTTCTATTTTCTGCTGATCCATGACGTCACTGTGTTTTCCGCTTTCAAATACTGTTGCGGATATCAATATTCGAACAATTAGAGATTAATGTTTTTTGAATCACAAATCAAATATCCAGAGAAATTTTCATTACGCGATACTTGGCTTGGTAAATTCAAACCATGGTTGATAAATTTTGGGATATTTTGTGCCAGGTATTAGGTGATTTTTAAAGAAATAGCAAAGGGATCATAACGTCTTCTTGACTGGGGTTTAAAACTTAAGACCTTCGTTAATGTGAATACAAAACATAAAATTCATTAGGCATTATAAGTAACTGCTGTTAAGATCTGCTTTAGGAAAAAAAACTTAAGAATATGACTTCTAAAAATGTTCTATATTTTAATAGAACATATATTTAATCCAGCACAGTAATATACTAAAACAAATGGCTACCTTAATTATTTACCTTTAAGAACTGTAACAGAGAAAGTCATTCACCCTCAACCATACAGTAGTTTAAAAGCGTGACGTTTACAAACAGACAAACAATGTGAAACAGTTTTAGCTGTTTCCATGTATTTCGAAATCTATTTAAATATTTTCCTCCTTTATAAATAGTTTGGTTGGTTTATAGATTATTTTTATTCGATGATGTGGTATGTACTTGCGATGTTGCTTTATGATCTTTAAGTGTAGCTTATAAGTAAAAACGAAGAAGGGTGTTATGGACTAAATCGGCAATTGACTGGACATTTGATAAATCTAGAGGAAAGTCATAGTATCCCATTGAGGCATATCAAGTATGCGGACGAAATGGGGAAACCTTACCATTTAACGAGAAAGAATAACATGGTTGTGAGTTGTGACTCATTCATTAGTCAATGCAGTTATATTTTCTTCGACGTTATGAGTTTTTGTCTTAGCGGGGCCGGCCCGACTGTAATTAGAAATATAACTTCGTATAATTAAACCCAAGTACTAAATGACTGACTGATGAATGACTGATCACAAGTCGAGTCAAGAATAAAATGAACTAAGAAAAGTAAATTGCGTAATGAGTGAAAATAATCTTATCAATTTGTTATTATCATGTTATTAACAAACTCGCAAGCCGTTCTAAGGTTGTAAACATCGTCGACATGCATTTAGCGGGATTTTCGCGGTTCTGATTTCAAATGGTTTATTTTTTTTTCAGACCCTGATTGGGCATCCTACAACCTTGGTATATTCATATGCATGCGTTGTGCCAGTATCCACCGTGGCATGGGCGCCCACATAAGCAAAGTAAAACACCTCAAGCTTGACCGTTGGGAAGATTCTCAGGTTCAAAGAATGAAGGAGGTTGGTAACAACGCAGCGAAGAACAAATACGAGGAAAGAGTCCCACCTTGTTACAGAAGACCGAATAAGAACGACCCACAGTAAGTACCTTTAGACATTTTCGTGCTGAGGAACCACAAAATAGCCAGATTAGGCTTAGTCATTGTCAAATGTGGAGTGTCTGCCTTCTCTCTTTCGCACACCCCTCTTGGCGATGATACGACATTATTGGACCTGTTGTCCGATTTGAGCTCCTGTCTGGTGAAGTCAATTTTGCGTGATTTTTTACATTTTTTAAGCATAAGAACCGATAGCTGTATTATTTGTTCGATCATGGAAGTTGGTGTGCGCAGTTGCCAGTTAGCCACGAACTCTGGCCGTACCAAATCAATAGAAAAAAATAACCTATGAATTCAAAAATTTGATTAGTACTGCTTATCATATTTTTAATGTGTAACCATGACCCTTTTTGATATTAAACGTCTTTATTATTTTTAATTAAGCTGACGTAAAACGGTTTTGAAAATATATTTTTATCTATTTTGCTAAGGATAAAGTAATTAGATCTTTAGTACGTAGTAAGTCTAGCTGAATAACTAAGTATAGAATACTCGAACAAAGTGTTATCTTGGAACAGAATCCCTTATTGCGGTTAGCTAAAAATACTCTCGATATCAAATAACGTACGCTAGAACAAACTATGTTCATTTAGTTTATTTATAACTAAGTAAATAAGTTTAACCATTCACGGTATAATGTCTCTTAAAAACCTAAAAGAATTAGTCATAAATGTATAAAATAAATTTGAGTAATAACTATGACTTTGTACCTTCGTATTAACATTCAATTTAATTAAAAACTTTATGGTTGGACCCTAAATAACGCTTTCGTGATGTTATTTTCAGTAATGGAAAGTTAATAACTAGAAAACTACCTATTACCTATAGACCTAACTAGGGGATAATATAATTAATCCCTTGAGAGACAAGCTTGTGAAAGTAATGATACGAGTACCTAATATGGAATAGGTAGATCCATAGATAAACACTCACCCGGGCTCTAAATGGCTGATCAACGCAAAAATCAACTTATCGGCTGCTAAATATACTTATTTGCATAACATTACTTTATTATCACTACAACTAGTAAGTTCAAAATACTATGTCATCCTACCTTTATGAAATCGAGTATAAACATGCTTTTAGCACCGCTAATAGCCCTTGACAAGAGTTTTGATAGCCGATTAGTCGGTTTTTGCGCTGACCGGCTTACCATTATTAAATCTAGGCTACCTTTTCGCTTGATGAACCTTGTGTAAGCTATATTGTATTTATTTAGTTTAGTTGTACCTACACAAAAGTAGTTGATACTAGTGCCAAGACTCGTAAATCATAACACGACTTGTCAATAATATCAAAACTTGACCTACATTCGTTTTATCTAACTCCCATAGCGTAAAACGATAGGCCGGAAATAAACTGTTTATAAAATGTTTACGCCGGATTGTAAATGTTTCGGTGTTTTAAACTGATATTTTATTTAGAAAGTTGTGTTTAAATGTCCGCTCTGCCACCAATATAAGGAAACTCATCTTATTTTCCTATTGATCGTGTCATACTTTAAAATAGAAATTCTATATTTTGTACAATTGTTTGTTTAGTATTTACATTATGTTCTTTCCTAGTCGAACTATTACAAAATGAGGAAATAACAATTTTCAGAGTACTGATAGAGCAGTGGATCCGTGCAAAGTATGAACGTGAAGAATTTTGCCATCCAGAACGTCAGAGTTACCTATCAGGTACCATGGAGGGATTCCTCATGAAGAGAGGGAAGGAGGACAGCCGTTACCAGCTGAGGAAGTTCGTCTTAAGTGAGAATGAGGACACCCTTAAGTGAGTCAAAATGTATCGTTAACTGAACATAATGACACAATTACATTTGGTCGTTGGCCGCATTCAAACATCGATTCGCCGAAACACTTAACCCTGCTCGTGCTAACGTAGTCGCTCGCGCTCACTCGCCTCGAATAAGGACGCGTACACACGCGCATACAAACCCATAATCCAGTCTAAAGAATGCGGTGGAAATGACCAAATGCAATCGCCATGTTTATAATATAAAAGCTTTCTGTGTAAGATAACAAGTTACTTCGCATTTTGTTACTAATATAACGCTCGTGAACGTCATTATCATTCGTCCTAGCAATGTTTTGTTCGCGTTACATGTGTCTGCCTGTTTATATTTCTATAAATACTGTTTTTCATACATCAGCTTACATTGGCTTTAAATCATTCAGATTCAAAATTTCTCGTTCATAAAGAAAGTTCATACCAGTACCCACTCTCATTAAATGTTCAACGATTAGCGTAGGTAATATGACATTGGTGATCAGAATTCTAGAACAGTACTAGTACTGTAAGACACACCTAGGTGTGTCTTCACTGGAATATCATCACAATAAATTATCAAAACAGGAAAACGAATGGATATTGAGTCGTTAGGCAGGACCGCAAAAAGTTAATATTTATAAAGGTGCCGAACCATTCTGTGTTCAGGGTTGTACAGACGTAGACCTCTATCTACAAATAGATGAGTATTTAAGTTTTAAATAATAGCTTTTTAAATACAAATTACTAGAAAATAAGTTAGACGCAACATAATGTGCATATTTAGGCAGGCAAAGCTGATAAACCACTTCCAAATAAAGCGGTTTCAGGACAATAGTCACTTTCATAAATAGATATTTACTTCGACACTCTAATGACGCAAAATCTAAATTACACAGTAATGAAATAATGAGCTATTTTTGTACTTGTTGTGCACAGCACATTATTTGTAAATGTGTTAAGTTGTTACATATCAAACAACATAATAAAACTGTCACTGGTTGATGAAATACTTAAAGAAAATGTCCCGGCTCGGTGACGGCGCTTCGTTTATCTCCTGATAAAGTAAGATAAAATCGTTTTCGTTGAAAACAGTAGGTACGTGTGTGACGTAAACGAAAAGTTCCACACCTCTTATTGCTATCCTACGTCAAGTCTTGAACAAATATTGACATACTACGTAATTATGAACTCAAAAAATTGTTTGCCACAGACACTATTCTCTTGTGTTTTTACACTCCAGTTAAAAATTTTGAGGCAAACATCTTTGATATGATTTAAGTTTTGGGTAGTTTCAAAATGTATATGACGTTTTTTCAAGTTCCTGATTAAGCTGTACTTTATGTAATAGATAGTTACTATGGCTTGATCAGAACACGTCACTGAACGTTGACACTGTGTGGAAAGATATCCTTCACCTTGCGTTATTAGGTTATTCGACTTCGCCATGTTGTTTGTTAGCGTCTGTTTACTCAAACGATTTGTACATAACATAGCGATAATAAATTAGAGGCATAATTAGGCGCAGAATAAATTAAATCTAACTACTTAACTACATCGGTTGGAAATTAAATCAATTCATGTGGATTCTTATAATCAGGCAAATTATTGCTTGAAGGAGAAGATTGCATGAAAGATAAAATAAATATGCGACGAGAATATGATACGATTGTTGTAGGAAAACATTTTTAAAATACGTTTATGATGTACACCACATTAGTACAATTTACCTCGTTACTCGGTTGGTTTTATGCTGACAAATCGCATTCCTTCGGCACACTACAACCGCGAATGGGTAATTCCCTGACGCATGTTTACACTGAAAAGTGTTATTTATAGCATAACAATCGAATTAGTAAATATGTTTTTATAAATTTCAATGCTGAAATAGGTAAATTAATTATAAGTATTTGCAATGACTGCAAAAACTAATGAACACAACAAAGTTACGTATGAAAACGGCTGTCTTACATTAAGATTGATTTTATTGAGGTTTACAGAAGTTTGTCCCTTATGATAACGAGCATTAAAGCTAGTTTTTTTCGAAGTAGTTTAGCTTAAACATATCCGGACTGGTTCTTAGGTATCATCCCGCTACTGACGGCTGCGGCCGTACAACTGGTTGTCTCGATCGGTTAATCGATCGTCTCCGCGTCAAAAACTTTGGTCCTTTGAGGTAAGAACGAATGCGAAATTTCAACGAAAATTCCAATAATTATTAAACTGTTTACGTCAGTCTCGAATTAGGTAAGAGTTGTTAGATAAACGTCTCTATCACCCCATGATAAGGTCATTTTTCATGTGCAGGATTACCATCAAATCAGTACCATCTATGTTGCATGTAGTCATATTTTACTTTCATAGCCGGAGATACTATCGAGTTTATGGGGCGTCATAATATACGTATTGTTTTCTATGAAATTAAGAGTCGTCTATGTGCACGTGGATAGTATATAAGGGGTTGAAAAGATAGCCTGCAAATTGAAACTGTAGCTTTACTAGGTAGGTATGTGATTCTAGATTAATAATTTTCTACTTCACTTTTCTATATCTGAGCAAAATTTTATCTAGAATTTTGCGAACATAGAAGCTACAGTTTCAATTTGGCACAGCCTATCTTTTCCACTCTGTATTTGATAGTATTCTTAAATGTTTAATGCCTGCGATCTATGTCATTAACTATGTGTGCTTCTTGCAAAACATCCATTTCTGATTTCACCGTCGACTTTTCTGGAAAGAAACATTCGGTCGCCGTAAAACCTCGGCCGTAGTTGCAGGGTTGGGAGAGTTCAAGGCGAGAAAATATTCGGCATATGTACATAAATTGCACCACGTTGTGATATTATACAAAGTGACGTCATTTTATAGTGTCTGTATTTTTACTGAAGAAGCATCAATGTTTAGATTGAGTGACGTATTCGTATTGTAAATGTTCGGAAAACTAATAAATGCTGGATTAGCTTAGTGTAGGTGGATAAGATGGTAGTAAACAAGTGATTACAATCGAACGTCACTGCACGTCGTTTGGTTACAAAGTTCATTAGGTTGTTGTGCGGACGCCGATATATTTGTAAACAATTAATTAATTGATTGTTACATTCTTGGCCGCTCGCGATATCTTGGTCGTATGGGTACTTACCTACCACAAATATCTGCATTTATTGCATGAAAGGTTATGGTTTTGGGTTGTGGTTGAAGATCTTCTAGACTTTAAGGGTGATAATGTTCACGATAAAGATCTGTGTTTCTGGAACCCATCAGGAAATAGATTTTTTTCGATTTGATTTCAGACTAACTTCCATTGCAATGTTTGATTTATTTCGTGGACATTCTATCTCTAAAGGGTTTTGGGAGGGTTTTGGGGTCTTCATTATTGAAATTAGTTAAATATTTATACTTATGCATTGTTTTATAAGTTAAAAAAAAAATTGCAAGGGTTGTGGTGTATCGTAAATTATAGCTTGCCGAATATGTTCCCGCCTTTTCTTGAAGTTGAAGTTTTACAGGTGAATGGACATGTGACTAAACTACGAAAGATTTTCAACCTTGTATAAAAAAGTTCAAGGTTTTATTTTGCACACTATCTTTTAGGAGGGTTCAAGTATTTTTGTATGGTGGAATATAGGGTAATTAGCTATAGGTATGGGATATATTAGGTATTTATTTAAGCACCTGTGTTATTTATAGGGGGATTTAATGTTTGTTGTTTGAAGCTATTGTTTATATAAAGGGTGTTCTTATCTTCAGATACCATGTCAGGGAGAATAAGGAACCAAAGGGTGTGCTCAAACTGTCGGAACTGAACGTGGCGTTCGCACCTTCAAAGATCGGTCACATGAACTCGATGCAACTGACGTTCATGAAGGATGGGTCCACCAGGCACATCTACGTGTACCATGAAGATCCTGAAGTTATTAGCAATTGGTAAGTTAATCTCCTTTTCCTTCCTAATTATTGTTTTTTTCCTCGTAATCTATTTATCGTACCTTAAACGATACCTTCACAAGACGGACAGATTTTCTTTACAATTGTACCTACACATGTGGACTGCGGGGGTCGTTAACCTGTTGGTGCGTTAATACATCGTGTTGAAAATTTTAAAAATGAAAAATGCATTGTTTTGTCTTAACTACTGGATATATTGAAATTATTTTTTACATATAGACTTAGAACGTCTTGCTGCGCACCAGTTTAATTTATTGTCGTATTGTTAATACCACCCTGTATATTGTAGAATGTGTTTAGATAGATATGGAAGGCTTTACTTTGGAAAGTTTGCGCAAAGTTTAACTATGTGTGCAGCGTATACCAAAAGCAATTTTCCTTCTTGGGTATAGAATTTATAACAAAAGTGACGAAAAGTTATTGTGGTAGGTTTTAGTAGTGTTGCTTTGGACACTCCATTTGGGAGCCTGATGATTCAGTGTTAAACCTACAAATCTTGGCTGTCTTTTGCTCAACGTATTGTAGAGTTCGGTTTCCACATGGAATAACTCTTTATGTGATCCACAAATTGTTGTTCCGATCTCCATGTGATATGAATGTGTTTTTCTCTTTATAATGCACCCACGACACTCAAGAAAATTCTGTCCTGGCTTCCATATCAGAGGAAAACCCGACTAACGTAATTTCCAATTTAATTGGGTACTTACCTTAAGTTTGACAAAAATTAAACATACTTATGAATTGAAACGACGTTATAAGTCTGATAAGTATCTAATGGGCACTGGCGCCACCATCTTTACATAAAGTATTAGCTGGTAAATTCCATATTTTACAATTTAATTAACACTTTTATTTAATTAATTTACGTGGGACTTATATTTTTGTGTAACGGGTTTTTGTGACGTCATTACACTTTCGGATGAGGCTCTAATAAACGTCGTGTTAATGTAAACAAAACCTATATTTTCTTAGGTATACCTACTGACTTCGACAGTCAACATTGTAATAGAAGTTCAATATTAACAAATACATGCCTGACTCTGTACTGATCCTATTAACGTATTTAGGTGATGCGAGAAATAAAAATGGGGCAATTGTTTATTGAAAAAGTTCGGTTCGGTCTTTCGGTATTCGGCCCCCACCGCGAATGCGCCCGGCACGGTCGCACCGAACTAGAACCGGCCCTGTAAAGAGTCTTTTGTACCCTAAATAAAATGCTATGATCATCAGCCCGTTTGTGTCTATGGCTGGAGAGAAGAAATCCAGAATACAGGCTCGGTGTATTATTTTTTGCATGATGTGGTATCATATTAAAGGCGCACACGACTTTCAAAATTGTATATTTTTATGTGTATATTAATGTGTATTCTCTGTTGGAGATCCTAATAAAATAAATAAATTAAAAAAAACCGCAAGTCTCTTAGGCATCGAAAATCGGGTCCTGGAATGTCGCTACCCAAATTAGATAAATTTTCTTAGACTATAAATTTACAAACAATAAAAAAGAAATATTAGCCACGCTTCTCACCAAATATTATTATGTTAATGAAGAGATAACGCACCCAAATTAAATGAGTGCGTGACTACATGGACACTAAATCTGGATAAACGAGTTGAGAGTGACTTCTGCCTATCTATCTATCCATAAAACTAAACGAAAAAAAAGTCGAAACCTAAATTCGTATATTTAAATAATTATGGAAATTCGCCCCAGCCTTGAGAGAGTACTTCAAGGAATTCCCATAAATTTTTATGATCTTGATATGTTAATAAAGTAAACGTAACGAATTGTTAGTATAAATTACCCTTTTTGCGCGACTACCAAATGGGGGAAGGAGGATGCGCGTGTACGCCTACATGTATACATATGTATAGATCTAGTATCTATCTATGTAAGCTTAGCATATGAAATCAAATACGAAGAGATCGTATTAATGAAAGTATATTAACATATTAAATAGATACACGCATACATTAATGTTGTTTGTTTTTAATAAAATATAATGACCATGACACCGGAACACCTGCTAAGACAAATATGTGTTCTAATAATACATTAAAATGTAGATCACAGTTTAATAATGTGCCAAATATATAAGTTCTGGCTATGACTAATAGCTTTCTTTGTACCGTTTCTGTAAACACAAATTTTCTGCTTATCTAGACAAAAGCTTATATAAATCGATGGATTGATTATTATTATTCAGTAATTAGCTATACTTACACATTGAACAAATCAAAGAACAAACAAATAGTTATGTTGTTCTTCGAAAAGATGACAAACATTAACTTATTGAATGTTGGATCTAGTTTTTGTGTAGCACGTTCCTAGATACAAATTGTTGTATGAGGAAAACCGAACAAGCTATTTCTACAAAAAAAGTCAGTCCTAAAAAATACTAATATTAATTCTTTCAAATTAATTTTTATTATACCTATCAGTAAACTTTTCTCCCACATTGCAGTAAACACATTTTGTAGTACTATAGTTTAACATAGAACAAAGCATCTGTCACCATCCCTACACTTTCTGAGGGGATTTATTTTTGGAATATCATCAAATGCTATCCTCTCTCCCCGAGTAAAGTGAGAGGGAGTGTCAGACTTACTGACTGCTGACCACTCCGGTGTTTCTCCTGCTTCGGGCCAGAGCCGCGGTACGTTTACTGCAACCCCACTTGGTTCCCGCGGATCTCGTAAGAGTATTATGGAATAGACTCTTACGATATAATCCTTTTAAACTACGATCTTCGGCCCACTACCCAACCTTGAAGATGAGCACGCAATTCTCAGTAGTATTCCGGAATGCAGATATATACATACCTACATATAAGCGAGACACAATATATTATTGACGAAAAATTTATGTAGGTAACTTTCCTCCTACAGGTATACAGCAATCCGCTGCGCCCAACTGCACCTCCTTCAGGTCGCGTTTCCATCGATGCCGCAATCAGACCTGGTACTCCGTCTCCCCAAGGACTTCGCCCGTGAAGGTTGGCTGTGGAAGACTGGCCCTCGACCATCGGACGCTCATCGCCGCCGATGGTTCACATTAGACAATAGGAAGCTCATGTACCACGATGAGCCGCTTGATGCTTATCCTAAAGGCGAGATCTTTGTTGGTAAGTTTTAATTCAATAATCTTGTCTGTTTCGTGGTAGTGGCCAGTACAAAAAAGTTTTTATAGCTACATAAACTTTTTAATAGTGTAGCAACACTGAAGTTTTTGACAATTTCGTCTAGTAACATTGGATGCAAATGTTGTTAAATAAATGACGTTATTGTTCAAAAAAGAGTTATAAATAGGTACATACGCTTACATGTAAGAAATCAATTCATGAATAAAATAAAGGCATTTCAAATTTTCGATTAGTAAATTCTTAATTAGTTAGGTACTATTTAGTGCTTGTTTGTGTGTCGGAAATATTCCCATATTACCACAAACCATTCCAATACAGGAAAAAAACCGTAATGGCATTATTCAATACCTCCTAACGACAGAAACAATAGAAACTTTAAAGTTTAATATCATAATAAGCTACTAAACATCCTGTATACGTGATACAGCAAATGGGCGTTAATAAATTCAAGCAAAAAATCCACTATTTGTTTAATTGAATAAACTGAGACGTCTACACTGATGCTAATTGATGACGAGATCTCACAAGACTCGGATGTTGTCACAAAAATGGCGTTGTTTATGTTCAGAGATTTACTTACACGCGTTTGTGTGTCACTCGGAAAGCTTTTACAAGGTCATTCGAATATTTCCAGTTCATTTGAATGGTTCTATTATTTTACCATCAAAACTTTCGCTTTCATGCTTTCTCGAAATTTCTTTCTTAGTTTTTTAAAGGGCATTTTTATATAATAGGAAGGCAAACGAGCCTACGGATTACCTGATGGTAAGCAATCAGCGCCGCCCATAACCACCGGTAGCAACGGAAGAGTTACAGGTGCGTTGCGGACCTTTTGGGGATCAGGGATTAGTAGAGAGTAAAGATTAGGCCTCCGGTATCCTCTCCTTTTGAAACACAACGCTGTAGTTGCTTCACACCGGTTTTCTGTGAGGCCGTGGTGTCACTCCACTCGAGCCGACCCATTCGTGCCAAAGCATGGCTCTCCGAAACATTTACTATAATTGCTATTTTTTACTTTCATACCTCTTTCAAAGAGAATTGCAGATATTTTGTTTATTCTGATACTGCCGTTTTTTAACTGATTTATACATAGGTACCTACTTACAGAATTTCTGATGACTTTCAAAATATCATCCCATCATTCTTTATCTATTCTAATATCTATAGAAAGCACAAAAGTTGTCGAACATAACCATGAAACATAAACATGGGCGAAGTAAAATAATTATCACAATGAGTTAGTAGTAAGTAGATAGTATTAAAACCTTTTTAACTCTATCCTCAGGTCACGAATCCAACGGCTACTGCATCAAAGTGTCGAACACAGGCAACGGTTGCAAGGACGCGCGGTTTCCCTTCCAACTGGTTACTCCTGACCGGACGTACTGCCTCGCAGCCACCACACACGAAGACCGCGATGGTTGGCTTGCTGTTATACAACAGACTATCAAGAGGCCGCTCACACCTCAGGATTCTACCAGTGAGTGTACATCCTATACTGATTATACAATGCTTTTTAGACCTTTTAAAGATGTGTCGTAATAGACGGTATACTGTTGGGTCTTTGGAGCTGGTCTATTAAGGTGACGCAGTGGCGGTGAAGAGATGGGTAATTTTAGACTTTTAGGGAAGTAATTTCCCCCACACTCGTCTTAAGAAAAATAGGTTAGGTATGTGTGTGTATCACGGACAAATTACGTTATGTAGGTAGTACTTAGACTTAGCCAAACATGGCCCTTTGAAATTAATGGTAATTATTTGACACAATTTCCCACCATTTCATAGTATTACACCATATCATAGGGAACAGCTAGATCGATATCGATAATCCTTTTTACGCTGTGTTTCCTACTTCAGGTGAAGGTTTTTGAAAAGTAAAGGGAAACATAAGTAACCATTTCCATGCCTTGGTAGATTGTGAACAAATCAAATCCCTGACACCTAGTTGGATGCCCAAAAATATATAACAGGAAAACCGATTTACTGTACATAAACTACATATGTAGGTATCGCATGATATTTTGCCACAGTAGAACTATGTAGAAAACCTATATGAAAAGCTAAAACTCAATAGGGAAAACCTCCATGTAGAAAATTGATACGAAAACCGAATTCCAATAGGGAAAACCTACTATTTCATATTATGTATAACATTACATTTGGCTAAAATCTATAAGTGAGTCAAACAGCGTTGATAGCAAGTTTTCATGCAATGCATAAAAACAATGATTGTAAGATAAAGTAATTTTAAACAATAACATGTAATAGTGACTCCAAAGTTTGCTTATTAAAGGTAATTGGCTTCGTCACTATTTTTAGAATACATAGTAAGAAATTGTTCCGCTCTATACCTACTCCAGTACTTTGAACTCTCGTCTATATTTAGTTCAGTGCAAAGTTTAATTTACTCTGATTCTGGAATTGTTTATACCTAACGGTAAGATAATACAGAAATAACCTGATAATACAAATATACACTAAGAGTTTCTTACCGACAGATACTAGGTTTATTAATAATGGCAATTATATAAACGTTATAACGAAGTTTTAAGAATCTGTCTGAATATAGGATGTTAGAAAATGAATTTTGTTAAAACTTATAAAACGACTCTGTTTAAAACTATAGTGGTAGCTAGTCACACACACACACACACGTCTAAAATCAAACGAAAAGACAAACTCATCGGTTTGTCATAGATAAGATAGGATTCTTACCTAATGACACAAATGTTTATTTGTTCGTTTGGAAGATATAACATTGGTTCAAATGTCTACTACTTTGGTCACAAATAAAAACGTTAACCCGACTAGAATGCGTAGAAAGGATAATTAATCCAAACTATAATATTGTAAATACGAAAGTAACTGTGTCTGCCTGTCTTTTCTTCACGCCTAAATTACTGAACCTATTTGTGTGAAATTTGGTACAGACATAGTTTGTAACTCGGGAAAGGACAAAGGATAGTTTTTAAACCAAAAATCTGCAGGATGTTAATATTCCACGCGAACAAAGTCGCAAGCAAAATTTAGTTTTATATAAAGTCTCTTGTTTCATATTTTTGAAGGTAATTAGCGGTCAAGGTCTTTTGTTCCCCTAGATGATGATAACATATAACTAGTTGTGCAATATCGTGATATATAACAATATGTAGGTATATCTAGACAAACAATATTCGTCATTCTTGACGTACTATGATGAAGAAGCAGTTTACTGTTTGCTTTTATACAAAGATATCGGTACATTTCTTGTTTGTTTTGGTTATTGTGTTGGAATAAGTATTTACAATGTATTATTATTTAGATTAAAGATACAAAATTGTACTATAGGTATTTAAAGTCAGTTTTAAAATTAATTGTAATTCAAGCAAATAGACATACTTCCAGATAATTATGGAAATGTCTATTTTGATGTCTATGAACTTGCAACATCAAGCTGGAAAATTGTATTTTTTTATGAAATAAGCAAATAGTCCAAATGTGTCAGTTTTCTTGTAATAAGGTGACTTATTGACACTCCAAAATTACATGCAATGAAAATAAAATGGTAAACATTTTTAGGATAACTAGTTCAAAGAAAGGAATTTTCCAAACGTGTCGCGGGTTCTATTCTACAACAGTTTGTGTGATCCAAAAATTGTTGTTTCGGGTCTGGGTGTGATGTGCATGTGAAATTGTAAACGCACCCACGACACAAGAAAAAATCCTAGTGAGGGGCAAAGGTTTTTTGAAAAAAAAAAAAACTTTGAAATAAAATTGTTCATTAATAATTAAATTTTTGATGTAAATAACTGCGGGACAGCATAACGTCGATTTCACAAAGAAAACATTATTTTCACTATTAGCTGTACCTACAGGATTTTCCCAAGTCCTCGATAAGATAAGGTATATGTCGTGGAATGATAGTTAAAAATAGTTTTGTGTATCATTGCCCCCATAGTTACCGAACTTCGGTGGTAATTGTTACGTAGGTATATCCCTACGTCACTGGTGATCGTGACCTACAATCATGACTGATCATGTGTAGTCTGTTAACCTATACCTACTGTTATGTACACACCTTCGATAGCCTGTGTAAATTGTGACGTCATTATCACAGCTGGTGTTCTCGAAATTTCTTATGACCCAGCCGGCTAGCAATTACCGCAGATACCTATATAATATTTTTATTAAATCTTTTTGACTTCTCCCGCCCTAGGCAGGGAGAGAGGGAATGTCAGATTCGTTAATGACTTAAACACCCCGTTCATTTTTTTTGCTAAGTCATGTTAAGTATTTCGATGATAGAATTCACCTCCCCAGGACCCCACTTTTACAATTGAGGCCACGAGAATAGAGATCAAACAACTGGAGTTGTCCTAGGCTTAAATGCATGTTTTATACCAAAAATATTTAAATTAATAAAAGAATTTAACGTTCGTTCTGTTCATAAACAGCAAAGCCCAAAAAAACTTTCAAGATTTTCGGCTATTAAGTACCACTTTTTGTTCCCTCAATAGAAATAAGCGATGCAGGCGCCATCTAGTTCATAATTATAGCTTAACATTTGGCAGGCTTAATGCAGGCGGGGCCTAGGCGCACTCTGTGGTCCAAAAATTTGTCCTCTCCTAGACGCTTATTACTACCCCAACAAGCAGCACTGGAGTCATATTTTTAGAAAATATAGTAAGTTTGTGATAACTTTATTTTAAAGGGATAACTTTATTCTAACAAAGTTATAGGGCAGCTTTATGAAAATACACGGTTATACATAAATGTTCTCAGAAGACCGAAATTAGTCTTAATAATGGCTACTCGCTTTTTCATTCGCCAAATGGCCCTTATGCAGTGGGAGACATGTATGTCTAATAGATAATTAGATAGCATTTAACATTAGACATTCAATTTTTGTTAGCTACATTAATGAACTTACAGGCTTTTGCGCCATCTGGCACACAAAAAACAACTTAATTTGGTGTTTTATAAAATGTGATTTATTTTTATTTCCAGTTGAAGCAACATTGGTCCGCAAGCGTACGGCGTCGAACTCCATCAGCATATTCTCGGGCAGGTAGTTGGTGAGCCGCGCAGCTTGCAACCCCTACCACTTCTGAAGTAAGTCCGATGTACTACGTCATCGCCCGCTTTACACGCTGCGTAACGAATACGTCATACCGACTGCAAATAATTATTATTAAATTATTATTATTAAAAAACAAACCCTCTAGAATTATTTTAATAATTAGGACTTATTTTACGACGACTTTTGTAAATACAATTATTTTTGATTAAATGATTTTTATCGGTTTATCCATTATTTAATAACGTATGTAATGCTGCGACGTTTAATTTTATCGCTTAGGACTTGTTCGGTGTAATCTAAAATGTATACAATTTATGTTTTAATTTATTGTATTTAATGCAATGATGGATTTGAATCGATAATTTAAGGCATATTAAATTATACATAATTAATTATTTATGTTCATTTTGTAAGGCTAATAAAGTGTGTTTCTTCATTTGACGTTCTTTTATATCATGGCGGTACGCACAAAATATCAATGTAATAACCAATAATATAGTTTGTATAACTTGTAGCTTGTAATATAACTAAATATATCAATACATTTGTAATTCACTTTAGTGTAACGTTGAAAATCACAACAAAGCTCTCTTAATCATGGTAAAAGACATTCTACAGGGACTTTCTATATGGTGTATAAGTGTAATCAAGTACTGGAATGGAATACCACAATAAACTTCTAAATCCAAATAAATATTCCACAGGCAAAAAATGTAACAGACCCACCTGACGTATCCGCTAACGATGTAAAATTGGTACTAGTTTTGTATTACAAAATGACAAGAAGGACTTTAAACAACACTAGCGCTGTGTTTGCCTTACGGAAGTTGGTGGTACTAAACATAACAATTTATTATGTTTTCTTGTGGTATTCCCATCACACAGACTTTATAAGTATCGTATATATGACTTGCATCGTATATCGCATTTATATATAAGTTTATATATGTACTTGGTACTTTATGTACTTGGTATAATCGTCGTTATATACAGGCGTGGATAATGTATGATATGTTACGCGACACAAGCTGAGTATGGACACTGTATGTTGAAAGTACTGTGAAAAAGGAAGACTGCCTTATACTCAAACAAAACTTTTTTAAAGATTGTATGGAAAGTCCACTAACTTATGACAATTCATCGTGAGGGGAAAGAATCCCTAATAAATACGGTAAGAATATTCAATTTTATCTACATTTTAATATGTATAGAGCAACGGGCACTGATACTGTATTAGGACACATTTGTATATGGATAGTACAACTTAAATTTTCAATTGTCACTACATCGGTTGTTTGAGTATTAGGTAGTTAGGCTCGAAGCATAGTTTTTTAACGAAATTCCGAACGGAGATCACGATAAATTGGTAATGTGACTGAATTTATAAAATAAGTCTTCTAATAAATGATATAATGTGTTTATTGTGGTCTCAGGAATTTTATACAACGGAGTACACTGCTCTGGTATAACTATCGAAACGTTTACGTATAAGAAAAAAATATGCTTTGAGCCCTCAAAAATATGATTGTTCTATTGATAGACAGACGATGATATTTTATTTCTTAAGACTAAATATTAATTTCTCTACAAGTTGTGCAGTTTGTAAACGATTTGCTCAATATAGAACTTAATTGCGCTAAAAGTTGTAGGAAAAACTCCACTGTATTTTCTTAAGCATAGAATTGATTTTCGATGCTCATTTTTGAATAGCAATGTACAGATACATCCATCAAAACGAATTGTGTCGCGAAATTCAATGTAATATTTTATTATTAGTGTTCATTTACTGGGAGTTATAGTAATATGAACCTTATATTGTACTGTTTAAATATGTAAATGTATTAATCGAAATATAGCGATAAACATGCAACAATATTATAGTGTATGCAACTAGCAATGCAATAACTTGAGAAAGTGTAGCGTAGGCTTAAAAATACTCTAATGTATGTTCTTATATATATTTTTCTATAATGGTAGTCTCAGTTCGGATAGGCTTTGAGCGGAGTTGTGAATGTGTTAGTGAAGTTTGTACTTGTGTGAAGTAAATGGTATAATTACCTATGTAAGCAATGCTGTTTTAAAAACATAACATTATTTGCAGGAAAAGTACTGGTTGTGTTATGGAATGATCATGTATCTGTTCATGAGAAACATTCATAGTTTTAATTGTAATTTTTATGTTTTATGTCTTACGGATTTGCTCGACTCGTTTCGAGGTCAACGGGGTTTCATAGTTTGAAAGTAAAGGAACACGTAAGATAGTAATAGTTTGATCGTTTCATAATGAGACTAGTTAATTTCGACGTAACTGTAGGTGTGGACATATCTCAATAGAAGAATTAGAAAATGCAGCCGCTTAGACGAAGGATAGCGAGGTAATCGATTTTACTGATAAAATATTATTTCTAATTAGTGATGGATGAGTGTTATGAATGGATTGTTTGGGATGCGATGCGATGGATTTTTATAGAGAAAAGGTTTAGTTCAATTCAAATAGTAATTCTTATACAGTCCTTATTAAAATCAAATTAGTTCAATATTCGAAAAAAGTCGGTGCAAACTACTGACTTTAAACAAAAGTAAATGAATTTCATTGGTTTTTAGAATGCATATTTTTTTAAGAGACCTTTTCCAAAGTTTTGCAAACTGTATGGTATTTAATCAAAAATGTTATAAGAAAAAAATATTTTTTAAAAGAAAATTAGGCATAAACGATCGAGGAATGGAAGTTCGGAACACTTCGAACGAAGTTTGAAAATGGAACTTGAAAAGTTTTAGTTTAAATTAGCGTGAATTGAAAGCTAGGAGGCTACCAAAAATGTGGTAGAGATAATATTTTATTGGAATGTATACTATATCTGACTATCATTACAGGCGAAAATGCTTTAGTATAGTTAGTGCGAGGAATGAATATGATTCATCTTCATGAGTGTGGCGTGCGAGTGCAGTGCGAGTGTGACTAGAAACTTAGGGATAAGGAAGTATCGGAATCACTATCATGTACCGTGTCCCACGTTATCGACACGTAAGCTAATGTCCAAAACATTAATTTAATGAGCAAATAACTTAGACTACAATACTGAATTGTATGTAATTTACGCTATGTACCGTATTACAATTTTCTTATCAGGATAGCCGTAGTTTTAGTAA
Organism: Spodoptera exigua; assembly: GCA_902829305.4. Classification (NCBI taxonomy): domain Eukaryota; kingdom Metazoa; phylum Arthropoda; class Insecta; order Lepidoptera; family Noctuidae; genus Spodoptera; species Spodoptera exigua. Next base: position 8,782,249 of record LR824619.2, on the reverse strand, counting down.
TAATATAATTTATATAGTAAATGGAAAGATTAGCGAATAATAAGCCACAAAAAGCAATTTGAATGTTTCCTAGATAATGTACAATTTTTATTTTTTAATAATATGTTTTAGCTTTGTAAGCTAATCGATGTGTTACTGCCGCTTACCCGTGTACGTAAGTTATGATTGTTTGAACATCATTTAATATCGATTAACATGTATTGTTCGCTTTAGTTGTAAATTTAGTGTAATATTATTTCAACAAATTTTACCAAAACATGCCTCGCTTAAGTTTTACATTTATTTTGTTGTAAATAAAACGATAATTTTGTAGTGTGCTCTGGCATAATACATACCTATGAATACTTACAAAATAAACTTTTCACCTGCTAGAACATGACTTTCCATTACCGCTCTCTACCCTAAAGATACCTTGCTTCCTTCCAGAAATTATCCAGTGATATTTGACCAATGCAAAATTACCATAATTCAGTATAAAGTTAGATCTTTGCAATAATAGTTGCAAATGCTCTTACACGTATAATACCCAAGTACAAACCTGGTAAATTCATCGGTAATCCTCTCTTCACCAAAATTTATTAAAGGTTGATTTCACACTTACCTATAAAGGAATGAGAAATCATCATGTGGTTTCCGCATTATTTTTTCTGGCGGCAACTATTTTCGTGTTTGTTTTGTCAGGTTCGAAGCGATGTCGCTGCTCGACGCGACGCGACGTCTACTTAGTTAAGTATCGAGTTACCACTTTACCTCAGATGACTAACGGACGCGTTCCGGAATAGAATAGTTTGTATAAATTCGGAGTTCCGATGCATTGCTTTATTTGTAAGTAATACTGTCTGTAAACCCCCTTTTTTGAATATATATTACAGAATTAGTGACTAGATATTTTTTTATTTTTAGACAGTTACCTCAGTAGCATGGTCAGATGGACTTGGCCTCGTGGGAGGTCAGCCATATGAAAGATCCATAGAGTATCATAAACTCCGCAGTAGTTGGCGGTTTGCTAAACCCATGTAGTAGGATGACAAATGGCGGAACATAGTGAGGACTCCGCTACTAGTAGGTAAATGACTTCCACGGCAAGTCTATCAACTGAGGCGATTAAGATGAAGATTGGTTGGATATAAGTTGATAACTACCGACCTCCTTTAATCCAAGCTAAATGGCAGTCGGTGATCAAATATTTACACCTGGAAATTTCTTCATGTCACTCTTTTATTATCTGTATGAACACACACATAACTTTTAAGAGTTGAATAGATATTTAAATATTTCGCAAGATGTAAGCAGATACGTCTGTGATACCTTATCCTTTGAAATGCGCTTTGAAGTTCGCAGTGTTTTGTATATCTTAATTTAACATCATTAATTAATTTTACGATTTCCAAGAACGTGTCTTATTTAACGCCTCATTTTATTATTAAGTTGATGACAAATTACGTCACAACTTCAAGGTTTCAAATGTATTAAAATGACAATATACCACTTACTTATTCATGGTAGGTACTTACGGTCTATTAGATAGGTAAATAAATATCTGTGCTATATAATAATTTTATGCTTAAAACGTACAAAAACATTATGCTCAATCGCATTCGCATTTTATGATAGGTGCTTCAATAGATAGAGTTATTTTATATAAATGAGACAAGACAGTCAGCTTTATGTATTTACGTATATATTCCATGTTTAATTTAAATATAAAAAAGAAACCAATTAAATAACTATTTGCCAACATTTCACCTTCGTTTCTTCGTAAAATCATTCTCTTTGGTTGGTTTATAATCTTTGGTAAGTCTTTCTTCCAGTAGCGTACCTAATTATAAAAGTATAAATACAGTGCCTGCAAGATCAGAGTTAACTAAGTCGCATATTTACTCAACAAAAGGGGGTCCAGTCTCGAAATCTTCACTGTCATAGGAGACAAAAACTGGTCTTTACCACATTGCTAAAAAGGGGCAGATAAAATAGGTCCTTGACCCAAAATTTTTGACAAGGACCCCAGTAATTATCCCCCAATAAGTAGGTACTCTTAGTTCATCATGCTATCAGACGCGTAAGAATTCCTCATATCATTCCTCATTTCATAGTAATTATCTTTGTAACCATAGTTACAGTATTGCATATTTGCTGCGCACGATTCGTTCGTGTTCATTTCTTCATAACAACGTTCTTCGTAATCGTTGTCGGGATAGTCTGGATAACCGTCACAGTGTGTATGACTGTCTTGAGTATTCTCTCTCGGAGGCTGGGCGTTTCTACTAGAAGAGTCGTTGTTTGGAGGATTGATATTCCATCTTTGTGATATCGCGCAACTCAGGGTTCCTCCGTGCTGGAAAGCGAATGGCCAGGCCTGGAAAGAAATTTAGAAGTTAAAAGACATGTTGTAAATTAGAATAACTGTGACATAACATGATCAATTACAAGACGTCCGTCGAATTAACGAGTCTAATGATTTTTTTGGAGTTTACTTCAAGGTTCCAACAGAGATAACTTAAGGATTCTACCTACTTAGTTAGATCACAAAAAATATTGTGAATTATGCTACTCATCCCTCAGCTAAGATAGTCAAATTGAAAACTCTAATCAAGAATGAGTACCTAAGTAGATATTAATTAGGTTAGGTTAATGTTCCTTATTTGTATTAGGTACCTACCTTAGATACATAGGTACTTTTTTGGTTAACTAAAGCCAAATATTTAATAAAAAGACCCTTAAATACAAAACTGTTTCAAGGACCACCCAATTAGCTAAATTTCATATGAATGTTGATGCGTTTATTGCGACATCATAAATTGACCGCACTTTTTATGTTCAAACAAACATCGTCGGGTTTTTGACGAACAAACATATGTGGAACAAACAAAATGTGGGACAGAGTTGTTACCTAGATATAAATATTAAACAAATAAGTAACAAAAATATGGAGTTTTTATATTTTAAATACTTAGGTAGGTATAGGTAAACAAGTTCAAATTCTAGACATTACGTACCTAAGATAAGTTACTCTAAAAACAGTATTGGCGCCAAAATAAAATCGGCAGGCTATCAGCTATCAGGCTGTAATCGGCGGCTATTTAATAATTTATGGAAATATGTATCTGGACATTGCGTTTCAGTTTTATTTTATTACTTAACGTTGTACCTATTAGGGTACTAAAATGTTATTATCTTTATGATCGCTATAATCTAAGATTAGGTTTCTCCTAAAATTCCGTCGATTAAGCAGATTTTTTATAAAACTCAAGAATATTTTGAATTTACCTACTCGAAACACAACCTCCTAATATCCGTAATGAAGTAGTAAATAAGACAAAGGAACAGCGTAAGAACAATAAAACTGGAGCATCTCTTTAACGTCCGGAGATAAACTTTATTTATACTCGTAACAGCTGCAAACTTTTGGTCAGCTCGTGTGCGCACTGTAAAACTCTCTTGTTTATTGTTATAACCTTTTTGTTTCTATGTTTCTCCGTTCCACTTGTACCGATTTACTTTTTTGTTTGTAACCCAACGGAAGGGTCGGAAAAGTGACTCTTGATTTTTTACGAAATATTTATTTTTCCAGTCCTTGTAAGAACACACACGAAGCTTGTACCGTTACAAACCCCAACCTATAACAAATCTTAAAACTTTATTAACTAAACAATGACCAAAAAGGTCTTCATAAGTAAATTAACCCCTATATCAATAAACTACATACATCTAGACAGTTTATTTCAATCGCCACAAACCAAAACTTATTTCTTATTTTGAAAAATATGCTTTCTTTAACGATGCGTTCACAAAACGTTAATCCGGCCATCGATCAAGTATGCGACCTTCGTGGAACGTGTTCACTAATCCTGCGACGACAGCGCATGCGCTGGCGTTTAGCAAATGTCCTCTCTCCCGCCACTAATTCATTGCGGCCGAGTCTCGTGCCTCGAACGATTAAGGGGATGACAGCTGAGACAGGGAATATATCGAGAACAATCATGAGATTCACGGCTCTCTAATAAATGGCCGGGTGCTAACTTTTCGTCGTTTCAAATGTTCAACTTGTCGTAACGACAACGCTGATGAATATTTTGGTGATTTGTAGTTGTTATCACGATGAAAGTAAATAACAATTATTAAAATGATATTGTCTAAGAAACTGACAAAAAAAGCATTGTATACACCAATGTTCCCTGATAGATTCGAAAGCGAGATGCGACCGGTGGTAACGATTTGGGCTTTATATGAGAAGTGGATTCAATGTACTTTGTGTAAACAGTGGGCACATGAAGAATGCACAGAAGGTGGTCTTAGCTACGTTTGTTATAATTCCGACTCTGAATACTCCGATTAATGCCTAAGCTAAATGTTTTCTCTAAGTTAATTCTCCATGTCTATTTGATCTAAACAGGGGTTTCTTTATTAGTTTATTTGATTTAAAAATATTTTCGTTTAGTTTATTCGCAATGGTTATTTTATTAACTTTAGAAATGTCTCTTAATTAGTTTTTTTTTGAAAGTCTATTTGTTTTTAAAGTTTATTCTGATGCTACCGTTTTTGTAATTACTCTAAATCTTTACAAGGTATTAGTCAAAGGCTGATAAACGTTTGAGAAGTATTAAAATCTTGAATACTGATTAATGTTGTGATAATTATTCATATAATTAGTATTAATTATAAATAAAATATATTTCATTAGTATTTATTGTTTTATTTTTATGTGTTTCAATTGACCCCAATCGCTGTTTCAACCGCCCCTGGCACGGGGACGGTTGAAACAAATTATAAATATTTTTTAATTTCACATATTTCCAAAAATAGTAATTTGAGAACCACAATGACACTGCCATATCGTAGCTAAAACTTCATATTTGAATTTCATGTATCATAATGAGCATTTGGTTAATAAATGAAAAATTATAAACCAAATATGCCAAATTGTTTCAACCGTACCCAGTCTACCCTACAACGTAGATATTTACCTATATCTATTAGTGTTACTTTAGGTAGATATATTCTATAGGTTTCGAATTGAGTTTTCTAAAAGGGAAAGTTTGGGTCGTTGGTCGTTGAATTGACAATTTTCAATCATTCATTTGTGGGTCCATTAGACAAATCTGCCGCAAAAACTCCTGAAGATGTTTTATCAAATAGTTATAACGAAAACTTTTTTTTTATTTAAGGTCTAATTTTTCAAGAGTCACCTAAATGTTATCTGAGGAATAAAATTGTTGCTGTCACCGTCTTATACAAATATTCTGACGCGACAGCATCATTATTATTCCCAGATACTTAACTATTACCTAACCATTGAAAATCAGCCCTAAAACAAAAATATATCGCCACCGCACAAAGTACCCGAACTTTACTATGAACATTACGGTATCTTACAGTACGGCCGACGTATCTTGGCGAGTCTGAAGTTAGCCGTTTGTTTGCACAATTATTAATCTTTTAGGAACAAAATTGTGTACTGCGCAGCTAATCGGCTAACTTCAGATTCATAATGAATTTATAAAGTCACGTAGCATTCCGTAGCGAATAAGTGCTACGAAGTCTACGAGAATTTACTTCTTGTTTTAGTGCTTGTTGCAATGTAATTTAGGAAAAAGAAGAAATAGTATATCACGGCTTCTCCTGTCGGGACCCTTAACAGAAGAAGGAACGGGGTGGTTATTAGTCAGCAAGAGTCTAACAGTCCAGCTCGCCCCACCCAGAGCGATGAGAATCATGACGATTTATTACTTAAAAAAAAATGATTTTGAAAATTAAAGGATACATACATTCTTGGATGTTCATAGCATCTCGCCTTATAATCCGGGGATTATAAGGCGAGTCACAGAGTCAGAGTCAGAACGGGTCAGAGAGTCGGACATAATCAATGTAACATACCTTTTTGCGCGTAGCTTTAATTATACTAAGTACCCAGTAGTTATGGTTACGATATTTTACCAGCTATGTAATGTCTTATGTACTACAAAAGGCTAGATTCAAATATAAACTAAGGCGTAATACAAATAAAGTTGAACTTCGTGCGATACACTTACCAGGCTGAGAGGATGCGGCGGCGTATGCGCAGATCTCGGTTCGTGTAGCAGAGCTCGCAGATGCGCTATGTAAGATGCAGCTAGTCGCAGTGTGTCTAGCTTGGAGAGTTTCGTGTCTGCTGGTACCCAGGGTAATGTCGTCTTCAGTCTAAATGAAAATTATATTTCGAATTGTAAGGTACAATTAAAATCATATAGGCACAGAATTACCGAAGAAACGGCCGGCAACCTATGATGTATAAAAAAATACGACGAAACTATAAATACGATGTCCACACTCTAAAATGACAACATGAAATGTGGCTAATTAGCCACAGTCGAGAAACATAAAATTTTCGTTTAATTTGTACATACAAACATACATGTCAAAATAGGGAATAAATTATGTGCTTGGGTCATGCCCTCCTGATGAAGTTTAAAGAAAAGAAAGAAATATAAGTATGGTTTCTGAATGTCATAAATAATTTACATGATTAACAAATGAATTAAGTAAGCACATTTGTTTCGTTTCAACCAGTACCTATATGTATAGTGTTAGATGACGCGGCCCCGGTACTAATCGCTAGTACCTACTCGATGTAACTATTAGATTTGTTCGTGTGAAATGTATTTGTTTATAATTAGATTATAAGGGAGTACCAAATTATAAATAAGCAATTTTAAGAATTTTAATTAAGACAAATATTTAGGTAGCTCAAGGCTAAGTCCAAGAACTGGACAGTTAATGCGGTGGCTGGCGTAAATAAATAGGAATTAGGTTCGCGCACAGGACAAATCTGTGTGTCCAGAAATTGATTTTCGGGGTCTGGGTGTGAACTATATGTCAGTCCAACAATCTTTTGTAAAAAGTTATCAATAAATTTTATTTAATTTATTTATTTGATAAATTTAATTAATTAATACGTGTTTTTGTATATTTGCAGACGCACCCACGGCACAAGTGAAAACCCGAGTAATGAGCAACGATTTATTTATTATATAAAAATTGGAAATTGAGTAGCTAACACAATTTGTACGTAAAAATCACAAAATCATGACGAGTTTTACGTTTTTGTGGCAAATCATGGTTAGGTAGGTGCCTACCTATCTACGTAGATAGTATTGCTCGTACCAATAATATTTTTATAAGTATATGTATTAATTTATGGATAACACTTAGGGTTAAAATAATTACCTGCAAAATGCTTTTGAGAGAACTCGCATTCGAGCTCGTTCCCTTGCGTTGGCGGCGTTTCTGTGTTGTGGTTCTTGTGAACTCCGACCTGCGTTATTAGGAATTTTAGTTTCAAACGTCAATACATACCTAAATATTGGATACGGACTAAATTTTATCTCTAAAATTAGGTGCAGTCCTTCAAAGCAGATACTTGTTATCTAATCGATAACGAATCTGCACGACCAATTCATTTATTTTAATTCGTCTATTTTATCACTTACCTTTAAATTCACTGCATATCATACTAATCCATATGTATACATGATGATATGCATCTCACTAAGTATCTGCCTACCTAGGGATGCTGTGTCATGACTGACAATATAAGTAGGGATATTATTGGCAATTAAGTTGAGCTACAAAATACGTAACAATATTAAGAAAAAGGAATGCCCTTAAACTACATAACTTTACTCACCAGAATTTGACTGATTATCATCAAAAAAGAAATCGTCGTCATCCGCATCGTCGGTTCGTTTCTCAACAGGCGGGGATCGATTCACTCTTTTTCTGGGCATTTTTATTATTGCACTATTTTAATTATTTGTATCACGAACACTGCACTATCATATTTTTTAATTTGAAACTTGCACAATTTTAGGGGTGGGTTTGATCTTGTCTTACAGCGTGACGTTCACCATTTGAGCTGCGCGCACGCAAGGCGGGCGGCCGGGCCCGCTGGGCGGCGCTAAATCTCGCCCCTCCCGTACAAACTTCAGGATTACTCTTCGACTAATGAACGATGCTTCACGCAGGAAAATATATAAGCTCTTCGTTTTTGTTTCTTCGTATACCTACTTACTATAACATAAACTAAATAGCCCATGGTTGCGAGAAAGCTTTTTAGATTTTTAATGTAAGAAATTCTAAAAGGGTCATCTAATTGTAAACTGTCTTTCAAATAAATGATTTAATTTTCCATATTATCTAAGTAAGTCCATAGCATGATAACAAAGTTTTGTGATTTGGTTTTTCTTTATTATTTTAGCTCCATTTGCAAATCACCAGAAAAAATATAGTTGTTGATACAGCTTTTACCTTCCTACTTACTTAACATATATAAGTAGAGTTCCTTGCTTCAAGTTATTCATAACTAGCTTCTCGGCTCCTATTAAATTGTATAATAAACGAGTAAATAAACAAACAATAAACTTTTCAGCAGTAGGAAAAAGTAATTAGTTGAAATAAGTTACAATGAGACTTCCTAATAATATAACATCATATCCGTCAGTTAATTCACTGCAACATCATTGAAAGATCAATCAATCAGATTACTTAATTTTAACCTTAAAAAAAGTCGTCTTCCTAAATTGACGATGAAATCAAACCCAAGAAAGTGTGAAGCAATTAGCGCCGTCGAAGTGTCTCACAAAAAGTTGACAGAGAGTCGCGCGGGTCACACTTCCGCGACATATAATACTTTCTGAATAATTCTACGACACACGTGCTATGCACCCTTGCGTCATTTTAGAACGGAATGAGATCTGTGGTTTTGGTTAATAAGGTATTTGTACAAATTAAGATAAACTTTTAGACTTATCAAAAGCGTGACTTCTGACCGAGCAAAGGGTTAATTTTTTTAAGTAATTGTACGGCAAACGAGCGTACAGTTTACCTGATGGTAAGCAATAAGCTGTCCTTCCTTAGACACCTATGGCAACAAGAGTTTAGAGATTTTAGGATGGGGGCAGTGGAAGGTTTGGGGCTTCGGTAACCTCACTCACACGGCAAAACACAATTCAGCAGGAGAAAAGAGGTTTTTGGTTAGGTTTTTGCCCAGGAAGAATCTAGTACTCTTTCTTGCCCCAGCTAGGACGGAAGAAGTTATTAGATATTTGGCCTCCTCAAACCAGGGTCATCCAGGTGTGGGTCACTTAGGACTTAGGAGTAAAGTAAATTAAGTGTGTACTATGAATGATTGGATATAATAATATCATCTAATATGAGTCCAATGCTCCTATAGTTACATTTTGCGTACCTCTGAATAAAAAACTTACCACAAGTTAGATATTGCTAGAATTGATATCCCCAGATCTAGTCCATTAAAAACTCAAGAGCAAGCAAGTTAGGTTTAATGGCTTTCTGAACTTCCTTGATAAAAAAACTATCCAAGTTAGGTAGTACTAATGACAAATTATTTGCTTTTATAATAAATTTGAGGGTTGTATTTAATATAAGCTTGTCAGGCAACCCTAATTGTGGAGATGATTGGCGGCGGATTCCAACTGTGAGGTGTTAGACGATTGCTGCAAATAGGATCCAACTAGGGTTGCTGCACTGTTGGCGAAAAGGCAAAAAATGTACAAAAATCTTTTTCAGGCAATGTATCGGTTGGTTCTTTGATACCCTTTAAGCACCACAACGTCTTATCCTGTACATTTGGCATTGGGGTGATTCTCCAAAAAACCTTAACTTTTATTTAACAAGTCATTATCCTCCCAGGTTTTTAAGCATCTTAGTAATTTATTTTATACAATATTTTTAATCGGTTGCTTGTAAGCAGTGGTGAGATTTAATTTAATAAAATAATTATCTGTGTTTTAATCAGCAGACTCGTTAATTTTCGGTTGAGGATAATGACATTATTAATTTGTTTTTAATTGATGTGAAGAATCACCCATTGGCATAAGAGAAATGATACGCCTATTTCTTACTACAAAGGCATGTTACATTTCTCAGGTAGGGCAAAAAGATACCTATGTTTACTGTTATTATTATTATTTTGATAGATTTTAGTTTGTAGTGTGTTTTGAAGACCACACAATGCAAGAGGCATTAGAGAGAAGATTAAACGGAATTAATAAACTCATTAAGCAATAAACTTAAAGCTAAAACCGTTACGAAAATTAATGTAGCATTCCCTTTGGAAGGCTATAATAGAATTTTATCCTAGAAGATAATTATGATAGTTCTAATTTACACCAAATAAGGAAAAAGTCTATAATAATTACCTACTAATATTATACATATACCTACTACTATGACAACCGATCATTGACGAGGGAACTGAATCGTTTGCGTACTTTTTTTACATTAACAACTTAAGAAATTAATAAATTATAATCCCCTCTTAGGCACACAATACACACATGTATTGATGATTATCACAATTGGATCTCTACTGTTATTCGTAGAAGTAAAGAATTTTTATTTCTGAAATACTTATTTCTAGCGTAGAAGCAACCCTAGCAATCCAGGTGGCAGATATCAAAGCATTGAATTTAACCGTTCCGACGAAAAGTGATTCGTTTTAAGCGCCATACAGTGACTTACGGCGGGCGCTACTGTTTACTCAACTAATATTGTTCTTTGTACCACTTACACGCGTACAATTAATAACGATGGACATCTCTTAACGCAAATGTGAATAATTTATTGGTTTCAATATTTACTATATATATTTATCATAGTTAAAGGTAGATAAATTTCCGAAACCCTAATCTCCAAAAGGCCGGTAACGCATTCAAAACTCCTTCGCTGTTGCTTGTGTCCTTGGGCGGCGTCGAACTGCTGTTGACCTAGAGGTACTAAATACCTAAAGTAAGTAGGTACTGTAGGTATTTATCTGTTGGTAGGTAAAAGGTTTTTACGGGTAACGAACAGAAGGAGAGACGGGTCATATATATAATTATTTTTATCTTTGTTAACAATGACGTAATCACGTAATATATTTTTTTATGTTAACATACATATAATCACTCTTACTTTTCTAATTAATTAGTAATTAGCCATTCAAATACGAAAAATAGTTCAATGTTAATTTCTGAAATTAAATAGGTATCAATATTTTTATTTGAGGAAATATAAATATTACCTATTTATATTCTTCATACGACTGCGCCCTACAGGGTCCACGATAGTACTTAGCTCTAAGCCATTCTGTAACACCTCTTATACATTGTGGAATGCAAATAAATATGAATATGAATATGAATATGACCCTTTCATGAAGACGAATAGGTAAGCAGCGCTATCTTTGTTCTATTTATAGGATACTTATACATATAGTTAAAAGAGCAGGCAAAAGAGCAGACAGTAATCCGTCTGCGTTGCGTCCTGGTGATATGTGAATGAACACTGGTAATACCAAAAGGAGTTTTGCTTCTCCTGCTCCAGGCCGAAATCGGTACCTTATTCCGCTTGCCCCACAACAAGGATTGAGCCTGTGAGAACCTCAATTTTGTTTCAGTTTCAGGGTTTGTGCTTGCCTTTTGCCAAATAGTAATATTCGATAATGGTAATAATGTAATCGGAACGAGTGTTATAAAATGCATTTTATTTCAACAATATTCAAATTATTTCAAATCAGTTGTAGCTAATAGGTAGATATTATAAAAATAATTTGAAATGCCACACGTAAAAATAAAACAAAGGGGACCATGCAACACCTACGTAAACGTCAATTTTGACAGTTTTAGCAAAACATTTTCTTGTTTGACAGCGTAGGTTGGGATCGTTACAGATCTCGATATCGATATTAAATGGTATCCCTTAATTTTAATGGAAATAAAATTCGGCTTGGAATTAAAATCATTCTTATCGAAATTATAAAGAAATTAATTAGTGGTCTGACGATTTATAAAATTCTATTCCAAAGATATTTCCTGTTTGCGTATAAAAATCTGGCATCGTGTTAGATATCGAAATTGCAAGTCCAATGTACATCACTAGCTCTCGTTTTCATTGAATAGGTACGAATATTGTTCTATTTCTAGTGAAGTTTTTGTGTATTGTATTGTGTTTATATTATTGACCAACATTCTTGAGATTGTTATTATGTTGAGTGGGAAATTCGAGATAAATAGACTTTATTAGTGCAAGTTTCTATAGGCCCACCGGCTTGAGCTGTGTGCCTATATAAAAATGTTACCGGGAATTGGGGTTTTTGGAACTGGAGCTATTGCGAAGGTTTTGGTGCCATTCTTAAGAGAAAAAGGATTTCCCGTTGAAGCTATATGGGGTGTCACTGTACAAGAAGCAGAACTAGCTGCCAAAGAACTGAAGATACCTTTTTTCACAAACAAAATTGATGATGTTTTGCTGAAGAAGAATGTCAGTTTAGTATTTATTGTATGTGCGCCAAACTTACATGCTCAAATATCAGTGAAGGCGTTAGGTATTGGCAAACATGTTGTTTGTGACAAACCTGCTGGGCTCTGTCAGGCTGAAGCCTTAAAAATGGTGCGTGCCGCTCAGTACTATCCTACTCTTATATCCATAGTTAATCATTCCTTACGTTTCTTGCCAGCTTTCAGTCATATGAAAAAGTGTATCAATGAAGGCTACTTGGGCAATCCAGATGAGTTGACTTTGGTGGATGTTAGAGTTCAGATGGGACCTCTGATTGGTGATTCATACAATTGGCTCTGTGATGACACTATGGGTGGAGGAACACTTACATTAGTTGGTAGCCATGTCATAGATTTAGTGTCCTTCTTGACTGGACAAAAAGTTGTCAAAGTACATGGAGTTCTGAGGACTTTTGTAGAAGAAACAAGTAAAGTAAATGGAATAAGGAAGATTACTGCACCTGACTTTTGTACATTCCAATTACAAATGGATAAAGGTTTGCTTGTAACAGCAACACTGAATAACCATTTGCCTGGACCTTGCTTTAACCAAGAAATATATGTGTGTAGCAAGAAAGGTTATTTGGTTGTAAAGGGTGGGGACCTACATGGTAAACTACACAAGCCTAACACAAAGTCCATTGAGGAGGAAGGAAAGAGGCCTCATGATAAAGAGGAGGTAATTTATGTTGATGTTGAAGATTTGAGTTGTGCCTCTAGTGTAGTCCCTAAACCGTATATCAAAGGACTTTGTAAGATGATTAGTGCTCTGAAAGAGGCTTTCTTACCAGTCAAAGAACAAATGGATTGGGTGAAAGAACCTGTGAAGGCTGCGGCTACATTTGAAGATGGTCAAAGAGTTCAAGCAACAATGGAGGCACTGCGCCAGTCAAATGAGGATGGTTGTTGGACAGCTGTACAGCTGCTTACTGAACCACCAGACCCAAATCCGGCTTTGTCTGCCGCAGTGAGACGCACTGCCATATCTTTACAATAGACTATGCATTTTAATGATGTATTGATATGCCATTATTATGTACCTTTATATGTTGTAAGCATGCTATGATGCATATAAATAAGTCATAAATGCAGTCAGTATCAAATATATAGGGACAATCAGGTTACAAACACTAAAATATGGATATGCTTAAAAAAGTTACCATAAAGATAGGATCATTCAAAACATCATAAGTACAGTAGAACAATAATGGTATCCAAGCCTGCAAAATGTCATATCTGGGGAACATAAGGAATGTTTTAAAAATAAAAAGGTTGATAAGGATGAAAACCTCTTTATGTAATCTAGTATTTTAAAATTGTAATTTCTTTAATTTTTTAGTTTTATTTGTTATTTTGTAGCTCTATATTCCAGTTACATATTATAAATTTTCTATTTTTAATTAAATGTAGATTAAAATCGATGAATCTCTTGTAAAAGCATATTAATCTATTTTTTAATATTATTTATAGAATTAATAAAAAAAGACATGTATATAATATGATGCTCAAAATTAAAAAGACAGTAGTTTCCTATTACTATACTATTAGTTACAAAAGACAGGGATTTAACACTTAAAATTCTATAGTTCCAAAGTTCATTTTTCTTCTGTATTTTATGAATTATTAGACCCTTGGATCAATACCATTGACGGTTAAACAGTACTAACATGACGTTTTGAGTGAACCTATATGTAGATGGTAAATTAGTTGTAGGTACCATTAGATTGGTTGCTTCTATACATTGAGTATCTCAGAATGTCCCTATATATTTAACACTGATTGTTCCTAGCTAATAAGTTTTTGTAACTGAAATTAACTCAGTATTAATGGTAGATATTATCTCACTAAAGTGAAGTAAAGTCACAATAATAATTAGTAAACAATATTATGCTTAGCAATGTAATTATTTTATTTTAAAGCTTGCCATGATTATGTAATTGTATTTTCACTCATAGTTCTCATACTGCACTTGGATATACACAAAATGAAATAATGATTATTTACAGAAAATATGTATACATATGGATATTGTTTAATGTAAACCGGCTGTATCTTTACAGATACTGTATTTACTGTGATTTAAGTTTAATTAATGTGGGTTGTACAAAAGATGTGACTTGTTTGAAATATATTTAATTATGTACTGCCTTTAATGTTTATTTTATTTCTTATCAAGACACATTGAAGCACCAGCATAAATAAAAGTAAGTTATGTAAGATTTAGCTCATTTTTATGACTGGGTGTGGCAAAATTTAAATCATAGTTTTTTGATAATTGTGGTAATACAAATTATCACATTATGGCAGGGCAGTGTGCTTTAGCAATATTTCTTATTAAAAGGTTAATGAACTTTGTAAAATGAATTCCAATTGGATTCCAAGGTTATCATTTGTTAACTATTGCTTATCATTTTCTAATCATTATGAAGTAATAGATACATTATTCCTGGTCCACAACTGTGGCAAATGGTATTTCGATATCAAAACTAGGTTATGTTCGATTTACCTACCAAGCACAGCATTATGACATTTTTAGGTTATGTGTGAATGATGAAATATTTGAATTGGGATTCATAAATGAAGAACACAACATTTCTGTAACAAATTTATAATAAGAAATGCATAGTTAACATCAGTAACCCCATCTCACAACATAGCAGCGTATTACACAATCACAAATGTTCATTCACTACAATACGTTCTAATTTAAACTAAACAGAATCAGAATCAATAAAACTAAAACTAGCACTATTCAGTTGTCGATCTTCGCCAGAATGTCGCTCTCTCGGAATAGGTGGTACTCCTTCTCGTCGTTTTCTAGTGAAACTTTGGTGCCACCGTACTCAGGAAGGAGAACTTTGTCGCCAACTTTTACTAGTATAGGGATGAAGTCACCATTGTCTTTCCTCGCTCCGGGTCCTACGGCTACAACTTCTCCATGCAGGACTTTGCCCTGAGCCTTCTCAGGGATAACGATGCCTCCAGCAGTTTTGGTTACTGCTTCAGCCCTTTTGATGAGAACTCGGTCAAGCAGGGGAATAAGGCGCTTCACTACGTTAGACATGATGTCTTTTGTCTAATGTTTCCTCAAAACAAGTGAAGAAATTGACTGAGCCGATTTTTTTATCTAGAATTATTGTGTCTAGAATATTCGAGCTCCGTACCGACCGGCAATTGTACAATTTGACAATTGTTCATTCATCTCATTTTACCCATGTGTTTATGGTGTTGCCTGGTTCCCACATAATTTTTGAATTTCGATTGATTTTATTTTTGGTATCTTAGTTTAGAACTAAAAGATTGGCATTAAAAATAAAGATAACATTTATCCGTAGTATTCTTTCATAAAATTATGAATTTTGAGATGTAATTAAAATTTTAACATGTATTGAAAGTGACGATATTCTATCGCCATCTAGTAGTGAGTAGCAATACTAATAAAAAATATGTATGCCCTTTCTGAAAGTTGGAAGAAGATAGGTAGATGGCGTTATCAATAAAATGCCCAGTATCAATAATTTTCTGCATACGGCGTAGCAATTCCTATTTATTATTATCGCCTGATCCACAACTTAGGATCTTTTAGACGTAATACGCTTTACCATCATTTATTGAGATTAAAATTATACATTTTGAAATTGTAGGACAAAGAGTTGTTTTGAGCTTAAAATTGAAACAAGTATATTAATTTTTTATCTCTAAATACTGACTTACCTACATACATTAATTAACACTAATAATAAAAGAAGAAAAATTTGTATTTTAAAGTTTGTGACCATTCATGAATGGTTGCTTGTTACTCTTTTACCTACGAGATAATTGTTAAACATTTAAATAGAATTTGGTACAGAGATAGATTATAATTTGGAACACTTGTTAGGAAGTCTCTGGCTAAAGCTGTAGAGGTTATTAATATAAATAAAATATTATAATCACAATTAAAAATATTATGTCCACTCATACGTAGACAGGACAAATTACGTGAACTACTTAAACACTATAACATTATGATCATAATTATGCTTTGAAAGTAACCTATTAAAAATTAATAAGTAGGTACCTACATAAAATCTCGAAATGGTTTTATGCCTATCTATGATATTTCTTCATAATATCTTCAAATATTTGTATCCGCTCTTCTGCGTACTTAGAACACGTAGAGAGTTCTTTGTTGATCACCATGAGGAATTGGTCACCGGTGCTGTAGGGGGGCCAGTGAAGGGGCAACAGATTACTGGTGTTCGGAATCGGGTTCCTAGAAGAAAAAATATCATTAGATACACGTAGGTAAGTATTGCCTATATTGTAATAGCATTTTTATAGGCCGAAGAGAAATGTAAGTTTTATAAGTAGTAAGATTCTGTTTCCACTAATCCTACTACTATTAAAAAGGCGAAAGTTTGTAAGTATGGATGTATGGATGTTTGTTACTCTTTCACGTAAAAACTGCTGAATGGATTTGAATGAAACTTTACCACAATATAATATATAATAATATACCACATATATATTAGGGCTCTGCAGTGCTTAGTTACCATATTTCTTACTTATTAGAAAGAAAGAAAGAAAGAAGGAAGAAAAACCATTTATTACGCCACGACATATAAAAGGAATACAGGTACACACACACAAAAAGCCCATATAGTGCGTCGCAGCGCAAAAGGCTGGAGCTCAGCTTAATACTGTGGCCCGAGCACGAAGGCACGAGTCCACGGCGCTGATTTTCAGCACCAGCCCGTAGTAGTACGTACTAATTATATAATACGGTAACGCTGTTCGGAGTACAAAATGATATAAATAATAAAATTAATATAAAAATGAAAATAAAATCAATAGAAACGACAAGTGCCATAAAAAGTAAAAAAAAAAATAATTAAAATAATAACAAATATAAGATTGCATTATATTACACAAAGTGAAAATAAATATACCGAACATCACGTGAACAAGATTATGCAGTAAGTACTCTTGGAGAAAACAAAAAAGCTAGACTAGACGGGACGAACCTGAAGACCACGCGAACGAAGTCGCGGGCAAAAGCTAGTTGTGTTATAATTTAAAATATGGGTTGAGATTAACATCTGGTATAATTCGAAATTCATTCTTTTAGTCATTAGACAGATTCAGACGGAACATTTTCCAGAATATCTACCCATATAATCTTTATAATTTGTCGACCCGGGAATTGATGTTAAGAACATTAGTTCACAGCAGTAAGTACTTTTCTACTTATGGTCACTCAACTTTTTAGTACCTATTAAAGCTTAAAAAAAATGTCTGTCTGTTAAAATATAAAAAAAAACAAGTTAACACGGGAATGCGACTCGTTTTTCTTTTTCCTTTCGCTCTTTAATTGTTTAATAGTTATGGCTTATGTGCCACTCTGTCTATTGTTGAGAGGCATAAAATTGTGGCTTATAAATAAAAACTACTTACGAGAATGTAGCAAAATTTGTCCACATTGTTGAAATCCTATCCCTGACGGTAACATCACTCTCTGTGAGATTCCTTAGTGGCTCTATTTGTATTGTGTATGCTGTATCATCTGCGTGACCGGCTCCTTTCTTGTTGACACGACTTGCTGCTTTTATAAGATTCAATGTACCGTCATACGAGAATTTATATAAATAAACTGGCACAGCGTTCTTCACCAATAACTTGGAGCTGATAATGATACCACTGACAAATTCAAAGTCTCCAAAGAAATCTATAGCAGGCCTCTCAGTGTCGTTGCCATTGTAACTATTGTAAACATTTCGTAATCTTTCATTGTAATAGTAAGTATCAGCTGTAGCATTGAAAGGAAATCGCCAAAAATCAACATAATTTTGAAACATAATTATTTCTTTGATGTCTTGAGGTTTTAGACCACTGATTATAAATCCTTCTGAATCAGTAAAGCCTCTGAGAATTGGTACTTTGTTAAATCGTCCTGAGCTCAATAACTCGTATGGTATTTCTGTCAAAAATGCTGTTTCATATCCAAAATTCTGTTCAATTGTTGGAACAAATCCGTAGTACAATCCTTTTGCTGTAAGAAGTTCTTGAATTTGATAAGTTGCTGCGACTATGTGTTCGGCAGGTGTATTCATTAAATGTTCATAAATCCCACGAGAGTCGTTCTGCGGACCTTGATAGCCTAGCTGTCGTACCAATTTAAAAGCAAGATCTTTAATTTTATTCGATGTATCGAAAGCCCAGGGATTGAGAACTGATCCTGATTGCATTATAGCTTTATGGAAAAGACCTGTACTTGAATGAGATATAATATGATATTCTACGGAAGCTGCTCCAGCACCAATACCGAATATTGTGACGTCATCCTTATTTCCTCCAAAGTCTGCAATGTTTTCTTGAACCCATTTTAATGCCAGTGCTTGATCTTTTAGTCCCATATTACCGGTAGCTTCAGGTATGTCTAAGGTGAGGAAACCCAAAGCACTGAGTCTGTAATTCATGGTGACTACAACGACATTATGTTCTATCAGGTAGTCGGGACCATTTTCAAACTTTGCTAGACCATTTCCGAAGAAGAAACCTCCACCGTGAATGAACACCATGACTGGTAATAGGTGCATTAGTAAACCTGCTGTAGGGACTTTTGGCGTGGAGACATTTATGTAGAGGCAGTCCTCACTACCTCGAGGTATTCTCTTAAAAATATCATATTGTATGCAAAGGTTGGACTCACTGTATACCGTGCTATTTCTTTCTTCTTGCCATGGATCTGGTGGCTGGGGACTCTGAAATGAATTAAAAATCTATGTATTAGGTTTTTAATTTATGCTAAAAAAATATCCCGAGCGTACGGCGCGTAGCGTTCCGCGCGCGCCTCAAAGAGCCATTAGACCACCAGAGACGGGGCCCCATAGCGCAATGAGGCACCGCGACCTCGGCATAGAGCAGGAGAAGGAACAGGGGGGTTTTTAGTCAGTAAGAGTCTGACACTCCCTCCTGCCCGGCCCTGGGCGGGAGAAGTCATTTAATGACTTTCCCACACAAAAAAAAAAAATATATATATTCAAAAAGTTCAACTTTATGTCTCAGTCTGTCGGTTTGTCCTCTCGTGAAGCTATATAAGTATGTATTTGCTCGTTCCTAAGTGTAGATTGCAAAGCGGAAAAAGAAGTATATTAAATAAATATTTACCTTAAATCGTAAATATCCAACAGGAGGTTTGGCGTAAGGTATGTTAAGGAACTCGTCATATTCGAAACCATTTTGAGTTTTTCTTTTTGCTCCCACAAGGACGCCTAGTTTCGTTTTTACTTTGGTAGTCATGGGTTTATGTTTTGCCACACTATTTATTTATAAATCCATGGACGAAGTGATGTGAGTCTGGTAGAATTTGGACTTTATATTATGTGTAACATGGTCAGAAATTCTCAAAGTATATTTTATTTCAAACATTGTACAGAAACAAAGAGGTCAAGGTCAAGTTCATGTGGATTGATTTTTACACCGCGCCGTATCAAAATTGGAATTACATACAATTCTTTATATGTTATTAAAAATGCATTTTTAGTTCACGGGAATTTTATTTCGCTGTGAGGACAGACGCTTAGAAGGTGCGACAAGTGACGATCTAGCGTTTTAATGATTGATAATTTAGATTTATGGAATTAAATAAAACAAAATAAAATTAATTTGATTATTTATTAAAAATATTATTAAACCATCCTCAGTATCGGTCGTTATCTTATTATAACAAAAAAATGTACTTACATATTTTTGGGAGTGTTTTTTTCATGTTGTAAGTTAGTATAGGCACTTATAGTATACAAACTATTTCTCGTGAGAAGTTTGAGAATCTCATACATAAGTAACAAAAAGATGAGTAAAGTACAGTTGGTAATGGTATTGTTATGATGTAACGAACTTATGTCGGCACACGGTAACACATAATACAAGTTTTTCTATACATACAATAGCCAACGGATTACATATATGTACAATCATATTGGTAAAATCCATACTTAGATTTCTTAATAAAAAAACATAAAACATCGAGGTTTTTATATGATGTCGCTTCATACTTCCCTCGATGTAAAATGAGTTATACAAATAATTTATTTATAACAAAAATGGTCAGTTTAGTGCTATTAACTACATTAGATTTTATAGTGTTTAGGAAGTAATATTGGCCAAAGAGCATAGTACATATAAAGATTAATAAAGCAATTTTTTTTATGGGATATGTCGGCAAACGAGCAGACGCATTATCTGATAGTAAGCAATCATCCCATGGACACCCGCAACACCAAAGGAGTTACGAGTGCGTTGCCGGCCTTTTGGGGATAGGGGTTGCGGATATAAGGATTAGGAAGGGATAGGGGAAGGGGAGGGATTGGGCCTCCGGTAACCACACTCACACGGCGAAACACAACGCTGTGGGTTATTTCACGCCGGTATTCTGTGAGGCCGTGGTATCACTCCGGTCGAGCCGACCCATTCGTGCCGAAGCTTGGCTCTCCGACACTTAAGCAATACATAATTTTCAGCATTAATTATCTATTCTATTGTCAAAATGACAGCAGATACACAAATTATTAAGCTGTATACGTGGGCTTACTTTATTATAATTTAATAGTTACAATTGCATACTACAAACTAAGTACAAGTAATACTAGGACAACATACAGAACTTACATAAATCTGAAGTCCAATTACATACAAATTTCATTACCGACTTTACTTATTATGGGGTAGAAATAAGGGACTAACTAATGAGAATTTTAATACACAGACACATTACAACTTTACGAAGAAAACTTTAAAAATGTTGATACCAATGATACATTTTGCAATTTAATCCCAGTTTTATTCATCTATCGATGGTATTTGTTCAGAATCTCTTCAAATATCTGCATCTTTTCGTCAGCGTATTTGGCTCTGATAGACATTTCCTTGTCTATCACCATGTAGAACTGTTCGCTGCTGCTGTATGGTGGCCAGAGTAGTGGTAGCAGAGGACTTGTGGTCGGAGTGGGATTCCTAGAGAAGTACACAAATATATATATATATAAGTATAATTTTTTTCTGATTTAATATAATTAAAGTTGAGCCAATGTTTGTGCCCGCTGTAA
Source organism: Spodoptera exigua (assembly GCA_902829305.4). Taxonomy (NCBI): domain Eukaryota; kingdom Metazoa; phylum Arthropoda; class Insecta; order Lepidoptera; family Noctuidae; genus Spodoptera; species Spodoptera exigua. The sequence goes on along the minus strand of LR824619.2, from coordinate 8,760,849 downwards.
AATTTATAATTACATAATAATAATAATATTTCGCTTTAAAAAGCTATGCCAAAAGTATTATCGAAAAAACTTAACAATTTTAGGAAATAACGGACAACATGTTAAGCTAACAAGGAGGTTGTGTTCGTTATTAGGTACTTAGTCCTCTGGTATTGGATCTGAGTATTTGATGATCTGTCTGGTCAAAGTCAGACAAACCATTTATTTCAAAGAGGCCACTATAGGCACTTTTGAACGTCGTACTTTTGGTCATTTGCCATCCTATCTAATAAAATACGTTAGGTACAGGTACTTACGCAGCTTTAGCGAAATTCGTCCACATCTTGGAAATTCTATCTCTAACAATAACATCATCCTGTGTTAACATTGGGACAGGCTCGATTTGTATGGTATAAGCTGTGTCATCCCCATGTGCTGCACCAGTTTTATTTACTCCGTTCAAAGCTTTAAGTAAATTGAGGCTGCCATCGTAAGTGAATTCGTATAAGTAGAGTGGGACACCGTGCTTAACCATCAATTTCGAACTTGCAATCACACCACTAACGAACTCAAAATCTCCGAAGAAGTCAATAGCTGGTCGTTCGATGTCGTCCCCAGTGTAACTATCGTAAACTTGACGCAATTTTTCATTATAATAAGTAACATCACTAGCATTTAATGGATATCTCCAAAAATCTACATAGTTCCTTAATGTAGTAACTTCTTTAATATCCTGTGGCTTAGTACCAGCTTCTATAAACCCTTCAGAGTCAGTAAATCCTCTCATTACAGGTACTTTAGCGAATCTTCCAGATTGCAATAATTCATATGGAGCTTCGGTTAAAAATGCTTCACCAGTTCCAAAATCTTTTTCAATTGTTGGTCCAAATCCAAAGTAAACTCCCTTTACTTGTGAAGGATTAGTGGCTTTGGCACTTGCTAATTTTATATGCTCGGCAGGAACATTCATCAAATAGTCATGTATAGCTCGATAATCATCTAAAGGCCCTTGATAGTGCAGCTCTTGCGCCAGTTTTAAAGTGTGATCTTTTATATTGTCTGGACTGTCCAATGCCCAGGGATTCAGAGTTGATCCAGATTGCAAGATAGCTTTATGGAATAGACCTCTACTCAAAGGAGAAATCATGAGAAATTCTACGGAGGCTGCACCGGCACTGATGCCAAAAACAGTGACGTCATTCTTGTTTCCTCCAAAATTTTCAATATTTTCTTGTACCCATTTTAAGGCCATGACTTGATCTTTAAGTCCCATATTTCCGGAGGCCTCAGGTACATCAAGGGACAGGAATCCGAAGGCATTGAGTCTGTAGTTCATAGTAACGACAACAACATTGTGCTCAATCAAGTAATCAGGCCCATTTTCGAATTTCGCAAGTCCATTTCCAAACACAAAACCTCCACCATGTATGAAAACCATTACAGGGAGTAATGCTAAAAGTCCTGCTGCAGGCACTTTCGGCGTGGAGACATTAACGTAGAGACAATCCTCACTTCCACGATGTTTTTGTTTAAATATGTCGTACTGTATGCAAAGATTGTCTTCGTTGTAAAAGGTAGCATTTCGTTCTCCAAGCCATGGTTCTGGTGGTTGAGGATTCTAGAAGAAATACAATAAAAAAGTTTATTACATCATACGTTATACTACTTAGTTCCTGCCCGCGGATTCGCCCACGTAGTATGTTGATAAAATGTATTAATAATTGTTTTACACTTCCTCTCGCCTTTCCTTGGGCGGGAGAAGTCATTTGATGATTTTCCCTATCTATACCAAATTTCAACCAAATCGGTCTAGCCGTTTTTGCGTGAAAGAATAACAAACATACATCTATACATTCTCACAAAATTTCGCGTTTATAATTAGTAGGATTATTCCTTGTACATAGATACGTCCAAAACTCACAGTTTTCACCAATTGTTATGAATCCCATACCTTCAGTTTGTTTTCTCTAATTTTCTCACCACCGTAGGTATTGTTACTTAGAGCACTCGTAGAGACAAGCTTTTTGCCCTGTGTTTATTTAGTACAATATTCTAGCTAACCATATTATGTTATGACATTTAAATAAAAGTCTTACCTTAAATCGCAGTTCCCCAACGGGTGGTCTAGCGTAAGGGATGTTGAGAAAATCATCGTATTCGAAGTCGTTTTGAGTTTTTCTTCGTGCCCCAACTAAGACACCTTGTTTCGTCTTGACTCTGGACGCCATTTTATTATTTATTTATTTTCTAGCTCGCCAACGTCTGTGTTCAAAGACGGAAGTACTCATGTAGCCATATGAATGATGGAAGTTTCTTATATAAAACTAGATCAGCTTTACTCAAACTTTTGTTTGATTATTTTTTCAAAACAATGTTCCTATATGTTTTTTGTTCACTATAATTTAAGATTATTGAGAATTACATTTCACTTATTGTACTTACAAAAGCTTTTGCCCGCGACTCCTATCCTATGTCGTTTCTCGAGTTCCAAACTATGTCTGTACCAAATTTCACAGAAATCGGTTCAGTAGTTTAGGCGTGAAGAAAAGACAGACAGACAGAGTTACTTTCTCATCTATAATATTAGTTTGGATAACTAATGTTTTTTTATTACATAGATTGGCAAACGAGCAGACGCATTATCGCATGGTAAGCAATCGGCACCGGCTGTTGACAATTGTACCTAATACCAAAGGAGTTAGGTACTACAAGTGCGTCCTCTTGTGGGCTATAAGGGATTTGAGGATTGAGGATAGTGAGGGGAAGGATTGGGCCTCCAGTTACCTCGGCGTGGCTCTCCCTCACTTAAAAACACTAGATTGTTTAAGTCTTACCTATCATAGAAAACCAATAGATTGTTGTAATACATAGGTAAGTCACCAAGTAACCAAGTAGGTGTCTTTAAATCAAGCAGTGTGATTGTTAGAAAATTATCGAAGTAAATATTCTTTTTTTTTTACATAATTTCGTATTCTTAACGCTCCTATCACGTCGACCTTAGTAGTAATAAATAGTAAAACAAAAGTAATTGAATCCAACACACTTTTAATTGTTGCATTATCCTTGTCAATTGTACTTAGGTAAATTTAGCTGACCTATTAATATTTCATTTGTTCTGGCAATACCGTATTGGTTTGATGGTCATTACAAGGTCTAACAACCCCTTAAGTCTCTCAATTTAAAGCGACAAAATTCTAATTTTGTGCTAATTAGGTAGGTACCTACATACGTATTTCTCATTCCCCATTTCTCCTTGAAGAGTAACTACTGAGTTCGTTCTTCTCCATAGATTCCTAATTTATTCCTACACTTTGGAACGAATAAAAAAATAACTTTTTTATAAGTATTCACTACGAGGAAATATGTCAAAAAGCAAGTGTTTAGTTTTATCTATACTAATATTATAAAAAGGTAAAATTAGTAATTTTGTAAGTTTGTATGTTTGTATGTAGGGGGTAATCTTTGGAACCGCTGGTCGGATTTCCGAAATTCTTTTACTGATACAATATAGGTACAATGTTCCTGAGTGCTACAGGCTATAAAAGATCACGCTACGATTAAATGGAGCCGAGCAGTGGATGAAACCGCGCGAGAGTAGCTAGTAACTAATATTTTATAAGTTTGAGTAACGCTTACAAGTAACTATTGTATCTGCAAAAAACACGGAACTGAGATTAATGTTAAAGTAATATTAATAAGTTTATTATTGTTACATGTACGTAAGCACAGTTAACGCCATCTATGTTATGTCTTTCAATTTAAACCGTAGCAAAGCAATTGAGATAAGTAAAGTTTCATAGGTGGCACTAGCAGTGCTAGCTAGATACCTACTTTTATTAAACTTCTTGATGAATAACATTTTATTTAGTAAAATTTGATTTGTAGTAAAATGTTAGATTTCTTACTTTAGTTATAATTATCAATATTTTCAAAATGTTAGCAGAAATCTCTAAGGCTGTGCGACGGTCATTTGTTGCAATTACTTTTTACTGCAAAAACATACTATTGTAATAAAATTATTAAATTCAGTTTTTTTGCGTCGATATCCTTAATGCGCTGGTCTTGTTCTTCTTCCTTTTAAGTAGGCATGTATTAGAATTATCTAACTACAATACCTAATAAAATGAGAATAAATTAATAAATTAAGATGACAATACAGATTTGGTTTGTTTATAAATAATTAATATTATTACTTATTGAACAACACGTTTGATTGACAAGGAGTTTGAGCGATTACGCACAGAATTTATATCGAATACTTTAGACGTTAGTGTCGTTTGGGAACGCGTATGAGTCGTGTCCGCAATCATCAAATACGTACTCGGTCTGCGGCGCCGTGACCGCCGAAGGAATGTGCGCCGGCGCCGGCCAGTCTCGGACACACCTGCGCGCGCACCAATTGTACACCGCACCACCCACACACATTTACTATTCCTTGTCCGCACACCGAACAAACTTACTCCACACAAAAGAAGCTGAGCTGCGCTCGCGCATCGCGATTTATGGCCACCTCCGCGCTTGCGCGGTCACATGAAAGCACAGCCGCCATTGTCCAGCGCGAATACAGCCTGACGGCTTTTGAATACTTAATTGACACTTAATCACGCAACACGTACGATACGGTATGAATTACTGAAGAATTTTACGTGGATCTTCACTTCCCAGAAACAATACCTATTGATGTATGTCGATGTCTTAAATATAATTATATGGATAGAATACGGACTACTTCAGCTCTTTGACGACGTAACTCATACTTTGATCAGGAGAGTTTTTAAGTTTGGGAGAGCCATGCTTCGCCACGAATGGGTCGACTCGACCGGAGTGATACCACGTCCTTACAGAAAATCGGCGTGAAACAACGACAGCGTTGTGTTGTTGTGCCCTGTGAGTGAGGTTACCGGAGGCCCAATCTTTACCCTCCCCAATCCCCAAATTCCCAAAAACCTGAATCCCAAAAAGGTCGTTCATGGGCGGCGCTGATTGCTTATTATCATGTAATCAGGCAGTTCCTTTTAATATTAACTGGACCAATTATCTGATTATGCAAAGTGATAATATTGAGGTAATTAGCATAAATAGTTCGTAAAAAATAGTTATTTAGTGCAATGATAAAAAATATTACTTTTATATTAAAAATTGTAAACATTCATAATCAGTAGGTAAACAAACCCTTTCATTTTCTTATTCAATTCACTCGATATGTTTACAACTACTTACCTATTTTTGAGTAAAAAATACAAAAGCTGCCGACATTTTCACACACGTATTAATTGTATTGATATCGACAATAAATAGATAAAATTGCCTCAAAGGAATCCGGCATGGTGGCTGATTCAATGAATTATAATTCAAATACTTTTTGTCGGACTCGAAAACCGTAAAAAGATCGTGATCGGGTTCACACGAACAACACAGCATTTTGCAAACTATTCACGTGTGCGCGTAGGGTGTCCCGCTCTGCTTTGCCAAAATTTTTAAGATTGTCCAGAAATATTTGTTTGAATTATTCTCCATGTATGCATTATCTCTAAAACATTTTGCTTCTTTAAGAAAACAATTGAAGCCAATGATGTATAAAACTATAGATACGTTGTCCGCGCTCTAAAATGACAACATGAAATGAAGGCAATTGACAACATCGCGCTTAGTTACGCACCAACCTGCCGCGCGACGCTACGTTTGTTTTTAATTTATATCGCGTGTGAAACCTGTGCGAAACATAAAGAAAGCATGTTGTCGTGTGTGTTCAGACGATGTACAAATTATACTCCAAAAGTTAAAGACAAAATGTGTAATTTAATTTCATGCGTAAGTTCACCAAGCAACCTATTTTTATTTTATTTTTTTCGACGCCGGCGCCCGCCATCTTATGGCGGCCGGCGATAGTCACGTGCCGTCGGCATAACTGAAGATGTATATTTATCTCCCTCTAGCAAAGGCATTCCACTATACGATGTCATATTTTCTTTCCCTTTCTTTACTCGTAGAAGTAGTTATCTAGTATTTTCGCCGTTTTTAAGCGCCGCGATGTTGGTTCATGACGTGTCTATATATAATACGTCATTGATTGAAGCTTGAGCAGTAATTTGAGAGAGTTATGAATCGCACGTTTCAATGACGACTAAATAGATAGGTATATTGATATTTCCTACGCACACATGTATCTAAAACTTACCTATTGGGATCGACTAGTGATTACAGTAAAAATTTTCCTTTTTAAAATAGTGCTTTACAATATACCTACCTAAAAATGAAATTCTTCCACAATCGTGGTTAATCTACGATAAAAAGTTGCGATAATAGCGCGGATGTTAAAAGCGTACAAAATAACACAACAAACATGGCACAACAGGGAACTCTGTATGGCCTTATATGAACCTGGCCATGATACATTTGCGGATAAGAAAAATATTAAATCCTTATGGTAAGGAAATAAGGTTTAAAGTATAATGAAATGATTGAGATGAGGATTATGAAGGGTTTGTGGCAGAGATCGTGGTCGGTTCTCACGACACGACGACGGAACACAGGTGCGCATCCGGCTATCTCGGCTGCGCGGGATTCGAATCAGTTTAGTGAAGCGTTCTAATTGTGGTGCCGAAACAAAGATCAATGATTCGAGCAAATGCTCGTTGGAATTATTTGAAACTGGTTTAAAATAATTAGTAGTAATGATACGGTGTTTAACGACTCCCTTAGTTAGTTGAAATAAATGATTTGTACTTATAGTAATTAAGTAAGTTAGGCTTATTTTATTGATTTAGACTTCTTTATGCCGACATAACGTAAATAATGAGGACATAATTTTATAAAAACTTAATTTCTGAGATAGGTGAATTACGAATGATTGCGTAATTGTAAATTTCAATTTGAATAATTTTACTTCAATGAAAAGTCACATTTTCTTTCACACGTAAATGTCCTAATCTATTTCGATTTCCGCGTAGTATTATGAGATTATGAGGTAGGTACAGTCTCAGTACTTCTATGTACAAGTTAAACGTATTTTAGTTCATAAATAAATAAACTATTAATTTTATGTAAAACATTAAAATTTAATGCCATCAGTGCATTAAAAACGTAGTTCTCGTATTTAATGCCGATGTAAAATTTAATCAAACGCCATCTACCTTTGAGAGCTGGAACAACATGCGAAGTTAGCAAGCGAAGGGGCACTGCTGTCGCTGCAGTGACAGCGGTGTAGCAAAAGTAATTTTTGAGGTTATGTTATTATAGAGTCGGTAACAATTGTGCAAACAGTGCTGTTTTAAACATCATTGTGTATATTTACTAATAAAAATCATGGGTGAACCGATTGTGGAAATTGAACAGGGTAAAATAAAGGGGAAGGTGCTGAAGAATTTCGATAACTTCGAATATTGTAGTTTCAAGGGAATTCCTTACGCGAAGCCGCCTGTTGGCGACCTGAGATTCTCTGTAAGTATACAGACTATAGTTTTTGTTAGATAACACCTGTCTAGTGCATTTTTTATTAGCTATTGTATAAGATTTATGCGTAATTCCATTCAAAGTTTGTGTTTTTTAAACTTTAAAGTAAAGTTTCTTACTTAAGTTATCGGCCTCCTTATAACTTATTTAAACAAATCACTTCCACGTCGAAGGCGAAGTGAATGTAGCTATTGAGTATTGTATTTGCCTTCCATCTACAATACTTAGGTGCCTTGAGTTAAAGGAACTAACTTACCTTGGTGCTAAGTTTCAATGAAATCAGTCAATGAAAACAGGTCCTTATGTACAAGGATGTAATGCTGAGATTACATTGCACTGCCTAGCACACATCACGCATGTTGCTCATTGGGTTACTTAGAGACCATAGTGGCACATTTAATTTCTCGAAAATACCGACTAAAGTGAATTACTGAGAAAAGATCTATCTACTAGTTACAATCACAACGGAACTTTTATTATATGCATGTGTTCACGATTTTTGCATAGGTCCTTCATTAAACCTTTGCATATTCCTTAATTTTTTTGAAAAAAAAAAAGTGTCACAGTGAATATCTAGTAGATGACTAGGCATTTGTAGATGTTTTTGTAGGGCACAGGTGTTTACAGGTGTGTAAACAAAATACCTCGACTAGATCTTATCAATTGTATGTTATCGTCGTTATCAATGATTCGATTTCCTGCAGCATATTAGTTCGAAACAGGAATGTATCACTGTTATCACACTCACCATGTTCTAACACCCGCTAAGCGAAGGTTCCTTGTCGTTTAATTAACAGTAAATGAGCAAAGTTAAGCTCAGAAAAACAAACCAATTGACTCTTTTCATTCTCTACTTAAATCTTTCTACTCATTATCAGATAACACATGACGCAATGTTCATTAAAGTTAATTAGCATATTAATTGCAGTTTATCGTAATGTGTATATATAGTGTAAGTTAAAAGTAGTTGTTGTTTTTCAAAGGTACCACAACCACCGGATTCCTGGGAAGGCATAAGAGATGGGTCCAAAGACTGTAACACATGCGCACAGTTCGACAAAGAGATAGGGGTTAAGGGTCATGAAGATTGCTTGTACTTAAATGTCTATACGCCCAAATGTTTCGCTGACGGCGATAAAAAATACCCTGTCATGGTCTTCCTTCATGGCGGCGGCTTTCTATACGGCAATGGAACCGACGATACAGCGCACGGGCCTGATTACCTAATTCAAAATGAAGTTGTCATTGTTAGTATCAACTACCGTCTAGGGATACTCGGTTTCCTATCGCTGGACCGAAAAGAGGCTCCTGGTAACATGGGGTTGAGAGACCAAGTTGAAGCACTAAAATGGGTGCAGAAAAATATTTCAAACTTTGGTGGAGATCCTAAAAGTGTTACTATTTTGGTATTAGTGCAGGCGCTTCGAGTGTCGAACTACTGTTATTGTCACCTTTGTCCAAAGGTTTATTTCATAAAGCAATTGCTCAGTCGGGGTCTTCGTTATTGCACTGGGCTCATAAGATAAACATAAAAGAACTTGCTTACAAGATACCGACTCTGCAAGGTAAAGTAATTACCGACGACGATCAACTTTTGAAATATTTAAAAGACATGCCTACAAATGAATTGATCATGGCGTCTATGCTTGTTTTGTCAACGGAAAAAGCACGAGGAGGTCTTCATTTTGGTTTCGTACCTACAGTAGAGAAGCCTGGCGATTGGGAACCGTTTTTAAGTACGCCGCCCTATGAATTGTTAGCTAGAGGTGAATTTCATAAAGTACCATACATGTCGGGATTTTGTTCTCGAGAAGGGCTGCTAATGATTTCGCACAACAAACCAACTTTGGACAAATTCGTAGAGGAGAAAGTTTTCGTGGATTATTTACCGTTTGAGCTTGATGTCTCGGAAAAAATAGACACGGAATTGAAACTAAAGAAGAATTATCTGGAGGCGGAGAAAATTTACCAAGACGAAGATGAATACGCAATAGATTTCTTTTCCGATGTCGACTTTATCGCTGGTATTTACGTGTCTGCTAAATTAATTTCTAAACACAATGCGCCCGTCTTTTTCTACGAATTTGCCTATGATGGAAACTTGAATTATCTTAAAAAATGCTACAATATCGATAGGCTGGGGGCGTGTCACGGAGACGATGGCGGGTATATTGTAAAGAGCGATAAATTGGATGGACCCATCACCGAGACAGACATAGCTGTCCGGGATTCTATGAATCAAATGTGGACGAACTTTGCACGTTACGGGTAAGTTACTTTGTTTACAAAATGTATCAACTTGAACTTATAAAGAATGAAAATTTAAGTTTCGATGCTATTAAAATTACTACCATAACCGATAGTTTCAATAATATCATTAGAAGTTCAATCCAACTAGATGTCCGCGCCGGCTTCGCGCGGGTAAAAAATTTCTTCACTATTTACTGGATATTATTATACACATAAAGCTTTCTCTTCAATCACTCTATCGTAACGTAATTGCATTACGTGGTTTAAGATAAGATTTAATTAAATTTATCATAGGGATAGATAAAGCGACTTTGTTTTATACTATGTAGTTATGTTGATGACGATAAACCAATAGTTTTTATTTAATTTCAGAGATCCCACTCCGAGTGTCGACACTTCGCTGTCCACGAAGTGGGAGCCTATCGCTGACACAGGATTGGCCTGCCTGGTGATAGACAAAGAGTTGACAATGAAATACGAAGTCTACCCACAAAGGATGAAAGTCTTTCAAGAACTCTATGAAAAGAAACGTACAACTTGCAACTAAATCAGTAATTTTGGAACCGAATTCGTAAACTTTTGTTATGTAGCTTCTTCATAAGTATAAAATACATCTTCTAAAGTTGTTATATTCTTATAAATAAATTTATGAATGTGGATTCGATATCCGTGTACTTTTTATACAAAAGCCTTTCAGTAATCGTTTGTAATGACGAAGTTTTTAGTAGAAATTCCTGTCAATAGAATGTAATATTTGCTATTGCTATTTGAAGAGAAAGAACAATACTATAGCCAATAAGTTAAGGAAAAACTCCACACATACTTGAAGAAATCAAGACACTAAGAATTCTGAAAGAACTAAAAGGTTCTTTCTTACAAAATTACAGTTTCAATTTGAAACGTTAATTCTATAGAATAATGTTTGCTCAGTGTAATTTATAGGTGTTTTGTCATGCAATGGCAAATCATTTCCAGTTCCCATTTATTGTGTAATATAGTGGATGTAACTGGAGTCGGGTGCGGGGGCAGCAAAGCTCGGTCCAGCATTCATCGGAGCTACAGTGCCGCTCGGAATGCACTAATACCATTATGGACCACGACACCACTCGCTGTGAGTGGGTGGCTATGCTTCATAATGTATAGACTCGGCTCAAAGAAAAATAACGACTTTTATAGCCACAGATAAAGGCTTGCTTTAAAACTAAAAATACTTATTGTGTCGAAACAAATGAAGAATTTTTCAAATCAGAGAATATATTGAATAACTGGACATGCTATTGAATGGAATAAAATTTAATACATCAAAAATCGTTTTGGTAAAAAGATAGGAAAACATTTCAATTCAGTGTCTGTCAAACCAGACTGCGACACTTTTAAACATATGTATGCAGCTGTTGCTAATAATTTTATTGCTTGACCAGACAACCTCGTTTTTACTTTAACTATGCCAGTGATTTGTTTATTAATTTCTTCTCCTTGGCAGTCTTTGATAATGAGAGAGTAGTAAGTGACCCTCACGCCTTTTGGCTGTTCATAACATGACCTAACAACATGCAACCTTTAGCAAGGTTCCGGAAGTATTCAACCTTTTACATTGCTCTCGTTCCGAATTGTTTATAAGCCACTCTGCTTAAATAAGTAGTGTCGTATTTTAAACTTTGTCTGTTACTTATTTATGATATTAGGAATATAATTTTAACTGTATCTATGTATTTTATTTTTGTGAGCTATGGTAGCAGTGGATTTGGCTTCAATACTTTTTTGCCGATGGTCAAAAGCTTAACTTTTAAAACTTTAAAAAATTAACACTGACTCTTAACTTCAGTGTTTTCATCTTCAGCTTTAAAATTACGTGTAGGGTCTATGCATTCATGGATCTATACGGCTGGGTCACAGACTACAGTAGACTGGCCGTCGGCGCCAGTGAGTCGCGGTGTGAAATACTCAGGTGCATCCGAACCTGCCCACGGATTTTGTACAGCATGCTCTTTTTATGTTCTAAATAGGCCGTTCGTAATTTATTGGTCGGAGTACAAAGACAGCGCAAAACACGTCTAGCTATGTTTTTGTTTTGTCCTGTTCTCTCTTTGTTTTGTTAACTTTCTTATGGATGGATTTAATTATTTTACTAAAGCTATAGTTTTATGTTTCCTAAGGTGTTCTGTGCATGAATTTATTTTGAAAAAATCTCAGATTTTTGTTTGTGTATGATACTACTACTGTTTATTCTGCTCCTTTGTTCCTCATTTCCTTCACTATCAAATCTAATGTTTGTATTGACGAAATATGATGTGATCTACTAGAAAAAAATTGCAGATAAATCACAGACGTCTCTACCAAACATCATAAGTATTAGCATGATAATGTCGTCGATACTTGGCATGGCTTGCTCATTTAATTTATTAGTCTCCGTTGATTCTAAGTAAAACAAAATTGATCACGCTGTATGAGGCCCGTGGTCCCGGTATCCTTTCACAGCGGTGCGGTGCGCGTGAGTCGTGATTTGATTCCCACAGAGCGAGACCAACATTAGCCTCTTTTTCTTTTCGGCGTGAGTTCCACTTATTGTTGTCTTTTAAATGTCAATATCATTTGTCTTCATTCAATGAAAAAAGTGAAAATAGTTCTGTTTTCATATACACCTCTCAATTTTTTTACCAGACAGAAATATATATTTTTTTCGTTAATATCCGTACAGCATGTTTATTTAACTGTGTACGTATACACATGTGATTTGTCAGTTTCCAAATGAAATTATAATAATATGAGAGTTTGAATAACAAAATCTAAAATCCCAATGATATCACACCATATACCTATGTAACTTTAGACCTCACATTTTGTAATAAGTAGATGTAGCGTTCCGCGCGCGCCTCAAAGAGCCATTCGACCACCACAGACGGGGCCCTAAAGGGCTAATGTTCAGCCGGGGTTGCGGGGTAAGCGCAATGAGGTACCGCGACCTCGGCACAGAGCAGGAGAAGGAACAGGGGGGTCAGTAAGAGTCTGACACTCCCTCCTGCCCGGCCCTGGGCGGGAGAAGTCATTTGATGATTTTCACCTCACAAAAAAAAACATCTTGTAATAGATACTGAACCTTGAGTATAAAGAAATAAAACAGAAAATATTTTCAACCCGAAAACTCTAATTTAGTAGGTAGGTAAGTACATCATTGTAATTTCGTAATTGCGAAACGAAAAGTTCAAATTGAAGGAAATTCCGTTAAAAGCCACAATAGTTTTAAAGTTCACTTTACTTTAGCAGTGACTGTTGCTTACTTTAATATTAAAAGACAACTAAAAACAAGAAGACCGTTGTCTAGTCCAAATTATCTGCACACGTCCACCCAATGACGTAATGAATACATTGATCCGTCCCAAAGGTCCGGCACTATCAAGAGATCCACTTGACCCCTGTTTAAATGACAACACTACAATTACAATTGCTATCGTCACAGAAAAGAACTTTTTCGTTAACGTTATCTTTTTTGCTTCACGCGCAAAAACTCGTGTGCAAACGCTAGGCCACGTAGCCGTGGGCAAAACAAGCTGGTTTTTGTGCGAATTTGCACACCACTAGCAAATGTAAAGAGATAGCAACACGGTACTTATTTATGTTATAGGTAAATATGTGTAGGTATGTGTGAGTAAGTTAAGTTTTACATACAAAAAAATTGTCCTGTATAATTTTATTAACTGTTCCCAGGATTTTCGCAATAATTCCGACAAGCGGGAAGTAAACGTGGTCTAAGGTTAAAACTATTTTTCTTTTTTTTAGATTTGTATGTTTTTCAACATGCTCGATATCTAGGTACCTATTGTACACTTCCGGAAATTAAAACTAATACAATAACTATATAGGTATGTTATCAGAATCTGATTAAATCTAATACCTACTAGTAGGTACAAAAAATCCGATTAGTTCAAGATTTTAATAACATTAACTAGATGACTGTCATAATTTTTCGGACCTTTAGCCTTACTCCTGAAAGGTTCAAAAACAAAATGAAAATGATTATTGTTTGCACACGAATTTCCGTAGTAGTCAAATTGAGTACTTATTCATGGCTAAAAAAATCCAATCTTATCAGTGTAAAGATAAAGTTGAGATATGATTCTCGTTGTAACGGCAAAGTAAGAAAATGCTTTGAAAACGTGTGCAAAAATATGAAAAGCTACATCGACGGAAGCGGAAGATACCTACCATGTAGATAAGATGTAGAGCGTTATTGTGATAACACAGCATGGGAGATAAAGTGATTAAAAAAATTACTACCTAACAATAGGTTTTTCGACTGCGTCAACGTCAAAGTCAAATCTTTGTTTTTTTTGTCAGGGGAAAATCATCTAAGGACTTCTCCCGCCCAGGGTAAGGCGAGAGAGAATGTACATAGACTCTTACTTACTAAAAATCCCCGTTCATTCTCCTGCTCTGGGCCGAGGTCGCAGTGCCTCATTGCGCTTACATCATGAACATTAGCCCTATTGAGCCCCGTCTGTGGTGGTCTTTTGAATCATTGAGGCGCGCGCGGAACGCTACGCGCTTTACGCTCGGGTCTGGTTCTGGTCGAGCGGCGAGCTAACCTTACTTGCCGTCCGCAGACCCGCGCTTACGGTGGCCGGAGATCATCTCTCGATGTGGGTGCCCAGACCTGGAACAATAATTTGTAGATCATACGAAGAGTTGTTGCGCAGCTACCACTACGCCAACTGCATGTATTTTGATAAAGAAAGCCTGATCTCACAATAATACTTACATCTACTTTACAAGCTGACATCAGTTTCTAGCTGCGTTAGGTTAGGTTAGGTTATACGGGTCTTTTTTCAGCCAGAAAAATCTCATATAAAGGGAAGTTATGTTATGTTGTTCTATTATTGTTATGTATCGAGCTCGCATTAGGGTTTAGTGCCACAGCGAAAAGTTTTAAATAAAAAGCCTATTAATTTTTATTGGTCCCAAATGAACAATAAAAATGACATTTACTTATACCATGTGTCATGTTGTTGAAACTTTTCCAGTCTCAGGTCTACGGAAGAAAATTCCTTTTAGGAATATTCAGTACCCATTTAGCTCATTCTACTAATATGTCATGTCAAACTTAGTAAAATTCGGTGTGCACAAATAAATAAACATGTTAATAATACTTTACTCGATCCGGGAATCGAAGCCATCACCTTTTGCTGGACAGTCACGCTTGCGGCTACTTTACCAACGAAGCAGCTATGTATAATTAATTGTTTTGTGTCATTGAATGAATATTACAAACTCATTGAAGGGCACAACTCTAGATAACCGGCTATTAACCCGGTTACTTAACATGTACATCTATATATATAAAGGAAAGTCGTGTTAGTTACGCTGAACCGATTTAGATGAAAATTGACAGGGAGGTAGTTTAGAGCCAGGAGAAGGACATAGGATAGGAAAGAGTAGGTTAGGTAGTGTAGGTTAGGTAGTGTTGGGTAGGTAGAGTAGGGTAGAGTAGGGTAGGTAATGTAGGGTAGGTAGAGTAGGGTAGGTAGTGTAGGGTAGGTAGAGTAGGGTAGGTAGTGTAGGGTAGGTAGAGTAAGGTCGGTAGAATAGGGTAGGTAGAGTAGGGTAGGTAGAGTAGGGTAGGTAGAGTAGGGTAGGTAGAGTAGGGTAGGTAGAGTAGGGTAGGTAGAGTAGGGTAGGTAGAGTAGGGTAGGTAGAGTAGGGTAGGTAGAGTAGGTAGAGTAGGGTAGGTAGAGTAGGTAGTGTAGGGTAGGTATTCAAATGACGGGAGCGACGCCGCGGGTAAGAGCTAGTAGATTTATATAAACGTGTCATCTTCAATATTGAAAGAAACATATTAATAGTTATCTTCTTATATATAAAAATTTATCGCAAAATGTGTTGGTAAGCGCATAACTCAACAACGCCTGGACCAATTTTGCTAATTCTTTTTTTGTTGTGTTTGTTATTGTTAGGAGAAGGTTTTTATCAAAGAAAATATAAGAAAAGTAGAGGGGGAAATTGGGAAAAAGTGACCCTTTGATAGCGAAGTAGTTGGACCCGTGCGAAGCGGGGGCGGGCCGCTAGTTATGTATAAAGTCACGTGATTTTGATTCATATAAGTTTACAGAAGCGTAGTATAAATTATTAGATACGCGCATTAAATTATTATTAATAAATACTTTTTCTTTCTTTCAATTAGCAACGTTACATATAATTTAAACAGTTATTATTTTTTGCGGATGGATAAGCATCAAATTGCTTCCGTCGCCTAGGGTATGGCGAGAGGGAGTGTCAGACTCTTACTGACTAAAAACCCTGCTGTTTCCTAGCCTGCTCCAGGCCGAGGCCGCACTTAAATTAATTTTTTAGTTGATTTATTTTTTTGCTTTGACTGCATGGTTAGCGTAATGTTACATGGCACGGGATTACAACCAATTTTGTAGGCTCAAAATCTTGGAAACTACTAAACTAATTTTAATGAAACTTGGTACTGAACTACTGACTAGTATATAAAGGTCGAAATACTTAATTAAGCATTTTGTAACACTTTTAAAACTATTTACATGTGATTTTTTAATTGTAAACTTAAATTTGCCTCTAGGTCTCCCTTAAAATATATTTTTTTCTTAATGATATATGGCGTACCTATGTGTACCAAGTTTTATTTAGATTGGTAGTAGCTGCTATTCATTTTGGCTTGAAAGTTAGAAAGGAAACCAGCGCCGTGTTCATGCTCTAAAATAGTTCCCATATTTTCTGGATTTGGCTGAAATGTGTCTGTAAAAATGTAAATTTGTAAAAGCACCCACGTTACAGGAGAAAGAACTAAGTTCTGAACAAAATACGACGTTTTTTGGACAATATAAAGGAGTTTGCTGCAACCTTCGACCATTGACTTTCTTTTCAACCTGTAAACAATGGACGATTGCTATGACAGCGAGTTACTTCCACGGATATAAAAGTATTATTCGTACATATTATATCAATATCATATCAAGTGCACAGTCGTCATTTGTTCTCAAATCACGAAACTAGTGCTAAAATGGCGGTACCAACTACGGCTGCGGGCGGAGGCATTTCATACCTCACCATATAGGTAAAGGGGCCCATTAGCACCAGCGCGAACTTTACTCAAGAACACGTTACGATATTTGGTGTAACCGTTTAATTTTGTTTCACTTACAACATTTCCTTGTTAATAGTAAAAGCAAAGGTAGTTGACACGTAGGCTGGGCTCTCGTTTGGGAACTAATTGTAGCAGAAACCTATACAATTGTAAATGAGTTCGTTGTAATTATAAGAAAAGCATTTAGGTACTTGAATGTTTCATATTCATTGACATTTCATACGTAGGGTATTTTCTCTTTTAGGACTGGACAGATTCTGCTTTTAAAATTCAGACTTTCAGTCAATTCTAATAATACCTATAATTCAATGCTTACAACGAGTAGTTTAATATTCAAAATATTATTTTATTAGACAGTAGATCAGATTTATAAGTCATATTATTCTTAAGTGCTACGATTTCCATTTTCGCAAGGGTTTTGCTTCTTATTTTTCTTCTGCAATAACGAACTTTTTTTTCGACAAAGGAGGATCGTCAAATGACTTTTCTTGCGCATTGTATGGCAAGAGAGAGAAAGAGAGAGAGAGAGAGAGAGAGAGAGAGAGAGAGAGAGAGAGTGTTTCATACTCTTAGTTACTAAATAAAAACCACCTCTTTTCCTTCTGCTGGTCCCATCTGTGATGGTTTATTGGCGAAAGAACGAGCTGCAGACAACAGTTTGGCACAAAAGTTTTTGTTGATAGTTCCTTCAATATCTCTCAATTTGTGTCATGTCGAATTGAAATTAAATTGTGTGAAAACAGCTTTGTTGTCCGTAAAATATTTTGATACAAATATTAAGTTAAGCCGAATCCAGAACCGTATCGTTTAACGTAGCATGTAATACAAGTCACGATCTATGGTGCGTCGGTGCGCGCTATTCGTCGGAATGCGAGTTAGCTCCGCATTGTATGCAACCTCAACGGAGGTGCACCTGCGCCCGTGGGAATCCGACATTTTCGGTCCAAATAAGACTTATTGTGTAACAATTGAAGGATACTGATTTTTTTATTGTCATTGCTAGTAAGTTATTGCGTAATAGAGACGTTGGTGGTCTTTGCGAATTGATAAATAGATGTGTATTTGTACCTACTGGTTATGTAGGCTGTAGGCATACACATTGTATGTATAGTATACCTATTTATAAGTAAAAGAAATTAGATGTTTTTCGGCGACCGTTTTTTCTTGAAGTGTCGTTTATGAATGACTAGCTTCTACTAACGGCTTCGGCACCAGTACCAGGCTAAAGTGTAGCCTTATATTTTACTACAAACTATAATCTATCTCTTTACCAAATTTCATTCGAACCCATTTTGTAGTTTTTTACGTGATTGAGTAAACATCCACCAAGGCAAACTTACAAATTTTTGCGTCTATCATATTAGGAAGGTTATAAAGGCTGTAAAGGCTTTGTGGCCGGCGTGAAATAACAACTGCGTTGTGTTTCGCCGTGTGAGTGAGGTTACCGGAGGCCCAATCCTTCCCCTTCCTCAATCCCTAAACCTCCTAATCCCTAATCCCTAAAAGGTCGGCAACGCACTCGTAACTCCTCCGTTGCGAGTGTCCATGGGCGGCGCTGATTGCTTACCATCAGGTAATCCGTCAGCTCGTTTGCCGACAGATTACATAAAAAAAAATGTTTTATAGTGTACGATGAAGTGTATACAAATTACTTATATCCTAAAGATGATTTATGTCCAGAGATGATCCAGATATGAGATTCCAAATGAGGCAAATGTGCCCATGGCCTGCGGCGTCAGAAGAGTCACAGTCGCGCGTTGTCGGCCTTTTAAGAAGGAGTACTACCACTACCACTAGCTTAGCTAGTTAAAGTGCTAGCGAGCTCTCTCTGTGTTTTCTAATTTTCAAACACCTGTCTTCTTTCATCAAATTAATAATCAGTTATATTTTCTTGTTATGTGATATGAATCAGACTTTTCTCTACTCAGTTCCTTCTTCTGATTAAAGGTACTGGGTGGTTTTTAGTCAGTGAGAGTCTGACACACCTTCTCGTCCCAGCCAGGGCAGAAGAAGTCATACGATGAATTTACTTCTGGAAAAAAAGCAGCGTTCTCTACAGCACTAGCAGGGTCTCCGGGAAGCAACGTCCTGGAAGTGTTGCAGTCTCCAAGCTGCTTGCTAAGCAATGGGGATGGCTAATTAGCAAGATTGCATCATATACAGTCAGGGGTCAAAAATGCAATTACACTCTACCAATTTTAAAATGACTAAAATTTCTTTGTAGCAAAAGTTCAATGGTTTACAACCAATATGCTATAAATTAAAGCAGTCCTCAACCATTGACTCTATTCTTCAAAGGTATTTTGGTCATTTTAGAATTGGTAGAGTGCCTGACTGAACCTTACATACACATGTAGTGTGTGCGGTGAATTAATGTAATTTTATCCTTTAGGTAGTAGTGAGTTAAATGTGCCGTGACTGATAAAGTGAACACGAGTATAAACCTTTCAGAGATAAAAATGGTTTCTTAGATAATAATCTTTATAATTCTTATTTAGTACATAAATATAAATTGTCTTAAGTCATGTAATATTTTTAGTATTTATGATAAATATTTATTAGTTTATGACGTTTCATTGATGAAAACTAGAGATGGGTAAAATGATGCATAACACAAAAAAAAAAAAATTGTTATAAGATTTGATAGGGATTTTTTGTGGCGCATTCTTTCGTAGCATTGCGACTTTCTCCGAGAATTTAACATCATTAAGGATATTTTCTTGTAGAATTGGAAAAAAATTACCAGGAGTTTTGGTAAACCACCTGCATCTCCACTCAATTTCTACTTAAGTTGTTTTGAATAAGATATTATAATTAAGCACGTAAGCATCTTGGGGAGAGCAAATTACGTTGGACACCAAAACGGCTTTGATGGCACACATTCACAGCATACATACCAACATTCAATACACATCCATTATCCAATGTTTATTGTTGACCACAGTGACACATCATTACTCTGTTTACTTTGTAAAGACGTATGGGATCATTATTATTCTCTTGAAGAGCAATAGTAATCTTAACCTAATAATTGCTTTTATAATCACCAATGAAAATAAATATTCAATGTACTATTTACTTTTATTTTAAGACAGATATAGAAGTAGTCTTGAATGTTTATGTCATTGTTCACCGCTCAGTATTTTGTTGCACACCGCCGCGCTGACTTTAAGTTTTCACGACTAATTCGTAGTGCACACGGCCCGCGTTTCCCTCGACGGTACTTTATAACAACGGTATCGCAGTCAAACAACTCAGTCTCCGAACAACATTCAAGTGCTGAAAGTGTTTCCTCAAGCCCACCCTCAATTGAGTAACCATGGCTCCCGTCGAGAAGAACCTGAATAATGAACAACCTAAATACTTGAAAGGCGATATCAAGGCATCAGCTTTGGAATTGATTGGCAACACGCCTATTGTGGCATTAGACCGCGTTTACAAAGGTCCTGGGAGAATATTGGCCAAATGTGAGTTCATGAACCCTGGTGCATCAATCAAGTGTCGCTCGTCGTTGAACATGATTAATCGAGCTATTGAATCCGGTGAGCTGAAGCCCGGAGATCCTGTGATTGAAATTACCTCTGGTAACCAAGGCTGCGGTCTGGCTGTGGTGTGCGCTGTGTTGGGACATCCATTGACACTCGCTATGTCAAAGGGTAACAGTGTTCAGAGGGCACTTCATATGGAAGCTCTAGGTGCGAAAGTAGTTCGAGTAGATCAAGTAAAAGGTACCTATGGTAGTGTAGCATACGCTGACGTTGAAGTAGTTCGGGAAGTTTGTAGTAAGTTGGTGGAGGAACAAAATGCATACTTCGTTAACCAGTTCAGCAATGAAGCCAACGCAGATGCACATTATAAAAGCACGGGACCGGAGATATGGGAGCAGACTGGACATCACGTAGACGCTTTCGTAGCGGCAGTTGGTACTGCTGGCACGTTTATGGGCACCACGAGATATCTAAAGGAACAAAACCCCAATATGAAAGCGTATGTGGTCGAACCAGCTGGTGCAGAAGCTATTGCTGGGTGTCCAATCTCGAAGCCTCTTCACTTACTACAAGGATCGGGATATGGATTAATACCTGACTTGTTTAGATACGAAGTCATGGATGGTTCGTTGAGTGTTACTGACGAAGAAGCTAGTAGGTACATGAAGTTGATTGGTGAGAAAGAAGGTCTCTACGTGGGTTACACTAGTGGCGCTAACGTGGCGGCTGCTGCGAAGCTGCTAGAGTCAGGATTAGTTCCTGAGGATGCGTGGGTGGTTACAGTATTAGCTGACACTGGACTTAAATATACGCCAGTACCAGAGGAACTAACGAAGTGAAAAGTGACAGTGTAATTAATAATAACTATTTGTGAAGTCTATGATTTAATTTCTCTAGTATAAAGTTGTTGTGATATTATTTTACTTATCATAGGTTTATTAAGACGTGACAGGTAAGAAATAAATCATAAGAAGCAGTTTTAAGCAGTTTCGTAATTTTATAAATAAAAATGTTGTCTAAAGCACTAAGGAAATTTTATTTAAGATGTGAATTGCAGAAGAGTATACAAATATACATATTATCAATTGTCAAGTTCAACATACATTCAAGTACCGAGATAAGAAGTTATAGATTTCGGTGCACCGTATACATGTGTCCAAGTAATCAATCAAAATTTGATCGATCATCGACATTATCACATTTTACTACCAACCAGTTCTTATTTTCTCGCTCTTTTACATCCAGTAATGACGTGATAATCTGAAGCTAAATATATAAAAAAAAAATTCATTAGCTTAAGTAGCGAATAATTTTCGTGACAAGAGTTCTTGCTAAGATTTCACAAATGTTTAAACAATGTAAATAACAAGGACTGATGATACCCTAGTGGTCTCAAGCATGGGTATCATCAGTAAACAGATGATCAAGTTTAGTCATTCATGAATTAATTACAAAATATGACAATTATAAAAATGCCATATAATGCGAAGGCGATGATAGTTTTTATTAAATTTAAAAATACAAATGTGGTAGTTTTTTAAACTGAGAAAATAGTTACAATGGTTATTGAAAAGAAAAATTCAAGGCAAGCGTGGAATGAAAGTGACAAATAAATGGTGTTTTTGGGCGATTATGTGTAAAAATCTATATTGAAAAAGATACTACAAAAGGAAAGCGTAATTATACTGGATACAACAAAAACATTAATATCGTAGAAATCCGTTTATTTTTAAGTATGTGGGATGATTATAGTAAAGTAAAGAAGAGTTGGACAGGTTACACAAAGGGTTGATTTAAAATACTAATAAGCAGTGAGCATAAACTTAATAAAGGAATAAATATGAAGCAAACTTTGTTAATGCCATTGGCGGCGCTAATCATTTGTCCTTACTTTTGTCTCCTATTCTATAAAAAAGGCTAAAGAAAGAGGTATTAATATAATTCTTAATACATAAATAGCACATAGTTGTTCCACTGGGGGTGAAAGGACCACATCCATAACTAGGTGGTACATTTAATATGAAGTTTCCTGTCAATTAACAATAGGTACGTACGATTTTATCTAATCAGTATTTTATGCAAATCATAGAAATATAAATATAGGTAGTACAAGATAAAATATAATTTAAATGAGATAAGTGACTCATGTGTAGGTACTGATAATATTTAATGCGGTTTTTACTAGTTTTTTTTTCAAATTAAAAAGTAGGTGTTGGTGTCTGTACTAGACAGACCCCGACATAGGCTTAATTTGAATCGAATGTTACTTAAGGATAAAAAAAATCAGGAACTTAATAACCAGAGGCTCATTGGAAAACCGATCCTTACTGGGACTTCTTATATTTCTTTTAAATTTTTGGTTGGATGAAAATTTTATTAAAACTAGTTTTAGTTAAGTTAAAAAAAACAGTTGTGACTACTAACATAGATGTAAGTTTTACTAACATTTTGTGAGTCCTGGTTACTTTAAAATAAATGATTTATTATTATTTAGTCACGGTCTTTACATTATTTGTTGAGATCATTCGCTGTGATCCTACTAATCCTACTAAATAATATTATAAAAATGTGAAATTTTGTGAAAATTTATGGAAAGAATAACAAGCATACCTACGCTTGTTATATTTTCACTTTTGGCTGAGCTGATTTGGTTGAGATTTGATATGTATTTAGGTGATACCCTGGATTAACACATAGGCTTTTTATCATAATACTACTGAAGCGAAGGTGTGGACGGAAGCCAGTGCTTCATAATTCCTCATAATTCATGGTTAATTTTCACTGCAAATTGCAGAAGTTGCAATTTCTATGAAGAAGTTTCAGGTTTGGACATTTTATTTAAAATGGTCTATTATATTCAACGTTTATTCTATACTTATATATTATAAAGAGGTAAAATTTGTAAGTTTGTATATAAGGGGCAATGTTTGGAACCGCTGGTCGGATTGCCAAATTTTTTTCACTGATACTACAATGTTGACTGAGCTACAATGTTCCTGAGTGATATAAGTATAAAACATCACCCTATGATCAAATGGAGCCAAGCAGCGGGTGAAACCGTGTGAGAGTAGCTAGTTAATTATAATCATGCAATGAGTTACAGTATTAATACTTTTATAATCATTAATAGTCCTGACGTGGTCTGTTTGTGACGCTGCACGTAATTTATATGATAACAGTGTATAACAACGCTATCTCTGCCAAAAGAACTGATAAAACAGTATCGGAATAACACTCAGCCAATATAGGCGCTTAGCACCAGATCGAATATTAATAAAGGTTCCTACCATTAATAACTAACGACATCTAAAATGACATCGAGTTGTGCAGCTCTAGAATTGGTCGGATCTGATTGGGATACTGCTCTCGGTGGGAGGAAACACCTGGGTATCATCCGAAAGACATGGTAGAGCATACGGTACGGTGTACCCTGCTAAGGCCTCGCCATGTCTTCAGGGAAGGGATCCGCTTAACTCGCTCCATCCTGGGTGAGAGATGGCAAAATTCAGAGTAAGATTAAGTCTGGAATTGTATCTGACATATTGTGACAATATGCAAGCCTCAAGGCGGATTGGCGATTTCAAACTTATAATAAGAAATTATAAGTCTGGGTTTCCTCACGATGTTTTCCTTCATCGTATGTCAGTGGTGTCTAAATAATCATAGAAAGTACATATTATCAGTCGGAAAAAGTCACATTGGTACTTGCTAGTGCGCCTAAACCTCTGGGCCACTACGACATTAAGGGAATTTATGCATCACAGATTTTCATGTAAAAGAAAGAGAAAAAGCGTTTAACACACCGCCTTATTCCTTAAGCCTAACTATTAACAATTTGAAAAACAATTTGAACACCGACTAACAATTTGTCGTTGTAACTCATGTATTAGATGCATGATAGAGATATGTGGTTTCTTGTATATTGACAGCCAGAAGTACCAGCTTTGTTCCGGACTGGGATACTTGAGAAACTTGTCAAATTTTGTAATAGACATGTCATACATACAAGACTTCCTTCAACGATAGTGTTAGAAGTCTATCACTCATATCTATCTATTTTATAAGATATATGTAAAATAAAAACAATAGTTCCTATCTACGTCTTTATTTGCGTTTTAAACATGACCCTTTACATTAACATTTCCTTGTATTCCTTTGTGGGGAAAGTTACAAATACAGACACACATACAAACGTACTTATTATGCCTAGACCAAGGACAACAATTGGTTAATCACACAAAGAATTTTTAACTTAATACCGACTCCGAAGTCATTTGTAATGGATAGGGTTAACTGAGAACGGTGATACTCTGTGACAGCAAAATGCAGTGTTACTACCCTTGCGCCCGCTTTAGAGGCCATGGTGTGAAGTGAAAGGAACTGGGAACGCCGTCTCTTCCTACTGCGAATCAACCATGCTTGCGAAGTATGAAGGGGAGTGCGTGAGTGAACTATCCTCCTCACGTCCCAGCCAATGCAGAAGGAGAGACTCAGGGCGTTGGGCATAGCTCGATACCCTGCCAACACCAGACCCGAAGACTCAAAAAGCCTTTAGACCACCATAAATGGGATCTAATAGGGTTGATGTTCAGCCAAGACAAAGCCAATTTACGGCAGCCCCAGCCCCAACGAGAGAAGAAGGAGGGAGTGATTATGTAACTTTAACACTTCTTCTTGCTTCACCCAGGGCAGAAGAAGTCATTTAATGATTCTTCATCTTAAAAATGTTGACAGCAATTGATAAATATTCGTTACTAATGTTGTCTACCTAACATTAGAAAAGAAATAACAAACACTTATGTATGAGTTTCTGGTCTGAAATAAATAATTTATATCTATTTAATAAAAAAAACCAAGCACAGTCGGTGTAGTAATTAAACCGAACTTTATTTTTCCTCAAAGTTAAGGGAAGTACTGGGTGACGAGTTTGTTAATGCATACAAGGTGAAATTGCAGTTTTCTTGCCATTAATAATCGTTTTCAGGTTTAGCAGGTGAAAATAGATAAAATACTACCCATAATTAATTACGCATTTGTCAAAAATCCGGCACCGTAATTGTAGTAAGTCTTGCATTAAAAAATAATAAATGTTTAGGTAGGTATAAAAATATATTTTAAACCCATATAACTTTCATTTGATCTATCTATCTATTTATGACTATGATACAGATTGAAATGATTACACCACACACCGTACGTTTATTTAGTATTTTTTTAATACTTAAATAAACCTTATCTAGAGAATAAAGATATACATATACATAGTTATAATATAATAGCTTTCGAAACAGACACCTGGCCAAAAAATGTGCTGATTTGGAATGAAATTACTTTTCTTATAGCTTAGTCAGTAAGTATTTAAATACTTGCATTTTAGCTATAAATAAAATATATGTTTTATCTAAGATAACATACACATACATACATAACAATAGCTTAACGCCACGGTTGGCGCCATGACTTGGCAATTGACTTTTTTTATCAACGATAATAATAATATTATACATTAGGGGTTTGTCTTGTGTCGTAGGTACGTTTATAAACAAACAAATGACACTCAGGGACTAAAATTAAAATTGGGGTATTATTACACAAAGAGTGGTTTCGTGTGGGAATCGAACCTGCCACACGATGCGCGTCAGACTCTTCCTTAGTTACCGCGAGAAACGTGCATTAACTGCAACGCAACAACGTATCGCACCTTTCGATTGCATCAAGGAAAAACTAAAATTTGCGATCCATATATATATGGATCGGATTTTCTTCTATGTCGTGGGTGCGTTTACAACCATACACAAGCTATGCAGAAACGAAACAAGAATTTGTGCATCATGCAAACTGTTGTACTGTGCGGGAATCGAGCCCACGACACGTTGCACAGCAGTCAGTTGTCCAGCCACTACGCCGACGGTGGAGTCAGTCAATAATTGTTCTAGATTTTGACAATATGTTTAAATTTACTTATGGGCCCACGACAGAGACACACAGAACAGAAAAAAATCTAGTATGGATAGACGACACAAAGGAACAAAAAAGAAAACAAAATGATTAAAGGTAGTCAGAAATTATATTACTTAAACAATATTATATATTGTAAAGCTGAAGAGTTTATTTGTTTGTTTGTTTGAACGCGCTAATCTCCGGAACTACTGGTTCGAATTTAACAATTGTTTTTGTGTTCGTTAGTCGATTTATCGAGAAAGGCTATAAGACATCACGCTACGATCTGTAGGACACGAGCAGCCGATGAAACTTTGCGAGATTAGTACCTAAATTATTACCATCCTCAGAAAATGGTTTAGTTCCTGGAGGTATGGTAAAATTGCTGGCACAGCTATTGCTTACAAATAAAGTAGCGCCATTTGGTCACAAACCCGCCATATTTTTGATTCCATTTTCAATTGATGTCTCAATTAGGTAACAGCTGACATTTGGTGCGTTACATGCCTCTATCAAATAAAATAATGTGTTGCATTGTTCGCGAATTGTACCCGTATTTGTTAACAATAGACCCTAGTCGCGTGACATCTGCACATAGCCAGTGATATACATTTATAAATGGATCTTATTGTGTCATGTTTAAGGTATACGTTAGTCTGACCTCTCGTATCACTGATATGACGAGTTGAGTAAAGGAATAAGAGCTTTAGTTATCGATGTTAAAGTTTATTTTTGTTAAGCCGGGTTGAAATAGTCGAATGCCGAATGTCCCCGGATTGCCACTTGTGAGTTAATCGCCCAGTCGTCAGAGGCTAACAACTATTTGTGTTTTTGTGTGTTTTGCCCTCTGGCGTAGTGTTATATAAGACCGGGCGGCGCTTGCGCAACGGAATTTAATGTTTGTAGTTAATTTTATTACGTACGTGATAGTCGCAAACATTTACTTCAATTAATGTCAATGTAATTTTTGCAATAACCTTTTGCTACATGTTGATAAACCATATAAGCGACTTGAAATTTTAATCTTAACAAACGAAAGATTTCAATACTATACTATACTAATAATATCAAATGATAATTATTTTAAATACATTTGTATATGTAATACATATTATTACATTTCCACTAAGCGACGAAAAGTTACCTGCATAAGTTAGTATATAGTACATATAACTTAAATGCCTAATATTAAACACGCTTTTTTTATTTCAGAGTTCCTAAAATCTGGACGTTTGTGTTTTTTTTATCTCACATCCGTAAAGAATTCAATATTATTTTCGATTAAAAAAATTGGCATGGCCTCGCATAAGGATTGCCTCCTTCGATGTATTACGAACACTCACATACACAATCCACTTATTGCAAATTTTAATTAAATGAAAAAAAAAGCAATTTTAATATGACGCAATAGCACCAAAGGTAAAGAACGGCTTACGTAGTAAGTAACATATACCTACTTGTATGTATAGATTAGATACTCTTTGATAAATAATAGACAGGGCTATTTATCTAATATGTGTCTAATGTAAGATAATCACGGTTGTATTTGTATAAGGTCGGATTAAACACATTATTTATAAATAATATTTTTACTACACAAATTACTTGTACGTAAAAATAAATAATAAGTATAGTTCGTATAGACTAACTGACACAATGCCGCACATAGAGGTCATATCTAAATATTTTTAGCAATACAAGACATAATACTGGTGCAAGGAAATTTATACCGAGATACCTATGTGGTATCGTTCGAAATTCAGAAGCGTAAGGTAAGTAAACAAGGCAACAGTGTAAAGAAAAACCACAATGATTGCAGATAGTCGCACAACTCACTATAAATGATACTCAACTACTAAGCAACTATGAGAGAATCAAAATATTTGCTTAATTTTACTGACGACACTTACGTACATAATGTACATGTTTCGTTTACCGCAGCTATGTTCACTTCAAACTTCGTTGAAAATTATCATTTAGCGAACACAACATACATACTTATAATGCCAAACACAACAGCGATAGTACAATTCCGTCATTACAAACATGGGATTGTATATTGAAATTAATAAATAGAATAGCCTCGTGTCTATCTTAACGTCTCAACACAACTACTGATAACGATTTAAATGTATAATCATAAACAATTATCGACACTTAATAATGAATATTTAAATAAACTGTTCGGCTCTTGAATTTTAACTGCGTCGGGGAGTCAGTCAGAATATCAATCGAGGCTCGTTAGTGTGTTTGCACACAGCGGGCTGTAGTTTGCGCTCGCCTCGACAAAGTCGGAGCGGCGCGCACCGGGCCGAGTGACAACGTGCACACGAGACGCGATCTCCTCGACCGCTTTATAACAACGCTACCGCATTCGATCAACTCAGTATCCAACTGGTATCTGCTTATTCAAAGCGCTTCATACAAACTACAAACTTACCTACAACTGTGCAACAATGGCTCCCATCGAGAAGAACGAACAACCCAAATACCTGGAGACCGACATCAAGGCATCGGCTCTGGAACTGATCGGCAACACACCCATCGTGGCATTGGACCGCCTGTACACCGGCCCCGGACGCATATTGGCAAAATGTGAGTTCATGAACCCTGGTGCATCAATCAAGTGCCGCTCATCATTGAGCATGATTAACCGTGCTCTTGAATCCGGAGAGCTGAAGCCCGGCGAGCCTGTGGTAGAAATTACCTCTGGCAACCAAGGCTGTGGTCTGGCTGTGGTGTGCGCTGTGTTGGGACATCCCTTGACACTCGCTATGTCCAAAGGTAATAGCGCTCAAAGGGCGCTTCACATGGAAGCTCTCGGCGCTAAGTGTGTTCGAGTAGATCAAGTTGAAGGCACCTATGGAAATGTAACATACGCCGACGTCAAAGCTGTTGAAGAGGTTGGCATGAAGATTGTGGAGGAACAGAATGCATACTTCGTTAACCAGTTCCACAACGAGGCTAACGCTGATGCTCATTACAAGAGCACGGGGCCCGAGATCTGGAAGCAGACTGGACACCACGTAGACGCCTTTGTAGCGACCGTGGGCACCTCTGGTACTTTTGCTGGTACCTCAAGGTATCTGAAGGAACAAAACCCTGATATCAAGACATACGTCGTAGAACCCGCTGGTGCTGAAGCTATCGCGGGCTGCCCAATCACGAAACCCCTTCACTTGCTTCAGGGATCGGGATATGGTTGGATTCCCGATTTGTTCAAATATGAACATATGGATGGTACATTGGCTGTGACTGACGAGGAGGCAGTGAAGTACATGAAGTTGGTTGGTGAGAAGGAAGGTCTGTACGTGGGCTACACTAGCGGCGCCAACGTGGCGGCGGCTGTCAAACTGTTGCAGTCAGGATTGATCCCTGAGGACTCCTGGGTGGTGACCTTACTGAATGACACGGGTCTTAAATATACACCCGTGCCTGAGGAATTATTCAAGTGAGAAGTATTACATTTTGTTTTACATAATAATTGTTAGGAGTTTAAATTATTGCAAATTAGTTGTGTATTTATGATAATTATTTGATAGTATTGTGATTACTTGTGATTCAAAAGGCGAGTTGTAAGTTTAAGTTATTTTAAGATTATTTTATAAATTGAATCAACCTTAATAACATCCGAGGTGGTTAATGATAATTATGACAAATATTATTGTGATTTTTTTTATTACTAAACACATATTTGATTTTAGTAATGTGATGAATACCTAACCATGATATTAAAATTTCTGTCATTGATATTGTTAAGAATATGTTGGTGCAATATTTTTTTATAAATTTAGATTAAGCTAATATTAAGGTCATTATTTATAATTACATCAATGTATTCGGAATAAGTTGTGATGATAAATAAATAAATTATATATTTGTATTCAATGAGTGACTATTATTTTTCACTGCAATCAATTTAAAATAATTAATTAATTTCCTTGCTCAGTTCTCTCCATTCACATAAACATTAATGTAATGAGTTTATCTATTTTTTTTTCTTATAAAATCTAAACTGTAGTATGTATAGCAAAAGTTAATTACTTTTTTGTCTATTGAAACCATCTTTATTTGAAGAAGTTTAAGCAAGCACTCTCTCATTTCTTAAATTGTTATTTTTTGCAACTTAACCAGTAATTGATTTCGTAACAAAGACTAAAAGACAATGCAAGTAATTAATAACATAAAGGTTCACAGGGTGTCTTTTAAGCGACTCTTTTAAGGAAGCTAATTACACAATGTCTTCTTTCGTTTTGGATGGGGCAAGAAAGAGTTTCAGACTGTTTTTAACTAAAAAACAGTTTTGACTTGACCATCTGTGTTATCACAGAGAATACAAATTGCAACTACATGACTCATACTCCGTTATACATGGAATACTATCACTAGTTAATTTATTTCTGCTATAAGGACTTTAGTCTGCAATATTGGCTTAAATGAACATGACTGGTCGATTATATTATTATCAAGTTTTCATCATTGAAGAGGTTATTGAACAGTGCCTTTGGATGAAAAACAAAGCGTGGTTGTATGTTGGTCTAATGCCATTAAAATGTTATCTTTAAATTTGATATTGTTATTTTGGACATTAATGTTTATTTGATGAAGAAATGCCTATATATTTCTATTTTTTCTTATTAAGTATATTTTTATATCATCATGGATCTGTTTTACTATCTTTTGAAAGTACCCACCAGAGGAACATATATGACAGTTAGTTCGAATAATTTACCTTCTATATTCAAAATTCAAATGTATTTATTACATAGTTGAAATATATATGTATTACAGTATAAAAAAACAGACGGTATAGATGTCTTAATATTTTTAATATTTCTGGGTGACAAGTTGAAGCTTTCATTAAAAACTATTGTTCTAAATTTAAATTCTCATCTTTAATTTTAATTCATGTTTTGAAAACGCAGTTTGGGTAGAAATATAAATAGATATCTAAGCAAAATTTGTAGATGCAGATGTGGGGCGTACATGTTGCAGGAGAAATAATTATTCCAAATCGAGTAAATAATAAAAGATTAACACATCCAAAGCCAAGCCAAACGTGTGCTAATTCATTTATACCTTGTCTGTGAAAATTATATAAGTTTTTTAAATGGAACAGATTTTGTAGACTTCGAACTACTCGTTTGAATTAACAAACAAAGATGTCTGAGTATTTTTACGGTGTGTATTTTTAGGGCATTTGTTTATTTAAATTTGCTTTAACTTTGATACTATGAAGTCAATTCAATAAATGTTCTGCCAATGGCCTCATGGCTAAAAGCCTTGATCAACACCTGAGTAGGTGGCTTACGTTATATAGTTAGGTCAAGAGCCTGAAAGAAAGCAAAACATCTGAAATTGACTACCGGTGGCCGGGACACATCCAGTGGGAATATTTTTTAATGTGAGAATCTAGTTGAAAAGTTAATAAAGTATGTTTAATGTATGAACTAATTTTTTTTTTATTAATTATAAAAACGTTGCCCCACTTTAGGATTTTTTCCTATGTTGTGGGTGCGTTTACAAACATACAATGTAACATACACATGACACCCAGACCCGAAACAAGAATTTGTGGATCACACAAAGTGTTGTCCCGTGCGGGAATCGAACCCGCAACACGTTGCACGGCAGCCAGTTGCCCAGCCACCGCACCAACCGTAAATAGTACCTACTGTCTCTCTCAAATAACATGAAGTTGTTTCCAGTAAAATGAATACCTATAATAGTTATAACATTTCAATTGTAACTATTCTAATTAACATTCCATAAGCAAAATATGTTTTATCCATACTCTTTTTATAACGTTTTTATACTCCGTAAACCTATCAGTAGCTAACAAAATCTTGTAGCGAACAATCAAATCTATTAGGTCGATATAGGGTGCAAATTCTTATGACTCATTGATAAGTTTCTTATTGCGGTTTCTTTTATGTTGACAGACACAAGCACTAGCTTAAGTTTGGACATGTATATCGTAAATCTATTTTTATATCTTTGGAAATAGACAGTAATCATGTAAACATAATTTTTCTTTGAAAGAGACCGAAGTTCGCCTCTTATTTTTCATTCAGCACCTACATCTATACAAATATTATGAAGAGGTAAAATTTGTAAGTTTGTATGTAAGGGGTAATCTTTGGAACTGCTGGTCGGATGGCCAAAATTCTTTCACTGACATATAGCTACAATGTTCCTGAGTGCTAATATATAAAATAAAACATCACGCTGCGGTCAAATGGAGCCGAGCAGCGGGTGAAACCGCGCGAGAGTAGCTAGTATAATATACGTACATATGGGTATGTTAATAAATACCCGGTAATCCATGCTTACCTGTATTATACATACACAGGAGATAACAACATGCTTAGGAAATGTACCTTTACGGTATACCATTATAAATATGTGCGATTTTTTTTAGCGCCGGGCCAGGCGTGGTGGCGTCTTTGGCCGCTATCACGCTTGGTGGTAATCGATGATGCGACCAACGATAAAGCAAACTGGTCTAAAGACACCCACCTTTTTCCATTAGCAAATTTCAATGTAAAGCGGTAGTCAGAAAATTCCTGCTTGGCTTGGACTATCACAGCACTGAGGAGCTGATGGGGGGCCGTCTGTAGTGGTGGGGAACATGGAATTGAGAATCATGCATTCTAGCATGTACTCTCTTGCACGCACTCTTTCAGTCTCGTGGTACGTTCAAACAAATACATACTCTTACAGATACATCACACACACACACACACACTCGCACACAAACACACACACACACAATAACACACACGCACATACACACTCACTCACACGTAGTTTATCATCTGTTTTCCATCTCATTTTTGTTTATTTAATTTATGATTTTTTTATCTCTTCTGTTATGCTGTTTGTTAATCTTAATCTTATTTTTATTGGTTATGTAAAGTCTATACTGGGATCACAATATTACCAATATGTGAGGGCACTGATCTCTGTGATACAGGTATTTCCCTAGTACAGAGGTCAGAGTTTTAATGTTATATACGACATTTTGACTAGAATCAAATTAATGTATACTTGTGTACTTTTTTGAGTAATAATAAAAGATTATTAAGATTATTATTATTACCTTATTCGGGGAACAATACTTAATAGTCATAGAAATTGAGGAAAACTTTCCAAATTCCGTACTTTAAACGCGAATTAGAGGAAGTAATCAAACCACAATTGCTATGTGCTTCTTGATATCAATAAACCTTTTTGACCTTAAGCATATAATATCTTGATTTTATCAACATGTGTTATTCAATCACTCATTGTTACTTCCTAATTCTGTGATATCTAATACGTGTTCTAGTTCCTATATAACACGGACCTCATACGGACAGGTACTTTACCTATAAATAACATGTCAAATCATATATACAAACATACAGAATAAACTTCCTTTTAGCTCTATGTAAAGATAGGAGCAGCTCAAGCTCCATCATTTCGTAATTTTTCTTGATTATATTTTAAACTCTGTTGTATTGTAATAAAATTGAAAATAGGTTGAAAAACTTTGATAATATGTAGCAGCTTGATGTGCTGTCATATACATATATGTTTTTGAATATTCATAACATGTTCACATATGTATGTAAATATTAAGTAAGTAAGTAAGCACATGTATGCAGGTGTATAACGTCTATATTTAATACTTAAATCAAATAAGCGAAGTTATTACGAAAAAACTTGATTCGGTCCCGCTCCATTGACTTGTATCAATAGTACAGCCGTAAAATTAATTAATGGGCTTGATTTACCAGTAATGATTTTTTGTTTAAGACATACTTAGTACTAGTAACCCTTTATTAAGTATTCATATTTTAAATTTAATATTATTAATTTAGAAAATCTACCGTACCCAAATACTATCATAAAGGGAGGTACAATATATTTGGTCACGTGTTAGCAATTTTAATTGTAATTCCTATTAATAAGCATTGGACAAACAACTATCTTTTATGACATATGAGACAGTAATAAGGTAGTAAACCGCAAAATAGGAAAAAAATCATAATTCAAAACAAATTGCTTATTATATTATTAACGGTAAAGTATTTTATGTTTTGATTGTTATTTTATTTTGTGGGCTATCTTTCTTAACACGTTAACGTACTTTAACATATATATTGTTTTATTGGAGTTTATAAATTTATTTATAAGTGAAACGAGAGCGGATGACGGATGGGAATCGAGCAATAAGCTATTGGCGATCCATTTCCTTTACCACCTATTAAGGCGGGCGCTCTTCAGACAGGTGTTTCTTTGTATACCATAAATGGCAACCTGACCATGATTAAAAAACAATAAAAACATCAAATAAAACTTTACCGACTTATCTTTATAATTACACAAAGTCTTCCGAAACTGTTATTTAGTGTCGTTGGTCTTCACAACTGAATATTAAAAATGTCCGTCTCGCTAGGGTCATGTGATCCATCTTGGCAATAGTTAGCGTCAACCTTTTTATGTGGGCGTCGCTCAAACTTTTTCCTAATGGTGTTTTTGATAAACGGTGCCAAATCGTATATAATTTTTACATCGGCTGCGGCTAGACTGGCAAAAAACTCGACGATATTGACCGATTATATATATACCGAGTCCATTGTTAGGGATAGAAAATAAATAAATGATTTCGCAAAAAACGGTTATTTCCAGTCTCCTATTCTGTTCGTGTGATATCGGATATTTGTTTTGGCGATGTATTTGTTGAACGATGACGTGGTATATTGGTTATTTTCCTTCATTGAGCAAATGTTTGTGATCGTGCCGGGATCGTCTCCCGAGAGTTTAGCAGAGACGGCCATTACACTGAGTCCTGTGCAAACATATTGACTGTTTATTGTTTTCTAAGCATCATTGTTGTTTTGCTAGGTTATAATGGATTATGTTAGCATGATTAGCGTGTTGTCCCATTAGCATGATGCATCACTGTGGCATGAAATAAGACGAGCGATGCTGCAATGATGTTGCAATATATAATGCAGTATTGCACGCAAAAGTGCTCCGATGATAGGAGTTGTTTGAATTTTAAACCAACGCTAATGTTTTGAGGTTGTTATTTTTAAGTTTTTGGATAGTGAATTCCTCTACACATTGTTCATATACATATACCGGTTTCTTCATTAGCTATAAAGCTTCCCTCATTGCGTTATGCAATAGTATTTTATGAAATAGTTTTCCAGTGACATACGGGTCGTATGACCTGCATTCAGTCCGCATATTACCTGTTTACTTCATATTTAACACACACACCATGACTTGCACAGTTACATTGCTCTTACGCATTTATTATTGTAGGTACTGTTTATGGTTATAGTTCGGGATAATACGTGTAGGTATTCCACATCTGAGGTTTTTAAAAGTATGATAAAACGAAATATCTGTTTTTAGAATCCTATTGAAATTGGGAAAATTTAAGTATTAACAGAATTGCCATGAAAATATTTGCATAATTTTGGAAGTACCATTTAATTTTAGGAACCCTATTTTAACGTTTATTCCAAGCATTAATAATTTATGATATGTATAATCCATGCCTAAAAACTTATTTATATAGAAAAATAGCCAATATCTTAACTTAGGACTTGACTTCAATTATGAGAAAAGTTTGTTCTGCGCCTGCGCCGCTTGACGTAAGATAGCGCGCATCCACGGAATTGATTTAATCTGTGTCAATATTGACGCGGAGGCGTTGTGGGAACCGCACAGTGTGCACAGGTGGGCTTTCTTAACCCATCTACGGGATGTTCCTAAACTGGACCCTTTCAGACAACGTGGAACGTGGAACGTGAAACGTTATCATTTGCTCGCCTAATGACCAATCATAGAGAACTAACAAAAATGTAACATCTCACACTCTTGTGTGTGTGTAC
The DNA here is from genome assembly GCA_902829305.4 of Spodoptera exigua. NCBI lineage: Eukaryota > Metazoa > Arthropoda > Insecta > Lepidoptera > Noctuidae > Spodoptera > Spodoptera exigua. Next base: position 8,724,745 of record LR824619.2, on the reverse strand, counting down.
CGATGTTTACAAATAAATATATTTGAATCTGAATTTGTGGTTGGTTGAAAGAGGAAGGAATATTATGCACTTTTTTATTAGTGAATTAGAAAAATAATTGTAATTAAAGCATTATCTTTTGTCTGGGTGCAAGCGCTATAATTTACCGCGGCCCCGGCCCGGACAAGGTACGGGGCAGTTTTTAGTTAATAAGAGTCTGACACTCCCTCTCGCAGAACCCCCTCTCTTCTCTCTCGCGAGAAGTCATTTGATGAATTTGCACCTTCAAAAATGCTTACTCTTTTAAAACAGCTTGTGATATGATTTTTGAGAAAATATGGTATCGTTGACATAACAAATGACGAAGAGCGTTATCAGTTGTCGTATAAAATTCACGGTCAAATGTCATCAGCACTTAACTTCAGTTGCTACCTAGCGTTTTTTTTTTTTTTTTTTTTTTTGCTATTCATATTTTATTCTACGAAGTATAAAACAAAGTCACTTTCTCTGTCCCTATGTATGCTTAAATCTTTAAAACTGTGCAACAGATTTTATTGCAGTGTTTATAGATACTGTGATTGAAGAGGAAGGTTTCGGAGATATTTAGCATCAGCATTGCACCCGTGTGAAGCTGGAGTGGGTCGCTATAATGAAAATAAACCCTTCCTTTGTCACATGGAGCGAATGAATGAAAGCAAGTAATTGTTTAATATGAACTTGAATAAGATAGTTAATGGACCAACAAGTTGAACAAATAAGTATTTTAAGAAAAAATAACATAGTGACAGTTACAAGATGTCTCATTCTTTTCAGTTATCGTAGGTCAAGTTATCGTTTAGTTTCTTGTTGATATCAACAATACAATCTTCTGTTCAATTTATTATCAATAAAGTACTTAGTTCTTGTCCGATAACCATTTTGATGGGTAAATGCGCCATTGTTTTTTAATGATTATGTTTATTATGTAATAACTATCGTGAACTAGCTTTGATAGGTCTGCTAATTTCAAGTCACTCACTAGAGTCCGGCTTTTTTTTTAGAGAGAGAGAGAGAGAGAGAGAGAGAGAGAGAGAGAGAGAGAGAGAGAGAGTGTCAGACTCTTACTGACTAAACCTCCCACTACCCGTTTCTTCTACTGCTTTGGGCCGAGGCCGCGGTGCCTCATTGCGCTTACCCCGCGACCCGGCTATGACAAGAACTAGTGATCTTCTAAGTTAGTTCATGTGAGAGTTTATATTCAACTGACTTCTGCCAGCAGCGGTTTAAGTAGCGGCTGCAACACTAGGGAAAAAAGTAATCTATGCATTTCAGACTATAGATAATTTGTTTATTTATTTGTTCTTTATATACAATTGCATATCGGAGGACTTATAGCTAGAAGCATTTTCTGCCAGTCAAACTAGGCAGATAATCTATCTCTGTGCCAAATTTCATGATCCGTTAATTGTTTTTGGATGAAAGAGTAACTCTATCCGGACATAGTTACAAACTTCCGCGTTTATAAAAAAAGGATTTACTGTTACACCTCTTTTTTTTTAATTTGCAGACTTGAGATGCAATAAAATCAAGGTCAAATTCTCTGTTATACGACTCAACCAATAAGGTTGCTGAGAATTGAAAAACCGTTTATCGCTAACAGAAATCAAAATTGTATTTCTTAAACCAGTTTTTAAACAAAAAGATCATAAATGATTACGAAGAAAATGACAGCACCCTGTAAGCGAGCTCGCTGTTAAAAAGGTTAAAAATAAAATAAACACGCAATGTACACGAAATACCTGAATTTAAAGTTTATTGGCCACTTACAGGAAACACCTGCGAACATTTCTGTTATATTTTCGTAGAACATATAATTTTGAAAAAAGAATTACTGTCTGTCCATGTCTAGGTACATTTTTTCACCGAATTATCGTCAACGCAATTGATTTGAAATAGAAAATGGAAAAGGTAGTCCATTATCGATAATTAGACCTCTACAATGTGATGAATAAGATGCAATTAGCGAGAAGTATACGCAATATAGTCAGTACAGTTTATTTTTCTTCAATGGCCATTGAGTCTTCACTCTTGTTGTCGTTTATACTGCCAGTATCAAACAAAAGAGTATTTCGTATGAGGGTGAACAAAAAAAAAAAAAATTGACATTTGTTTAGCTTTTGTTACATAAATTAAATTGGTTTTAAATGAAGCTATATCTTTTATAATTGATCGGCTCAGTAGTTAAAGAATTGGTTATTGTCTTATATAAAGTTTGTCTACTTATATTTTCGAAATTGTATGTCAAATAACTAGGCACCCTGTACAAAAGTATTTCAATAATTTTTATGCAAGAAAAAATATCCGATATCGGATTGGACGAGTACTTACGTAGTATCTACCACATATTGTCAATTCCAGTAATTGGATTCAAGGTTATATGGACAATTGTCGTTCTAACATGTACTAGATCAACGAGGAAGAGTAATAGCATCCGAATATCGCTTTATGTTCGAATCAAGGTCCAATTTATGTGAACTTATTTGCTTAATAAAATAATATACTTAGAGGAGTCACATTAGGAAGAAATGTGAAAAGTGGAAGAAGTGGAATAAGTTACCTACTATAATTATTGTCTTCGAAGAGTAGCCAATAACGCAGGAGATAGTACTTAAGTGTGCGAGAATATTCGCAGACACAGGTGCGCTCTCCGGTCTTTTAATATTATAATCCAAAGTATACTGACTGATATTTATTAAAATAAATAATAATTTGAAATTGAAAAATCTTCGTAAATTCTAAATTTATCATAGTTAAAGTAATTTCGGCTTCTGCCAATGTATTTAAGGAAAAACAAGCATAGAAACCACAATTTACGCATTATTTTCATTGTTTTATCAATGATAACATGACATGTTATATTATCAAAAAAGGCGTAATTACGCATGATCGAAATCAAAAAATCTCAGCGTTTGAATCATAAATTGTGATAATTTTACGAATTAACAACATCTAATGATAGTGACTGATAACATAATAGATTGCAGACGTTTTGTGTGTTTTAGTTAATTGTCATAATCATGTTAAAGATATGATCGCTAATATTAAATTGTTATCTAAAAAAACGGTGTCGTTGGGTGATGAAATTGTTTTTTTTTTCATACAGGGAACGGGTGACAAATAGGTTTCACATTTTGTCCACCTTATCGGCTAATTAGGTAATGAATAATGTATTGCCAATTCGTTATTTTTTTGACACTTACAACACCATATTTTTTACAAGTGCGTTGCGGTTTAGGTAATAAGTCAGGATTGTGAAGAGTATCAGATGATGGTTATGTAAGGCCTTCATAATTAGTAGGATAACAACATCGTTTGCTTAATTTGAATTACAGCTTCCACGATACTTACCTCAAAGAGAGCTCAAGTTTCATAAAAGAGAATTATATGATTTCCGATCCTTTAACAACATATTCTTAGATCAAGAGATAATTAAGAAATGAATTATTTTCATTCTATAACGGATATAAGTTACGTGACGCTTTCATGCACTTCAAACGACGTGGCGTCCGCGCGGGAGTGAGAGGCGCAAGCGCATGTCTCGAGAAAATTGTCATTTTCCTGCCGGCAGGTGGTGAACGTTGCAAATTTTCTACGTCTAATGAGCACACCTGCCCACTTTATTACTATATAAGCCCCCAGTACTGATTTTATAACAGTTTTTGCATCATAAGAACATCGAGGATTTCCTGCAGTAGACAAACTTAATGACTTGCGTGTACGCATAAGATTCAATGTTTATTAATACGTACCTAGTGATTTATGTGCCTATTATCATAGTAAGTATCTTTGTTAGAAACATCTGCTCTACATTTGTCTAAAAATTGTCATCGGGAACCTCATGATTCCTGAGTTTATGTTTTAAGACGATACATAACACAGTTTAATAAGGATTTACATGTCACGTGTCAACCATTTGCAATATAAAACAAAACGGTTTTTCGTTACTGGATTCAAAGACGAATTCTTTGAAGTCCGATATAAAATAAAATAACGAAGATACCATTTCACAAATAAACATTTAAAACATCTCAAATCATATTCAGTGAAAGTGTTAAATGAAATTAGAAATTCCTTAAAACATATTTAAACTAAACATTTTTTCACCTCTCACTTACACAAACGAAGGAACTCATTTAACCCTGGAGTGGTCGCGTGGACTACATATGTAATCCACCTATACAAAATCGATCATTTCCAACAATCGATTTGCGTTAACTTGTGGCGCCTCCAGGTACTTTCAAATGAATGATTGAGCGACGCACTCAGTGCAGCGCAAGCGTAGGACTCGCGCGGTTGTGTCACAGGAGCTCAGTAAAGTGCGTGGACTACAATTGTAATCCGCGCGACCAATTACGTGAGTATTTTTTTAAATTGAATTATTGTGTTTTCGTTTATTTTAGATTGAATTATTGTGTTTTCGTTTATTTTAGTTAAAAAATACTTTATTTTGTTCTGTTTTGGTAGATTATTGTAATATGGTGTTTGTTTTTAGACAAAAAATGGACAATGCACGTGATGCACTAATTGAGTCGTGGCTGGCTGAAGTTGATGTCGGAAATGATGTTTATGAAGCTGAATCGAGCTCCGACGAAGAAATTGATAATTTAGAAGAGGAAGACCATCAATCGGAATCTGAGCAAGAGCAAGATATACCAGGTGAGGGATCTGACGAAAGTTCTGAAGAAGATAATCCACCTCAGCAACGTCGCCGACGCACGGACTTTTACAGGGGAGTAGATGATACATTATGGTCGAAAACTGTCCCCCTAAACAGAGGTAGAACACGAAGCCATAATATAGTGTTTGTACCCCCAGGGCCGAAAGGAACAGCTCGCCAAAAAACAACCCTAGAAGACTGCATGTCACTGTTTTTTGATGATCATATCATCCACCTCATTACCAAATATACTAATAAGAAAATTGATTATATCAAGGAGAAATATAGAAGAGAACGAGATGCTAAACAGACCAATGAAACTGAAATTAGAGGTTATATAGGGATATTACTAATGGCTGGAGTAGTTGGGAAAAGGAAAAGTACTGCTATTATATTTGAACATGTAAAACACACAGGGATCGACGCCATATATTTGACAATGTCGGAGAAAAGGTTTAAATTTATAACAAGGGTATTACGCTTTGATGATATTGAAGACCGCCAAGACCGTGCCAGAATTGATAAATTAGCCCCGGTAAGAGAGATTTTTGAATTGTTCCTTGCAAATTTTCAAAAATATTTTATTCCTAGTGCTGAAATGACTTTGGATGAACAGCTGGTAGCTTTTCGAGGCCGCTGTCCTTTCAGGCAATATATTCCAAATAAACCGGCAAAATACGGGGTGAAAATTTTTACGCTAGTTGATGTCCACTACCCTTACACATATAATTTAGAGATATATGCTGGCCAACAACCAGATGGTGCTTTTCGCCTGAGCAATGAAAGACATGACATTGTTATGAGAATGGCACAGCCTGTCCTTGGCAAAAATATGAATATCACCATGGATAACTGGTTTTCTTCACTTCGAACTGCAAAACAACTTTTCGAAAACGGTACAACTATGGTCGGGACGGTACGGAAAGATAAACGAGAAGTCCCTCGGGAATTCCGTGTTGCAAGAGGAAACCCACTACATTCTTCCAAATTTGGGTTTCACCCACCATGTACACTGTTGTCTTATGTGGCAAAACCCAATAAAGTTGTTATTATGATTTCGACGATGCACAACGATGCTACAATTGATGAAGACTCTGGAGATAGTCGAAAGCCAGAAGTTATAACTTACTACAATAGGACTAAGAATGGAGTCGACCTGGTGGATAAAATGTGTTCCATGTATGATGTAGCGAGAAACTCAAGAAGATGGCCTCTTACAGTTTTCTTCCGCTTGCTGAATTTGAGTGCACTCAATGCATTGTGCATTTACACGGCAAACAAAAATTATGAACATGTCAGCCGACGTGAGTCCCTTATTGACTTGTCTCTGGCATGGATGAAACCACTAGCGCAGAAGAGACTGGAAAAAAAAAACGTTGCCAAGAACACTCACAATAAAAATCAAAGATTTTCTTGGTATTACGTATGCAGAAACTCAACCCACTACCTCGCAAGGTACATCGAGCAATGTTGTGCGCCGTTGCCATGACTGTGGAAGAGCGCGCAACAAAAGTACTAGAAAGATGTGCACCAAGTGCAGTAAGTTTGTATGTGGAGATCATTTAAAGATTATGTGTCTGTCCTGTGCAGAAAACAACATTTAGATGTAAATTTAACTATTTTTATAAATTGTGATGCTAATTAGAACAATCCATGTGATTTTTGTGCCATTTTAGAGAAGATTTTTTATTATGTTGATTATTTGTAACACAGAGGTTGTGATTTAATTGTGATAATTATTTTTAAAAAGAGAAAACTGTACTGATTCTATTTTTATTTAATTAATAAAAGTTTATGAATAAATCTTTTGTTTTTTTTCAATTTGTATATGGACTACGTATGTAGTCCACGCGACCACTCATGAAACTTTTAGGGGCGCGACCACTGCAGGGTTAATTTCAAATCCAAGTTCCATTGAAGAGGTTCGGAATAAACATCAAAGCTGACACGTGTATCCTATGTGTTATTACTTGATATTTAATGAACGTTCGTGTGATTGTGATTGGAGGACTGAGGCAGGTGGTCGGCGAGGCCACTGCGGTCCCCACATTTCCTATTAGAATCGTGTTAGAGACTCCATTCCGTAATTATTGGTCGGCAGGTGGCTCTACGTACTTTCTTATCTACTCTCATGAGATAACGGATGCCCATATATTTTTGTTTCGCTGTAATTTACTATCGGTTCCGCGTTTAAATGATTTCTTGTTCGTTTATTCGTTTAGATAATAATTTGAATGATGATCGTTTCAGTTAATTTGGTCAGTCAACTGTGCTGTCTTTGTTGTGGTTTTGTGATATAAGAGGAAAACATTATTGGATATTTGTATAGGGGAGAATTGAGATTTATTTTCGTAACTAATTGAAGTATTTTTGAGTATCAAAATTAAACAAATATTTTACGATAAGAACTAGCTTCCAACCGCGGCTTCGTACGTGTATTACAGTAATGCAAGGAAATAATATATAAGCAGCAGCTTTTAAAGACTAGACTAAAATAAGCAAATCGTGTATAATTTATAGCCTACATTATAGCACTCAGAAACAGAGTAGCTATCTATGAAGGTATAAAGCATTTTGGAAATCCGACCAACAGTTCTAAATATTACTTACTCCCTACATACTAAACTTAGTACTAATTTATAATATTAAATATAGATTCGCAACGCGAATTATTTTGCTTATAAGTGATAAACTAAATTAAGTGCCTTCAATGTTGAATGCTGCAGACAGTAGCGAGACGTACATTTGCTTGACGCGTAGTACACATGTATATTCGTGAGCTTGCATTACATTGGTTGTAGTATATTCTTTTAATAATTTAATCTATTTTAGTCCTAATCATCATAATATATATTAAAACAGAAAAAAGCCTTTGCCTTTTGCAAATACGTATATATTCGTGGAACTTAAAGCATAAAGCTTAAATAAGAATGTATTTCACGAAGGAACACAACGCTTTGTTTAGATACCTATTTAAGTCTTCTTTAGAACGGTTCTTTATAAATTTGCAGATCTACAGTCAATATGTCAACTACCAACCATCGCATATCGACCCTTAGGATTTGACTGACGGGTAGGTAGGTAGATTATTTATTTTTTAAATACGTATGTTTAACAAATAAATTATTTCCTTCATCATAATATGTATGACTTTAATACCACCAAATAAAGTCTTATCTTCCCACTTCAATATATTAAAAAAATAAATACTTTAAAAAACGAACTCAAGCTTAAGTGACGTCTGTTTGATAACTAAAGAGGCAGACATCGTCACATACACAAAGCCACGAAGCATTTCTTGTTTCTAACAAAGTTTATGTTTCTATATTTATCACACGTCAAATCATTGCGCCCGCGCAGGTGTTAGATGTAACACTTGAGGTGGGTACTCAAGAGGACTGATGTACCTACTCAACTTAAAGTTAAATTTCTTAACTTATACTGTACTTAGTTGTATTTTTTTTTGTTTATTTTAAGTGCTTGTTTGAATACAATCTACCTATAACTTTCTTTTAATGACTTTTTATCATTGTATATGGGAAGTTACTGTATTTTTTTCTGTATATTCCACTTCTATGGTATGAGCTGATGACGTTTAAGACTAATGCAATAAGGTTTAGAATTATTAAAATATAATGGGTTACACAATAATTTTGATCGTTTATTGAACGTTCCTATTTTTATATACTTCGTAGCACTTTCGTAGCGCCTTTCATTAGCTATAGGAAGGCATTGAGATACGTTATTCTAGTGAAATTGGGCGTTTTTGTTACTTTGAATATGCTTTATAGCAGCAAATAGTTTTGCGGTTAGTAATTTTGGTAAATTTATAAGCCTCGTAACAAGTGCTACGAACAAATTAGATGTGCAACGTGCTTACGCTTTAAAACCATTATTATGAGTTTATTTTTTATTGATATTCAATTAAGCCGCAAGGATATTATTAAACATTCAATTTGTATTGAAACTTTTGATCCTAGTTTTTTCGCCAGTTGTATTTTAGTAATATTTTTTATGATTCATGATTAGTTTCAATAGTACAGTTAGAGCATCAGTCTACTTTCCTTCAGTTGAAATATATAAAAAACATATTTAATAGGATTCTTCATAACATTATATGGAATCAGTGCAGGCTCTCGAGCAATTTCGTTCGCTATCATCGTTTTTGCCACAAATTCTTATCCGCAATTCTAAGACCCATCTAGCGGTCAGTGTACATAGGAATATGATACGTATCGTGTAATACATAAGTACTTAATATGATTGCCGGCATGAAGCCTGTAACTAACACGGTTCTAACACCAGGTGTCAGCTGGCTTAGCTTTTTAATCTTGTTACTCACTATACCTTATATGCGTTCGTCTAGAGTTACGCTATTAAACCTGCCACAGACGTTGAAATCAAAAGAGGTGGACTTACTTTATGGTCTACTTATTTAAAAGAATCCTTATTTCACTTGCTCATTATATCACACGTGATCAGCTGGATAGATGTAATGTGTTTCATATTATAAGGAGGAGTGGTGAAAGAAAATTTTAGAAAAATATATGGGAATTTTGGGATATAGGCATAGCAACCCTTGCGATGGCGTAGTAGTTCGCTAACAAAACAAATGACGATAGTTTGTCACCGGTGCGAAACAGGAATGACCTGCTACTATTATATAAAAATAGACAAAACATATAACATGTTAACAAACGATTTCTCTCTTTCTGAGTTTAAAAACTAAAAATGACACTAAGTTTTTCTAAATTTAAAATCTTCTACTACTATAAGTACCAAAATCGCAAAACACTAGACCATATTTATAAACAACAGTAAAAATAGCGAGAAATATAAAAACAAATTGAAAAACATGAAATAGTACAAAATTATTATGAAATCGCGGTTAGATGCTAATCGGTTGAAGACACTCCCGCGTCGTCTGCAAATCTGATAACAAAAAAGGTTTGATAAGATCGTGTGACTTGTATCATTTTCCTTGACGATCACACGTTTCTTTATTTTGCACACAATTCGTTCGGTTTTTTGAAGAAATCAAGAAACTGCTAATCAATAAGCTTTTTGTCCCAAAAGTGCGTTAAATATTTTTCATAAATAATTTTGTAGCGTGTGGTGAGTACTACCGGGGAGTTTCAGACGCGTTTTTTTGTTAATATTTTTATTTTAAAATAAATCTCTTCGTCTGTAATGTTTTCTATATTAGTGTGTTATTCTTTTTAGTGTGTTTTTGTTTTGCCATATTCCAACGTTCCTTTGGCATTTAAATAGATATAACGGGGTTTATTAATTAATTTTAATGTATTAAATGTAATTATTATTTATTTATACGTTTAAGTTAATGTCAATCATAATATTTTAAGTACTTCCATCTTCAAGTCCTCTTCAGTAATAGATAAATAGAGGTACATTGCAAACCACAGTTACTTTTACGACTACAGATAATTAAAATCTCTCATAAATCCTTTAAAGTAGTAAATTATTTGACTTGTCTAAGTACGTTTAGTGCGTATGGACGGTCATAGTCCTGCGGTTAATGGACGTGATTTGAGCGTTCTAACGCTGCAGGCACAAAGCATATACCGTCACAAAAACTATCAACTTTATTCTAAAGCTACAAGGTTGAAAATAGTTTGAAGATATTTGTCAGTTTAGTATAGTTTGATGTGCTTGTAGGTGTATACGTGAAACACGCCCGTCCTGTCACCTGCCCCTACATTCCTAGCACTGATTACACCGCGCACCTGTACGCTTGTAGCTACATACCGTCTAATACTCGTATTTACTTTGAATTTTATCACAGGAAAAGGATCGTTACGTCACATGTTTTAGGAGATGAGATAAAACTCATTTTTTTGTGCACTTTTTACACACTTTACGTCTTTAAAAGTAATGTACTTACCTAGTTCTTTTTTCAAACAATGAGCATTTTTATTATCAGCCAGTTTGGAAATTAATATTCAAATTTCGAACGTGATAAATGACATATCTTGAAGAACTAAATCTTCATTTTCTTAATGGCTGTATTGGGTCGTTTTGATCAAGTCATAAATTATTAGGTAATAATGTTAAATATTTTCGACATTAATTACGGAATGTAATGAATCTATAATGTTTTCGATTAGAAGCTATGTAAGGACTGTGCAAAGAGATAATCCGGGATTACTTTAATTAAGTATTACGTGAGAGAATTTTAAATAGGCATAATTAGCACCTCCATAATTTGCCTCCCCAGCAAAAGTGTTAGTTGGAATAAATAAGTGCAATAGTTTGTCGACTACTTCTAAATTTTATATGTCCTCCTGCCCAATCCTTCCCCCCTATTCTCAGTATCGTGAAATCCTTAAAAAAACGCCGGCAACGTGCTTGTAATTCCTATGGCATATACGAATGGCCATGGGCGGTGCCAATTGCTTAATACAAAGTGATCCGCATGAACGTTTGCCGATCTATCAAAATGTACTTACCTATCTTGCAGATACAAGTGATATAGAAAAATAAAATAGGAAATAATTAAGAATCAATCAATCCTGTAACGTAATCTTAAGCTGAGATTGTAATTCATAGATTATTAGATAAATACACAGAACATTTTTATATAAAGATTTTGATTAATTGTTCTACAAATATTCTTGTTTAGTAAAGAATATTTAATCTGGTAACATCATGTTTATGTCTAAATGAGTGTAAAGTATTATAGTGTAGTGTAAAAATAGATAGTTGTGAGTAATAGTAGTGGTAATTACAAGTTCTAGATAAGTGTCGGGTAGGTAGCAATGCGACACTACGCCACATCCTGGCGTTGGGCTGCGCAAGCGCCGCGCTCTCGATCTAATTAGCTGTTAATACGCATAGATCTATATAGAGTTGTATAGTGTAGATATTTTTATTTTCATTGTTATTTTATTATTTTATGTGGTGTTCTAGTGCGCGTCGACGTGAATGAATATAATTTTGTTAAATTAATTATTTTTTTGATTGAAATTTTTCCAAAATATTTATTTGCCTCTTCAAAAATCTGCTTCATCATTGCATTTTGACAGGGCTAAAGGGCTCCAAGCCAACCTGTGGCACATTTTATGCGCTTGCTCCCGCAATCTCGGTACTTATTGTACCAGAAAAAATATTTTATGGCTATATCAATAAAATTGAAACTTTACACAACAGCTCTATATAAAGCCCCATATCTAAATCTTAGCTAATGGCTGAGCTGCCGACGATTATAGCTTCATTTGAATATTATCTTTACGCTAGTTACATTGGCAGCCGGCAGAAACGTAAGTGGCTCACTGCATTGCTTGAACCTTCCACTTCTATATCCTTGATAGAGACATGAAAGTAGACTGCAGGAATTTTATAAGGTACTTTTAATCTTGCGTGGGTGGACTGCATTTTCTTTGTGTAGCTACTAATCTCCTTCAGAAATCCTGAACGCAAATTGCTGAATTAAGCTTTGGTAAGAATGGTTCACACACTACGGTTTTGTAGGAAAGTGGCGTGAAACAACGCTTGTTTTGTATCCTGTGAGGTTACCGGATGCCAAATCTCCTAATCCCCCATTCCTCAAACTCCGATCCCCAAAATGCCAGCAATGGACTTGAAACACATCTGACGTCCGATCTCTTTCTATACATATTGTCGAATCCATTACAGCAAGGAAAAAAGAAAAGAACAGGAACGTTTCATTTTTAAAATTGTAAGATTTAATTTAATTCTGAAAAGTTTATGTTTCGAAGAGTGATGTGTTGCTAATGTGTAGAAGTCATGGGTTTATTAAACCAGTAACGAAGAATTAATATTCAAATCATTTACAAATATCCACAATAAGAGAGAGTTGTAACCTGACTCAGCAATATAAATTGTGTAAGTACAGATGACATTTCTGCATTACTTCAAATAAATTCTCAGTCAGCTTTACACTTTAATTTAATCGACATTCATGTGGCGGAGTGTCTGTTTAAGTTATCTGTAACGTGGTTTGAGCACGCCATTGCCAGCTCCTGGAATTTAGAAACTAAAGACGAAAGCTGCAAGATGCAAATCTTTATGAAATTTATTATGAATGATAATTGTATAATTTGTAATGTTATTTAATGGTATGGTTAAATTATTCATACTATGTTTTTTTTTTTATTTGAAATTAAATATAAAGAATTGTGTCTTTTACTTTGGGCGGGGCGAGAGAGAGTGTCAGACTCTTACTGACTGAAAATCACCCTGTTCCTGGTCTCCAGGCCGAGGTCGTGCTACATATGACCGCTTGTATCATATAAGTGAATGCTTAAAATATATTAGAAAACTTTAAGGTTTGCTGTGCTGAAAACTTTTAAATACAAACCCTTGAAGAAGTAGGTAATTTCGTTTGTTACGGCAAACGACATTTATTTCACACAACATTTAAACGCTTTATTTATCGCTCCAAACTAAACGAAATTAGTACATCATCAACGTCAACAATTACTAAGATGAAACCGAAACAACGTGAGAAATTTTAATGCATTCAACATTAGGGCCTTATTTCCGAGAACGGCTGAGTCAAAGGGCGGGCCGTGCGCCTGCGCAGCCTCGCGGGATTATACCGACGTATCACACGTAATAACGCCTGATTACAGGTCAATTTGTGTTATGTTATAAGTGTGCTATAAATTATACATGTAGAGACTTGTTTCATTTGTTTTTATAGCTCTGTGAACAATCTATTAGACATCTGATAGACGCGAATCGTTTGGTATTTGTTTTAGTTTTGGGCTATATGTTGGGATTTTTGGCATTTATAATCGTCGGTTACATCAACTTAAAGTTGTTAGACGAAAATTTGTGATAAGTACCTATTTGCATAATAAAAGCTTTACTAGTTATTTTACATAATCAACCAATAGGTTATTTAATTATGTTATTCAGGCATACACCATTCTTTGAAAAAAACAAAGCTATATCACTCAAATCAAGATTACTCAACCCTTCTAAATAACCGATGAAACAGAATGATTTCCACAGCTTTTACGCGTAATAAAATAGCAATTTAAATACAGTCGGATTGCTCTGCGCTCCGTGCGTCTACGGACGCGACGATAATTCAGTGGACGCGTAAAATAAATTAAAATGTTATACGAGGTGCGGCTTGGTGTCATTACACACCTGCGACATGTAATTTGTCGCGTCGGTCGTGTCGTGTCGTGTCGTACGCACGCGATCCACTAACTGCCACTCGTTCGGAATAAAGATGCGTCACTTTAGTCGCATCGATCGATGATCTTTCGTTTCTCCTGTCTTTTTGACTTCGTTTTCTTCTTCAGTTTTTTAATGGCTTTAGAATTACGCCCTTAGTTTCTCGAACCGATTAAGATAACGTACTCTTGCATCGTTTTTCATTGTGCGCTTTTTGCAGATACGATAAATTTCAAGGTCCTTTCTTTATCTGAGAGTTAAGAGCTTTCGATAAACGCAATTGGACGTCGAGTCTCATTATTCTGAATGAGTTAATGAGTATGCAACAAACCCTGCCACGAATGTATTGAAAATGTATTACAGGTACATGTAAGTTTACGTAAGTACATGAAGAGCATTGACCTTAATATTGAGGGCCACAATGATTTTCTCCTGTGTCGATTACAAACGCATTGTTTCACACACACTTCGCGCTTAGATCAACAGAATTTTGAACGCCACACAAAGAGTTTTCCCGTAGGGAAAACACCCCGAGACATTTTGCACGGCATCCAATTGCCCGCAGTCACCGCGTCAACTGTGCGGCCAAAATATGCAGGTCTATCTATCTATAATACGGAGTTTATCTAAGTTCACAGATAGTTAAAACGTATATATAAACATGGCGTAAAATAAGATGATTCGTAAGTAATAGCTTTTCCAGGTTTCCTATTAACTTCAAACAGCATTCTGAGGAAACATTAGGAATCAGTTACTAAGTAAAATACTGTGGTTAAAGGAACCGGTCAATCGTGTGTCAACTGGTCGTAAACTAGGCAGAACATGCCATACACGATGTTTAAAGTCGGGGAGAAAAAGTGGTGGTTAAAACCGCATGCATAAGGAATAAATATGTTTGAAATCGAACCAGTTTAACTCCTCGAGGAAGTGTGAGAAAATATTTTTACACAGCATAGAAAAGCTGGTTGTGAAAAAATAAATATGCTAATGTATGGCGAGTGTATTATTGTTGCGGCTTGCTAAGAAGTAAGTAGAAGTTAAAGAATATACATTATTTCAAAATAAAAGAGCTCGATGCCCTGAAAATTTGAGACCGGTTTGTCTTAGGGATATGAAAAAGGTCATGCAAATAAAGAATAGGTAGGAACAGCAATCGCTAACAAGGTGGAAAGAACACGAAGAGTTAGTTATTCATTTCCTAAAAATAGACGTAGGCATTTCTTATTAAGTACTTCAAGCAAACGGTCCACTTAACTGTAAGAAATCAGCACCGCTTGTTGACACCCAGAGCATCAGAGGAGCTGCAATTTCACTACTGGGCTTCTATGAGTTTAAAATTTAAGGCCACTCCTTCCCATCGGGTAAGATTTGGGCTTTTGGTATCCTCACTTACACAGTGAAATGAAACGTGTTGTTACACTCCTGTTTTATAAAGACGTGGCTATGTCAAATTTGGACTTTCATAATTAAGAAATTCCAGTAGAATCTTTAATGACGATCGATAGCCGTAGATAGAACTGAGAATAAAGCTTAAAGTCTTACTCTCAGTAGTAAAAAGAATAAGGATGCAATTACATCTTGATTAAATAAAATTAGTATTCGTACAGCGTAGTTTCCATTCACTAGTACTTTTGAAAGCACTCAGCGATCGCCAGTATGTGATCTGAGAACATTTGCATTTGTTTGACTTTGAATTATTTGAACGGATTTACTTGAATGATGACGAATCTCGATAAGAGTAAATCAGCGTGGACAAGCCACGCGGATTCTTCGGATTCCGACTTAATTAAGTCTTTACATATTGTTGAGTGGAAAGAGATATACAGCCACCTCGAAGATAGTTAAGTACTACTGAATTATTTTGCAGCTGTTTCACTAGTGTTATTATATTTTTTAAAGTCGATTTGTTTAAACGCAATAAATATATATTAAGAGATCTGAATAAAGCAAATCTTTTGTTTAAAAACCTTATTCTGGTAAATTTTATCAATCGCAGCTATGTAAACATCCTACAAAAATATGTTATTCCAGATTAAGAACCTGTGTCACTATATCTAAGGAGCTGTATTGTACCAGAAAGATTTAAATAAAGAACGATTTTTCGAACTATGCGCTACGTAACTTTAACGGAAATCTATATGAAGGTGCCAAGTATCAAATATATTATTCAATTTATTATTAATCAAAAATATTCAATATTTTTGCATGTTAAAATAGCAACACATTCAATAATGTTTTCTCTTTATTGCTGCATTGAGTTGTGCTAAATAACTTTACACTCATACATACATACTGTTGATATTTACACATGATCCGAGATATAGTTTACGATGTTCGTGTGTACTCCTAATTTAATGATGAAAGTACATAATTTAGCGCGGGTGGTCATTACCTCACGACGTGGTATCACACCTGTACCGAAGTAACAAGCGTCTTCCATTCATTCTACGTTTACATAAATTAATAAATATGGACGAAAGTGTTATGGAATGTATATTTTATTAAAATATCGACGCCATCTTGTATTGACCGTATGTGTTTCTAAATGTAGAGTTGTGTTGTAATAAAGGTTTTTACTTCAAGACGTTGTATTCAAATTTGTTTCAGCTATTTTGTCTAACTCTTAGTTTTAATAGTCTCTCTAAAGATATCTATAGCCTGAACTTATTTTTCTCATTTAATATGACAGCTTTTAGTCATCAATTTGCCTCGGGGTTAAAAGATAAGCACCTGTGTATTTCTATTCTGTTAGTTAGTGAGCTATGAATAGCACATTAACTGAAAGTATTTACCTAAATCATTCTTAGATGATCTAAGTCAGTTCATCAACTTTTAACACTATTACAATTCCGTTTGTTTGTCAGAGCGTTAGTCATAAAATTAATGATAATTACATAATATTTTGGCGCCACTATTATTTAGATAGAGTTTCGGCAGTCGAGGACGGCTGTTTGGGTTTTTCCGTTGCGACTGGTTTGTGCAGAAACAACGTTTGGAATTCTTCGCTGGAGGCTTCAAGTTCCGCGTTAGAAGGCACCATACTGTTTGTTTGTTTACGGACTTACCTATATGACTTGTCCTGATTTTATGTTCATTAGTTTAGTACAAGAAAAGAACAGTTAAGTTCGACTTTTTTGTGGTTTTGATGTTTGTTCTATAGATGATGGAGGTTTAAAATTCAGATTAAAGATAAATACTTTGGTTTCCTTTGTTTGTAGAGTAGGTACCTATATAAACAACTAAGTAAGTAAGTAATGTACAGATGTGTAAGTTTTTAAACTTCAGGTGAAGATACGTAAGTTGTACTAAGGTTTTTGAATGTCGGGTTTTAACACACCTATTTACCTATTAGTAATTCAATGAATGAACAAAATTGCCTTAAGATGAGTCATTGCATCTGTACAGCACATTTTTTTAAACGTACTTTTGAAAATAAATTCGAATCCCGAATTGAATATGGCAATAATTGGCAACACTACCGTCGGGGACCGCGACTGGCCGGCCGGCGCTGGAATGCAGCTAGCCTGCATTAATTCACCCATGATTTATGTACACCAAGCCTTATCCACTATTTACTAAGACAAAACGCTCTCCTATCGACGGCTTTATTTATATTGCAAATTAAATATCGAATGCCGTTCGGAATTCCAATCTTTTATCTTTTATGTTCTCGTCTTTTATAACTGTTGGCAGATTCTATTAGTTTTTTTTGTAGATAATTTAGGTATTTAAACGCATAACCTATGAGTCATTATGGGAGGTTTTATGTATTTTTTTTTCTAAAATAAAACTTGTTTGTTTAGTTTGAGATAGGCAGTCGATAAGGTTCAAATATTTGCATTTAATGTATTGTTAACATGTGACCGTAGTTTGACCTCAAAAACTGTTTTATTTTAAATTCAACATTTATTTTTTTAGTAAATTAGGTATAAAATACGTTTTTTTTAGTATAATGAAATGAACCAATGAATGAACTTGTGACTATTTTTTAAATTCGATTTTATTGAAAACTAAAAATATTTCTTTGTTGATTAGATTAACTACCAAATAAATCACATTTGCGTAATATAAGATTCAGTGTGTTGTGTAAGCGCCTACAGTAAAGTTGCGAGCAATTTTTATCACTCGCAGATTTGGTCACTTTGTTTACATAATGCGAGAAAGCCAGAAAGCTTAGATTTCGTATGACGTAGACATTTTGCTTGAATGTATTCTTATTATTAACGCATTTAATTAGATTACTTATATTGTCTTAAATGTATCTATTAATTTAATATAAAAAATATATTTTATGAAAACCTCATAAATAATTAACTCTTAAAGTATTTTTCTATACCAATTCGGTTATATAAAATTCGATTTACAACGAATAAATGAAAACATACGACTGTTTTAATCAGATTAAAACATAATTACCAAAACCCAATAATTACAAGTAGTAAAAATATTACTATTACAATGGTTGTCTAAACTAAATGTATTGGCGCGTCGGTCAACGCAAGCAAATTAATAAATGAATACCATATCCGAGAGCAGTAGCCGCGGCGACGACCAGGCGGCCGCACACCTGCGTCTGCGCATCTTAACAAACACAACTAAATAAACACCTTACGCGCGCAACGTAAGCTTCAAAATGCAACGACTCAAGTCAAATCCCTCATTACGAATCACGGATGTAACAAATAAACTATACAAAACACTGTAGTCTCTACCTTTACAGCAAACTTGGATTTTACGGTCAATGCATGACTATAAAGATTCCTTCGCCGGAGAAATATGGTCATTTTTTATTTAAAGTAAAAGTTAACGAGTAGCCTACCAGCTTAAACAAAGGCTTTATTCGTTCTGAAGCCTTATTAAAAGTGACAAAGATATATTCTGAACCTATTTATTTACTCACCTAAATGCTAAGTTATCGTTGTATTAAAATAGATCACGCACTTTGGAATTCTTTTTTTGACCAATCTTTTTCATCTAGTCTTAGCTGTCGTAACTAGATGGCGCTGTCTACCAAAAACGTAGCCGATACAGATATTTTGCTGTGTAACTTGTGTATATTAATTTTTAATTACAGTATTATTTATTATTTGTAATAAATAAATAAAAAGAAAAATGCTTGTTATACTTATTATTCGGTTTAATATCTATAAAAAAGAATAAAAACAAAAGTTCTACATCGCGCTATTACAGTTTTCTTTCAATTTTACATTGATGGACCGTTTCGAGTAGAATAGTGAGGGTTCCGACCAGTTCAGTCATCGGGGTTACTTACAGAGTTCTTGTAACTCATTTCACCCTGTGGAAAGTCCCCGGAGATAGGGCGGAAAGCGTCACACCGTGATAGGTGTAGGCCGGGTCGGCTGCGTAGGGGAGGTTACCTGCGCGCGGCCGCATCCGTAGCGTTGCTCAGAGCAAAGAGAATATTGAGAAGGAATCCTATTCCCTAACCAAATGGGGCTTACTCGGTCTGGAACTTCCTCCCACCCCTTTTGTTTTTCCTATGTTTGAAGGTTTCTATGCTTTTCGCAAAATGTATAAAGCTTTTTCATTTTTTGAATGTTTGATTTTGATAAGCATTTTTTTTGTATAAATAGATTTGTTTTTTATGACAATAAATATCAATAAATTATCGAAATTTAAATATTTATTATCTTTCTTTATCACATAGAAAATAATTTGCCTAATAAAATGTAACTATTACCATAATCACGTGATAATTGATTAATTAACTAAATATAAATTTCTGCTTTGCTAAATTAAAAAATGCCCCCAGAGAGATTTGAACTCTCGACCCCTGGTTTACAAGACCAGTGCTCTAACCCCTGAGCTATGGAGGCTACGGTAATGAGCTTGTAATATGCGTTCTGTTTCAAACAGCCACATATACATACAATACAATACAAGTATATTTTAAATTACTAATGTATTTTGATAACAAAAGCCTATCTGATCATTCTGAACATTTAATTATACAAAAATCATGTAGTGAACTAAAGATAACATTAACCTTTAGTAAAAAAACTAATTTCAATATTTCGTTTTAATTAAGTGTTTTTTTATGGGCATAAGCGTTTTATTGATATGTGTTTAACGTCAAAATTAATATCAATCTCAATTATTCGATGATTCGATTGACTGACGTCACTTTGACATTTAAATCGATCTTCAACTCGTACGCATTTCGGATATTTTGCCTTAAGCTTTAATAACAAGACAGGGAATTATAGACCATAGGCCATTTACATAAGAATTAGGTAAATAGTCAGGGTTAACAAGAAACCTCCTACTTTGTAAGCTTAAGTAAAATCGATGCAATAAAGGTGTCAATGGCGTAGCAAGGAGGATAGACACTATCTAATAAAGAATAATACTTTAAAGACTTGTTTTACAATTAGTTGTTACTAATTAACAATTAATTATTGACTTGCAAAGATCTGTTATGTAGATAATGACTAGATGTGTATCTCATTAACTTTAATCAATGATTAGAATCTGTCTTGTGTTACATTCAAGGTATAAATACAATGCATAGGATTAAAGATGACGGTCGTCTTCTAATTGTAACTTTACGTTCTATACAATTAGGTTTCAATTAGAATAATACATATTATCCTGATCCTATTGTTATACTTTATTACAAGAAATTGATGTAGGTTTAAGTTATAAAATATCAGCTATGCCAATACTTTGTGATATATGTAGGTGTAATCTTTTTCCTACTCTTCTAATGTACTAGGGATCCCTTTCTTAATAAAAATAATTGACTGTTGAACTTTTTAGTCTTTGTTTACGAATTACTTATGTTCTTACCAAAAAGATTTTAATATGAAAAAGGTCGAGTAACGTCATCAAAATACGTTGCTTTGTTTTAAACATTTAAGCTTATGTACTTACATAGATAGGGATATGGTGATAGAGAGAGTGACTTTATATTGTACTATGTAGTTTTTCGTTATTTTAGTGCGGGAAAGCAATGCTTCGGCACGAAGGGGTCGGCTCGACAGGAGTGCCGGAGTGAGTGAAAACCGGCGTAAAACAACCACAGCGTTGTGTTTCACCGTATGAGCGAGGATACCGGAGGCCCATCTCCCCCCTCCCCCATCCCTTCCCAATCCTTAAATAACTGAAACCCTTGTCCCCTAAAAGGCCGGCAACGCACTCGTAATTACTTTGGTGTTGTGGGTGTCCATGGGCGGCGCTGATTGCTTACCATCAGGTAATCCGTCTGCTCGTTTGCCGATTTATCCCATTAAAAAATATATAAATAAGTAGATTGGATTGATGGTAACTGTCTGATTTCCATTAGGTTTTCGCCAATTCAGCAGTGGGCACTATGAGTGTCAAAGCAAAAGGATGTGATGTGAGCGAAAGATTCGTGATCTCCTTGCCTCCGTTATTCTAACGGCACATGTTACCTCTTTGTTATGTGCTTATCATCCCACATCATACTATCAAAGTATTTATAAACCACTTTCTCCGCGTGACCTATAGAACTTTAATAATCTTTACATATTAAATCTAAGACTGCTTTGAATCTCTGTTCGAGAAACTTTTTTACGGCAAAATGTTGTCGCATTTTCATAATTAACTCGAGCTTCCTGTAAAGGCTCATATTTCGAGGATGTTTTAAAAAAGTCGGTGTAGATGTTAAATTCATTCAGGTGTACTTCTGAACACATGTCAGTATTTAACCTTGTCACCGGTGTTGCCTCTGGCTGGAGTAGTCTAGTGACATGTGCAGGTCGCCAGATGTCGCCCGGATCTGCTAACTCAGCCCAAATCTGGTCAAGTAGAGTAATTGACGATACTTTTAGCATAAATTGGCATTATGCCATCTAAAAAAGGTAAGCACTAGTAGTTTTCTTTAACTAGTATAAGTACCTTTTTAATTATTCTTATTAGATAATACATAGTACTTAGCATTTTGTGATTTTTTTGTACATTTCTGTTATAGATAATAGATAGATTTACTAATAGGGCTAATAATGTACGGTATACTGCAGCTGGAACCAGAAGAAGGAACGGGAAGGTTCTTAGTCAGTCTCAGAGTCTGACACTCTTTTGTCCCGCCCAGGGTGGGAGAAAACAATTGATGATATTTCCAACTTGAAAGAAAAACTAACATAATCTTTAAATGGTTACTTATTTTTACAATTAGTAGAGTTTGTATGCAGGTTGTGAATAGTTGACATCATACTAAGTGCTTGCTTTAATATAAGTTGCTGCACGCACAGACAAACTGATGTCATATCTTCGTCATGGATTCTGCAGTCCTCCCATATAAATTTACTGCTTAACAGAATTTATGTTATTTACTTGTCACAATACATAACAAATGCTTTATTTAACGCATAAAAACTATATAGTATACTCGACAAATATACTAACTTTTTCGTAAATTCTTCATGTAGGTAGTTTATCTTTAGTTGTAATAATAATAATTTATTTTTACTGAGAAACCAATTTATGTTAATATAGATCAATACTCTTCTTTCTACATTCGTGTAACAAATACGTAGATGAAGCTTTATACATTTTGATTAATTAATTTATATCTGTAAGTATCCTTAAACATCCTTAAACGGGTGTTAACAAATCATTGATTAGTTAATAAAAAAACTAATAGAGAATTAACAACATCTGTGGTCCCAAAGCGAAACTATTATCTTGATTGCTGAGCTCCATATACGGGTGGAAGTTAAGTCGAACAGTTTTTCATTTGTCACTCTTTGAAAGGCTGTGACGTAGTGATATATCGAGCCAGTTTGCCAACACGATAGAGACAGAAGTAACAAACTGTTGTAGGTCACACTTATTGATGAAAAGGAATTTTGTTTAAATTACGACTGTGGAGTTGCATTCCTGCTTTAAATAGGTATCTAAATGAGATTGTTAATATGAGATAATTATGTAGTATGAATATATTGCATATTATTACTACATAAATTTGACTGCACGGTTGGCGCGGTGGCTGGGCAACTGGCTGCCGCGCGTGTCGCGGGTTCGATTCCCGCACGGAACAACTCTTTGTGTGATCCACAGATTGTTGTTCCGGGTCTGGGTGTGATGTGTGCATGTGAAATTGTATGTTTGTAAACGCACCCACGACACAGGAGAAAATCCTAATGTGGGGCAACGTATAAAAAAAAAAGATTATAGGATAAATGTTTTGTGTAAGCCCTACGCATTTACGTTATGCAAGTTTCAAGCTTCTTGCCCCCAATCAACTGAAATAATAAATGGTAATATGTGGTAGTGGTGGTAAATATTAAATAAACTGATTTATTAAAAATCCGCAGACTCTTCTGGGCCTTTGCTGCGCGACATCCCGCATCCCGTTGTGATGTGAAACTAGAAGAAATTCTTCAATTAATTTACGTAAGTTGTAATTTTCAATAAAAAAATATGTCTTACGATATAATTACTATTGAAAAGTCAATGGCTAGTATAGTATAACTAAATATTACGTAGGTATGATACTATTTCAGTGCCTTGAATTCAATTGAATTTAGTTATTTCTCTTGTACGTTTAAACAAATGTTTTCATATAAATACATAATATGTTTTATAGGTATGCATTTACACATAGTGTTACATATGTAGAAGAAAGAAAGAAAGAAAGAAACATTTATTTCTGCGCAAGCGCACACACATAAAAGTCAAAAATACCAAAAAAAAAGTGGTGTTACCTATGTAGGTGTAGGATAAAACGGGTGTTAATTTCATCAGTATTACAAGTTGTGAAAGACAAATTAAATTTAGGAAATGTATAAAATATAAATAAGTAGGTTCCTGCTTAAAACTAACGGTAACGTTTGATGAATAACTTGAAAGTTCCATAGTGGTGTTATCTCCAGGAAATCACGATTTGCTCACAGACTTGTGAATGTACATTTACAAGTATACATAAAAAGTAGTTTTGCCGAATCATATTACTAAAGTGTTACGGTAAATCGCGTGCACCGAAGCACCAGCGATGCGCGGGCGCCGCTACTAGCGTCTATTTAATTGCCAAATTGATCCCGTCTTTCACAATCCCATCTTAATTATCATACCAACTGAAATTATGCGTGTAATCGCAAATTGCCAATAAAATAAAAGAAACTTGTTCGGGCGGGATGAACATTTTTAGTAACTGTGATGGCGAGAGGTCAACGCTACTTCAGTAGTCGATTAATACTCGATCTTACTAAATTGGATGTCTGAAGTAGTGTAATTCCTTTACTGAATTAGTTTTATGGGAGGCCTTAAAGCGCTCAGAAATGTTTATGTACAGTAATGAATATCCACCGTTAGACTAGAGCGTTTTACCATTTGTGGACTGGCATTTAAAACCGATAAAACGTCATAAAACTCAACGTCGACATGAATTTTCAACGTCGAAGTCACATTGTTTAATAAAGTCTATCGGAAAGTCAAATATTTACGTAAACTCCATAAAGTTTTTAATTCAGTTTACTGCAGATTATATGGCGCCATCTATTTCTTGAAACGATATCTTTAACGACAATGGCTGTCATCTAAAAAGTATAAAAGTACCGTAAAGGGTTCACGGATATTGGTAGCAAACGGAACTTTCACCGGTAGGGTACGGCACAATGTTAATAAAGCACCTATCGGTGAATTGCGTCTGTTCGGAAATTGGCCATCATTACGCTGACCGCTTATGGCTGCGCCTGCGCCGGCGGCACGTCCACTGTACCGCAAACCGATAATTTACTGTAACGCACCGCCAATGTACTCGTTGCTCTTGATTTTTAAGGTTCAGTGGCCCGTACAATACTGTTTTTAAGTCGTTCGCCTGAAGGTGGACACGAAGCACGATGCCAATCAAATGCAGCGTTTCGTGAGGCACAAGAGTATACTTTACAGGTTGTAGATCACCAAATGATGATACGATGTAACGCAAAATCTCAGTTAAATATCATGTGAAATGTTACAGTACGGTTAAACTGTACTTTTCACCAAGCACGTTATTTGCGGAGCCGCGGAGGTCGTAATTTAATTGGAACGGCGCGGGCGCAGGTTTCTGAACCGCGAGTCAGCGCCCAGTTACACGATTAACTGTAGTGTCGCCATCGCATGTACCTATCTCCAGTAACGTGAAATTGAAAGTTAATGCCGATAAATACCCTTTGGCTTTACCAATATTAACTTTCAGGCTATTAAATGCACAGCTATATGCAAAAGTAGACCGACTTACTTTTATTTATGTAATATCTAAAGTCCCAACGTCGTCGTCTGACATTTGCTGGAGAAATCCTCATAATATTAGTTTTTTGAACTAAAAGCATTTCAATTTCGCGAAGAAGCCCTCTACGAGTGACGTCATAAATAGGCTTTTAATAACTTTTAAGGAACTTCATGTTGATAAAAGGTCGTTTTCATTATCCAGGATGAAATTTTGTGATTTTTTAAGGAGCCTTTGTCAGCATTCTGTCTATTTTTTCTGTAAGATTTAACTACCAAGTATTTATAAAATTTACCTATACATATCTATAGAAGTTATCTCTTTGCTGTCTCGGGATAATGTTGTATCGGTAAATTACTTTACTAAAGGCAGGAAACAGTTTATTTAATAAGGAAGTAGGTACTTAATGTAGCTAAGTTGAAACATTTAGTAGTGTTGATGTTGCTATCGATGAGAATTTTAATTTTTTTTACTTTTTTATCATATACCTAGGTATCCGATGGTTTTGGTTACGAGTTCAGATGTTTTTAATTTAAATAGCTATGTTTATCGCAATAATACTCTACATAATATGTATATAACGACCATATGAAAACCTTCCTTGCTGTCAAGAAAAACTTTCCTAACGTTGCCGCGTTGTGTAGTTCTATTTTATAAATATACCGGGATAACTTGAACACTACTGTTTATCGATGAATTCAAGGAGTCCAACTTATGCTCGATGAAAATCATTATGAGACTAATGAACTTGCGAATTTTACGTGAGTCGTGAGTTTTCGGTCGTGTACTTCAATAGCATGTCATAAATATTATTGTAGGTAGGTACTTACCTCGTTATTTATTGGTTTTTCCATAGTAACGACACTTAGAATACGACCTACTAAAATGTATGTAAGTAAATAGAGGCTTAGTGAACATAAGGTAGCAAAACAAATGTCTTAGACAGATTAATGTCGTGGACACGAGGAAGTAATATCTCACGCAGTTCGACGTGTAACTAAATACGTAAGCGATTGTGTACGTGGCGTGCTGGGTAACTGACGGAATGGATAGCTTGTTGTGATCGCCAATTAATTTAGATCGTGGCCGGTCGCGAGCTCGCTACCGCGCCACGCTCCAATCTGCGGATAAATCGATGACAGAGAAATTACCTCCGAATGATAATGAGCTTGTTGTGATACAGAAATTCTTATTGTGCCTTTAGGATTTGTTTTATTTGTCATGAAGGTACTTAAAGTAACAAAATCTAAGTTGCTTAGACATGTTTATTTTCAAAGGAGTTTCATCGAGAATCGATTGATGGTAGAAGTATGCAATAAAACTACACTAAGTCGAAGAAATTGAATATAATAATATGCACGTTATTAAACAACATATAAGTGACATACAGTCGACAGTATAGAACGAACAAGGTGTAATTATTACTATAAATCAGCTTCCATCACTTTTAACTACGCAATGAAAACTTTAAACAAAACCCAATAAAGGGCGCACATAATTTATTACTGACTTAGTCTAAGTAAATAATTGAAATTGCCAATCTATGATATTACTACATCTACGATGAAAACCTACAACATTCTCAGCTGTTTACTTCGATACTTTGAAAGGCTTGGTGACGAAGCTCGTCTAGACGGGGCGCCCGTCATAATTTATTTAAAACGCTTACATTTGCATCAATAAAGTCAGAATAAATCTGTTTTAGCTATAACCTAAGTATATAAATTGAATTAAATGATTGCAGACACATGTTATTATCATTTGACTGCCAAAGATATGTAATACGCCAAATGTTTGTTCTCTGTACATTAGTTAATATGCTGAACTGACTACGCATAGATCGAGGACCTATTTATTTCACATATAATGAGAGTTCAAGAATTATTGTTTGTGTTGCATAATTTAAATACATAAATAATGTTTTGCGTGGTATTTGGGATCACCAGCGTATGTTATTATTATGATTCACTATTGTAAAATTAATTCCTAACCTTCGCATACAGCATTGGATTCTGCAGCTGCGTTTTGTTGCATGCCGCATACAGCATAGGCGAAGTAATTTTAAGAACATGTTAAATATTGGCCAAGGTATGACCGTACTATCACTCGACACCGAGTACATCGTCCGTCGAGGTCTCGGCGGTCTGTCCGTCTGCCCAGTAGAGCGCAGCGCGCGCCAAGACATGTGCTCTGTGCCATGAGGGCCGCGGTTCGGTTACCGCCTGACGCCATATCAACTTACCCGCTCTCTCTACATACAGCCTACACTTGATATGCTCAGACGCATGCCGTGATAATTTCGTGACGCTTCGCGAAACAATACCGCTTTGTACCCAGCCTGATATGCCGCTCTATAAGTTTTCATGAAACATCTTAATACCTTTGGACAGTCTATTGTTAGTAGCATTTATATCTCCTAAAGCTCTCGACAGCAAACGTAACATAAATCGTACAGTAGCACTAGCAGCTGATTAAACAATACACGAAATTGGAAATATATTGCAGTAAGCTGCCCAGTAGCCAGCAGTACACAATAGTACAATCAAGAACAAAGCAACAAGCGCCGGACAAAGGCAAATAGGTCAGACCAGACATAACTTGGAATTGACTATAAAATATCAATCAACCTCAAAACATATCAAGACGATTCGCAGACCAAGTTTCTCAGCCATATCAAACGAAAGTCGTAACCAATTAAACGATTCCATGCAATGATCATTCCAAAGGCTGCGCCTGCGCATTGTTGATGCGCTTAATCGATTTATCATCTTACCTGAGATATATTGTACTCGTGCAATGCTTGGAAATATACTAAGTAAGGACGTAGTGTATTTAAAATTATAGGTCAAAATATTTTTTATTTAAAAAATGTGTCAATTAATTGTATCTACATTTCCCATTCACTTTGGAAACGCATCGTGCACATAAGACAAAAGCTCTGCTTCACAATTTTTGAATTAGAATAGTTTTCACGCATCAGTGCGGCTTCCGGCCGGCCATTCACACGGCGACACCCCCGCTACAAACAATTGGAACGGCCGTGAGACTGATTTTATGGTAATTTCCGTATTGAACAAGGGTGACTTTTGTTTCATTATTGATTTGACTTTGTAATTGCAATCAAAACCCGGACACGCTTCCTCCAATATGTAAAATTAAAATTCCATTACATTAGGATTCTACCATTTTATTTCCAAACGACTATGAATCTTTTATGGTAATGATGACAGTTAAAGGCCGATAGCAGGTTGTAGGATCAGTATAATTTACGTTGATATGGAGAAGTTGGCTATCTAAAGTTTTAACTTTTATGTTTCCTCTACGAGTCCTTTATGGTAATGTGGGTGCAAACATTAAACCTATCAGTGAAGCCTGTTCAAATGATCTGTAAGCTTCGGTCGATCAGGTCCGCTAAAACGAGCATGCAGTTACATTAACGGCACTTTTAATGGAGGAACTGGTTTCGCGATTGTCGTCCTGCGCAGGCGTGAGAATGGCAAGTCGCGGGATATTCTCATGGTCGGGTGACGTCACGTGCACCTGCACCACATCACACCGCGACAAAACGACAATGTCGTTAAAGTGCTTATCCAATTGCGGGCTCAAGATCGGACAAGTTGAGCTGCGTCCGCGTCTCAAGGTTGCGTCGTTTGTCCTGCGTTGGCGGGCGCTGAGCTTCACTGACAGCTCAGACAAAGTCTTGTTCCACTTTGACATTGTGCATTTAAGTGGCCTTGCCGCCTTGTGTAAATCGTGATCACCAATGTACGATTGCTCCTTAAATTTAACCAGCCAGTATCCGGTGCATAACGTACTCCACTTTCTCACATTATCAGTGATTGGCACATAAGAAATCAAAATTGGTCCACTGTCAATTGCAGTTGAACCTGTTCGTTCAGTGTCGAATCGGTCGCCGGTCGGTAGCATTTTGAGATTTCTGAAAGTAATAAAATATACATTTACACGTAATAACTGTTCTCTTTCACTGGAACCACTCATATTTACAACACATTAAAGATGACAAGATATTCGTAAAAAAATGTGCATTACTTTTAAAGGTACTCATTACATTAACATATCTGCGGTCGCCTTAAGGAAAAATATAGCAAAATTAAGTATAATTTACATTTGCGATTGTAAGAAAATAAACGGTTAGTATGTACTCGAAGTGGCGTAATCAGATTATTCTCATGAAGTGTAGGTAATTAAGTTTTAAGTGAGCTTCACGCATTGATAGCGTCGCAAAAAGTCATTTGCGACAGTCGCGAGCAAATAACGGGCGAGTTGTGTCTTTAATTACGTCGTGCTGAGCTACATTGTAGCGACTGTACCATGAAAATCAATTATAATATACTCCATCTAGCCGACAGAGCAAATTAGTCTATGGAGACTTGATAATAAATCCGCTGGTTACAGCTGAATGCATTATTGATTGTTTGATACCTTGTTGACTTAACAATTCGTTCTGTTTAAGTGATTGTTTAGATGTATACAGGTTTAGATAATGTTAATATGATTGAGTTTAGTGCACGGTCGCCACCTACGTCTCTTGCAAATGACTCATTAGTGTTTGCTTGTTTAATTTATTTTGTAGCGCCATACGGCCATACGGCGCAGTGTGAACACCTGTATCTTTAAGATCGTAAAATTAAGGAAGTGAATGGTGGCCGAATCAATTTCGTAACGTTTTTTACAAAATCTATTCTTAGTGTAGCAAACAAACCCAATATTAGTTGTGCAACAAAAACTGTTCGTGTTATGTTCTGTTAATTATTTTGTAAATAGGCAAAAAAATCTAATCCTTTAAGGTTTCATATCATTTAACACCACTTATAGAAACACAACGCTGTACCAAGAAAGAGAATTAAGTTGTATACATACAGAAAAGCCAACACAATCGTAGATTTGATCATTATTCTTTTTACACATTAGGCACCTTTTTGACTGGGCAAACTAACAACTTTAACCACTATTTAAATAGACATTCCGACATCTGACTCATCAAAGTTCCAATTCAGACAGGTTAAAACGAACGTGACGGTAAGTCCCGTCATTATATTAAGCAGTTATTACTTAGAACAAGCCCATAATCTCCAGATGCGTTAAACGTGAGAAACTTGGACAGGTGTAAGGAAACCGTTGCCATAGAAACGCGCTTGTTATTTACTTAAAGCCCTATTTCATTGCGACACTGTATGGTTTGACCAGGTCACATAAACGACAATATACAATGGCATGGTGTCAACTTGGTCGCGCAACTAAATTGTTGTCGGCAAGCAAATCAATCGTAGTTTTTGTTTCCGTGACTTATAGAGCCTCAATGGAAAAATGGCCCTAAGAATATGCGTTTATGGAATAATTTTCAATTTTACACTTGTATCAGCTGTAGTACACTTAAGATGTAAGTAAATATAGGTAGATCGTCAATCGATTTATAAAGCCGTGCATACTAATAATGGGGTTATTAAACGTTAGTACTTATAGTCTTTATTTGCCTGTAAAATGAGTTGATTTCTTTCTACCAATTATCCTATTAGTTACAATGTTGTTATAATTGTAATCGTAAAGAGACTACCGGTTTTGTAATTTAGTTGCTGTTGATCAAACGAGTACCTACGATACAATATATTACTTAACATTATAACAAAACGTATGTGGTATGTGGTGAAGTCTTGCATTATATATACAATTGTCAAAGGAAACAAAATTTCTGAAATCGAAAATACTATTATTTTAATTACAGGTACTTTGCTCAGCAGATAGTATTAGACTGTCGCGCTTGTAAACCGCTCCAGTCTCCATAAAAAATAAATTGAAATTACCTCAACGTGTCCAGCGACAAATTCTCCTCAGATACGCGATATAGCATTATCATGTTAGCGTCATGAGTTTCAATATTATCCACATCCTCGCCTCGCTATAAAAACATTGCGAACGGATAAAAAACTTGCTCATTGTGTAACCGACGTGTGGGAACGGCGGACAGGTGCGGGCTTAGCCTCAGGAAATCACTACCAACTCCTGAACTGATACCAGTCTCATATTGGTAGACTGGTAGCCATGATTATTTATTGCGAACAACTTGTCTATTTTTAACTAGCTGTAGGTGCTACTGTGTTGCACCTTTATTTTCAATTATGGTAGCTAAGCACTTTTTAGTTAGTTACTTTCCGCGTAGTTAATTGGCTAGTGGAAAGCCCTCAACATTTTAGTTTGAGATTGTTTACATTAGAGGTAGACCTCGATGTTTTCTGTTTTTACTTGTAGTAAGGGGTTGTAACCGTTTTACTTTTTCTCTGCTACAAGGGCGCCTCTGTTGATCCGGGTTGTGGAACAAGCGCTATAAGGTATCGCTTTCTCTGCCTAGAGCAGGAGAAGGAACGGGCAGGTTTTTATTCAATAAACGACTGATACTCACCTCGCCTCATCCTGGGCGACAGAAGTCATCATCAAAAAGTAATGCCGTTATAATAATTTTGTAAAATACAGTATGCAGTAAGGTAGGTACCTACGTGTTGAACTGGTCAACATTGTCATTTGTAATAACTTGCTTACATTACGATTACTTACTTAATAAATTAGCAAACATTTACATCGTAATGTCTGATCGAATGTTTATGACCATTTATTTATATCTATACTGAGTAAAGGTTGGAAATAAAACTATAGTAATGAGAGAACCTACCTATGCCTTTTAATATATCCTTGAAAACTTCAAATTGCAATTGACCATCATCTAAGAAATGTCAGCAGCAAGGTCCATTGTTTTTAAACAAAGGCCCTCTCCAATGACTCTGATAGGCAAGTTGGAAACAACCTGCGTCCTAAGGCATATATATATACCGTAACAAAGTCGCATATCGTAAATTGTAGGTACCTACAGTCAGGGGTCAAAAATGCAATTACACTCTACCAATTTTAAAATGACCAAAATATCTTTGTAGAATAGAGTCAATGGTTGAAGACTGCTTTAATTTATAGCAGAGAATCTAAATTATTGAATAAACCGTGAACCATTGAACATTTACAACAAAGAAATTTTAGTCATTTTAAAATTGGTAGAGAGTAATTGCATTTTTGACCCCTGACTGTACATCATCAGCTTAAAAATGCCCACTGTGAGCACTTCTTACACGGAGAAAGACTAAGTATACATCACTGTGCTTATATTTAATTAGGAACTATAAGTTCATGTTTTCCTACGACGTTTTCTTTCACCATATGTGAGTAGTGCCTAAATAATCGCCAAGTACTTATAAATATGTAATAGAAGACACTTTCATGTCGTGGTTAAGGTGTATGTGTGTGTGCTTTTTATGAATTACCTATACAATAGGTTTATATATATATAATATATAATACCTATGAAATTGCCGTTCTGCAGTACTGGCCATTTCAAATCAAAATAGTTTTTGTTAGGCTAAGGCTAATTAATTTTGTTTTAAAAACATGGGATTCTTTTTCCAAAAGTAATCATTTGTTTATTGATTAGTGTTACATTTTCATCGCATTACAAATCAAAAAATTCGTTTAAATTTTTTCATGCCAAACGGCTATTTCATAGGTAAAAACCTATGATATAGGTAATTCAAAAAAAGCACACACATACATACACCTTAACCACGACATGAAAGTGTAAAAGAAAATAAAATACTTATGTACGTATAATTATTATTGTTTTAACGACTTTATGTATCCCAGTTAGTACTAATAAATAATAAATGTTAAGATTTATAGCAAACTAGGGCAAAAATCTCATTGTCTACACAAATCAATGGTTACGTAAAAGACAGAGAGATGATTCCCATGATTATCAATGAAACAGAAGATATCGTGGGAACAACTGACAGGTGTATCTTATATGCGAGGAATTAAAAAATAATACTTTTTTATATGAATCCTCCTTTCGTGATGTGAGCCAAGTGACACGTCTACTTAGTACATTCTTAGTGTCGCATAGTCCTACAGTAAATTACAATAATTACTTACAAATAATTATTTAGCTAGATAACTCGGCTAATGGTTTTGTAATTGGATATAACTGTACGATCGATGCGGTCGGTTCCTACCCATATTGTGTTGTGATGCAAAGAAAATTAATTAAGATTTTTAATTACATGCTTGTTTAATATATGAGAAACCTTTTTGTTACCTAGGTATAGTTTTAAAAAAGCCTACAATTTATAAATATGTGTATGTAAATATGGAATAAATAATAAAGCTACGTATTTTAACGTAAATTGGTAGAAACAATCAAAATGAGCTCATAATGAACGTGATTTCACAGGTGATTCCGTAGAAAAACCGCAGGCGCGACCGCGGGAGGAAGACTAGCGTGTAGCGACCGCAAGGATGTAGTGAGTCACCGTGGGAAGCTGTGCAGGTGACGCGGCGCTTGCGCACCTTATGTATATCTATTATCTGCACGGTAATCACTGCGGCGGTGACCATGTAGTACTAAAACTATGCAATAAAAGTCTATAAATGTAATTTTATTATTCATTTAAAAAATGTTTTTTTTTTTTTATTTTAAACTTTCAATTGTGGTAATTCGAGACACAATAGAAGAACAACAGTTGCGCGAGAGCTGGCGGTCGGAGAATGTCGTGGTGGCCCGGAGGTTAAGGAGCCCGCTTCTCATGCATGAGGGTGTGGGTTCGAAACCTGGCAAGTACCAATGTGACTTTTTCCGAGTCATATGTACTTTCTATGATTAAATAGACACCACTGACATACGGTGAAGGTAAACATCGTGAGGAAACCTGGACTTATAATTTCTAATTATAAGTTTGTAATCGCCAACCCGCATTGAGCAAGCGTGGTGATTAATGCTCTAACCTTCTCCGTTTGAGAAGAGGCCTTTGCTCAGCAGTGGGCACTTATAGGCTGATGATGAAGTTGCGCGAGAGCTGGCGGTCACTTGGGTTGTGACGAAATAAAAAATAGCTCAGTAAATTCAACAAAAAACTTTTTTTGATTGATGTGTTTATAAGTTTAATGTCATTAATAATTGCTGAAAATTGAGATTCCCTTAAGAGTCAAATCTAAAAAGGTAATTCGAAACTCGTCCCAAATTATTTAAATGTAACACTGAATGAAGTGACACCGGTACAGCAGCTCGCACACACAGACGCCCATAGGAAACCCATAGATAAACTCAAAGTTTGTTTTTGTATGTATTGATAAATACAACTTTTTGAGTATTATTGTTTAAGTAGGTATAGATTTACACTTTTTTCCATCTTTTTCGTGAATTAAGTAAGGTAGCTACCGCGAGTGCATCTTTTACATTATTTAAATATCTGTTAATACAGACACTAAATACTCAATACCTGGTCACCCTACACGAATAAGAGAATCAGTTACATCCAGATCTGGTGGGAATAGTCATATTTTTTACACTGCTGATCCAATCTCGTTAAAATATATCTGCAGCTATCAAATGCCAATAGTGTAATTATGACTAAGATAATTTATTGCGAGAATTCTTTTCTAGTTATTATTATTAGTATCTTATTATGAAAGTATGTAATTGGTTGCTCACTAGTCTACGGGTTTTCTAAGAACACTCATTAACTGATTGTTTTAGTCTTGGGAATACGATCTTGTTTGCAACAGGTTGACACCTAAGCAGAAAACCTATCTTACAACATTTATATGGTGTACTACAAGCTTGGTTACAAATCAGATGGCTTATAATAAAGAGCCCGAGCTAAAAAAAGATATTTGAATAAAAAAACGGATAATATGTTAAATTTTTGACATATCCTCTTTTATGTGTTACTTCGATTTTCTATAATACGTGCGATTAATGTTTTTTACTAATTCAAATTCTCATAAGTTATAATTTTACTATGTAATTGCATCCAGCTGCCAGCTGGCTACGATGGCTACCAGGGCAGCCACAGCTTTCTCGTAATCTTTAATGATCTTATTGCGATCGTTTAGCTTAGGCCTGGGCTACTTAGATAAATAATGATATTTTAAAATTTCTTTCTCACAAATCAAAAAAATATTGTCTAATAACTAAATGACAATTAGTTTCACAAAAAACCTCATTATGATATACATATACGTTCACAGTTTCCGAAACTTTAGCAACAAGATTAATGTTTCACATCACAAACTCATTTGAGTACACACCTCTATACTCAAGTAATTACCTCATAACGTGATTTTAATGGACGCCACTAACTTCAAGTGAACGTGTTATAAATACTTATGTTGATGTATTTGTATGTCGGTATGTTCGGACCATCATCGTATTCATAATACGTCGATGAAGCAACGTTTTTCCAGAATTTCGCGATAAATAATTATAAAGCAATCATGTCTTAAACTTTTAAAAATTATGACAAGATATAATTTGGAAGGAGTTTTTAATAACTGCTATTTAATTTTGATTGTCGAGGTTCCACTCTACTGAAATTGTATCGAAGAGCTCGCTAAGCATTGCATGTATCAATGGATGTAAAAGAAAAGCTGTTTCTGAGAAACCTCACCGCGAACAGCGAAAAGTCAAGCTTAAGAATCGAATGCTATCTTTTATACGATGCCATTGCAGGCCACCTTGTAAGACATCCAACTCACAAAACAATGGAAAATGCTAGTAAACATCACGATCATTCACAATAGCCTTTTGCTTTTCATGTGGGGAATAAAGCTTTGGCCACACGCAGCGCATGTAAGCGCGATCTGTGTATTGTTACCTCAACTATTAATACTTGCTTGGAACTTAGTACAAACGATTTTCACGGCGCAGGCGCGGTCCGCTTGCGCATGCGTCCGCGCTTAATTTCCATAGCTAAACACTATTTATTTGTTCTGAAAATACATTTGGTCCGTTTGACGTCTGATCGAATTGTTTTAACGGCGGAAAAACATGTGTGTTACGAATTACATCGCTTCGTGTTTAACTTTTGGTGGCCGATTTACTTTTATGTGGTTTGATTGTAATTGTAACTGTGTTTGTACAGGCTACTGAAGTATCTATCTTGAGATTAAGTTAAACTTTTATTTGTGTTCACTAAACAGCATTTGCTCTAGGTGCGAGATTTTGAACAAAGAACTTGAATATAAAAGTAAATGGTAGTTATTACTCTTATTGTACTTACTTATATCGAAATTTAAATTTATATTTTTTTAAAGTAAAATACACTAAACTATTGGAAACTTAGTACGTTAAGCACTAAAAAGGTTTTCCTCTGACTAAAAAGAGGCACTTAAAATGTCGGTGAAAATTTCCTCGACATTTTCTAAACCACTGCCAGGGCGTAGCACTGCACGCCGTAGAAAAAAACAAATAAATAAGCATGCTTATTATTTAATAGAAAAATAAAACAATCGTGAATAGTTTTGTAGGATAATTTATAGACAACGAGGCAATAACACGGTTGGATGGTGCCACAAATGGAGCGTTTTGAGGAGTCAATGTTATGGTCAGGTGGAGAGAGGATATCCTTCCATTTGGACCCCTTAACAAGGTCGTGGGAATGCCAATATGTACTAGGGCGTGATATAAATATTACATAATAATAGATACTAGATTGATTATATTAGTTTGAATTAATTCGAATGATCGCAAGAACAAATCAAGGAATCTCGGGTTCGAAATTTGAATTAGACAAAAATGTTTTTTTTTTAGAGACAGTAGGTACTTAATATCACTGTTTCCTTTTTATTACCCGACTGCCAAAGAAGGAGGGTAATGTTTTTCGAGTGTATGTAAGTATGTATGTATGTCTGTTCCTTTGTGACCTCCTGTAGCCTAAACGGCTTGATGGATTTTGATGTATGAGGTATCGTTAGATTTGTCTTGATTACGGGAGTGTCATAGGATACATTTTATCCTAAAAGTCCCACGGCATAAAGACATAATAATATTTTTTCTAAATTTCCCTTTGAAAAAATATGTATGCGGTATCATTAGATTCATTTCAATCACGGGAGTAATTAATATAGGATACGTTTTTTCTCAAAATTCCCACGGGAACATGTTAATTCTGCGTCAACGCAAAGCAACTCATGCGTTAGCAAGCAAAAAGATAGGGCGTGGCCTGGCTTGCGGCGCGCGGCGCGGTGCGGAGGGGGATATGCTCGAGTATACAGCCCGAATGCGGGCACACGCATAAGGGCACACGTCGTTGACGGTCGTCTCTAAATAGCGATTTTTTCGATACTTCATCTACAACATTTTCGTTAAATAAAAACAGCTAAAAAGTTATAAATAAAAAAAATATTATTAAAAAAACAAAATACCCGACTGCACACTAAAAAAAGAGTAAAACAAGCCCAACAATACAAATTTACTGAATATAATTTATAAATGTTGATGGAAAGCATCGCAGGCGGGGACCATCTTGACCGCCACCAACGAAAATTCTGCTAAATGGTGCACAACAGAAATGACTATAAATAAGCCTCTGTTGGTCCCCGCCTGCGATGCTTTCCATCAACATTTATAAATTATATTCAGTAAATTTGTATTGTTGGGCTTGTTTTACTCTTTTTTTAGTGTGCAGTCGGGTATTTTGTTTTTTTAATAATATTTTTTTTATTACTTGTAATGGATTAGCGTTTGGACACTATCTTGCTTACCACCCAGCAGGAACGACTCAGGCTTTGAAGACTTCAGGTTTTACCCTTCGGATCCAATAATTATTCGTTTTAAATCACCAAACAAAAGCACGGCGATTAATGGTTACTCCTTCACCGTATGAGAAGAGACTGATAATGATGTTGAGTACTTAAAAGTATTACTATGGAGCCTGAAAACTCCAGTATATGTATGTAAAATGTATGCCGACAGGGAATATGGTATAGATGTATTCAATTTTTAATAAATTACTTGTATTGTTCTTGAAGAATGCAACTTACATTTACTCCTCCGGAAAATTAATGTCCTTATGAGACATTGGTTGAAGATTAATTGACAAGAACTTAGCACAAATGAATGCATTGAATTAATAAATAATTCTAAGTACATTATGACAAAAGGTAACTTGAAACATTAAGGTCAATAAAATCGTTGTCAGTTATATGGCAGTTCCGTCTCAGCTGATGTCCACCGAAGTATGACGGCGCAGGAGTGTAAGGAGCCAGCCAATCACTGTGCTCACCCCGTGACCAACTTGTAGGGTGCGTTATGCTTTTTGCTTTCCTACAAGCCGTTGTGGCCAGTGACCGCAATTCCTTACCATGATTCTTTTTTTAAAAAGAGTTTTTGTTGCCAGTAATAAAATTAAATAATGTTGCCACCTGTATGGTTGGACGTTACGTTTGGTTTATTTCAGATATCTTGAAATTAATGTTGCATACTATTATAACTTCTTTGATAACTTGACCTTTCATGTTCAAGATGTGGTGTGATGTATTAAAATTTATTAACGAGTATTGCATAATACAACCGTCTCTCAATTTATCTGCATTGCTACAGCACGTGCGCATAAATTACAAAACAAAATACAGATGATCTTAAAAATATCTCAATTTTACGAACGACTAAGAGATTTAAAAGCTTTTCTTGAAATTAAATTACCCGATGGACAATGACATGTAATATGCACTTATGCTTCACAGTAAATCTCGTTCGACGTCGGAGCAGTAATCACATAAATTGGACTTCCTGCGAGGGGTGACCACACACCACAGTACCTACGGACAACAGACGTCTTCGCCCAATTGCAACGTACATTACCGACCTCCTCACTGTGATTATCTTCAAGTCGTTTCTTTCCACTAGGGTGTGTACACAGCGTGGTTCCTTGACGCACCTTTTTATTCATAATTCTTCGTTTTGCTCTGATGCGCTTTACTCAATGACCGGCGAGAGTTAAAAAAGTGAATCACAGGAATCACGGTGTCTAAACACGCTATAACCACGGACACAACGGGTAACTGATTTCTCCAACTGACAAATTATAAGGGTGCTTGCTATTCGTACACATTTACTAAAATACTTAACTACAATACAAAAACACTTAGATTGGCATGTAAATTACAATTATTTCTT
This sequence comes from Spodoptera exigua, assembly GCA_902829305.4. Taxonomy (NCBI): domain Eukaryota; kingdom Metazoa; phylum Arthropoda; class Insecta; order Lepidoptera; family Noctuidae; genus Spodoptera; species Spodoptera exigua. Next base: position 8,685,700 of record LR824619.2, on the reverse strand, counting down.
AAGTACAAGTGTGGAGGTTCACATGACATTTATATCGGCCAATCAGAGAACAATTTCTGTAAATGACGTCCAATTACACGAAGGCGTCTCGGTATGCGCCAATTAGGTGTCGCTGCGCGCGCACCTGGCTCACGATTCCTATGGTCACGCGCGTACTTTGATCATAAATCGTTTCGATGTAAAATTACATTGTTGTTGTTATTACGTAAATTTCTATCGATTGAGGTCATTGTTAATAGCGTATTGGGAAATATGGCAGTGATCGCACATGAATCCGCATATGGACAATGAGCTAGCTGCCTTGATTGACTGTCTAAGTTTAAACAAATTAATGAACTCCTAATATGTACTTAGTAGGACATAAAACCCACATTTTAATTATCTGAATTCGCATAACCTTGCGACTGTTTTGTAAGCACGCGATTTGGAACTTTATGTGCAGGATGTGGTTTATTTGTGATCGTAGTTAAGAAGAATAAGTTAAGCTGTAAGCCCAACACACAAGTTAACCTAGTTTAAGTAGCAACAGCATGGAAAGTCAGCAATTTATTATACGATGTACATGTACCGGAAGGGACGATTACTGGCTGCTAATGAGGAAGCCGTAGTTGTGGGGACTACTGCTGATCCTACAGGATATGTGTCGTTGTCCTGCGTCTCTCCTATTGTAACTGTGGCGCTCTTACTCACTGCTAACAAGCAGAATGAATGAGAATTGTGTTTAGTACAACTGTATTTATCAAAGGAACGGAAGCAATTATTTGTTTAGAAGGTGGTTTTAAGTGATAGAAGCGATTCCCGGGGTTTAAGTATGTAAAACCTTAACTTTAAGTTTGTTAACTTCTTAACCAAAACATATAGCTATGTTTCAGACAATGCATGTCATATTTAACTATATATTTTTATTTTATATACCACAAATGCAAATCTGAATACAATGTAAAATCATTAACTAATGACTACAGCCAAATACAAAATAAAGATGGTTTATAAGTCTGTAAATTGGCAATCAAACAGTCTGCAATATAAATATTTTTATTGGTAATAATAGCATAAAACCGGCAAACAGATTCCCCACTTTGAGCGGAGAAAAAAAATCTACGAATAAATAATAGCAACGGTCATCCATGGTCTGACGGCTCAAGACAGTGAGCAGTGACCCGTCTCGCTGGGAACACCTTGACCTTAATCAATGGACACCTGTGAGGGCTCCTTGGGGAATCTTAATCATGGGAATCATGCCAGTTGGCTTAGGAACTTAGGGGACAATGTTTAAGAACCGTTCCTTCGAAAGGGAAATTAGCATTGAGGGTCGGCTTTTGAACAAAAACTGAAGAAATAATTACGTTTTGTTATTACGACTTTTTAAGTTAACATTCTAATTGACTTTCGTAAGAATATGATCATACAAAGTTGTATCTACTTACCACCCTAGTAATTCTAGTAAAATCCCATACATACTCAATTTGTTATAATGTAACTACTCAATAATGAATTCAGATTAATATTTCACAGTTTACATACTCATACCTATTCTGAAAAGTCCAAAAATGGCTAATCTGTCCTTGAAACCAATATCTCCACTCACGAACAACAGATTCGAAGCTTGTCGAGCTGTCATAGTAAACAACCCTTTTGTGCGGCTCGTAATCCCGCCAAAATTGCGCGCCAAATGTCAAACATTTTGTCAATGGAGTGGCCAACAATGGGCCATTGATGTCGAGCACCTGTGGACTGTAGACAGGGGTTCCCCACACGTGGCTACATATGCACATTTGCTGGCTCACCTGGTGGTGGAACTCTCGCCCCTCATCAACGAGGGGTAGTTGGTAAGTTGTACACATGCCACCGGCGCCTGCGCACGGCTGCTACCGACAGATGCTAAAATACGTTGGTGCTGACATCGATTTTTATTGTTACGATCATTGAATGCTCTAAAAGATTTTTGATTGTTACTTTCACTCGCGGATTTTTCCTCGCGATAGTTTTGCTCTCTCATACCGAATAGGATATGACAGGTTTAAGACACAATTTCTAAAGTTATCGTAGTTTAATTTTCAAGTAAATAAATCGGTATCGATAAATAACTTGTCTCCTCTGCTACTTAAAATCTTAATTGACAACTAATTAACTGCAACTATCTCTGTTGACATTCGCTGTTTACAGAAGGTATGACCTACCGATTGTTTCCATTGTTCTAAAGGTAAATAACAATGAGTGATTGTCAATATTAATAAATTAATAACCGAGTACCGTTGACCTCCAGGTGTAGCTCAAAGCATGACATCTGCGCTCGCGCACCGCATCGCGCAATCTCCATTGTTACTGTTTACTGTTATTGTATTGTATTTAGTATAATAGCTTTGGTTAACTGTTCATGACAAAATTATTAACAATAATAAAATCAATTTTCATTTAGAATCGTGCCAAAATGTTCTTTCAGTGTAACCAATTACCTAGACAATAAGTCTTACTTTAGAAAATGTAGCCATTCAAGATGAGACACGTAATTACCTATATTAAACTCCACCTACGTGAAGTTACAAGTATCGAGTAGTTAGGTCAATTATTGCTACTGTTATATATCTATTTAACTTTTGTAGAACACACACACACATTTCTATACTTATACTTACATTATTCTATACTTACATTTATGTTTCTCAACTTCTTTATAATTTCTTGTCTACGGAGCGACCATGACATATGATATGACACGTGTGCACTTCGACATATGGGACGGATATGTTTTATATTAGAATCGATTAAATAAAGTATCAACTCTGGTCATTAAATAGATGTAAAACTTCAAGAAATCTCCGTAATTATGTTTAAATTGGTAGAGAATGGAAATAAATAGGTATGTCACATCAGCGGGCATAGCGAAGCTCGGTATCGCCTCAAAATTATCTAATATGCCAAGTTAAGTAAATAATTACAGTTTTATTCCTTGCCAAATGGGCGGTTTGTAAGGGCGAAAAGTGATGTTTATACACATTTTCTTGCAATTTATTCGTTTTTTCAGAACTTGTTAACCCTTTCAGAATGATTACGAATATTTTCACACAGAGATTTGCCAAATCGATTGAGCCATTGTCGAGTTTAGGAGGCAGTAATGAAAAGCACTTATTTTTAAATATAAGAATTATTCAATTCTTTCATATTTAAATAGATACTGGAGTTTGTTTAAAATTAAATACTCTCTTCCCACCATATTACAACCCCAATGTTACGAAATACATATATGTATATTCAACTTTATATTTATTCGAGTGGTAGAAAATGCCTAAGGCATTAAGTCCGCCTAAGTACCCTTTGTGCATGAAGTTTAAATAAATAAATAAAAAATAAATTATATTTGTCTAAACTACGAATAAACAAAAAACAGGATAGAAATAAAACACACATCTACTTACATAAAACACATATATTTCATTGAACACTATTAAACAATCTTGACAGCCTGCTGCTGCATAGTAGCCGTTTCCACTTCTTTCTGTATTTCCTTCTGTATATACTTAATACATTGTCTTCTTAGTAGCCTCAGAAGATAAATTCCAGCCAAGAAGAGAAGAATTACTAGTACAGCAAGCACAATTACATCAGCCATTGAAAGGCTTTCCATCACCTCGTCGTACACATGGCCACCCATAATGACGTATCGATTGAATATAATGTAATATCTACAACTTTATAAAAGTAATAGTGCAACAGTAATTAATTAATATGTAGGTATTTGTCAGCAAATAATTTTAGTACTGGTTGCACTATGTGATATGAAACGTGATGCGATTAATATAAAATTTATTGGTACTCAGTAGAAAAAAATATTTAAAAACAAATTTAATATTTAGTTCTTGTTTGAAAAAATCACACAGTTATATTTTATTAATAAATCATTGAAAAATAAGTGTCAGATTAGATTTCGAGCAAAATGCTAGATTTTTTCCAAAAAAATCGCTCTTAGCTAATCACCGTTTTTCAATAATCGTTTGATTAACGTTTTTCTTTTGTACCATAGATGGCTGTGCAAACACCTTAAAATAGTTACAATGAAGTCTTACGTATAAATACACATAGATATTATAGTCTAGAACATCAATCTATATATTATATCATTTGCAATGAACGCCGTCTTTACATAACAAACGAGTGTCGTATTCGTGGATGATTCAACAATACATGCTCAGTTTACACAGGAGCTGTTATTAATTCTAAGTGACCGTGCCCAATACGGAGGCGGCAAGAATTTATAACATACGTAGCATTGCTATCGAACCAGGCCGCGACGCCGGCGCCGGCGGCGAGGCGCTGCAACTCATACGTATGCAGAAATGTGAATCCTTGCTTTTACAACATCGCATCGCATTGTTCGAAATCACATATTACGAGCACACACAAAGAATGGCGTTTTTATTATTTATATCCAACTCCGTGCTACTTGTATTGACTGCAGAAACAGTTGATTTTTATCATTGCGTAATATTATAGACGCAGATGTACGTGCATTGCACTGAAATGTTGGTGAAGCAGAGTTAAAGAGCAGATCCTGTTATTATCTTCAGCTGATGTGAACAACAGGAAGCTGTTATCAACTGACAAATAGATATCAATGGAACATTAGCGAGTGTGTTGTGCAAAGCCAGCTGCGGTCCATTGATCGCGGCGTGCGCAGCTGTGCTGACCCGCGATAACCCGCGAGGCGCCAGCGCGCCACGTCCCGCTCCCCATTCATCTCATATTATTGCGATACCTAATAACAGCTGTTAGCTGCGCTTGCGACGCGATTACTCTTAATTGTGCGCTATCACGCGTTTCTATGACCGCCCGCTTATGCAATAAGACCTTAATAAAGATAGTGTTACTGTTAGCGCTGAGTCTAATTGCCAGCGCGAGTGACAATAACATTAATTGTTGTAAATCTATGGCACAGTGTGTAGAATTGTAATGAATTTCACGTATAAATTATTCCTAGAGTTTCACAATGAAGCTTTTGAATATTCTTAGTAATTATCATAAATACAACGGCCAGCTTGATAAGTCACATCGTAATTAAGTTTTGATCACCGTTTTATAAAATTTAAATACGCTCATTTCACAGATAGAAATATGACTATAATAAAATAAAACGCTTATGGTTCTTAATGAACTGTGAAATCAGGTCAACTTTATAATAAAGCAAGGAATTTGTACTTAATAATGAATGCATCGGTGACTTGAGCTAACGTTAAATTCGGTAAAAATTAACACATGTTGAGACCTTATATTTGATCATTACTCAACAACACAAACTAAACCAAAAACAGGACACCAGCAATTCGTCAATATCCTTGTAGAAAATAACTACATATATTATAAAATTCCGGGAGTCTTTGTGCTCAGAACGTGTACCGTTTATACCGCATACCTACAACAGCTACCCGAGATCAAATAGCCGTTGAGATATTAAGCTCGTATTCGCAGTCAAAGACCAAACAAATATTTAGAATTCAGATTTCGAAACTCCTAATCAAATCGACTCCAGACCAATAAAGCATACACGCGCTAATCAGATTTCACCAAACAATCCATTCGATTGGTTATAGAATTCCGCAACACAACACCGGGGCCTGGATACCTGGAACCCAACAAAGGCTTTTGTTTCCACGGCAGCCGCGGCGACCCCGCACCTTATAATACTTTTTCGTTTATTATACTACTTTTTTCTTATTGCATTCCCAAGGTGCTGACCAGAGCGCTTAGACTTTAAAAACCTGTTTCCAGACCGGAGCCTTAAGTGGAAACGACTTTGTAAAAATTTAGTGACTCACAAAATAACTAATGAAGGAGATTTGGGATACTTAAAACACGTCCTTGGAAAAACAATTGTATGAAACATCCAAAAATAGATTGCGCAATTACGTGAACGAAGCGCTACTGACAGACTGACATTTGAACCCCATTCAAACTGTTCGCCTTCAATTAAAAGGCTAGACTTGTTTGTCGTAGGAGTTAAAAATGAATGAATTTATTCGAAGCTTGGCTAGATTGAGCATGTAATACATAGGTGCACGTTCTAGCACAATAAGCAGGTCAAGTTTCTCGACAGGATGGCGCCAAAACAAGCGCACAGCTGCGCCAACGCAACAACTATTTGCGGAAACGAATATCGGATCGCGTAAATACGCGGTTGCCGGACATCATACGTGCGATACTTGCAATACCGTTAAACTGTCCTCATGACCTGACTTAGAAGATAAAGTGGAAGATAAAAATACTGCTTTCCATTTACATTAATAGTGCATGTCACAAGCAAATATCGACCTTGAATACAAAATTGTAATAACTTTTTAGTATAATATATTTATGCATATGATAATTTCATACATCAGCAACAGTAAAGCACCAACTATATCGCTTCCAACTAATCTGTAGGCCACCGTGGCTTATCTGAACAACAGGAAGAGTTGGTTATTATAATTAAACTACAATGGCTGTCAACCGACTCGGATCAAGAGACAGAGCCGGCCATAGATTGGCGCCCGCGCACCTACGGACGCACGAATCAGAAGTATTACATCACTAATATCGTTAATAGTTAATTCCCAAAAAAATGGAACGTTTTACATGCTAATTAGCACAGATTGTATCTAATTAAAACAGTATTTATTATATGACTATGTTTTATCTGACAATTTTAATGTTGTAAGCGTAGCAATATTGTAGCATTTAATAAAAGAATAAAATGTTCAGAAAGATCATTGTGTTATAAACCATTGGTTTTAAGCTTAAGGTCTATTTTCACTTTGAGTGCAAACTAAAGATCTTTGATTTGAAAGACTTGACATAAAGTCACATTTATTACTTTACATAAAAGTAACAATATTAATTCAAACTTACGTAAGTATATGTTTGTTACACATTCGCGTTTAAACAAACCTGAATGAAATTGACGAGATATAGATTATAGTCTGAAATAACACTTTGGCTACTTTACCCTAGCAGTGTAGCTGTAGAGACTAGTAAACAAAAAAAAACATTTATGTCATAGTCACATTAAGACTTCAATGAGAAGTCGACACATGGGTCTCCTTTTAGAAAGCCTGTGCTAGGAGACCCCTGTGTGTAAAACATACAAATTAATATAAAGACTGATTTCCGCAAGTACCTACATATCACAATTGAGTGAATTTTCTGTAGTATACTTTATAGTGACAAGTCTCCATCAAAACGAATTGTTTACTGGAACGCTGCACGTGTTCAGTGTTCGCAGACACTAGCTAATAATTGTGGGATATTTATTCAGTGCATTCCGCTCATTGTGACTCTTAATAAGTGATAAATACTTCTCAAATGCTCATAGATATTCATTACTGTGTTACTAATGTATATCTTGAAGGAATTATTGTCTAATTTGAATAGAAATGACGGAATTTTCAATTAGTTAATTACTAAACCATTGATTGAAGGCGTGATTTATAATTAAAGGGTTACTATGAAAAATGTTGATTTAAAAAAAACAAGTAACATCGGAAAGGTCATGTTTGTTATCAAAAACATGTTGGATATCTCGTCTAAAGACGTATCTTCACAATTAATTACGTTTCTAATAATATATTTTGTTGGAATATCAATTTGATTGATTAATCACAGAATTATTCGGCCTTACAAGGCTGGTCTTACGACCGACTAGTGGTGGTCATAGTTCTCAGTTCTGTTCCGATTACAAGTTTCTAATTTCAAACATTATTTGAATCGATTACCGTTTACCGATAAAGTACGATTTAAATTCGCATTAAAGTTTCCCTGATATGCTGGCAATATACTTAGTTACTATGCTGTTAAGACTGTAATTGGTTTTTAGAAGAACATACATATTTATGTTACTACTTGTCAATACATATAATTTAATTTAGCTATTTCTCTGGCTGTGATGTCCTGGAACGCATAGTTTGCATAATAGCTAGAAAGTAATTTAAAAATTATAAAACACCGATTTCTTCTTCAGGACTTGTACTCGATATAGAATATAAGCGTATAGAATATTAAAAGGAAACTAAAGAAACAAAAAACGGTATTTTGCAAAAAAAATTTTTGCTCATGTTTTTTAACCCTCAATAAGGTTGAAAATCAAACAAATGTAGTATTTTAAAGTGTCTAGATTTTATCATGTTATCAGTCACTATATATAGGTACTGGCTGATTACACTTTAAGAGGCGGATAGATAGGTCAATGAGATAAAGATACTAAATGTATGACACTGGAACCACCTGCGGGAAACTTAAAGTGGGGAGCTAGGGGTCCACTTCCAGTTTTTTTTAAGAAGAAAATCCAATAGTGGGGCAATGTAAAAAACATTGCCCCTCTATTGGATTTTCTTCTGTGCCGTGGGTGCGTTTACATACATACCTACTCATGACATTGTTCCGTGCGGGAATCGAACGGCGACACGTTGACAGCCAGTTACCCAGCCACCACGCCAATCACGCAGTCAGTTGGTATTTGTGTGGAGAGTTACCAGTATTCAGTAACTGTCCACACAAACACCATTATCATCATAATCGGCTCATGAGTGCTAACTACTGAGCAAAGGCCTGTTCTCACACGGAAAAGGTTTGAGAATTAATCACCACGCTGGTTCAAAGCGGATTGACGATAACAAACTTATAATTAGAAATTATAATTCCAGGAATCGTTATCACGAAGTTTTCCTCCGCCATATAAAGTACATATTACTTTGTAAAAGTCACATTGGTACCAGATTTCTAAACTGCACCCTTGTGCACGTGAAGCGGGCGCCTTAACCAAGCTAAGATATCTACCACCACACAAATATAAGTATGTCAATTTTACATAGTAATCATTGTTAATTATTTCATTGCATTGTTTGTTGAGTAACACGTGTGTGTTTATTATAATAAATGATATTTGCAATAATTTTGCTGATTACAGTAATATTTGTACCTTTAATGTATACATTGCTCATATTATTATAAGTATTTCAGTTTTTAAATCACCCACTTACTTTCTTAGGTGTGTCTATTCAATTCAAATTCATTGTAGATTGTGAAAAAATATATAAATACGCACAGTTTCGTAAAATGAATTCTACCCAATTAAATGAATTGTTATGTTCAAATTTGGAAACCGTAAATTCAAATCGCTCGGAGATATCTCAGTGTGTTCAATCTGCGGCCTTAGGGCATGAATCTTGTTTTAATTATAGATCAGATAAAATGATAATAAAACAACAAATAAAGTCCTTAGCAACGACGGAAATAAACCAATTAAATAAGTAGGTATAATATAATAATACGTAACAAATACGGCCTTGCCGTGTAACTGTATCACAGTTATTTGGAATAACCCGGGCCATTATGTAAATCATTATACATTTCTTGAATCTCATCTAAGCCAGCTGTATACCTAACTTTTTGTTTATCAATAAAAATATTTTGCAACTTTAATGTGTTTGGCGGAACTGCCTCAGCTGCGCCAATATCCAGTTTGGACACGGATTCTGTCACGGAACAAGTCACCTGATGGTGCATCTATAAATAAAGATGAGATAAATGCACTTGGTTACTACTGCATACGTACGATGAGCTTGCAAATAAAACAAAGATAAGTCTTCTCGTTGAATGACTTTGTGAACTAAATTTATGCAAATGTCATGCGAATAGCATTAACAAGTCTGTCAGTTAGAGACTTAGATTTTTTCCTATAAATCTAAGTCTCAACATTTAAGAATTAACATTAGTTCTTATCGATGTTTTTCTCGGTAAACACGTAATTTTCAGTAGTAAGTGTTTTAATAAATTTTCGTGAAAAGAATTAACATTCATAGAGTTGTTGATGTGTTGGTAAAGTCAAATCTCAATAAAAAATCAAATTACTATTTGGTATTAGGTAAGTTGGTCATTAGCGCGTATTAAAGATCTTGGGCCCAGGTGTTAATCTAACCAGAGGATCTGCAGAGTATACCTGGCCCATATACAGCCAGAATATACGATCAAATGCTAATTTATAATCAGAAAACAGGATGTATCGTTGAGCAGATAGCTTAAATACTCAGGTGTGAAGATTTCGGTGGATCGAGTTCACGTTGTTAAGGATCGTGAGATAAATTATAGCTTTTAGAGCGGAATTCGTCTAATGAATTATGCAAATAATGCTAATGAGGTCAGATATTTGTTCCTTAGTGTTGTGGCCTTGCACCTGGCGTCGTGGTGGCGCTATGTCGGTCAGTTCGTCATCAGCCAGGTCGTGAGTACCCGGAACTCGCCATATCACTAGTTTATTGAGTTCACTGTTTACTGTCTATAAAGAAGGTCTTTGTAGTTAACGAAAAGTGGTTGTACCAATTTTGTATGTGATAAGACGGCAACCGAGCCGACCGATTAGGTAGTTTATGGTAAGCAATCCCATGGGCAATCGCAACACCATAGGAGTTACGAGTGCGTTGCCGGCCTTTTGGGGATTAGGGTTTTCTAGATTTAGGAACTGGGGAAAGATTGGCAGAGAGAAAGGTTGGGCCTCTGGTCGAGTCGATCCATTCGTGACGAAGCATGGCTTTCCAAACTTAAATGTTTAGAAAAAAAGCTCTTAGATACGACGTGATGTAACCAAATTTTGCTTTTATATGCAAATAAAAACAAACATTAAATAAATACCCACACGTTATCTCAATCCGAGATTTTTTGGTCAATTAAAGATCACATTTCATTTGTTATCAGAACAATACATCTTTTATGATGCTCTAGATTTATAAGATAAATGGCATTATTTCCAAATAATCTTTTTCTATAGTTCGTTGCAACTTTAGAATATCAGGTGTATAAAATATCAGAAAAACCCAAGAATTCGTATCCGTGATAAAATGATGTCATACAATTTGGTTTTGTTGTGAAGTTGTTTCTAGAAACACCATCAAAACACTCGTACACGTATTGTCTATAGGTAGAGCTGAATTTGTATGAACAGCAAATTGACATGTAGTCAACTTACTATCTTACTTACACCCGGTTTCTGAAAGGCTTGTCAGCGCTAAAATTAACTAATCGCCTGTTAAATCTCTTGTCAAGTCCTCTGATTGGTTGTTGATAAATCAGTTGACCAATCAGATGACAACAGATTAAATTGATTTTAACATTGATCGGCCTTTCGGAAACCGGGTGTAAATTTAATAAATGTGAAAGTTTGTAGTGTTATTTTTTTTATGCGTTCACCCTAAAATGGCTTGACCACTTTCGTTGAAATTCGGCATGTAGATAGTAGATACCCTGGATTAACACGTAGACTGTTTTTATCAACTTACTATGCGGTCGATGCCTTAGGCGTGAGCTAGTACATCCATATGTTAAAAATGCCTAATTGCTTTTTTAATAATGCCTGTACCCAATTCTTTGGTTAGCTGTTCATTGATTGTTTGCTCTGAATTCCATCGTCGTGTAATATATTCTTTTCAATTCATTCACCTTTCTTGATTTCACGACCTTGGTGTAACGGAAGAGCTCTAGCTTTTGTCAAAATATCTAGTTCATATGTATGAAGAAGTTTTTTATTCATTTTGTACAGGAAACTTTCTCGGATTTTCTATAAAAATAACACATTCATAAATAAAATAAAAGAATACACAGGTAAGTTCGGGTTACTTTGACCCTGGGAGGTAACTTTGATCCAAATTTTCGAACCAATGAAAAACGAATATATGTTTGGTTCTCAGTTATTATTGGTTAAAGGGTTTGGATCAAAGTTACCTCCTAGGGTCAAAGTAACCCGAACTTACCCGGTACTAAAAAGGTGGAATGTTAACGAACTATGTGTACTCTAATTAGTATAGTGTTAACCTTCAAATAAAATAAAGGTATCTTTGTGCTAACTACATAGCGTACCTTAGGTAATGTTCTATTACAAGGTAAATATTCATGACCTGGGCTTATGATACAGCATGTTCTTTGTTCAGAACCTATATTGTAATTATTATGAACAGGCTAATCTTTGACCTCACTTTATGATTCTGTCATAGAATGCGATAGATACGACCTATCAGACTGATAGACTATTCATATTAAGTAATGTTAATAACTTTAAGTGATACTCGTAAGTTTTCTTTTTCTACGTTTCTTATTTACTACGCTACTCAATTATTCATTATTATGTTTTCGGCTTACTCACGTAATAATTTGACGAGATACTCGAGTACGTGAGTAAGCCGAAAACATAATAATTAATTAAGAATGTCTCACGAAAGTTATAACACTCAATTATTGACTATATTTTATTTTTCATATAAGTAAAATAAACTGATTTTATTTTCGTCATTAGCTTACAAATGAAATATTAATTCCCAAGTACAATTTTACATAATTATGTAAATTGTTTATTCTATATACTTGTTTTTTTTTTAATAATAGCGTGTGAACCGCCATTATTTTCATTCTTATTCCAATGGAAAAGTATTAAAACTCTTTCAACTTGTTGATAAGTAAGTTCAAGGTTTATTTCTTATCTAAAAATTAATACAAATGTGCGTCGGACTCGATTTTTATTCATTGCTTTGCTTGTATTATCTCAAACATTTATTATTTACATAAAATCTTGATAAATTCATCTCAATTAAGATTAAAATTGGAATAGACGTAGTCGCGTTAAACTTTTGGAAATAGTAATAAAATTATATGGTTGCAGTTTTTTTTATTATTGCATATTTTAATAGGACCATTTAGAATACTTAATTCTTGTAGAATAGCTACTAATTATCATATATATAAAAATCGATAAAAATATACGATAACATAGACTTTTCAGATATAAGTCTACATATTGATCTTAAAATTTTAATAAAGAGGTAAAATATGTAAGTTTGTACCTATGTAGGAGGTAACCTTTGGAACCGCTGGTCGGATTTCCAAAATGTTTTCACTGATAGATAGCTACAATGTTCTGTTATTTAACTCAACTGCTATATTTCAAAATCTTATACAGCCATAACCCAAAACAAATACACCACTACATATATACATGTATAAAACAAAACCTACATGTATAAAACAAAACCTCTTTTTCTGTATCCCTATGTGTGTTTTAATCTTTAAGACTGATTTTTATGCTTTTTTAAATAGATTGAGTGATAAAAGAGAAAGGTTTATATGCAGATATAATAATTATTAACATCAATTAAATATCAGCATTGTGCACCCGCGCATAAGTGGTCTCTAGTATACAACAATTCACAAATTATCATTACGTTCAGTTAATTTAAAATACCTGACCTTACGTTACGTATGACTAAGTTAATCCCACCAATGTTTCCGATCGTAAAAACTTGCAACAACGCGCTCTGTCATACACAACCTAATTTATGAAGCTCGCAGACATAACAACATTATATTTTCATGTAAATAAGGAACGTTACATGGGATTTTGATCCTTGTTTGCAGCCGAATAGAGGTGGAGCGTTGAATTTTTGTGTGCAAAATAGTTGGCTAGTATTTAAGTGCGACACACTCCTCTCGAATATGTTTGATGGGTGTTTTACTACCCTGTTCTAATTACGAAGTTTCCTCTATTTCGAAGACTAGGACAAGCTGATTGCTTGTGGCTACATTAAAATGGTATACATACAAAAACTTTATGACTGTTCCTTGTACAACTCTTTGTTGTGGCATTAGTTTCGCGATACGTTTTTTAGATCGTTTGGAGCCGTAAAAATGCTATAATCCTGTAGTTTGGTAGTTAACGATAAGTGGGTGTCAAAAAATGCAATTTATTATTGTTTTATGTTTGAGAAAATATTTAAGTATCTACATAATGTTTTACTCTACGTGGCAATCAATTATTGACAAATGAATAATGAAAAGAGTTGTAGAATAAAAATGTAAACATTAGGTGTTTCTGAAAAGCACGTAATTATCTTCAACAAATTCATAATTACTTAACTTTTGTTGCAATTCAACGAAATTCACCATTTTAAATATAGGTATTATATATCCGACCTGATAACCCTTGGCCGATGCCTTCGTGCTGAAATAGACCTAGCTTAATGTTTTTTGGATAAAAGGACAAGTCTTGTCCGTGTGTAGAACTTTATTCTGCCAGCGGTTTCAACTGCGTAATCTACAAAAAAAAACTAGCCTACCTGTTATTCTTGGATTTAATAATCTAGTAGTAAGTAGTAATTTTCAATAAAATCCATTTATAAAGCTAGAAATATCCTTGCATCTACAATTACAAACTTTTACGTTTATGCAATTAATTAATACCAGGAATTAACTGCAATTAATAACAATTTGTATCACAAATCTATTACAATATTGCTATCAGCAAAACTAATTTGTCGTTACTTCAACTGACAATCCTTGTCACCAATTAATTATTTTCGAACTAATTATTTTAACAGGTCGCCTAATCTCAACCGATATTTGGGCAAAACAACTGCATGCCGTTTAAAATTCAATATATTTCGCCATAAATATCATAGTTTACGAGGCAACTTCACGACACATGTCAAACAAATTGTTGACACATTCAGAATGTGACGAAGCCACTTAAATAAAAGATTACTTTTACAAGAGAGCTTTGTGGTGAGAATTTCTCATACAAACAAACCAAGCTGAGTTATTCGGATATTTTCGTATCTATGTAACTTTGTATTTAGACAGCAATTTATCTGGGGACCTTTCGAAATGTTAATGTTAAAGATCGTATATTACTAATATGATATGATGAATATTATGATGAGTATTATATTAAAATTATTATGTATTTAGTTTAAAAATCCACCACGTTGGCAGTTTCTCACAAACACAAGCCCACACTAGGTACTTTGGTTTTCACGATTCACAAAAGCCAAAAGCAAATCAATCACGTTTTTTACCAATATAAGGCCATATCTCCTGAATCAGTAGCCACCAAGATACCCACTGACATTTCAATGACAATAAATTGGATCAGCAGTGGACTGTGCAGCTGCTGGGACACGTGCGATGGTCACGACCACCGAGACATGGTCCCTCACGGATTTCTGATATCACGACAACCAGCACTCGTTAGTATGCAACAGTTGCTTTAGTTTTTTAAAAGATATATCGTACCTTCCGATCTCAAGCAATAAAACAGTCAAGATACAGCTTTACTTCAAGCATGACGTACACGACCACTAAATAAACATTTTGTAAAAGGGTTCTTGTTATTATGGAATTGGTTTACATTTTATATGCTCCCAAATGGTCAAAGATGATAAAAAGACATGTAGATATAAACAACCTCACAGTTCTCAGCAGATATATAAACTCATTTAATTGAAAACTTTTTATCATCACTCCAGACTCAACAACAAATTTCGCAAAAGTATTACACTTCGCTATCATTAGGTACAGTCTACAGACCATATTTAATTGTGGTGCGCGGGCGCAGGTCGGAGGTTGGGGCCGCGCGGCGCCTACGTCACTCTATCAACTTGCTAATTCATGCCAGTCCAGCCAGCTGGCCGCGCGCAAAACAACCGTGGCCCTTTTTTATCCGGAATAATTCTCAGATTTGAATTTCACACCTATTCACACACGCTACATTTACATACATTTACCACCTGACGAAAAATTTATTTATAATATACAATCTGATTATGAGATCGAAACGAAAAACATTCCCAAGAAATTTAAATCACATTTTAAACATGATAATTAAATGGAAAATAAAAAGTATAAACATGAGAATTTGCGTACAAAAACAAAACGTGGAAATGTCAATCATAAATTATTGATTCCTAACAGTATATTATTAGGCAGGGTACTCCCTGTGTCCGAATACTAATCTGACGGACGACATTGAAAGAACGGGAATTTTCGTAGAGTATTATTGTCAGAGGTGAAATGGTGAATGGCTAAAAATATTTAAATCTGCAAAACAAGTAAAGTGAGAGCAGCAGATGTTTACAAACACTGACAGACCATCCGATGGCTGCGCCTGCGCCGCTTCAGGTCACGTGTGGCTGACACCCCTAACAGTAAGCAGAACTACTATTTATACTCAGCACATGTCATACGGTGATGTTGTACAGCGATTATTTGTTGCCCTGCAGCACTCCTGATGGAAATCTAAATGGCTGCCAAGTGTTGAACACTCCTTTCTCACATACAAACGAAAATTAACATTACATTGAACATTAACGTTTTGTTTATAGAAATAGAAAGGTGAAAATATAAATGTCTTCGGTGTTTTGGAACAAATCAAGTTACAGATAAAGCGCAGTAAGTCCCGGGTCGGAACAGAAGCTGCAACTAGGTGGTTTTTGTCAGTTGAAATCTGATCCATGCCTCACTCAGGAGACATTCAATTATTGCCCCCCACATAAAAATCGTGTTTGTACAATATACCTAATAAAATCACGACCATATCAAAGCCGACCATGAACTCGAAATACCTTCACAGCTTATAAAGAGTGGCTAGTTAATTTGCACGCCATCAGACCATGGTCCGGAAGCACGTTTCCTCCTTTGCATACAACAATGGTGGATCATTGTCCAGTTGGCGGATTGCGTCACCCATCGACACGATTTTTTGTCACAGGTAAACAGGATCTTTATGATTTCAACTTAAACACTGTTCACATAGAGCTTATTTTCCTATTTTCTAGCTTTTAGCTTTGATCTAAGCGGACATTTAATGTTTCACAAAATCGCATTGCTACACGTAATTTCTGGAATGTAATGCATAGTTTGCTGATTTCTTATCTAGTGTAGACCTATCCTTATTAAATCGTTGTTGAGCTTACCGCTGATAACTCTGCTAAAGGACTGCGTAATCGTTGCTGATGTAATTTGTTTATCAGATAATTATAAATTTTTGATTCCTTGAAAAAATGTTTGAAGCATGTTGGTGGGAGAGTGGTAGGCAATGTAAAAATTTTGACTCGTATAATCGGTTTGTCGAAGTAGGGGCAAACCTATTTTTATAATAAAATGAAAGTCAACCAACGCGACCCACCGCACACCCGTGTCGAATTCTGGTCGGGCGGTGATACCCTTGCTCACCTTCCGCAGATCAACGCTTATAGCGGTCAAAGATTGTTTCATGATCCCTATCGCCCAGAGTATCTTCTGCGGCTACTAGGGCGCAAAGAGAATTGTTGCTTCACGCTTCGCTTCTCTTTAGCTAGCTGCTTTGCAAAAAGAGGAGGCAGGTTCCTAAGAAAGAGAAGGACTTTTCCCAGATTGTGGGTTTCATATCTATGGGGCTAATATTTGCTACAATATGCACATAATTGATTTTTTGTAATCCCTATAGTAAGAACAGGTACTTTGGCAGACCACAAAAGTAAATCCTAAACCCTTGTAAGTAGTCGCAGACTACTCCGTTGGTCTCCGAATTTAATACAATTATACATACACATGGTAGAGTACAATTGAAGCCAGTCTATTGTTAGCATCTGTTAGAATTGCCAGTTTACAGTCGGCGAGCACAAAGGGTCCAGTATCGCGCCATCAAGCCGCGCCATTGTCTCCAACTCGATGCGCGTGCGCTATCTACAACTGCTTGTTACTCAACGTGACGTAGATCGCAAGATACTGCTGGTGACGTCATTATTATCCAATGCGATTCTTCAATGAAGCTTTCGATATATAATTGAATAATATAGACGTCATGATGTGATTTGTGTAGAATATATGTAAGCAGTTACAATGCCCGAAGACGGTTTTTGTTTCATGAATCACATATTGCTGGAATGAACATCTTTATCTTGGTTTCAGTAGATCTAAAAACGTTTACATCGCATACGATGTCTTAATAGTATGGCGTTAACGAATATAATAATGGTAACAGCAAGTACAAATAATTGAAACGATTACTGGCGGTTTTTATTTAAGTATCGTAATTAAAGCTTCGTGTTTTACCAAAAGGCTTACTTTTTCAACTGGTGGTAAATCCATTGTTTTATGAGGAGATTTGTACCAGTATATTTTTGGGTTATTTGATTTTCAACGCGTATTAAAGTTTATTATTAATTCAACCTGAAATAACATAATAGTTAGTGAATCAAAGCAAACACTAGACAGAGCTCGTATGTTCAGAGTACGAGCACATGTGATCATCAATCTGTACAGCACGTGGCTCCACAGCGGTGTCGCTGTCGCCGCCTGCGCCTGCGCCGCTCAATGCGCCCTTGTCTTGCGCACGCACATGCGATGCCCACATGCGCCAATATTTTGGTACTTCACAATCATAAGAACATTCGTGAATACATGCTCCTCATTCTAAAACAAACGATACACGCTAATATTATTTACGACCAACATTATAATGGTTTGTGGTATAAATCTCAAGAACCATTAACTTTTTAACTGCGCGCATGATGAATCATAAGGCTGTCAAACAAATACCTGAGGAATATGGGCGGTCTATTCATATAAGTGTTAACTAACTTAAGTACGTAGTAAAACAAGGATGTACGTAAGTAAAATAATGAAAAACGAGTTAGCATTTACGTGATTAGTATTTGGTTGCGTTAAACAATGATGTCAGAAGTCACAGATACAAAAAGTATGATTGGCGAAATCACGACACTCTTATGCAAACTGGACACGCAGCCGATACAAAGCTAACTCCGTCCGGCCGGATGGAAATCTATATTATTGTATACTCAATGAATTATTATTTTTAACGACCACCATAAATATTTCTCATTAACATACAGATGTCATACTGTCTATCGAAGTGTTCACATTAAAACAGACGTGAAGGTAACAAATACAAAAATCAAACGGAACAGTTCAATATGAGGTTGCTAATTTGTAAGTATCAACCATTTTGGTTCCATAAATCCATCGACATTTAAAATCAGGTGTTGTTGATAATATAGATAAACACTGCGCATTTGAATTATGATGTTAATGAGGCTAATAAAGTTGTAGATTAATTATTATTAGCTTACGTAACGAAAATGCAAATTGAGTGCAGCTCTCATAATATTGCAAATGTGAAAGTATCTTGTCTGGTGACACTTTAGAAGTCTATTTAAAACGTGTAAAAACTGTCGACTTTGTGACGGCGATACGTCCAGTCCCGAGATATTGAGTTTCGGCCTGTCGCTCGCTCACTCGCTGTCTCGACAACGCCAATTCCGACATTTTTAGGTGAAGTCGAAATATGATTTGGTTATTTATACGCGGCCGGCGACACTTCAGCTATTCTTCATAATTAGTTTGAAAATTTATTCGCTGGAAAGCGTTTTACATTTAAATATCTGGTTCGGAATTCAAAGAATCAACATTAATAACAAAACCAATTTAATTTTGTAATATATTGTTCATAATAATTCATATTTTTCAAAACTCTGAAAATGTTGTGGTTTTATTTATTTGTATTTTGTAACAAAGGATTGTGTAGAATCAGAATTCAGACCGATTAGTCATATGGGAATAATTTGAAGTACTTACAATTTGGAAATTACTGGAAGTCAAAAGTTTTAACGAGCCGCCCCTCGTCACCATGTGCAAAGCAGATTCTCCGTGTTCCATGACGATTATCCAAAATCCTGCAGTCCACATGGACGTGAGAACCAAAGAAACATTTGTTGGTGAAAGAAAGACTCGTTTATATATTTTTACGATACTCACCCACTACTGTAGCATATGGGGGATTTGTAGCGGCCTTATTGGCCATTTCCAATTGTTTTACAAATAACCGCTTGTAAAGTCAGATGGCTTTATTGCCAAACATCTGCTTTCTCGAAATGGAAAATCTTTGTTTTGTTTTTCTGTATTTTTTAAATGTAATTACATTTCATACAATTTTAACTTATTGTCAGTAAGCCGAGAAAAGATTTCTGGGATAATATTTTTGTGTGAAATTAACATGTGGGTATCTCCTGGTGTCGACTGGTTAGATATAATGAGTAGTATATTTTATTCTCGTACGAATACATATAGAAGTGTGCCACCTGGGTAGTGGATAGCTGCGTAGGATCCAGATGATACACGCACACGTGCTCGCAGCTGTACGCTCTGAACATCGCACGTGTGGGACAATACATCCTTGAATATATGCGCTACAATACTGCTTTACTGATCAACTGCTTTATTGTTCACCAAAAGGTATCTATCTATCTTCAACTTGAAATAAGTAATCGCCTCTGTAAAATCTTGTTGTATAGATACGTAAAATGAGTCAGAAAGCGAATGACTCATTCATACATCGCCTATGTTACAGTTTCATTGATACTTATCACAAGGTTTTTGGAGGTGAATTGATAATTTATTAGTCAGTCTTGTGAATTAGAGAGAATTAAGGAAAAGAAGTCAACAACTGAATGTAATCGACAACTTGACAATGTATAACTGTATAACAGAACATTACCTATGCAGTAGTGGTCGTATTCGTATCTGGTGCATTTCCTTATTATACTCAATAAACTATTTGAAATCCACTAGCATGTTAGTTGCGCAGTCACAACTACTCTACGCGATAGACTTTATAATCAGCTGTGTGATTCTGTAAGACTTCATAATAAACTTCGAATCTGAATCCGCCGTGAGTAGTAGTACACTAGCGCTACACTTGCGAGTTGAATTAAATAGACCGCAACATTTTGATAGATAAAGTATGAGATGACGTTGAAAGTGTCATTCTACAATGTAATTTTCCCGTCATTTTAACTTTACACTTGAACAAGATTCAAAATCAATCAAATTTAATAGAATCTACGTCCAAATATTTAGAAGAAACAACAAAACTCAGTATGCCATAATTTTAATATAAGTTTACTTTTAATAATAGGTCTTTACCTATGAAATTGCTGTTCTGCAGTACTGGCCATTTCAAATCAAAATAGTTTATTATGCTAAGGCTAATTAATTTTGTTGTAAAAACATGGGATTCTTTTTCCAAAAGTAGTCATTTGTTTATTGATTAGTGTTACATTATCATCGCATTTCAAATAAAACAATTCGTTTAATTTTTTTCATGCAAAACGGCAATTTCATAGGTTCATAGGTACCTATTATAATCAGTAATCATTTAAAGTTTACCTTAGTTCATGTAAAGTTTACCTTTAATATAATCAGTAATCATTTATATGAAAATTTTAAAAAATGTCTTTAATGCTTTTCCGGACTCTGAGACGCTAGTAATGGTAGTAGCAAGTAGTTTCTAAGCTAAATTTTTATTCTGTATTCGGTATGTCTGCTTGTGACAAACAGTGAAACGTTATCGAAGCGCAATGCAAAAATATGGGCCTAAACGTTAATCCCGCGTACCTGCAATGTTCCATATTGTTATTCATAGAGTAGGTAGATAATAGTGTAATCAATATTTTCCGGATTAACGAGGGACATATTTGTAATTAGGGACGAGTTTCACTTGCACTGATTGATAACGTTTGGAGTACTGGTTCAACACAAATTACGGCAGCGTATCGACAGTTGCTGCTCTTATTACGTAGATAAGCTATCACAGCACATCTGTCGACTCTGCTCGCGGTAGGATAAAGGCTATGTATGCGATTTGGATGCGTCATGCTACTTGCTTTATACCATGTGTCATGTACAGTGATCCTTCTACGGCAGTTCAGTCACCTCATGTTTTCCATCAAGTGATTTCTTGGTGCAGAATATGTATTCTGTTAATTAACGTGCTCAATCGTAGGTCGCAATTGCTTGCACCAGGCGTGATGGCGGCCAAATACCTGCTTTTACGAAATAAAAAAAAATATCCAACTAAATAGATATATTTGCTTTCCTATATTTTCAATCATAATGAGAAACAGAAGATAAGTAAATTTGCAGCTAAAATTCTGAATGCGCATGAATTTCAGTCGCTCGAAAATCAAATGCCTTCTCCTAGCCTGATTGGGCGAAAGGTAGTGTCAGATTCTTACTGAAAACACACAACATAAAAAACTACCCCATTCCTCTTCCAACTACGGGCTGCGAAGCGGTCCACTCTTGTTTTATTTCCAGTTGCTTACTCATTAAATTCAGTTCCTAACTTTTATATTTAATGTCGTCCTAGTATAAGAGACTCTAATTAAATATAATTTTACATGAGGTGAAATAAATAACGATAACTATTATTTCTATAAATACCAGCATTTCTGTTTTTATTATCTAGTTTTACATTAGCGATATCTTTTTCGAAAAATATAACATGTTTTAAAAATATTTTCGCAAGGAATAATCATTTTAATCACTATTGTAAATTCATTGATCCACTAAAACATAGCCATAAATAGTCATAAAAAACCAAAAGTGACAAAACAACTTAATCTTATATTGTACTGAAAATATTATATATGAAACAAATAATTCGATTGGCTTATCGTTCGCCTAAAAAAGTTCGCAGAAAAAAATAATATAATTAAACAGGTGCAGGCAACGATGACACAATTGGTACCTAATTTGTACCAAGCACTACCTACACGTGGTTTTTTAGATAAGATTCACTCATTAGATAAGGTATTATCTTAAGCCCTACTAACAATAGTCACAATAAACTGTGCACCTGAATGTACTGGAGAATTCGGGTCGCATCGTCGCATGGCCTTCCACGTCACCATTCTGTTTTATCTACCAATACTAGCTTTTACCCGCGGCTTCGCTCCTGTCATTTGACTGCCTACACTCACTGCCCTACCTATATACACTACCTACCCTATCTTACCTACTCTAACTTATCATATGATCTTCTTCTGGTTCTAAACTAGATCCCCAATAATTCTCAACGAAATCGGTTCAGCCGTTATTGAGTTATAAAATGTAATTAACACTAGGTAATTCAAATGTGGAAGAGTCATGCTTCGTCACTTATAGGTCGGGTCACCCAAAGTGAAAAACCCCCACACCACGGCCTCACAGACAACCGGCTTGATACAACTACTGCAATGTGTTTGTCTACTCTGTCAACGGGTATCTTAGGGCAGCGCAGATTGCTTACCATCACGTATGTGTTTTACTGATAGTGTTTACACTGTAAACAACCGATAACAGGTAACTCGATAAGTTTCACGCTTCACCGGGAGCCTACAGTCATGAAAAGCATACGAGTTATTATTTCCGATAAGTGCATTTTTATATAATATTTGAATTATATTATATGTAGGTATGTATAAATGATAACATGTAGTTGCATCCAACACTGGCTCTAGTCTGCATCACCTCAAATCTCCTCAAATACAACAAAATACTATAGATTTTAAATTATATGATAGCATCATGGCATTATGCGTATGACATGTTAACACATATTGTGTATCAGAAAAAAAATGAACCCGCTACCCAAATAATTATCTAGGCATTAGGTACGACACTGATACATGTTGATGATAATATCATTGAACATTTTCATTAATGCCTAAAACTGATTTACGCAAAGAGGTTTTTTTAATATTGTGCAATATACGGCTGACGTGAAATAAGAAGTTTTGTGGTTTATTTGTTCACTAGCTTTTGCCCGCGACTCCGTTCGCGTGTAATAGTGACTTCCTGCAGATTTTTGGTATAAAAACTATCCTATGTTTCTCGAGTTCCAAACTATGTCTGTGCCAAATTTAACAGAAATCGGTTCGTGAAGAAAAGACAGACAGACAGACAGAGTTACTTTCGCATTTATAAAATTCTTTTTGTAACACTACCCATGAATGTCAGTGTGATAATAAAAAATATTTAAATGTGTATTATTTCAATAGACCAAGACACAAAAGATGGGACCCAACAAGGTCGATATTCAGCCGTTTTACCGGAGTTGCAGAGCAAGCGGAATAAGGTACCGCGACCTCTTCCTGGAGCAGGAGAAAGATCCGGTTGATTTGAGTCCGTAAAAGTCTAACACTCCTTCTCTCCTCATCCTCGGCGTTAGAATCGAAGTAACATGACGATTTTCCACCAACAATAAAATTATAATAAGTGGACATGCTTAACAAGGTGCTGTTCCTCTATAGAAAAAAACCAACGAAGCTTTATTTGAAATACTTATTTTATCGTTCCTTATCGACAACAGAACATAGCTTCAATACTCCTTAAAAACACTTTCTATCATCATCTATAAGCTTTTAAACATAAGCGACAACAAGTTAAATTGTAGATTCTTGCAAATTAACCGCAGACGTTTTTAGTTTCTCATTAAAATCCCTAACAGTGTTAGGTTTGCTTCAGTATTTATAAAATATCACAAACACAGAGTGATACCACGGCTACACAGAAAACTGGCGTGAAACAACCGCACTATTGTGTTTCGCCGTGTGACTTACTGGAGGCCCAATCCCCTAATCAGCAAAAGGTCGGCAACACACTCGTAACTCCTTTGGTATTGTCCATAGCCGGCGCTGATTGCTTATAATCAGGTAAACCGTCTGCTCGTTCACCGTCCTATCACAAACAAAAAAAGACGGTATGCTACAACCATCACCTTTGGAAACTTATAGGCGTGATTTTATCTAATACATGGAAAAACCTATTCTCATTTCCAAAATATTATAAAGCTGAAACTTTATATATTTGAACGCGCTAATCTTAGAAACTACTGGTTTAAATTAAAATATTTTTTTTATTGGATATCTATTCTATCTATATATATAAAAGAAAGTCGTGTTAGTTACTGCACTTATAACTTAAGAACGGCTGAACCGATTTAGCTGAAAATTGGCAGGGAGGTAGTTTAGAGCCAGGAGAAGGACATAGGATAGGATAGAGTAGGTAGAGTAGAGTAGGTAGAGAGTAGGGTAGGTAGAGTAGGGTAGGTAGAGTAGGGTAGGTAGAGTAGGGTAGGTAGAGTAGAGTAGGTAGATTAGGGTAGGTAGAGTAGGGTAGATAGAGTAGGGTAGGTAGAGTAGGGTAGATAGAGTAGATTAGGTAGATTATAAAATAGGGTAGTTAAAGTAGGGTAGGTAGAGTAGGGCAGGTAGTGTAGGGTACATAGAGTAGGGTAAGTAGAGTAGGATAGGTAGAGTAGGGCAGGTAGTCAAATGACGGGAACGACGCCGCTGGTAAGAGCTAGTTTATTGATAAACGGTACAGGCCACAAAACATCACGCTATTCTCAATAGGATCTGATCAGCGTGACACTGCGCAGGAGTAGCTGATACGGTACATTTTCGTAATTTAAAGTTGTAGTTATTATAACTTTACTAATCGGATTTTCCAATCACCATATTTGTATGTAGGTAGTTAATTAAGCGGATGATGTTGATAGTCGATACCAATCTTATCGTTACAAACTTCAAGGTTTTTCCTACGATTGTAAAATTAGTGCACATGCACTCAGTAGGAGGTATGGAGTCGTTTCAGGGTTTCAGACATTTTTTATAGTAGTACTTCACCCTTCTAAGGGTTTGTTTAACCTAATCATAGTTCTCTTACATGACGTGATAGAATCATACTTACTTAATAAAGATGTTTCTTTAGCCATGTCATGAAAATCGTTAAAATTATAGTGAGTATTTTGCAAAAAAGAAAAATTGCTTGTTCGCGGTAGAGCTTATAAATAAATGAGCGTGGAAATTATACTTAGGTAGCAGTCGGGTAAATATATGTATCAACATATTCGGGTATTAACGCTAAAAGAATTTATTTAAATACCTTGGAAGGCTTCACGTTTCGATCTGGTTGCGAAGGTCGTGGTCGCAAGCAGATATGAGACTGCTTGTATTTAAATTTATTTTAATACTTAATTACTTTTCGTGTAAATACCCATTTAATAATATGTTGTCAACATTAAACGCGAAAGCTTAAAAGTTAGTATTATTATGAGAGGACTAAAATTGACTGCATCTGTAATAAACAAAGCCGGTGACATTGTTATCAGGCCCCATGTGCGGCGGTTCCTGGCTGATAACTGGCAATGTGTCGCACAGATTTGCGAACTAGCTTCCTTACACGTGCACCGGTATGGGAACCGAACTGACTGCAGTTGCAGCGCACATGGCACGATAACGACTGTTTTATGAAATGTTTTACAACTAGCTTATAGCTTTCTAAAGAAAGGTGATCGCCAAATGTAGCCAGTATTTCCGTCAAACAAGCCGGCGCGCCCACCAATGAACTGCAGTAATAAACTCCTTATTGTTTCCTCATAATTGTAGGTTGTAGGTGTTGGTAATTATTAGCATCTGCGTGCTGCACGTGTGTAGATATATTTAGTGCGATAGTCTTTGTCTAAAAGATCTTTGTCCCGGCCTCAGGTGTTTAACAAAGTGAAATCCTTTCAACAAACAGAGTCAATGTCATTAAGTCTGTGTTGAGTAACACGAGTAATCTGCGCATGAGCTTTCACTAGTCGTCGTGTATGTCAACACTTACATTGTAGTGGGTTTTCTACTGAAAGCTAAACCTACCTAACCTAGTTTTTTTTCCATCTAACGAAACTTTTATCGGTCACATCACTACTAATAAAGTTGTCTTATCTACTTGCTTGTGAAGTGAAAAACTCCTAAACCTGTCATCGGCTACAGTAAATAAGTAATTTTGTAACCTGGAATATTCTTATGGCTTAAAAACCCCACAATGTTACTCAATCATTGTGATTTGTTATTCAGCCGAAAAAGAAAACTTATAATAGATTAAAAATGTGGAGCACACGTAAGACGACCTATTCAAAAATAACGTTTAGTTGACACGAACAAATGAGAGGAGGAACAGGCAGGAGGTTGCGGGCAGACACCTGCGTCAGAGTCGGAAATCATACACAGTGACGAATGTTCGTGACTACAATACCGGCTTGTTAGTGACTCAGTGCTAAATGACCGCCTGATAATCGTTCCATCTTGTAAAATATGTACCTAAGTAAATTAAAGTCAGTACCTAGAACACAAAAAATACCATTTTTCCTCCTCTAAAACCGAAATTGTCGCGACTGTTCTAGTATCCAGTCCAAGATATCAACAACAAAAACTGGTATAAAACATACTGTTTCATTATGCGCACTCGAATGACATGAATGACTTTACGAAATGACTCCTAAAAATAAGACGTAGATAAATGACAACCTTTACAGACATCATAAACGGTAAGTAAAGGTGATCTCCCTAATCAAGTGCTGTACAAAAGACATACAAAGTATAACCGCGGTCCGGTTCGTATCGCTCATATTAAATTATGCAAGTAATAAAATCCTATTCTGTGTCCGCTACAAAGACGTCCCTCTCGAGCACGCAATTTCTCAAAACATTGTCGCGTCATTTTTCATTGCATCAATCAGCCCGCTTATGTGGACCACTCTTTCACAGGGCTGTCGCGCACAACAAGCGGAAATCATAAATTTTTTACTACTTACTCAAGACTTTGCACCAATTTTGCACTTAGACTTGCTTTAATAAAAAGATCAAAAACAAACGAATAAATCATGATAATCGATTATTCATGGCACTACAACTAAAGGTGAAATACCTATTGATAATTTAACGTGGCATGATTATTACGATTAGTGAGATAAGGTATGCGTTATAACGACTACAATAATTTAAGTACCTAACCATAATGTTTCCTCTTTAAAACGTTAGTGGAAAGAAAATCTACCAAGTTATTTCTGAAACAGTTGTTATGCAAACAAGGCACGATGTACTGTTAGATAGCATCTACACGTAGACCACTAAAACTGTACGTACGTGTTTAGTATTGTGAGTTTCAAGAAACATTATCTGGCACATCCTTGACAAATCTCGCAGGGTTGTCTCATCAACTGTTAAATAGAGTGTGAGCCAATGAATATTTTTATTGACGCGCCTGACGAGTTTACATCGGATCTTGACGTCTGCGTCGCATCTTTTACATGGACAACTCATTCTAATTTGAGTCTTACTGGTCCATTTTAAGATTCGTTTTTAAAATATAGAGCAGTTGGCAATTGAAACTGTGTGCTATTTTCTGTTGTATAAAATTCAAAATCCTAAATGTATACAAAGTCGACAGAAAGTCATCAAATGTAGCAAGCCAGATCTGCGGGATGATAAGTTCCTTTCTTGTCCGTTTCTTATGCAAATATTGACACAATGTTGCTATCATTAATCAGGCGGAATGCCGGGGGTCCGACAATGAGCTCTGAATACGTTCAGATGCAAAAGTTCACGTGCACACTTTGTAACGTGATATCAATCAAGCCATTTATAGTTCAACTTCATTAGAAATATTATTCAAAGAAAATATTAGGAAAACTGGGACTGGAAACAAGGTAAAATAATGTTGAGATTTTTCTTCATATGCTGTTAAAATAGCGTAAATATTCCGTCAGTTTTAAAAGAACTATATACGATTACTTTCAAATACTTATTTTGTGTAGAAAAATAATATAATAATAGCCTGTACTACACCTGCCAAGTACCTACTTTATCACAATTTAAGTGAGTTTTATTACAGCTATAAAGTCCTTATCAGATTAACGCATGTTTGCCTGTATTATTTTAAATTCCCTCCCAGCACTACATCTATGCATAAATTCAGCAAAATCTACCTCAACACTTCACAAAAATGGAATCTCACATCTGTATTATAAGATAAAAAATCTGCTACCGTAACTAACAAGCCATACTTTAGTATAAGAATCACAATATTTGTGGAAAGTTGTAATAAAAAAAAACATGGAGAGCGCATGTGTGTCGCAGATTTAAATTCTTTGAGCTCTGTTCACTTTTCTAAGGAATTAACTTAAGTCGTATCTCTTTCGTAGTACGGCCAAATGTTAATTGCTTAGAATACATACATTTGTATGTATTACTTACGAATAAATGCTTATAACCTATTTTTTATTACACTTCATGCCCATGATCTTGATAAACGAGGTCGTTTTACTAACAAACTTTTAATAACCTCTGATAACTTTACGCCTTCGAATTTATCATAGAACATCAGCTTTATTTGGAATATAATTGGCGGAAACCTTATAAGTAACCCTTTACATACATGATGTTAACATGATACCATCTTAACTTTTTTATTAATAATATCAAATAGCTTTTAGATCATGTTCCCACTTAAACTAACCTGAACCTCCTTTCATCACCTTTTAATCGTTGAAAAATAACACTATTAAACACTGGCCACCTATAATAACATTTGAAATTAGAATCTATTTTTGTTATGTTTTAAAGCAAAGGCAACAACTCGTAGAGCCGCTATAAAATTATATGGTCGTGATCACCTTACGACACTGGCTGGAAACGTTCGAAGTGCTGTACCTACACGTAAAGTTACCTTTTAGTAACCTATATTTTATCCAATTTTATATTGGGTCAGAATAAACTACAGCCATTTGAGTATATTGTGCAATATACGCAAGGCAAATGCAAATTGTCTCAAAACAATATCACAAGTTTTTTTTTGTATTGGGACTCAAAAGTATTTTATTAAGATATGCTTAAGGATTGTATTCATATATCGACTAATACCTATCATAATTGTAACTAAAGAGTAATTCTAGCTATCGGTAATGAATCTTTACAAAAAAGAAACAGTGGACATCGGTAATGTTAAACACTACATTTCATTCGAAACCAACTTAAAATACCACACTCAAAAATACAGAAGTCTGTATCGAAAGCAAGGGCGGGCCGCCCTGCGCAGGCGCCACGTGCGCACACAGATATAGCTGCAACAACGGAGCTCTGTCATCTGCGACCAGCCATGTGGACCTCGTCCGAACGGCACATGCCCCGCAGCTGAAAACATTCGCTTCAGATACCAGCTAATGTACTGCGATGTGATTCTCTACAATTGTACTGATAATGTACACTCTTTTGTTTCATGTAACATCTGCGACTAAAACATGGACCTCGTTCAGGGAAATTTATTTAGCCAGGTATAAACAGATGTCCACGATAAGAACATTTGATGTATTAAAAATAACGACTTACTCACATGAATTAACATCGACAGAAAAGCTCTACTAGTTTCAAGTCACAACGGGACTCTTCTTCATGAGCAGCGTATGCGTCGCTACGAGTGCTACGGCGCGCAGTTCTTTCAATAAATTTAGTACGTCTTACGATAGTACCTAACTGTTCAAAAACAGTTGATATCCTTGTTACGCCTTTTTTAAATTTAGTGAATAAAAAAATGGTATATAGTTTGAGTCAATCTTTATTACACTCCATTAGTCAACTGATTGTTATCTCCTACGATTATAATTGTGCTGTTCGTTAACTCTAATTCACTAAATCCGTTAATATTTGCGCGCAATTCATTACTCACGGCAGTTTACAATACATTCATAGAGTTCTTATTAAGTATTTGTTATCAATGAATAATATTTTATGATATCTTATAAAATTATGATCCAGTTCTATAACAACAAAATGAATAATATTGCCATGAGAATATTTTTACAACATTACACGTACACAGATGGTACGAAAACGTCTTCAATTCTTTGTACGGGAGGTGTCTTATCTATCGGGATTAGCGCAGTAATCTACGAGGTCATAACACATAGTGCGCGGAGTAATAAAAAGTGTTAGTTTATTAGGGCGTTTGCATACAAACGCGGCGGCAGCTGTATGCGAGTGTCCGTCGCGTCGCAGCTGCGATTTGTCGCGCGGTGTGAAAAGCAACGCAACGCGATTCACATACGGACCAACTGGGCTGGTGATTTTATAGGGGAGTTATACCAGCACCTTGTCAGAAGCCTATGCTCAGCCATATCAGCAATTTTTGTGTTTTATAATATGGCAATATCTATAATTTTTATGAAAAACACAAAAGTTCGCATTGCACCTTTCCGAACATACACAGCTGTAAGACTGAAGTACCTAATTGCTCCTTAACTTTAGACAATACTATATTAAAAATAATATAAGTGTTTGCATCAATTTTTAGTTAATTATCATTAAACATAAATTGATGGAAGCCGTCTGTAGGCAAGTGCCCAATTAAACTCAATGATGAAAAGTGCAACCTTAACAACACACACCGTAGATCTTCAATAAAGATACATTAGAACCGCGCCAAAGATAAAAGAAATAGCCTAATGTCGTACGGCTACGATCTAGCTAATTGTAGCCAAAATTGAGACGAACTGATGACTCACACAAGTACAATGATTAAAGGCTAGAGATGTATATAGAATAGACACTATTTTTAGTTGCCATCTTCAGCTGGCCAATTTACTATTAAAGGCTCAATGATTTGGAAGTACCAGTGATGTCATACACAACAAAGAGAGGATGACTACAAAGTGCTGTGTCAGTATTCCATTCATGAGAGCAGTATTTTTTTTTTCAGGGGTAATCATCAAATGACTTCTCCCGTCCAAGGTAAGGCAAGAGAGAGTGTCAGACTCTTATTGACTAAAAACCCCCCGTTCTTTCCTGCTCTGGGCCGAGGCTTACCCCGCAACCCTGGCAGAACATCAGCCTTATAGGACCCCGTCTGTGGTGGTCTATTGGCTCTTTAAGGCGCGCGCGGAACGCTACGCGCCGTACGCTCGGAGCAGTTTAACCCTTTAATCGCGGTAATTCGAGACAAAATAGTAAGACGATAGGTTCGCGAGCGCCGGCGTTCGCTTGGGGGTTTGTAACTTATATCTCTTTCTCACTAGGTTTTTACTTACAGTAGCAGTTTAATATCTAGTTCAATCGAACGGATGCAACATTTGCTCCCTCTGTTTAACCTTTCCATTGAAAATCCAGTATGAAGTAAGCAACATCTGTTCAATGGACCAACATGAGAAACAACAATGTGGGTAACGTCTAAGAAAGTCAACAATAGCAAACAAAGTTAAAACCCCAAACAACTGCTTTATGCAGCGGCCAAGAAGAAAAAATGCTGAACAAATAATGCAATAGCGCCGTCAACTACATCACAATACGGCCGTATCACATCATCTGCAATTAGGGTCACGAATAATTGACGCCAAAGGTTTAAGGGCGTTTCTTTCACCAAAAAACCCGACATTCATAAAACCCTCATAAGTGAATCAAGATATCGTACCCCGATACACCTGGCTTTCACCCCGGGACTCAACTATTCTATTATCGCATTTAGAGGTGCTCGAAAATTTTCAATAATACTTTCCACGGCTCATTGGGTTCGACAACAAGGGCCATAGTCTCATAAACACGACGATTTGTATTGCGATTTTTTATGCCCTAACAATATGATAAAGTATTGATAGCAATCTCTGCTTGTTTTGTTAGAACCTTTACACAATCTAAAGTGAAATCTTACGCAAAAAGTAGTTATTTAATTTTGCCTATGGTACCTATGTATGTATATGTAGTATCTATATATGTATGTATATATAGGCAAAGCGTTTTATCTTGATGAACTTCATCGCAGACCAAAGTCAACTATTCCTTATATGAAAACAAGGTACATTAAACTGAATAACAAAATAACTTATCATATTTGCTAACATTAATCTCGCCCAGTCCTTTGCTTTCGTTCCAAGTTCGTGCCTCTATCGAAATCTCTTTACGTATCATAATCCAATGTCCATTCATCAGTGACATCGAATGAGCAAAACGAATCCAGCTAATGGTCCTATAGTTCCTTTATCAGAGTTAAGTACCTTCACAATAGAGGCGGCTCCCACGCCGTGTCAAAACACCCCATACGAACATTGCGAATAACCAATTTATTGTGACCCCTGACTGTTCTACCAGTATAGAGTACTTCTATATGTGGTGAGAGGTTTTGTTAAATTGGGTCTGATACGCGGGGTGACGTCAGTCCACGCGCCCAGGGTGATCCAATCCGTTTGATCCCCAGCGTTCATTATAACAACGATTGTGGGAAAATCGACACAGTTTTTGTTATAAATCTGTGGGAGTTTCGTTTTGACATTGCAATGTGGGTTCTTTGTTTAATGATTCGCGTACAGTTACAATTTCGCAATGGGAACAATAGGATTTCTAGTCTAAGCATCTAAGTCACACGCATGGAATACATAAAATATGTCAACATTCTGTGAAAACGTATTCCAACATTGTTTTCTATTTTAATCTTCAATAAACTTTTTCTTTAAGTATAATTCAGTATACATACCCGTTCTCATCTTTGAATTTATAAATAGTCCCACGTCCTTTTTAATTGGACCCAAAAATTGCTACAATCAATAACTTTCCCTATCACTTTTAATATTGTCTTTTAATCAGTAGAAATGTTACAAAAACCGAATGTAAATCACCCGGAGCGGCGGGCGGTAATGTAAAACTGTCACGTGACCGCCACGCGTCCCTCCCCCCGCGCACTACCCCCGCACCCCCGCGCCTTCATTACTACGATTGCTAGGTATTTGTTCACAATACACGCACGTGGTCGGACGTCTGCATTATTAAATGCCTTTTACGCTTATTGCGAATAAAACCCCCCGACTATGGGAGCCATGTTATTAATCTCTAGACAGGGTTGATAAGCGACGGCTATATCAAATTGATATAACCATTAACTTAAAAAGAGCAGTTTGTTTATGATAAACATGATTGGGGTTGTAGTTAAGGAGAGATTAATCAGATTACCTAATAGGGAATTATTTTGTATAGAAGATGTAGTAGGTACAACGATATAGAACACATTTCATGTCTTTGAAGAACGCACTAGGATCAGACGCATGTTAGCGGGTACTAAATAGAGTTCGCTTGGAACTCGTGGCTCATTATCAATATTAAGTCGTGGTATATTTTACTCATGTTCATAAGCTATGTTCGTGACCTCTCGGTGCGTCTTGAGGTCCCACGGGTCGGTTCACACAGGAACACCTACAATCTCACGGGCTGCGGCCGACGAGCGAGTATTCTGAACTAAATTATGCCGCGATTTACTTTGGGACGACCCACTCTCACGATTACTGCATACCACTTTAATCTATGCATAATAGTTTTAAGTATGTTGTTGGTTTACCAACAATTATGTTAAGTACCACGCACTGTAACTCTGACAAGAAATAAAGGTGACTTAGTTACACCACTAAGAACTTGGCCAAAATAGTGAAGCTATTCCAAAACAAAATTGTGGAATAGTTTTAGATATCGTACTAAAAAGAAACATCCTCCATAATTTCTACCGTGAGTGAATCTAGCCCTTCACATGAAACAAAATCAAACAATACTTAATGAATGTTGCAATCACGCCATATCAGGCGGTGGCGAGTCGCACCCCGTAGAGATGCGCGCGCGCCGACGAGCGCTCGGCTTCGCTCGTAATTATCCCGACCTGTGACCCCAGCCACCCGGGCCAGCCGAACAACCTTCCCACGCCACGCAGTTCACACGAGAAATCACCGCTTCCCATCGGAACTTTGAATTTTCCATCCTTATTCGGATTTTTGAGGCTTCAGTTAACGCAACGTGAGAACTAAGGGTCACTGCAGTAAAATGAAATGCTTGAAATACTTCGAAACATCACTTTCATGGTCGGTAATAACAGGTCTGTATGTAACAATGCGTGGTTGGTGGTAGATTGCAAAAGATATTTTTAGTTGATAGGTATGTTTAGAAGGTACCTCAGGCGATAGATCATTTAGGTAATGCTTTCAAACAAACCACACTTAACACAGCTTCAAAATTGCTCTGGAACCCAATAGAAAGTAAGTAAACAACAACTCAACAATACTACATAACGGGCGCCAATACATAGGGTTTAATTAATCTATGTCGATCAAAGTAATATTCTAAGTGCGTGCAAGGCATTCGACCTAAAAGTAAAGTCGATATGTGCACAGTACACGCGCCGCCACGTGCCGGAAAAGCGCGTAATGAGCCCGCACCTGCACTGTCCGAATTAAGGGATTTCTCGCGCCCTCCCGTGGGAGCGGAGGGTATCACACGAATCGAACTGTTTGTTCTGTCAATAAGTACACGCTGAGGAACAATAACGGCTAGCCAATATTGTTAGAGGGTTGATTATGGCCGCTGGCTACGATATTGAGTTTCGTTCTTTGCAATTTATCTAATGATACCACACATAGATGTAACTTACTATTTCTAATTAAGAATGCAGTATGTTAGTACCTAACAACAAGTGATCAAAAAAGTTTAATCCTTACGTGTTGTTAATTACTCAGATTATTTACATTATGAGGGCTGTAAAACATAATTGAACGACATGCGAATTTAATGATAAACAATTTCAACGCACCCCTGCTTTTGAACATAAACAAATGGGTCTTATAAAGCGCTCGAAACTATTGTTTTGAACAACACTTAACCGCGAATACACAATGCGCGGAGTAATATAAGCAATATTGTAACAAATAACACTGATCAGTCGGATCGGGGTGTATCGCGTGATGGGAGCGGCACGCGTCCGGCACTCCCACGACACGCGCGAGGGTAAACGCTCCACCCCGACCTAATGCACAGACCTTAATGGAAATACTTCATACAATATGAACAAAGAAATCTAATAAACGGAATGCACAAGTTGAGGTAGTAACTTTAAAATCTTCTATTTAATGATTTCGTTATAAATTATTTATCTAACAATTATTGGAGCTACAGATCTCCATCCAAGGTTTCTATTATTTTCTTGCACGTATATCTACTATGTATTTAATTAAAAACAATCACTATAGTCATAGGAGCTTTAGTGTACAATCATTTTAATGTATCAACGATAAGTAAGTATAAATACTACCGTCTTAATGTTGATGTCTGAATTTAAAAGGCTCAAGTACTTACATTTTTTTACATTAATATGTCGGGACAATATATCTCATTAATAGGGTGTTTTATTTAGGTACAGAACGAATCATCAATTTCTATGATTGGCCTACGTATTTATTTTTCTTCTTATATTCATTCGCCGTCGAAAGGTACTTTTTCATTTGTCAAAGGCTTTATGAACGTCTCCCTAACTAGCTAAGTAATATTGACATAAATGACGTTGGCCATCATTCTTTTCTTTACTGAATCTTGAAAGTTGAAACATAAACGTGCTGTACCATGAGAAACTTACCGGGAGGTAAACATCAACAGTATCCTAACCACCTGAATAGAATATTTGTTTTCTCAATCTATAGATAAACCTGTAAGCACAAATAGCTTTTGTATCGCCATCATTGGTTAGTTTTTAAAGCAAAAATAGTTCTCTAACATCATTATAGGACCGTGCATTTCCTTTGACTAATTTCACACTTGTACCATTTAAAAGCGGTTCATGAGAATACGCGACACCTGCAAACAAAGGCTGTTGACGAATATTTTTTTGTTGGACACTTAATATTTACGCAGTCATAAAAACATTTTACGCATTGTCATCGTTTCGGACTCGAGGTGTTTATGCCCGTCTACTCTTGTACTATTTTTTCATCGTCTCAACATTTTGGGTTCCGTATTTAAGTATACAATCAAAAACCACTCGTGCATTTATCATCCTCACATTTTTATAATGATTGAAATAACGGTACCTACTAATGCTTTTAAACTGAACAAAATTGTTTACGATTTAAGTATTTCGCACCACTTAAGATTTCATTTAAAAAGAAGGCAAGACACGTAAAACAGAAGCAACTATTTTAATAGGAAAAACAAAAATACCGCATTAAAAAAGGACTAAGCCGGTGGAACCCAAAAGCTCGGAATCGAAACTAACCTTGTCACAAATTTTTTCTTTACACTTTTTTTGTTAATCCTACTAAGATACCTGTGGATGTAAAACAATATTCAGTCAATTGCACGGCGAGGTGCCGAGTGTAGCAACACGCGAAATGACCATCGCCCAGTGGACAATAGTGCGGAACGTGAGGACACAATACGTCCATCGACACAAATAAATTTCTTCGTCGCGACAACTAATTTCACAGGTAGCCGTGTCGACACGTCTGGATGCAATAGATTATCTTTACACAAATTGTTTTTATTACACATATTATCGGTTCATTACTTAATATGGTTATAATATATACTTAATTTATTTAAAATGATAAGGCGTGGTCGATTGATAGAACACTTTGGATTGCAGAAACTGAACGTTACACAATAGAATACGCAAACAAATCCATAATTGCTCAATTTGGTCGTATTGTATTGTAACACGGCTCAGACATTCATCTTACTAAAATTAAATAAAAATAAAGTTCATCTTTTGAACACTTCCGTAACAAACGAGTCTCGTTCCAACGGACATCAGCTTCCCAACAATACATTTACTGTTCGTCACGTCCCCGCGTACGTTCCAATTTATCGAATCACATTATAACGTTAAACGCTGGTCCAAATAACTCAAAATGAAGCAATTCACTACCTGAGTTCCTTACTCCCGCCTTCAAGGTGACTCGTGACTTTTTGCCGCCTCGTTTTTTATGACCACTATTTTGCGATTTGGACCTCTGTGTGGTCAAACGATAAAGCAATTATATAAATACCAAAGCCATTAGAAGCGCCGTAAGTTGATTAATTTGTAGTAAAACATAAATCTTAGTCCATTACTTTAATTTTACGTCAGGTCTGTGACAATTTCGGCTTCAAGTCATCAATTTCAGTAAAAAATCACGATGTCACGGTGTCACGGTGGGTGAAATAGTTCGACGTAAACTAATGTGGACGGTCTCTGTTTTATTTTATTAGTGAATTCTGGAAAAAAACATGTTTTTTATATTTTTGATGATCGATGTGTATCATAAAGAATCGAATCCATTTTTTATCGTAACATTGTTATTTTAAGAGTAGGTATGGTTATCTACATGTTAGATACATTTTGTTTCTACGACTTGTTACTGAAAGCTATCAACGTACGCAAAAACTTTTTCATTGTTTATAGGTTCAAAGAGATACGTCTAACGGTTGTCCATTTATAGATGAAATACCCTAAATTATTCTAAACTTAATTTAGATATCTACTATTTCAAACATAATACGTACAAAAAAGTTGTATTGCACGCTTATTACTTTTTTTACTAATAAATTTATTTGGCAAATGGAGTTTTAATACGCTATAGCTAGATTAAAACTGTTTTGATTAATTCGCCGGTGTGTTTTAGTGAGCAGTCGAGCCGGATCTGAATTATATTAAAAAAATAAGTTGTACCTACACATATTTAAGTTATTGACCATCAATTTTATTGTGGAGGGCATTATCGAATACTTATTTTGAGGCTTTAGATATTTGTCTTTTTAAGTAAACACAACGAGTTTAATCAAGATATTATTAAAAAATATGCAATATGACATTCAATGAGATAAAATCTAAGAAAAAATGACACTGTTAAATTGAAATGTTAACACTTTACTTCTTAACCAATATATTAAAGAACAAATATGTTTAAATAACAAAGATTAATGTTTCTACAATTTAAATTAAAATGAATAAAGGTTTCAAATCTCAAAGGTGCTTTTTTTCTGCGCAGGCGCAGCCTCCTGGACCTGTCGCCGTGGGAGCGCGACAAGTGGATGCCTTCACGTTCACCTATTGTTCGTCACCCCTGCAGCCTACTCCCCTCTCCCCCACGTCTCATATCGTCTCGCAACCATAAACACCCCCTCCTACCGTTTAGCTTCATACATAGGTAACTTGTCTAAAGTCAAAATGCGTAATTGGTAGATACGCTTAGCTTTAAAGTATTTTTGTGATTTGTGTTACAAATAATCAGAAGTACCTATAGGATCATTAATGAATGTACTACTTGAATAAATAAAAACCAAACCTACATCTTAAGTAAGCCACAGTTCCATAAATAAGTAATTGATCATTTATTTTGATAAATCGTTACTGGTGATGTATTTAATTCTGCTTTGTTAAAAGGCTCTACCAAATATCAATGTTACATAACACACGTAGAGTATAAGTTAAACAA
This sequence comes from Spodoptera exigua, assembly GCA_902829305.4. Lineage (NCBI taxonomy): Eukaryota > Metazoa > Arthropoda > Insecta > Lepidoptera > Noctuidae > Spodoptera > Spodoptera exigua. Next base: position 8,647,011 of record LR824619.2, on the reverse strand, counting down.
ACAAACATAGCAATAATTAAGAACCCAGAAATAAACAAGATTACAGACAGGACATAGTGCATGTCACGAGCGCAACGGCCTTACTCAGGGCCGCCCAGCGCGGCAGACGCGGCGCCCACCGCCCGCCATGGGAAAAATCAGGCTTCGCCGCCCCCGCCCCCGCCCCGCGCGCCCATTGGACCGCCCGGCGCCGCCCCGCGCCCCACCAGCGCCCATAAATACTAGCCCGCTACGCGCATCTCCTCATTCCTCGCTCGCAACCCGCGCCCGACGCACGTACGCGCTCGTGTTTAGTTCCGACCCAGTGTTCGTGTTAAGTGACAGTCACAAATATGAAAGCGATAACAGCAGTGTGCGCGACCGGCGCCTCCGTGCCCGCCATCGCCAGCGGCCGTGTGCAGCGGCACCGAGACGGCGAGAACGCCGAGATCCAGATGTACCTGTCTAAACTACAGGACCTGGTGCCGTTCATGCCCAAGAACAGAAAGATCTCCAAGCTGGAGGTGATTCAGCACGTGATCGACTACATCTGCGACCTACAGTCGGCGCTGGAGAACCATCCCGCCATGGAGCAGTTTGACGCAGAAGGCGCGCTGGCCAGCCCGGCTTGCGCGGCGCCACAGCCTCGCCCCCACCGGCGCCCTCTCGGACCCCGCGCCGCGCCCAACACCATCCTGCGCAAAACCACCCCCAGTCAAGAACACAGAACACCAACTGTAAGTTTCTATTTCCACTCCTCTCTTACTGCTAGGTATAAACCCATACGACGAACTGTATTTATCTTACCATGTAGTCGCTAAAGTATTCCATCATTTGCATTTTGTACAAATAAAATAAGCTAATAAGTAGTAAATAGACTCGCCAAATGAACAATAGCCAATTACATTGAACTAACGTTTATTGCAACAAACGACTAACAGTCTAATACTTTAACTTAATAATTGTTTACCAAAGTAGAAAGTTAACTCACAATAACAAATGCAGCTAAACGAAACATCACGCGCTGCGGCTATTAGCGGCTTTGAGTAATAGAGATAATGTAGCTGTGCACTAGTTAGTACGAGAGATACCTACGATTGCATAAAAAGTAAATGAAATCGGTCGTGTCGGTGCTTTTGCGGCGCGCGCGCACCTGCGTGTTTCGCAAGCGCGGGAAGGTAAAAGCGGAGATGCAGAGTTTCACAACACACCGGCACGCATCACCATTACAGACACTATTGCAAACCTCCATCAATACCTGTAGGTGACACTGTGCACCATTAGAAGCTGTTAGGCATGCCAAAATATCGATTGTTAAATCGTCAGTAAACCTGTCGTCTCGTAAACTATCTTCAATCGCCTGAGAATATTTATTGCGGCCTTAATTATCTATTTTCAAATAAGATCGTAAATAAACATCGCGGCTTACTGATCATCTGTGTTTCATTATGAAATCATAGTTTCGGTAAATAAGCAGTCTCAGTGTAAACCACTGTTCACGCATGCGTGACTGCTGTTTTGAATTTCAGCCTTGAAGCGCGGCCACCTGCGCCGGCGCCGCGTAAACGACCGTGTACTGACACACAATCTGAATATTCAACACATATTTATCTTGGTCGTTTAACATTCCGCCTGACACCTGTGTGTGATTGCCATTTCGTCATTCCCATTTACCGTGACAGAGCATTAACAAAGCTGCCGTCGCTAACGTCTGTGGGTACGCAATTAGATGCTGGTCGGCGACTCGCTGTACGACTACTAAAATGCTGCAAGTCGCAGTGAGCGCTGTTGTCTGGTCGCGAGGCGCGGCACGCGGCAGGTGCATCTCGCAGGATTTATTCGTGCGCTTTGCGATTACGAGCCCCAGGCGCATTGCGCGCTCGTTAATACTTGGTCGCGCCACGTAAATTTTAATCACTGCCAGTAGTTGGAACCGAGGGAAATGTTCAAAACAAGCGTGATTTAAGAGACGCAACGTGCCTGCTGTATTTACAGCGACGCAAGTGTCTCGTAGAAGACGACAAATGCACTACAATTTTAAAATATATTTAGATGTAACGTGAGCAATGGTTTAGTACCTAATGTATAGCTCACTCATGACAAACGACACTTGAGTCTTACGCTGGAGCAACCATATAATGGCGTGCCTAATGTATAAAACCACGTTTACGTCATAAGTCATTATACTGCGCAATACTTCGTGATTTTTTTTACCATTCCGAGATGTATTTCTCTTGAGTATAACAGATTGCAGAGATGTCACTAAAACCATCTTATTATCTTTAATCCTTTAAAAACAACTACAATAGTTGTGTAGCATGGACCACGTAGCAACGACAAGGAAACAACAAAAATGTACTAATTAGTGTCGGGCGCCGGCAGTATCGCGATATCCCCAGATATTTACTAATATACCGCCTACAATATTAATGGAATGTCGACTAATATGACCGCATTCTTGAATACAAAATGTAGAATATACATTCGCACAAGGACATTCATCTCGAAAAACTCGATCATCGTTTCCTAAAACAAGTAATTTGTAGTTCAGAACGCATAGAAAGAATAGCGCGGCTCGGAGCGATCGTGCTGGTATTTGTATCTCCATCGTGGTGGTCGTGAGGCGGCATTTCACGACGGTATCTCGCGGGCCATCGTGTGCCGTGTGCCACAAACCTCCGGTCACGAGCATACGCCACGTTCTACCACGACGACCGTAATTGTAGCCTGCAGCTGCTCGGCGCGTTCGAAAGGCCGTGAGATCAATCCACTCTGCTCTTTGATACTGCTCTCTAAAATCACCTTCATTATCAATTTCTAACTTAGTGTCGTATCGAACAAGTTACCCTATTTGCCCTTTTGTTCTTGTTTGACTTTACACTTCAACCATAATAAGCTGCTAAGTACCGTAATGACGATTGTTAGGCGTGTAATCCGCTGTGGTGGCACCCCCTCTTTGATTCACATAAAGGGAGCAACCCCATTCATAATAATCATATCAGATACAAAATTCATAGAGGAACACATTATGAATGATTCGTTCCCAATCGTTTACCAAGAGAAAGGCACTAGTCTACAAAGTATAGTTTGTCAATATCACTTAATCATCCAATTACTGGCCCGCATGTTGCCTTTCGTTACCAATTTAAGGACCCCCGCTGTTAATCGACACGAACTAAGCGATCGGACATTAATATTTGTCTTGCGCCTTAAGCCAATTTAAAGCAAGTAAATAGTAATTGCATTATGTGCGAACAAGAGTGTTCTCGGTGTGGTACTACGAGGTAAACGATATGTGAGCAGCAGGCGGCGCGTCGGTCGCCCACGCAGGCAGGCCGGTCCATCCGACAGGCGACACTAACGAGCCGCCAGGTGTCCGCGGCTGCACGCCCACGCTCTCCCGCTCCTCTGAATATCTTTGTCTCCGCGCACCTCGCGCATAAATCGCGCACGTGAAAGTTTTACGAGCACCTTTACGCTTCTCCGAACTAATAAACCGCACTGCGTCGGCAAGTAGACAATGCAACTTCACCGCGAAATGTCTCGCCTGCACACGTGCAGCGATTTCGCCGATCACTTGGATTCCATCGACGACGGATCGATCGAGGGCATTGTGCGGGTAACGGTCGCTCGCAGCTGCGTGTGAACACACGTGACGGCGCCGGTGGCCGGATAGCTAAATAAATGCGACGAGCACTGAGCATACCTATTCATTATCCCACCGACAATACTCGTCTCATAAAGGGATTTCACGTGTGCGCACTCGCAATGTCCCGATCCGTTCAGGACATGTGTGCTCTCCCTTCGGTATGTGTCCGTAAATAGGGTGTGGCCACGTGCGGCCGTTCAGCTGTGTCGCGGATGTGCACGGACGGGAAGCCGTAATCTAACACTCGCTGATACTCGGAAAGTCACACTGAAATTGCCACCGTCCTCCATATGCTGGGAAAAATCTCACTAACCAAGCAAAAATGCTCTGTATCTTCCTAGTCTCAGTTTTAGCCAGTCAAATTATTTTTGATCATCTTGTTATATAAGAACAAACAAATAACAGGAGGCGCATTGTCCAGGCAATAATGAATTAAAACATTGTTGAAATGAGCGCATATGTGGTGACAGATGGCCGGACGCGGGCGGGCGCGGGATGGGCATGTGCCACACGATACTATTTGTCGCAATCACTAATAACACTAAAACGACGAGGGAGACTTTATTGGCCGTAATAAATAAAAATTGTTCCTATCACTTACATTTTAATAAGTTTACTAAACAAGCTTTAGTTTTCATATCATAATTATTACGCGGCGAACATGTCAGATGTTAGGGGTACATGTGCGCGCGCATCTGTGCAATCATTGGTAGCTGCACCCTCGCTAGCGATTACATGGGCTTTCCTTCTGTTCTCAAATCAAGTTGACTCTTTAACAATACCCCGATTTTAAACCTTTAGCAATATCGTACTGATGTATTTGTTTTCTTTGTTACAGACGCCAGAAAAGCAGAATCAGCTGGACAGGCCCTCTTGCTAAATGGTGTTAGGTTAAGAGAGACAATATAAGTTATGGTAATGTTTATATACCTCGAGTGGCGACGGAGGTCGCCCCGGGCCGGCACGGGAGCGCCCGACTCCAGTTCCAGTGAACATCATCTCCGAAGATGATATCCTATGCACGATCTCGTTAGGATCAGTAAACTACTTTAATGTAATTGTTTGTGGCATTACACGCAGAAGACTTGAGCATTGCAATGCAATCGGCCGAGGCGCGCGGAGCGTCGCGGGTTGTTTTGTTATAATGTTTTGTGTAAAAAGCTTTACTAGGTAGTTAGTAGTCTAATGAATGTAAATTTTCCATGTTTGTAAATAAGTATGTTGAGTGATTTTGTGGTACACCCTATGGACGTCCTGTCCGTCAAAAGATTATATATTTTCTAACTAATAGTTTCTTAATACTATTCAGAACACTTCACGTACAAAATGCTGTTAGTCTTTCAATTATGTAAAAATGTATTTTTTGTTTCTTAGAAAATGTCACTATTATGTATCATTTAGTTATAACACTAATGCTTCCATTTATATCAAAGAAGTGGGTCGATTGAAAGTCGATCCACGTATATTATATTATTTTAAGTTATTACTTCATGAGTGTGATTTTGCATGGCGATTTTGTTTCTAATAAAAATATATTATGTGAGTGCTTCACGCAAATTTTCTATTATTAACTTATGATTTGTGTTTAGCACATTACAATTATGTAAATAGTGTATGTAATAAAAGTAAATGAATATAAAATTTTACTGAAAATTTATCGATTTGATACGTTTTATGATTTTATTTCGATTTTAAGGTGAAGATGCTTTAATTATCTTTATATACATAATTATTACTTATGGTGTATTATAATTTTAAATAGACTGTTATAGTTTTAGTTGAGGTGCGTTAATAATGATCAAAGTAAAGCGTTGTTGGTAGATGTGAGGTACAAATTGTGATTGTTTCACTATCACTTTATATAACCCGAGCACAGGCAGCTAACCTTACAACTTGTGTCACAAATAGTATCAGTTTTGGTTGCATTTCACGAACATATTCACCCACATTATCCTTTATTATTTAGTTTTATAAATTGTGCACTGATTTTTATTAAGTACCAGTACAATGAAAAAGAAAAATTAAAAAAACTTAATTCTATACAACCTCTTTTATTTCCTCAATATTTGATTACCTACTTTATTACCTTATAAATCTAACACATTTGATTAATCATTCGATAATGAGTCTTAAATTGAATGATTTAAAATATATATCATAATGATAAACAGTAATTAGGTAAATACATTAAACAGATTCTCGCAAGATATCTCCTAAAAAGTACTTATCCTACGGAAATAAAATTATCAAAATTAATAAGTATAACATTATTTTATCACTAATTAATTTCGTAGCAATAAGCTACGAAGGTAGAATTTTTCAACCAACACAGTCGACAGCCAAAACTCTTGGGTTCAATTCCCGTGTCGGGCAAATTATTATTGAGTTTATCATATTAATAAAAAAAAACACCACAAAGGTGGGTGTTATATAATGTTGAAGACAATGACATCTATCATTGATCTCATTGAGGGTAAAAAAGCGTGATGTTATATTTATATATATCCATCAAACATATCAAATTACTTCTTGGGGAAGTAATTTCACGCATCCAAATTATAAGTAATTAATGGACGGATAATGGGGGTAAAAGAGACACATAATCTTAATGCTACGAGCGCTCCTTGATTTCCGTAGCGGACTACGAAACGCCTACGCAACGATTTATAATTGGGTAGTGTCCTAGGTCAAAAATAAATTAAATCGACGTTTCAATACAATAAAATATTGAAAAATAACTATACTTTTATTCATCGATCGATCGATACACTGAATTTTAGATATTTTTTAGATAATTTTTAAGTATGCTATTTGAAGCCAAAAAACTATGACGTCATAACTCAGTCTTTCATACAAATTTCATAGAAAAGTATCCTTTTTGGCATTTGGATAAAAGTATTGAATTTGACTAATTGGAAACTATATACCGACTTTACTAACTATTCATATAAAAAATATATTGATATCACGACTTTGGGAATTGTTCAATGACAAAAAAAAACATGAAATATAGAAGAACATATACAACTACTACTTGTTAGTTACATGAGACGTGAGAATGGACGAAAAAATGTTTGGAAATATACTTAAATTTTAATATTAAATTTGTGATAAAACAGTCGATTGGCTGCACAATTGACACATGGCTGGAGAACCGACTGATGCATAACGCGTTGTGAGTTCGAACACCACACTGAATAACTTTTAGTGATCCTTAAACATTATGCCGGATTTGCGACGGAGAAAACCATTGTGTGTGACTATTAAAAGTTAACTAGTATGCTAAACGGTACTTAATCAGAGTTTAAAACATAGAAGAAATAACTTTTCTAAAAAAGTTTCATTTCACGTCGGATCCGGCGAGATCACGCGATTGCATCACGACCAATTATCGCAACTACAATATTTGGTCAGCTGCGTACATAATGTACGTGAACTTCAACAACAAACCTTCACTAAGCGAAAACATACTCTATGGCTTATGCTATAGAGTTTAAACTCCAATAGCAACATGTCGACGTTATTAACAAAGCAATTTGTACCATGATGCGATAGCAGTAAGTTGAATACGGTACATAGAAAACACAATACATAATTGATTTCGTGTACGTTTGTTCGCTAACATTAACTCGATGCCGTCACACGATCGTTGCGACTAATTACTAAAGTAAGGTAAACTAACAAAACATTGAACAAAAATATGCCGCGACCCTGCCAGGATTCGAACCTGGAATCTTCTGATCCGTAGTCAGACGCGTTATCCATTGCGCCACAGGGCCAGTTGAACGAGGGGCCGAAATAGAGTATTACGTCACGATAGCTTCATAAATATAGATTTTACTGAAAACTTAATAATTCACTAACTTTTATTACTATCCCGTTTTTACTACACACATAATATAACTAAACTAAGGAACTGACCGACTGAAAAACACAATTTTTTTGGTTAATCTTTAGTTAAACAAGTGTGAGTCAAGGTAATGCGCCTTTTAAAATAATAATGGTAAATGTTTAGACTTAACATATTAAAACTAAAATATTGTATTGACAGTTCCAATGTATTTGTCCACTCAATACATACTTATGTATATATAGAAATATGCACAGAGTAAACATTCAATACATATACATATATATACCTACAGTCACGTCCAACGCTTTACCAGTGTAGGCAGAGGTTAAAGATCAGGGCTGCGCCATGACAGGCAGTTAGCTTAATAACAGACCGATCTAAGGAAATGCCCTAACTAGACTTCTAGCGTGGGATGACATTTAACTTATAGCCGCTTGAACACCATTTATATTACAGCCTGGAGCACCTTTTTACTATGTATAAATGTTTACGTAATCTAACATTTTGGTTGGAATCTGTTATCACCATACCGAACGCAACCAATAAGTCTTTACTAAACTAAATTACCATAACATAAAGAAGTAAGTATTATTTTTTTCACATTATAGTCTAATATTTTTTTATTCGTACAGATTTTTAGACATTGAATGAATACTTCGTTAACGTAGACAAACCAAGACATTGAATGTCAAAAACAAAATAAACAAACAATTCTTCACGTCAATTTCAAACGATGACTTTCCAACGAAAATCAAAGTGACAGTAATTGGGACGTCTAATTATTTGTCCAACGTTACTAGGGCTGTCACAGACGACAGTTTATTGTATAAATGTTGGTAGTTTTTATTAGCTCATAGCCTACAGTTATCGCGAAAGCTCGGTACGGTTAACGGGTTTTTCAGGCGACGTCGGCGCGCTATCACACCGATAGCAGAGTGGCAATTATTCACGCAGGTGCGCCTGCGCTCATGACGGTGACCTTCGCGCAGTGCACGTGTATTGTCTTCAGTACAACCCATGACAACATTAAGAGGAAACAATATTAACTCAAGGTATTAACAAACCAGTTTCATGTGGTTATTTTACTTACAATTAGTTAGTTTATTTTAAACGTTGTTGATAAAGTTTTTACGCCTGCAACGTACATGTACGACTAATAAAGATAATCAGCTATATTTTAGTAGTAACCAAGGAGTATTTTATGTGATAGGATGGCAAACGCGTAGATAGATTGCTTACCATCTGGTATGCAATATATCAGCTCCACCTTTGGACACCCGCAATAAACAAGGAGTTACGAGTTCGTTGCCGACCTTTTGAGGATTAGGAATTTAGGGATTTGGAGATTGAGAAGGGTTTGGAGAATGTGAAGAACTGGGCCTCGGCCAACCTCACTCACACGGCGAAATACAACGCTGCTATAATTGTTTACGCCGGTGTACTTTGAGTGCGTGGTATCACTCTGGTCAAGCCGACCTATTCGTGCCGAAGCATGGCTCTCCCACACTTAAAAAGTAAGTAATTCTACGACATGACAAACTTTAGATGTGCTAAACCTTAAGTCACATAAGAAAATTTCACAAACAAACCGGTAACGTAATAGAAAACGTTTGATGGCAACAGAGCTTGACTTAAAGTGTATTGTTGATTGGTTCGCAGCTGTATGAAGCCGTGGTAAATGTCGTTACACGCATTACCGTCGGGAATCTACCGTGCGAAGCCTAACAGAGGCTCTGATAACAAGCGATACTCGACTACGTACTGCGCACAAATAAAATGGTGTTGTGAACAGTATTTTATGTATTGTAAAACAAAAAGGTATTTATTGGCAACAAGAATCATGTAAGACTGTATGTGCTTTTGTTTTTTACTTGCAGGTTTCTGTAAAACAGGTCTAGAATGTTTGAAACTTAAGAACTCCATGATTTCGTAATGTGCAGCCCTTCCAGTTCCTTGTTCATGTCCAGCCACCATCTAAACTTTATGACCAAACTGAGGTGAAGGCCTTTAAGGATTTTTAATAAACGAATGCGCCTTTGTCATATATAAAACCATATTTAATAACCAACATAAATCCACGTAAAAAGTAAGAAGCTGAAAATACAGCGTAAAAGGTACATTGCATTTTACACAAATTGCGTTACAAAACTTGGGGAACAAATACCTAATATAACCAACAAGTATCTAACTTCAATCATTCTGCGTTCTAATTGTAATATACCAGATAAAAAGTTGTCAATAAAATAGAGAATTACGATAAATTTGTACGCGGAAATAGTATCACAAGATATGGAATAAAGTCATTAATATAAGTAGGCGAGTTAATCTGATAGGTACCACTATCAGTGATATTCTATGACAGGTGGGTGGGCAGGTGTTTGCACTTGTCCGGTGTACTCGCACCGCGCTGATAACATCGCTGATAACACGCTTAATCACGTCGAAGCACCGTAACGTACTGATGTACCTACTATTTCATGTACACGAATTCCTCTACTTATTATTCCAACTGCGCAGTATACCTTTTTTATGGAATATTTCGGAAAACAAGCAGGCAGATAGCTTGATGGTAAGTAATCGGCGCCGCCCACGGATACTCGCAATACCAAAGGAGTTCTACAAGTGCTTTGCCGGCCTCGTGTGGTTATTAAGGATTTAAGGATAGGGGATTTGAGGATTAACGATGGGGGGAAGAATTGTGGCCTCTGGTAAGCTCACTCACACGACGAAACACAGCGTACGTGTGTTTCACGTCACTATTCTGTACGCTTCACTCCGGTCGAGCCGGTCCATTCGTGCCGAAGCATAGTCTCCCACTCTTAGGAGAGGAATTTCTAGCCCTTGTCTTTGTTTCTAAAAGATTACAACTAGGGTGTCTTCAAGCATCAAGTGCTAAGTTACAGATAAGATATATATTGTTTCTTTTTGATATATAATCGTACTAGCAATTCACGCGCGGTTTCACCCGCTGCTCGTCTCCATTTAATCGTAGCGTGATGTTTTATTGCCTACAGCACTCAGGAATATTATAGCTATCTATCAGTGAAAGATCTTTGGAACCACTGTTTGGCAATCCAAACAGCGGTTCCAAAGATTACCCCCTACATACAAACTTACAAACATACACACTTACAAACTTACTAATTTTTCCTCTTTATAATATTAGTATAGATGTAATAAAATAATAATAAGCTGTATATGTTTGTACAATACGTACCTAAGTAGAATAGTTGAGAGTAAAAGAGGTTCGAATAATTTAAAAAATGATATGATAAAGATATAGGTAAGTGAAAAGTAATTAAAAAAAATTTGCTTTCAATGTAATTTCCCTGACTGTAAATATTTCCAGCAATTTGTTCGCGGTTATCAGCTATATTTTTTAGCCATCTGTTGTGTAACTGTTCACGATGAATGATTCTAAGTGCTAGGGCCTTGCGATTTCAGTCAGTGAAATCATTCTCTCAATGAATTTATGATTTTATCAAGTAGATAGCTAGATATATTGATGATTCAACCTCTTTCGATCACATGAATGGCGTGTGGACGTAAATAACTATTATTAATGGTATTGAATACAATAAGTTAGCGATATGTCTGTGTACTGTATTACCTTGTACTTGTGCTTGTGCCAAACATCTACTAAAATATGATTGCATAAAATAAAAGCCATTTTAGAGACTGACTGTGTCCTTAATATTTATTGACTGGCCGGTGTTATATGACCATTCGAACAAAATTCCTGCAGTGTGCGTAGTGGTGTAAACAAGTCAACACAAAGACTGCTTGTCGCGTCAAATTGTTTTAGGAATTCGCGATTACAAGGTTATTTACGTAACTGTACTATCGATAACGACTCTTATTCACAGTAACATAACGGCCTCAGCTATGGCATCAACAAAATTGTTTGTTGGAAGCAAAATACCGCACGAACCGCGAATTATTGCAACAAGAGGCGTAACTAGGCAACGCGGTTATGCTAACCATAACAATAAGCCGTTGTTAGCCGACGATACGGTCGGCTACATAAGTTTACACACGCAATCTGTGCCCGAACAATACTGTGTAAGAGCGAGTGTGCGTCGTAACGGCCAAACAACTTGCACAATGTTGATTTACTGCGTAAAATTTACGTCCTACACGTCGGAGGAACAAAGAACTTGATTGTCCACTTTATACATCAATGTCAAAGCGGCTCATCAATTCGAATCGACCTCGAGGTAGCATACCAGAGCCGTTATTAGCAGCACGCCTTTTCCCAGCGGTTGAGCAGTAAACGACCGCCGCGCCGCGCCGGCGACGGCCGAAGTTATAGGTACCATGATCACGTGTTCTATAAAACTGTAACATAACACTCGTGACTGTTTTTTGTAAGGAGATAAGTATTGAGATATACACAAATGTTTCCGTTTTAAACAAACAACACAGATATCTTTATGATTAGGAAAATATCAAAGGCAAAACCCGAGTTCTTTTGGACTTATAGTACATCGAAAACAATAATTATTAAGTTGGTATCAATAAATGACTGTATGATGACATTTACTGAAACCACAAAAGTGTTGCCGTTACCAGAAGCCATGTTTAACCATACCTATAGTAAATGAATATTACACATAGAACATATACATGAAGTAATTTTCCTCACTTGTACGTTACAACTTAGACAAGAAGATAAGCACTTCACATACCTATGCGATTTTATGTGTTTGTTTTTCTTCAACAACAGAAATGACGAGAAACTTCTAGAAATAACGGAGTAAGCACTTATTCATTGTCTTATATCTTATCATGGAAAACTTAGCAAGCCTTAAAAACAACTAAGCGTAGGTACCTACCTGCCAATATTATTTGTGACTTAGAATCTAAAAAAATATCTTTCAATTTGTTATTTGAAAAAACACCTTTGGTATATGGTTTATGATAATATGTTATTCGAATAGATGAGTTAGTTTCTGTCACATACAACAGCCAGGGTTGCAGGTTGGAGCGCAATAATGTATCGCGTCCCCGGCCCAGAGCAGGAGAAGGAACGGTATAGTTTTTATTTAGTAAGCCTCTAATACTCCCTTTCGCCTCAGACAGGATTGGAGAAGTAATTTGACAATTTATCCACCCCAAAATAATATACCTACATATGAGAATGTCCAGGATGTATTGATAAACCTACATAACGTCATATCTTACTAATCTTACTAATATATTATTATAAATGCAAAAGTTCGATGTTTGGATGTTTGTTATTCAATCACGCCAAAACGGCTGGTCGGATCTGGATTGTGGAAATTTGGCACAGGCACAGGATACCCTCCGGAATAGGACATAGGCTACTTTTGACCAACATACGGGCGGAAACTAGGTTAATATAAGACGACCAACTCGCCACCTAAATAACTGGCAGCCGATATAAAAATACATTTTCTAAACTTAGCTATAAACTTGCAAACAATATGATTTTATCACACGTGACTTTTCTCTAGAATTCAAATACCAAGTTTTACAGTTTACTTCATTCGTCGTCGTGTAAGTGCTGTAAATTTTCCTGAGGATAAGTTTGTTATTATTTTATTTAATGTTCAGTCGAGGTGGCGATACAGCAGGTGTTTCGCCGCTCGTGGGACACGTGTTGGCATAGGTAACACTGTTTACTGCTTACAGCATGACCTACCAATACCACTACATTATATTCTCTCCAATTATTTACTGATTATTCAACTGATGCTTTTTTGCCAGCGAAAAGCCACCAAATTGCTTCTCTGACATAGAATATCAAATTTTTGAATGATATCCACCCCGTTTCTTCTGCTTCCCGGAATATTTTTCCCTTGAACCTTGGCTAGAATTCACTAATGCTGAAGTTGGAACTTCAAATATAGATTAGTTTTTTTTATTTGTTTTTGCTTTATTGCACAATGAAATGAAGTCGGTACAAAAGGCGGACTTAATACCATATGGCATTCCTACCAGTCAACATTTTATATTAATTTTAAATTAATATTTGTGTGAGTATTGATATTAATAAAAATTAAATTAATATTGATTTTAAACCAGTATTAAAAATATCACGTTATTTCATAGTTGAAAACAATACTAAATTGAATACCACAAACAGAGGAAAAGGGAACGAATGATAATATTAATTAGTCCGTAACAATTTGCTATAAGACATTCAAATTAAGAGTTTGGATAAATGTAATAAACCTCTTTATTCGAGTCATAAATAAAAGTAATAAAATTAAAACGTATATAAAAAACTGACGACCATTAAATAAATTCTTAGGTACCTACATTACTTGTAAGTAGCTAACGAGTTCAATAAAATCTGCGATGTAACGATTGGCGTAAAATTAAATGTTATCTCTTGGTATCACGGCACTTAGTAAGAATACTTCGGCAAACTGGCAAAGTCCGCATCCGATAACGCGATAACGTTTATCAGAGTGTACAGGTGTTTGAACTGACTTCGCACTTGATGCACTGAACGTGACACTTACGATTGACGAGTCTACGTGCCTCAAATTTACTGGCTCAAATTAAAAACCCACTTGAAATGTCCCAAAGATAAGACGGGAGACTCAACGAAGATAGCTGGAATGAATTCTGATGAGATTTGTACCTTGAAACATTCTTTTAGTGCGTTCAAATAAATGTGTTCGTGTACATGGCCGTTTCCAAGATTCTTAAGCAATTAAAAGTTATTGGTACAGCTGGTGTTAGTACCAAATATTTGCAAAGAATTATTGTTTTTTATTTTTATTTGAAGAGTTCTTTATCCTCGGCGTTGTACTTACACATACCAAGTACCACAGTGATAATTTTATTTACAACTATATTCTACTGAGTTTAAGATAATGTGAAAATTGTTTTTCTCTTAAGAGACAAAATCGTTACTACACACGATAAGTTGAAATATGATTTTATTAATTAGTTTTTTTCGCAAAACTTCACTACTTTGTAACTTATCTAAAAACAAATTCATATTACCTGTCGTGTCTCTAAGGAAAAAAAATAAAATAAATGACTTTACTGTCCCAGGGTGAGGCGAGAGGGAGTGTCAGACTTTCCTACTGATGAAAAAACCCTTGTTCCTTCTCTTGCTCCAGGCTGAGGACCACCTTATTGCGCTTGGCCCGCAAACCCGGCTAAATACATTTTACCCATATTACCAACCAACAAAAAATAAGCACATCCACGTTTTCCCAATATTTATTTACCTACACGTAAATAACATCTTTATTCAAATACAAACACATTTTAGTATGATTAAAGGATTATAAAGATTATACTTCCTTTGATAAATAATTATAGAATCAAATATAGAAAAACAAATTAATTAGTTCTGCGCAAAAAACAACTGAGTAGGTGTGTTCTTAAATCGTATAGGCATATTATTTCAATGTGCTTAACATTTCAATATATGTATTGCACTTTATTGCACTTGTATAAAGTGGCCCAAATTTGTTTTTGGACGAATCCAATCTTCTAATTCAAATTCATCATCATCATCATCATCATCAGCCCTTTTCAGTCCACTGCTGGACATAGGCCTCTCCTATTGCACGCCACTGGGATCGATCTTCGGCCACTCGCATCCAGCTCCTGCCAGCCATCTTGCGCAAATCATCACTCCACCTTGCCTGAGGACGTCCTACATTACGTTTGCCGAGACGCGGTCTCCACTCAAGAACTCGTCTACTCCAACGGTCATCGGTTCTTCGGCTAATATGGCCAGCCCACTGCCATTTCAGCTTGCTAATTCAAATTCAAATTCGCTATACCCAAAAAACTTCAATAAAAAGCTATATCCTATTACATAAGCGTCACTTGCATATATTTCTTCAAATAATGGAAACTAATATTTATTCTGTATTCTCGATTAACTGTTAGTTAGATCTGTCCAAAAATTTAGAATAAAATGCACCTACGTAACGAAGCAAATACTGAACACAAAATATGTATATGTATAATGTACCAGTAAGCATTCGACGAGGGCAAGTCGACTCGTTAACCTTTCACGAACACCCGACGTCATATATTATTCATTCCATAATTGAAATAAACTGACGAATACTTCAAAATATACTTACTTTTGGTGTAAAAGTCTCGAAAGACCAAATTATTATAGATGGTCTATTGAATAGATCTTTGAATATTGAATAGATTAATAGAACTAAAAAAAGAAACTAATAAATGAAATTCAATGTAATCGTTCTTTTACGAATACCTGATCCAAATGATAAAATAAGCAAATTGGTTGCCATTCGAGAATACCCTACTATGGAGAGGAAAATGAAGATGCACATATGCATAGGTTGGTACATACATATGTATACTTACTAAATACTGAAAAGATACGTTTTTTATGGGAACGAACAATAAGGAACAAAATACAGGTGACTGTAGATAGCACATTCACCTCAAGTAATAGGTAGCTATGTATTACCATACATTAAAATCATAGTAAGGCGGAACAACATATTTTTGTGAAAACTCATAAATTTTTCATGAAAAATTTAAATTATAACAGAGGCCCGTGATTTAAGGATGCTTCTTAACATATTTAAAAACGGTCTCTATCAAACAACATCTGGCAGAACAATGAATTATGTAAAAAGTTTTTATTTTAGTATTTTACTTTTTTATTATGTACCTACATAGCGTTGGTTTAGCGTATTCGCGGAATTCAAGGGGTTCTGTACACAAAGATTTGTGTAAAATATTTTGCAATAATTTAAAATTATTTCAATTGTCACCTATAAGTATACGTCGTCATCGTTTCGGTGCAAAATAGATCATTATCGTTCAAGGTGACAAAAACACTTAAAAAAAAATAACAACTCGTAATCAACGGAATTGTAGTAAATTCATTTCGTCAGTGCAGATAAAAACCGGAAACGATTAAAATTCTTATACACTCACTTTTATTATACGATTGAATGAAACCATAAGGAAACTTTGAATGTTTTCACCTTATCTATTTTTGGATATTTTTCGCTACGAATTTGTTATTTTTTTATCGTATTGCTCATATCTAAGTGATATTTCTCTTAATTGTAGAGGTACCTATGCCAAAGTATATTAACTATATTACCCTGGTTCTTTTTCCATAGCTTATTAGAAACTCCTTTACTTGGTTACAACTTCACAATATATTTTGGGTACCTACTACTAATCTGACCGGTACATCGTACAAGAAATATAAAGAACATAAGACATACTATCTAAAATAAAAAATATACTTTTCACCATCTTTCGGTCTTCCACCATACATTTTGCCGCTCAGAAATATGTAAAGAAGATAAGTAATCCTAATTTGCATTTAAAATTCGAATAATCTTTTCACCATCTTCCGTTCTTCCTTTTCAAACAAAGTTACTCCATCTTCAATTATACAGTCAGAAAGTCTCTTTCAACATAAGAATAGTTGCGCGCACTAATGTTCGTCAGTCCCCTGGGCCAACCGTGAGTGAAAACAGTGAAGACTTTAAATATTCAAAGGGTGTAAAGGGCAACACTGCGCATATTTCCCCTGGGCCGGTATTTACCCTCTTTGTTTTCATTTCATAACTTTATACTCGTACTGCCCATGAATTTGACCAAGTTGAAGCAAGCAAATGTATCGTTGAACAATAGAATAACAGCACTTGTTAATTCGTTAAATTATTTTTTTTCGAAGCGCCCTAATTTATGTTTCCTGTTTTGTAGTCCTTAGTAATTTCGCATCTAATGGCGTGTTTATATCTTAAATTTTAGCTTCATAAATATTTACGTACAAAACAATGTAAACTAATTATCCTATATAAGAAACTTCTAAAACATTAATAAAGTACACAATTCTGCGAAATAACGTATTTTTTGTATGAATACTAGCATCCGCCCGCGGCTTTGCACGTGTACAAAAGTAATGTATTTAAACTACATAATTTAATTTACATTGGATTAAAACAAACAGCTTTTAAAGCGATGTCTTGACGCAAATACGCAAATCAAGTCTAATTTGTAGCCTATATCGCCCAGGAACATTTTAGCTATCTACCAGTGATAAAATTTAGAAATCCGGCTAGCCTTTACAAACATGAACCTCTACATAAAAATTTACCTCTTCATAATATTAGTACCTATAGATTAAATATATATATATAGTATTTGCCTTATAGAGACTCGAGGTTTTAGGATTGTACAAAACAATAGCTATATAACTACTGACAGTCAGCTCAGTCTGTAGTAACTCCTCCGTTGCCGGTGTCCATGGGCGGCGCTGATTACTTACCATCAGGTAATCCGTCTGCTCGTTTGCCGACCTATTACATAAAAAAATGAAATATAAAAAACTATAACAATAGAAGTGCTTCTGTTAATTTATTATTTCAATTATTATTTATTATCACACATATCTCCCGACTTGACCACATACATACATAATAATGTGTGGGAAATGAGATAAAAAAAAACAAGACTACATAGTACTACAATTTATGTGCAAAACGCTACACTTAGGCTCGGTTACGACATAAGTGCAGAGCTGTATCTAGTCGTAAGTACCTACTGCGTTTGCTGCACCGGAAGTGACGGCCCAGTCACCTCGTGCATTGTGTATCAAATACCCATACACCGTACCGGGCCCGGCCACACTGCCTTCCCTGACATACTACGCTATTTTTAGCCTATTCACGATAATGCTAAATGCAATTTGTAATTCTATTCAACGTAGTGTCGCTCCACCATGAATACCGACAGCTGACGTCACTCTCTGATCGTGTAGTTTAGTGATAGTAATGTCCCTATAAAATTGTAATTTAAATATCTATAAATTGAACATTTATGTAGTCCAGTAATTAATGAGGAAGTTAAACGCACTTCAAACGCTTGTAATTGATCTACCGGTTGTTTTTTGCTCTTTTTTTCCCTGTATTCAAACAAGTGAATTGCCTATTTAATGAACTTTGGAATGAGAAAATAGAAATCGTTCTACTTGTTTCTGATTTAATGGCCTCAATCTAGGATTGTACAAGTAGGTGCTAAGCACTCGTTATAATTTGCAAGTAATCGTCGACCACTTGGCCACCGAGTTACGAACTAAAAGCTGGGAGTAGGTACTTCATAGCGAGGAATTACACCCCATTTGATGGAGTACTTCTAGCCACCAATTTATTTTAATTGTTTGAATACAATAAACACCTTTCATTATATTATGAAGAATGTCATAATTATGTCAATCATTACCAATTTTTTTTAATCCTGAATAGTAGCCTATTTCATGAAAAGTAAGATCGCATAAATACCTCGTACCATAGTAACGTCATCAAATAGCGTTCTACATGAGTTTTGAATCAGAATTCCTTTGAAAAGCACAAACCCTTTTCTGTCTACATAAATCACAATTGTACATACCTATCAAAAATAAATACTTCGCAACACATGTAAAGAGATAGCGATGACTGTCCAAAAGAGTGAGCAAAACAGATACAGGTGTTCGTAAAATGCCTACACAGTACACAGAATTGATTAACACTTGAGACGTCGCAAGTGTCAATGTGACACGATGAGGCAATGGAGACAAATCACGACAATGTGCTACAAAACGGTAATGTACTGCGGCGCTAGGCAGCCGCACGTTCTAAATATAAAACGCTTAGCTCACGGTTCAGAATTGTCTCCTTACCTCGCACAATGCAAATGTTTAAATACGCATGCAAAAGAATGCAAGTGTCTAGTAAAACGCACTCATTTGTATTCTAGGGTTGACAAGAGACTACGGCTGTCAATGTCAAACCACTTTACTAGTCTCAGTCATAATTACTGTGTATTTGTTAGCCTGTTTTACTAGTTTAATGTTGTATTGTATGTTCGATATCTTCTGATTAGTATCTATTTAATTGCACGAATAAAATTCATAAAATATATTTCTCATTTTGTTTGAAAATATCTAATGGCTTATTTGTTGTTGTTTGTTTCAGACTCTTACTCACTACGTTCCTTCTGTCGCTTCGAGCCGGGTTGTACTCGTAGTATTTCATTGCGTTAGCATTCGACAACAATATCCATTATGTATATGCCACCCTAAAATTAGGCTATAGAAACAAATTTATAAAGACCTACAAATTGCAGTTTTTTTTTTTTAATTCATGTTGCTTTTCATAAAGAGTTTTACGTAAGTTCAATGAACGAGAATTTTATCAATAGGTACAGATTGAACGAATCACTTAAAATTTTGAATGACTCAATAGCGCAGATATTAAAATAATAAATGACATATGTAAATGCCTATTCAAGTAAATGATTATGAAGAGGTCGTATATAAATATATCTATATTTAGGTAATTTTTTCCTGTTTGTCGATGTGTTTGTTATACATACGCCTAAAATTTGTGCTTCGAAATCAAAACGTTATCGGACATTTCACTTTTGAAATTTTCTATATCTTATACTGTAAGAATGATCATCACTGATTAGACTATTGTATCCAATAAGCCTCACATAGTGGTGGTAGACCGTCTAGCGAACCGCACAATAATTTGAAGCTACTCCTCATGACGAGAACCTCGTGAGACTTAGCCCACCAGCCCAAGGTTGTTTATATATGGAGTGTGGACACGGCTGTCATCGTGCCTACAGTTCTGCCGGCCAATGGGTCAGTCCCCAAAAGCCTCAAATACTAAGAGGCTGGCGTTGGGCAGTTAAAAGTCAAGGGCCTGCTATAGAAGTATCCTTGACACGGGACGTATTATGGAGATTCTGTCTTTGGATTCCTAACTACCAGCCAATGTTCTCGCTGCCGGTTGACCCCCATTTTTATATTTGTATATATTACTGTTTTTTATATCTTTCATACTAAAGTTATATTGAACATTTAAAATGTGTAAGTAGACATCGAAGATAATAATATTAAAAAAATTGAGATGAAAGAAAACTCCATTATACGTGTCATAGATAACAAACATACATCCCTGATAATGATGATAATGCGTATGATACATTACGGAGAATAAAAATGAAGTATTAAACCATTTTATGTTTAACTTGTTTGGTCCCACGGATACATAATGATACTGATAGTCCAATACACAGCCAGAACAGATAACTAGTGGGAATATATATATATGTATTACGTATGTATGCGTGGCGTCCCTGCTCTAGTGTAGGTACAATACGCCGGTCGTGCGCTGTTGTTTACGTCACGCTAGAGCCACGATACTGTAACCACGTCAATGCGGTTTCTTCGTGATAGACTACATTTACATCTTTTGTTTTACATGTTTTATTCATAAACAACAAATTCATTAAGTAAGATGAACCTTGGGCAAATGTTGGATTCCACATTCACAAAAACAGAAGGCTATTTCTGACGTATACTTTATCTAAATAGAGTTTTTCGAGTTTCAATAAACTTGCTTAAATATAAACAATAGCATTATAACTGAGAGTGTAACAAGAAAAGCGCTAATAAACCAAAGTCCGTTGTTGTTACGCATAAAATAGTTAAAGCTGATGTTCACGAGCAATGATTAATTCGTGCTGTTTTACAAGCGCGTGCGCATCTCATAATCATAAAACCGCACTTGTGTTGTGAACAGACCGGGGATTTCTCGCTCCATTTATTTTGTTTTAGTGCCTGACTTACAGCTGAGTAAATAGGCGGCCACTAGCCACTGCACAATGATTCCACAAATAACCTCTAAGTACTCGACACCACCGCTTCCGATTTAACTTTCAATTTGTAATCACTTTATCTTTGTTTAATTAGGAATGCGGGTACATTGAGTTTCTCGATCTCTCTCTCCTTGTAATTCAAAGCACGAGGCGTCAAGATCCGTGATCTTAGTGCAAGATAAGCGATGGCGAATAATCAATGCTAAATTATTTAATTAAAAGCAGCTGCAAAAGTTAATACGATTGCCTCTGGGTACTCTATACCGCGTTTTTTATCGTTGCCAATCTAGTTTGTTTTATAACAAATGCTCCGAGCGACAAGATAGATAATTTCATACAACTGTCACGAGCAGTCGTGGCCGAGCGGTTAAGGCGTCTGACTAGAAATCAGATTCCCTCTGGGAGCGTAGGTTCGAATCCTACCGACTGCGAAAAACTTTTTGGACATTTATTTCTATCTGTACTCACATTGTTCAATTGTTTTTCGGCTGAAATTCACTATTGTATAACGGACCCAATATTTTTTTATCTAAGCTGTCTTTTTTCATGAAATGTCGTTAAATAAAAGCCCCTGTGAAAGAACAGTGCAACCTCTTCTTAATTATCGCGGCCATTATTTTAAATCAGTATCCAGCATCATGGAAAGTAACGAGCGTAAACATCGATCGGAAGATGGCTGGCAGGGTCTCATTAAGCGGAGTGCACGTGCGTCGCCGACGGCCGCGGCGAGCGATGCCGAGACCGATCGCGCTAGGGTTGCGACACCTCCAGATCGTGCAATCTCGATACCTACCGAAGTAAGAGTAAAGATCATATCGATTGAAAACCGATCACAGCTTGTTGTTAACTCGCACCAAGGAAACAAGCGCACAAGTTGTACAAACATTAAAATGTAACAACACGTAAATATTCAGTGTACTCTTAGAACTAAGATAAACAACAGGAAAATTATACTTCGAGGTCGGTTTCGCTAGTCAAGGTTGTCTACCATAGATTAAGTTTAAACTATTCAATTTAACCTTTTTTCTTTTAACTTTAATGAAATATTTGTGCAGTGACGCATCTACAGTTTGTTTACGATCTGCCAATGACTTGTTAGGGTTTGTTGCGTAAATATTTGACTTCATAAATAATGGAGTCGAAATGACTTCATCGCTTTATCTCAAATGGAATGCCATAATGAGTTAAGGTAAACGTTAAATAAAGTTATTTATGGAAGCACCCGTTGAACGCCAGTATAACTAAACATAATTAATTGAACACCTACATTCATACACGCAGATTGCTAACGTTCAATCATTTATACTTTTGAAACATTTTACGTTGTAAGCAATAATACGATCACTACTTGTTCCAGATATTACCTATATATTCTGTCACGTTGTGCAATAAACTGTAAAACAAGTTTACGAGAAAAACTTTTTGCCCATCTAAGGAAATACTTTTTTATCGCAAATCTTGGTTGGTTCCTGGTTTCTTGTTCACATTTCTAACTACTCAAGCGCAAGTCCCACAACAGTTGCAAAAGAGATTTAGGTAAAAAACAACTCGATGATTGTATAAAAACACAATTTGCGCTGGAAATGAAACACTAAACCGCATTAGGTGCGGCCAACTGGCGCGGGGCACCCCTACGCGACTTCTCGTCAAGGGATTACGAGTCCGTACCAGGGATTTAAGGTTTCATTACTCGGTCGTCTCCCTTGTCTCATACCTACGAGCCTACTAAGAAAACTCGAACAAAACACGATTCACTTCAAGATGAAAAGCACTTTTTATTTGTTTGTCCACTGAGTGACCGAAAAATTACATTGCTACGATGATTCTGCGCCTTCAAACAACACCTGCGAATGTTTACTTAGATAATCTATCTATAACATCAATAAAACCAAAATGTTTATAACATAGCGTTCTACATATACTAAATGCTGTGCATATCAAAATTTTGACATGTTTGACGTCAATTTATATTGCGGCAATGATAATACTCATAATGATAACGCAGTTAATTCTAATAAGTAATATAGGAAAATCTGATTTTATTTTTTAAACTCTAGTTCTTCTGGTTGTGAAAATTGCAATGCGGATTGATGGTAGGGGTGGAATATCCCCCATAGAAAACTGAAGCTATAGAGTCAAACTAGAGAGCAATAGGGAGCGTAGCGAGCCGAGACCTCTAATGTACAAATATTGCGGAGGAAATGAATATATTCGACATTGTGCGCCCTCCGAGGGTTCGAGGCTGGCCAAGTGCACGTTTTGATTAAGTCACCCCGTGCCTTATGAATGTATGACTCGAATTCGTGTTCACGCCAGATATTGATGGATTATGAATTTTATTTCTTGTTAAATATGCACTTCGATGTAAAATGTTAATGTTGCATTAGATTGAATGTTATTACACGTTAACACTATGTGTTTTAATCCCTTTTGTTTAACAATGATGTAAACTTTACTTACACTTCAATGGAATTAGGTAAATTACGCTTGTGAAAGATACATGTGAAGAGAAGTACTTTTGGTCGTTCCTTTTGTTAAATTCGTGTGCAAAACATCAGCTATCTACGACAGATGATCATTCATATGAAAGTAATGGATATTATAAAACACTATTACATCGCGAACGTAGCCAGTTGTTTCCATCCATAGCAATCCCGCATCTAACTCCCAAGTGTCCCGCTAATACTCCATATGGCGTAACACCATGCCCAATGCATAAACAACCAAACAATCACGACCCCTGATAATCATTGCCACTCCTCTATTATGTACCAGGGTTTTGAGATCTGAAGGGGGAGGTGTAGACCATGTTATACTGGTATATTATCCTTAGTAGTTTAGGGCGGAAAAGTTGATGCAACGACATATGCATGCATTAGGGATGATGAGACAATTCGGACATTACTAGTTAAGTCACTTAATTTGTACAACTGCTCAAGCACAAGTGAATTATTATAATTTAAATAAACCTATCGTCCATGCAACGTGTGCAAGTATAGTCAACAAATAATAACATAGTTACATATTGTAACGAAGTCTAGGAACTGAGAACATAACATGATTACGTTAATGTTTGAGTTCTTGCCATATTTCTTGGATTAAAGGCATGAGTCATTAGAATGAATAAGTTTCCAATATCAAGGAAAATATTATACACTAAAAATATAGAAAATATTTCATTAAAAAGTAAAAACACATGTTAAGCTGCTGAATATCCTTGGAGCATCAGTTATGTAACATAACTAAAGATGAAGATCACTAAAATTAATGAAAGACTTGGTTATATTGAAAACTAGCTCTTAGCGTATTTAAACCTGTTCCGCCGTGCACGGGTGTCCAAGACTCGGTTTTAGCCATTTGTTTTGTTAACAACAAGCCCTGGCATCGAAATCGATTCTCGTTTTGCCCCTCTTATTTCAGAAGTTTTTATCAAAAGTAAACTCCGCCTCATAACTGCAACTAAATATCAAAAAGAATAAGCGTTCAGCTGTTCTCAAGTATTGACTTAGGAACAGATTCAGCAATTCATATTTATATTTAGAGACACTATCTAATCAACTATCACCTGACTTCAATCTCACGCTGTTA
Source organism: Spodoptera exigua (assembly GCA_902829305.4). Classification (NCBI taxonomy): domain Eukaryota; kingdom Metazoa; phylum Arthropoda; class Insecta; order Lepidoptera; family Noctuidae; genus Spodoptera; species Spodoptera exigua. The sequence goes on along the minus strand of LR824619.2, from coordinate 8,622,295 downwards.
CCCACACGGGTATCATCCGACAACATATACCTAAGTCTTGGAAAATATTCAGTACGCAGCATTTATGCAGTTGCATTAATAATTGATCGCGTAGGGTTACCATATCTCAAGATTTGTAATGATATTTCAGGATTTTTTTACTTCGCTCAGGATTGCGGCCCGATTTTGCTAATATTTTCAATAAACAGTTTAAATGTCCCTTTAATTAAAACTAAAACCCCCTAAAACAATATTCTTTTGGTATCAATTATTTCAATAAAAATCTTAACTTATTTATCCAAGTAAAACAAACTAAAAGCAAAAATTGCAGTGAAATCTACACTTACAACCCAACAAGTATAAAATCTGAGGACTTTTCCACAGAAGTCTGGCTATTTCTCCGGTCTTTTGATTTTTTCATCTGGTAACCCTAGGTTCGCGTGTACTCGTGTGACCGTCTCAGGTTGGGTGTCAAAGCTCGGCGTCCGCGGCCGTCTGGCGCCAGTCATCGACACCTTCCTTCGTTAGCAGGTTCCTAGAGCCCAGTGTCATCATTACCTACTTTATATGAAAGTATTTGAATGGTAAACAATGCAATGCGATCTTCTTGGAAACGGATGGTGTGCAACGTGATGGCTTGGATTTGTGTGCCTTGTGTGAAGTTGTGTGTGCTCTTTAGTAAAACTTTCTGTCTAAGTTTAAACGTTAGTTTGTTTATGACTTAAATAAGGGACGACGTAGTTTTATATGCATAGTTTAGGAAATTACTCTTTCCCTTTCACCTCTATATAATAGCTTTTCTTCGCATATAAATTGAGCTTGAAAGTAATCAATTAAAACGTAGAAGGAGATATCCATTTAGCTACTTCTCAAATTCTCAAGTCCAGACTTTTTTACTCTGGTTAAGTCTATTCGGACTATAGAGTACAACCATAACCAACTGTGTAATATCGCTACAGGTTGTTTACATTTTAAAAGCTCAATAATTACTTATGTATTAGTTAATAAGTTTTCGTTTTTCCAATCTCATGAATGAAAAAAACAAATCAATTTCTAAACTCCATTAATATATTTAATGTTCCACATATTTGCTTGATACGAAGCCATGTTCAATAACACGTACAGATGCATACAATGGCCGCAATAACAATCATACCAAACATGTTTGCAAACAACGCGCATGGCGTCAGCACCGTCGTGTTGACAGACATGACGGACAAACAAAAATAATTGTTAAGATTTATGAAGTCAGGTTCTTAAAGCACATTATTCGTTGCGTATTCCTATTGCCATAAATTGTGTATCGTGGTTTTATGTACCTATATAAAAATAATTTGTTACTGATTTCAGACAATGGATTAATTTAAAATGGCACGTAAGTGAATCGTTACGATCGTTATAACCATTACGATAAGAGAGAAATATGAAAATGCCGTAAGAGTGATAACAACTGTTCGAAGAGTACTTGCATAATATTTCAGCAACTATCTCTATATAGTTAGTAAAACATTCAGCTATTTTCTCTCGTAATAGATAAATACTAAAACAGAGTAAAATCTACCTATCGTATTAAGTAGAATCTCTTGTTGAGAACTGAGAATATGAATTTCGGAACTCAAATATGAAAACATATTGTTTACACTGGAATATATAAAGATATAAGTAATCCATTATTATGTAGGACATACGCAACTTCGTACGGTAAATCGCAATTCTATCGTCAGAACGTGAATGAACTACCAAGAGTCGGGTTTTAAATGAGGTGTTTGAGTAAAATCAGTTTGTTTTGAAGTTCCCACGGCCAGGCTGTTAGCACCTCGCTACGAACACAAGACATGAACGTAACCTTATTAGGACATTACCACACACTCGTCCTGCGGAAACATAAATAAAAACCTCACTCAGGACGCTTTACGTATGTACGAACATGCTTTAGTCAAGGTAATAATATCTACAAGTATTTCAACTTCATAGAAACGGCCGAAACGCGAACTATACCTACGCGCCCGATGTCGGGACGCGCTCGGGACGCAGACAGACGCGGCTGTACCGCAGTGACGAACGGACGGTGTGTTGTCTTTTATTTAGAAATCAGCTCGAGTACATTATTTAATATGACGAATAGGAAATATTGTGCTGTTATTATGTTTGGTTGCATGAATTCGTCAATAACGCATCCAGACATAATTTTTTTTTTGTAAATTACCTGGGAACTCTGAAAGGTAAGACTATAAAATAATTTTACTTACTAGTAGCCTAGGTAGGTACATAATGTGTGTCTTTATGGATCATTATTTCCAGTTATCTCACGAAAACAGATGTTTGAATTTATAAATAATATGAATAAAGTTATTGAGACGAGTGAAATAGGTAGTTATAGGCGGTTCTGGTTCTGAATGAATCATGATACGTTAGGTACCTACCTACTTAAGCTTGTGTTAAAACGGTTCATGTATGTTTTGTTAGTTTGTATAATTCAAAGTAGAGAGTGTGGTATTTTATTATTAATAATATTTGTTTATTATCTGCGTTTATGAATAATACTAGAAAATATTTAATAACAACAATAAAACAGCTAGACTCATGTAATATTTTGATGTTTGAGGGTTGTGATTTTAGAACATTCGTAGTCAGCTGTTCAGTTCGGCATTAGTGGCCAAAGAGATTTTGTTTGTTTATTTTTAAAGCACTTTATTTGTTTATATAAAAAAAAGGATATTTACAATCACAAAACTAAATGGAAACAGAAAGTAGACAAAGGTAATTAAAATACTGGAGACGAGCAGCCCTAACGCATGTTTACGTACCGCGCGGCTGTAGGTATTTATTTCTTTCAAGCGGCCGAGTTACAATACTGTATGATATTTATACTGTGCTTTAGTGATACTAGGCGACGACGTCGAGAGTGACCACGCGTTAAGAAAATTAATTGGATATTATTATACATCTTCCTTAGATAAGCGTCAATTTTTTACAACAGTAAAATGGGTTATTTTAAATTTCTTAGTATATTGTACTAATAAGTATGTGTGTATACTCAGAAAGTCTGTTTCCTCTACCTTGTTTCTAATTGTTCAAAATGATCTTGTTTTGTTGGTTAAAAATCTTAAAACCTCCGAGTAAAAGAATTTTAAAATAAGATCATACACTTGAAATAAAACGTATATGCTTCCGTGTTATAAATTTAAAATAATAAATAGAAAATATTTAAACAAAACTAACAAAACGCCAATAAACAACTAGACTACATCATGTACGAACAAGGAAAGAAACTCGTAGTGGGTAATATTTTTCAGTAATACACACAAACAATTTGGCGGGTTTTGATTTTGAGTACATTGCGTATTTATATACACATATTTATAGTGTGTTATATTTATAGGTTGTTATAAAGAGCGATGGATGTGTGAAGTAGATATAGACGTCATCGAGTGAGCTTTATGAAGCTTGTTTATTTGAACGGAAGCGGATCGAGCTCGCTGATGTATGGGATTTAGTCGCACCATCGCATCGCGAGCCGGCGCCTGCGCAACCATTCGAAATATACGGTTAAACTTTGACAGGCAGAATAGCTGATGTTGAATTCGAAACTAGTATTGAAACTGAGAAATTGAATCATATTATATGAAATAATCCGGAAGAACTAATTTAAATATACGGAGTTTTACCATGAAAAAAGTATTTATTATATTAAATGGGTAGGTTTTTTTTTTGTGAGGGGAAAATCATCAAATGACTTCTCCCGCCCAGGGCCGGGCAGGAGGGAGTGTCAGACTCTTACTGACTAAAAACCCCCCTGTTCCTTCTCCTGCTCTGTGCCGAGGTCGCGGTACCTCATTGCGCTTACCCCGCAACCCCGGCTGAACATCAGCCCTTTAGGGCCCCGTCTGTGGTGGTCTATTGGCTCTTTGAGGCGCGCGCGGAACGCTACGCGCCGTACGCTCGGGCCTGGTTCTGGTCGGGCGGCGAGCTGCCCTTACTCGCCGACCGCAGGCCCGTACTTACGGTGGCCGGAGATCGTCCCTCGATCCCCGACGCCCGTAGTGTCGCCAGTTGCGGCTGCTGGGGCGTGAGGAGGAGGATTGCTCCCTCACGCGGGCCGCCTCTCTCTTTGCGAGCATGACTGCTTCACAAAAGGAGGAGACGGCGTCCCAGTTCCTCTCACTCCGCACCATGGCCTCGACTAAGGCCGGGCGCAAGAGGTCGCCGCCGCCGATCACTTCCCTGAGGATACGGCGGTGCTCAGCCCAGGCAGGGCATACCGCTACCGTATGCTCCACCGTATCCTCTAGGTGGTCCTCACAATGACGACACTCGGGCGTTTCCTCCCGCTGAATCCGAAACAGGAACCTACCGAAGCTGCCGTGCCCGGTAAGCACCTGCGTCAGACGGAAGGTGAGGACGCCGTGGCGTCTCTCAAGCCACTCCTCAAAGAGGGGTCTTACCGCTGCTATGGTAGCGTGCCCGGCCCTCGGTTGCGACAGTCGTTGTCTCCACTCTGCCATGAGATCTCGCCGGAGCTCATTCCGCCACGCACTTATTTGGCGCGGCAGAGGATCTTCGCCCCGGCGACGCGCGTCTGCGCGCAAACTGTAGACGCGCGCGAGCGCCTTCGCTTCTAGATCCCACGGCGGTGATCCGGCAAGGAGGTTCGCCGCCTCCCCGGAGATCGTGCGATACCCGCGGATTACTCGTATAGCCATGACCCTCTGGGACGCGACCAGCGTACGAGCCGGCCGCCGCTTCAAGTCCGGCGCCCACACAGGGGCACCGTAGAGGGCCATGGATCGCACAATCCCCATATACAACCTCCGGCAGGAGGCGTTTGGCCCCCGAGGTTGGGAAGGAGCCGCTTGAGCGCGGCCCCAGACCGTTCCAACTTAGGGGCCAAACGACGAAAATGCTCCGTGAAGTTCCATCGGCTGTCGAGGACGAGACCCAGGTACTTCATCGCCGACTCGACGCCGATGGTAACTCCTCCTGCCGTTACTTGGGACCCACCTGGAGGTGGCGCGCTCCGACGGCCATAGAAGCACATGGCCTCGGACTTGTGGAGCGCCACCTCGAGTCCCAACTGCCGGATCCTTGCAACGACTGTCGCAACCGCTTGTGACATCAGGTCGGCCGCCGCCTGATTAAATGGGTAGGTACGTGTGCATAATTAAACTGCAAGATAATTCACTATATTTAGCACAAACCCAATACGACGTCATTATGTAAATATGTACATCTCTTTAACACACAAAAGGATTAACAGCAGCTCTAACGAAAAACCAAAACTACGCATTCCTCTACTTATGTACAATTACCGACAAAGATATCTAATGCACTATCAATGTACTGAACAAGTGCGGTATTTTGTTTATTACTAATTTTCTATTCTAAGTACAACCACCTGCACACACTAGCTATCGCGCTATCTCTAGTGCTTGATTAAGATAACCGACAAGCCTCACTGTGACTGAAAGCACTGGTAACGTTAAATTCGCCTACATATCTACTCCATATTGATGTCTACAAACATATCTTTATAATAATAATAATATGCTAATCAACCGGTGTTTGTCCTTGGGTGCACTTTTATAGTGCATACAGGGATAATTGCCGGCTGATGTCCCATTTCACTAATATTTAAGTTATTCAAAGGGCCTCTGCGACTTAGCTTCGACCCCTCGTACGCCTTCCAACGGTCCGGGATCCTGTGATCCCGTGAAAAGAATGAACAAACATATAACATAGCTAATATTATAAAGATAAAAACTTTGATTATTTACTCGTCTGTTTGGACATATCTACCATGTCCTCGATACTGGTTCGAATTGTATTTTTTTTTTGTTTGTCAGTCCTTTATTTTGCGAATGCTATAGATTATAACACATCAAGCTAAAACCAATGTCTCCCGACAGGAAGTAAATGAAACCGCATCTTGTCTTTTTATATTTCAAATTGTTTTTTTTACATAAAGACACAACTTACCCGGAAAACCAAAAGGTGCGAACATTGGCAAAAATCCAAAAACAAAAAATTATGTTCGATTGCTTACCGGGGATTAAGAAAGGAATCTTTTCTCGGCAGCCGATTTTTTCTCGGTTTTCGGTTATAAGCGGCTAGTTCCAACAGACATTAGCTAACTACACAGGAGATAATAAAGTCTACAAGTGCAAACACAGGTGCACTCTCACAATCCGATGGGACGGCAATTGGACACGGATTTTGACATTGGAAAAAAGATAAAGACAGGGCTGACGCCTCAACGTGCTAATTGAAAAACAGGACAAATTTGTTTGGTTTGCTATACCTAAATATAACTAAAACTTTGCTTTTGCAGGCATTTGCTGTGTAAATAGAGAGATTGGAGTGGTGTGTTATTGGAGAGACCTATTTTTCCACCAGTCGACGAAATCAAGATGATGATTAATGATGATGATGATGAACTGTACGATTTTAGGACGCAATCGAGCTATTTTATGCTACGATTTTTGTATTTGTATGTTGGAAGAAGGTCAGGAAGCGACAAACGATACATTTGTCCTTTGACAACAACGGATAACATATTCAGTCAATCACTTTATATTTTAGGTAAGTATAGTTTGTTCTAACGCAGTACTGTGAACTCAGCAAAGCCACTTGAACCACTCGAGAGACGAACCAGTATTATTGCTAAACTCAATCACAATAAATCAATACGAAAATCATACATAATTACATATACATAATTACATATAAGTATGCATACAAATAAAGATCATATTACATAAAATAATAATATTACACAATATACAAAGTTACGAACCGCTCAGCGTATCATTAATATTCATGCATTCTTCAAATATTCAAATCGATATTCACAATTCCAATTACATTATTTTTTTACCAATATTAATACGTAGTTTCATAGTAGGTAGGTAGGTATAAATGTTATTTTTCATGTATTTGTCATTATGTTTTATTTGAACAATAAATGTTCATAAAACCACAGTTTATGAGGGAAGTGGTGGTCGGTTGTGTAGTTCAGTTGCGACATAGCCGACGAAGTGTTGATAGCCGTAGGAACCTTGTCGCACTAATTTATACATCTAATGTCCCTCTTGAAATGTTTTATAGTATGAAAAATAGTCCAGCGTCACACGTGAAACGACAAGGGAAATCATAAAACGAAACGATATTAAAATTATTATTCGTGTTAAATCTTTTTTTAGGGTCCATTCGTAAGTTTGAAGTGATATTATATTTTAATGTCAACATGTGGTCAATAAAATATGATTTTATTGAGTCTACATTTTCTTGTTATCTCACCTTAATAGAAATGTTCGTTGGTCGATTTAATTTGTCCTACTTATACGAGGATTATGATTTACAGTGACGCCTAACATGTTCAGTTTGCATACTAATAAAGTTATAAACAATATATTATAATCAACAACAAGATTGTTTATATGCTTGGGCCATGTCAAATTAAAATAAAAATCGAATGAATGTTGTTTTGGTAAGCGTGGGCACAATGGCGCCTCCCCGCGGCCGTAGCGCGCACTAATGAGCACGCGGCCAGCACACGACCTCACTGTTAGCGTTAATTAGTAAAATGTTCACGTGTTCGCTATCTAATGAACCCCTTTATGTAACGATCAAAATAAAACTGCTAAAGTAATAAAATTAAACCAATAAATTGTATAATTGAGTTTGAAATTAAACTTCGGTCCACAACTATGTGTAAATATCTTTTCGTGATCCAAAAATAAAAAATAAATCTTAAATTTTAATATACATACTTTTTAAAATTTACTTAAATGAAAAAAAATAGACAATGTCGTCAAAATAACTAATGTACCATTTTAAATAGAACACCATCTGGCCCTGTGGCGCAACGGATAACGCGTCTGACTACGGATCAGAAGATTCCAGGTTCGAATCCTGGCAGGGTCGCAGAATTCTTTTTACACTTTTACTTCTTTTTGCATTGAATATTTTTATATTTGTTCAAATAAAATTATTGATATTTACGCTTTAACCAGCACTATTGTTTTTTTCCTAGTTATCTGATACAAACTTGCATGTTATTCCACCTCCTTTCTGGTTTATGAAGATATTAGTGTGAAAAAAATTAATAAACATTCAACACTGATTTGTCGTAGCTGAGATCTTCGTCTTGACTTATTGATCGGCGTCTGTCCCAAGTCGCGTCCCTCCCTCCAACAACGCCTATGTAAGCGTAGCTAAGTAGATAATATACAGCTAGAGAATCTCCACCAGTTAACATAATATTATGTGGGTACAACATTGCTACTAAAAGTTATTTGTTGCCTCTTTATGCTTTATCTAATGAATCGATAATTCCATAAATATATTTTTTAATGTACATGCATTTATAGAAGTACTTATGTGCATAAATAGAGGGACTTTTAAATTCACTCGCTCATACACAAAACCTCGTAAAACAAAAGATCTTTAATTCTCTTTAAACGATCTAGATTCTCAGACAAATTTGATCTCCAAATAATACAAGTAGGCCCCTAAATCTGTTAAGAAACAATCATTATTATAGTTATTAATTTTACCTACTGCACAGTGTAATAGAAACAAACCTAAGGAAATAACTTTAAAAAACATAAAATCAATCAACATTTATGTAACTAAATAACATAGGCACCTGCGTTTCACAACGACGGGAATATTCAGAAAATACGACGACGGAAAAAATATTATTACGACTCTTCGCAAAAAGTTGAAGGCGATAAAAGTCAAGAGAGTTAGTCGACGATGACTTTTATACGACACTGCTTATCTTTAGACAGGCGAGTGTCAAAATATTTGATGGTCCCAGTCTTTAGCTACGATAGTGGAGCTCGAAAATACACAAAATTATGACCCATTTCTCTGCCAGAGTCCATAAATATTGTTTTTTTTTTTCATCTTCCACTTATCGGCTTTGTTTTGCACCTAAATGTCTGAAATGTCTTTTGAAGGTTTGTGAAAAGTGATGACTAATTTACCGTCACTAAAACCTATAGGAATACCTGCAAAAGCTAATCGTATAACATTACGCGACTTTTTCTGACTTATTACACGACTGCTCAAAAAAAGGAGTGTTATGTTTTAGCAGGGCAGAATTAGACATATACATATGATATAGTTGGAATTCTTTAATCATCCCGGGTGACATATGCAGTCGGTAGACAGTTCTCTGTGACATAACTTAATAATACGTCACACGGACGCAATTATTAAAATTGCTATTCTTAACAAATTGTTTTTAGTTTTTTGTTCAGTTTTAAAAATGGTAGGTGTGTTTTTTAGTTTCTTCAATGATTTTTATTATAACTTTCGTGAGACATTCTAAATTATTTATTATATTTTCGGCTTACTCACGTAATAATTTGACGAGATACTCGACTAGTTTCAAGCCATGCTATGCCATGCCAGTAGCAGCGCGACAGTCGATGCTGCTCATGAATATGGGCCTCTAGCATGGCTTGAAACTAGTCGAGTATCTCGTCAAATTATTACGTGAGTAAGCCGAAAACATAATAAATAATTCTTTAATGATTATTTAGTTTTAAATATTTGACTGATCAAGCGTCCTTTTGAAATACATTATTAGTAAGACTAAAACCTCGTTTTGTTGTGCATATACCATGAGTAATACTAACAGCAATACAATTCGGTGGTGTGTACCCGCCGCTCCCGACTCCCAGTAAACGGACGCAGCGAGCGTTATCGAGTGTCAAGCTATTTTAGTACAAACATTATCAATTCGGGGTCAAGAGCGCGCCTTCCGGCTGATAACGACGCACGATAACCACAACCGAAATCATCACAGCATCCCTAACATGTATTTATTACCGAAACATAAAAAATAAACTCTTCCATTCCATATCAGAGAGCATTCTGTCCACACTCATTTTTCTGTTAAACGATAAGATATAAATTTACTTTCTAACTCCAAAGTTGGGTTTAGAAGATCAGATTTTTTGCTCCGTGTATCTTCGTAAGTTTTCGTTTTTTATTATTTTCCCAGCTTTTAGACGGATGGCGTTATATGTACCGCAAACATCCTGGCCATGTACAAATATTAGACCATCTCGCCAGTTGTCAGTTTGTCACAGACCAACTGACCAACGGACATCGCGGACATGTGCTAAACATGTACCTATCTTCTGTAAACTATGGTGTTTGATTAAAACTTACCTCTACCCTTCACTGGTCGTTGGATTTAATAAAATGCTGAAAAAACCCCTAAAAAGTTTTTATGCTGATGAACAGAGTCAATATTAACTGCTTATTATTAATGCTTTCTAATCCATCTTGTGAAGTATCGCACAAAAGAAAGTACCAACACACAGTAATTATCGCATTATCCATCCATTTTTACCGTGTAGATAATTATTTATTATTAATTACAATCGTGTCGTGTCGGGATGACAGTAAACAAGTGTTCAGTTGCGCGGACGCAGGGTCGCGGACGCACCCTAGGCAGAATGCCATTCAACTCTCAAGTGCGGTGATGCGCGAATCATTCGATTTGCATTAATTTGTTACAAACATCGACTTTAACCGTAAAAAATTCCAACTTATTCGAATAAGAACGAATGTAAGGAACGAAATATTTAAAAAAAATGTAATATTCAAGAACAAGATTTGTAGATCTGTCTACACCGCCAGGGTATTTTGTTCATGCTTTATCTTACTATCTTACTAATATTATGCGAAAGTTACGATGTTTGGATGTTTATTACTTAATCACGCTAAAACGGCTTGACGGATCTGGATGAAATTTGGCACAGGCATAGAATACACTCCGGAATAGGACGTAGGCTTTTTATCCCGGGAAAACATAAGATTCCTGTGGGATATACTATAATAACTTCTTATTTTGGTTATAACCTATACCACGCAGGTGAAGCCGCAGGCAAAAGCTGGTCTTAAATAGTCCTAACCAATCCGATCTAAAATATTTCTTCTTTCTTAAGGAGTCACGACGCTGAAATGACACGAAATGACCTTCAGTGTGGTTACAGCACTTAGTGAAAATATTCATCACAAGATGGCTTTCATAGTCAGACAAGCGTGTCGTCATTACCCACTGCGCTCTCGTCGTGATTCGCTCCGCCCGCCCATAGCGCCAGAGGGCCTTTTAAAGGGAAAAGCGAATAGGGAACATAACAGGACCACTGATACAAGACCTCCCATTCACCCACAACATTTAACGACCTACGTTACAACGAGAGATCTTCAATAATGGTCAGATATCAAGGGGGATGAAACAGTAGTGGTGTGCATATCTGAGATTCCTTTTTGATGACTGCTTTTATATTATGCGGATCATAAATGTAAAGGGCAACAAAGGCATCATTATTAAGATAGATTTTAAGTTAACAACATAGTCGATACGCGGACCAATTTGCTATTCACATCTTACTAATGCGAAAGTTACGATATTTGAATGTTTGGATGTTTTATACTCAATCACTCCAAAACGGCTGGACGGATCTGGATGAAATTTATACACTCCTTCCTTACACAAATAGGACACTACTTTTTATCAATATACCTGCCACGCGGGCGAAGCTAGTTGGATACAATATTTTAAAAAGACAAAAGCTTACTTAACGATGAACTTGCAATTCATATTGTTGGGTTCAATTCCGAAGGTATTGCACCACACAAATCATAGAAATCGACACAACCAAAAGGTCGTGAGTTGAAACCAAGCGCCAGGTTATACGCGCACGATTGTGCCAATAGCTTGAATTCAGATAGAAAGAAAGGAGTGCTAAAGGTTGACACGAAGAGTTGTTCAACATTTTGTTTGTGAATTAAAACTGTTATTCAAACTATTATCACCAATGATATTATAAGTAAAAAGGTGTAGATAGGTTACAAGCGCTCAAAAAGTGATACATTAAAATGTGGCTAAGTAGCCACATTTTTTCATATTTGCCTCTTTTTCACTCGCGATTATTGAATCATGCCATCCCACTTTAACGTGTATCATGCGCTTTATTCATGGGTGAATAAGTGTGCCGTTTTTGAAAATCAAATTTTGTTTATGTTACCAATTTATAATATCATCTTATCTTATCTTTTTATTTATAATATCATTGATTGTAACCATAACTTTTCTCGGTAATGAAAGGTAGCATGATTTTAATAAAATACCGACAAATACGCCAGAATACATATCAAAGTCTGCATTATAAGTGTGGGCGAGAGTCATGCTTCGGCACGAATGGGTCGGCTCGACCGGAGTGATACCACGGCCTCACAGAAAACCGGCGTGTAACAACTACAGCGTTGTGTTTCGCCATGTTGGTAATGTTACCGGAGGCCCAATTCCTCCTCCTTCCTCTCACCTAATCCTTAAATTTCCAAGTCCCCAAGAAGTCGAAACGCACTCGTAACCTCTAAGTGTCCATGGGCGGCGCTGATTGCTTACCATATAACATAAAAAATATGTATTACACGTTTTACGTGTAATACATAATTTACGACTTTCATACTTATTGCCACTTTATTAAACAGAGACACTAAAAAATCTCATTACAAAAACAAAAATCTCACATCAATTTTAATAACAAGTAATCCCATAGCTACAGATCATTAGTAGCGTATTGTACAAAGGACATTGTACAAGAATAGGTTCGTGAATTCAACCCCCCAGCCGCCACGTGCAACGCACGCTCACCGTTATCTCAACACGTGGCTTCTTAACGTATCGATTTTTACTTTATATATGTTCCTTGTCAAACACTTTTTTACTTCTTCCTGGATACCGAATTACACTACAAAGAATTGTTCGTTTCGTCAACGTAAAGCGTACATACGTGTACGCTTGTTAATATATGTGAAACAGGATAAATGAAAAGTTAGTTAGCTAGTTTTAGAGGGTTAAAACGGTAGGTATTATTTACCTCCAGTATTGATAGTTATAAACTCACGTAAACTAGTCTTTTCAAGCTTTTTTTTATTTTGCCATTATATTTTACTAACTTTTGCCCGCGACTCCGTTCGCGTGTAATAGTGATTTCCTGCAGATTTTTGGTTTAAAAACTATCCTATGTCCATTCTCGAGTTCCAAACTAGGTATATCTGTACCAAATTTCACAGAAATTGGTTCGGTAGCTTAGGCGTGAAGAAAAGACAGACAGACAGACAGAAGGACAGAGTTACTTTCACATTTATAATATTAGTTTGAATTACAAATATTGTGCAAATAAACAATTAATCACGAATCTTGCAAAAACACTTGCAGTCCTTCTATACTAGAATTGCCAGTAGATACTAAAAACATTTTTTTTATTAACCAAAAAGTATAAAATTATATTACTACTACGTTAGCAACATTATGTATCATAACAACAAACGCTTTTGATTGCGATAAAGCGGAAACTGGCGTAAGTTCCGTTGCGGCACGTGTACTTGGTTCCGGACTTCCGGTCTTGTGCCGAAAATACACGGTCGGGTGTCACGTGACTGTGGGAAAAACTTATCGACTTTACTAATCTGGTTATTTCTGGTAAAAAGCGAAGTTAAATCGTACCCCCAACTAAATATTATAATTTAGGTACAGTTTCGAATTCTGTTTTAGAAATTAATGGAGTAATACCACGCTTAACAAAAAACCACCTTGATACAACTGAACAACTGCGTTTAGTTCCGCCGTGAGGCGGAGGTTACCGAAGGCCTTCCTCTGTCCCTATACCTCCCTAATAACTAAATCCAAAAACCCCAAATACCCGAAACGCAACTTGCAACTCTTCCGGTAAAGCGGGTGTCCATGGGCGGCGCCGATAGCTTAACATCAGGTTATCCGTCTGGTCATTTAGCACAAAACAAAGAAAAATAAAACTATACCATCAAATGGAATCTTTGTACAATACAAAATATGTACAAACATGCTTTTGTCTCCAAAACAAAGAAAATTCATTTGGATTTTTTGAATCAGAATGCATAATAAATTATGTACTTATAGCAGTTACAAAATACTCTTATAGCTTACTTTAAATTATAAAATATTATTATATAATATACTTTTAAATTCCAATAAAACACTGTTGGTGACATTCTTGCCAATCTCCCTATATCTAAACATTGGTTCATCAGTAAGTGCCCTAACTGCTCAAACAAAATAAAAACATGGCAAGGTTTTCACATCTCGTCCCGGTTTTAACATGGTAAAGTCAATGACGCTTGCGATGGGCCGGGCGGGGCGAGGGTCCCCCGGGATGGCCGGAGTAAGGGAAGGGTTGATGAGTTGCCATAGTACTAGTAAGCAAATGTTACGATTTTTTATTTCGAAAATCTGTCTGCAAAAATGCTAAAGGAATCAGTTCGTTATTTAGGAAATCAGTATATAGCGTTTTTTTTTCTTTAATTTGCCATACATGACAAAGGATCATCTTAATTTGGAAATGTCTATTTTGCGTTTTTAAGTATTTCCTTTTTGTTACGTTAGTTTATTTTTTCGTGTTAGATTGTGTCATTTAATAACGATTTAGGCATGTTACTCAATAAATTGGATTAGTCTGTAATGTTAGTGTTAAGGATGATAAATAAATAAATAAAAAAAAATGTTTCTGTATTATAAAAAAACAAGAACCGTGTTGCAGTTGTATATCTAACCTAACTAATTAAGTTCTATAAACATTGAATATGTATGTAGGTACATAACCATCTGTTTTCTGCAATTAAAAACAAAACAAAACAACCATAAAGAACCAGCAATAAACAGATTACGTCACGTTCACATCAGCTATTTTCCGTATCGTCCCAAATTGACACTTGGGCATTTGCCGATCTTGCATTATTGCTGCATGGAATGCTTACAACGTTTTCCACTCGGGCCGGCCCGGCTCAGCTAAATTACGCGAAACGTGCTCGCAATTCACAAAATATCCGCTCTACCCTCCCTTCTCAGATTATACCGAAACATTTATAGTACCCGTAAAATGTAACTACATATTCATTGAAAACAGTTTCAGATACTTCAATGTTTTATATTGAGTAAAAAAGAAACAGAAATGTTTACGATGCAGTAAAACACTTACTTACTATGTGGATTGTGTTCAAAGTAAAGTCTGGTTTATTTTGGTTCAAATTAAAAACCATTTTGGCCACATTGACACCTTAAAATAATCAATAGCGCGCATCGTACGAAAGGTAGACTCAATCATTTGTACGTATTCCGTATCGTCGATCCAATCAAGTAATTAATTTAATTTAGGCAAATCAACGGCATAAATCATAGGGACGAGCCCGTACAACTCAGCCAGCTGTCTGCCTTACCGATCCAATTTAATAAAAAGGTTTCCCATAGAGTACGTTAGTAAATGGTTTACGAGTAGCCCCCCTCTCCCCTATTGGTTGAGCGATGGAAATGCACGTGCGGCGCTATTGCGTATTGCAATCGATGACGCGACCGTGCGACACAACTTTCTTTGGTTTCACTTTGTGGCTGTAACACAAGTGGCGTTGGATGTTGCACATTGTCATGTCTACGTTAAGCCAGGTCAGTGTTGAACAATCATCTGATATACATATCTTATTTCTGTTCTGTTCTCAAGAGCTACACGGAACCAAAGTATAAGCTTTAAGTGGTATATCTGTAACATGGCCTAAATACTAGTCGTTCGAACTTTATGAGGTATAAAATCGTTTTAAGTTATACTCTCTTACATGTTGTCACATATTCATACAATTATTGCTGCATATTATATACTCAAATAGCTTAGTATGTGTAACCCGAACAAAAACAAACATGCTTCGTTAACATCAAAGTCTGACAAATGCATCGTCTACTCTAATTTGGAGTTATGTTCATGTTTTATTAAATATATTGACGTATATTTGCCTATAAAGCTGGCGAGGGTGGATGGAGCAAGGGTGCTGATTAAGTTACGTGACATGCGCGCGCCAATTTGTATCCGAGACTTCGCCCTCGGAGAGGACACAACACCATCAACGGAATTACATTACTCGCCGTAATTAAATACTCTTTGTTTTTATAGGAAAACATGGCGTAAATCTTGTTTGTACTACTGACAAACATGCACGCTTTAACTGTAACAGAAATGTAGATAATATTTACTATTTACATTGTGTCGGCCATTAGTAAAAATTAGCCTTGTTCATCTAGCAGACAAATACAGGTTTTTCCAATTATGTCGAAAAAGTGGTTAAATATATTGTTTAAAAAATTAAAGGGTTTTTTCGGAGGAGGGTAATTAAAGAAATTACTTCTCTCGCCCAGGCCACAGTAACCTTGGCGGTTAACCTGGTGCTTGGCCAAAAACATCGGCCATGTTGGGCCCCGTCTGTGGTGGTCTATTGATTCTTTGAGACGCAATAACAGGCCCAGATTTCATTTTCTAATCCTTACTGTCTGAAAAAATATACAAAGCAAATTCAAGCGAAACCATAACAGAAAACCGATAAAACAAACTGTTATGTAATCTAACATTTATACGTGGCGCCTCCTTCATTATCGATCATACTAAAAGCTTCTCTCATCATCGGCGCTCGGCTAATACACTGCATACTGTAAACAATAACATTGGAAACTTTTTAACACGTCATAGAATATACACTCTCTACACTATTATCGTACGCAAACGAAGCGAATAATTCGATATGTTGTGAAAACAAACAAAGCACCCATGCACGTGCAACGCATGGTTCAAGTGAAAACTCTAATTTTATTTAGTTTACCAATTTAGTGCGCGATGTTCGAACGATGACGAATGCACCGCGAGACTGCCAATTAACGTTGGAGAACAAAAAGTGGAACCCGAAATGGGTATTTGTGGACCGGTATTTTATCAAGATGACTTTTAAAGCTGTGGCCGTAATTAACGTCACGTTTTGTAACGAAACAGTATTGTTTGTGCGCGCTCGTTCAAACACTCGCCGGTCTAATTTAAGTTACAACAATTTTCATTAAATGATGACTTCATTATCTTGACAACTTTTATATAATCATGCATGTCTAATGCGATGATTATAATCACTGACAAGTATGAAATGAAATCATTCCAAGTTCTTAGAGCTGATTATAATAATATAGTAAGTATATCGTATGTGTTTCATCTGTCAGTCAAGGAGCTTGTACCAAACGGTTATCCAAACAGAGAGGGCGTGCGGCGCCGACCGCGAGATTATGATCGCGCGTGGATCGTGATTAATAGCGAACTAGCGGCGCGTGCGCAGGACGCGCAGGCGACGAACACGCATGTGTGCCTGAAACTTGTGAAGATACCACGTTAAGAGTATAATTAGAAGACAATCTGTTGCATCCTTTGTGTATAAAACATTCAGGATTCAAGATTTTTCCGTCCACTATCCAGACTCATAAACATTTATTTTCTTGTGGAAACTTTCTAAACAAAATAGTTGTTTTTGTACAATAATAAAGATTATTTAAATCTAACGAAACAATCTACATACTTACATAATTCATACTTCAGTTTTCGGTAAATATCGTCTAAAATGCTGTTTTAAAGAAGGAAGTAGTGTACCTAGATCATGCTAATAATGATAAGCTAAACCCTATCATACCCTGTTTTACATACTTCCTCCAACATTTTCAATCTTAATTCAGACGATCTGCATCCATAAAACTGTCACCCTAATAAATTCACTTATAAAGTGAATACCTGTTAGCAAAACTATTGCTCATAGTAATGAATAACAAATGCGTACGCGTCGCAAGTTCCAAGTAAATAAATCACGACGCCTGCGCAGCCGTCCGGGTCGGCGTCACTCCGACGCATGGCGACGGCGCAGTGACGGCTACTCCACAGACTGCCACACGTCCAAATGACTCACTCGCTTGACAAGCTTCGGATACTTAAGAATGTTTACATGATAATTACTGCTGCTGATATGATTCAAGCTGTCATGAGCTATAGGTCACCTGTGAGGCCTATGACTGGTCTGAACCTAACTTTTCTATGACTCAGTTTGGTCAAGTCCTATGACTAATACTTTGGGTTAAATTTTTCCTTTAATCTGTGGTAAATTTCCAATACTTTGAGAGGTTTTAAATTAAATTCAATGTTACATAATATACTCGTCCTTACACTTGAATCAAGTATGCAATCAAGTCCCAAATGTCCAGATCTCTCAACAGAAACAAGCTACTGGTACCATGAGATGAGTATACGATAAGTACACAACGTACCTACATAGGTATTCACAGATAGATTGTACAGATTGACATTCATTTCAACTTCTCATACATCTATCGCCGCATCGAATCGTTGCTCGCCAAATAATCAAACATTTCAATCAGTCAAAGGTGACATCATATGACAAGTAAAACTATTTGATTCTAATCCAACCGCTGTGCATTGATACGGGCCTTTATTTACGAACATGTAACGGTTAATTAAACATGCAAAGCCGTTGGATAGCCATGACTAATACCAACATTGGTACCCTGACAGCGACATTTAGTAACAATTGTATCCTTTATATTTGATAACTAGATATTCTAAGCTCTTAGGTTTATAGTTGAAGAAGAAACATGGTCGACGCTCGTTCTGCGTCGTTTCGCCTTTAAGGTATAGACTACAACATTAAGACGAAGCGTGGTTATACATAACTTTTACACAGACACTCGAAAACTATTTGAATTTTTCCGCGATACGCTGGAAAACTAGCTGACGGATTACCTGATGGTAAAGAATCGACGAAGCCCAAAGACACTCACAATACCAGACGAGTTGCAAGTGCGTTGCCGGTATTACTAGTTCAAGGGGTTTTGTGGTTCAAGAATTGGAGAGGGATGGGAGGAGGGGAAGAACTGGGCATCGTACCTCACCCGCACGGCGAAACACAACGATTTTGTTGTTTCACGCCGGCTATACTATGAAAGCTTGTCATTGAAGTTAAACAATATAAATAAACAACCACTTATAATGCTTGACAATGCTTGACACAAATATACAAACAAATAACTCACACTGTTTCCAAGAGGGTAAACAGAAAAAATCGGCATCGCTATCGCAAACCCTGGAATTTAGTTAGTACCTACAGAGTATTTAAAACTAAATAACATAAAACATTTAGCGTACCTACCAACTGTTGAGAATATATATGTGTATATATTGGTATATAGGTAGAGGGGTATATTGGTTCTGAGTAGTAACAGCTACCGACCCACAAAATATAGGAATCAGTTTCACAAGCATGTGAGCATGTGACGATGTCGTGTAATGTGTCAGAAAATGTCCCGAATATTCGAATACATGCAGCGGTTGTTCAGTAAATCGCGTTGTTCACGATCTATGTCCGCAGCTGAGTGCGCAAGTGGAGCGCAGCTGTCGCGACGAGCAGACAACAGTTGTCCACCGCGTTTGTCTTCAACTGCGCACGCGCACCGATCCAACCACCAGTACCAGATTAATCATTCCTAACTATTTTCTTTTAAACCAGACAAGAAAAAAGTATTTAATTATACATATTTAATCTTGTCTAGCCATACGTCTAATTAGCTGTGTTTATATTAATGTACGTTATCTAAATATCAGAAGCGAATACAGCGCTTATATCAACACAGCTCGTAGCTAATGTCAAAAAATATTGCAAGTATTTTCATAACGCTTTGAAACTTTTTAACTTTTCATAATAATGATTATTTATTTTCAACTATAAATACATCTATTTTTCTTTCAACACCGAAGTTTGTAAAACTAAATATGAAATATATTCAAACAAAATAATAAAACGTGAAACACAAAAGAAAACACCAACATTTCCAGAGACATTTCAAAACGCAATATGAAAGCATTATATCTCTATGTGGAACCACCTTTGATGTTAATCCCGCGTTGAAAACTTATCATTAATAAGTCGTAGAGGTAATAAAAAGGATTTCATTAAATCATATATCACAAAGAACTATTATGTCTGGCATGCGAAAAATACCAAAGTGGCGCATGTGAGAATATTTATACGTAGGCAGCAGTAGATAACATCACACAGGAATTGGACTCTGAAATAAAGTAGTGTTAAACATAAAATGATTGTAACGAGACACCTATTCTCTTTGATGGATGGTTTTGGCGAGAGAACCATAAAATAGTGCGATAATGTAAAAATTGTAGCGCGAGCGAGCCGCTGCCGGCGCCGGCCGCCATCCATCATTCAACGAAACGGTCAGTTTCCATGAAAATTGCAGATGATTTGCATATAACTTTACAACGATAAGATATACGCGAAAGATTACAGTACCCACTCGCTGGAAACAGCTCTTTAAACACCAAATAATAGTGATTTACGGGGCAACTCGAACATAAAGAAAACGTTTCAAGAAAATCTAGAAATTATAATTTTCTTATTTAAAACAGACAACATGACATTAACCTCAAATCTTATTGAATTGCAAAGTAAATGTGGTATAATTTTTTAGACACAGTTTTATTTCGGAGGCAGAGGTGGTACCTACGGAGGCGCGGTCATTCAAGTACAATTTCCCGGCAGGCGGACAGCGGGCAGCGAGGCGGCGCGCGTTTTCCACCGGATGCATTATGCGTGTAACTACATTAACACGACGAATGGTGTGATTTTTAAGGAAGAAAGGTCCAGATGAACGCTGTATCTTGTGACATGAACGAAAATAATTTGACGCAGCCGTTCGGCGGGCGACATACGGCGACACGTGGCCACGATATATTACACGCGAGCCGCGCACTAAAAATATTGTGTTGGCAAATTAATGGGCATTCCCGACGGTGGGTAGTGGGATGAAAGGAAGTGCCTTTTATATCTGAAACATTGGTTTTGTATGAAAATGCGTGGCAGCCGGTCACACCTGTCCGCGTACATTGGAGCGGGCGGCGAGCGCGCCACCGCGCCGCCCAACTCGCCAGGGCTGGTCTTCCACATACTACTACACTGCCACTGTTTGAAAGTTGCATCATTTGCATTAATAACGTGATAAGTTCGACATATCTGAAAAAACCACAAAAAGGACTCCAGTAAAAGACAATTATTTCATTAAAACTATTTCTTGCCTTATTCTAAAAACAACTTTAAATTCCGCTTCTCACTTCATTGCATTATCTACATATGAAGAATGGTTAACAAAAAGTCCTCTTGTACCGGTCCTTATCCTTTTTGTACCGGTCATAAAGATTCCCATCAAATCTTTACAACAAGATTAACCCGTTGAACATAACTAACTGAAGATACCTACTTATAGAAAAGATTTGAAACGCTAGAAAGTGTAGTGTCATCCCTGCATAGAACGGATGCGACAAAGAAGACGCATGTCGCCTTGTGCGTCAGTTTCATAATAATTGAGCAGATTAATAACCCCGGAGGGTGTTCATATTTCGCCGTCCGGCAGACTGTCGCTTTCTTCCGTCTCGTCATATCACACCCACGGGGACAGCTGTTCTCGCCATCTTTAAATATATTTAGGAAAAAGAAAGAATATTGTTCAGTTCAGTTCAGTCAGCATCTGTTCAACATTTTCTTTAAGAAGCGAAAATAAAGATTAATCGCTTTCCAAGCACATAAATAGTCATATGCTGTAGTTTGTTTTTCATAAATGTTATGAAATTAAAAAAGTATGAAGTAATTGTTCAATACTTTATACATAGATACAAATTACTGTATCTAATTAAATTATAACGTATAGTTAATTTACCTATTCTATACTAATATTATAAAGAGGTAAAAAAATTAAGTTTTTATGTGGGAATAATCTTTGGAACCACTGGTCGGATTTCCAAAATTATTTCACTGATAGATACAGCTACAACGTTCCTGAGTGCTATAGGCTATAAAGCATCCCTCTACGGTGAAATAGAGCCGATCAGCTGGTAATTCTGCGAGATAATAGCTAGTCAGAAATAATTACTGCTTACAATACCGCTAGCTCTAGTAAAATCACAAACAAAATTTTCTTGAAAAATCACACCAGTCAGTGCTTCTAGTAAAAACTTAACCACATAAGCGTGCTAATTCACAGATGCCACATACATCGGGTAAACGACTTTTCTAAAAATTTCCTTTAAAACACGTTGAATTTAAAATTAATTCGCCTAAAAGTCATTAACGAACGGCTTGCATCAGATTGACGGTCAAGAATACGCATCCACTGCGTTAAGGGCGGGCGGCGGGCGTCGCGGCGTCGTCTTCGGCGTCTCAGTATAAATACGCGGCACGTGCGCCGGCGCAGCTGCCCGCCACGTGGCCGCCTCTTTACGCGCCTGCGTAAAAATAGATCATTGTCTTGCGGACACGCCCACCCCACAGATAAAACACCACATCAAACATTATATCGACAGTAAAATCGCTCGTTTATTTGTTAGCCTGCGGTGTCATAACATCTGGTCATCTGACCAGAGCCGATCTCGGCAACAATCAACATTCCGCTTTCATGTTCACCTCGCCGCCGCTGAGTAAATAAATCTTTTCTTATTTCGATATGCTAATAAATTATTTGATTGTAAGCCAATACGTGTGGTATTTGGCCGATTAAACAAATAAATATCTTGGCAAGTCTGCGACCTGAATTGTCTCTACTATTATTTCTTTCAAACACTTCATGCAGTTACTTGCGTCTAAAGTCCATAAAATTGTTACATGTATATACATACATACTAGAGGGGTAAGCAGTTTCTTGGCGCTTAAAAATGAAACAAAAATAAGTCGGAGCTTCCGGCACGAAATGCTTCCGCTCTTGTACGCCACTGTATCTGACTTACAATGGCTACTTGACACTATTCAAGAAACATTAGTTCCTGTCAATCAATTGACTTCTCGAAGTATTAACGAAATGAAAGAATTTACACGAAAATAAAGTTTTTTTTTACTAACATAACACATAGAACACAATTGCTCAGATCGGTTCAGTTCATAATTGATAATTTCAAAGTTCAAAAGTTGATTTGTCATACTCCTGTTGGACTTTTAATGCAGACTGACATAGAGTGGTAGGAACCAGTCGGGTTATGGATCAGGAACCACCCTGAATCACAATTAAGTCAGTTAGAGTCTGATATTAACTCTCACCCCATCATCGATCATTTAGATGATACCCCCTCTCAAATTTTAAAAAGGAAACTCTAGTTTTGTGTCTCGCTATGCTTTTTCCAAGTACGCGAAGGCTAGAAAATAGAAAAAAAACGTATAATACCATCGCAGAAACTTAATCAAAATAGTCCTTGCCCCAGATACGGTACCGAATAATAATAAGAACACTTTGTACATATAAAATCCTATGATGAAATAAGCAAACATGTTGGCATTATCAACAATTTTATTGGTATTCACAACGCGCAATTTAAAATGCCATTGATGGCAGATGTAGACGTGCACAGTAGAAAATAATAATATATTCCGAAATGTCATTCAATACATACCGATCTTATCTTGGATTACGTATTGTGCATCTTACAAACACACACACACACACACACTACATGAGAAAACATGGATTTACTTGAACAAAACATCAAAGAAGAAGGAAAATGTTGCAAGTGCAAGTTTAAAAGGCAGTCTCTGAAACAACTTTCTTTGCGAAAACAACAGAACGTCGGGTTTTAAATATTCATACTCGAAAATAAATCTTCCGTTCCTGTGAATTTTGTAACTTTAACTCCGATGTAATGAAAATTTCTTCTAACAAAACAAACTGTGTTCTACATTTTCTGTTAGCACAGAAAATACCGCAGCATACAGTGTATAATGGCATTTAGAGCACATTGTTCGTGCGTCTATCAGCGATCGACAGCCGGCGACGGTGCGCAGGCGCCTCTTCCTAATTCAAAAATATACACCGACGCACGTGTCGACCAAGCTTGTTGGCAATTACTTATGGACAATGACTCTTTATTCTCTGTTACATTGTCTTGTAACTGTCTCTAGTCGCTACCACGCAACCTTTATCCACCTCGGTAATGTTTAATATTAACACAGCACTGTAACATAGTTCGCCATCGCCTGCAAAGAACAATGACATACCTAGTAAGTATTCATATATACATTAATATATATCTATTAAACTAAGTTTTGTTCCAAATATTAATATTTTATATTGTGTTAAGTTACTTAGTATCTGCTGAACGTACATGATTAAAGTAACGTTTCATTTATTATATTTATTGAGAACCAATTTTAACGTTAGAAATCCAAACGCAATAGTAAGTCAGAAACTTCGTTTTTCCGGGTAAATTATGACATAATTATGTATTGCTTGATCAACAAGTTTTTTGCAAATTCATCGTTAATACAAATTTATGGTTAGCAAAAAGTAGAACAGGAACAACTGAATCAATATTTTTTTAATGAAAGAGAATTATCCCTCTCATAAGTCACTAGCCTTTGTAAAACAGAGAGCGTTTTTCAAGATCAGTATAAAAAAACTCGAATTAAACCACTAAATATCTACTTTCTGCTTTTACTACTATTACGTTACGTTACGACAAAAGTTTAAAACGAAATTGCACACAAAAAGCATCGTAAACAATTCTCGTCTCTCAAAATCGTATTTCAGTTACCTACCTCACTATGAATATGTAAACTTCATCTTTTGAATACAATTTTCCGTCTCCCCAACGCCCCACTCCAAAGTCTACTCATCCACCCCTCACGATCGATACCCGACGCCATTTTGAATTTTCCGACCAATGCTCGTAGGCATGGAAAGCGGTTTCCATAGCAACGCGTCACGCTGCGAACCAGCGAAGGGGAAAGTGTCGTGGGGAAGGTTTTCAGTCGGTCTGTGCCGTTTTATAGTAGGGCGCAAGGCTTTTATTATACCTATGATAGTTACGGATAGGAAAGGACACATAGAGAGATAGACACAAGAAGGGAATTAACTTCATAGGTACGTTTTTATCTAATTGCATTTCCTGCCTTTTATTTAACTATAGACGGGATATTGGAAAATGTTTTCGAATTCATGTACAAAACAGGATTTATATGTAAATAGGTGTGTAACCGCTTATGTTCTTTACATAAAAAGGCTTTCAGCACTACATTCAATGCTTCGTAGCTATGTGAAATTTTCCTTTCGTTTCTTACTACTCTAAAAACCACAAAACTAAGTCCAAGATGTCATCATCATCATCACCATCATCAGAAAAAACCGTTTAAAAACGTCCACTTTTGGACAAAGGCCTCCCTTTAGCCTTCCACGTCGAACGACAAGTTGCCATCTGCATCCATTGGCTCCCCGCGACTCTGACGATGTCTTCGGTCCACGTAGCGGAAGGCATTGCATGATGATATCAGGCAAGATGTAGTTAGTATTAATTTAATGGTGTTTAAGCACAATGGATGGACGGACTTTTATCCTTTACTATCATCATGCCAGGTGCTAAAATAAATATACATAGTTATTAGTAAAAAAAATGTGTTTGTGAAATGGGCTTAGAAACTTTATTAATATATTTTAATTTATAACTTCACATGATGTGTATCTGTCAATGTAATAGGTCATTTATAATTTGCAAGCCGGTTACACATCGAGACACGTAAAGCACTTTAACCTACCTACTGCTACTTGTTTCTTGTTTCTAGCAAATAAAATTTCTTATTTCTTTCTATTTCTTCCAGTGGCCACTTCACAAGAGTTAATACACAACAACTCAATACTTCAATGAGGCGTCCATTCATAAACAGATACACTTCGTTTTAAGTATTCTATTATCCAAACTGAATACGGTGCAAGTCTCTTTATTACATGATAAAGGAGTATTCTGGTTGCCTGGGCCAGGTGAAATAATACCCGTTAATTCTAGTTGCAAGTGCATTGTAAGTCAAAAGGCTATGTTCAAACAGTTCGCTAGTGTTGTACCAACACCGGTGCTCACCGTACAATGAGTATACATTGTGCTAATTGATATATCCCTTTATACTTTCGCAAAACTCCTCAAAACAACTTCCTTTTCTTTGACAACTTTAACCGCATTGGAGCTCTTCTGTAGTCTCGCTACAAGAACCATGATTTTAATTCTATATTCCAGGACACGGAAATTGAATTCGAAATTCAAATTAAATCTATAAATAGTGTAAACATATATGGTAGTAGTAGTAGTCTAGTGGTTGTCCTTTAATAATTTGGTTGTTGTTTTTTTTTTGTCTGCATAAATGATTTTCATTCAGTCTAGATGTGATAAATCTCATTCATAATATACAACTTATACAATAATAATTTAAATTAATAAATTATATTTTATTAATTATGTAAATGCTGGCTCCAGTGTTATGCAAATTATTCATATTGTATTGTATTAATTTTCATAAGAGTATCATTAGAATACAAATCCGTGATTTTGCCAGAGACGTGGCGGCCGCGTGCCGAGGTCTGCGATTGTTTATAACGTTGTTTGCCGCTCGAAGTGCTCGTCGCCATAGAATAGAAACACCTGCGACTGCGACCTACCTGTCTGTACGGCGAAATCTCTCAGCGGACTTTCGACTTTACAGTTTCCTGCGTTTGTTCGCTAACAATAGGCAATAAGGTTGCGCGGGCGCACCGACAGACGATGCGCTATTCAAACCCGACCGTTGCTCCGACAACACTATTCTTAATATCGTTCATTCATCGGTTGGCCGTGTTTCTCGGTGTTCTTGTAATATTTGTATTCACATTCAGGTGACTATGAGGCGGTGGTATAGCGGAAACACGACATAAAGCCCACTGTCCATTTCAAAAACTATTGTCCCCATAGTCTGTCAGTGGCTCATAAAACTTTAGTTCCACTCTTTATTATAGGAAATGAACATTTACAATTCAAATAAAACTCCAAACTCACATTGACCATTGTTCAATCACGTATTGCCCACTCATGAGAAATACGTGTGCAAATTCAGTGAAACTATTGCTATTCGAAACCTTATTATAACACATTATTATTGTAGCTTCTTGTACAAAAATGTTTCAGGTTAATTTTTGGGAAACAAAATCAAGTATTTATGGCAAAACACGCATCCACAAACGTGAAACGTCTGCGTTACCGCTAGGTAGTGAAATTATTGGAAGAGTTTGATCAAACTGTTTTTTTTTAATACCTCTTCAAATTTGATGTACCTACTTTAAATGGAATCACAGTATTTGTGACTTCTTCCAAAATCTTTCTAAAATTAAGCTGTAAAGTAACAAATGGTGATGGCTTTTTCTTCTTTTTTTAAGATTATAATAAACATTAATTGCTAACTAACAATAGAGAGATGACTACCTGTCACGTACGCAACAAAAAACATTTCAAACAAAGCTCTTGTGGAGACAATAGACCTTAACTGCCCACTTTTGACTTGAGAGCCGAAAATAATTATACCTTTGCATAACAACACTTTATTGCCGTATAATCAGCAGGACTGTTCTAATACTTCCTAACAGGTAAGAATAGGGCGTTGCAAAGCCATAGAGATATTTAAGCAAGCGGTATAACTCAGGTCTCAATAGTCATGAATATTAGGAACAGCGCGGAGGATTGCTACAATTGTGCTGTCACTTCACGTCGAGTGCGCATTATGCAGATTCAGTTACATTAAAACGAGTTTCTAGTTAGTGGAGGGCCCACACACGTGCAGCAATCCTACGCCGCCGCCGATGCGACGACCGACGCCGGGATCATTGACTCGCGATTTGCAGGTGTCGCGGTCGCGACCCAATGGTGGCGGGCTTGCGCTCACGCTCTTCGCCAACGCACCCGCGCCCGCGCACCTCCGCACCAACCAGGGTGACGTCACCACACCGACCAATACTACCTCCATACGGACAACGGCGCCGGCGCATACATTCAATGATTCTATTAACATTTTTCAATGTCTGATGTTTTTAAATCACAGCTACTTTGTTCATAGCGACTGCAGCATTATACCGTCTTTGTATAACGCAATAAAGTGTTGCACTTATACTCGTATATACTGGAATGTGTAGTTAAGTGCGTATACAGTAGTATAAGATAAAGATCTATTTTGCTAAAGAACTTTAATTTTAGAAACACGTATTGTAAGATAGTCATCATACAACGGAATGCAGCGATACACACCGATCGAACATCATTTACTAAGTTGCACACGTCCAAACCTAAAGAAATGTTATGGTCTTTCCTTTCCTGACGAGCTCCTTAGGAAACTTAAAGCACGATCCACTCGTTCCTCTATGTAAGGCCAGCACCAAAGCAAAGTTATGTTGCTTTTTGTTTCTAACTCCGCAAGGAAAGTTGACATCGCCTTAAATCAAGGGAGCTCGTTATTAAAAGAAATCACTGCCTACCATCGCCCATTCCGTCCTCCATATTTGGTCTGAAAATGTACATTTTTATGTTAGCCGTATAGGCAAAAGGAATAAGAATCTCTTGTGGATGCAAGTGAACAGAAGGGACCGCTCTGAGTTTACGTAATGAGGAACTTGTGCCCCTTAAACGTTCTGTAAAAACATACCAATGTTCAGCATCGGCATTCTTACTTATAATTTGTTTACATTAAACCGATCCATACATACGTCAGTATTCGGGGAAAAAGCTGTAGTGATCAATCAAAGGTTTTTTGCAAGTCCAAACGTGATGCTGACGTGAAATTTATTGACATCGATCGTGTGCAGCGGTTGGAGAAAACCTTTTTCGGGCACTCGGGAATTCTTGCTTCAATTTTATTTTCTTTTGTTTCAATATGACACTGATACTGATATAAAAGACCAATGCTAGACAAGACATGGCTAGTCCAATAAAGTAGTGATAGATAGTCGGGCAGGCGGTGACGGGTGCAGGTCAGTGGTGAGCGGTGGCAGGGTTATCTGGAGCGGCGGGCCGGCGCCGGGTCTTATCAACCTGCTGCATACTGCCACATACTGAGACCATTAGTCACAACAAAAACACCCGGTGATGGCTCTCTGACATCATCTCCACTGCCACTTAACTTGTAAGACTTGTCAAGTATGTAGATACCTACTTAACCTACCACTGTACCTATACATAGGTAACATGCTTATTAAATTATTGGTAGGTGTCAGCCGTCTATAAAGTTTCTTTAAGTAGTCTTTCTCCAATTGGGCTTCATCAAAAAAGTATAAGAAAATACCATAAATAAAATGGAATGAAAATAACTAGATCACTGGAAAATTGTATCTATTGTTCTTTACAGTTCCATTAACATAATCCGTTTTTTACACTTTTTTTCTAGTATTTTGCTGAATAATTCAAAATATCAAACCAATTTCAAATACACAATACATTCAATTCTCGAAATACAATAAATAATTTAGTATGAAAACATTTTAATATTGACAAAAACAGTCACCCTTCTGAATGGCTTATCTTAACCTAATAAAAATTCCGAAACAACCCAGAAAATTATAATGACCAAAATGACTAGTCAAAAATATCGTCAAGATCGAGTTGGCGTTAAGGTTTTGAGTTCTGAAGCAGCAACCAAGTTTGGTTTGGTAACCAATGAATGTTGTTATACAAAATACTTTTCATAAAATTAATAATCTGTCCAATAAAATCTTTACGAAATAAAGTCGAAAATGACAAAATAAATCATACCGAACCACCAAAATCTATCCATCGACCGTCATATCATGAAAATTTACATATTTTTTGTGTCAATTTAACTTTTGTGACACTAATTAGATACGTTCAAGTGGAACGAAATCTTGACATCCAAATTGTAAAGTTGCCAACAAGTACTAAAGAATTAGATCTCATGAATTTATGGCATGACAATCAATAATATCCGGAGAATTCTAAAAGTTGTCTTATTAACAAATCTTGGGAAACTTGACATTTAAAGGTATTTTAAAACACAAGAAAAAAACACAAACGTTTCTTCAATACAAAAATGCACCTGAGAATGAAGGCGGGACCACTTGACTAATATTTCGATTATTACAAATCACCGTGAAATGTGAGATTCAACCGAGATCGTTTACATTGCTGGGGTAAATGTTGTCTATAGGTTTGACTGGGAAGAAATGGGTCGATGAAAGTTAAACAGCGCAAAGTTCTCTCAAAAATCAGTGTGGAACACGTGAGCGTCGCAGGTAGTGGTTAATAATTCGTTTAGTCCAGAGGTAGCGGGTACGTTTTTTGGTCGGCGGGCCACACAGGTGCACTCACCTTCTAATTTACTATTCCTGATACCGACGCCCGTCGCCCGACGGTCCATGGGACACAGACGTGTTTAATGCTCCTTTGTGCCCACACTGTGGAGCAGTCCCGTCTCGTAATCTCACAGATTTTATTTCGATATTATTCATAGTTATTTAAGTCCTCAAACTTAATGGAATATTCAAATGAGATCACGTAAATCGTTGAGTCGCTGCATAACTTCAATCACTTCGACAAAATTCAATCTATATTGCATGGCAGCTAAATCTGTTTGTTACATCACTGGTTTTATGGAACACACGGCGTTGGTAAGTCTCGAATGTAGTCAATGTTTAGATCTAAATGTAAGGTCATTAGTGGACATTACCCGGCCATATTAGACATGTAATGACCACGCAAATGCACGTAATTAGCTCAATCGTGTACATCCTCAGCTACGTCAGCAATGTTTGTTATTCAAGCAACACCTGTTTCCTCTAATTTTGTATTTCCAACTATATCTCGTTTAGCTTAATTGAGACATAGATAACTGGCAATCAAGTTTATTACAAGTGGCCCCATTATAAAGGTAAAACGATATTATAAGTTAATTAATTAAACGTTAAGTAAGCTGCTCATAATCAATATATTGCTATCGAAGGTACTGGAAGAATTTAAATTACTTTAAAATATGATCGTTAGGAATTCTTTCTACTAAATAACTACTACCACCAATGACGATTATACCCTCTTTGGCTACCACCTACAGGCTGAAGCAAGCGCGGAGTTTCTTAATGTAATAATTTCATTAGTAAATTGTTTGGCTTTGAATCGCTACAAATATGCTCAATCAAATACAAGAACTACAATGTAAGTATGTACCTATAAATATATTTTCACATTCTCACATATTTTCATTAATCAGCCTTGACTGAATGTTTAAAGTGATAAACGAAAAATCTTACAAGGAAACTGTTTTTTTTCAGTACGTAGGTATGCTGATACTTATAGGTATTATGCACTTTGGAACCAGCAAATAGCTTCACTAGGGGTCAGATTGACAGACTGACACGCATAAATTTAAACCTCTTGAAATATATTTTATTTTTCTTTTTTGCAAAAGTGCCCACTGTAGCCTAATTGAAATAAATGATTTTTTACTTTTGACTTTGCACTGCATTGATACTCAATACTCATAGTAGCAACCTTTTGAACTTTAAAATTCTACTTTGAATTTCACTTCTAATTCGACAATAAAATTCATTCAAAAAAACTTCATAAATTCATAGACATAAAATTCAAATTCCTAATTTTGCGTCCTTTTTTACTAGATCTAGACGTCTATGTTAGAAAGTCATAGTGTTTTACATGGCTATAGCTAATGTCTAGCTTAAAAGATAAGTGGTAATGGCTAACAAATTGAATGTCTAGCCATGTCACGAATAAACGATCACTAGAACCAAGTGACTCGGTAGCAACAGGACTCAGCAAATATTGTACAATCGCACGGAAATCACGATTTCTGCTGAAATTGATACCTTGTTTAATTGTTTATTGAGAAATACCTTTCCTATAAAATAAGTTGGTATGGCGGTTAAGTAATTATAATACATATTTAAGAATATATAAAGACAATGACATTGCATTGCGTAAAAAATGTGTCATACGAATAGAAACTTTCTGTTTTTTTATAATCACTTCTTCAAAACTTTCATTATAGACAAAGTCTGGACAATATTTAGTTAATATATCGATAGATGTATCGTTGAGATCTCACTTGAGTAAGTTTGAATTATAGTCACATTTTCTTAGATCTTTAAACCTCCAAGGAATGATTTATATCAAAATTTGACTGTCGGATTTACTGCACAGACACTCTATTCAATTTTATCCTCCGAATGCCTTCTATCCGAAACATATTTATAATATATTTTTAAGTGCGTATTCGAGTGAAAAATTGTTTGTTATCTGTCTAACTCTTTCCTAATTGGGGTTTGTATAGAAATATAATACGTAGGTATAGATAGTTAATGATAAAATAACAGGATAATAATCACGACGAGTGTCCAGCTCATTAAGTATCAAATAAATCGTATCACGTACCCGGCGGAAGCGTTTATTGGTCCTCACTGCTAACGTACGAACATGTCGAGTAAGCAATAAACTAAGCAGGCGCCATCTTGGATTTGTATTGTCACCGATTGTCGGTGCAGTGGTGAACTGCTGGGAGGTCCATCCGGCGCCGGCCATTTGCATCGGACGAGCACAGAATCGATGATATGCAATCAAACTCATATTATATGCCGATGCTTTTCCTTGATTTTAAAATAGGTATGCGTGTACGTGCTTAGAGAGCCATAGTTAAAGTATAAACGTAAGACTGACACTTTCTTAGAAGGGTAAGTTTTTACGGCTTGAGTAATTGACCACTATGAGTTAAGCCGTCAATATGTTCACAGCAAACTGAGAATCTCATCCCTTAATGAAATAGCTAACGAGTAAAGTTAGAACAAGTGCAGCATCAGCGACAGGTGGCCACGCACGTGCCGCCTTGAATAAAACGCAATGAATGTCAAATGTGTTCGGAAAACAGCACACTATGCACTTTGCTGACCGCACTGCATATAAACAACCTTCCATAAAAAACCTAAAACTCATTTCGCGTCGCCCTCGCGTGCACTTAAGTCTTTTTACGACAAACGAACACAAAGATACTTTCTGATTCCATATCATTAAGATATTTATTGCGCGATGGTGAGCACACTACCATAGTTTAATTTTAGTGAGTATGACGACGTCATAGAGATCAGATTCGCAAAGCATGAAGTGGAACGATGGCTTGAGGGTTAATTCGCCACCCTCTGTGAATGCCTGACTTTTCATTATCGAGATGTTTTATTAAAGTAGGGGCCGGTACGTCTGACAAAGGGAGCACTAGGGTTATCTCCTAAGTAAACAAACTTAAAGTCATATTGTCTCTGAACAGGTGCACTCTTGGTCCATAATATCTATGTATAAATAATTATGTACTCGTATCAAAATGGATCATGAAAACAATTCATAGTTTATATCTTTAAATTCATTTCTAGTAAGAAATATCAACATTTTCATGTAATAAAAGAATTCCGGATTATTTTTGAAATCTTAGGTTTGCTTGCACGTAATAAGGATTTTAACAATATTTAAATTTAAAATTTGGCAACCCTAAACAGGATCCGCGCGATATATTGAGTTACCCGGCGGCGGGAGGTGTGGGTGGAATGTTTACACTGGGATTTAGGGCTGGCCCTGGCCATATTGCATTCCTATACGCAGCCCAGCGCCGCACGTCACTATCAACGTCAAATAAACTGGCTGATTGCAATCTATGCCTCACAGACATTACAGCGAGATTGTTCAGACGAAGCCCTCTTAAATAACATTCGTAACACAAGCAAGTAAACTTAGTCAGAGAATACAAATTACATTTCTTAACGAAATAATTAATATTAGATTTCAAATAAAGATTTTTAGCTAACCTAGATCAAGCGCAAAAGTGTATCGCGGCCTCTGCAGGAGAAAAAAGGCAGTGGGCTTTAGTCAGTAAGTCTGACACTCTCCCAGGGTGAAAAAAGTAATACGATGATCTCTAAGTTTAAAAAGAATAAGTTTTACGCCACAGAATACTCGTAGCCAAATAAAACCTGGGCTTTTCAGTATCTATTATACTGAATAACATCGTAGAAATTTCATTCAAACTCACTAGTGGCTTTTCATGCGCAGTATCTTTATTAAATTGTTAAAATGTTGTAGCATGAGTGCATGACCTGAAATTCAGGTGCTGTTTTCAAAGAATGTTATGTCTAATGGACTTCTTATGTTGTAACGACGCTGGTGACACAAAGACATCGTCGAATCTATCAACAAGCGGCCGCGTTTTCAATAAACAATCGCTGTCATAATGGCTATAATTTCCTCGAAACTCTGTTTGACAAAACATTATAGACAATGCCACGCGCCGTGTCCAAACAGCGGTGAGTCAGCCCAGCCTGGCCGACTGTCCTACTCACTGACACCTCTCAGACTGCACGACTCTCCGAATTATCCAGCCAAACATATTAAGTATTGTATAGTAGTAAAGACAACCGTACTTTGACTAAGCTATGAACACGACGTCGGCACTACATTACCTACCAATTGAAAATCTATAAATATATTTTTACGTGTGGATATGTTTGATAATAATGTCCTATAAATATAGTAAGCATGCAACACACGACAGCTTTAAACCTAGCGAGCCAGACAAAATAAACTAGATCTTAGCAGTTGCAGTGTATTGGCTCGGCGGCAATCTTAAAACAATCTTTTACACAAAGAGGATCTTAAAAGCAAATCTTTTATTGGCATAAAGTGCCGAGGGCGAGCGGCATCGGCGGCCACTTCATCGGATAAAGTGTTCACGCCTTTTAAATTATTGGCCGCGATATCCGCGTGAGTGAGTTGTGGAGCTGCCAAGTTCACGGACTACATCCACTATCGGGACGTAGGCGGCGACGCGTACATTCTTATTTAATGCCTATTGGAAACATTCGAGTCTATTGAGAAAATAATAATACTTTACTTGAAACAGTAAATGGGAGAGGCATGCTTCGGCACGGAGTGATACTACGGCCTCACAGAAAACAGGCGTGAAACAGCCACGGTTTTGTGCTTCGCCGTGTCAGTAAGGTTACCGGAGGCCCAATCCACATCCCTAAAAGGTCGGCAACGCACTCGTAACTCCACCGCGTTGTTGCAGGAAAAAAACGGCGCCAATTTTATAACGTACCTACTTTCATAATTTTCAGAACCTACTAAACTTTTTAACATAAGGAATGGTTGGCAATTAACGCATTACCAAATTAACAGTACTGAACCAAGTTCTGGGCTCTAACTGTGAATTTTTGAATTCGAAATGTATTTGTTCTTTTCCAAAAACCGATAAAAAACTGGACTTCGGGTATAGCACGCATTCAACCAACGAG
The DNA here is from genome assembly GCA_902829305.4 of Spodoptera exigua. Taxonomy (NCBI): domain Eukaryota; kingdom Metazoa; phylum Arthropoda; class Insecta; order Lepidoptera; family Noctuidae; genus Spodoptera; species Spodoptera exigua. Next base: position 8,587,266 of record LR824619.2, on the reverse strand, counting down.
GCACCCAACTTGAATTCAATTGGACACATACAAGTTGCAACTTGTCCAACGATAATAATGAACCACATCTGCCTGCTGTTGAACCTATGTGCAATGTTAATGTTACATTACAATATGTTTATGAAAGGGTAGAAACATGAAAAATGTGTGAAAAAGTTTAAACAAGAGCTGAATGTGGAGTAAATAGTACCTCACAAGTTTACTTTGAACCCATCTGAAAGTTTCCACCTCTAATCTCAATTTGATGAAATGATTTAATAACATATTGATGTTTGCATTGCACGATGATTGAATTCAAAAACGACAAAATTCATAGAGATTTAAACTTAGGTATTCTTATAAAATGTAAGTACCTATATAACTTTCTTTCGTATGTGTATGTACAAGATGTCCGTTGACTCAATAAAGCAAAAAGCCTTGATGAGGTCCAACGGCCGAGGTTCCAAGCAAGTCAAAATACGACTTTATCTACCAGTTTTTATTTTTTCTCTTTATCTGTGTAGTGGTCGGTGAAGCACACGTGCACATCGCCGCCCGCGCGCCTGCGCAGATCGTGACCTGCGCCTGGGCCCCCGCCACGCACCTCACTTACCTCACCCGCAGTAATTGTCTGACGACACTTAATATTACTATCATTTGCTTATACAGACTTTCAATATCAAGCCAAATTTTCATTACATATAATAAAATTTACAGGTTATTTTTTTCTGAATTCCTGAAAAATCTTATTCAACAACATGTTGATAAACAAGCATAGAAAACCATTTCAGTATTGCACTATACACCAAAACAAGTTGTATTTAAGTACTAGTACCCACGAACAGGAACCGGGAATAGCAGTTCAACTGATCGTGTAGGTAGGTAAAGATGCGGCTTCTCAAAGTGAAACGAGTTGGAATACTCAGGTGCGCCCGCGCCACGTCACGGCACAGATACATTGTGACGGCGCGCCGCCGCCGCAGCCAGAAAATAGAATTAAAAGACACTCCACAATGGACCAAAGCCCTTTGAAACCGAACACAAATACGTATTGGAATTTTAAATCCCAGCAAAATATACCTTAGCCTCAGGTGTTCTGAAGAACGGAGCCATACCTTAGTTTATTGTTGAACGCTTTGAACTGGTTGAATGGGCATGATACGTTGTGTTAGTCTTTACCTATTGATTTGGTATTGCTAGAAACTATTCACAACTGGCGTTGTACTGGCGCATGCAATTAAAGCTATGAAGCTACTGCAAAGCTATTGTAAAATAGAAACAATCAATTGTTTGGAACGATGTACACACTGCCGTTTACAATAACTAAACGGCAATAAGTAAACAACAACAAGTAAGCGGCCATAATCATTTCATAAATTCATAATCATTATATTACCTATCTCTATTTCTAAATAATGATCTGCAACTTGAATTAATATTGACGTGACTCGACCATACTACCTTATTTAATTCTTGAAGTAAAAAAGTAGATAACATACCTAATACGCTGTAAAAAGCACGCCATCCTTTAAACGAGGAATTCTTGAATATACATATGTATACATATATGAGAACACAGCTTCTCAGAAACGACCCAATCGATTTCAATGAAATATAAGTAATTAACACTTAAAAATCAATGTAATTAGGTTTTATAGTACTAAAATAAAATAAATTAATAAATAATAATGTGATACTGATTTCTATATCTTTATCGTCAGTCACGTTCAGGTGAGGAAATAAATGATGATTTGGGTATTTACAACGAAGGTAAACATAAGTATTTAATTAAAAGTATTAATAAAAAAATATTATTATTTTAAGAAAAGAAAATTTCGAAAATTGAAAAATACTGTTACCAATGAAATCGATTGGTCACAACTTCACAAGCTGCAAGCAGCGGATCGAGTAAAATTAATACCGTATTTAGATGGATGATTATTCAGGTGTGCTACCTGGTGTGTGTCTTTCGTGTGTGAATAATAGCGAAATCTCGATCGCAATCAATTAAAACGCTTGAAATTTTTATTCTCCTGACTATTTATTTAAAAGATATTAAAGCTCTGCCATCTGTATTTCGACTTATAAAACATAGTTAAACCAAATATTAGACAGATGTCTCTGCTATAGAACTTTTTAAGCGACATCTATAGTTCAATAGCAGAAAATTATGTGATCTATTGAACACAAGATGGCTCTAAAAATATTTGAAGTTTTGCGTAATGGCAACTCAGACGATATAAAACTGAACGCCTAGATGAAAATGCTTCTTTTTGATTGGTGGATCGAGCCGGTACGAAATGGCACATTTGACAACCGCCATTTGCCGACGCCTGGCTGTGGAACCAGTGGAACAGGCGCTCATATTATTACAGAGAATATCAAGCCGCATTGCGGCAATCGGCATATTTTTGTAAAAGGTATGTGTATTTTCCAAGCTTAAGTCGTGAATACTACTCGTACTGTGAAATATTTATGTAATTTGCACTGGGTATCTCCACGTTGATTCTATATCGATCGTGGTCGTTTAAAAGGTGCTATATTAACTAAGTTCACCCATTCGAAAACACAAGCCAGTCTCTGTTTTCGTCAGTTACGAGCTTAACATTGCAATTTATACAAAAATGCCAATTAGTCGGTACTATTAGGAAGTTTTATATTTGACTCGTGTGTTTATCAGTTCGTTTATTTTCAGGTATAGGATAAGGCAGTCAAAATGTATCTCTACAATTTGACTCTACAAGGCTCATCATCTATCACACATGCCGTACACGGAAATTTCTCCGGTACCAAGCAGCAGGAGATCGTAATATCACGCGGGAAGACATTGGAGCTTCTCCGGCCGGACCCAAACACCGGCAAAGTGCATACGCTAATGAAGGTGGAAATATTCGGCGTTATCAGATCAATGATGTCATTTCGTCTCACCGGCGGCACTAAAGGTAAATGACCTTATTATACATATATGCACCACGTGGTGTTAAGACAGAAATAACCATAAAAACTTAGTGGAGGTCGAATACAAAGCGATTTGGTTTTAGGAGTTGTAGTATTGTTAGTTAGAGATTTTAAATTGTTGCATCGTCTTGCTCCATGCATTATAATATCACAATGTGCATGGGATAACTAGGTGCATAGATTATGGCCCGTGCGTCGCTCTTTACAATCACTATGTTTGTGGAGATGTATCGCGCTGGTACATTTATTTATAACATCACACTACCTATTCTAATCTATGGAAGATTAAAAATGTTTGAATTCAAAGTAACAAAGTTAACTTTTTGTTCCAGATTATATTGTAATTGGGTCAGATTCAGGTCGTATCGTGATATTAGAGTATATTCCAAAAAAAAACATTCTAGAAAAGGTTCACCAAGAGACATTTGGTAAATCAGGATGTCGCAGAATTGTACCTGGACAATATTTGGCCATTGACCCCAAAGGCAGAGCTGTCATGATAGGTAAGATTAAGATTACCTTTGCCGAACATTACTCCTGATAACCTTAAACTACTTACTAGGTATTTATTTTAAATTACATTTTTATATTTTAGGTGCTATTGAAAAGCAGAAGCTAGTATACATCTTAAACAGAGATGCTGAAGCCAGACTCACAATTTCCTCTCCACTGGAGGCACACAAGTCTAACACATTGGTCTACCACATGGTAGGAGTTGATGTCGGCTTTGAGAATCCTATGTTTGCCTGCTTAGAGATTGATTATGAAGAAGCAGATGCTGATCCTTCTGGTAAGTTAATCTTTTGTTTCTGTTCTCAATTCTATTTGTCTCCACTATGATTATTTTGAGGTCCGTGTTTCCGATTGACAGTGACGCCAAATCCTCTCTGTATGAGTTACAAATAAATAATTAAATAATACCTAATGATGTCGAGTGAAAATCTAACAGAACATTATTTTCAGGTGAAGCAGCCCAAAAGACACAACAGACCCTCACTTTTTATGAATTGGATTTAGGTTTGAACCATGTGGTTAGAAAATATTCTGAACCTCTTGAGGAGCATGCCAACTTCCTCATAACTGTGCCAGGAGGTAATGATGGACCCTCTGGAGTTCTTATTTGCTCAGAGAATTACCTTACATATAAGAATTTAGGGGACCAGCACGACATTCGATGTCCTATCCCTCGACGCCGAAATGATTTAGATGATCCTGAGAGAGGCATGATTTTTGTGTGTTCAGCAACACATAAGACCAAATCTATGTTCTTTTTCCTGGCACAGACTGAACAAGGAGACATATTCAAGATCACCATTGAGACAGATGAAGATATGGTGACTGAGATTAAGTTAAAATACTTTGACACTGTTCCTGTAGCTACAGCTATGTGTGTGCTCAAGACTGGCTTCTTGTTTGTGGCCTGTGAATTTGGCAACCAGTAAGTATTGATTCTCTCAATTATAATGCAGATTGTTACATTAAATGAGGGATATTCAGTGCTCTCTTTTGTACACTATCATGCTAGAGAAATCATCCCCGAACCAAGGTCCTCCCTTACATTTATGGGGGAGAGCACACTGATGCGGGATAAACAAACATAACATAAAAACTTAGCATTTGTTTATGTATATATTTTTAATTTAGCTTGTTATTAATAACATTGTATTATTTCAGCTACCTTTACCAGATTGCACACTTGGGTGATGAAGATGATGAGCCTGAATTTAGTTCAGCTATGCCCTTGGAGGAGGGTGATACATTCTTCTTTGCTCCCAGACCACTGAGGAATCTGGTGCTAGTGGATGAATTAGATTCTCTATCACCCATATTAGGTAAGAAATAAAACAATGTATTTACTAATAGATTCTCATTCACTAGTAGATTCCCAATGATGTTAAATATTTAGCTCCGTGTTTCATCTGAAAAACATTGACGATTGCTTAACCAGATCTGAGGTTTTTTAAAAAACATTTTTTTATTTATTTATCCAGACTATTGTTTTTAATAGCTGTTTTTTTTTTAAGCTTGTAAAGTTGCTGATTTGGCTGCTGAAGATACACCTCAAGTATATTTGGCTTGTGGGAGAGGACCAAGATCTTCATTAAGAGCACTAAGACATGGTTTAGAGGTAGCCGAGATGGCTGTGTCAGAGTTGCCTGGTTCACCTAATGCTGTGTGGACTGTCAGAAGACACAAGGATGGTAAGCATCAACTGATTATTAATACCAAAAGATGTGGTTTATAAAAATGATACATATTTAACATTAGTAACTTCAAAGCAAAGTGCCATTTAAAACTGGAAGATTAAGGAGCTTAATGATTATATCTTTGGTCCGTGTTACCGATATACAGTGACGCTACAAATAACCACTTATGAATGCTCCTCTTTATCAACAAGTTACTAATAAAACCCTGGTTGTTTGTCATACATAAACACCAGTGGTTTTTCTTTTCAGAATCTTCTTTCGGCCGATGAACAAATTGAGATGGTTTCAACAAACACTCGCAAGGTAGGCATCCATGGCTTCGTAATACGCAACTGGAAGCTGATGACAACACAGGAAGACTTATACATATTCACAAACTGTTAGGGCAAATTTTATCTTAAATTTTTCTTTTGGTTGCAGAGGAGTATGATTCTTACATCATTGTGTCCTTCGTAAATGCCACACTTGTCCTGTCCATTGGTGAAACGGTTGAGGAAGTCACAGACTCGGGGTTCCTGGGTACTACGCCTACACTTAGCTGTCATGCGCTGGGTGCAGACGCACTCGTGCAAGTATATCCAGACGGCATTCGGCACATTCGAGCTGACAAACGTGTGAATGAGTGGAAAGCACCAGGGAAAAAGTCGATTGTGAAATGCGCAGTTAATCAGAGACAAGTAGTTATCGCTCTGACAGGAGGAGAATTAGTTTATTTTGAAATGGACCCTGTAAGTTTTGTTCATTATATTGCGTTATTGCTTATTTTATTTTTACCGACGTATTTGCGTGGCCGCGCCTTCGGGTGTGGCCACCTGAGAGTGGTGCGTAGCTGCCCCATGCAGTGATAGGCCCACAACGTCGCAGAGCATGTCGCTCTCCCGCTTGCGGTAGAGAGCGGCACTCGGCATATTCCATAGCCGAGCTGGAGTCGTTCAGGCGATGAAGGCGGCAAAACCATGCCGTGGACAAACATACAATATATATATATTTTTTTTGTAGTCTTATACTTTCAAAGTTCTAATAAGTTGTATAATTTCAGACTGGTCAACTTAATGAATATACAGAGAGAAAGAAATTGTCGTCTGATGTGTCTTGCATGGCACTGGGATCTGTGGCTACTGGTGAACAAAGAGCATGGTTCTTAGCTGTTGGATTAAATGACAACACAGTCAGGATTATTTCATTAGACCCATCGGTAAGCATCAATATTCATTAAAAATGCTACTTTTAGAACTAATATTTTCAAATGATGATAAAAGGACACCATTGAATGTTTGTGATTACAACAACCGAAAAATGCGTTATTCTAAAACTGCTGAGTTTACCTCTAAACCAAACAGCACAAATTTTTCATGTTAGCAGAAAAATAACTTGAACATTTGTTCCAGGATTGTCTTGCCCCACGTTCTATGCAAGCTTTACCGGCCGGCGCAGAATCTTTATGTATTGTGGAGCAACCTTTTGAATCTGGGGCAAAATCTGCCCTACAGCTTAATATTGGACTAAGCAATGGAGTACTGCTTAGAACTACTTTAGACTCTGTTAGTGGTGACTTGGCTGATACTAGGACTAGGTACTGACATGTTTTACTTACTGTTAAGTAGTGCAATAATGAGCACAAGTTCTCAATTGCTATTGCCATAGTAAAGATATGAATTCACCTTAGCAATATACCAATGATGAAAAAACCTATCGCTCCTTTTTAATCTGAGTTTTAGTGAGGAGTACTTAACCAGATCTGAGATTAACAACATAACTCAAAACTTTATACAATTTTGAGTTTATTTTTCTAATTAAAGCATTTTTATACAATAGGTACTTGGGTTCAAGGCCAGTGAAATTGTTCAAAGTACGTGTGCAGGCTGCTGAGGCAGTTTTAGCTGTTTCGTCAAGAACTTGGCTGGGTTACCACTACCAAAATCGTTTTCACCTCACCCCTCTGTCTTATGAATGCTTGGAATATGCAGCTGGATTCAGTTCTGGTAAGTTATAATTCCTAGTTAGACTTCAAAGTAAACCAAAAATTTATATTTTTGCCAGTAAGATTTTGATACCGACGTATTTGCGTGGCCGTGTCTTCGGGTGTGGCCACGTGAGAGTGGTGCGTAGCTGCCCCATGCAGTGATAGGCCCACAACGTCGCAGAGCATGTCGCTCTCCCGCTTGCGGTAGAGAGCGGCACTCGGCATATTCCATAGCCGAGCTGGAGTCGTTCAGGCGATGAAGGCGGCAAAACCATGCCGTGGACAAACATTCAATATAAAAAATATGCTTTGAAGACTTACATTATAACTGGAACATATTTAACTTTTCTTTTTACTCTCTTACAGAGCAATGTGCTGAAGGTATTGTTGCCATCTCATCAAACACCCTCAGAATTTTGGCACTAGAAAAGTTGGGTGCAGTCTTCAATCAAACATATTTACCCCTTGAATATACACCGAGAAAATTCGTTATCAATTCTGATAACAACAATATTATCATACTTGAGACTGACCATAATGCTTATACTGAAGAAATGAAGAATCAAAGGAGGTAAATAAACACCATTGCACTTTAAATATTGTAACTTTTCTGATGATGACAAAAATACACACAATGCCAAATTTTTTTGAGGATACCCCTGCAGTACTGATTTTCAATATAAAAATTTATTACATGTTTATATTACTAGTGCCATTTTTAACTAATTGTGTTTGTTCAGGGTCCAAATGGCACAAGAAATGCGTGAAGCTGCTGCAGGTGGAGGCCCTGAGGAACAGCAGCTCGCAAATGAAATGGCTGACGCTTTCTTATCTGATACTCTACCTGAAAACATCTTCTCATCACCTAAAGCAGGAGCAGGTACATATTATTGTTTATAAAATTAAATAAATACAAGCCACATTCTCTGGGCAAGAGCAGTAAATGCCATTGAGCAAACTGACTCTAATCGGGTGTGGCGATAGTAAATTCCCAACGTTAATCCCAAATGATCTTAATTATAAGACATTTGATTCAAGTGTGGGATACATTTACTACGAAATATACATTCTTTCGTTTATCAAACCCCAAGCGAGCGCCAGCGTTCGTGCACCTATTGTTTTTATGTTATCTTGTTAAGGTTAAATATTATTTTATAACAATATTGTATTTGACAGGTATGTGGGCTTCACAAATTCGTGTGGTAGATATGGGTGTCAGTGGTGGTCAACCGACCACGTTGTTTAAGTTACCACTGGAGCAGAATGAGGCGGCTGTGTCAGGATGTATCGTGCGGTGGGCTGCGCACGCCGACCACGCACAAGCTCACTTGGTCGTCGGGGTCGCTAAAGACATGATTCTGTCACCGCGGTCTTGCACGGAAGGCAGTTTACATGTATATAAGGTAAGGATTACATTTAGATATTACGTATTTAGATCAAGCTAGTATATTTATAAATGTAAAGAGTTGAAGACTAACCATTGTATTCTACTTTCACAGATTTATGGCAACACAGGAAAACTAGAGCTTATCCATAAAACGCCTGTAGACGAATATCCTGGGGCTCTGGCGCCTTTCAATGGAAGACTGCTAGCAGGAGTAGGGCGAATGTTAAGACTGTACGACATCGGTAGGCGAAAACTTTTGCGCAAATGTGAAAACCGACACATTCCAAATCTCATAGCCGACATCAAAACTATTGGTCAAAGAATTTTCGCGTCAGATGTGCAGGAATCCGTATTTTGTCTTAAATACAAAAAGCGAGAAAATCAGCTGATCATATTCGCGGACGATACTAATCCGCGATGGATCACAAATAGTTGTATACTGGACTACGATACGGTCGCCATGTCTGACAAATTTGGCAATATAGCTGTGATGAGACTCCCACAATCTGTCACAGATGATGTTGATGAAGACCCTACTGGAAACAAAGCTCTCTGGGATAGAGGTGCGTACCAAAACTTTTAACAGTTCAACTAGCCTAATGTTACCCTTGCATGATGAAACACAATTATATACATGCTAGACTAATGACAGTAATGATTATTTTTCCAATCTGATAATAGTTCAAAAATATATTTACCTAATAGCAAACAACCACACATGACTAATTGATCATAATCATTTTCCAGGTCTTCTAAACGGAGCTTCTCAGAAAGGAGACGTCGTTGTAAATTTCCACGTGGGGGAGACAGTTACGACCCTGCAGAGGGCTACTCTGATCCCAGGTGGTTCTGAAGCCTTATTGTACGCAACTGTCAGCGGATCCCTTGGCGTGCTTCTTCCATTTACCTCCCGAGAAGACCACGACTTCTTCCAACATCTGGAAATGCATATGAGGAGCGAAAACCCGCCACTGTGTGGTCGGGATCACTTATCGTTTAGGAGTTATTATTACCCAGTGAAGGTTAGTTTTACAAAACATTTTGAACCTCTTAAATAGATTTTATATTCTGTGGGTAGAGTGTCCGCCAGTTAGTCAACAGTGTACTTCATTGAGAAGTATCCTGTGTTACACTGTCGGTAGAGCACGTCGGGCGCGAGACGGCGAGTGTGCTTGTCGTTATGACTGCGCCTCGTTGTTACCGTCCGTCGAGTTCCGGAGAGTTGGAAGCGTCTAATGGCGCTACTATAGTTTTGGAACGGACATTCCTACCAAAATAATTCGCTTCAAATGTTTTTATTAATATACTCTTTTGCAAATTACGAGTCTGATCCACGTCTCATCTTGCAGAATGTGATAGACGGAGACCTATGCGAGCAGTTCAATTCGTTGGAGCCGGCTAAACAAAAGGCGATCGCTGGTGACCTGGAAAGAACGCCCGCTGAAGTATCCAAAAAGTTAGAAGACATTAGAACTAGATATGCGTTTTAAGTTAAGGGGGTTTATTGTATTAATTTAGCTTAAGAAATAAAATATAATTTAAAATCAAACCTTTTATTTGTAAAATAGCGCCTAATGCTTATACAGAAGGCAGTTTTCATTTTATCTACAGATAAAACTAAACAACCCACCCCTTCACTGAAAGTATATTCAAAACATGCGACACTCGCGTGTAAGTCATAAGTCAGCGTGCGTTCGTGCAGCGGAATGTTGTTGAATTTAAAGATTTTAATTATGCAGATATTTAGTGTATGACGTCGTATAATTGTGTATGGTAAAAAAAAATTTGTGCACGCAACCATTGTAAAGAAATTCACCAAAAACTGATTCCGCTGGGCGAACGTTGTCCTGGCGGAACTTTTTTTAATCCATAGACTTTAGAAGAAAAGAGATGTATCCAAAAATTAGTGTGTATTTGTGTGTAATTGTGTATGTATGAATAAAACTAGTGCATGCATAAACTTCGGAGAAATTCAAGTTTCCGCTACGCGAACGTTTGGCCATTAGCTAGTTTTCATATAAAGCGCTTACATAGAGAGCTGTAGATTTTTACATACGTTGTTTTGAATTTGTGTATATTTGTTTAAAAAACAGATTTAGAAAAAATCGTAGGGTTTAAAAGATAAAAATATAAACGTAAAATACGCTTATTAGGTCTTAGCTCTTAAAGTATGCACTTTAGGGTCTAGATTTTCACGTTTATACAAACCTTGTAAGTGTCTGCAACATGTTGCCAAGTATCAATGATGTTCCGTTAGTAATTAAATAGTTATAGGACAAATTTACCATGAATAGATCACTGTTTACAAAGCAGTCAAATATAACGACGTTCTAAATGAATTGCATGGTAAAATGTATGCCAATAATTAGTGTATTCATTCGACAATTCACATGCAAAATTTCATGTCATTAAATTTAGTAATTAAAGAAAAACAATTATAATACTGACGAAGCATCGAAAACCTACATAACCCGACCAAGTTCGGATGGCTACAAAAAAGCGGCCGTGCCATATATCTAAGAAACGTTCTTAACTTTCCAATATAGCATTTATTAATATGGTACATTATCGTACACAAGCGTTAGGAAAAAATTAAACACAGTATCGTACACACGCTCGTGCATTCTATTGGTTAAATAGTGTAATAAAAAATATTGGTTAAATAGTGTAATAAGCTACAATATGATAAATATTTACCTAAACAGTAGTACTTAAGTACTTACATGTGGTAAGTATTTAATTTCCCTAAGGGGTCTATAGTTAGAATCCTGATCCGTGAAATCTTCAATAGAAATTAGCTGTATGAATTTTATTTGTCTTAAATATAATTAGATTATATCTCAAATCTCAAGCGCATACTTAAATAAAGTAGGTACCTACGTAAATAGTACCTACTTTCTGTCATAGTCAAATACATTTAAAAAAGTAGGTGTCCAAAAATAAATGACCTATAAATTATTTCGAAACAACAAGTGTGTTATCACCTGTACCAATTCAATACCGGTATTATACTGTAAATTTTGGGATGTTACCTAAATATATTGAACAGCCGCTTTTTTGTAGCCATCCGAACTTAGTCGGGTTATGTAGGTTTTCGATACTTCGTCAGTATTATAATTGTTTTTCTTTAATTACTGAATTTAATGACATGAAATTTTGCATGTAAATTGTTGAATGAATACACTAATTATTGGCATACATTTTACCATGCAATTCATTTAGAACGTCGTGATATTTGACTGCTTTGTAAACAGTGATCTATTCATGGTAAATTTGTCCTATAACTATTTAATTACTAACGGAACATCATTGATACTTGGCAACATGTTGCAGACACTTACAAGGTTTGTATAAACGTGAAAATCTAGACCCTAAAGTGCATACTTTAAGAGCTAAGACCTAATAAGCGTATTTTACGTTTATATTTTTATCTTTTAAACCCTACGATTTTTTCTAAATCTGTTTTTTAAACAAATATACACAAATTCAAAACAACGTATGTAAAAATCTACAGCTCTCTATGTAAGCGCTTTATATGAAAACTAGCTAATGGCCAAACGTTCGCGTAGCGGAAACTTGAATTTCTCCGAAGTTTATGCATGCACTAGTTTTATTCATACATACACAATTACACACAAATACACACTAATTTTTGGATACATCTCTTTTCTTCTAAAGTCTATGGATTAAAAAAAGTTCCGCCAGGACAACGTTCGCCCAGCGGAATCAGTTTTTGGTGAATTTCTCCACAATGGTTGCGTGCACAAATTTTTTTTTACCATACACAATTATACGACGTCATACACTAAATATCTGCATAATGAAAATCTTTAAATTCAACAACATTCCGCTGCACGAACGCACGCCATAAGTCAAGGGTCTATTCGACGCCGTATCGATAAGTTCCTAACTTACCTTTGTAGAATTAAATGTGTATCAGTGATCAAGTAGGTATACATCCACAAGCGTAAATAGAAATCGTCACGGATCGAATAGGTACAACTTTGGATAGGTTATGACATTAGGGACCTACCTAATAGGCATAGATACCTTGTGTTATTGGGCTGCCATGCTAGTCCACATACCGCAGCCTGGTGCAGAAAAAGGAACGGGGTGGATTAAACCCCTGTCGGAAAATGAGGGTACAACACCTCTTTTTCCGTCGGGGGTGTTATATGACGTATCTGTCTAACTTCCTGGAGCCGCTTTCAATTTAGTTTTTTTTCAAAGTTACGTGCTCCTTATCCTGGACATGTTTGCTGAAAATTGTTTGAGGCGTTTAGAAGTTATGGGGGTATAAGTTTGGCCCTATATATTTACTACAGATTACAGTTTTCTTATTGTAATCCCATACATAAATTATCAATATAATATGCCTACGTAACTACCTACCGTTAGTTCATTTCAATGTTTGGTAGTTTTCTCAAACGCTTTCACGATTTTATCATATTTTGCAGATTAATTATACCCCACAATGTAAACCGTACCTAACAATTTATTCAAAGAATGATTAATATGTTGGCACATTCTTGTGTGATACAATTAATTTCTAAAAAAGAGAGAAGATAGTGATATAATCAATCTAAAATAAAAAATACGGCACAAAACCTCCGTTTTGCCTGCTGTGGTAGTGAATAATGTTAATAGAGTGCCATGTGCCATTCAGTTCGGGCAGAAAATTCACCAACTGCTCAGTGGCGGTGCATTCGAATGCAACATATCATGTATTATTGTGTAAAAGCACATCTTATTATCTAGAAATAATTTATAGTCGAAACGAAGAATAGTTTTTAATTGCGAATATTCTTGTTCTTATATATTATGTAGGTATAGTCGTTACACTCTTGGCAGAGTGGTCGTGGCTGTACATGGATGGGTTGAGCGATTTCGTTGCGAATATTATTACATCACTTCTCCCGGCCTGGGTGAGTTGTGACGGAGTGTTGACTAACTAAAAACCATTCCGTGCCATCTCCTGCTCCGGACAGGGGCTGCGATACATTATTGCGCGTGCCCCACACCGGATACTATGGAGTGGGATGAGTACTACTTATGGGCAAATGCAACACTCGAATCCGCAACCTTATGATTTCCTTAGGTGCATTGGTATAGGGAACTATTGAACCATTATAGCGATATATGTTGTTACTCAGTTACCTCATAGATCAGCCTCATAGATAGCTAATATTTATTTAAATATTCCCATTAGAAAGAAAAAGGTCTGGCTGTGGTAACGTTACGCCAGCAGGAAATGTTTTTGTGAAATAATTAAAAAACTATAAGCGCAACAAATTTAAAAATGTGCGCAACAATTACAGAAGCCGCACAACTAATTATCTATAAGATTCAAATGACCATTGTCGACAACATCTGGCCTGGGTAACGGACACAATATTTGTAGGGCACTTCCATATACCTACCCGTAAATCTGCAGGCACGACGCGACTCTGCAAGATAATTAAATTAAAACCTGCTGTTTTTATATCAATTATAATCTATTATATACATAAATATTATAATCAGTTTTAATACGAAATCTATTTATTCGTCTATCAGTAGGAAGATTATAATCGACGTGATTGTCTGTGCAATCCTGGCAGGGTCGCCATGCAATGTAGGGGCAAATAAGAAACGTGTTACTTGGACGATCGTCTTTAATTAAGTGCTCATTGTTATAAACTTACACTACTAATGGGTAAAGGTGTCACACACCACACCTGAGAGATGACATCACTCTGTATTGGCATAATGGCTCTCCGAGTCACTTAGGTAAAGAACATGAAATGAATACTAAAGTAACTTTCAAGTTATCCTCTCGAGAGAACTCTGTTTTATTTTATATACCTACTCGACCGAGCGAACTCTGTCACATTCATTTGCAGTCTGTGACGTAGGTAGTTACACCACGTACAAAATGAATAAACTAACTTGATGGTGCGTTATGAGCCTACCGCACAACATTCACGTCAACTCGTGGACTAAAATGCAAATAAAGAAAATACCACGACTCTTCGCGAGCACGTGAAACAAACGTTACCATGACAATTATATCGATCGGCGGCTTTTCCGAGGCTTTTCCCTGAAAGTCTCATTCGCGTGTCGCCTTCTGAAACAATAAGGCACCAAAGTCTAGACACCCAATACGATACTCGGGTTGTTTACTGTCTGACCCTTATACCGCCTTCATAATTTTGTTCCAATATGAATAAATAAAGTGTGCGTGTTGTTGCCGTTAATTTTAAAAAACTGTCTGCTTGGTGATTGAATCGTGTCGGTAGTGCGGGTCCAGCAGCCGTGGACAATGAGTGCACGCGCGAAGCGAACCGAGACGTGCGCTCGGTGCTGGCAATGCGCGAGCGTCCGTTTTTAAAAAGCACTCATTAGCTGGTGCACCGTAGCTACGCTGCGGTAGTACCAAACGCAACGTGTGTGCAATACGGGGCATTAGAAAGTGTAATGAATATTGTGGTGCGATGCTGTCAGTGAGCAAGCCGGCGTCGCTAGTCCAGCAGAAGAAGCAGCAGTGGGCGCGGGAGAGAGGTGCGTACTACGTAGTGTGGTGCGTCCGCGCTCGTGTGCTGCACTGCTGCCCGCCAGCGCCGGCCGCTGCCCGCGTTGCCGCCAGTGCGCCGCGGACCTGTGCACGCTCGCATCTGCATCCCGTTCCTTTAGTATTTCGCAACATATTCATGGTCGTGATTCCACTATCGAGATTAACTAACATTCGCGACTTTCAGACACGTTGGTTTTCCTCGTTATTTCGGATTGCAACTGTTTAATTCGGTACGTATTAACAAAACAATACTTTTGTTGCAGCTAACTTTGAAAATGTGATCAAAATTCAAAACAAAACTTACCTACATGAAAAGCACAACCTACCTTCTCAGGTATTGTTAGTTATAGGCATGCGTAAATGGTGATAATCACGACATTAATTTCACTTTCTGAAGTGATGTTTTTGTAAAAAATATTGTACATTGTACACGATGTCTAAGTTTCCACTTCAACGACAATAAAAAGTAAATTATATCGTGCAACATTCATTTTGAATTTCTTATCGAAGAGAGACGCCGACTTTGCAAGTTAGGAAACAGGGATAGGTACAACTACTGTTTTACAAATACTTATCAACGAAAACAAAAAAAATCAATCGGACAAAATAAGTGTTTACCGTAGATAATTACCTACCTATACTCGTAATCTGAATTAACTCATAAATCATCATTAATGCAGGGCAAATCAGCAGCAGGTGCAATCACTAGTCTGCTGACCCTAAACTGATATCTACACGTAGGTAAACTTGATTTATAGAGCCTTTGGTCTTCCAAACAATTCCAACACTTAAATCTAAATTAACTCATTGAGTTGCTCATAAACTCTAATTAGGTCGTCAGTGTTTCCGTCGCCAGGAAGCACTTGTATTACGACAGCGGAATAGCCATCAAATTGTTTCCTTGCTTTTTTAAATGACAACAGAGCATTACCAAATGACAATAGAATAAAAAACGATTGTATTGAAAACGTTGGGGGCGGTAGGCGATTAAACAATTTGCTTTCAAGGTTGATAGAACCAATGACCTTTGTGTTTTCAACATACATGCTCGACGCACGTACATTTCATTCATCGCAACCCTGAGTTCAAATCACCGCCATTAAAGTCTAGAACATATTCATTAGGCTTTTGGACTTATCGATTAGGGTGCTACTACGTGCTTTATTTGTCTCTCCAGATAAACCAAACTATTCTACGTTTATATCGAAAAAAGAAAAAATATAACAAATATCGATATAATTTTATTTTCTTAATTAGTACCTAAGCAGAGCTAGAGGTGTCTTGTTGCCAATACCTATATTGCACGCCTTTATTCCCGTGTAAAACTGAGCAAGCCTTATTACCAATAACTACTACATAATAAATTCAAGTATTCTTGTAATAATATAAACACCAACCTTTGTAAGTATGGATACCTAGATATACGTTTGTCCGTCATCCAGAAATAATTTTGATGGAAATTAGCACAGAAATGTCAGGAATAACACACGCTAGGTACTTAGGTTAAGCAAACGAAGCCGCTAACAGAATCCAGCAAGCTATAACTGAATACTTCGCCAATATGAGAATCGAAGACAAAATCCTGCATGTATTCAGCAGTATTACGGAAGTAAGCTAGGAAGGTACCTACGTTCATGATCATCATCCTCGTCAGCCTGATTTAGTCTACTGCTAGACGTAGGCTTCCTGGATGGCACGACATTGAGCTCAATGTCAATGTCAGCTCTTCTCATTCAACCACTGCCAGCCACCCTGCGGATATAGTCAGTCCATCCAGCTGGAGGGCGCCTTAATACAATTCGTTTGCCTAGCCTCCATTCTAGAACCGTCTACTCCAACAGTCATCGGTTCTTCGATAGATGTGACCTGCCAACTGCAACTCCAGTTTGCTAATCCTTTGGGCAATGTGGATAACTTTAGTTCTCTGTCGGAGCACCTCGTTTGGAATACGATCCTTCAGAGAGACACCAAGCATAGCCCTTTCCATAGTTCGCTGCGTGACTCTAAATACGTTCATGATCAATAATGATTAATTATTATTAAGAGTACCTACCTACCTAGTGACTTTACTTAGGTACTTTTGTACCTACCTACTGTTTAAAATAGTCCTAATTTAACACACGTGTTCTGTGGTTTAAAAATCCCTCAGAACGTCTCACCTCTGAATTATATAAAACTAGGTAACGACCTGTAACGACTTACTTATTAAAAAGCCAACAAAACGCTTAGGTACGTGACAACAAACCTCATATATATACCAGATACCTATTAACCTATCTAAACTACCAACAAACACATGCATATATAGGTATGTAAGTACCTACCTTATAAAAATTTTACTTGTTTAATATCATAACACAACAGACCTACTTAAATATAAGGTGGTGAATTAAGTCATTTCTGAATAAATTATATAGGTATTCATGAATAAACACAATTTCGTTCCCATTATCGTTGACACTGTATTAGGTAAGTAGGTAGGTACTACCACTATAATCAAGTCATCGCACTAATATCAATAACACTTACGTACCTATCATTAATCTATTTAATCATAGAAAATTCACAGTTACAAAATATCAATAACCTAAGTAATAGGTTCGAGAGGACTAAGCAAATATTTACATCCATCATCATCGTTCAAGCAGGTCTCAAGGGCAATTCTTATGTGACACCACATTAAAAGTGAGATAGACCAATGGAATGTCTTTTGTTTTAAAGAACAGAAGATTATATATATAGTGCAGAACTCTCGCAAATTGATTACCCATCCGTGTTACCTTCGCACTTACACTACGCATCTTCAAGAGTGCGACCATAGCGACATGGTATATTAACATTCACTTAGGTACTATACTAATTCATTAATATTTTTTAAGTGTTAAGGTAGGGACTCATATTAATTTTTTTCTACATAAGACGTGACCACTCATAATTCAGCACGCTACCGCTGTTGGCTACCGGACGTTATTTTCTTCACAACAACTCGAACACCGTACTGCCACATTTGAGTCTTTTAGTCATGTACTAGCCTCCAAAGAAAACTAGTTGCTAACATGGGACAGTTATTGAATTCGCGTTACATGTGTTAATTGTGTGTGTGTGTGTAAGTGTTAAAAGGCCTTAGGGACTCTATATATTTTTATTGGATCTAATCACGAATTAGTTTTTGTCATTGTGGGTTGGCAGCGTGAGTTCTGTTTGCTGGGCCTAACTCATGAATGCAAGTAGGAACTTCATTATGTCACGTAAGTAGACGTCTTTATTCTTTACACAAAAAATACATAGGTACCTACTATAGGTAGGTAGTTTATTGTACAGCAATACCTAAATAGTGAAAAAAAAATTTTTATTTGAAAAACCGTTGCCCCGCACTTGGGTTTTCTCCTGTGTCGTGGTTGCGTTAACAAACATACAATTTCGCATACACAACACACCACAAGAGTTGTTCCGTGCAGACATCGAACCCGCGACATGTTGCGCGGCCTCCAGTCGCCCAGCCACCGCGCAAACCGTGCAGTATTTAATTATTAATGTTAATTAATTAAAGATATTATTTAAAATTCAGCAGCAACAGTAATAACTCTGACACAAGATAAGAAAAGCGGCGAGGCTTAGTAATTAAATTTCTACGAGTGGCATATAAAAGTGTGACTATTTAAACAATTGCGGTTTCGATGAACATTAGACAGGTAACGTGCTAGCGTTAAATAATGTAACAGAAACACTCACTGCTCGTTAATACCTAGAGACGGTCTGCGCTCCACGAGAGCGTGACGCTCAAACAAAATATACCATTACCGGCTAGACCACTTGTTTTTATTTACTATCCGTTATTTTCCTCCGTTGTACTCAAACCCGCTCATTGAAACAGAAAATAGAAAAATGTCTTTACGAAATCTTTCCGATCCAGTCACCAGTATAAATACCTATATAACAGCTGTAATCGACCCGTATATAAGCACTTATTAAATAGTGAATTATTCAGGCCGTGACTATAGAACGCCACATTTCACTTTCTTATAAAAGTTCAACGAATTGTTGTAGTTTACATGACCCAGATCCTTGGCCACCTGCTTTTGGTTAAGTAAATATTTTCCAAGGGACATAAATTGTGGAGGTTTCCACCGCTTCCGGCACAAATATGTATGTTACGTCTAGCTTATTGCACGAATGCGAGCTACTACTATTTATGTTGTAAGCTAGTTCCAAGCTATTTCTGTTTCAAGACCACTAACTCTAAAATTAAATCAGGGTTTTAAGTTTTCCAAATTTTAGTGTCTAAGTGTAAGTAGTTAAGTCTTACCTACGAATAAATCACCTAGTTAGTCCACCTAATCAGTAACGATTAATTTCACGGCAAAAAATTGATACAAATGATCGCGACCCTATCGCGGCCTTATAGAAACACGTGTAATTAACTTTCTTAAAACTAAAATTCTTTATTTTCCCCACTAACAAAGCTTTGCGTGTCGTTTGTGAATTGGGACAAAACAAGTTGAGCCTATACGTTCTCATTCTTAGACCGCCACCGCAAACAGTTTGAACCTATTAGAGTAAATAGAAATACGTGCCATAAGAACAATGCTATTGTTTCATACAAAATTACAAAAACAAACGAAAGTGATCTGCAGTGATATACCAGCAGTAGTGCTCCGTGTTTACGTAATAAAACAGTTAACATTATTAAAATCTCGGAAGTAAATAAGTTATCTGCCCATCTGCGTATATTATGCGGAGACGAATAGACGATACGGATACTTACCCTAATGAGAGTAATGGTCGTTATTTATTTAAGTGTGCATTATAAACACGTAAGCTTAAAATGTTGTAAACGCCGCTTCTTTGAATTACCTAGTAAGCCATAACTATAAAGCAATTGACTTTTCAAATCTCAATTTTTATTATCGCAGTAAACTGAAAATATCGGTGTTGCGTGCCCTGTGCACTAAAGCCACGATGGTTTACAACACTAGTTCACTATAACATTATATTATGCAGCTCGCATGAATGACTTACCGTTTTCAGCGTGCCCTATCGATAAAACTAAAAACCCTTTTCACATAAAGGGGACGGTTTTTCATATATCTTTTCCAAAAAAAGTTGAACAGTTAATTCAAAGACGGCTGTAGACATGGACGGTAGCTATCAAGTTTTTGTTGCCAATAAAAATAGAAAGTATTATAGATTGTGTATAGATAGATAGTTTGTTACGTCTGGTTTTATTTTGTGTTAACGTAATTATTGTGTTTAATGAATATTGTGCAAACAACAGTTTTTGTTGTTTTCAGAGGAAATGTCCCACCTCTACTTGCCGTGGGGCTCCGGCGAACGGTATACAAATCGCTTGCAAGTGCGGAATCAATTTGCTAGTACATTGGAGCTACATAAGCAGTCATCCTACGATTATCAGGAGCCAGTGCAGCGTCAAAGGAGTCCGAGTTTGCCGCCTATACATAACATTGAGGAGAGATCTATAAAAGATGACAGAAGAAACACAGTGCTTAACCGGAATATGACGAGTGCGAAACGAT
Organism: Spodoptera exigua; assembly: GCA_902829305.4. NCBI lineage: Eukaryota > Metazoa > Arthropoda > Insecta > Lepidoptera > Noctuidae > Spodoptera > Spodoptera exigua. The sequence continues at coordinate 8,566,685 of LR824619.2, read as the reverse complement.
TCTCGTTTTATGACGAAGACGGAGAAGGCGATACTTCTGGTTACGGCAGTGAAACATTGAACCATATGAACAGGAGCGGGCACAGAGCCATTCACGAAGCCAATAACCACACTCCTGTTGTGGCGTGGCAACAAGAAGGAAAAGACGACAGGTAAGACTTTTTCACCTCGATTGTCTACGTCGAAAAGTTATGGATGTGGCCCAGTCGCGTTTTAACTTCCCATGCAACTTACGTTTACTTATTGTTTTATATTTTGCAACATTTAATGCATTTTTTAAGTGCTAGTAGTCACGCATGTAATGAATCCGTTTAAAATTATTGCGGAAAATTGGCCTCCATAATAATTGCGCAACTGAGATATGCGCCTGTTACTCGCAGCTGTTTAATATCGACATAGCTTAATTATACCCAAAACCCAAAATACCTAATATTTGAGACATAACCTGCTTTATATTACCTATTACCTTCTTTCTAGTTACATATTTTGTTAGCATTTTAGTGGCTAAAAATATAAATATAGCTCCCAAATAGAAACAACAATATCTAAGTGTAAAGATATTGCAATACCCGTTACTCCGATCTTGCAATCGTACTTAGATAATTTTATTAAAAAGAATTTGTAATGTAAGACTTCAAATCGTATTAAATATCCCGAAATAACAAAAAAGTGCTTAACATCAAGTCTAGTATCAAATTAAGCAACAGTCGACTATCATACTACCCATCGCCTGCGGCTCCGTCCGCGTCAATGTCTATTTTACACTTCTTCAAGATTAAAAAAAAAATTATCAACGCACTACCCCTCTAGCTGGACTTCCACGAATAATTCAAGACCTAAAGACATATACTTACGATAAAACGAAACGTTTGTTTTTTATACATAGGTAGGTATAGATACGTATTAATTATCATACTTATAGGTAGGTATTGGTGTCGCAGTCGCGAAAATATTATCTGTGTGAGTAGAATCTTGTGTTCTATTCTTTCTCAAACTATTTTCTGAGGATTTTTATGATATAACTACCTACTTAGGTAGGTACCTTAAATTACTAAAATGGCTTAATGTCTGGAGTTTTTTGGAGAGTAGAATTAGTTAATAATTGTTTTAACATCCCCATCTTTACTTGCATGCTAGAATATACATTTCTGCAAGCTATCTATAGCAAAAAAAACAGCTATAGATATGGGCATTCATCGAAAATCTACAATTATCAATACCATATAAATAATATACAATTATAGGTAGGTAGGTCTATCATGAAATTATGTATTGACTAAGTAGTAAGTAGGTATATCGTGATAGCATATTAGTAGGTAAATCACATTGACATCCCAAAGAGATGACGAGGCCTGTTTAAGAATCTCAGCCAACATTGTTAAAATGACACACTATTTTTACTCTTAATATAACGGCATAGCGTGAATATATCTCATATGAATGTGAGCAAGTGAAATCATCAAATCAATACAACGTTAGGTATTCTGTCGCCCGCAATTTTGCTCAATTATCAGTCATTGAGACGATTACATTCTAATAGTAGACTCAGCAGAAATAAGCCTTGTGTGATTTACTTAAGTAGTGCTTTATTAATGAATATAAATCATGTTCTGTCGTCATAATTATAAACATTTTCACGTTGTTTTGATAAAAAGTTCAAGAGATTTAAAATACTACTAGCTACTCTCCAGCGGTTTTACCCCTGCTCGGCTACAGATCGTAGCGTGATGTTTTATAGCCTTCCTCGATAAATAGTTTGTCTATTTATCTCTATATTATATAATTAAATATAAATTAAAAATAAACCCCGACACCAAAAGATAAGGTTTCATCCGTTCAGGAGCTATGATGCCACAGACACACAGAAAGACACGTCAAATTTATTAAAGGTTTTGTTTTTTGTGACGTATACAAGTCATAACCTTTCATTTGATACCCCACTTGAGCATATTTGCAGACATTCGGTTTTCCTTCCCCACTTTAACCCCATAATTTTTAAAAGGCTCAATCGATTTTCATCAAACATGTCTAAGAACACTCGCCCGTAAAACACCTGTAATACCTACAAAAAGAACTAAATTGAAACCGGTTCATCCGTTCAGGAGCTATGATGTTACAGACAGACAGACAGACACGTCAAACTTATAACACCCCTCTTTTTGCGTCGGGGGTTAAAAATAAAAATATAATATAATATAATATAAATAATAGTACCTATAGATAGTATAGATTAAAAAGATTTTCGTTTTTTATTTGTAGGTAATAGGTACTTGTATCGATTTAAAACATTTAGTTTCCTACAAAAACAATATTTTCCTCTATCACGTTTGCTATAGGACTAGAGATTCCAGTGGCGCTAAGTCTGGCTTGTCGGATGGGGCGTGGTCAGCCCGTAGCCCACGGACGTCGGAAGAGGGTCGACTTCGATGGGGCGACCGCGGCGTCGCTACAGGCAGGCTCTGGGAACCTACTGCACCTAATGCTAGACTGCCCCAGGTAATATAATCGTAATTACTGAATTATAACCTGGTTTTTACTCAATGACCATTTTTATTAGGTATCTATAAACCTACATAGTTATGTGCCACTAAAATTTTAATAATAAGATAAATTAGGTACTAAGATTGCTGTAGTATGTGCAACTGCTCTGATTTTTAATTGTATATCATATTTGTAGCTATGTGAGAAAACAAGCTTCTCGCAAAGTACAAGATTGATCTGCCTAGATCTAAGCTCAATTTTCGACCCCTAACCTTTACGGTAGGTACGTTTCGTGCCTTCGACCAATACAAAAAAGACAGGAATATTAATAGCCCAATCAAATGAATAGTCGATGCACTGATGTCTTATACTTAATACTGCTTGATAATGTCATGGTGATTCCAATCTAATGGGTTTTATGTAAAGGGGAAATACTTAGATTATTGTTTTAAATGACTATAACAACAATTTATTTTGTAGATGCCCAATCAAAAGAAAGGCACGCCATCTTGGGTCGAACGCGGATTAAATATGATAGATAACACAGCGGAGGTTCTTGTTATTGACCAAAGAAGTTCCAGTAACAGCACTGGAATAGATTGCGATAGATCTTCATGCAATGGAAGTGACGAAGGAAGGTAAGTAATCCACATAAAAAAATTGGATGTCTTACAATGATGCTGGTAAAAGTACAAATAATTTTCTTTTCAGGACGTTTTTAAGAGGACAAAATGTCCCTATCGAACCCGAAATCAAAGCTCAGCGCGAAAACAAACGCTTAAAAGCATTAGAATTGCAATCAGCGATACTGAATCAACTAGAAGACAGAGAGAAACGGCGTCAAGAAGAAAGAGAACGGCAGCTTAGAGAAGAAAGATTAGAAGAACTTCGCATACAAAGACAGCAGGAAGAAGACAGACTACGATTAGAGGAAGAACGAAGAAAATTAGAAGAAAAACAACTGATGGAGCAAAAGAAATTAGATACATTAAAAAGAGCTCTGGAAGACGCTGAAAGAAAAGCTAAGCTGGAAAAAGAGAAGAGATTTAGTTTCCATAAGAGAAATGCAAATACAAATGTAGATAATGTTCCTAAAACTAAAGTAGAAGAAACTGCATCACTAACTGAAACTACGCCGCGCGTAGAACCTACTAGTCCTACAAAAACGAGTAGAACATATGACATTCATTCTGCAAAAAGTCAAAAAAGGGAATGTAACTCCCATCAAACGACAGAATTCAATTCACCACGATCAGTTGGCCCAGGGAATCTTAATTTGTTTATTCATAGCGTACCTCCATTAGCTTTAGCGGATGGACAATTTAACATAGTGCCGATTGGGTTAAGTGGTGCTAATGAAGTTATAAACACCCAGCCAAATAATATACAATTAGCAGTTTTAGTACCTCAGAATGTGGCCAACAATTTGTATAGCGTTTCATTAAACAATAATGTCAATGAATTAACAGACATGGCAAAATTATTAACACCAAATAAGTACCGGACACTGAGAATGAAAGATGCAGCAACTCAAACCGATTCAATATTTAAATCGACAACTGATAAAATTATAGAAACCGAAGAATTAGAAAGAAACATCGATAGAGATTATCCCAACATTGACGAAAATGCACCACAGGACAGTCACCAAAACACATTGAAAAAAGATAGACGATTTAGGTCTGAGGAGAGGTATAAAAAAGATTTGGAAAATCGTCCAAAGTGGGGCGTTAACAGACCTGCAGCTCAATACAAGAAACAAAGTGAAAAAGATCCATTCTATAGCCAAAAGAGAAAGATGCGTCAAAAATACAGACCTCAAGCAAGACAATACTTATCACATTCTAGTGACGATAGTCGTTCTCCAAGCCCACCAACAAGATCGGAAAAAACAATCGAGAATGGCAATAAAAACAGAAACTCATTAAGCCAATCTTACTGGCGAAATAAACGGTCTAGTCAAGATTTATCAAAATCTTTAAATGTATCGGAGGTAACAAACCATTTACAGCCCGATTTTAATCCTTTGGCACAATTAACAAGTAACGAAATTACAGAAACAAAAAAATCACCTAAAGCATCACCAATGAAAAGAATGACCTTATCGCAGAAGTTTATTAACGACAAATATGGGAACAGAAAATTATGGATAGACGACCTTAATGAGAGAAATGGAAAATGTAATCAGTTTGACGCTGAAAACAGAAAGAAAATTATAGACCAAATAAATACCGCTAAAAGAGAACTTTTTGATAAACAGGAAGAACAAGAAAATTATGTAAAAACCAAATTTTAGATTTAGTTTTCTTTACGGCACAATATGGCTAGTCATGCAACACGTAGTGAAAAATTAGGTTACTTACGAGATACCATCGATTCAACGGTTCGGTTTCCTAGTAAACGAAGAAGAGCATTTAGTTGGATCGATGCTTCCTTTAGTAACAAGTTAGTTGTATCGCACACCGTAACCTAAGCAAATATGTCTAAAATAGATGAACTTTTTGATAAAAAGAAAGATGAGGCTCCCATGTTGGACTTGTCTAAAACAGTGATAAATACTGCTGAAGAATATAGAGCCGTTTTAGATAAAGTACCAGATTTTAAAACTCGACCAGAAAAGGTAACTTTCTTATAACCAACAATTTATTTGTGCCAACGATTTACTATAAATGAATAATTTCAACCAAATCCTCTAGGTAAGATCAGAAGATGTAAAAATCAAAGAAGATAATAAGACCAAAACTCCTCGAAAAGAAATAAAGGCCTACGAAACATTAGGAACGAGAGGATATGAGGAGAAACATTTTACGTTCATGGATCCTATACCGGTAGAAATGAAAGGACTGAAATTCGAAGAGTTATGTATTGTCCCTATTGAGTGGCGGATGCTTACTTCTATCAGACCGAAGTTGAAAATGGACGAAGAATTTTTTAACCGGTGAGTTAACTATATTTTTATATACTTATACCTATATGTATCACATTAACCTTCATCTTAACACTTGAATAGTACGAAAATTTCGATTTTAACCGTTTTGTAAACTTGTTTTCAGGTTAGTAGAACTAGGCAAGTCCGAGCTTAAAACAAAAGCAAAAGATAAAAGAGATTACGCTAAAAACTTAATGTTCCGAAAAACTAAAAATCGTTCAGGAGTAACCGAAACGCGAATAATATCTTGCGCGGAATGCGGTGAAGAATACTGCAATGGTAAGTTGGCGTAAAAGTTTTTGGCCTAAGTACATTTTGAAGGTTTACAATGCAAAATGACTACTTACATAATGATTCTCCCCGCTTTGGGTGAGGCGAGAGTATGTGTCCACTCTTACCGACTAAAACTAATTCGGCCCTTCTCAAGTCTCCGTAAGCACCAGCGTCAGGCGGAAGGTGAGGACGCTTGTCGTCTCTCCAGCTACTCCTCAAAATTGGATCTCACCGCGGCGGTAACAGTGAGTTTGACTCTTGATTGAGGAAATCGCTGTTTCCACTCCACCGTGAGGGGTTAAAGCATGTGGATGTGGTGCAAAAAATTAATTAACTATTACAATTTAATGTTACAATAATGGTAACACAGACAGGCCCAAAAGGGCCAGTGTTCAGTCGGGATTGCAGGTACAAGGGCAATTAAGTACCGCGACTCGGAGTAAGAGAAGGAAAAGGTTGGATTTAAGTCTATAACCATATGTTTGTAACGCGCTTACGCCCCAACTAGGGCAAAAAAACGCGCACGGTTTCACCCGCTGCTCGGCTCCATTTGATCGTAGCTAGATGTTTTATAGCCTATAGCATTCAGGAACACTTTAGCTATCTATCAGTGAAAGAGTTTTAGCAATCCGACCAGCGGTTCCAATGATTACCCCCTACATACAAATTTACAAATTTTACCTCTTTATAACGTTAGTACTAATTTATAATGAAATTAGATTTACTCAGTTGAAACATTATGTTTCTAGGTAAAATGTGCGCGATCACAAACTACGACATGTTTGCTCGTTTGAAAGTAGAAGTGGAAACGAAATCCTCACGAGGACAGGCGGCACCTACGCAGGGCCTCGGCAAAATGAAGAAACTTCGGCGGCGCCCAAAACGTAAGCCGCGCAGTAAAAGTGCAGCACCCGAACAGAGCAAGGCGAATAGAAATAAGTCGGGAGCTAAAAGTGATTCTGAACTTTAACCTTGCTCCACAAATATTCCCACCATCTTGTTCAGACTAATTTCCACTTCTAATGTATCTAAATACAAGTTTTAGAAATAATAATCACTTACCTCGCTGATTATTAGATATTGCAGGAATGTTTCTTGACTTTTTTACTCCTGATGAGTCCCTTCATTTTATAAACATTTTATCATTTCTTCATAAAGCTAAAGCTCATACATATAATTATAAGATCCAGGTCCTTAAAGTGAGGCTATTATAATATGTAAATACAGTTTTTTTTTCATTTTGCTATTTATATATAGGTAACTGTTATTAGGCATTGTAATTCGAAGTCCTGCCAAGTTAACACTTGCTAAAATACAACATATCATTTGTACCTAAATAATGCTTCTCTTTTTAGGTCTGGTAAACTATTTATAACTTTTATAAGTGCGACCAAAAATTCTGGCCAAGTGTCAAGTTCGTAGACAAATAAACTCGAACTACCTTTCCTGTGTTCTATTTCTAGATAATCCAACACATAACTAACTATACTTACTGTTCACTGTATTTTTAATGTTTATTGATACTAAGGAAACCGACTGGTAATTAATTTTTATGCAGATTAAATATCACCTGCGCTTTTATAAACTAGTCGATATGAATCACTGTTTTATATTCCCAATTAATAATATTATAAGTCTAGCTATAAGACAACATTGTATACTTACTTGTACTTTGAATCTCAATTTTGTACTGGTAATTTTATTATACGATTATTATGTGAAGCACTATCTGCTATTTTATTTACCTTCTAGCGACCCGCTCTGTCTTCGCACGGTTGCAATACTGATAGCTGATACACCACTATTTAATGGATGTTATTACTTACATCAATTAATATCATAGTATCTTTTTAAACAAAGCATCAAAATCAGTTGCGTAGTTATTAAAGATCTAAGAATACATAGGGATATAAAGGGCGACTTTGTTGTAATACTACGTAGTGATAATAAAAAGCCTGTTTACGAGGGGAAAAGTACTTGAATTTTGGTAGGCTGATAAAAAATAAAATTGTATCAATATCACTCTTTATTGATTTAAAAAAATATTTATATTACACATTCATTATATTAATTACTTTAGAGCCTATAAAACAACAACATTATCAAGATACAGTGTCTCTATACGTTGGCATTGTCCACACCTGACTCGCGCAGGCGCGGGATCCCGTCACTACAAACTACTTTATGAATATGAAGCCAAAAATATCTTTTACATCATTATAGTTATACCTATATCGATATACGAATTTAATTCATCTTCGACAGCTCACTAGATGATAAATTCTTATAAACGTAGGCCCTAAGTACAGAATAGAATTAGACTAAAAGGAAACGCAAAAAGATATGGAACCACAACTGGAAAAAAATCTCCTACGATATGCTTAAATATAGAATAACAAAATGAATGGTAAATTCAAGTGCTAGAGAAGTCGTAGTAAGAACACTAACTTCTAGCTATTGCAATGAAATACTACAGACCCTTGCCCTGGCACTAGTAGATATCACAAGGTAATATCAACAACATGCAAAATAAATAAATTATACAGGTAGATGAAATGGAGATACAAGATCACTCGCGAGATATAATTTCATTTAGATACATCGACATATACGTCATGAACGCTGTAAGTATGTATGTGCCAATGAAACATTTCACAGCCCATGTCCAAGACAAATGAGTACTGAGACTATGATTCTTGTGTTTACACAGATTTTTGTCTTTGTTAGAAACGAATTTCTAAACACATTGGAACATTCTCGCTTTTTAACCTATTTTTTAAATGTAATAATAAATTATTTGCATTCAAAGACATTTCAAATTTCTCAATGATTGTTTAGCAGCGCTACACTAGAATTATTCTTAAAACTAGGTTTACAAAATAGGAATCTGCAATAAAATAGTAATTGTTACATATTGTAACAATTAGTGACTGCTATATTTTACAATAGGATATAAATATTTGCTTCAACATCAGTAATATGGATATGTAATATTGTTGTATTCAATGACATCATAATTAAGGAATCAAATCGTGTTGATTGTGCTAAGGTTTAGAATAAGCACAATATGTCCGGACGGAAGATATCCACAATATCTAAATATGTATATATATGTAACAGAATAATTAATATTATATTAGTCTACTACGACCCAGAAACATAAACCAATTAATCATTTATAATTTAAATATAATTACATAACACTTTACGACGTAAAACCGCGTATTTACTCGGATTGGTCCAATTCAGGTCTCATCACATATTTTGTCATGGGTAAATCACAACACTGATTATTGACATAAAATAATTAGTTGGTGTTCAACTAAATTACATAAACGAGATGACATCGTCAAAGTAATTTTACATTAAAATATTTAGCAGGAATGATATCTATTGACAATTATTACGGAAGGATGAAATGCACACAAATGGAATGAAAGGAGAAAAGACTTATTTACTACAAGCACCAGAAGATCTCAAATATTATTACCGGATATACAGTTCTACAACTAGAGGTATAATAAGTATAGGTCTACGTAAGTATGGAAATAGATAAAGTATAATACAAGACACGCGCGCGATGGAAGTCTTAGTTAATAATTTTAATAAACAATATGTGGCAAATTGTCTACGTAAAAAACTTATGAGAGTATAGCTACTGAATATTTTTTGTAAACAGAATAATTTCGTTGTAAATTGGATATAGTGCCTAAGTATCGCGCGCGCAGGTAACAACGATTTTCCTCGGAATACATACCCCCGATTTATTTAATCGTATTCCTCACTTAGTAACGAAGTAGATACATAACACGAAAAACATATTGCAGATTCCCAAAATTCACATTAAAGTTCTCGAAATACATAATGAATTATGACTCATAAAAAAATATTATGCTCTATTATTGAAAACAATAATTAAATTATTATGAAAAACAAGTCAACGAGCTAAATGTACAATAAAATATGAAACTAAAAACATGGACGAAAGTTAACTGAATGTGTAAGAAAGTTAAGGTATTAAAACTTAAAATATAAACAACTTTCACACCCTGTAAAACTACAACCCTGAACTGAGTGGTAATTTAGACTTTAACTTGAGGTTTGTATGAATGGCAACAGAATAGCATATTCACTTCGAGTATGTTAGCAGCAACAGGTATAATTTTATCAGGGGTGAGTGGCATTGAGCTAGCAACGGGGCGGAGCGCCCAGCTGGACCCTGTTTCTATAACTCACCCTTCACTGGTCTTTGCGAGCCTTCTTTTTGCTCTTCTTGGACACTTTCGCGTCGGTCCATGTGTCTAAAACCATAGAAAAAATTCATCAAACATTATTGAAATCAACTTATTACATAACAATATTTATGAAGTACTTGTTATGCAATGAAATAGAATTTTAAGTGCGACTAAGGAAGTCTTTAGGAAAGTATTCTTACTGCTTCTACTAAACACACAAACACAAACACATCATACCAACATACCAACATCATATCAACAAAAATATAATTTCTTAGTGACTTAAAAGTAAATGTAATTAGTATATAAATGTGATTTGTTATTATTTTATAAATTTGATAAACATACCGCCTAACTCATCAAAGGCCAACGCATTTTGGCTGTCTTGTTTCTCAGAGTCGGAATTGTCCTTCTCCACAGAATCTTGCTTCGGGACACTCTTAGTTGCTGAAATCTGGAAACAAGGATTCATTTTGCATTATAAATAATTTTAATACAAATCAAAATTAATTGAATCATTAGGTTTAAACATTCATCTAAAGTAACTATAGTTACTTGGATATCAATCCAAATAAGGATCCTTGTAATAATTATTTGTTATATTGTTACTCATAATGTCATGCAAAAGTCATATATACATTTAGCTGACCTTTACCCATTACTTGAAAGCATAAGTGTGTTATGATATTGAGTTATATATTCATGTTAATCAATTACTTACTACTATTGTTTGAACAAATCTATAACTTAAATAATAAGGTAACAATGGACCTGTAATCTAACTACAATATGACTATTGAAGCATGATTTATTGGTTATTATATTATGTGATAGTGTCTTACCTCTACAGATTTCTTCCTGATTTGCTTTTCTTTGTTTTCTTTCTTCTTGTTGCTTCGGAGATCTTTAACATCAGTCAGTTCCTCAACTTCAGGGGATTCATCTTCCACACCACCAAGAGCAGCCTGCTCACGACGCTCTGCCTATTGAGAATATTTATTCATTTCATTAATTATCACTTAGGCATTTCACATAATGTTTTTATGATATCATTACAATAAACCTTTATGAAGAATAATTTGAAAATGTAAGCTTAATTAAATACCTCTTTCAGTACACGCTGGAGTTCTTCTACTTGAGCTTGTAGGGCACGGGCTGCATCCTCGTCCACATGTGGGCCTTCAGCACTTATAACCTTGATAGTCTCTTCAACAGGCTCCTCCACAGGTCGAGCAGCCTCAACATCAGCATCTTTCACCTTTTTATTTTTCTTAGCAGGGCTTTCCTTCTTCTTGTCCTTGTCCTCAACAGGCTTACGTTCCTTCTTTTTGTCACTTTTTTTTGGCACTTCTTGCCAGCCTCCATCATCAAAATCAGCAGGCTTCTCAACTTCAACTACAATCTTGTTCTTTTTGCCCTTCTTGGCATCACCGGCTCCTATTTCCTTCTTCACGGGTTTGGGCTCAGTGGGTCTTTCCTTGGGCTTGGGCTTCTCTACTTCTTTCACTTTTTCCTCCTTCTTCTCCTTACTTGGAGACTTTTTGGAGTTCTCAGACTTAGTCTTCACATCATCGGTCACGACACGGTTGGGTGAAGACTTCTATAAAATTAAAATAAATAACTGTTAGTTGATGTTTCTGTTTACACCATATTAGTTTCCTGAAAGGCAGATTCATAAATTAAAAGTTATTGGGGTTTTATTGAACGCCTTATGGGTAAATAGAATTGATGTTTGTAGCTTTAATTTTGTATCTCCCGGCTTACAGGTTAAAAATAAAATGAGCACGCAATGATGACAACGGCGGGAGCGCATAACATATTGTTTGGACTCACCTTGTCCTTCTTTTTGTTCTTCTTGTTGGACGATTTTCTGTCGTCCAAAACCAGAGGCAGTTTATCAAACTGCGGCTGTTCTGCTGAGCGGAACCCGAATACGAATACAAGAGCTGCGCATACTAAAACAACAGCCACAGCCGCAGCGGTGAACATAAACTGCGTGTTAGTCACTTGACTCAAAATTTCCATCTTAAGCCTCTAAATGGAAAACCGTCAAAAATTTATAGTTCACATATAAAGTTGTCGATAAGGTATGATACTGTAGAACAAATTAATTCCAAAGTGATAAAAGCAGACACGGAGACATGATGACGCGGCTGTGACGTGCCAAAAATTGCGATTTAGAAGTAACTGTGTTGCCAATTATTTTAATTTATACTGAAAAATCGAAAATAACTTTACAAAATTGTAAGACAAAAGTAAGTCTTAACCTTAGTTTTTCTCTTTTGAATATATAATTAAGGTGAAAGTCTCAAACAAAAATACCCATTGCTAAATAAAAATATTTTAATCATTGAAAGGATCATTGTCTCGTTTTAATGTTATGTATGTGTTTCCATGTTGAATTATAATTTTATACACTTGGTTACGCAGAAGCTGTTCATTACCTTTAGATGCATAAATTAATTCTCCTATACTAAACTTGTACTTGTGATTAGTTGAGATCGAGTGGTGTGTACTCTTAATTTATAATCTATAATAACAAGTGGACATGCCTATGATGCCTGGTCTTCTGACATTGACAAGAGTGACATGTGCTAACAGTGGTTATTTTGTTTTGTACACTTTATAACCTTAAAATTTTACTCAACTCTATTCTAAAAAGCACATTGTACCCATAATTTGAAGTGTTTTATAATTAAAAGATGGGAAATAACTACAAAAAGAAGAACAAAAATAAAAAGAAAAGGTTAGAAAGAGCTAAAAATGCTGCAAATGAACAACATGAAGAACAGGTGCAACAAGTGGAGGATCAAGGAAATGAATCAGGTGGTGAAAATGAAGTCGACTTTTCAAGTCCAAAGAAAAGGCAGCACGAAGTTGAGGATGACTCGGATGTTGAGGATAAGCCTCAAAGAAAAAAAAAGAAGAAGCAACCTATACAAATGGACTCTACAGATAAAAAGGGGAAAAAATCTATTCGACAAATGAAGAGGGAAAAGTTTGCTGCACGGCAAGCCGAAGCACAATCCGCAGCCAAAGATCAGCTCAAAAGTCAATGTCTAAATTATTTATCACAGTGGAAGCATGACAAACCAAACTGGAAGTTCATGAAGGCTAGGCAAGTATGGCTTTTCAAAAACAAATTCTCAACGCACCTAATACCAGATGCCTCATGGCCTACACTACTAGAATATTTTGAGTCTGCACAAGGCAACATACGAAAAATTCTATTGGAAGATGCTCACAAAGTAATCAAACAAATGGATGAATGGACAGAGTCACAAAAAGGAGAAACACAAAAGGATGACGAAGATGATCAAGACAATGAAGACAGCGAGGAATCACCTAAACCTAAGAAACCTGATGATAGTGTGTATAAAAGAGCTAGGGATCTAATACAATGTCTAGAAGAATAAACACTTGTTTTATTTTGCTTTATTTTTAATATCAACTACATGGTAACAACAATAAATTAAGTAAGTGCTAATAACACAGCCTAGACATTAACTTTTTGCTTGCTCTCATCAGAAGTAAAGTCTTCAATCCACTTGCGCAGCTTATCGGTATCTTGCAAGCCAACAAGGCGATGTAATACTTTTCCATTCTTTATAGCCACTAAGACAGGTACAGAGCTTACATCATAATCTAAAGCCAAGTCTGCCTGTTCATCAATGTCAACTTTAGCTAGTACCACCTTTCCCTTACTTTCGGAGATGATTGACTCCAACCTGGGAGTCAGTAGACGACAAGGATTGCACCATCTGTAAATAAATTACATGTTCTTGTAATATCATCTGTGTACTGTGTACTTTGATTTATATTAGAGTTGTTGACCATTATCAACATTGATAACGCTTTAATCTGAATAATACTTACGTAGCAAAGAAATCAACTACGACTGGGACTTTGCTGTTGATGACTTTGTCTTTGAAATCATCAGTACTTTGAATTTTTACAATATCACTTTTTACTGCCGTTATAGAAAAAGATCTAATAGCCGGAGATGTTTTCATAACAGCAGCATTGCGAATAAGAAAATTGACTCCGTTTTTAGCAAACATTTTTGCGTAGTTACAATTTGACAAATTCCTAGCAAACTACAGACAAAAGTGCAGACAGACGAGATACGATTTACGACAAAACCTGTCAAAGTATAAATTGTCATTACTCGTTTTTTTTGATACGACCACTTGTAGTTCTGCACGCTACGGCTGTTTACTATTTTTTTTTTTTTTTTTTTGAGGACTAAATCATAAAACTTGTCTCACCCAGGACATAGCGAGAGAAGTCAAGGGAGTTTCAGACTCTTAACGCATCCAGTGCCCCCGACGCGTATGTGCGTTTCCTTACGCTACTCTGTGTGCCCTCGACGCACCTGTGCGTTCTATACATTAAACCAAAACCACGGTTCCTTATTGCGCTCGGCCAATCAGCTGATACTTCCCTATTGACTACTTAAAACATACATTTTATTACCCACAGCATATTTAGGATTCTATTCGGGAGTGAGCTACCTTTGCTCATCAACCGCAGACCCACGCTTACGGTGGGAGGTAAGGATAACATCATGAGGAAACTTGGAGTTATAATTTCACATTATAAGTTAAAAATCGCCAATCCGCTTCGAGTACTGTAGGGATAGTGATTAATGCTTAAATATCCCTTCTTGTAAGAGCCTTTACTCAGCAGTGGGCACTTATTTTGTTTGGCGCGGTGTGTGGTGTCGTGAACTAGTGGCCTTCGACAATACAGAAAACTATAATTTGTTCATTGTCGTAACAGACCGCCCCGGCTTCATTAAGAAAATTTCCTCCATTTGGCAGCATACGAGCTGACAAAAGGCTCCACGGAAGTTTATAATTTATATCTAACCATAGTAAATGTATTAATAACATTCTGCTCTCTTTCTATCCCCTCTATACCCCATAAAACATATTTTATCGGTTCATCATAATTGACGTCCATTGATTGATTCTTTTAAATCAGTAAATACTTAATAACCTGTTAGTCGATTATAGCGTAACTCCAAATCTATCATAGAGTTCACGTTTCCAATTTTGACATTTGTTTCTGGTTGGTCACAATTATTCTCCGTTATCTGTAAGCCAATCATCTCCTTACTATAGAATATAACATAAAATAGTAGCATCAAAGAGAACAAAACCTTGTTTGTCTCTTTGCAATGAGAACGAACGTCAAAGGACGACAGCGTTTCCCTGTGGCCAGATTTTATTGAAATAAACAGTTTTATTTGTATTTGTTAGTTGCAATTTAGCGGAAAATGTATTCTAGTGATGATTATAATGAGGTATCGGTTAATCCGCAATCTAATTACTGTGCTTTAAACACATTCATATGACCTAACCTCTTGTACATTAAAACGTAAGCAATTTTTGTTAAATTTGTCCGGTTAATCCTATTTTACTTAATGTTTTAGGGTGGATATGAATCCTATGGTGATTACGAACCTCACACCGGAGATCCACAGTATGACCTGGAATATGACAGGTCCTCATACTATAAAATGCCTGACATGGTAAGATGCTTCAGTTTTTAATAATTACTTATGAAGTATTTTGTTCGTACGTTGTACCTAATAAAATATTCTTTGCTAGGTCAAGAAATTTCTGGTTTACTTCCGTAACATGATCAATGAGGGAGTTACATATGAAATTCTCAACCTGTATGAGAACACTTTCCCAAAACTTACTGAACAGTATTTTGAGAACACTCCGTGGCCTGATGAAAATGAAGTATCGCCCGTGGTGGATAATGACCATGTAAGTTTTTTAAGCATATTATTTAGTTTTTATTATGTTGTTATATATACCATATAGATACACAAGATATATAATTATACCATACATTTCCTTTTTTTTTTTAATTAATGTTTTAATATTTACATACTAAATTCATAACCATGTCAACCATAACATATCCACTGCTGTCTGTAAACCATAGTTGAATGGTAGCTTAACCCGTGATATGCCGGAGTGCAGATCCACACAAGACACTATGTGTTTTCTATTGTTTGACATAAACAGAAGAAGTTAAACTTCTTCACTATTGACCATTTTATCTCTATTTTTATCTCTATTTTTATCTAGATTTTATATTTGTGACATATAAACATTAATTAGCAGCTTTTTGGCATATTATTTTCAATAATTTCAGTCACACAATAGAAACTTGCTACTAAAAAATTGTAAATATTATTTTCAGGTTTTCATGATCCTTTACAAGGAATTGTATTATCGTGATATTTACGCGCGTGTCCCTGGTGGACCAAAACCTGACCAGAGGTTCCACTCATTCTACAATTATTGTGACCTCTTCAATTACATCCTGTCTGCGGAGACACCTGTTCCCCTCGAGTTGCCTGACCAATGGCTGTGGGAACTCATTGATGAGTTTGTCTACCAGTTCCAGTCATTTGCACAATACAGGTTAGTTTATATGCTGTAGTTTTTTTTAAACTAATCACTGTGATAGGTATTTTCTAATTTTAGATACACAGTCAGTCACTACAAGTGTTTAACATAAAATTTATGTAATTACAGATCACGCACATCTAAGCTGAGCCCAGCTGAAATTGATGCTCTTAACACTGAAAACAAGGCCTGGAATGTGCTTTGTATCCTCAATGTACTCCACTCGCTTGTGGACAAGTCCAACATCAAAAGGCAACTTGAGGTGAGTGCTAAATTTATTTATCTTTATCTACATTTTCTATCATCCTACCTTACCCTTAAAGTGGGATGATCTCCGGCCACCGTAAGCGGGGGTCTGCGGTCGGTGAGTAAGGGCATCTCGCCGCCCAGCGCTCCGCGCGCGCCTCAAAGAGCCAATAGACCACCACAGACGGGGCCCTATAAGGCTGATGTTCAGCCGGGGTTGCGGGGTAAGCGCAATGAGGCACAGATAAGTCATTTGATGATTTTCCCCTCACAAAAAAAGACCCTTAAAGTGTAAAATATTGCGAGGGTGTATGGATGTATGTAGAAAGATATGAATAAAATTATCAAAAACAATATATCCATGCAAATAATGAAATCAATTTTTTTCTTTCTTTGATTACAACTAACTGTCCAATACTAAAATGTGTCATTGTAATGGTTTAATATTGACTAGTTTCCGCCCGCGGCTTCGTACACGTATGAAAGTAATGTATTTCCTAAAAATCCGATTCTATAAAATACAGCCATAACTAAACTTACCTAATATTTACTAAGGCATGCATGCTAGATGCGCTGTTAGATAGAACGCGGTTTACATTTTGGTCCCGTGGGAATTTTGTAATATCTTGTTTCAATTAAGCTTTAACTTTACTAAGGTACCTGCAGGCCGAGTTTCAAGTTTCTATGTTTAGCCATTTTGGCTGTCCATTGCAATTTCAGTCAGTCAGTCACATTCTCCTTTATACATATATTTAGATTATACAAGATAAAAATTAGACACACCATTTTTGTTGTCAAACTTGTAGGTTAGACAACAAAAATGGTGAAGTGTGTTTAGGTGTGCTTGTGGCTTGGCATATTTCCCCAAACAGAGCCTCTACTTCATTGTCGCAGTATGTCGACATTAGTTGGTATCCTGCCCAACACACTGTATTTGCCTTGTTCAAATGATGCATATTATGTTTTCTTCTATTCAGGTTTATGCTGCTGGCGGCGATCCTGACTCAGTTGCGGGAGAATTTGGACGTCACTCTCTTTACAAAATGTTGGGCTACTTCTCCCTTGTAGGCCTCCTCCGCCTTCACTCCCTTCTCGGAGATTATTACCAGGCCATCAAGGTAAATTTGGATATGGCACTAACCAGACAATATTAGTACAAAAATATAATTGAAGCATTGAAGAATTAAGCTAGAATCTAAAGTAGTTTCTTTTATTTGGGCAATGCTTTTGTGGTTTACGATTGACCCCTGTGTGCCAAAAGGAAAAAAAACTATGTATCTCATATATAAAATTGAATTGCTGTTCATAAGTCTCGCTCAAACTCGAGAAAAGCTGTACCGACAGCTGTGGTCTTGTAACATTCCTGGCTATATGTGGTGTGGATGGTTAAAAAATCTGAAAAAAACTAAATAAAAAGAAAGGAAATACTATATTTGTTAGTTATGTTTGAGGCGGTATGAAGCGTGCCAGGTCAGCTTGTATAATATACTTTTTTTCAGGTTTTGGAGAACATTGAGCTTCATAAGAAGTCTCAATACTCGCATGTGCCTGCCTGCCAAATCTCCACTTCTTACTACGTGGGATTCGCCTACATGATGATGCGTCGTTACGCCGATGCTATCCGCACGCTCTCCTCAGCTCTGCTATACATGCAGCGTACCAAACAGCTGTTCTCTTCCCGTTCGTACCATAACGATCAGATTAACAAGCAGACTGAGCAGATGTACCACCTTTTGGCTATCTGTCTGGTTCTCCACCCACAATGCGTCGATGAGTCCATTCAGCAGGTAAACATTTTTAATGTATTAATTAGTGTCTTAAATCGATTATTCTTGGGTTGGCAATCCCGTCAATAAGTCATGATAACCAAGTTCCAGTTCAATCTTATACTTTTGTAGGTAATATAGTTCAATATCTATTTTTTGCGTTGTTTGTTTATATAGGTGCTCCGTGAGAAGAACTACCACGAGAAGATGTTCAAGATGCAGTATGGTGACTTGGGAGAGTTCGAAAGCTGCTTTACCTTCGCTTGTCCTAAATTCCTGTCACCATGCCCGCCGCCTATTGAGCCAGGCTCCAACTATGGACGTGATGCTGTAAAACACCAAACTCAGGTGTTTATGGATGAGGTTAGTTAAATTTATATTACCTTGCGCATTATAATAATTATAGTACTAGTACCTAGTCAGTAGTAGCAGGAAGTATAACTGGAAATCGATGCGTCAGACATATTATTTTTATTATGTTCAGGTGCGTCAGCAAAAGATGCTGCCAACAATTCGTTCGTACTTGAAACTGTACACCACTCTGCCTTTGGCTAAGTTAGCTGCCTTCATGTCCGCTGCGCGCGGCGGCGAGAGGGATGCAGCGCGCGAGCATGCCGCTCTAGCTATCCATCTGCTGTGCTTCAAGCACAAGATGAAGAATGTTGTGTGGACTAAGGGACCCAGTGGTCTTGATGGAAAGTTCCAGAGTGGATCTGAGGTAAGAATGAATTTTATTTTGATTACTGAAGTTAATCGTAGAAGTAATTGCTTAGTAATTGTTTAGCTTCTTTGGTTTTGAGAATTTTGTTTCATTGAGCTGTCAAAAGCATGACTGTTTAGCAAGGGGTCTCATATTCGAATCTCGAGATGGGCAAGTATTATAAGTTCCTTCTGATTATGGTACAAAATTTTAGTTATGGTCTGTATGCATTTTTTGCCTGGTTTAAGGCAATAGACTAAAAAAGTGATTGTTGCATACATAGCATAAATTATATGTTCATCTCAAAAAGAAAAGAGATATTAAAAACTCTAAATTGTTGATTCAGTAATATAAATATTGTTGATTCAGTAATAGAATATTATTAATTCAACAATAGTAAACTACTTCTAGTAATTATGGTGATATTTATTGTTTTCAGTTGGACTTCTACATTGATAATGACATGATCCACATTGCCGACACGAAGGTGGCTCACCGTTTCGGCGACTTTTTCATTCGTAAACTTTTGAAATTTGAAGAACTGAACCGAAAGCTCCATCACATTAAAATCTAAATGTCTCAAATATAAGAACTGGATTTTGTAACTGTATAAATAAAAGTTACTAATATTTCTGAAATGTTTTTAATTCACTATTCGAGGAGTATATCGACTATATTTTCTATTGCGTTTATAGAACCTCTTTGGTTCTTTGATTTCCACTGGACTTCTTTGTACTGTTTCTGGGTAATTTTCTCTGTATTGTTGCCATGGGTGTTCAGGTTTTAAAGCTGCTTCAACATTTACTTCTTTTAACCAGGTGTTGTAATACTTGGTATATATTGCAAAAGCCTTCTTGAAGGTTTCGGAAACACGGTCCTAAAATTAACAATAGATATAATGAGATAACTATTTTTACAACAAATCAACATAATTATAAAGCAATATAATAACAGCATACCTTTTTATTAATATTATCAGCACATTTTTCATTGAATGTTACTAGATGTTTTAAGAATATGTCATTCAGCTTTATATTTTCTTTTTTCACTATATTCATAATGTATAGGACATAGCCAAAGTTGATAGTTGCTGTTCCATGTCTCAATAAAGTTCCCAGAATTTCTATGTTGACCCTGTAAAAATAATTGATACATGTATCAAGTAACCAGGAGAAAGTAAAGAATTTGGTATTTAGAATTTATAATTCTTATGAATTCTTTCTTTTAAATTTGTACATACTTCAGATGTTTTTCCTCCATATCTTGGAGAAGTTTCTCTGCAGACTCCTTAGTTTTACATCCCATTGCCAGCACTCCATAAGACATTATATTCAATTTTAGCTTTAACTTCTTGGAAAATGGGAACCTTTTTTTTCTAAATTCACTCTCTTTTTCGATTATATCTTGCACAGCCTGTAACAAAATTAATTTTGAGATGAATGAAGAAAGTTTGGTTTTAAATGGTTTAAGAAAGTGACAATGTAGACTAATAGTGTTAACTTACAAATGCAGAATCATAATCAGACCTCAAGCACCTCTTCTTTATAAGCATATTATAAAAATCTATATCAGCCTGAACACCCAAAGTACTCATTGTTTGGAGTAATCTCTCTTCAGCTTCTGTAGTGTTATCCAACAATGGTAGCATTTGAGTGAAGGTCTTTATATTAGGTTTAACTGAATATGTGTGCATTTCTTTAAGGAAGTCCTCTTGTCCACCGACAACTGCAAACTTATCTTGTAATGAGTGAATTTCTTGTAATCCTGTCACTTTATCCATATTCACCACTTTTGACAATAAGTTTGGTAAGGGAGCCTCATTTCTGACTACTTTGTCTAATTTGTTCACAAATTCTAATGAAACATTATCTTTTTTATCTATGATACTTAAATCACTTCTAGAAACATTGGTCTCTTCATTTTCTTTATCTACTTCAGCAACAGGTTTGGAGGGCTCAAGCAGATTTTGCTTGAATAGTTCACTTTTTAACTTTTTTGTTGAACCAGGCAATTTTAACTCTTCAGTTCTTTTATTTTGCAGCTGAATTTGATCTTGTATGACCCCAATTAGTTCTTCTATGTCCTGTTTACTGCCTAAGTTACAATCTTTGACACATTTCAGCATTAAATTAAAGCTAAAAATATTTGGCTTTTCTTTCAATTTTAGCATTTTTCTCCAAACTATAAGAGCATGGCGCAAACCATTCTGTTTATCAGATATACATGCATGGAGGAGATGATTTAAAGTATTAACTCTGATTTTAATCCTTTTTGCTGCCATTTCATCAACAATCATAAATGCTGTTGGTAAATCTCCACATCTCCCAAATGCTTTAATCATTGAGTTATAATTAGTAACATTTGGTTCATATCCTTTCTCAGTCATAAGCTCCTTTAGGTGCTTAGCCCGTTTTAATCCATCCTCTGGCCATGGGCTATTAGCACAAGCATGAAATAAGCAAGTGTAAGTATCTCCTGTAGGCAATAGAGCTCGTTTCTTCATGTCGTTAAATAATTTAAAAGCTTTCTTTGTGTACCCAACATCAGCACAAGCCCCAATTAGTATGTTGTAGATATAGTTTTCTGGTTTTACTCTATCCTCTTTTAACATTCGCGTTTCTAAAACATCGATGGCCTCTTTGAGTCTTTTGTGATTGATACACTGTTTTATTATATCGGCATACTGCTTAATAGTAAGCTTCTGAGTGCTTAAAGGTTTATTTTGTATGAACTCTTGTTCTTTTATATCTCCATCATCAACTAATTCACTTGATTCAGTGCTAACCACCCTGGATAAGGTGCCAAACTTATCTGGATCTTCTTTATACACCAAATTGTCTTCTGTTTTGTACTCTTTTGGTTTACGAATTTTTACATCTTCTGGTAAGGCTGCAGAAGTTGTAATTAAATTATGACGGATCACACTTGTCGACCTTATTATTCTTATTAATTTTAGGCACCGAAAAGCCATGGTTGAATATATATTTATTTAAAAGTTTATTTAAAGATATATTATTTTGTAACCATTATAACCTAAAATAAAAAATTCAAATCCAAAATAAACTTTCAATGACAGCAGACCACAGACCTACAATAATATGGACCAGAAATACCTACAAAATCCGCGTGGATACCTACTGTCAAAAATGGCCCTTAATATGGCTGCCATTGCTAGGGAAGTACTGTAGTCAAAACCAAAAAGTATCGATATCGATAGCCGAGTTTCATACATTTCTTCTGGCAGGTATTTCAGATTTTTTTTGAAGGTAGAAATCGTCGAATGACTTCTCAAGCTCTGGGTAGAGCAAGGATGTAGGGAGCATGTTAGACTTTTACTGGCTAAAACCATACCTGTATTCGTCGAAACGCGTGGATCACATGTTGATGAATGAGCTCAGTCCGGTTAGTTACCAGATGGCGAGCAACCCATGTTGCACCCGTGTTGCTCTATGGTTACAAGTTTATTAAAACGACAAAACATTTTGAATAAAAGTACCTTTATTCACCATAACAAATCATCAATTAGGTCAAAACAAATTGCTTCATTTCAAAGAGATAATAAGTCATTTTGATATTGTTTCACTGATAAGGGTGGTTGAGTTACCATGAAGGAAGACAGTTCTTCGACATTTTCGATTTCACGCAGAACCAGCCCTTTTGTTTTTTTTTAATGCTTATAACTTTTTTATGATTATTAAATAATATCGTATTTTTATCACTAGACTCAAACACAAAATTGTGTAGAGGTATTTAATAATATTAAACTTGACAAACAATGATATTAAAGCACTGGATGAATCGACAGGCTGATCGGGAAATTAAGAACAATGTAATGTTAATTAGGTACTTCACTTACAACAAGGTCGATTGACATCATCACGCAGCCTTATAACATCAAGGGTTTTTGACGGATAATTTTGCGAAGTGATATGAACAAATACGTGGCGCTTTAAGTCCAGGTTTGATATTTTCCGTCCCAATCACTTCAAGCCACTTCTGACGCAGACTTAATTTTTAGGGAATCTGTGCAAATAAACAACATACAAATTATTTCAGTTTGGTGCATTTAGTGGCACTAATCATAGGCTGAACTAAATGACAGCATCTACTTTATGAAGAATTGATTTTGTTATGTTTTGCTACCATGACTATTTTTAACCGTATTCTGTAAGATTTATTTTTAAAATCGTCTCTTTAGACCCTTTATTTTGATACCCTATTCTACTGGACACCACAATTATTAAACTAAAACAATGTTAGTTTCATATCGATACGTTATTAAATAAAATACATCACTATTGTAAATCGTCCTTTGCATTGTAAACAAAATAAAAAATAAATTTAGCAAATAGAGATAGATATCAGAAACAAATTGAATGTACAATTGGGGGCATTTATTCTATAAATAAAACAAGGCTAGATATACAAAAAAACTAATAGTATGACAAAGTTTTTCTTAAAATACGGCTACTATGTATGGTCAAATGAGGTTGATTAGGGTTTTTCCTTACCCCACACTGAATTATTGAGCAATTAGGCACATTGAATATGAACCACTAGACAATCACAGCACAAAACAATTAAGTTGGGAGCGTTTTTAATCTTAAAAATCGCAATTTAAATCTGATGTTGTTGTTCGCTTGACACCTGACGTACTACAAAACTATGGGCCCATACTATGGCGGCCGGCACGCACCTTGACAGAAAGGTATAAATGTTACCAGGTAGAGAATAAACAAACTACATGACGTCTCTTTCTTCAAATGAGGTTACGCATTGGTTAAAAAGAGACAAAGTATAGTTTCATATTTCAACATCGAATTGATGTATATTTGCATAAGCAAGTAAGCTAAGCTAGCAAGATCATTACAGCGCATCTACATAATACTAAATCTATGCAGCAGACAGACAGATGATGTGATTTAGAGGAATAGATATTTCTTATTAAACTCTTTGATACATACTTAATAAATAAACTTGATAGAGGTCAAAGATTTACTTGAGATTTACTCTATTTTAGCCAATTTTAGTCTATCCCGATTGGAATAGATATTATATATTTATATATAAAAATCCAAGGGTAAAAGAAATATGAAACAATTAAAATTAACATAAAATTTTCCGATAATTCAAGAGAAAAGTATCACCACACTAGTATCTTCGTTTCAGCTGTCACTTGCTTTTGCTTTGTCAATGTCAAAATAATAATAACCTAAATCGCGCATGTTGTGGTGTTCGTGTTATGGTGTTTCTCTGCTGGTAGTCTTATCAAATTATTGTTTGTCGGAAAGCCCATTTATTTAGTTCTTGCAGTCATGTCAGCCAATGAAGCAGATGACCAGATGGAGGCCAGCTCCTCTGGAAGCGAGGATGAAGTTATGGAAGGAGAGGAAGAAAATGATGATCGCCCCAAGACTTATTTGCCGGGTCAGCCTTTGAAGGAAGACGAGCAGCTGGTCTGTGACCAGTCCGCCTACGTTATGTTACATCAAGCGCAGACTGGTGCACCTTGCCTTAGCTTCGACATCGTTCCTGACAATCTTGGTAACGACAGAAGCGAATTCCCAATGACTGCTTATTTGGTAGCCGGCACTCAAGCTTCTAGTGCCCATTTAAATAAGTAAGCCGAATTACTTTGATATGTATTTTTAATTCATATGCTTTTAAATTTGTACCTACTTCAAATGTTTTTCCTCCATATCTTTGAGAAGTTTCTCTGCAGACTCCTTAGTTTTACATCCCATTGCCAGCACTCCATAAGACATTATATTCAATTTCAATTGATATGTAATTTCTATAAGCGATAACTTTCAGTGATTTTATTTTACAGTCTTCTAGTTATCAAAATGTCGAATTTGCATCAAACATCAAAAGCTGAAGATGAAGAAGAGTCTGATGAAGATGAGGATGACGATGACGAGGAAGAGGATGAGGAAAAGAAGCCGCTAATGACATTCTCATTCATCAAACACCAAGGATGTGTAAACCGAATAAGGGTGAGTTCATCAAATTGTGTTGCATCCTTGCATCACTACTTATAAAATGATTTAAAGACAGTTGGAATAATTTTTCATAAACTTTATATTTTTTGTTTTCATAGGCAACAAGTTTTAGAAATTCCGTTTTAGCTGCAAGTTGGTCTGAATTAGGCAGGGTAGACATTTGGAACATAACTCAGCAGCTACAAGCAGTGGATGATCCCGCATTACTAGAACGCTATAATCTGGATACTGTCAACAATCCAGTCAAACCTCTCTATTCATTCAATGGACATCAACAGGAAGGATTCGGTATTGATTGGTGCCCCACAGAAACTGGTGTAAGTTTCTCTTAAACCATATATAGAACATATTTTAGTAGACTTTTTGGCTTATACTGTTTACTCTACTTAATTGAAACTTATGTTTTACTGAAAACTTCCAGGTCCTAGCAACAGGTGATTGCAGAAGAGACATCCACATTTGGAAACCCAATCAGGCTGGCACATGGGAAGTGGACCAGCGCCCCCTAGTAGGTCACACAAGTTCTGTCGAAGATATACAATGGTCTCCTAATGAAAGGTATGAATGTAACATATTTTAGAAGTTATTATGATATTTTTGTCATTATGATTGCATGAAAGATAAAATTCGAATCATCAAAATAGTCTGATTTGTCTTATTCATATTGATAATATCTTATCAAAAGTCTTAAGAGTTTAAGTAATTTAGGTATTTGGTTTTTGAGTTTAAAATTATAGAAAGGCTAAATTATATGGTATTTTTTAGGAATGTTTTAGCTACATGTTCTGTTGATAAATCAATAAGAATATGGGACACCAGAGCAGCCCCCCATAAAGCGTGCATGCTGTCAGTAGAGAATGCTCATGAAAGTGATGTAAATGTTATATCATGGAATAGCAAAGAACCTTTTATTGCAAGTGGTAAGTGTCTATAGGGTATAGATTCAATGAGAATTTAATTCATACAGTAACTAAACAAATCTTTTACTTGTGAAAATTCTCTTTTATACTACTACTACTATATACTAGGCTATTTTAAAAAATTAACTTACAAACTTCAGGTGGTGATGATGGCTTTCTTCATATCTGGGATTTAAGGCAACTGGCCAACAAAACTCCAGTTGGTACATTCAAACACCACACAGCACCTGTTACTTCAGTAGAGTGGCACTGGACTGAGCCCAGTGTGCTGGCTTCTGCAGGTGAAGATCATCAAGTTGCACTATGGGACTTGGCAGTTGAACGAGACGATGACGACATAGTTGATGAAGAATTGAAGGTAAGACTAAGATTCGACTTGCGCGGTTGCTTGCAGCTTTGATCTTTCAGTTGTATAACAAAAAGGGGGAGAAGTACCTTCCTTTGTAGCAATTCTAGCCTTTTAATAAACAGAGTCAAATTTTGCATATTTCTTTATTTACAATAAATTATTGTTGGAAATTTCAAATAATACTGTAACCTCAATTAACACTGGCATAATTTTCCAGAACCTTCCACCCCAGTTGCTGTTCATCCATCAAGGACAGAGCGACATAAAGGAATTGCATTGGCACAAACAAATGCCAGGAGTAATGGTGACTACTGCTCACACAGGATTCAATATATTCAAGTCTATTAGTGTATAAAATAAAACTATGCAAATAAATATTTTGTCTTTTAATAATTTGTTGGTACATTATCCTTACATGATTTAGATTTATAATATAAAAAATTTAAAATCAGGTATCAAATAGTATCTTTTGTATGGACCATGGCTAAATTAACTAGATGTCGTATTGTAGGTCTACCATGAGGACAATTCTGAAAAAGATAAAAAAACATTATCTAGTAGTAATTTTATCAATATAATTAACTTAGTCTGTGGTGGCTGGGTATATATCACCTTATTGTTACCTAAAATTCAGATATGAAATAGGAGTGGTATTGGATGATAATATTTTCCTCTAAATTATACAGAAGATATATAAAAATATCGTCTCCCAGGGTGGTATCAGCCGGTTTCCCGGATACTTCGGCAGATCTATCGGTTTGACTCACTCCTCAAAAAGGGGTCAGTACTGCTGCGACAATAGCGAGCCCGGCCCTCGGTTGAGACAGTCGTTGCTCCCCCGCCGTCATGAGATCGCATCGGAGCTCATCTTACTTGGCCTCCAGACCCCATGACAGTGTTCCGGAGGTTCGTCTCCTCCCCGGAGATCGTGCGATAGTTGTGGGTAATACATATGGCCATGACCCACTGGAACACAAGCAGCTCACGAGCTCGCCGCCGCCTCAAGTCTAGCACCTACACAGGGGCCCCGTAGAGGGCTATGAACAGCACGATCTTCAAATAAAACCCTCGGCAGGAGCCTTTTGGGCCACCTCACCTTTAGCGGACCTGAGTCAGATTTTTACTGACTAAAAATCTCCTCGTTTCTACTCCTGCTCTGGGCCAACGCCGCGGTGCCTCATTGTGCTTGCCCGCAACCCTGGCTATTCTGTTTCAACTTGGGAACCAAACGTCGAAAATAAGGTGAAGTGGTCTGGTGAAACTGGTCTTCCACGACAGCAGAAACTGACACCTCTCCAAATACGCGTTGAAGAGACTGACAAGTCGACGCTTGAGAGCTTCCGAAGCGAAGATTCCAAGCCTTAGCAAGCAGTTCGTCGGGGTCTATGAGATATTCTAAACGCTAAAGACGGCGCACCACCGGTCATCTTGGGAACGGAGTCAACGTCGCCGTCGTTGTGGCCCCCATTGGACACCGCAGGGTCTTAATCCACACGTTAAGGGGGAGGGAGGGTGTCGACGTAGCGTGACATTGTGTGATTAGGGGGAGGGAGGGGGTCCTAAATTTGGTGACGTCACATTTCAAAAGTTCAAAACTCATTATAATTTAAAGTGTTAAAACATGAACATTGATCTATTGACAAAACATTAAAAAAAATTTGCTATCTGTAGACATATAAGGTTCAAAATGTTTTGTCAGCAACTCGCTCTACTAGTGTTAAAATAGGGGGTGTAACTCTTTTGTGGTCGGGGTAATAAAGGCCGTGGACTAGGACGTTCACCAGCTTCAGCTAGAGATTGAGTCAGCAGGAAAACCATTCGGTGCTCCATGAGTCACTATTCTGCGCCTGTAGTCTCCGATCCGAAGCGATAAACATTAGGTCCGCCTTGCCCTGAAGGCGGTCTTCACCACCCTGTATGTGTGTGTAGTTTACGCCTCTTTGGCCTCACCGCCGCGGTGCACTCATCAAGCAGAGCAGCCAGCTCCCGCAACCACAAATAAATCCGGCACTTCGTTAGCCCGACCCGACCCGGGGTATAGCCACGTCACATAGCAGGTACATGCGTTACAGTGCAGCGAAGCAGTGTAAGCGCCAGCCTTATGACTCTTACTATGCATATTGTTTTCACCAGTTTATAAATATGTAAATATACTTTACCCAAGGTTTATCTATTTCAGCCATGTGATCAACAAGTTTTCTCATGTCTGCTTTGCTGAGAGCTGTTCCAATCATGACGGATTTCCGACAAGCACGAGATGCAAACATTGCCCTTACTCTGCTTGGTCTACAATATTCTGAAGGAGATTCCTGTAAAACGCAATAAACATACCTCAAATGCCTATTCAACATTGTATATACAACTCGTAAAATACGAGTGATATATTGTATATTTTGTTTGTTGTACTTATTTGTATTTTACATTGTTACCTCTGCCAACAATATTAAAGTAGTTACAGATATGAACATGTTATGTTGCTTTAATTTTAGGATTGCAATAATCGAATTATATTTGGTATGAGATAAATAAAATACATACTCTCAACATAAATAATAGCTCTTCTATATCTTCTTTTCCAAATATCCAGTTTTTAGACATGGGTAAGGTCAATAATTTAACTCTTTTTGTGGGTAAAGCATCTTCATCGATTTCAAAAGTAAAACCATTCTTTTTGAATACATCCAAATTGTCCATAAGTATTTGTTCATTCACTCCAGTTAATTCAAGTGACTGGGGTCTGTAACAACAATAACTTAATTCAGATTATATGTTCACTTAACATTACTTAACAAAAAAAAAAAAATGTTAAAAAACCTACATGACTAATTTTTGACTAGTAAGCTCTGTAGTCTTTTGTAATGTTTCGAAATTGTAAATCTCATCAGTAGCATGTTGGTCTATTATGAAAAGGTCATCTTCTAATCTAGTTATGATAAAACCCAAATTAAATTGACCAATAACCTGCATGCTTTTAAATGAATCCTTTGAGATTTCTTTATTCAGTTCTTCTTCACATTTCTTGTTGAATACAGGATTAATTTCACTTTTGAATTTAACCCTTTTAGGGGTTGATTGTTTTTTATTTTCAGCATACATATTTGTCAATATTTTCACATGTTCAAGGGATGTCTTTAAAGTTACAGATCTCCTATTATTCTTCCCCAAATCTTCTTGATCAGTGACAACTTTTTGCTTTTTAGGTGATTTCTCCTTTAACTCAGTTGAAATATTCGCTTTTGTTTTCAATCCTTTTGTTTTACAGGTAATTGTATGAGACTTCTCCACCACAACATCTTCAAGGTGTCTTATTTGTGTATTGGGTATATTTTCATAATAATCTAAATACATTACATTTTCGTTGTCTTTATTATCTTCCAATGATGAACTCTTAGACATCTTCTGATCTATGTTATTCAAAGAACTTGCACTACATTCTGAAAGCTGGTTCTCTGCACTTTCATTCTCTTCTTCATCATCTGATTTGAGAATATCTAAAGACAGATTTGTACTACCGTCAATTACTTCTTCCTGGCACAAAACTTCTTCTTTGACTACTTCAGTCTTCTTTGTCTTTGAGGAAATAAAATCTAACATTGTAGTAGATTTTCGCTTAAGTTCTATTTTTGTAGATTGTACATCTACTGTAGTTGCACTATCAGAAACCTGCTTAGTTTTATTTTTAAATTGTTCTAAAAATGAATTGAATACCCTTGGCTGCTGTAAATCTGGCTTTACATCATTTAATTCTTTAGTATACAAATTAAGACTTGGTTCAATCTTTACTGTTTTAGGGATATTTTCAAATAATTTCAATAAGGAGTTTTTTAAAATGTCTAATATTATTTTCTCTTTAGTGAGAAATACTTTTCGTTTGTCTGGAGTTACATTTACATCAACAGCTGTTCTTTCTAAATTTACATTTAAGAACACAAAGGGGTATTGATTAGAGTTAAACTGTCTGTATATTTCATTAATGGTTTTAATGACCTTGGTTGGCTCACAGGGCCTGGAGTTTACAAAATAAAATTGTCTGTCAGTGCTTGACCTCCCACTACCATGAGCACAAGAGGAAATAAAACCAGTAAATTCTATAGGTTTCGATACATTTTTGTAGCCCTGAGATTTTTGAGAAGCACTTATCTCTATTGTTTCATCAGGTTTTTCAGCATCATTAGAGTCTTCAGATAAATCTATTTCAACATCTTCTAAGTCTAGAGTTTCATCTGTTTTGTTTACTTCTTGTGACAAACCTTTAAAGATATTATCCTTTATGTTGGAAATATATTCAGGTTTAATTTCAAGTAATGTTTGCAGTTGCTTTACACCAAAAACACTAGCTATATTGTCTTTATAAGATGATGTTCCTTGTGTCGTTACTACTAAAGTTTTTGCATTAGAACTTGTTTGATTTGTACATGTAATCCTGGAAAAGACAGAGATTTTATAACACTGGTATCAAAACCCAATTTAAATTCATTTTTATTAGTAATTTTATTGCTTACTTTACTCCAATAGATATGAGACAGTATGCATAGAGTAACTGAGTCATCTTATTGAATTCTCGTTTGGCATTCTTATGAAATTCTTTTTGTCTAACAGGTAAGGAGTTGAAAAGATTTGTTAAACTGACTGTGGTACCAATCTGCCTTGAACATGGTGTTTGCTTTGTGATATGACCTTTATGGTCATATTCAATTTTTGTAGCTGCAATGTAAAGTTACCAATTTAAGTAGTGACAATTTAAAAACATAAATTAACTGTTATCAACTAAATGAATACCATATGCAGCCTCCTTATGTCTCGTAGTTATAGTGAGGTTGGCTAAAGAACATAATGAGCTGAGTGCTTCTCCTCGAAAGCCAAAGCTAGTCACACCAAGTAGGTCAGAGTAGTCTGATAATTTAGATGTGTGGTATTTTAAAGCTGAAAAGTATAAACATGATTAACACAAGCAGATTGTGGAATGTAGAAAGAAAACTTGATCTAGTGTAACTACTAACTTTAGTATTTAATTATCATTTCAAAGTTTAGCTACCCTTTTCTCACTGAAATGATAGATAAATTTGATAATTTATAAGAAGGTCTAGTTGTACCTAATTCACTTCACACGCTACATATATTCAGTCATTTACTATTATATCTTACTTAAAGCAGCAAAGTTGTCTTCAGTAACACCACTGCCATTGTCTGATACTTCAATCAAGTCAATGCCATAATTTTTAAATCGTATATCTATATTGGTCGCTCCAGCATCCAAGGAATTCTCTACCAGTTCTTTCACTGCAACTGCTAGACTAACAACTACCTATAAAGATGAAAAATTGAAAGCTGTGTTGAAGGTATAAATCAAAGTTTAAAAAAAAAACTATTCTTTGATTACACTTAAAATATTTAAGTTATTTGTATTATTTAAATCATTTATTTTAATTGATTAGTTACATACAAAGAAGAAAGTTAATTTAGGCGTACCTGTCCAGAACATATTTTATGCACTGTGTCTTTAGATATAGCTTTAATATCGTTAATTTTATTAGTTGTCGTATCCATGATTTCTTTTATTATAAGTAATTCTAAACAAAAACTATGATTTTACTATAAAACTTTTTTCCCGCTAAAGTTTTTGCGATTCCGCATTTTGCATTGACATAGGAAATATTTCTATCTCAATGGCATTTTGTTTATAAATTCTTTATTGACATAGCTGACAATGTGACAGCAACAGCAACCTGAGAGACTGACATTTGAAAAAAACTTGACATCACACATTTACAAGCTAAGTTGTATAATACGACCCATAGTTTGACTATATATTATAATGATGTCTTAACTTTTTTGATACCAATTGTTTCGTACTTAATGTTTTTCTTAATTTCGGAAGAAATCAAATATTCTTGATAATCACAATTTACGGCATCAAATTCACACCACTCTTCTTAGTACCTACCTCGGCCTTCTAGATTTGTTGTTATTGTTATCTGTATTTTTTTAATTGCTGTCACTGTCATTCGTAAGGCAAAACACGAAAATCCATCACTTCTTACTCGCTTATTATTTCATGTTTATTAAAAGTGGTAGCTAAGTATTAATTACCAATATAGATCAAAAATTTCATAATACATATTAGAAATCTTAACAAAATGTCTCTCAATACGGCTCACGCCGATCATGGAGTGTTGATACATGCAGGAGAATGGTGAGTCATCTCTTTGGATATAAGTGACGACTGCGTATTTAGCTTTAGAATGTTCTACACTTGTGATGCTGCTATGTTATTGATTTTTATATATAAATCTTCTTTTGAATATTCGTTAACTACCTTATATACCTCCACGAATTCACTCTGCGTTTCGCTGTTTTCGGCTATAGTCTACAAAAAATTCCTGAAAGAATAATCTTTTGTTGAAATAATTGAGATTATAAATAAGGTTTCATTAATGCAAAACATTATCATAAACTGCGGCTTTCTAATACTGAGTGTACTGTACATTTAGGAAAAAATATTTGATCTGAATTTAAAGTACCAATTACTTTAAAAGAAAATGATAATTGACCCTATTGCACTATTATATTCAGGTTTAAAGAACTACTATTCTAATTAGAGTTAACAGTATTTCTTTTATAAAGAATAATTTTAAATTTAATTATTTGTAGAACTGTAAAGATTTTGTAGCTACTTCATTTCTGAAGGGCAAGAGGTAAAACTAGAATTCAGGTTTTTGTATTTTTTTTGTTTTTTACTTGGTGATAATAACGTCATTATAGTAATGAAGTTTAAGATAGCATATTATTTCACTCTGCTAATGGAAAAAATATGAATATCTTATGAGAAAGGGATTGGATGTGTTAGTTATGAAATAGTTTATTTAAGTATAAAAATCTTCAATTCAAAAATATGAAACAAAATAATAAACAGTAAAGTAGTATAATCTGAATTACTGATTACATTTTCTAAATAACTGCCAACTAATTGTACATATTAATATGAATTGAGGAAGAAGGAAGGGAAATTATTATTCTTGTGATAATGTTTAATTTTTTTAATTAAATCAATTTAATAAATGGTTAATTTATTAAGATTTCATGATAGTATCTGTTAAATTAATAGTTTATAATGTTAAATGTTTTTAAAGTAAGTAATAACCCACTATTCCTTTCTAGGGTTTACTACTACAAAATACTTAAACTTGATAGTTATAAAGCTTTAGCAATATGATGATTTGCATACAAGGTTAATAGGTGAGCATGCATGAAAAGAGTATTTTATCTATAATGCTAATTTATTTTCAGTATCATATTGTTTTCGGACAATGTCACAATTGATTTCTATGGAAATGACACTTCCGAGTTCGCTGGAACTAAAGAAGGCCGTATATACTTGACAAGTCATCGCATGATTTTCAATTCAAAAAGCCGCACAGAACCATTGCGTTCCTTCAGTTTTCCATTTGTTACCTTGATGGATGTAAGTTATTATTGTTTATTTAAGTGATGTGTTTGTTTCATTTCTTTGCTATTAAACATAACTTTATGCAAAATAATATTTTACCAGGTTGCTATAGAACAGCCTATGTTCTCTGCAAACTATATTAAAGGAAAAGTTCATGCACAACCTAATGGAAATTTTATTGGTGAAGTGAAGTTTAAAATCGTCTTTAAGTCTGGAGGTGCTATTGAATTTGGACAAGCTATGCTGAAAGCTGCACATCTTGGTAAGTATACCTAATATTACCTTTAATAATTTAAATGAATTCTGTTTTTCTATTTGTGGCACAGTTTGTTATTTTCCTATCTCAATGCGAAGTATGATATCACAGTGTGATATGATATCATTAGTTAAACATTGTTATGGCTGATTCATTACCATTTGTTATCAGAGAATGAAATATTTTATTGGATTTCCTTGCAATTTTATTATTTACTTAGTAACAGTGGTGTATATAACTGAACTATGAACATGCTATACAGCCTACTTTCTACGAAAAATTATGAGTCACTGGTTCTGAGTACTTACTTGAAGCCAAACCTTAACAATTCTTTTTTATGTGATATTAGCTCCATTTTACTTTAAGAAACTCTAGCCCGGAGTGGCTCCACCTGTGCACAAAACATTTCATCACAAGTTTTTAGGATGCTTTTTCTACTTCATTATTATTTAATCATTTGGGATAAAGTAACCTGACATTTTATAATGTAGGTGGCAATAAGTTTGTTAAGAAAGAGACTTCGATCAGCTTATTATTTTATTTTGATGTTTCAGCCACTCGTCACTCGGCGCCAAGCTCCATGCCTCCCCCGTACTCGCCGCCGACTGGTCCATGGTATGCTGCGCCACCGCCGGCGTACGCACCGCCTCCTCAAGGTTACTACGGATGGGTACCTCCTTACATGGTCAGTACATAGGAAATATGAACATTCATGTACTTTAATTAGCCGAGTGCTAAAGTATCTGTTCTCAGTGGTGTCAGAATATAATCATCATCATTATCATCATCATCAGCCGTAAGACGTCCACTACTGAACAAAGGCCTCCCCCTTAGTCCTCCACGTCGAACGACAAGCTGCCACCTGCATCCATTGGCTCCCCGCGACTCTGACGGTGTCGTTACCGGGAGGCCTGCCTAATATTAGAATATAATTATCTACAATTAATAAAAAAATAAAATATTCAATTTGATGAGCTCTCCAGCTTTTCTTGGAATAACTACAATAACTATTATATTAATTATTATGTTTCCGGCTCACTCACGTAATTATTTGACAAGGAACTCGTTACTAGTTTCAAGCCATGCTAGAGGCAGGTCGCCGGGTCGCGTGTCGAGATCCTCGTCAAATAAATACGTGAGTAAGCCGGAAACATAATAATTAATTAAGTATGTCTCACGAAAGTTATAATAAAAAAATATAACTATTGTATTATATTGGGGGAGCAAATGATGCTAATTTATTATAAGTAGGTATAAAACGAATGAATCAATTAATTCAATGGCGAAAACAAATTTAATTTCACATGTTTTAAATTTTAAACTTTGGGCGTTTGAATTTGGAATGCTAAAACACGTGGTTAAATTATGTTGATGTATTAATTTAAAATTCTAGGCTTTCCCGGATCAGCCGCCACCAAACTCAGTGTTTGTGTCGGACAACCCACCGCCGTATCCGGGCGTTTCAGGCAGTGCGTACCCGCCTGGCACTGGCTACTCTGGCGTTAGCTCGCAGAACAGCCCGTCGCCCACAGGTGCAGCATTCCCGCAGGGTCCTTCTGCTCCTCCCGGATACCCTGGCGGAGCCCCGGCTGGCAGGTCCTCCAGTGGTGAGGCTTATTCTTTTCTAAATTTCAAATTAAAATACTTTTATTCATTTTCGCTATTCAGATTTTGAATTGAATATCCAATCGGACTGGCCGAGGCTCCACTGTGAGTTGTTTTATTGCGAGTGTATTGTAGCTAATGCTTTTTGAGGTACTGATTAATATAGACTAGTGTATTTAGTAAGTGGGCTTCGATAGAATATTTAGTGTGATTGATATTGTTTTATTGGTTTAATTGTATCTGTAATGATTGCTGCAGTAGTGACATTGTCGTTTCCAGATGCTAAAGCTGCGGAAGCAGCGCAGAGCGCCTATTATGATCCCAACAGGCCTCAGACAGCCTACGTGCCGCCGCCATACAGCGTACGTATACAAAACAACGCATTAAATAATATTACATAGTAAAATTTAATGAAAACAGTATTTAAATTGTAATTTAGTATATTTCAAGCCCACTAATATTTAGTAAATAGTTGCAACTGCCTGTAACGTTGGTAAAGCAAGCATGTTTATGTTACAGGATCTACCGCCGAGTTATCAGGAATCGTTATCAAAGAAAGAAAATTAATGCACTGTCCACATTTCCAAATGCCACCCAGGCGCTCGTGTCTTAAGGCTCAAGATGAGTTTTACTTTCCGATGGAGAAGAATTATGATGATAGAGATAGTGACTAAGCTATTATAATGCAACATTCCTTTATTCAAAGAGTCGTAGTTACGTACACAAATATAAAATTATTATAAAAAAAATATATAAAATAAAATCATACCAAATTGATGTTCAGTGGTAAATAATCTAATACGAAATTTAAATAAAATCCAATTTTTAATAATATTGGTTGTTTTATGACTATGACTTGGTTTTGCTGATAAAATTAATTTGTTATTGTTCTAAACATGTATATAAAAAGTATTACTTAACAATTAAATATTTTCAATGTCGCTCACCAGACAGAAAATGTCAATGTAGACCTGAAAATAATTTGGTGTTTGTAATAAATAAGTATTAAATATAAAAAATGAATAGAAACTTGGGCCTTGCATTGCTAGTGTGATTAATAATGTTGTAGGATTCAGTGTTATTTTATTTAAAATAAATTAAATGTTAATGTGATATTTTCATAGTAAAGTAAAGCTGTATTCACTTTCACTGTTGTAGATAAGAATTTAATCAAAGTATATGTTAATTGCAGAGTTGTTCTAACGTAAATGTATTGTATATCGACAATATATTTCTATATTGGTAAGTTATTTATTGTTTCCTTACAAAATTAAATGTACACAGAATTATAAGCTTAATAAAGGCTTAGCTTGTTCACCTAAGTTTTATTTGATTGTATCCTTTTTTATTTTTTATTGGAAGAAAAACTTTGTCTTTGATGAATTGAGGATAGTAATGGAACCTTTATATTTTCCAATACCACCTAACTTCATGCGACGCGTAATCTTTGTCGATGATTTGTGTTTACTGTCCACGTGTAAAAAAAACAAGAAGATTAATAGCACATGTCAAGATTAAAAATAGAAGATCAAAAATGTAAAATCCGGATGTCAACAACAAAAATGATTAAATTAACAATTTAAATAAACTTTACCGATATGAAACTATACTAGTATCTCAAACACATTTACGCCTCAAGATTATGGGTAAGCATTCATAGTATTTGTGTATCTAGAATTTACATGGTAATTTAAAGTAGACACTAATAACAGCTTTGTACAAAGAAGCCTGCAAACGTAGATTGATTAATATCCATGAAAGAAGCCAGCCTCGTGTGAATATGACTGCCACTCATGAATTATTTCGTATTTAATGGTAGAAGACACGTGAAAGTCTTACCTATACAAAAGTTCAAATGCAGTGACAACTCAAACAAGTTTAGCCAACCCATTTATACAAAAGGGTACTTAAAATAATTAAATATGAGTTTAGTATACTTATAACAATTATGCGTACGAGTTCTATCATAGATAAAATGAAATATTGATTGCGACAGGCATTGAACTTTTGTACAAAGTTGTGAGTGCATTACGTTGAGGTGGTGAACAAAAGTTTATGTGGAAACATTAAGTTCAGTAAAGAATATTGATGGTACTTGGTGCTGTTCAATACGAAATTGCAATTCAATACGATATCGCATTAAACTTTAGTTCTTGACCTCTATACAAAGATTGATTCTAAGAATATCTTTTTCTTTTAACTTTAGTGTAAGATTTGGAAGCCGGCGGAGAATCTAGTTATATGTCCAGAAGTACCAATATAACATGAACAAATATTGTGAGTATCACTCATCCATTCATGTTATACTTAGGTTGCAATAATTGATATATTGGCTACAAATTATGATAATAAGTAGGTGTTACAATTAGGTGCCAACTATACTTACCCCTTACATTTCCGGGCCGTAAGCTTCCAGTGTTTTTTTACCTGTTTCAATCACCTCGCAAGGTAAGTCACGTTGAATTCCTTTTATTTACTATAAGTACCATGAGTGGCAGTTGTATTTTTTTTTTAATGCTGGCTTCTATTTCTCTGTTGAGATGATACGCTAACATAATTTCCTTTATTTTTAGAGCTATAAGTGGATTGTATCAATGGCGCCCTCTTTGCATCCACCATGCACGCCATCCGCTTCTTGCACGCCAATGCGTTGCCATCCCACTCCTCCGCCATGTAAGAACCCCGAAAAATGTCTCAAAAGAACAATTTCGAAGGGTATAAAGCCATGCCGCAGTGCTGTGTCAATTATGGCAACAAGATCAAAAACAACATGTGGGACCTGTGGGAAATATAAAAGTAAAGGCAACAACCCAAGAAATGTTAAGGCAGTTGAAAAATTTTTGAAAAGGAAATCTAAGGAAGCTAAAATGAGGAAAAAAGACAGACTGCAAGGAAAACATACATACTTGAAGTACACGCGAGGAAAGGGCAGTAAGAGGTCAACAACATCCTGTTGTGCCGGTAGAGGGCACAGAGGTCGACTGAAAAAGAAAAAGCGTTGTGAAATATTGTAAAACGTGTATGTTCATAGACTGGGCGAAACTATTATCCGCTTATATTACCTATTCAGCTATTTGTTTATTATAATATGACAATAATTAATTATTATAAATTATAAAATCATTATCTGGTATTTTATTAGGTACATATCTAGATAATTCTCCCTGCTCATTCAAAAACTACTTTAGGACTAGATATATGAAGCGAATGTTACGGTTTGTGAATAAATAAATATTACATTTCTACAGAATTTGCTGTAAGGTAATTTTTTATTAACATTCATTATATTCGAACAATTCAGTCCAGGCTGGCTTCTTTGTGTTAATTGCTTAAGGTATCATTGTGTTATTGTTATATTGTTATTATTAGTTTGCAGATAAATGATATAAGTTTATTTTTTGTTAACAGTTATGGTATGAATAAGCTGCCGCTTTGTTATTTATTGTGTACACAGAAGTCTCCTGTACAAAAACGCCATGTACAAAAGTGACAATGGTTTTGTACCTACCCACAACAAAACAAAAGTTGCTCCAGCGCAGTATTCATAAAGAAGGAAGGGGTTAATGAAATGAAACCCGATTATAAAGAGAACACTGACTATTAAGAAGTATTGATGCCTCGACTGGCACACAGAATTACAACGATATTATCATTATCCGGAAACAAATGCAGATCTAGACTATTTATACCTGATTACCAACTACAAATACCAGGACTTTGATGACAGAAATTATTGAAGAAAATTATGTCTAATTGTGTTTTGTAAATAATTATACGCGATGTACCTATTCAAAATAAACTTTACAGTTCAGGTTCAACAATTTGACCTTTGTCAATAAATTGTATCTAACTGTAACGAATGTAAATATTTTTCAATTGTGTCCATTTAATTATAAGGTTTGAAGACATTATTTCTCGCGTTAGGTACAGGTAGGTACCTAACTCAAGAAATAATCTACTTTTTAATTTTTACTTATGTTAATTTTGTAAATTAATAGTTGCCTTTTTTATTTTGAATGGTATTGTTAATTATTTACTAGTTATTAACTTTGTAGGTACTTTATAAACGAAATCCGTATAGTATCCATATATGCATACTTACTTCAAGTTACAATCTACCTAATATTTGCCATGGTTACACATTACAATTTTTAAACACATAGGTACCTAATCTAAAATAATTACACTAACGTCTTCGATCCCGCAGTTGCAAGTTCATAATGTGCTGTCGCCAGCAGTTTCGCCTAACCGATACCTATCTTCAAACGAAAATCATTAAAAAAGCTTAGATACCGTAAAACAGGGTGTATAGATATATATTGGGAAGTAATTCTACAATGTATTCAAACCTCAAATTCTATTTATCCCGTTATACCGTTACTCCTTTTTTAAAGTCCAGTTACACATTTCCACCTCTATCTTCTGGCGATGCAGGTGCCCACGAGGTACCACCAGGCTATCCATCGGGTCGCTTGACCCTACCTCATAAAAATTCAGATTAAGTTTTTATTGAACTCTGTATATTTATGTAAGATTATTTACTACTACTTAAGCCTGTACTACCTATGTTGCAGCTGTGTATTCCAATAAGAGTATAAAGCCGTGCGTATCGGCGCCGACATGCAGCGTCCATAGACATAGACCCCGACCGGCTCCCTGTCCACAGCCAGACAAATGTTACAAGAAATGTATCAAACAGAAACGAAAATGTCCCAGTGCTATGGACACCGTCAGCCGTGCAGGCATGCCATGCGAGTGCCTCAAAATACAATCTAAAGACTCAAGACGCGCCAATAAACGAACGAACAAGACGCACAAAAAAAGATTAAAAAAAGCTTACAAACAACGCTCAGCAGAATCCCGTTGGCGTAAAAAAAAGAAATGTTGCGAGATATTGTAAATAAGACAAACATACAAAATACTAAAAATAAAATATTAGTCTAGATCGCAGTTTTTTTTAACAGTTATAGGTAATATCTCGGTAGATACACCAACTGCCTCTCGACTTAGTCGTCTGAGCAAGTTTCGATTATCGAATTGGCACGCAGTTTACCTACAGTAGATCCTCTGTAAACTGCGTCGATCACGATACCGATCCTCTGGTATCGGGTACCTATGAAAAGGACCACATTGGATGCTCATGCTCATCAGTTAGATATGTATGGACGTGACATTTTGATAGGCAGTCACGCCACGGATAAGGGGGGTTTACGCGGTTTAGTTTTCAATAAATCTGTTGAACTCATTTTAATGAAACTTTATTCATAGAACAAATTTAATAATCCTATCTACTCACTGCCTGAACTCGTGCCGCGTAAACCCTCTTTTTTCTAACTTTTTCTACTTCTTTAAACATTATATGGGTAACGATAATCCACCTCGTAATTTTTTGTCAAAAGGTAGGTACCTACGTTATTCATCAAGGTCGAGGTCTTAAGGGTTCAATTTCCAGGTCAGGCGTTAATATCTCCGTCGTGTAGTCGAGGCTTACTTGACGGACAGATGCGTCATCTACCCCGGTCACCGGGGCGTGTGGAATCGGCGAGAGGTGTCGCGCGGTGTTCCACAGGGATCGGTCCTGCGACCTCTCCTGTGGAACATCGGGTACGATTGGGTGCTACGCACCGACCTGACGACACGCTGGTGCTGGCGAATGGGAGGTCACATCAGGCGGCGGCCGACCTGATGTCGCAAGCGGTCGCGACAGTCGTTGCAAGGATCCGGCAGTGTCTCGAGGTGGCGCTTCACAAATCCGAGGCCATGTGTTTTTATGGCCGTCGGAACGCGCCACCTCCAGATGGGTCCCAAATAATGGCAGGAGGAGTTACCATCGGCGTCGAGTCGGCGATGAAGTACCTGGGTCTCGTCCTCGACAGCCGATGGAACTTAGCGGAGCATTTTCGTCGTTTGGCTCCTAAGTTGGAACGGTCTGGGGCCGCGCTCAAGCGGCTCCTTCCCAAGCTCGGGGGGCCAAACGCCTACTGCCGGAGGTTGTATATGGGGATTGTGCGATCCATGGCCCTCTACGGTGCCCCTGTGTGGGCGCCGGATTTGAAGCGGCGGCCGGCTCGTACGCTGGTCGCGTCCCAGAGGGTCATGGCTATCCGAATAATCCGCGGATATCGCACGATCTCCAGGGAGGCGGCGAACCTCCTTGCCGGATCACCGCCATGGGATCGGGAAGCGAAGGCGCTCGCGCGCGTCTACAGTTTGCGCGCAGACGCGCGTCGCCGGGGCGAGGATCCTCTGCCGCACCAAATTTGTGCGTGGCGGAATGAGCTCCGGCGAGATCTCATGGCTGAGTGGAAGCAGCGACTGTCGCAACCGAGGGCCGGGCACGCTACTATAGCAGCGGTAAGACCCCTCTTTGAGGAGTGGCTTGAGAGACGCCACGGCGTCCTCACCTTCCGCCTGACGCAGGTGCTTACCGGGCACGGCAGCTTTGGTAGGTTCCTGTTTCGGATCCAGCGGGAGGAAACGCCCGAGTGTCGTCATTGTGAGGATCACCTGGAGGACACGGTGGAGCATACGGTGGCGGAGTGCCCTGCTTGGGCTGAGCACCGCCGTGTTCTCAGGGAAGTGATCGGCGGCGGCGACCTCTCGCGCCCGGCCTTAATCGAGGCCATGGTGCAGCGTGAGAGGAACTGGGAAGCTATCTCCTCCTTCTGCGAAGCAGTTATGCTCGCAAAGGAGGAGGCGGAGCGCGTGAGGGAACTATCCTCCTCGCGCCCCAGCCGCCGCAGAAGGCGACATTCCGGACATCGGGGATCGAGAGATGATCTCCGGCCACCGTAAGCGCGGGTCTGCGGACGGCGAGTAAGGGTAGCTCGCCGCCCGACTAGAACCGGACCCGAGCGTACGGCGCGTAGCGTTCCGCGCGCGCTTCAAAGAGCCAATAGACCACCACAGTCGGGGCCCTAAAGGGCTGATGTTTAGCCGGGGCTGCGGGGTAAGCGCAATGAGGCACCGCGACCTCGGCCCAGAGCAGGAGAAGGAACGGGGGGGTTTTTAGTCAGTAAGAGTCTGACACTCTCTCTCGCCTTACCCTGGGCGGGAGAAGTCATTGGATGATTTTCCCCTGACAAAAAAAAAAAAAAAAGGTCAGGCGTTAATCAATATTAGATAAATTTGGAGCCTCTGCTCAGGCAAGCAGAGCTTTATTATATTCCCTTCCTGATAAGAAGCTAGAATTTGAAAAATCCCACACAAGCTTGTGAGAAGGGGTCACCACGGCCCGACTCAGAGACTGAATAAATTGGTCGGGGTGATTATATAGTAGATATTATTAGATAGTAGATATCTAAAAAGAATGTGACACTCTTTTGCTAAGCTGTTAGCTTTTGCTAGTACAGAAGTGGTGTATTTAATAGCAGCTTCCGAAAGTTACTACCTATTAGGTACATTTGGAAACATAAATATGAGTAATTAGGCTCATTGACATGTGTGATATACGTTGCATAATACGCGGCAGATGTCAATAAAATCAAGAAGAGAGAATGTGTTTTGAGGAGGGAAGTTCCAGGTGGCTCATTAATCCAGATGACTAGATTGAGGAGCCACCTTTTCATAAAAAAAACTAGAGATATATTTTGCTGCTAAATCTAGAATTCATGCTGTAAAATAGGCTACATTGCTGTTAACTAATGGTGAAATCAAATTTTTTAATATCTGATGTGGCTCCTCAATCCTGACGAGGATCTACATGGGAAATCATCAAGTGGCTTCTCCCGCCCAATCCATGATTGCCTGTTAATCTGTTATCTCCCTAATCCACGAGCGGAACGCTACGCGCCGAGCGTTGGGGTCTGGTTCTGGTTGAGCAACGAGCTACTCTTGCTTGCCGTCTGCAGGCCCGCGCTTGCTGTGGACGAAGATCATCGTACAATCTCCGGCGTAAAACGGGTAATTTTCTTCACGCACTCCGCTCCCTT
The DNA here is from genome assembly GCA_902829305.4 of Spodoptera exigua. Classification (NCBI taxonomy): domain Eukaryota; kingdom Metazoa; phylum Arthropoda; class Insecta; order Lepidoptera; family Noctuidae; genus Spodoptera; species Spodoptera exigua. The sequence continues at coordinate 8,523,115 of LR824619.2, read as the reverse complement.
TTTTTATGTGATAAGTCGGCAAACGAGCAGACGGATTACCTGATAGTAAGCAATCAGCGCCGCCCATGGACACCCGCAACACAGGAGTTACGAGTGCGTTGCCGACCTTTTAGGGATTAGGGATTTGGAGATTTAAGGATTGAGGAAGGGTCCGGGAAGGGGAAGGATTGGGCCTCCGGTAATCTCTCACACGGCGAAACACAACGCTGTGGTTGTTTCACGCCGGTTTTCTGTGAGGGCGTGGTATCGCTCCGGTCGAGCCAACCCATTCGTGCAGAAACATGACTCTCCCACACTTGACATGGCTCTCGCACACTTACTCCCTTTTCCTTTGCGAGCACGGCTCCCCAACCTTCTCCTCCCGCTCTGGATTCTCAGTGGGGATATATTGTATAGTTTATGCTATGGACCATGGCCACTATTATGGCTGGCCGCGAGAGGTCGCCACCACCGATCACTTCGCTGACAATACGGCGGTGCTCAGCCCAAGCAGGGCACAACGCCACCGTAGCTTCATCGTGTCCTCCGCTCGATTCTTACAGTGAAGATAGCCGGACGTTTCTATTTCGGGTATCACCTGAAATTTTCGGGTACCATAAACAAGCATGGCATGGCAATATGAGTCAGGCAGGAACTGAGGACGCCGTGGCGTCTCTCTAGCCACGCCTCAAAGAGGTGCCTTACCGCTGCGACGACAGCGAAGCGAACCTGGCCTTCGCCTGAGACATTCGCTGCTTTCACTCTTCTCTTGAAATTACTTCTCTTTAATTTCCATGCAATCACGCTGCAGCTCATCCTAACAAGAGATTGTTTTACGTTATACAAAGATTCTGTCATTCTACGCGTTGCGTCGCTGCATGCATTGTTTATTAGACATTGAACTTTTTTACGTTACCTACTGGAGTAGATAATTATATATTATAATAGACAAGAATGTTAGGTTAGTACTATACTCCATATTTCAAGAAAAAGAAACAAAATCGATTTGTAATAGATTTCAAATTATTTCAGGAATGTTTAATATATGGAGAGATAGATGGCGTTGTAAAACTAATTATTCTTAATAATGCAAATATGAATCTTGGGAATTAATTCTATGTTGATGAGTATATGTTTTTCTTTCTATCTAAATAATTATAAGCACTATTTAAGTTCATATAATGGTTATAGGGTGAGTCAACACACTGTATAAGCACCTACAGTAATTTTTTTTTTTTCACAATCCTGCCTGTACTCTGAATTTACTCTTTAAATGAGTATATTTTTTTGGTTATTAAATTGATATGGGACCAAAAACAGTGATATAGTGATTAAAACAAAAGTGGATAATCAAAGTAGACAAACACGGAAACCAAGCACTATTACTGCTATTTTTTTCTACCGACTGGGAGAAATACGATCACTTCCGTGCGCTGGTAACATTGCCATTCCGGGACGAGCGAGAGTGAACGACGAAAAGCTAGGGAAGTGGCGAACTTAGTTTTATTTTATTTATGTATGAATGAAATGATCCACCGTACATAATATTTTTTTACTGGAGCTACAAGCTATTAGTGTATTGAAATGATGAAAACCAATACTTATTTGTGTTACGTTTTCTGAGATATAGATAACAATTTATCTTCACAGCCGCTTGGCCCGGGTTATTGACGTTTATTATAAGCATCTACTTAGAATTTTAGCTTCCGAATGAATACTGTTTGTGTACGCTGTTTTGTGGGCGTGTGGTCTAGCTATGTAGTGAGTAGTAACTACGTAAATAATTATTGAATATTGTGAAAAAAGTGAAATTGTGATAATCTGTTATTCTGATATGTGTTACAAATTGGTATTGATGTGGCAAACCGGATTGCACCAAGTTGGAGAAAACGTGACGATCTTATAAGGTCAGTAACAATTTATTAGTATTATGACGATTCAATTAATTTACTACTCAATTAAAACTATTGTGTAGTATGTAGGTGCTAACTATGTTTTAACAAACCATAAGGTACCTTGCCCCAATTGTTCATCTAACTGCTCTACTAACAAGCCTTGACAGAAACTCTTCAGGAGTACAGCAGCACTTGAATGTACCTACCTACAACTTAGAGAGACTACTCTACTACTCTTTCTTTAGAGAGTTTTTACTGTATTATTATAAGATAAGTTAACATAAGCTATTAGGTAGCAACTTGAATATCAAAAGGGCACACTAAACTTATGACACTTTAAGTAACTGTAGAAATAGTTATTTATATATAAAATATATAAATCATGGTAAGTACATGTCAATGTAAAAAATGTTGGGGTATAATCTGACTAATACTTACATTGTTGTGTTTAGAATGCATAATAAAATTATGCTACAATAACATTCCAATCTCATACATGGATAAAAAGATACTACATCTGAAAAGATTATTATACTTCTCAGTAGGTAATAGGTACCAGGTACTTTATTTTTTTTATAATTAGACTGATAAATAGAACAAATTCCATAATAATTGAAAAGATTATTAAGTACAACTATCACACTTAAAAATTTAGGTTACAGTTTAGTTATAGAATTTAGCCTATAATTATGCTTTAAAAACAAAATTGTATACAAATGATCATATTAACCCTTAACCACAGCATAAAAAAATGACTGCATAAAATAAAAGTGACCGATATGTGTTCCAGAGGATGAATAAAATAAATAATAAACTGATTATAGCTGAAATATATCAATTATCCTAATTATTAAAGGGAAAATCATTGGCCGCATTATATTAATAAAAGTTTAAAAATCACTGCATTTTATAATTAGCTTCTGCCAAGCTTCTTCACCTACAGTACTAAGCTAAATGTAGTATGTGTTATTCCAAACAATAATCTCTTAGCCACATTTCATTCAGCTACTGGATGGGTTCCATTAACTTTTATGTTAAAGCGTAAAAACATCCAACACTAGTTGAAAGCTCTACTCAGTATATCTTAATAATATTATTAATGTGTGATCTGTCAAGTAGTGTTGGATGTTTGATAATCACTATATTTCATAATTACTCATAATTGAAATACATCATTTAAGGAAAATATACATATGTCAGTAGTTAGTTACTATATGCAAATGATCAATCTGATAAATTATTCCGATCAGTTGAATAAAAAAAGGGTCTTGTGGACATACACCAATCAAAAGTTATCAAGTGATATGTAATAAAACACAAATGAACAACTTTGAAAACTAATAATTTAAGTTCTTAAAATATTCTTATTTGAAAAGTAAAATCAAAAATGCAATGATAAGTCACATAAAATTTTGACTCAGATACTTAGTATTTTATTAAATTTTATCTCTAGTTAATTTGTAAATAAATAAGAAATAAAGTTTACTCATTAATTGATACTTACTAAAACATATGTAATTTAGAAAAAGTATCAATTGACTAACTATAGCTTGTGATCTTTTATTATATTGTTGTTTATTAATTACGTATTATAAAGTCGATGTATAAATAAAGAGATAATTATACCAAATTAAAAACAAAAAAAAATCGTGCATGACTTGATTTCACGTGATCAAAGTAGGTAGACACCACTAGAGTATAATGTTGGCAATGTTAGTACTTTCTCACAGATTACACTGATATAATATCATATCGACATGTTTATATCTGCAAAGCAAACAATCTAAGTAGGTGACAGGTAGAAATAAAGAACTTCTCTATCGTATCGATATGATACGATACTGTAGTTAGTTCGCCGTTCGCGTGCTCTGTTGAGAGGGGTTGTGGCGTGTCCAAGTGGTGGGGTACGGACGTGTCGCCCTCCGGTCCACCCTCCATCAACGACACTCGACTCGATTTACAACGACTGTACTCGTTAGGCTGGCGCGACATCGTGCTTTGATACTCGCCTGCCTACTCTGCTAATCGAAGGGAAATGCAATGCATTAGTCAGCAACGATGCAATAATAACATTGCACATTATTGTTGATTTACTTTTTATACAGATATGGAATGTTAAAGTTCCATCTTATCTAGTTATATTATCGTAGATTTACTTCTAAATTCTAATATAGATATCAGTATGTATTGAAAGTAAATCGACGATTTTGTAGAAAATTAAAATTTGAGGTAGTGGTGGTAAAATCCTAACAAATCAGAATGGTAAATGGATATTTAATTATATAATAAACTAGCTACTGTCGGGCGGTTTTACCCGCTGCTCGGCTCCTACAGATCGTAGCGTGATGTTTTAGGAACGTTGTAGCTATCTATCAGTAAAATAATTTTGGAAATCCGTCCAGCGGTTCCAAAGATTACCCCCTACATACAAACTTACACACTTAAAAATTTTACCTCTTTATAATATTAGTATAGATTATCTACATATAAGTAACGTTATTGCTCTATCTTCAGCTCAGTTCTAGGTTTTATTACATACAGCCATTAAACCACAAAGGCCACAATTTATTTTAAGATGTTCACTATTATTCGAACTTATTTAAATGTAGGTATGTTACGTGAACAAGATGTAACAGCTAGTTGACGTAGTTAACTCGACCAGTTTCAAGCCACATAAGGGGCTCATAATTATTGTCGAACAATCTAGTCGTACCCAACAGTTACGCGAGTAAACCGTAAAACATAGTTAAGTAATTAATAACAATATAGTCCGTTGCTTAGTACTGTCTAGTAAGTAGTATAATTTTTTGAGGTCATAAGGATATGTTTATTTTAATCAAAGTTGTAGCCCTAACTTTGCTTACACCGTAGTCGTCACCCAAAATAACCTAAATGTCTACCACGCAGATGTTTACGCGAGCGAAAAAACTGCGTAGATAGATACACATATCCAGTCCTAAAATTCGTTCGGTCACAATTTGTACCTTCCTTATAATACTTAATTATAATAATCTTGTTTATTTGAAATCACCTTTGTAGGCGGTTACTTGAATGCCGTATATGGGGTTGCGAGTTTCAACGCCAAGCCTGTGAATTAGCAAGGCACTGGCCCCTTTTGACGCTAATGCTTATAGTTTATAATTATCAAATAGAAAGTAACGTAGTAAATAAAGTCTTAAAACACATTGTCAACTGTATAAAGCACGACCCTTTTTTTTGTGAGGAGAAAATCATGTCATTATGACTTCTCCCGCCCAGGGTCGAGCAAGAGGGAGTGCCAGACTCTTCCTTACTCCTGAAACCCCTAGTTCCTTCTCCTGCTCTGGGCCAAGGTCGCGGTGCCTCATTGCGCTTACCCCGCAACCCTGGCTGAAAGTTGGCTGAAAGCATGACACTTACGGTTGTTCCCAAATAAAATAACAATATTTATTTCTCTCATCCAACACAACAAATACATAGGTACATTTTCTTTTTACGTAACACTAATAGGTACTATCGAAACATGAGGTACCTAAGTAACGTAAGTTATGAAAAAAACTTAGGTAGGTATGATAGTTCTCAAAACTCTATCCCCTTATTACAAATTACGATTTATCTTTAGCCTAGGTTTAAACCACTGAGTCAGGTTTTGTACTTTGAATCTTATTCTCACCTACCTTCAATTGAAATACAAAAACTAGGTCAATGGATTAGACCTAGACTAAAGGAGTAAGTACCTTCTTTTGTAATAAGGACCTATGGTTTAGGATTTTTACGTACTTAGCTCATGGTTCTTGAATTAAACCAATGTGCATTAAAATTCACTTTACATAAGTTAGAAATGGTAGTTATAATTTTTTAGTCAAATCTCGGTCTAGTCTTAAATGCGATGACACGGCTCGAGGTGGTCTCGAGTTTATTTATTAGTTACCTATTTATATATTTATTTTTTACATTTTAAAAAAGGCTTACATTTATACAATGACTCTAATATTATCATGTTTGATACACGATTTGAAATTCTCAGTTGTTTGTAGCAGTCTGGCCATGTGTCCTATTATTACAAAATTGGGCTATAATTAGGTAGTAAAAAGTGTGAATCACATTCATATTTACTTTTTACCTCCAGAACTTAAAAAAGCTAAATATTACTTAAAAAAGTTAATACGTACGGTGTATAATACTTTGATGTTTGTTTCATTACAATGATTAGTCGATTATTTAATAGTCGAAGAATCGTTGTAGAGTTAACTAGCTATGCAAAGTTTAACTAACTAATTCACTATCCATTTGATGTAAAAGTCGAGGGGAGGTCGCTAGTTATTTCAGCAACTGTCGCAAAACCAATTGTTTCACAGATGTCTGAAGACACAGCTACAAAATGTTTCTCAATATTATATTTTATTTTATTTTAAATTAGGTAACTAAGTACTTGTACTCGTATTAACACATGAATGATAGATCATTTAGATATTGGATATTTATTGAGAAAATGCTATCGAGAGGTGTGGTGTGTTGTATGTCTTCGAATTATTATATCAATAAAATCAATTTAAAATATTCTGATACCAGAAAAAACGCTCAGAAAACTAATGCTATAACACGAAATGAATATACGATTTTCTGTGGTATAGGGCAGCTAACTAGCAGGCGGATTACCTGATGGTAAGCAAGTGGAGTACCGCACCAAGGACACCCGCTATTTCAGATGAGTTACAAGTTCTGGGGTTTAGCGAAATCTCTCGTAGTAATACTGAAATGAGGATAAGGTATTTACGATGAGCGAACGCTTAAATATTCAGTTTTTCAATGAGTCTATTTAGAGTCAAATTAAAAAGTCTGGGATAAATTACTCCCTGAGAAATAAGTTCCATAGTTGTGAAAGAAATTTTCCAGTCACTCCAGTGGCTTAGAAGCCTCAATCAAATATTTCCCCGAAGGCTTCAGTAGTTCCTAAGTACGTGTGTAAGTACGCAAAATTTCACTTATTAGAGATACATAAATATGGTATTATCAATAGTTATTTAGGTACTTAGTAGCTTTTTGTGAATCAATCCTGTGCAACGTCTAGTAGATACATGCAGATTATTACTTTTATTTTTCCAACGAGACAGATTCTTATTTTATGCCAAAAAATATAGTTATATTAAAAGAAGGTCAAAGTCAAAGCCAAATAAATCATTTAAATTTATTTAGAGCTGAGATGCTGTCGGTCGGTCCTCTAATGAAGCTATTTAGTGAAGGAACGTTGCACGTTCTAAAGTATAGATTCATATGGAGAAGAACGAGTAAGAAACTCCGGTTATTGGATCGGTTCCATTAAGTATGTGAAAATAGAAGAATCAGAAAAAGCAAATAACCTCAAGGGCAAGGCACATGTCTGTGTTGGTTGTTTTACTTAAAAATATAAGGTTATTTCACAAATGTCTTATTAAGTATTATGTTAGCGTAATTGACGGGTAATTGAGTATTCCGGAAATGTACCAATTATCAGTTACCTCATATCTGCAACTTAATAAGACCCTATAAAATGCATAATAAAGAACTCTAATACGTAATATTGAGGCCAAACTTCGTTTCTCTGATCTGGCTAACTACTCTAGAAAATGGACCGTGTCTAGGGAACACTCCGGTATTTACTTGGCCACACATAAGCAAGGTATAGCAATGTGGTACGATATGACCCAAAGGCAATACTTAATAGCAGAATAGTTGCAATAATCTAATCTGAGTCAGCGAAATAAGAAGTAATGCTCTTGATGTTAAATGCATGTTGTCATGTTGAAGGTAGGTAGTCAGTGTGCATCGCTGCTTGAGCGTATTTTTGTCAAAACATTAGATTCATGTATCAAGGTAACCTCAGTCTAGCAATAGAGGTCAGCTCTTAGATTCCTTTAGCACTGTTAACCAAAGTGTAATGTTCCAGATGGAAGAACTCGCCCAGCGAGTGACCAGCGGCACCCTGAGGTTGGGTGACACGCGTCACACGGTACAGAGTGCGTCTTATGAGTATGCATTTATCCGGTAAGTTAATAAATCCATTTCCTACCGGTTTTAATCTCGTTTTTCAATAGTGTTGCGTAATGTTCGTCGACATAAAAGAAAGAAAGAATTGTAATAATACAATGTCCGTTTTAGGTGACTCTTAAAAACACGTTCAACATAACGAAGTTGTGATTTTTAAGGATTTTCAGTGAGGTATAAGTAAATAGTTCCGAAAGTTCTAGTTAGTAAAACAAAACTGGTCCAATCTCAAAGTGTATTGTTACAATTTAAATATAATAAAAATGAAACACAGACAAGCTTCTTGTGAATTTATAAAAATAATTATTAACAAAAAACTAAACATTGTTAGCAATACAATACATATAAATAGGCGACGTACGTTTTTTTTATTATTACATACTAGTGTATTAAATAGTATTGTAACAAATACATTATGTTGTGGCATGGCTTGGACATTCACCAGGTTCGTCAAGTACTTTGGTCTGATACCCGTCTGAATCCACGCAGTAGTCGACGGATCCCGCGCTCTGCTTAGGGCTGTAGTTCCCGTTCGCTTGACAAGTTTCAGTCAATGTCATTCCACGCTCTGGGAAGAATATCATGTTGTCCCGTGCACAATCTGTTCCAATCATAGAAAAGTGATCACCAAGTTAAATAAGTTATACACGTTCTTTTGTTGCGTCTGACATGAAATCACAATCCATTAGATCACTTTGACAAATGACCCCATTTCGCAATTGTATTGTCAGAAGTATCGTATTCTCTTATGTTCAAGAAACAAATAATGAAGATTGGAATGGCAAGTCGAGAGGCTTGAATTTCAAGGTTTAGCTAATAATAAAATGGTTGTTCCACCGTTTCGGACTTCACGTTTATCGTCTAAGGTGTGGGTCACGGTCAATTAATTTCCCATAACTGTCGCTAGTCCAATATTAAAGAATTTGAAATTTACCTAACTATAATGTTTTATGCTAAGATAACTATCAATGATTCCACCTATTGAGAATGAGTATTGAAATGAAGTAGATCTTTGGAGCTTATTGCGATGTCATAGACATATTGACCAATTCTGCCAGGGAGCAACTTTTGTTGAATTAATTGGTGAAGTATGTTAGTCTCCGCATTCCAGCTGAATGGTAGGATGGGTGGAACCGTACGAAGTATCGGGAACAGGGTCACGGCCGACAACCGGTCGTAGTGGCACAATGCGAATAAGCCATACTAACGGTACGCTGATGCCCTCCAGCCTATCTTGTTTTATGCGCATGTAGTAAACAACATATTATGCAAATTATACCAATAAGAATGCTACTATTTTAGAAGAATAGGAAATTATACAGAACTAATTTATATCAAACTGTTATTGAGAATATGTTCAGACTGTGTATTATAAACTACCTCAGTGACGTGATGACTCCGTCGGTATTTGAATTAGTTTATAAGTAGATAATTTAGATCTAGTTCAAGCGAAAGTGTGTCGCATTCTTTCCTTTATAATAATGGATTGATTTTAGAATACCAGTTTAAAAATATTTTAAGTTTGGTATCTACTAACAGCACCCACAAACCCGAGTTACGACATTACTAACTGGACTTCCTTGAGTTATTAAAGTTCTATTTAGTATTGGGTCATATACTTAGTCTTATGCCCATTGGAATAATTTATATTCAAAAATGTTTATGCTGATATTACCTACTTGAATGCTGGCTTTGGATAGCTAAGTGATCCAAGAAAGTGAAATGCTTGCATCTTTGGACAAAATTATGATAACAACTATAATTTTAAATTGTAATACTCACTGCAATTCATTCCTTGCATAGTATTTACTGGTGTCTGCCAGGCTCCTAATATTTTGCCGTCTCGACCGGTGCAATAGGCTCTGAAACATTTGTTATACTATTACATTTTTAAAGCGTTGGAATAGTTATTATGATAGGTAATAAACTTAATTTTAATTATAATTAAATAATTTATTGACATTAAAGATATCTTACATGCCATTCAAAATTTGAATAGGTCCGTAACTTCCGTCGTAATCACAAGTTGAGGCAAGATTACCAAGGTAATTTGTTCCATGTGTTGTCTGTTCATACCGGATGAAGCCATTGGCTATAGATAAACTTTCGCATTTCCTTAAATATTGCTCTCCAATAACTGCTGCACTGTCTGTAATTTTAAATAGAGACAAACTAGATCAGTACTTGACACGTTATAGTAGAATATTCAAATATTTTTATGGCGATCGATGTTATTCCAAAGCAGGGTGGTTGCCCTCTAAAGTAATGACGTCACTGTAGACATATGCCCGAGCCGGTCCCACCCACCTGAATTTATTACCTACGTGCATAAATATTGCACTACGCGCAAAAGTCGATTGTTTGAAACCAGGTCACTTTCTAGTTGATATTTCAAAGGAATCTAACACAAGTCATAATAGTATGGCGTAATATAACCAAGTTATAGTTATTATTTATACTTTCCTAATAAATAACGTTGCCATAAAGAAACCTAAAACCTTGTGGATCCTGGTTAGAACGTCGAAGTAGGGAAAGGCTTAGCAGAACTATGTAGACATTACTATTATTCTCAATAGAAAAATTTAAACAAATGACTTTGTTTCATGCAGCATATTTGAACAAGTGTATCTGGGTTCTTTGTCAAACTGATTGTGTACAATTGCCTTTGGTCACTCAATAATATCTTCAGACCGTGAATCACTTGTGAATATTGTGTGTATCCTGTTGTTGCATCTCGTTGGCAAGCAAATGATGTACAACAGTGGCGGAATCATTTGGATTTCATATTTCATGTCTTATTGTAGGAAAAAAAGGCACTAGTATTGGTAATTTGCTTATCATCGTATTAGAAAAAAAAGTATTATTAAAATTTAGACCGACAAACTTTTACATACTTAATTCAAACTAAAATTTTAGGGTCAGATATGAATATCTACATACAGCATGGAAGGCGTTCCATATCTTCCTCGTGGACAGGTGTGACGATTGGCTGTCCATCTCTGGCCTGTGCACACCAGCACATTCCACTATTGCATTGCAGTTGTTCGTAATCACCATTTGCTGAACAATGAAGTGTCACGACCTTGCCTTCTGCTTCCAGTTCAGCTCTTCTACGACTGCACGCTGAAATCAGTAGAGCATTTAATTACTAAACGATAAAAACCTCTTTTCCTTTAAAACCTCTTTACTATGTTAACCTATTTGCATTGAATGTAATAAAATCATTTAAAAAATAAAATATAGGCAAACTGTCAAGTTTACACACGATGTTTTGACGTTATGTACCTATATATGTTAATATAAGCATAAAATTATTGTTTATTTATGTGAAACAATTAACGAAATTTCGCTAAGTATTTAAATCTATTGTCATAAGTGAAATCAGTAATTGATTATTTGCTATTCCCAAGTAACATCGTGTAAATGATGAAACTTGGTATTTTTGAAATGTTAGAAAATGCAAGACTCGGTGATTAGCGGAGCTCTTGCATATATTAATCACTTTAACATGTACAAGTTTCCGGTTAGTTCCAATATTTTTTAGTTGGTAGCTAGCTTAGAGTAATTACCACAGGTCATATTCTGCGCCTGATCCCTCCACATTTGTCCAAATATTCTTCTACCTTTGGGGTCCGAACAGAAACACCTGAAAAAGCAACAAAAACACAAACAATTATAAATTTATGTCTAACCTACCTAAGGCGTAATTATTAATAAAAATGTTATCGTTATTCAAATAGAAAAGCAATTTATTGATAATATCTCTTGGAATTCTAAGAATACTTTTTAAACGGATGCCTGTCGATAGAACTCATGTGACTGAATCTTCAACGTTATTCTAACTGGATAATCAGCAGGTATATCTTATGTTTTTGAAGCAGCACACTATTAATAAGGCGATTTGTGATATAAGGTCAATACCTGCCCGTAAATCGATCGCCCTTGCATTGAACCGGCGCATATCGTCCATCAGGCAAACAGTTGGAAACATTTGGATCGCAGCCTTGTGTTTGTGGATCATCTGAAAATTGTAATTGTAACAACATTTGACTAGTGTAGTAGGGGTCATCCTATCGCCAAAAATGAGTTTTTTTTAGACAAAGCGAATAAATGTGGATGTAGAACAGCGAAGTGTCTTCATTGGCAATGTTTATTAAATCCACCTTACAATTTTCTTTAAAAAGAACCTTCTCTTTCTTGATTGAATCACTAAAATACATTCCTAGATAACATGCAGTCTCCGGAAGAGTGGCAAGTAGCCGGTCGTGCCAGTAAAGTGGAAAATTGACAAATTACCAAATTTGAGAGAATTTATTCATAGACATATGACAATACAGCTTTTGGTTCTACCGATATATTCGGAATTTCGGATTTAAGCTAGGTACCAAGTTCCTACCATGTATGAGTGATAAGTAGGTACCTACCTAAATATTTTTGAAGTAAACCTAATACGTCACGTCTAAGTATGTAATTGTTTGGCAATTGGCACAAATGTTAGTTAATCGAAGACCAACATCCGGAAATTTTCTCTAAGGTAATAAGTTCTTTCCCGGAGACTGCGGTCGGCGATCGCAATGACTAGATCGAATAACAAATAGCTTAACATCCGTCAGGTCGGGTTGTGTGAAATATGATGCAATTATTATGCATACGGTTTTTTTACTGTCGTAAGCTAATTTCATAGTGAAAATGAATACATTTTTATAATGATACGTTTAATAATGATAGCTCACCTTCAGTAGATTGTTTGCATGAGGGACAACACCCATGAACTATAGAATTTGGGATCAATTGTTCGATACCAAAGCAGTCGCTTGCACTTATATCAGTTACACATACTTGTGCTATTTCACATTGCGTATTCACTCGAAGAATATTGTAACAAAACAGCAACAACCAAAATAAATTACTTCGAGACATGTTGAATCTGACACATCTAATAAAATAATTTTCTTCAGTGAATTTGTGCGCAAACAATAACTATGAAGTATACATTAATTGCTGATTGAACGGTTATCTGTGTTATCTTTTTATCACGGACATCTTATCGCATATTATTTCAGGTCATATCAGAAATGTGTGTGATTCACTCGTGAGATAAGCGCTACATATTTCTGTGGTATTTTAATGTACATAGTATTTATTTTATAAGAAAGGGAAGGTAGCATTTGCGAATTATTATGCTGTTTATAGTTTGGCATTTAGACAAAGAAATTACTTACTCGCATATAATGCACATTATCTCTCTCCGTAGTGTGTATCAGTAAACACCGAAATATTAGATTTGAGCGTTTAAATAAGAATACGCTGTTATCAGCGCTATCGCTATCTCAAGTTAATTTAACGTAGAGAATAATCAAGCCAACCTGGGCTCGGAGTCTTCGTCGCGAGTCGCGCGTCCGTGCTCGTTCCGAGCGCTAACTACTTGCGCCAGTACACATTTTGCATCGCGCCTATCTCATTCTACTTTATAGACATCGTGTCTTTGATCTATTTTTCAATGGATCAACAATTGATACCGATTGTTTCCTCTTGCAGGTCGGATTAAAACGGGCATACCCGGCTAGTATGGAGGATAGCAAGAAAAGACATTCCGGCACTAAAGTTTCAAAGATTGCGAATATATTTCAAGGGATGCCGTCAAGAGAGGAAGACGAAGTTCGCGGTAGCGACGTTACAGGCGTCCGAACCGAAAGTCATTTGGCACGGTTTAACAATGCACGTGCGCTTTTTGAAAAATTGGGTGAAGAAAATCGTGGATTTCGTATTGAGAAATCACCTTCAGCGGCTGCTAGTTTTGCAGGGACCCGTGGAGTAACTCCACCAGCGAGGTCTCGCTCCAGTTCTGCAGGCTCTGTTAGCCCGCCTAGACGAATTGTGACGCCAACGCCGATGCCACCACCTGCTGTTAATGGTGATCGTCTAGCAAATGGTGCAAACGCACCACCTCCAAAACCTGTGAAGCCGAGTGTTTTACCGAAACCTGAAAAACCAGACAGAAGGTTTAACAAGGAGCTCATAGAAAAACAGAGAAATTGGACTGCTCATTTTAATAAATCTCGCCAATCTCGAAATGATGAACCTAAAGTGGATTCTAATAAATATTGCAGTAATTATCAAGACAGGAAGTCGCCAGACGCCCATGAAAGATATGTAGTTCCTTCACGTGTTTACTCTCCACCACTTTCACCTTGCGCTGGTGATACCCAATTAGAACGTCCCACTACTCTTCCTTCTTCATTATTAAATCGAGTCACTTCTACCACAAAAACTCCGAGCCCTATAAAAATTATTACACCTGTGTCCCCACGGGCTAATAATTCAGTGTCACCTATACCAAGGCCCGAATCTTCAGTTTCACCGCCAGTGCGAAGAGAACGTGTAAAGTCACCAAGTAAAACCAAATCTGATTTGGCATCTCAAATTAATACCTCCAGTGAAAAGAGTCATCCTAGTGCTAGATCGTCGTTTTCCCCTCCAAGTGATGATGAAAGAAGTGAAAATAAGGAAAATAACGATTTTCCAATACATAAATCGAGTGAACAAATACAATATAGTGAACAAATGCCGTATACTGAAAGAGTTTCCCCTACGCCACCAGTTTCGGTTCCGCGAAAGCAAAAATCACCATCACCTTCGGCAAGGTCACCAAAATCTCCAGTCTCGCCACTATACTATGAAAAAGATAGTTTACCTTCCGCTGAACGTGAATCTTCTGTGTCACCAGTGGCCATAAATCCAATTGAAACTCCATCGCCTGATAATGTTGTCGATGGAGCTCCCACTGATGGAAATTCGCCTAGTGTTACATCTCATGATTCGCCTGTGCTGTCAAACTCTGACGATAATAACACGAAAAATATTAGCGAACGTGTATCTCCGACACCTATAAGTCCCGTAACTTTAGACAATGGCTCAAGATCATCGAAAATATTGGATGAAGATGTATATGAGTCTGTAGACTATAGTGGAGAATGGGAAGAAAAATCCAGACGGCGTTCATCAACGCCTGAATCTCCTACATGTCCTGTAAAGATTGATGAAGCACCGCGCTCTCCATTAGTGTCACCGCTAGCGTCCCCGGTACATCGTATTGCGGAGTCCTCGCCTCCTTCACTTCAAGCTTCACCCTCGCCTGGTATGTCATTTTTCTATCTTTTATTTTCATAGACTTATTATCTTTATTTTGTTATACCATATTATCTTGCCTTTTTATCTCTACTATAAGAATATTGTTATTGACGTGTAAAGTAGGCACTTTGTACTTACCTGTTTTGCGTACGTATTTAGTTATTGATAAATAATATTTTTCTAAAAATATGGAAATTATGGATTTCTAGATTTTCGAGGCATAATACCTTTGTATACTTTTTGGCTTTTTATCTGCCTTTTGGGTTAACAAGAGAAATCGTGGTTTATGCGGATATACCATATCCAAGGCCATCAGATTAATGTAAAGATGACCAAACACTTTAATACCCCATTTTACTTGAACAGGGTTGGGAATAAAAATCATACGAAGCAGAAAAGTAGGCGTCGATTGACGTACGTTTGGCGGTCTTGTGTTCTGTGGGTTCAATGTAATATTGAGGAAGTCAAGGTATTTGAGTCGTTGCGAGACTTGCGAGTCGATCCCGATTTAGATGCTCCGGCGCCGCCGCCGCCTCCGTCGTCGCGACGCAGTAACCCGAGCGACGTCGCCCAGCGCGCTCCCCTTCATACACTACACTATTATACACTTTACCGTCCCCGTTTTGACAATTGATTGCTGTCTTAAAACTCTATAAGCCATCTATATTGAAATATAGATCAAGTCAATTACTTACAAAAAAGTGTGTGCTCCTTTCATGCTCCTTCCTGCGTGATCAAACAAGTAAAAGCTCCATTGTAAAACAGTGACTATTTGTGACTAGAATTTAAACAACAGTGTATTCGTCGATATTTACGTAGAAACGCTTATTCAGTTCGCGATAAACTTTACGCAGAAAGTTCATATCGTCTCTTTAGCGTTTTATAAACTCTGTTGTTGTAAGCTCTTACTCGTTTTGTTTTTAAATTGTTTCGGTCCAACCCGATGCTTTTGCTCCTACGTTGAATATTACATTCATTGAGCAACGTTTCGGACTTGATAAAATATTAAATACAAAAGATGTGCCGTTCCGTTAGTAAAAACTCAGGCTATTTCGTTACTCGAACAATTTTTATGCTATTATATTGTTGTTTTTTATGTTGACCTTCAAATTATTAACCTAAGCTGCCTACGCTATCAAAAACTAAAATTTATTTCTAACGAGTCGTGTAAACTTAGTATGTTGCCAACTTGGTTATCTGCGGCTGTGTTTGTTTACAAAGCGCTCAGGTACAGACAGGCATTTGACAACATTTCAGTCGTAATCTTTTATTATGGAGTTGCTCACTAGTGTTACAAAGGCAACGTAGCTGAAATTAGCTGGAGTTCATCAGAGTGAAAAATAGATAGACTTTACTCTTTTCGTTAAAAGCAAAATTAAGATTCGCGTGTGCTTCAATAGAAGTTAGTATAAGTTTAGCAAAATACGTCGATTGGAAGTGAATGTCCACGTGAGGGTGGTCGGTGTTGGTGGAGGCACGGGACGCCGGCGGCGATGGCGCGGTGATGCGGCTGGTGTCGCGCGTGCCCGTCGCATGCGCACGCTCAACATGCGCCTCTGCGGCTGTTGCCTCGGTCAGTTGCTTTATTATTGTTTTACTTTGCTTACAAACGAGATTATTTGGGTCGCCTTACAATCACGGTTTATTGAAGCAACTAATCTTAATTCTTAAGTTTTAAATTGCCACTACAATAATTTCTTACCCAATTATTTTTCTGCATACCTATATCTATTAATTTGACTCCCAATTGATGGGCAAAGAATGATGATGATTTCCATTACCATTTTTATAGGAAAACACTAGGATGCGGTTTGTTTTCAAAATAGTAAATTAAACAGACAAATCTACTACACTGGCTATGAATATAGATTTTAAAGAATCTGTCAATCGGTACCTATTGGTTTCACTGATAACTGTCGCTTGTTTTCATTTGTGTATGTCTATATTACTCTGTATCCATATCTAGGTATGTAGTTTCGTTACAGTAACCAAACTCCATAGCCTCATACTACGTACCTTGTCAATTTGTTCTTACCGTATCTAAAGATACATGGACACAAACTGAAGATACTCTATTACTTACTGATATTACGTAGGTATAACAGTATAACGTACCTAAGTACCTATAAAGTTCAAATGCCCCTGCTAACGTTGCAGAACCTAGAGTAGACGTGAAGTACCCTCAACTTCCTCTTGAAGCCGACAATTTCGCAACGTGTTCATTTTCACACGTGTTTCATTAAACGAACAAAAAATGTAATTACTCTTCATTTTGTGTATTAAATAGTACTTTCAATGACCTAATTATTGAAAATAATTTGTGTGTGGTCTCATAAAACATAAACTCCCATGCACCATTTATGGGAATTTCATGAAAACTAAAGATTAATAGAATACTAATTAACTGGTTTAGTGAAAACCTAAACAAGACGTGTTAGTTTGTCTATCATCTTATCGTCATGCCTCTTGCACACATCTATCAAGTAATATCATAAAAAGTATGAATAAAAATAAAAAGATACAGGGACATCTTTTGCAGCTGCACTGTTTTAATTTGTCATAATTATAATTACTATACCACTAACAAAGAAAACCTTTGGGTAGGATAGACGACTCAGACTACTAGAAAAATTACCATAATGTGTCGCAGATATCTTAATTACTTATCTGCCATATAAATCACAGTAAATTATGAATTTACAATGTTCGCGTGGCCGCGTGGGTATCCACTTCACATCTTGACGCATTAGTTGAAAATGATCGGGCCTTTTTTGGAAAGTCGCCTTCGTATTCACCACAAACCCACCGATTTGTATGTACCTCAGCTGTACAAGGTTAAGTTTTATGTGTTCCTGTTTGAAACGGAGCTAATATCCGACGATTTCATTAAAATCATGATTCATTAACAAATTCATTCAACAATAAAGTATATGGTTTTGATTAAAAATTATCCACGTGAAAATTACTTTCGTGAATACTCTTCTGCTTTCTTGATTCGATAGTTTGGAGTTAGCACATTATAAAAGTATAGTTTCCTGCTAAAAATAGATATTGGGATTTTGTCTTAATGATATTCTATTTATAATAATTTTTATTTTTAGTTTACCCTCTTTTGTCACCAGAATTTGTCTTCAAACGGCATTTAAAGTGGCCGCATTCTTGAATATGAGAAACGAAGCGCTAGCGGTATTTAGCAGTTTCATATAGGTCCATCTGAATATACATATGAGACCATACAAGTATAGCAGAGTTTTAATTAGTAAAGTGGGCATGACTCGCTCTCGTTGTCTCGGGAGATCGCGTGATCGTTCTAACGGTTTACTGCAAATTCATGCGTTACATAGATTACTATAACTGCTGAATGGTCAGTCAACGTTTTTCATAAAATATTTTATGAGAATATGCCTCAATATAATCATCGCAAGATCTAGAAATGAAAGTGTTAGCCGCACATGAAAACTGTAAACAAATAAATTCCATGATTCGTATATGTTTTTAGTATCTACTGCGCACGATCAAATTTATTAATTTTATAAGTACTGTGAAATAGTTACTAGCTATCTAGTTGTTATTTATTCATCGTAAGCATTTCTACTATACAACAGACCATCAACAATGTACAATGTATATTCGTTCCACGTATCCAAAACATTAGGTTTTTTTTGTGTCTGGAATCAATGTCATTTGTGAGTCAAACAAGGGCGTTTAATAAAATCGTGTCTTTTTATAAATATCCGCATATACGTATGTACGTAGGTACTTCATATAACCAAAATTGCGGTTTGGTTTTGCGTTGAAGTAACGTGTACCAAACGATTGAATGTTTGTTTATATTGGGCACCTGTATGTATACTCAGCACCTGCCCGAGCTACGGAAGTAGAGTATCTACGTTAAAAATAGTTTGCTCATTAGCCTAAATTTACTCCGTACTCGCTCCGAAGAATATACATATTTTACTGGTTTCCATTGAGGTCAATTTTGCAGAATTAACTTCCTTCATGTATTCGAACTTTTAACGAATCAGTGGGCAAATGAAAAATAAACAGCCATTAAAAACGATTCTGTGTTTGGGGATATTGAAGTTAAACTATCTAAGAATTACGTTATTTCAAATGATTACAGCATTTTTTTTGGAAACATTGTTACTTGAACTTTCTAGTACATTCAGTACTTAATTAAGATCCACACGAATGCTACTACGTTTTAGATAATTTGAACAGTCACCAATATACTTCACGTGTTGCGGGTTCGATTCCCGCACGGAACAACTCTTTGTGTGATCCACAAATTGTTGTTCCGGGTCTGGGTGTCTTGTGTATGTGAAATTGTATGTTTGTAACAGCACCCACGACACAGGAGAAAATCCGAGTTTGGGGCAACGTTTTATATTTTTTTATTATATATACTTTGATCGACGCCGCCTTGTGTCATAATATTTGTAATTATAATTTCGTAAAGAATTGTACTAGATATACAGGTCATAAATAAATGAGTAATCCTACTTATTCACCAAGAAAATCTTCAATAAATTAACATCACATTATTAGCGGGCGGAGGTCGCAAGTCGTCCGAGGCGGAAGAAATACCGCGGCGGAGTGGATCTCGGGCGTCCAGCGTGTCAGACGAGGGAGGTTTCAACGAGCCTTCGCCAGAGGTGGTGGCGCGGTTACGACCTGCAGACTATCGAGAGCCGCCTCCACCCGCACCTCCTCTCACCAAAGACATACGCGATGCAGAGCGCGCGCGATCAGATCCTGACACCCTCTCCGTACTCCAGCAGGTACATCAATCTCTCTGAACTACCAAATTGTAACTGTAAAGCCGAAATTCTTCTTTCCATCGATATATTGAAAGGACTATCTCTAAACTTGTGACTCGAAACTCCGGAACAACAGATTTATCTGCAGCAGTACATAATACAATAAATAGACATCCATTCATTGCGTTGAATTGGTTAGATAGAAGAACTATTGTGAAATGTGGACCAGATACCCTACCCAATTCAATAGTATGTTTCCTCACGAAAGCCAGATAATTTAAATCACTGGCATATTCGCTTATGTACAATAGAAACTGCTACTTATTTGAAGTCAGTAATATCAGATTAAACTTCACTTGTATCACTTAAATGGTTATATATTTTCTGCGGGAGTGCAATAGTTATAATTTTTCTTCCCAAATTTTACAACTCGGAACTTGATTATAGGGTTTTAAACCCCAATTGCAGGACTCCGGCGTGGTAGTGAGTGAAGCGAGCCAAGGCTCCATAGAGGTGCTCGACAAGTCGACCACCAGCCAATGGAGCGTGTCGGAGGGCGAGAATGCGTCTGGGGAGAGCGGGCGCGGGGGAGATGCTGCCGACGCTCGTTGGGACGACGCCGACGGCGACTCCAAGCAACCCGACAGCATGACTCCCGACGAGGCCGAGATACTACTCAGCTCGAGGTGACCATCTACTGTGTTGTTTGATGTTGCACTGGCCTAAGTCTGTATGGTCATATCTTCAATTTACACGCTGTGGGCTAAGCCAGGACACCACATTTTTCGTAAGGCACCGGGCTTTGAGACACACAATAAGATAGTTGTTAGATATGATATCTTTCTTCCCTAAGATAGTTATTTTTCTTCTAGAATTGTCGGAAGAAAGACTGTCCTTAATCAAGGTCTTCAGATAACTGAGCCCGTACAAACGTGTAACTTTGGAGATAACCAAAGAAATAGAAATACGGATACAAAGTTTAAAAAGTATTGCATTTGATTCTAATTCAGCTAAGTAGATTGAGAGTATGTACGTTATTGTAGTTAGTTGCAT
The DNA here is from genome assembly GCA_902829305.4 of Spodoptera exigua. NCBI lineage: Eukaryota > Metazoa > Arthropoda > Insecta > Lepidoptera > Noctuidae > Spodoptera > Spodoptera exigua. The sequence continues at coordinate 8,502,294 of LR824619.2, read as the reverse complement.
AATAAGGCATCACATCGATTCTGTTTTATTACTTTATCTGAGGCACGTACGCTATGCGGAACTAAGTAACTGTTTAATATTCGTCACACCTTTCTTCCTCGATGTAATCGTGCTATTCATCAATGTTTACTTTCTGGTTCATTTTAATTCTTATTGGTAGTACGTGTGGTATATCTGAAATTTCTGTCTCGAATGCATGGTTCCACGCACTTGTAATGTCTGTACCAAAGTCGCGCTCTGTATTTATAATTTCTTTATTTATGTATCTTAATTCTACACAATGTTGTTAAATGCGCTATTCTGTATTTTCTTTTTTCAGGACTTGTATGTTGTTAGCTTAGTATATTATTTAATGTCGTATTTTTATCATTTGCATGCTGCCTGTCCGAACAACGCTTCATTATTGCCTGATATTTGCAGTATTCTGGAGAAAAAACTTAGGTAAGCTCGGGGCATATGTGCAACCGTCGTTATCTTCTACTATGTAGTATTTGTAGAATGCTTACTGAATGTGCTCCTCTTTACTCTTTACTTGTATTTTAGTTCACATATTTCACTAGATATAAGTATAATACAGGATATAGTACGATTACTTTTTATAATTCACAGTACTTCACACAATAATTGATTAAGCTTGTTCTAGTAGTTTGAACTAGCGAAAGCAAGCATAAATGTAATATTTCCTTTAACACAAATATAATAATTATTGTTACGTTTAGCAGACACGCTCATTTTCTAGGTATAGCAATTCTAACGAGACTTAATAAAATGCAATTTTCACCGAGAGTTTAATTTTACGCTTTAAAGACATCGGGGAATCGTGTGGTTCGGGTGAAAGCGCGACATGTAAAACACAATATGAAGCATATGCATCAACAGATATTTGCCAGAATTACTACTTATTGCAATAATAAATAATATTATGTTGATTCTATACAATTACAATTGAATAATTATGTTTGCTTTCTTTCCCCTGGACCTTTATACAATTAGTTTTAGACTAAAGATAACCGGCAGAATTTCAACGTGTATCATGGAGCGGCATTTCAACATTTATCATTTCTGTCTGCCACAGAAAATTTGCTAGGACTGATACCAAAATTTGATATGACTTGCTATCGAATTTAAGCAAAAACAGAAGTGAAGTGAAATTCTGCAATATGATACTAAAGTTCTAAGGCATATTTGATCTCGTTAGTAGTCGTTACTTACCTAGTAAATGAAGCTATTTTATGTAAGTAGTGGTGTAAGTAGCTAGGTAACATGTGGATGTGTTGTATAGACAAGAAGCGCTGCTGTCGGACGAGCAGGCGCAGGAGATCGTCGCCATGTTGTCGCCGCATGCGCTGCCTCACGACAATGGCGTCTCCCTCAACGACAGCTACCAGTCTGTGCTCTCGTACGAGAGGTAATTTCTTTACATTCTAGCTATATTCCATGTATAACACTTGAACAGTTTAAATGGTCCGCTACGGCAAAATTGGTGCTGCAATATTTGTCTCATGCCTTGGAATCAAAATAATTATAATGAGCACATCTTGTTATGAAGCACGGCGGTTGAGATTGCATCTGGTATTTTACTGTTATTTTTCTTATAAGTTTTGACACATTCTCAACCACTTGTACTAAATAGAAGCTGAAAGAGCTTGTATGAATCATGGTAGGTACATACAGAAACTTGATTAAACTTATGTATTTAATATAACGAAACGCAAATAAATTGCAGCATGCAGTCAGTGGACGAGAGCTACGAGTTTGTGTCGTTGGAGGCGGACTCTGGTCTGGCAGGCGGGGACCGGCGGGCGCCAGCCGAGCCGGCGGAGGCGGGCGACGCGGCGGACGCAGAGCCCGGCACCGTGTTCGACTACTACCCGCCGCACCAGCTGCGCGAGCTCGGCGAGGAGAACGGCATACACTACTTCGAAGATGGACACTTCTATACTGAGGTATTCTACACACAGTCCTACCTAATGAGGGGATTGCACACAACTTAGCTTCCAGGCCTGCGAATGTTGTCGCTTGCTGTTGTTAAATTGTCATTTTAACGGTCAATATACGCCTCACGGTTAAAATTGAGCAGTAGACTGTTTAAAGATGTGTATTAATTACGATACACACACTTCTATGTATTGTTGTTGATTACGGTTGTATAATGTTAGTTCGCTATTTCATGGCTTAAACTTGCCCCTCTGGTGAGAAGTGAAATCAATATTTTTTTATGACATGTGAACATGTATTTGAGGAGAAATATATATACCTAACACTCTGAACGAGATCAATTATGATATGACATCTTCCGATTTAGAACATTGATAACATTTTAAGTATACGACTAGTTTTATTATCATCCATTAACTTAAATCGATAAACTTTTCTGGTAACTCATTCTGATAATATTGATAATATTACAGGTTGCCGGACTTCCGCCTATTGAAGAAGATGAAGACGAAGATTATTACCCACCAGTATTTGTGAAGAAAAATACCAAAGTTAAATTCAGGTAAGTGCTTAGTAGAAAGTACAATGTATTATTAACTTTATAAACGTTGGTATGTATGTGGTTTGAGGATTTTCTCCTGTGTCGTGGGGGTTTACAAACACAATTTTCATAGACGTCAAACTTAGACCGGAAACAACTATTTGTGGATTGGATGACGCACAGTGCTATTCCCCTTGCACGGCAGTGGGTTGCCCAGCCACCGCGTCAACCGTGCAGTCAATGTCGTCAACATTGGAAAACTTATTCAATCTAAATATTTAAGTTCTATAAGGCTCGACTAAGATGTTATACGAAAAGCTGTCTTGCTTTCGCCTTTTTCTAAGCATTACGTTTCCAATTTCAGTACGAATCCAATGCGCGTGTTTTCGACGCACTCGGTGCGCGAGTACGACAGGCGCAACGAGGACGTTGACCCCGTGGCCGCCAGCGCCGAGTACGAGCTGGAGAAACGCGTCGAGAAGATGCACGTCTTCCCCGTAGACCTAGTCAAGGGGGCAGACGGACTTGGGCTCTCCATTATAGGTAACTAACCTTAGTACAAAGAAGTCAAAGCGTTGATTTCAGGTCATGCACTTACAGGCACTTTTGAAATGTAAAGTAGATTAGTCTGCCTGTTAATGAAACTAGACACTCACTCCGAAATGTACATTTTTATGGAAAAAGATCCCACATCCTACTGATATTATAAATGTGAAAGTTTGTGACAATGAATGGATGTATGTTTTGTTATTCTTTCGCGCAAAATCGACTGGAACGATTGATACACTAAATTAACACAAGCTTCTTTTTAAAAGCCGCTGCCTGTCTATCTGTGAAAGAAAATAAATATAAAGTAATCATACTTAATCAAGTGAAAATATTATCGAATCCAAATATTGCAAAACATAATTCTTTACAGGTATGGGTGTTGGCGCCGACGCTGGATTGGAGAAGTTAGGGATATTCGTGAAGACTATAACCGAAAGTGGCGCCGCCGCTCGGGACGGACGGATTCAAGTCAACGACCAAATTATTGAGGTCGATGGTAAAAGCTTGGTGAGTACACTACACCGTTAACATTTTTTTTTTGTATAAGTACACAGTAACATTGCGATATTTAAAAATAATTACCTACATTTGAAAAAAAAAATTTTATGTGATAGGACGGCAAACGATCTTACTAATTACTAGATGGCTAAGAGAAGCAATCAGCGCCGCCTATGGACACCCATGGACGCAACAACGTAAGAGTTACGAGTGTGTTACCGACCTTTTGGGGATTAGGGATTTGGAGATTTTGGGATTGGGGAGGGGAAAGATTGAGCCTCCAGTAACCTCACTCACACGGCGAAACACAGTGCTGCGGTTGTTTGACGCCGATTATCTGTGAGAGGCAGTGGCATCACTACGGTTGAGCCGACCCATTCGTGCCGAAGCATCGCTTTCCCACACTTAAATATAAATGGATAATAGTACCCGCGCGGTTGTGTCGATTTGTTGATATACACATGCATAATCTACATATAAAAATAGGAGTCATCTTATACACCTATGTATTGTGTTGATATCAAACGCTAAAATTTTACATTACGTGTATTTCTAGGTGGGTGTGACTCAAGCATATGCCGCGTCTGTACTGCGAAACACTTCTGGGCCTGTGAAGTTCCTCATTGGACGTGAAAAGGACCCTGAAAATAGTGAAGTAGCACATCTCATTAGACAGTCACTTGCTGCAGATAAGGAGAGAGAGGAAAGGTATGTTTTGTTTAGTTAAAAATTATAGTCTTATAGTTTGTAATTCACGACTGAAAGTTTATTAAGCCTTAGTGTTATGTACAGGGTGACTGGTAATTTGTGACCGATAATAAAATTATTCACGTGATGATAGTTTTATTACTACTTATTTTAATTTAATTTCGCCGCCCGTCGTTCGTCGCCTCATCAACTGTTTGCGGCGAAGCACCGCGCGACCGCGTTTTAAATTTTCACAGTTCTTTTGTGATGTTTGGTTATAGTAATAAAATAAAAGTGCAGAAAAATAGTTTCTTAGGGAAAGTGTATGTGGAAAATGTGCGAGAGCAAAGCTTCGGCGCTAATGCGTCGGCTCGACCGGAGTGATACCAAGGCTTCACCGAAAACCGGCGTGAAACAACCACAGCGTTGTGTTTCTCCGTGTGAGGGAGGTTACTGGAGGCCTAATCTTTCCCCTCCCCCAATCCCTCCTTAATCCTATGTAATCCCTAAAGGTCGGCAACTCGTAACTCCTCCGTGTGGACGTCCATGGGCGGCGCTGATTGCGTACCATTTGGTAATCCGTCTGCTCGTTTGCCGAACTATTACATAATAAAAAAGTTGTTTGTTATCCTGACTACAATCCCGCGTTTAAATATCGGTCACTTATCACCAGCCACTTAATTATAATCACTTAACTCAATAATTAATGTCAACAATAAACAGGGAACCTGGCAATTAAAAATTAAAAAAACACCATTTCTCATTTTTATAAACCGCTGAGTTACCTTAATTATCTGAAAATTGTCCAGAGCCAACCGCGAGCGTCAGCGTCGCCAGCAAGCTGAAGAAGAGGACTCCAACCATAATGCACCCGTGGACACATCCGCTGCACAAACTAGACATCCAGAAATCAATGAACTCAGGGCTTTCCTACAAGAGGTTCGTGTTCGACACTTTCTTTTTTATAACCAGAGATGAAGGGAAAGAAGTGTGCTACAATGATCGTAGTACGTAGCGTTGTTACTGTTCTGTTCATCAAGGAACAAGTTTTAGGTTTATCTCTGCGAATTATTTTCGGCTACAATTGGGTAGTTTCCTAGGTCAAAAATAAATTAATTCGACGTTTTAATACGATAAAATATTGAAAAATAACTATACTTTTATTCATCGATCGATCGATACACCAAGTTTTATATTTTTTTAGCTAATTTTTTAAAAATAAGTAAGCTATTTGACGCAAAAATGCTACGACGTCATAATTCAATGTTTCATACAATTTTCATAGAAAAGTATCGTTTTTGACATTTGGATAAAAGTATTGAATTTGACTAGTTGGAAACAACCGTATTGTGCACATAACTTAGGAGTCATGGTCTAGACACGAAAATCAATAGTCAATAACTGCTTGATAAAAATAAAGCTCGTAGTATAATAATGATACAGTTGGTTAAGATACCTAAGTGGAAATTAAATATTAAAGATTGTTGCTTTATTATTGACACCACACATAAATGAAGTCTTAGCATATTGTCGATGTGTTGAAAGTACCTTTATCATGTTCGAAACCTGACAAGTACCAATGTGACGTTTTCCCGGTTATATGTGCCTTTTATGATTGTTTTGATTTAGACATGACTCACATATGTCGAAGAAAAACATGATGAGGAACTTGGACTTATAATTTTCCAATCCGCCTCGAGGAAGCGTAGTGATCTATGCTCAAACTGTCTCCATTTGAGTAAGGGCTTTTAGTCAGCCAATGGTCACTTATACTGTTGATGATTGTAATGATGATTATGATGATGACATGTAGAATTGGTTGGTATATTGTGCAGTTGGTGGGCATGGAGTGCGGCGGCGGCAGCCCGGAGGAGATCAGCGCTCGGCTGCGCGAGTGGTGCCAGGCGCGCGCGCCCGACGACCATCTGCGCCGCGCGCTCGCCACCGCCGCCGACAACGCGCACCGCGCCCAGCGCAAGTACGACAAGGTCAGTCACCACGTGCTCTTACTGCATTGCTCATTCTTACTTCCCTTATTGTAGCTGCGTGTAAAATATTTATGTTCGGAACTTATTAAATATACGTAAAGAAATAAAATACATTGTTCATCATATCTCGATTATTTTATTATTGACATAATGTTGACACATTTTTAATTATAAGCTCACTGGCTTACCGGCCAGTAACTTAATTATTAAAGAGGTAATATACCACAGTTTCTCCCCCCTAGTTTTACACCAAGGAAGCAGCTAGGAGCTGGTCAATGTGCCTACGCCAGACAGAGCCGTCATCAGTTATTATTTTATAATGTAGTCTGCCTAAACGTTCTTGAACAGTACCGAAACGCCAGCGCTGCGTGGAGCCGATGCTATAATCACGAGCCTGGATGCGGTCGCCTGGACTGAACTCTTTGATAAGATGTGGTTGGTGTTTAACTGATGGCGGTCGGTGTTCCTCTCTCAAGAACATGGCATGTAGCGATGTGCGTACCTTCCTACCAAACATAAGTTCGTAGGGGGTCAGGCCGTTAGCGTCCGGCGTTCGACGAAGTCGTGTTTTAGTCGTGAGGAGCTTTTGATATATTGTACCTCCTTGATGTTGCTATTTGAACTATTTCTTTAAATGTGCGTTTATTTTGATCTTGTAAAATTTTTGTTCGTGCGTCATTATCTTTTAGGCCTCGTATGAATTGTAGGCAAAGGAAACTTTCTGATGTGTTTTTCTCACAATGTTGGCAATTAAATTCGCAGTTTATTGTTAATTTTTTTTAGTTCCGCTGTGAATTGAGCTATAGTTTCATCAGATTTTTGTATTCTTGATATGAATTTGTGTTGTAGGGCCCATTTGCTAGGTTTTGGATCTAAATATTCATTAAGTGTTTCGGTGATGAGATCAAATGACATGTTGATTGGTTCTTCCGGGTATACGATGTCGCAAAGCTTTTCATGAAGCTCTGGTGATAATGTAGATAGTATAATGTTGGTTTTTGTTTGATCTTTGGTAATATTATTTAATCGAAAGTAGCTTTCTAGTCTTTTCTTAAAGTTGTTGATACTTTCTGATGCTCCTAGTGGTTGAAATTGTATTTTAGGTATGCTCTCACGTATCTGTTGCTGGTCATGCAACTGTTGTTCAATATGATGTTGCGCTCGCTGTTGTTCTTGCTGTCGCTGATTTTGTTTCCTTTTTGTTGATAATTTCGTGATTATTGTGGTGTACAGCTCTTCGACATCGTATCTGTACTCCTGTTCTTGCTCGTAAGCGGTCTCGTCGTGCTGGTCGACTGTGTAGTCTTCGATCGTTAGCTGAAGCTCTCGTAGATACATAATTGCTGTATTAGGGCTCTCAGAGCGAGCCTCGATGTCCTCGTCAGACATCGACGCCCTCGATGTTACATATTTTTCTAATCTAGTGAGTAACCCTCTTTGGGTACTCCGCTATTTCTTTACCTTCTCCATCATGAATGTCGTCATCGTGGGTTTAAAAACTCATCGCCAATATTAAATATACGTAAAGAAATAAAATACATTGTTCATCATATCTCGATTATTTTATTATTGACATAATGTTGACACATTTTTCATTATAAGCTCACTGGCTTACCGGCCAGTAACTTAATTATTAAAGAGGTAATATACCACAGAACTCATAAGAAAGTTCAAGGTCAGTGTGCTATTAACTATTAACTATTAACAGTGTGCTTCAATGAGTGCGTCCTACCAGTGATGACATACGGAGCCGAGACGTGGACACTTACAGTGCGACTGATCCACCAATTTAAAGTCGCTCAGCGAGCTATGGAAAGGGCTATGCTTGGAGTCTCTCTGAAGGATCGTATTCGAAACGAGGTGATCCGACAGAGAACTAAGGTTATCGACATAGCCCAAAGGATTAGCAAACTTAAGTGGCAGTGGGCAGGTCACATCTGTCGAAGAACCGATGACCGATGGAGTAAACGTGTTCTAGAGTGGAGACCACGTCTAGGCAAACGTAGTGTAGGGCGCCCTCCAGCTAGGTGGACTGACGACATCCGCAGGGTGGCTGGCAGTGGTTGGATGAGAAGAGCTGAACATCGAGCTCAGTGGCGTGCAATTGGGGAGGCCTATGTCCAGCAGTGGACGACAACAGGCTGATGATGTGCTATTAACAGAGATGTGCTCGTTTTTTTTTAAATTGGCTTAGTCAACCGGTAATCTAAAGTAGTTGCAGCAACATTTCTACAACGTGGATATGACATAAGTGAGCGCAACATAAGAACTCCACTTGTAAGGTTAACAGACAATCTAAAAAGGTTGTAACGAGATCTAGGTTTCTGCTAACTGGCCTGTTTGGAATTTATTGAAGAATGTCTTATTTTTAGCAAATCAGTGTTTGTGATACAAGGAAGATGATGATTAACACCCGAAATTTTCATGATATTAAGTATAACCCTCTATCAGCGGTTGCTTTATGTTCCGTTCCAGATTTGAACCTAATTCTGTGCCAATTTCAAAATCCAATTAGCAGTTTTTAAGTAACAAATATCCGTCCATATAACATTAGTATGGTTGAGGTGGAATTTGTGTTTGAATGAATTGTGTATGTCCACAGGCGCGACGCGCGCTGCGCGAGTGGCGACGTACGCGTGCGCTGGTCCGCGCGCGCGAGGAGTGGTGGAGCGGCGCGCTGCGGGACGCGCACCGCGAGTACGGCGCCGCGCTCTCCGCGCTGCACGACCGCGTCGCGCGCCTCGAGGTGCTGCTACTGGTGAGTGTTGCCTACTGTCTGGTCCGCGCGCGCGAGGAGTGGTGGAGCGGCGCGCTGCGGGACGCGCACCGCGAGTACGGCGCCGCGCTCTCCGCGCTGCACGACCGCGTCGCGCGCCTCGAGGTGCTGCTACTGGTGAGTGTTGCCTACTGTCTGGTCCGCGCGCGCGAGGAGTGGTGGAGCGGCGCGCTGCGGGACGCGCACCGCGAGTACGGCGCCGCGCTCTCCGCGCTGCACGACCGCGTCGCGCGCCTCGAGGTGCTGCTACTGGTGAGTGTTGCCTACTGTCTGGTCCGCGCGCGCGAGGAGTGGTGGAGCGGCGCGCTGCGGGACGCGCACCGCGAGTACGGCGCCGCGCTCTCCGCGCTGCACGACCGCGTCGCGCGCCTCGAGGTGCTGCTACTGGTGAGTGTTGCCTACTGTCTGGTCCGCGCGCGCGAGGAGTGGTGGAGCGGCGCGCTGCGGGACGCGCACCGCGAGTACGGCGCCGCGCTCTCCGCGCTGCACGACCGCGTCGCGCGCCTCGAGGTGCTGCTACTGGTGAGTGTTGCCTACTGTCTGGTCCGCGCGCGCGAGGAGTGGTGGAGCGGCGCGCTGCGGGACGCGCACCGCGAGTACGGCGCCGCGCTCTCCGCGCTGCACGACCGCGTCGCGCGCCTCGAGGTGCTGCTACTGGTGAGTGTTGCCTACTGTCTGGTCCGCGCGCGCGAGGAGTGGTGGAGCGGCGCGCTGCGGGACGCGCACCGCGAGTACGGCGCCGCGCTCTCCGCGCTGCACGACCGCGTCGCGCGCCTCGAGGTGCTGCTACTGGTGAGTGTTGCCTACTGTCTGGTCCGCGCGCGCGAGGAGTGGTGGAGCGGCGCGCTGCGGGACGCGCACCGCGAGTACGGCGCCGCGCTCTCCGCGCTGCACGACCGCGTCGCGCGCCTCGAGGTGCTGCTACTGGTGAGTGTTGCCTACTGTCTGGTCCGCGCGCGCGAGGAGTGGTGGAGCGGCGCGCTGCGGGACGCGCACCGCGAGTACGGCGCCGCGCTCTCCGCGCTGCACGACCGCGTCGCGCGCCTCGAGGTGCTGCTACTGGTGAGTGTTGCCTACTGTCTGGTCCGCGCGCGCGAGGAGTGGTGGAGCGGCGCGCTGCGGGACGCGCACCGCGAGTACGGCGCCGCGCTCTCCGCGCTGCACGACCGCGTCGCGCGCCTCGAGGTGCTGCTACTGGTGAGTGTTGCCTACTGTCTGGTCCGCGCGCGCGAGGAGTGGTGGAGCGGCGCGCTGCGGGACGCGCACCGCGAGTACGGCGCCGCGCTCTCCGCGCTGCACGACCGCGTCGCGCGCCTCGAGGTGCTGCTACTGGTGAGTGTTGCCTACTGTCTGGTCCGCGCGCGCGAGGAGTGGTGGAGCGGCGCGCTGCGGGACGCGCACCGCGAGTACGGCGCCGCGCTCTCCGCGCTGCACGACCGCGTCGCGCGCCTCGAGGTGCTGCTACTGGTGAGTGTTGCCTACTGTCTGGTCCGCGCGCGCGAGGAGTGGTGGAGCGGCGCGCTGCGGGACGCGCACCGCGAGTACGGCGCCGCGCTCTCCGCGCTGCACGACCGCGTCGCGCGCCTCGAGGTGCTGCTACTGGTGAGTGTTGCCTACTGTCTGGTCCGCGCGCGCGAGGAGTGGTGGAGCGGCGCGCTGCGGGACGCGCACCGCGAGTACGGCGCCGCGCTCTCCGCGCTGCACGACCGCGTCGCGCGCCTCGAGGTGCTGCTACTGGTGAGACAGGCATAATGCACTCGTACACTACGCTCTACGATACCTCACTGCTTTGGTTCCATTCAACAACATTGGACTCTTTTCTTTAAAGTGTTACGCATTAGTAGCCCTAATTTCTTTGCATACAATTCAGCTTCGTACTTGTGAATGTCTAGGAGAGCTTCACTTCTCAAGTAATAAACGCAATTAATAAGTTGTTTTCAATAATTCTGCTTTAAAAACCAACAACTGTAATACTGTTTAATTTAAAATTATAGGAGACTCAAAAGAAAGCTGGTCTCCCGGTGATGTTGCCGCACGAACCCTCGGCTCGTCGCGAAACACCGCCCTTGCCTCGCCGACCTGATCCAGATCCGCTTTTGATCAACAGTAAGTTGTTTTTGATATGAATGGAATGTTCAATAATGATGTCATATTTAACGTATTTGTGAATTATATCTTCAACAAAGATTTTGTGTTGAACGCTTCGGTTTATTTTTGCAGATCCATGGAGTTCTGACAGTGATCTTTCCGATCTATCCCCTGTTGAGGACGAGTACGCTAAAGTGGATAAGTCGAGGCGATGTGAAGCGCCCGACCTTGGAGACGTTACTGAGCCTGCTGCGGACGAAGCTAAACCTGTGTCAGCTTCGCCTCACGTGTCACAAGTCCCGCCTCACGTTACGCAGGCCCCGCCCCACGTGACGCAGGCCCCACCCCACGTGACGCAGGCCCCACCCCACGTGACACAGGCTCCAGCTCTCGCGTCAGCTATCACCACTTCGCATGCTATTTATGCGTCTATCGGACCTCACACCAGTCATTCTTCTGCAACACTGAATAATCACCAGGATACTCAGTAAGTATTTTGGCAGGTTGCAGCGCTAGGCAGCAAATGTTCAATTCGAACCAGTACTTCTGGAGATCAACGTGTTCAACCAAACAAACTCTGGCTCCGGCGACACAATATTTCTCTTGGCCATTTCTCAATTAACATTTAAGGCTTTAATTAATAAGCCTTTAATTAGGATTTATATATGTTCTAGCCAAGTTCATTAAAATTACTTAAGTAGACAACCAAACTTCCTTAAAATTTTTAAATTAATGCTTGTTTAGGTCTACGTGTTCGGTGTTGGGTGGGGGCTCGGTGAGCAGCGTGGGCGGGTCGAGCGGGGCGGCGGGGCTCAGCCAATCGTCGCTGGGCGCGTCCCGCGAGCTGGACGCCGCCGTGCCGCGCGGTGCGTTGCTGGACACGTCGGCGCACCGCGCGCGCACCGAAATCGCGCGGCACCGACACGCCGCGCACTCGCCCCACTCACCGCACTCGCTCAGCAATGCTAGCTCCGTTAGTTTTTCTCATCTTCGTACTTAAAATAACCTTCATTAACATTACGGTACCACCCAAGTAGTGGAATAATTTATTTAAAAATAACGCAATTCATTCCTTTTTGATTAAAGAAAATACTGTATATCCATTTTTATGAAATCCAGTCCTCTAATCTAGTATTATTATTTTTTTTTTGGTACAGTACGACGGTCTCGACGACTCATATAACGACTCAGCGGACGAGTCGCTAAGCGAGTCTACCTCAGGTGGACCGCCTCATATTGGACAGGTAAGTTAAAATTATATTGCCTTCGTATCTTAGCACACTTATTTTTGCTTTCCATATTATTTAACTAAACAAGAAGTTGCTTCAGCAGCATCGCGACACCCGTCAGAGTTGTGGCAGTTCCGTAGGCAGCGCGACTGATGATGCCGTGTACTCCAGGGACCTCAGGCATCATCCTCTCACTGGTAAGACCTCCAAAGTTATTTGCTTTCTAACCATTGTATTGTCTCGCGCCGACTGTCGAACGTGGGTTGCAACAAGCGCACCGTACATTGGGTTATTGGTGAAGTTCCGCCTCATACAGTCGGTATTTGTTTTAACCAAGAATAGTAGTTAACAAACTGCGCAGTGAGCGAGACTGCGTGTGTCTGTGAGTGATAACCTCGTGGCTAGCCGGTGTCCGAGCTTGTGTGGAGTGGAGTGTGGTGTGTGCTAGGTGCCAGTGCGTCGCTGGCGGAGCAGCTCAAGCAGGTGCTGGCGGAGCGCGAGCGGCGTCTGGCGGCGGGCGCGGGGCCGGCCGCGGGGGGCGCGGGCCTGGGGGGCGCGGGCCTAGGGGGCGCGGGCTCGCCGCTGTCGCAGGCGTCGCCGCCCGTGCCGGACGCCGTGCAGCTCACCAACGAGCTGGTGGACGAGATCCGCCAAGCCGTCAGCGAGGCCAACGCCCGAGGTTTGTACACCTAACCGCACCACTCGCTGACACCATCTCACTCTCCTCGTTGCTTCTCTTCTATTTAGTCTCTGTTCTTTATGTTTGCCAATCGTGTACAGCTTTTTACTGTTTATGAGAAATAAAAATGATGCGATAAATAAAAGATCATTTTATTTATAAAATATAAGAACGAGTAGTTTCTGTAATGGAATCCCACAACCCCATAAAGTGTAGTTGCGTTAGGCTTGGACCTATATTTGAATTATAAAGAACAGATTGGTGGTGGTGGCAGTAAGAGTAAACAACAAATCTCGAAACTATAATTTTATGGATTAATTTTTATTTTACATTTAGTTTTCCGTTTCTGTCTTAAAATTTGTGTTGGTGTTGTTACGCATTATTTGAATAAGTGTTGTGGTGGTGGAGTTACAGTTAAGCTTTTGTTGTATTTATTGGCCTTATCAAATTGTTATTTTTGTAAGTTTTAACAATTATTTTACGATACATGTAAAGTAGGCTAAATTGGTAGATGTTATAAGTAGATGTATTTCAGTAGGCAGTAATCATTTGGAAGTTGTAAATATTAGGCTTATAAAAGTGTGACATTGTAGAAATGGTGGTCTCACTCTCATAACCGTACGAATGAACCAAAAGATGGTGATACCGTAGAGATCATTTACATGCTCATAACATTTTAACAGGAAAAGTAGTTTTTGTAGGTCAATTAATATAAAAAGATTTCCATTCTGAACTGATTGCCATGGTTTGTCTACTTTCACCCGCTTCTACAATAATTTCAGTTGGTTAATTGGCATATGATTTTTTGGATAAAAACGACGTTAACTAAATATTTGATCTGAATAGTTGGATCGTAGCGTTTTGAGAGCTTGACCTCGATTTTTGCATGTTGTACGTAGGTAGGAATGTGTATGTACGCGAGTTGACGTTGGGTTATGGTTATAGTAAAGAAAGCTCCGGCGTGTGTAGTCGGCGGCGAGGTGCCGTGGCAACCGCTGTCGGCCGCCGTGTCCGAGGCCAGCCTCACGCCGCCCCCACACGCACACGCACAGCCCGTCACGCACTGGACCAAGCAGCAGGTATGGCTACTACTATCACTAATCGATACTTCTTGTGATCGAAATTGGTGTTCCTCTTTTATTATTCGTAGTGGAGACTATTTACAGGACTCACAGCTGTTGTTTTCATTAGTTTACAAAGATTGGGAACAAGATATCCCTTACCTAATATCTGACACGATTCAGGAAAGTAGCAGTTAGAGGGTGTTATTATGACTGAACGCGCGATTGGAACGATAAAGTGGTAGTTAGAGGTATTATTATAATGTGTCATGTACCTCCCGCAGGTGTGGCAGTGGGTGTCAGGGCTAGGCGAGGGGTTGGAGCGCCACGCGGGCGCCTTCGCGGCGCGCGGCGTGGACGGAGCTCTACTGCTGGCGCTGAGCTCCGCGGACCTGAAACTGCTGGGGCTGGGCGGGGACGACCGCCGCCGCATGAAGCGACGCCTCAAGGACTTACGATCCGCGCACGAAAAACACCTCAAAGCCCTTAAGAAAGCCGAGAAAAAAGCCAAGAAGAAGTAAATCTATCACACGGCTCTGACATGCCATCACCAAAGAATGAGTCAGTTCACATGAACTTACCAACTCTTACTGCTGTGCAAAACAATTCGTATACATTACGTGTCATTTAATATGACAGAGATAGATGTTTGCACACTTTAAATTCTACGTTTTTTCGTGACTGCATTTCCTTTAAATTTTAAATATTTACGCTTCATGTGAACTGCCTCTGTTTCTCAACTATGTTTATTTTTCTATGGCAATTATTTATGGCATCTATAAGAATGAATGAAATATAATTATCTATAAAAGGTTGACCTAATTTTTGTATAAATTATCTAGAATTTCCGACTCGTATTCAACTTTCCTTTCTTGCCTTTTCTTTGTGTTTGGAAGTTCGAAAGCGTGTAGTTACATTCTAAGATATTATTAAAAAGTAGGTAATGATATGAAATATGTTCATGTGACTGAAGCTCGCGATGGTATTGGTGGTGGGTATAAAGCTGTGTCTGATAGCATACAGAGTGCCATCTGACCCATAGCTTAGAGACTAGTGACATTAGTGCTGCTTCAAACGAAGAAACGAATATTATTAATCGAAAATTAGACCTAAGTGAATGTGGGACAGGACAAGTAGAACTCATTTATCTAGACTGTCTATTGTAATCTATTTCCATACTATATTCGACAGCCGTTTTGTTGGTTTCTTCATCGTTCCTACAATTTTGTATTAATTGCGTCAGTTTTTCTGGAAGTTCGAGATCATGCTGTGGACTGTAGGAAAAAAATACTGGCTCAATCTAGTCAATAAGATGAATTAGATGTTCTAAAGTCATGAAATATAACAATTTTTTCTTAGAAATTTTGAAGTATTTAATATTAGAAAATAACTTTCTCGTATGTAATTATCACCAATATAATTATAATAATGAGATTGTAATGCAGTAATTTATTTACGTTCGTGGCCAATGCAATGCAAACTGATTTTGATAATCCTTGGCATTTATTTATAATTACGAATTATATTGCACAAAATGTACTTAGTGATACGGTGACTGATTATATTCTATTGCGTCGCCAGCGTTTAGTATATTTTAAATTGTATAGTGAAGTAACATTCATGAAACATATTGTGATCTCATGTCATGTAAGAGTACCGGATTATCTTCCCAGCCCATGTCATAATATTTATTCGAAACAGTTACTATCTTGTGAATTCTTATGAAATGCAATCTTCACGATTTATTATACATTCCAGTAAATTACTATTTCTACTTATATACATAGTTGTTTCCGTGTGGAGTTTTAATCGTTTAGATGAGCTTTATAGTTTTTCTTAGGCGACATACATTATGGTTTATCTAATCTAACAAGTAAGTGTTACTGTCTGTGTATTCATGTGCGTCATTTGGTTCCATGCCCCATCATGTAATCATGTAAATATAGTTTCGAGTAGATAATGTGGATACTACCAGAGTGAGCTTGAAATCATACTGTGTGACTGGATGTGCGTTACGCATTTAGAATATTTATTTCATTTAAGGTTTAATAATAAGTAGAGTCCATTGCCAAAATTGATCAGTACTTTTGTGTTATGTTGTTGTTTTTTTTTTAATTTACAGTTTCCTTTAATTATTTTAATATAATATTTATTTCGGGACCAAATTAATTTATTATGAACTTAATTATGTATTTGGGTGTGTGTTCAAGAGATTTTTTTATTTATAATTTAATAAACAAACCAAAGTCTACATCACATTGTTTTTTACTGTGTTCTTGTGTATCATGTACATTTTGTGAGAAGACAATGAAAATATAATCCTCCATTGTAGATGTGAGTTTTCTTGCTGCTACTATTAATGCATGAAATCTTATCCATAGAAAATATTGCATTGAGGACCCAAAATTCAAATGATAATAAATAAAATACAAATAGTATAACATCAAATATTAAATTTAATCATCAGGTTTAAGAGTCTTCTTAGTCTTTTTGTTACGTTTTCTTTTCTTGAATTTCTTTGCTGGTGGTGGTGTGACTTCTTCAGTATCTTCTTCATTATCATCTTTGTCATCGTCACCATAACTTATGGTGACAAAAGCTCCAGGTTTTCTCTTTGAAGGGGGAGGACTGACTTCCTCAGCCTCATCAGAATCCTCATTGTCCTCACTTGCTGCTTTCTCTTCTGTTTCTTCTTCATCAGACTTATCTTCCTTTTTAATAAGATGGCTTTGCCTATTCAAGGTGACACAAGTTACCCTACATGAAGCATTGCAGGAACAAAGCTCATCTAATCTAGAATCATCGACTGACCAGACCTTCAGCTCTCCTGAACTAGAAGCTGAATATAACATTTCATTTTCATAATGCAGTGATTTTACTCTCTGTTTGTGTGCTTTATAAGTGAGAGCTTGAGTATCAGATACAGTCAGAGTAATTATATTGCCATTTTCTAATCCTACATATATCCTCTCATCAGTCAACCACTGCACAGATGTTGGTTTTGAGTTGCAAGTTATTCGTTTTTCTACACCTGCTTTACTTATTGTCCATACATCAACAGTTTGTTGAGATACTAATGAAAATCTGTCTCCTCCTGGAGAAAACTTAATTTCTGTTGGTAATAAGACGCCTTTGCTAGCAAGGTTGATAGTGAATGCAGGACGACCTTTGATCAAATTCCATGTTCTAAGAGTTTTGTCACCACCTACACTAAGCGCAAGTTTATCTGATGGATGTACAGCAATAGCTGTGACTGGCTGACCTGAAACAAAAGTGAGTAAATAAATAATCATAAAAATATGGCCTATTGTTAAACTGATTACAAATAAATAGTACTACCTACCTCCGTGTGCTTTCTTCCATATCTTTTCTATTTGCCAGTTGCCTGTCCTGGTTACAATTATTGTACCGTCATCACTGCCAGTTAGTAGATGTGTACCGCCGTTAGTGAAAGCGACTGTATTTATAGTTCCATCGTGGTTCATTAAGACTGTGTGCTCTTTACGAGTTTTCATGTCGATAACTACTACTTTATCATCGGTACCACCCGATGCAAGGAATTTTCCTCCTATAGACATACATCGCACTGATGCCGTATGTGAATGAGTAGCAAACGTTTGTTTTAATTTCATTACCTGTAATACATATGCAAGAAATTTGTTAAATAGTTACTATCAAAATTTCACCATATTATGCACGATAAAGTTACTTACCGCATCTTCAGTACGTATAGAATAACCAAGTACGAAGCCTTCGTACGTGCCTACAATTAACTCGTCCATTATAACAAGGTATTTCTACTTATTCTACCACACGCAAATATTCAGTGTAGCATTAAGTAATTGTTATTTTGCTACGATCTAACCTCACAAGCATGCACGTTTTATTTTGAATCGTTATGTCACATTTGACTGTCATGTCACGTCACTGTCAAAATGTCAAAAAGGTAGTGGGAAATTATTTTCAATTCGAAAATCCATGGAAAACCGATAAAATATTCAGCAAAGAGCAGACCACTACGTTTATATTCAGTAACATAAGACATCACTACACATAGTGTATAATTTCGCCTCGTAAGCAAATACCCTAGTTTAATAAGCTATTTCGAAAGGTATTAAACGAAAAATCTAGTAAAACTCCGGTGATCGATCGTTGTGCTACATAGTATAAAATATTGATAATGCTAAATAAGTTGGGACACTAGAATAAGAGAATTATTCTGCAAAAGTTGGAACTCTTGCTTTTATTATGGCATCTAAGATTTACAAAATTAACAAGAAAGCTTTTTTGACTTTAGTTTAGTAACATCACTAGTTCGTTTTTATCCTACAAAAAAATTGACAGCGTCAAGAGAAAAACGAAAACCTCACTATTTCTATTTTTTGTGTAAGATATCGAATGGATAAATCTGTAATTAAGATTTAATTACTCAAATTCTTATTAATTCTTTAGCACGAACATATTATCATTCTGGTTAGTATGCGTGTACACGGTTTATGTGTCGTGTTTTAGTGACCGTCTGGCTATCGCTATCGATCTCTGTGGTTGGCATTTTTGCTAAATTGTTTGTTTGTTATCTCAAAGGATTCCCAAAAGAGGACATATTTCATGGATCATCAGATGGATTTGGCGGAGACGATGAAGAGTGTACTTGCAAAAAGCACTGGGACAACAAGTGGCGCGGCGAGTACGTCGAGTTCAGCAACACCGCACGGTGCGGAGGGCTATGTCACTGAGAAACTGTATATGCTACTACAACTCTACCTACAGAACAAGGGCTGGAGCCCCAGTATAGAACTGCTGCAATGTTTCAGTGACCTCAAAGAGTCATCCATGCTTCCCAGTGCTGCATATTTACAGTAAGTGCAACTATTATGTTTTATAAATAAATACCTATTATCGAATTCTTATGTGATTCCTATAGGAAGTAGCTACTATCAATGAACTGCTAGCAGACTAAAATAAATATATTGCATCTTCAATTCATTTTTAATATTAAAAATATTGTCTTATCATCATTTTTTTGGATTTAGTTATATTACCATGATTATTGATTTATACTTTAAAATATACCACATACTATAACATTATATCATTTCAGAATGATGGCATCCAGAGTAGGTTTAGATACACAAGGAAGACTGATTCTGCGTGAGAATGGGAAGATAATATTGCCATATGAACATTTTGCTAATGCTGTCATGTTGAAACATATGAATGGACCTCATGGTCTCCATCTAGGATTAGAAGCAACAGTTAGGGCTGTGAGTATCTTTAACAAATGCTTTTGTAGTTTATAAATATACTTATACGTTTTTATTGCCTAATAGGTGAATTATGTGCTTTTCAATAAAATTATAAATAAATAATTGCTTACACGGTGTTGCCAAGGACAGTGTTAATGAATTAAATATGATTTTAGGTTGTAGAGTCATACACAATAGGCAGAGAGCAGTTTGGAATGGAGAAGGAGTTCATAATAGAAGTAGTGCAGAATTGCCCCAACCCAGCTTGTCGGTATTATAAGAATCAACTGGAAATGACACAGAAGTCCATACAACAGCATCTGTCTCAACAACCCACATATATTCCAGGTTAATAATAGTTGTTTTATTTATTTACACTTTATTGTACACCATGCAATAGTTATAACAAAGCAATTTTATAGTATAAAATCATATAATTGCCTATAATAGTGGCAAGAATTTTAGGTTGGATCTTACAAGGTGATGTATTTTATCTTTCTAATTGCATTCATTATGATATTTATATTTTATTTATATTAAACAATGATTACCTGGGTAGGTACCTATTTGTAAATATGTTCAGTAATACATAATGTAAGTCCAGTACTTAATCAGTTAATAAATCATACAATTTCTGATTTACTTGAGCATAACTAAAAAAAGGATCTAATCACAAAACTTGAGTATGCTCATTTATCAGTTGAGTGTTTTAAGTAGATGTATTTGTGTATGACATTAGATGTTCCTATGTACAAGTGTGTGATGGGTTAATACATTCAATATGTAAATTGGCCTCGAAACTTATTAAAGCTTGATACAAAAAATTAATAAAACAATGAGAATAGGAACATGAGTAATTCAAATGATTCATACCTCAATTGGTTCTCATTAAAATTAACTTTAATGCCATGTGATGCATATGCATTGTTTGAAAATTGCTATTATTCTGGTCCAGTTTTTGAGATCAATTTATTTTTAGGACAGTGTCTTCTATTTCATGTCTTTAAAATTATTAATCTATACAAAATTTAACTTGTAACAATATTTTCTGACGATTAATGGTCATTGTGATTACATTGTCACAGGTTAGGTTTGATTACAGACTTACAGTCAATCTCAATAACTTGGCTAAATCTGGATTTGATGGCTTTAGTTAGAATTTTGCAAAATCTGTTCCACTCATGTCAAAATTCTGTTCTCATTATCCTACTACTGAAAATATCAGGGAACAAAATTGTGTTATTGAAATAACTTGTAAATAAACAATTTTAAATAAAGTTTTTCTAAAGGGGTTGATGGACATTTTCTGTTTATAAGTAATTAGATATTTGAATTTAAAAAATATTTTTTAATACTACAACAGCTGAGAGTAAGGCTGGCAGCTTTATGCCTTTTAAGAATAATAATTATTCTGAAATCAATGTCATGGTGCATTGTTATTTGTGTCAGATGCGGGTGCCACAAACCTGCCTGACAGCCAGGCGGTGGAGCGTCTGTTACGCAGCACTGCTTTAGCACAAGACTACCAGCTCCCTCTAGCACCACATCTCGCCGCTCTCAGTGAGTTGTTATGTAAAAATCACTTTTCCTTTTTTTTTGTTATACTATTTATTGATGATTTTGTATTCTTTTTTTTGTTTTACATTTTCTCTTCATCAATTTTGTATGGGTATACTTACGTACACTTAGATAAACTTTATCACGAGAGAATATTACGTTAAAATATTCATATTCACATATATTATGGTTTCAATTCTAGCTAGCCTAACAGGTGAGAAGTCAGATCGTCGCAGTCAGGACAAGTTGTCGCAACACCAGCAGATGTTACTGCAGCACCAGAACAGGTCGCTGGGCCACCAGTCCTCCATTGACAAGTACTCACACTCACAGCAGCGCTCCTCCAGCTCTTCACAAGCCAATCTTGAGACCAAGTCTAAGCATCACTACTCAGATGAACATAAGCTCACTGATTTTCTAAGGTAAGTTGTGTTACATTATCTATACTAATTTTATAAAGCTTAAGAGTTATTTAAGCTTAGCGGTAATCTCCGGAACTGCTGGTTGGAATTGAACAATTTTTTGAGCCCATTTTTCGCAAAAGGATATAGGCTACAAAACATCACGCTATTATCTGTAGAGCTGTGCAGCGGGTGAAACCGCGTGAAAGTAGCTAGTTAGAAAATGTGTAGTGATCAGTTACATAGAATAACATAGTGCATTCATCTTATCGCATAAACCGATGGTAGTACCATTATGGTATAAAAATACTTAATGTTTTGAAGCAGTTGTTGACAAAATATTTTTATCTCTTAGGGCAAATTTGGAGAGTCTGGAGTCTCTGTCTGGTGGGTCTGGGTCCGGGTCGCATGGTGAGCGCGGGGGCGCAGGGTCGGGCGCGAGCGGGGGCGGGGGCGCGGGCGGACAGGAGCGCGTCGTGCGCGCCTTCGCCGAGCTGGCGCGCAACCTGCAGCGCATGCGGCCCTGCGTGCGCCCCGCCATGTGCAAGCCCTACGGCAAGCAGAGCGAGCAACTGCAGAAGAGTAAGTCTCACATACTACTCATCTATAGCCCAACATTATTTATTGGTGGAAGTAATGGCATTCTTGCTGGTAGTGCTGAGATAATACAAAATTTTGTATATTATCATACAGTCCATTTTTTGATTTATTTATTTGAAAGTATAAACTACAAAATTACTTCCAAAATGAATTTTTATTTTTTATAATTTTTCAGTTTTGTTGGACACCATCCAGTTGGTTCAGTCGCTCCGCAGTTATTTGCCGCCACCACATATCCAGGTCACTTCATGGAAAAACGACGACAAGCTTCGGTAAGATCAGTTGCATTGACATTGAGCACCTGAAAGAACTTGGACCCAAAGACCTAAGTTCCCGCTAGCGCTCCAGGTTTCTCAGGTCAAGTTGAATTAACCTCTCGTCTGCCGGTATATGAGACACGATAGAAAACGCATTACGTCTCGCGTAGATCTGCGCTCATTAGAGAGTGCCTAAGATTATACTGATAAAAATGTTTGCGAAACTGAATATGAACAACTTTCTTTTATTTTTAAGTTTATTAATAATTGTGTTGTATATTCAGCTCCAACAACATGGAGGAGATGGAGAGCCGTAAGATAGTGAGCGGTAACTAGCCGCCGGCGGACAGCGACGCCGACGGCTGAGCTCCGCCCGCCGCGCTCCCCACCACACGGTTCGACACAAGGCCCTCTGGCCACGGCTACTCCAGCGCCACTGAGTAATTGTCCTCCGTTGTAAACACACACTGAAACAATGTTGAGTGCCTACTGCGAATTTTCTCTAAGAGAATGTGGAAACATCTTTAAGACGTTCGATGTTCCCATTGGCCAACCAATCAGAACGTTAAACGTGGTAAAGTTTTGATCGCGTTAACGTAAAGCAAACTCGCATTAGGCAAGTAACAGAATATACAATTTTTCGTTAAGTACCCGATACAAATTCATAGGGGATAAAAATGACAATGGCGGCTCTCATTTCCGAGTTTTTCGGGTGATTTTGTAGAATTAGTATTAGTAGGTTATCGCTAATATGAGAATATTGACGTTGATCGATTTGGAAGCATGGTTTTGACATCAAAAACTTACAGTAATTAAATCTAGTATTCCTGTGTGTGTATGCATTTTGGACAAATACTCAGGCCACCACGTCACGGTCATATAAGTTCGTATTTAATCAAGATCTGCATATATATTCGTAAAGGTAATTACTCTATAAAACTTGTCATTAGTTAGTGAGTAAGATTGAAATAGTTTATCCATTTAGTTTGGAATGTTGTACCTTGAGAGTGAAACCGTGTTGGACACTGCTGTCGTGCGTCGGTATTACGAATGTGTTACTCGACACTACGGCTAAGCTTACGCAGACTTGAGTAAAAGTGCGTGTACTTGTCGCCACTGTATCTTTAGCACAAAATTGTTTAAACATATATTTAGGACTACATGCGTTAGCCGTGTTTATTGCTTTATTTGTTGTTTTACTCAGAAGTTTCTTCTTATATTTTTCAAATATTGTAATTTCATATTATCTGTTGTACAAGTTCATACATTGATGTATGGTATTGCTTTCGTTGTTACTGAACGTATTTAATGGTTAAGGTATATTTTTTTTCTACCGTAATTTCAAGATTCGTCCTAGTTATTTTAAGTTTATTCTCAGTTATTATCGTAAGTGCATTATTTACACTGTGATAGAAGTGTAATAGGAATAGATCTGAGCGAAGTCTTGACATGAATGTTACTTAGGAAGGTATGTAGTAAGCGCGTACAGTGCGGCTCGTCAGTCGCCAGTACTACGCGCGTATAATGTAAGGTTTGATCGCCATGTCTTGTCTTGTGAGTGATAGGGAGGATAGTATCTTATTGAAGACTGCAATTTTTCACGTCTTAGCTGATGTTGCCTGTGGATGTATTAAATTAGGATCAGTAGGTTACGATGAGGCGCCTACTGTACACTGAGATACTCGTCGTCTCGTACAAAACGGAATTTTTATTGATAAGGTTTTAATAATAGGCGTAAATTATTATTGGTAGTTAGGCCGCGTTGTATCTTCCCTATTATGTTAATGTGTATGTGTCCCAGTGTACAGTAGAGTAAATAGAGAGGTCGAAGGAGCTTAGCTGAAGTTGACTTTGATCGAACTGTATCACTGATAGGAGTCACTATTTACTTCCATAACATCATCATGTGAAATAATGGACTACATAAGTTTAATGATTAGTGCAATAATTAGGCAAAGCCTACTTTAAATTTAAAGTTTTGTATCTTGTAGTGTAATTCTAAATTATAACATGAAGTTATCATGTTCGCATCACAACGGAGGTGTTTGTGAGGTTGTATTGTATAGCGTAAGTACTCGATACTGACATGGTCTCGGTTCATTGGATTGTTGTACGCATCACAATGTATTTGATTATTGTCAAATAACATTAATTGTAAGCAGCTTTTTGTAGGTAAGGGCGTTGTACACTTATGTTGTATTTCATATTCGTGTTAGCTGTTTATATTGAGAACTGTACTCAAACTAACTACTTTACATTACAATCGTTCGGTACGTTATCCAAATATTAGACGAGGCTACTACGTTTCATCGACAACTAACAATAACCTAGTATTATTAAGTTGACCGTCAAAATCTTACTCTCGATAAAGTATTATAAACTTCCAAAAGAATCTCTCTCTGTATTAGAATTGTAAGCTTTCTAGTCAAAAATGGATTTCATATTGCATTTTTATTGATGTAATCGGAACTTTCTTAAGGTATTGGAAATTATTACTTTCATTGTGACTTATTTGGTTTAAATGTTTGCTCTGTCATTGCAGCGGGTAACTGTATTATGGCCGTAATATTTTGATGATCTCACAACATGAATATAAATTATACATCATAACATTTTATAAACTTTTGCCTGAAGGACCGCGAGCTCGCTGCGATGACGGAGTCTGTTATCTGATTTTTTCATACTATTTTTAACTACGTTCTCTTAGTGATGGTTCATTCATACGTAAAAATAACCTAATTACATAGTTTTTGTATTGTATTGTAGACTTAACGGACACATTATTATCATCTTCATTCTAATCTTCATCGGAAAAGCATTTATTTGGTAATAGCTACCAGTAATTTTCATAACAGCGAATAACATTTGGCATCTGAATTCTGTGATAAATTTTTTATTCAATCAAAATGTAATTTTGACATTATAATGCAATACCAATCGGAAAATTAGTTACTATTATACGTTGTATGCATAGATTATGTTTCGGATTTGTTTAGGTTTATTGTTCAGCTGGTGATTGCTCGGTATAGACTGATTCAACTACACACTCGACACGCGGAGGTGTCTTCAACTACCCCCTAGTATTACTATTATTTCACCGATGTACAAGTCAATTCGGTTTAAGCAATCATCAGCTGTATTTATGTTATATCAAAATTGGCCTTGCCATGTAATTTATTATTTGTATTTGAAGATTATTTTATAATGTAAAGGTGGTAATATAGAAATGAAAAGCAGTGCTTAGAAATAAATAAATAATGATTAAAGTTTTATTTTATTTATACCTTATAAACATCCTATTGCATGAATAATATTAAGGAGAGCAATTCTCTACCGGAGTCTGTTTTCGCCCAAGAGTTATAACGTGGGTGTCTTCAAGGTCTGAGTGAATAAGTTGCTTATGGGTACGCAATTACGCATGCTACATCATAGGCGTGATAGTGGCCAAATGCCTGCTCGATACGAAATAAAAATATAAAAAAAGTTATTTGAGAAACTTAAACCTTTATAGCTGTTTTAAAATGCTGCAGAGAGCGCAAGATTCGTAACTACACGTCACGAGGTTTTTTGTACGTATCTACACTTTTCAAGCACTGGGACTCCCGTGCCAAGCAGGGACGGGCCACTAGTAAATAAAACTGCAAATGATAGGAGATAAATTATATTATTTTAAACATTTAATATTACACCAATAATAACTTGGACAAGTAGGATAAAGTAACCAAATGATGTTGTGGAATGGTGATGAAAGACATAGCCACGAGAATACTATAGTTAAGATGATATATCATGATTATTTGAAAGATATCTTAAATCAGCGATAGACTTAAAACTACGGAAACATTGAACATTGTGAAATGGATGAATATAAAATATAAACTATACATGTGGAATGTACTATGTAAACACACATTTGGCACAATTTTTAAGTACACGATAAGTACAATAATAGTATAACATTTTATAAATATCGAAAATATCAAATTAATATGTCCCCAAATTCTCAAACCACACTTCATGAGTATTTATGTTACGCTCGTCACAGTGTTCACTTTACAGCATAAGACAGCTATATAGGCAACATCTGCAGTGCTGCATCTGCTGTGCAGTGTTTATGTTAAATATTTAAGTAAATACAAAACTGCCATTATCGATATTTTTCTACAATGATTAACAGTCAATCAGACTGTATAACACTGTCCTTAGCAGATGCTGATTTAGAATATTTAAGTAAAAACATTAGAATTAGAAATATATTATTATTGATATTTTTCCTAAAATGATTAACAGTCAATCAGATTGTATAACATTGTCCTTATTTCAGAAGCCAACTACAATTTGTCCGTCTCAATCTAATAAAAAAGTACGCTGTTGTATTTTATTAAGTAGGTACAAAGCATTTTTGAAACAGAATGAACGACTGTAACCTTAGCAGATGCTACATCCAATAAATAGGCCTTCTCTATGATTTAAAACTACATACGCTCATAATTCGGGGATTCTATAAGAATATCTCTGAAAATACATAATTATACTATAATGAGTATTATTTAATGAATTAAGCATTTACAACTATGATAAATATGCCGTAGAAAAACGTACAAAACACCTAATTCTTATATTCATTAATGATGATATCGCGTAGGTACATAATATTGATTTAACGACTAATGATACTGCAAAACTATCGATGTTCGGACTCCAACCAAAGCCAATTTCAAGATATGCCAAGATGTGCAAAGCTGACAAAAAGATAGGTTCTTCAATACCTAAGACCTGTTTCACAACGTCTGAACAACTGCTATGCAGGTACCAGATAAGTCTGTATATGCATCACAACATATAATATTTTTTGAGAAGTTAATCAGTACAGTTATAGTGAAAAGCTGCAACTGCATTTTACAAATACTAGTCTAAAATTTTTTTATGGTACCTTGACTTATTAATTTGTAGCATAGAATCTTAAGTAATTAATGTCAGGTTTTTAGATCCTGGAACTTGTAAAGAAAGAAGATTTTCACATTTTTAGACCCTAAACCGTACATGTGGCAAGTAACGAAATTCTAGTGGTTGTTTAAAAGACATCTTGTCTCCTGTTTGCTTTGGTAAAGTCCTCAATGTGCGTAAACAGCAAAATACAACCTTACATCTTATTTTTGTACAGATTATTCGATGAATGAATTCACTACCTTTCGTTTTGTTGGAAATGGAGAACTTTCAAACATCTACGAAACACGAAGGTTCATAAGAAAATTCAAATTTGGAACCTCGTGATTGAGATCCCATTGGACGACGATTTTTTACAACTTACCGTATAAATGTAGTTAAATACATTTTTAAACATACAGCATATGAGTCTTATCTTAAAATTGATGAATCGCAACTCAAATTAATTTGATATGTAGGAACATTATATTGCCAACGAATAAGCAAATTATAGGATATACATAATAAAAATAACAATAAATTGACAACATGAAACGTAAATGCGTTCAACTATTTGACGCGTGTTGCGGATATGTTGAAATGATTTCATGTGTCAATAGAATACGAACTACACT
This sequence comes from Spodoptera exigua, assembly GCA_902829305.4. Lineage (NCBI taxonomy): Eukaryota > Metazoa > Arthropoda > Insecta > Lepidoptera > Noctuidae > Spodoptera > Spodoptera exigua. The sequence goes on along the minus strand of LR824619.2, from coordinate 8,474,638 downwards.
AGGAATGTAATTATGTAAGTAATCTTATGCACCCTCCAGTAACAACTAAGCGAGCTCCCTCCCCTACACATCTACGTTCGCATCTTCAGACCTATAGGCCCACTAACATTTTCAAATTCTTTGGCCAGCCATCGCAGTGTGCAGAAAAGCAATGGTGCTTTGGTATTCGTTATCCTGTATGAGTTTAGTTAATGCCAAGCCGTTCATATGCTGAATGGATAACCACATCTAGAGTTTTGTTAGTTCGACAATTTTATATAGCACCTTATCAAATGTATGTATATTAAAATTGATGTTTTTGCTTTGCAAAAGCTGTACTGGCTTGCGAGAAAGTCACCTTAGCAAAGTAGGACGAAATTGAAACTTCTTAATCTAACCAACCTTACAGTAAACCCGTATGTGCAAGCGCATACAGTATACGATACTGATTATTTTACATTTATAATGTAAGTACAAAAATTCTAATACCATGGTTAAGTTTCCAAAAGTCTGTTTTAATACAAATTCTTATAAAATGTAAGTATATTATTTATAATAAGTAGTACATTTTGTTTCCAATTTCAGAAACGTATACTGCACTATCGCGTTACGCACTAACATTCAAAAGATTGTTTTAAAAACTTCTTTATAAATGAAAAATGTTACTTAATATTTTACGAGGTTTAAGACGCTTGAGTATAATATTCGTTGTTGTTTAAGTGGTGGGGTCTACTGCGGTAGGTTTGAACACGTACACGGAATCGTCGAGCCAATAGTAAGCCTGAGCAAAGTCTCCTTCGCAGAGATAAGGGGCTCGTGTCCAGGACACCAGCTCGAAGCCAGCCTCCTCACGCATGAATTTCACGAAGGCAGCCAGCTGATCTTCGAAGTAAGCTCCTTCAATCGGCAGACGTTCTTCAGGTTTATGATCCGACGTAACTAGAACCAGAATACAAACTTCATGTAATAATTATTTGCATGTAGATCTTTTCTTATCCAAATTTTTGTCAAATACGGATGAGCATTCGAAAACTAAAAAAAGGTTTTATGAGATGAACTCTGTAGCGATAGTTTCAGTGTTTAGCGGTAAAGTGTTGTGATTCATTGGCCTTACCTTCCACATATGGCTTGTACGGCAGGACCAGCGCTAACATGAGTACTCCACCGGGCGCCAGCGCGTCCCTAGCTTGCTTCAGCATGGTCTTCGGCTTGCTGCACCGGTCCAAAAGGTTCAGCATGCAAATACAGTCGAACTGGCGGTAGTGGTGCCATTTCTCCGTATCCAGGAGTCTGGAATTCAATGAAACGGTATGGTTCCATCAACTTCTATAAATTTGTTTCATTATGGTTCTACAAGGTGTTGGATCTACAAGGTGTTTGTATTTTCCGAGGCTATAAAGTGTGAAAACTTCATATGAGATAGAGTTAATGCTACATCTTTAATATAATCAACGATAATTGTTAGCTGCACCGTAATTAGAATGTGACTGGTGAGTACGAGGTCTAAAAAGTGATTGGAGTAAGGCATTGAGTGCTTCTTTTTTAAACTCTCTGTGATTTGTAATGATCATTTCCATATGCTGGTGAATTATGGTTGTGAATACATTTTACTAACTTCTATACTCGTATATCGATATAGTGTTTCTATACAAACTTACTTGTATCCCTTCTCAGCTAATGTCTTTCTCATGCTGGCTGATATTTCAGTGGCGTAGTTGTGCGGGTAGATATGTGCGAAACGTCGGCTGACCTCACCGTCTCCCGCGCCGACATCGACTAATGCGCCCGCGCCGATGCCGTGCCCCGTAGTGCGGAGCAGTGCACGCGCCTGCGCCTCGGACAGAACGAACATAGAGCCACGACCCAACCATCTGTAACAACACAATACATAATCAGACAGAGTTATACTGATCAGTCTGATCACTGGTAAAGTGGAAGAAAAGAGACCTAGAGGCAGAAGTACGATACGTTGGACGGATCAGATTCGCACCACTCTCAACACTACAATACACGATGGTCTCAACTCAGCGGCAGATAGAAATAGTTGGCGGAGAGTAATACGCAATAGCTTTCACGAGGTGGTCACGACCCTCAGCACTGAGGATACCGTCGCGAGAAGGAGACACAGTTAATCAGTCATTTAGTATACTTAGATTTTGATTTCTCAATGAAGGTTTACCACCCTGCGAAATTCAAGCTTACAACATAAGGACAGTTTGCTGTAGTGTATGTGGTTGATTGGCTTGACGGTGAAGGAGTAACACAAATTGCAATGCAAACGCGTAACATGTGCGCGGGGCAACCTGACATTTTCTAACTTGAACAGTGTTTTTTAGTTTGTGGGGTCTTGCTTTAGCTGTCGTTGTTTTGGCAATGACGATCTGGTTCCGTTATTAGCAACCGAGTCAGCACGACTCCTGTAATTATTCCTGATTTTTTTTACATTCACGGACCTAGGAGGTATTATTTTCAGTTAAATAGTACATCATGATGAATACAGGGTCCGAGAAAATTGCTTCAAAGAACAGGGTGTGTAACGTTCCACCGCCTGGAGTGAACATGCGATGGTATAACAGCCACGATTCAATGGAACTATTAATTTTCTTATCTAACTTAATTGTCCAAATAACAAAGTTCGTCCGATGTTTGAACCTTCTAATTTAAACGTGGATAGCTTCCTTGAAAGCGATTTGTGCGCTAGTCGCCGAGCTAGGCAACAATAGCGCAATTATCGAGTGGGTACTGGCGTGGATCGTGTGGTGGTGGTGGAAGGTGTATCGGCGGTGCACGGTGCCGGTGTGCCGGACCGCAATTACCGGGATCAAGTACAAAGCGCGCTGCGGGCTACGGCGTGTGGCGGCGCGGCGCTGCCCGCTCGCCGGCAAATTGTGCGCCTGCGGCTCCGCGACCCCGCGACGTCTTCATCGCGCCCCGGGCACCAACACAAGTGGATAATGAGTAGTAAATCCCGCTCTCATTAGCTGAGACCGAGCGACGCTCCGATCGATACGAATTCGTCTGCGCCGAGTAAAGGGATAATCGGCGCTGGGCTCGAGCTCTGTTATTAGCCGTAGTACCATATATCACGTACGGCATTATCCGCGGCCTCCGGCGTGCGCGCCGCAATTACAGCCGCCCGAACAGCGCACACCGTTCAGTCACAATGCCCTATTAGGAAAGCCTTAGAGGTAGTGTTGCCTAAGTCTGAAACTGGAGTACCTTTCCGAGATGGTCGTCTGCATCTTCGCAGCGAACAAGTAGGGAACATGTAGTTAAGTCGCGTTACACGACAGGTATAGTTTGATACATATGTATTGCGGAGCGTCGTCGTCGGTCGCTGGCAGCTCGTTTGCGGAGGCGCGCGGTGCCGATTGATTGCTTTATTGTCTGGTCGGAGGCTGGCGCTGCGAGCGACGCGCAATACATGATACATGAAGCGGCCGCGCGTCCGCAACTAATGAGCACCGGCACCGCGTAATTGTCACCGGCCGCCGCGTAAACTCGCCAGATTCCACGCTTGATGTGACAACACACGATTGAGTCAACACGCAAAAAGATCGCGGGAATATGACGGCGGTCGTTACCTGTGTTGTCGGCAGAACCAAATGATTGATTTATTAGGATTATAATGAGCATAAAGACCGTTGTCGAGGTGACACTTCAGCCTCCGCTTGTGGAATAAAAACTTTGAAAATGAGTAGGTACAGAGTAGGGCATATCATTGTCAAGTTGGTGGGTAGGTGTAGGTAGTTCGAGGTGCTGAGGTAATAGGTAACAGAAACCACACGGAAGAGCGCGATCTGTCGACTTGTGTGGAAATAGTGCGGCGCAGGGTGACGTGTAAATCGAGTAGAGCAGTAGGTAGGTGGATGGGCGCGCGGGTAGATATCTATTTCAATAGAATGCGGTGGCTTGCAACAAGGAATCCGATGCGGTTATCGACGACGGAGGTGAGAGATGTGTCGCCGGCGGGGCAGGGGCGCGGGTGGCGCTCGTATCGCGATTGCATCGGAGAGCAAACAAGCGGGCGCGACACCCCGCCGGGGGCGCTCAAATCATATTACCCCCGGCCTCACACCCGCGCCGCGCCAGCGCCACACACGTCATAAGAGTGTGCGTCGCTATGGCGACGGCCCGGGCCGTGCATGATATTAGTACGTGTGCGGCTCATCTCCGGCCGTTTAAACTTAACGCGCCACCGCCTCGCGCGGGAAATTAAAACCGGCTGCGGACCGGAAGGAGCAATCGACCCTCGCGCTGTCGTACCGTACGGCTCACGGCGGCCGCCACTCACACCGCACACCTCGTGTCGCTCTACCGCTTCATTTACACCGCGGTACATGAGAACATGATACTCTGTACAACATATACCTACCCTAACAGTTCTTAGGAGCGAGCTCTGGAAACATACACGTGTTCACATTACAGGATACAAAAATCTGATACTTGTGTAATTCCAAAGTATCTTGTGTAGACTACTTAATACAAAACTTGTAGCATCATTATAACAGAATTAAAAATTATCAATATTCAGTTACAAAACAACAAGGTTTTTATTTCTATTTCTCCATAGTCCTATTCCAAATTAATTAGCCAACACCTTTTATCACGAAACTTATTTAAAACAACATAACGTTTTATGTATCCGTCGTAAACGTACGCTAGATACACATTAAAATAGAACGTAGATGGGAGGCAGCTCCCCCTATGTAGATACCTACACATTTGCTTTACTCAAAGACATTGTCGCTTTCAGGCACCTCATTAGAGCGCGTCCCATGTGAGCCTACCCTCACCCGCCGGCTCCCCCCCCACACACACATGCACACACTTTCCAGCAATTCTTTCTCTCAGCTCGCAAACTTGGACGGATAATTACACTTAGATAAGAACCCGTCCTTGTTATGTGTTTTACGATAGCACTGTTTTATGTGAAACGAATTATATTATGTAATGCGATAGAAATTAACTTGGGCAACAGTAAAACCTTTGTAGCTTTAGGATTTTTGTATGATGGAAGTAAAAGTCGGGCAGACTGCGAGACTCGACTACGAAGTAGTAATGTGAGTGGAGTTTGATTGTCATTAAATGATCCGTCGACTGCCGTGGTTTATTGGGCGGTTACAGGTAGATTGGTCGCGGCACGCCACTACAACGGCCGCGGTTACTGCCTGGCAGGCCAGCCAAATATACACATGATAATTCCAAAAGTTTCCGCCTGACATCAGGCCGCAATAAAAATCAAGTTCTATGGCATACAATCGAACGTCGGCCGAACGTTACGCGCGGTGTCATAACCCCGAACAGCACTCAAGCTGCAATAAACTATAAAAAGTGGATAGTAAAATGTATAAACAATGAGAGCACGGCTAAAACGTTTTAGTGTTAAGAGTGGGCCCATAAACCGTTGACACGCACCCGTAAAATATTAACGATACCTACAAGAAAAATGACGACTATCAATGTAGGTACCGATTTTCGGTCGCGAGGACGCGCTACAAATAATGGCGGTACCGAATTTATACGCGGACCCGAATTGCCCCGATTGAATATTTTACCAGGCCACGAATGCGTCCAACGATATTTTTCTATTTCGACGCCCATTTTTACTATCAATCGCTTAGTTTCCCCCTAATATTATTCGTACTGTGTCGTGTCTGATTCTGCTTTGAATATCACACGGACTCTTGACAATATTAACGATCTATTAGAAACAATAACCTTCGAATTTAAATGGCACTGAAATTATGTAAAATACGTGTTGGCAGGTAACGTTATTTTCCATATTGGTTATTGTATTTCAGAATGTGTATTTGTATTTTGTTTACTTGAAGATATGCATGTTTGTGAGGCAGTTGAATGTTTATATCTTTAGCGTTTCGGAAACACAATAACCTTTAAAAGGTGTAAAGGCGTGGGCTCAATTCGAGTCCCAGTCAGGGTTTAAAATAACTCCTCGGAGGCGAATGGTTTATTGCTTATTGAGTAGCTCTGACGAAACGCGCCTCCGACGATAAAACATGGCCAGAGTGGAATCTCAGTCAATATCACAATATACGCGACGACATTGAAATTATCGCTCGGTGGGAGGCGATGCCGGCCGGCGAGGTGGACCTAACTAAAACAAAATAAGAATAGTTGGAAACAATGAGCATTGTCGCGATGTCTGTGCGTGTGCGGCGCGCGGCGTGGCGGTACAGCGGCGGCGCGGGCGCAGCGGGCGCGTGGCGAGCGGCGCGGTGCGGGCGACGGCACCTCGTTAGCGGGCCGCGCGCCATTGGCCGCCGCGCGGTGGGCGGGGCGCGCGACAAACTGCGCGCACGCAAATAGCGCACCCGCACACAAATTAAAACAATAAAATAAAAGTAATAAAACAAAGTGAACCCCGAAGAGTATCCACAATCGCGAGCCTTAATGGCCGAGCGGAGGCGGCCGCCGCAGCCTCTCGATTTATTGAGTAAGGTGCTTCTCTCCTCGACCTCAAGCACACGACAGAATCGGTAAACGTGATATAATTATGTATAAGTTTTATTTTACTATTAAATTATTCTACACTTGCCAACAAGAAATAATATCCGAAGAAAATATCCATAGTCTCATAAGATGTAAAACCATAATAGTAGTAAGTAGGTAAGTAGTAAAAACAAAAAAAAATCCTTGCAGTGATGACAAAGTTCTTCAAGTAGAAATAGATCCAGACCCACCGTACCAATCTATCTACTTACCTACCAATCCCTACCGGGTATCAAGCTGTTAATCATTGCCGAAAAATATTACCTACCTATGAGACTAAGTATGCCACACCTATAGGAAGAACCAAACAAGCACGAGATTAATAATTTGCCCATGTTACAACGTTAATTAATCATGATTTTATGAGTAAATAAAATGCTACTAGTAGGTGCCTATAATCATTCAAACTTTCATAATCAGGTGTATTGTTTAATCGTCTATGTATTACGCACCTACGTACGTTATTTGCTGTGTTTTACCAGAATTAATAACTCTCTAAAACCAAATCCAGGCTTAGGTAAGAACAAATCACTGAAACAGAGATCGCCAACATTTTATTATAGATATTGCATTTGCGTTGAACCATCAACTCCGCAGGCTTTCAATGAGGAAATTCCTACTGCGCTCGGGTTCCAGTAACGAATGTCGTCTCATTTACTAATGTGTCACATGCAGCCGGCGTTGTTTCAGGAAGGAGTGCGAGGGGGTGAGGTGAGGTGGCCGGGTCGGAGGGGGCAGGCGGGTGGCTGCCCGGGGGTGGGAGGGATGACCAATGGCGTCGCACCGAGCCGCACCGACGATGCAACGTTAATTACACTATCATGATCAAGTGTGTCTCTGATAGCGTCTCTACGTTACACGGCAAACTTTCAAGTACCTACTGTCTGCGTATCTCTCTTAGTGCAATGTGCACTACCTAGGTATTTGTAGGAAGTTACTACTTATGTGCTTGTCGAGCAATATTTCGATGTTGCGATCGTAAGGTCCACTCACGCTATCCGTGAGTCACTTTATAAGTAAAGTTTGTAAGTATCACTTTTGTAAGTAAACTAGATTACGATAACGATTAGAAGCGGGATGATATCATTGGGTTTAAAAAGATATAACATTAATTGCTAGCTTGCACTGTAGTCAGGCAGTCCAATAAAAATTGATGAATACTGTAAACAACATCTCTTTTAGTATTTTCGAATAAAAATATTACACCGGTCATTCACAAAAGGACAGCCCTGAAACCACTCGCCAACGCAAGCGCCAGGTGTATTGGTGGTCGCGGGAATTGGCAGACCTGCGCGGTGAGTGCACCGCAGCGCGACGCCGATACACCAGGCACCGCAGGCTCCGTCTCCGCCCTCTGGACGCTGAAACCAGAGAGGCGGAGCTCTACGAGGAGTACAGGGCGGCGAAGGCCACCCTCAGGGTGGAGATCCGGCGGGCCAAAGATCGGGCCCGCGAGGAGATGTTGGAGACTCTGAACAGAGACCCGTGGGGACGCCCCTACCGGATGGTGCGTGATAAGCTCCGCACCTGGGCGCCCCCACTGACTCAGAGTCTCCGGCCGGAGGTCGTGGACGAAGTGGTTGGGGCGCTATTCCCCCGACCACAGACGGGTTACACGCCTCCGGCTATGCCCCCGCCCCCTGCGGTGCCCAATGCGGGCTACATCGACGACGAAGACGAATCCGCTCCGGAAGTGACCGAGGTAGATTTGAGAGTGGCGGTGCGCCGGCTGAGCGGCAAGAATACCGCCCCAGGACCTGACGGGCTGCATGCCAAGGTCTGGGTCCTGGCGTCGGAGGCTCTCAGGCCTCGACTACTTGGTCTGTTCAGCGCATGTTTGGAGAGAGGCCAGTTTCCGCTGTCGTGGAAGACGGGTAAACTGGTCCTCGTGAAGAAGCCGGGGCGTCCTGCGGACTCCCCGTCCGCGTACCGGCCCATTGTGCTGCTCGACGAGGTGGGAAAGCTGTTCGAGAGGATAATCTCAGACCGCCTCGTCGGGCACCTGTCTGGAAGGGGGCCGGATTTAGCGGACGGCCAGTTCGGCTTCCGAAGAGGGCGCTCCACGGTGGACGCCATCATGCGCGTGAGGGACCTCACGACGGGGACAGCGTTGGCCGGGAGGCGAGTCGTCGTGGCGGTGTCTCTGGACATCGCCAACGCCTTTAACTCGCTCCCCTGGAGCTGCATTTTGGAGGCACTCCGGTATCACCGGGTGCCTGCCTATCTCCGTCGTGTAGTCGAGGCTTACTTGACGGACAGATGCGTCATCTACCCCGGTCACCGGGGCGTGTGGAATCGGCGAGAGGTGTCGCGCGGTGTCCCACAGGGATCGGTCCTGGGACCTCTCCTGTGGAACATCGGGTACGATTGGGTGCTACGCACCGACCTCCCGAGCGGCGTCAGCATTGTCTGCTATGCTGACGACACGCTGGTGCTGGCGAACGGGAGGTCGCATCAGGCGGCGGCCGACCTGATGTCACAAGCGGTTGCGACAGTCGTTGCAAGGATCCGGCAGTTGGGACTCGAGGTGGCGCTCCACAAGTCCGAGGCCATGTGCTTCTATGGCCGTCGGAGCGCGCCACCTCCAGGTGGGTCCCAAGTAACGGCAGGAGGAGTTACCATCGGCGTCGAGTCGGCGATGAAGTACCTGGGTCTCGTCCTCGACAGCCGATGGAACTTCACGGAGCATTTTCGTCGTTTGGCCCCTAAGTTGGAACGGTCTGGGGCCGCGCTCAAGCGGCTCCTTCCCAACCTCGGGGGGCCAAACGCCTCCTGCCGGAGGTTGTATATGGGGATTGTGCGATCCATGGCCCTCTACGGTGCCCCTGTGTGGGCGCCGGACTTGAAGCGGCGGCCGGCTCGTACGCTGGTCGCGTCCCAGAGGGTCATGGCTATACGAGTAATCCGCGGGTATCGCACGATCTCCGGGGAGGCGGCGAACCTCCTTGCCGGATCACCGCCGTGGGATCTAGAAGCGAAGGCGCTCGCGCGCGTCTACAGTTTGCGCGCAGACGCGCGTCGCCGGGGCGAAGATCCTCTGCCGCGCCAAATAAGTGCGTGGCGGAATGAGCTCCGGCGAGATCTCACGGCAGAGTGGAGACAACGACTGTCGCAACCGAGGGCCGGGCACGCTACCATAGCAGCGGTAAGACCCCTCTTTGAGGAGTGGCTTGAGAGACGCCACGGCGTCCTCACCTTCCGTCTGACGCAGGTGCTTACCGGGCACGGCAGCTTCGGTAGGTTCCTGTTTCGGATTCAGCGGGAGGAAACGCCCGAGTGTCGTCATTGTGAGGACCACCTAGAGGATACGGTGGAGCATACGGTAGCGGTATGCCCTGCCTGGGCTGAGCACCGCCGTATCCTCAGGGAAGTGATCGGCGGCGGCGACCTCTCGCGCCCGGCCTTAGTCGAGGCCATGGTGCGGAGTGAGAGGAACTGGGACGCCGTCTCCTCCTTTTGTGAAGCAGTCATGCTCGCAAAGAGAGAGGCGGCCCGCGTGAGGGAGCAATCCTCCTCCTCACGCCCCAGCAGCCGCAACTGGCGACACTACGGGCGTCGGGGATCGAGGGACGATCTCCGGCCACCGTAAGTACGGGCCTGCGGTCGGCGAGTAAGGGCAGCTCGCCGCCCGACCAGAACCAGGCCCGAGCGTACGGCGCGTAGCGTTCCGCGCGCGCCTCAAAGAGCCAATAGACCACCACAGACGGGGCCCTAAAGGGCTGATGTTCAGCCGGGGTTGCGGGGTAAGCGCAATGAGGTACCGCGACCTCGGCACAGAGCAGGAGAAGGAACAGGGGGGTTTTTAGTCAGTAAGAGTCTGACACTCCCTCCTGCCCGGCCCTGGGCGGGAGAAGTCATTTGATGATTTTCCCCTCACAAAAAAAAAAAAAAAAGCCCTGAAACCACTCGGCAGCGTGTAAGGGTTTCGCTTCTAGTGTAAACAAGAGTTCGGAGGAGCGCTGTCCTATAGAGGGTACAGTGATACATGTGAGGTGCGGTTGTGATTATGAAAAGGCTCGTGATTACACTAGGCGTAGTTAGAGGCTCATTAGATGGTGCTGGGGGTGCACGGCCGGGCCAAGGGGGGCGCTCATCTCGACGGGTGCATCGCTGGCTGCGCGCGCAAACAAATTAAAACGTAAGACGCGCCCTAATCAATAGCCGACTCCGCGGCGAAGCCGAATTAACTCGCCCGAATGAAAAAAATGAACAAAATTATATTCGCGCGAGACCTCAACCCCCTGCGGCCGCCCGCCGCCCGGAGGAAATTGCTTTTCTTTCAGTGGGCGCGCACACACGCGGGGCGCCGCGACGTGAGCGCGAGAGGGTTAGCACCGACACACACAATATTATAATTTACGTTTCCTCGTATATCGAGGTGTAAGTAGGTACTTTACCTGGGCGGTTCGCGCCTGCTCAGCCCTCGGCTCACGCTAAATCTGAGCTTTATACGTTCACTTGACGCGACGAGAGCAATATTAGTTTCCGACTCAACTCCTTCCCTACTACAATATTTATTAACGCTTCAACAGCGCCATGCGCGACTTTTTCATTTCCTTTTCGTTAAAACCTGTTTCGATGCCTCTAATATAAACTATTCCTTTGATACCTCCTGTATAAAAGATTAACGGGATTTAGAGGACCACTTTTTTATACGTCCGGAAATATTTATACCGCAACCCATTTAAAAGATTACTGCGCGAAATTCTAAAATATTATAGGTATGCTTTCATGCGTCTGTGTTGTTTTAAACTTAGTTTGAATTGAGAAGAGACTGGACAATATTGTACACGTATGTAGGTACTTATATTTTCCAATAAATCCTGAGGATAGGGCAGACATTTCATTAACGCCTCTCGACTACCAATACATAAGAGATATTGTTATGTTTCAGTAGGTACGAGAGTCCGGTTTCATTAACGGGAGCCGGTGCTGTAATCTGTGCGCCTGCCCGCCCAATTAACGCGTGGGCGATAAGACGTCCGCCCGCCCGCACGTCCCGCTGGCCAATGGCGGCCGCGCGGGGATTAATTAAGTAACTTCCCGTCTACCAACACCCCCTCCCCCCTCGTCGCCACCTACCCCGTGCACCTCACCCCCCCGGAGTCTGCGGACACGCCCGGAAAACTAACCACCTAATGAGGGGAGATGACCTCATGTGACTGTGTGCTTTGTCTATTCAACGTATGTGCAAACTACGTTCATTTGTGTGCTGCAAGTGTCGGCCCTTTGTGTGTATGTTATGTAAGTGGTCATCCGGCTTGTACTCGCATTACCTACAGTTCGTCTCCGGGCACACGCGGTAACTTTGTCACGTGTCCTACGAGCGAATACAAACAACTGCACACCGCACATTGTACTCCCTGGCAAAGTTACAGCAGTAATTGACATGCATTCATCCGCCACTTTCACAAAGTCCATCCAATTTGAATAATATAACTACTTCCTATTTGTCGCAGACAGCCATTCAAATTGTCTGGCGATAGATGTTGGTCTATAAATCAAGTAGGTAGTTAAGAATATTGAAGAATGGCATTCTCCTATCGTCCTGGACCATAATACGTCTAAACTTGTAACTAAATTATCTTTGATCTTTGTTTTAGTATAGGTATGTAATGTGTATGTATACGATGGGTGGACTGGACAGGGAGGTCAATTAAGCAGGAGGCCGTGCGTCGGAAGCGTGTATGACAGATGGGAGGGCGCCGAGGGACATGTTTGCGCATCTCGTCCACATAGTCTGGACTGTGATCGAATGCCTTATGTATTTGTAAGGGTGGATAAATTACCAACTTCAGGTACTCTTGTCTTGATTACTATACAAAAACAAACGAAAAAAATATGTGTAAATGACCAATACAAAAAATAATAATTATAAAGCACTCTTCTTTGTCTTCGGAGAATAATTTTCATAAAACAAAATCTATGTATTTAACCTTTTTCTCACAAAATATGTGCACTCCAAAAAATGATGGTAATGGCAATACTTTAAAAACCTTGATTCAAGTTCAGGAACACGTTATTGGGGTCGAGATCTTAAGGAAAATGGGGACGGAGACAGGGAATCTTAAGCGCTTACTCATATTTGTTTTCACACTCACTTATTTGTCTTTTACACTTCCTATAGATATAGTAAACAATAGGATAAACAAATGTTCCCATGTTGAAATTCGAAATACGTATGATGATTGTGAATCTACTGGCTAGTCTTTTTCTTCTTCTTTCTTAACCAACTTCTGTTATTTTTTATCTTGTGTCAGCAGAAACCGGTGCAGAACCAGTCTTACCTCTTCAACAAAACTCTTCAGCTCTTTTCTATAGTTTTAGAAAAGATACTAAAATCGAGGAAGAATTTCTGAATGCGCAATATAATACCTATATACCTACATATATAGGTGCCAAACAATAGGAAAGATATAACGTGAAGTTCGTGTGTATGTACAGTTGACGTAAGTACACATTTAACTGCTGCAACGCGAGATTTAAGTGTTAAGCCGGCTTTTTGTAAACCTCCCAATGTTTTAGAGTCGGTTTTGCAATCTCAAGATTGGATTCAAATAACTTATCAGTAGGATTTTCTTAGTACGGTGATCCGAACCGATTTTAGTACGTATCATATTGTGTCGCGAGTTTTAGGTAGATATTTTGATTGCTTCTTATTTTTACTCTGACGGATATAAATTATCATAAATACACATTAATATCTCATAGTTTGTTTTTTTAAGGATAAGGCGGCAAACGAGCTGATGGATTACCTGATGGTAAGCAATCGGCTACGCCCATGGACACCCGCAACGGCAAGTGCTTTGCTGGCCGTTTAGGTGTTGGGTTTAGGAATTGAGGAGAGTAGGTGGCGGGGAAAGATTGGACCTCAGATTTATTACTGAATATTGCAATTATATATGTTTATTTGATTTAATTCTAACTCACGCCCTATATAAGTAAAGGCTCATTCTATTAAGGCGTTATCAGCCTTTATTGTTTCTATTGCAGATTTGACCGTTGTTCCGTACTGCACTCGAAAGATATACCTATAAAGTGCCATTTTCACTAAGTATATTCCTTTCAACAATCTTCCTTGTAGGATATCATATGAATATTAAATTAAAATTAATAAGTAGGTAAGCGTGTGACCTCTTAAAGTACAATGTGTAGTGGTTCATAATCGAGGGAAGCGAGGGTTGTGGGGGTGCCAAAATAACTAATAGTTTTCGCGGGGGCGTGTTAGCATTTTTCTTCTGGCGGTGACGGCCGGGGGAGGCGAGGGGTGCGCGGTGCGGCGCGGAGGGGGGACGAGGCTGGAATAACTCTCTTTCAGGAATGGCTACGCGGATCATTTATACTTCATCGGCTTTGTTAATAACAGTGTTGTAAGCTCGCAACAATGAAACGAATGTTTGTTCTTTTCAGAAGGGCGAGAATTTATAACTGCCAGTGTGTTGCTAGTCTTTCTGCAACCACGATACTTGAATGAAAGAAAATGTCTCCTTTATATACCATTTACAGAGACGATAAAACAAACCTTAAGCTCATCGACTAAAGTCTCCTATTATCACTAAGGTTGCACGTGAAAAAGGTTGTGTGCCTCCGGGTCGTTCGAAGCCAGTAAAGGCTAAGCCCGATTCTTCCACCTTCACCTGTTTTACGCCCCAATGGATCGCTGCATGCAAATAAACCTGCGTTATTGTTTCTTTGAAGGGTGCGTAAGACGGTTTAGATCTTTATTTACTCAGTCGCTATATTAACTTCTCACGAAGGTGAAATAAAGATGGAATTTTCACTTTAGCCAAAAGATTTGGGAAACTTTACTACTCAACATATTATGTGTTTATTAAGTGATAAGTTTTATTTTTATTCAATTCACACATTGATATGAAGGCTACAACGTTAGGTACATTAACGAGTATTTAAAACAATGAGGACAGACAAGGGAGTGCCGCTGCCACTCCTCACGTCCGCCGGGCGGTGATTAATTGCACGCCCCCTACAACGCCCGGAAAATCACAACCCTTTCGTTTCGTCTTAATTACCACGCCTCGCTTCAGCGACGCGCCCCCATTGGCCGGCTAAACGTGCCGCTCTGTCGCCCCGGCTTTTAATTGGTCGCTGGTAATTAACGCTGTGTAATCACCAACCGCGTCGCACGAGGGGCGACGTTCCTAATTTGAATTTTTAATTACTCTCGCTCGCAAGCAGTGGAACGCCATCCGATTGGTCGGCACATTTCTTGTTTACACTTGGAAACAATGCCTATTGTCTTTGCGATGTTATCTCGGTTCACACTTTATTCTAGAGGTTTGATTGTGAGCGTTACCTACCTTACTACATAAACTAATCTATTGTTTCGTTTGTTAAACGAATACCTACTTACACATAAACAATCTAATAGCTACTGAAAAAACAAATCATTTTTAATAGCCTTCGGGAAATAAGTTGAGACAATAATGGTAAATGCATTTTATGCATTTATGCAACGTATTTTTGCTATAATCTATAGGTACAGTCAGATAGAAAGTTTGGATTATAAGGAATTGAGTACACAACAATAAAAGCAGTGAAGACATTACTCGTACGATCGTCACAAACAAGAACTAACACAGCTGTCTATGTAACGTGCAAGATAATGATTCTCAGAATGTCTAATCGCAAGTAAAGTAGATAATGTTCCATACAGCATACTGAGTTATGAAAACGATCGTGCAGAGTGCATTCCTCGCATTCCCAGCAGCATTAGATCCCACGTACGTTATGTGAGGAAGCGAGCGCATGCCGAATTAGCTCATTACTGAAACACCGCCAGCGCTGGGAGCCGAGATTTATCCCGTCTCACCGTCTGCCGCACCAGCACCAATGAGACCATTACCTGCCCTCACAAATACGAAGCTATTTTTGCTCTCCATCAATTTTTAATTTTCATTCCCGTCACGTGTTAGTTTTTAAGAGTGAATTTACAACTGCCCGCAGAATTTTAAAAAACAGTAACTTAATCAAAATTAACTTTATTGATGTGTCATCTTAATTACACGTTGGCGGTGTAATTTCTTGGTACGTTAGAAGCCAAGATTTATTCATTAAAGATTTAGAAGTGCGAAGCAGCATCAGCCAGTAACCGCGTGAGTGCGCGCGCCTCCGATTAGAGAGACGATAGACGGTAGCTAAGGAGGTGTTTATGCGCCTGCGCAGCCGCGCGAGTGACGTTGAGTGACGCGGCCGGCCGCGAGCCTCCCGCTTAATAAGGTAAATGAGATGCGGAGCCTGGTCGAGCGCACAGCCCCGGCTTAAATTAGCGCCAACTCGCGACTCGCGCGCTCGCCTAACAAACGCCTTGTTACCTAAGGGATTTATCCTAAACGAGCGGATTTTCTACCGAGATCTCGCATTCAGGCATCGAATTTAGCGAATCCGTCGAGGAAAACGTTCCCGTAACGGTCGAGCGCTGTATAGCCATTTGCACAAAAAATACAATCGGATACGGATCGTGTGCAATTGTGTAGAAAAGCTTTAATGACGCTGTAAATATATTCATGTATAGAACGATAGGAGCATTTTACACAAAAAGCGTCTGTAAGATGTAGCGATATCATCATTACGAAGACAGGCAGCTTCATCTGCATTAAAATAGAGTATAGCGTAACAAGAATAACATATTAAAAAGAACCAGTTGAGTCGGTTTGATCTACAAAAACGCGGTTAGTTACATTTTTTCTCCAATTAAAAACAGTCCAATGGTAGTTTTTTGTGCTTTTTGTTAGTTTTTGGTCAGGCACGGTTTTTACCCGGGGCACGGGTCAAGCGAGCTGAGACAAAGCGCGGCGTGGATGCGCGCGCGTCGTGCCAGGCGTTTGGTTCCGCGTGCCGGCCGACCATTCAGCGCTAATCGCTTCATTCACCGGCGAGCGAGCGCTTTTTCCCTCTGCCCGATCGGTCATGCATTCCGAACGCGGACACTGCTGCCTGTGCCCGATATCAGTTTGATGACAAATTAGCGCGTGCGTGACCTCCAGATATGCCCGAAATAAAAACAAACGCTTATCTATTTTATCCGAAACGTAAATATACTGTAAAAGTTTTGAGTAACATGGTGTATTAATTGTCCAATTTGTTTACAATGTTAACGTTAAGGCTTCGATTATTATCAGGAAACGTATAATGACATAACAGGAGACCTTTCTGTTGGAATCGGACGCAAACTGCTCTAGTTGTTTGTTTACCATTAGGAATGTAGCGGCGTGTGCCCGGGCGGACGATGGAGGTGCGAGATTTTTCTTGGGTTAAATTGGTTAGATTTTTTTTAGTTTAAACAATAAAAACATTGGATGCTAAGGAGCAGCAGAGACCTGCATCCTTATTTTTTTTTGCTTGTAAATGGCAGTTAGTTTAGGTATTTTCTTTCGACTAAGAAATGTTTGACACATTTCTTTTGTTCTGTTTTGGGGTGATATTATTAGTTTTACTCAAAGTTATTCGAACATATTGTTACGTGCCTGACGTCACGTTCCTGACTATGCGGGCTTGGGTTACGGGATTGGATGAAATGAAACACTAATACCGGTTTTCAGACTTTCTATTGCACCTAAGTTACAGCGTCCACGGAGTTAAGTTATCGGCGTTCCTCTCCAGCAGAGTCCGGCCGAATGACACAACTTTGCCGTTCACGCTGACTTAACTCACTACTTCACTACTGCACTTCACTATTTCACTCACTTTTCTTCTTTTTCACTTCTTCCTTTTCTTCCGAATCGCTTTAGACTTAGAACTCAACTGCCAGCGGTGAGCCGCAGTTCCGCTTATATACCCCCGGTCAGGTTCTGGAACATTCAATTTCGTTATTCTTTTTGATCGTCATGCCTCCAGAACCTTCCAATAATTTCGTTATTCATTTTTATTTATTCTCCTTCTCGCTCTTTAATTTTTCATTTCTTTCACACAAATAATTCCAGAAAGTTCGACAAAACTTCCATCAACTAAAAAACTTCATGTTTACGGCGGGACTCGAACTCGGGGTCTCTGTGGTGTAATCCACACGCCTTACCGATTACACCAACTCGTGTTGACAATTCACGACGAAACTTACAATCTCTAGGCAACGTTTGACAACCATCCATTGACGTCATAATGTCAAAGAGTTTGAACCACTTTTCCGTCACACTGCCCTCCTCTTAGATTTGCTCGTCCCGAGCATCGTTGCTGCCGTAATACCTCGCCAACCTGTCTATATGGACAACTTTCAAAGGGCTCCTTAAAGTCTTCCGAATTCTGTAAGTAATGTCATTGATCTTCGTGACTATCTCATAAGGACCTTCCCAACTCGGTTGTAGCTTCGGAGATTTTCCCTTCCTTCTGACTGGATTATGAAGCCAGACCAATGACCCCTCTTCAAACCCAACAGAATTGGCTCGTCGATCATAGCGCGTCTTTGCGCGATCACTAGCTTGAAGACCGGCCTCCCTGATCTGCTCATAAATGTCCAACATTTTTGCCCTTAACTCGCTTATGTAATCGCTAAACTCGGTGCGAGTGTCGCCAGGTGGACAGCCCGATACAAGATCTGCCGGTAATCTCAATTCCCTTCCAAAATTTGCAAATGCAGGCGTCTTTGCGGTACTTTCATGTACAGCAGTCCGATAGGCAAGCAAGAAGAGAGGTATGTAAGTGTCCCAATCTCTCTGATGGCTGTCAACCACCTTTGCTAAGTGTCGCTCCAATGTTTGGTTGAAACGTTCGACCATTCCATCTGACTGTGGGTGATAAGGGGTCGTTCGAGTCTTATGGATTCCCAAAAGTTTACAAGTTTCCTGAAAAACTTGGGATTCAAAGTTCCGTCCTTGATCACTGTGCATCTCCAAGGGCACTCCGAATCGGGTGAATACCTCGTTTACCAACTTCGTGGCTACAGTTACTGTCTCTTGATTCGGTATGGCAAAGACCTCCGGCCATTTTGTAAAATAATCCATAACCACTAAAACGTAGCGATTGCCCGAATCAGTGATTGGAAATGGTCCAGCGATGTCTAAGGCTATTCTCTCCCAAGGCATACCAACATTGTAGATTTTCATCGCCCCTCTGCTTCTTGTTTGTGGACCCTTGACAGCTGCACAACTAGTGCATTTCCGGCACCAATCTTCGACGTCATATTTGCAATGCAGCCAATAAAACCTCTCCTTGATCTTCACCAAAGTCCTCCTAATTCCCAAATGTCCTCCAGAAGATCCATCATGGAACGCTTTTAATACATCCCTTATTTTTGAACGAGGCACCACCAATTGCAAATGCTCGTCCTTGCCGTTTGTTGATTCCCATTTCCTGCACAGAAGTCCATTATGCAGCGTAAGGCTTTTCCACTGTGCCCATAAACCTTTCGTTACCGCGCTATATTGGGCGACGTCACTCCAACTTGGCTTGTTACCACTTCGTAGCCACTCCAGTATTGGTTTAATATCTGCATCTCTTTCCTGTTCTAATTTCATCGCATCATCTCCCCATGCCTCGTCAACAGTATTAGTCCTTATCACCTTAAGAAAAGCAGTTTCCTTCTTGGCACAATGCTTGCAATCTTCCACGCATGGGCGTCTCGATAATGCATCTGCGTTGCCATGAATTCTTCCTCCGCGATGTTCGATTTCAAAGTCAAATTCCTGAAGTTGTTCCAACCATCTGGCTACTTGGCCTTCAGGATCCTTAAACTGAAGCAGCCATTTCAAAGCAGCGTGATCTGTTCTGATCAAAAATTTCCGTCCCAGTAAATACTTCTTGAAATGGTGCAGAGTTTTGACTACGGCCAGCAATTCCCTCCTGGTCACGCAATAATTCCTCTCCGGCTTGGATAGTGACTTGCTGAAGTAAGCAATAACCTTCTCCTGCTCACCATCGCGTTGTGAAAGGACACCTCCTATTCCAATATTGCTGGCATCCGTATCTACTACGAATATTCCTTTCGCGCTGGGGTATCCGAGAATTGGTGTGTTACAAAGCCCTTCTTTTAGTTCTCGAAAGGCTTGCTCACAATCCTCGTCCCAGATAAAGGCACGTTTCTCCTCTGTCAATCGATGCAAAGGCTTGGCAATGTCCGAGAATCCTTTCACAAACCGCCGATAATACGAGCACAATCCAAGAAATGCCCGAACTTGCGTTTTGTCTTTAGGTGTTGGCCATTCCTTAACAGCGACAGTCTTGGCTGGATCAGTCTCAATTCCTCTCTCAGAAATAACATGTCCTAGATAATTCACTTCGCGCTTGAAGAAAGAGCATTTCTTTGGACTCAACTTTAAATTTGCTTCACGCAGCTTGTCGAGTACCTTTTCCAATTTCCTTAGATGATCGTCAAAATCCCGTCCAACAATGATGATGTCATCGAGGTAAACTAGGCAGGTTTCGCCCAGCAGTCCCGCCAGCACCTGTTCCATCAAACGCTCAAAGGTTGCCGGTGCATTGCATAATCCAAATGGCATCACCTTAAATTGCCAGAGTCCCTTCCCAGTTGAGAATGCGGTCTTTTCCTTGTCCTTGGGATCCAAATCCACCTGCCAATAGCCGCTTTTCAGATCGAGCGTTGAAAACCATTTCATGCCACTCAGTGTGTCAAGTGTGTCATCGATTCTTGGTAACGGGTAGCTATCCTTCTTGGTTACATCATTCAATCGTCGATAGTCTACGCAAAACCTCGTTGAACCATCTTTCTTCTTGACAAGCACGACAGGTGAACACCAAGGGCTAGAAGAGGGCTCTGTTACGTCATTTTTTCTCATATCGTCAATCATTTCTTCAACCTCTTTCTCACGAGCGAACGGTATGCGTCTGGGCCTTTGACGAATTGGCATTGTATCACCTGTGTTTATTTTATGCTTCACCAAGCCAGTTCGGCCAATATCACCATTGCTTCTTGAAAACACATCAGAGAATCGAAGAAGTAAATTTCTAGCTTTCATAGTCTCCACTTTTGTTAGACTTTTGTTTTCGTCTAAGATTTTCGTTACAAAGTCAATTCCCGTACTGTCCTTCTTCACAAGATTCTCCGAGCATTTTCTTATCCAGGCCACTTCTTCCAATACGCCCACAGGCTCTCCTTCTTCAACCGTAATTTTTGAATCACTGAAGTTGAATACCGGAATGCGGTTGACATCAGATGACCCCACGACAGTTCTTGCCGGTAGCCATGAGCTTACGTGTTCCGATTTATCAATCACAGCGCACCTTCGAGGTAAACTTCCTTCCTTCCTCCTAGGTAATGCGATTGGTACGAGAGTCTGTGATTTTGGTGCAAGAACAGTTCTTCTTAAACAGCGAACTTTTCCCAGGGTTCCACCCTTCATCGGAATTTCCTCAGTTCCACATAGTAATACTCCAGATTTTAAGTCGATGTTACACTGGTGCCCTTGCAGGAAGTCAAGTCCCAGGATGCAGTCATCCAGAATTCTGGCCACAATAACCTCATGTCGATAAACACGTTCCCCAATTTTGATTGTTACATGCAGTTTTCCACTTATCGGTATGCACTGGCCGGTAGCTGATTTCATTTGTAGGCCAACAATTGGTTTAAGGTGTTTCCTGATGTTTTGCTCGAGCAGCCGAACATTTATCACCGTCTTTGAAGCTCCAGTATCTAATGTTAGCTGACTGTTTTTCCCATTTACTTGACCGTCTATCACCAGAGTATTTCCATCGTTGGTTTGCTTGATGTAAATTGTTGGGGTTGTTCCACTACCAGCCAGCGCCCACCCCGCAGCCCTGGCTGGATTTAAGTTTCCCTGCTGGTCAGAAGTTGAGACCGCCGCGTCCTGGCGGTTCATCTTCTTCGGGCAGTCGCTTCGTATGTGCCCACGCTCTCCACATCCATAGCACATGAAGTTCCGACGGCGTGGAGGTACCTGCTCCGTTGTCGTCATTTCCCGGGAGTTGCCACGCACGGCTTCCACTTCCAATGCATGGGCCAGAGCTTCTTTCATGTTCTTGTGATGGCCCAGATGAACAGCAGCTCGTACTTCTGGGTCCCGAATACCGTCAATGAACGCTTGGAGAAGCGTGCCTTCAATCACTGACGGAGTCGACCGGAAAGCTCGACGTACAAGTTTCTCGATTTCCACGGACCATTGCTGTAGGCTCTCATTAGCACGCTGAGTACGCTCTTTTAATTGCGCTCTGTACACGTGCTCGAGGTGGCTGTCTCCAAAACGTGCTTCAAGTGCGTCGAGGAGGGCACTAAAGCTGAGATCCCCACTTGCGCCGATAGCTTCCAGCACTGAGAGAGCTTGATCACGGAGGGCCAGGGTGAGGGCTGACTGTGCTTCCTTCTGAGTCCAACCATAAGCCTCCATAAGTGTCTCAAACTGTAGCTTGAACGCGGTCCAGGATGTTGTTCCGTCGTAATGGGGAATCTTGAGCCCTTTCGTTGCGCTTAAGGCCGCATTTGGGGCGTCAAAAACGGCTGCAAGACGGCTTCGGCTCTTCAAAGGGCTTGGGTTTGTCACTTCCTGCTTGATTTTGGAGATCTCTTCTTCCAGTCTCTCCTCTATCGCCATGACGCGATGTTCCAACTTGCCTAACCCTTCCTCCACTTCTTGTACCCGTTCGACAGCCTTTTGCAGTCCCTTCGTAAAATCCTTATGCATCTGTTTCAGCTCCCGTAGCTGCTCCGCCTGACAGTGTGCTTGTTCCCGTAGCTGTTCTGCCTGACAGCGTGCTTGCTCCTCTTGACGGCGCGCTTGCTCTTCTTGGCGGCGCGCTTGCTCTTCTTGGCGGCGCGCTTGCTCTTCTTTCAGCTCCCGCAGCTGTACTGCCTGACAGCGCGCTTGCTCTTCTTGGCGGCGCGCTTGCTCTTCTTGGCGGCGCGCTTGCTCTTCTTGGCGGCGCGCTTGCTCTGCCATCATTTGCTGCAGCTGTAGCAGAAGATCCACCTGCACAGGCTTGGCTTCTGCATCACTGGTTTGAGCTGCAGCACCCTCTTCCCTCACACGCTGCGCTTCTGACATTGAACGGGTACTCACTCCTCTTACGTCCTGCGGCACTAGCGGCATTTTTCTCCAATCCCACTTCTGACACCAAATGTTACGTGCCTGACGTCACGTTCCTGACTATGCGGGCTTGGGTTACGGGATTGGATGAAATGAAACACTAATACCGGTTTTCAGACTTTCTATTGCACCTAAGTTACAGCGTCCACGGAGTTAAGTTATCGGCGTTCCTCTCCAGCAGAGTCCGGCCGAATGACACAACTTTGCCGTTCACGCTGACTTAACTCACTACTTCACTACTGCACTTCACTATTTCACTCACTTTTCTTCTTTTTCACTTCTTCCTTTTCTTCCGAATCGCTTTAGACTTAGAACTCAACTGCCAGCGGTGAGCCGCAGTTCCGCTTATATACCCCCGGTCAGGTTCTGGAACATTCAATTTCGTTATTCTTTTTGATCGTCATGCCTCCAGAACCTTCCAATAATTTCGTTATTCATTTTTATTTATTCTCCTTCTCGCTCTTTAATTTTTCATTTCTTTCACACAAATAATTCCAGAAAGTTCGACAAAACTTCCATCAACTAAAAAACTTCATGTTTACGGCGGGACTCGAACTCGGGGTCTCTGTGGTGTAATCCACACGCCTTACCGATTACACCAACTCGTGTTGACAATTCACGACGAAACTTACAATCTCTAGGCAACGTTTGACAACCATCCATTGACGTCATAATGTCAAAGAGTTTGAACCACTTTTCCGTCACAATATAATCTTTCACAGATCTTTAACGAAAATGTTTAAATAATTATACCTATGTATTTTGATATGAGCTAGACCATGAGCGGTTATTCGAATGAACAGCAACATCAGTACAAAATAAGGTACCTTACCAACATATTGATAGACTGTGTAATACATATTGAAAGTGTATGGATGTCACTTTTTTACTGGAAATTTTTCTATTTTATTTTTTTCTCACTGTCTACTTAATCACGAGATAACATCTATGTACTTACTTACATGTATACAAATATATTTTGAAACACATTAAATAAGTAGAAATAAAGGCTCGCACCTAATATCGTCGCGCGTACCGTACTAGTAGGCCGCTACGCTAAGCTACCGTGAAATAAGAACCGGCCAACAATGAGTCACTGAGTTACGTATGACTCTTAAATAATCGCTTGTTTTTCATACGACACACACACTTAAGACTTCTGTAGAAGCTTTAAACTTTAAAACTGATTTTGTGTAAAAAGTACTACAATGAGAGATTTATTATCTTACTAGTTTGTAAATAGGTAATTCTTGGTTGATTTGGATCACAACCCCATAGTCTATATATAATTAAAGTAAATATGACTTTATTTACGTATTTTGCACCTCCTGTACTAATTTGCACATGACTAGTTACCTGTAATGGTTTCCTTGGAAGGCGGTGTTACATATAGTTTTTCTATGACGTTAATGCGTGCGCGGTGGCGAGGTGGACGTGACGGGGTCACGCATCGGACGGACAGATACATGTGCGCAGAGCTGCGTGATTAGTGTGTGCAGCAGTGGCTGTAACCCAAGCCGTGCGCAAGCGCAGCGCGCCGCGCCCGCGCCATAACATAATTAAAAATGATTTAAGGCATTCGCTCCGGCTGCTTTGTTTCGCGCATTATGTTTCACTTGTTCGCGTCGCAGTCGCGCTCGCACCTCCATTTTTAACGCGCCCGCTCTTAATTCTGTCACAGTTTTTATAACCCTTTTGTATTTATTAATTCCCTTTCGGCTCCGGTAGCTCTACGCTTCTCGGAAAACGATTTTGACGTGACATTTCTTTGGGTCGCGCCGTGTCCCTGTGTTAATGAAGCGTCCGATTTCGGCGCCGCCAAAAAACAATCATATTTTGTGTAATCAATGCGAGATCGTATTCTATTCTGAAAATCGTTAATTAGCACTTCTCCAAACTTTTTGTTGCCTGGTTTTGAATAATGGCGTGGATACAATCATCTTTGTTTGATTTCAGTTATCATCAATTGTTATGTTTTCACCGCATCGAAGTGGCAAGGATTTCGATTTGCCTGTTTGCCATAATAATATATCTACGTTTGGGAACGTTCACTAAAAAGGTATAAAACGGTGGTAAAACTGGCAAACAATGGCGAGTCACGTCAGCGACAATACACTTGCAGAGTTAAAATTACATATTTAAAATGATTAAGTTCGACTTGTTGACGCGTCGCGGCTGGTTATCGAATTTCGGAAATCGAGCAACCGTGTCCTGGCCGCTACCAAATAATTTTAAACGGTTCATTCATTGTTGACTTTAGGCTCGGGATTTATTATAATTGCAAAGCAAAAATGCTTTGCAGCTGTATCGTTTGCATTAATAAGGATTAGCTTGTTCAGTATTAAAAAGTCTGTTCTGTTTTTCTGCCAATCTGTGTTTTCAATGTTGTTAAGCTGGCGAGCAATAACTAGTAAGTAGAGTGTTGTGTCGTGTTTGCGGTCGGCCGGCTCGCGGACACCATTGGCGGCTGCCGTGCGATCCATCATGACGACAATCTATCACCAAGTGTGTCCGTCCACAACGACACGCATGTTTTACACACTATGTATACCTATAGACACACCGAGTATACGCCAAGCCTGTGGGTGTTCATTCTACCTTCGAGTGCGCAGTAGGTAGCCATAAAAACGTTCAGCGATATACGATCTATACGATCATAAACCAAAGCGACAGGTTTTCTATGGTAATTTGACACTGAGTATTTTCTCGGCTAAGCCTAGGATCCGTCTAGTTTGGCTTCCCACTAGGTCTTAGATGGAATGCTGTTAAGATGTCAAAACTGGTTTCTAATTAAGCCGAAGCGACTCACGCAGGCAGGTAGGTGCGAGCAAATGAAACACAAAAATGATCTGGTTGAATGTCATCGTCATGGTTCCACAGTGTTTTATTTTATTCTTGCGAATGCAACATAGTAGGTAGAGGTGGCTATCTCGTGGTCCATCTCTGTTAATTAGTTTTTTGTCGGCAGCGGCGGGGCGGGCCGGCCGACGCCATCAAATTACGATGAGTCGGCCTTTCGGCTACCGGCGCCGCGGCCAACAATAATTATACACTCGTTACTACTGTGCTGCGCCTGCGCACACATACAGGTCACCACTGCTCTCAATAATGAAATCGGAGAAATTGTTTTGACAACAAATTAATGAGCCAAATGCAGTCGATTTAAAATTGTTTGGTCGTCAATAACGGTATTAATGAGATGAAGACTTTGGACAGTTTGGACATTTTGAACGCGTAGATATCGAGCGATCATACAGAATATTTTCTAAACGGCCATATATCGTATGCGCATTGATAGGGAAGGGCGCACGCGCGCGTCGACCAGTGTCGACGATAAATTCCATCGATAAAATCGGCGGCGTCGACGGCGCGCCCGGTAATTTCTTAACGACAGCGTAACCCGGTGGCGACGCGTGCGCGTACATTTTATTTCTCTCGCATCAAGAAGCCGACTCCGAAATAATCGTTCACCACTCAACTTAGATGGTAATCAAGTCGACTATTAACGACCATCTTAATGTAACTTTTTGGGCAAAGAGTTAGAAAGGTTGAGTTTGAGCGCAGTTACAAGTGTCTTGAATGTTGAGTGATTTTCAATGATCACGATTGGGATAATTTGTCGTTACAACCAATAAAAGTTCGCGTTCAACAGCATATAGAGCGGCGCGTATAATTTATGGCCGATGTAGTGAGATGAATTAGTTTGCGTGGAGATGAGCGAGGTGGTTTTCTTTTTACAAGTGGCCACTGCAGCCTGTGCCCGCATTGTGTTTTTAATTGAATATAGGTAGAGGAGGTGAGGCGGCTACCGACTACATTGTTGATGCTATTCACACTGCTCGAGAGTGCTTTCTACTAATTACTGCTGCCGTACACTTGACGGGCAGGGTTGTCGCTTTGGAGTAATATACATTGACTAGCGAGTAGAACATAAACTTACAATTTAATTTAAGAATCCACGAAAGCTGTCATTTTTCTTAAACCTTTTTAAAAACACTGATTTTCTAGTGTTACCAAGTACATTTTACTTTTTTTCCATAATCATCCATCCAGTCTTTATTGGACATTCCTTGGAGTACAAAACATAATGACGGTCGGTTCAACCCTGATTGTCGCAGTACAGTAGGTACGTGCAGCTATGTTATATTATCTTTAATTAAAAACTTCCAGGGGCCATCTCTAGATTAGTCGGAGTCACAAAAAGGGTTACGAGGGATCAGGCGAAACACCTTCGTGATTCGTCACGAATCAAATTTATTTTTATTTTCTTAGAAGCCTTTGTTGAAGTTAACCGAATTTGTTGTTCAATAAAAAGTGGCTAATTAAGAAATGTTCGAGCTGCTGTTTGAGATTTGTGGTCCTTTTGTCCTGGATCCTAAGTTATGCGATTTGTTTAGGTGTACCGTTCGAGTTTGTGTCGGATAAGGTTTATGTGGCGGGCTTTAGCGCGATTGATAGCCGGATTTATGTTTCGATGGTGATTTGATAGCCGAATCTGTATCGTATGTTTCACATTTTTAAATTCAAATTTCTATCTGTTTTATAGACACTTATGCATTACGAGGTAATTGATTATTTTGTGTGGTGTGGTGGTTAATTAATACTCAACTAAATTAGTTTACAGTAAAATATATATAAAAAAAGACTTAAATGTCAATCAGGAGCTTTGAACACAGATAGTTGTTTGGGATCGAATCAGATTAATGGGTCTATAGATATGTTTTAAAACGATCTAATATGAAAAAACATTACATGAAGAGTACAGAGGCATTATACGAACAGCGTAGATTGTGCATAAAGCTGCGTACAGACTCACGGTTGGCTATCGAAGTGGTGGTCGCGTCGCGTCGGCTGCTTAGCGCAACGATAATGGCTGCCATTACGCGTCATTCCCGGCATTCCTGCGTGGCGTACGTACACAATAACAACGTGGCGTATCGACGACAAAACACCGCTGTCGTGAACTCGGCCCAAGGGTCAGACATTACAATGAATGCTGTGATATTTATAACAGTTACTTTCACCAACAAGCCATTGGAATTTGGGTAAGACTTTGTACATACAGTTCACTATGCTGCATTAAGGTATTATTTACGTCGAGGGAAGACATATTTGATAGAACGTAATGCTGGCCATATGTCTTTTAGCCATTAATTAAAGCTTTCATCCGACATGGTATAATAAGTCTGTTGGACAAAACACCCATTGTCATATCGACACAAAAAATAAACTGTTTACTACTGTTTATCATCAGTTGAACTCACGAATCTAATAAAGAAAATATTTAATTGCAGTATTGGAACTTTTGTATCTTGACATTAATTAGAAAATTAAGCAAATAAAGTGACAAGTCACAAAAGTACTGTAGATCATTAACTATGAAAAGAAATATAAAAATAACAATAATTTCGATGCAGTTGTTGAATTTTAACTCGAGCTTTATGATCAGATGAAAATAGATCCATATTTATGACAGTGTAGGCAAGTAAGTAGTCGTCTGATTGCAGCGGTTACATCTTTATTCAACAAGGCAGCTAGGGCCGCGGGAGTCGGGGCGCGCAATGAGAGTCGCGGCATAATTGCGCGCGGCCGCAGCCTAATGTGCGGTGTCGCGGAATGTAGCACTTTCCATGTTAACGAGCATGTACACCGCCCCATCACGCATCCTACTGCTCCACACCTCGCCACAACGTCCGCCGTTTTATTCCTCACACAAGTAACACCTATTTGTGGTAATCCTCATTCTATTTTATTACTAAACTTATGATCATCAAGATTTATATTCAGCTACTTAGTTAATAACGATGCGCCCATCCAATAAGGCAATCTAGAGAAATGAATAAACCACTGGATTTCTGGTACATCAACACTGAGACGTACGCTTTCATTACGTACGGAAATAAATCAAAATAATACCAACGTAAAAGATAGCGAATGGAAAATCATCCCCTCCCTGCGCGCCCGCTGCCGCGTGATTTATGCCTGTAATTTTCCGGGCGGTTACGTAAGTAACTCGCGATTTTTCTCTCTGCACACACGTAATTAGATAATTTTCATGAATTTCTCGGACCGCCGAATCCGGAAGGCTTACTTTAATATATCATGAGAGTTTTCTAGAATTTATTTTCTGAAATAGTACGTAGCAAACATATTTAGTAATTATAGACATGTACGGTAAGGGACTTACCCTTTATGATTTTTTGATTTTTCTGTGATTGACACTTTGGAACGAGCAAATAGCTTTACCTTTTGTGGTCTACTTGAAATAAAGAATTTGATTTGATTTGATTACAATTTATTTAATTATACAGTCTAAAAATATTGAGGAACTCACAAAATTAGTGCAGACATAAACTCAGGAACGCTTTGAAAGATGTTTATTTATAATAAGAGGATTAATAAAGCATATAACCTGTGAATTAATAAGGCGGCGTGGACCGGTCGCCCGCACTCCCCGGCCCGTTCCCGTATTAATTTCTGTCACAGATTTAATTGCTCACCTCTGGCTTAAGCTTTTTAATAAATTCGAGGACAGACAACGAAACGCGACGCAACCAAAAAATCCACGATCGGGGCGCGGCTGACCAAAAAAAGGACGAATTTTAATTTATAAAAGACAGGACAAACGATTAATAATTTATTTGTATCCTCGGTTTCTTGCGCGAGAGGGTCGAGCGTTAAAAACAACCGTTAAAACCGGCGACTTTGTATAGCTCGCGCTTAGCCCGAAATGCCAATTGCGGGTAGACACAAGTATACAGCGAGCCGGAATGTCGCTTTAAAAAACCTTGCAAATAAATAAATCGCGTCGCACGTACCGGCCGCACAAAAAAACATCCACCATATTCGATTCTTTAATGTGATCTTTAAAAAAATAGAAGTAAGCGGAGGCTGCCTCCGATTGAAAATGAATGAGGGCGAGCGCGATAGTGGAAATTAGCATTGAGGTAGGATTCAGGAGCGGCTTTTGTGCGATTATATCGAGGTGTATTCTTTGCGCTTTTTACGGCGACGGCGCGCCCGGCTCGTCTTTTCAGTCCCTATTACGATCCTGTCGCCTTTTTGTTGCCGGTAATTATTGTCACCCTACGATATCACGTCGATATCTAGCCATATGCTTCCAGATCGGGAACGAAAAGAACGACTCGGTAACATTCAATACCAGGAGGTACCTACGGTCAGTTCCCTATATTCATGTACATATTACTCTTACTATTCATTCTATTCAATACTGCTAAAATGAATGACATTAATTAACTAATTAGTGTTCTTCTGAATAAATAAATTCTTAGGTAATTTTCAGATTACAACACAATGGTTTGGAAGTGACAACAAAAGCGTGTTTGCTCGGAAGCAGTATACGTAAACAAGCCGAAAGCCGCAAACGTAGATTAGATCACTGGTGACGTTGGCGCGGTCAGTGCGATCCATAAATTAGCGATTACGCATATATCCAATAATAAAGGCAACAATGGGATTGAATGCAGATGAGCGGGGCGAGCGAGGCGGGAACGGAGCCCGCCGATCGACATTTGTATGCGCTATCTAAGCGCACAATTGGATGCCGGCGCGACTCTTCGCGCTAATGGTACACTATCGAGCGATCGCACACCGCCGCTTGAAAAGTGGAGACCGCCGCGGAATACGGACCACACGCTCGTTTAGTGGCCACAATAAATAAATAAACATTCCAAACGATCTACGAGTGGAAAAACAATTGTTCAGTTGTTTTCCGCACAAGTTGTCAGACGCAACTGCGGAAAATAGGTTAATGGGGAACGATCGTCATCGACTACTGTTCCAAAAGGTTATATTCGTAGTTAATGCTTTGAAAGGGTGTCATTGCCAACTACCCCATTGCGAGCTCCAAAGGTTACATAAAGAATATTTCTTAAAGAATAAACATAACCGGGCTCTAAACCGTTTTAATATAAAATGCAAATAAATATTCCACACTTACAGTGTTCATTGACACCTTATTAATATCGGTCGAATCTTACAAACAAACTTAATATTGTAATACAATCAAATCAATTTACCTGCTACGTAAAATATGAGATTGTATAAGGAATCTCATTACG
Source organism: Spodoptera exigua (assembly GCA_902829305.4). NCBI lineage: Eukaryota > Metazoa > Arthropoda > Insecta > Lepidoptera > Noctuidae > Spodoptera > Spodoptera exigua. Next base: position 8,444,058 of record LR824619.2, on the reverse strand, counting down.
GTTTTTAAAAAACAAGCAATTAAGAAGAAATGTCAAAAAACTTAATAATATTTAATGGTGTCCGAAAAATAATTATATGGCATTTTCGTATTATTATTTCGAACGATTTAAAAAGGTCGAGATAATTAACGTGCGTAATAACAATCATTTTAATGTTTTATATTAAGCCTTTACCGTACAAATTTGCATATTGTGGTGATTCTTTAAGTTTATCGCGTTAATTTACAAATAATTATTGTGCAAATATGTTTCGTGGAATTTTCTCGTATAATGATATCAGATACGTTGTTTGGGTGCTCGGTGGAAGATAGGGTTTAATTATTGTAAATTAAAATAATATATAAGAAAAACACATGGAGTTTCATAAGGCAGTATAGTATGTACTTACTTTAGACGAAAACAGCTGTCATTTTGAAGACCACCACCAAAAGACACGTTTTGTATTCCCAAATGTGAAAATTACAAACATTCATGTAAATATGATAGTGTAGGGGATTCGTGACCTCATTCTGAATACTTGAGTGTTACAGCGTCTATTGACGTCTTCAGTTGACACAAATCTAATGCTACATCATTTATCAAAGTCGCCTAGGTTTATAAGGAAATTATGGAAAGTCGAATGCCATATTTAACGACTTCTTAAACTTTTTCGCTGACTCTCAGACTATCTTCTCATATTTTGCGTTACTTAAATAGCTTTTCAATTAAAGGAAAATAACAAACTTGGTCGAATGTACTAGAAACCGTCTTCACCGAGGAATAACCGCTGCCTTTTTTCAAGAGGCGACCTCTTGATACTGAACGCAACAACTAAGTAGTAACGGATATTTCAGCTTACGGGACATGGCTTACGTCTAGTAATGAATACTGATGTCATGATTTAAAAATAAGTGGAATAGAGTGTATTAGCTAGTAGTTATTCAACGCACGTGAGGAACATAGCGTTTCGTATCAAGGACGAAATGAATGACGCCAAATTTTGGTGTTAAAAAACTTTTTGGAGGTCTTAAGCGCAGAATGGAAAAGTACCTGATACCTCGTACTCTTTAGTGACGCAAATACGTCCTAATAAACACCAATGCGTTTAATTTATCCGAACATTAGCATAGACGTATTTAATATACGACTGAGTCCAAATATTACCGTTTGCCAATTGATTTGCCAAATTTATTGTCCGGTGTCAATGAGCCCGTCTGCTTGCTGATTGAAATGCGTTTCTTCGACTTTAATTCTCTGTACCCAATAATTATATTGGACAAACATTTGTTGAGAGGTGAAAGGTAAATGTTTCTTAAATGAAATAGGTGGAGTATTCGATTGATTTTTTTATCAGCTGCTACTATATACACTTTGGTGATTTTTGTTTTCATTACGAGTGAGCAAAGTTATTAACAAGAAATGCATTGGATTATTCTATTGAGAATATTCCATGATATATATATTTCAATGATAGTAGACGGATCTATAGTACAGGCCTCGGCTTAGTTTAGACTCCAGATCTCCCACAAATTACTAATTTTCCGACAATTTGTCTTGTCAACTCTATAACTTGTTGTAATTTGTGGAGATGAAATAAACTGATTTATACTTATAGTTTATAGTTTAATTTCTACTTATGGCGATATTCAGTAATAGGCAAATTCAAACAACGGGAAAAAATGCAAGAAAATCATTGCGTACGTCCTTAGAGAATAACAGTAGCTAATAGGCGAGATGTTACCAACACATCAGCTCGGCGAAGGTAAGTGATGCGGACGTATACTCCAGTGATTATTAAAGTCTATCGATCGATTTGTCTGGTCACTTCTGTTAGGAATATGATGATTATGATTTTGGGAAAACCACGAAGCGGTAGCAGTTCTTGTTTAAATCAGAATAAAGTAAAATTCATATTAATATTAAAACTAATTTCTTAAATGCATTCCTGTAGTTTCTATGATAGTCTACAAGTTTAAGAACTTTAGCTAAAAGTAGTAATAAGATAGTTAAGAAATGATAAGGCTTTCCCCATCTTGTATTTCTTTTCTCTTCAAGAAAAGCGATGTAAACCAGAAGTTTAAATGGAACTAGGATGGAATCATAGCAAACAATTGATGTTTGATATTCAATATCATAAGTTGGCGAAGGTAATGGCAAAATCTTTATTTACCTATTAGAAAATCTGGCAAGTACTGATGTGACTTCTTCCGAATTATATTTACTGTCTTATTAATTTAGACACTGGCATACAGTGAAGGAAAATATCGTGAGGAAAACTGGATGCCAATTCGCCCTAGAAAACGTGGTTTGTGTCGGTGGTCGAGGTGTGTGTTTAGCTTTATTCAACAGTTGAGGTGTGCGTGTGCAATGCTCAAACCTTCTCCGTGTTATAAGAGGCCTTTGCTCAGCAGTTGGCACTTATAGGCTGATGATGTTATGTGACGTGAATACATTGGTCTTAATTTCAAACTCCTGAACATAGTGAGGTCACAGATCATTTTAAAAAGTGACAAACCTCAGCAATGCTTTCCAATCAAACCAAATGAACAGTTTGAAAAACAGGATATGTATAATGTAAACTAATTGAAATTCATTGAAAATAGATTCGTTTAGGACAGAAAAGTGTATGGGGCGGTGGGTCCTCCATCCTGACTAATAGCACTATGATTAATATCCCGGATACAAAGTGTAAGGGGGAACCATTGCGGTACGGAACTTTCACAAAAATATTGTCATTCTAATATGAAATATTATTCGCATGTGTAAATAGTAATAAGGGAAAGAAAGACATTAGAAAAAAAATTCAGTTTGGTCAATAAGTATAAGTATTAAGATTTTAGAGATATTTTTATGATTGTAGAGTTAAGCAACATAATTAAGGGTGTAAAAAATTCATGTCAATCATTGTAGATGTCTGATAAATTTTAATCTTAATCGTCAAGTTGGGCATTTAGGCTGGAGATATTTATTAGAGAACGCTGCTTTTTGGTCTCTGTTACAAATTCAGTCCTTTATAGTCAACTTTTACGAACACCCCGGGAAGAATAAGAGTGTTGAGTTGAAATTAAGAAATATATTTATTTTGTCAATAACTTATAATTCGAATATCGTCCAGCATCGTTGGTTAGACAAAAGAGGTTCGATCTGTCCCTAATTATTGTAAGTCTGATGGCTGAAGGGTATCAGTTGTGGCAAAATCATTATTGAATCTACGTTGAAATTCTCAGAGACAACCAAGAGACTAAAGTCTAGACTTTGACTAGACTGCTTTAATGCTATATTGGTGTGCATATTTTTGGCGTTTATCGAGTGTGTTAACGTTGAGTTCGTTACGAAATTTACAAATTATATATGTATGCAAAACCGCATACATAAAAAGACAAAGTGAATCAAGACAGCAAGTCGTAATTAACGAAAAGCCGAAATTATTATGACTGGGATCAATGCAACAGGAAATTATAACTATGTCGGTAATTATTAAAGTTAATTATTTAGTGCTTTAAGAATTTTTCGTCAATGTCAGAGGAATAAACAAAACTGAAACTCAGATAATAATAAAACATGGAAGGTATTTATTTAATATGGAAGATTGTAGTCGATAGAAGATATTTAACGAATTAAGGAAAGTTGAATTATGATTAGATTTTATAAGAACTTCTTATAAAATATAAATCATAATTCAACTTTCCTGAAGTGTGAAGGAAAGAAGATCCATCACTGTTTTGAATCTTCTCTTCTTCTAAGAGGTAGACAGAAACAAGTGGTACTCTTACTAATCTTTTTGGATTTTTAAATAGAGGTTAAATTAAATGCATTAAAGCTTCCTTTCCCAAAATGAAAACAAATGTGTTTAAATAGTTCCAATACTTGTAGCGGTCGACGCGTAGTAAGTGATAAATAAAGAGTAATTGAGAGACGGAAGCTACCAATGAGTAAATCTCGTCCGTCAATTTATTTAAATTATTTATTAGTGGTCCGCTATAGACACCCAACGATCGGCGGACGGACGCCCCTGCTGATGCAATTATGGCGGATGGATACTGTTATCGATATCCACAGATGTACTTGCATTGCACAGAACGTGACGATACATTCTATTTCACCATCAACAGTAATTCTATTAGTAATAATTTGGTAACTGTTTTTAATTAGATATTGTGGGAATTGGCATATTTTCAGCACCAAACTAAGAACACTATCTTTATTCAAATGTTTTACAAAAACAATAGTCACTGTAAAGCAAACAGTAATTTTGTCCTCATCTAGTTCATTATTTCAACCAGATCACGGCACCACAGAGCCATCAACTAAACAGCAACAAAAGACCAAATCACATCCCGAATTAGTTAATTTGTACAGACACAACACAATGGATGAGGAAATAACACATACACCCACATCTACGTATGTATGTACCGGGAGATTGTAATTGGCGTAATTGGTCGAATCTGGACGCACTTAATAATGTCCCATTGTCGTCATTCAAATGGCAATTCATCGTTTGTAAAAGATATGATTCATTACTTTTAAATTAAAAAGTTTGACGCACCAAGCGGGTGCAGTGTGCGAACCTCTCGCTAGAAGATATAAGTAATGATGAAAGGAATTAAAGTTGGATTGAAGGACATTATTGAAGATGCAGTGGTCTAGAAGAATTCATCGGTTCTTCTTATAACTGCTGAGGAAGAATTGATCGCGGCTTGTTACATGGGTCCTTGTAGACAGACATTTTTGAAATAGGCTATAATTGATATTAAAAACATAGAAACTAGTTAAACCTTTGAATGAAAAAGAAATTTATTGAAGGAAATCTTCCGCAACCGTTGCTTACCGGTGACATTACCATGGCGGTTAACGTGTTAATAGAAATTTCTTGAAAAACAATTAAATTGTCTTATCTGCTCCGGAATTCCGCACAACAGTTTGTTGGACTTTTTTACAACCCTGATGGATACATACATTTCTAGATGTAACACTGTTGACGAGGATACATATTTGGTCAAGTTCTGTTCCTTGTAAGAACAAGGTCCGGACCAACATAATCAATATTATCCATTTTATAAAACAAAAATTAACCTTACAAGTAAGAAATAATGAGTGTGCCCAGGCAAAAGACTGGACAGTTTTAGGAATAATATAAAATGAACTTACCCATTAATATCAGTGACGGACCAAAAGTGTCTCAACACAGCTTTGGCAAGCAGGTACCAGATCTGCGTCCACACCCACGAGGACTTATCTATGGAGGCCGATAGAAACTCCTTGGTTTCTTCATCAGGGTACAATTGGACGAACTTCTTGATTAGCTCGGGGCACAGCCGATCCTTGTTTACACGGTACCACTGCAACAAGACACTAACCTGAGTACCTTCGCCAATAGGTTTTCGCACAAACCCCTTATTTAGGAGCTATTTTGACAAGAAATGCTCTGTACAGCGTTAATAAATTATGATTATCTTCCGCTAGCTACTCTTCAGTTAATTACTCACATAATTGCCTAAAATTGTTCGAAAATCTCGCAGTAATATGATAATTACACCTCCAGTATGAGGATATTGGAGCGTGGGGTGGGGTAATTGAGTTTCGTTTCATGAGCCTGTCGTAGTCGTAGTCAGATTAGACAGCGTTGCTAAGCATTTCCATAATTAGTGCAACTACATTGCCAAATGATAGCAGTAATTTACTACATTTCATACACATAGGCTTTAATATAAAGCACAAAACGCAGATCTAGATGAGACGTCTAAAGTAAGACATGCTCCGTCTACAGCGTTACATATTAGTAATGACATGATTAAAGGCAAATCGCAATTTCTTCCTCTCGACCATTATACAAATTGATGTTTAACAACCCATTGCAGCACTTCTTAATGAAAGCATACAAAAAAGAGTAATCGAGTGCAAATAAGAGAGTGTAGTATGAAAGGAGCGTGCATCTCGTCACCCGTTGTGTGTTTAAGTCAGCCGCAGCGGCCCTACAAAGGGCAACGCGGCGGCTGTTAATTTCACGCTGCCTCGAATTAACATTTCTTTACGCCACAGAATAATGACGAATTAAAAAACTTCTCGCCTCTACATGTAGCCGTAATGATGCCGGGCGACGAGCGAGACGGACGATGCGAACTCATCAGCCCAACTTAATTAATGCCAGATCTGTCTTTGTATTAAAATCGAACGGCGGCCGTATAAAAAATTGGGAAGGTGGTACTGGCTGCATATTAAACAACAGGGTTCTCCGTAGAGTTTAATTACTGCGTGTAATTAAGGTCCGTATAATTAATGTAAGATAGCAATTATAATATCAGGATTTTTTGTCTAATTGGGATTCTAAATTACGGGTTATTTGATTGTGAGTTGCGAATTTTAAAGTAAAAGAAACATAAGTTTAAAAAACTTGTAAAGTGTTGAAGTATAAAGCCGACGTAAATAATTGTCAAAAGGACAGGAGTGAACGGCATTTAAGAAGAGTGACAAATGTGGAGTTAAGTGACAGAATACAGCTTCAGAAGGCGACACACGGAACTCCAAATTGTCTAAAACCGGTAGTTGAAACAATCGTCACGGCAAATCGAAACGTCAGGCCGGGAGCTCGTATTCAATTTTATAGTGAGTTCGACTCGGAGCGGCGATAAATGATGGCCGCCTTTACTTTGTGTAATACAATCAATGTTTTATACTATTATTCATCCGATTAGACATCGCTTTTTCGTTCGGCTACTACTATTTCTAGTTGTTTTTTTATGAACTAGGATATTTTAGGAGTTGGAACAGCAGGTGCAACGAATTAATATCTGAAGTGTCTTAATATTTATAGTTTGTAATGTAAACGAATTATTCCAAGCCAATACGTATTAGAGCAAGTTGGTATATTGTCGACTGATTGAATTATGTACAATTCCTCTTCAAACTGTCGTTCTCAATCTTGATTTGATAGTCATACATACGGTTTAGGAAAAGTAAAATGATAGCATAACCATCTAAAACATTTTTACGAGGAACGGCAAAAAGTATCGTAAAAACCGATGCGAATAAATATTTAGTACCGAATACTGATAGCGAATCACGTTGGTGATTATGCAATGCGCCGTCTTTACATTTAAAATAGCCTGCATCGGAACTACGGCATTCGACGAGGTAAATTCTCCAGACAGAATACAAAACGTGGAAATTTTTTGAATATTTGAAGTCCGAAGAATCACCAATGATTAAAAAATATTATTCAGTAATCTCTTATGGCATTCAGTTTAAATTTTATTAATAGACAACACTGGGTCTTGTATCAAAATTACGAATAATTTGCGTGCTGTTTCGAAGATGATAGAAAATTATAGTCTGGCTCTCGCCGCGTAAATGGTGGAACAATCGAAAAAGAAGAAATGTGTTTAGTATTGATTAAGGAACAAACCATGCATGTTTTGACTAAACAACAAGATTATGTCTTGAGATATTGGTGGCTTTGTGTTTAGATAAATTAAAATGACAGAATTTAAAATTTAAAATATGGTTTATACTTCCTTGTTATTATATCTTTGTTATTTCACAGACAAGAGTAGGTACCCATCCATTTATATTATTTATGAGAGTCTATGCTTAGGATTCATTTTCTGCTCGTGTAAGTTAGATTTGCATGAATAACAATTACCTGATTTAAAAAATCTACCTGTTGAGGAAGACAAATCGCGGATGATTTATTCAATCCATCGAGTTATCGAGGTCGTGTCCATGTCTTATTTATTTTATACTGTCTATGTGGGTTACCAATATCCGTACAATGGTCAACAGGTCACATGAAAATTTTGCTTTATTTTATTCTCGTTTGTGTTTCACACTTGTCATTTGACCAGTCATAGCCTTCAATGCGATCATTATACTCGGCTGACTCGTTAGCGCACACACAGGTCAGTGGAGGCGCATCCATGGAACGAATGGAAGGATCCAGCTCCTTTATCCAGCGGTCGTTCGCCTCCAGCTAATGAATCAAAGCCCTTAGTGTGAGCATATTGTCAATACGAAGCGAAATATTAACGCTGAACGCGCTCTGCTCGCACAATGCCAGATTAATTCCCATTTAAATGTGCGAATAAATGGCAGAGCAGCGGCCATTTAAAAGCAACCGCTTCGGCCGGTGACGTTTTGTTTGACTTCTACACATCAATTCTCCGATAGATGAATGGAATGGTGAATAGATGTCTTTGAAAGCTCAATCATACAATTTGTCACGACATCTGCAGTACATAAAATTTCCATATTTGCCGCAGGTTTAATGTATAAATAACGATTATTGAGGTAGGTCTGGAAACTCATTCAAGATGTTAAGTAAGATTAATAAAAGAATAATATCACATGACAGCGAACGTTCAGGGCGTGTTGGGATGAGTATATAACACTACGTTTTCGAGCTAAGTGGCGCATGGGATCCCGGTGGATTTGCCAGTAAGCGGCTCGGAAGCTTGTTTGCCGGGCGCTCCATTAAAATGGGATCAGGCGGGATGCAGATCGCTTGGACGTACTGCAAGCGGGACGCATGAGCTACCGCCTCCAGGATATACGACGTACAATATTGATTATACCAAGCGCAGAGTATCTGCACAAAAAGTAAATATATATTTGAGATGTATCTAGTACAGCAAACAATGTTTGTACCTTGCATGCACCCAATTGCATGATTGGAATACAAATTTAATATTATATTATAAACATTAATCGTAATTAACAAATGCAAGAATTGCGCCACTTTGCTTCCTTGCATGCATTTTTACTGTAGTAACCAATAGAATTAATATTTTCGACCTACAGCAAACCGATATTGGGTAGAGAATAAACTATAGTAATAGCCCAAGGCTCGGATTCATAAGAGCGATACTCTCAATTAAAATCCTATGCATGACTTATTGCAGCGAAACAATTGATTTCGATTAACACTCGACAAAGCTACTAAACAATAAAGCATTCTATCAGATACGCATATATTTTAGCAGATTTATATGTTCACGTGTTCAAAGACTAGCCCGCAGAAACGAAAAAGAATGGACAAATTAGAAAGTGTAATACATTCTCGATAGGTATAGGACTTGGGTTAGTACCTATCTATCTCCGGCGTATATCTCCAGTGTGATTACATATTATTCCAAGTTTTAAGAAAATAAATCTCTGTCGAAATAAGTTTACCTTTATTGAGTTAAGGGATAGTAGGGCCAAATTGTCTAAATAAATTACTAAAAACAAAAGCTGAAGTGATTTGGCACGACAACCTGTTTTGTATTAGTAAGTAGCTTGTGTTGTAGCTACATAATATTAATTAATATTCCAACTGTTTTACTGATCTTTGTTCTATGGCATCACGAGCAAGCCCAGGGGCAACCATTGCGTAATTGTTTTAAACTCGTCTTTTAATTGTTCTATCGGGGGTTGGGATTTATGGGCCGACGTGATCTCAAGCCGTAATGCCATTCACATTCATTTGCGCTATTATTTCCGCGTAGTCGGACCATGGGAATGCACCATCTACAAATTTAATCAACTAACAATTAATTGGAACGCTTTGTCAGACTATAAAGTAACAATTTATTTATTTGTAATAACAATTTGTTTCAATTGTGATTAACAATTAATTTAACTGCCTCGTTTTAGAATTATAATCCACGCGAAATCTTGAATGAGGATTTTGGATAACTTTTTGTATGAATAAGTGGGCGTTATACATGAACGATATTGGAATGAAAGTATTGGAGTTGTATGAGACAGAACGTCATCTGCAGCGTGGGCACGCGTTCAAGAGATTTACGAGTGTATTTAAACTGGTTTTACATTAAGCACCAACTTGGCCGATTTGATCGTAAAATCAGCCGTTATGTTTCGAGACAATATCGTCGCTGGTTACCACCCAAGCGGAGGACTGTTAAATTAACTTCGGGTTAACTATGGGTCACTACTTCGACGAAGCTCATTGATTGAATTGTGGTACGTCTGTTACTGATACATACTATACTTATCAAGCTCTATGCTATCAATATACGTGCGTATTCAACAAAGTTCGAATTTTCGATTCGCCCATCGAGTTTGTAGTACAATAAAGTTGTTTGACGTTGAAGGTTGTTAAAATAACTAGTGTTTATTTAAGGTGTTGGAATGGAAATTACTGGTCGGCAAAGAGCAATTAAGCGCGCTCACGCCCGGCCGATTGTTCGGACTCGATCGTCGATGGCCCCACCCATTGTCCGCTGAAATTAACAGTGGCCGTAAAAAAACACGTTTAACGAAACAGTCAAGCCAACTAAAGCGTTGATAAAAATATTTTAAACGATTTTTAGAAGCACTCTTGTAGAGAGCCGAGTTGAGATAGATTGAGGAAAATAAAGATGCATTTCACTTTTGAATCACATTCTAGACCATTTTCAGAAAAAAGATACTATTTCTTGTGGAGACAGACCAGACAACCACACTCCTATTTTTGTGAATACCTATACCAGATCGCCTTTGTTCCGTTTGTAGGAAAAACTACAACCAACAAACAGCTTCTTAAATTGTGCATTTAATTGGGAACGCTGTCCACAGCAAAAAAAAAAAAAAAACAAAAATAAAGTTAACAAGTCAAACTTTAACACTTGTACAAAAGTTTCTGAAGACTATCTAACGATGTTTAGTCAGTAGATCTATTTAAAGTTATCAGTCAGAAAACCTTTGAGCAATATCATTTGTTTGGGACGTCACAATATCCTCCCATCAGAGGCCAATCGAACTGCCGTTGATTGAATTGATTGAAAAAGAAATGTAGAGGGGGTGTCGAGGCCGGTGCCTGGTCCACCGGTATTTTTATAGCCTGTACACGTCCCACGACGCGAGGGCGACACATTCTCGACGAGGCGACGTTTTTGCTATGCCAACTTTCATTAGACACCGCGCGCCGCGGGACTGAGGCGTTTCCTTTTAATAAATGAGTTATGCGTTTATATCCAAGATGGCTGCTCGCGTTATACCACTAGGGTGTCAAGAATGTTACGATGGCCGCGAGCTTTTTGACTTATACACTTGCATTGTTCCAGAAAATATTGTTATAATCATCTTATTGGGATGCCGGTTATTAAGGTTCAGCCTGCGCCACCAGCCAACTGTGCCATCTAATGAACTACAGTTTTCGTTCTCTTAATTCAATTTTTTACTGTCGAGCAACAGAATTTAGATTTTAACAAAGTAAGTAAATAAATTGTACAGTTCTTTGGGATGATGCGTAGCTGTCAATGCAGAATTCATCAAAAATGTTTGTCGGTATTTCCACTTTCGGTCGGCACGTATGTAAGTACGATCTTTTTGTTAGCTGTAAATGTCCTCAAACTCCGCCAGGCCCGCAGTTGTCAACTTTTCGTGTATTTATTTACTCATTCATACATTTCTTGTATGTCTGTCCTTTTGTTTATAGCTTTTCTGTGCGTCTGCAGACTCCTCTTGCAATTTTATTTCGGAAACGTCTGTATCATAAAACTTGATGTCATAAGTCAATTTAAAAGCAGAATAACATTTATTTTTTAATATAAAGCTCTAAGTATTTAAACACCTATCAAAGAGACGTTCTGCAGACTGGTTTATTTTTTAATCGAGATTTATATTCGGAGTCTTTTAGGAAATAAAATAATCACGGCGGCGTTGATTTGCATACAATGGTAAAATAATTTTACGCGCGTTTCGCAGCGCTTAATTCTACTTTTTATTTGGCCTTCCGCGCCCTATCTACGAATCAAACAGACTGCTCGCGCGCGCCCATTTAAGTGTTAACATTTTTGAGAAGTCTTTCGAATATTTTATGGATTGTACACTAACAACGAATTCCATCATATGCCTCTTCATTTTCACTCATATCATTACTTCAAACTGAACTTATTTTTATAAAATGCTTAGTAAACGGGCTTTACTTGGTACATCATTATTTTATACTAAGATAACTTTTAGTAAAACCTTGAGTAGGTTGTTGTACGAGTGGGTTTTAATAAAAGTGACGGTCCTATCGGCTTCAAGCGCACCCGCCGAGTGAGATGCGGCCGCGGCAGACTGCGTGGCGAGGTCGCGACTCGAGCGTCCACCGACATCGACAGCCGTCTTGGCGCCGCCGTCTACCCCACAACATACCACATGCATAAACAACCTCTTAGTTCTAATAATGCTAAAAATAACCAATAAATATATTGGTTCCAATCATAGATGTTACGAAAAACATTTCGAAAATTATTTTCTAGCAGATAAAATTTACATTCAGAGCAAACATCGGCCGTCATAAATTCACCACAAAAGTGCGAGCGACGGTCGACTAGCAACAAAAGGGCATGACTTTTCCCGCAAAAAAAGATGATCCTTAATCTGATTAAATCTCCATCGCGGCGGACGTCGGACCGTGAAAGATTAATGAATATTTGTGCGAGGATTCCCGGAGCTGGGCTGGCACGTACTGCTGTCATAATCATATTAGCCGCGACCGCAGCCCGGCGACCGGAGGCTGGCTAGGCACGCACGCACGCACCGCGCACTTACTCCACTACTTACTCTAACTCTAAACTTACTCTCCTACCTGCTTGCTAATACTGATATTTGTACTCAATATCAGTATGAAATCTGTTATGATTATGGCCGTAAACCAGTAGTGCAAGTTTTGAGCCAGTGTCTTACTTGGTGAAACATTCACCATATTAAAACATACATTAAAAATAATAATACAGTCTATAACAATATCGATGGCTTGGCATAAAATATGAGAGCTAATATAGAAGTAAATTTAGCATTAGCATTTGAAATATTTAGAAATATTATCCACAACTACGAGTGCACTAGTATGATATACGAAACGATCAAATATATCTAAGAAATTGTTCACAACAATCTAAACATTAAGACATTCAAAACAATCGCACCATAATTGCCAATTACAATTGGCAAATAGAAACAGAGCTACAAGTAAAATTTATGACGACATTATTTTCTAAGTAAAATTTATTTGCTCAATAAAATAACAAACAAGACAAGATGCAAAGATATATCTTTTTAATTTAACATTTTGTGTTAGTGTAAGTTAATAAAAGGATCTTATTACCGGCGCCGATGTACAAGTAAAACTCATTATAATTTTTAATACGTCCTTCTAGACATAAAGTAGCGATTACAAAGATGGCGTAGCGAGCGATACGCAACGCGTTAATGTAAGTGTTTCACAATATGAATTAAACATTGAATTGTGTCCAGGCGGACTCTTTATCTCATACCCGGCGGGGCATCGAACACATTATGCCATCGACTGCGCTAGATTTTTATTACATATGTCCTAGAAAAACTTTAAAGCACTAACGCAGGCTTCCCATGACGTCACACCTATCTACCCTCGAACAGCTCGCGATATCGAAAACCACAATTGAAATTAACGCATTTCGAGTGAGCTCAATAAACACACTCGTAAAAGAATCAATTGTTAAGACCCGAAAGAAATTAAACGTGAGAATGTATTGTTTCATACAAGCGTGAACAAAACGAAAATCGTTGTTTGCGTTAACCAGCTCTCAGGTCGTTTTCGACCTGCTTTCGTGAACATAAACCGCATTAAATAAAAGCATTATTTATGACGTCCATACTTCGAATTGAAAAAGTAAATTCGAGTTTGAATATTCAAATGGGCCCCGCTGCCTATAAACCTAAAATTATTATTTGAGTTCGATGAATATTTGTCATCTTCCAGACTACAGTTGCAATGGTAGATTTGAAAATACTTATTATTCCGACTCGTATTATTTTAAATTACACGATATTGTCGTCGTGGTTCGTTTTGAGTAAATTGATTCATTATTGAAAGCACTACCTCTTTTAAAGAAATAACGTTGACCAGTTTTTTGCTTTACGAAAAGAGTTATACTGGCCACGTTGATACTTTACGATATTCGCTCAATACAACCCAATTGAGTGTGGCTGGCGGGAAAAAATTGCAGATGGTCACTATATTTAACATGATGCCGATTAAAATGTTGACATCAATGAGCTTCGTTTCACAATGGCCGTACTCATGGAACATATTTGGAGTTGGTAACGTAAGGGCGGTGGAGTGTTGGATTGGTAATTAATTATTAGTTATGGCTTGTGGCGGCTATAAAGCCGTGCTCATCAATGATTCAGGCGAGCAAACAAAGCGAGCGTGCACCGTGGGCATTATACGCCATAAGACATCATAAACGGAGCACCATCATCTGGGCTTATAAAAAATTCATGCTCATCTCACATTTCGGCGCCCCTCTTAATTTCGCGTGAGCCTCTTCTTGGTTCGTGTAAAAACTTCGGGTGTCTTTTTATGACTTTTACTGCGGTATAATTGGGGTGGGGCGAGCGCTCGCGTCCCCGAGGTGACATAAATACTACCCCCTAACTCCTCGCTTCCAACTACCCAGAGTTAATCTCATGTAAGGCAACACTCTACGGAAGGAGATCGCATTAAAACGTCGTGCCAACCACAGGTTAAATTACTCAAAACCTGAACTGGTATAAAAATCCACAGATAAAGTAGATTTAATACTAAGAAAACTTAATTATGACGTAAACACGCTGATAATCTTAAAGTTATGGGGCATCCTAGATGGGTGCGTTGCTAATGCATTTTGCATGTCTTTGTTAACCTTTTAGTCATCGCGTACCCATCAACAATCTTGCCACTCTTACAGCTCTATAACAGCAGGCAGTAAATGCGATTTCAATTTTACAGAAGCAGCAGCGGTGTGCGAGGTGGCGGGACGCGGCCCGTACTCGCGTGCATGTGTATATTTATTTGCAAATTCCGAATAGCTTTCAATATGTAGAGACGCGGTGACTCCCGCCTGTCGATCCACTCCAATATCGCACTCCTTGTGAGACGTCACGAAGGCGACGCCATTATTCGATGCGACGATTGACTCACACGGGAGCACCGCCTCCTCAGGACGCCGCATGATAGATGAGACCCAAAAAACATATCCGTAATTGAGATTTCTATTACAGAAATTGAAAGCGATCAGTTTTTTCATGTTTGTATACATAACGTGAGTGGCGTTGGCGACAGAGCGCTATCGCGTTTCGGAAGTGTTCGCGGACGTCAATTTGTATATTGTCATTATTAGACTTGGCGCGGAAAGTTTGGGTGCGTTCATCCATCATGGTGTGACGGCCGACCGGTCCGATATCGCGCCTAATACGTATTGATTTCCCACTTAGCGTTTTTCTTGGGAATCGCGGCGCTCCACCCTTCCGCCGTCCGGAGGCCTAACGAGCTGTTTGTCCTCTACTTGCGGCAACTAGGGCGGTTGACGCTCTACGCTTTCGTGTCGTCTAAATTACTACAGTGCAGTAGGATAATCAGAATATCGACAGATATATTTCTAGACGAGAATTTAATTATCTTGGAAGATTTTTATAGACATTGATATCTAATAATGTTAATGTTCTTTCAGTAAGATACGCTTATGGGATAAACACATGTGTTTATGTATGACAATGGAAGGGCTGAAATTAATTGAAAATTGAATTATTTTTATGTTTTTCGTTTAACTAACATGTCTTACATGGTTATAACATTTGGAAAAAGTATTCTACATTATTTAGTATTTTGTGTGTCACTGCACGCAAATAATGTTCTTTTCTGATACGAACGATGTCGGTAACGAGGAAGCTCGTATGAGATATGATGTAAGCAAGTGAAATATTTGTGTAGGTACATTTGCCTAAATGCTGTAGAAAAAGATTTCGTCACCAAGGTCCCCGGTGGAGGTGGAAGGGGGGAGGCGAGAACAATGGTTTCGGTTCTCACACGTGTGGAGGATTATTTGCATTCGGAAATAAAGAGAGGAATGATAAAAGAAAGGCGCGAGCGAGGTCCCACCGCCTCAGGGTGGGGTGTGGGAAATAGGAGACAGGGGGAAGGGGTGCGGGGGTGGCACTGGTGGAGGGGGTGGGGGCTCGTTACGCGAACAATGGAGAAATAATGTACAGATTGCAGTGAGCGATGCGCCCAGCGCGACTCAGGTGTCTTAGCTCAGTGTGTGGACATCACGCCTCCCGTGCTCCGCGCAGCGAGCTTTATCTATGTTTGTAATACATAAGCGCCGTGACAGTAAATAACTATTTGTATGCTACAGCGCCCGCTAAGTGGTGCTTAAAATAATACCTGCATTACTTAATAGGATATTTTATTTATTTGAACGCAAATATACTACGTACATAATATTAAGTATTTCATGGCTACGGTAATTATGTAGCGTGACTGTGTTATGAGATCTTATATTATGGACTAATAAAATACAATTACAAGATATAACCCGGCTTGTTGCTAGTTAACAGTTAATTTACACAGAATTAAATAAAGTTCATGACAACTCTGTTTGGAAGTCATAAAATACATTATCAACATAACAATGTCCGAGCATAAAGTGTAAAGCGACATTTTAATGGCACCAGCTAGCTGGGCTACGGGGCAAGGCGGGCAAGGCGAGGCCGTTTAATATAGGACGTGTTCATAGGAAGCGCAAGCAATCACAACACAATCACCCCATCCTCGCGTGACACCGAAAACGTCCTCGTTCATATAAGTATAAATTAATCCATTTAGAGCGAGCGACCGGCACCGACGGCGACCGACGATTAACGGAAGCTTCTACTTAACTAATTTATCCTCGGGTGGTTTTAACAGAATGGATAGCAGTGATTACGGACGATGGCGACGATCTCGTGTGACGCTCGAGTCGCGCCGGAGATGCGCGTACGCACACATGGGTGGACCGCAATCAAACGTTATTCGTTACAATTGTTGGATGTATAACGCGGTTTAACAATGATGAGGATCGATCACATGGGATGATGGTACTGTTTTGTAACGCACTTGTTGTCTCTAGACCGCTACATACAATTTAGTTGTCGATTACAAGCTTATAAACTATTAGGATGAGCTAATCAACATCATTTTATTCGAACAAATCAAAGCAATTTGTATCACCAACAGAACTCGTTATAAAATATTTACCTAATAAATCAACCGTAATAATTCTTTGAAATTCAGAAAACATTATTATTCTAAATCGGCTTTACTATAGTCAAATGTTTGTAATCCAGCAAGCCCGCGACATTTTAATAACATTGATCAAATAGAACAAAAGTATGTGGACCGAGCACTCGACAGAGATGAAAGTTAAAAGGGTCGCGAGGGGTGTGTAGGGAGGTGTGGTGAAAAGGGAGGAGCGGGTTGAATGTCTTATTCCCTCCACAATTCAGAGGTATTTCGTGTTCTTCATACGCAAATATATCCTCGTTACGGAGATACACGTGAGCCTACGATTGCGTGTGCGTCTAGTATGGAAACCCCTGGCGAGTAAGTGCGACTGTGAGCCGTGGGAATTGCCCCAGTCACAAAATTGGATTCAGTAATCAAATGGCGAATTGGACAAACGTCGTGTCGTTATCGTCCGAGACTCTGTAATACAACAGGAAACTTTTTTAAAACAAACTAGTCCTCTTCTAGACTAGGGGCAACGAAAAATACTTTATGTAGGTAGGTACATATTAATACGACGTTCATTTAAAGTGGAGGTTTTATATTGGAAGTTGAACGCGTGTCTCATCTGATGTCTGTTGCTATTCATTATTTCTATTTAAAATCTATAGTATTGGGTTTTACACTGACGAAAACAGAGGATGAGCCGTGAGTAGTTGTACTAGCAACAATTAGACTGATGACGCAGTTTGATTATGAATACACCACCTAGTTCACTAATTAAATGCTATTTAGACTATTCCGATTCATTAGTTTCGATTTCTAGAATCAAATACTAAATTTTCCATTTGAAAAGACGCTTACTTGGAACTTAGATGTCGACGTCCAAAAATCGTGTTTGAATATGACTGAATATTCTAGAAAACACGTTGTCAAACATGTCGCCAGTGAAACGTTTACGTTTTGAATTTTATAAACCTGTGGATTTTACTCGGGCGTTTTATGGTCAAAGTCTAAGCGTTTATTTCAAGTGATACGTCGTACAACCACTTCTGAACAGTCAAAATAGGATTGTTCGACGTATTGTCAGCTTCAGACTAAATCATCATAAATTTACACATTTTTTATTTTTTATTGTGTGTATGAAAGTAAGCCTAATTACCAAATATCTTTAGGTATGTTTTCCTGCTTCAGTAGTAGGAGGCTTAAGACAATCTATCGTATCATTTACCTAGCTGGAAAAACAATATAAAGTATATTAAACTATTGTTAATACCTTATTAATGTAATAGAAACAAAATTGAACTCAAAGGTGAACCAAAGAATGTATTTTAGTAAATAAAACAAACACTATTATACACCAACATATAAAAAAATCGAGATGACGATGATTAACTATCTATTTTAAGAAGCAATTTAGGTGTTTTAAAGTATACACAAACGTAAAAATAATGTGTGAGGACCCGTGTTAGTTCATTTCGTAGTAAGTCTTTTGAGGAAGAAACAGACAAACGGCAAGTGTCTGTAACAATTAGTTTCATAAATGAAGAGGAGGAGTGTTGAATGTGAAAAGTGATTAAAAACTTTTTGGATGGTTAATTAAGACGAGTACAATTTATTTTTGTTTTTAAAAGAGTAACTATGGAGTTTATTGCTCGTTCTTTTGCATTCGAATCTTGAATTTGGAACGAGCACCTAGCTTCACAGACGAACAGACTGACAGACTACTATTTAAAAGCACCTATTTATGTTTAAGTTGGAATAAATGATTTTGACTTTTGACTTTGATTCTATATGGGTATATGGGTGTTATCACAGGTTAAACTTTCTGTAAGTATCATAGAAAAAAAAGCATAGCAAAAACAAAAAAAAGTTGCAATAAGTGATGATGTTATCCCTATTGGATAAACAGGAATACGTTGATGATCAATAAACCCACAACCAAAGGAAGGTTTGCGTATAAAAAACATACAAAATAATCAATTTGCGAGTTGCTTCTGTCTACGTAGCTTTTTTTAAGGAACTTTAAGGTACTAGACGAATGGTCCAACCCAATGGTAATCACTGTGCGGATACAGTCAAATCTTAAAAACTACGCAATTTTCATGCGGTTTTTTAATAGATCGAGTGTTTGGTATAGAACTTTTCCTTCTAGAAAGCGTTCATGGTTTTCATATCGTAGTGAAGCATTTATAGAAAAAAAAACAAAATGGAATGTACTTACCTATTTGTAAGTGAAATAATTATGTACCTACTTACTGCAGGTTTATGGTTGGCACTATGTTTTTTTTACAATTAATTTAATAAGATATTACAAAGAAAACCTAATTAGACAACACATTGAAGGGTAATTTACTTGTTGAAAAATAACGAAATTGGTACTATTCGAAAACAACAAACTAAATCTTCAAAAGATTGAGTACCTAATTAAAATTTAATAAATTTTACAAATACCTGATTAAATATTCAAAAAAATTTAAAGATATATGTATATACAGTGCCGGCATAAGGGCCACTGACACCCCGGGCGAAACTATATTGGCGCCCACTTCAGGGAAGCAATATCAAGTGTTAGTTTTTGCTGATCATATTGATATCGTTAGAGTTACTCCTCGACCACAAACCCTCAAACAATCCATCTAAAAAAATATGCATATGCACAGAGCGTAGAGCACAGTTCTGAGGGTTTGCACCAGAAGAGGCAGGAGACTCCAACTTCAGACCCTGGCGCCCCCCAGAATTTGTCGCGCTGGGCCATTGCCCCATCACGCCCCCCCCTCCCTCCCTAACGCCGGCACTGTGTATATAGTACTAACTTAATTATCTTTACCCTCATAACTTCAATTTAAAACAACTTCATTATAACATACTACTATGGTAATATAAAATAGGTGATTAGTTTTGTTCTTTAATTGTGCAAGTCTTCAGAATTACTGCTTCAAATTAGACAAATCTTTGTGAGTTCATTAGTTCATTTACAGAGGAAGGTTAACCTTTAAAATATGATACTTCAACCTATAGGAGCCAAGCAGCCGCAGCAGTTACCCAAAGTAAAAATTTTAAGGATTATTACTGCATTGGTTGTAAGTTGGATATGTATATGGACATTTCAAGAGTTTGGATATTTTTGTAAATGTATGTAATAGGTAGTAAGGTGCTTTAAGAAAGAAACATAAAAGCATACATTGGTAATTATAGAAGACTTAAAAAGCAATGAATCTATCTATTTAGTTAAAGGAACTACATAATTTTTATTATGTATGAAATAGTGAGTGTAGTCTTTTTTTTTAAACTAATGAGCATATTAAATTTATATCACTTTCATTTCAAAGGCCAATTTTCCTTATACAGAGAATGCTTGGTTCCAACTAGTAATAACTAAAATAATTATTAAATAGTTGAATGTAAATTGCATATAAGTAATCTATTTAAGCCACGCCTCCATTTTAGTCAGTGACTGAGCGAGTTAAGCATAGTAGAATGCTCCTATTCAGTAGTAAATCAAATTTGCTACCTCTTAAATCGAAAATATCTAGCGCTGTCTGCTGCTTCAGTGAAGAAGAGAGATATGTGTATTATTTATAAGCACCAATAATCTAAATTTACATGAATATAATATTACATATATACAAAAAAATAGGACTATGAACAACAAGTTTGTAAGAATGGATTGATGATTGTTCCTTTCTTTGTTATGTTTAAACTAGTGAAAAGATTTTTATGAACATTGGAACAGGAGTGGATAACAGGATAGAATAAAACATGGGGTACCTTGCATCAAGGTACAGAAGATGCTGGCAGAAAGTAGTAGTGGTAAGCATTTATGATGATGAAATGAGATTAAATTTTTTGTCTTAAGTATGTCTTTTTCTTAAAAATATACCAATTTTGTAATGTGACCTTGGTTTTAATGAAATGAGACAATTCTTAGTGCTCTCAATCTACTCTTACATAAAACTTACCTCATTCTGGTCAAGTTCTTGAAGGTATCTATCATTGTGCTGTTTCTCATACATAGCCCGGGCAAGAGCACTACGGGGCCTATAGAACCCATTGACTCCTGAACCGCTCGTCATTTTGTCTTTGTCTATGTTACTGCCACGCACTCTTACACCAGCTTGCGAGTACTTTGGACTTAAATGACTGATTCCATCTCTTGAAGAGTATTGTTGACAAACCTTCGTATAATAACAGTTCAGGTGAGATTTATATTCAGCTTTAACAGTCAATATGTAATGGATAATGACTGAATAGCATATAAGTCTAATAATAAGGTGCATTTAAGGTGTTTAGCATTGTTTTTTTAGTATCTTCTGAAGATCAATCAATGCCAATTATTTTTCTGAAATAACCTCACTTATATTTTGTTTCTATTGTTTTATTAATAGCAGACCTCATTGAATCATCGTAGTTAAACTTTATAGATCATAATCCTAGCACTTTTTGTATATTTGTTATAAAAAAATCTATAAAAACGATCAAAACATTACTTTTTGTCCTGAATGTCAAATTTAATTCTGTCAGTCAGACGTCGCTAGAGGGACTGAAGTCAGTTGTAAGTGTTTATGAAGTTGGATATCATATAAAATGTTGTTTCAAATCTGTGTCTTTTCTTACATTTATCGTGTTAATTAGGTTAATGTATTATTTTATAAAATATATGTACATAATAGAAGTGAACTGAATCATAAGCGATTTTTTAATAAAATATATGTTTTTGTAGATACCGTAGCTATCTTTGTAAATGCTTATCGTTGACTTCACAGAGAAATATAGTTTGATCTTTCACGTTTCATGTAAGTTTTTTCACTGAATATAATGACATAGATTTATTGTATTGATATCATTTTTTTAATATTATGTGTAGGTGTACCTATACATTTTATACCCACCTAGGTAAACACAGACACACATCAAGCTATCCGAAGCTAACGAATCACGTTGATAGCATTTCAAACTTTAATACCTTGACTTTAAGTCTAGAATTGATTGAAGACATTTGACATATTGGGCAGCTTAATGGGCAGGTGTCTCTACCGATTTATTGAGTGATTTATACATCAATAAATTGCTATAAAACTGATTTTAAAGTACTGACCGTATCCGCTTTAGCTTCAACCGAAGCTTTTGCGACAATTTCTCGAAGCACCAAATTCATCATCTTTCTTTCACTTAATGGGTAACGGTTTTCCAGTCTAATATAGGTCTCAGTCCAACTTAACTTGCTGCGTCAACAGTTCTGAAGAACTTCTGAAGGTAATTTATCAGTTCCAACAGTACAACATTAACACCCACTGTAAGTATTTATAGTAAACTTCCCTGAACACGGTGAAAGGCTATTTTAATTATTATTTAAGATAAATAAACTCAGAATTTCAGTTCGGCCTTGGCCGTGACCGACCGTTCACTGTCTCAACGCTGCGCTTGACCACCTCCGATAGTTCGGGAAGCCGTTATACTTAGGAACTATTTTTATTGTTGAAAGGTTTACTTCATTTTGTAATAAAGTACTTGCAAGTACCTGTTTACTCTCCCATTGTGAGCCAACAATTAATTAATCTGCCATTGTGTAGCAAGCTATTGACAATGTTTTTTAATGAATAAGTATTGGTATCTTGTAACTGAGTCATTATAAAATTCACGTACTTTCTTTCCTAGTTTTTTTTGGGTGTAATTAAATTTGAAGAAAGTTGATCTTTACCTTAAGAAAACCCTTTCGTTTGAAGTGGGTAGTGGTTCCAGATCTCTTTTTAATAGACACTTGGTAACGAAATGGTGTGGAGGTTCTTTATTAGTGTCAGACTATTAACTAACTTAAAACCACCCCATTTCTTCTTCAGCTTCAAGCCGCGCCCGCGTTACATTATTGCGCGTAGGTACTTACATAAATTTGCGATGATTTTTCCACTTTGAAAAATGCCCAGTGGCAGTTAAATGAGGAGGATGCTGGAGAGTGAATGATACTACCTTCTTCCCTTAGTTAGATAGTAGAGTACAAGGGCCGACCCGAGACAGGTAAAAGACCTTTTACGATGTCTGGATAGCTACATCTTAATATAAGTTTGATTGCATTCTATTTTCAGATAGATTTGAAAATAGAATGCAATTTGTACTAATTTTGTGTGTGTAATTTGTGATTAGTTTTTGTCTCGTCATACAAGCGAATCAATGAAAACTGTCGGTTGACAAAATCGTGTAAGTAGGCACATCGATAAAGCGAAGGGCGGTTTTTAGTAACTACCTTAATGTTGACTAATTACTAGAATAATTAACGACGTTATGATTGAATTTGCTTTGAAAAGTAAGAAAAAGGTGCAACCTATGTTAGCAAGGTACGTAGGTTATATATAGGTACCAAAATGTTTGGTACGGGTATCTAACTAAAGCTGTAATAAGCATTTGGGTAGGTTTGGTTCATGGCTTAGATATTGGGCATTTATGCACTAAGTTAAGTAATATTTAACGTTCAATTATAGTACCTACGTAATGTGGCAGCAACTTCGATAAAGACTCAATGAGAAAATGTAACCGACTAATTTTCTACAAGACTGTCACGTGGTCCACAAAAAAGCGCGATAAGAGCATGGTAACAGAACAACTTCACGTTTATTATGATATATCAATACACATTGTCAAAATAGAAAAAATATAAAACAAAAAAGCAAAGTACTCACTCACACTATTTCGAATTTCAGGCACTCTAGGCTGGAAATAACTTGGTCTGGACATTGTAAAAAAAACTAAATTCTAAATTCAAGAATTGACGTGAATTCGATTATTACGATCGCCTTGAAGTGAGCGTATAGATAAAGGCTGTTGATATTAACGCCAGTTCTGACTTATTTCTTATTATCTGCCTAGAATTATAAATTCAGATAACAATGGCGGCTCTAGATAAATATTGCGCCGATAAGTGGCTGTATTTTTTTTTCTAGTGAAATGGTATTTAGGTGATTTTGTTCATATGTAGGTTTATTGGTTGCAAAAATTACCGCTGTTACATTTGTTCTTGTGTATTATGTCATCTGTATTCCCCCTGAAAACCGAAGAAACCTAATTGACTGGTACAAATTCAATTCATAAGAATTTTATAAATGTCAATTTTGATCATAATTATAACCATCACTAAAGGGTAAATTAACCTCGTAGCTATTATACAGTTACTAACTCTCGGTATTTTATTTTTAAGCTGCAAATTAGAAAAGTTTATCATTATTGATCGCTAGTATAGATAATATTTTATTGTCCAACTTTGCTGTAGATTTTGTTACATAACCTACCTCAAGTATAATTTATTATCTTTAAGATCTAAACTGTAGATAACTTCGTAATTAGAAAATATTACAGGTCTCTACGTCGTCGACTAATTATAAAGGTCTATAAAAAGCAAAGCAGGTAACACAACACAGCTAACTGTTTATATTAATAAATCTTGTTTGTAATAAGGTCAATTAAAGTTTATAAACTATAACTACCGAGCGTGTTGCAATTTGCTTTGTTTCGTAATATTAAAGAAAATTTCAACAATGCTTGATCCCACTTTAAGTTGTAATATTTTAATTAAAAAAGTACTGACTGTGTGTAAAGTTTTGTTCAATATGGATCCTCAATCACGCGCGGATTGCCCGAAGCAATGCGCTGTGAGCGGGCGCATCGGCCCAGACGCACGCGGGACATTTAAAATAATTACAAGCCATCGGAGAAACGTAACAGCCAGTGTTTTGAGACCATTACTTATTTTTTAATTCAAAAAAATATTTTTAAAAGCACACACTTAGTCCTCTTTGGTGCAATGCGGTCAATAAATGAGACTATTACAAGTTTTTGGTATAATTTTGTTGCACTAAATTTATATTATTATTGGAGCATTTTCGGTGAAATAATTGCACGTTGAGGATGTGCAGTATGGGTGTCTTAAAGGTCGAAACCTTCCTTTTAAATGGTTCATGTAAAAAGGTTGAGGAAATTAGATCGGTTAAGGGTTTCGCATTTTGTATTTTAGTTTACTATAAAGATCGTAACAGCGTCAGTGTCTATGGATTATTTTTGACAATGTCGACATGTTCTTGACTGTTAATTTGCATATATATGTAGGTTCTACATTTTATGTCAAGTATATTAAGTTAATAAAAATAGCTAACCCACTGCTAGACTGATCAATAAATCTCTATAACGACATAGAGGTGCATGTTGTCAAACCATTCTGTATGACACAAAACGAAACGAGGTATGAGCTTTACATATATATACATGTTATTATACTTACGTGCTGTAAGTATTCGTTTGTTTTATTTTAACCAATCATTGGTTCGTTTAAAAACCAAGGTGATCTGAAACAAAACCAAATGGTCGGTTTAATTTAAATCTGTGCACGTAGTTTTTGCACCCCCAACCGCATTCTCACAGAGCGGCCGAGACTTGATGCACTTCACTTCTGATTGGATCATTACCGAGTTCATCATACCCCGTGCGATCCTCGGGCCTAGACAGAGACGGATGTATCCCGGCCACCAACTAAAGACAAAGACAAACACAACCCGCCGAGCACATCGTTCAGAAATTATTTCATATCATGATTATTGGAACTTTATTGCACTTCGTAACTAACAATTGACATTAGGAAATGCAATTTCATATTGATTTCGTAATATCGTCTCTCGTTTATTTTTATCAATGCGGCAAATCTTTCTATGATTTGCGGCTAACCATCCTCGGGCATGTTGGTTGTTTTCTTGTGGCTTCACGTTCCGAGAAAATGTCATTAAAAGCTCTATAGGGGATTAAGCCGGTTTAAATTTTCACGTAGCCCGGCAGGAAATCGGTTTAGCCGTAACAAAGGGTGGGAAGATACCGAGAAATTATCTTTCGTCGGAATACAAACCGCTAAACGTGCAATTACAGCGTTACAGATGGAGCATTAAGTTATCAAAAAATAATAATGTTTCACACCGGCCGGAAGGTGTCGCTGGCATCACGTCCGCTCGCCACAATCACTCGCTCGTCACTGATTTTGATTTCGGCCCCGAATATACTCATTATTCATCACGTTTCTAATAAAATTCGTCAGTGGAGGCATCTGTTGTCTTGCGTAACCGCATTTATTGCCGTTAATGGTCCCTTTCTTAGGTAATGTTAATTTGTGTCAGAGCAGCCGCCACTACAGTAACTCGATTCGTTTACTCGTGCGTGTCTACCACGAATAGGTATCGCGCAAATATTCGTGACACTTCACTACTTAAATAAATTTCTCCAAAATCGATAGTAGAAGGCGTATGGCGTATGCGTACCTATTGCATAGGGCCCTACTTAATATTAATTGCTTGGTTTCCGCAACCAACACAACCTTGATGCAATAAGTAAGTTGCCTGCCTTCTCTTTCTTTTTTACGTTAGGAACCACTGAAGTATTAAATATTAAAACTAGGTGGTATGAAAAAGATAAATTTGCATTTTGATAACAAACCTTATCGATTAACAAGACTACATATTATACAGTAATCGACAGTGAATCGATTACCCCTAGTATCTCACCATAGCATTAGTCCATAGACCGCGGGCATTATCATCGAGATGGAAATGAATTAAACATAATTCGAATAATCGAGGCTCGGCCAATACAATAAAACAAAGGGAAAAAGTACGTCTGCGGCCTGCCTTAGCGAGGGAACGAAGGATTTCAATTTGGAACGTGATGAGGCGAGTTTTCATTTACGTACAGTGATTCGATGATGTCGGTAATGACGTGGACGCAGTGATGCGGTGCCGGCGTGCTGCCCCTACTGCACATAGTGCTGCATGGCGAATGTCTACGCAGATTGTTTCACGTCATTATTCATTCCACGATGACAACACTCGACACCTCCGTGGAAGCTTAGAAAAAGAGCAGACTTCTACATCTAAATCTGGTTTCACGTTCGTAGTAAATACTTAAGTGGTTGATTAACGAAGTCGCCCAAGCAAAAAGATCACGTTCCATAACTTGCGCAAACGCGCAGTAAATCTCTCACGTTATAAATTTACAACACATTTATTTATTTCACAGTACAAATTACAAGGAAAATAATAATGAGCTGAAGTCATATCTCATTACTTAAGTTGAAGCTCAACGGCTGTGGACAGGCTGAGGAGCTTTGGATGCCATCTATGACTTATTTAAAAAGGCTTTCATTAACTTATAGTTGCGGGAATATAAACTTTGTATCTTAAGCAATAAAGTTTATATTGGGAAAAGTATAGAATTGTTTTTAATCTTTTCTTCATTTAAACGGACGAACACGGAGGCGTTCGTTAGGCAGTTCCTTAATTAAAAAATAAAATTGACGTAACTGACGTAGCGCTGAAAAGCGGTAGAAGAAAACGTTTGTGCGATGCTCGGACGCACGTTTTGTCTTATGCATAGTTTATTTACGTAGAAGCGACAAAGAGGAACATTTTAATAATTCATATGTACACACATTCAGAGGCATGAGTAATGTTTTTCTAGCATTCGACATTGTATGGCTACATAATAAATTAAGTAAAGACGTAACTTATAATCTACAGAGATGCATCGCCGCATTCCTTATACAAGGCGTCTGAAATGTGCAAGCGCGTTTTCGACACGTTTAAATCACAAAAACAAATTGCAGCGCGTTCCCGGGCCGACGTCACAGCGAGTTGTTGAACCGCGGATAATTAAAGCGCCCACTTGTAATTACTTGTGTGTGTGGTTGAAATGCAAATGTTGTCGCCCCGAGTATCTTCAACATGTAATGTATGCGAATCGGGAACAGATAAGCGCATGAGATTTACACCTCGCCGTGTCATGACATGAAACTTTACCGTTCGTTGACCGACACTGTTTTAGGGGTTATTTATTATTGGTTTATTTTAAGGAACCCTGTGTGATTAAGACGTTCTCGGAAACAAATATGGTAAAAATATTGCAGCGATATGTTAATTTGTGAAAATTCCTGTTATGACTTAAGAAATTAATATTAATGTTAAGGTAAGTGCAGCTTCAAACCTTCGCCGGTGAGGTGATTTATAATGATTAATTCCTACGAAACTTATTTTATAGAGAAGTAGAATACCTACGTAAGATAATACCGTATACTACTAATTACTGAAGAAAAAAATACTTTGTCTATTTTGTATGTATAACGTTTAATCTAGTTGTGATCGTATACACATCATACGATTAACTTCCTCGATTAAAACCGGGATAACAACCTAATTATATGGATAAAGTTACCTACTGGGACGCCTGTACCTACTCTTTCTGATTATTCTAGTAAACTTTCAGAAACTTATGTTCAGTTCATATACAAACCAGCCAATTTTCTGGTTCGTGCCGTATTAAATGTGACTGGCCGATTTCATATTCTTCACAACCCCAAGGCGTGTTGTGGTCACATCAAGTCTTAAAAAATCAACGCCGAGCTTCAAAAAAGGAATATTTTTTTAACAATCTGACGTTTAGTGATATGGGAATAGCGTCATTTGCACTCCATTACTTCGCAAACAATAAGCGTTTCGTGAGTAACGCCTGTATTTCGGTGTTTCTAAAAAAGAACACCTAAAAATATGGAAATCGTTTGGGTTTATGGTGAAAATTGCTTTATGGAAAAATTGAATTTCGTCGTAGGTAATTGTTGACTATTTGTTGATAGACTATATTAGTGTTACAGAACACAACATGATACATGTGGTGCTACTTTTATGCTACACATCGGGTTACACCAGGCGCTGCGTAATAGGTAATGCTAGTTATTACACGTGTGAAGTGACTTTTTCCATCCAGGGTGGGGGGAGAGCGAGTGTCACTCTCATTTACTAAAAACTCCCTCGTTCCTTCTCTTGCTCTAGGCCGAGGCCGCGGTGCCTTATTTATTGCGCTTGCCCCGCAACCCCGACTGAACACCAGCTCTATAGGGCTCTGTCTGCGGTAGTCTATTGACTCTTAGAGCCCGCGGAACGCAACGCGCTGTATTGGTCTAGTTCTGGTCGCGCCGTGAGCTACCCTTAGGTACCCACCGTCCGCAGACCCGCACTTACGGTGGTAAGGAGGATAGCATCACTTCTTTATGTTACACACGCTACGCTTAGTGCTTCATAAGCCGCTTCGTTATGAGGTACACAACTGGCCACGCTAAATGCTACGCTAGATACTACATAAGGCTGTATGCTAAATGTAAAGTATGTATAGCTATAGAATCCGCTACGCTAGGTGCTGTGGTTGTCACTATGCATGGTAGTAGATATGATGCTACGCTAGGCTTTACTTACCACGCTACGGTAGGTGGTATGCAACGCTCTTACGTATCAGGTTTTACAGAAATATTTATTTATAAGTTTAATGAAATGGTTACCTCAATTTATGTAATAATCTCAATCTTTTATACAACCCTACATATCCGCCGCAAATAGGTCCCTACAAAAATGAATTAAACCCAACAAAACAAGGAAAACCACGAGAAAATATACTCTTATAGTGAAAATCTGAGCAAACAAACAAACAGAACACGATTAGAAATATCTTTTTACCATAACACAAACAAATAATATCTTATCGTTCCGCGTAGAAAGCACGGGGCACCGTCAACAACAAAAGCTAACAAATCCCGTTTGTCCTGTGGGAAGCGTCCGTGATTTAATACAAATTATTATTAGACGACATAAATAACGTGGTACAGGGGTGAGGCGGCCAGAAGCTCCTTAATAAGTAATAAAAGGGTCATCGTTCATAGCCAGAGAGCGAAATTAACCTGGCGGACATATGGCGTAGCAACCGCCGCGGCTTACACGGGGCAGCTTAATAAAGGGTGTTTCTTCGACACTTTATAAGTGTTAATTATAGGGTTTAATTATTTAAAGCCTCTTTTATAAATTGTGCCTGCTTTGGAACAGGAAAATTTGTGTGTCGTTGATTGTAGGAATGGTCCCTAATCATTTGTTTAGAAGGAGATAGTTAGTGTAAATAAATAAGTGACTATAGGTTACCTATAATTTGTCGTGACATTTAAGTGTCATGAGTTTTAAAATGGTTACAATTTTTTTTTGGTTTTGGTAATATTCATTAGTTAATTTACAATTAAGTTATAAAAAAATCCTTTGTCCAATTTTTAGTATGTATATTTGTTTAAGTGTAGGAGAGCCAACTCAGCACAAACCGACTACTTGAGTAATACCACCTAGGCCTAAACCTGGTATCCGATCCCCCAATCACCGATCCCCAAAACCCCGAGCTCAACCCACAAAGGATCGGCCATGCACTTGTAACTACTTTGATGGTCAGTTTTTTATGGGTTGCGTTGATTATTACCGTTAGATGATCTACCTGATCATTTGGCGAGCAATTGTATAAACTAAAATATTTCAGGAATTGTATTTGGTGGAAAAAATCTTTGTATACTAGTTAATATAAGACCAATCATAAAGCTTTCTTCTTACATTCTGTCTCTCTTCAAAGATTCACAGTTTTTGTAACGAGTTAACCCTTGAAATGTATTCAGCTGGGGTTGCGGGGTAAGCGTAATAAGGTATCGCGACCTCGGCCAAGAGCAGGAGAAGGAAAAGGGGGCGTTCTTGGTCAGTAAGAGTCTGACACTCCCTAGGCGAGAGAAAGCATTTGATGATTTTCTCCACACAAAAAACCATTGTAAAATCTACGAGTTTTTAATGAAGTGGATGAAAACTTTAACAAGATATACCTTCAAACAAAATTGACTTTCATTCCCTATGACAGACTTCAAAGAAGCAAGTACTTGATAGGATTATACATAAGAGTGTTGCGCGATGCGTCGTCTCGTTACTCTGATATGGTTTAGTCTTCACATACGTAGCTGTTAGCCTTTACTGAGAACTATAACGTTATTTTAGCAAGTAATATGTTGCTAATGCTGTATTCTTGCCATTGTCCGGTTATTGCGTTTAGTTTTGTATTTTATGTCCTCAGTAGAAATGACTACTTTTCTTTAAAAGCTTTACTACACGCACTACATTGATACAGTCTTCAAAAATTACGTACACATCACAGCCAGACACGGAACCCAGGGTTGCGGGGCAAGCGCAATAAGGCTCCGCGGCCTCGGTCTAAAACAGGAAAAGGAATGGAAGGGTTTTTGTCAAGCAGTAGAAGCAGAAGTAAGACTCTGACACTCCTTCCCGCTCTACCTTAGGCTGGAGAAATCATTTGATGATTTTTTCCTCATAAAAAAACCCAGCTATGGAATGAAAAACAGTTCGTGGACCACACAAAGGGAAGACTTGTGTAGGAATCTCACCCGCCATATATGCGTTGCACAACAGCCGGTGATGGTCACCCAGCCTCTGCGCCAACATAACCTTTCCACATCTAAATAGCTGAATAATTTTTAATGATGAATCATATTCTAAAGTTTTTGACCATAATCATTCAAGGATAGAAATCGGGGATGGCTTTAATTCATTGAATAGATTTTATTAACACTAATGAAGCTAATTCGTAGCTATACTGTTTCCAAAATGAAGGAATGGTAAAGGTTTGTCTCTTGGGACTGATAACTAAACTGACCAAAACTGAAAATTAAAATCGTTTGAAGAAAACAACTGCTTTCGTCACGTATATTTAAACCTATACCTTTATTGATCTTCGGTATACTATTATTTTTTTATTGGATGACGGTAAACTAGCTGACAGATTACCTGATGGTCAGCAATTGGTTCCGCCATCCAACACCCGCAACATTGGAGGATTTACAAGTTTACAAGTACATTGTCGAAGTTTCGGGGGCTAAAGATTTGAGGAATTATGTTTTTTTTTATTATTATTTAATAGGTCGGCAAACGAGCAGACGGATTACCTGATGGTAAGCAATCAGCGCTGCCCATGGACACTCGCAACGGAGGAGTTACGAGTGCGTTGTCGACCTTTTAGGGATTAGGGATTTGGAGATTTAGGGATTTAGGAGGGATTGGGGGAGGGAAAGGATTGGGTTTTAATGTTAAGCTAAGTCCTCTCAAAAATATCTGAACAATTGCTCCTTTTACCTAATTATATCATCCACCTTTATGCATCGATAGGGTGAATCCCTATACACCAGTAAGAGAAAAATAACTCATATGTTACCATATCGGTTCAGTTAATTTGACCTTGATATAATTTCCTTTATTCTGTGAGAACGAGGTAATATTGTATTATGTAAGCACTTCATACATCGCTTTATTAGCGCGACGCGTGACGGGAATATTCTCCCGCCAACACACCATCGGGGGTCGGTTGTACCACGAATTATTATTTATTTGATTCAATTAACCCTACTGAAGTTACAGGTAAGCTTTTTCCCTATTTTCCTGTGTTTTGGTGAAATTTTATTCCTTTTTTGGTCTTAAGATTAGGTTATTGAAATGATTGCTTCAGATAAGGATAAAAAATATGTAAGAAAAGTAAAGATACCTACCTAAGAAATTAATTTTCGTATGTTATATTTTTCATGAAGTATATTTATATTTTTATTAAATGTTATCACTTTCAGCTCATGATAATCATTATGCTAAATATTTCAAAGAGTTATGAGTAAATCTCAAATTAGATTCAAGCCAACGTGAAAAGTTGAGTCGACCCGTCTAGTTTATAGCCTATTAGTATTTCTTACAAAAGTAATTTCGCTATGTAAATATGTTCAACATTATTAATAATATATTAACAATGTCAGTAGAGTTCATATTTAAATGGACCTCTGCTATATAAACGAAGAAATTTTCTATTTTCACGTCTGCGATTTCAATATGTTTTCAATAAGAAAATAGTGTGTAAGGTTTTCGCAGAAGGCCACAGTCATCAGTGAGTAATATTCCACGTGAAATTTGCAATATTAAAATCCACAACGACGATATGAAATTCAAGTTGTATTAAAGCCCTCTCCGAAATAATTTTGATAGCTTCAAAGCTGAAAGGGTTACCGGCCACTGAGGCTCGCAAAGCGCTGTAATTCCGTAAAGCTCGGCGCACACAAGCCCACTAATCGGCAGAGTGCTGCCCTCTAAATATCGCTTTTACACGTCCATCGAACCATAAATAATAACTCTATGAAAACATAAATGTTCTCTTTTTTCTAACGTTTTCCGAGTTTCGTATTTTTTTTTTCATAGAGTCAAAAGCTTGAACAGACCACTTTCGCATTATGGAATTGCCAAAACTCCATTTGCGTTCTATATCCAAACAGTGTACTGTGGACATTGTTCATACGAATTTGAATTCTATTGTACGCAACTAAAGAAATATTTTCGTTTTGCCTTGGTACAAAGTTAGGTCGTCTGGTCGTAGTATATCGGTAGCGAGCGTAGAAATGAGATATTTTGGCAGTATTACGCAAATTGGATAGCTTTCAACACTCAACGGAGTAGGTTCCGAACTTTCGCCGGGAAAATTAAATTAAAAATATCATAAGACGTAAATATGTATGGAGATCGTAATGATGTTGCTCCTGCACTCAGGCCGCAGACGTTTCGGATTTAGATTAAATAAGTTTTATTTGAATAACTTTCTGCAAATATTCGAGATAGGCATTTTATTATACATCTAATTCTAGTAAAATGTTAAATCAAGTGATTTAATTTGAAATCGAAAATAGTTTTAAGGGTTTTATTACGTTTTTCGATTGGAAATTGGCTCATTGTTTAATCGAGTGACAAGAAATAAATTATAATCGATTCTTTATATGAGATCAATGGTAACATCTTTAAGCTTTTTATTATACATAGTTAATGTTGTCAACGAATGCCAGATAGTGTAAAACATGAAACAAAAGCAGTCTGATTGTCTTAATGGAAAAACGTCAAGAAAGAGCATATAATGAATTTAATACAGTCGTGGACTATATTTAATTCTAGTTCGTGTAAATAACATTAACATAATTCTATGGATATGTTCTAGAAAATTAACTTAATGACAAAACTTCAATTATGTATATCATTATAACATTGGTAGTTAATTGACATAAAAAAATATTCCGTGATACCATTACACTTAAGAAATTGAAGCTAAAAGTACTTATAGCGTTGTAATAATTAATTAATGTAATTATAGGTATATGTATAAAACGTAAGTATATTGTATTAATGTATATGTTGTATGTTCGTGGTTCCCTCCCTAATCCTGTCGATGATCGTTGATGGGCCACTTTAGAAGATTAATTATAATTATGTTAACGATCCCATTTCCATAGCTAATACTAAGGTTTCGGTACCGCCTTCCAAATAGAGGCATCAAACTATACTTGATAAATATAGGTAATGTTGGATTAACTTCTTTGAGGGAAGTTTTTCCTTTTCTTTGTATTCGTAGAATTTTGTAAATTACTTACGTTTATGTTGTGGATATTGAATGATAATAATTATTGAGATGGTATGGTTTTTTTCTTTGCAGTCAAGTCAGTATTCACTGAAACAGAAGACCCCGTCGGATACTGTTCCACTTAGGCAAGGGGGAGATGAGTTGTGCTGGAGAAGATAACGTGGCACTCTTCGTCTTCTCTCTGTACTGTACGGAACACGAGCAGATGGATAACCTCACGGTAAGCAATCAGCGCCGCCCATGGACACCCGCAACAACTGAGGAGTTAACTTTTGAGGATTAGGGATTGTAGGGAGGAGAAGGATTGGGCCTTTAGTAACCTCACGCACATGGCGAAACACAGCGCTGTCTCGTCTCACGCCAGTTTTCTGTGATGCCGTGGTATCACTCTGGTCGAGCCGACCTATTCGTGCCAATGAATGGCTGTCCCACACTTAAACGTGTAATCGCAGCTCTCTTTATGGAAAATTTCTGTACTTAGGTTCAAGATTTAAGACCATGAGACTGCTCATGGTTTAGGTTCATCAATTTCTGTCAAATATGTGGTCTTGAACCCGACGATGTTAGCGACATTCGTGATCATAGTAGACCTTAACAACTTATCATACCAATAACTTCTTGTTATGGGTTACATCGGAGAAACAAGAAGTCGAATCATTTGGTGGTAAGCAAGCATTGCCACCCTACAGGTCACCCTCAACGTTAATGGCTGCAAGTACAAGTAGCGGTCGGTTTTTCGTGGGTTGTTTGGGATTTGCGAGGATTAGGGATTTTAGTATGTATTAGGGATAGGAAAGGGGGAAGGAAAGGATTCGGCCTCAAGTATCCTCATTTACTCAGTAATGTAATAATTTTGACTGCACGGTTGGTGCGGTGGCTGGACAACTGGCTGCCGTGCAACGTGCCGCGGGTTCGATTCCCACACGGAACAACTCTTTGTGTGATCCGCAAATTGTTGTTCTGAGTCTAGGTGTCATGTGTATGTGAAATTGTATGTTTGTAACCGCACCCACGACACAGGAGAAAATCCTAGTGTGGGGCAAAAAAAAAAACAAAACAAAAATGTGTTACTGCGTAAATGATACAAGCGTTGATTCACGTCAACCGGAGTAATACATGTCAAAGCATTGCACACTTAATTAGAACTAACAATAACATAAAAGTTGTTATTTTATTTCACTTACAGATAACAGAGTCTGGGTTTGGGTAACTAAAAAACAATTATTTTTAATTGTGAAACAGTTTTGTTTCAGTCAATTATACAGTTTGAGTCTGGGGTGCCTTAGATAATATGCAGCATGCTTTTCAGACTCGATTGAAGACTGAAGTGTCAACACAAAACCATGTTGGTTTTATTGTCGTGAGCTTCAGATATTGGGAAATTTTATAATTTTGGCACCACTGCACTGTGGTAATGAAAATGACGCTATAAAAACATTATGAATCATTGTATAATGTCAATGACTCGCCCAACAAAAGGTATGATTATTAACCCCTAGCACGAAAAAACCACCGAAATTATATTAAAAAAACGCCATCAGTAATTTTTGATAATTATGTATAACCGGTCCAAAACGCGATCAAACTACTTGAGCGTGGGATGTAGACACATACCTACGTATATAATTGTTTCTTATTAAAATCAACGTTAATCTTTTTTCGGAGCAGATTCCGGCAAGGTACCATCGCATTATGTTTAAGAATCGACAGCTATAATTTCTGTTCAATCAAGATTTAATTGTTTTAATGAGCCTACATGCGTGAATGGCCGGCCCAATTATTGTTTATTTTTAATCGCCTCGAGTGCTTTTTATGTTCGCAAGGAGGCACGGAGGCCAACGGCGATCATTTTCATTATTTTAATAATGTAAACTTCCAATAACAATTTACTGTGATTTGGGGTTAAACACGTTAAGAGATATTTTATGATTTACCGAACAACTCCGAAGGATAGTTTAGCCGTGTTATTTAATCGTTCTTCTGGTCTTACTCTTGTTTTCTTTGTTGAATTGGAAAAGTGAGAAGTCTAATTAAAATTGCTCTTATATACATTGTGTTCATAAAAACTTTGGATATACCATACTAATACTAATTACTAGTATCATAAGGCAACGCATTTGTACGTTCTTTGGTATTGCGGGTGTCCGTGGGCGGTATTATTCTCTTTCTATCTAGCGATCGTCTCATAGCAAGTAGGCTTTCACAAAAGGAATGTCAAATATCCGTTAACAAACATAATAATCTTCTCATATTTTTCATAATCATGTTATTCTCTTAACACTTTTTCAGTTTTGGAACATGTCGATGTATTGTAACTATATAAGGTAGAAAGAGAGAGATAGAGAGATACAGACAGAGATAGAAATGGCACAATAAATGAATTATTAACCTTATTGGCACAATAAATGACTAATTAACATTACTTCGAATTAGGTTTTAGGTGTCCCTGAGCGGCACTGATTGCTTTGCCACCTAGAACCTACTATAAAAAAGAAACACTTCGCAAATCAGCATTTAATATCGCATTAAGTTAATTACTTTCTTCAAGAACTAAGCAACGTGTAATTTCTAAGTTCTAGAGGCTAGGTATCTTTCTGGATCTAATCTGGAACCTGACATGGTGTGGACGTGAAGTGTGGGGTAGAACTGAGTCTCCAACTAACAAGTTAATCCAGCCGCGGGCGCATATGAAGTTTATATCACGCTTTGCATTATGGTTCATTATCTCAACCATTTTTGCTTTGTTATGCTTGTGTAGGGATGTGCGTTTAAATATTGGATTTTTTCCGATTGTGGTTGCTAGTATTTATTCATCTATCTGTGTAAAATCTTAGTATATTTTTTTATCACTTTCATCCTATTCTTTGTCTTTAGGTAGATCTAACTTTGTGGTGGCCCAGAGGTCAAGGCGCCCGCGACTTTTTTGAGCTGATGATCTTTCTGCGATTATTTAGACACCATTGGCATATTTTGAAAAATCACATCGTGAGGAAACCTGGACTTTTAGTTTATAAGTAAAATCGCCAATCTGACTTGAGCAAGCGTGGTGATTAATGATCAAACTTACTCCGCGTGAGAAAAGTTCTTTGCTCAGCAATGAGCGCATATAAGCTGATGTGAGGTAGATACATAGTGGAAGCTTCTTTAACTCATAATGACTCTAGTTTTAACGTTAATGCTATTGACATTATTCCATAATAGATCAAAGGTTTAGAAACGTTTAACCTTAAATTGCAGTGCTCATATTAAAATTGTGGTGGTAACCAATCAATTCCGACAATTCGTAATCGAAATTCATCTCATTTAAAATGAACAGCATCACATTGTCCTGATCATTGAATTTGAATTGAGAAATCAGATTTCTAGAATAAAACAGTTGAAAACTTTCGTCCATTGTCTATATACAAGTTGGAAAGGCTTGAATTGTATAAGCTGCTTATAATTCTGCTCAAGTGTAAGGTACAAGTGAGGAAGTGGGTTATTAAGGAGTCGTGGCCATTTGTGATGGGCGCCCACCATTACTTAGGAGCCTGTCATTTACGCGCGATCGTGATCTTTAAACAACTCGTTACCCACACGTGCTGGGATTGGTGCAGACGTGGTTCGAGCCAGATTTATGGCGTCAACTGCTCTTGCTTTGTCTGTTTAGAGAACAAGACTTGATATACTGATTTTCATTTAACTAGTACCATAGATACTCAATATAAATTACCAAAGATACACCTATTCCGATAATACTGCCAAGGTATTTATAATTTATTTATTCTTTTCTTTCCCTTAGTGTAGGTGAGCCATGCTTCGGCACGAATGGTCTCGTTCCAAAGAAGTGATATCACGGCCTTATAGGAACCGGCGTGAAGTAACACTTAAGTTTTGATTTGCCGTGCGAGTGTGGTAACCGGAGGAATCCTTCTCTACCTACTCAATGCTCAAATCCCCTAAAAGCCCTAAGAACTCACAAGAGGTCGGCAACTCCTTTTTTTTCTAATAACTCCTTTGGTATTACCTACGAGTGTCCATGGGTGGCACTGCTTACTTATTGCTTACCATCAGTTAGTCCGTCGTCTAGATTGCAGACTAATCACATAATTTTTTTTACGTAAAATTTTAATCATTTGATTCTGTTTACATACAAATCGAAGCAGTCAGTTGCTTTAATTTGTACGCGTCGCCAGTAATAAACAATTAATTGCAAAGCATGTGAAGTTTTGCAAATTCAAAATTCGCCAACCCTACAGTGTTGTTGCAGGTGAGACAGTGCGTCGCCTGCGGCGGTCCACCGCGTCGCTGCGCAGGCGCACCCCCCTCGCCAGGCTGGGCCCCGCACCCCACGCCGCACCATAGATCGATCACTCAACCAACCGTCAATTAACTTATTGCCGGACAATCTGCTCACTAATCATCGTTTTAGATGTTGCTGCGATTTTTGTTATATTAGAAATTTATCCTCGCTACAAATTATGTTGGTACCTACTCCTTATTTTTATGGCCATTTATTATCTTAGAATTAAAAAAAAAACAACTACTAACTAAAAAAAATAAGTATTATTTTTGCATTTCATATTAATAAAATAAGAAAGGAATATACAAACGTTAATATACCAGGTACTGGAACACAAATTATTTTCTCTTTGACAACGTAATCCCAAAACAGAATCGTGTACACCGACAATCGTCCAAAAACCGTAAACCTACTTATTTCAAATAAAATTGAGTGGAAAAAAGAAAAGTAACCACAGCTTACAACGAGACAATTCTAAGTCATTTAACAAAACAACAACATTAAGAACGAAATTGGCCA
Organism: Spodoptera exigua; assembly: GCA_902829305.4. NCBI lineage: Eukaryota > Metazoa > Arthropoda > Insecta > Lepidoptera > Noctuidae > Spodoptera > Spodoptera exigua. Next base: position 8,404,990 of record LR824619.2, on the reverse strand, counting down.
TTTTACTGAAAGCGGACAAACCTCAATTATGTGCAATTGTAATAGTGACGTTGTAGAAATGTATAAGAAGTGGCGCCATTACGAGGAGTTAATCTCGATGACGGAACACATTACTGTCCGTAATGAGAGGCGCGTGAACCTCGCAGTCTACAATTTACTCATTCCTAAAGGCGTTTGGGAGTAAACTCTACATAAACCCTCGCTGTTCCCCTAGTACCAACATCAGTTTTCAGATGACCCACGACTTTTAGCACTGAACTGCACTTCTGCGTCACATGTCTTTATTTGTGATACGATTGCAAAAGTTAACCTGGTGGTAAGTAATATGGACGTCGATGGAAACTCGAAACACTGCAGGACTTGCAACGTTACCTTTTTTTGGGGGTCAGGATTGAGGTTGTCCTTATCCCCAGATAAAGATAACCTTAATCACACGGCGTTACACAAGTATGTTTCTGTTTTTTGTTTTATTTTCATTTAGTATAGTGATATTAAACTTTCAGAGTTTCAGTTCGGTATTGGAGACTTTCGTCTTGTTGCTTTTACCTAGTCTTAGATATAGATATTAGTTCAATTTAAGTTCTATGTACCTTCAAATTGCTTTTAGATTGCTGAATGTTCGTACTTCGTGAATTAACTACCAAGATGATTGATTTTAAATTGTCGCTATCCAAATGTTTGTGTACTTAAACCTGAAATATTTAATTAACTAACATATTAAACGAAATGAATGAATGGTACAAATGCAAGTACAAGTAACAACGGGACAAATTGTTTTACGTAAATTGTCTTGAACATAACCGTAACAAATACCTTGCGATTGTTCTTGCATTGTTGGAAATTACCTACTTTGCATCAGCAATAAATACTGCACTGACACCTAAATTTCAGAATCTAAAGGTCTATAAACTTGGCTGTGATCGCAATGATAGAAAATTAGCAACATCCTGGTAAGAGTTGGGGTGAGGTATGAATCGCCGCCGGCGGCGACTGCGGCCAGCGAACAATACTGGGCCCAAGCAGCGCCGCGTCGCAGCGCATGCGCGGGCGAGCCGCGGGCGCACGCGACCGACACGACACCAGCGCCCTGTGCGACAGAAAGGGACGAACCACAGCACTCGCGAGATTTTGATTTATTTCGTATAATTATCGAATAATCTGCTTTGCATCTCTCGTTATAACATTACGATAATTTTGCTCCATTACATCGGGTTCTAAGCGGTGACCGTTCGCTAGCACAACGATTGATAATAATCGCTCGCGAAGTATAATGGCGTACACCCACGGGTAATTATTGTTGTGCAGTCGTGAGTTCGTGAGCCGGTGGAATGGCGGAATGCATCTCCTTCGGGGGTTGCCCGCCGTAAACCAACACGGCTCGCTGTTCGGCCGGCCGCGTAAATAACTGATCGCTTTCCTCGCGCTAATGATAGTGCGGCCGCCTGCGCTCGCGTCCTCTTTAGTCGATCCCGATAAAATAATTACCAGTATTTATAAGTGCTCGCACTTAATCGCAGCTTTATACTAGTTATTAAGTATGCTGCATACGTGCGCACTTAAAATTTCCTGGAGAAATCTGTGGGAACGCGTATGTCAATAATTAAACGAAAACTAAATAATTGGAGTTCAATTACACAAGAGGGTATATGACTTATTCCCAGAATATGTGAAAAGTCATAAAAATATGTGGAGACTATTGGAGGCTACAATGAAGTCATTCTTTTGTTGAGAGATGCCTGAGGGATGAGTCCGGCGTAACAAACACATGGATGCTGTAGATGTTGCATTGACGTTTGGTCACGGGGCATCGGCGAGCGCAGTTCTCTTGCAACGTTAATGGGCCGCTGGCCGTCGGCTCCGTTATCCCTCGTAGCTAATGATTGGCCGGCATTAAGTCCCGGCTGTTCCGTGCGATTATTGGATCTAACAGATAATTTTATATCGCATTGTCCCGGAGCGTAAAATTTTCTGTTGTTATTACGGGCCGGGCGGCACGCGCGGGGCGCAGGGCCCGCGGAGACCTCTGTCCGTATCGCCTCATCGCTGCGGATCGTATACAACGACCGGGCAAATCACGATCCGTTTAGCACAACTGTAAACTGTTCCATAATAAATGATTGTTAATGAGATAATACAATGTAACACAACCCAGCTATACAGAGATCATAAAATCCACCAGATAGGAAAAGAATACAAATTCAGGAACATAATGGAACCCATTCAAGTAATTTTCAATTTAGTCATCACAAGCGAATGAAACTGCTCACTGTAAGCTGTCGATATTAACGATCCATATTAATTCACCCGCTAATGTGCCGTTCATAATGGCAGTACTGACCACTGCAGCCTTATAAAGACACTCGGCATCGACTATCGTCCATTAGTTCCGCTATCATATCAGCCACAAGTGAACAACAGCAACATAAATTGTGTTGGCAATAAACACTACAAATGCTGGTGCGACACTAAAGCGTTTCTATAAAGAAATTATGAATACTGGATTGTATAGCGCTGGTTCGCACCTTTGGTTCACGATCGCCATTCTTCCCGCGCTTGTAATAAGCCCTCTAAATCAAACAATAGCATTAAAGTGTCAATACGGCCTCGATAACACCTCGCCGTTTTCTTTTGCACACGGAATTATGGCTATAAATCTATGGAAGGGCTCGTTTACACCACACGACTGGTCTTCGATCTGTGTTGCCATTGTTTAGTATGCTTTCATTAAGGATTTTTAATGCAGTCCGTCATTAGCATTTCTTAGAAGTGACGTGCAATGTATTGCGATTGTTAGAATAATGTTTTTTTTAAGGTATGAACTGTTTTGTTTCGTCGTATAAATAATTGTATTCTACAGTTTTAATATGTTTACATGTTGTAGTTCACTTATTTGTCGGAATTAATAGCCGACCTCTATCTAAATTCTAAAGATAAAAGGCTGTATGGACTAATAGGTATTGATCCGAGAAATTATGGATTAGATTAAGATCGGTTGCTGAATAAAACTGGTCGTAGATTTAGGAAGCCTTAATATTTAAAGACAATAAGTTTACTCTTTAAATATTAAGGCTTCCTAAATATACATTTACAAACAGATTTTTTTTGTAAAAAGAATATTTTATTTATTACTAGATAGTAAGAACTATTTAGAGTTTCATATTTATGGTGTAGTCTACGGGCTATTGTCACCCTCACCACGTTTCTACACCCATTCTCATTGTTGTTCTAGCCCCAAGCGGTTCGTTCCTGTTCCGACGATAAACCATAATCAGGTACATTTTGATTGCGTGTATCTAATTATGTTTAAGCACTGTAGGTGCTTTACATCTGTTCTGTAGTTCGTAGTTTAGTTACATTGTTTTGAATATTATTGAGTATTATACGCGTAAAACTCCCTAGGGATGTCTTGTGAAGTATTTTTTTTATTTTTGGTGCTAATAATAGTTTTGTTCGGATGTAGACTGTGCTAAAAATAAGTTCATTAAACTGAGGAAAACTCTTTATAAAACAGTATATTCGAAAAGCGTTCTTCATTCAGTAGGTACTTAGGTACTACTCAACAAACTATTAACTGTTTTTTAACTATGTCAAAAATAAATAAGTAATCTAAAATTTACAATGCTATAATATATTAAAACATTGTCAAATTTGAATTCATTGATTTTATTTGATGCGGACATAAATTACTTTATAGCTTACGATTCCGACCAAAAACTTAAAGTCCGCTGTTGATTTTAAAAAAGTAAACGGTTGTAAAATACATTATATTTTAATTCTATAAATCGTGTACCTAATACTGCGTATTGTTAGTGATTAAACACACAGTGTAAAATGCAACGGTGTGGCCACGGTCGTTGAGCAAAATTCCGTCTGACATTTGGCTTCAGTACCAAATGACTGGCTAAATTATGCAGTTAACTTCTTACGGGGTAGTGCCTACTCGAATATAACACAATAACAGCCGACCTTTTAACTCATACTTCTTAGTTTTCATGACGGTTAAATCGTTTGCTCATTATTTCATATGAGATTTTGTTTTGATTAATCATTTTTAATATTAGATAAAGTTATGGAGTTATAGGGATTGTAGCGTGAACTAAACCATAACAGTTTCAAATATCTTGTAACAGTTCAAGTGTGGGAGAGCCAAGCTTCGGCACGAATAGGCCGGCTCGATCGGAGTGATACCACGGCTTCACCGAAAACCGACGTGAAACAACCACAGAGTTGTGTTTCGTCGTGTGAGTAAGGGTACCGGAGGCCCAATGCCTCCCCCGCCCCCATGCCTATTTCGGACACGTATAACAAAAAGGCCTTCAACGCACTCATAACGCCTTTGGTGTTGCGGGTGTCAGTCAGCGGCCCGATTGCTTACTATAAAGGAATCCGTCAGCTCGTATCCCATAAAAAAATGTATAAGATCCACCAGAATCAAAGTCACAAAGAAATATTTATTTGAAGAATCACTAGTAGATACTTAGCCAAAACAATTCACCGAACGCGACAAACAAAGGCGTATCCTAAAAACTCGGTATCGGACAGAGATCGAACAAAACGTTACAAAGTCAATGCAATGTCGTCGCAGCCGAAGGGTTGAAGATAAATACGTACAAGGGGCCGGGAGGTCGGCTACCGCAGATAAACAGGGGGTTAGCAATTTGTACGACCATACAAATGTGCAACTGTACCGTATACCGATGGACGGGGTGCGGCTTCGACGCCGTACGCGAAGGAATTTGACCGATTGCTACGTATTTGTACTTGTTTGGTGAGTTCATGTGTGCTTTGGAATGAGTCGTAATATAGTTGATAGTTGATGTCTGATACCTGTCTCGGATCTTCTGCACTTTGTTTTATCCTATTGGCATTGATATGTTATTAAATAATTTTATCTTTAAATTATATTTACGCTCACTCCATCAGTTGTTACTTTGAAAGTCTTTAAAGCCATTAATTAATTTACCAGAAGAAGAGGTATTTATTGCTATAGATTTTACAGTACTTTATTTAGTTTCTTTTAACTATTAATATCTTTATAACCATCTTAAGCTACTATTATATAATTAACGAGGATAAAATTTGAGATGGTGGAGGAATTGGGTAGTTTCTGGTCAAAAATAAATTAATTAGACGTTTCAATACCTACAATAAAATATTGAAAAATAACTATACTTTTGTCTATCGATCGATCGATACACTATGTTTGAGATATTTTGAACTTAATTATAAGGAAATAAGTGAGCTATTTGACGCAAAAATACTATGACGTTTTTCATACAAATTTCATAGAAAAGTATAGTTTTTGACATTTAGATAAAAGTATTGAATTTGACTAGTTGGAAACTACCGTATTGATCATATAGCTATTAGCAACTTTTTAAGCCATAACACGTTTTTATGTTATAGAGGCAGGCGCATCACCTGATGGTTAGCAATCAGCGCCGAACGTGGACACCTGTAACACCAGAGGAGTTACGAGTGCGTTGCCAGATAGCTTGAACAATATGGGATTGGGGTTTCAGAGATTTAGGGATTAGGTATAAGGGCGGGGAAGGATTGGGCCTCTGTTAACCTCACACAAGGTTGTCGTTGATTCACTGGAGACCATGGTAACAGCACCAAGTCTATCGGTTTGAATAATTCGATAAAAACATTGAATTCGTTATCTAGTTATCCTGCCCAAATGTAAACTTATCTTGGTAGAATATTATTGTAGCAAAGGAATAATTTATCCATAAGTCAGTTGTAGGAATAAAGAAGATTCTTAAGCTGGCGATATTAATATGGTGGCTCTTTCATGTCGCATATCCTGAATACTCCACAAGATAGTTTTAAGTTTTAAGTTAATAGGTATATTAATGGTCCTGTGCATGTAGAAGTGTAATAAAACCGATAGATATAGGTATAAATAAAATGTCAGACACTTGCTATCTAAAATTTACTTCGTTACTTCTCATGTTCCAGGCTGTCGCTGAGGTACATTGTTGCGCTAATCCTGTATCCTTAACTGAACATCAGCGCTAGAGAGTCCCATCTGAAGTTGTCTGATGATGATTGTCAAGGATTCGTCACGTAAGTTAATTATACCGATTCTCACACATCTCTCTAGAAAATTTTCTCTTAACGAATTCATATTAAGATTTATTCATTAGATAGGTACCTACGTATCAGATGTCTAGCCCACGCTGAAAAGTGTTTATTCAGTATTTCTGTGTAATAAAACATCAAAAGGTGTCTAGTACATTCATGAAGATATAAAAAGTTCTAGTGAGTACTTATTAACATACATAGGTTCCTAGCGTGGGTACAAGACCTCCTTAGCTTCACATAACATATGTACATAGAGTACCAAAGTGTTCTTTGGTATGTACAGTCAGGGGTCAAAAATGCAATTACTCTCTACCAATTTTAAAATGACTAAAATTTGTTTGTAGTAAAAGTTCAATGGTTCACAGCCAGTTTATTCAATAATTTAGATTCTATGCTATAAATTAAAGCAGTCCTCAACCATTGACACTATTCTACAAAGATATTTGGTCATTTTAAAATTGGTAGAGTGTAATTGCATTTTTGACCCCTGACTGTACATTATCACCCTATGAGTTAAACCTGATCATAATCTATTTCTCTGCCAATGTTTATCCAGATCCATTCAGTAGTTTCACGTGAAAGAGTAACAAACATCTATCCAAATTTACTTACAAATTTTTGTAGGTTTATTTCTTCATTGTTTCTTCTTGGCCAATAGTGTAGACTGTACCCAAAATGTCACAAGTTCCTGTTTTCAGTCTCTAAGAGTATTCATCCCCTGCATCAGAATAGCGACCGTCAAGAAGCGTCTACGGTGTAATCCTCATTGGAAATGCTCAGAATAAACACAGGGTGCTCATTAATCACGCTGAGCCACCAAACTTTCTCTATTCAACTGAGACTCCACCTGACTCGGATATTTTCTTTAACTTTTAAGCTTTGTTCAAAACTTTTGATGGACTCGGAGTTTTAAGTAAGTTGAATAGTAATATATCTTGCGCTGGGAGCGCTCCTTTATTGTGTTATCAAGTGATGTTGCCAGCGTTTTTAGATACTATTTGTTTATATTAAGCATGTTTTTTAATATTGTTATATTGTATTGTTCCTTTTACAATGCATATCATAAGATATTAGATTATAATCTATTTGTTCTATGTCGATAAAATTAACTTCTCTTACCTATAAGTATGCAGATAGGTACACAATTAAGATTACTGCCATCTATCGAAATAAAAAATAATTGTTCTATTATATCTCTGTTGTTATTGTCAGCTTATGTAACCACAAATACAGATTATTATAAAGATTCGCTTACAGCGGTGTAATCTATTTTTTAATTTAGTTGTAAAACAAAAGACTTTTAGATACATGGCTATTGGCATAACAGATAATTGAATAATCCAATTTCAATTTCCAACGAGTAATGGAAAATTGTTTCAATTTAATAAACAATACTATTATAGATTCTTATTATAATGAGATAATATTTTATCAGAGCGCTCCGCTCCGAGAGCGGGTCACCGCAGCATTAACCATGTACCTAATTCCATTAGGTAAGCGCCATTTCAATCTAACTCGGAATTAGTTCCACCTTATTGCCGACTTGAGAATTTTTATCACAGTGAAAGCAATCAGAGCGCCAATAATTTCCCTCATAATGACTCGGTGGTCGTAAAATTTGAGCATTGCGCCAAAATGGTGGCACATTAAAATTCTCTCCCCATCGTTATAAGTGGAGTTAGCGACGGGCACCGATCGTCGATCGGGACAATCGGCATTTCCATCTCAATCGCCCCCGCCCGCGCCGCCGCCCTCAGACGTTAGTTTTCTTTTTTAAATCGCGCGTTAAGGATTTGGCGTGAACGCGTGAAGGGTTGGCTCCCACCCGCGCCTTTCCTGATCGCCGCCTCCTCATATGTCCTCGTCGATATTGCAATACGATTTAGTAGCGCCCGAGTTGCTTTCTCCTTGGATCGCGCCATTTACATACGATATTATTCCAATCACCAGCTATTGTTTGTTTTCGGGGGTACTTTTACGACTTAGCTTTTTTCTGTATAAATTACGTTTCTGTTATTATGTTATCTTACGAAAGTAGAATGGAAGAGTATTCTAGAAGTCATCAGCAGAACTAAATCAAAATCTTAAAGCGTCTGAATTCTTGCGTAACACTCATTTTTCAATTGTTTATATTTAGTGAAACTTTGAAAAGAAATTGTAGTGTGAGAGGAGTATTAATGTTGTAGTTCACCTGGGGCGACCTTGCCACCTTATAGATTTAGTAACGTTAACTTAGTTTGTTGTTACAAACTTTCTAACTACGAGTTAGACATGACACTCGAATAATACAGGCAATAAGGGCTGGGGAATTACGTCATCAATTTCTTTATAGTCGTAGTATAGTATAAATAGTAGCTCTCCAACTTTTTATGTGTTCGAGGTAAGATTGTTCTCATGATATGTGTCGTAATCATAATCGCGAGATATACATAAAACTTTTCCAACAGTTATATAAGTTAAAGGCTTTAAGAACAAGTGGGGTTGTGTTTGAATCTCATGTCTATGCTAAGACTTCAGTTGTTATGCGGAGCAAGGGCTTAAGAAAGGTATAATATTTCTGAAGATATCAATTGTATCTTCGATTTTTTCGATTTGAAAATTTTCCGTTCTACTGTCGAGTTTGGAATTGACCTCCGTGCTTGGCAACGGTATTGCGACCCCTATGTCATGGGAGTAATAATGTAACTGCCCAGAGTGCGTGAACTCTACCTGCTCATGCGGGGAAGATCTGGAGTGATGTCATATGATTTTTAAGTAAATAGTAGTAGATAGAATAGGCCAGGCTGCTTGATTTTGAAGTATCTAGAATCACTTTTTTAAAGTCTACGCCATAACCACAATCAATGCCTTAAAATAAGATCCAATTTAAGATAATCTAGTCGATACAGTAGCAGCGTAAATGACTAGCTGCAACAATGTCTCATATATGTAAAATAATGCGGCCGATATATCGTCCCCCGGCAGTGGGCGGTGGGGTGCGAGGAGACACAACCCCGCGAGCGACTTATTCCGATATAATCAATAACTTAGTGAGATCCCCTTTGCATCCAGCCGTGTGACAGTTTCTCCAATCGAAGCGGCTAAGGGTTGTTTTTTACATTTTTGTTCAAACAGCGTGATTAGAGACGCTCCGTGCGGCTTTTTGAACTTGACGTCGTTCGAAATAGTAGTAGCGTTCGTTATTTCGTGATTTTCGGTAATAAATGTTTGTCTCTCGATTTTTTTTTCTGCTTTTGCATAAACGTGTGTCAATATTTGTTTGATTCGTGCGCCTTTTTGGTTATGTTGCGTGATTTTTCGCGTGTTGATACAATTATCGAGTTCGTGTTTCGATTTGAATATTTTGGTAAATTGCGTAAATATTTTCTGTTTAGTTACTTACCTGCTTGATTCATTTATTTAATTTTATTTTGGTTTATCAAACCGTTGGTGTGGAATCTCGATATTTTTTATTTTATTCTACAAAATGATATTTCGTCTAAATAGGTTTCAACGTTATTAGAAACTCAGGTTTGAAAATTCATGTAGGTACGAGAGTTCAAAGTCGTGTAGGTACCTCGGGCTAATAAATATAAAGCGTAGGTACATAAGTGTAGCCAGGAGCTGTACTAAGATGGGATTAAACTTTTAGATTACCTCAATCTAGATTATAAAACGATATAAAATTCAATTTTCTTTAGTTTCTATACTTCATTTTATGCTCAGTACTTCTAATGCGGTGAAATAAGAAAATGCCATTCTGAGTTATTGTTTAGGAAAATTTGAAATTAGAAATACATCAGATTATAGAAGTGGACTGTAAATGGCTATCAGGGTATTTAATAAAAACAATGATATTTAATAAAAGAATAAAGAAGGTTATAAAAATGTAATTGAAAATGTATAGGACATTAAAGATTTCTATGTACTTACCTACGAATGTATTAAAGTCCTTCGACGATGTTTTCTGACACGTAGAGTTTTATTACAATAAATATATTATATTTTTATTTAACGTATAATATACTTACATACCTATATGTGATATATCAGAATTTAATTTAAAAATAAACATAATATTGGAATAAGTATGAGTTAGTTTTCGTTAGACATGTACGTAGGTATATGACATAAAGCCTGCTTTCCCCGATTATGCTAACTGCTGGGGTCACGCATCTTGTCCAAGTCATCTACAGATGTTCTCAACCATATCCGTTTTTTTTTTCAAATAAATTATCCAAATGTACTTACCAGGTCGTGGTGGTCCAAAGTAGCTGCTTCTCATGCTAGAGAATGAAGAGGGTGTGTGCTGAAAACCTGGCTAGAACCTAACAATGTGATTTTTTCCGAGTTAGATAGTCAGAGAGATTATTTAGACACCATTGACAAACGGTGAAGGAAAACATCGCGAGAAAATCAGAACATATAATTTCTAATTATAAGTTTGAAATCGCCAATCCGCCTTGAGCAAGCGTTGTGATTAATGCTTAAACCTTCTCCGTGTGAGAAGGTGCCTTCGCTCAGCAGTGGGCACTTATAGGCTAATGATGTGATCGAAATGTACTCAACACCGTAGACTTCTTAATCAAAAGGTAACATCTAGTTAGTAGTAAAGTTAACTTTTTTTAAAGAAATCACAGTTCCTTATTAGGTATGAGATGCTTACTTGAAACTGTATAAAAGTATATGTTTTTTTTATTTATTTTTTAACGTTGCCCCGCATTAGGATTTTCTCCTGTGTCGTGGGTGCGGTTACAAACATACAATTTCACATACACATGACACCCAGACCCGGAACAACAAATTGTGGATCACACTAAGAGTTGTTCCGTGCGGGAACCGAACCCGCGACACGTTGCACGGCAGCCAGTTGCCCAGCCACCGCACCAACCGTGCAGTCTATGTAGTAGTATATGTCATATAGTCAGTATATGTAGTGGTATATGTTCAATTAATGGCGTACATTTAGTTTAGAAATTGCTTTAAGTACCTATTTAGTTATAATCGGATTTTCTTTCAGATAATTTCATTTTTCTGCTGAGAGTTATTACTACAATCAAAGGATACATATTTCTAATTAATAGCCATCTTATTCATATTAAAGAAAAGCTGTTTGTCAGTCTTGTTAATCCTCGAGAAAGGCTGGACCGAAATGTCTTAAATTGTCTTGAAATATTCCTGAATATAAACGGAAGGTTTACGAGTAAAAGGTCCGGATCTTCAGTCACTTATAATTTTGTTATAACAAGTCGACGTATAAGAACAATTTACTCATTTATGTTATAGTCGCTTAAAAAGAAGATCTCCAACCATATAAATAATCAGCATTTCAGTACTATATATAGGTATATGTAGTGATGATATAAGTGGTGAAGATATTAAACCCTCTCACATAAAAAATCGCTATATTCTCGTGTCGACTGTTATCACTGAAAGTGATAACAGTCAGTATCACTGAAAGTGATAACAGTCGACACGAGAATATAGCATATTTATGTGAAGACCTCTTGTATACCAGATATTCTAGTTTCAAAATAACATTTCCTAAAATTTTCCATGCACTATGAAAGATTATTTCAAAATTATATAAAAATTTGAATTAACTAGTTTAGTTCATATTCGTAAGTGTGGGAGAGCCATAATTCGGCTTGAAAGGGTTGGCTTGAACGGATTGATACCACGACGTTACTGAATACTGGTGTGAAACATAGCTTGTGAAATCAAATTTCGTATAACTTACAAAATACTGAAATAGTTTCTGTAACTCCTTTGGTGTTGTGGGTGTCCATGGATGGATCTGATTGCTTAACATCAGGTAATCTGAATGTTCGTGAGGCTTCCCATAAAAAAAACTTCTACACGAAACAAATTGTTCTACTCATATTTCTGTGTCTAGTTAACCAGTCCGAGTTAACTCAATAAGTTCAATACATATGTATTTACAATGTACCTAACCTACTCAAATAAACCCACGATCTACTCAATTGAGCCGTCAGTTTGTCAAATGACAGTTTACTATTGACATAACTAACCAGTTTATACACGAAAGTCAGTTTTAACAGGAGATTACTCGTATAATTTATTGAATAAGTAGGTTAGTTGTGCCTCGTAGACTTATAATTTTTAAAACAACACATTTTTTTTGTTTCTGTTTCAGATATTTTTAAACGATTTATTTTAATATGGTTAGCTTTGACTGCACGGTTGGTACGGTGGCTGGGCAACTGGCTGCTGCGCAACGTGTCGCGGGTTCGATTCGAACTCTTTGTGTGATCGTGATGTGTATGTGAAATTGTATGTTTGTCCGCACTCACGACACAGGAGAAAATCCTAATGTGGGGCAACGTTTTTTAAAAAGAGAAAGAGAAAGAACAGCTTTTAGGTAAAGGCTGATGTTGCTTGTACCCTACGAATCAATAAAGTATCTAAAGTCCATACGTATAATAAGAATTGGTATAAGTGTGTCATATTTCCAATAGTTTTGCATCACCGCACAAAAATTAGACCCCTGTATATGTAGTTACTATGTTTATGTAAGTCTGTTTTTAGTGCCTCATTATGACTACACAGTCCGTAGTCGTGTTCTCTGACCTTATGTCCCTATGCAAGCTTAAATCTTTAAACTACACAACGGATTTTGATGCACTTTTTCAGATATAGTGGTTAGAGAGAAAGGTATATGTGTACGTGTCATAACTTCCATTGAATAGAGGAGTAATTTAGTATCAGTATAGTATCATGGCGAAGTCGTGGCAAGTAGTAGGAGTATCCTAATAATTTTTAAAGTAAGTCTGGATTACTAATAAGAATTTAGAAGCAAAAGCCATTGGCCCTAACAGCCCGCGATAGCTCTTACCCTATTACCTAATTTTGAACTATACACCTCCTTTACATAAAATAATTTGACACAATCTTAGTAGCTGTATTGGAGATCGTAAATTTACTAATAATTGATATATAATTGTGAATATTGAATATTAATCTACATTACAGAAGTTTCGATACTTAGAAAAATATCATAGCAATAAATTTAGACCAATTAAACATTATAAGCTTAACACAGATAATTAATAGATTTGAAAATATTTTTTTATTTAAGGTTAACTTTCTGGCTGTATATTTAGTTTTGAGGAAAGATACATACATTCGTTACGTCTTGGGAAAGTGGTGGGTATACAGGTACATTGTGACTTCTTCTTATTCTTTCTTCTCTTTATACTTACCGAAAACACAGACTCTTTGGATGGTTAACTCCACTACTATAGGAATTGTTTTCTTAATAAGGAAAAGTTAAAGTTATTATATTAATACTCTTTGAATATTAGACATTGTTTGGTTTTAACACCGTTATTCAGAATATTATCATGGTAAGTTAAATACTTTATTTATTTATGAATTTACCAATGCGGTTTTAATCTAAGCTGTTGAATATAATCTTAAGTCGTGCCAAAAACAATATCTTGTACTTACTGCCAACGTAAGCATTTTAGGAGAAATCATTTAAGAATAACCAGTTTTTTCTGTGATCATCCATTATATTGTATATCATTCATATATTCAATGATATTAATAATCTTTGTGATTAAAGGAAATTATTTTGCAACCATCACATCTTTCTTTTTGTAAAAAACCCTTTGCTCGAAAAAGGGTGTTATTTTAGTGTATTTTAAATTTTAGATTTGCTCCTCGATAATATAAACACTATTATAGTAAAATTATAAACATAATAGACGTCGTATTCCTGGGAAACTAATTGAAAACTTGTAATGTGTAGTATTTTGAATTAATTTATATCGACTTAAAAATACTTACGAAAGTTCCACTGGAATAAGTCACGGGAACCTAAAATGTAGCTTCTTTAAATTATAATACGCCTGAATAAGGTAAATAAATGAAACTCGAGTGTCTGATAAACTAACTTTGAGTTTATTTTTACCATTTACACTTGACAATGTATTCGTAATCTGTTGTCGGCTACGGATGGCATGCGTCGTAGGCGCGTAGCACGCGCGTAGAGTGTTGGCTACGCACACGTCATGCGGGACGAACTTAAACTAATCGCTACGAAATCATCTATTTAGTTGACAGTTTCACATTCAACTATACAAGTAAAATATTGTAAATTATATTTTAACATTCATAGAGGTACAATTAGAGAAAATTCCGATTATTTAGTCAAGTGATATATTAATTGTGAAAAATCCGCGTACAATGTATAACAGACTTTAGCTCTATAATTAGATAAAAAAGGAGGTTTTTCTCGATTGTACCAAAAATAAATTCCAGAGAACATCTCATATAACATAGTTAACAAAATTCAAAATCAATGTTGACATTTACTTCGTGTATACATTTAACATCTTGTCACAGATTTAAAATAGTAGGAACGGTATATTTTACTAGTAAAGAACTTTAAAATAACTTTAGTATTACAATACAGTATTAGGAACTATGATAGACATGAATGCTACCTTTTTACGATCATAAACTAATATTCGTAACCAACATTATGTAATATCTAGAGGGCATCAAAAGTCTACAAAAATGTTTGACTATTAACAGAAATAAATGTTACACGTGAGAGTGGGAGAGCAAAGGAAACAATAGTTTACAAATAAACAAACAACATGGCCGTGGCGGCACCTCTAGCAGCAGACACAACAGACTAGTCCGAATTAATCTTAAATATTAAAATTTGTATTCGGAAAGTATAGTGAAACTCTAGATGCGATAATATTGAAATATACATAGGAACCATGATTCATTCCGCGGGCTCTCGCCACGCGGAGACACAACATCGCACTACCCACACGTCCACCTACACTAACTCAAACTTACACGTACATATACTCCCGAGTACAAACAAATTAAAGAAACATCGAGTACGGAACGCGAGCGACCGTCGTCACGTCGCGGTGGAGCTCTGAGCGTAACCAGTAACCAGTAACCACTTCGCTGATACATTAAACACTAATCAAACAAAATAATTGTGTTGTAGACGCGCGCCTTCGCGTATAACAGCGCTGCGGCGCGCCACGTCTCTCCCGTCTCCAGCTGTGCCATCACAACACTTTAATCTATTCAGGTATTGACTCCAGCATCATATAAAATCAATTTCAATTTCAAATGTAATTTTTGCAATAATAAGGTTGACGTGTAACCCCAGACGCCGCTGGGAGCAGTAAAGGACAGGAGAGAGGCGGCGCGCCCCAGCATCGGCACATTGCACACACACCAGTATGTATACACATAACAAGGACCGCCGGCAACCGGTGGAATAAAACATTGCACTTTATAAAAAAACAAACTCAATGTTGTAGTAAGATCCACTCGTAGATAAAATATTGTAGTACACTCCGCTAGATAAAATGTAAATATGTAAAATATTTTTAATAACGTGATCTGTGCCATCGAAAATATTAGGACTCCACGCACTCGGTAAAGCGGTCGAAGCTGGGGGCGACGAGCGAGCCGTGCGTCGCGCGTCGCCCCCAACCCCCCACGCCTTCGGACACTGGACTCACTTACGCCACTACTAATAATCATTACAATATCAATAAAAATTCAAGAATCACACTTAGTTCCAAAATAAACTCACTTGTTTGCGAGGTAGGCTGAGCGCTAGCGCGCAGCCCGAGTTTCGAGTTCGTTCGTTTTGGAAAAGTTGCTACGATAATAATCATTATAATTAAGTGTTACCAATAAGCCTACGCGGTGTCGTCGCGTCTCCGCGGGCGGCTCTGCGCGCTAGTGCGGGTCGCGCGCGGTACCGGCGGTAGCCGCGGCGTCGCGCGTTGTTGCGGTCTGCGGCGCCGTCCAGTGCTCATCGAAGATGCGGCACTGTGCGAACGACAGGCCGCTGCAATACTCGACGTATTCCCATAAAGATTCAGTTGCGTTTGCGTGAGTTCACGCCGTTTCCTGAGCGTGGAACCCGCGAGAGAGGACGACCGCTCTACTGCCTAACATACGTACCTAACTTCGCTTCATGTTTAAAAAAATCATATACGTATATCACTATATATATCTCCATACATTTACGATGCGTCAGGAACTTCTTACGAGAACGTATCTATGCCTAAAATTAGAACGATTATATGTATGTATTACATAGCTTTAAACAATAATTAAATCGTAATTATCAATATCGATAATATTATATGCCATAAAGATAGGAACTTGCTTTCCTGGGAATTGATGTTGAGAGTGTGAGGCGCGTCTCCAGCCGCGGCGCGCGCGCTGCCGCAACGATAAACGTATATAATAAAACCTGTCTAACGTATGATATGAAGTGCGGGGCGCGGCGCGGCTGGGCGCGCTCGCCGCCGCCGCCTCCCAGTGCGCGGCGACGGCGCGGGAGCCGGCTGGCCAGCAGCGCTCGCCAGCGGCCGGCTCCCTATTAACCTATACTTAAACGACTACAAGCTTTAAATATAACTAGGAAAGTGCCGTTTCTGCGGCGACATTCATTAACGAAAAGAAGCGTTAAGAGCTAATAGTGAACTGCTGCGTTGTCGGACAACGGAGAGAGCGAGGGGCTCTAATAGATAGTAACTATACATTTCTTCAGAGTAGGATTAGTGGCCGGCGCTCGCCAGGGGGAGTTCGCCGGGGGGCTGGAAGCGTGGCCCGGGCGCGCAGAAGTTAGCGTTCGGGTCCTTGGGTGGAGTGGTTTCCTGCGCGGCACGGGCTGCCAGCAGCGTGATCTGGTTCACTACATCCTCCATCTCGTGAGTGAGGGTTTCTGGCTGCTGCACCAGCTGCGGCTGTGGCATGGTGTTGCGGAGGTGTTGCTCGGTGTCTGCGTGGCGGCGGAACTCCAGAGCAGTGCGGAAGCGTTCGCCGGGACAGGAGCGGCATTCGAGCGCGGGCTGCACCACGCGGATGACGCCACGCGCCGCCTCGCGGCCCGCGTAGCACGAGCGCGCCTGGTGAGCCTGCAGTGGCGCGGGCGAAGGGAAAGCTACTTTACAGTGCTTGCACACGTAGCATAGGTCGAAGTCGAGCTCGCGAGCCCCCGCTGGAGCTTCAGTAGCAGGCGGCGGCAGGCGCAGCGTGGACGCGCCGGGGTCGGCTGCGATGTGCCGGATTTGCTCCAGAGTAGTGGCCGGCAGCTGTAGTACGCTGGCACCGTTCCCCGTCTCCACTATTAAGCCTTGCGGTTGTGGTTGGAGAGCGGCGGGGTTGACACTAGGTCCTGTAACAAACGAAAAAAAATCAATATAATAATAATATTTAGTAGTTCGTATAATTATTCTAATTAGAGCTTATCGTCATTATCACCCTAATAGAGTTAGTACCCTGCATCTGTCTACGTATCATATGGCTAAGTGGATTGCAGAATCGCATCGCGGAGCATCAAATATCGACAGCGCCGACACACGTTCATGTGACACTCGGACGCGTTGTAAAGGGGTTAATCCACTTACATCAAGGGCCGAGGGTCGGCCCGCAGCCGTGAACTGACCTTTTGCCCGAGCCACAATTTTTACACGTTTTTTCAACTCTGTCCTTGTAATTGTACGAATATGTGTTTAACATGTTGTTATTCATCGATAAGTTGTTTACATTGCCGTAAGATAAAGTCAATGTTTTAAATATATCGAAGAGACGAAAAGTAAAACATGATCGGTCGATCTCGTCGAGTCGCAGACCCAAATTGGGAGTCCCATTGTTCACAATAGGTTAGCACCAGATAAACAGTGTTTACCTTACTGCGAGGCGATTGTACATGCGTGATGCGTTTCTAACGAGCCCGGCCCGGCTCTGTAATTGATTCGGACGCTGCTTTATGCGGCTTATATTCACGAATGCATAATACATAGCTTTTGAGTCGCCATCGAGTTTTATATCGGGGAACGAGCAGCGAAGCTTAAAGTGGTGCTTGACGATGAACTCGAGAACAAAGAACTTAAAATATAGTTATGTGCTGTGGAATTCAACTGATTTTATTCATACTCCGACAGTATATTTAATCAATAAAAATGCATATTAGATAAAAGGACATGTACCTATATGCTTGTTGCAGACAGACAGAGCTCGTTAAATTTCTATATTTTCATATAACAGTTGTATTGTATGAATACAATAAGTTCATACAAAAACAACGTGAAAGTTGTTTCGAAAACATTGAACGCGAAGTTACTTTCGATAGTTGATCTAAGTTCGTAACCATTCCGGTGATGCGATACCGGCTTAATCGCGGGCCGTATCTCGAATAATCCCGTGCGAAACCGCGCGGCTTTCAATCAGCCTCTTAACAATCGTTCGGGCTGATTGGCTAGTCGTGTTTCGTGTAATGAGGCCCTAGGGACTGCTCATACGTATGTCATGTTCCTTCTAATCGTAATGAACACCGTACATGGCTCAAGTGGAATTCAAAAGCTAATTGAGCTCAGCATTTGTTCTAATGTAGGACAAAGTAAAAGGTCGCATTTGGTATTGACAGACGTGTATGACGGGTACATTGTTATTTATTAGCGGACAGACCATTCTGATATAATATATTCAAGTGCGGATGCAAGTATAAACGGCTTAGGCGTTTAGAGTACCCGTTTAAGCTTCTATAATAGGTGTAAAATAATCTGTCTTAATATTATTATAATTCCTATTCTTATTTATCAAGCGTCGGTGGCACAAAGCCGGCTGCCACGACACGTTGGCCCTGACGTTAATTCGCAACCCTTTCTGCCAATTAGTTTCAAAATAGCCACACTATTGTGCTGCTAACACGGCCACACATCGCACCTAACGATTCGAAATCTACGATGCATATTGGACCTTTACGGGGAGTGATAAAGTTGATTATCCGTTGTTTTTCTTAAGGTTAGGTCGTCCATTTGGTCCGGTGGGCAAGTTTAAGTCAAAGGGCTTCTTAATCCGGACTTGTAGGTCGTTACGTGTTATTATAACGGCCTGAGTCGGGTATTTCTTCGCTCATTTACATCTCATTAAGGATGCTATTATTGGACTATACAGCGCATTATGTAGACTTTCGCTGGAACTGCTCGACTTTTGAGCATTGCGTCAACTCCTTTATAAAGGATTAAGTCTCTTCTTTTTTCTTTAAAAGATATTTAAGATGTATTGTTAAGTTTTTTTGTGTTTTTTCTTGTATTTCGTACTAATGAGTGAGTGCGGATTTTATTATTTTACTTATCCTTTTTCATCACACATAATTTTAGACAATTCATAGAAATCGGCGCGAAGAAAAAACTAATCTAACCTTCTTTTTTGAAGTTCCAAAATCCAATAACCTTATTAAAATCATTATAAAGGTATTTTTCGCAAGTCATCAGTTGTTATGTCTCCCTAGACGCAACGTATTAACAAATATCGATTATCGTAGTTCACGGTACACTGGTCCAGGGTTTCATCCAGTGGTCAAATATTGATAGATGGTCACTAAACCAGAATATGATGACTGGTGATATCTTAAAACTAATCAGCTAAGGTTTAGAAAGTAATACTAACTTTACTTTTACATCTCAAAAAATGAATGACAGTCGAATATCAACTCTTATATAATTACATTAAAATCTAATTTAGATTATTTAGGTTTTGTAGAAAATGTACCTAAGTATACGGATAATAATGACGCTTTTTCGTCTCTATCGTCCTTAGATGTCATCCACAAACAGAAAGATTTATATTAATGTCTCCAATGATGTGAAATGATGAGTCAAAGAATGCTAGAGGAAAATACAAATCCCTACAGGAAAAACTAATATCGCACTCACATTGTTGATTTTATCACACATAAAATAATATTAATAAAGAACTATACTTATTTGGCACAGTACCTTCGACGTCCGATAATGCATCTTAATTGGGTGTACATAGATCAGAAATTTACAAAGCAATCTCATTACTACCGTTCGTAGTAACAACATTCCCAACCTTTGCTCCTACATTGCAGAAATTTACATAAACCTCTATCACCAAATCAATCTACCTACGAAGCTAAACATTATCGGAGCAGTATATTCTGCGTGCGTTTCTCCCGGACACGATGCCCGGACGGGCCGGACAGCCGTCCGTCCCATCACTGTCCGGCTCGTCCAAGCAATTAGACTAACGGACCTTAGTCTTGAACTTGAGTCCTTGTTTGTAGGCTCCGGGAAACGTATGAGATCGATCTTGCAAGGCAATTATTTAGAAGAGTTCTCTGTGTCAACGGGAGTAACGAAGCTGTGCGATTACTTGCATGTGGATTGAAGGATGATGTTTTGCTCGTAGTGTTTGTTTTGGTTTGCATATGTACAAACGTTGCACTATTTATTTAAGTATTCAAAATAAAATAGTTTCTCGATAGCCGAGCAAGGCTGTCTTCCATTCGCTTTTCAAATTGCGTGATTGTGATTTCCAAAAATAACGCATTGGAGTTGTGTCTTGGCATAGATCAGGCGTAAACCCAAACTATTACTACGCAAGGGTCGTTACTTATTATATTTTAGATTAAAAAGGAAAAAATGGTGATATAAGACTTTTAAAAACATATAAGATCCTCGATAATACAATAAGTAATAATGTTGAATCAAAAGATGAACTCAAAACAATTTTTAACAAGTGACAGTCGCAATGTTTCGCAGATCTTTTAAAGGTATTAGTCCATTTTATCCATAGTCTGTGTTCAAACTGTTAATAATATCATCCAACGAGTATTATAACCCACTTACACAACAAATGGGCACGCTAACACCTCTAAGTCGATAGTTGGCATGAAACCCTAGGTGTCAGTCGTTTTCTACCGTCGCCTGTACCAGTGTAAATACGTGAATCCGCTTTGTACCGTGTTCACTACGTTAATCGAATTAGTGGCGCCTACCTGTAAACACGTCCAGTTGCCATGTATCTTAAGAAATGTTCTTTTCAAAAACTTATTAACTACTACTTAATTATGTTTATGTTAATAGATTTATTTTTTGTTTTGACTATGTACTTTTGTTGGTATAAACGTATTCGTATGATAAAACTTATCCCTTCGTCTCCATTGATGGAAGTTAACACTGATGGGATCACAAAAGGAACCAATTGAAAAACGTTGTTTTTTGCTGAACAAATAAAGTGTCTCGCAATCTAAAGCGATAATCGTAGGAAGGAGGGAAGCAGGGAGCGGTCGTCTCGACTGACTACTGTCATCAATCAGCCACTACACTATCTCCACTAACAGGATACAGCGAACATTTTTTTAAGTAGAAACTACTCGAATGTAAACAACAATTAATTATCCCTGTCTACGAATGTTATCAAACAAATGTAATTTCTACGTGAAAACGCTGAAACATCATTTCACCCCCAAAGCAATTCTAAAGGCCATTAACCAATAATTTCATCGAATTTTATATCCATCATATTAACGCGCCAGCGGACGGCCCGCCACGTCCATTATCCCAGCTTCCTCCAACTCCCCGCGGAAATCTCACCGCATTCAAATATTTAATTACTTTAGCTCTCGATCGTTTATAAATTCGAACGCGAGTGGTATCATAAAACGCGCTAATGCTTTATAATTAAAATATTCTCAACAAGCCGTGGCGTAATGGCACCTCCGGCGACGGTCTCCTCCTTCGAAAAAAACGCATAAAAAATTACATTCACCCCAGAGGACTCACCCCTTGTGTCGGGAAAATCGATTAAAAAGAGGAGTCGCGGGGCGTAGTGACGCGGGCAGCGGGCGGCGGGGACTTTAATATGTACGAAAAAATGCACGGCGCTGCGGGAGTGAGGGAGACCCAAGGAGCGGGTCTCGAGTTGCCTTCAATTTTTATAATTACGTTCATACGTGAGCGCCGCCGCTGCCCGCGCCGCCGCCGCCGCCGCCTCCGCACCGCTTCTCCCGCGCCCGCTGATTACTTATTTACAATACTTCTCCTCATACTCTCCTTTGCGATCATTTTTTAATTATTTCAACCTAATGAAACATATTCCCAGTTAAGAACACATGAATACATCCTCTGTATATTTCCCGCGCCGATGTAACTAAGCCTCAACAACAACAATGCGTCTCCAAATAAGACGTATTGTAACTTTTTTCGTTTTCAGCGACAAAATCAATTTCCATCAGTGAGAGAGCTCCAAAGTTTTCCACACACACAGCAATCAAGGAAAGATGGAGGCAATAAGAACGGGATAACCGACTAGAGGACGTTATCTCAGGAGACGGTTTGCAAATGAGCGGGCCACGCACACACGCAGCCTCGACCACTCACACATACGCTAATGCTGCGTCCACACACGCCGCGTATATGCGTGCGTACATTTTATAAATAGATATCGCTTTTTTTATCCGGGTACAAGAATAGGGGGTCGCCACCCGAGGAGGAAGGAGACCCCTGCGGGGGACGTGTTGGATTTCAGATTGCTACGAACTGCAAAAATGAGGGATGAAAGAAATATAGCTTAAAACGCAGATATTTCCCGGCGTCTTAAGGCGCAGGGTGTGCGGGGCCAGGGGGAGTGTGTGGAACAAAGTAGAGTGGCGATATTGAACCAAAATGAAATGGTAAACGAACCGTGCGCGTCCGATCTAATGCGAATTTATAATTTGGACATTGCCCCGGACGGCGCACTCTTTGAACTCGGGAGGGTGGGCTTCTAAGGTGAATTTACAAAGAGTTCGGATGTGATTTATAAACAGGGGAGACTGGCTGTATACTGACCATTGATTTCGGCTGGAGGTTATTTTTTCCATTAGCATTGAGGTCGTTAATAAGCGCATACCGGTCGTTTTGGCACAACGAGCGAGTGTTTAGGCGTATCCTCATTGCGCAGGTTAACGCGTGTGTCCGCCGACCTAATTGCCGTCGCGCCGCGTCTAATCGGGATATGCGCCACGCGATAATTGCGACAGATTACAGACACAGTGCGCGCTCTTCCGATTACGGGACTCATCTTGCAGAAGCGACAAGCAGCGCGTATTCTACATACTACACTGCCATTTAAGCACCAGCAGAGTGACGGATTTTAACATCATTTAATTTTTTTTTTAACAGTAACAGTTAAATTATAGCAAGCCGCCAGTAGTACTTCATTTTGAAGTGCCACCAATGTCAATAAGGAAAAAAATCAGTGGTAAAAACGTCGCGTCTCTTAGTTTAATCTTCATTGACTTTATTACCGGCGTTAAGTGCGACAATTGCAAGTCTTGCTAATTCGTTAATGAGGTATGTAGGTGTAGCGCGGGCGAAATAAACGTTTAACGCTAACAAGTGACGCGTATTAACGCTAACTAGACGAAAGAATGTTAGTCTGCATATGATGCAAGTATAATAAGTATGGGCGGGAGGTAGACCCGAACTAATATATTTACTGAGAGTGCGTGACGTCACTATTTCAAACCGAGAGGTTCGAAACTGTGCTGTCTAAGCGGGAAAGTGAAAATTGCGTACGTGAACTGGAAGAAAAAATATTAAAAATTAATCAAGAGCCCAAACGGGCGAGGCAGAGGGAAGGGAGCACATGTGTCGACAAAAAAGCGTCTCCCTCTCCGGGCACGTGCGAAGAGTCGTTCCGGCCCCGTTCTGCCGCCGAGTTAAAAGTTTCTTCGGACAAACAGAGGATTTGTCACAATTACGGCGGGGCGGTGCGTCCCTACTTGATTAAAACCTAAATCACGTGACGTGTTTACAGCCGCGCCGGAGGTGTTTTCAATTTGCCGACTCCTGGACTCGCCATTGGCGTTCCGGACACGTCTCGACGCACCTATCTGGGGGCGGACCGGCGTTTTGAATTTGTTGCGAATTAAATTATTGACGATCTAATCGGCGAGCCGATCTCACTCGGACACCCACCCGCTGGCGCTAGCTGTACCTGCTAGGTACCACCCGGCCGGCCGGCAGAGCGTCACGTTTCTTAATTATTTTTAAATGTCGCGCCCGAAATCCGTAGTTGATTGCGACGCCTCTGTATTTCGCCACGGTAACGTTTAATCCATAAAAAAGCTACGTGGAAAAAGAAGATTAACATTTGAATTAATCGGGAGATTAAACATAATGAAAGAAAATCTCATTACAGCGGGTATAATGGCGGTGAGAAATATCGTTCGGCGAACGGAAAAGAAAAACGCCGCATAAAAGAAAAGGCGCGCGAAGAAAATTAAAAGCTCGAACGAAATTAAAAAATGTTAAAAAAATGTAATCGACGCCAGAGCGCGATTAGGGGGAAATGCAAACAGGACTTGGCTGAGGGAGGGGGGGAAGTGGAGGGGTGAGAGTGGTGAGCTAAAAGTTCTCAATTAAAGACCGGCTACGGAGTCTCGTTGTAATTAGATTCTTTTTCATCTCCTTAAATCAGCGGCTGCGCGCTGACACTCACTCTGTTTAATTTGTAATCGAGACTTGTTAGCATCCGTGTTCTTTTAATTCTATTTTCTCGTTCTGAGTAATTTCCTAGCGGACCGCTTGATTGATATTAAATTACGTGTTTGCTTGGATCACTTTCAGATTTCTTTAATTTTCCCGCTGCCTATCATCATTCGGTATAGATTGCGAAAACGGTAAGTAATTCATTTAGTTATGATTATTTTTTTAAAAATATAATTTCTTCGGTATAAAAGTTGCGACGTCATTTGTTTTAGTTTGTCGGTAGATTCCTACCTGATACTTCTAACTACGCTAAGATGACTTTGTCCATTTATTATACAACCAATCAAAGTATAAATTGCTAATACTAATCATACGAAGTTTCTGTAAATTACACATTGTTACTGATATGTCTGGTGAACTCAGTTATTCGCGATTACTCAACGAAAATTTTCTTGTTGAAGGTCTTAATAGTAAAAACAATGGCGTTTAAGAAGTGTATCATCGGATACCCTAAAGCGAGTGACCTACTATCTAACATTAAACAATGAATGCGGTGTCCGGTGTTTGTCATTGTAAGAGCCGCCTCCATGCGCCGTATCCTCATTCCTATCTTGTACCTAATTATAATTAGCAAAGTCGTGCTTGTAGATAGACTGTCATACGAGATGGAGTAACGTGTATGAATTGTGTTAATTTGAGAATAAAGAATAAAGAAAATTGTCTTTGTGTGAGGAAAGAAATTTTTAACTGTTTTTTGATTTTGATTTCGTAGATAATACTTAAATATAAAATTTTCTTATTTTTATTTGCAGCTCTATGATGGGTAATATTGCAGAGTTGCACATTATATTTGTACAAAACAACGCTGCGTCCTTGTGGCACTAAACTGAATTCATAAAGAGGTCTGAATTAAAAATCTCAATAAAACATTCAAAAGTAAAACAACAGTCATTAAATTAAAAACGAAAAAAAAGATCAGCTTTCAAAACTTGATTACAGCGAAGAAAGCGTCGAATAAACAATTCAAAGCAGCGATATCATTAAACATTTCCCCTTGTTAATTATTCATAAAAATAAAACAAGCGCTTTTCCAGCAATTCAAATAGCTCAAAGTCAAGAATGAGTTTGTAAGCAACACGAACCCCCGGTGGCGAAGTTCAACTGAGTAATTAATTCGTGGTGTCCGAGCGGGCGACCGAGCGTAATTAAACATCTCGCCTTGTAATTACCGACTCAAAGTTGTCGGAAGTTGTCGGAAATTGTCGGCAGTTGTCGGCCCCTGGACGAGCTTAAGTGGTCAGGCTGAGGCCAATTAAATCCGCCCCTGACGACGCGATTAAGCAATTAACGCGGATGGGCGGGCGGACACTCGCTCATTTGAACAATCCCGGCTTTTCCTGTTGGGAAACTTTTGATTTTAGGATCCTTGCCACAGATTTAGGGGAGGATTTTGTTTTTACGGTAGGTACTTACATTGTTGCTTATGGTAATTATGGTTTAAGTCAGCTTCCAAGTTTATTACAGTTTCCTTTACAGGGATTTCCTTTTTAGCTTTATGTTTAATCTCGTGTAATGAAGTTTGTGAACACGATTATGGAGATTAATTTTCTAAGTTTATGGTCACAGTATTACCGTACTACCTACTTTGGAGTAATTATTTTGAACGAAAGAAATATGATCATTTAATTTAATCACACACCTCACCCGGTAACCTTATGTGAAACCACATCAAAGTGAAACACAAATAAAGGCACAACCTAAACAAACAAACAGTTGCTCGTCAAGACAGCACCAGAACGATTAACCCACATTGGCTCCCAACCCTTTACCATAATAATTAAACAACTTCACCTAATCACAGGGCCCTTGGGGAGAACTCATTAATTAACGACCAAGAATCTCCTTACACAGTATCATCCCTCAACCCTTTTATTAAGTCAGTCAGTTCGTTTTAATTCAATAAAGCGGTGTAAACTGCACAAACAGACGGCGGAGAAAGGGTTAATTTGCATGTCGGTGTTTGCAGGGTTAACCGATGGTTCGTTAGGGTTGGAAATTAGTGGAGGGGAGGAAAATTCATGGGAAAGTTGTACTAGGTCAGTATTCAGTGTAGTGGGTTATTAATTACGTGGTTGCCCTGTAGAGGGGGCGTGTAAGGTGCCAGTGACAATGTATTTTCTATGTCACGCAGGTACCTACTATAAATTATTGAGTGTTAAACTTTTTAGTGTATTTAAATACTTTTTGTCTATTTTTTTGTTATTATTTTTTGTTCGTGAATCTATAAGCACCTATACCTACACTTATCGGTGCACTTAATCTTATGTTTAATAGAGATAGTTTGCTGGCAAATTATTGTGTCTTCTTCGTTACGCGTTCAGTTAAAAAGTATGTTGATATTAATTTCAACTGACATAATAAACAACACTATCATACACAATTCGTTTTTTAAAACACTAAAAGAAAAGCAACACATTTCCGTTTCATCGAACAAAACGCAAAAAGCAAACTGATTAATAAATACCGATACCAAATAACTAGTTATCGAGTTATAGCAGCTATTTAAAGGAACATAAACTATAATTACAGTAGTACACGACTCTGTAAAAACAAAATGTGGAAAAAATAACGTTACTAAATAAAAAAATTAATAAATACGAAACGGTAGAAAAGACAAATGAAGAAATGTTGGGAACGCTTCGTGGGCGGCTCTCATGCATTAATTATTTACTAATTTGTTGTTTGAAACGGGTAAAATAACAACCCACCAATTATTATTAGTACTAATGATAACTTCCCACTGTTTCTCTTACACTTTTTTTTTCGTTGATTAATTATTTAAAGGGTAATACATCGCCGCCTTTATTAATGTTTCATGTTTCGTTTTGTTGGTATTTGATTGTTGTGTCTCAATTATTTTTGATAGAGATTTTTTACTTTTTCTTAAGATTGGTATTTGTTCATGAATACACTAATGTTCTTAGCATTCTATTAAACGTGTATTTTTTTAAAATTTTATCTTAGGTAGGTATTTGCTTATGTAGCAATTTTTAAATAAAATTCAGATTCTATTTGTTTTGATTTCCCAAAAAACACAAATTAAACTTTTATACCTAACAATTTCAACGTCATTTCGACTTCTCATTATTATAGTTTAATATATGTAGATACAAAAAAGTACATACTAATCATCAGAATTATCGAGTTATTAATCCGACACTAAACTCCCTATACAAAATACATAAATAAACATATCGTGTGAAATGTTATTACGAACTAACATGGATTAAAAATAATAAAAACAACAGAATAACGGCTATTAAAACCCGATAATTATGGAGAGCTGTCAACGATGTGTTAAACTGTACTAGGGTTGTCATTAAAACTAAGTGATGAGAGATATATCGAGTAATTGTCGAGTTTTTTGTCAGAATTTCATGCACCGCTTGACACATGGCCCGACTTAGCTAAACGGCTACAGACTGTGTTTTTATTTAATTACGTACAAACGTAATTACATAGGTTTCCACGCTCGGTGCCCGCTGTTCTTTGTGATTCAACTGCCCATGAAAAAAGGTGCCTAGGATTTATTGTTCGTTGTACATCATTAAGTCAAACTGCTATAATTGTTTTACATTTTACTACATGTAGATTAACATCATTCAATTTGTGTGAGTAGATAATATCTTTAGGTTGTTGGATAACAGTGATGATTCAGATTTGTTAAAATCACAAAACGAATACGAATATTTATTTATTATGTTGAGATTGGGAAAGTTTTATTATTTCCCTTCATATGCAATTTTGAAATATGAACTTCGAAAATTAAAATAACCAATAGCCACATAAAACTCAGACGCAAACGGTCGTGGGTAGGTTGAGGGGAACGTGCGTCGAAGTCTATCAACCGATGCAATTTTGATTGATTGCATTGCTTAGTGTAGTGTAACCAATCTTATTGAAAACTGGCATTGTATGGCATCGGAAAGGCCATAGCTGCGTTCGACGCGCGGCTTGTCAAACGGTTTAAATTGAAAAAAGAACGGGGGACAACCCTAAACCCGGGTCAGTAATGCGTCTGTGACATTTTATATTTTGGGGAGTCTTTATACTTGGTTTCGGACAAAAAAGTACCTCAACTAATTGGAGTTGGCCGTACTTGTGGATTTGTGTTATATAAATGTATGCGAATTCTAAAACTAGTACATATAGAGGTAGCATAACCAATACAAAGCGAATAGTACAGCTGTATTCAAACTAGCATTTGCTTCATTACTAGCCACGTAAGATAATAATGATGCATATATTATTCGTTCAAATATGGGAGAGTTAATACCAGTCATACGTGTATCTGGACCTACTTGTATGAAGAATGACCGCACATGCTAACAGCAATATTCAAAGGGTAAGCAATCAATGTATCCATTGCTTACTTATCGAGGAATTGTAAGCATTTGTTAGGTTGCGCAAATAATGTTCAATGAATTAAATAAATGAATAGAAATCAATACAAACATTCGATGTGTACGACACAAAGCAGCCAAACTTTAACGACATGTCAAACTCAACTGTCGATGTTTTTTCAATTTAAATCGATAGGAAGAGGGCGGCTTTATGTGCTAACTAGAAAGAGGGCGATGGTATCGATTTATGAAGTTCAAACGCGATTAATTAGAATCCTACTTTGAATTCGTAGTCAGCAAATATTTTTGTTAAGAAAAACCCGCGGACTTAACGAAGTGGTATATTTTTTTGAATTACAAAGGAATGTAAACATCGGCGGAGGAACAACAATTAGAATAGCCGATATCGGCGCATCGCCGCGAGCCTCGGCCTCCCTACCCCACCCCATTATTTTATCTAATCAAAAAGTTTTAAAAGGAAAAATTATGCCGTCCTTTATTATGAGTCAACTTTCCCTCGGAGGGGCGCAGGGGATATATTTTTAATAACGATTCGACTAAAGAAAGTCGTCGTTAGAAAGAATTCTTTTTACAAGAAATGAGAATCTCGCCGTAATCTAAGTGTGAAGTTTTTGTGGATGTTTATTATTATTATTTTTTGTACTAAATTTTTAAACGAAGGAAACATTACGACGGTAAAATTCGAGACAGTAGTAGGAGAAAGCTAACTATGGAACTAATTTATACTTATTAGATATGTTTCCTCTTATTAGAATTACCATGGAATGTATTTTGTAGAAATCATACTACACATCCTAGTACCTTAGTTTGAGGTATAATCAGTTAATTTACCTACAAGCTATTAATTATAGATTAAAGCTTGTAGAAAAAGTAATCAAATATGATATGAAATTTATATTCATTCACAATATTTTTCAAAACTTATGTACCTACATAAAAACAACATAAACATTTACTCTGACTGCAGGCACATACATAATGTACATTTAGATAGAAAATAAAAGAGTATTAAGATTAAACTAATGGAAAATGCAAATTGAAATCAAAAATTTCACTTGCGTAGTAGGGCTTGTTACGTTCAAAGGCGTCAGATGAGACCAAACATTTCTATATAAATTAAGGAAAAGATGCTCGAAAAAACCGAGGGTGCGACTGAGGCCACCCCAACCTTCCTTACTCAACGTTTACAGTAAAAACGCTCTGTTTATTTCTAGTACATAGAAAATCATGTCTTATTTACAATCCTTAAGGTGGGTATTCCTCTAATCTCTGTGGTATGTTTGAATAATATTTTTCTGAGGCGGCGTTATTATTGCACACCTTGTATGCGTAAATCAGTGCTCGAGGCGAGCATTTTTTAGACAAAAAGATGCAATTATATGCAGAGGGTGGAGGGCATGCCACTCTCGTAATGAGCACATTTGGGATTTTGTTTTGTGCTGTCTTTGTAAAAGAATAAAGTGTGCTCAAGTATAAATCACATTTAATTTTACTAAAGGGTTTTGCATCTTAGTGATTTTCTTTCTTATTCGATTTTTTTAGGGATTTGCTAGTGATTTTTGTGAAATGCTACAAATTATTAATTTTATGATTTTAGTAATATGTTCAATTAATTTCTTAACTTGTTTTGTAGTCCATATTTGTTAGCTTGAAAATAAATTGTACAGTGTACATTCCAAAGGAAATGTAAATCAAACATTTTATAGGGTCTCAAAAAGCGCAACAGATGGCGCTAGTATACAGATAAGGAGTAAAACCTTTAAAAATTCGAACTGAAATTTTATAAAAAGTAAAATTAGTCATTTGTTTCTAAGTAGGAGAAATATACTTTTTGTCTTAATATAAAGCAAATGAAATTCCTTGTAAGCAAGATACGATTTTAATCAGATATAGCTATCTATCACCCACAATTTCTTTGATGTAAATGTAACTTATTATCGATATTCTATGCTTCGTTTAGTATAATAATATGTTAGTGGATTTGGTAGCTACTGACTACATTAGTTACGATTCTAGGTCAAGGTTTGTCAACCCTGTCCAACGGGATTCGAACCGGAAATTATAGGAACTGATGTCTGTTTGTCAGGCCTCTCACGTTCTGAGGTGAATGACAGGGAAAACTTGTAGAACTATGGAAATGTGGTATTATAAACATTTCCTTAACTTTCTGACTGGAAAGGGACCAGGTTCATACTGAACTGTCTTTTCTAACTTGAATACTTTGCATTTCCAGTTGAACATTCCAATAGCCAGTCAAGTAACTATAAGACGGAAAAATAGCAATCGTTTGAGACTATTTGCAAAGAATTCTTCTAAAAAGTTCTCCATAATTTAAAAACTGATAAACAAGCGGCCTTGTTTTTAAAATGTAAAACGAAGGTACAAGGTCTCTTATTTCAGACCTGCATATATTTCCTAACAAGTGTTCAATCACATTAATATTAAGACTATTTTTATGAGTTTGCTACCGTTCCAGTCTCACATAAATATGAATGGGCTGAACCAAGGACAAGTCATGTGGTCCCGGACTACAATGCGTCACCACACTGCTCTTGCATTGAAATATCAGTTTCAAAACGTGTTTGTGTACATTTTCATATGGTAATATAATTTAAGAACACTCGAGATTATTTCCATGTGTCTATTAAGATGGGAAGCTATCGTATTTTCAATGTTTCATTTCGTGTAATGTTTTGATTCTAAATACGAATAGCTGAGTTTTAAAGTATTTGTTAACACGTTTCCAGTAGAGGTCAGAGATAAATTGGGGCTGATGTAGTTAAGTGTTTGGTGGACGTAAAGTCATTGAGAGCGCCTGATCCTAGTGCGGCGGTTTGTAGACAGCGCGTGTCCCAAGTCCCGCCGCAGCTAAGCTCCGTAAGTAAGGAGAGCGTGCAGGCCCCACGCTGCGCTCTTTTACGTCCACAAAAACACATTTCCGTAATCACCTTATAAAGGGATTACTATAAATAAAGAGGAAAAAAGGAAATTAACCGCATTAGAACGAGGAAAAAATGGCGTCCCCTCACAATATGTGGGCTCCCACTGATAAAACACTTTATGTACGTCTTTCGCGTAAATGAAACAATGTGTTATTATGTATTCCTGTCAGTTACGGTTCGGGATGACGCTCCCGGCCCAAGGGAAACTCGACCTTAAGGAACGTAATATATGGGTCAAATTAAAGTAATCGTATCATCATAAACAATGTTTTAGAAGGTACAATAATCTTGATATATTAAGTTATTTTTAGTTGGCTGCTGAAAACGCAGTAGGTTCTAACAGATGTGATTAAAATTACAAGAGGGCAGTGTACATGAGGAAAATCCGCGTAAAACCCATAAAATATATGCAGTTACCCCCGTAAGGTTTATGCCCCGTCGGGGTGGCGTGGATAGGGGATAAAAAACAAAATGAGGAGTTATGTTTTCGGTAATAAAGGACGGACGAGAGAAATCGTTTAAGACGCCGCCAAATGAGATGGAACGAATATATTTGATTATTTTTATGGCGTGGAATGGCGATACGGTGCACGCCACCGTCTCGGACCTAATGTCTATTTGTTTTACTACACTTTAATATTATATATATTTGTGTTTCATTGGATAACGTTTACAGGATATTGTATACTACTTTATATTAAGTTATAAGGTCGTTTACAGATTAGGCGACTATCTATTTAAAATTGTTTATAATTTCAACCAAGAATCGGAGGAAATGTATGTGGAGGAAATGTGTACTGACCACACTATTTAGAAAAAAATAACTTTTATTAATACCTAATTGGTTACCGTTATTGATTGTAACACTGAGTTTCATTTTAATGCATTCGTAACCGCGCGTGTAAAAATACAAAATGGTATGCAAAATGTTGTCTCAATCGCCAATAAAAATTGTAAGTAGGTAGGTGGTAGTAAGTTAATAAAATTCTCAACGCGTTTCTTTAAATTAGGTATATTAACTGCCTCTTTAAGGAATTTGTTAGCACTATTTGCTACTACATAGTATGTGTACATATATTTTCAGAAAGTGTAGTTTCATAAGATACTTGAAGTTGTTTCAAACGATCTTAGGATTGTTACAAACACAGGCCTTGCATTAGGTTACCTTTAAGAACGATAGATGTCGTTTTAAGGGTAACAATAAAATGTAACTATCGCAAAACAGAAAAGAACGACAAAACTGAATCAAAAGAAGATAGTAATTGTAAATTAAGTAGCATCTAGATTTCTAACATTTGTTTAATCATCCATTATAATCATTATGAAATAGAACTTATGAAACTATAGACAACTACATAGCTCGTTTTTATCATGAAACAAGATTCATTAAATGAAACTATACAGCTAAAAATCGATTAGAAAAAATCGTATCGAGAAATATTAATCAAATAATACAATAGTATCGATTTATGGTCGTTTGCAATTGGGAGACAGTCGTTATTTTTATGGCTTAAAAAATATAAGCTGTGTGTGTACGTAGTGCGGCAAATATAGGGTGTAGAAATTTGAAATTTTAGAAACAGTGCAGTTTCTATATTTTTATATACATATAACTAATTTTAACGAAAATTTTAGTTTTAGTTGTTAAATTTTTCATTTCTATGTGTGTATTACATTGTATTTCATTCATTAAGCGGAAAAGTAAAAAATAATGTCATACCTAAATAAATAATTTGGGATATTTTTTTATTCAATATTAAATTTTATTTTAATAAATGAAATAAGAAGTAGATATTTATAAAAAGTATCTTTTTTTTCTCTAAGTAATTTTGTTTCATCCTGTATACTTTTAATTGTGTACAAAAAAACTGGCACCCATGTTTTATCCCTATTAATTTTGTTATAGATTCGATTCGGTAGGGTGCTACTGATGTTCTTGTTTTGCTTTATGAGTCTCAGCTACGATATTGGAGTTTTTTATTACTCACTATTCTTTGCTTATTAAAGGCACTGAGAGTAGAATAAAAAACATGTAAGGATCGGATTTATCTAATAAGTATTTCTGATGTTACGAGTTTGTGAAGAAAAATCTAAGCACACACATCCACTTAATCTAATAAGAATTTCAAAAAGTGGAAGAAATCTCCATAATGAATTTCAACAAGATCTCTAAAAGAAAGTCCTAACAAGAAACATCTACGTAAAAAATGTAAGTAATATTTTTAAGGAACATTGTTTAAAAGTGTCGCCAAACACACAAACGAACGCATCCGCACGAGAAAATACGCACACACCGCGGACGACCCTCGCGACACATAATGAAGGGAGGGCACCGTGATATAATGCAGTTTTTTATTGCTTACTCCTTATACCCACAAGTAAAAAAAACTCCACCATACACGCGTATTATACATTTTAACTATTAGTGTTTTTTCTCTATGGGGTGGGGAAGGGTTCGGACGAGGGCTAGAGGGTTAAGCTTGATAAAAAAATTACGTCGATTCGAGTTTCGCGAGGATGCTCGTTTAGATGAGACTTTTAAGGGTCACTGGAGTGCTTTTGTTGCTTCACATTCTACGTCTGAATTAGTTTGAGAACACTAACAATTGGAAGTACTGCGTCTCTCCGTGGTAATGTATGCCGCCAGGGCAGACGTCCGCGCGTCCACTAGCTGCTGAATACGCAATCGTAGCATTAATTTCATATCAAAATCAAAAGTTTAAGGCCAGAACAAAGAGGCTCATCGATTATTATTCTAATTTAATTCGGCTCGGGATTCGTCTGTCGCCTGTGTTTTATCGTCAGGTAGCCTCTCGTTTCTAAGAAAAAAATATTTATATCTTTTTCTATTAGATATCCCATTGTTCGCGCGAGGGCACGTCAGCACGCGACAAAAGGAACATTAATTATAATATCCGATTAAAAAACGCCATTTAGCTACGCGAGAGACGTCCTTTGTTTGAGATGATTGAATTCAGAATTACTAACATTAGCCACCATCCCGGGGGAAAGTAAGCTGCATAAAAAGCTTTTGGGTACTCCATTTGTTTGTGTAGGCAGCGGTGCACCGGCGGGTGATCGCGGTTTTTTTCTTTATATGATGTTCTGTAGCGAGTACTCAGTGCCCGAGTGTTGGAACTATAAAGATATCAGATTACACGGTAAAAGTGCTACTTCCAAGACACGGACAAAAACTATGGCCACCGAGAGACTGCCGAAATATGAGCATCCAATTCCATAAACCACATTGGTGGGAGGAAGCACACGAGTTATGTTCGTACGTGCTCGCACATAGTAATTAGATATTACGTTACCCAACTAATCGTAACTCGCACGGGTGTTGTTTTACCCAAAAGGGGGAATAAATCACGCGTGCGCCGCGATGGCAACACCGCGACACAATGAAAAAAACAACAAAAAAAAGAAACAATATCAAAACGCGGAACAAAAGAAATTATACCAACGAGCAGATCCATAGCGAAAAAATCGTTATGATAATAAAATAAAATGGTTAAATAAAAAGCAGTAATAATAGCTGCTCAGAACAATATGCCGCGTTTACGCGTTAGAAATGAATCAACGTTTATTTAACTAGTCCCATCATACACACGCTTTTTGACATTTCTCTGCGAGCAGCTGTCGCGAATTTTCGGATTAAATTCACTCAGATGAAGTACTGCATTATAATGAGACATTTTTGTTTCGCTTGTCCGCTTTTGTATTAACCAGAGTTATATTTATTTTTAAATCTTGGGGGATATATTTTACCAAATAATCGAAATATGTGATGCGCAGCGATGTATGTGAGCCCTGATAGTATGCAGCAGGGCCGAGCCACATTTTTATAATAACGCCGGCCACAGATGCACTATTAATCTCGTGCAAGATGCGTGGTTATTAAATCTCTGCGGAGCGGGACGATGTCGTCCGACGTATTATTAATGGAAGTGTATCACGGGAGCCATTAGATTCATAATTAACGTCGATCGTCGGCTAAAAAACAACATCTCGGACGGTCTCAAGGAAAAGCGAGAGTAACGTCACTCTCACGACGAATAAAAACGTCATTAAAGATTGATTGCTGCGAGGAAGTATCATTAATATTATTCAATTAATAAAACGTAATTTTGCGAAGTGAAATGCGCACCCCGAGGAGGAAAAAGCAATTAGTGGCTAGATTGCGATCCGTCAAAACAACTGCGTCGAGTGATGGTAAAAAAACGTCGAGTAGCATTCATTAAAGTAAAATTCGCGAGGGGTGAATATGTAAGGACTTTTTTGCATAAGACGGTGGCGCCCTCGATTTTAACTTTTTTTTACATTGAAAACAAACTATGTGGGCGCACCGTAAGCGGTTTTCGTCACACTTGCACAGTGTTAGTGTTGACGAAGTTTTTTTTTAATTGTGCTCGTAATGACTGTTGTTATGGTTTTATGGCGCAGTAATGAGCAGACTCGCCGCGACATTTGCATGTGATCGGGGGGACGTTTTTGTCACTTTTGTTGATGAAGTTTTTTTCGACAGTTTTTTTTTTCGCTAGATTGTTTATAGCGTGCGATACGGCTTTATTTAGAGTTTGTGGTTAAACATTTCAGTAACTTCTTGTTTATGGCTGAGGGGTGTTTTATTGTTCTTTTTTTGAGTGTTTATTTTTTGCTGGATCAATGGTAATTAGAACTCTACTAGAGAAGTCGTTCATTCAAATATGTTTTTTGTAAGGACACGAAAATTATACGAACAAATTATTTTTTCACTAGGTACATAAAGGGTGATCAAAGAGTTAAATAAAACTTTTTTAAATATTATAATAGGTTAGGTAAGGCATCGAGCAGACATTTCGGATATACGAACCGATAATAAACGTCGACCGGGCTGACGTGCCGGCAGCCCCGATTTGGTATTAGCAATCATTAAATTGGAAATTACGCTATATCGGCGATACACGGCTTTTCTTTTATAAATATCTCTCACGTGATGGCGGTGCCGCGTCGTGTCACGACCGTAAGGTCGTGAAACGATGGTAATATTCAAATAGCGATATAAAAAAGACAAGTTAGGTAGCATTTAAAAAGCTTGTTTGTTTAGCGACGAATCGCTTTTAGTCATGACACGGTGCACGGCGCATCCAAGCCTCTGGATACGTGACAACTTTACGATGCAGTCGTAGTAAACCCTCGCCTTAAAGAAATAAGGTACACATCACGGACACCCAATGACATAGAATAGCTGCAGTTGTTTGTAAGATGAAAAATGAATGTGAATTATGGAAAGGTCTTGAGAAAATGGGGAATGAAATGATCTAACAGTTCGTTCGTGCTGTGTCGCTTTTTAACAAGATGGACTCTTATACGAAAATTAAGTAGGTAAGCAATGATTGACCTTCGTAACACATTGTTTAAGAGTTTGAGATCCCCATTTAACTGCATAAACGTTAACATCCAAATCATACGGGTGTAAATTAAAAATATTAGTTCGATAAACGTAACTTTCGCACCAAATCTGCATCTTCAGTGAGACCTTTTACTACATTTGCTCTCACAAGAAACACATTTTATTATATCATAATAAATTCAATACTTTTTATGAGATGTGTAATGTATAAAACCTACATATATGGCATTAAATCAAAATTAGTATTTTCAATAACAAGGCACACGTGCACCGTACACAATAAAGTCACGCTGTTCAATGCTATTTTAATATATAAAAATTAATGTTTTTTTTTCAATAAATAACGAACGCCATATTAAAACTAAATACCTACATGAATATTCATATAAATCAATATTAAACTTTAACAATGCACATTTATCGAATAGCAATTTATGTGCTTATTTATTGAAATTTGCTACGCATGTTAATAATTTTAGTTAGCGAATACGTCAGGCTAATTCTGTTTCTGTTCTGGTTAAGTTTTGATTGTATGTGTGAAAGAGACGGCCATACGTCCGGGGGCAGCTTCTAATGCAACTGATTTTGTCATTCGAACGAAAGTCATTGATAGGATTTTTAATGGCTTTAAAAAATGGCGACAATGGATCGCGGAGTTGATGCGACAGAATTATTTATTGCCGCTCGTAAATTGTAGTTTAAATTAAATCGATTCTAAATCCGAGTTTCTTTTATCGATACTGTAGCTATAATGTTTCTCATAATTACAATAAATCAATTTTCTTAATGTGCTTGTAGGCACTAGGGCTTATTTTTATTAGCTACTCTACTACGCAACGATCCAATTTGAAAAGATTTGCTTATTCCAGCGTTACTTTATATGTATACATAACTATATTGCACATAGACTCTTTGTACAATTCGCATTTCGTGCCCAAACAATGGCCTCTTTAAGGAAACAAAGAGGGATCTATAAAATCTTGGAAAACACAAAAGAGTCCGAACTAAGCAACCACAGTGCTCTGAGGTGCCAAAGACAATGATAATTGTTCCACGTGAAATATAGTGTTGCCACCGACAAAAGGAGCGTAAAAAAACATATATTTTTCATTGTAACGCTTCGACCATTCACTACAGGTGGGGCGATGGGGTGGGCACGGACAATGCTTCGTATCAATGGACGATACCAATATATTTTTTTTGCATATAAAAAGTTGTAGGTATAGAGTAAAGTTTCTCCATTAATTATTTTTAAAACGATGTATGAATAGGCGTGACAGACAGAGCCAGCAAGATAAATGTTGTGGATTTAATAAATTCTTCTTGTCGGTTTATTTATCAAAAGTAAATTGGCATTGCAATATTTTTAGCGTAAACTTACAGTTTCCAAGTTAACTTCTACAGTGTAATATAGAAAACAAATTTATCGTTCTTACAAAGAGTTAATAAAACATGGTTTTATGAATTTTGTAGTATACTTACATGAAGAAATCAAGATAAGTGTTATGCGAAATGTGTGCACCTACTTCAAACAGAGGGTTATCAGTTGGAGTTATTTGTTAAAATCGGCAGCTGCGATGCGCAAGCGCACCGATGTGTAAATTTGATGCCAGTGACAAAGCCGCCCTTGATGACTGGGTAAATTAATAGCAATCGCAAAAAAAATATTGCAAAAACCATTTCAGGTAAGTAATCGAATAAGACTTAAGATCATATTATTATTTTAGAACATAGTGAAATAATATTATTAATAATAATTAGTACACACTCGTTTAACAAATAAGGTATCAAGCAAGCTTGCCTAATGGTAACATATTGAAATAAAACAAAAGATTTGTTTATAAAAGCTAAGTGTAAAGAAATAGTGGTTACAAAGGACTAAAAGAGGCGCGTGCCATAGAAAAAAATTGCACAATTTACAGTTATTAAAACAAAATAGTTTCAGAACTATTGTTTTAAACCCACAAATGATTTACAGCGGCCATAAAATGTTGAAAAGGCCTCTTCAGATGATTTAGAAAGTGTACAACTGTACAAAGACCACAATAGATATTTTGTTTACCGATTAGGAAAAAATACAATAATCCAAAAACAAAGCATTTACGTCAACGTTCTAAAATAAAAGGTGCCCGTTTGTTAAGGGATTACGTCTCCCGAGATACGGGACCAGTGCAACTATTGTACTTAGACAATATGTTAGTTCAGGTAGCACACACTTGGCCAAATTCTTAACAAACAAACGTTATTCAAATATAACCTCTATACCAACGCATTACAGATACTGCTACTTTTTTTAATCACGATGACGCTACTATACAAATCTAAGTTCCGTGAAAATTTTATCCCGGCTAAAACTTAAGAACTTTGCCGTTTTAATCTAACGCGAACGATATTGTGTTTAAACAAAGTTTGCTTTGTTAGCTGTGATAATCCCGATAGTGAAATAAGGAAGAAAAGAAACGATAAAATTATAGTAGGTGACTAGACTGTGGGAGAATACTTTATACAATATCGTCACGTATCTCAATAAGTGGTATTTCCGTAACTGTCTATAAGATGTATGAAGAGGACGACCCCATCATTGGTTTAAGACAAAGCAAACAGGATGTTAGAATTAGTCCATAGATCCAAAAATCAATACTTCCTCGAGGATGACCAAATTCCGCGAAGGTATTTGAGTTAGATAACGTTTGCCCAGAAGATGTTAGTTTTACATATCTTAACCAATGGACGTGTAAACAACAGGCAATAAGCGGCCATATAAATTATAACCGAATATCGATCCTATCTCTTAAACCAGGGTAAAAATGAGAACAAACTATTGACGCGACTTCGGCAAACCGAGATAAAATAAATATTTTAGGGCGGGCTCGCCCTAAACAAACACATTCAGGATTTGCTGACCGTCGATATAGTTTCAATTTAATACGCCGAAATTTCATCACTTCGATGTTTATTCAAAAACGAGCTTTATTATATGGGTTCAAGATTGAGAATTTTCTTAGAATTTTTCTTTCGCTTTAATCTCTAAGTTTGGATTGGAGTATGGACCGTAGAGGTATCTGAGATGTTGTTTGGAAATCATTTTATTTCTAGAGTCTACTTAGGGAGGCTCTGATATTTTATAATTTCGGAAATTATCGGAGCTTTTCTCAGGATCAGATAGTGATGTGCTTAATGCGCACTAGAGTAAGGTTTAACGGCAGGGCGTGTAATTAATATTGAGAATCGATATTGCGCTCAGGGCGGTGCGCAGTTATCGCGCGACTTATCAAAAGCCAGCAATATTTCTTCATTAACGACGTACCACGAGGTGCGACCCGTCGTCTTAACATCTGCTATAGATTTAAGATGCTGTTCCGACTTGAATATAGCAGTTTCACGACGTGCTTTATTTTATTTGTAATATTCTGTCGTTATTTCCATGTTGGTCGCGGAATGAAAGAAGAGGATGCGTCGTTGTTTATTATCCCGTCCGAGTTGTAAATGTCAAGTGGAGTAGCCTGGCTTGTGACGCTGACGGTACACGATAGCTTCGTACCGCATTGCTTTTTAAATAAATTGTATTCGTCCAAAAAAGTTCGTTATGTCCCTTTAATCGTTTAAGATATCAATGACTCTTAGTTCGGTATCATTTACAGTTCTCTCTCGATTAAAAACGTGACCATAGTTCTTTTCTTTAGATATAACTAGTTTTTTTGTACATTATTCGTTTCCATACTTTTGTTGAGTTCGATTAGAAGTATGATTTCAAATATTTTAACAATTACATGTTTTTATGGGACTTGCAATTCGGGCCGCGTAATGTCACCAATGTTCAGTCATCTGTGTCTTGATTTTAATTTTTGGATATTTAATAAAAAATATTTATACATTTCTTTCTACATAAAAAATATCAGCAAAGCAATATCAATCAATTCTATTTGGCTGAAATGATAAAATCATCTAGTTTACCTACGGCTCAAATCTTATGATCCGAACCGAGCATTCACGTAAATTCCCGGTAGTGTTTTTTTTTTTTAATAAACAGAAGGCCAAGTCAAAAGGCGATTTATCAAATAATATGACAGCATTCAAAGAATATAATTTTAACGAAAATTGTAAAGAGTATTGTGTTTCATAATTAATGAAGCAAAAGGCTTTCTCGGTAACAAAATATTCCCGATCTAAGTTTCGGATCGTCATTACTCGTCTCTTTGTGCGACATTCTTTTGCGCCCAGGTGTTCATATAATTACATTGGATGGCGATAGACAAGGATAGACAGATGATGAAGATGTTATAAAAGAAAGAGATGAAGGACCGGCCCTTGCGTTGATTGATAACTGTGACAAAAACGTAGCAGATGAAAAATAATAATTATTAGATCTATTGTTAAAGGTGTATGAACTTGAACAGGGGTGGCAACTCAAAGAATATTTTTAATTCGAAACAACAC
This sequence comes from Spodoptera exigua, assembly GCA_902829305.4. Taxonomy (NCBI): domain Eukaryota; kingdom Metazoa; phylum Arthropoda; class Insecta; order Lepidoptera; family Noctuidae; genus Spodoptera; species Spodoptera exigua. Next base: position 8,363,421 of record LR824619.2, on the reverse strand, counting down.
TCTGATATTTTGTACTTTTATATTACTTATACCTTCTAAATATTTGACGATTGATTTAAATTAAAGTTTTAAGGATAATACCTCTTTGTCTACGAATTCAATAATAATGTTTGCTATACCCAATTCTCAAGTATAGATTTCTTCATTTTACTTTGAATTTTAGAATATTTTTCCTCAACAATGATCAATTAACAAAAGGTAGATCAATAAACAGTGATGAGGCTAATCGACAACCCTGTATTGATGCATATGCCGGCTGTGCAGTTCGCATTCAGTCAAGCTAGACAATAAGCTGCGAAGCGCGCGCGCAGGTAGATATAAAAACATACATTAATTTACATTCCAAATACCTTCCAATTCTTTATATTCAACTTTACTGTTAACAGTTTAAGGTTGTTGATAGAAAAATGTGGTAGCAAAATTATGTTTGCACAGGTGTACTTATATTTTTTTTATCTTTCATTAGCTAAGTTCGCGCTTTATGGATCACGATCGAGGGTAGGACGGACGTGTCTTATTGTTTTGTCAAATACATGAGAATTTTTGTCAATAAAAGCTGGGTGGCTCGAGTTTTTGTTGCGTTTTACTTTACTTTACAATACCTGGAACCTTTAAAGTATTGGTGAGATTTGTAAATGGGCAATGCATCTGAAGATTAATATATTTTTTTCTATTAACTTTTTAGGTAGGTAGTGTCTGCTATGTTAATCGGTTTTCTGTCAAAGACAGAGGTACAATTGAGATCTGTATTGCACTAATGAAGAAATCAACATAAAATATCAAATAGGTTATTTGAACCGTTTTCTTGTGCATGTGGTGTTAACCTTTAATTAATTGTTGCACTTGTAAATGTTACACCAATCATTAACTTACAATAAATGTATAAGTGTAAACAATTGTTGGTTAACCTAAATAAATAAATAAATAAATAAATTTTAATATTATCGTAGGTCAGGGACATAATACCTAAAAATTTTAAAATAATAATTAATCTTAGGTGCCGTTGTTTTAAGATAGTGATTTATATTTTTTTGCAAAACCGCAAAAGTAAAGTTTGCATCTTTAGCCCAATATTTTATTGTCATAAAAACCGGTATGTGAACAAAAGGGCCGTTTCCGGGAAATCACTTCGCGGCTCTAAGAGGCCGAAACATTAATTAATTTGGGATTCGTTAAAAACCTTTCTGTCGGTTTAAGTATCTGTACTAATTAGCAAAAAACAGAAATATTTCAACAGACGTATAATAACCGGCTTTCTGACCTTTCATTATTATACGCAACTTTGGACCATATTTTCATAATTATATAAGGTACATTTTCATCTTTTAATTAATTGTTTTGTCCTGTTTTTCTGAGATGTAAATTCAGTAGCAAAATTTTATTTTTTATACAATATTTTTATTGTTTGTTTTACTATGTTTCTTAGAAAAGGTAGACCTAACATATGTAGATAGAAATAGTTTTATTTAACTTTTTTTATTTACATAAACAATTAACATATTAAATTGCCTTTATACAGTGTATACATAAAGCAATGTAGGTTTAAATACACATCACAATCAGAAAAAACTAATTAAAAATATATAATATATTCTAACGCAAGCATCAACGTGAGCAAAAATAATGAAAGCATTAAATACTTTTCTTAGAATGTTCCTAAAACAAATATAATACATAAATTTTTATATTCAGGTAGCCAAAATGAAACAAAATAGCGAAGAATGTGTCGGCGACCACAAAGCTTAACATCTAGTTACGGTTTGTTTCACAAATTATTGTTAATTACATTTCGGGCAGGCGAATTTTAATCTACAGCTTTTTGCTGTCCCCTTCTTGAACAAAAGATTCAATATAAAAAAAAAGTAAGTAAGAAATAACAAGTACAATGCTAGGTACCTACGTCCGGACCCAACATGCATTCTTTCCAAGTGATTCTTAATGAAGACGAGAAAGGGGATACTAATTCAAAGAACTAAGATTATCTCTAAGGCCAATTAATTAGGCAGATCATATAATGCGATCTTTTTAACTCTCATTTCAATTCGTTAATATTTTCCTGTTGACCTAGTTTTTAAGATGTGGAGATGCGAAGGTGAGCGTTTAGTGCGAGCGGAGAGTTTAGTTTATGCTTTGCTTTAAGTTATGTTTTTGAGTTTGCCACTGTTTATTTTTTTTATAGTCAGACACGGTGATGATGTGAGACAATAACGTATTTTGTATTAATTAACAAAATAAAATTATTCAAATGAATTTGTAACTAAATAAATCCTTATAAGATTATTTTTTCCCTGCAGTTGTATTGTACCAGAAATATGTTTCAACAGATGATCAAGTACAAACGTTCATTTATTATTTGCCGAGTTTAATTACCTTCACTATTCGCGTTTATCTCACCGGTCGATCAATATAAAATAAATCAATTTAATCTAATTAAAAGCATTACATGTTTTTTGTTCGATAACGAAACAAGACGAGGTATTAAGAGATGGAATCGTGAAGATTAGGAGGTGAGGTTGTATCAGCGGGTCACTGATCATATCTCCCGGCCGTACGTCAAGCCGTCCATCCACTGTCGTGTTCTATCAATTATTTATATAATCTAATTTAATTTAAGTCCCCTGACCTTTCTTTGCACTTGGTTTAGAAAACATATCTGGAAACACTCTGAACCGTTCATGCAACATTAATACCTCTCACTGCAATACTATAGAGATCAAATTACTATGTCTCAAAACTTGTGATCCGGACGCTTCTACGGGTTCGGTATTGCAAATCATTGTCGACTCTAGGTAATGAATTACAAATATTATTTCTAGTTGATTCCGATTTGAATTTCAATACTATTTTGATGAACGACGGGACGCGGCTGTGGCATGGATATGTTGATGAGGTGTTTTGTTTGTTTGGAATAACCTTGTTTTAATGGAAATCGTGTATTGGGCAGTTAAATAGGTGCAGTGCGTGGTGCTAAGTGGTCGGTGGGCTGGGTGGCGCGCCGCTCGGCCTTGCACCGCGTCTCGCCACGCAGTCTGCGACGGAAGTTTACGACCGAACGCCAGCCACTTTTATTGGCTACCTCACATCGAAGCCTCCTCGCAGCCTCCCATTCACTCCACAAGAAATATACTTTTTTATTGCTCTGTCACTCGGGTAATTTATTGACAATGAACACACGTGCATTTCTATTAATATTTTATGTCGTAAGAGTTTTTATGCGGCTGCGTCCGTCCGGGCCATTGTTGGTCCCCATCGGATAGTTTGTTTTATGTCCACTCTAGAGGTCCACTTAATTGTTGTACGAAATGGTCGTGATAGGTCGCTCTCACTGCGTCGCTGACATTTTGTTCTATCCAGTCAGGTGATATCGAAAGTGACTGTCCATTTATACAATATTGTTTTACTCTGTAGTGGTCACTTTATTCTTTAACCAAGAACTGCAATAGACTGAACAGAAATAAACGAAAATGTCTAAATAAATTACTTAATGATACCTCGGCTATGGAAATAGTGTTGTGTTTAGTGCTTTAAATGCAGACAAAGAAAGCGTTCGAACTAATTGCAGGTTTTGAATGTTAATCGAACGATCGGCTGACTGACAGTGGGACCATAAACAATCCTGGCTGTCGCCGTAAAAGTCGTGTGCGGTTTTTCATCGTCTGACGCGCAGCCTTTTGGAATTATACCCCAAATAATGACAATTCTTATGCTGTCTGCACGGCGCTGTTCCATTGGTAATACGTGTCGATAAAATGTCTTCGATTTTCGTGTCATTTTTATTCCAGAGAAATGCATAATTTATTTACACTATGAAAAAACAATCCCTTTCTCTGAAGATTTTGCTGAATGTATGTTTGGTTCTGTGATTCAGAATAGAAATAGGTTTTCAGGTTGTTTTTGTCGCCACAAAACGATAGTTACGTGTACACAAACAAGCTGCAAATTCTTAACAAAGATTTGAATTAGTTCAGAAATAAATAGTGCAAGTGCAGCCTACACCTGCATTGGGAACCTACAATGGACAACAGCACCGCTTCCTCATAAATAATCCCGGACAAAGTACTCTCGGACGACCGCAGAATATGCGCTATATAATTAACAGTTATACCTTGAAGAGGCCCTAACTCATGCGCTTGCGCGGCAGAACAATGCGTGCGATGTTCGGCACCTAATGGTCGCGTTGATTGAGCCTCCGCAATAATGTTGCGGGCTGCGCGCGCATGTGTGGAGCGCGCCTACGATACGTGTGCGATACATGTGGGTGTGGCCGTGTGGCGTACACAGGTGTGAAGTACTTTTGATGATAGACGTAAATAGCTTAATTTGTACATAACAGATAGGCTAAATTGTGGCTCGGATATTGTCAATTTTCATTAAAAAAAAACTTTTTGAAAAAATTTAAAGCTACGTAATTAATCAATCTGCAACGCTTTTATCAATAAATTGTGTGATATTTATAAAAGAGAAATCTCAGCGTACCTCAAACGTATTCAGATGCAAGCTACTCTTCGTGTGGCTAACTTACTTAACGTGGAAGTATCTCGTACTTACCTGCAACAGAAATGTAAGATTAGAATCACATAAAATAAATCACAGCCAACTATTAAGTATCAAACAAATAGATAATGGTCCATTTAAAGTAATTGTTGAAGTCTCTGTTTATTAAGCAATAAACTTCGAAGCGGGCTCTTGGAAATTCCTGCAGCATACCAGATTGGATTGAGTCTTACTTTTAGAGGGAAAGAAAAGTGAAAATGAGCTATCGACGGAATACAAACGCAATAAGGGAGGGAGACGGGTGGGGGGCGCCGGTGCGCAGGAGTCGCTGCGTTCCGATCCACACGTCGCGGGCGTCGCGAGAGCATTCCGACGCTTTTTCAACAAATTCCCGCACGCCGTCTCGCTCGTCTAATTGCACTAAATTTCTGCTTCGTGCCTGTTTAAATACGGCCCAGCAACGTTTAAAATTGCTATGGAGAGCATCGAAGACACGGGTAAAGCTCTGTCTTCAATGGACTGTGAAGCGATCGGATCGATTAATGTTACCTTTTTGCGAAATACTGAGGAACAGCGATTACGCCTTGTTTCTTTAACCTTTTGAGGTCAAGATTAGATTCAGACGATTGATTCAAACATTTGCTACATAAACATTAATATTTGGTTGGAAATATCGACAATTATTGTAAATTTAACAACAAACTACCTACTGCTGCTACAATTGAAATAAAAATAAAATATAACGTTATATGCGTAATATTTATCATACATCTCCTGGGCAGATTGAAGTAAGTTAGATAATATGGTAATACAAAAAGCGTTGGAGTGTGCGTTTATTTTTATTACTTACGGGCGTGGAGCAGATCGGCTCACGAGACGCCCGATTGCACTGATTGAGAGCTAATTGCGGACTTTATACTACGATCCAATACCACGGCAACCGCGCCGGCCAAATGGGAATACCGCGAATCGCGATGATTGGCGTAAATACGCTATTCAATTGTACGATTGGATTTTTTTTATTCATCAGTCTCGCTGATCATAGATAGTACCCACTAATGACTACTGGTTTTTTGATTCAATATTTAAATAAGTATCTACTTTACTATATTCGAACAAAAATTAACTTTCATAAGATAACAATAACATACAGTTTTCCTTTTGCAATTTTCAACGCAGTAAAAGTAATAACGTCGTGTAGAGCAAGCAGTCTTTATTACATTTGACATTGCAGTAGATAGCCTGTATCATTTAGCTTGTTAGCGTGCGCATATCACTGATACTTAACTGCAGACTGCTATTACATAGTAGCAAGCAACTTAAATCACACCCAATTTAAAAGCAACAAGAAAAACAAGTGATGCGAGCAAAGAAAGCATGGGAATAATGTAACGAGCCCAACCTATTAGAGGGTCGGAGCGTAGAGAAATATCTCACGATCCTTACTCATTACAAATTATAACCGCATTCCTATCGGACTCGATTAAACATGATGAAGGAAATGACTTTTTGAAGAATGATGAGACACAATTAATTCGATATAATTTCAATAAAAACATGGCCGGAATAAATGACAAATTGCACGCTGGTAAAAAGTGCCCGTGTACGCTGTAATGACCACTCATTTCAGCCTTATGATCGTTATATAAAAATATGACATTAATTAAATACGCAGTTCAGATAACTATTCTAAATATTGTTCGTTATTATTAATAGTCGGTCACGTTAAACATCTCAAGTTTTTCTGTCAAACAGCTCCTTTATAGACGTCGTTATGTTCAGTGATCAGTTTGATAAACATCTCATCTTGTTAAAATTGAGCGTTTTAAGGCGTCCGTCCGTGTGACTTTGTAAATTTTGCTGTGGCACGCAAACGAACGTCTATCGCATGGGATCAATGATCAAGCTGCTGATAAATGTAACAATTGCTAAGAGTGTCAATCGGTGCCTATAACGGGTTGAGCTGACAAAAAATTATATCACGCCGAAAGTTGGATTTGACACGACATGGCACCTCAAAACAACCTTTGTACTCTTGTTACCTCTGTAACGACCACCCGATATGAATAGAAACAGAAATTCCACAAGCGCGCGCCGATTAAACTCTAAGGTGAAAATAAAAGAGATTGTTTATAAAGCAAGAGCAGACGACATGACAATAGACGACGGTGATGGACCGAGACTCCTCGGCGTTCGGCACACGACGATACGCATCGATCCAAAATCGTATTTACTACAAAAGATTTAGAGTTCATTAATTTTAAGACGTGACCAAAACATGTGACTTTAAGAAGATGATTAGGAAAAGTGGGGGCGTGATGTGCAAGGGAGAACGCAGATCGTGCGCAAGAGAGAGGTCCGACTGGCGAGGGTCACAGGCGTGATGTCAGGTCAGCCACTTTTGCACCTCGCCATAACAACGCGTCTCAAATTATTATGGACGTTTGATAAGTGTTGGGAGATTGCACAGTCTTGGTACTTTATGATGCTAATTAAGTGTTTACGTTACTGGCCGTACTAGGCACATTGTTGACACTCGACGACGGGCGCCGGTGGAGTTTGTTTGAGGAAATGTCGCTTACATTGGGCAGGAGTGCTTTTACCGGTCAAACGTTTACAAGGGGAGCATTGACATCTTAGTTCAACAATGTGAAATAAATAAAGCAACCAACCGTCTGGCCGATATCTGTTCATGTTGAAACCAGCCCAATGATACGTTATCAATCGATTGATGACGAATTTCATCTGAACCTCTGATAAGACCCACATCTCACGTTTTATTTAGGCTAAGAAGCAACTTTAAAACGGCTATAATAAAATAATATTAGCGTAATAACGATTTAAAGCAATAAAAGCAGTTATGACTTTGGCCAATAAAGTTGGTGGATCTCTTGGCGTTTTAAAATAACTGAAGATTAAGGGTGGAAGACTTTAGCAGAGTGAATCTATAACGGCAGTCTCTTAATGCGTCTTAATGTGTATTTTACGATTGTTACACAAGACGCGAGCAGTTTTACATCGGTTTAAGCGATGTCTATCTGGCGTTATTAAATCCTCTGATGTTCCGAAACATCAAATTATGAATGAGAAATAAATCAACAGGGGCGATCATAAAATGCTTTATGTTTTTGTTCTGTTCAGTCGGTTCGATTACTGTACCAAATTGCCCCAGATGTGGGCACGCGCGAAATCATAATGTTTTCATTCTGTCTGTATTGAAATTAAAAATAAAGTAATAGTCCATTTTGATGTGCCTTTCAGCAAGCGCATGTGATTTAGTCTAAGATGCTGTTGATCATAAAATTGAACGAACCAAATTGATTCTAATCTACAGATTGATGTTCTGTTTCGCGCGTAAAAACTGGTGACGTAGGATGTGTACTGGGTACATTTACAATGTCCACATATTAAATGTAAATTCATATAACAATTTATATTGAATGTATCTCATATTTGTTTAAGATTCACGTGGCAAGAAGCAAAATTGGTATGAAATTCAAGGTCGAAGATTTGGCGGAAATTTTTTACAATAAGAGAAAATTAATGCAATTTTTTTTTGAATGACTATCAAATATTTTGCCTTTAAAATTGAAACTCATTCGAATGTGCGCAATATGATGTTAATGTATGTATATGTTTCACAGAAATATGATGAATTCATTTTATTTTGGGCCCCATGTATGGGCTCAGACAATTTCAAATTTGGATGCTTAAGTATTATGACACTGTAGGTAAATTTTTTTCAGGTTTTTTTTGTAATGGAACTTTTTTTAGTTTTTTACATGTTGCAGGTTGCAGAAATATGAGCAGAAAACCAAGCATGGAAAAACTGATTCAGAAAAAAAATTACATAGATAATATCGATCATATTTTACTTTATAACTTTGGTAAATTGGTTCGCGTATCATAGCCACATTACCACTTAATGAAACATTATGAATAGTTCACACATTAGGGTGCAGCCGATATGATAAATGCTTCGCGGATGACTGGCGGTAAGTCCCTTCGATTCCCGATTGGCATGACATTAAAGAAAGTATTGCGAAGACCGTCAGGGACTTGCTATCAATCAATATTATGTAATAGAAGTCATGTATGCCTTAAGTTTTTGGTGGGTGGAAATATAACGTGTCTAAGTATATTTGATGACGTCATTAGTGACGTAGTACTTAGACTGTAATAGATTTTTGAAGACTCAGCATTGTAGGTAAAGTTGTTTAAAACTGCGATGTTTCAGTAATACGTTTGATAAATGTAATAAGACTCAATATGTTTGCAAAAGCTAGCTAAATTTATTATAATTGTCAATAGAAAAACCAAACACATTTTGTTTCTGAAAAAATATATGACTCATAGAAAATAATATTAAGAAAAGAACCAATTTCAAAATAATTATAGATATCTACTTACTATAGAATTTCAAAGAACATTTCGTTACTTATTCATTATTTCACCCGCCAGTCAATAAGCCTACTTGCCTTTTCTGCGAATAAATTTATTTACGAATATAATACAGAGAACCTTCTTTATAACAATTTTAATATAAACATAGTAACGTCTGATTTGAAATTCATCAGATTGATTAAGAGCCTCACATTACCATATTGCCGATACGAAAAAAACTACCCCGACTCGGTTCTTTAAAACACACAAACAATTGAACGAAGTCAGAAAAAAGCCGTGATCAAAACCTGAACTTATACAATGACAGCAGCATGTTGATTCAATCACAAAAAAACGGGAATTCGAACAAAAAACAACAATTAAATATCGAAGCCTCTCGGCCGCCCCGAGAAATATTTAGAATACGTTGCCGAAGACACAATTTCTTTTTTTACCACTAAAAGTCCCTACACGTGTCCAAAGATGTCGTCTTTATTGGTTTAGTCCAATTAATGGCGTCTAATGTTCCCAGAAACTGGCTCTATCACAATAAATTACTAATTTTCGTTTATTTGTGTTGTGTACCTATTTCGAATTTCGAATCTGTTATTCAAATTTCTTTTCAAAAACCGCCATTACTCATAAGAAAAAAATAAAGATTCGAATTTTAAAAGTCGGCCACAAATTAAAATGTTATATTGTGATTTAGGTTAGTAACGAAAACAAAGTTTGTTACATTATAAAAAGTAAATAGAGAATCGCTGAGATTTACGAATATGACTTTTCTATGGCTATTAAGGATCTTACACAATGGCAGCGATATTATCTTGGGTTTAATTTGCAAATGCTCGATCGATATAGCTGGCTGAGTGATTGAGACTGAGCGAACGGACGCATTGACAGTGCACCGCATTCTATGTAAAATATGAAAGAGTCTCGCTCCCGGTCGCCGATGCCGGACAAATGACCCTCCAGATGGATGTGGTACTTGTGTTGAGAGCTTAACTAGGAATAGGAATGTACATAAACTATGTACAGCGCTCCTCGATGGAAATATTGAACGCTACGAATGGATTCGAAACGGAGATTTTCTCGTGTATAGAACAGATGATAAGTAGTGGCTCACATAAAATTTATTTACAAATGCATTTATTTTATTTAAGGAATTTTGCATTTGAGGAAGGAGAAGTGAATCAATTTTGACTTAAGTCTCATAATCGTGAAGAATTAAATATCATCAATAATAAACAAACACATATCAGTGGTGAAACAAAAGCGTTAATTGATCAATCAACAAGTTATTTTTGATAGGTAATGCCAATCAACAATGTTACTGGTTTACTTAAAGTAGTAATGTAACAATTTTCGTCTATTTTCCATTCTGTACCTATCCCTGATCAGCTCTCGGCTCATCCACACAGCATTCTCACATCTGACACATTGGTCATTCCACACATGCATAAAACAAGCGGTGACCACGGCCGGTGCCTACCACTGATTGAATTATGGTTGCACTACAACTGATTAATGCGACATCCACCACTGACGTACTATTGTCTGTTGCAATCTGCATCCACCAATAAGAGAGTAAAACGATTCCCGACCGGATCCGGAATGTGTAAGTATCAGCATTTTGTCTCTGTGTGTTCCATTTTGTACTTTGTTACGTTGGTAGTGTAAAGTTTGAACGCACACTTTTGCACTGTATTTAAAAATTGATTTTGGATTTGGAAGCTTTTGTAATACTTATAAATATTTTTATTATTTTTATTTGATTCGTAGGGAACGAACGCAGCGACTTCTTTTATTAGGCAAAGCTTTTTATTAGTAAATAAGTACATATTTTATTGTCTTCCGAAAGTTGTTAGTACACCTAATCATACGAATCAATAAAATATCTCGAGACTAAACAAACCGCGGCGGACCTTTTCCTTAAACAAACAAAAATAAATGAAAATTCAAAGGCCAAAATATAAAACGATAAGAGGATTAGGTGGAACGGAGATGACATTGGAAATTAAGGCTGTTTTCTTTTGTAATTTTCCCCCGTCTCACCCTCGGGTGGCGGGAGTTTGGGGTACGTTAAAAATGTATGTTTTCTCAAGTCCCCGGTCAGCGGGGAGGCTTCGCTCGGATAATTTTCAGGACATGTCGGTGTCCACACGCTTTATGACCTGAGACAAGCGGTGAAATCTAATTTTACGATACATGGCCCCTAGATTGTTTGATTTCCTTTATTTTGTTTTATTGAAAATAACTGTATTGAGGTCTAAGGTCAAGGATGAGGCTTAATTATTAAGAGCTTTGGAATATAACACATCTGATTTGTAAGCATGTCATTAACATAAGTGTTACCGTCATAAACTGTAATAAATGGCTGTATCTGAAATGGAACGCAAAGAAGCACGACAATGGCCGGTCTGCACGGCGCGTTCCGAACGCCGTAATTAAAGCGATACGCGGACAAAAACGCGCGGGCGGTACGCGCGGTGTTCGGGCGACGCGAGCGTTTTTACCTCGCCAAAAACACGTCGCGCGAACGCTCCGACCTGCAATAAATTAGGCTGAGTGACGAAAGCCGACACCGACTCAATACCCGAAGGCGTTAAATAAAAACATTAAAGGCTGGTTGAAATAATCGACGGGAAAAAGCTATATTGGACCGATTTGGTGGCGACAAGGGCTCGAGAACGTGAGTGGATGCGCCTCGTTTCAATCTGGCGCTCGAAGTGTATTTTACGAGTATTTGTATTGGCTTTTACTTCTTTCAGAGCTCGTGGAATGATAGTGTAAATATACGATTTCAGTTTGAGCAGAATGCGAGTATTAAGATATATTCGAATTTACGAGGAGTCGCTCGTCTGCAGTAACGTTTACAGCGTCGTCAACAGAACGATACTGAATACTCCAAATAGCAAATTGCACGAAGCTTTTTACCCTTACACCTGTTTGTATCAAACAAGTAATAAAACCACCCATTTACTAAGCAAGGATAATCATAACAATGACGCAGAAGCATCTGATAATATCCGTGGATTTGACAACTTATTTGCAGTAGATATTTAAAACAGGTAAAACGAGAACGTTAAAAATATCATACTGTTTCTGATGGACGTCGGAGGCATGACGGCTACGGATGAGGGAAGCGTTTTAATTGTGTTTTCCTTATTTAAAATTAATTTTATCTTTATTAGCATTTTTTTATTTTTCGACTGTACTGCTGCTTTCGGGAAGCACTTATACATGTGTTCAAAATATTTCTATAATAAGAGTTCCTAACTGATTTGCTTTGAGTAGTATAATATTGAATTAAATATTTCCAATGTGGTAGCGGTCTCTTAACCTAATACGAGTGAAATTAAATAACATTCCCATATAGCGTGTTTCGTCAACTTTCTTTGTTACATCAAGCACATTTATGTATCCAGATGTCCTATTATGAGAGCAAGAAGAGTACAATTTCGTGACCTAGAATAGCCTTATAATATTAGCCTGGAATAGCCCCCTACAGAGCAAAGACCCACACTCATAAATTATACGGAGAAGGAACGGGAATGATAACAAAGCGGTGAGGCGGTTTATTTTTAGATATTCATATAAGTGTGTTACTGTCATGAGTTCAGTACTTCAGTCCCACGGGAGATCAGCAGTGTTAGAAGTTCGACTTCGACGGTGGAAAGAATCTCAGCTATACATACATATATTGGAACTGAAGTATACTTTTTTTCTCCAATGTTATTTGTGGTCTGTTCAATGATGATGAGGAGAGAGATTCCGATTAAATAAATTCATTCGATAGTAGTTCTTTTTGTTTATATTTTTTATATAAAATAGAGTTGTAATTTGCTTGTAGGGTCATTCGAAAGAGTAAATTAACGATGGAAAGAGACAAGAGTATAGTACTTCTTTTAGCGTCATTGTCATAAGCCGGTAGATAGCCTTGGGCTCAACCGTTTTGACTAAACCAGGTAGAACAAAACAAACGCCCCCCTACTTGCGGGGTCGGGGGGTTGTTATAATTACCACGCTTAAGAAAGGGTTCTGGCGACCGCAGTCGTATTGACGGCAACCTAGTAGACGTTGCTATCCTCTCCTTGGTGGTTTTAGTGTAAGAACAATTTTGAAACTTTGTAAGTGTTAATGTGATTTTTCAGAAGTGATAATTACTAGTTAAACATCATTGATATGGTAAAGAAAACGTCGTGAGGAAACCAGGACTTCTAATTTCAAATTAGAAGTTTGAAATTACCAGTCTGATTTTAACAAGCGTGGTGATTAATGCTCGTCTTTTCTCGATGTGGGAAAAGGCATTTGACCATGTGACAAGACCAACCTTGTTGGAAGAGTAAGAATGAGGCCTAAGATGTCTTCGTGCTGATGATATACTGCCTCAAATTATTTAATGGATGCGCCAAAGTCGGCCTTCTAAGCTTACTGGAGTGACGAAGCCATGGAAATTTAATGGCTGTGTTTACGTGAATACATGTAAACAACCAGCTCATCATGTACAGGGCGATATTGTGTTCTTAAAAGTAGAATTGTTGAACTTTTAATTTAAGTTGGTATATAACGTTGTTAGCGAATAAAGAGGACGTTTAATGTTCAAAGAAATGGATTTTGTGTGATCAGTGTATACAGTATGGTGTAGTTATATAGTGATAGTAGTGTAAAAATTAAATATAAAACAAACCTTGACTTTGACTAAACCCAAAAAATATATTTACAAACTTATACCCAAACACCGGTTCTTAAAAAGATTCTAAAATGAAAACTCTTATGTAAAGTTGTGAAATATTGATAATTCAATTTGAAAATGCGTCGACAACTCATACCGATGTCGCAGGTGGCCCAACCAGCCTCCTTTCTCAGATTATTGTGCTTCCTCTTACAAAGAGGGGGAGGCTTTATGCATGACATATCTGAGCTCCTGTATTGACATATGTATACTACGTACGTACTATACTTCATATTGGAATAATTTACATAGATATATTAATAATGCGCCACTGGATGGGGGATTTAACACATATACATGTTGTACTTAATATCGTTTCTAACATTTTATGGTCTTGTCGTATTTTGTATATTATGTGAATCTGTGTAAACATTCATAGCTGTCAGAGTGTACTATAAATATTAATTGTGTTGCAATTCAAGAATGGAAACAAAATATTCATAGACATTGACGCGAAACGTGATTGGTAATTTTGCGGAAAATTATTTAAAATTTAAAAATAGAATACGTCGCTCTCGTATCATAGAAGTATCTGATTAACTAACGTTCGACTTTAAATATTATTTCAGCAGAGACTAGTGTTGATTTATTGAGTTTAAATCGAGTTTTGACGCTAGAAAACTTACAGAAAAAGGTTTTATTGTATACCTACCTATTTACTTTTCTCGATTACCAAAGTCAACGTTACATTTGAGTACTCGATTTCTGCGTGAGTCAGATTGGTAGTTAGATACCGTCGTATAGTGAAGTGATTCTGCTTTTAGATAGAACATTTGGTGGTTTATCACCGGAGCGATGTAACAGATAGTGGTTTAATAATCATGTATATGAGTTTTACTCGTATCGCTTGAGACGGTTGTAAACACAGTCTATAAATAAGTAATACGTATTCAGTGGCCCACTTTAGTATATATTTTGTATTGGCTTTACCACTGCTCTATAGATGTGATGTTATTGAAAGGGAATAAAGTCTTCTTCAATAAACAGCTGGTTTCTGGGCTCATTGAAAAGTCTCAAGTCTCAAATATAGTTACGAAACTTTCTAATGCAGCGATAAAAATAAATTCACAATCCTATTCGTACCGTCGTATGCACGCGAAATTCAAAAACATATTCAAGAAAATGCTGGCCAAAAATAAACAGCGAGCGGCAACTTCCACATTTGAGCATCCACTTAAATAAGTACTATTCCTAAAAGGTTGGAAACGAAAAGGAATTAGTATTCGAAAATGCAATTTCGGTGCAACGCCGAGAGCTGTCGTATCTACATAGAGGGCGGTCCGAAAGGGGTAGGGGTGGGATGGGCCCCGGTACATATCCATCTTGTTAGGTATGCGCCCGGATGCGCCAGCTTCTACAAACACAATAAGAGCCTTGCCTTCGTACCCCACTCTCCCCTACCTCCTCTCTTATGGAAAACTTATTAGAGCGCGGCCCGCCGGGGAATCCTTTTTCCTTCGGTAAATATTTGAGGGAGAAATTAAAATTTGACAGCGGACGTTCTTGCGAGTTACGAAGGACGATAGAGTCTATTCTATATGCCCGTACGTGATACTTGAGGCGTAAAATGAAATTTAGATTGAGTTTGGACAGTATTGCTTCGTAGCTCTTTGTGGATGGTAATACGTTTCGAGTTGGTGTAAGTGTTTACATTATTATTTATGCATCGGTTTAATGTTTACGTTTTTACTGTGATTATTTGCTTTGTGTATGATTGGAAGCTATATATCTTGATAGCGAACATTATTCGGCTTTCTGTAAACGATTGTAACGGTATATACATAAAATATGTTTGTTTACATACTTATTCATACATAAAAGATTTCTAATTTGATCAGTCGTTTTCAGTTTTCATTTTTTCGATATTATAATTCACTCTTTACCAATAATAATTCTTAACCTTAATACACTACAACAAACCTACACCTCTTTTTCATGATTTCCTTCGAAAGCCCAAAATTTTCCTCTAATTTTCCAAAAAAACGCGGCCTCAATAAACAAACAGGGTGCGGTAAAAAACAATAATTCACACGTGAAACCAATGTAGTGAAAAATGAGAGAGGAGGTAAACGTGAGCCGCGTGCAAACACCCTGTGTTACAAATGAGAACATTTGCGTTCTGTACACAGCCGCCATTTTGAAATTTGTCATTTTTTTAATGGATTACATATGTTTCGTACCAGCTTTTAAGGCAGGTAGAAAAGAGTTTCCGTACTTGCAGGTCATATACTCAACATTTTAAACGCCTTACTACTATATCTAAACTGAGTACTTATTTTATGACATATTGCAGCTTCATACAGTTGAAGAACGTATCTAAAACATAATGGGGATCAATTTAATGTAACATGGTAATATTTAATATCGTGTGCCCCAACATTTTTTTAATCCACAGCTTTGATTATTAATGGTTTCATTAGCAACAATAAGTCTTTTGGACATTTTGAAGGTTTGTCTACCAGTAAACACTGCCTTATGTTCTAGCAACGATTCCAATGGAAAATGGTATACACAATGATTACCCAAATCACAGAAAAGAAAATTAGCTTCACAAACCGTATTATACTCTCCAAGATAAAACATTTCTGTGTCCCCAGTACAATCAACTTAGATGTTATATAAAAGCATTAAGGGGTAATGTCTTGGCAGTAATTAAAGGCCGGGGGGAGGGTTGGTGCGGAGGCTGCGCGGCTGGGCGTGGTTGGCGCATGCGTACTACCGTTTAATTACCAAGGAACAACAGTTCATCGACGCCTCGCGTTCATTAGGCCGCTAACACATAGGGGATGGGCGAGGGAGTAAATACACCCTTAATTAGATAGCCTTAAGATCGTCCGAATAAGGAAAGCGCAAACCAGTGACGATTACGACTGTTTTCAGTTGAGCAGACATGAAATCACGAGGGAGACGGACTGATACATAAAGCTGACACAACCACATTATCTTCAATTACTTGTACACAAAAAAGCCTGGTATTAAAACAAATATCGCAATGAATTTACAGAAGAGATATAATGGAGAATAACCGACGCATTTACTAAACCCGTTATCATTTGCATGGTGGTCTTAAAACCTTCCCCTAACGATATATGCATTGGAACATTAGAAGATACAGACGTAACTCGTAACATTCAAATGAAATGGGCTCGAAATTGTAGATAAGGGGGCTTTATGAACGAAATAAGACGAAGGGTGGAGGCTGAAAGGGGGGGGGGGGAGGAGGGAGCGAGCCTTTTCATATATGTGGAGGAATACGAGCCTTAATATGTTTGGAAACGGTGTGTTTTGATAATGCGGGCTTAATAAGCTTGATATATACTGCTATTATGTAGGCGTTCGTTAAAAGTAAGGTTATTACATACTTTTTTCAAGTAAACATGTTTTCAAATACACATCTTATCTTAATAACTCGTTTGTACTTGGTATGTTAGTTGATTTTATATTATATTTTGTTAAGGGATTTGTAAATTGGATTTGAGGAATAAAATTATCGTGGTTGTTTATTTTACTGATAGAAAAACGGTCAGCATAGAGTTTCTTGTTCGTTCTTTTTCATAGGATTTTACTTTTAAAACTGCTTTAAGTATACTAATCTTATTAAAACATAACTTTTTAATTTCTTTTTGTATTTCATGGTCACACGAAATAGGTGGTACACACAAAATACGTTGGCAAATAACATTAAAATTCGAAAGTAATTATTATAAACAACATAGTCTACCCTAATCTGTTTTCAGATTTGGAAATATCCCTTTTGGTACCATTTACCCTTTAGGTAGTAAATTTATTATTTAATTCTAATAAATTTTAGCAAAATATGCGTCATCAATCGTTTTTTATTATATTTAATATTTTTTCAATCGTAACGTAGAGCTTTAGAGCATAAAATAATTAAGTCACGACCTTGGTGAATCTTTTAACCTTAAAGTAAGTAAATTTATTAATGGCATGGAATAATTGCACATGTAGATGTTTTGGACGAATAAATGACTTGGTTACTTACTAAGTAATAACGTAATTAAGTCTCCTTTTAAGAACGTGACACGCATTAAAATTATAAAAAAAGAAAAAAAAATACTTTTGTAAAAATAACATTAGTGTTAAAAAACAAAAGAATCTTTTAAAATTCTGTACCCGTCTGTACATCACGAAATCCGATACATGAATTAGATTCATTTTATTCAAACACAATCTTTTGTGTTAACTTTTCGAGTCAACGTCTTTTATAACAATGCACAAAATCACGTGATCCACCATTCGATAACCAATGAAATACGTTTAATTCAGAGAAGTACCACCTAAAGTACATATACAGGTCTGTGAAGGAGTTTTAAAAATGTTATTTTTATTGTTCGTGTGTACAGTGAAGGAGAAATGTCTTGGCATATCTAAATAGTATGATCTAAATAAAAAATGTGGGCACGCGACGAGGTGACGGTGCTCATGTAAATCGTTTCAGAAGCACGTCACGTAGGGTAGAAGGGTGCATATATTTTTGATTTGTCCTGTTAGTCAAATTTTTTTTTGTACCTTACCGTACTTTATTTTTTTAAGGGTGTAAATCGGGGTGAGGTATTATAATAAATTGAAATTGCTTTTGTCTACTGTTCTATTGTGATCCATATCTAATCCTACGTCTAATAAGCTGTAAAGTTTACTGTTTATGACGCAAGATGGCGTTGTTTAACAATCTGTACGTAAATATATACGTCAAAGATTTTAAGGTAAAATATTGGTCATAATATAGTTACTGACGTATTTTTTAATATATTTAAAGAGAATTAGACAGACGATAGCTAGTGTAGGTGTGTTAGTTATAATTTATAATGTAAATATAACAAAATTATATTTTGATAACACACTGTATAGAGAGTTTATCTATAAAAGCTTGGAGATTGTTTATTTTTCTTAAAGAGGGTAAATACGAGCAATATTACTCGAGTATCAGGTTTTGGTAGTCTGCCAACTATAGGAATAACGTAATCACTTTTAAAATTGGCAACTATCGTTAAGTTTATGATATTAGGTAGATATATATTTTAGATATTGTAGGAATTATTTAGTATGAAGCCTTTAAGGTAAAGTTTATTAATTTTTAAAATTGTAATCCGTAAGTTTGATTTAATTTTTAACATTGGCGTGGACGAATACAAGCTAAACTAAAGCACATTTTCTTTGTATTTTAACAATTTGATATTATGTTTTTTTGGTATACCGAATGTGGTGCTTTTGTTTTAGATAATGTGTTCTACTCTCAAAGTGATTTATAATTCAAAAACACTCATCAACCACAACAACCACGTGGTAACTCATTGCCAATAATACCACAGATCTAATAAGAAAAAACAAAAAAAAAACACGCGACTGCAATCAGTGGCAGAGTATAAACACAACAAATCCCTACTCCGTCCATGTTAAAACAACAGCAACACATTTCCAGGGTTCGATTGGGGGTTAGGGGGAGGGGGGAGGTGATTCATCCCTACATACATCCCCTGGTTCCTTCATTTATCTCGATGTCGCGCCCGTCTCCGAATTACATCCCGAGATGTTCGATTCCGATCCAAGATATGTATCTGGGTTGTAATTTTTCTTAACCGTTTTAGTATTCAAGGCACAAAATGTGGCCACGCGATATGCCTAATGCGATTTATATTTGGCTATATGTTACACGGTAAGTTTATATATATGTATACATGAAACTATGTGGAATATTTAGGCGGAATTAATGTTGCAGGCTCAAGAAATTTGCCTCGTGTTGGTGTATAGCTAGTACAATAGTGATGGTGTAGCGATTCCTTTGTTTCTTTGTTTGAACGGTGTTAGTTTGAGGTTATGTTTGAAAAAAAGTCACTAAAAACATTACATATTACGGCAATGAAAGTAAATATGAATGGTCACATGAACCAATTGTCATAATGAACAATTACAGTTTCATAAGAAAATTATTATTATTTTGTTACATCTAATACTCGTTTGAAAAAGTGCCTTCTGAAGTCTTTTCTACAACTATGAATCCGTTGGCACAGTAAAAGGAGTTATAGCACTGAAGGCTGCACTAAATCTACACCTGATTGAAGCAATAAGCTGCCGAGGAAAGCTATTATAGGTTTTCAGTACTGAAGCCTTCTCTATTCAGCTTAGCCGCACACTGGACTGAAGTAGCAATTCTGTAATATATCAGCTTTCCTTATATATTACGAAAAGTTACATTTAATTCTATGATGACTTTACGCCAGTAAGTACTTATTGTATTTTAACTTTAGTATGAAGCGACATAGTGCAGTATTTAAAGTTTCGATTTGTTTTTGTACAAAAATATAACATTCTTAATTTGGTTGCATTATAATATAACAAAGTTACAATAAAATTGGTTTACGTATATGTTTTGTTAATTAAACTTCTTTTTAAAACAAGACGCCAGTTCTGACATAAACTACCCCAAAGAGGTTAGGATGAAACAAGGGTGCTCGTTACCCCTAAGCTGTCAATTTACAAAAACATAACCTAACCTAACTTGGCGTACTTTTGACTTTTCTATATTTATACTGTGACAACGACAGGTGGATAAGATTCAATAGAATTATAGTTGGACCAAATTATTTATTCAATATTTTTTATTTTATTTTCAATACGTTAGACTAGAGTCTAGAATTGTGCACAGTGTATTATATAATAGTCTTTTTATTCAGAAGTATAGTGCCTAGAATGTATATTTCTTACCCCTTCGAGATAAATGTAATTACTCGTACCACGTGGTCTGCTAAATCACGTGGTAATATAGTGAGTTACGCTACGTCACTTATTGACTATTACCGAGTATTTACCCATTACCTGTACAGACATTTTTGTAAACAATAAATTGTTATTGTTTTCTAGTTTTTGTAGGAGTTTTAAATACTCATTGTCTCAATCGTGACGTTTCTTATCTTAAATAGTAATAATAAGTCGTCTCGTTGCTAGGCAACGTAGAGTGTACTGAAGACAAAGGATTCTGTATAATTTACGTACCGTCCCCACAAATCTACGCAGTTTTCACATAAGTCTGTGGAAGCAATCAAAATACCAATATAAGCCGTGTGTACCACTCATGTAGGTAAGGAAAATCTTCGGAGGGAAAATGAAAAAAAGTCAATGATTGAACGTCATACCTATGGGAATAAATTTAGTGTGGGTGGCCGAGGGGGGCGCCACGTGTCACCCAGTTGAATTGTCAATTTGATTCCACGAAGAAGCACCTACATTATTAAATATATACGAACTAATACCTAACGAAACGTTTGCCTCTATGTAACCTTTACGTGTACTATTAAAAAAGATTAAAGTGAATGTTGAATAGAAACTCTTTAGTTTTCCTTGAACAATGGTTTTTCTTGTCTCTGAAATAATTACGCTTTGCAAACTGTCCCCTTTATCTCTTCCCGACCGTTTCCTATCCTCGTTTGTCCCATTTATTTTGCTCCGTTCAGATCTTGCACATTCGTATACCTACCTACTGCTTTGTATACTTGTGTAGCTTCGACGTTTAAATCTGTAGCTCTTGTAATGTTAGAGATAAATAGACGGGTACAATTTTGACTGCTCTTCGGTTTAGGGGATTTGAAAACAATTACATGAGGTAGCTAAAAGTATTGTTTGTTGATCTGAAGACTCTTCGTTTATAATCAACAAGAGATTTTTTTAATACGAATGAGTAAGAATCGTGGTTTTATAAACACACAGGTAAGTTACCTTTACTATGATAAACAATATGGTATATTTCATGACATATTATTATGCTAAGTATCTACTTAAGTACAGTATGATGATATTGCTAACTTTTACGACGTCGAGACACTTTTATATGGCCGTTTTGACTGGAGTTTTGTTCGTACTCTTTTTTTCAAACACCCTGTACGTATGTACGTTCATGAAGGTAAATGAGATTTTGTGGCGTGTGTGGGATTAAGACTTACTTTTAATGTTTACCAATTTAAAATAAGAAAAGAATTATGAAAATTTTATGGTTCTTTTTCTAAATATCTTTGTCTATGACTGAGAAACATAAGGACAGACAGACGTTTCTATCAAATCATTCAGCGTATTTTATCAATCGTATGAGCACGAGTTACGACTTATTTAATTTATATATAAAAGTATCCAGTCTTTTGGTTTGTAAGAAAAATCCAATCGGTATTATTATTAAGGCGATCGCTTCTTCTCAATTTTATCAATAGTAATATATTCATGTTTCAATATAACAACCGTGCCTACACAAGAGTTTCTCCCCACATACAAAAATGAAAATCTAATACAGATGAACAGAAAATTACTTGAGCATTATTCCCCCCATTTTATAGGTATGTTATAAATAATTGGACTCCACGTCGCATTGGTAACAAGCACTCGTAAGTTCACCCAAGTATTTTATCTTAACGTGTTTACCTTCTTTCTCATAACGAAATTAATTTTGTGTTTCCATCGGCTTTATTTATGAGTTCGAATAAGCAATAAACGTATACCGATAACATGTATTTGCTTACGGTCGTTAAGACCGTGGATTTATCTAAAAAGGAGAACAAAAATGTCCCCGGTTAACCCTGCGCCCGACGTCGTAAAAGACCCAAGAAGTAAGTACTGCGGGCAGAGCGACGGAGACGCAACAAAAATACTTTATTTATATGCTAATGTAATTTATATGACGCTTAATGTCTCGTGGCTGGTAACGCACGATTCTCTTCCATTATTTCACCGTGTATCGGTTACACGATTCTGACTGTATTCCGAACGCAATAAGGCGGTGTTTAGCGTGCGCCAAGTGTCGTGTGTGTCGATGCGATTATGA
Source organism: Spodoptera exigua (assembly GCA_902829305.4). Lineage (NCBI taxonomy): Eukaryota > Metazoa > Arthropoda > Insecta > Lepidoptera > Noctuidae > Spodoptera > Spodoptera exigua. The sequence continues at coordinate 8,340,985 of LR824619.2, read as the reverse complement.
ATGCGCGGTAGGAGGCAGCTTCCAACCCAGCTTCCTCCAGAGAAGGGGGAGGGAGGTCTCTGGGTGAATCAATAAAAATACGCGAGAAAAGCGTTGATTATACAACGGGAATTCGGTAGGAAACTGCTCTTTCAATAATGCCCGCCTACTAGGAGACGTAAATTGAAATAAAGAAACCTTTATAGGCTTACCGAAGTCAAATATTGAAATGTGCGTAGAAAACTGTTTGTATTAAATGTCGTAGCTGAGTTGTGAGCGACGGCTGTGATTCTTTATCTTAGCTCTTATGTTGCCAATATATGAGGCTGTTGTTTATGTAGAAAAAATGAAGGTTTAATAGAAAAGTAGGCATTGTATGCGGTACGCGGTACAGTCACTCACGAAAACAGGTTCGAATATTCTCGCAGCGACTTGAGGCCGGTCGTATCTGTACGCATATCATTTGGCCATATTTGTAAATGATAAGGAGTTACGTTGCATTAGACATTCAAATTAGACTAAAACAAACGATAGCGGGCGAATGATGGACATTCCATCTGAGTATTGTATGGTATTTGCATAAAAATCCATCGGTTCCGACCGGTGGACGTTCCCGCTTGAAATGCAGATTCAGTATCGCAATGAGATAAATACGCTTGTACAAGTATAAAGTTAAAACCAAAGTACTGCTGGAGTGAATAACTTTACTTTGGTGTACTTCGTCGCTTCGGAGAACACGATTTGGTTTCTATAGTTTTTGTTAAGCCAAGTGTTACCTACCAAAATTCTGTTGTTATTGTTTTGATGGGCCGCAGCTTCCTTAATCTTCTTGGTAATCTAAGTACAATCCCCATGCCGCCTTTCAGGTTTGGGGATTATGACAAGTCTTAGAGAAGAGGCCTTTGTTCAACTGATGATGATGTCATTGGACATTGAGATTAGTACAGTAGGAAGTTACAAAATAATATAAAATTTTTTAGTTAATCTTTGATATTTCCTGAGAGCAACATGTTAAATTATTTTGGACAAACATAATAATATAATATTAAAAGGAAGCATATATAGTTGTATGTTTATCGAAAAGGAAAAAACGAGTCCATGTCGCTACAAAATTTCGATATAAAAACTGAATGAATTCAAATCCGAGTGAATCAAAAGATGGCGTCTTGCGACCGGTGACCGTAACCCGCCCACTGCGCGCGCGCCGTGTACCGATATACCTAACGCGATAACTACCTAATTGTAACATAAACACATTAAATAAAGACCTCACAGCCTGACAGTATCCAAAACCTTTTATGATAACTGGTGAAACAAGTCATAAACGAACTCTTACTTAAATATAGCTAGTTTTTATATCCAACTACAAAGTTTTAAGGAAAATTACCCCAAAATTGTATGCATATATTCGACAAAACTACGTAAATATGAAAATGAATATAAAAAGCTGTTGAAAAACTGTTAAGAGTCTATAGAAATGTCTCGTTTTAATTCACCTGCGGTAATTTATGGTACACATTAATTTGTGGTATTATTCGCCCATAGTCTTCCATACTCGTGAAGTGTTAATTTATACCAAAGAAGTGACGTGTCGATAGCTCTTTTCTTTTTTTAAACAATTCAATGTAATTTAATAAAAAGGTCTTTATGTAGGTACTTGTTTAAATGTTACGGTATTTTAGCAAACGGGGCAAGTAGCTTAGTAATTTATTGTAACTGAATATAAATTAAATGAAAAAGGATCGCATTCCAATACATTTTATACATTTCTATTTAGATTGCCCGCCCTGTACAATGGCTCTATTTCGATGCAATATAACCGTAGAAGCTTGACTTTACACATTTGTTACAGGTAGTTGTACCTACTCATTCGTTTAAACATACACGTGTGCTAAAAATAAATAAAACGTTGATACATTTTTATAACAGTTCAATTACATCGCGTCCGCGACATTTTACAGCCAAACTGAATGAACAAAAGCCGTGCCCAAAGATATAAAGGAGGTTCCATAACATACCTCCCAATACGTCGCTAAAACCGAGCGAACCTTCTCATTTCCCTTCGTAAAAAAAGAACTTTAATATTTGCAGCACGGCGAATTTAAGGAGCTATAAATTTTTGTCATTAGGCCAATAATAAGAGTTGAAGTGGTGTCGCGGGAACAGGATGTTATAATGTCTTTTGTTCGACTCTTCGTAATTCGCATACCAATGATCTCAGACCTGTATACGTACGAACATTTTTTTCGATCGCAGTCTCATCCAGCGGTTTAATAAGGTCTTTTTTCATTACCCTATAAAACAAGATACTTAGCAGCAGCTGCGATACTTTTGAATTTTAAATTGTATCGTTAAATATCGCGTGTGCAAACAACATAATATTTACCTTGTTATGGAGTGAGATATAAAAACGATTTACTTGTCCATTTTTAATTAAGGATTTCATCTTAACGACGGTCGTATATTCAGAGATAGGATGGTACAATCGATATTAGAACATATCTGTAAACGGAAGATTGAGTTATTTACTACAATGTGGGGCGTACAGTACCTACAGTAATGGTCGTACGGCTGTAGGGCTCACTGATGGCCAGTATTAAGGCTGAGTCCACACGTTAATGCCTCACCGGGAACTTGAAACCCATCATTACGTATTAGCATAACAGCGGCAAACAAAAACCTGGCAAACCGTCAGATGCGCGCAGCGTAAGACGGCGTAGAGAATCGTAACGACATACGAGGGAAAGTCCCACCGCCACTGATTTATAGTCGCGTTTGATAACTTATTTGATCACTTTATGATGGCGAAAACTGCTAGGAAAGCTCATAAGGCACGCCGATGCAAATCGCATGTATTAAGGCGGATATCGCGGACATAGTGTTACATGCGCGTGACGAAACGATGCACTCCCGCATCTTCATAACGGAATAGAAATCATGTAACAACCGTGCATCAACATCTGATCACAGTTGAAAGGTAAACGACTTTTTAACGTGCCACTTATGTATGTATATGACAAATCAAACGATAAGTAATGAATCGTTGCCAAGTGTAAAGAACCCATTCAAGATCCCACATGACTCATTTAAACGTAAAAATAGCATTATAAATTTTAACAGCAGTTGGACATAGGACACCTTTATAATAAGAATAAGTTTATTTAAATAAAATGTTGGTATTAGCATGCCAGTGTGTGCCCCGATCTTTCCATTGTTTTCGCTAAATGACATCAAAGTTGTGGCGGCGATGTGTATTTAGCATGTGAAATAAAAATTGTTTGCTGTTCTTAGAAATATGTTGGAGTTAACAGGTGTACCAGGCGCGCCTCCGATACGATGACGCGCCTTAAATGTACTTATTGACTCAACTTTTCCTTTTACAATTCAATTTTTCTCCGACGATCTGAATCTTTTATAAAAATAGTATTCGATCGAGTTACTGAATGTCAAATGTCGGTACGTCTCGTCGGCCGATCATCGCGAGGCTGCTGAGGAATATTCTATTTTAATCTACAGACTTTCTTTATTTAGACATCTTCAAAAATAGCATTAATTTTAGTGTCTTATTTAGCACTACTGAAGCAAAAACAAATGAAAACTTACTTTTTTAGAATTATTGTAGATAATAGTCTTCAATGTTTATATGCGTATGTACGTGTGGGTGTGTGTGTGTTTAATAAATAAATAAATTATACCTACTCATACTATAATGGCATCATGGATCAGTACATGAAACAAAAACATTGAAAAATTAAGATCATTCAATCAACACCTAAATAACTTAACATAGTATATGTATAGAAAATATAATTATTATAAATAAATTGTGAGCCTTATAAACAAATACATAAGAACCTCCATGTACCTTGATGGTGTGTGAGTCCCGGCGACATTAGCATATCAAATAAGCGAAGCTCTACATGACATGAAGTTTCCACCAATCCAAAGATTTCTTCAAACATATCTAATTTACTTAACAAAACTCAATTACGAACCCACAGGGAAAGTTTTTCTATTAAGGGGTTACTTGTGGACGATTATCCAAGTTACTTCAACTCAATCTACGTTCACGTGATACTTTCAAGCTTCCGAATGCATTCTACGCGGTGTACCTACATCACAAGGTTTTTGATAAAGTGACTTAAGTGAGCTCTAATTTGTTCTGAATGTACATGAAAAACCCAATAAAGGGGTCACGTTATAAGAACAAAAAGGTCGCTATGAAAAAAACACAAAATTGACGGAAAAGAGTAAAAAATCAGGGTGATATTAAAATAAACGAGACATGCGTGGCCGGTGCGCGGGCGCAGTGTTTGGGTTACAGTCACGTTCGACGGTAATGACAAATTCGCGACCATTGTTGTTGTTGACTGAGGATTTTTTCAACGTTCAAGGTTTTCATTTTGAGTAACAATACGAACGTGCCAATAGCACATTTTATACGAATTAATTATGCAAAAAATGTTTTATATAAAGAGTTTATCGGCGGCGAGATTGCGGCGAGGTCGTGGCTCAGACAATGAATTAATTTCCAATTACATTTCTAACTTGGGTCAGAAGTGAAATCTGTTATCACGGTTCGCACTCGCCCTCAAACCATGGATGCGTGTAATTGCGATAAATACGCCAATTAAACGTTTGCTCGATCCTACGGTTATTAGCCGAGAGACGTACCAGACCCACTGTTATTAAAGCGCCACTGCTGTCCTACTTTACAAAGCCGCTAAGGAAATTGCTAGAATAGGCAAAAGTTAGTTAGATCTAATAGTTCTGTAGAGGACTATAATGTCAATCAGTGCCAAAATCAGACAGTTTTTCAGTAGATTACTTCGAAATCTTCAACAAAAAATTCAAAATAGATCAAAGGCCCCGTTATAATTTAAGGAAATTAAACATTTAAAACACGCGATGTGTCTTACACAGTGTGCCAATTTGATTGCACTACGGCCAAAAACCCTCAGCAAAAATTACAGTCGGCAAGTGATTTGAGGTCGCGAGTATTAATTACTGCGTCACGCACCAACATTAGTGTGCTCATTAAGTGAGTAATGGTTGTGTAAACAAAGTGGTGATGGGGGAATCACGCGACGGTGACTTGCCGGCGACCGTATTCTTGGACACCTGTGTATACCACATCCGGTTTCGAAATTAACATGCGCAATTATTTTGTAATTAACAAAATGTCCGTTACATACGTTTCTGGTTTGGCTACCAAGCGTATAAAATTAAGTAACGAAGCTTTATTTTGAACTCAGTCACTGCAATATTGTCGTAATCAAGAACTGAGTAATTAACTGTACCTATTGTTCTTTTTGAAATTATTAATTTTGTCATTAGACACACTTTCATGTTACGTATTGCCTAGTTTTTGTGTTTGCATAAAAAGTGATTAATTTTTGTTTGTTACAGAATACTGCCGCGGCTTCATTAATTACAGCTTGCAAATGATTGCTAATTTGACCTCCTAGCCAACAATTACTCCGTCAACGGTTTCTATGACAGTTATTGTATGCTGCTTTGTTTACATTGTAACATGCATGTACCATCGTTACTGAGAATATTCCATGCAGATTTTGTTTTTATTTTTTTCCACAACAGACTACGCGACCGCTCAGTATGCATGGAATAACACTTGACTGAAGCAAAATATTCATTCTGTAACATAAAACTTATAAATCAATGTTATTATATTATTTTTATAGCTCTGGCTGACAATAAACTCGTAGGCGAGTTTGATTCTAAGAAAATGTTTATACTCTATTGTATTTTTAATTTACTTATTATGTAAATGTTAATAAAGTTATTGGGTGTGTTGGTTTTTTTATAAAATCAATGTAAAGTGCTCCGTATTCTGTTTTGTTGTTTGATTTACCTATATGCATGCATATATATTAAATGCATGTTCATGTGTTTTAAGAATATCAATATCGTAAACATTATTAATCTTGGGTGCATAACATAATAAAAATGTTATGAAGTAAAACGTATTTCAATTTCTTAAGTGCATTTTTCTTCGATAAAACTAAAAATCTGGTTCGTTTATTAAACTATAACTATTGTAGATAGAATATAAATTGGTAGTATAATATAAATCCGTTTGGTGAAAACCCGACTCTTCACAAAATATATTTTAAACTACAGTTAAGTTGTCTGTAATCGCTAGTTAAAGTAATGAAAGGGTGGTATAATCCGGCTGTCACGGATCGTGAGTCAGGAACACTTGATAATTAGCCAGCTCTGCAGGTGGCTACAGTTTGTCTAGATTGTAGCTGCTAGACTGGGAAAGTCTTACTATGTAATTATCAGGCAAAGTAGGTGTGACGGAAAGTACTGTATTTAGACTCTATTATTGCCTTTTAAGGATTTTTCTGTAGATGTAATGTTCCTTAATGTAGATGGAAAATAAATATCGTCATGTGGTATAAGTAGGTTGCTATTTATACTTAAGGGATATAGCGGTATGGTATAAAATAAGGCCATTAAATCTCCTAAATATGAGAGTTTAGAAAAATATACAGCGAAAAAATAACGTGAGAATAATTTGTAATCTTACTGCAATTATTATTGCAAATCAGATAAAAGAACAAAAAGGAATTAAACTACGTCTTCAATGTGCACTGTCACATGGCAACATTCACAACAAAGAGCGGTTACAAAGACAATCCCTTTAATTAAAAACTAAAGTTAAGTCTTAGGGTGATACATGAAGTGGTCATGAATAAAGAAACTTATGAGGGGGCACTTTGATTTGATACACTTATTGTAAAGACCATTGCTTTGCAAAGAAACTGGTTCTAAGGACAAAGGGCCCTTATAATGAGGCCAGCATATTGTATAAAGAGCCCTCAAAATCAAGTCCGATATTTCGACAATATGCTTTTTTATAATGGGAGCGAAATTTTTGAGACTCGTTACACTTCGGTGCTCGCTCGAGATCGTGTTTAACTGTTGAATTTTTATTCCATTTTGTGTGCGACTGTTTTATTTGAGTAATGCGTTATATTTTATGGGATTTGACAATTTTCTTTTTGGTTGCAGCTAAAGAAATTTTCAGAAGATGTTGAAAGATAATGTTGTCTGTCTGTCTTGTCTGTACGTGATGAGCAGACAGACTACGATACGAAAGTTCGGCGTTTATGTCTATGAAGGTCCATCCAAAATATATAAAGATGCAGAAGCAAAGACCCTACCAGATTTTTAATACAACTACATTAACAATCTCCAATGTTTTCTAATCAACGTAGGCATACTCTTTTAAGGCAAACTCCATTCAAAATGAATACTAAAACAAATGAAGGCGTTAATCAAAATCCCAATTTTTCTATCGAATATCCAAACAACAATAGATTAGGAAAAGGAAATTGAATGTAAATCAGAGCGACCGTCCACTTAATGGAGACGAGAACCGGCGCGAACGACACTTGGTCATTAAATAATACGATTCTAATACTCAATATCCCGTGTTAGAGAACAAATGTTAGACGTGTACATCCTTATTGCATTAGCCTTCGCAGAGCAATCGTTGAATCAGATAACAATCCCTGTGGGGACTCAATCTGGACTATTTAGCGCGACGGAATGGGCTCAATTAGGATATGGCGGATATGCGGGCCCCTTACCATCGGGACGGCTCGCAGCGCTAAAACGCTGCTCGTGATAATATAGCTAGTTTCGAAATGTTAAATTTTATGTGTGTTGTGTATATATCCATTTTATGCATCGTTGTTTGTGGGTTTTGATATTTTTTATAGATTTTTACAAACTTATCTTTAATGTATTTTAAACCAGTCACAGAAATTTTATTCCGTATAAAATTTAATTTTATAAATATCAACTTTAATTTATGTCATTAGTACTAAGAGCTTTAATTCATTATTCGTAACAGAACTTTATTTTCTGGAATTTAGATGTTAAACATTAATTTCAGAACAGACAATAAAGCCAGCAAAATACTAATTGAATACAGCAGCATTTTAGGCGTTCGGACACCGAACTAACAGTGATTCCCGCTCTGATTAGTGTAGGAACGATTTCGACGACAATCAACAGCGTCCAACCGTCAAACATCGAGAGAGATTTAGCTCGGATTTATAGAGCTTTACCTTAATACTTTGGTATGTTCAGAATGGCTAACTTTTAACACTTACTAAAGGACGAAAGTACTTTTAACTAGATAAAGTGATACTGATAATGTTTATGAAAACAATTCGAGAAACTTCCACGTTTCTTAGAAGAATATTTGAAATCATTCTCAATGTTCATGAAACCAGAAAATAGATTACTATGTAAATACCCGCAACCTATTCCCAAGTTACCGTATAGGTACGTTCTTGTTTATTAAGCGTATAGTAAATTCATGTATTTGTGTAAAACTATACGATTAGTTAATACATGGATATTCTAGTACATGTCCTAATATATATACAGACGTCACGTTGTGATGATATGCAAAGCGTACCTCTGAACGTACTTGGGATAAAAACTTTCCACGACGAATTAAGTAAATACCTCGTCTCAGTCGACCCGTCATAAATTCATCTCACAGTCAAATCTTAAGGTAATTTGTGACGATTTTGTAACTCATTTAATGTGCAAGGAATATAAAGTAACAAGAGACAGTCCGTTAGCCCCTTTTCACACGCTCCGGTTGCCGGATAGTCGAGGCCGGATGGCCGGTAGCGGAGAAAAACTATCAACATTTTCACATAAGACAGATCGCCATTCCATCGCTAATTAGTCTCAGATCACATTAGCTACCTGAATATCAGATTTTATGTATCCGGCGACAAGTATGTGTATAGTGGTCTTAATCTCAAGAAGTTCTCTTGTATAGAAATTGTAAATTATCTAGCTAGCTAATGCTTAATTTTCCTAATCATTTAATGATTATTTTGTGTAATTTATTTAAAAGGTTCAGATCTTTTAACAAAAACGTAATAGACATAAGCCATGAAAAGTTTGTGTAAGTCGCTAATTTTTAATTAGCCAGAATTGTAATAAATCTTCAAAATTTTAGAATTTCACAACTAAGTTTAATAGATTATTGAATAGATATTCTTTCATTTTGAGTCGAATAATAGGAGTGTTCTTTGGCTCTTAAGCAAGGTCTTTTTCTTTAAAAAGGAAACATCGTCATAGCAGTTTTCCCGCCCTAAAGGGGAATAAGGGAGAGTGTCAGACTCTTGCTGAATAAAAACCACCCCGTTTTTTCCCCTACTCCAGCCCAGGGTAAACTATTTGTGAACCTGGCTACTGGCTACGAAGCAAGGTCTAACTTAATATTATCGGTGATAAAAGTCGTAAATTAAGATGATCACACTAGCCTAGAGTGCTTAAGTACTCGCGTCGTCATCTCGTCGCCGACCAAAGCTTATTCATTATTATAATATGAAATACGGACGTCGACTATCGTCGGATTTCTCTTATTATGCACGTAACTTTGCGTTATCTATAAAATTAGCATCGTCAAGTGTGTTGTTTACATAACAGATGTGACAACCATAGAGTTTTAATACCTACGAAGGAATTGATTCACTTATTGCATGTGCGGTAAATAAGTAGACTCTTCTTCCTATAGTAAATTATATTTCCTATAATCTACTTTCAATTTCCTTTACTTTAGTACCGTGCTATCATATGCAACGCTTTTTCAATTAAGAATAAGAAAACTTTCTACGAAAATAGCTGCTTCTACTAGACGGAAAATGTTACCAATGTAATCTCAAATACCTAATTATACAAAGCTAAAGAGCTCGTCATTCAGGAAATTATCTGTTCAATTAGGTACTTGATCATGCTTACAATCAGTAATTAGGATTATCCTTCTCGATCCATAATCATAAACTACTTAATAGGTTGTTACAAAGTATAACTAGAGTGAAACGTCATTTTGAAACGGCTGGAACAACGGGAATCAACTAGTTCGCCTACTGAATTATGTAACGCAATAAAATATGTAATACGGAATGACTAACACGATCAAATATTTTATTCTAGGGAAGTTCGATTCATATACAATGTTGTAGTAGAACTTTCTGCGAGCATGCCGCTGATGCACTTTGATACTTTACTCTAGTTTATTTTTTTTTTGTATTTTTGTACAGGGCCTTTTTAGGGAACCATTTAATATAAAGTCATTTTTTAAATGTATGTGTATAGGTAACCTTAACACATTACGTAGTCGTTCTTCTTGTTCTTATGTGTATGTAATGAGTATCAAGATTAGACATAGTTCACCCAAAGGAAGTTCTAGCAAAGAGTTTTAATTCAAGTTTTTTTTTTTAATTCAGTGAGTTTTGATGTACGTGTAGAGTAAATAACACAGATAAATATGACAGACGCGTCACTCCGATCAAGATTGTTAGACGGCGCCTATTGTGTGAACGTGACAGTCATCATTAGCATCAGATCACAGCTTTTCGATCACGTTTCGATTATTTTTGCATCACGGGTGAATAACGTGGTCTCATATCATGTTGTTTGTCACAGATTCTGGCGGTCCTACCTTTATACCTACTTGCCTGTCTTTTATTTATGTACTTATTTAGGTCATTTTTAAATTTGGCGGGTTTCGGAACAGGTGAGTTGGATTTTGTGTCATTTTATTTTCGTTTTTCGATATAATGTTATTTATATAGTGTTTTTTGAATAAAATGTAGAAAGATATGTATTTCAGTAAGCATGGCAATGTGTAGGATTAATTTTAATTTCAACAATAAAGTTTTACAATAACAAAATTTCAAATTATACGATTCGTCTGTTGTTGGTAAGTAATCAAGTAAAAAACATAAAAACAGTATAAAAGTTAAATAAATGTTTGCGATTAAAGTTTCCTTATTTAAGCCGGTGTGCGCGGTTATCGCGAAATATAATTAAGGTGCAACCTCAATAAGCAGCAATGCGAAGACTTCGTTCCTAGGTATTTATAGTGGTAATGAAAATATCGGGGCGGGGCGGCACGAGCGCGATTACAACCGGCATCGCTGTACTAGAATGTACCGCTTCTTACCATTGCCTACGTTAATTCCGCATTTTAATATTTATTTTGTAGTATTTTTTCCCTTTTATTATGTTTGTATTTTAAGCATCAGCGGAATCGTAGGTATATATTGTGTAGGTTAGGTATCTGAAAGTTTTGTGTAAAATATGTACTACACAAACACTGTGGGTACGACCAAATGGTCTGTATTGTGTGTTTTTAATGATAATTTTCATTTATTTTACAAATACTTATTAAATAATTTAGCATAAGGAAAACAACAGAATCCTACAGAAATCATAGAAAATAGAAGTATTTGTTTTTTACTAATAAAAGTGTGTTAAAATGTGCACGTAGCTCATTGACGATCATGTCACCAGAAATATATTTTCCAAGCGAGACGCTAATCAAAATAGACCTTGAAGTAACTACATATGATATAATTTCAAATAAAAATAATTAGGTACTTACTGTGATGTAGTAAATAGGTTAATTGGCAGTGACTGATTGAAACATTTCTTGTAGTGACAGTATGTATTTATGGGTGTCTTAGAAGCCATTAAATTATGCTTAGGTACTAGGTAACTGCTTGTTGATACAAATGTAGTATTTTTTGTTTAAGCTTGAATATCTTATCACTTTTAATTGTGGACTTTATCAAATTAAAGCGGTACTTAGGAATTGTTTTCTGCACAAAAGCATTACTAAGGATTACTTTAAGTAATCGTTAAATGTCTTTGAGTTACGTTTGTAGGATTTATAGCATGTTTTTATTAAAAAGGTTAATATTTTGAAATTGCTTTAGTAGGTGTAGAACAATGACCATTGATTTGCGTATTTAGTTGAATAAGAAAAAAAAATCATGATCAAAATGAAGACTAATAGAGTTCACTACAAAACCGAATCTTAATAATCAATAAAATAGTTGTTTTTTTTTTTATTTAAAACCTCCTTTTGTATATCATGAATTAACTTTATGATACTTAGTAGATGATAGAAGACCGCTTTTCCACAGAAACTATTATAAGGCCTGTAAAGTTTATGAAGGCTTTATTAAAACTAATAAGTTAATTTGATTAGAACTTAATAACGTCTATAAGATTACAGAAGGTGAAAGAATAGACAGCAAATTAAAAAAAAAAAACGGCCAAGAACGAGTTCCGTATAAAAATCATGCTAAATTTGTTGTTTTTAATTTGTCTTTAGGTATATCTGCAGTAGAAATATATCACCTGTCCATCAAAATTCAATTGCCTCATTGTAACTTTACCCGTTTTTACCCTTTAGGTGCAGATCCTTAAAAAGTGTGAGTGAGAAAAAAGATTGTGGACACACTTGGTACTAATTATTTAATAATATGATTGTTAGGGGATTGGATTCTAGCACGGGGCTATTTTTGTAGACGACTATTTTAAGCTCTACTAGTTTCAAGTCCCACCAGGACACTTATTCATGAGCAGCGTGCACGTCGCGGCAACGTCGCGCAGCCGACTTCGGTCTTCTTTGTTTTCAATAAAAACCAAGGGAAAATTTTAATTAATTGGAGCAGATTTTTTAGGTGCACAGTACCACCTAATTCTAATTAAACAAACAAGAAAGTTTACACTGACAAACCAATGTCTTTGACAGCAGCTCTTTCTATGTATGTGTACATTCACACGCATACAAACTTCAAGCGCTACTGAGACAATTCGCGCTTCAGGTGGTTTGGTGTGGATAATGTCAGTTCGTTGTGACGTGTTGCAAAGACCGCACGTATCGAAGGCATTGCTCCTTGGTTGAGACAAATGATCAATTATGGAAAAATAAGATTTCACTAAGAATGAAGCATTTTTTGGATCCAAGTGTGGTTCTATGTGAAAGTGCTTTAGAAGAATTCTTATGTGGGGTATGTTTTTCAAATAATAAACGTCCAGATTGACCACATGGATGAAAAAGAACATCTGATAGATTTGTTAAAAATTGTTTATGTAGGTATTATGAACCTTTTTAAACCGTAATTTACACCTGTTGGTACGTGGTTACTCAAGAACTTCCAAGTGGTTGATCGTAACACCAGGTCAGGCACAACACAAGGAGTTCAGGTGGAGGTCTACTTGCTTGCTTAACCAAGGCAGAAATCCACGCATGTAGGTTTTTTACCCTAATTATGGAGCTGATATATTGCATCGACCTGATGATGACGATCATGTTGCTAAGTGAACTACGCATCAACAATCTTTCGATAAATATTATCTAAAATTAATTTCTTGATTTAATTATTTATTTTACAAGGTATAACTACTGATAACCTCGTCTAGATATATATATAATTTTGACGAGCATAGATGAAATTTTAACCTTTATTTTATAAAACAATCAATTTTATCTATACTAATATTTTAAAGAGGTATAATTTGTAAGTTTGTATGTAGGGGGTAATCTTTGGAAACGTTGGCCGAATTGCCAAAATTCTTTCACTGATAGATAGCTACAAGGTTCCTGAGTCTATTAAACATCACGCTTCGATTAAATGGAGCTGAGCAGCGGGTGAAACCGCGCGAGAATAGCTAGTTGTTTCATATAAACTTATTTCGCTAGAAATGATGGCAACAGATAATGGTATACAAATGACAGGAGTATTAATGTAAAGATCGTAGCGGAACAAACTGTCGTCGCGAAGTCGGCTCGGATAATTACCGCTAATCCGGCGTTGTTTCTCTTTGTTAGCCAAACGATTAAAATAATCATCACGACTTTAATATACTGAAATGAGACGTTTTCTTCCCTGTTCTGTTATAAGTAGGTACCGTTGGCAAATTTGTTTTCTTTTGTTTTGTAGCCAATTTATAAAAAAAAATATGGCGACGAAATCTGTTCAATAGGGTTTAACGGTGTAATTCCGAAATGGTCATAGTAGGTGTACCTATAGTTTGTACATAGGAAGATATTTTTTATTTTTACCTAGTAGTACCGGAGTCTAATGCTCTCTGTGTCGTACCTGTATGCAGAGTTGTTGTTTTACATAATTTTTTTTTCAGGTTTGATCCATTCGCGAAATAAGTTTTCGATTTTGTTGCACAGATAAATTAAAATGTAAAGAACTTTTAAAACACATTAAACTTTTTTAAAATAATTTATACGATTTGTTTTATTTTTTCTCATATTTTTGGTATACCTATGCGAGTATTTATTTTTAATTGAGGTTAGGTTTTGTGAGTGCTTGCTAAATGCTAAATAGTAATCTATATACCTTTACACAAACCTTGGAATATAATTAAAATGACTGCAGTATTAGATATACACGTTTTTGTACATTTTGAGTACACCACGTGGCGATCCACGTGATATAATTTCTTATTTGACAAAAATTACCATGTCGTTATTTCTTATTTGACAAAATTACCATGATGTAATTACGCCTTTTTTCATTTACATCTTTAATGTCGACTTGCAAGCGCGAAAATTATGTTCTGCAGTCAATTTACAGAAATAATAAACATTTAATTTAATTTATTTTCACAGAATTATTCCATTATTGTTATTATTAAAGTTTAATAAATAAAAAAAAACAGAATTAATACGTACACAATCATATTTGCAGTTGGTACTTTAATAACTGTGCAACGAACCCTACATTGTCGCAAATAATCAGTTTGCAACATCGCTAATAAACCCTTACTGCGTGCTTATTAACAAAATAACTCATTACGTCGTTGTCTTAAATATCAGTTAGATTAATTGGACATTGAGTGCAGTTTGCCTGTTCATTAGTAAAGTATCTGTAACTAGTTGTTTCCTTCAGACTTTGTATGGGATCGTTAGTTTTGCAAAAGATCTCCGGATGAGGGACAGACTGGGCTTTCGTCTCTTCTAAATTTTAACACGCCGTGAGTCCTCGTTGGCATCTCTTAATGCCGGGGTCTTTTAAGATTTTTTGCCCACTTTTAGGATTTGTATCTTTCTTGAATCTTTGGGTCCAGAGACGGTCAGTTTCCAATGGTTTCTTTAATTATATTCATGTTAAAGTAATGACGGACAATGACTACACACAAAAATGACTCTTTAAACAATACGCGAGTACAATAGAAGTGCACACTAAAAATTCCTGATAACTAAAAGTTGGTTTCGCTTTCTGTTTCACCCCCTTTATTTTAGCTTTGTAATTAGTGAATGTAAGCGTTAACTAAAAGCAATATACAGAAAAGAAATAGATAGTTTAAAACCATGTTCTAAAGCTTTTGGGGGTTTATTGAAATTTTAAGGCATCAACACATTGTTCTTAATCCAAGAGAGATTACGTTAGCCATTGAGCGGTCAGTAAGTATGGAAATAGTGATTGAGCTAACTATGTAATGGCAATCTGCAGCAAGTAACTAGATTTGTTCAGTACCTTACTTAGTTTCATACTTTCTAAATATCCGGCGCATACGTCTACGTCGAGTTAATTTGCTCATTGATGTTTTGAAATAAATTAAATCAATGTTTTCATTTAAATTCTAATTTAAAAGTAGTTCCAGGGTTTAAGTTGCAACCTGGTCTTTAAAATCGATAAATAAGATAGATTAGTAAGTAGTTACTTTCTTGGGTAAATCCCTATACCAATTTTGAAGATATAAACTGACTAGCTCATACTTTAGAGCTCATTGATTATAAACTTTGGCTTGTAAATTATGCATGGGGATGTACGACCATTTTTAAGCTTTATCTTACTACTTCTAGGCTATTACAAATCTTAATTTACCTTATCAATGCCTGTCTCCTAATGTCTGGCCACTAAGTACCATATAAATTTGGATCTTCACCATACTAGACGAAGGTGATGAAACAGGCCCCATATATTCGGTAATTGTTGATGTGGCAAATAAGTAGATACATTAACACTGGCGATTTTCTAATGTTATTTACATTCATTCATTACAAAGTAACTGCACTTGCATCAATCATTTCACATAGAATCACTATTAAAAAACAGTATTATGATCCGTTGTTTATACAAAGCGAATAAATGAGTCTACAAATGACGTTTAATGATGAAATGACTTGACAAGAATCATCTTTTGTTATAGATGCGTCGTGATGTCGCTTTGATTAGAAAACTAAGTATTTATAGTAACAAATGTGGTTCGTCGCATCACAAATCAATTTTTCAAATTGAAACATGACTAGTGGGCACACAATGCTTATTTTTTTATGTTGCTGCTTGAATTGACGTCGGTGATTGAACTTCTAATTGGCAATGAGAGCTGTCGTCGGTCACGCTAGTTGCAACAGTCACGACTAGCAGCCAATAGGCAAACTGTACCAAAACTCGCGCCCGCTCCATAAGTGATATTTTTGTTGTTGACGAAAATAACTTGTCGAACCTACTTATCAGACGCTTTTTCCTCATGACGTGTTATGTTTGTGTTTAAAAATAGATTTTTATTTGATACCTACGCAAATATTTTTGGAGTGAGCTTAGATTCAAATTATACAGCTATCGGCACCGGAACATTAGTACTACATAAAGATTGCCGAGTTTACTTAAAGGATTTGTTTTTTTTTTGTTATATAGACAATGGTAATCCTAGAGTACAAGTGCCTTTGGGGATGGCAACATTGGGGTTGACTTATTTATTTTTCGTAGGGCAACAAGATCTATTTTTCCAACGAAAATAGATGTGCGTATTTAAAACCGCAACATTAAAAAATAGTAGCAGCCTAAGTCGATGAGCAATAATCAATACACGTGCCATCTCCATGTACATAATAAGCAGAGAAGCCTTTAAGTGAGACAATAATAACTCGGTAAGTATTATATAAAAAGATTTAAATAAGTGCTCTGAAGTGCTACGAACGTTCATCGGCCGATGTGAAAATTACTATTGGCATGCTAATAACCAAATTAGTTTTACCTATCAATAAATTAGGAATTTCCCAAACACGTCACACATTTAAATAAAATATAATGTGACGCAATTTACCTTAGAGAAAAGTTAGTAGTTACAATAAAACTAGTATTAACTGCAACTGATTTTCGTTTGAGGTGTAAGTACTTGACATGCATTTTTCGCCAATTATGGTAAATCTGTACTCGTAATATAAGTACTCACCAGTTATAAGTATTTTGTGGTAGGGAAAATTTAGAGTAATATACCTGCGCTATAATTAGCCCTTTTGGTCGCCAGACCTACCTTTGAAGGCCCTCTAATATATTAATTATATTAATCTACAGATGTAGTAAATAGGTCGCCATTTGTAGTAAGGCGGATTGTAGTAATTTAGATAGGTATGTGATGTATAATAATGCTTCTATGTTTTATATCATTTAGTGTCAGAACTCAACAGATCGTGTCACAAACATTTCCTACATCATTCTTAACGGTGTCAACTCATTATCAACCGACGCGACGTTGTTGTCTCAACTTTGAAGAGACAAAATGGCGTCCGTTGTAAATTACCATATTTTTAGTAAAATTGACACTTTGCCATTATCTACCGGTCGGGCACCGCAGTAGAGTCAACGCCCTCAAACCATCCGGATCTAATTACGTAGTGTCATTAACATTGCGAAGGCGGCACGTCGGCCTAGGAAATGGAATCGAATCATTAGTAGTTTGATTACAAAAAAGGCTTAATAGAAATATAATAACGTCCGACGGAGAAGAAATTGTAAAAAGATTGTAGAGCGATCCAATAATTGGCGGTTATTTGTCGATACGGTTTGGAGCGGGTAATGGGTTGGGACGCCTCGACGTGACTCCAGGGCGTGCTGGCGACCCTCCCCTCCTGCCGGCCTCACACACTCATTATTGTTTCGACAGATTTGCAGATCATCCATCGATATCATCGGTAATAAATACCTACTTAACAATTGGTAACGATGCTACCGAACTACGAGAACCTTATCGTGATTAAATCTATGTAACGAGCTCTCCATTCTTTGATTTCACTGGCTGTTAAGAATAGTGCTGTTTTTTTTTCGTTTCTGTCAAATTTGACATTGAACGTGAAATCTCTTCGCGTAATATCATTCATGTTTCATCCTTTTATTAAGCGACAGCGTACAATTGTAATAGCATATTCTATTCAGTAAATCTTTACACCGAGCGAAAACACGATTTGCCGTGAAGATTTGGTGTTAACAAAGCATTCTGTGATCATTTATCGGCGGCTGCAACGGTTACTTACGAAATTCGCGTAAAACCGACGCTATTGAACATTTACGAATGATGTCGGGCCTCGAATGTAGCGTGGCGGGAGAAAGGTTAGATCATTTTAGTTGAATATAAGGTAGGAGCAATTGTGTTGTTTTGACAGCCGGTTTTGTGTAAAAGGGGTGGCAATTTTTGCAAAATAAGACTGATAACTAAGCAGTCTCATCATCATTTACTAGAAGATGATCTCTCCCGTTCTAAGTTTAACGATTTCGTATAATAATAATTATATGCGTTAATTTAAACCAGGACCTGATTATAAAATCGACTATTTATTTGAAGTTAGCTGCGCCAAGTTCTACTAAAAACTACTGTTAAAATATTCGAAACGGATATAGATGTTCCATTAGATTAGCAATATCAATAAATAGAATTTATTTATACCATTTTATATGGAACATTTATAAGTACGATATTTATGTCTCATTTGTATTTGACATTTGTTTTAATGTTAGTTTTAAATCAAACCTATTCAACAGTTTGGTAGGTATCTAATCATGATCTATCAAATTATACTACGCCCACGTGTTATACAAATGGTTATGTTTATTTTTTATTTTTAGTAGACTTAATTTATAATGTCGAATTCCAAAATCTATCTTACGTCTATCGACGTAAGCGCATGCCTAATGATGAGGTGTTTGTATAACTCGAGTAGGCACCTAGTAGGTATCATGTTCTAATTATTTAAAAATCTGCTCTTGCGCGTAAAAAGTATCAACATTCATCGCAATTTTATATTGACATTTTGTTTGTTCCATAACATTTCTAAAACTGATGTTGTCTCTTTCTAACTTATGAGAGAATATCTCATACTATCTCCGTTATAGGAAACATGCCAATGCTACATTGTTCTGCTAACTTCGTGTCGTTTCATTTATCGCTAACTTCATGGCCTAATCTGACATTACTAAATTGTGTATAAAATTATAATAACAGATTATAAATAAAAAACAAACCGTACGAGCGTAACGTACCTATCTAAATGTATAGGTACGTGATAACCTGATTTTAAGTATTTTTTACAAAAATCTTAGAAGTCACGTCAAAGGTTGTTTGTGATCTAATTTAACAGATGCAAGGGATTAAAAAAATTGGTACGTGATCCTTTATTTGGACAATTTGTGACCTTGGCCTCTTTCGTCATTTCAGAATCAGTCAATTGCCACTCACATTAATATGACAGCACCTTTTAGATTTTTGATATACCTACGTAAGATTGCATTTTACAGAGACGTAAATTTTTTTCAATGATTTTATACCTGACGCCGAAACGATATAGTTTAAATTATTTAAATTCAGTTTCGGTTGTGTTATTAACTAGAATTAGAGAATGCTCACCTACGGTAATTAGTTTTAGGAGTTTAAGTTTTCGTAGTCCGTAGATAACGTAGTAGACTGGCGTAGCATTGCTACGTACTACGTAATCGTAGCAACGTGTTGTTTATGGTTTTTAGAATTTTATTTTAGGATGGTAACATTTTCGTCTTCTTTTTTCTGGACAGAATTCTTTGTTTCTAATCTTTTTATGTGTTGTTAGAGTTTCATTTTAGATTGGTAACATTTTCATCTATTTTCTGGATAGAATTCGTTGTTTCTAATCTTTTTATGATAAAATAATAATTAGAATTACTTTAAGACTCATTTTAAATTCCCACATGTTGATATTTTTATTCGCAAACGTTACATTCCGTCTTTTTGCTTACGCTTTTGCGAAATGGTATAATAAAACCTACATAATTACGACTGATATCCATTTAAACTGCTTATGGATCAATAATTATATTATTTG
The DNA here is from genome assembly GCA_902829305.4 of Spodoptera exigua. Taxonomy (NCBI): domain Eukaryota; kingdom Metazoa; phylum Arthropoda; class Insecta; order Lepidoptera; family Noctuidae; genus Spodoptera; species Spodoptera exigua. The sequence goes on along the minus strand of LR824619.2, from coordinate 8,321,058 downwards.
ATACATTTACCTATAGCACTTTTGTTTTTCTATTGAACTAACAGATATCTGTACACATTTTCCTTAATTCAAACCATCTACTAACGGGCCCATTTTTTTCGGTGATCACTAACAATCTATAACATCGCTTCAATGATCTACCTACTTACCGACATGATATCGATTTCATAAAAAATCCTATTGTGAGTTCAACAAAAAGTCTTATTTTTATGGTAAGCACGTCCTATATTATTGTGATTTACAATGAAATAATTAGCCAGGTCGCTAACGGAACCTTTTTTATTCCAGTTCAATATTTCCTTTGTACTTTTGTAATTTAATATTTTTTTTCAAAGTAACTTAAACCAGAGAGTGGGTGGGTTAAAAAATCGTATTGTAAATACTTATATCAAGGTTTTGGTGATATTGTTTTCTCGTGTGAGTGGGTGGTGATTTAAGTATATGTACCTAAGTACCTTTCTTGAGTATTGGGAATTCAGATTTTCTATATACCAATATTTTGAGGTGGCCCGTAGGTTAAGACACCCATATCTCATTCGTAAGAGTGCTGATTCGAACATGACAAGTACCAATGTGACTTTTTGCGTTTTATATATGTATCAAATATGTGAATACCAATGACATACGATAAAAAAACAACGCCAGTCTCTCTCAGGGACTTATAATTTTTAACCATAAGTTCGAAATCGCCATTCCGGCTTGAGCAAGCATGGTGATTAATGCTGAAACCTTTTCTGTATGAGAAGCGGACCTTCTTTGTTCAGTAGTGATGTACGATCATACCTACTTCAATAACTATAGGCGAATTTAGTTTTTACATAGCACCTGGACAGCCACTCAAATTCTTCAGTTCTTAATCCGGTCGTCGTACAGCATGCATAACCTATTTCAAAATACGATACATACCTATAAACCTAAATAAATTTGTATAATAAAAAAAATATAAAAATGAAAATAATTATGTATCAAAAAAAAGGAAACATTTTATACGAGCAATGCGTTTTTCGTGAGAGTGCAATTTTCTAGATTTTTTGCTGTCTTACGTAGCTTTTTGTCCCAGTAGGGTTGGTGGTGTAGCCACGTGGCCGCAGATGTATTTGGCCTTTATTTCAGTACTATGCAGCCATCTCATAGTGTTCAGAGGAATCGTCTGAAATGGTTTTGGCCTGCATCTCAATTCTGTAATTATTTCTTTACTAAGACCCTTGTACTTGAAATATCTAACATCACTACATAAGATAATGTTAAGACTATCAAATATAATTTCTTAATATTTTTTTATTTTACTTTAAAGAAATTATAAAAGTTTATACTGTTAAGCTATGTTTAGTAAAAAATGTGCTGATATGTGGATGATATAATTAACACACAGAAACTAGCGTAGGGACTAGCGCGACGTGCCGTCACGATCGTTTTCTTAACTAATGTACTCACATCATTTCTTAACTATATGTATAAACTAGCAATCTGTTTGTCCTCAGTTAAGTACAAAGAATATGTGAAAAGTTAAGTGATGAATCACTTTAAAACTACCCCCCATAGATAGAGCCTTGAAATACATAACCCCTAAAAATTTAAAATCTTTTGTAACAATAGCTTTTGTAAAATAAAGCAATCTTTGTTTTAAGGCCCAGGTATGAGTTTTACAACGTCATTGTCACTATCTGCGTGAGTTACTTTACATTTCAAATTATCTTCAATGTTCACCTGCCCTTAAATAATTCGTTAACTCCCCGAGAGTCAGACACTTTCTACCAAAAAATATCAGCTTTGTTTAAACAGTCTTTGTTACCTCACATTGCATTCCGCATAAATGTTCTCCAACAAAAGCAAACAAAAAAACAAACTCAGGATAAAGGAACCAAGGAAACAAAAAACAAAAAAAAAAACATAATTCAATAATATAAATATTGCATTTATTTCAACGAATTCTGCAAATATAATAACTGTAGATAATAATTATAATAATACTATCAGTTTACAAGACTTTCAATCTTTTCCTAGGCGGTCGAGTCAACGCCGCAAATACCAAAGAATTCTTTCACTGGCTGGCACTGGACTTTGTTTCAAATAACTATTTAGAATAATGTCATCTGAATAACAGTAAATGCAGATCGCATAAAATTAGATTAAAAATTAAATTATACAAATTAAAATAAAATTATTGGAAGTCGGGTTGGAGGCAAATTCAATATCAAGGTGCATCAGTCGCCTTGATGTCAATACGGCTGAAAGAAGATCTACGTGTCCAACGAGATAATAGTTAAAACTATGGAACAAAAATAAATACAAACATAACAAAAATAAATAAAATCAACAAAAAGCGATATGCAAATAAACATGCTCAATATAAATACCAGAATGCTGTGGTATGTATTCAAGAAATAGTAAACAACACGTATTATTTTCTTTACCGACGGACTGAGACATTTGCATTTGAAAGATCAATAGAGACGTATCAAGGTGTTTACGAGTCTCTAGCGAAAATTTCCACATAATAAATAAGGGCATAGCGTAGCTCCCGCGGCGCGTGCGCAGGGGCGCGGGCGCATGCGCTCACAGCTCGTGCGCCCCACGACTTACGCAACATTCAAATTTGAAGAAAATATTTGCATATCGCCTAACGCCCCAATCGAGACCCACTTATATGTAAATGTCACGAAAGAATAGCACAAACTGCAACCGGGACCCCACACGATAGCTAAGCATTCATTATTATGTAAAAACCGACAAACTTTAATGTTATGTCTGTATGTATTTTTGATCTTTTAGGCTCGTGCCCTTAACCGAGACCTTTGCGAAAGATATGCGAAGTAAACTAATTAGATACATTTATATCACAAGTTCTTAAGATGCCTCTACGAAACAAATAATATATTTATATCTACCTATAGATAAGAACTATCGAAATACAAATACGAACAGCTATCGGCGACAACAATTTTACAGTGCACATAGTTATAACTAGTAGTATACTTTTAACTATTTACAGTGGAGCTCAAGAGAAAATAATTTACAAAACACTTGGATCCTACAAGGCACCTTATTTTAAATAATTATAGACTTCAGGCTTCGCTATGACTTTACACAATTATAACTAAAACATTTAAATTCTCTAAAATATATAATTTGGTTTTCATTACAATCCTACAACAATCGACATGTCGCTAATAACCTAATAGGAGTTTTAAATACGAATAACTAGGAAGAATAATATTATGCAACAGATTACTAGTCTATATCTCTCTGTAGTGTTTGGTTTTCAATATGTGGACCAAACTTAGTGTAATAAGGTAGTAAAACCAAGGAAACAATGGACGCTGATGTGTTCTTTCCGAGAAAGTCTTGATTGGCGTCATTTAAATAATTGATTATTCATGTGGAGCGAAATGCATGTGCGCCAGATCGGTTCCATTAGATATCGACGTCCTTCACGCGTCCTAACTCCTACCATTGTTGTGCATCGTTTGCATTTGTATATAACATAGAGCGGCCGCCCACCGCTGCACCGCGCCAGCGTGGTTGGGCCCGCAGCCCGCCTCTCGTGGCGATGACAACGCATCAACACGTGTCTGTGCCGAAGCGCAACCAAACGTACCAGCGAGAAGCACAAAAAATGCTCATATACCTACATAACTATATCTATTTCACACTGGTTTCAGATTTATATTATAATTCGAAGATTGTGTAATGTTTTTTACTGTTGCCACGTTCCGTAATTATTTGAATTACGAAATAATTTCTGAGATTGATTCGACTGCGGACGTGCCGCTATTACCTTTCGCATCGGTGAACCGACTCGACGCACATTTAGTGTTTTGAATAATGTACTTTATCAATTAGCTGTAGATTTTAATGGCGAATTCATTGGCGTACTATAACAGAGGTCCATCCATCGACGGAAACGGGCTGATTATAATGACATCAAATTGAATTGCGTGTTTAGATCAATCTCAAAAATATTGAAATACGAACACTACAGAGAGATTCAAAATCTTAAGCTATTTCAGTTACATCTAAATTTTATTTACAAAAGGACTCACTAATAGGAAAATAGCAACGACCGTCACGGCACGAAAGGAGCTTCGCTCGAATCGCTATTATATGAATATTTTCATCTATTGTGAACACAATTAAAATGAGGCGATCGAGCGGAGCTCGCCGCTGCGAGGTTCTACGTAAGAGAATGCGGGATCGCGTAGAGCTGTGAAGCGCTAGGCGACTCACTCCGCGGTCAAGTACACTCACCGTTGCCGGCGAGCTGTGGCCGCAGGAACGCGTTGTGCAAATCGCCGCCCATGCCGCTCTCGAGGCGCGCCGCCATCTGCATGAGCGCGAGCGTGCTGTCGTCGCCGCCGCCCGCACCACTTTCGAGCCGCGCGCGTACAGCAGCGATGTGACCACGCGTGAACACATGGTCCTGCACCGAGTATTTGTGACTGTATTTGAAGTCACACACTCGACACTCCTCCGGCGGCGGCGCATCGGACACCTCCATCAGTCCGGCGGCCAGGCGCGCCTTCTTCTCTTTGGCACGTGCATTTTGGAACCAAACTTGCACTACACGTTTGGGCAGTCCTATTTCTCGACCGAGCGCCTCGCATTCGGCCATAGTTGGAGTTTTATAGTCTCCGAATAAGGATTTCATAATCTTGACTTGCAAGGATGACATTTGCGTGCGGTAACGTTTGCCCGGCGGCCGTGCCGCTTGTTGCTGGCCAGGAAGAGGCGATGTGGGCTCGTCTTCTTCGTAAAACTCCATTGTTTCCGAAGCGGTGTCGGAGCGCTCGTCGGCATCAGATCCAGGTCTTGACAGATCAACTGGTTTACTGAGATCTAATGGTATCTCTGATTTCCCATGCTCGGGACGTCGGTCACTTGCATCGTTATTTCCGCCACCATTTTGTTGAGCGGCAGCATGCGCTTGTAGTTCACTTACATAGCGTTTCATAGATTCTTCACTGTACTGCTTGATAAATTTCTCCATGTCTGAGTGAAAAGGTGGAAAAATAGGGGGCAACATGGGGGCCCCCGCTTGGGAAAAATTTTGCTGCCGATCACTTTGTTGAGAACCAAAACTTGGGGTTGATTCTGTGCTCAATTCTTCATCAGGTAGTGCGTCTACATTGATTTCACCTCTCGCACACTGGTCCGCGTGCTTGGTGCTCAAATGACTTTCTAGTGCGCTCTTTACCTTGAACAAAGCTGGACAAAAGGGACATCGTTTATTTATGACTTGTGCATGCGCACGAAATTGTCCTTTCCTCTCACGTGCTCGTGTATTTTGAAACCAAACTTGTACCACTCTTTTTTTTAGTCCCACTTCGCGTGCTATATTTTCAAGCATTTTACGAGATGGATTAGATTCTATTTGGTATTTTTGGTAGAGGTAATCCAGTTGTTCAGGTAAAATTGTAGTTCTTAAGCGTTTGTCCTTAGGCTGTTCACCTGTTTCGACTTCTTCGTACTCATCGAACTTTCTCTTAGCGACTTGTTGGTTTAGAGCCGCTACTAAAGGATGTCGAGCTTCATCACTGCCAAGGCTTGCATTTAGTTGTTGTAGCTGTGCATGTTGTTGCAAAATTCCAAAAGGGGAATCAGGCGGGTATGTGGGAAATAAGTTTGGGTTCATTATGTGAACTAGTTGATGTTCTCGCCATAAGTCAAAACGAGGGAAGACTAGGTTGCATTTATCACACTGGAAATTTCCATCTTTTTCCTCACGAGGTGTGTGCGATAGTGGGGTAACAGGTGTTAACGGCGCAGGCGGTGCTGGTGATACTGGGTAGTTAGGCGCTGCCGGAGTTGGCGTACGAGGCGGCGCAGGTGAGACTGGCACGTGAGGTGGGTGATGTTCGACATTGCTCGAGTTGGAATCCTCACTGCTTAATGTAGCTGCAACTTGAGCCGCTGCCGCCTGTGCTTGTGCTGATCTTTTCGCATCTTCTTCTTTAAAGCAATGGGTCTTCTGATGTCTTATTAGTTCATAGTACCTTTGGAATACTAATTGGCACTTTTTACATTGGTAGTTAAGACCTGGAGTACGCTGAAATCTATTGGCATCATCCGTGGCACTCGCAGGTGGATCTGCGGCTGGTTGGTTTTCATAAACTTTTCTAGCTTTTTGGCGAGCATTTTGAAACCAGACCACAATTACTCTAGGACTTAATCCCAATAATTTTGACAAATATTCGAGATCATCATCTTTGGGATATGCGTTATTTTCAAAAAACTCTTGCAATACTTTGATTTGATAATCAGTAAATCTAGTTCTGTTGGCGCGTTTGCCAGAAGACCCCGTTGAGCTGTTGGATCCGTTCGAATTGCCCCCGGAAAGTCCGAAATCGGCCGGCCCCCTGCCAGGGCTGAGGCTGCGATTCGGGGTCATAGGTAGGACGTTCGGGGGCGCGGAGTTTGGGGACGTGAAACTAGGATTCAGTTTTGGTGGTAACATTGATGGATGAGGCGGCTGTGGTATACTGGTGGCTGGAATTGAATCTAATTGAGATTGAATCAGAGAGTTTAGCGAAATATGCGTTGGCGTTTGGGGTCGCGATTTATTTTGATGATGGTGATCATTGTTTTGAATCATAGGCGCAGGGCTCTGCGATGGTGCTTGAGGAAAGATAAAACTTTTATCTTCTTGGTGTCGATCGTCATATGAATTGTATTTTTCCTCCATCGTCGGCTCATCGTTAGGTTCCGACTTGACTTCTTGTTGCATTATCATATTTGCGTCTTCAATTTTTGCCTTTTTTTCAGGTGGTGGCTTTCCTTCATCAGAACTTGCTGACGAATCTAAAGTTGTTACTTTAGCCTCTCCGGTCTTTTCATACTCTTCCAAATTAAGGGTCGTAGAAGGAGGGTTGTTGAAATTATAAGGTGAATCTTTGTTTCGCTGTCGCTCCTTGAAAAGAGTATTTCTGAACCAATGTTTGATTACCTTGGTAGCGAGTCCAGACTGCTGGGCCATTTTTGCGATAGCCTCATCGCTAGGCGAATTGTTAATGTCGAAGTGCGCTCTCAAAATTTTCAGTTGTTCGTCAGTGATGCGTGTACGCGCTCTCTTTTGTCCAGCTGCAGCGTTAGCCTGCAAACAAAAGAAATCTATATTAAAGACGAGCATTGAAGCAAAAGAAACGAAACGAGTTTTCAGTTGTTAAAGGGTTCATTTATCAACAACGATATTAAGCAGGTAAGTCCGAATGCTAAGGGAAGTCGTTACTAATAATAATGGTCGGACCCTTCATACAACAATAGATTCCCTGTCGCCTTGTGCAAACAGATAGCTAACGTAAATCGTCGAGCTTATCTCACAATACGACGCCGTCGTAGATATCCTTATTGCCCACGATCGAATTTACACAGTAACTGACGAAAATAATCAATGCGAAGCCTTGTGTTTGTATAAGTAAATACTTGTTATTTGTACGTCTCGGCTGAATTAAACGTTTGAGGTAATGGAATTTTATTAAATGATTGCGTAAGTTATAGTAAGTCATTTTTACATTTATATTTATTTAAGTAAAAGCTGTTTATTATAATAAAAACAGATGGAGGAGAGATGCACAAAACTAAGAAAGGGGGAGCTTGTACCCGGTAGTGATCTGGGCTGGGCTGATATGACTGAACAATACTAGTCTGTTCGAGTGATGACTTTTTATTTAGTAAAAGAGTTAATGCGTAATATTAATCTAACTGAAACTGTAAGCAACAATAGCAATGAATTAAATGCGTGACATTATGTGACCTATATATAGGTACATAGGTTATGGTAATTTATGTTACGTATATAATTAATTCCAATTAGACTACAATCAGTAACAGGTATATAAGAATTTGTAGGAGGTTTAGTTATTATTCTAGTACAGAATACGATGTTAAAGTAAATTGGCGTTAATATGGTATCACGATCTATCTCGTAGTTATTTGTATAATATCTAGATATTTATGTAAAGTTATATAAGAAGTGAATATTTAAGCAAAATGTCATTATCTGATCATCTGATGTTTAAGTAATGAACTGTGGATTCAACTAATGATGAAATGTTATATTGAAATATTAAAACAAATGTTTAAGACTTACCTGTTGCTGCTGCTGTAATAGTTGCTGTTGTTTCATCTGGGCATCGTGTGCAAAGGGCATTGCATCGAAGGGAGGAGGCGGCAGCATTAGCGGCACCAATGGTGGTTGTAGGTTCATAGCAGCCAGTGCTCCGACGTTCAAACCTAGAGGCAGACCCAACGATAACATTTGAGCTACCATTGGGTGCAGCTGCCCCAGCTGTTGTTGTAGCTGAAGCATGTTAAGCGCTGCTTGCATCTCTTGCACTTGAGCAGCCAGCAGCACTCCAGCTGGCGCTTCACCTTGTGCACTTCCATTTTCATTAAAGTTTCCACTATTGTCACCACGTGGAGACGGTGACCTGTCACCCTGTGGCGCGGGAGAGGCAGCACGAGGCGAGTTAGGTGCACCAGACTTCCTTTCATATTCCGATTTAAACTGTTCCGCAAACTGCTCTAGAAATTCTAGAGGTACTTTATCCTTGTGCACTTCCTCACAATGGGTTTTAAGAACAAATACACTTGAAAATTCCTTATTGCAATGTTGACACGTGGATTTGGATTCACCGTCCGGCGGCTTTTCTTCAGGAGGCGGTGGCGGTGGACTTGGTACACGCGCCATCTCTCGTTCTTCTTGCATTTTTCTTCGTTGGTTTTCATTGTATTGCATGACGAGGTCGAATCCGAATGTTTCTAATAGTTGCTTATACATTTGGGAGTTACGTTTGGGCGGGTTGCCCTTGGCCACCATCTCGTCAAGTGCAGCTGTTTCAGCTTCGCCTAGCGGCGAATGCGCCCGCGCATCGCCGTACGGACATGACGTCGCTCGATGTGCCTCGAGTAGCTCCCCGTTTGGGAATGACGTCTGACAGCGTTCGCACGTAGTGTTACCTGCGCGGGGCGAACGCGGGCTACCTGGGCGTGCAGGGGGTGAGGAACGGGGCCCCCCGCTGCTTGTAGACGAAGGGGATGTATTTTTCGGCGACAACACGTCTTGTAATATTTTGGCGGGGTCGGTACGGTCAGGCTGCTCCACTAGGGGCCGTGACAAATCCACGTGTCCAGCTGCGGCTAGTTCTTGCAACTTGCCAGCACGCGTTTGATGTAGCACCGATCTCATGTGTATGTCGAGTGTACTGCCCTGTGTGTACGCAACTTTACAAATGTTACATTTGTACCGTTTGCGGTCATCCTCCTCGCTCGATGTACTCTTGGGTGTAAGTGTCAAATTAGATGGCGCAGAACCCGCCCCGGGCGACACGGGAGGATTGTTATTGTTCTGTTGTTCTTGCATAGCCCGTTTCAATTTATGTAAATGGCTCACGCTATTGTAGTGAACAAGTAAAATATTCTTTTGCGTGAACGATTCCTTGCATACGTCACATTTGAATGGTCTGTTTGGGTCTAGATATTTTTCCATGGGGTAGGTTAGCTTTTCACCTTTTCTGTGGAGAAGTGTCTTATTATGTGCAGTCAAATAAGATTGTCGTGTAAACGCAACCTTGCACCTGTGACACTTATATTTTCTATTTGGATCGTTGTAGGAATCTTCGGCCATTGCTTGGGAATTTAAGTAATCTTCCAAGAATTGTTGGTCTTTGTAAATGATTGAATCATCCGAGTTTTCAGCATCATTATGTCCAGACTCATCAGCAACTGTTGCGCTAGAATCTCTATCTTCGACATCAGCGAGGTCATCGTCTGGAGTTCTCAATGCTTCTTTACGTAAAAGCTCCGCAGTAGCAGCATCTAAAGCTGTGCCTTGTGCAGCTTGTAATAAAGGATTCGACGCTAAGCTGCGTTTGAAGGCACTCAGTTCTTCTTCAGATAATTCAGGGTGGGACGTTTCAACGTGCTTCTGCAGTGCTAGCACAGATCTAAAGCTCCTACCGCACAGCACACACTTAGTTGCATCTCTGATAACATGATATTGTGAATGTAGCTGTAATTTTTCAATTGTCTTAAACGCAAGACTGCACTGATTGCAACGGTACTTGTACACATGTTTCTCAGACACTGACATGTTTGCAATAGAGTTACGCGCATGTGCTTCTCGGAAATGGTTTTGTAGTGCATGAGCTGCGTCAAAGTATCGATTGCATCCTTTCTTCCAACAGACGTAACCTGGCCCCTGGGGTGTTTGTTTCAGTTCAAGGTGGCCAGATTCATTCTGGTGCTGACATAATTCATCGACGTTCCTAAAGGTGCGGTTACATGTCGAACATCTCTCAGTTTCACCATCAGCACTTCCTTCCGATCGTGGTGAGGATATTTCCCGCTCATCATCACCTTGTCGAGATTCATCCCTTTGGGATTGGGCCCCACCATTCAACCAGTGGCTCTGATCAACAAGTAATAGCAATCTTTGTAGCCCTTCTGAGTTAACTGAATGGATTTGCATGACGTGCCGTTCAAGGGCTGGTCGTTCCTTGAAGCCATCTTGGCAAAGAGGGCAAATGAAATGTCGAGACGGGTCGCCATGTACGGAGGTGACATGTGCGTGTAGGCGAGACTCGTTCGAGCAACTAAAATTACAATAAGGACACGCGTGTGGTCCTGGAGTCTCGCGTTCTTCCTCCCTCTCATTGGAGCTTTGCTGAATCTGTTGAGATACGACTTGATTTGGTTGTTGTTGCGGTTGTTGTTGTTGTTGTTGTTGCTGCTGATGTTGTTCCAAAAATCTCATCATCTTTTGTTCTTGAGTTAACTCAGGTTTCTGGTCGATCGGCTCCTTAGTGTCTGTTGACAAAAAACAAACAATGAAAACATTTGTTTACATACATAACTTGAATAAATCTAAGTAGTTCACAACGAACCTCCCGCTACGGAATCTGCGAGCCGAATGGATACAAATCTGTACACCGTAAATCCATAATGTCTACCTACGTCTACGTGAGATTTATCTACAAAAAAGATTATTTCTATAAATGAAGCTGACTATTGTTCGGTGCGAGCGTTTGTTACTTTTCTGAATTGAAGTTAAAAATAAAATTCTTCTCTTTTATATTATTAGTAGGACTCGTTTTGTTTGCGACGTCCCGGCAAGACAAAGGTATCGCTCTATCCATCCCGTACGCACACATTCACAAATGTATTAATGTTAACGTAACAAGTATATTGTAATTTTGCATACAAAGAAGATACAGGACGAGCAAACAATCATTGTTCATTATTACAAAAGGTTTCGAATATTTCGTTTCGCATCGGATCAAATGCATTGGGATAGTTGACGTATGTGACTATAGGTGCGAGCGAGACGACCGTATGTGAGCGTGCAATTATTATTTTGACCAAGGATAAGTCCGCGGCAGCGTGTGAAAGACGCTCGGCCGCATTGTTTACGCTCAAATAAGGAAGGTGAAAGAAACGGCCGAGGGAGAACTGATTCGTTAATGTAACGTTACAATTATAGTTTATTAGATGAGCAATAGAGGGACTGGCTATTGTATACTTAACGCAAAATGCAAAAAAATATAGAGAATAATACGAAATAATTCTTACAAAGCTTTTATATAAACGATATTTTTGAATTTGACTTCTTATTCTAATGTGAAATTATCGATTCATAGTAGTATTGGTAATGCAAAAAATTAATTGTATAACGAAATTCATTGAATTTTCACTTAATTAAAACTGGAAATTATCTCACAGTTGAACGAAGCTGAAACCAGTCGGCCCCCTGTTTGGGAACCCGTTCTATAGTTTTAAGCAGTTAAAACCGTTACATCTAATGAAGGGGAGAGGGATAAGTAAATCTGAGTACGTAATAATAATGATAGCGCAACTGACCCTAATTCCAGAGTGACCAGTGAATGTAATTATTTATGATGTAAAGCCGCCGTCCCACAGTCTGGTAGGAGCATAGAACAATGGCCAGGTAAAAGGACCTTGTCTGCATAAATGCGATCTCTGACGCTTTTTGTCAATGGACAAAGGGTCTTTTCTAAGGAAACACCACATCGTTATAGCGTCGTAAAGTAAGTATTGTGCAGTATGAGTTTTGTTTTGCGAGATTTGGGTCAGAATTTTTACAATGTGGCGTCAGGGACACAATGGGAACTGAACGTTTTACTGTCTTTGCGCACTGGTGTTGCGAGATCGAGTTTCGAACTTTGTTTAACCCTTTCAAGTTCAGATTGCCCATATTCAAAATAAGACCTACTGACCATTAGGGTCTTTACTGTGTTCAGACTTGATATATTATTTTGCCTGGCAACATAAATGGACATTCATCTGCTTTTTTATCGAAAATATTGCCATATTTATTATCATCTTGAATCTTTTAGTGAATAATGGACTCAGAAGTCTTTATTGATCTTAGCACAGCAAGGCATAAAATCTTTTGGAACAGGGTGCTGGTCTTGTATAACGAATAAAATTATAAACCGGTTCTTATTCTGGTTTAATCATATTGATGATAGGGACAGTAACTAATGAATCAGTAGCCGAGGGGTAAAACAGTGACAGATTCAAAGGAAGCTACATAAATGATGTCGCAAGACTGAATGACATTTTTTGTTTCATTCGAGTATGTGCCTACCTATTTTGAGATCGTGTGAATTTAAATGAATGCAATCTTCCCTCGCAATCCAATTTCGTTCATCGTTGTGTTTTACAATGAACCGTATGCAATTCGAAAACCTAAAATTTATATCAAAATCGATCGTTTAAAATGGCTCTCTCAATAAGGTGAAAATAAGTAATAAGCATAAACATGAGGCACACAATGGTGTAAGGCGGATTTCTTTCGCCTCCACATTTCTCTTGGAGTTTATCGTATTTCACCGTGGCCATAAACATGCGCGGGGCGATGCGGCCGGCGACATTGTGCGATGATGTAGCAGCCTCATCACAAGGGGGCAATCATCCTTAATGCGCGACCGCCACATACGTAATGCGAGTCATTGTCCCGTGTGCGGTACTTATGGAAAATTCGCGTTCTCAATTCAAATCTTCTCTCCGTCTCCCTCGCGCGCGGGGCGGAGCCGCCTCCGACCAATGACGGCATCCGACTGTGGCGACACCGTGTAAGGCGTACGTTATTAAAGAAACCTGTTCTAATGTTGCGCGCTTTAAATTAAATTTTGTTCGTGTGTAATTATCTCATTATTGTGATTACGAATTCTTCGCTAAATGCTCATCGCTTAAAATGGAGATTGCCTCTCAGATTGAACACGGAGTGACGGTCACGCGATAAACGATAATGAAGCCTTCGTTGACGAAAACGGAGCTCACGAAGTGCCTTCGTATCATACTTACAATACTCACAAATTAACATCAAACAAATCGTTGTGTTTGTTGACACGATCCACAGAAAGAAGTTCACTATGAAAAAACGCAGAACAAAATTGATTAAGGAACGAATCGGTTTAAATTGGAAACCGATAGTGACGTTTCGAAATCACATTCATAAGTCGACTCAGTATTACTTTATCGATACGAACGCCGGTAATGGTTTTGGTTGAATTAATTTTAATGGGATTTTTACGCTTTTTAGAATAAAAATGTTACGAAATGTGTTTAGCACAGAAGTAATAAATAATAATATATTTCGTTGTGTCGTGTTCGTTTATTGATTGAACAAAAGTTGTCACGAGCGACATCTAGCGCAAAGTAGAAAAACTAAGCAGAATGCGCACGCGCATCTAATCGGTTTTAGATCGTGAATGGTTTTTTCGTTTCCATTGTGTAGACACTAACAAACACCACCTCTAGATAGAATACTTTTACATTGTTAGTGGGTTTGTTCGTTATGTAACTGACTAATTATTATCATTAAGTTGTAACTTACGGAGACAACGCCTTGAGGAAGTTAATGTGCAATAACAATAGACCAGTCACGGTTGGAAAATTATTAGCTGACAAATAAGCAATTTCCTTATTACCACTCTAGTGGACATGAAAAGACAAACCAGGACTAAATATGAAAAAAAAAAACAACAATTAAATTAGATTAAGTACCTATTTACCTACTCATAGTTATCTAGTTGTATAAATTATATTGCCTATATTGTCTTTTATTTTAAGTAGGAAGGGGAGGTTCGTATAATGCTTGATATATAGTATCATTTAGTACTCACCATTATCTTGCTGATCGTACGGGCTCGGTAACTCAGATGGCTGAGGGATGACTTGGAACAGCTCAGCTACATCAGGAGTTGGGTCTTTGCCTTCAGACCGACGTTGTAACTGGTGTATTTGTTCCATCTGCAAATGTTTCACAGATCGAACGTGTTGCAGAAGTGGCAGTCGATGGGGTGCTCCAAAGCCACATAGAGCACAACGGTATACTCGGGGTCGTTCTCGAGGAATTCGTGTAGCACACTCACGAAGATGTCTTAATAGTAAGGCAGCAGCTTCGTGTCTTGCACCTGCTGCATGTAGCTGCAGTTTATGCGCAGAATTGGTGTAGTAATCACACGCACAGCAGCGTACTTGTACACCACCAACGCTTGCACCACCTGTTCCAACACCACCACAGAACTTCAGTTTCCATTCGTTCCTTGGCCCACCTTCTTTCACGTGGTTGACATGTTGAAGCCTCTGTAAGTGCTTATCAGTTTTGCAGTGTAGTTGAAAGTTAGCTTTTAAGTTAGTTTTATATGTGCATAGTTTACACACGTAATGACCAGCTACTAAAGCCAGAATCTCCTGTTCCCTGATTTTCGTGCGGTCCTGAGCCAAGTGATGACCCAGCGCTTCTAGCGAATCGGTTGAGAAACAGTTGCAGATGCAACAATGGTACGTTCTCTCTGGCTCTGGGTCTGCAGGCTCTGGCGGAGGTTCCATAGCTTCTGGGTTTAGACCAACATCCAGATGAGCTCCTAGTTCTGGAGGGGAAGGACCCGGGCCTCCAGTCATTAGTTGAATCATAAGGGCTTGATTGTAAGCCATATCAGCAAGAGCAGCTTCGGGGTTAGGGGGTGGAGCGTCACCACCATGGAAATGCAATAGGCTTTCAAGTTGTTGTTGACTTTGTTGTCTGTGGTGAAGAGCTGACAACGTCTGCATATGCTTTACATTTTGCTGCAAGACCAGCATATTGTGGGTATGCTTTTCAGAAGTCATATGTATCCTCAGGTTACGTGCAACATTTGTTTCATAGTTACAAACATCGCAGCGGAAGGTTGGCTTTGGTTTTTGACCTAAGGGTGAGTGATGTGGTAGAGGTGGTTTATGTGGGCCTGGCGGAGTATGTTGCGGCGCAGGTGGTAGAGTTCCTTCGCCAGGGTTGCCACCATTTTGAAGTTCTTGCATATTATTTAGATGTTTATCAGATTGCATGTGAATACTTAAATTGCCCTTAGTTGTAGTCGAGTAGTTACACACTTCACAACGATATGGTTTGTAGCCACAGGTGTAAGTTTCTCCACGGGCGAGCCGAGGATGTGGTTGTCCAGCTATGCAGTAGATGCAACTCGTCTCAGCTTCAGGATGTTTTTCTTTCATATGTATTTCTAAAGTCTCTTGGTATTTATAATGCCAATTACATTTAGGACATTTCAAGGTTTTGCAGGAATTTCGACTGTGCATACCAGCTAATGGGCCACCTAATCTTCCTGAGTTCAGTATTAATTCACATTTTGGACAATCTGCACCAGACGGCCTTCCTCCTAAATGATCTGGGCAGACACCTATCGTCGTGCCAGACAGGAAGGCAGGCGGTGTAGCTTGAAACGGTGGGGATGAATTAGGACTGGCCCTTGGTTGCACTGAAGCATTAATAGTATGTGGATGTGCCACGGAGATCAAGGAATGTTGTGGCATTAAAGATTCGGCTATCGACCGTGGCGGCCTCCATGCCGCGGTTGGGCTTGGTTTCCTCTCGTCACACGTTCCGTTTAACAACATTGACTCAGTATCTCTGTCGGTTGTCATTAAATCTTGTCGTTTGTCCAATGATGGGCTTGGTAATTCTGTCATATTAGGGCTTCCCGAAGATGATAACCGAGGTGGCGCAGCAGCACCAACGGGTTCTAAAAATGAGACTAGTGGCTCTTTATCTTTGCCTACGCATTGGATAATAGCAGAAGCATTTTCTCTTGATAAGGCGTCTCTTTCAGAGTCCAGTAATGATAAACTGTGGTCCGCTTGCGCATGCGCTACAAATGATTTTGCATAGCCAAAACTCAATTTACAAATAAAACACATTAGGATAGGTTTGACTGGTACGCTAACGGGACACTCAGCTGGAGGAGATGGCGGTCTAGGAGCGTCCTTTCCTCCGCGAAAACTAAATACTCGATAACTGTGCATAACAGGCGCGTCCGGTCTCGCTCGCGCTCGTTCTGCTGCCAGTCTTCCATATAACGCGCCATACAACGAAGGGTTTCTTGATACGTAAAACGCACTTGCTATTTGTGGGAAATCAAGCTGTCTTTCCACTACGTTGTTGTCGCGACTATCTACGATACACCCTGGTTCAATTTTTGGTAGATCGGGTATGCTCGTTTCTCCTTCTGATAATTCAGGGTCCTCGATGATATAGGCAGATCCATCAGGATTGTAGACGATCTTGCCATCAAATCTTTCGACATCAGAGGAGAGCGGCGGAGAATCTCTGTGCGAGGTAAGGTCGACGGCATCTGGCGCGGCGGGAGGTGAGGTTGGCGCGGGTGCGGAGGAGGGCGCTGGGGTTGGCGCCGCGGGGGCCGCGGGCGCGTTGCGCGGTTCTTCCTCTGGGCTCATGTCGCCGTCGTCGTCGTCAGGCTCGAGCGCAGCTGAACTCTGCGGATCGTCGCGCTTGCGGCGCCGCTTGCGCTCCGGGGGCGGGCCGCTAGCGGGGCCGCCGGGCTGCAGCGGCGTGGGCATGGCGCCGGGCGTCAAAGGCCGGCATCACATGCTCTCCTGTAACAAAAACATCAAGAATTAGCAATTCATTAGGCTGAAAGCACTTAGGCGGTGTCTTAAAATCTGCGATCCTAAGACTAAGATTAATTAGCTTAATAGCCCAATATATGTTTGGTATCAACGTCAGTTTATAAACTGTAAACTATCTGCAAACAATCACGTATTTCTCACGGACCAGTTCCACATAGCCGAAGGTGACTATTGAATACATTTGTGTCAGGCGCGCAGCCGGAAGTGGGTAGGGTCATCGTTGTGTCACTACGTTGTTTTCCAAAGATAGATTCCCAGTGGGTGGCCTATTTAAATTTGGTAAATACTGTAATAATTCTTAAGGCAAAGTCGTGTTGGGAACTTGATTTAATAATTTTCAGTTAAGCCGGCAAAGGCGGACAATAAAATACTCTGTCTACAAAATGTTTAAACTTATTAATATCGTCTTTCCGATAACAGATAAGGGATACATTCCCATAGGTATCACCAATAACTATATTAAATTAAAATACATACTTAGTAATCGTTATCTAACTGACATTTGCGCAAACAACCACAATCAATTTATCCGAATGACAGCTTGTCAACGTTGTCAATGCTGACACTATTACAATTAAACAACCAACAAAGTTAGGTCTTGACAAATTTAAAAGGTTTTATGATATACTAAAATCTCATGGTAAAATGGCCCTTAAATCTATTGGTATAAGACTTGATTACATCCATGCCTTACGCAATTTAAAATAAGAAGGCAATCTAGAATAAAAATTCGTTAAAATCGAGATTAAGCCGTCATCTCCGTTATCTAACGTTATCAAAGATACTTGTCCTACAAATACCTAACGAGTACTGAAATAATATATTTACTTAGTTGACAGTTGAGATAATCAATGAAAATGTCACATGACACCACAAATAAAGAATAAATTATGAGTATTATTCAGGCAATAGCTAGTAGTGCAAGTACTGATCTTTTAAACGACGAAATCTGTATAAAAAGTTTGTTTAAAATAGAGACATCTAGTAGACAGTCGTGTAATAAAATTCTGATAAACCCGAAGCCATTTGTAAATTTGTCGTAAAGTTCTAATATCATGAAGAAACTTGTCTTACAAACTAGGGATTTGCTGTACAAGGAACTAGTTTTCCTCAACGATGCTAATAAGATGACCAATATATGTTATGTAAGATTTTACACAAATTCGAGTTAATGAAACTGACTAATTTTTAATTTCGCAATACTAATGAAGTACTGACTAATGAATGATTAAGCCAGGATGTGATAACGTAGCCATTACCGCAAATACCCGAATCCTTACACCGGATGAGTTCACTGATAGTACTTATTAGTATTTAAATTATAACATCACTAAATGTACAAATACAGACTTCGGAATGATTGTAGTAAGTTGTAACTTTTAGCAAAAGCCAGTAATTTTTTATCAATTAATCTTATAGGAATGTACGGGGATTTCCAATATCATATAAGAATATGAATGTAACTGGTACTACTTAGAACATTTTAGATTCTGACTAAACTAAAACGAAAATAATCTGAAGAAGTTACGATTGGAAAAGTTTTGAAAGTTGGTAAAAGTGGTAGTAGATACTAAAATTTTGTTCCAGAGAAACCTAGTAATTTATCGTTTCTAAGGCAATTATTATACACGATGAACACGGAGATAGTTTAGAAGAGAAAAGACTTGACGCTTAAAGATAATGTAAGTATTTATTTTTTTATTAATTGGCAACGATTATTTTGTCACCGTATGATTAATAGTTTTCGTAGTAATTTAATCAGTACTGATAATTATCGTACACATGTTTAAATTATTCTGATTGGAAACTTATGAAGTCTTTTTCAATATACTTCATATTCAAAAATATAATCTCGTATCACCAATCCAGCTGGTTAAGCAATTACGAAACCCTCTTAAGTAAACAGGAAGGTCTCCTAAAAATACCAAATGTTGTATAAGAAGCAAATAGAAGCGATATTAAAATTCGAACAAAATTCCTTGTCAATACTAACAAAGTTTTATTAGCAAGACCTTGGTTTTCCTATAGATTGTAATGTGAACCACGCCTTACCATTTGTTTGCACAACAACGGACGAGTGTGGCTCTTGAAATCGTCATTCGATAATTGATATCAAACGGGACTTTATAATGCAAATATTTGAAGAGACCACGCATTTCGTATGAATGGGTTTCCTTATTTCTTTTTTTTTTATTTCATATAAATAACCTTTTTCATTTATGTAGGTACTGGCTATTAAGATATTTTTTAAATGTCGACTGCGAAGTTTTAGTTAAGGATTTTGAGGACGGTTGTACCTACCACCGATATTAATATATTTAATAGAATTGTTGTTCAGTTGCTTTTAGCATTATCTGCTAAACCTGTTTTTTTTTAAATCGATTCCTGCCCCGTAAGTGTGAATGGATACTCTTTACTTAAGGATGATCAGTCTTTATCTCTAAAGGTTGACTAGCACTTCATAATTTGAATATTACCTCATAAAGAAGGTTAAATGCAATTCAATATTAATTTTTACATCCGAATAGGTACCTATAATACCTATAAATAGGTTTCATAATATTAATTTGCAATAACAATATTTATTGCACAAACATATTATTTATTTCTTTTTGTAAGCATACACTTTCTAATTGGCGCTCGTTCGATGGTTAATTTCTTATTGACAATTTACTTATTCATATTTTATATGACTTGAAGGTGATTGAAGTTTTTTTGTCAGATTAGAAGTATTAGGAAATATCACAAATGACTGGAAACCCGCAAAAGATAAATATTTTAATTATAATTATGTATGATTCATGTGTGTAGAAGTCTCGTGTTTGCTCAGTTTTATTATTCGTAAAGTGGTTTGACTATATATTTTATTATTATTTGCTAGGAATTAGATGAAGAAAAAATGGTTGAGGAACTATTTTTTTTTTAATTTTTTCGGTTTAAATTTAATTAGAATTAGAAATGACTGTTTGTTAAGGAATTCAGTAGGCTTCTTATAGATACCAATACAAATGCCTGTTATAGTTGAAGTCAACTCTAACTGAAAAGGGTGGTTGAGAACTCATTCTGATCCGCCACTTGTTGCGCACTCCTAAAGTGAACTGAACTTAAAACGAAATTCTTATAAGACACGATACTAGCTCCAGTATAATCAAACAGGATTCTCATAAATGCTGCTTAGAAATGCATCACTTGCAATTATACGAAACGATCATGTGACAAAGTAAAAAATACTAATTACAGATAATAATTATGATGGTAGTTCTCAGTAATAGCAATTTGTAGATCATTTCGCAGTGCTAATGTGTATGGAAATTATGCAAAGAGCTGGTAATTAGAGTCGAGGTGAATGGTCCATAATGCTATAATTTGCTTCTATCTTTATTTTTACATACACACAGACGGAACGAACGATTTCAATGTTAAACAAATAATGTCGCATTTTAATGGAAAACATAGTGGCATGTTAACATGGTGTTTAGCTGGATAATGCCGCATAATACGCGCGAAACCATCATTAAAATGTATAGAAACGCTAAATCAAAAGGCCCGTGTGTCAAATGTGTCTATAATTTGTATTTTGCGGCTGTGGAGTGGCACTTGGTGAAGTAAATGTTTAATGTGGGCACACGTGCGCAGATTCCCATCGTTACAATCAGTGGTGTTGTCAATTTCCACCGATACCCCGATGCTTGCAGCAGAACTAATTTCCGATAAACACGCACACTAACCAACTACGTAGCTACGTTCGAGTGCAAATTACACGTACATGAGTGTGTGAGCGTGAGAAAAGTACGGCGGATACAATAGCGTGTGTGTGCGTGGATACTGACGCAATTTGCTCGTACGTATTTGCCATACAGTCGCACGGCGGACGCTGCGCACGCGCACCGCTACATCGCCCGCATCTGAGTCTCCTACAATAGTTATCGAGCCCGTCATAATGAAGATGCGCGCTTTTCAAAGCATTAATGAGGCTCCCACAATGTAATTGATACCAACAGTACAGTACCCACCATTCAATGACGTTTTTGTCAATGTCCAATTTACGGACACAGTATCGTGCATGATCACTGGCTAATCTCACTTGTTTATCTAAAGAGAAAGCCAATCGAAAAGAAATTTAACGAGGTAAAACTCAATGGAAGTGAAATTAACAATGATATAATACTCGGATACCATTAAATCCTATAATTAGCAGAGGCAATGGCATGAAAAGTCAATCAACATACTCATTACCGTATCCGCGGAATGGGAGTTCGTGAGCCATGTATCACTTTCGAGCTACAATTTACTAGTTGGAAACTGTGACATTTGCGGTTCGTAGCATTACGTTGCCTGAGCACCATAACGAATGTAAACTGATCACATTTAATTACAAGCTTACATTGGAGTAGACTAGACAAAGACAATTGTGGAATTTAGATACCGTGTAAGGCAATAATGGGGCGAAATACTCGTGAGTGTGGATGGTAGAGCAAATAGCGTGGCATGAGGGATGTGTCAGTAACGAGAGACGCGGTAAACTACGTCCATATTAATAATCGTGGGTTATTACGAAGCCCCTCATTAAGTCGGCGGCCGCTCGCCAACGAAACCGCAGAACACTGCTAAATAATTACCCTCACACTGCTTTCTTCACGAAAACACGGTAAAAGCACATTAAACAACATCTACTAAGTCGGCGCGAGGAATTACAATAAATAAGGTATTAAGTCGACGCTGTCAGGCACCGAAATATAAGTAGCTATTATATGCGGGTGAGGCTCAGTGTACCCGGTACCTTGGACCTGTTGTAATTTTGCATATATTCAGAGTAATAACTCATTGATAGTGAAGCCTTGAATAATGTGTTAAGCCTGAATATAGCCTGTGGGTGGAAACTCGGAATCTATAGTCTTGTACAACAAACAAAAAATATCATCTCGGAACAAGGTTACTTTAAAATATTTTGGATAAATATGTCGAATAAATAGATAAAACAATAGATAATTCACGTGTAACTATCGTGTCGTTATCACTCCGCCCACAAACAACACGGGAAGACCGTGGACTCCCCATGTTTATCAAAGCGACGTGAATGGAATAATTAATTGATTCTTGTTAGCCTAGCGTTACATGTACATGGAGATTATCTGTTAACTTTATATTCTGACACCTAGTACTATGAAGGAACACTAATTAACTCATTATCAGACTTTTGCGAGGCTTCCGAAGAAATCTGTCGTGGGAAATTGTAACAATCCCAGTATAAATTGACACGACTCGTACAAGTGTTGACCTGCAGCTGAGAGGTCAAGTAGTAGTGGTGCTACACCTCTTAAATCTGCCACCATGCACATTCCGTAACACAGAGAGCTCAAGTAAGCCTGGTTTGTGAAAACCAGAGCCTGCATACGACTAATGTTGAAAAGCTATTAATGGAAATAAAATTGAGCTGAGTCCAGAGGAACGATTTACTTAATATATTGATAATAAGTAGGGGGAATGTATGTAAAATGTCCGTAATGACGGTAGTCTTGTTAGACGTGGGAACGAAAGAGCATCCCGGGTAGAACATGGTAAGGTACGAACCGAACAATGTCCACCGTTAGGGTAACTTTAAACCTTCATTAATGGTAATGGGCCTGAAGACGATGGGAATGCCTCTTTTTGCGGTAGCAGACGTTACTGTAATGGTTGTTCGACAAGAGGCTTCGGAGGGCATAGCAACAGATTTAGGTCCCATCACAGCTACAAATATTTTAAAAAGAGTTGCACCGATTATTCTGATAATTTATATTTAACAATTTTATTCACAACAATGACTCAAGTCAATTGAAATTGCACTCAAGATAATTCTAACTAATTTGCCGTGACAGTGCCAATTAGAATCTGGTTTCCAAATATGGACATAGTCAGATGTCACAGTCGTCTTACAACCAATTTTATTATAATTTTTAATGTCAATCACTAAACCTGATGTCTGATAATAGTTTATTTATTTATAATGAGAAACGAATTCTTTCATTACTAACCAGTTTCATATGGTTCTTTATTTAATAAAAAACATGATTTATATATTCTTCAAAACGGATTAGTATTTCCATACTTAAGATAATGTACAAAAGACTGGGCGTTGAACAAATATTGCTAAAAGGATTTTTATAATTTCAGTACGTAATGACGTAAGCATTTGTTTAACACAATTTAACGTACTTTTTGTACGTTAAAATCAAGGAGAAAGCTATTAATTAAAAACGCTCTCTCATTTCACACGATAATAAAGTGACAACGCAAATTCGTAGGAACCGCAACGTAAATGTGTTTGTAATTACAAAGCGTTTTTGACGCGTGAAACGCGAAACTTGATGATGATTAACACAAAGCAATGACTTTCCCATTAATTTGTCATGTTAATTAATCGCAGAACAGTAGATACTGTAGTGAAATACAAATACATTGAATACTCGAGCATTTGAAAGCACAAAGTAATCTTCGGAATGAGATCGGATCATAAACCAGATGATTTTATGATTTATTTGCTTTCGAAGCTAATTGTGTTAGGCGCCCGCCGGCTGTCGTCATTGTGGAGCGAACCTTTGATCGCCCCCACTCAAAGGCTTGTGAGTTTGTTAAAGGCTTTCATTCAACAATGTCGATAGACGAGAACTTTGTTGTCCGTTAGATATACCTAGCTAAAATACCGATAGAACATTTATTTTTATTAGGAAAACTTTTGATAAAGACATAACTTGTAGAGGTACTTAATTTAAATCAAACCTTTTTAGGAATTAGACTAATTCTACTAGAATAGATTAACACTAATTTGGCGCATTTATTGGATGTCCGTGGAGGTCCGGCAGAGGGCGAGCATCGCGTGTGCATTGCAGGTAACCTCGCAGGCGCCATTCGACCGATGGCTCTTACGAACCGTCAATTTGCGCCTGTAATTATTGCGGACCCTTCGATACTTATTTCTATTTTTTCCCCAGCTTAATTGTTGCAACAGATGACTTTTTTGTCGAACCAACTCAAAGAGAGCGGAAAGGCATCAAACGCAGCGTCGAATTTGGAAATAATTATACATAAATAGTCCCTTGAGCGGCCGATTAAGACAATTTCCGAGGCAAATTGCCGCAGACGAGCATAATAGCACACGCGCTCTCCTCCGTCATAAATAAATCTGGATTACGTTTCTGTACGAGATTAAGATTGATTCGATCTCGATGCTTTCTGCTATTAATGTCTACGCGGCATAATGCCTGAGTCGTGTTAAAATTTTAAATCATTATCCGTTTTTGTGGGTGCGTGTGATTTGTGAGATAATTACGATCGACAAATTGCTGGCCGTCTTTGTATAGATAACGGGTGGATGCTATCGCCGTTCGTAATTAATGATCGATACATGTGAAATAATTAATTAGCGGCGAGGCTCGCATCGGTACGGAAGGTGCCGGAGGCCTCTTCACAAAAAACAATGACGTGCGGTTTTGGTGCGCCGGCGCCGCTCCCGCCGCGGCGACATCCGCCGCTCTATACGTCTATAATTTGGAAGACCTCGAATTAGTTTTAATCTCGTGGAAGAGCGTGACGCTGACTTAACGTTATCGAGAAATGTGTCATTAACGTTAATTTGAATGGTCGTTACCTTTTTTGTCATAATTTCTGGGGTTAATATAAACAAAACGTAAAAGTCCGGCCATTTTATGCTTTCAGGAAACAAAAGGGAATAAAAGTAACAAAAGTAGTTAGTTACACATAAAAACCTGCTACAAAGTTTCTCACAGACTCAGAAGTTTAGTGTTGTCGTCGATAATTACCAACGACGGAGGAATGTAATGTCGAAACAATTAAGTAGTCGAGATCTATGGGCTAGGGTCAATAAGTAAGCGATAAGACACAACATAAATAAACGTTAGACATTTTTGGCAAAACCTGCGTTTTTATTACTCACGAACATATTTATAATATGACCTTAGCAAAACATAAAATGCCGCACAGCAAAATAATTAGATAGTAATGTATGTATACAAAGAGTATTGTGAATCGCTGATCGCTTGCAGTGCCACTGCGTCTGAATGAACAGTGTGAACGTAATGTGACGGTCCGGTAATGGCTAACGAATTTACCTCAGAGGAGAGAGGGCACACTTTATGTCCACTGTAAAATTAGCTTACTTTAACTATTATTTAATGTCATTTTAGGATGGGAACCGGGTGAGAGTGACAATTGTGAGAACTACCAAACTGTTGACAGGCAGAATTTGAATGGATAATTATTTAGTAAATTCACTGGTTGTCACGTTTCGAGATAATGGTTAAATTGCTGAATATAATAGACGTTGTTGCTTTTACCCGTTTAGGAGTTGCGTGTCAAAATTATTTCGAGACCATCACAAATACTTGTACGAGAAATGCAGAGCAATTTTACGGTAATTATTTTTACTTTAAGTATATGTTTGTATTTCGTTATTAACCGCCAGTATTGGCCTGCCTATCGCTCCAAAATCAATAATTGATCAATGTTCTCACGATCCCCAGATACATCACGTTGGTTTCAGTGAGAGACCTCTAACTCGGTATCGCGATGCGTGTGCGCAATTAAAACGAAACCCACAATCAGCCGCCATGTTTGTACACGGCCGATGTTAATAGCCTTTAGTAATTACATACCAGTATCATGCTAACGTTGCTTCTCGGAAGGCTGATCAAATTAATAGAACCTATTTTGGCTACATTATGTATCATCTAAATATTTGATATAATTATACAAGTCTTTATTGCATTCCGAACAGATCTTTACAAGCACGTTACAAAAAGAAATAAATAAAACGTAAGCGATAATAAAGCACGGCACGGCGCGTCACCGTGTCTCGCCTCGAGAATTTCATATCGCCACATTTACATGTATCCCATTCGAGGAACTAGCGGTCCGACCTCCCCGTCGTTATATCCGGGAAAGAATATCTAAATTCAATTACAAAAAGGCTTCTCTGCGAGGTGTGCCGTTGCACCCGCGCCTCCTCCAAAAAGGGTGTATAACAACTCAATTTCTCCATATTATTAAGACGGTGGGGTGTGCGGGTAGAATAGGGGTGGCGTGCTACACAAAAAGAATGCTAATTTAAAATTCTTATTGCTGTGTTTGTATGCGCGCGCGCTTTATGTATCATTCGCGTAACAAAAGGCGGAGGAGAGAGCCGCCCGAGCGCGTAATTTCAATCTAATATTCAATTTGAGAAGTATCGCGAGCTCCACCCGCCATCTTTTATTTATTTTACTCCACTCTAAGTGTTTTCCTTGGATTCACAGATCATAGAAATAAACGAAATATGTTATTATGTGTCCTACACAAGTCGAGACAGCGGCGTTTTCATGCATGAACTGTATAGCAGAACAATGCAAAGGGACCTGTTAAATATTTCTTTAACATTTTAGTCCTGGTTGCTAACGGCTTCGTCAATCTTTAATTGACGTCTTCATAGCGAGCCATTCGATAAGGCTTATCTTGACAAAGAGCACTAAATTCGATTCGATATCTCAATCTAACGGCCGAAGATAATTGCTTCATTCCCACGACGCGAAGAAAATAAATTTCACCGGTCACAATGGGTGCTTTCCACAGACAATTCGCGTCTAAACGGGGGGCGATAGACGCGTAATGCTCGAGTCGTGATATATTAGCGAAGGAGCTAATGGTGACCTTACCACACCTCGTGAGCATACACCGCTGACGGACGCTAAAGCGTTTAACACGATAAGTAATAAGGTGCACTTTCTAAACAAAATGTCGAACCACGGAGTATTGTTTAAAATAGAGCGAATGTCAAGGATGAAATGATACTGATTCTTCAATTTATTTTGTCACGATCACGAATTTGCATAAGCCGAAATAGGCTGCATGAGGTCATAGGTAAATTTTGCACTTTCAAGAATTCGAATCGAGCAGTTAAATGTATTGTTTTGTTGTGGGTCGAAATGAGGTTTCATTTGTACGTGTATGGTAATAAAAATGCGAGAGTGGTAAACGCGACCGCATGTGGGCTCTATCGATGCACCACCATGCTCTTCCCGTACTATACCGATAGTCAATATGAAAAGCTGTAGTTCATATTTCGAACATTCGATTACAATTTGAATTTAAAACAACATATTTAAAGCCCGAAACGCAAGCAGCCAGAACACGAAAACGATAGTTTGCAAACGACATGTCAATATGTAAACTACAAAATGATTGCCTATCCGTCGTGGGCATACAATTGGTTTAATGGAATATTAAAGATCAATGTGCGTCTTGCTCAATTACGTAGCATGTTGTATTGTTGCACAGTCGGCCATTGGAGTCGCTAAGTATGATTCTTAATGTCAGTTAGTGTGTGCAGAAAGCGTACGCGGGAGTTTCCTGATAATTTTCCTGACGACGCGCCTTCGTGGCGGCCACTTACTTTAAAACCCCCTTTTCAATGTCTTCGCGTTATAAAAATGTTATTATTGGTACAGAACAGTGAAGCGATTACTGACAACGACTTTTCCATTTGAAGAAGAGCTGTGGTTACAATGTCAGTGATAATTTGTGGGGGGAGACGTTATAAATAGGTATTCTAGTTTGTGAATCAGCATCTACATTATTGTTGGGTTTTTATTGTGATTAAAAAGCGGATAGTGACTGTTAGTGCATATCGTCTGAGTGTAGGTACTTATTTCATATCAAGTACCTAACTTGGTTCTAATTAGATTAAAAGCCGTTTATACAAATATTTGTACGATTTGTTTACGTTTATCTAAATCTGTTCTAATCTTAATATGTTCAATAGTGTTACGGTATCAGCCTATACGATTTATATTTATCTCCATTTATAAATTTCCAGTCCCAAATTCATTAAATCACGAGATCCTAAGATTCGAGTCAGTGGGAGAAAACAATAAATTTTAAAAGCACAATATCAAGATAAAAACGACATTG
This sequence comes from Spodoptera exigua, assembly GCA_902829305.4. NCBI lineage: Eukaryota > Metazoa > Arthropoda > Insecta > Lepidoptera > Noctuidae > Spodoptera > Spodoptera exigua. The sequence continues at coordinate 8,293,173 of LR824619.2, read as the reverse complement.
TCGCATGATTAACGATCAGATTTAAATTTTAAAAGCAAAACTTTACGAGAGCACCTTATAACGAACACGACGAGCCACGTTTATAATTATAATTAATATTCTCACTGTATTAGAGTGGTCGACGGTAAAAAAACAAGATTCGACGCGAGAATTAATAACAAACAAATGGGCTACCTGCGGTGTTTTTTGTGAGCCCCCACAGGTAAGCTCGCGATGATGAAAGAAACTCATATGTGTCTGTCTTATATTTTAAACAATATTGTTCAATTTTGACACGGTTGCACCTTTTTATGGCGAACGTCAGGCTTCCATTCATAGGAAGTAGCGGTACACAGAAAAAAATCACACTCCGCGAACGCCGCTACTGGGCGACAGATGGCAGTAAGCGCGCGCAGACAATTACCTGCAACAGAAAGAAAATAAACATTACACTCTGCAGGTTTTTAACTCTAACATTAAAAATATACAATGCAGCAGTTAAATAAACTCGACAACTGAACTCTACCTTCGCAGGTCTCACATTTCTTTACCGCTGTGGCTGATTAAAAAAACAACCAAAGCTGCATTGGAAACAAGAAACCTTCGAATCAAACGCCTTGACAAAAGAGAGGAACTCTTAACGTGATACCATAATGACAAAACAGAAATATGATTTCGATTAAGCTGTGCGAAGGAGACGGTTTGATTGGAACCTTTTGTGGGTGCAAAAAGGACAGGAAACTAGTTAATAATAAAAATATTTTATTTGTATAGTGGGGTAAAACACCCCCGCTGCGGGCTGTTTGGTTGGGACGGCATCCATCATCATTATATTAACCGATTTAACACTTTTGAACAGATTCTTATGAGTAGTCCCGGTCGGGGACGGAGGGAACAAATGTGCAAGGCTCGCCGCCATTGTCACACATTGTGCGGGATCTCTAATTTATTTGGTGTACAATTACTTACTCCTTATCGAGCGAACAGTATGGAATTGATGAAGCACCTAGTGAGCGTTATCGATTGAAGTCAATCTAGGTCCGTACCGTCCATGTTAGGAATCAGTTTCTGACCTAGCCTATAGAATTCCCTGTTTGGTCACGTCGTGAGGATTATTAATTACAGGAGCCGTGGAAACCGGGTCGAGATATTTTTATCAGATTTCTAATTACGGTGGCTTCAAGTTCAATTTGTGTCTTGTCTTCAAAATTACATTATTATGGAGGTTTAATTTAACACGGTAAACTAATTTTGTTCAAAATTTGTCGAAGAAAAAGTGTATTCTTATAATGTAACCAAGTTCGTGGATTAGACAAACCCCATAAGGCAAACTTCAAACATTATTTTATCGCATAATTGAAAACGTTTTTACGTCAATTATTTTGCAGCGTAACATTAATTGACATGTAACATGTTCATGTGATTATAAATATTTAACAGACCCTAAGCAGTTTACTATTTAAATAAATTGTGGAATTATCTATCGATCTATATGGAGGAAATGCAATTAGATGAAATGATGCATGTCGATATTAAAATAGGCATTGATATGCAAAGTCGCGTCGTTACCGATGCGGGCGGTGGCTGCCGGTCCCATGGCTTGTTCACAAATTTTTGTTCGCTAATCAATAAGATTGACCCTAATACCAATTACTATTCAACAGCAACAATAACGCTTGCTTACAATTGACAGACTATTGTTTATTCACTGCCTATTCTATCTAGATGTGGTTCACTGTAGCCGCGTTTCGAATCTAGTTCTTGTTACTCAACGCGTAAAAGTCAATAATGACAAAAAAGTTAGATGTCAGTGAACCGACTCACGGCTAACCGAAAGGGCGCGTGCGAGTGTGGTCCGAATGTTACCCAATAATTAGAGGCAGTGATTAAGTCTCACGATAAGACTCATTCCGCTAATTACTCCCTAAAGCTAAACACGGTTTTTGCCATCGACATAATTTAATAAGCATATTAACCGGACCGATGCCATAGATAGGTGCAAAGCCCCGAGCGATTCTCGCTAATACCTTTATAATGTTGTTAATTCAGAATATCTTTAAAGGAAAATACGCCTGACGAAGACACGGTCTCATCGCGAGGTCAAAGATGAATGACCATGTAAATGCGTAATGAAGAAGACGCTCCTGACTCAAATCACAGTTGTTCACAACTCGTACACATTACAATCAATTTAAAACAGAGATGTGTACGAGCAGTATGACATTGCGTCTGGGCGAGTCCCCATCGCGTGTGGCGCGACCAGCGACCGTCTGTCCAACGGTTAATTCAATAAAACGGGAAAGCAGTACGCTTGTTTGATCTGTCGATATTGAACTTCTAAACAAGTCAACACATGCAGTTCATGAATTCTATGCAAATGTTAGTGGTTAGAATGCATGTTTATGTAGATCGGCAATAAAAGTCGTGTCGCTGCGACTGTGTGCCGGAGAAGCGATCTGACCTCGCGATGAATGACTCCCATTAGCATCTCATAGGTTTAATTAGGGATCATCGCAACGGCCGGTCGCCCACGTCAACGCGTAGCCGTGTGTGGGCAATCAAATTAGTGACGACCAGACAATGGGACCGAGTGGAGCGTACAACCCCACGACAAAACGTTTCCTCGCAATCTTCGATCACCGGATTAAGGGAGTCTCGTCTCGCACGTTTTATCTCCGATTGTCCGCACTTAACGCACACTTTACGCCGAGTGCCCCTCGAGAGGAAATTGAAAGCGATCGCTTTCCCGGCTATCTTATCTGTAGTGTTGTACTAATTAATCGATGTAGCGCGAAGAGGTCGTCGTTAGAGGTAAATAATGCTGGCATTGTGGCCGCCGGCGGTGATTTATCGGTGTGAATAGACAAAAGTGTCGCGGGCGGAGCGGGCCGGTACAATGGCGTGGAATGTCGTCGCGGGCCGCTCGCTCGCCGCGCTCGTGCGACGTGAATGCGGATTATTAATAACCCGCTCTGGTTCGGCACGAAGCGGACGGTCGCGATGGTTTGAGCGACTCCCATCGCACTCCTCGCCTGAAGCGCCTCCACCTGTACCCGCTGCACCGTATGACCGCGCCTTCGTTTATTCACGATACTTTTTAATGACCGCATTGATGCATGCATTCCGCGTACGATTCGCGACGCTGCGCTGCCGAGGTTTTACTGCGAATAATAATATTAAAGATCGATCACTGTTTTGAAAATTCTTAAATTCTTATTATATTCATCAATGCCCCCTGTGTTCTCCCCTACGTCTATCATCCCCACGAATATAGTAACAATGCATAACAATAGAGTCAACGCGGATTATAACAAATTCCCCAAATTGTGTGGGTTCATATTTGCGCTCAACAATAAGACAAAATAGTGATAATGTCACATGTGTGTGTAGTTTACCGCATTTGGAACTAATTGAGAATATTTCATTATGTGGCGATTATAAAGAAAGTAACATCTGCCTCGTCTGCTTAGTAATCATCAGCTTGACGTACCAAAATCCATCAGTACACGTTAAGCATTTTCTAATATTTTATGTTGTGTCGAGTTTTGGGGTAACAATGATCAAATAAGCTCATTATAACATCGTGACTGTAGTAGGAAAACGGCAATAAACTAAAAAGTCGGCCAATGAACTGTCAGACTAATGTAAAATAAAAGGTTGACGCATCGAAAGCTGTAACTACCTACTTAATTTAAAATGTCGATAAAAAACAACGAAAGTGGAAAGGGCAAAGTGCTCAAAGGCGTGTTAAAATAAAAATGCACTATGAAATTACTTTTCACGTTTTGTTGATATCGGTGAAACTAAATGAGATCATTTTTTGTGAACCGCCACTGAAGCCCTGCGTTGTTTTGTCACGTAGTACTGGGCCTGCTACCATTGTATCGAGTCTTGCCCAACACTATTGCTATGGTAGGTACGCAACTAAATATTACTTACGAGAAAAAAACATATGACGTTAAGTAAAATCGTAATCACACTAAAATGTAAGGAGCGGTTGATTATACATCCATATTCTAAACACCTATAACATGTATCGTTTGTATAATGCCATAACTTTATTTAATTTATCACGTCATAAATTAGCAAAAATCATAATGCAGTGCCCATATTGGGTCCAATACCTGACAACGCCAGAATCACAATAGAAACTTAATTACATTTAGGTTTTAAATGATTTATAATTTTTAATTTATGGTTTATACTAAACTAAGTCGTAATTCAGTAGCATTATTAAATAATGTGATTGAACAATATAAATCTAAATTGATTTCACCATAGTTGATTGTGCCAAAGTCGTTATTAAAAAAAACTTTTTTACTTAGGAAGTGTTTGACAGTGCTCCATATTATCGTGTTTTGGTATCGTTTATTTTCTTAGTTTTTGAATGTGTTGAACTCACGATTTATTTTTTGCGTCATTTCCAGCGTCCACTAAGTAAGTAGCCATGTCGTGAGTGGCTCGATTCGTTACCGAAACTATAATTAGTTTTACCGTTGCTAAAGCTAGCTTAGTCTTCGCTTTACGAACTCCTGTTCCCGCGGGAATATTGAATTCTTCTCTTTATAGTAATTTCTCATTTACTATTTTAAGAGGCTGTCTTTCTACGTCAAACATTTCGTTTAGACGACTATCATTTCAAAGGACTGAAAGGTGACGAAAGCATTGTTTGTTTTTCTCTTTAATGGCTGTTTACGTCTATGACCTGTCAATTGGCTTCATCGCTGATATAGAAACTAACCGATTTATTAACCTTAATACAAGATTATTTGTGTTGCATATGAATAAATGATCTTTCAAGAAATATTTAAATTTGGAATTACCAAATGCTGCCTGTCATCCATTATTATCTTAACTTACTTGAGAGTAAAGAAACGTACACAGAAGTTTCTCCATTACAAATTTGTATCATTAACACGTTCTAATGCTAATTGCCGGTGTGTTGCAAGTGTTGCGACAAAAACTGTTAGTATCGTGTAACACTTATTAAATGACGTCGTCTTTTTCTCAAAATTTAATTATCGACATTAGTTTGACACCAAAAGCGGCGCTGGCTGGGTCGCCACATCGACATACACGTCTGATTGTTTGCAAAACTGTTCAACGACAAACTGAAATTCCGTTTCAATTTGTAGAAAGTTGATAATTGTTCAACGAATGACCGAAACCAGAATTGAAATGACAATAGCCCGATGTTGTAAGTGATTGATTGGATTCAACATTAAATGGCTGCTACGACAATAATAGTGCATGGTATCGCTAAATGGATGACATTATGTCGAAGCGATGCCACGTCAAATATGAAGGATGATCTCCAACATTTGTCCTGCACACGTATTCTAATAGCTGAATTCAATAGCCGCGTCTCGGCCCTTTGAGACCATTCGTTAATAGCCGGTGGATAGTCATTTCTGACTTCATCATTTTGATATATTATAAGCAGTATTTTTAGTCAGACACTGGTTGTAACAACCATTATTTTTATTATTAATGAGACTTATACTATTAAGAATGTAGTTAAAATCATTGTAATAAAGACATGAAAGCCTTGGAAATTGTGTAAACATAATTTGTAATAACTTAAATTTGGAAACATAATACATGTTCACGAATCACTAACAACGTACGTGATATTTAAACAACATGATGAAACCGTTAAACCTAAAAAATAAATTAGCATGAGTGTTCAAAGACAAATAATAAAAGCTAATTCACAAGTCAGCAACGACGTAAAGACTATCAAATTATGGCTACAACTATTTGAAAATGTACCACGCGTGACGCTTGCGTTAGCACGCCTCGACCAATAGGATTGCACTGAAAACCTTGCCTCTTCGTAAGACAGCGCGGAGATACTCGGGCTGTCCACTAATTTGCGCTTTATTAAATCACCGTAAGGCTGAAATCTGTTTACGCTTATCAGGTCAGGCGACACAGCTAATAAGTCAAATAGCTTTTACCAGGTGTCCGACAAATGGAAAACTACTAATTAAAGTAGGTACTTGAGCGTCGAGACTTAAATGGAATAACGCAAAGTCGGTCGTAAGGAGTTTAATTAATCTGGTTGCTGACGCAACGCATGGATCGTTTTCTTTCTATTAGTGTCCGAAAGCAGTTTGTTCAATTGATTCGCTGTGTAGCAATAAACATGCTCAGTCTCTCCTATGTTTGTGATAAGAATTTGAAGAGTTAACGTTTCTAAAGATCAAAGAGACGGATGATTAGCGGATCACTTGTAGATATTGTTGTTACATAAGCCCATCCTAATGGTGCTAGGTACATGTAAGAAGTAATTGTGATTTACGTTTTAGCACTTCTTTATATACAAGGACTACAAACACTCCTTAATTGCTATCGCGTCTTGCGTCTGCGTCACCAACGACGTATACAAACTATTTTGATCATAATAATTTAGGGAAAGAGATTTATTCTACCGAAAACTCGTAATTCATATTGTTAGAAGATAATTGCAGTAAATTGTCGTAATAAAATTTGGAAGGTAGCGCCATTAAAATGTGTTCGAATGTGAGACAATGTGCCCCTAATGAACGTTGGGACAAGTAAAATAAATTATTTACGCCACACACTGCGACGACACTGCTACAAATTTGGATTGACATAAAAGAAGATGTAGAAATCTGGGTAACGACATAAAGTGAATGGACAACAGTAATTACCGTGGGCCGCGGAGACTCCATGGAGTCCGTGGTGCGTATCGTCACATCACTAATTGTCAAATTCGAGGGCACCACGCCACGTTATTTATGTCATGCAGCTCCATTTTTATTTAGTTTTATTGCCACTTTTTGTTAGAAAATACCTCTCTGTTAAATGACGTTCTCATAATATTCATATCGAACGGAATATCTTTGGACACAATAGATCTAGTTCTGTAAGGTTCCTATTGTAATAAAGAAAACGATATTTGGAAGACATTAAAATTCCCTGGATCGTATAATTACGTATGACACATTTTAACATTAAGGCACCCACGCACGCTCTATGTTGTGCTTCTAAACTTGTATAATTTGTGTTAAAGCCGTAATATATGGGAGTTTAGAGTCTCGCGTTCGGCGTTCCATGCATTCGATCGTTAATAAAATTATCAAAATCTAAACAGGTTTTATGAGTATCGCTCGTGCGTTCGAAAGAGTTCGTTTCGGTCCGTCTTATGAATGGAAATGGTTTTTGGTATTTTAAGTGTTTATAAAGGTCGTAAATAATTTATCACCGCGTGATACTTCCGTCGGTCGAATTTAAATGTTTAAATCGATGGACGCGCTAACTCGCACAGCTACCGGATTTTAATTCGCATACACATAATAAATGACTAAACTTTTTGATTTATTCTCTACTGTTTAATTACAAGAGTAATTCAGATCACATTGATTTAATTAATATAATCGTTTTGAGATCGATGTCTGAATTATGTGTGAGCATGGTTTAAAAGTAAAGATTTTAATTAACGTTATGAGTATGATTGAAAATTTGATAGCTATTAGCAATCATTGGTATCAAACGGGGCAAAAAGAAATCAGTTATCAATTAGAATTGCAGGAAAAAATCGTCGTTTCGATCAAACCAATACTTTTATGTAAATACCGTATTTCTCTTGCGTCAGTAATCGTGATTCAGCCTAAACCGTTCGGTGCTAGGTGACCGGTAATTATTCCGATCACACGTGGACATGGGTTATGGCCGGCCTTAAACGTAACTTTAAACGTTGCGTTTATAGGGTAACGACTTACAACTTGTCTTTATCGATTCACGAAAATAATGGCAAATTGATTGCGGCTAAAGTCGTGCCAACTCATTGGCGAAATAAGACAGCTTGCACATAGAACAGTCATTTTCAAATTAAAGTAATCGTTTTATAAATTTTAATCAGCTTATTGACGATAATGCAGCTTATGTTAATACCTCATTGGTAGACCACACGTGTTGCTTATTAGATGTGGAACATATGTCTGGATCTTAAACTCATTATGTAGAAAACCCACTAGACATTCACTTCGAAAATGCCATCCCAATTAGAGATAAACCAACAAACTAATGATCTTCATTTAAACAAACCTTCAATAATTACATAAATATTCATAAAACTTTCGCAACTAATGATTACGTCGAGAGCCCTTGTTATACTTGGAGGGTACTCGAACGTAGCTCGGGATCTGTTTCGTATATATCTAATACTTAAAGGTACTTAACTACTGTTTTGCATATTGCACATACATGTTAATTCAAACATTATTGCTGCCTTACATAACTTTATATGAGGAAACTTAATTCCGTCTTTGAACACAGATTCCTAACAGGCAAATTAGTGTCGATGTTAAAACAATTTGATTCATTGCTTCTTAATGCTCTTTGGAGGAACAATTAAACAACTGCCTGCTACTATATTTAGCATACTGTCAACGCCTTTGAAGATTAGATTCTTGCGTAAGTCAAATTTATGTCTTCACTCTAATAAATATTTGGATGTTACGCAACAGTTTTACGAACGTTCATAAGTGTTTGGTGGCAGAAGTCAATTGGCAATTTTATCGGATTCACTATGCGTAAGATTGTATACGTGGGTGGCATCGTCAATCTACAAAACCACTGCTCTCGTTTTAATTGGGATTTCCCCATACGGATCTCTTGTTACTTGAAATATTAATATTTCATTAACTTAACAGCCTCTAGGCCATTTTCCTAGAAAGTTTCTGATGACGAATCAATTTAGTCATCGTCGAAGCCTAATTACAACGTTCTCTAAAATTATGACCAGTTCTGCAGTAATCCTATTAGCTTTTGCAACATGGAGTGAATCATATCCTTAATATAATCAAGGCCGGTCTCAGATTGAGTTATGACAAATCATTTGGCTAGTACGACGCAAATGCCTATGTGTAACAAAGGGCAAATATAATAGCTCTTATTAACTTTGTAGCTTGTTTCAAATCGTGCTGTGTTTAACAAATATTGGCTTACATGAATTGTCAAAAGTTTTTGACGCGACTAGTCACGCAAATACTTGCACTTAAAAACGTCTACGATTAAAATCTAATGAGATGATGACTAAGCAACATTTTTGTGTACCTACTACTATTTGTCTACACCGTTCTAGTTGGACACCTATTGTAAATTCTCAATAATTGACGGTATACCCCAAGGAGCTGTTTTGGGTCAAACATTACCTAAACTTATATTTATAATTCATAATAACGGTTGCTATGTAAAATAATATTATTTAACATCGTGTCTACCATCAGACGTCTACTATGGCCACAATTTGAAAAGCAATTGATACATTCTGTGAAGAAGATGTTTCCTCTTAAATATTTATAGCTACCATATAACGTTATTAGATGCATCCAACTGATGCCACCCATATGACGGATACAATAATGTTCACCTTAAAACATGGGATTCCTAAAACATACAATAAAAAATCAAAAAGTGATATCGGATTGCAGTAACATAAATAATTCGTTTTTGTTGGACATAAAAAAATGTTGTGACACCAAAGCTTCACCTGTAGATAATGTTTTGGGCGTAAAACCGGTAGCGACAACCAAAGGAGGTTATTCATGTATTGGTACAGATACACGATCTAACCTTGGGAATGGCCAAATGGCCACATGTTTAAAACTTTATGAATGGATTAATAGTGAATATGAATGGACGTTGGTCAATGCCTAAACGCGAGTGGAAATCAAATTGTATGACGTTATCGAGACGGGTTTAACTGAATTAGTAGGCTCTGTAGTAGACCTGTTTGATTGATGAACCATTTTATGCCTTCCTCATTGATTAAATCTGCGCCATGTTTTAAAGCGAAAATAAACCAAAAATAGAAAGCTGTCGACAAACTATTAACTGAAGTGTTAGAATTATTTATAAAAGCAATTAAATTTCCAAATTTAAAAACTAATACGGTGTGGTCAATAATTTGCCAAAACAACAATATTCATACTTTTCACTATAATATAGGAGTCGTAAATAAAATATTTACTGCGTATATTTCTGTCATAAATTGTCATAAATTAATGTTTTTATGACTATTGTTAACATTATTAAGAATCATAGAAGTAGGTGGGCTACCTAGTTCAAAAATTATCAGTACAATTGACATGATCCCAACGCCCACGGTTTTTTTATGATTTGATCCCAACTTAAGTATGTTAAGTTATCGACTGTGTCTTTATAATAGCCACTGTAGGAAAGCTATTTGATTAGAAATATCGTATACCATACTGTAAATCGAGAAGTAAAGGGTCGCATTTTCTAATAATATCCCAAGGAGACAGGGCATAGGAAAATTTACCCAAATTAGATTCTTTTAAGAACTGTTTTAGTTTAAAATGAAGATACAATTGCCGAAACTGTTATAAGTGGTTACAACACACACAATAGATAACAAATACAAGTTACAAACAGTCATTACTTAGTAAAAGCAAACAAATGAACGTCTTCCAAAAGAAATACCAAATCAAAAGAGTTCCACGTTAGTTGGTTTTCGACAAAAGCTCCAACGGACGAGGCTGGAAGCGATAATGAGTGCGCCCGCGCCGGGTAAAACCGGTAGTACGCAGCCATCGCTCACCGTTACCTAGCACTTTCTGCCATATAAAACGATGTGGTAACTGATTTCAATTCGAAACTACTTTTAATTAATTTTCTACCACATTATCTATCATTCGAATACCCACCGAATAGTCGTTATAATCGAGAAGATTGACTCGATAATTATGATTGGGTAAGTTATGGAACAGTTTTACACAGCCATACTTATTTAAATTTTCAACAAATTAATTTATAAATCATTTCGTGTTGATTGAGTTATGCTTGAAGTATTGCAAAATCAGGTTATTTGGGAGTTTTGTTGAGGACTGCGTGGGCTGAGAACACTCCTTATGTAATAAAAATATATCAATTATGTTCTTACAAGATAACCGTTGTACGCTTACTAACTAGATAAGATTTTTAAATTTCGAACTTTTTGTCTGCTGGCTTCCCAACCGTCATTATAAAGGAGATTGATTATCGGCTCCACTACAGAATTTAAATAAGGCTGCTATCAGGAAAACACTTGTTTTTCCTCTTATCAAACTAAGTGGTCCTTAGATACAATCGGTAACATAAAGAGGTTGAATTAACGGAATCCGTGAATACTACCATTATAATATCGCACTAAGCTTCAAGTCACGTCATTGTCTCACAACAATGGTAGTTACGAGCAGATTAAGAAGCCGGTTATTTCCATTCCAAACTAATTAATAAACATCTCATAATAAAACCTTGAACTTTTGATTACCGAGAACTGGACAATGGGTCTCGTTATGTTATAAATGTCTTTACTTACAGTAAGGAACGCACAACAATCAAACGGACGGACGGACGCGCCTATCTAAGTAATTAATCGTAACTTATGATTGATTAAACACATTAAATGCGAGCACGATTCCTATTTGAATATTAAATCTATTACTGCGGGTGACATAATACTTAATACAATTTTAATCTGAGTTATTGCATAAAAGATACGACACATTTAAGTTTTGGAAACAATATGGGCGTCTCATGCATAATACATGATATGACAGTAAGTCTAATGGAAAACATATTGGGAATTTATGTTAAATAATTACAATAGTTTAATTGTTGAATAAAATGATCCTCTGCACTTTAAAAGTAAGATAAATTATACTGTTTAATATCAAATGTCAAAGTGACCATATTTTTTCTTAGAGAAACGAGGAGGCTGTAGGAAATGTCGTGGAAGACTGGTTAAATGAACTATTGTAAAATATTTTGTTAGTGCAAACGAGGTAAACATGGGTATTTACTATTTATCGACAAGGTTGTCGAGTGGGCAACCCTTTACACGATGGCACCCGCGCACGACGCGACGCTCGCGCACTTCGACAAACAAGATCTAGTGATGCGGAACGCAAACTCTGATGTCGATATTTACACAACCACCGCAAACACTGACACTCGATATTTGTCCAACTCCCAGCTAATGGCGGCACCTACATTATTTACTATTGTAAAATTCACACCACACAGCTACTGTAATGAAGTGACATTAAACAGAACAGACACAATAAAATATATTTACGATCAGTTTATTTAAGGTTAGAAAGATCAGAATTAACATTAACAAATTAGGGACCGGTTTACATAAACTGTAGGTACGAAACGGTCATAACTTCACCAGGATTATATTTAAAATAAAATAAAAACGTTTAAAACGAGTGAAAAAAGGAATGTAAAGCCATAACTTCATTTTGAATTCCGTTCGGTTTGTTCCCGTCTCCACTGTGAACGCACCCAGCAGGGGGCGCTATCGTTCTCACCTCACGACGCGAGTGGTAGCCGGTCTTTAATAAGTATCGATAAAATATGTCGATAAAATATGAATATTTATAAATATTTTCGATACATGCCCGTATCGCCTACTTCTAAAGTTTGTTGCCTTACGTGTGAGTACTCGAACCCCGAGTAGTAGCTGTTTTTATTCCAAGCTCTTATTTAAAAATGATATACGACCATTAATTTAACACGAACGCTGGAACTACTTATTTCTATTAGAAACTATAAATCTGGCTATCATAATAACATTATGGTCCTGCAGCTATTGATGTCAGTATTTACGCGAAAATGGCGATAAATCTGCATTGAATGTAAGCTCATGCAGTGTCAAAAACGTACACACACCACAAACGAGTTCTCAAACATTCAATTTGTAAGAGGAATTATTCGGCTTTAAATTAATAGCCGGCAAAGCGTGTGGGGGACAGAACTAATTAATCTCTTGATGGTATTTCACATTAATTAAACATCTGAAATTAGCTCTCATCTAAAATAGAACTTAGGTCTTAAGTTTAAGGATTATATTCGCTTGAATTCTACTATAATCAGTACACGAACGATATCGTTGAAGGCTATCATAGTGTGAGGTCTATTTTATTATTACGAAACTTTGTTTTTTTATTTATATAAGACTACGCTTATCCATGAGAAGATTCATGAAAATTAAATGTCTCATAACAATAGAAGAGTCGTGGACACCGAGATTATAAAGCGTAGTTTACACGATACGATCTGTGAGTCGAGGCCTTCCGTGAGAAGGACGAAAATTATATTTTTTCAACACCACTTACGTAACGCCTAAATGTGACCGAAAACAACGTTTAAACTTAACGAGCATTAGTAAATACGAGTAAATTGTCGTGGACGTTTAGTATGGACATGGCAACTGTTATTTTACCAACGATTAAACTATATGAGAATAACAATAATGATAGCTTTCAAATCCTCAGCAATAAATCATACAATCTATTTTTTAGTCTAATAGTTAATCAAATTTAAGCAACTGTTGCGGGCAAGTGTGATCGTTTTTTGCCGTTGCTTCGCGTAATTTTCGCGAGTTCAATGATTAGAGTTATTAATGTAGCATTAATCTGGTGGTCCATGATCACGGTGTGGAATAATTTTTTTCCACGACAATTATTCATGAAAATTACACCATTTATTCAAAAACGTTGGGACACAACGTTGACTATGGTTAATCGTTATTTAGTGACAGTGTAGCCATGTCCATGTTTTTACGACCGTAATCAAAACGTGATTGTCGCATCCAAAAAAAAAACTGACTTAATTGTGGCGGACGAGTGTTGATGATATAAACAGTAATTACTTACCTCCGTATCCAAAATGTTATTAAAATCCGCTTAACGTTGTGTTATGGCCAACTAACAGATTCACTGTTACCCAGTTTGAAGGACACATAAATATGAATCAACCTTTTTAACGTACTAGGTATCGATAAAAACATGATTATCGTTTATAGATACCAACTCTAAAGGAAAGTAATTACAACCAGTGTTCAATTTATGCCCGTAATTGTATATATGTCTAATATATTTATCAAATTAATAAATAATTTATGTACCTTCAAACTAAATACATATATGGACCTTATTTAATTGAAACGATAAAATTTTATGTGGATACAGAACTGGCAACTTTCAATGTTTTTCACTTAGGCTTTTTAGAAGATTATCTTTGCACTTTATTTGTAGAATCTCCTAACCAGTATACCTATATATATTGCGTAGCATAACATATAGGTAGGTACATAAGTCTGTGTTTATGCATAATGATTTTGTGAGACATAACTGACCAATATTTTATATTTACGTATGAAGCCACACCTGTAAGCCCAAGGAGCGTTTAAGGCGGTACATTTTCTAAAATAATTATCATGAACATCTTTTGCGGCAGTCGACGCCCGGGGGTGCTATTGTTTTAAGGGAATTTTTTATTGCTTTTGGCAACCCAACAATGGGAGCGGCCGAGAGGGTAATTTCGTCCGTCCGACGCAGTTTAGCTCGTGGCGTTCCTGCGACAGTGTGCACACCGCCTTACTTTGTACCTTTTTTAAGCTTTTATAATCCATTCAATTTATAATGTTACTGCGTTTGACTTTGTGCTCTGTAGGTACGTTGCCTCATTTAAATTTACTCAAATCACTTTTCTTAATTACCTAAACTAAAATCAAAATTGTAACACTAAAACGCTGTCGATACAAATTTAATTACACACCAGTTAATTGGAGACGAAATATAAAATTGTTTTGACGACCACTCCTTTTATAGCCGGGGACGAGTGTGTATTAAAGTTTACACCTTTCGACTCGATACGAAATAACGAGGCCTAATATTAACTTGTAATTAAATCATAAACTAAGATAAAGATCGTATGGTATAAAAACACCGCTGCGACGTACTAATCTCTTGATTTACAATTACTCGTAATTAGGTATTACTTAGTCTAATTGCGGGCAATTTTAATTATCAATAAAATGGGAATTTGTAAGTGGGTCGATTTATGGCGGCACTCGCATGACAAATTAATGCTGATTACATTTTATTAGTTTGGAAATTAAATGGTTGTAAACATATTTGGTAAACTAAAATATTTATTAAGCCACACCTTGTACGAGAGGCAATCTATCCTACGTGTAAGTAACTTGTATACCTATACATTATCTAAGACGCGGAAAAAACTGGCATTTAAGTTTCCATACGATACAAAATCAAATCTTGTGTCAAAGTACTAAGGTTTATTTTTTCGTAATAAAACTTTAACAATATGGAAAGTAAATGCCTTTAGAATTTGAAACGAACCGTTGGTCAAGCCCTAACCTCGTGATTATAGGTAGAAAGGCAGCTTAAGTAGGCTCCACATCCTGTTCACATTCATATAAATCAAAAGTAAAGTCACAAATTACTGCTACATGTGCAAATGAATCATTCGACGAAGTGTCTGCGATAATTATCACTATTAATTACCGGTTAGTCACCGATTTCAACGGTTACAGATTGAATAGGTACTACCTACTCCGGCTCTATACCAGTTTAAAACTACGCTGCATCATGGTTATTTCTGAACTCAAAACAATGAGGGGGACCATTCATAACGAGCCTTACAAATGTCCACCACAATTGCAGAAAACACAAAACTTAATTAAAGTGACACTTCGCATGCATAATGAAATGATTCACTCGCTTATAACGACTTACGCACACAAACAAGCAACAAGCAAGATAGTTTCTTAAACATGGAGTCTGAATAACAAAAAGAAAGTTTTTTTTTTCAACGCTTTGTGCCTGTATTTTACTGCAATTTATTCAAGAATGTTGGCACATCCATTGTAATGTATGTCTCTGCGGTAGTCTTAAGTTGTCACTAAATAAATAAGCCGTTAATTAACTAAGTATGGAGGTGTTTAACTTTATGTCATCTATAAAAATAAGTATTTCATATTACAGCTATTAGGTCCACGTCATGGCTTTGTAAATACAAACCAAGCATCGAATAAGTTTTGCTTTATAAGTGTTAATTCGATTTGGATATAGCTATTGAGTTTATACTAATAACTAATAGAATAATATCAACCATGTGATATCCTATACAAGCTAAATTATTTTTGTGACAACAGGAGGCGCTAGTGTAGCTTATAATCTCATGCATTAAAACCGTAAAATTTTGGGACGAACGAACTTTCTTTGACAGTCAAAGCATAGCCAATGACCGTTTATCGATTGAGTGCCTATCGATTATTTAATAGCAAACATCAAAGATAACGTTTTGGGTAGTTATCGCTAATTATTGGAAGATAACAAGGTTTATTACTGAACTGGAGTGGTTCGACAATATAGTTAATCTACCTAGGTGTTCATACATATCGGTGGGTTATTCATTCAATTTTTGAATTTTTTCTTAAGTTCCTATACATAAGTACATATTATTTATTATCAAACAACGTTACTGATTATTTTGAGACTTTACTTGGAACGTGTTAAATTATTCTAATTCAATAGAAGTTTCAAAAGACGACTACCTACACAGGAAAATAATAGTAAAATTACTTTCTGAAGTGATAACAAATTCAGTGCAGAAGCACTTACATTATATGACAAAAAAAAACAAAATACAGGTCAAAACATATTGTTGTAATCTTGATTAATTTACTAGAACATAGATTACAAGATTCACCCTCGTTGTCAGTCGGAAATTACATTAAATGTTTATGTTGTTCACTATCTACAGATAGCAGGGCAATATACAACGGATTATGAGCCCGTTATCTTAGACAATATCATTAGCTGTTTTAATTTCTGATATTAATACATATAGTCATGTAGAGGTGACTGCCTCTATAAAATTTGGACGTAATTTTAATAAAATATGCATCTAGAAGTGTCCAGAAAGTTGCAAATGATTTACTTAATTGAATGTATGTTCAGAGTAATATTATACAGTTTCGTAACTTTGTTGATTTTATCATAAAATAAGCAAATTAATAGTAAAATAGTAGGTATACATTTTAACAACAAGTCTTCGAAGGAATTCCAAAAAGGTGATTTGTCAGAGCCATCAAAAAGCTGCGCAGGACGTCAACCAAAACGGCGCGCGCGCACTGCCTCGGGCTACTTGCAATAACTACGTTCAATTATCGCTTAAAGCGACACTATTCACATTCACTTATTAACACTCTCGAATAACTCAGTTTTCAAATTGAAAACATCATCGCACATAAAATCATATTTTCGGTGCTAAAATATCATAATGTCTCAATTAAAAGCTTAAGTTGAGCATAACAATGAATTGCTACCAAAAACCATGCAGTTTCAAAAAAACTGTCGTCGGTAACGTGAATCGAGTCGAGTTTCGTCGGCGCGAATAAGGACAATGGTTCGGGCAAGTTCGTCGTCTGGCCTTGAAGGAACCAGTCGGTCTCGTCCGAAACACCTCTGGGCAATTATTCAATAAAACAAAAGCATCAACCACGCCAAGTTTACGCCACAACGCCAGAAAATGTTCACGCAAATTAATTTCAGTTTAATTAACAGTTCACCTGCATGCGTCGAAAGTTTGGAGAATAATTATGGAGAAATTACTGGAAAATTGGGCATATTTATAGTTTGGCGACGTTTTAATAGGATCTTTGTGGTAATCAGTTATTGATGGAGGTTTTACTGAATCTCGGAATGAGTAAACATTCAAGCAACTTTTTAAGGAAATGAAACAGTATTACACCAATTTGCGTAACGTAAAACGAGAAGCCAGTTTTCTCAACGTATCCACATATTTAGTTAACGAACATACTGCGCTATACATACGAGTTATAGATAAACTGTAGGACATAAGAGCCGAAACCCGGTGCCCATTATTCACGCACGTGCGCTACAAAATGAGCCCTATTATCGCCCGGCTAAAGAAATCCACGGCACGAGCCGCTGAAAAATATACCAAGAAATTTGATATGACACATACTTACATCTTTTATTGAATATATCGCCTCTCCCGAAGGCATTGTGCCCTAGTGGCGCGAGCCGAACAAAATATTTCAAATGCAAATCGTGCTAACGCTATGAATGTAATAGTTTGTCGTGCCTTGCGCACGCGCCGCGTACGCCGGAAACAAATTATCATACCCATATAAGCACGTTCGAAATCGACGAAAAACTTATTGATGTCACTCAACACTGATAAATTGCGCTAAACGAGAAAATGTTACCGGTATATGGACGTAATCTGTTGTACACACAAATATACACCGTTGACACTCTATAATGGAGTCAAAAGTGCCGTAGGAATTTTTATACGACACATTTCTTATTCACGACTCGCTCTTGTTACTCTAACGGTTTACAAACGTTGTACCAATATATGCATTGTTTTATTTTATTTTAATTCGTAAGTTGTAAAAATGATATTTTATTGCAAAAGAAAAAAATCGACATGAATAACAAGTTGTTATTGTAATAGTGGCGCTCGAACGCAGCGTTAAAAATTCGGAAATCGATTTGTTTGACGTCGCCATGTTTGTTGACATTCGATTTAAAAGCCGAACGCGACCGATGTAGAGCGGAAATTTATAGAACACCTTTTGGATTGAATTCAAAAAATAGAATAACGGACATTGAACGATTGTAAATAGGTAAACGGCTCGGGTCATCTGTGAATGGGAGACACGTGCAAAATTATAACGGTCACTTGTCGTTTTATTTTCACGGGTCGAAGTAAGTCACAACTTATTATTTCCTATTTTTTGTTGGAGATTTGGATATTAAACAACACAAATCTTTAGATAGCCATGATTTACTCTAACAACTTACTTATGTCTTAAAACAATATTAACAATATTTTTCCAAAATACAAAACCGACTCTGATAATTTTATACGTTGTCAGAATCAACCACTTTAAATTTCAGTCTATCTATTAGGCAGAAAATTATAAAAACAAGATCAGATTTAGCGAACCCAAATGCTGATTATGAGTCTGATGTCACACTGTATTCGAAATGTAACCGTTATGGCTTTTGTAGTGTAAAGACCTCTGAACTGTCAGGTAATGTGTCTGTGTATTTGAGGAATGGCCTATCTGGAATCAGTTGAATGTTTAAGTGTATTGTTTGAGTAACATCATGTATTTGGGTGAGATGGCGTCGTCCTCACGCAGGTCGCCGACATCAAGATAAATAGTATTATTTTGGTAGACATAGACATGTATATTTATCATGTCTTGTATTATAATTCTATCTATACAGTACAGTGCAGTGCAGAATTGATTTTATTCTGTTTCTGCTTGGTCATCATTAAGCCGGTTTATTGTTAACATGAGACAATTTGATTCACTGTATCAATTTCTAAAAAAACAATTGAGGGACTTAATTCGTTATTTTCCAATTAGAAAAGTAAATAATTAGTATGTAATAGTGTAGACCTATAAGTAAAATAGTTGTACGGTACATATATTTGTAACTATTACCTAAGCATTCGAAGAAACCCACCATCTCTCCATGTGTACCTATCAACTATAATTTTATAATGTTATAAAACCTACTAACAAATTGTATACTATAAGAAATTAAAATAAACAACATTAATTTATCTTAAACCTCACAGTCAAAACCTTTACAAGCAGTTCTTATACTATCTAGTGGTTCTCCACTATGAGACACTTCATACGAAAGTAGCGTGCTACAGTACAGATAAAAAGCTTCCACTACCGCCTAATAGATGGCGTTAGTAGTTCAATGTTTTTAAGGCGTCAATTGTTTTTCTGTATTTTTTATTAGATCTTTCTAGATCACTTTATTGTATGACTAATGGATTTATTGTGATGTATGTGATGCAAATGAAACATTTCAAGATAAAATGATATACCTACCTATATTGTTTCGAGGTAGTGGTATGGAAATGAATCAAAATTGTATCAACATAAATAGAAGAATAAATTCTAATTGGAATTTTTATGTTTAAATATCCAATAAGTACACCTCGTGTGTTTTCTTTTAGTTAATATGGATTAATTTCATGATTATGATGAGAATTATCATATTGTTAAGTAAACATACAATTTAAAATCACAATACCCGAAGGAACTCGAATAGCCTTTCAACAAAACGGACTTTACATTTCTACATTCCGAGTGCAGACTAAAATGAAGTTTAGGCTATATGGTAATTAGAGTGTTGATGTCATAATGCAACCAAAGGTAGTTATTACTTATTACTACCCGTCCTAATAAATCCCTCAGTTTTGCTTGCAACTCCCACGGAATGTGACAGGGAGGGACTATTCATAGCCAAGCCGAGTAAGTACCTACACCTCGACACAACAGCGAGACATAAGTACATATTTAATTACTTGTACTTAAGTACTTATACATGTAACTATGTGTACATAAACGTATTGTTCCTTAAGCGCTTGTATGGAAATAAATAATCGTTTTAATCGCTCTAAAAAGTGGTAGGTATTTTTTATTTATTTTGCCTAATTGGCATTTTTCTAATAGTAACTAGGTACTTCTATCTCGCTTTATCAAACGAAACCTTATTTGTAAAGACAAGTTAATAATGTCATCTAAATAGTCGAATATTAAGATGATACCAAATTTTAACAAGTGTCGGTCAAATAATTAGGCGAAAAGCAGGTTTAAAAAGCCTTTTTAAAATTGTAGGTATAAATATGAAACCGGTTTTACTTTTTTACGTGATAAAGTAAAATATATACATATGTATACGCTCGAATTAAGGTACCTTTCCTTATTTTGGAAGTCATTTAAAAAAATAAAAAAATAAAATAAAAAAATAATACAGTTGCAGATAAAAAAAGAATAAACTCTAATCTCTAAACGTATTCATCCCGGAACTGGCAAATAACAATCTAAATGTATACTGCTATAGACTGAAATTCCCTTAAAGCCTTAGACAATTCCAGCCGGATTTTATAACGAGATAAACCTACAGCTTATTACCACAGTGTTTTGAACACATTAAAATTGCTAATAGGTACTCCAGTCGACTGTTTGGTTTCAAATCACACTTCTAGATCGTGAATTAAACATCGAATGCCTACCTATGTGACATTATTTTTCGTGTAACGAAAATAATACATAAACAATTCCTTTTTTTTTGTTCACACCGATTTACCTAAATTAATTTATCGAAATTCCTCGTACCTAATTTTTATGAAATCATTCGTGAAATTTCGAAATAAAACACCGAAACGGACAGACATGCATATAGGACTTTAATAACAATGAATATATAAATAAATAAACGATTTTTTCATTGTTTCAGGTAGCGAGGTAACCGAAATCACGTGTTTGTTAAAGATACATATGGTAATGTAAAAAATACAGCACGTAAACTATTTTAAGATGGAGTAGGTAGGTATGAGGAGCATTTTTTGTTCCATTCAGGTAATGTTATGCGTATCAAAGATTTTGTCGACTCATGTTTTTATTTAATTGAAAATAAAAACCTACGAGTAACTTATAAAACAATTAGCATAAAGAGAGCAATGAGGTTTAAGTCAGAAAGGTGACAGGTAAGTGTAAAAGAGACAAGAACATCTTAACCACTCATGTTTTCATTAGCCTATTAAGTAAACAGGGTGTTATTTTTAACCATCATAAGTTTGACTATTAACAACTTATGTAAATTACCAGAAATACCTAGTTATTGGTTTATAAATATTATAAACTCGTCTTTCGACGATACCAAATAGGGAGGGAAATAAGGAGTCGACCGTATTGTTTTTTTTTCCTTTCTATGTAGATACACATTGGATTTCGGTTCTTATAGCAAGCATTACTTCTCGCAATAAATAGATAAACATAGGAAGTACTTAACATTGCACAATCGCTTATGCGTCCCCGTTATAGTTATTAATGGGTTATATTGACGGTTTAATTAACTACAAGTCACCATAATTACGAAAATTGCAAAAATTATAATAATATGTGCTTACAATGTACCTAAACAATGAATAACCTACCTAATTATGTTTTTTTGGAATAAATAAAATGATCGTCAGAGATAAAGCTTCATTTATTGATTTGATTCGTACCAAGTTCATTGTTTGTCAATAAAAATGTCACCAACAAATAATTGTAGGTACTAGGGCAGCTGAATTAAAAAGGAGTTCTCTATTCAAGTAAGTGTTATGCTTATAAGGTCCCATTACCATAACGTCTTTGGTGGCGCCATTGTCAGTATAATTCGCACCAACCTTACGCGCCTACGCACAAATCAATTATAATACCAGTAATAAATTAAACACTGTTTGCGATAGATATCGATCGCTTTGATAAATGGATCTATCCTGAATGTGTATCGGGAAATCTCGGCGCAAGATGGCCGCCCGTTGCGCGGGAATGCGCCTGACGTATGAAAGGGTTTCTTATTTGAATTCTTGTATAGGTACCGAATATTGATTAACGGTTAATTGGAATGATTTTTAGTAAGCTTCGATGAACAATATAGCCATCAAATCTTTCTTTATTGCGTTTTACAATAAATAAAATCTACAGTTCTGTATAGATGGATATCTATACTTAGGTGTAATTAGATAACGAACTTTATAGAACTGGTTGCAATTTTAACTGGTTCTTCTTACCCACAAGAGGTAGGTAACAATTAATTTTCATAATAATTATAAAAAATCTAATATCGTGCAAAATCCTTAGTTAATAATAATTTTGTAAAGCATTTAAGATCTTAATTCTTTTACACGGTATTCATATAGCGATTATCAAATGTCACGGGTTGCGAATAACGGCAATTTCAATTTGAATTTCTTAAAGGAAAATTAACTAGTTGATTAAAAAGTGCTTTTCATTGATTTCAACTAATCGAAATTAAGACCAAATCAGTGATACGCATTTTGAATAGTCATCTTTGTTTTTACATTGTTGAGTTGTTGGGGTGATTCTCCAAAAAACCTTAACTTTTATTTAACAAGTCATTATCCTCCCAGGTTTTTAAGCATCTTAGTAATTTATTTTATACAATATTTTTAATCGGTTGCTTGTAAGCAGTGGTGAGATTTAATTTAATAAAATAATTATCTGTGTTTTAATCAGCAGACTCGTTAATTTTCGGTTGAGGATAATGACATTATTAAATTTTTCTTAATTGATGTTAAGAATCACCCGTTGACAGTTTCATTTTACTTTTTTGTACAACGAGAAATGCTCGTCATCTACTTACTCTTGAGTAAAGAAAGAATGGTTCCGCGTGAATAGAAAAGAAATTTAAATTCTTCATAACCGTGTCTTGCCCAAGAAAATGCAAATTTTTATTGCGCGTATCTTAAATATAGTAATGAAATTTAGAGAAAAGTCTTCTTAATCCTTTTTTTAGAGCATCTATCAATGTTTCGTCGACTGAGCCTTTGAAAGGGGGAGACAGGTTTCCATTCACGCACATTGAAATCCACCTACTGCCCAAAACAAACACGACTATCTTTATACAATAGACAATTAAAACAGATAATAATTAGATATTTTAATTCGTTTCGTTAACTTTATTAACATCTGTTCAAACCTTTTCTTGAAGATAGAAAAACACGGTATAACCAACCTTATACCTACTGTGTCTTTTAAGAGGTCATTGACTATAATCACGTCATTTGACATAGGTAACACAAACAATTGAAATAAAACTAATTCCAGCATAACTTCCTCTTAGATAAAAAAAAATATAGGTAGGTATATCTCCGAATCGAAATCGATTAAAAATCGGGAGGAATATTTACTACTTACAAGGTAAATTTGTTTAAACTAAATATAAATAAAAAACAAACATGAAGTAACAAACTTTCAGTCGTCGTATAAAATTAAACACTTAGTTAGATATCGTTTTTATAAAACACTTTTTCTAAAGCATCACTTCTTATATTTTAAATCGGTGTGAAAGTGCAATAAAACTATAAAATACTGGCTGCATAGAATTCACTGTTTTTCTGTTCTTTAAAGAATTCCATGTCAACGAAATTAATTATGCCACTTTTTTAAATCGTTCAAAAAACTTCGCCTTTTACGAAATTCGCGCGCGACGGAACATCCAATTTTAGCAATTTTGACATTTTAACAAATACAGGTAGGTACTTTTGATGAGATAAAACCTATGTTAACATAGCCGATAGTTATGAGTTTTCTCTATAAGATTAAAATAAAACATTTGAAATGTTTGAAAAAGTTAATACAAGTCGTAATTTCAAATAATCTTATACATTTAACAAATTATTCTCAATTTATGAATAGATGTAAAGTACGTAATATCTAATTAAAAAAAAATACAAGTATATCCATTCACAGAAAACAGGCCGTTTATCTGAAAAACAGGTATTTTTATCTGTGACTTAGCAATTTTACGTGACTTACGGAGTTCGATTTGCGTATTTTTAAATCACTTTTAACTCGACAAATTTAATTGAAACATGATTCTAAGTAGGAATATGATCCAAATAAACAAGTCCGATGCACGGAATACCACTTAATTTATTGTTTGTATTCCGTAAAATATTGCAAAGTGAGCTTCCATAGTGAAGACATGTGATTTTCTTGAAACTAATGCAGAAAACACAACCTTTGCAATAAGCGAGAAAATAGAACTGAAGTCTTAATTGGAAAAATTTGGAAATTCACCCGTAAGTCCGATAAAAATAACTTCGTAACTGCTCAACGAACTTTTGGCTCAAACATTGTTTCGGCCAAAAACAATGTCAATATTTTTTTGAAAGTTTCCGACTTTCTCTAATTGAACTAAAAACGATAGTTCCGCATTAGGTTATCCTCCTTCCAATTAGATTCCAATAAGAAAACTTAAAAAGTAAATATTAACCTGTGAGCATCGCCCGCAGAACGCAGCTAAACTGTTAATTGCGGCATAGCACGCAGTCACTTTTAATCACTTGTCCAGTATCCAGAACTTAGAACTTAATACACTCGAGTGTGGTCAGTCAAAACACAAGTAACTTCGTTATTACACCAAAACACCCACTGTAACTGTTAATGAGGAACTAAAGTTGTGTTGTGGTGTGAGTTTGTCGTTTCGGGGTGCGGTTGGTCGCAGCACGCGCGACACAGCACAGTCAACGGTCGCCGGCACACTGCGCGGCCGGCGCGGCGGCCCCCCGCCCGAGCCGCGCGCCCCGCGCCCCGCAGGGGGCGTGGCGAGGGCCGGAGCGAGTCGAGGCGATGCGAGCGCTTAATTACGCTCGCCGGCCGAAGCGGGACGGCGATAGCGAGTGGGCGCGAGCTATTAGCGCGCGGAGAGCGGGACGACGCGCGTCTTAAGTATTTTGTATAAGTAATGAGGGGCGCGGGCGCGGGGCGCTGCATCTCCCGCCAATCTTTAATGTTGATTACGGCCGCCGCCGCCTCTGAGCGGTCCCTCATTAACGCGAGGCCCCGCCCGCATTTAATTACACGCGTTTAATTGTCGCTGCTCTCGCGCGCTATTGTTTTTGCGCGGATTCCAGCGTTCGGATTTGGAACACGTTTGTTCTGTTTGCGGCCGACATGATTGTCTCGTCAATGTAATTGGTGGAAAACTTTTTAAAATGGATGCTGGCGACATGGCGTGTTATGATATGCTTGTTCATTAATTACCTACCTACGTTGGTACTTGGAAACAAAAGGCAATTTTATTTGAACATATAACTCGTTGCTTGTTTACAACTTAAGTAGATAGGTATATAACTAGTCAATCAAAGATAAGAAAGGTTGAACAAGAACAATAAGTAAATGTACTACATAGATAGATAGGTAGGTAGGTAAACATTATCGGGCTAAGTCGGATTAAAGTTGTAAATGAGACTATTTTGAGTAAATAAGTACGAAGTTTACATACCAAAAAGAAGCTATCAACCTAAGTTCTAGCATAGTAGGTAAGCTACCTTTGTAGGTAGCAATTACATTATAATAAGTAAGGTAGGTAACTTTCCTACTTAGGTACCTACCTACTTGTGTCAGATTTGTACCTACCTATTTTGGGCACAACACACGAGCTTGACTGCGGGATCTTGAGTTCGGTTCTCAAGTACTTATTTATTTAATTTTCTTTATCGCTAGTCAAGCACAAGTTTTAAATGCGTGACTTAGATACCTCACAGGTTCCGAAGACAACTACACCGCAGGTACCAAGCCCAGTAGGTACCTAAGTACCGACCGACCACCACAGATGCGGCCCAATAGGGCTCATGTTCAGCAATTGAGGGGCAAGTACCTACCTACAATAATTTACCGCGGCCAGGGTACAGGAAGCAGGAGAAGTACCTACCTAATGGAGTGGTTTTTAGTCAGTAAAAGTCTGACACTCCGTCTCCACCTGGAGCGGAAGAAGAGGGTTAAGAATATTTTATCCCCCTTAAAAAAGGATAGCTTATACTTACCTACCTCACGAGTAAGTAGATCATCTACATAGTTATATTTTTTGTCTATGCCTTTGAAAAAGGTAATTGTTCGGTTACTTACCTACAACTTAGGTAAGTACCTCCCTACCTACTTATAAGTACCTACTTAGGTAAGTAGGTATTACCTAGGTATTATTATTTAGTTAGTAAGAAATATATTATACCTAAGTACGTACCAAGTGCCAAAATATCAATATATAGGTACCTAGGTATAGGTACCTAAGAGATCATAGGTAATGAACACGAAGAAACCTAAATAGGTACCTTTTTTTGTCAAGGGAAAATCATCATATAACTTCTCCCGCCCAGGGCCGGGTGGGAGGGAGTGTCAGACTCTTACTGTATAAAAACCCCCCGTTCCTTCTCCTGCTCTGGGCCGAAGCCGCGGTGACATTGCGCTTACCTCGCAACCCCGGCTCAGGTACCTAATGAGGGCCTAGAAACCTTAATAGGTACGGCAGTACTTAAGACGCAAATATCTAATATAAATACCTAAATAAAAAGGTGTCTAGACTTAAATTAGGTGCCAACCAAATACCTGTCTAGAGAGGCATCTACCTAATTAGATTTATTTCTAAGAATAGAAATTTCAGTAGTACTTACTTAGGTACAAAAAATTTTAGATAGGTAGGTAGGTACCTACCTATCGAAACAAAATACATAATTCTTCTTCTTTAAAAAAAAAAACGTTGCCCCACACTACAATTTTCCTCTGTGAAATAGGATTTTATCCTGTGAATACCAGTGTGGGGCAAACTCAATAGAAATGATGAAAACAAATTGTTATGTGATATCAATGTTTGTCGGTTATCTACCTACTTAAATTAAGTAAGTATTTTGGGGCATATTTAGGTACATATATCTTACAAAAACAAAAATAATATATTTTTTTATTGTGAGGAAAAAACATCGAATAGTTTCTCCAGCCTTGGATGAGACGAGAATGAGTTTCAGACTCTTACTGATTAAAAACCAACTCCCCAAGGCCAGGGCCGCGGTACATGGCCGCGGCTTAACATCAGCCCTATTGGACTCTATAGTCCTATCTGTGATAGGCTTTGGCTCACCTTAGCTAAAATTAAGAGAAGTTGTGTTGCATGTATGTAGGTAAAATTTATTATTTACCTAATAATGACGTTTGCATAACCCCAAAGTAATATCTTAACTTGATATGTTCGGGAAAATATACCTACGTATGTACAAGATCCTGCCTTAAAAGAAGAGGCGTAATTGACGGACAAAAATAACGCAAGAGTTGAGGCACAAGAAGTTTGTCAAAAAAGAGGTGTTAAACTATTTAGGTACTACTATTTGTACTTATAAGTAGGTAAGAACACATTCAAAATAAAAACATATTCTTTAGAGCATTTTCGTACAAAGCTAAAAATAAAATCGCTGATAATACCTAATTGTGGGAAGAGTAAGTGTGGGAGAGCCATGCCTCGGCACGAATGGGTCGGCTCGACCGGAGTGATACCACGGCCTCACAGAAAACCGGCGTGAAATAACCACAGCGTTGTGTTTCGCCGTGTGAGTGAGGTTACCGGAGGCCCAATCCTTCCCCTCCCCAAATCCCTCCCCAATCTCTAAATCTCCCAAATCCCTTATCCATAAAAGGTCGGCAACGCACTCGTTACTCCTCTGTGTTGCGGGTGTCCATGGGCGCCGCTGATTGCTTACCACCAGGTAATCCGTCTGCTCGCTTGCCGTCCTATCACATAAAAAAAAAATTAAGAGAAATAGAACAGAATTTGATTCCTTTTTAATAAATAAAAGTCTTGGACATTGGGACAGAAAGAGACATCTACGGACAACATCCTCTTCGTATAGATCCTGGAACAACAACTTTAAGTACATTAAACAAACGAGCTAGTCAAACAAGTAACTAATAATTCTAAAATATAACCATCGATGAATTATAATAAATAGCAGACGTTTTTATAAATGGCCGAATTGATATGCATAATGGTAATGACTTAGCCATAGCTACTGTTTGGTGGTCACAATATCTGTGATGGTAATATGGCAGGTTTATTTGGGAATAGCATTCGCACCACCAGTTTAATTAGGGATTGGAGGAATTGAGGATGGAATTGGGTGAGGATACTTAAACAATTTTTAAGTGTGTAGGTAAGAATGAATAATAAATTTAGGTATAGGTGTTTTAGGTAATTGGTAAACGAGTCCTGAATTTTTGGGTAATTAAACATTAATATATCTGTCCAAAAATTCGTTTTATTGATATCCTTACCAGATCTTAAGTCATCAATGTGAAGCTAATTGCAACGCCGTCAAATAAAGACCCTTACAAGACGTAAATACAGAAAGGAAGACAAAATAAAATACTTTTTAAACTAAAGAAAACAATAGAAGAATGAGAAGTAGGTAAGTTCGAAAGTGGATCCCTTCTAGTGGATAATGATAATGTATAAAATCTGTCTCTGTATCACCCTAAGGTAGACTGGAAGAAAATGCGTTCGGCAGAAGAATTTTGCAAAAAATACCTATTTAAATAAATAAAATATTTATTATTTCAACTGGTTACTAAAATGACAAGAATGGTAGATAATTTTACCTGTCGCGCACTTAGTCAGAGTGACATGGAAGTCAAAAATATTAAGGATCAACAATACTGAACCTCATGGTGTAGGTACAATAAAGAATATTATTATTACTGACAAAAAAAAACAATAGGTACCTACCTAAAGTAATCACAAAATTAATCGTAAATATAAGTAGTTCTTGCTTCATCAGTGAGGTAACTTTAGTCTATTCCAGTCAAATCGACTAACGTCCTCTCGACATACAGTGACTCTGTCAATTGGATCACAATATCAAACCTCAATTGTTCGTTCATTGATATCAGGCACAGGACATTGAGGATGCCTAACGACATATTGTAAAAAAGAAACAATGATACGGTAGCTTTAAATTGAAAAAAAAACATATCTAGTAGGTAAGTATTCGTAGTATTCTTACTATCTACCTTTTCATTCAGAGAAGAGTTTCAGATTCTTACTGATTAAAAACCACCCTGTTCCAACTACTGGTCCGAGCCGGGCTACTTTGAGACCAAACTGTATTTTTTGACTCGAAAATGGCTTCCATGATACTTAAGTAAATCTATAAATTTGTTTATGGTTGAATAGGTACTTTCAAAGTACGGAAGGAGCTAACAAATTGTGTATTCTAAAAATATTTGTAGGTATAAAACTTAGATTTAAATTTATACCTAATAATAAACCTCAAACATTGAGCATAAATATTTTCATGCCAATTTACGTAACGTAACCGTTACGAAAAGGAGGAAAATTTTAACACAAAATTATTTAGAAGTTTTCCAACATTAGTTTTTTAGAACTTTGCGTCCATATTTAGTTTTTTTAATTAATTTTAGCCCACATTTTATTATTTTTTTGTTTTGAGAATTAAAATTTGACATTTTTGAACGAAAAATGTATCTATCGCTTTTTAAATAACGATGCTAATTTTTTCCCAGATAATAAAAACACACATGAAAAAAAGCCCAACTCTTTTATACCTAGGTATCTCTCTGTTGTGTCTCTAAAAGGGTTATTACTACAATGAAAAATAAATTGTTCGTTAAATCGTCACAGATAGTATAACGATATATTATTATCATACCTAATAAAAAACCACGATACTAGTAAATTTTATTAAGTATTACATTTATGGCAACAAAACAAATTGCCCAATTATTAATGAGAATTTATAAATTGGGAAATAGCTAATAAGTTGCATTTACAATCAAGTCAATCAGTCCATAAAGAATCGAATAAAATAGTTGAAAAGTTTAAAGTTGTCAAAGTCGAATCGCTACTTGATGTAATAGGCACAAATGTCATAAAAAGAAAAAAAAACTGAGCGGTGTTGCCAATTATATTTCTACAATCACATTAGGGGCAAGGGACGGAAGTGGGCTATTTGACGCTGAAGCAATGGGCAACCTTATATTATTATAGATAGATATTCATTTTTTAATATCATATTCTTTCTATTGACTACTATAACGTTTACTGGGAATATTCTTATTATCGTCCAAATAATATAATGTTTAGGTAAACACTCAAGTAAAGATATCAAAATCATGTCACAGACATAATTCTGTAACCTTAATAATTTAAAAGACTCAACCAAAAACAATTCTATAACTCTACGCATACGTCCTAATCTTAACTGATCAGATAGCGAAGTTATGGCTCTTTTACCTCATAAAATGTTTACGCGGGAAACAACCCCAAAAGTAAAACTAATGTGACCGCCACCAACAGATGGCGTTAACTAACACAGACGCGTGATGAGCAAAGTTTGGATAGCGAGAGAATGTTATTTCGGAGCTTTAAAAATGTTAATGTCTTTTGTTTTAAATAATTCATATTTTGCATACTCATTGCCATTAATTTTGATGTCTAATGGGTGTTTATTGAAAGTTTTAAACTGTAACGGTAAATTACTGAAATTTAAATTATCAGGAAAGTTCCTATAACGCTATCAGTATTAGCTGCGTGTAAAGTTTTAAAGACAGTCAAAAAGAAAACTTTATTAAAAAAATTGCGAGATTATAGACATAAGCGAGTTCAATATTTTAGTAATAAAGAACAAAAACAGGTAAAAACTTTATCTTTACATACATTCATATCTTGTGGAAGTAGGTCTGAAATGCAATTCATATATAAAAATTGCATTATACAAGAAAATAGTGAAGTATTCAAACTGGAATATGTTACAGATAGTATGTAGAACACTTATCACATTATACAGTTACGAAATCACCCTACACGTGTTTTTGAAAATCGCATCAAATGGAATTCATGAATCGGTAGGTAGCTTAGACAGACATGACCAGTGTATTGTTTTAAATATTTTACTATCTAAGACATAGAACTAAATCGAAGCAATCTATTCAATGTAAACTAAGGAATTTTCCGTTCATGAATGGAAAATTTTATTCAAAAACGTCAGGGAAAATTTAAGTTATGACTATATTTAGTGATCATCTTTATTCTAATGCGCCACCGATACATTGGACATTTATACAGTAGTCACGTGCTTTCTTATAGATCAACTTGCTAAGTACTTACTGCCGTATTCAGAGAACGATTACTTAAACAATGTCTTAGTGACGATTTTGGTTCGAAAACAAATGCTAGGGAATAAGTTTACTAAGCATTACATGATCCTGAACACGGTTTTGTGTTGACTGAATATTATCAAGATTATCTTAATAAGTTTCAGGTAAATATCTGTGCTACTTGGTCTGTTGCATCTACACTCGAACTAAATGAAGATATGAAAAGAAAACTAGCAAGCAGCAAAAGTTTTCTGTAAGAATATGCTAAGAACTATAAGTATTGCAGATTATCCTGTGGCAATTTTTGTCTTCATCTGATTCAGGGCTCGGAAGTTGCACTTGTCAAATAACCACTTGACTAACGATGCAGTCACACCATAAGAAGATAACATTGAGTTACTCATAATACTTATATTTTTTAGTACATCATCATGATTCACCAAATCCCTAATAACAGTTAGTTCTAAGCATTTCGTAGTTTCATCAACCGTTTGTATCTTACCGAATTCTTCATTCCATTTAAATCCATAAGATATAATATCAAATTCTACTATATTTTCTGTATCTTCTAATATATCTCCATCTTTATGTATGTCAGTTTTATCTCACCGGACTTGTTTGTCACTGACGGAAATGCCAAATTATGATGTGTAGGTATACGAACTCGAGATTTTAATCCGTTTATATTATTTTACGAGGTCCTATTTAACATGTCGTCACAATATTTGATTTTCAATATTATTTACTTTTGGTTTGAATGGTAGTTGTGTTGGTTCTTCATTTAAAAATTACTAATTGTTTATTTTGGATTATTTAAGTTTTTTTGTTCCTGAACGTATTTCAAATTACAATTTTTAATTCATTCTTCCTTATCAAATATCGTTATTATAACTAAATCCCTTTTCTCTAATAAGGAGATAACAAAATTCTAGAAGCAATCCATCCATCTTTTCTGTGGACATCTTTTAATTAATTTTCTCGTCATCCTTTCGAGACCTGAGTCAATTCAGAAATGTCAGTTTAAAGTATTTTTTCTTGAATTTCCTTTTAATAGTCATTAATGGCTTTACTTTACAATAAAAAGTCATGGCCGTGTCTTGTAAAACTATGTTCAATTTAATTATGTATATTGTATAACTTAGTTACCAATACCACAGCCTTTCTCAGCGACATGAGTTTCGAAGAAAAACAAGATGGTTCCCATCTGCTCATAATCATGTAACAAAAAGTATTTATTCTAGTTGATACATATCGGTAAATAGACATTCAGTATACCAAGTTTTTACTTGGATTATTTATATAATTTACAGATAGGTTCAGGACAAGGCGGGTTCTATTTGAATTGCAAAAATCGTCTTTAAGTCTACGCAAATAAAACGCTAAATGGAAAATTGTATAGTAACATATGAGAGAGGGTTTATAATTAAAGCTTTATACATATCTACAAATGAAATATATAGCATCGCACCTGTTTTGTTTCTCAAGTGGTTGCTCACATCCATTTTTATCACTAGAATGTCTGGTGTAGTTATTGGTTCTATATAAAGGTCAAGCACGGCGCATCTCAAGAAAATAACACTAAATTGTCCCTAATGTGCATAGCCACTTCTTCCATATGCAACTGGGCTGTTTTTACATTACCTACTAAAATTCTATAAAAGTAGTTAATTGTCTGCTCTTTTTGCGTTTGATCACAGATTTTTTAACCAAAAAAGTATGTTCAGAAATAATAAAATTAATAAAATCGCACACATTCAAATGAGTTGAAGTAACATTGTAACCCACATTGTCAAGGGAAACAGCGCAGACATGCACATTTTTCATGAAAGTACTTTCAATTTCAACTATGTTGCAATAAACACAACAACATATCAAATATTTATGTGAAAAAAAAAACAATAAAAAAGCGTATATGTCCAGTTGTGACATGTCGGTAGCTATAAATAAATTCCCCCACGTTGTGGCCGCCACCCACGGCGTATGCGAATGCAAAAAAATTGTCCACCGCTACCTGCCACTATTTGCACATCAAGCTACCTTCAATCTGTCACATTTTTTTAATAGAATTTTAACCTTATAGTTCTGTGATAAAGTCAACAATTCATTATACAATCTTGGTGTATTAGAGTAAGTTGACGAGCTGTTGTCCTCACTGTGGTAGGTTCGTGCTATTTTAAATTAGGATGTTATTGTTGGATGAGGGCTGTAGATACTGGGAAAAATTGTCAATTCGATTTGATTTGTCTTGTGGCGAAGTTGTCATCTGAAGAGCTTAAAGTTAAATGGGAACTGAACATATCGCCTTTTATTCCTCGAAGGCCGAAGACCGCATATTCAATGTAAGACCTACCTATTACCAACGTGAAATAAGGCTTCTGAAATATAGGGCGAGATTGCAAAACTTAGGGCAAGAAATTAGGCAACTATCAATTTTGAATGACTAAACCCAAAAATTTTTGAACCAACCGAACATCCAAGTTAAGGCCATACCAAGGTTCAGAAGGGTTTGAAATAATTAAAATGGTTTACTAACCCAAGGCTTTCAGTAGTAGCATTGCCTATTTTGATTCACGATTTGATTTGATTCAAGATCTGAATCCGCTCAGAATACCTCTGGCATTATACGCGGGCAAACCCGCAAGCGTAAGAAAGCAGTTATCTACCAAAGTTTTATACAATAACGGTGTTATTTTTCCATTGGATATTGAACCCATATTTACTATTGAGGAAGGATTAGGTATCTTAATCATAAAAACAAATGAATCACAATGATTTTAGTTTTCGAATCCAAACGATGTTGATCCATGAGATCTTTATTTATCTTTTTCTGGTTTCATTTTTATCTTGAACTATATTTTATTCTGATAAAGTTAGTAGGTACTTATAATATCTTAAAGTGTAGTGATGGTGTTGTGAGGTATGTTTTTATATAATCTGTTATCTTGGTTTTAGGTTTAAAACTATTAATAATTTTGTTACAGTAAATATTAAATGCTCCAAGGCTTATAATATAGATGGATTGTGTAAATAATGATACGAAAGGAGTTGGTGATAGGTGACGTCTGGTAGGGCAGAAAGGAAAAATAAGACATTACTGTCTTGACCCCTAGCAGCTTGGAATTAGCTCTAGGAAGAAATTTGAAGATTCGAAGCTTTAGGTATGAGTATAATTGTTAAATTACCTTGATTCTGTATGATGTAGGTATCTACCCAACAAAAGTTCGAGAAAGAATAACATTTTCATCTTAGCGTCAAAGAGTCGGGAAATCGTTAAAAAATCTACAAAAGTATTTTTGAGCCGACCCAAGAAACGGATTTGATCATTTCCTATAATAAATTTAACTAATTGAATAAAAATAAAACTGTTTAATATACCTATTATTATTATTGCAGAATATTTGTTATTTTATATTCTGTAACAGGTGTGATTTCAACCTTGAATTTTAATCTTTATTTGAGTTCTGTGACTTTAATATCGCTGTTTACATAACGATTATAGAATAGCCATTCAAAAAACTGATTATGGCTGCGAAACGTTCTATTTTATGTAACGCCTTTTGGCGCGAACTGCGTTCTAAGTTTAAAATTAGGTGTAGGTAAATAGTTTAAGTGCCTGACTGGAATTCAAAAATGAGTATTTAATATAGAAATAAATACATTTAGAAACACTGTTAGTTGATGGTTTTTACAAATGTCAAATACCTGCCTTTGTTAGGTTTGGGTTATGTAAATACAATAGCTTTCAAGACGAGACTGTTAGATACGAAAATACATGACTTGTAAAAAGTTTTGGAGGGTTCTGCCACTGTCCAGCAATTACAACCTTGGCATGGTGAGACCGAGACCGTTGTACAATTAATTTTTTAAATGTTAATTGATAGGTATCGCAGAAAGTAGTAGAAAAATAACTTAACTTCTTTTATCGAACCAATATTATTGGGAATGTACGAAAAAAGGCTGTGTGTACAATCGTAGCGTGACCTCTGAGCGATTCAGTCACAAAGCGGTGCGGGCGTTGACCCGCGCGGCCAACCCCTGACCTTGGTATCGTGAACTGTGCCCACTGACGTAACGTTACTGTTTCCTACATATGATGCTACGCACTTGTTTACTTCTGTTCACGTGTACACTTTACCTATAAGTTTGACAGTTGACAGTTCGCAAGGTCAACGATAATTTGACAAGTGCTAATTTGCTTCATCGGATCGTAAGTGAGATTGTGTAATCGTAAAAGGCTTCGTAAAGGAATTTGGTTTCGCTTGGTAAGAGTTGTCCTGATAAAGGAGTAGGTATTAATATCGAAGTATAGAATGAATTTGAAATTAGTTTAGTTCATTTACCTAATCCCGATCGAATATAATGAACTTAGGTACCATTTTCTAAAGATACAATTTTGTTCAACTTTCAGCTTATTCCTTAGAGTTTGCCAAAATTTAACGTTATTTAAATATTAAATGCTACTTTTAATACAATTTAAACTTATCACGAGTGCGCGATATAGAAAATATTACAATCAAAGAAACTACTACGTATTTTATTTCGTTACTCTTTAACAAGATTGAAGCATGTAACAACATTTATTTCTGTAATAAAATATACTAAATCCACCAGTAAAATCGGTGTGAAGAAGTATTTTATTGAGCACAACCGTGTATAATGGTCATCGGCAACTTACAAATGGTACACATACCGCCCCCTATGCGTCTCATCGCGAACTTGAACGTCCGAAAACAACCCTACCATTTCCCACTTAAGGAAAAGCTAAGAAAATTCCCCTAACACATGTGTGAAGCGCTAGCATCGTACGTGTTATTGAAACTCAACCTCCTTGCGAAGTAACCACGGCATCACACTAACGCCATCTCTTAGCGGATAGGCGAAAGACTTTTACAGGGCATTTTTATGAGACAAATGCCACTAAAATAACGCTGAAATTGTTTTACGGTTAGTATTTTGATTGTTAAATTCCTACAGGTTGGTTGTTGTGAGGTTACCTCTTAATTTTGTGGGTTTTTCGTTGCGATGAATAACAAACTGGGTTACCTGTAACAAAAAGGATTTTATTAGACTTTTACGAAGTCGAATTATTGCATACAGGGAATCGTAGGTAGAAGAAAGTAGCAGTAAATATGTTTTATCTTTGTATTTTAATTCTAAGCACACCTGTTGAAATGTTTAACGTAAGAAAATCTTATTATATTATTAATAGTGGAGCCTAACTAGAAACAAAACATTCCCGATTTCTCCGTATTACGAACTCATTAGATATAATTGAAAAATATCTTTTAATCTTCAATACTTTTCTTAACTATTGCCTATTATACGAATTTTCCATTTTCCTGAACATGTTCTCTTGTACTATTAGATACATATATTACGACATTACAAGCTCATTAAATCACTACACATATGTACCTACCTACTTAATAAATATCATTGTATTTATGTAAATTTCTTAAAAAGGGAAGAATAAGGACAGTTGCTTAAACATTTTATATTCCGTGATCCACGCGTGCTATCAACAACTATTGTGCCTATACCAAAACGGCACGAGCGTGAAGAAAATTTACATATTTATTAGGAGCAATAGAATTTGTATGGGAGACTGAGTTTGTGACTACGATAATTTGTGAAGACGCGTGTTTGAGAATATCTATGGTAAGCAGTTACTTTGTAGCACTTTTGTGCTAATTATTTTTCTTAAAATTGTGGTAGAAACTCTTTTGTAGTACCTAAATACTTTTTTTACTCATTTATCTAGGGTAAAATTGTATTACCTTTCATTTTTAACTGATTTCGTCATGTTCAGCCAATTACAAAGGTATTTTTTTCCATGTACTAAGTAAGTAATGGCTTAATGAGACAAAAAATAAATTTAAATACTATCTTCATAACTCCTTATTGTAAATAAACTTCTGGTCATAGTCATAGTCAGGTCTATGTCATACTTTTTTAAAATATAATTATATACATAGTAGAGAATAAGCTATGTTGGTGACATTTTCAACTAATACAACAGTCACATAGTTATGTTTCAACAATTTAGGGATATGTCTTTGTATTATATATTGCTAATACATTTTGTTTGTAGGTAAGAATAGATATCAGTGGCCTTATGGCTTAAAGCTTCGACCAACAACTGAATATCTAGATAACGTAACGTTAGATAGTTAAGTCAAGGATCTGATGCAGAAAACGGTTTTTCTAGACACGGTATGTGAGTATTTCTTCGGAAATTTATGCTCTGGAGCCCTGACCAACAGTGTTTGTATCGCTACAGTCAGATACTGCTTTATATATTTTTTAAATTTTAAAAATGTTTATCCAATGCGTATAAGGAATATAAACCTTAGGTATTAACAAAGCCATAGTTAATTACCAATAATTCCATACCACATTATAATTAAACCCTTTCGATATACAGATATAAAATCGAGATAATATATTACAAAGAAAAACTTTAAACCCCTACGCTATTCGCTAGCGATATTCGATATCGTTTGACATTTACGCGAAAATCGATATCGCCCCTTATTGGTACCAAAATGATTGAACATCCTATCGCGACATTTTTCTAATGGTGGCTCGTGTTTGAGACCCTTTTTCTCTATAATGGAGTTTACACACACGATGGAGAATTTTTATGAGTGTGCATATTTTTTTTTGTGGGTGCGAATTTTTTTTCTGTGTACTTACATTCTACTTAGATTCACTACCTTCTCAGACAGTTGTGTTAAGAAAGAAGTCTTGAAGTTTTTTTTAAGAAAAGAATAAGTACTTAGTTATTTAGCACAAACATTTTCAAAATTTGTAATATGTAGAAGAGAGCTTTTTTTTAACAGTTTTGTAATTTAGTGTAGTAAGTAGGTAATTCAGTTTTTAGTATCTGCAAAACAACCATGATGATACTTAATCAGGATAGGTAGGTACTTATTTTTTATATTTAAATAAACTCCAATCTTGACTACACTGGAGTTTACTTAAATATTAAATCATCTATTAACGTGTGAATTATGTAACTTCGTATGACATCAGGATAAAGACAAAACTAAGTACAATATCAACCAAATAAATCAAATATATGAACTATTAACATAAACAGTCGAAGGATAGGGAGGTGTGGAAGCGAGATGGGGAGGCCTTAGCCCAGCAGTAGAACATACAGGCTATTAAAAAAAAACATAAACTTTAAACACCAACAATAAATGACCGGACACCAACACCAACACACATAGCGATCCGGTCATAATTCAATATCGCCAACACCTTACCCGGAAGCGGCGATCAAGTGAATACGACCAACAAGACCCCTTTTCTTTTACATGTCACAAGCTAACGACAATACGAAATCAATACTAACACACCATCGATGCGAAAATCGTGAATAGCGAGTGACTCACACTCGTGTACTCGGATGTGTGGGTAATAATATGCACGCTCGTGTGGAGCAAGACGAATGCGGTGACTATGACTTTTGTGATCTCAGGATCTTTTCGTAGAACGAAAGTGAGTTTTGGTGTATTGATTTTTAGGTTATGTGGTCTATAATAGATTATATTTGGAGGTTTTTTTTTGCTTATGATCATGATGAGTTATGTCTGAGGTAAAATTTTTATACCAATTGAAATTCTTTTCAATGTGACATTGTGGACTACCTACTTCGTAGTTTTAGTTGAATCAAAGTACTTATGTATTTATTAAACTCAATAAGGGCATTACATAGCTTTTATCTATTTTGTTGAAACAACGGTATGAGGACACCTATTTTAACTTACTCTCTAAAGCAGCTTCTACTTATACAGAGCATAATTTACACAAACTACATAAAAAATGATCCGTAGCCGATAAAACAAACACATTTCCTACAAAATCCGCAAAAAAAACAAACAATGGTCACCTGAAAAATTGGTAAAAAGAAAACGCATTAACACATATAGATGAGTAGTCACACATGCTAACCGAACGCACACACACAAGATTTCTCCCTACTACCGAGCTCCTTTAAAAACCGCCTCACACCCCTTGGGAGCCTTTTCATAAGGAAATGCAGACATTTCAAGAAGCTAAGTATCAAATAAGCATTGGGAGGCAGTAGCGGTATTTACGAAAAGATATCATAATACCTCTATTCGTTTAACTGGGTAGGTTTTTAGATCTTTGGGTTTTTACTCATTTTTGTTTTATGGACCTCTTTTTTCAGTTACTTATTATGGTTTCTGTTGATCTGTTGCGAATAAGGCTGGCAGTCATGAGACCTATTTATTTTGCGTTTCTAGTTCAGCCATACAACAACTTAGTGCTCGTTTTTAGTGTGATAGATTATTTAAGTAAGACAATTTAAAAGTACGTCCGGTGTATGAATGACAATCTTCCTTTTTTATGGAAAAAGTAATCTTAGTGATATAGTGACCGCAGGCGCGATTATTGATCAGGGACCACCTTACAATTGAACTATTTTCGGTTTTATCAAAAAAGTATATTAGGTACTTATCGAATAGAGAGGGCTTAAAACTGTACCTTGTACCTATATCGCAATAAGCTAACCAACCTCTAAGGGCTCAGCTAAATTCTCAGTAAAACTGATGAGAAACAGAAAAGGAGCATCCTCTTCCGATAGTTTAAATTGAGAATTCGTAGAAAATGGCGTCTTTTCGGTGATTAAAATTC
Source organism: Spodoptera exigua (assembly GCA_902829305.4). NCBI lineage: Eukaryota > Metazoa > Arthropoda > Insecta > Lepidoptera > Noctuidae > Spodoptera > Spodoptera exigua. Next base: position 8,253,164 of record LR824619.2, on the reverse strand, counting down.
TGATATTCAGATATCTTGTGAATATATAAAACAAATGATAGGTAAACATAAAACCGACAGTTAATTCTTCGTTATATCTAATCGACCAATACTTGATTAAGTAATAAGAAATATTCTTGGAAGTTATAACGACTACAATCGCCGCAGTTGTATTAATAGACTGGGTAATTGTCAACCTAATGACATAAATCCATTCTATTTATATTTCTGACGAAGAAGCTTTGCGTTTGTACGGTGATTGGTCAAAGATACCTAAATAGATGGATTTTATGAAATTGTATGGAAGATCGTTTCACATAGTTTAAACTGGAAGGTAACTGCTGTTTATAGTCGGCAGTAGATAGTTTTTGGTCTTTAAACCTGTGGTATAAGGTATACCAGACCAGCAATACGGTGAAGGAAAACATCGTAAGAAAACCTCGATTTCTAATTTCTAATTATAAATTTGAAATCTCTGATCTACCTTGGGCTAGTGTGGTGATAATTGCTCAAACCTTATAAGTGAGAAGAGACTTTTGATCAGCAGTAAGTACTTATTGGCTGACGACGATGACGATGATGATGATGATGATGCTGTTTATGGAGACACGCAACGCCTAAGTGCGCTGTTTGTTGCCGGCCTTATACATGAGTTCGCCCTATTCTTAAACAATTTTTTTATAATTTCTTGCTATTAAACCATACACAGATTTGAAGGTTTTTTACTTAACTTTTCTAGTTGAGAGGTGACATCACAGATCATTTAGGCCTTATCTATGATCTAACTCTGATAAATTTAAACCATTTGTGAAAACAAGAAACCTATTCCATATAATTTTAATCGTTTAATTATCCTATTCAAGCTATTAAGCAAAAACACTAAATACGGTATCATTTTAAAATAGGTACTGAAATTCTTGACACTTGACCCATTACGATTAAAATCATAATAAATTAACATTTGCACCGAAATTATCAATTCAAAAGCTTAACGATTCTAATAAATGCTAATGGTGATGCTATTAGAATCTTTATCTCGTATTAATTCCATCGTCATTGCTAATTATGGAACAAACAGCTAACTTGAAAGGCGAACCTCGCTCCCCCAGTTTTCAAGTGGTTTACATTCCACTGAAAAGCCCCGTCGTTTGTCGAGGTTTACTAATAATCTCCCCTAGTAATTAAAACCCGGTTTTAATTGCTCCAAAACGACACCTGTTGCTAACATTCCCATCTCACTCTTACACAACTCCCGTCTCTTTCACTCGGAGGCTGCGAAAATCGGCCCGTATCCGGATACCCAGTAATATTGCCAGAAAATTCAATTTTGCAACCAGCTAATTGAGGGTAGATGTAATTACCAGTGTCGCCCTCTGTCCCTTTGTTTGAAAGCTTTCGACCGAGCGTTAATTGTTTGACTAAATTAAACATAATTTTCATTTGATTTTTTTGGCCCGGCTTCAGTTGATTATCTTGTTTGTTTTTGTGAAATTGTAGGTATAAAATGGTATTTTTGACCGTAGAATTGGATGAAAACATATGCTTTGAAATGCATCTATAATGAAAGATCCTTCATAATAGCATTTTAATATCTTTAACGAAAGTTCTTAAAGCCCCAATCACACTTAGAACCGATACAATTTTTTATCATAATTGGACCTCGTTTACAAAATTAAGGCAATGTTTAAAAACGCCGCAAGTGATCCAACAGGCAATCTGACACACCGATTGTTTTAATAATACTAGAAAATTGCTCGAAACTAAATTATCAAGCTATTATCAACCCTTTTCTTTAATTACTTAGATATAATTTTTGTATGTAGGTTTGTATATTGTTGGTCTATTATTATAATGGCCGGTACGGACGCTCAATTTCTGGTACAGCAACGAATTATTAAAGTTGATTAACGTCAATTTCGTCTACTTACAATATTAGAATGATTTTGTTGTTATTAAACAAGTAATGTTTGTTATTATTTAACCGTGTTGTTTAGTTGATGGATCATTTTGTGTGATTGTTTTTTGTTTACTTTGTTCTCTCTGAGATAGGCCTATTTTTGTTCGAGCGGTCGTTATGTGTTCAAAATAGATGCCTATTTATTTCACTTATGTATTTATTTATTGAAATTGTTTTAACTTTATTTAAAGTGCATCTGTGCATCAAATTTATTTAGGTTTAGTTAGCAAAAAATATCTACCGTTCCAGTAGTTTCAGAGATAAGCGCGTTAGAATAATAGTTTAATTGGTTTGGCAATTGATTTATTATTCATGTGTTGGAAAGTACATTTAGGTATTGAGCAAGGCTTTAAAATATACTAGTACCTAATACGAGCCGTGTAGCGGGAGCGTGAAACCAAGCGGGAATAACTAGATTTAAAGAAAAAAAATACTCGACTAGATTTAGAAGCAGTTCTTAATAGAACACACTTAAAAAACTTACAATAAAATATATTCAAAAGCTTTCAAACAAACAATTAGCTTTTATCTCACAAGATAAAACCTATATTAGATACAACCACACACAATCAAACCAATTGACAGATAAAGACAAAATAATCAAAACGGGCTCATTAAAAAAGAAAAATGGCTACAAAACATGAAATCAAGCTTTTGTTTTGACGTGAAAGTCATTGAGAACCATTTATATTGTTTTGATTAATTAATTATTTGGTTATCTGTAAAAAGATCACGTCCAACCGGTCTCACACTGAGCGACGAACCTCTTTTAGTATATTAACATAAATATTTTAATTGTCCTCTCAAAACTTATTAAAACAATATCAATATTGAATGGTGAACACTTTTATGAATTTATTATTAACTTTATTGACAGTATTTTTTTATCGCAGATTTTTGTCTGTATCGTCGATTAGGATTTTTGAAGATATCGCTGTCTGTTTGAGAAAAAAAGTTTTTGTTATCTATGGTTAATGTCTGCCATCTTTGTTTGCGCATGTGACAACTGACACGTGTAAGTCTGTCACTTACGTAATGAAAATACTTTAATCTTGTTCTTCATCTATTATTATTCAGTTAAAATGTGGGAATACCTACGTTTAAGAATAGATTAAGTGGCTTTCAAGATACTGTTTATAACACAACCAAACAACTAACCAGGTAGTGTGAAACTTAACAATTAAGTACAGTATCTACCTACAGTAATAAACAGATTCCAGTTTAAATATAATTTTAATTGAATGTGTAAATTTTACAGCTAAAGTATTTAATTTTATGACCGTAGATAAATTAAACAGACGTACAGATGCGTAAGTTTTATCTAATAACAGTGAACGTTGACAACTTTATTTCGTTATTTCTTTTTTCATCGAGAATGTAAATAAGGACGTAGGTATTTTATACGTGACGTGGCCTTATAGGGCTGATATTAGCCGGGGTTGCGCAATGAAGCACCGCGACCTTGGCCCAGAGCAAGAGCAGAAGAAGAAACCGGGATGGTTTAGTCAGTAAGAGTCTGACACACCCTCCCGCCCGACCCTGGGCGGGAGAAGTAATTTGATATTTTCCCCTACTGCTCGTCATAAGCAATACTCAAAGTCAATTTGTCAGTACCACGTAGATCGGACAGAAGCAGGTTGATTCAAAGTAAAATGATGCATACGATAGACCATAGGACGTAGGTTTTAATGCATTCGACGAAGCTAACGCAATGCAATTACTGTTGGAGACGCTTTCGCGCAAATGCACGATCCACGATTGGCTGACACACGGGCGCTAATGCTAGCGAGTAGATTATCTTTATCGCTTATATGTATTTTGAACTTTATTTAAAAGATGATAATGACTAAATTATTTTTTTTGGTTTTTGTGTTCAGTTCCAAATCTGATTGACTCGTCATCCTGAGCTAAAACAGGACTTTTTTAAAAGAGAAAATTTGTTAAGAACTTTGTTAGTAGCTATCTTTTCCTTTTACTTTAACTTTGAATAACCACATAAGTAAATAAAATAAAGCCAAGCTATCCGATCTTCAAAACTGTACATCATCAAATTATAAACATCGAAAGCATACATTTATTAAAAGTATTTCGGCGTTAATTCTCTTACTTGCAATGTCGTTTTCATTTTGCACCACTCAAACAAGTAAAAACAGTCTAATGACATGCTCGAACAATCATAGCGAGGGCCAAATGACACGCGTGACGGGACATGTTACTTGTTTTTACACCACACTTAATATAGGGGAAAATGCGTGTAATTGTTGTATAACATACCTTTGAAAGTCGTCGAACAAATCGTCGGTCGCAACCGTGGTCGCAAAGGTTTAATAACAGGTGACAGTGTAATCTAAGCGTGACAACGATGCGACATTCCGTCATGACATATCACTGTGATTTCGAAGCAGTTAAACTGTTCAAAATGCAATAATATTCCGCGAATTTATTGAATAAAATGTTGAGGAACGCCTCTTTGCGTCATGCATGTTCATTGGATAATTTGATGTAAAATGTATCGTATTAGTAAGAAATTGAAGGCTTGTGACGCTGTAAGGACTACGAAGGTCGTTGACCAAATATGTTTATGTATTTCCAAGTTATGCTAATTTTGAATTAATTAGATTAGTGTTCTCATTGTCATCGAGACTTTTATGATAATTAGTGTTTGTCTAGTCGCCAGTTTTTGTGTGGATTTCTAGGCTATCTACTAATTAACGATGGTAGTTGCTTTAATTTAAATAAAATATGAAGGACTATCGTGTCGTGTACAGCTTGGTTCTAGGAATTATATTCTTGGAAATGACTCTGAGTACATTTTTTGTTATTTCGTTAGGATAGGCTTATACTAATTTAACTTGTATCAATTATGTTGGATTGAAGTGGTTGTTATGCTTAATAACAGCGTACAAATACTGATTCCTCCTATCTAATAAAAAAACTTTTCCAACATATATAGACGTAGGTTCAGAGCGAAATTTGTATGTAAATATACGGAGAACATCGTCATCATCATCATTAAAATTCTTTGCACTATATTTAATAGGTACTTACATACCAATGTGCTTTGATTTACTTATTCTAAATCATGAAGCTCACGTGATTATGCAAAATACAATTTAAAATTCTCCACGGCAGCGTCAATAATCCCGTATCTAAGTCGAATATCGATATTTATATCGACTCCTGTATTCCGAACAAATAAAATAAAGCGTTTATTAGGATTCGCGTCGTGGTTCTGTTTCGAAGACTGCCTATTGTTTCTTTGGGGCTATCAATCACCTATAGTTCGGCCGGCCGGGCTTGGGACAGGGGGTGAGGGGTGCCGGCTAAGGGGGGGACGCGAATAACGGTTATTGAAATGAGACGAGGCCCCCGCTTTTTTCCAAATTTAAATTTTGATAAGGCAAGTCCCTGTTTTGCTCTAACTGTGTCCTCGTTTGGTGAGGGTGGCTTTTTTGTTTCTGTTCCAACTGTCTCTGAGTTTTTGTTTTAATGTTTGAATTTAGTTTATTATTGGGTAATACAAGGTCTTCGCCGGGTGAATCTTGATGGACCTTTTTTAAGGACTTCATTATATTCCAAGTATAAACTCGGTTAAGTTAATTTTTTACGCGATGCCTTTACTAGAACTGTGTAAAATATGATGGTGCCAGTAATATAACTAAAAATAATATCATTGTTTTATAGTCTATGCATTTAAAATAATGTATCTACTTAATTTTTTTACGTCAGCTGTTCTCTTGCGACACTTAATTAGGCGTCAAATTGTAACTAGAACGGCACTATAATCAATACGCCAGACACATGAATTATGAACTCTTGTTATGCACACAAAAACTGATCTATTCATCATGTCAATCGAGCGCAGTTGTTAATTCGTTTTACACCAGTAAACGTGCGTCGACACAATTCCAAATATTCGGTTATAGGTTTTTTGCCGAGCGAGCCGACCACGCCGCTTGAATACGTTATTCGAACCAGAATAAAACCGAATTAACATATCCCAAATCTCAACTCTCGATTCAGGCTTTTTTGTTACGTAAATTTTTAACTTTCCGTCCTTAAATTGTTGCTTAGAGAAATGGTGGACGCATTGACACCTACGTTATATAACTCGACATTTTTTCATTCAAATCTCCTATTATTTGATACGTCTCATCGATATTCATGGGTTAGGAGAGTTGTAAAACGCAATAAAACACAATTTTTATATCTTGTGTTTAGACAGTGCCCGAGAGATGATAACGAAACCTGTAGGCCAGTCGATATTGGAGGACCGGATATCGCCGGCCATTCACAAAAAACCAGCACGCACACAAGTACAGCGTGACGTGTTCACACGTCGAGTCGACACACACTACGATCCTACGGTTCATTCATAAGGAATAGTGCCTTTTCTGTCGACAAAATAGTGGTCAGCCATGCGATGGAATATTTGTTAACTAGAGTTTATCCAAGCCTATGGACATTGTAGCCATTTGAAATATATTAGTAGGTAACAGTGGGAGGCTGGCTAAGTATGGCTCTGAATGAGGAGTCCTTTACTTATAGTGGTTGGTTTATCGTCATGTTTAATTTGATGACATGCTTTTCAAAGTAATAAAACTCTATTGAGAATGTGTATGTTTGAATCTGAGTACTATGTGAAAAAGAAATGGAATAATTTAGAAGCTGGTGATGATACTCCTGTAGCCGATACAAAGACGATACAAGAAGCCACGTTGGTTGAAGATAGAAACAAATGCCAGTTATGCAAGTCTAAGGTATTTCCATTATAATTAAGAGATGTTAAAGAACAATTACATTACAATGGAAACCAGATAGTACATCCTGCAGAGACGTGAATGCCTAACCCACGCAAGCTGTGAAAGTTAATGATGAAACACGAGTAAATCACAATAGCCTACCAACCTGCTGTTAATATGTTAATGTATTCTAGTAAACAACTAATAAACCTTTAATAGCGATAACAAACATGTTTGCCAAGTTATTTTAAAATACGACTTAAAGTTTTGAATGAAAATGACCGAGAATTTAGATGGAAAAGATTTATTATTCAAATCTTCAACATCATTGGTGTCTAGTGAAAACTGTACGAAAATCTGTCCAGTTATTTTTGAGTTTATTGCGAACACACACACATCATAGGACTGTAAATTACATAACAAAAAAAAAATAATTAGGTCCAATTATAAAATTGTGGAATGAAACATGCAAACAATAGCTATCTCCAATCTTGGATCAGCTTAAAACAAGTGAACGTCAACGTCATTCAGTACGCGACAACATTATTTTGTAGACAATCCGTAAAGGTAAACATTTTATGGAGGCGCGCCTCGCACGCCCTAGCATGTCGAGATAAAATGACTCATAGGACTATAATCCAGTGTCATAAAAATGTCGAAGCTATAGTTCCGTTCTCTTTTAGTGGACCGTTGACATCGACATCGAGAATCGAGAACTCGTTTCACATCACGTGCTAATTAATTCATATGTAGGCGTACCATTATCGATAAAATTATGTGGTAGCCCTATACTTTATTACGTCTATACGTCTTGTCAGAAAAAAAATGATAAAGATGTTTTGTGTCCCGTGCGTGATTTTATAAAGTAAGGTTTTTAATTAACATAATATAACTATTAAGTGGTATCGGGAGAAATGCTTTCCAAATATTTTGGGTTGGAGACTTTATTTATGGCTGTTATGGTCATAGTTGAGACTGTGGTCTCTCTTTCTTCCCATCTAACATTTTTAATGTCACTGCTAAGTACTATTAGTCAGGATCTGTAATTGATGATTATTTTTCATTTTGTGTTTATGTCTGTTTCTATATTCCGATGACACATAATATGCCTTTAGTTATGACAGCGTCTTTAGGGAGTGTATCACAGTGTAAATAAATAAAATTCTTCATTGTATTAAATTCTTGAATTATATGAGTTAGAATACAAAGTCATCTTTCTTTGCAGCCAGATCTCCTCTTTATATGACAAGTTTATCAGAACCATTACGCTTGGCAGGACTTTTCTGTGAGAGATAATCATTATATGTCTGCTCTGGTCCAGGGTGAGGCGAGAGGGAGTGTTTGACTCTTACTGACTAAACATCACCCATTCCTTCTCCTGCTCCAGGAGATTGATTGACATTCAACAGACGCTCTTTAAAAAGTTCTTCTATACATCAGAACTTGAACCAACCACGACACCTTCACCTAACAAAATGTTTAACAATAGCCTCCTTGATATCTTCTTACCCAACATAGTAGAGTTAACATCCACATTTAAAGTCAACTAAACAACCTGATATGTTTGTGGCGTAAAACACATCATAAAAGGTAAAACATCGTTTGCACTGAGTTATAAGGTCTATTTGTTTCAGCTTATGGTAGCTGTTGACATGGATGTGCGCTGTAACAGGATTATTCTAGCAAAGAAGGGCTAAAGCAATTGATAGTTAAGGTAGGTCAGGAAATGTAAAGAGAGAAACTTAAATATTTAAGAAATTGGAAGATGAAGGTTTTGCAAAGGATGAAAGACTTAAGTTTGGTATATAGAATTGGTTAGTGATTGATGATAAAGAGATTAATTGTGATATAATTAAAGTTGAATATGATAATTGTTTTTTGCCATCTGGACGATTATGGAATAGCTATTCTTCTCCTACTAAGTATCATCGTAAATGACTTGTGTAAAATAAAGTGTAGATTATAGAAAAGGTTGAGATGCAAATAAGATTTTTTTAATCTCAAAAACATTGTTTTTAAATCAGATTTTAATCAAATACTACGCAATATCCAATAGGCACTACTCAAAAAACAAGGTATTAAAATGTCACAAAGCATTCATAATTTAATAATAATTTCCTCCCACAGTAAGGAGGTTTTAAATTGAGATGTTCTTGCTGTGTGCTTAGGACCAACAAGTAATACGGAGTTAAAATTACTTGTTTACTTAGTAAGTAAGTGTTATGTAGCATGTATGTTTGTCTGTATGTGTGAAAGGTGTTGTAACCATCATTTGCTGAGCTTAATATGATTAGGTATCTGTGCTAATAACGAGTTATTTTATTTCGTTTGTAGGAAGATATTTTGTGAAATAAATAAAGGTATTTCTATACGATTTCAGTCTTATGAGTTACAAACAATTGACCTTTTTCTATTAGATCTAAGTAAGAAAATCGAGCCCCAATCTTCCACCAAACAAAATCCAGCTGAACGTAAAAACATTTCATTAAATTTTTAGACATAACAATTACAATCTCAAGAACACATTCATATTAGTATTTACTTATATTATATTAGACCACACTATTATCAACTATAGAAAATAAAAAATATTTAAGCAGCAACAATAACATGTTAAAAATATATATGAGAAAAGAAACAGGTACTAATATGATCCCACTTACAGCATTCTGTGACATTACAAATTAAAAGTATCAACGTGAAGTTAGCGATAATGTCCACGAACCACGTTAAGTAGTAAATCAAAAATAATCAGATAACTTCACAACATGAGCATTCCACTTGAAACTCGTACGAATTACATTACTTGACAAACTTTATTATTTCCTCTTCCAATTATATTCCGCTTATTTGTCAATCCTTGGTCGCAATCTTTTGAAATTAAGCAATTTAAAATTTGGCATATCTACCTACCTACCTAACAAACCCGTTCCTCAACATTGCGAACGGATTGCGGACATATTTCCGCTGCAGGGTAAATCTGATATAATAAATTAATATTGATTTAATGCTCAAATTTTATATATTTTTTATTTTTATCATAAGCCTATTGTATGAATGATATGACTTGAAGTCTAAAGCGTATAAGGCACTGTTGGTTTCGCTTTTTGAAGAAGCGTATGGACACTTACGCAAAAACCTAACTTATGTCCAATTTTTACTACAATACTGTCACACAGAGCGCAACCGAGTACCATAGTAGTTTAGTAGCCCAATGTCTTTTGACAAAATTATTACTAATATTCTCAATGTTCTATCATGGTTTGGAGCCTGTCGATATACCTAGAGGTATAGGCTTAAATGGCACAAATAACGTAGATATTGTTCAGAAAATGTATACTAATAGATATTATAAAGAGGTTAAATTTGTAAGTTTGTATGTGGGGGGTTATCTTTGGAACCACTGGTCGGATTGCCAAAAATCTTTCAGTCATAGATAGCTACAATGTTCCTGAGTGCTATGGGCTATACAACATCACGCTACGATTAAATGGAGCCGAGCAGCGGGTGTAACCGCGCGAGAGTAGCTAGTTATTAATCAAAACAATAATAAAGAATAAAAACTACATACTTAGAGAGCACGTTCTTCCTTTACCAAAATCTATGAATAACAATTAGAGTACTTAAATCTTTTATTCCAATTAAGGCGATGCGATAATTCCTAGCGTCTGGATGTCATGATGTCAGATGTCAGTGATGGACTAATCCTCGTGGTTACATGCCGAGGGCGCGTTGTAAATTACACCATCGCCCGCAAGACAAAGCTAGGCCTATTCTTAGTTTTAACGCACAGTTTAAAAATAAAAAGGCATATTCAAAATTGTTTTCCAAGTGCAGTTTTTGTTTTATGTGTCTTAGGTAAAGTGTTTGTTCTTTAAGTTTTTATACTTGGATTTATAGTAGATGAAGCTTATGATTTTTTAAGGATATTACCTACTAGTTTGTAACTTCATATTTGTGATGAGTAGAAGAGTGAATTTTGTTTGTATGTGACGACGAATATTTTAGTAATTTTCCAAATGTAGTTAAAGCTATCATAATATGTCTTCACATCTCTAACCATTACACCATAAAATATGGTGACAATAAAAGCCGTTGACATCAACCGTCAAACATTTTTGTTGACTATTAACAAAAGTTTCCGTTACCGAATGACTAATACGACATATTTACCTAAAATGCAAATAAAACTTAAGAATGAAACACAAATAAATTAGACATTAGAGAATAATTAAGTAGACTTAAGTCTATCATAAATTATTATGGGTTAAGTTTCTTTTTTTTTGTACATAAATAAAGGTTGTGTTAATGGATTGGTGTTGGTAAAGATGAACCTGTTGTTGACAGTCGAACTCTGAACCCGCACGTGGAGAGCCGACACACTAATTGTTAACTACTGTTGACACCGTTTGTTAAGGTTAATATTAGAGAAAACCGGCAAACATTAAAATTATATGACTTGATAACAAAGCCTCTTAAAATCGAGTTAATAATTTTAACAACTTTAGGCTTTATACATTTGTACCAAGGTACGTTTTATAAAAATTTAATCTATCCTACAGTCCCGTCTCTATCTCAGAACATGTTTATCCGTGGCCGCAGAACTGAAACAAGACATCAAATAGTTGCAGAATGCCCCAGCGCGGCCGGACATGCTCTCGCGCACTACAAATTACAATCAACACGGCGGACATGTTCGCACGTGGGGACGGGCCCTATCCCTATCGATTTACAACAAACACACACCAAGATTATTTTATAGTAATTTCTCTATTACGATATCTCCTTAGGTGTTTATTCGCGCGAGTCCTGTTCAAGATAACAGCGATTTATATCTTCATTATATTATGTTTGTACGAAACATTCCTTTTTTCGCTGGTTCTGTTTCGTTACAATGTCTCTGTGATGTTTATGCATCGTACCTGCTGTATTGTTGGGATGTCAGGTGGAGGTTTTTGTACATTTCTCTATATGTCAACCTGCTTTGTATATAATGGATGTAGATAAACCGGCCAAGATTAGTGTGACTATCTTTTTGCTTAATCTACAACTCTAATTGGGCGCATAACTCTAAATGTAGACTATTAAATTGGTACAACAATAAAATAATTCGCACTGATCCATAACAAAGCCAGTTAACGGGACCAAACAAAAAACATAAAACATTGTGACACCCAGAGAGCTATAAGCCATTAGCTAAACATGAACAATGTATGAATCAGAGGTGTTTATACTAAGACAGGGCATGTCGAAACGTCCGTCAGCTCCGGGGACGGCCTCGAGGTGAGCGATTAACAAGCATCGGGCGGAGACTGGTAACACCACTAGTCCGCATTACACACAATTGTCATTCGAATCTTTTGTCACATACCTAATTGTTCCAATTTCTAAATTTGAATATAGTACTTCGATGGGAATTCATTGCCCGAGGCAAGTGAAACTGGCTTCTGGTGCTAAAAGTTTTCCACAAACGAGAATAATAGCTAATTTTGGCTCTTCAGTACTAAAACCTTGTCTCACGTCAAGACTTTTATTTATACATAGAGCCAGGAATGTAATGCTCATCTAATGCTCAGGATAAAGACGCATTACACTGTAATATATGTATATCAGGCTTTCGTGCCCCGCTCAATTCGAGGGTTCGGCCTAATAGTTTTCCAGCGAGCACTGATTTACAATCAGGATAGGACTGTCGATCTGTAGCGTTGCGCCTACGCGCATTCACTATTATAGCTAGCAGCTACACGTATTATTTATGGTAAGAAGCTTTCCTAAGGATTATGGAGGCCGGGCGTCAACAATGCAACTAATAATTTTTAGGTTCCTATTGTTGCCGTTGTATCAATATTTTGTTAACTTTTATTTGGTTGTCTATATAAATTTTGTGTAATGTATTCTCTATTTGAATATATTCGTGTTCGAATATTTAAATGTAACGGTCATAAAATGTGAACTTAGTGCGACATAAAGTGGAGGGCTGACGGTTTGCATTTCTCGTTACGTAGGCTGTGGGATCCATGAAATACATTCACAAACAGATGGCTAAACCTTTGATTACTTTAGAATTACGAGTGGCGTGGCGTACTTGATTATAATTGCGTGGACAGCGCGGATCTGATTTGCGTGACCAATCCTGCTCAGGTAATGACGCGCGCCTACCGCCCGGCATCGCTGCGTTTCAGCTTAAAGCTTCGCCATCATTACATGAGCGAAGCGATCCTTAAATATGCGGCTGATCCCTGATTTGTTGCTCATATCTTGTAAATGATTTTTAAAATAAGTTACTTCTAAATGTCGATATGATGCGTATCCACAAACCATTCTTCAATCAATGAATTGTTAAATTGAACTGTAATCAACAAATGTCTACTTTCAAATTCACTTCATAAAGTTTAAATTAAAGTAATAGTTTAGTCTGCATTTGTGCCTTACTTTTCTATCTGACTTCAAAACGATATGTTTTCAAAGCATCGCTTCATCATCTCTTATCGCTGCCAGCGCGCCCTCTGCCGGCCGCGTAGCGCGACCGCCTCACTTTCGCACTTAATCGAGAAATATGGCTCGTGCTCTTATGCCTTTATTTATTACCAGAGCTCTCGGATTAAGAACATCGATTTATATTGTCCTCATTAGTGCTCCAAATTGATTAGTGTAAGCTTTCGTTATGGTTACGTTTGCTATATTTAAATATTATGTGACTAGGCTGTTGGGGTTCGTTTTACTTTAAAGAGGATTCTTCATTGTAGATGTATTGTAATAAAGATGTAAGCTTGTCTGTATCTGTTTCCTCAGAAATATCTTGGCTATTTTAAAAAGGCTTTCATAAAGACATTGTTAAGGTAGTTCACGTTCCACATGTTGACGACAAAAAGACACCGAATATTCAGAACGGTTGCATAATTTACAGTCCGAAATAGCGGTAGGAAGCGGGCACTTCCCGCGGCGTCACGGGCACACGCGACGAAAAACTTCGCGTGATCCACTCGTCTACTTCATTATATTAATTACCTCATGTAAGACTAGATTACACCGACACCACGCTACAACAATACAGGTATACACCAGATAAGAGAGCCTCGATTTATAGCTTGCATTTCTTTTGTCAGCTTTGAAATTGTACTCGCATAAGTTAACCAAGATTAAAGTAATCGAACTTATAAATTTTGTCGCCTCACCTTTATAAGGCCAACGGCGGTGTCGACGCGAACTTTGTTCAAATTAATGGGCCGCATTATCAGATCGAGCCTGGTACATGGCGTTTATGCTGAGATAATTTTATGTGGAGAATATTTTCGTGCGTTTTTTATTTTTGTTTTTTTTTTTCGCGCATGTTTCTGTAGGTTGACTTGTGATGTAAGCGCGATCACGACTCGTGGGCGCTAAGATTGTTTGGCCCGTGAAAAACGAACGAGTATAAATTAGTGTTTTACACAAACAAGATCACTTTTGGTTTTGGAACAACGTTGAGAGATTTTAAGTGTTATAGTTCTTGTATTTCGATTTTTCAATACATTTATAAGAACACATTGTGTTTTTAATTTTGAAATTACGATTGAATTCATATTTAGAACTGTTATAGCGTGTGATACAATTATGACGGAACTGTAAATACCTTTTAGCCACTTACAAGATCGCTATGAAGCTAACATTTAACTAATATATATTATTAAGAGTTAAAATAGTTACATCTATAAGTATCTGTGAACACCATTCTGAATGGTTTTTCTAAGTACAACATATGTATCTCATGTACCTAAGTATGTATTCTATATACCACAAAGTCAAAATATTTCTATCGTCGACTAGTAACTGTTATATCACTATATATAGTAAATAACGCAGACATACTGACGCGCATGTTTTTAAACAGCTTCTACACAGATCGTCAAATATTTCTATGAATGTAACACGGAATGGCCACTGAATTAGATTTAATGTAAAAAATGTGTAGGTTTTATTATATTTATTTAAGCGTTTGTTTATATTATTTGTGAATGGAGAACTTATATTCATCTTTTTATCGTGTTTTTGACACAGTCGGTACTCTAATATATTTTACACAATTAGCATACCATCCAAAAGTAACCCTAATCTTACACATTAAAATACCAATTATTCCAATAATACTTAAAACAAAACAACTACAAAACAAACAATTATAAAACAATCAAAATCATAAACTAAACAAAAAAGGCACGAAAAATGCAGCTCGTAAAACAATGAAGCGTCATAAAAGCACTGAGGTTACTGGAAGCGGCAGGAAACCCCTAATCTGGCCGTGTCGTGTTAGAAATTCGAAATGGTAATATAAGGATACTAATTAAGTAACTAAACAACATCCAATAGCCATGAAATTCCTTATAGAAGCGGTAAACTAATTCCGTGGCACTTTAGAAGCGCGCCCAGTAATTGACAAATAAAGGTATATGTTAACTGAGGGCACCGCGTTGACGACACTTAAGAAATATTTAGTTGTACCGTGTTAAAAACCAAATTTGGTGCGTGGAAATTTTGTCTGTGATTTGCTCTTCGTTTCGGCGGTGCAGGTGTGTCACTAGCCTTATTTTAGTTATTTTTTTTTAAATAGCTGAGCGAAAATGAATCCGGCGTAATGTATTAAAGTTTCGCGAAATATCGTCTCTAGTATACTCATAACTAACTTAAACATAGGTATACCTTTTCTAGATAAGTACAAAAATATTACTTTTTAATTTCTCCTTCTTTATTGTATTTAAAATGAAATCCGACGTAATTTAAGAATCCTCTTCACACTCCGTTGACCCTTACGACATTATTATGCATTTTACTGTTATAATCAACCGAGAGAAAGTCATAAAACCCACAGAAACACATTAATTCCTTAAAAAATTACAATAAAAATCTTTCCTTCTTACAATGACATTACAAATCGACACCCCATAAAATCTCGATGTCGCACTTGGAAATTCGAAATGAATAATTATTGGTGTTATCGCCGAAACAAGGGACTTTTGTCTTAATTATTACACCATTATAAAATCCTCCCCTCGACCCTTGTGAATCTTGTGATACCAAGACATGAAACTTGAGAGGGTAAGAAAAACTTGCAAGACAAGTCAAAGTATTAATTAATTCTAGCCACCATCGGTCGGTTTATTAAACGCTTAATTTCCATTTAGTGGGCACGGTCTGCAAGGAAAAATCTTGAATGACTCGGGTTTTCCTTGTCTAGGGAAGCGGGGCGAGGAATGTAAATGTTTTGTCGCGGTTTCATTTGAATTAATTAATGGATTTAATGAACGCGAACTTTTTCATCCGGCCTCCGTTTTCTGTAACAATGTTTATGGTAAATAAAACTTGTCAAGGAAATGCTTTTTTTGTCCATCTGTCGGTTTTTTCTTTTTAATTCGCTCGGTTTGTTGGGGCCGCGAGTTCTGCGGTGGATTGTTTGGATTTATTCGTGTAATTAGTGAAGTTTGTTCCGTTAGGATTATTTTTGTTCTTTTTTGTGTAACAAATTGGGTGGAATTCAATTTAGAGGTGAGTTGGATTGTATAAAAAGCGCTCGATTGTTTCAAATTAAGAACTTTTTGGGTCCACTAATTCTTTTCAAGCATAGCTAACGAAACGAAGACAAAACACGGTCATGTTTTAAATAAACCTCATTATACTTTATTTTATTGTTCCAAATTTAAAATTTATGACATGTATTTTTTGTCAAATAGACTCACACATAGCGAATGCACTAACAGGTATAGAGTAAAAAAAAAAAACATAAAACATCTTTGTAAAAACTGAACAAAGTGATCATCGCATTTTTTCTAAGAATGTTTATTAAAATCGTTCCACTAGAAAGTCGGGAAGCGAGCCGCAGTATAATGATAAATCGCGTCAAACCTCCCCACAATTATGACGGACACCGACTAAATTAAACATAGACTAAAAATTTCCAAGCCGTGTCTTCAGTCACTAATAAATTACTCGGGCGAAGGGTTAAAGAATAAAAAATGAGATACCGCTTGTTCTATAATAATTTAACCCGTTTAGCGCAGTCGTCGAGTAATAAAGATTAAAAAGTTTATTTTTTAACACTTTTGGTGCTAATGAGGGGGCGTTGGAAACAATTTGAGGGATTACCTTCTAAAAGCTTCCGTCAGATTTTTAATTGAGACTTTTTTGTGGGCCGAAAGGCTTTTAGCCCCTTTGACTGCGGCTCGCGCCTTGCCTTTGTGCCGTCCTCGCCACTGATCTATTAATGAAGGAAAAATATTTCCTTTTTTATCTTTACAAATGACGTGTTTTCTGATGTTTTTATAAATATTCAACGTAATTTGATAGCTGCTGTTTAATAGATTTTGATTAACTTAAGGTGTGGTTCGTTTTTATGGAAATTGATTAAGTAGAGAATTAAATTAACGGATTTTGACACGTTTATTTATTACTCTGTTTCTATTTATATTGTTTTTTACATTTTAATAAGATTATAGTATTGATAATGAGTTATTATTGTTACAAGGTAGGTAGGTATTTACTTATGGTTTGTGGTTTATTAGTAGTAACATCTAATAAGACGGCAAGTATTAACTGATGTTGATTCGTAATTTGCATATTACACAATAGAATTATGTAGAAAGAAATAAAAAAAAAATACATATTTGAAAGATGAGCGGAACATAAAACAGCATAACTCTAATCTCAAGTAAGACATTACGAGAATACCAATGCATGCGCGAAAAATCGATCGCGCGTTGCCGTCTTAAATTCCTCACCCTTTTCGAGGGGGCTCCCCCAAAAAAACGAAAGAATAGAAGAGGGAAAAAATCTAAATCGTCTCATATCTCCCCCCCGCGCCCACCCCCAGCCCCGGACACCTCCGACGTCAAGCACCCTCCTTATTTCGTATGCGAGCTCCTCCAGCAATCATTATAAGGATATCGATTAGGGCTACGTCTCTAACCTGCCCATATCTTTGTGGAACACTCATGTGTACATAGGATTACAGTTAGACGACTTCCACAATTTCTTTTTTCTTGATGTCCATTTTAATGTATGAAAATAAATCTGTGCCAAGTTTCTCCCTAACTGGATACATTCAGTTACACTACATTCAAGCACATTTTATCCAAATATTCACTGCTCAGGGTGTGAAATAAACTGACTGATTATGATCCATAAAACTTCTTATGACGCTATATCCACCAAATTCCACAAGACTCCACATGAACTAGGAACCTTTAAAGTGAAAGACGTAAGTACTTCCGATGGCACTAAAAATGTAAGATTCATGGTAAACAAACGTTATAGCAACAAATACATATTTATATGCGATTGGCTCTGAAAAGGTAAGACGAAGGAGACTAGTTAACAACCGAGGACGGCCCCCGCATAAGCAGATGCAAATTGTTCCCGTTAAACTATTTCGGAAGGTAAACATAGAGGGGTTGAGCCCACGTGCTCGCAGATCCGACCAACGAGATTAAAAATGCTGGATGGGAGACCGCTGGGTCGAGTACGAGCCAAGAAATATTGGAGTTCACGAAGAAAGCCGCTTTGGGGATATGTAAATAGGAAACTACAAAAGTAATGTTTGAGTTTGGGACGTCGCGAGAGTGAGTGGTCGCTGGATTATTGCCGACGATATTGTGCAAGGTTATCCAATTTAAATTGACATCGATGTTTGGTTTTTGTTGGGTTATAAGGTAGCCGGAAAGTTTTGTACAGGCCAATCGGAAATTTTATTTGTGAGCATGTAGACTTGTGACCAAAATAAAATACGGATAATATAGTCCTTTTACGAAATGCAGTACCAGAATTACCTTTATGAAACTAAATTTAATGGAGACTGATAAATTTCACAAAACACAACAGTCAGTATTGAGAACACAATACAAGGAAACATCTACCCACGGCGACACGAAACTAATGACGACTTGAATTCTAACAAATACAACGATAAAAAAAAGAAACAGCAAAACTGCTCTCGACTCGTCTCCGAGACTTGAATAAAGCGAAAACTAGGATCTAAGGAATCCTACAGACGACACTTGATTGTATACACGCGAGTGACCACTGCCAAGTAATAGGTAAAGTTAAGTTGGAAAAAACCTTAGAAATTCGTGAGGTAAGTTTGTATTGTATTTTGTTTGCCATTTTAACATCGTTATGGTAGTTGGTCTCCCTAAAAATGTTGATCTGTTTTTCACAAAGATGTTCTATCTTTACGTCTTTCGAAAAACAATTAATTATAACAGTATCGTGTTTATGTTTTTTATGTTTTCAAATAAGTAGTTGTAATATTTTTTGTGGTAAGCTTTATTTAGCTTTTATTCTCTCGGTTCCACGCGGTACGTAATTTTGTATAAGACGTCTTTTTAAACAAGAATGTTGTTGTGAGTGGGTTATCTTGATTGTCTTACGTCATCCTGTGCTGGAATTACCTCTACGTCATTTTTGGTAACGTCTCTTCTTTTGTTAGGAGAGTATAGAAATATGATTTCGATACAATTCCCTACTTCGAATAAAGACTTTATGGCGATGCCTTTCACAAATTTTGATTTATCCAATTAATTGTAACCCACACAAATGCGTACCGTTAAACTTTATTACGGACAAGTATACATAGTTACAGCAATATCTACGTTTTGTAAGTGCCTAATTCCGTTTGGCTGAATCTAATAAATCCCAACCGCTGAGCGGAGAATATCTCAAAGCTGTTTCATTATTCGGCATTAGCCGGCGGTCGGCCACGCAAATCTTGGCGTCCCTCAGCCCCGGCCAAGAGCCCCCAATTTCCCTCATTACTTACCTCCCGTCCGAGACAATGGCAAGACGACGACAAGAAAAAAAATATAATAATTTCAAGTGGAATAACGCTGAAAATCTTTTCACGGAAAGAAGAATTATTGTTGTTTTGCAAGCGAGCTCTCAGAGACAAAATGCACCATCCTTATTACGCTATTGTTCGGTGTTACGGGCTTTATTCATTTTTACTTGGCTCGACTTGAATGCTTATTAATTTAAGGCCGTGATAAGCTCGGATTCTTTTGAATGTACGAAAGAAATGTCTGGCTATTGTGATGAGTTATTTTACATCCTATTAGAAGAGAAGTTCGCGAAATGTTTCGATAATGATGTTAAAGCCTCTAGGGAATTAATAATTATCAAGTGGATATTCGTATTTAAAATAAGCCTTATATATTTGGAAATCTTAAGTACCTAGAGTTAGAAAGAATTTTACAATATATTGTTTCTTGAACAAAATCCACTTAGGTAACGCTAATTACTGCGTGTAACAGACTATGAAAAAAATGGTCATGCAATTTATTATGAGTACGTCAAGTTTCTGTTGTTGTAGCTTTGCTTTAGTTTGACAATTGTAGAATGAGGGTGTATGTGCCATTTATTATTGTAATACAAATCTGGTACATTGTTACTGCGACTTACTTAACTTTATTAGATGGCACGAGCACGATGCAAAAATGCATTATGGAACCCACAATTATTTTGTACAATTATGTAGTTACCTATAACAGGTAAGCGGGCGGTATTCAGGGGGTTATTAAAGGTTATGTTATACACAACATAGTGAAGAAATTAATGCATGTAAGCACTGAAATAAGTACACATAATGAAACGTAAATATACATCATACGAAACGCTTTATGGTAATCGAAATATGCCGAAATATGTTGTTAAGAGGGTAGAAAACTACCGGTGAACATGCAAGGGATGAACTAAGCTTTCATATTTTGCGGGTAGCAGTAACGAAGCGACTCGGAAACTTTCCTACCGTATGTCGTTCGAGTTTTTTAAGACGCCCATAAACATTCCGACAAGGCTTTTGTGCCACTATTTGAACAACGCCACGATGTGAATCGTAGGTCGTAATAAAGTCATTTTTACAACATTCGAGTAACACAAATTACTTAAAATGTCACATAAACGAATTTGCGGGGCGTTCGTGTCGTTCAATGTGAAAATCTCGAGTTAGTCCAAGGAGCGGTCGGAAGGCCCACTCTCCCCCGGGGGTCGAGTCAAGAGTGATTACGAATTTTAATTATTTTTTTAAGCCGGTGGCGGCGAGGTGATGTTTCCCCGCCGAGGCTTATGCAAACAATCGACTTGCACTTGGAATTAATCCGACTCCGAGTTTTTTCCTTCGCGACAAGGAATTAACAAGCAAAGAAGTCATTAAGTCGGAAGATATTCGAGGATTCCTTTTAATTGCGGCTTCCTTGACGTCCGTTTTCTAATTGGTTCGTGTCGGCGCGTTACTTGAAAGAATTGAATTTATATTCTTTTTAATATTGCTTGAGGGTTTGGCGTAGACTTTGATTGTATGTGGTCGCTGGTTAGCGCTATCTTTGTTGCCTTCGAGCGCGACATGCAGGCAACTACGTGTCATTACGGTGCATAACACACCCTCTATTATCCAATTATTTCTAACCTTTCAGCGTGGGCCGCTTCAGTGCAGTAATTACTCCACTTGGTAAGTTTAAACGCGGTGCATGACAGTCTAAGTGATTGTATGCGGTGAACTACGGTACCGCTAATGAATTATTTGTGGCTCGCGTGCAATCGCAACGTCTCTAATTATCCTGCTGTTGGATATTATGTTATGACGTGGCACTGCTTTAGATTTTAAGTCTGAGGGTTTCCCGACCGCCCGCTAGTAAGACGTAGTAATTGGACTGTTTTGTTGGTTTGTGTACAATTTAATGGAATGGTGCAACGCAGGGAACTTTATCTATATATTATCAATGTTTTTATTCCTCAAATATTTTTATAAATAAATGACTCGGTCGACGCCTGTCTGTGATTCAAGAATTGAAACGTAAATAAATCTATTATGTAAATGTTACAAGGAGGTTCATTAAGTAATTCCAAATGTCCCAATTTCTGCCTTTATGCCTATGTCTGCCTACTTAATACCGATATTATCGAATAACAAATCGTACCAAAAAAATAATCTTAGGCAAATAATTTGCCATCTTCCAAACAAGAGAACAAATAAAAAGGCTGATTGAGCACCCCCGCTAAAATGACTCATTTATATTAACGACCAAACTCATCAATACTCATTCACTCGATTCGGATTTTTCCACGAAGATCCTTCTCTAATTGAAATTGAAATCTGATTTCCCTCCCTCGCCAAAGCCCGGTGATTAAAAGTATAAGAAAAAAATACAAATAATCAAATTACAATATCGCTAACGACTCCTCGGAATCCTTTTATATTTTTAGGGAATAAATTAAAGGCTGAGAAGGGAAAGCCACGCTCCCGCACACAACGGGTAACGATTTTGGTTTTTAAGCAGTTGTTGCTTCTAGTAATAGCGGTTGGTTACCGAACCAAATATTTTGTGAAGAAATTTGCGGACTAGGAAAATAAATTGCGTAACTGCAAAATGTGGCCTTATGTTTAGTAATTATAAAGTTAGAAATAAGTTTATCTGATGCCATGAATGTAATCAAAATGTGAATGAATCCGATTGTGAAAATTATTGAAAACGAGGTCAACCAAGCTTGTTAAACTTTGCACATGACCTGTTTCCAACGAATATAAACGTTAGAAAAACAGACAATTATTTTTACCTCCATTTTAACCTTATTACATAAGATTGACTACGATATCAAGAGCATTCCATATACCACTATGTCTAATGTCGCTCCAGTTAGATCTACATCAAATTATGCGTAAATTTATATTTATTTACCATCAATCCTGTAAGGTAGACGTGTGTATATTTCATTGCCATTAAGTGTATAAGGCCCGTGAAGCTGAATGAAAAATTGCCCTATTTTGAGGATGGATGACGCGAATTAAAGAAGCAATTACTCATCAGAGAAGTACGGGGGCGGAATGTTAATAAGATGAGACTATGGGTGAGATATTTTTCATTTGGTCTCCTCGGACAATCACGAATTCGTAATTAAGATGCAAATGTTCAGACTCTTGTGGAATAATATTTTAAGACACGCACAGCGATGAGTGCTGACTTACTTTTAAAGAATGTCTTATTTAAGTTATTGGTTTTAAAATGAAGTGTGTGTGTGTGTGTTGTGACGCGACTGCAACGCACGCCAACATTTTAGGGCTCTGGGTCACGCCATCGATTGCTCGTCTATTGTCCACACTAAACACGTGGGGGTCGGCACTTGGTGCATTTGTCGAATTAGGTCATTTGACTTACAAGCTTTATAATAACACTAAATTTGTGACGATCTTACAGAAAATATTGTACAACGAATGTGCAAAAAGTTATAATTATGCTAATGTTTTGTGATGCAGATTAAACTTTAATAATTTTAATTTTTAAAAGTTTTTTTAATCATCTTCATACCTAGTCGCACAATAAAAAAGTTTACCATACAAATATCCATGCAAGGTCGCGCTCGGGCCAGACACCGTCCGAACGTGCAACTAGCGAACGTCTGGGCGCCTCACGTTCGCCCCATGTTAAGCCCTCGAATTTTCTCCTAACTTTTTCCGCTCCTGGCCACTTATCACCCTCCCCAACCCCCCACTGGTCCATCGAGCTCGACCACTAATTGCGTCCGTTAATTAGGAAACGTCATGAGTGTTTACCGAGTAGCTAAGTGTGAAGTTCGTTCCCCACTAATGCCTTGGCGTGAAATTACTTCCGTACCAAGTTGAAACTTTTTGAGAAATAAACTTGGTAGGATTAATTAGCTGATGGGAGGCGGATTAGCCGCTGCGTCTGCGTTCTAACAAGATTATAAGAGTTCTGTTTCCACAACTTTTCAACCTTACTTACGTTAATTTTGTTTGTTCCAATGTTTTAGTGCTAGCTTCTATGTAAACACTTGATGAAACTTCTTAACATTTTCTTTCTTTTCTTAGAACTAATTATGGTTAAGGTGCTTGATAAATTAACTTTCTTCTTTGCTACATTTCTTTGCGCCTAATAAACGGTCTCAATTACGCTGAATGTATTTATTATATTGTCTCTTGTTTTCATTATGATAAAACATTTATAAATAGTAGAAGGGAAACAAAGATGGTGGCGGGATGTCAAAGGGAATGAATGGTGGTGAGGTGTCAGTGGGCCGGTAATTAACACGTAGCCGGCTTAATTACGGCAGCATTCAGGCTAAGTGAATTGTGTCATCCGTCTGTTATTGGTTGCGAGCGGTACCAACGGTCCCTGCGTAAAAGCTCATACATTGACAGGGTTAATGAATTTATTAGTGACGATTGTAATTAATTGAAAGGGAACTGAGCTGTTTTGATTAACGATTGTTACTAAGTTGTGTTTGTATATTGGTCAGTTTTGTTAATAGATGTATATGACGGATGTATTATAAGTATTGTTTTTCAAAGGCTAATTATTTAAATCCAGTTTTATCCAGTTTTATCCCTGCACGCTAGTACACGCCAATTCTCCCGCAAAATATTTAATATGCATTGCACGCCTCTTTAATCATTTAGATCCTTAAAAATTCATAGTAAAAAAAGCGATGTTGCAAATTACTTGGGTTCCGTATGATTTTGTTTTGTTATGACAGCGCGAGTTGGCAACGTCGGGTTCGGCGACCCCACTCCGAGTTTTAATGATAAAAAAATTCGTACAGAGGGGAGGCGAGTAAGTGCCATCGAAGGAGGGAAAAAAACTACGGAGGAAAATATTTGGCGCGACAGGTTGCCTCTCCCCGCGTGCGAGGGAGACCTTGATAAAAATTAAATCTTAACGACGGAAATTTAAAGATGACGCTCCAACGATCAAGAAGAGTGTACATCTGAGCCCTGGGGCGCTTTAATTGGGCTGAGTACAGGACGTACCTTCTTTTATGTAGTCCCTTGATTGATTGGCACATTTACGGCATGCCCCCTGTCAAACGTATTAGGCAAGACATGTATTTGTTAAGGTTTTTAATTTCCAGTTTTTAAATCACCCTGTGTTTCTTGCCGAAGCATCTCCCACTGTGTTCCGCCAGACATTTTGCATCGAACATTTAATTCGATGTTTATTATACACGATTCAACGTTCTACTATGAATTACATATTCATAGAAAATTATGAAATACGCGTTTAACTTAGATATTAAACCGATAGTGTACTGTGAAATGTTTGCGGAGAAATTATGATCTGTCGCAGTAAGGTTGTTTGGTAGTGTTCTGAGCAATATATTGCCTTAGCTTAGAAGGAAAATAGTAAAGGGACATTTATGATGTCTTTGTGATTTTATAATAATTTTATTTATTTTAATAAAATAAATTTATGACCATAATAATTTGCAGCTAATAGCCTCCTAACAAACTCTATTCAGAGATATAAAATCTCAATTTTATAATTCTTTGAATTAGGCATAATCCAGCAGCAGTAGTACATTATGCACGTACACTGATATAATTGCGTTCCTATACTCCCCACTACTTAAAACTCCAGACACGAAGAAATTACATAAAAATAAAAGCAGTAACTCAAATTCGCGACCGCATTGAAATTCAAATCGGGATGCAAGGAGATTTGCATCGGACGGCATCGAATATTGATTTTTCCTACGTCTTGAGGGCTACCATTGCAATCCTACTTGTTTAAACTTTTTATTTTCACTCTTCACTCGCGTTTTTTGTTTCAACCACTCGCCCCCAGGCTTTCTCCCCTACGCACTCCCTCTTGCATAAAAAAGCTTCTAATCGATAATTTCTGTGGGGTGCATTAAGCATATCGTCAGTTTTGTGCCACGAATGTTTTTCTCAATGCTTTCAGATTTCACCCTCAAGGCTATTTTTGTTTTGGCCGCCATTTCCGAGATTGGAAGCAGCTTATGTTGTGTTTAATGAAATTTTATGTTGTATGCTACATAAAGCGGGGTCTTTGTTTATGTGCCGAATTTTATGTTCTTAAATGATTAATTTGCACTAAGTTTACAGAAAGTTAGCTCTAATTAGTAGTACACACAGTACAAATAAGCACTACGCAATTTTTTAACGCATAAGACATGTTCAAACACACTCTTTCATCTCATTATAAGACTGACGGTGACACCCACACAAAGTAGGCGACGTATACAAAATACACTTAAATCTTTTCGAGAAAAACGTGAAAGATATTATAATTCTATCCTTAAAGAATATCATTAACTTTTCTGCAAAAAAATAGTCACTAGCAGAAAAGAATACACACAATTCTAATTTAAAGCCAATAAAAACACATAAAAGAACAAAACTAACGGCTTTACAATTGAAAACACCAATAACAGTAACGGCGATCGTAGACATCGGATCTAATCAGACGAAGACGCATGGCATGGATGTAGCTAACTGGCAATATCTGATGCACCACGAGCCCATTGGGCCATTGTATTTGTTCTTTATGTTTTTTTACGGAGGGACGCAACGATAATGTTTTTATGGCCAGAGGGTCCGCCTTAATCAGGGTACGTTGTGATTAAGCCGAACGTTTTCGATATTTTGACACCAATCTTACAGCTTCGATTGTCTTTCGACAAACTTGACGATCTCGGCGAGAAATTCGAAAATTCGACATTTTATGTCGCAATTACGTCACACAGGTAACACGATATCCTCGAAAATCCATGTTTCCATTTTTAAAGCCCAACTTATTCTGTTCTTAACTGCTACAATTTAAATGCATTCGATGATTCGATTCTATAATCTGATCGAATGAAAAGATTGTGTATTGTGATAGTCCATTAATTTCTGGGCATGGGAAGAATTTTTATGGATGTATCTACATTAGGAAGCGTGTCAAACGTTCTTAAAGTAATCAAGTGACGAAATTAACTACTTAACTAATCTCGAACTGATTAAACTGCTTTCCTTTGGTACTTACACTCATATATTCCCAATGAAATATGAAGAGACGCATAAAATGCTAATTTACCTCGGATCCACCGTCTACACATTTGGAATGCCTCCCTTCCACGAATACCGACACACGATAATGACTCCAAAACGGCAATTCGAGGCAGAGTTTTTCATAAAACGAGGTATATGAGTCAAGAACATAGGAGTCATAAAACTTGAGCAAACCACCCCACGCATTCACCCCTTGCTTGAAAAAGTCACCCCCGCACGTACGTAGAAATACAAAAAAGGGCACCAAAGGGACGTTACGCATCCCAAGTAAGCGAGCTCATTGCTGGCTCTGCAGATGTCTTTAATGGCTTTAAATTATATGTAGAGAGAGCTAACTGCCGCGCGCAACTCCACGAGGTGATAGATCACGTTTTCGCCGTTTGCCGCTCCCTAGTCTTTATTATAGTTTGCTCTTCCTGTATTCTTGCACTTTTCTTGTTTCCAAAATCATTTGTTTCTTTCTCTAGTTCATGCATTGCCAGACTCATTAGATAGAAGTTGCCAAATATTTCCGTCACGATCCTCACTGATAGTATATGCGATATGTAAATGTTTTTTCACCCTACATTTTTAATAAAGTCCAATGAGAATCTTTTCACTACCGAGAGGGTCCTTTAATATTTTATTTAGTAGATACCCAAGTCTATTCCTGTATCGATAAAAATCTTAACAGATACTTGAATGACCATGTATTCCTTGTTAAATTGGATGTAAATACGATAGAACAGTATCTACGTAGAGAGTTCGTAAACGTTATTGCGTTAAATTTTATAAGCAATGGCTGTACACGAGCGGCTGAGCACGACTACGCGATTTCATTACACAGGAAAAAAAATCGCGGAGAAATTGGAAAATAATGTCAATTACTGTACAAACTGGAAGTCGCAGCGACTAACGATCGTCATTACGCATTGTCGTGATTGCGTAAATAAAGACGATTGCTTGGCGAAGTGAGGCGGGGCGGACTAGGTAACTTTTCCGCCTCGCTTATTCGCTTACGCTTGTTAATATAATCGCAGCCTGTTTTTACATTAAATGACGAGTAATTTAATTGCGAAATATCACCATTAGTAAACGTACAGTTGGAAAGGAAAAGCTTAAACTTAACTAGCTTCGACAAAATAGGAACTATTAAACAAAAATATTTGAACCTTACCTTTTTAACAGTAACTACCATATTTGTTTGATGGTTCACATTTAATTGTAGTGATTTTGATTGAATTTCACTTATTCGTGCCATTTAAGATTTAATCCTTCTCTGATTTTATTTTGAAGTTTTACGAGAATCTCTTTTCCTTTCGTTTTCTTGTATTAATGTTACGATGGTATATTCTGATTATAAAAATTTAAGAAGACAAGATATTTGTCATAGTCTTTTTAAATAGACAGACTGGCGTAAAGTTAAAGATTTTTCTTGAATTTAATATGCTTTATTGATCTCTTAGAGTAAAATTACACATTTTGCTACCATTTTTAGGAGAAGTAGATGTGAAATTTTCACAAGATAGTTACTTTTGCCCAACCGTTAGAGAAGCACACTTCTGTGTTCCCTTTGGAGCAGTAATGATACATGATAATTGAAAATAACGACTTACATACGTGAATTAACTGAAAAAGCTCTAAGTACTAGTTACACACCCTGAATGACTTTTTTCTTTTCAAAATGAATTAGTTCACAGCCTGAATGACTGACTCGACTGAAGTCGGCTACGAGACGTCGCCGCGTCGCGTACGCTTCTTGTGAATAAGAGTCCCGTTGTGACTTGAAACTAGTAGAGCTCTTTCTCAGTCAATTCAGGTGAGTAAGACGTTTAAAAAAATCGCATGTCGCATGATTGGTATTTGTCATAGTATACTGATTGTTGAGAAAACACGAATTTTATTGAACCGGACACAATGTAAAGCAGTTATCACATTGTTTTACACGACACAAAGCTGCGGATGCGAGTGACACGCTCCATCGCTTGCCTGCACTAGCCTTTATGTTTTATATCGATCATTTTGGTTGATGGTGTAAAAACAATGCCATTTCCTGCGCGGGAGCATGTCGCGTTGACGGTTGACGGTTGATGGTCAAATTGTTGTCAATATATAGGTATTGTTGGAACAGTTATTGTTTTCCTTCTTCGAAATGTGCACTTAGTAAATTAATTGTTCCAATTTCAAATTATTTTGATTTTTCAATATTAAAATATAGTATCACGCGTTGATTTTATGATATTAAATATAATAAGTACCCGTGAACGGTCTTTCTATTGCTCAATATGACGTGACAATACACAATAACAGAAAAAAGTAAGTTTAGACTAATTGTCAAGTTTGATGTCAAAGTGAATATATACGGGAATCTTTGTAAATATTGAAATATCATTGCGGGGTTCTTTCATTTAAAGAAATAATAATAGTATTTTTTTTAATAAATCTGTTCAAGGAAAGTACTCACAGTATCCAAAGGCCTTCATAAAGTTGTTAATTTCTATTGTATGTTCACTTCCACTCACCTTCTGCAAAAAAAGAGAAAAAAAATCAAATTCATTACAAATATTCTCACATTTTACAAAAATTCACAGAGTTTACGAAGCATTGTTCCCAAAAATAATAGGATCAGTTTCATACAAAAGCCGTTTTATATCTATTGAAGATATTTTTAAAATATGTGCGACAATTATCGGTACAAGACATTAATAGTCTACTTATATTGTCGCTCTAAGGAAAAAACTCCCCTAGCAAAGAAAGATTTATTCGCAAATTACTTATAAATTTCACCTCTAAACTCTGACGCTTTGTACCCGAAAACGTCGGATTCTTTCACGCGAATCCAACCTTTGCTATTCAGAGTTTAGACCGAGAATTCTTTGTATCGTTTTGGTGATTGGAAATACTTGTGTTGACGATTGTACTAGAACATTGGGTTCGCTTATAAAAATGTATTTAAAATGTCGCTACGGAAAATGATTTATGGTATACGTAGTGTCATAAATTTGTCCACTTGGATTTAGAATGGAGCCATAAATACGGTGAATTCCGACCTATATGGTAGGTATGTGTTTTTTATACGTTATTGAGTTGCCTTCGCAGCAAAATGGTAATTATTATGTAGAATGCAGCTAGGTTAGATTTAAATTGTACAGAAAAAAAAAATATTTGGTTTCTGTGCATCTAATGGAAATTAATATTCATTGTTATTAAAAAAAAATTGATTCGTTAATTATTTAGTCTCTTCCTTCATAACAAAAGTGCTGGCAGTGAATGAAATAAAAGTAATTATTAATTTTAGCGGTTATGTTTCCAAATAGTAAAAAGAGCTGCCCAATTCTTATGAATTCTACTTAGGAGAATATGTAGAGAAAACAGTGAAGAGGTTAAATTAGAGACAACTAAATGAGAAGATATTGACCAAACGCCAATCTCCTGAATATAAAAACAAAACGCACGAAAGCAAAATAAACGTGTGATTTTATTGCATGGAAAAAGGCATAGATAACCTCATATTAATGGAATAATAAAATAGACTCTATAGCAATCAATGGCAAAGAACATTAGCGTAAAGTAATGCTTCCTACTAAATACTTAATTGTCCCATTAGCCTTTCGAAGGAACGCCGGCAAAGTGTTATAATTATCGTGGGAATTCACCATATGTAACAGTTATTAATGTTAATACCAACCACTATTAAACGGATAAAAATATACCAAACAACAATCTCTTTAAGCGAAAAATAATTAAAAAGGCTACTTAAAATGATCGTCAAATTTTGGGACCTAAAAGCAGAGCTAAAGCAATTTGAAGTTCTTTTATCCAAAATTGAAATTAAACGTTTCTCAAGATAAAAAACTAATCCACACAAAGTCAGAAGCAGAAGCGCCCTATAACTTCAATGTTGTTTTTCAATTAAAAACCTAATCACACACACATCAGTGACACAAAGCAATCGACGGATCGCAAAAAACCTCAGTATAATAGACATGGGAATATTCATGTTCTTCTAATACGCATGCGTTAATTTATGCAAGACGACACTACTTTTTTATTTAAGAAAAAAAAAAATTGACAAAGGCCTTCGTCAAAAATTGCGATCACTAGTGTCACCTAACACTTCGAAGGGGAGACCATGTCAACCCTAACCTGACATGTCATTGTACTTCCTATTTTTGTCACTTAAAAGATTTTTTTTCTTTTACTCCATACCAAAGGCGAAGGAACAAAAACTGTCTAATTGTAACAGTTTTTTGTGCGACGATTTTAAGCTCGATTATTTTTTCTTTTGTCCCTATAGGTATAGATTTAAGAAATCACTTTTTAAGAACAATTTGCGCCGTTAGGATTTGTTATTTTCAATTGAAAAGGGAAAAACAGGGCTCAATTGTTGAGACATATGGTTTTATATTTTATTAACTGCAGATTTTTTTACATCTTTACTGTGAATATGTGAGAAAAGAACTTCTAATGAACATTAGAAGTATGTGAGACCAAAAAAAAAAAAAAATTATATTACTACCAAAATTTTGTAAAGCTATATGAGTATACACCTTATTTGTACGTATCAATGAAATTCTAAAAATAAATTATTATTTTATCTGAGGACAAGTGGCTTCAACAAAATATATTTCACATGGCACACCTGTGGGACAGGAGGTGAAAATACGAACCATGTTATTAAACCAATCCGATCGATTGGAAAGGGTTAAGAAACTTATAATAATTGCGAACAAAAGAGATCCGTTCCGATCCCAAATTCTATTATTTATAGTTTCCGATCACAGTTTGAATACGCCTTAATTATCGACTGTGTATGTCGCACCCTTAACGTTCTGTTCCTTTTTTAAAACTTTCACGGGAGCAACAACTTTCACGGGTTAATTATTTTAATAGATTTTGTTTTTTTTCTTTCTATTATTGTGGTAACACCTCGGCGGTTACAAAATACCTATTTTCGCTTTAAAATTAGAACCCCTTGCAACTTTTTATTCAATTTGATATTTGTTGTTACTTTCTTTTTCATTTTGTTAAAGAAAATAAAGCCCTAATAGTTTCGGGTAAGCTCTAATCAAAAACTACAAGTTAAAAAAATATCGGCTACTATTTCAACATTAAAGTCGGTAGCAAAATATTAAAAAAAAGGTTGCAGCTTACCAATGAATGTTTAAATAACCCATTAAAATGGTCGTCAGGAACTACTCCAAATATTGATTGAGGTATACCGTAAGGGTGTTTGAAGGTATCCCATAAGTGCCATAACGGATAAGTCAGTACCTGGGGATGTATTTAATAACCCAGAAATTGTTTTGAGTCGTGTTCGGTAAGCGTAAAGATTTCGCTCGGATTATTCGGGTGATCGGCAACGTATTTCTTGGGTGTATGGCTCTCAAAGTTTTATGGGACAAACCGTTTTTAAGCCACTAATACAAAGTTTTATTTGGATGTAGCATGTAGCAAATCTGTCAATAATTAAAGAAAAAATGCTTCAAGATATTTGTTACAGTACAAAACAAAACGTTATTTAAAATAATCAAAGACCAATAAATAATTTTGATTACCTATGTTCAATAAATTAAAAATATATGTGGAACTTGTTGCTGTGGTGATATTTATTCACATCAAAAATATCCATCCAACGACGTACCAATGTACCTAACACCTATTGGACCGAAGGACCAGTTTTTACATAAACCCTGGCAGCACGACTTCGCATTAACCATATATCCAAAGAAATAAAAATGATACAAAAAAAATATTTTCGTTCTAATTTCAAAATAACTTGCCAATATTTTGAGAACCGCAGCCCTCAAAGCAGTGTGTTACCATTGATTGGTACCACAATGAGTAACAAACTTTACCTTCACATTGTAAAGTGATATATTTATATTATTTTTACCGACCCCTGTACATTTTATTCAACAATACATACACATAATCCTACGTGTACATAGAAACAAACTAAGGGTAGAAATATGTATACGTTTGAGAAATGAGTTCGTATGAAAAATTACAATTTGGTTAACTTCTTGGCAAATAGTTTTTTAAAGTTGGTACAGGATTATTAATGGTGTTTGTTTTGTACTCGAATTGAGAAATTAGTTGTGCGTTATTCATTTGATGAGTTGATAATGTTGTGTGGATATTATGTGGTCTTTTGTGATTCATCAAGTACCTTTTTCCGATATGAAATGGGGATTAGCTTAACGGAAACCTAGCTTAAATTAAATGTGGTAACATTGTTTAGCAGTTGTCTTCTTTCTACTTATTATTCAATAAATCAAGTAACACCATAGTAGTGACATTCTAATTTCAAACAAAATATTTTTATTATCAAAACTATGCTTCGATGAGACCGACCTCATGCAAAACATACTACAGCCTTTGCAATATCAAGCTTATAACACCAACTCTTTACGTTCCATCACTATCAGCCACTTCGCCATATTTATATGAACAACACATACATTATGTATATATTATAACAAAAAATACAATAAAGACAAAGGTGCATCATTCCATGAAACTCTTCCTGCAGTTCTACAACAGGTTAGTTCAACAAAAAACGATATAGTGTGTAACAAAATTATTAAAAACAAACAGGAAAAAAGTTTAGACACACCATAAAAATCGGTATAATTTCCCCAAAGCACTTCCAGTACTAAAAAAAAACAAACGCTATAAGAACATTTTACGTTACAATGATAACAAGTCCTTATCGTGTTGGCGTGACGTATCGAGAATTCAAAATGTTATGGCATGAAAATCTGTAACGTAACCAAGACATCATAAAATAACCATTTCTTTCATGTTATACGAGGGTGTAAAAGGTGCGTAAGGGTTAAATGGCTATCTTAAAGCGTTAAAATTGTACCGATACAAACTACTAGACGAGAAACCGTGGCAGATCCACTTTTAATGTCACTTTTGTTGGGAGATTAAGCGGGTGATGGAGTTTTGATAATAAATTTGTTGTATTCGTATTTCGTTTATGTGAAGTGACTTACAATTTTTTTTAAATTTTTTTGTGTTTGGAATGGCTCCTTTGGCCATTGTCTTGTTTCCTTATAAGCGATGATGTTGTCTGTGGAGGATTCTGCCCCAAAGCAAACTATTTACTTAGTCGTTGAAGCCATCTAAGTTTAAGATTTGTTTTAATTGCAGTTTTAATTACAGTCACGACTGCAACTATCTACAATCCGTCATTAAAATAGTGATCTACAAAACTTAAGTCTTTTACTTTAGTCGATTATGTTAGGTACATAATCGACTAAAGTAAAAGACTTAAGTTTTGTCACTTGATGTTTACGAGGAAAATATTTTTTATAAACATAATATAGTAATTATACACAGAAAAAAAGGATTCTGAGTTCCAAATTCAAAATACTTCACTACATAAATTCGATTCGTATTATGTAAACAACATAAGTAACTACGAAATCCCTTAACCCCACACAACCCCCTTTTACTACTCGGGGCACCTCTATCCCCCAATAACTCTATGCACCATAAATTTAATATTCAGGTAGCAACTATGATAAGCATGTGAAAACTGTCTGTTACATCCATAGACCCATAAATATGACATTAGCACATCGTATGGCGATGCTCTTAATTGTAAACCTCTATTGTGGAACGTGCTTTATGATCTATATTACCTTTTAAATACTGCGCAAGAGTTTGAAGGAAGATTTAAGATGGCGTCTTGTCATAAAGAATTTTTGTTTAGAACAAATATGGAGTATTATGGTGTTTTCGAAATACTTTTTTTATGATGATGATTATTACTATTAAATTACTCCAAAAATATTTTTGGTTGATAATTAAATACAACGACTGTATAAATAATTGAATTTATATAATGCATAATTTTTATTCTATAAATATACTCGAAATTCGATAGGACTAAATAGATATGTTGATAAGTATACTTTCAAAATGAATGCAAGGTAACAAAAAATTTGTACAAAAAAACAATCAATTAACCTAATAAGACAAATAAGGACTATGTTAAAAAAATAATTAAAAGACACGATAAAGGAGGTTTTACATCAAAAACACGTGTTTTTACTATCTTTCGAATATCTATCAAATTGTCACTATGGCGGAGGGTTTGTGAAGTGTCAAAAATGCGCTTGAAGTGGTCAGTAGATGGCAGATAAAACCACCCCACCTGAAACGACCCCTGGGGGACAGTTGTGTTCACTATTTGAACACTGAGACTTACTTCACGCTTTTTTATTTGAAAAAAGAAGACAATTACGTGTACCATAGAGTCCAAGTAAATAGACTTAAAAAGACTTTAATTATTTAAGTTTGGAAATGGTTTGTTTTTTTATAGTACCTAACAATATTAATCGCCGTATTCTGAGGTAGTTATTTATCGATTTCTTCGCTTTTCTTACAAATTGGTAAAAAAATCGTTAATAAACAACGATTTAATTATATTGAAACAAATAAATTCGTTACTAAAGAAAATTCATCATCATCATTTCAAGACGGATTCGGTTTTCGTACAGCATAAATTAAGCAGTAGTTTAATACCATGAACTTTTTCCATATTTTTTATTATAATGAAAAATAAAAAAATAATAAGCAATAAATAGTTGACGAATGTACATTGATTATTACCATTCGAAAATAATAGAGTTAAGTTGAGTGTTTGTCACGCTTAATTTTTTTCTCCGAATGCAAAGTCTCCATTTGACCACGGGTGCTACGGCAAAAATATACCGCAGCCGTCTCCCTGAGCAGGAGAAAGAAGGCTGGTTTTTTCGCTTGAAAAAGTAATGTAGTATAAACTGCTTTTACCTAGGAATAAACCAGACGCATTTCTCTTTCAAAGGGTTGTTTAGGAACAAAACCAAATGGGTGGGTGTGACCAAACAGTGAATAATGGAAGAAACTTGATAGACGCAATGATACTTGACCTCAATTATATTGAATATTGCAATATCCATGATATCTAATTAGTGGCGATGTTTGTCTAATCAACTCAAGTCTCCAATTACTTCATAATAAACAAAAGCTGCGATGGAGTGACGGTGGTCAATTGTTTTTTTTTCTGCGTAGGCGTCTCGTCTGCCGATTCATTTCTTTCTTAATAGTCTTGATGATCATCATATGTACTTTTTTAATAAACATTAGTTTTATAGCATTCTGATACTTGTTTTTAGAACTTAAAGGGTTTATAATAAGTTTCAGTATTCAATAGACCTTCCATTAATTAACCACTTACCCGTAAAATTGCAATCTTTGTAATCTACAACTCTTTAGTCCTACACATAAATCTTTGTCCTTGTACATGAAAATAATTTACATACAAACAAAACCAAATGGTATCAAGCTGCCATATTCAATTTAATTTTCATTCCACAACGTTTTGTTTACAAAGTTAATGACTAGTACAACAGTTAAGTGTCAAAAAGGCTCACGAAATTGTTTGTAGATCGCGAAAAGTACGAGTACAACCCTACCTGTGTTGACCACACTACTCGAGTGTATGTGTGTGTGGCGTAAAATGGCGACCAAAATGTTAAAGTGGGAGATCCAAGCTCCTACCACGATTCCACGTTTGCTCAGCTATCGGCACTTATAGGCTGATGATGACACAGATCAAAAATCTAGTATGATCATAGTGTAAGAAAACGTCACTTGTAGTGCTGTACCTAGGCAATTATAACTGCATAATCGATATATCGAGCGTAGACACTGGGACAAGGAGCTTCCTTTCCGGCGCCGGAGCTGACCGTCGGGTGATCCGCGTCACATCGACGTGTGGTTAAATTAAGTTCTAGATTTTTTCTAAACCTATATGACACTACCCTATTTTTTTCTATACCTATATTAGAAATGCGTGTTTTTAAGCATATTTAGATAGATAATAATAAGTTAGTCTTTCACGACAAACTACTGAGCGTATCTGAATGCCGTTCGACTTAAAGATGATAGATTTTAGTATGGAATAGCGCTTTTTCAGTTTTAAATTTTACAATGCTTCTGTTAGCAAATCTGCTGTTACATGAATCATAATCTATGTAGTTTTTAATATTATTAGTGGCATCCGACTAAGACAATTGGCAGCAATCTCTGGAAAACACGAAACGTGGCATAATGTAGTTGTAGAGATTATGACAAATTAATCTTAAGAAGACGAGGCTTACGATGTAGCAGTGGGATTTTACGAACTGTTTGATACTGGTGGTGAAGTTATTCTTAGGATCTCTTGTGAATCCAGGGAGTATACCAATCCCGAAATTTAAAATAAGAAAGAGCCATGATTTATAATTTATTACTTTTGTTAAAACTGTGTCATAATTTGTCTTAATTTTTTAGTTATGATCACACAAACAAAAAGCAGAATTAATGCCATTTTATATTTAGTTTATAGTTTCTTGTTTAATAAATCAATAGTTTTTATATATCTCTTCAGAATCGATTGAACAAACTAAGTATATAAAAAATCTGCATTAGTTGTATAAATGGCCTAATTGAATTCAATAGATTTGACATTTGACTTCTTTACAACATAGTTATCCATATCCGTAAATATCGACCAAATAATTATGATTTTTAATGGCGTGTTTAAGAAACTTAAATAGTTGTGTTGATCACATTCGAATTAAATTGTTGATCTATTAATTTATTTATGGACACACCACATACTGTGATGTTAATGATAAATTGTTTTTGGATCAAAAACGTAGCAGACATTAAAATAAAGAAATCGTTGACTTCGTTGAACTATCCAAAAAAGGTGGAAACATTAGTAAGATGTCATCACCTCGAATTAATAATATCTTAAAATTCCTAATTAAAATATTTCCTGTTGTATTTCAAACATCTGGTCGTTATGTAGGTACGTGGAGCCCACACATGCCATAAGTTCTCAATAAAATCGACAAGGAAATCAACTGCGATTTATTATAGAAAACATAATTTAATTGTTACGTTTATATGCTTTGGGCCATAAAGTAGATAATGTGTATAATTTATTACAGATTACGTTTTGTTTGTGGGTGCTAGCGCTGATAGATCGCTTCGACCATGTCACCATGACAATTTTAAAATTGTTCAAATTTTTGGAAGTAGTCTATACCTTAATGATCATCAATAGTATTTAATTACAAAAATGCATTAAGGTCGAAATTTGAAAATAAATGTTACAGTTATATTGAGACATCTCATTCGAAAGTCTTATCTGAAACACAAATCAGTGGCCTGACACTATTTACCGATTTATTATAAGTATAGATAATTAACAATCAAAATATACACCTACGGCATCGATCGTAATGAATGACACAGGGTCCGGCGTCAAACACGTCCGGCCGGACACGACCCACGTCCTTCACTGCTTTCAAACTATTTCTACAATAATAAAATAATGCCTACGTTCGCCGGACGGCCGGACCGTACGGCTGTCGAATCAGAGTGGGCGGGTGTACAAGTTCCTTTATTGAAAATGATTCATTTTATGGTTTTTGGAAGTTACATTCGGCCTATTCAATTTTCTGTGTAAGTAATTGATTTGTCGTTTTGATTTACATATTATAGCATGTCGTGTCATAGAATTCTGTTTTATTGTCACTCTTCAGTTAGCCAAATTTTATGGCGTCGTAAATTTAAATGATGCTAATTGACTTTTCAGTATGGAACGGTGCTTTCCATATCTAATGCAAATATTTTACAAGTGATTTACAATGATTGCAGGCCATAATTATATCAATAATTTTCCTTGAAATGAGATACGAATAATCTTGAATTATTGCCTAGTTACTTAAGCGGTGTCAACATTTGACATGTAAATAAAGAAAAATATCGAAACACTGTAAAATATTAACGAGACCGAGACCGTTTCATTTGGAACCATAAACAGATTTACTAACAAGAAAAATTACACTCGTTATAAAATCGATAATTCCACAAAACGATTATTCGTTGTTTGTTCTGTTGTGTCGAGTAGCGTGCAACAATCGATACAAGCTGATTGCATTAAGCAATTACAGTGTATTTAATTACCCGAGCTAGTTAATTAGTGAAGCCTTATGTTCACTGCAACGGTAGGGTTTCCACGGCCTCCCTCATTTACACTTGCAACGACGTTTGCATTTTTAACATTGTGCTACTTGTCACTAAGTTCGTTAAAGGATTAATTTCATGTAAGCAGACGTGTTCGCTTGTTATGACATGAAGTCTCAAGGTGATTGTGTACTGTGTTTATTTTTATTTTATACTCTATTATTAATAGCATAAAGTGCTCTTTGTGTAGCAACTATCTGTGTGAGATATTTTGGAAATATTAAGTAATTTTGAAATGTAACTTTATGTAAATTATTT
The DNA here is from genome assembly GCA_902829305.4 of Spodoptera exigua. Classification (NCBI taxonomy): domain Eukaryota; kingdom Metazoa; phylum Arthropoda; class Insecta; order Lepidoptera; family Noctuidae; genus Spodoptera; species Spodoptera exigua. The sequence goes on along the minus strand of LR824619.2, from coordinate 8,214,346 downwards.
ACGGTTGTTCAATACCCGATATCACAACAGTACGCAGACAAAATAGGATTAAACCAAAACTTAAGAAAACAAATAATCCAATAAACAAGCATTCGAATAATAGAAAAATGAAAACAAGAAGTTTCGCAAACTTTTGTACGTAACGATCGGCCGCCACTCATAAAGTTGACAAAAATTTTGGCAACCCTAGTTCGATACTCATAGTTAATTCGCGGCTTGCATTTCGCACGAAATTTTCAGGCTGTATTTAATTAAGTTCCATGAAAAAGTACTGCAATGGAAAAGTTTAGTCGTAAATACTGCCTAAAATCCCCAAGTTACTGTTTCATTGCGATGCAATTAATTTCCTGAATTAAGTCTTCGAAAACGAGCGGCTAAATGCCTATGGAGTTCAATTTGTGAGGTTTTAAATATCAAAATTTTTGGTCGACGGTTTGATGTCACGCGAAACGTGTCTAGCGAAATGTTCCGCTGAAATGAATGAACAGGGAATGAATGTTTTTAGCTTTAGCTTTGAAGTGGATACTTGGAAATATTCTTCACCTTTATCGCTGGTCCGCGAACTTTCACACCTTATTACCTATAACTTAATTATATGATTTGATGCTTCGACTGAATTTTATTGATTTTATTTTATTTCCCATATATTAAATTTATCAAGAAATCATATTTTTAAATTATATTATATCGCTGGAAATTACATAAAACTCGCTTTGTCAGTTCTAATTGCTCAAAGCCACTTCAACATGATCTCTGGTTTAATTATGAATGTTTGACCAAAAAGATCTTGATAAGGTAGTCATCATATCAAAAGCTCGTCCTTAAGTTGACATAAACTGACTGATTCTGATTACAACTGAGATTAGTTTTCAGTTATTAGCATATTAAGGGGACGGGGTGATGGTAACAATAAATTGCCTTTGCTTGATTGTGTTTTGTTTGTTTTAATATGCACTCTTTATGCACTTAATTACAAAATATAATCATGGTGATCTGCAAACAATGTATGGTTACGTAATTTAAGTAGATAATTATTGAAAATAAAAAATACTTTTTACAAAATAAACCGTGTATCTTGTGTATTTTTCGATATTAATACTATTTAATAATATTGGCAATAATTTAACACGATAGATATTTATAGCATATTAAGATCAAAGAATTAATACAACAAAGAAAACAATTTAAAAACATACCTGCGTCTATTTTCTATCATTTGAATAATTCGATAGTTTCTTCAGTGTAAGATCACAAGGGTGTTGAAAATTTGCATACCACGCGCCAAAGATTCAATTCTGTGATGAGTACAAAGTAACGACTTTATGATCTCTTTTTGGTTATGTAAATTTAAAATATTTTAGGGTGTCTCCTAAATATGCAAAGTATGTATGTGTAATTTATGCACTACTTCATATAAGATGGCACGAGTTTAAAACTACAATGTTGACACGGCCTGTATAATGTAAAGAAGACATTTGTTAGTTATCTAAGACGTGTGTGTGTAAGTTTATTATATTAAGGGTGTTTCTTAATATGCAAAGTAGGTTTAATGCTTGTGTATGTATTGTAAAGTGGCACAAATTTAGCACGAGCTGCATAATTTTGGGCCAATTGTCATCCATCTAAGATTTGAAGAGGAATATTAAATATGTTTTAGGGTGTCTCCTAAATATGCAAACTATGTATGTGTAATTTTATGCACTACTTCGTATAAGATGGCACGAGTTTAAAACTACAATGTTGACACGGCCTGTATAATGTAAAGAAGACATTTGTTGGTTACCTATGATGTGTGTGTGTTAGTTCATTATATTAAGGGTGTTCCTTAATATGCAAAGTAGGTTAAATGCTTGTGTATGTGTTAAAAGGTGACACAAATTTAGCACGAGCTGCATAATTTTGGGCCAATTGTCATCCACCTAAGATTGGATGAGGAATTTTGAACAAACATCACTGTCTTTATAATTTTTGTGGGTTATTTCTATTTATGGCTTAAGACAAGACTTCTAATTTTTTTCAGTTTTAGAATGAGTTTTTTGTTAAAAGGATTTTGACTAATTCTGGACTGCAGACAAATTACTCTGAGTTTTGATTGTTTAAGTAATTTAGTTTATAAAGTTTTACTGGTTTTACTACCCCAATTTAAATCCTTACGTAGTACAAGGGTTTAGGTTTATTTGGTAAATATTACTGTCCAAAAAAAACATATCTTGATACATTTTTGCACTTAATGCTGAATATTGGCAATTAATTTTTTTTTAACCAGAAGAATGGCAAACTTTTATTTCAATTATTTTCTTTATACACACCTTACAAAGATATTACACCAAGCCAGCAAGACTGATGAAATTTGAATATTTTTTCTATTATTATTATTAATATTTCTTTCCAAATTTGCATTATCTAAGGGTACGGAGATATTTAAGTGGTGGTACTTTGATAAGGGTGTCTTCGTATGTAAATGATTTCTAATATAACACTCAGATGGCACGCTTCGGTGTAAATGTCGGCACGAGCTGCATAATGTTGAAGGAAAGGGAATCTAGCTGTTTTCTATGTAGCACGAGCTAAAGTAAGTACAGATTCGTCAGTTAAATGTATAATAGGGAGGTTTTTGAAACTTTTATAGAATTTGGACCGCTTTTTAAGTGTGTTAAGAATTGTTTTTGAATAATTGGTTGTCTTAGGAAAATAATTTGAGCTATAATTGGTATATTGATTGGATAGTTCTGCGGATTTAGATAACCGTCGCTGTGTATTTAAGTACACTTCTAATCATTAAGGAATATTAGCCACGTCTTTCTAAAGGGATACTAGTGAATATTTGGTTGAAATTACATATTTTTACATAACCATTCAGTTGAAACGTTAATAAAATAAATCTCACATTCAATAAATTTTTACTTAATTTTAAATCACAAATTACAAACATAATCTCTCGCACTACATAATTTCAGTTTATGTAATTAAATGTAAAATTTACTAAATTACCCTAATTATAATCACAATTAACTCTGACAATGAGTACTCAAGGCACTGACAGCCACCATCTATCTCAAAGTTCCGGAACATTCCTGCTTGCATATAAAGACGACAGCACGCGTCGTTGTGATCTATTTAAATATATGCAAAACACTTAGTACCTGGAAAAAGATAATGGTGCAAAAGAAATATTAAATTGTCTGATTCATATGTTAATTTATGTGGGAAATAATCTAGATATGTGCGCCCGGTCTTAGCGCGAGCCGTCGCACACGACGACCGTCACGCGCCTTCAATTATTATAAATATTTATATTTATTAACCACCCAAATACATGTACGAGAAATAATGTTGTCTTTTACTATCTCATGAGCATTATATAAATTGTGTGTAAGTCTCCTTAGCAAATTTAATGTCTGACATTAATGTGTATGAGTGTGAAGTGGAAACATTTCATTGAATTTATTCTGCTCTAATTTTCGTATCTAGTTATCAACTTCATAGTTGCGGTATCTCGTCATCATTGTACAAGTAAGAACAAAAGCCATTCAGAAATATGCGTCCGAGCGCCGACAGGAAACAGTGATGTGTGTTGAAGCAATGTTTTCACAACGAACGCGTCGCAACAATTAGGTTTTCACTCACTGAGGAGGGTAGCCACAGTTTTGTGTGCCGGACTCCTGCACGACAATAGGTCCTCATTGTCTACAAAGCGAATGCATTGAAAACTTCATTTTCAAAATAAACTTAAATTACGATCAATAATAATAATCTTTATTCGATGTAAATTAAATGCCATAATGCACGGAACCATTATTTAAAATCGCAAATTCTATTGTAATTGTAAATTACGAGAACCGTAACGGATCGATCGAGTGAGTCTAAACAGTGCAGATTTGAATATTTTTTCAATCAATAACTGATATATGCAAATGTTCGACAAAAGACATTATGCACGTAGCTTTAACAATGAACCGACCGTTATCGCAACAATTTGATATTTCGTCAAAGGTGCACCAGAAATAATAATTGATCGAACACCATTGTTACGAGTGATACCTACAGCGTACCCCTTGGAATATCGAGAGGTTGGGAGAATCCGAAAATTAACCAATGATAGGTCTAAATTTAATTTTACGATCTGATACCTGCCCTTGTCTGACAAAAGCTTCGTAATCAAATTATGCAGCCGATGCTACTATTGTCGTCTACATGCATAAATTCAAGGCATGTTATTGTAGATACATCGAAGGGTACGCAGGAAGAAGCTCACAATAATAGATGAGTTGCATCGAGACCGTCATTGAACGATACGTTCGTGTGGGAAGAAGGGTTAAGATGATACTTATCAGATAATTGTTACGAATTATTGCATCTGGAGATTAGCTCGATGATTCGAAAGATGTCGCTCGAGTTTTGAACGTTAAAATATTGCTCGAGCTGACAGAATATATTTGGAATATTTTAACAAACATGAGCGGTCGAGACGGTAACCTTGGTGCAGTGGGTTCGTTAAGGACAAGTAACTTTACCATCAAAGCGTCAAACGCCAATCAAACGTCTGTAACAAATCTCACCCTTAGTGGAAACAACGCGAATATCACATTACAAAAAAAGTTCGTTATGAAAAGAAACCGTTACTATTACCAAAGGGTATGACAACGCGCGAGAGGGCGATCCAATTTTAGTGAATTTCTTATAGCAGTAATGATATGGAGCACGGGCGTTGCATACTTTAGCGAGAGAAAAGAATTTTGGGAGACGTTGCGAACATTGATATGTAGATGAGATGGCACAGGTAGCGAGGGGTCTTATTGAAATTAGAGATACATATATGAAATACGTGAATAGAAGTATTACCGATAGAAAAATAGATATCGACAATGCAAACGTAACTCTTGCAATGGAAAATAACGTCTTTTTCGTTACATCATGTGCATTAGTGGAACTGTTGGGAACGTACAATTTGCTTATATGTAATATTTTGCACAACTTGCATGAAGTTATGCAATAACGTTTTAAAGTTGCAGTGGCAGTTATATTAATACGAATAAAATGTGCTATGATAGAATATGTAATGTGTTTCTTTGAATAGGATTTCTTATATTGACAATACGGACAAGTTACAATCAAAACTCCTAAATAGTATAGAGGTGAGCCGCTGATCAGCATAAGAAAGAGGACAAAGGAGTCGCGAGCCATCATGTGCTTTGCATATGAAGAGTCCACGCGCGAATTTGCATACCCACCTCTAGTCCAAAATCTACATTTATCTATTCTGCCTTTTTGGCGTTCTGTCACAACGAGGCACATACAAAAGAAATGATTCGGTTGACATTATTAAGGTGCAGAAAGCATTTAATATAAATTTGATAGCATAGTTAATACTTTTTGTACAAGGTATTGGATTTACAATTCCTAAAAAGTAATAAGAATAGTATATTTTAGAGGAATGTTCGTAAGTGAAGAGTGTTTTAAGGATTGTATTTAAGGGAAAATTGATACTCTTATTTTGTCCGAAGTATATTGAAATCCCTTAATAAATAATCAACAAGTAGCAAAGTTTAGTTTATGAAAAAATCATGTTAAGAGTCCATCTTGTTTTTCAAAAGGTGTCAAAGATAATAAAAGAGAGAAAATATCTGAAAACTATCCTCATGCAAACGTAATATCTGGAAACTGTCAAGCAACGGCTGAATATAAAATTAAAGACGCAAAATAAATGACGCCACAAGATTATTTAAGGAACAACGGAACTAACACAACTAACACCGCCACGCTACTTTTTACACTCCTATATTAGACAGCCCTCGTATAGCACGAGACACAAATTCATGCCTTATTTAAGAGCCCTACACACGCTTTAAGTAAGGTAAACCAAAATTTGCATAAAGTCAGCCACGAGCTAATATTTTTGCATAAGAAGATAACACTTCTTCGAAAACTCTTTATATTAAAGTATCAGGCAAAGGTGTTAGGTAGAGTAAAATGCTGTCAAGCCCTTATTGATTTGATTGTAAGTCGTTTTATTTTATGGTAATGAACGAATGAATTTCGGATACGTAAGAAGGTATAAATTGATGGTAAACTTAAGTGTGTATTCTTGGGTTAAGAATTATATAGACGGCTCTGATAATAAAGTAACTGTACGTAATATATTGTGACACGGAATAAATATATGAAATGATTTGGTTAATTTTGCGTGTTAAGGCGATAATGATGACGCAGAATTCGGGTTGTAACGGTTTGATGTATTTTTAATTCTGTTTATATATTTATCTATTCTGACCGAATATTCTTTTAAGTGGAAGGTGTGAGATAAATATCACTCATGGATGTTTTAATGAATCATCGGATCGTGATCGCATAAAAATACATTGTTCAATATTTAAGAATTAAATCAAATTGCAATAAGAGTCCCGATACCGCAAAGCTTCACCGTGAACATCGACCGTAATTTAAGTGCAAAAATAGATTTCCCTTCAATTTTTCCTGCCTATGCTTCCTCAATAATGGCATTGACATTCTTTACGACAACGTACTTAAATTGCAACTTCGCATAACACACGACCCTCACGTGAGCCAAACCGAAATGCAACATAGAAGCATAAATTGCACCGATTCTCATATTTAACTCAAGGAGGAACAAATAAAAATTTGTTAAAAACCGGAGCAATTTGTCAGTGCCGTATCAGGCGAGTTCAGTCAATAATGAAAAAAAAAATCGGTAACTTTTTTTTCATCGTTTTTGGGTAATATTAAACACGCGAAGCTTCGTGGTACACGGGCCGTCGACTGTATACATTTCATTATTTACTTATGACAGAGTAAAACAACGTTGCAAAAAACTATATTAATTGCCGAAACTTCTGTTGCGGTAGTATAATTTAATTTTTACGAATACCGCAGGAAGTTATGTATCTAGTTTGGTGCATTGCTTCATCTTCTGAATGTAGTCTGTTCGTGTTTTATTTTCGGTAAGAAAAATTACATTAGACTTTTGTCGTTTTTTTTACGACAAGACGCTTTAAATACTAAGTAGGTATAAGTGATTCTTCTGTTTACCTAATTGGTGACGTATAGTGTAATTTTCTATCTAAATAAATATAAATAAATCTTGCTAGTTACTTAACTGTACATATCTATATAGTTGTTTGGAAAAATAAGGATATCTTTTGGCACATTCACAACAGCTTATGTTGGATACAGTTCAAGGTTTGTTAATGAGTTATTGATTATTTTATTCGTTACTAATAAAAACAATATTCTGATATACAAAATGCGGCATGTTATTTTTTTTCATAAGCTCTGTTCTGTCTTACATTCATTTTTTAATTAGGAAATTCATTTAAAACTCATTTGATATATATTTTTTTTAATATATGAAATTTCGAACTTCAATAGCAGAAAACGTCATTCAAAGTTTGAAATTGATCATAACACATCAAATATAAAATACACGGAGTTATGAAAAATGAAAACATATTAGAATAGAATTGGCATCGTGCGCCATTTGAAGCGATTTGCCGAGTGCTCGCCAACGACTTCCGATGGACGCATACTTCGAATACTTTCCTTATTTGGGGAAATTGCACTTTTGATTACTTCATTCTGAATTTTTCTTATTTCATGTTTTTTTTTCTTGTTTCATTTTGAGTGATATCGAGGCTAGGGTTATTCGTATTTGTAATGCATTTTTTCGTTTACATTTTGTTTTTGTTTCTTGATAGTGATGTTTAGGTTTTGTACTAAATTACTTGTAACTTTTTTACATTGTCTAATGAGAATGATCGATAGATTAAAGTGATCTCGTTGTGGTGGATATTTTTAACAAAATGTTCGTACCTACATCTTGTATTGGAGTCTGGTTGATAAAGTATGGAAATACTTATAAGAAAAAATATCGATTTTAATAGTTCCATGCGGTACCAAGAACCTACTTACCCCGGGGGTCCGTTTTCACCCCAAAAAAAAGATAATATATTTACATTAATAATGAAAGCTTCGATATATTCATGTATTGTCTAAGAAATGACCAATTAGTGGCTAACTAGGGCCGATGGACAGGGCGGAATATTCCAATGTTTATGGCATATCCAACTAGGCCGGCTCCAGCTAGAATTAATCAAATCAAGCAGCCCCCCTACCCACCACTTTCCGATATAATTAACGCATACTTGTATGTGTGGACAATATGTGAATGGAACGTCCATGTGTGCGATAATGAACGATTATAGGAGACCTAGTTTACTTAGCAACGATACAACTTCATTCGGAGCGAAAGGGAAATAAAGCCCTTTGCGGTTATAATAAGGTTGTTAATTTCAATTCATGTGTGGTTTTTACTACGTTTTTATTTTGTATGCATCGGTGTGAGTTGTTGTTTGTTGGTGTGCGTTGATGAGTCACATTTTTTTTTGTTTCGTGGGTAAGGCGCTGGGGTGATCGCGTGGGGTGGTTCGTACCCCTTGCTTGGCGCAACCCCATCTTATTAATCAGTGAAGTACCGGGCGTCTCTTCACATGTCTGTTTGATACGGACCTTATTTCTTATTAGATATTCAACATGATCTTCAAGAGGAATCCTGTTGGTTCTACAAGACCTGTTGGATTTGTTTCCAATTAGGTATTGATATATCCAAGTGAGAATTTGATCAGAATTTACTATAGACTACAGTCTTCTGTAGATTTGGCCTACGATGAAAACAAACAAAGACAACCGAAAATATCCTATCGAAACAAACAACACATAATTAAAACAGTACCTATGAACTGTTCTTAACAAAACTAATCACAAACTAAAATAACGAAATTAATAAACAATAAAACTTGATCCAACAGTTGGAAGTTGTTCAAATGAATAATTGTTGGGAAATTATTACCGTCCCGGCGACGCCATTACGGTGTCAAGAAAGGTGTGCACGTCAGTTGGCCAGTTAGCCTCTATAATTAAAGGCCGACTGAAGTATCGACTAAACAATCAATAGCCCGCCTGATCTATAGAAAAAGAACACAAAAGCTTGAGTAGATAACAATCCCCCACCTACACCCCCCTTCCCCCTCATTAATAATATCGACCCCATTCACTAATTATGTGTGTTGCGAATGCACACGACATTATTATTAGTGTGTGAACACACACACGCGCGCGTTAATGACTAGTGATAGCCCGCATTAAAAGTATTAAAAGAAAAAAAATCAATGTATTGAAGTTTATAGGGAATTGGATATAGTTATTTCCCCCGGTTCCGTGTGTACGTCGCGTGCTACCAGACTGTTGTGATTGCTGAAATGTTAATCGCTGCCCGGACTTCTGGAGATTTTATTAACAGAGACTTAAATTTCTTCGTATCGATATCGACAAGATTTTATTCGATTAAGAAATTTATTCTTGTATTCCTCGTTTGTAGATTATATTGTATCGGAATTTCGTTTACGGATTTACTACAATAATTACAACGATTTGGTACTTTTAAATGACTGGTAGGTTAAATTCCATGCGAGGTATTTAATAACAACGACACACTGACATATGACTTAATTGATCATAGATTATTTATAATGAAACAAGTACGTTGATGTATGATAGAAAAAAAACATTTCAACTATAATTAGGTAAGCACATAGAAGTATACTTCTGCGACTACACACTAGGCGAAAGCTCACCCTATATAACAACTTATAAGCGATTTGACCATTTTTTTCAATACAGAACGTTACGTAAGTACCGATTTAGTGGAGTAACAACAATTTCGCGTAGTGTGCAACAGCCGCTCGCGTGCGTGTGCCGCGTATGTGTGCCGTTGGGCAAGGTCAGGGTTGTTCTATCTGATCAATGGTCAACTCGATTCGCGAAACGGCCAGTTACAAATCGATTCGGTTTAGTGTTTCTAAACAAGTGGAGCGTATTTGATTTGAAAATCGAATTGCTTCGGGAAGTTAGTGATGTATTCACAATGAATCGATTAAGATTATTTTTCATCTACGAATTGTTGTGTTTTGGATGCATTGCGTGGAATACAATAACTATAGTCTTTTAATGAATGTGTTTTCGACCTCATTAGTAAAGTTACAATCAATGTATGTTTTTTCTTTATTTTTTTTAACCACAAGGCATATTAAACAAGCATTCTATTCAAAGGTACACAAAAAAGCGGCAACCCGTCGTGTCCTAATAGAAACTGTATAATTAATCACTTGATTAATCAGTGTGACGAATAAAAACAGTGTAATGACCCGTTTCCTTGAATCGATCGACATGACGTCATCAACATTTGAATGCAAAGTCACTGTGTGTTCATAGTGAATGCCGATTTTATCGATATAATGCATTTTGGTTATCGCTCAGCTTTGATTGTTGATGTTATAAATAATACAATTAATAAAAGTTTCTGGTACATGACTTTTCTTTTTTATTTTATGACGATGTCTTCGAATTAATAGACGATGTTTTTAAATAAAAAATGCATGTCTATAATAACTGTTTACTGCATTTTTACAGGTTAAACACAGTCTGCTACTCAAATATTAGCGTTTACGAGAGAGATATTCTTCAGGTGCAAGTCAACAAACTTTAAAAATAAAATTTGAACAAGCTTCGAAATGCACATCAAACATCCTAATCAACATATTTTGAGAAGGGTTGCAATACGGTCGATAAATTCGAAATCGATAAAAACTGCCGAACACTAGTTTAGGATAGGGTGGCGTCAGCTTCTCGTGGGGCAGAAAAAAAGTGAAAAGCAATCAGTGTGGCATAATTAGTGCGTTGTAAGTATGGGGCGCGTTGCCTTGGCAACGGCGTCGGTGTCGATACCCGTTGCTTACCCGCCGCGTTAATTTCCAACGGAATTAATCGAATCAAGTAAGAGCTCGATATCGATTTGTGTGATTGAAATAAAAGTTGACGTCACTATTGTAGTTGCGTTTGCAAATATTATAAAAAGAAAGACTATGCAAAAGAAAAACTACTTTTTGATTCTTTGAAGAGAATTTTCTAAATTCTGTCTTCTTTTGTTTTAATAGTCTTTTCTCTATTTGGTATTTTATCAAGTTTATATTCATATTATTGTAGCGTATTCCAATTCCAAACCTACTCACAATTCTCACTTGGAATTTTACTATTACCAAAAAGTAGGTAGTGCATGTACTTCAATGAAAAAGTATTCTATGAACCTAAGTACCTCTACTCCACGAGGGAATAAAACCGTCTTGTGCAAACAAATTTCACAATGTTACAAAAAACGTCTACTTGTCTCCAAGATAATAAAAATTAAAATAACTTTGGTTTATTATTCTTTTAACATTGAACACTTAAATAAAACCTGTACAATGAACATTTTATTACAGTTATGAGCAGAAAACATGTCATTGATTTTATGAATACTTATTTGTTTGAGTACTGATGCTATTCGTACATTTATCTTCGTACAAGAAGGCATTTCGATCACATCAGGGTATTGTTGTGTCTACCCAAAATTAAGGAGGCCATCTTTTTAACCACCTTTTGTATTCAAAATTCGATAATTTATTGCCGAAATAATATAATTACGGCCGACTGACGGGACGGATTGGCTGAGACCGGAAACACCAAATTACTGGAGAAATTAAAGCGGAAACATTTGGCCGCCGCTGGCAAGATGGCGCACCGCCGATTATCGTGTCTGTTCGATTTATGAATAATAATTATTGTCGCGTCTCATTATTTGTTTACTCTATAATTTATTTTTTAGTGATGCGCATCAATTTATCGATTATTATTTTATTGATGTACTTTGAACGGACAAATTGTTCTCATTAGCTTATAATTCTTATGCTTATTTTTTCCAGAAATATTTTGTTTTTGGTTGCCATTAAAATTAAGAATGACAAAGCACGGCACTTGATTAATATGCTTATTATTAAAGATTATGATTTCGAGTGTACATTTACGGCGATTGTTCGTTTATTATGCACCATAAAATAAATTGTGGGCATTCCGATAGCATTAATATGGGCGACGAAGACATTAATCTGTTAATTTCATTACTTAAATTACTAATTAGGAATGCTGGAGGTATAAATCAGGCCGTATCATTTTTATAATGCGGTAAATCTTCATAAAGTTGGACAAATCTTTAAATATTACTATTTTTATGGTTAATCTCGGAGTTTAATTACGGGTAAGGAATATTTTATCAAACGACACCAATTATGGTGGTGATGTTATTCTTTTCTTGGTAGTTTTTACAGTCATATTGAAAGATTTTTAGTTTAAAGGTAAATTGAAATGTTTCATCAGTTATTGTATTTTGTAAATGATGTAAGTACAGTTACAAAATCTATTTTAATTTATTGACAGAATAATCCGGCTCATTTAGTTTGCTTATTAAATTTCATATCCATCTACTTACAAATAGATTTCATAACAGCATGTGGCGATAAAAAAAGGATAGGCACTTCTTTATTTATAAAACCGATTTTTAAATTCTATTCTGAATTCAAAAATTTAAACTCAATCATTAAAAATAAAAGCTATAACCGTTAGCTAGGTCACACGTGCAACTTTTCATCGTGTAAGGAAGAGAATTTAAGTAATTAATTAATTAGGTACCTACTATTAATTTTAAAAGGTTCAACTGACAACAAAGAATAATTACAAAAGCTTACAGACAGGCCATTCATTACACCTTTGAGGTGAAAATTTGTCGCCTTCCCGATAGTTTTAAAGTATGACATGATAATTGTGGGCCTTCGACTTGTGGACACGATACATAGGGGACATGCTCGTTGTTACAAGTTGACAGGAGAATTTATTAACAAATCATTTGATCAATGCGAAGGTGACAGCGAATGATATTGTGCTTTTTCAGTGTTATTGTTTGTCGATATTTCGATAAATATGATTGTTGATTGAATTTTCAATAGGTATTATTTTACCTCATATAATTAAACTCGCAATGTTAACTTCTAGCATATTATTAGCTTTATACACTTAAAAAAAAGTTTGATTGAGCAAACAGTCTATTGAACAGCATTGCTTACACAATACAACCATTGAAAACTAAATATACGAGTTTCCATGTTTCAATTTTGAATAAACATCGATAGGTTTAGGAGTACATAATAGCTTTTACAACATAGTCAGTAATTAATGAAAACTATAAACTAACTACAAGTATTTATATTAAGTTGATACAACTTTTAAATCTGTGGTTCCTAAAATATATTTATTGTATTATCTACATACATATAAATTATTTCTTACCTTTAAAGTAGAAGCGTTGGCACATGATATCGTAGCCATACGTAGAATTAATATATCTTCCTTATCATATACACATTCACTTCAGTCTATATCGGTAAAGTCTTAGGCATAAACTTAGTACTTGAGTCTTAGTAAAAGTTTGCTGTAGGTAGGTACAAAACAAAAATATTAAAGGAAAATCAGACGTGTCATGTCTGCGTGGGAGAAATAAATTGGTCTTTGGTTTGTAGCAGCCATTTTTATTTAATATGAGTTCCAAATTCAAAATTGTATGTGCAAATATAATTGTTTTTTTTTTGCAGTCCCAATGACGAATGTCGTATGTGTCTTGACGTAAATTAGACATAATAATTATCTATTAAGATTTCTCTTTCATTGTTCGTTAATATTTTGCTTTATGAACATGATTACAATAAGACCAGAAGGCTGCGACAAACAAAGTCGATATCTCCCGACGCAAAACACGGTGGTCGCCATTATAAATCATACAAAAATAAATCACTCACGAGGTTAAAATGTGAAATACTTTCTCTAAACAAAAGGGCATTGTTTATGCAAAAGTGCATTCCGAGTCGAATACTTTTCGTCGCCTGCCATCCACCCCGTATTTTTTTTATTTATTCGAATAAAGAACATTATGCGAGCCTGACGATTTATCGATACATTTTATATATGAGGCCGTCGTGTTGTATGATCACGATCCTTGTTTTAAACTAAGACAGAAGTGAAATATATCGATATTGATGAAAAGTAGCATCGAAAATCGATATGAATCGGAGATAACAATGTGCGAGTTCTTGCTTGTACCTTTATCATGTTGAATATGAGTCATCGTTTGTGATTTGGTTTTTATGAAATGCTAGAAATGTGTTTATAATCAAAATCTTTGAAGTATGTTATTGTACGACTCTTAAACCAATTAGTTAAGGCTCCAGTAAACTTTTAGGGCTATCTACATACTTAAACTTCCATTAGAAAAAAATGTAAAGAAACAGCATTACCTATAAAATTTGGCGGCGAATTAAAAACAGAGGCAATATTATATTTTAATAGGTAGTAATACCTTATTCGTTTTGTACAACATCGAGATTTATTCATGTTAGTTTGATGGCTTATAAATCATTTGGGGGCTAATTAAAATTGCCCTTTTTGAATAACGCATCCTCGCAGTCGCTAACCCGTCGATATAATTTACGATATCTCGTCGTTCATTCGCACATAAACTTTCTAATTTGCAAGCCAACGGCCCTACAGTCTGTTGCAAATATATTGTTCACTAATAAAAACAACACCTCGACTTAAAACTATAAAAATATATTGCTAACTGTCAATGTTCAAGTTTGTTATGGCCACACCCGAAACTCAGTTGATGAGAGCCCTTAAAATCTGTCAAAGCAGCAATTAAAAAGCATCGGTGTTGCCATAAAACGAGGATCAATTCCCACCTTTTACGATTAAAAAATAAATAAGTATTAGCACGTATAGTTGCGTGTCGGCATTCATTTTGTGGATTTGTTCGTTTTTTAAAAGATTAATGCTACCTTATTGGCAGAAATAATTTGTTCGAGTATGTATTACTGCGTTTGTGCACAATTCTCAAGTTGGTCGCCGATACTTTTTTACTTTTATGCGTAATTATTTGACGCGTGATTTATGCTGGACTTCGCTTTTTCGAAAACAATATTTTTAATGTTTTTATAATCGTCGTTGGCGACCGGAAAGGTCGCGCGATTTGTTGTTCTTAATTAGTAGCTGTATTTTATACTTTTGGTGCTACGAACAAGACGTAAAGGTCAGAAGTTATAATCGCTTGAGCTATGTTATTCAATGAAGTAATTTAAACGATTTATTTACCTTCGCTGTACACTAATAAGGAATAAAATATTCACTCGCGAACTCTTGGAAAATACGATTATCCGTCCGAGGCGAGTAATTTATTTTTAAAGCTCGTAAAATCTCACTCTTTAAGCAATAAAAGTAACATTTTAGCGAAGTTACTAACACGGCCAAAGATTATGGCGTTCGTTTACTAAAAGCGTTTATATACAGAAATCACTCGTCAAACATTGTCGTGACACTGAGAACTAACTCTGTATTTAGGAAATGTTGATAATACTCAAAACGGGCGCATTTACATATTTTAAGAATCCGAAACCGAGCACGGAACGCCTCGCAAAAATAAACACACACGAAAATTCGACAAAAAATGCAACTTTCGCATATCACACGCGAGCGTATTTCACATAACAACCGCTCGTTTTAACGATAGCAAAACAGTGCGGAAAAAGTAAGAGAACGAGATGAGAAAAGTTACTTTAAGAATATACGGAAGTTAATTAGAAACGGAACGAAAAACAACCGTAACTGGTGGCGAAGTTGGCCGTTCTAGCGCGGCCAATGGTACAAGACACACACACTGTGAACCCTCACCACCGTGGCGCTAGGCATTTGCATACCGCCCGCCCAGACGCGCGCCGCCGCCCAACACGAGCGACAGGGACGAACAGAGCCGACACCGCGCGACAATCCGCGATTCATACAATTAAATTGTCAACTTTCTAAATTTAAAATTTCAAACTTTTTTTTTCATTATGTCATCTTTTGACAGTTCGTTTTATTATTGCGTTCGATATATTGAAAGAGGATGGTTGTGTAGGCAAATGAGGTTGTATACAAGGTAGTGAAAAGGATGGGAATAAATTTATCGCCGTCGCGTCGGATGCGACACAGTTTGATAAGTTGGCAGACAATTCGTGCGATAGAGGAGAGCATGAATGAGCTTAGGTGGTCGTAATCCCTTAATGAATATATCAACGTGCTTGTTTCCGTGTACGATGAGGTGATAAAGTTCAATATCGTTTATTGCCCATCAATTATTACGAATTTTATACATTAGGTACCAAAATTTTTGTTTGTCAAAAAATGTGTTATTGCATTACTACATATATTTGTTTGACATTTATCAATCACAAAACACATCCTAAATTGAGTGATTGTTTAAAGATCGATTTGTACGTATATGCTCAGTTTTGTACGTATGTGTTTATATTATTATATATTGATACATGTTGTACTGCCTACTTTATAAGTAGATGGAATGAATAATACGAAATAATGGTCGCAATATAGTTGCAATATTTCAAATTATATAAATAACTTGGTAGCTTACTTGTGAAAAAACTTGGTAATAAAAACCAACCTCAAATTATTCAAATCTTTAAAAAGAGCATTACATTAACATGTCCAACTAATTTACTATATTTTACATAGTATACTAATTAAGATACTTTGAATAATTACAAATATTAATACCTTATAATAATTTTGTTAAAAATAAAAATGAAAACAAAAAATAGCAACGAACAAAATTAATAAAGTTTGACTATTTTATTAGTTCATCTTGATAAATAAATCAGAAAAACATATCTTGTCTGGATGCCCATAAAAATAGGGTCAGTTTAATCATATAAAATATTTCTTTCTTTTACTTCGAGTACAGAATATCGTTGCCAAAGAAACCTTTCGATTTAGTTATGAATTCAACCCGGTGACGTCAATCTTTATAGTAGGCGTATATAGACATAACTAAATTAGTTAAGGAGTTGCATGTGGGAATGTTTTTGTAACAATATCGTTGATGAAATAACTTGCCGAACTAAGTCTATGTGTCTCACCCTTAATGAAAATACACAGCAGACAAGAACATTGTAATTACGAGGAGTAAGAGATTTATTACACAAGGATAGGAAACTAACCACACGTGACCAACCGTCCCATTACAAACATTATATAAAACACTATTACAACACACAAAACTCTACCTTAACATTATAGTAATTAACATCAATTTCCCAAGTTAGGGAAAAGGCTCTTCAGCTGTCTTTTTGCTCGTCCGAACGCGTGCATATGCATTCTTGTTCCATGTGTGAATACCACGAAAGCGGAACATGTAGTAGTTAATTTTTGCGCAAAGCTCGGGTGAAAGAGAGGCCCGCTCATTTACAAATAGTTTTCTTAAGTGTGAAAGAGATAGGAATAGCGGGGGTTAATTAATGAACGTGGAAGCCTGCGCTCTTTATTGCTTTCGTGGCTGGACGCTAAGACGTCGTCGGTTAAGGAGTTTTCCGCCGAGAAAATATAGCTATAGCCGGATAGTGTTTGTTTTTCTTCTGCAACCATTTATACGTTATCATTTTCATACAACACAAACTAATTAATTAACGAAAAAAGTTTTCGTAGCTGTTTCGGGAGCAACAATAATTACGCGTAGCATTTAGTGCTACGAAAATTTTATTAGCACGTAATTGCTCAAGTTAATTAAGAGAAAAAGTCGCCGCTAGAATGAACCTTCGCTAAGTCCACGAGACACCTGTTTAATTACATAGGATATCCGAAACTCCTACGTAGAACATTTCATTAGACGTCCAACCTTCAGACGAACTCACCCGACACCCAAATAAAAGGCGGACGATGCGAGAGTGTGGTTTGCACCTCTACGTTGTTGGCGCTAGATAACTATTAGATTTAGTCGGGTTGCCGTACAAATATAACCATAAATAGTGTACGCTTAATGTGGTGAATGTTTTCTTAATTTCATCCCGCTGCGTGTGAGTGTAGTGGTTAAGAAATTAAGAAAATGCTGTAACGTCCGCGCGCCACTTAAGGTCCCCCCCCTCTTTAACTGAGTGTATTGTCTCCTCTTTGGATGGTTTTTGTTCTAATAAAACTCCTTAACGTTTGTTAATGAGCGTAATAACCTTCTTCTGTTGTTTGTTTTGTTTAAATGAACATTTTTATATTGTTTTGTTTACTTGATTAGCAGGATTTATCTTTTTAGTATCGTGTTTTGTTTTGTATGTGGTTTTGAAGGAAATTAGTATGGCTACACAACTATAAACATGCCAAATTATATTGTTATATGGTTGAATGTTGCTCAAGAAGGTAATGGTCGTATTTGAAGTGGTTGGGTTATATTTTTCCTAAGGTCTTTGTGACCCTGACTGCATCTATTGATCGTGAGTCCACTAGATAAACTAAAGAGTCATATTTTAGTGGAATGCAATTATAACCGGCCGGGGGTGTCACTGGGGGAGCACACACTGTCACCACGCACTCGTACATTCAAATATTTGTACGTACACACTGTCTGTGTGATCTTGTAGGGCTGTCACAAATATTTGTTAGGTTACTGCAATTCAATCCGCAAGAGTAAACAAAAATAAAAGTTTGAAGTAAAGTTAATGTGTAAGAAAATATGTGAAAAATGTAACTCAGAAAATATTATTTTATTTTAAAAATGTCTGAAATTATCATGATTATAGTGTTATAGACATGTGTGCTAGTTCTAAGTCACAAACTCTTTCGAAAATGGATGCATTTTTCATGTAAAATAATATAAAAATCTAATCTCAACTTGTTCTATATTGTACAAACATTACTATACATTCTTATCAAAACTAATTGAGAAGAGAGTTACACTCAGTTATGTATTACTATGTTTAAAAAAGCTAATCGTACAGTATAATTATGGTTGAATGTTACCAAAACAAATGTTAATCATTAATACTCTTGGACATACTACGATGTCAGTTATTTTACATTTATTTTATTTACCAAGATACGCGATAAAACAAAATGGAATGTCAGCAATTCATGCTCAGTTAATTTCTATTTTCATTTCATTTGTCAGTTCATAATTTTATCTGTGCACCACTTTATTACCTCAAGTGACAACCCTAGCGGCACATAAATGTAACCGGACGTCACCCTAAGGATTAGTGGCGTGGCTATGAGATTACCACATCGGCCGCTAATGAAGAATCACCGATTGCAATTAATAATTAACTTTATTTATTAATGTTTTTTTTCTTATCATGTTGTGGTCAAAAAACTTGGTTCTTGAGGGACGTGCAAAGGCCGTCCATATCGTCTGTGTTTGATACTTATAAAGTGGTTTTCATTAGGTGTAGTGGAGCTAATTTAGAGTAGTGGCATCTTAAGTCTATTTGATTAGAATTAAAAGGCTGTATTGAACGACTTGAATTGGAAACAGCAAAATAATAATATATGAAGACTTCAAACTCCAAGAAAATGGCTTACAGATACCCCTTGAAATAACATTTAAGTATATTCTAAGAAAAGGAATAAGTAATAAAGTAAAATCATTCATGCAAATTGCATCGTCAAACAAACTTAAACAAAGGCTTAATTCACAAAATGAACAACCGTTGGTTATGACAGCTGACAGGGCAATTTCATATAATTTTTACATGAGACTAAACACATATTTCAAACACTAAACTAAACGGTTCGGAGCGTTAATATTCACTCTATTTACGTACAAATTTGTCTCAAGAAACATGAAAGTTAAACAAGTTGCATTTTACTACTTACTCGTACAAAAACAATCCAAAGTGTTGTCCGCGACACTTTGCCGCAATTAATTCAACGTATGCAAGTTCATAACTCACGTAACATACTCATCGCAGATCGTAAATAACGTCCAAATGAATGCCTCGGGACTCGAACAACTTTTGTTTACATTTCAGACGCGAAACGTCACATGTATCCGTCTTTTGACAGATGATCATAAAGTAACACAAGCGCAGAACATTTACATACGCGGCTCGGACCCGACGAATCTGCATGCAACGAAACGTTCCGCGTGCTAATGTAAAATACTCTTTTGATTTTGTTAGTTTTGCGTTCCGTTTTCAGCTCGTTTTTCGTGTGTCCGTCACACAGTTTGCGTTAGTACTGACCACAGCTTAGGGCGCCGGCCATGCGGCGGTGTGCGTGTGTGAAGCTTTCTGCACGCGATCACTTGAAGCTTTAACGAGTGGGGCGTGCGTCTGTGTGCGTACAAACTTTACTTGTGGAAGTATCAGACTAGACTCATTGACTGCGGCCCTTATTGTATGAATGTGGAAAAATTATAGTGTGGAGTGTTTTGCCTGAAACAGCGATGCGTATTGTTTATGTCCTCGGTTAGAGCACTTAAGTCTCCCAATTTGCGGAGGACGTTAATGTCACAGTGCTTTGTCTCGAGACGCATTATATCTTACAAAGTACTGTAATTAAAATTGCCATGTCACTGAACAATCTTAATTTGGTTTTTATTGTGTGTTATGCACTTTATAAAAGAACTTTAAGGACTTGCCTGACGTAATTAAATTAATTGCAATGATTACTGAGAATCATAATTTTATGAAAAAAGAAACAGTTAATACGGACTTTATCCTTATTGGACAAAAACTAGGTAACAAAAGAAACTTCGATATTCAAATGACATAATCGAACGTCACCACAAATTCAATTAGGGTTCATTCGTAAAATGGTTTTCGAAAACCAATACACTAAGAAACAAACTTCACAAAATAACAAAACACATATAGCTAAACGTTAATCACGAATAGTGTGAACATTTGTAAGTTAGTAAATCATGACAAGTCAAAACTTGGTGCTTGCATTCTTAAAGTTGAAATTGCACATTTATCACTGCGGACCATGCGCCCGATGGTCCATTAAGAGATTTTTCTGAATCATAAATCTCACTTCGCCTCATCTCGCTTCGATACTACAGATATGAAGTAAACAGGAATGCGAGCTCCTGAGATATTGTCTCGAAGTTAGTGCAAAGATATCATATACATTGTTTTATTCGATATGAGTTATATTGTTGTGTTTATATTATGTTTGCTCTGCAATTTTATTTTATTAATGTATCTATACTTGGATTTTAAATGTATTTATTTTGTGAGCTATACAAATCTTTGTGAAACTTTACTATAAAATATCTTCTAAATAATCTTTAAAACATTTTTAATGTTTATACGGAACACCTTATCCAAAAAAATATTCAATAAAACTACCATTTTAAATTCTTTCACCCGGCCAGTATTTAAAAGTTTGATGAATTCGATTTATGAATAAATTAAATCCTCAATTTATTCATTGTTCTTGCTATGCGAAAGCTTTATCTACTACGTAGGAATACAATTCAAAATCGTATAACTGAGAGAGTTGTATAGAAATCCTTAAGCTATCATATTGTATGTGGTACTAATTATTAGTTAGGTCGTTTAATTATTGCTTACGTTGTTGTACTGACGTCATTGGACCACGCCTAAGTACTTACGGATAAAGACCCCTTTGTTTATCTTTCTATGAGAATTCCATAATGAATTGATTGAGTTGTTCAATAGAGGAAGTAATTAAATGATGTTTTGCGGTTAAGTACTCGTTGTAAGGCACTCGTGGTTTTATGTCGAGTACAAACGCTTGCATATCAGGGTATACTACTTAGTGTAATTTATTAAACGGTTGTCAACTCTACGGCTTTATGATACAGTTGAAAATATTATGCATAATTTTGACAGTTTGAGGTAGGTTGATCTGAGTTTTAAGTCAGCATTTTTTTTAAAGAGCAGTTATATTTATAAATAGTAGCTAGCTTATATAAGTAAGGAGGTCGAATTTTATATAGATTGACTAATTTGATCACTTTGTTAAAATAATTTCTTTTTTTAAGTTCAATAATATTCAGTGCAAAACAGACTATGTAAAATTAATAAAGTTATTAGAAAAAATATATAGCTTATTTTTCTTTCAGTATATTTTTATTGAAATTAAGAATTTACGGTAAGTAATCATCATGATCATCAGCTTAGCACTCCAAAAACAATTAAAAGTTTTCATAATTAATTTACTAAAACAAAACAAAACAGTGTCCAAAATAGTTATAACGTACGGATCTCATGTCCCAACCCTTAGTTCTATTGTCTATTAGGTACCGGCCAAGATTACAAACTGAAACACATACGGAGGGTGCGTTGACAGAGGAAGCATTATTTGGACACTTGGAACATCAAAGCAAAGACCTTTTGACTTTGACCTTCAGAGGGAAAGCCCTATAAAGGTCTATTTCCTCATCCCTAGTTTCAACTAGGTTTGGGCTCTGGGCCCTCACAAAATAGTGAAACTCTAACTTCTATTAGTTTTTTGTGGAACTCAGATCTTTAAAGTCATAAACAAGCTCGATAGGTAATATTGATTTTCGATTGTTAGGTTTATAGATCATCTGACCAGGCTGTAACGACTGTCTTAGATGTTCGACATAGCCTGTCTTATATTTTATCTGTCTCAATATAAATAACAAGAAGATGAGTCAAGGTTGACAGCATGACAACAGCGATTCAAATTTAGAACGTTCCTGACTTTTAGTTTCAAATTTCAAACATTTAGAACACCCGTTGCAAATTCAAATATCCAAATGTGACCCGTGCCGTTCTATATAAATATAACATTAAAAAATCAAATTCAATCGCCACAATACTTAACGTGTCGCAGGATATAATTTAAAAATAATATTTTATCGTTAACCAGTTATAATAATGTTAAAATTAAATAGCTTTGCCGGCCACATGGCGTGGAAAGGAAGTGCGTATCGTCTGTCAGCCCTTGGATATTATAATGAAACGTGGCCATTTTCTTTCAACTGACCAGTACAATGTAGACAATGAGGTATAACGCGTCGTGAGCTCATCCGGAGGGGCCACTTCAAATTCGTTTGAGTATTTTGGCGCTTTTGTTTTGTTCCACATTTTTATTATAAAGTTTTTTCAAGTCACTGGTTGGTAACGATTCGCTTAATATTTAGTAGGACCTGAGATATAAGTGTTTGAAATGTTTCAGGTATTGGTGTAAGTACTTACATTATATTTCAGGATCAAATCTACGATCACGAGTTCAGCAGTCCCGTCTGCAACCTCTATAACAAACAAAAAAAAAATACAATGTGAAACAAGACACACTTTCATTGACGACAATTGTAGGTTATAATGAGTGCTAAGAAACGAGCAATATTAAGTATTAAACAGTAAAACAATAATGTAAACCAACAAGCATTCAAATCATATCATTTTACAAAACTAAAAACAAAGCAAATTAAAAAAAAAAAAATTGCGTGTCGTAAATATGACGCGTAAACATTCCCGCCACTGTTTTGTTTCATAATTATTTGCTGTCAAGGCGTGCGTACATAAATCGGTGACTGTGGATGACTGCAGTAGCTCTTAGATGATAGATAATATATGTTATTCGTCAGAGTAAGAATGGAGAGTTTACTGCGTAACACGGACAATCGCGACGCGCAGCTTTACAACGAGGGCGGTTAAAAAGCTTCGTGTTAAAGCGATCCTAGTTTACACCGAAGCGGTTTCTGTTACGCGTTTATAACCTAAGTACTTACATTGTTAAATTTTAATATGTAATGGAGGTGAACTAAACCTTAAGAATAAACAGGCACTGTAAATATGTGTATAGGCACAAAAAGTAATAGTTACGCGTAAATGAATATGTATAGTTTTCTTAATAGGCAAACAAAATTAACCAATATCAAATTATTATTTCATGAAAAACGTTACAAAAAAAAAAACTACAAAATGTTACGTATGTAATTGAGAAATAAGGAAAAATCTATGAAAACTTAACAGTATAATAATAAGTAACATTCTTCAAGATTCAGACCATAAGAATATTGTGGTAAACATTCAGGTATCTTACACTTCGGTGTGAAAACATTCCCTTTTAAAATTGAAAGTGACGTAAGTGCTGTTTTAGTGCGCAATCGGCGGGCAAAAGTCGTAAATCAAAGTTTTAGTGTCGAAATGTTGGGATGCGTTGGCCACTGGGGTGGCCAGCCTTAAACATTTTTTTTATAAAAAAGGCGTAAGAAATACGAAACAATATGACATTTGGCCTGTATTCGACTATTGTTCAGAGATGTATGATGTGTATAAAAAGTATAGGCAGTACAAAGTTGTGGGTAAATACCAAGAAATTCTAACAAACTCAAGCTCGTACACATTGAAGAACTGCATAGATGAATGCGGAATGACTTTTCGGATTTTCCTCAGCACATTACTAGTGACGTTTTAAAAGTAATAAAATTTAATAACGGTCGTTTCAAAAACAATTTCATAACGGAAAATTTATCATTCTAAATTCAAATTCAAAATAAACATTAGATTAGAATGATAATTAGTAACACTTTCGTTATTTCTACTTATTTATCGGACTAAAATCTGTTTATTTTAAAAATAAATATCGGCCTTGCAGAAAATAACTTTAATGTAGCCATGAATATAATTTTGTGAATTTTATAGCGTTCTTTGATAAGTGACTACGATCCTAAAGATTTTTAAAGTATTTATTTTAAACATTATATAGATTTACAGTTGATATTATGGCTGCTGATCTGTTACGTTTTCTATGTAGTTTTATTTTATTTTAAGGACTTAGTGGAAAAGTGTCCTGTTGTTGTCCTGACTAACAAGAGCAATATTAGTGAAGGAATTTCTTCGAAGGTAAGAATAGATGGTATAAGTTAATCTAGGCTTTAAATTAAACTAAAATTTACCTTTTTTGTATTGTTAAAATCAGTCTAAGTAATGTTTTTTTTTATGCTTACGACAAAGGAAATTATTGTGAGATTTTGTGAAGAATAATATCAAAGACATGTGAATGAAGAAGAGATTGAGTTTGTGATAATATCATGTTTCTAAAGAAGAAGTATATTCAGTATCCTTCCAAGCTATGTTGAAAGAAATTGATGGATAATAGTACAAAGGACACTGGGTTTGTTCAATTAAAACGATGAAAAAATTAAAAATTAAAAAATTAAGGCTTCAAAAATAACTTTATATAGACATTTCAAAATAATCGGCGTATTAAGACAGATTTCACATATTCATGAACATGAGCCTGGCTTGAAATTAATCGAATGCATCGTCGAACAGTTACTGGACTTAATCAACATATTAGTAAGCTACGAAGATAATTTAATCTCTTCGTATCTGATCGTATAACTAAACCCTAATTCCAAGTCTTCTCCTCATTTCATGTCCCATAACTGCCCACGACCATTACAGAGTAAACTAAAACTTATTTCCTCAAACCCCATAAAATCCTTACATTTAATGCAAAGTCCTTACTCTTTACTAGGTATCTAAATGGTGTTACTTACAATTTTATCATCTAAAGACTAGAATTGCACTAACAAAGTAACTATGGGAACTAAAGCCGAACTATAGGTGTCCCAGGTGGGCGTTTTGAGGTCCTACGCTGGTAATAGGTATACTCCTAAAGGTACCTCCATAATAGGCCTTTAAGGGTCTACAATTATATTCTTTTGGGTTATTCGAATTTGGATGTCATCTATTGATGTCGTGTGATCGATATTCAACATTGATATCATTATTTTTAGTATCATTTTTGCTTTAGAAAATATTGTGTAAGCAAATTAAAGTTGTGAATTTTGACTTGTTGGAAACTTATTAGATATACTTTTTATTGTTTGATATTTTTACATCAATTTTATGTAGATATTCTTATGTGTCACATAAATTACTCATTATTAGTTACTAAGAGCTAAGCAGTTACCACAACCGAATTATTTCAGGTTTTGATTATCTAAGATTGGACACCTTAAGCAAAAAAATTTCACGGAGATGATAAATTAGATGGGTTTCAATTTGCTTGACTCCAGTTCATAATTCATGGTCATGGTTCATCATTATGTGAAAATGTTTGTACGTAGCAAAGATTTTTAGTTCAGAAACAATTCTTATTATAATAGTTTACAATTAGGTTTCTTTTGTTTTAACATCATACATCAATCAATATGAAACTGCCTTACACTATATGTTTTATTAATTGTCAAATTGATAGCTTTCCTTACTATAAAGTAACTAGAGATGAATGAAGAGGAGTCGTGTTACTTGCATTTAATGCGGTTCTAGGAAACTGGCCATTAGATTGTTGCAAGCCTGATTATGTTAGCTTTTCAATAAAGATATTTGTTTAAAGTTTTCTTTTATATTGGCATTTGGTTTAATAGTTAATTTAATTATATATCAACATATGCAAAAACAGAAATTGTCTACATTTTTGTTTGAGGAGAAAAATTCCCCACCCCTTTCCTTCTCATATTATTGTGCTATCAACTACTAATTGTAGGGAGGCTCCTGTAGGAAGCTATATATGTAGCTTAGTTCATTGTCCCCAGCCCTAAATATTTTTTGTATTTAGAATAAAATGTTATTCAATGTAAAACAAATGGGTTAGAATAATAGCAAGAAATTGCGTTTGTATGTTGAATTTTTAGCTTCCCTCTTTACCGTCAAAATGTCAAACAGTCGCCACCTCTGCTTACACCCTTGCACCTAACAAGCATGTGTGTAATAATATTTATACATGATACCTGATTTCTAAGGTTAACGCTCCAATCATTACAATGATAGCCATACTGCATGTTATGTTGATAGAAATTGTAATGTCAGTAAATAGGAAAGCCAACTAGGCGGCTAGTTACACGGTGGTTGCCTCCGTCAGCTGATTGGATAATAAATGGTTAAGTACCTAGTTATATGCGGAATCACTGACTTTGAAACACTGGTACTTAAATATACAATTTTTTGATAACAATAGTTGTCATAGTGCACTTTGTTATCAAGTCCCGATAGTTCTATGGATTTGGTCTTGATGCATCATCATGACTTTCATATTTTCGTAGTTTGATTAGCGATTCTTGCTCTATAGTGAAACAATGAAACAATGAATTAATTTTTGCAAATAGGCCATAAAACGGCACTTTTACACGTCAAAGGTATGACATATGGTATATTGGATATAATGCTATTAATGAGACATTATTTTTTATTATGAATTTCAATTTAAGTCCGTCTCTAGAAAAACTATAAAGTCATAAGGTAATAGCAGAGTAAGAAACTGTTAAAATATTAGTAAATGAGATGAAAAAACAATATTCAATAAAGTTCCCATTAATGGCGGATGACCACACAAACCTTACAAAATGATTTATAAATATTTTCTGTTTAGAATTATTTGCTAAGAAACGTATTTAAAATCTGTATGGTATAACTATCTTTCATCAGATACCAAAGCTACATACCACAGTGTGCGAACGATTCATTAACTCTGCGGTCGGGAAATGCACGCAGTGAATGCGAGCCAATATCATTATGCTATGCGTTTCCATAATTAAGTTTGCTGATCGGGTTGCCAATAAAAATAATCTTTGTTTTCCACCAAAAAGGTTGAATATAAAAATAAAAAAAAATGGTACTGGCAGTTTTCATTTTTCAAATGAGGAATCGTTCTCAATTGGAATAAATTTTTAAATTTCAATCTATTGATACCATTCTATATTCGAATGTTCTACAAATTCAAACCGAGCAGATGTCATGTTTAGATATAAACACTTAAGTAAGCGATGTTGTAAAGGAGAAAGTGATAATTGTATGTTTATCTTATTAAACGCTGAACACGAACAACTATGCATGTTTTGGCGATACTTGTACCACGCACTACGTATTACTTCGTACAGTTACAGACATTATCTTGTTAGTTTAATCATACAAGAAGTAGGCTGCACACGGTACAATTTTGCAGCATAATGTCGTGTATCACCGCTGTCACGTGTCATCTCTGATTAACTTTTATCGACGAAAGACTCCGGAGTAACGACGTGTCCCATACCGTAGAATCTTAAATCTGTAATCTCCACTTTTTGCATTCCCTCCCGCCTCGGGCGCTATAACGACACAATAAACGTATTTTATACGCGCTCACACTTAACGTTTATATCGCCTTATAAGTAGATCGAGAAATAATAAAACTAAAGGAGAGCGAACATCAAGAAAGCAATAACATCATTATCATAGCAAGTCCGCCATCTCTTTCCAATAGGTTTCACCCCTCCCTTGGCCCCGCCCACCGCGTATCTCCTCTGTCACCTGTATATCTCGAAACATTACACATATGCAAAACTTTCGCGCTCGCATCTCGTCGCACACACTGGCAGCGCTCGCCTACACACTACACGAAATATGCAGCTGCAACACGGCTACGTGCACACTACGGTATAAATCTGCGAGATAAAAATTGTGCTATATTGCCTCACGAGTGTGTTGCCCGGACGCTGTATTCTTTTTTGTTTCGATAGCCTGCCTGTAGGCGTGCCTAGTAAGTTGTTTGCACCTCGAACAGTGGTCGATATTTCAGTCGTGTCATCGACGCGACATCTCTAATAAAATATTGGACTCGCGTCCATTCTTTATGCTCTTTGAAATTGTATTTGATATCGATAGTTTTGTTAGAAAACTTTGTCTTTTTTCATAATATGAGATCTTCATTAAAGTGTGTCTGAACTTTGGATTGAGTAAGTACCTAACGTTTGCGAGACGTCGGCCTTGACTTACTTGTGACAAGCGTTAAAAATATAACTTATCATATAGATTACATTTTTATTTTACCTGTTGCCACCCACGGTTGTTTTTGGTAACAAAATTCTTGAATTGTTTCACCCAAAAATGGTATTATTAGTTTCATATCGCAGATCATGACTTAAGCATTCAAATATTTTCATTTCTCGGTAGGTAACCTATATTCTCATAATTGCCATTAAATTTTACATTTTAGCTCTCGGTCAACAAGTATGACTATATAAGTTTAGGTAATATCTTCAGTATCATAGGATAATGTGTCGAGCCGTTTTATTTTTAGGTATATAGGTAGTTCCAGACGATGCAAATTACCTAAGCAAAATGCTGGTATGTATGGGTACAATAAGCCATTTAAAGGATGAGCGATAGAGTTTGCAAGATACCGTTGGATGCAAGTTGAGCTTCTAACCAATGTATCTATCCAATGTCACTGTTTTTTATGAGAGAAGTCGCCAAACGTTTGTTACCTGATGGTAAATCATACTACAATCAGCGCCGCTTATGAACATTCGCAACAACAGAGGAGTTACGAGTGAGTTGCCGACCTTTTGGAGATAAAGGATTTGGAGATTTAGGGATTCGGGAGTTATTAGGGCAGGGAAAGGATTTGCCCTCTGGTAACCTTACTCATACGGCGAAACACAACGCTGTGGTTGTTTCATGCCATTTTACTGTGAGCCAATCTATTCGTGCCGAAGCATGGCTCTCCCACACTTAAAATGTTATGTTGGGAGGCCTACGATTAGCCGTTTGATATACCTATTAATGACGATAGTGCAACATTTAACAGAAATAACTAATTCACCACACACACCAAAATACAGTTATCAATTGGCGTGCGTCGACAATGCCAACAATTTTTCGTTCCGTACAATTTGTTCGGCTATTAAATGATGAACGATTTCAGAGCACTGGCGATAATTATTCGCATTGTATATGAAACAGTTAAGCCTGTGTAATTACCGGACAGGCTGATTCGTCGCATTGTTCGAATGATGGCAGTCCTATGGCTACGTAAAATATGATTCGTGTCAGAGCAATTATGTTTGTTGAGTTGTTATTATACAGTTTCGATGAATGGGCAGCGGTTATTTAAGCTAGTAATATAGTTATTTTGTTTTATTTTCTCTTGTTTGTTGGTGCATGTTGAACTTTATAGACCTCATATACCGTTGGCGTTGCACCAAAAAGTCAAGTTAAGTACCTTTTTTATTAAGGTTTGTAAGCATATTATTATACCAAAGTCTCTTCCACAGTGTTGAAACTTGAAAATTAACTAAAATGTTTTAACAGCTGTCGCTGTTATTAAAACTTGCCTGTACTAGGTTGCGATCAAGACAGTTCATATCGCTTTAATGAATTTTGTTCTGAACTTAAATTGAGTCATACAAATTTTAATAAAGAGCCATGTAGGTAATTACTATGACTGGTTTTCTTTACATGACTGTGTTCATATTTTTGCCTTAGAAATTAGAAAAAAATGTATATCTAAGGAGACCAAACTCGATTTTTTTACTATAGATAAGGTACCTCAAGGTTCCAACAATGGCATTTATTCTTTTACATCATTATCAAGTCTCGTGATACCTATAAAAAATGTTTTAAGAAAAGTAATTAAGAGTGTGTTGTTTATGGTTTACCTAAGAAAAGTAATGGACATATCTAATGAGATTTAATTCGAAATGTTTACACAAACAGGTAGGTTGTAATGATGGCATTTGATTTTGATGATGATACAACTATTAGAAGGGTGTGGAAAAATCGTAGATTTAATAACATCGTTCTTTACAGGTCGATCGAATAAAAGCGTGAGAAAAATACCACATACTCAAGACATCGTAAGTATCGAAGATTTGTTTAAAGAAAATTCCACATACAAACTTATTGGTAAACCAAGAATATTAAATGTTCTGTTAAGTCGTAAAATAATATTGGCAACTAATCATAGACCATTATTTACATTTTACGATGTAAATACTCAAATTATTGCATTATTGGTTTTATATGTAAGAGCCATTAATTGATTGTAAAAGTTAGTATAACATTTAATCAGTAGTTCATAGCGATTTATATATTTTTTTAATCTTAAATGTATTACTCTGTACTAGTTTGTTAGTTGGTGAGTTTATTGTTAGGATTTGAAACGGGAAAATGAAGAAAATATTAACTACATTGTAGATAGAGTGTTTAGTTATTATTAATGCTGCGTAATAAGTTGATGACTGTCATAAGACTGGAAAAATAGACTTTGATATATCATATCACATATAATCAGTAACTAAGTGTCCACTGCTAAACACACGGACAGGGTTTGAGCATTAAACACCACGCTTGCTCAAGGCGGATTGGCGATTTCAAACATATATCTAATTACCTTTTGCCCTCGACTCCGTTCGCGTGGAATAGTGACTTCCTGCAGATTTTTGGCATAAAAACTATCATGCCCTTTCTCGAGTTCCAAACTATGTCTGTACCAAATTTCACAGAAATCGGTTCAGTAGTTTAGGCGTGAAGAAAAGATAGACAGAGTTACTTTTGCTTTTATAATATTAGTTTAAATAGTTTGGATCGGAAAATATAAGTCCAGGTTTTAAACGATGTTTCCCTTCACCATTTGTCAGTGGTATCTTAGTAATCATAGAAATAACATTTTATATAACTCGGCAAAAGTCACACATAGGTACTTGCTAGGTTTCGAACCTTCATGCATGAGAGGCGGACACCTTAACCTCCGGCACACCACGACAATTTACTACAGATTTCTATATTAAACCTTTCCAATAGTTAAGAAAACTTTTACATATATTTAATTGTACATGATAACTTCCTCTCAAATTTACTATAGCGTGGTATACCTAAAAACCATGGCCTTCATACAACTATGATTCTTTTTTCACCCGTTAATTATACGTGAACATTTGTGTGCGTGAGTAATTTGAAGTTGGTATAATAATATTGTAATAATTACAATGTTTTAGATGAAACTGTAGCGCACATTTATGCTACGTCCGCTACTCGTTCCTACAATTAAACATTTTAATCACTGTTGTAAAGATGAGGACAATATTTTGTTGTTTATTATTGTGTTTAGTTTAAAAGGTTTACGCGTTACATTATAACGCCTTTTTTATTTGGTATGACGAAAAAGGAGCATGCCAATCAATTGTCGGTAAGCAACAGATGTCACCCATGGACAGCTACAAGACCAGAGAAGTTGCAGAGTCAAATATTCTAACTAAACCATTTCGAAACGTCAAAATAGAATAGTACGTAGTCCGTCAGTCTGTTCGTCTGTGTAGCTAGGTGCTCGTTCCAAATTGTAGACTTGAATGGAGAAGAACGAGAAATAAACTCCAGGATAATTCGTTAAATAAAAAGTTTTACAATTTCATTAATACTCATTTAGCATTTACACATTCACATTATTGTACCCAAGCAAGTATGTTGCCGGCCGTTTGTGAAATAGGTAGGGAACGATCTCATTGTCACGACGAAATACAATACAAGCGTAAGTTCACGTCTGTTTTCTGTGTGGCTATGTATCATTCCAATTGAGCCGACCCATGCCTTCCGTAGCAAAGCTCTTTCTGCAGACATAATATGGATTGTTTGGTTACTAAAACTACTACAAAGAATGGTATTTAAGTGGTTTGGGCTTGCACACCAGAAGGTAATGTTACACATGGACAGAGGTCACTTTCGTTTTATAAAAGAAAATAAAGAGTGGTCTGTTCAAAAAGGGATTGTATGTTTTATCATCATAACTACGGAAATAACAGAATAGATACCAGTTTGTCTTAAGGTCTGATTTTCAATGGTTAGATAAAAGTTACCTGAGGAATAATTATGATGCTGTCCCGTCAGAATGTTTGTATAAGACAGTGACAGTAACAGTTTTATTCCTCAGGTAACTTTTAATCTTAATCTGACTATTGAAAAATCAGCGTTTATTTCATTATTACATATTCTATATGGAGTATGATAGATGACAAAGTTACTGTCAAATAAATGTTTTTTCTTTCTTTCTTTCTTTCTTTCTGTCAAACACTGCACAAACAAACTGAACAGAAAATCTTTCAAAAAAAATTCTCGTTCAATCTATGCAGCTTTTTATCCAGTAGTTGCATTTGAAAACAATTGACCAACGCTTTTATATTACATAGCTAATAAAAATATCAGCCACCCTTTTGAAGCGGCGCCCTGCGGTCAGTTTCCGAATGTTTTTCCTAACCTTGACCGAGGCCTGTCGGGTCACCTGATTTTATTGTGAACTACGTTAGCTACTTGGGCCAGAATGTTTTTATAGTATTTTTTGTTGAATTTGTTTTTTTTTTAATTCAATGTTTTCTGTGGCGATTATAATATATATTTAATCTTTAATCTTGCTTTTAATGTTTTTTTGGTGTATTTTAAGTAGTCAATACGTTTGCTTATTGCTTATTTGTTCAATTTCAACCGATATGGTGGTAATAATTTTTGTGCAGATTGCAGTTTCAATGGTTTGAATCACCTTGCAATTAGCTAATAGATACATATGATAAGGTTTAATAAAGATTTTTTTCCCTGCCACATGTCAATTAAAATTAAGTATAAAATGGATGTTTTTACTGATTTAGAAAATAAAGTGGTCTAAAACCTTACCTAATCTTGTTTACGATTGTCCATGGGCGGCGCTGATTGCTTACCATCAGGTAATTCTTCTGCTCGTTTGCCGATCTATGAGATAGAAAAAACCTTTCACGAATATACCGATCATATCTGTATAAAGTCTCATATTTTCCTAGCAAGTAACAAAAATTTTAAAGACAATCTACGCCTTAACACAGCTAAATAAAGCCGCCGTGTCGCGCTTAGTTAAAATACGCGCACTAATTACAAACCACTGGTTGTGGACAATTTATTTCCCATTAACTCACAACCTTCGGATTTCGGTCGCTTGCTTCGACATAATGACGATTATTTTAATTTTGCTAACAACACTTTAATTACTGGTTTGAGGTCGTCTCGGTTTAGACTGGCTAATAACAGGCTGTATTGTGCTTATTGGCACCTCTAGCTTCGTATTGCTGTGTTTTTATTCAGTTGACAGATTTAGAACTATGTCGCTTATAAGTTGCCAGTTATATGTATGTCACCATATTCAAGAATTACTTAATTTATTTGCTTATAATTTTTAAGGCATTTGTTGGTATTA
The DNA here is from genome assembly GCA_902829305.4 of Spodoptera exigua. Classification (NCBI taxonomy): domain Eukaryota; kingdom Metazoa; phylum Arthropoda; class Insecta; order Lepidoptera; family Noctuidae; genus Spodoptera; species Spodoptera exigua. The sequence goes on along the minus strand of LR824619.2, from coordinate 8,180,620 downwards.
TATTCTCGTGTGTCGAATTTAAATGTTTCAAATTTAGAATTTTAATATCAATTATCTAAATTTAAAATATGACATATATCCTTATTTGGCTCATGTGGAATAAGGATTCAATAATCATTGTTCCGATAGTCGTATCTGCCAATGGCTTCATAGCCAAAAGCTTGGACTAATAAATGAATAAGCTAACTTTTGCTGGCTGAATCAAGGGCCTCATACCGAACCTGTTACTTCTTAACAAGGAGCCTATTGTCCTGATTATTGGCTAGAATATTTTTTTTTATTGTGACATTTGTGTTTAAGACAATGCATTAATTGCTTCAAAAATAGCTGTAACAAATGGACTAACATTATAATATTATATACATACTTAACTTAATGAAAATATTGTACCAAATAATATATAATACCAGTCCTACACCCAATCCTGATTCTTTTGGCTTTCTAAAAACATTGTAACCCTAAATTTATTCATTCTACTTATACAAAAACTACGCATACATCCAAATCTTCGATTTGTCGGGAAACCGCTATTATCTCGACTCAATGGTCTAAAGAGGTCATCGGCAGTTTCATCGAACATTTAATTACCTGTACGTAGGTAGAGTTAGCGACCCTATTAATCCGCAATTACAGAATTAGGGTGAAGGAAGAAATAAGTCAGGGAACTTCGATGCCTTAGTATTGGTGGCGTTTATCTTAATTTCATTAACGTTGCTCTCGTTTGGCTCTGTAATGGGAGGTAGTGTATGCTTAAGGATAATGTTCGTTGTTCATTGTGTTAAGGAGTTTGTAAAGTAATTATTGGGCTAATAAGTAGATTTGAGAAATAAAAAATATAAATTAAGAACATAGCTTAGGTTTTTCCCGCGACTCCGTTCTCGTGGATTAGTAACCTACTGCAGATTTATGGTATAAAAACTCGAGAAAGCACATACGATATGTACTTTCTCGAGTTCCAAACTGTCTGTACCAAATTTCACAGAAATAGGTTCAGTACTTTAGGCGTGAAGAAAAGTCAGACAGATAAGACAGAGTTACTTTCGCATTTATTATATTAGTTTAGATAATTCCTGTCCGATAGACTGTCATTTTTTTGGCTGTGTTTGACTTTCAAAAGTGTCTGAAAAAAAATGTAACTTTTGACTGTTTTACTTTTTTGTTTGTATTTTGTGTGGTCTTCTTTGAACTTGACTTCTTTGACATTGGCTTTGACTGAGAGTCGCCAAATTCGAAATTGAATTCTTAGTCGAAAAATATTAATTCCTTCCGTCACTGTTTGTCAGGAAGGTGTTCGTTCCAAAATGTAGATTCTAATGTAGAAGCACGAGCAATAAACTCATCGTGAATAAGCAACATCATGCTTTGGAGCACACCGCCTATTTCGTATTATATATATGTTATAAGTTCCACGTTAATATACAGGTATCTAAATTTTAAATTTATTTTTAAATTAAATAATTTAATTTTTACATCATTTTTATAGTTTTTTTATGGTAAGTTAACGGCTCCGCCTATGGACGTCAAAGGAGTTAACAAGTACGTTACCTGCCTCTTTTGACTTATTAGGGATTTAAGGATAGGAGGATTGAGTATTAAGGACATGAAGGATGGTCGGTGCAATAAAATAAAGCGGCATACAATGCATAAAATATGTTGGGTTAAATTATAATTATAACGAAAAAAAAACAGTACATAATAATACAATTCATACATACTATAAATTCTCAGCTGCTATTCATGGATCGATTCAGGGATTGCAACCAAAAACTCACATTAAAAAAAAACAGTCGGGAAATCAGAAATCTATCGTTAAGTCGTAAGTATTTTATTCGCAATACGAAGTGAATCAAAATACGTACAAGTAGTGCCCCATCACTTAAACGTTAGGGCTAGTTTACACGAGTCTTTTGAATCGCCCGATTCCCCACAATTGCCACAATCCGCTTTGTCTACCACGGCCACTAAGTCTATTCATTCTGTCTATGAGATGAGTGGCCGTCGTTAGCGACTTAGCCGGCCAGATAAGGGCTTAGTACAAAAGATATCAATGTAATCATTTATGAGCGCACATTTGAAGCCTATGGTTCAAGTTTATTGAAGAATTATTGTAGAAATGTTTATGAGGATGTTTGTGTTTTTGTCGTCTTGTTTAGACGATATTTTTTTTCTTTATTTTATTATTAACAAGTTGCTTTGTTGCATAGTTATTTTGTGGCTATTTTAGTAGCTTTATTTACGCCAGACTTAAGAAATAACAAGCTATGATATGAGAGAAGACGTTTGGTTTTAAGATTTGTGAATTAAAGACTTGCATAAATTATCCTAGTCAATAATATTAAATATGGCCTTCCATATTAGGTAAACAGGACTGATTTAAAATTGCGTTTAATAACAACCGTATTATTATTTTCATTGTTTAGTGTTGACTCAGTAATGCGTACATTACCCTAGTCTATAGTAGAAAAATTAACCTTCCATATTAAATGGGACTGCAACTTGTTTCTTTAAAAACGATCGATATTATTAATTTAATTGTTAGTATTCACTCAGAAAATTAAAATCAAATACTAATCCGACATTTAAACCCAATTTATTAACCTCGTGACCAGTTGATTTCCTTTGCAATCGACATTGTTGTACCCCGCTTGTTTCAATTCGCCCGTCCATTGTGTTGTGTGAAGATGAGTGGATGTCGTTAGACAGTGTCAGATAAGGACTTCTACAAAAGATGTCGCTGTAATCGCATTGTGCGCATTTTGTGGACACTGCTATTGTGTATTGACCCTAAGGAATATTTTTGAAAGGTGTAATTTTTGGGTCTGATTTGCCTCTTTGATCAGTTGAGTAGTTGTGCGATTGCGCATTTTTGGTGGTTGATGTGATTTGGGGTGTGTAAAATAGTTCTTATAGGTTTTTAATTTGATTGAATTAAATTAATAATGCATTTTATTTTGTGCTAGAAAACTCTTTAATATTACTTTAAATATTTGACATTATATAACGTTATAACGATGAGGTGACCCACGGAACAGAAAAGTCAGTCTTCTAATGACTTACGTAGTATGAAAAGAAACATTAGAATTCAAAACCCTTATTTAATAAACATAATCAAAATCCGCTATCAATACCACACACTAAGTTACACCATCATAAAAAAACATAATCTTTAACACATTTAGACACCAAGAGTACATAATCAAAAGAACGAATAAAAAAAAAGAAAATATATGATTGTCATAGAGCAATGAAAATGGAGGTTTAAGGGGTGCGCATATGGATACAGGCGTCGTGTAATCGGATACATACGATCAGTAATTGTATCTAAATCGGTGACATTAGTTCCCGAACCGTTCCGTCCGACGTTCGAGGAGACACATCCATCGATACTATGGAGACATTCATTAGACGCACACTATCACATGTATACCTATATACAGTACAGTCAGACGAATTATTCCATATGCAAAAAAAATTAAAGTTGATTAAAATATCGAGACTGTACCTTTTGCATTTTTGTAACTACTCTTTTATTATGAATAGGTCGGCAAATGAACCAACGGATTACCTGATGGTAAGCAATCAGCACCGCCCATAGACGCCTGCAATGACGGAGGAGTTACCAGTGCGTTCCCGACCTTTTGGGGATTTGGAGAGTTTGGGAATGAGGAGGGATTGGGGGAGGGGAGCATTGGGCCTCCGGTAACCTCACTCACACGGCGAAACACAACGCTGTGGTTGTTTCACGCCGGTTTTCTGTGAGGCCGTAGTATCACTCCGGTTGAGCCGACCCATACGTGCCGAAGCATGGCTTTGCCAACAATTGAGTAATTTTTATTGTGTCTGTACTGGCCAATTAAAATTTTGTTCATAAACAAAAACATTTATTAATTTGAAAGGTCAAAATAGAAAAATAGTTCGTGTGTGAAGCTAGGAGCTCGTCCTAAAAACGGGCTAATTCCGGACTCCGGGGTAACTTCACTCACAGCATGTAATACAACGCAAGTGCTGTTTCATGCCGATATTCTGTTCATCAATCATCATCATAATCATTGTCATATTAGCTACAAACATCCACTGCTGACTGTAGGTCTCATCCAATGACTAAATCGGCTTGTAGAATGCAAAATTTTATAAAATGCTAACTTCCGCACGCGGCTTCAAGCGTGTGGTAATTGACGCAAGGGTTGATATTGTGGCCTATTCTGGAGTGTATCCTATGCCTGTTCCAAATTGAATCCAGATCCGTCCTGCCGTTTTGAAGAGATTGAGTAACAAACATTCAAACATCGTAACTTTTGCATTTATAATATTAGTAAGATCAGTATGAGTCATCTTGTTTTATTACAGAAGGAATAAATTTAATGACCATCAATCCATCGGAGTTTTCCTTAGTACCAAAATAACTACAAGCAAAAAACACTCATTCCTTTTAACATAAGTTTGTTTTATTTGATAATTTCTTCTTCCAACTAAATTATGATCATAAATTTTCCAAGTTCTATTAGTCAACCAGGGCAAAAATAGAGAAATCCTCTAGTTGAAGAGAAGTCAAAACAGAATCTCCCAAAAACAAAGATCTATACGCATTGAAATTTGATCAAAATCCGCTGAGCAGTTTTAACTACAAATAGACATGAATGACCACAAAACTTTCAACACATCATAACACATCTAGTCTTTCTTTTCTAACATCCATGCAATCCATACTTCAAGCGAGTAATCAAGCAATATTCTTCTTAATCAACCCCACCCACTGCTGCGGGGGTCGATTCGACCAACAAAGGAATTGATTAAGTAACTATACCACGATATTACCCAGCTGTATTATTCTACTATAATAAAGAGGGCTCGGTTACCGTGGTACTTAATGAGAGAAAACTAGATTAGAATTCATATTAATCTTGTAATAACTTAGTAAGGAAAGTTGGTTGATTACACCCCCGATAGTATCGGGTTCTTGTATGATACTTGACGCAAGGGTTGTTGGGGAATTACGAGTCTTGTCATATGTGTTATTGAAGGAAACGACAGGCAGAGAATGTAAACAAAAAATATACAGTTTTAAAAGCATGTATTATTATTGTTTTCTACTTTAATGAAAATGAAATAAAGAATAAAGTGGTGGTCGCCCGGAGGTTAAGGCGCCGGCTTCTTCTGCATGAAGGTGCGGTTCAAGACCTGCCTTTATCATTGTGACTTTTTCCGAGTTATATTGTACTTTCTATTAATGTTTAGACACCACTGACATATACAAAACCCACACATGTAATTAACATAATAAAATCAAATTTGATAAGTATTAAATTTAAATTTAGTATACATGTAATATGCATTTGCTGTTACATTTCACAGCTGCGTTAATATCAGTAGTTTTCAAGTAACGATAACAACGTAAGAACAGATACTAGTAGTATCTGTCACTTACTACACGTCGTAAAATATCGTAAACGCTATTTAAAAGTTATTGCAAGAATTTGAACTGTTTACATTTTAATTTAATCCGCTGCTCATCCATGAGTGCGGATTCAAAATTATACCTACCATCATTGGGACTTCTCCGCGTTATATTATTATGTGTTTTTAAGTGTGGCACGAATGGGTCGGTTCAACTGGAGTGATACCACGGCCTCACAGAAAACCGGCGTGAAATAACCACAGCGTTGTGTTTCGCCGTGTTAGTGAGCTTACCGGAGGCCCAATCCTTCCCCTCCCCCAATCCCTCCTAAATCCCTAAATCTCCAAATCCCTAATCCCTAAAAGGTCGGCAACGCACTCGTAACTCCTCCATTGCGAGTGTCCATGGGCGGCGCTGATTGCTTACCATCAGGTAATCCGTCTGCTCGTTTGCCAACCTATTAAATAAAATAAAAAAAAATAAGTTTATTTCAATACTACTGACATATGTATATTGAAATAAAACATCACCAGGAAAGTATCATCAATAATTATTAATTAAGTTTGAAAGCGAGAGAAGAGGCCTTTGCTCTGCAGTGGACAGTTATACACTGCAGAGCATGCAGTGGTGTTGGTTAGTGTGAGGTAATAGTGAAGTAAATATTAATTTATTGTAATTATTCTGGTGTTGCATTTCTGCGATTAGTTAATAACATCACAGGCAAATAAAAAAACTTACTATGTCGTTGATATAAGGTTTTTTCCTTATAGGAATCGAACTATTTCATTACATAGCAACCAATCTAAAAGCTATTAATTAATTTCACCATCATTTATACAATGTACTAAATAAGAATAGGTCAAAGACTAATTACGTGTTATCTAACCTTCAATATATTAGTAAATTAACAAATCTTCTTAGACAGAGAGAGTAATAAAATATGTCATCTATGGCTGAGGGGAGGTTCCTAATTATTAATTTTCTTTTATAAATAGCGAGATTCGCCTCTTGTTAATCAGAACCGCTAAGAAGTGGAAGGCTTTTCCAGATTCTGTGTTCCCAGTACATGTGTACCTGTTTTTTGGGCGGGGAAAATAATGATATGCATTGGGAGGGCAAGAGGGAATATAAGACTCTTACTTACTTATTATTGCCCTTGGTCCATAACTGTGATGGAACATTAGATCGGTTGGGGCCCAGCTTTGGTAGTCTATAAGGTCTTTTGAAGCACATATGCACCTTATAATATTTTTGAGGCTACCACTAAACTTTCTGCCCCGCACAGCAAAACTTTGGAATGATGTTCCGGCTGCAGTATTCCCGAACCGATACGACCTTCAAACCTTCAAGAAACGAGCGTACTCCTTCTTGAAAGGCCGGCGACGCACCTGTGACTCCTCTGGTGTTGCAGGTGTCCATGGGCGACACCGATCGCTTACCATCAGGTGATCCGTCTACTCGTTTGCCTCCTATTCCATAAAAAAAACTAAGAGTTCATTATAACATAATCTTCTAATTAACTACTACACCTAAACACATATTAATGATACAAGTTTTTATAATTATAATATAAATATATTATTTAAATAAGATAAACGTTTCTCAGTAATTATTATTAAGTGTGACCAGTTGACCTCTTAGTCAGTGTGATTTTAATTAAATGCCACGGTGATTAAGGTTTTTTTAAATGGAAATACTGATGGTATTTTATTTATGATAGATATTCGGTACAATGCTTTGTAAAAAACCTGAGATGAAATGACTGGAGAGATAATTTCGTACAAATATTAATTAAACAGGAAAAATAACCTAAATTACTTTATGTATACTAGTCTTACTATCATGGGTTACCGGAACGGAAAGCTGTTAAAAATTAAAAATCCTTCAAGTACAACATTTTATGAAAAGTATCATGTTAAGTTACCAACTCCATAAAATATTTTGCATAGGGGACTGCATAATTACGTCACTCGAAGGATAGTTAGCCGGATGGGTCAGGAGAGTGCTCGAGTGGCGGTCACTACATGGACCATTGATATCGTCTGTGTCACAGGGCACCAATATGCAAGAAGCAAGTTTCGTTCCACGTAAAGGACAAATGGGGAGGCACTTTTCCGGCTAATGATGACGATGACAATAGCATAAGATATCAACAACAACAACCCATCACTTACCAACACTAAGAACAGACTTGACTACACTCACACACACTCACAAGCTCGCTCATTGTCGCTACATCTGTTACATCGTCATAAAACTAGCTAAACTTAACTAATTAACTTAGCAAACGATACCGTCCAACTTTACAAAGGCATTAAGAGAACGCGCTAAGTAGCCTAAGTTAGCCTGAAAGTTAGGGTGTTATCTAAATGAGACCATCTTTCGTTATATAAGCTAAGTTAATTAAGAACTGGTAGATGAGGACGGGCGCCGGCGGGTGGTTGCGACATGGTAGCTTAGTTGCGTTATGACGACACTGTTCAGTAAGCACAAACGTTTTTGACAGATGACAGCTGTAAAATGTCATTCATGAATGATGTAAATATAAATATAAGGATTTAGGTGATTTCGATCGGAAAATTGTGAATAGTTGTGAATAATTCGTTAATTTTTAAATTAGTATAGGTAAATACGTACTTTTGTAAGTTATAATTGTAAGTAAAAATTATTACATGTATTCGGTAAGGAAGGATGATTAATCAATTTAAATTACTTAAAATTTATTGCGTAGTAAAAATCAAATTAGTAAAAAATCCACTCACGTGTAATTAATAACACATTAAATAATTTCGTTATATCTCATTGCTTACATCATATATGGAACTAAACAAAACATTAATTAATACATCGTAAAAACTTAAAGTACATAAGTAACATTCATCGTTTTTAATTAATTACAACATGTTTATTTATACAGCGCTAATTAAAGTTAACCTTAGTACAAAAGTTAATAGTAAAAAAAATTACAATGCAATAACGTATTTGCTTGGCAGTTACTTACAGTGTTGCTTCATTGGACGGTAAACTAAGTGTCGGCCGGTTGACTGTGTGTGTGTTGCTGTTTAAGTGTGTGTGAGTGAGGGAAAACACGCTAGTATACATGTGTGTGTGCAATGGATTAGTCTTATAATAAAAGTTTTTGTAACAGATGTCAGATATTAAACAAGGCTTCATATTAATAGCCCCGAGACGCGACCGAGGAAAATATATAAAAAGTTAGCAAATTAGGTTCGTTCACAATAATTTGTTGTTGTTGGCCTTTGTGTCTCATTTGGCTTGATTTGTTTGTTCACTCGATTTATTATAGCGCTATCTATTTGAGTGAATTGTTTTCTATAAAAGTATATTTGTCTGAAGTCGCCTTTAAGAATAACGATAAAGAAATAAATGCTACAAAAAATAATTTATGTCAATTAATTAAAAAAAAAGGTCAATAATAAATAATGACAACCTTACTTTAGATGAAACAAAAATTAAAAAAGCAAAAGTAATTAAAACGATACAAACATTCGCTACGAAGTTACTACGCGGTTACGTTCGTAGCACGTAGGTAAATAAATCTGGTTACACACACGGAACTAATTCGTCCCGCAATCTGTTGACACCCTCGCTGTATGACATAGCTAATTACTTATGTAAACGTCCTGTCCCTTGATGGCTTGTAGGAAGCCTACGAGTGTCATACAAACATAATCTATGATCAGACTCGTTTGAGATTATCTCAATGTTGACTCAAGGGAAGATAATCTGATGAATTAGTTCTTAAAAGAAATCTGCTGGATATTTTTTTATAGATCTTATCTTCAAGGCGTGCCATGTAAGTCGCTATTTTAGAGTTGTTACTAAAATCTGAAATTTGAGTATGACGTTGACGAGACTCATTTTTGTAACCTTCTTTATTATAAATCAACTAAATTATTAATCTCCTCCTCTGCATAAAATAAGTTAGAAATATAACCGTTTCCGTAGATTAACATACAGCTTCTTTCAATCGTGGTAATTAGAGATACACTAATAAGGCAATATTTACGCGACAACGTGTTCGCTTGGGGTTTGATAAATTAAATTAAATTGAATTTTACACTAATCAAAATAACGATCAAATTATCGAAACGATATTACAGAACAGTGTTCATAAAAAAGTGATAATCGTTATCAAAATAAGTCAAGTGAGTAAACTCACTCAACCTTAAGAGTCCACCGCAGACATCATTACGACCAGATGACTCCAAAGGATAAGTAGCAACCAAGCTATAATTACAGAAAGGGTATAATTTTTACAAAATTATGTCACATCATACTTCCTCGAATTATTAAGAAAATTGGATGAGTACGTAATAATAATTTAACCCGTTACTCATCTGTTGTTTCAACAACAGTTGTTGGTTGTCGGGAATTAGTGTTGACACTTGCAGTTAATTGATTTTGTTTGTGACAGCAGGTTGGTATGCAATTAGTTGAGTTGGTGTCAGGTTAATGAATAGGTTTCGTATAGTTATACAGGTCGTTGTTTTTTTAATTCGTAGAATTTGTGTTTAAGTTCACGTTGTAATAGTAAAAAATAATAAAAATTTATATTCCAAACCAAATTAGTTCATAGTTTTTTTAATGTAATAGGCTAGGCAAATGAACATGCGTATTACCTGATGGCAAGCAATCGTCGTTGACCATGGTCACAAGTAGAGTTACGAGTGCGTTGCCGGCCTTTTACGGGGTAGGTTTTCGGAGATTTAGGGACTGGGGAGAAATTGGGAGAGGAGAAGAAATTTAGGGATGGTTTTCGTTATACCACATACTTTTTATAAAATATGTTTAATAAAGATTGCTTTTCTTCTTCTTTTTTTGTTATTATAACTAAACTCAGTTTTAACATCATGTTGAAAATTTTAGAAACTCCGACCATCCACATGCTCCTTAAAGTTTATTATTCCCAAAATATCTTATTAAACAACTACAATAACACAACACAAACAAAACAAATCCCTTACCAAAACAAATTACTTTGTTCAATTAAAAAAATAAAAGAGCAACACCATATTTATCCCTTATCGCGCCTTCACTCACACCGATTTAATTAAACCACAATCTAGATTGCGAGATGACAAAACTAATTTACGTCACCAGCTTTTTTCAATATACCCTTCTTGGTTAATCGTACTTTTTCATTGGCTTTTTATCCCGCCATAATTAAAGTTGCGTTGGTAGGTGTAAAAACTGAAGGTAACGACTTTTTAATTGTGTGACTGATTACGGGGCGTCGTCGTTTCTGTCACGTACATCATCCTGCTATTACGAATAATTGCATTACGCTTCGTTACGAAGGAAAAAAAAGCAAGACGTTTAATTGACATGTTACTTTCTTTGTTCGTTTCTAACATTTGTTGTGTTCACACGGATGGGTTTTGAGGTTTAGGGTGGTACATACGTATATATAATCAGGTTGTTGTTGAAATTTTTATTTTATTATGAAATACATATAGCCTCTTTTTGATTGTCACATAAGTAAAAACTACTATCATAACTGGATGGTATCAATATTTTTAGCGTAATTTCTCAAATCAAAACAGTTAATGCTACTCGTACCATAACCTATGTCATTGTATTTCAGCGACTAAAAAGACTTTTCAAAAGAAATTGAAACAACGTCTACTCAATTATGAAACACATTATTATATAAAGAAAATTGTACTTACTAACTTAATCTTAAAAGTTTTACTTGCTCCACAATGGCCCTGATTAATCCACCAAAAAGTTTCTTAAGCCAAAAAAATGTCAAACGAAATAACATAATAGCATCCCACATACAAAATAAACGGAACACTTCGTGATTCCATTGTGAGCAAAAAAGAAATTTAATCATGAGAAACAATAATAACGACTTCTAAGAAATTAGACTGAGTAAGTACAGGAGCCACGCAACTTAAGCTTACTTGTTATTTTTTGAATACCACCGTCCATTTTTCTATAATTAAAACCCAACTTTAGTCCACTCCAGATAGAGTTGGTTTTAGTATGTAGTGAATGAATGATTTCACTATTGTTAAGGCTGTATGACTATCAATTATGTCCAGAGTGTATATGAGAGAGTGCATTGTGATCGAACAGTAGCTTACATTCCGATTGAAAATTAAAGAACCGATATAATTTGATATGAGGCTAGTGATGTGGATGTGATACAATAATATTTACATTATCGCTTATCCCAAATTATTGGTGAAAAACTGCAAATTACAAGATTGTTCGTAAACTTACGAGAGATTTTCAAATAAAGTATTTAAATCGATTTTTGGCTTAAGAAAACTGAGCCGTTATTGCTCTAAAGAAAATAAATCAATCAGAAAAAAATGAATAACATACGCTAATAACGACAGCACGTCTAAAACAATAAATAAAAAACAAAAACCACAAACCAGGCTAAACAACAAAAAATCGATCGAATCGAAATCGATTTGAAAACGAAACCCAATTTCGATTCATACAACATGTTCGATAGCACATCACTAGCGGTTGGGCATTAACACGTCACTCTAGAGATGATAATAGCCCAGGAGCTGTGCCCCAGTTAATTGCTTTAATAACTTCCTGTGTCAAAATAACAAAAGAGCTATGTGGTATTAACAAAACGTGTAATGACGCTACCGTGGCAGACAGCTCTTGTACTATGTTCACATTACGATATGTGGCGTTTGAAATTTATTATTTTTAGTGATGTATTTTTTCTTCATTCATTCGATTACTTGATTCTTTTTCTAATTAAAATTGGATGGTCTGTTATGTCAGTTATGTATATGAAATATGTTTTCTTTTTATGTAATATTGTACGGTTATTATCCTTAAGATAATAAAAACGAATGCCTGAGGTTCCTAGAATCCGTTGTCATGTCAAGTCGGCCCAGCCAGGGTTGAGGGTGCAAGCGCAGTAATATGCTTGGAATGGATAATAGACCTGGTCTGGAGCAGGATAAGTAAAGAAGTGGGTTTTCGTCACACCCAGGGCGGGAAAGGTAGGTATTTGATGACTTTCTGCCTTTATGCCTGAAAAGGTTTTTATCCTTTTGTTGTTTTATTCGTTAAAATCGCATTCCCTTTCTCATCTTGATCGGCAGACTTGTTTGATTTTACTAGTCTAATGTGATTTAAAGGATAATTAATCAATATCATATTACTAACATTGAGATAATGATAAATTCAGACGAAAATTTATATTTTTGTAGGCCTACATCTTTGCCTAAAAACAAGGATGACGTTATATTCAACTCTAGTACAGTTTTATTTATTATTCTTTCAATAACTATTGATGTTCCTAATTCTCATAATATAATAATATATACGTCAAGAAGTTGGTTGGTTCATTGATCTGACAGTTAATACATTACAGTCTAAATCTTCATGGATCACCATTTACTATCATAATGTATTGAAATAATGTTTGCATTGCTACGATTCCCTTGATCATTGATTGATCTATATTGAAAATTGTGTCGTATTTCAATAGGGATAGCGATAAAAATGTTCATATTTATAAATATTTAAGGGTATAGGACTTAAAGTTAAGAATAAATTGACTCTTTTCGCAGCTATGTAAGGATTGATAAAGGGATTACAAGCTTGGTAGAAAGCAAGGCAGTAGCGTTCTCTAATAAACCCATGACATTTTTGAACTGCTAACTTCTACCGGCCTGATAAGTCCACATATAGCAGGATTGGGAGTGTCCTTGTCTTTACATAGAAGCCTGGCTATAGACGCACACGTGCTTTAAACTCACGTAGCCAACTTTCTGATATACGAATTACACATTTTTGTGACGGAGAATCATTATTGACCTCTGACTATGAGCTCTTACTAAAAAACACCCCATTCCTTCTACTGCTTCCATCCGTACATCATCTTACAGCCCAAAACCCTAAAGAAAGCACGCCGAATGGCCTTAGAAAGACAAAAATACAGCTCAAACTAGAACCCAAAACTTTAATATAATCAATTATTATGTTTTCAGCTAACTCACGTAATAATTTGACGAGATACTCGACTAGTTTCAAGCCATGCTAGAGGCCCATGTTCATTAGCAGCATTCCGCCACACGCGACGCGGCGACTGTCGCGTTGCTACCGAATGATTACTTGAGTAAGCCGAAAACATAATAATTAATTTAGAATGTCTCACGAAAGTTATAATAAAAATTTAATAAAATCAGTGACTTTATCACACAACTTTCCTTCCAATCCAATTCTCAAACTGAAATCACCGAAAAAGCTGCCATCGCTGTTATTTGCTACTTCTGTTGTTACTTGGCGTCGATTACCTCCTCACAGAAAACCTGCGTGAAATAGCCAAAGAGTTGTGTTTCGCGGTGTGAGTGAGGTTACCGGAGGCCCAATCCTTCCCCTAATCCCTACCCCAATCCGTTCCCTTTCCCAAAATCTCCAAATCCCTAATCCCCAAAAGGTCGACAACGCACTCGTAACTCCTTCGTCGTGTAAAACTCACCCATATCTCAATTCAAACAACAGTCTTCCACTACGAACAAGCATGACGGTCGACAATTGAATTGGAATCATTACCGCAGCCGTACTTACGAGTACATAGCAACAAATAATAAATAATTGCGCACTAAATAAATAACCGTATACACGATATTAACTTAACCCCGCCATTGTACAGTTAGAGAAATTTATTTAACGGTACATTTCAATTAGATATTGTCATTACTTTGGTTTTCGTTGACCTTTGCCATGTACTATCACAACTTTCATTGGCGGGAGGTTTAACCAGACTAGAGATAGGTATATTTATATGAAGTTTATTAAAATCACCTGTTTATATATTAGTAGGGACCCGCTCAAAGATCACACGGTTCCAATGCTGATGCAAAATTTCTCCACTGTTTAATGAATGATAAAGGAATGGGAGAAGGCCCAGTATTAGTAGGTATTAGGCCCAGAGGCCAAATACTTCTCGTATACGTAACTTCCCTCACACCGCGAAGTTATTCCACGCCAGTTTTTGTGAGGCCGTGGTCCTCCAGACGAGCCAGGTCATTCGTGCCGAAGCATGACCCTCCATCATTAAAATGTGCGATTGAAACTGCCTATTAGCTACTACTTTGTAGTTACAAGTAAAATCAGATTAAAATTCAAAATACGAAACTAAAATAAAAACATTACTTAGCAACATGTTATAACAATTCTTATAACATAATGACATATGTTATTAAAATGTTGCAACGGTCTGACCCGACATGTATAATGTACTAACCCAAGGAAATAATTCGCATGGTCCAAATAACGAGAGTACAGCGATAATTACATAATATTGTTATTGTTTCAAACTCGTAAAGCTTGAATCAAAGAGAATCGATCTTTGATCTGTTTCGTAGGTGTTAAACACAGAGTGAGCATTTTAACATTCTTTATTAAAGCAATAAATTAAATTAAATTTCATTAAAAATAGTTATTTCAATATAACGCGTGGGTGAAATTAAATGATCAGCAGATCCCATTTAGACAGCCAGATAGATATACAACGGGTAACAATTTGTGCAAATGGCAAATAGCGGTGTCTGAGAAATATAATTTTCATAATTTATATCTTGATTATATGAAGATAGAGTGCAAATTAGATGGTTTTTGTGTAATCTGATTTTTTTGGGATTTCTTTTCACTACTGGAAGTATCTACGTGTGTAGTACAAATATAACTCAGACTGCACAAATTAGCTCTCCAGCGTTAACTAATTACATCCGTGGTTTAAAGAAATCAATTTCTTTAGTTTGGAAGATTATTATAATACAGCGTGGATAAATTACTTTCCTGTTTGTGAACTTATTAATATTAACTAGTTTTTGACTGCGGTTTTGCGTTTATACATTTTTTAATTTATACAAAAATTTTCGTAATTTTTATTTCTTTAGTTGCGAAAATCTTTTTAGTGTTGTATTGTAGATATACTAGCATCAAAAGTGAAAACGCTTTTATTACCTAAACAAAACAGTGTATTTGGAACAGTTATAACTTACTTTTGTTTGTAACTTTCTTAATTACTATATAATTTTTATTTAAGTTAAATTTACAGAAATTAGTCTTGATGACGATGAAGAAGACAGGTTGCTTAATTCCATGTAAATTTTAAAACTTATTTTCTACTTGTGGTTCTCCTTTTAATTAATTACTCGTATCACAAAAACGTATATTTTAAAAAGACTTTCCTAATATTTTTCATGGTTAACGATAATTTTATTGATAGTTTGTTGATTATATTATGCGTCTAGAGTTATTTTATAAAAATAAGGCACGTAATCATGACAAAGTTGCTTCTTAAATCTACAAAACAGAATAAATCCTTATATCGCTATAAGTTTGCACCTTAAGCCCTTAGCCGCAAGGAAGGTCTCGTCAGTACTGGAGTAACAATTGAGAAGGGCTCCGCGTCACGGGACGATGGCCGACACCGCAATTATAATTACTGCTTCCTCCTCAACTTGATACACCTCACTAACACGTGTTTTGATTTCTACGTTTTCTGTGAATTTGGTTTTGGAAAATACGTTATGTGAAGCATTTCTTCTTTTTATGGGTTTTGATCTACTTATAGTGTACGCAATTAGTACGAGTAAGTCCTCTGGTTTTGCCAGTGTCTATAGGTAGCGCCGATTGCTTACCGTCACGTAATGCTGTTGTTCGTGCCACCCTATCTCCTAAAAATATAGTTAACCCGCAAACTTCATTAAGTCAAGGCATTAAGCAAGTGTGGGAGAGCCATGCTTCGGCACGAATGGGTCGGCTCGACCGGAGTGATACCCCGGCCTCACAGAAAACCGGCGTGAAACAATCACAGCGTTGTGTTTCACCGTGTGAGTGAGGTTACCGGAGGCCCAATCTTTGCCCTCCCCCATTCCTCCTCAATCCCTTAATCTTCAAATCCCTAAAAGGTCGGCAATGCACTCTTAACTCCTCCTTGCAGGTTTGGTATCTACGGGCGGCGCTAATTGCTTACCATCAGGTAATTCGTATACTCGTTTACCGATCTATTACATAAAAAAGTCAGTACAAAATATTAAATACTCAGTTTGTGCTTCCTATTTTGAAAAGATTAAAATAAAGGGGACCTTTTATGTCTCAGTATTATAGGCAGGGACTTCGATTACAACTGCGTAGCTCTAAAAATCTTTAAGCGAAATAACCTTGGTATATTCTAAACTACACAAAAGTACTATCTATCATAATGTACAATGTATAGTATGAAATAATTAAACACGTTTTGCTAAACCCCCTTTGATTAAATTCCAACTTTTTCGATACAAAAGTGTTGTACAGAAGGTCCATACGTACCTAAAATGTTACAATTACTTTCATGTGGTTAAAAAGTTGACATAGAATTACTATTCATTCGTTACTCTAAAACTCCGAAACGTTTTAACCGACTTGATTAATTTTGGTCTTGAAATATTCGTAGAAGTCGAAAAGGTAAACAAATATGGCAAATTTGCGTGTTGACTTGTTTAAAACTGGTGTTATTAAGTCGTGTCGCAGTTCGTCAGCGTAAGCGGAATAATGTAGGCCTCGGCCTGGAGCACGAGAAGGGACGGTGTGGTTTTTAGTCAGTATGAGTCTGACACTCCCTCTGTCTTTCGATGATTTTCCCCCCAAAAACATAGCTACTAATTAATATAGTCGCATTAATATAACGCTAAAAAAATACGTTTTTATGAATTTTATATGATAATTATTGTGAATTAATATTTTTACATCAAATATACAAAACAATAAGTATATTATCAAATTACTGATTGGAAGTTAGATTGATTTAATTTGAACAATTCATTGAATTGAAGTGTCAAAATAATTGTTTTTGTCATAGAAAACTAACACCAATTGAATACCCAATAGTGATAGTAAAATAAATATTGTTCAAACTGAAACTTCTCCAACTACCTGTGATGTAATATAAGTACTACAATGTCTATAACCCTTCAATGCGGCACGTGCTGTGACCTCGATCCATTGAGATTATGAAAGCCCTTAATTACCTTTGTCTACACACGTGTTTAGCAAAGGAAACAAGAATAAAGATGGCCGCTGCGTAATTGTTACGTCCTTTTTAACTAACTCCTTTTTATTTGGTGCGTAATTTGGCTTTGAGTTTTTACGTTGGTGTGTCTATTAAAAAGTATATTAAAAGAGATCAAGGTTGTAATGCGTTTAGTGAAGAATTTGTTTTTAATGGAATGCAAAGTTTTGAAATGGATTGTCTTCATCATTTTTTTTATTTCGGTGTGAAATTTATCAAAACGGGCTTAGTGGTTTAGAAGAAAACTCAACAAAGTGACGATGCAACTTAGTTAAAAAGTATCATTGCCGCAAAAGTTGTTGTTGTTTCACACATTTTATTATCCATATTGAAAAAGAAAGAGTTTCTCAATCAAGTTATTTACCAATCACGATTAGTCATACATTTTACCCAGAACTATTCAAAAGTAGAAAATAAATGCATTGCATTGCTTCATTATAGTACACAAGAAACCGCATGCTCACCTGCAACAAAAAGAAAACATCCCCTATAATACTAGCTAAAGTAGGAATCAAGAAATTACACACATCGAATGAAAACATTAAATTATCGTGAGTACAATGAGTTATACTAAACACGTAATTAATGTTTATGAAGAATCCGTTATTGTAAGTCTCAATTAACGTAACACAGTAATCATAAGGGATACTTCAAATAAATTGTATATTCTTCGTGTGATGACATATGTGCTATTGTGCTCATACAAGTGCTAATTACACATTACAAGTAAAACATGCTATGGACGCTATCTACTTATGTTTCATTATAATTTAACAGACACTTAACGCCAATTATTATCTTACAACCTTACTTATACTATCTACCAAGACAATACACTGGGATGTGAACTCTATGTCTAAAGCTTAAAGTCTTTGAGCAGGAAATTTTGTGCGTTGTCCAGTATATGCAAGTTTCGAAGAATGGGGAAGGTGTGTTTCTTGATAAATTACAATAGAATTTTAATGTATTCTTGCTATGAGTGGGTAATACATTTATAATTTGTTTGTTTTATTGTCTACTTTGCATTTTATTGTATTTAATTGGAGCCATTTGTATTCTTAGATTGTTTTAGGGTTCGGTGTGAGTGAAGGTTAACTTTCAATTACATTTTTTAAAGGGTTAAATACTGAAGTCGATAAGCAATTTATTGTCGTAAATAAATGTTGTACTTTGTCAAAATTTTCATCAATTTGGTTAATTTTACACTCTCAATATAATATAATAGTTTTTAATAGAAAATTAAGAAAAAAAATAAATGAAATACAAAACAAAAAGTTTGAATAAGCTATTACAATTTAACTAAGACATTCATTCAAGTAATTACAAAATGCTTTTCCCAAAAAATGGTTGCATACTATTACGTAGGTACAGTCAGGGGTCAAAAATTTCTTTGGAGTAAAAGTTCAAAGGTTCACCGCCAGTTTAGTCAATAATTTTTATTCTATGTTATAAATTAAAGTAGTCCTCAACCATTGACTCTATTCTACAAAGATATTTTGTTCATTTTAAAATTGGTAGAGTGCAATTGCATTTTTGACCCCTACTGTACATATGCGGAACCTCTTTGGACCATAACGAGCAGTAACTTCGAAAGAAAAAAAAAACAAAAGCTGTTTGTATGGTATATTGAATTAAATGACCATTGTTATTCTGACGTGTTTACGTGTAATAAACAAAACGACTATTGATACACAATCTCAACAATTAAATTTGAATTAGATTAAACTTTTGATAATGTAGTTCTTAAAATGATTGCTGACGATTATAACAGTAATTGATTCTCTTCGTGTTTAGTTTTCTGAAGCGAAACATCTCCTGCTAAAATGTTGTCATCACTATAGAGTAAAAAACAACTCTGCCCCTATATCCTATATATATGTATTAATCTTTAAAACTGTGTTCCGGATTTTGATGCATTTTTTTAGATATAGTCACTAGGAAGGTTTATATATTATATAGTGACAACCATAATCATTAATTATTGGAGAAATTGTGTATCAGCATTGTACCTGTGTGAACCTAAAAATATTTTAAAGCTTAAAATATTTTTATTATAGCTTTCGTGTGACATTTTAAATTATTTATTACGTTTTGGGCTTATTCACGTAATAATTTGACGAGATACTCGACTAGTTTCAAGCCCTGCTAGAGGCCCATATTCATGAGCAGCATTCCGCGACACGCGACTCGGCGACTGTCGCGCTGCTAGCAGAGCTTGAAACTAGTCGAGTATCTCGTCAAATTATTCCGTGAGTAAGCCGAAAACATAATGAATAACGTAAAATATTGTCCCATTCTGATTGATTTTAACATCTAACTAGGTTTAAGTGAGTGGTTCAACTAGTGGTGAACCACTCACTTAAATGATTTAGAAAAATCAAAATAAAATCTGTAGAACCTATAAAAATAGTCAGTTTAGCTATAGCGCTTTATGAAAAAAAAACATCTTAATAATTAACGAAGCAGATTTTAAATGACAATTACAAGAAATACAACATATTGCATAAACGCATCCACCAATGAATCAAGAGCCCAACAATAAATTAACGACATCACCTGACAATGAGCAAGGAAATGAACAGTTTATTAAAACTCACGTAGTTGAAGCCTCGTCTGACCTCTCAGAAGGCTTAATTGAGGCTTTACATCGGCTACAAAACGGCTAATTGTAGCTTCAAGTGCTTATTGTGAGAGTTTGTTGCGTTACGGATAGTTGGGTAATGGAAGTGGCTTGGTTATGTTCGGTTAAATAGATTTCTTTGAACTCCTGTAAAAAAGTGTTGATAATAAAAACTTACTCTCAAGAGAGAAGCTCTACTAGTTTCAAGTCACAACGAGACTCTTATTCATTTGCAGCGTGTAAGTTTAACGCTGCAAAAAAGCTTGCTAAAGTAAACTAGTTGAGATTTTCTCAATTAATTCAGTTGAGTAGGTAAGTCGTAACTTGGAAGATTTTCGGAAATAATTTTTGTTTCGATCGACTTGACTGACATTAAGATGAGACTGTTTTAGATTTAAAATCCATCGGTTTAACACCTTCTTTAACTATGAAACCAGTATAAATTGGCCGTTGAATGTGCTGAAAAATCTTACAAAACCAGGTCATGACACACATAGTTTTCTACAGCTATTTTTTTACGGTTAGGAATTCATCCAATAACTTCATCTGTCTTTGTCAACTGCGTTCAAGTCACATCCAGTCTTTCATATCAACGTCGTTCATCGCAGTGGATGAGTACCTGTGAATTTGTACCTTCCGGCGAAATGTGTGTGAGACCGCAACGAGGTATGATTGCAGTGAAAATTAACAATTTGCATTGACTCTAGTAATTAAATGGGTTTATTTCGAGCCCCAGGCTTGATTTTGTACTTGTTAATAATAAAATAATAGCTTACATTCATTTATATTTGTGTTTTATGTTATTGTTCGTGAATTGTATGGGTGTTTTAATGTATGAGAGTTCATGTCATTTAATCGCGCTTTTCAACGTGTTTAATGGTATATTCAGGTATTTATTTTGACACATTTATTTATTCATATACGTAGTCTAAGTCAACGACTTTTATACAATAAAATATTTAATCATAGTCAAAAATAAGGTAGGTACCTATAGAACCAACACGATTCAGATGACGTCATCGAAAGATATGAATCTCGAAACAAAAAGGAAAATAAATAAAATCAAAATATTATTTTGTTAGTATTGTAGTACGTACAAGTTTATTAGGTTATCTTGTCGAAACACTAGATATTTTAGTTGAATGCATTAAATAACCTTGTTAATAACGTACAAAGCTTAATGTCCAAATAAATTTCAACCATATTTTAGGTACGTCTAGGAATAAAATTGAATAGTTTTTAGTAAACAATAGAGGAGTCGGACGTCAATGTGATGACTTCTTCACTAAGATTTCACCGAAGTTTCTGAGAACTGAGAAAGGAATCACTAATAAATCTCATTTTGATTTACGTACCTACTTCCATTTAACTTTTTTAGGGTATGACGTAATCTAACTCTTTAATGAAGTATCCGTTGGCTGGAAATACGCTTTGCCTTTGATTTGACGTGGATACTTACGAATGTTCTCTAAAATAGATCAACAATCAGATAGTTATACGTATATACTTATTATAAGTGGAAACCGAAATCCTTTGCAAAATTGTTCAACGGTACTGAACTTTATTGATATTAGTCTTCCTTGCATGACTATTTTTTGCTTCTCCGACGACGTTTAGATTTAGGAAATTATGCTGACAGCTTTTTTTTTAAACGTTGCAAGTTGCATGCAAAGATTTTGTCCTGTGTCGTAGATGCGTTTACAAATAGGTACTGTACACATCACATCAAAACCTGGTCAACAATGTATAGGGGGTTTGACTAGTAATTTAGGGCTATGAGTGCATTTGAGTGATTGCGAGCCCAAAGAAGGCTTTGTGGTCCTAAATCAATTTCCTTTAAACAACTGTTACTGTACTTCATGTTAGTTTTATGATAATTAACTCTTCTAAAAGTAAGTTAAATTGATTGAAAGAACCTAAGCATCTTCCAAACACTTTACGTAAGAAAAAATTGGTTTTGGTCACAGCTGACGCGTGTTTTACTTAAATTTATACTTAGCATTACAAGAATCAGATTTAAAGACCCCCTGTTAATATTTCTCTTTTTCACCACAAAAATGAGGAGCAATTATTTAAACTTCCTATAATGACAGACTCGTATCCAAAAATGACAATAGGACTTCGTCTGTTCCAACTTTTTTAATAAATGTAATTAACAAACAAGATATTATTTGAGTTTCTATAATAAGTGTCAATTAACCCTTACAATGCCGCCGCCGGGAGAGAATGTACCCTTTTTGTTGCGGTTTTAATTTTATTATTAATATTTTCTTTTTGCGTTTTTTAATAATTGGCTTTGCGGTTTCGGTCTTACTAGTGGCGACCTCTTTGTGGAGTTAGTTATATGATTTCTGTTATAATGTATCATTCGGTAAGTACTCGTATAATGTTAATTATGTCATGATAATGAGTAGTTGCTTTATTGAGTTTTTGTATTTTTGTTGATGTTGTCAAGACATAATCAATAGGACAGAGAAATAGCTTAATCACTTTGTTATTTTATAAAGTAACCGCTAGTAAATAATTCTTTACTTATATGATGTATTAATCTAATATAATATTAATCAATTTATTAATAGTACCTACATACACCGTAAAGTATGTGTGACGTTTTATTTTTCACTTACCCACTAATTTATTATGGTATAACAATTACCTATAAAAACTCTATGCTCGTAATTTAAGAAGCTGTGTAGAGATATGCTGAATTATTGGAACAATTAACACATGGAAATTTAAAAAGTTGATTGGAGACCTCGTCTAGACAAATGTAGTGCGACTGCCTTCCAGCTAGGTGGACTGACGACATCCGTAGGGCGGCTGGCAGAGGTTGGGTGAGAAGAACTCGAGTTCAGTGGCGTGCAATTAGAGATACCTATGTCCAGCATATGGACGAAATCAGGCTAATGATAATGATGATTTAAAAAACGGAACCCATTATACAAACTTTACCCTTACGTACTTCATTAATTGAATCTGCCACTAGACTATTACAACAATAAGAAACAAAACTTTCAAAACAAAATTTAGAACACACAAATAAAAGAAAAACAAAAATCTCAAACGTCACCGACCAAAATGAAGTGTTAATTCAAAAAGTTTATTTTCTTTATCTTCTATCACAAATAACATACAACGTAATTCCATAGAGAAATAGACAATGAACATAGTCCCTGTTATTATACAAAATAAACTTCGCACCTCCCTATCTAACCCTAAATCGCGGAGGCGGTGCCTTAATGACCGCTAATGAGTGTTTTTATTATTTCACTGCTGTAAAATAATTTCTTATACGGCGCCTCTTTATACCTAGATAAACATCGAAACTCGCTTTACACCTCAATCTGATAATCGAATTAATGCTCTCATACCATTTCACGCTGTTTTATTGCTTTTTGTGCTGTTAATACCGACGGTTTTGACTCGTAATTTAGGGTTATCAGTCCATTCGATTGAATTGATCTCGATTTTTTGGTCAGTTTGGTACGAGTTGTATGAAAAATTTGCTTTTTTATGATTGAGCTTTGGTATTGATAGATTGGATTATGGAAATGGATGTTATCAACATTATTAAACGTTCTGTTAACGTTTTTGATTCGCAAGAACTATGCTTTTCATTTACTAAATATAAATAAATATAATCATTTACAATTCATCATTTTAAAATGTTATACCTATTTATAGAATTAAAAAGTTCAGTCGTCTTTTTATATACGATCATAAAAAAATCAATAAAGAAGCAAAGGTATAAATCATTTAAATGTCCGCCACCAAACACCTTGCGATGCTTATTAAACATCATCAATAAAGTACTA
The DNA here is from genome assembly GCA_902829305.4 of Spodoptera exigua. Classification (NCBI taxonomy): domain Eukaryota; kingdom Metazoa; phylum Arthropoda; class Insecta; order Lepidoptera; family Noctuidae; genus Spodoptera; species Spodoptera exigua. The sequence goes on along the minus strand of LR824619.2, from coordinate 8,156,723 downwards.
TACTTAAGAATTCGTACGCACCAGAACAAAATAATCTCGAACGGCGATCACAAGATCAGAGATCGAGATAACTCGACCGCGGCCAAATAACCTAACTTTTAACCAAAATGTGCGTATAATGAGGGACTATTTAATTCGGTCTGTTTATCTTTTGTGTTATAACAGCCTTACAGTGTTGATGTTCGTTAATAACATGTAATTTTCATTTCTCGATTTCCGAAACCTGTTCGACATCGTCTAATAAGTCAGAAAATTTTCTGCTTCCCTGAATTTTTATGGTTATATTATGTGCGATAATAAATACTTATGATCCCTTTGTTTTTGCTGCTTTCAAATTATTTTGGCACTCACTCATACATTAAAAGAAGACCGACTGAGCGACTGATTTTTACGACTAAATACAATGTAACTTCTTAAGAAATACTATGTTGAATGTCAAGAATTAACAGCTCTGTGAATAGACGTTTATAGCTGATTACACTTTTAGATCAACTACCTGTTGTATAGCACAATCATAAATGTTCATAAAATTAATAGCAATTCTCTAACAAAACAATCAACGTACTTTATGCACGTTCAAAAATATTAGAGGAATATTTCTCTACTGAAGTACCTACTCGTACCAAAACATTTACCCCTACAATAGAAATTTCGTAAACATATAAACAACCGAATTTCCATTTCCCGATTCAAATGGCATAAAAAATGAGTATCGATTAAGAGTACGCCTGAAACTGGACCAGCATTACATAATTAGCCCTCGATCCCATTTGTATCTGCTACACGAGAAAACATTTGCTCGATGTTACTATCGATTAATAAAACAAATAACAGACAAACCACTCTTACGCAGTTATCTCTAAATAGACGTTCGATTCCGGAAAATAATCGCCATTAACTAGGTAATATAGTTACAAAAATTAATCAAAGCTTGTCACATAAACAATTACTAACGCTTAAGTAACAATCTACTTTTAGGTAACGTGTAAGAGTGTTTTTTCAGTTGGCAATATTTAGGGCAGAAAATTATTTTCGTAACAAAATGACTAATGTAAGAACAAGAATTAATTACCGTGTTCTACCAAACCACACTAGCTCAAAGTATCTTAGGAAAATGACAGATATATAAGGCGCCGAAAAGCGGCGCGCACGCAACTCGCCGATCTAATTTTAAATAGTATTTACATCGAGCTATCGGGAGCAGGTAATTAATACAATCTTTGTTAGAGGGTAATTTGCCAGATCTAATGCCGGCGTGTGTAATCTTCAAAGGGGATTTAGAAACACGCGTTCTAATCTATTTTAGTCGTGTTCTGAAACAGAGAAATATTTACAATCTCTCTGGAACACTTCGGCGCATCCGACGGTCGTTATACGCGAACGCATCGATACTGAGTCAGTTGCAGGATTTGATTGAGATGAGTCGTGATGGAGATGCCTCATTAATGTCCGTTGGTACATTCCCAACACAACAATCTTTTTGTATAATCGACGACGCTTCCCTCGTGCCAATACGGAATGCATCAAATACCAAATTAAAAATATTCACGTCAACATTCCAATTTCGTATTCTGACTGACATAATTCTCTTACAAGCGCCCATTACGATTGTTATTAAAATTTTTAAATTAGTGGATATCATTAATTCTGTTCAGATTTTATTAGCATCGTCAAAATTACGAGCTACTTACACCTCCTGGAGAATATGTGTGTTTTTTATTTTGACTAGAATTTTGTTTCCCGCGTTGGACGGTTGGATTATTTCATTAATCTCGTTGGCAGATGAACATATTTTTAAATCTATTCTTGACATCTAATTTGTCTCGGGTGTACTGATGATTATTTTAATTATTCTCTAGTGCTTTCGCGATTATTTAATCGTTTCCGTCATTTCAACTTATTTGTTTTCGTGCATCGTTTTGATGTTCAGTAACATGGAAATTAACATGGAAATGCGATAAATTTGGTATAAATACTATATTACTCAGCCGGTACTGGTCCAACTCAACAATTTGTCAAGTTTACTACCGTGCCGTGGGCAGACATGGGCTTTTAATCATAATCACACAATCGTAGTCGTTTCAGTATTAAGAATCCTCCTAATAATATTACATTCTCGAATTTATTTTGTCACTTTGCTCAGCCCACGCTTGAGGTAATTAAAAACGAAAATAAACAGAGCGCTTCGAATCGTAAAAAGAGTATCTATGTCGGTTATAAATGAGTATAGATGAACGTAGAAGCAATAAAACTGATTCAAGTCACAGAAATAAATCTTACGAGTGTTCGAAAGCATAGGTGAGAATATTCGGGCGTTTATTGTAATGTTGCCGTTGATATCCGTGCCAAAGAGTACCGTCCACGAGGAATGCCGTTAAAAAGATTTTGATCTAAACGCCACGTGCTATCCACTCTGGAGCTACGGGTAGGCAAGCAAAACGCTCCGTTTATGACGGAACAATAAAATTTTTGGAATTTGCAATAAATAAGGCTGAGAATGATGAAGAAATAAACAACGTAGTCTGGTGCGTTAGTGCGCAGATTGGAGAACATGATTTACTGCCGCATAATGCTTCGGCTCGCATTAAACCGTGCAATATCTAAATGGAAGTGTAACCGCTCTATTCATTTGTTTGTAACACCGCCACCGCCACCACGCTCATTATAATTGGTAAGTCATTGTGGGGGTCGTTTGTATCACTATTTCCAAAGCGTTGCAATAAAAATTGGTCCAGATTCCACATCGAAAATAAGACGTTTTTTGGTCGTCTGCCAAGTTCATTATGAGCGTTCATGAAATTTCACATTTGAATTATTTTACTGTCTGACTTATGGCCGTTACTTAAATATTTGGTAAACAGTAAAAATATAGCTCTGATCGATCAAATTTAATGTGGTGAGCTAAAATAGCATGTTTAAGTGGATCACGGCATTATATCATGAGATCGGCGAACGAATTTAATATTTTAACACAATGTTTGACATTAACGCATTATTTCTAAAAAATAACAATTTATACAAATGCATTGGCTAGCAAATTCTTAGAATTATCCTGTTTACATTATGATCTTCATAAATAAGCGAATTCATGCGATGGGACGCAGTGCAATGAATTTAGCGCCAATTAAAATAACAAGTGGAATCTTCGGCCGATATTAATAAATAATATGTAATAAGGAAAGTATTAGAATGGTACCGATTGTTATATAACAAAACGATGGACATTGCATAATTCCAGTTTGCAATATGCAAGCCAACAATAGAACAGACCATTATGAATCATCTCCGCCTGATCCATTCGCCAGTCGAAGATTATCGAACTGGAACACTAACACTTGCGGGATGCATTAAAACGCACGTGAACCTAATTTACGCTTGCAAATAATCCCCTGGACGCGGCCAACTTTAACAAAGTAGTAGTTGATGCATCAAACGATATGACATTTGTGGCTAATAAGTTGTAGACATTAAAATATCTGCTCTCGTATCCGCGTGAACAAAACGCACGTCCGACTCTGGTGCGCGCTAACTACACAACCCTTATTTATAGTGTGCCATCTGTCAGTTCGTAACCGTCCCAATTTCAAATTCAAATTCAAACAGTGTTCTAATTGGATTGTATTTTTGTTTAAAGTGCTTCTAATAAGGTGGCTGGAATCACGCACATTGTTACAACAATCACAAACACATGGAAGTGTGTTTACGCGTTCGCAATTAGATCGGCCATTGATGTATAGGTGTTTTCGTTTGAGTGTGTGTGCGCGTCCGATTGAGAAGTAACACGAGGTATGGATCTGGAACTGATTAGCGTGCGCCTGTGTTAGTTAATACGCGGTCGTGAATACGTTTCTATGTGTTGTTGAGTATTAAGTATGCTTTGGATTTTATTATTTAATGATTCATCTTAGGGTTATAGAAATAGTCAGGAATGCTCGCGCCGTTCGCGTTGAAAAGCCAGTAATAATAGAATATTGGCACATCTGCCCCAGTGTATATGTTTTAATGTTATTACTCTCCTGCTATATGATATTTCGTTCCAGGTTTATTTTAAGAGTGTTTTATGTTTTTAATTGCGATACGGGGATTATTTTTCCGCTGTCAACTAAAATTTTTACAGTTGTTTTTATTTCAGCAATGTGACCGATGACAGAATTAAGGTTGTTTATGAATATACCAGGATTGAATTAAAATTATGTGGAATAAATTAGGTTATAAGACACGATACTATCTTCATAATTCTGTAGCGTGGGCGTGTAAATATTTGTATGTCTGTATTTTATGTCCTCTAAAAGTGTCTCGTGATATATAAAAAATCTTGCATCAAGGAGTTTAGAATAGTTTTATATATTTTTTGTAGAGATGGCAAATTAATAAATCTATTATATTATGTCATTTAGGATTCATCAATTTGTGACATGAGTGTGATAGTGGTTGTTTTTAGTGGCGATATATCTTGAATCTTTGTTTTTTATTCGAGTATTTCTAGTAAAGACTGGTTACTCAAGAATTACACTGAGGAAGCACACTTTAATTTTATATAAGTACAAAGTAGGTACAAAGTTATCAGTTTAAAAAGTTTAATACTCTTTTTTTCTAATAAAGACTACAATGTGACTAAAAATGGAAAAATTAAACAAAAGAACTTAACCTTTTTCTACAAAATAGAGAAGTAATCGTGTTGAAAGGGACAAACACGAATAAAATAATGAATAAGAAAATCAAACAGCACTCCACCATATCTCGCTAGTCAGCACTCATTTACACAATCACTGTGCACTTTATTATACTCACCATACAATAGAATGATCGTTTCGTAACAATCACGAAAGCGCCTAAATCTGAAATTAACGTGTACATCAAAACCAATTTTAAAAGACCTACCCTTCCTCCCCTTTAAACTCCATAAACAGTCAACAAAAGGGAAAAAGGGAACGGATTGAGAGACCTAATAAAACTGGCTGTTTCTACGAGTTCGGCCTAAAGCAATGCCATTAATGTCGATCATTAAATATGAATTATAAATATAAAAGAAAGCATAAGAAAAGCAATCACGGTCGTCCATTATTAGATTAAATATCTTGGTGTTCTGTGTATGGTCGTTGCGTGGTAAATTAATATAATATCTAGGACACTACGTGTGTTTGTTTGTATGTTGCAGCTAAACTTGTAAATTGTTTAACTAATTTTGATGAACTGTCTTTTGTCTTGCATTATTTAATTTTGAACTTAAGATAGTAAGTACATGAAGAGAAAATGTGCTCATATTTTTGTAATCATGTTATAATTTCTGTTAAGTAAGTAGTGTTAAATGGTGCAAAACAGATAAAAATGTATTTAAGTTAAATTAAGCCAAAGATTGAAATGAGAATTAAAAAAGAAGAAAATAAAATGACTCAATAGAAACAAATACTGGCGCGTCAAAAAAAAAAATTGAAAAACAAAAAAGACGTTAATTATGACAGGAGAAAAACACAAGAATTATGTCATACGAAAATAAAAGATATCTACCACTACAGAAGCAGATGAAGTTCATTCAGAGATTAAGTGGGCGGATAGTGTTATTTTTCACGACCATAATACAAAGTCTTTGGAACTAGAAAATTTTGAGACTGCAATTAATCTTTCTTGAGAAGACAACATATTTCATTATAATGGTGAATAGAATCTTGTTTCAGATGTATGCCAATGTCAGCATTATAAATAGAAGGGAAAAGAATAAATTTGCTTAACTATGTTTGATTTAAATACACTTCATGATAATTTTTGAAGCGTGTACTCCAATAGGTGTCTTGTTGAAAGGAGATTTTGTTTGTTCATATTTTGGTTTTGTGACAAATAAATAGTTTCAATATTTTCGGGTGTGATTTCCTGGTTTGCACTTGGTTTAATTATCAAATGTTTTTCGTAATGTATTAGATACCCTCCTTTCATTATATTTGTATTTCCTTTATGTAGAAAGTAAAAATACATTTTACAATGTGAAGTTTTACCACGTTGTGCATCGTGCAAAGCTGGTAAGAGTAGCTTGAAAATAATGTATCCCTATGTGGGGCAACCTTTTTTTAATAATATTTATTCCGTTATTTATTAAGAATTATGTAAAGTAAAACAGTAAAACTGGTTTTTAAATCTCTGAATAGGTATAGGTATGAAATCGACATTCCGCCTTGAGCAAGCGTGGTGATTAATGCCCAAATCTTCTCAGTGTAAGAAGAGGCTATTCGTAAGCAGTGTGCTATAGGCTGAAGTTTGAAGGTGTAAACATTTATAAAGATATTTAGAGACACATGATAAGGTCCTAAAATCTCGCAAAGGCTCTCCTTAACATGCGATGGAAGGCCAAAAATTGAAAATCTACAACCAAGTATAAAGAAACAAAATCAAATAATTCCTATACACAATGCTTCTATAACTTCCTATGAAAATAGTTATCGCATCCTGAAATAGATGCATAAGTCTGTCTTTAACGGCTTAGGACATTATATTTTAGCGAATGAGCTACAGATGAAAGTACTTCAGTACTTTGTAGTTCCGATCATAATCGTTGGAGTATAAAATTAATTCGTATTAAGATCTGTCGCGACTGCTTCCTTGGTGAATTCGAGGCGTGTGTTTGCGTATTACCGGTGAACGAGATTGCAACCCATTCTCATTTCATTTTCGTTTTTTATTTTTTTTTGGTACTACGAAGTGTTCCTATTACACTCCTTTTTTCAAAGATGTTGATATTTTTCGGTAATACATTAATCATGTTTTACTTATTGAATCATGTTTTTACCAACAGCCCAAACTAATTTTTTTTTATGTATGTTATTTACAATATGTACACAAATATTAACAAAATGCTCTACATATGTGTTAGTTACTGTTACTGTCTTTTTAAAAAAAGGAAATGACTTTTTACTGCCAACTAATTTAATGAACCACTAATTTAACAACGAAGTTTGTCCACTAATGTCCCTTTTAATTACTCAAAATTTTAGCAATATGGTATTTAACGTAGGTACTAAATCGTTATTTTCAATAACTTCAGAAAATATATAGATACTATTTACTAACAAGCGCTTTTCATTGGTTTTGTCAAAACAAAAATAGAACTATCTTAAATCTAAAAATAATACTACTGGCATTAAAACCAATTAATTAAAAGTGAAGTAAGAATATCGATCATTAACAAAAAGTTTGTTTCATTAATCGATTCATTTTTCAATTAAGAATCGATTCGATTTAATAATTAAACATTCTTAAAAGTTCATCATCGATAAAAGTTTATTTCGTAGTATAAAAAAATGCATAGTTCTTACACCACACATAAAGTACTACGACGTACAAGAGCGTTAGGAAAAAGAAATAAATAATATTAAATTGTTCAAGGAGACATGGCTTAGAACATTACTTATCATTACTACAACTCATTCAGTGATTGTTTTAAGAGTCTGAATAGGGCAACACATTTGAAGCACACCTTACAGCAGCCCTGAAAACCCTGAACTTTGTAAATTGTCCTACCAAATGTGACGTTTTTGGCATACCCTATCATTAGGATGAGGAACTTCAGTAGTATTTATCACGATATGTTTTACATAGTATTGTGTATCCAACGGTTTCTCAACTACAGGAAAACTGGAGCTATGAGCTTCCAGAAAAAAAAGTAAATGGTTACCTCTCCTAAGGACTAGCCCGCTCGATGTGTACCTACCTTTTATCATATAAATGTGTCAAAGCATCTGTTTTCTATTAACCATACCATTAATTATGTGGCATAAAATTGTAGTTTGTATATTAAAACTAAATTGAAGTTTAAGTAAACGCAGTTATTATACTACCACTTCCAGAGTCTTAATTTTTATGATATCTTGTTACAAATAATTATTAATGTGTAAGAAAACAGGTAAGCTTATGATAGCTGCAACGAAGTCCTAGTTTTTAAATAAACAGAAAATAATGTATGTCATATAATGTTGGTAATTCTTAATTAATAAATGAAGAAGAATGGGTAAAAATTGGGAATCTTTGGCACACAATATTTCCTGCTTGATTTGTCTTTTAAAAACACAGATAATTGCGCCTTAGTCTCATGCGATTCTCTCAGATTTCAATCAAAACTGCCATTCTTTCCCAATTATTAGGATTTCCATAAAATCTCATAGGAACAGATTTGGTTCCTTCTCTGCATTTGAAATTTTCTTATGATATTGACAATGAGATTACATAGTTATTCAATCTATTTTTATGATAACTGGTCACCCCTTATTTTTTATATAATAACATTGATTAAGCTCATATCAACTAAAGCATACTCAAGCAAAGTCAAAACAAGCTACTACAAGAAAGTTAAGGAAAAAGGAAATTAGTTCACAATACAACGAAACCGTGTCCCGTGACAATAAATTCAAAGGTAATCTAAATAAAGTAAAAAATCATTAACATTACACGTCGTATGTAACATTCGCTACGCTCAAATAGAGGACTCTTAGACCCAGAACATTATCAGATTCCGTCACACTTTAGGTAATTTCGTTTTGACCCCCTAATGAGTCAAAGTAACGCAATGAACTCCAACACTCGCATTAGGAGTGGTCATTATGGTCATTGGCGTTTATAAAAGTAATTACAATAGAAAGTGGATTCGTTTTTGTGACGAAATTATTACGGTTAAATGACTTTTTTTAGTTATTACCGTGTTCGTTCTTTTATTTTATAAACTTTATTATTTAATGTTTTTCTTTCAAGTACTTTTGTGCTTGATTGTACTTACTACTATTTTTATTAAATTTTTAGGCATAGACTGGTGTTTACATTATGTTTTCTGATGTAATCTAGGCTGACGTTACGGGGCACTTGATTTGACTTATTGTTTAAAAAATATTAGTATTTTCGAAGTAAAGTGTAGTTTTCATTATACGTAAGTAATTGAATAACCTGATCATGATATACGAAGCCTTTTACATCTCCTATATTAGAATAGGATATAAAACAGTTAAGGAGGTGACATTATATGTTTGGAAACGTAACACAAAAGAAACCCAATGCTGGGCAAAATTTGCATAAAAAGAGATAGGTAATTAGAAATTATTCATAATGTGTTTGTAATCTCCAAATGTGAGTAAAATAATTAAGTGATTAAGACTCCAAACCTTCCCTATTTGAAAAGCTTTTGCTGAAAAATTGGCACTCAAAGGCTTATAATGAGAGGCACAAATTATAGTTATAATACTTTGTACAATGAAAAACTTAATCAGCATTAAAACGTTTGCTTACAAGAGCTTGATGAGATCCTCCTCGTATAATTTTTGGTCCTTCGATCCGAATTACAAAATAATGGTCAGCATTCTAAATTAATGCAGTAGTACAAAATCTGAATGCTAGCCAAATACTTGGCTATCGCCTATCCATCAATATGGCACAGAACAACAAGCCTATCCGAGTTAATGAGCCAACTACAACTAGGCCGGGGTTCTTAACAAACTTCACGACATACAAATCACCCTTCATTTATCATGTATTCCTACTTATAGATTCTTTACTCTTGTTCTAAGAAGGGTCAGTATGTGCTTTTTGAATAGAACTATTAATACTTTTTGCCAAATGTGTTGATAGTTGCAGTTAAAAAAATATTCCAAATATTATACTGATTTTTTTTAATGTATAAAGCTAAAAGAGCAATGAAACAAACAATGAAACAATGAATTTATTTTTGCAAATAGGCCATAAAACGGCACTTTTACACGTCAATTTATATGTAAAAAACTAGATGAAGCCGGCATTTCCTATCTGACTACTCTGAGAAGAAATGCCGAAACAAACTCAGAGGTCAGTCTCTTTTCAAGTCCAGACAATGTAAAAATAACATAATGTGAGAGAACCGTGCAAGTTCATTCTGTAGTGGTCTTTTGATGAAAGAACCACACCAGTGGACCCGTTCTGAAGACAGGCACGCAAGTGTCAGTTTGCAACCAGCATAGCAAGTGCTGCTAAGTTGTCCGACGAACAATACCGATCTAAAGAACATTTGGTTGGGTCACGCAAGTACTCAAACTGTCAGAACGCAGATAACTGGTAGTCCAAAAGCGCGGCAAGTCTCATGCATATTACCAAGCATTTGTATTATTAAGCATATTACCAAACGCCATAATTATTACTTATACAATACACTTTAAATCATCGAAAGACCAATAACATTTATGCATTATAAAGGAATATAATTATTATTTTTATTGACAAATAGCTTTTACCCACGACTTCGTTTGCGTGGAATAGTGACTTCCTGTAGATTTTTGGTATAAAAACTCTCCTTAGTCCTTTCTCGAGTTTTAAACTTTGTCTGTAACAAATTTCACAGAAATCAGTTCAGTCGTTTAGGCGTGAAGAAAATACAGACAGGCAGATATATATTATACACTTGTATTTGTGTGCCTATTTGTCGAATAAATGTGTTTTCTTTCTTTCTTTATTTCAGGCAGAGTGACTTTCACATTTATAATATTAGTTTGGATTTGGATTGTGTATGTAACCACTTGACCAATAAAGATGACGAAAGCGATGTAAAAAAAAATCGACATTCAAGACTTCAAAGCCTCAACGTCTCAAGACTTCTGAAGATCTTAGCAAACTTCATTACATACAAATAATTGTACATTTATCATGTATTCCTTCCTTAGATAAAACCAGCTATTCATTTAGCTACGCAGTAATGTCTCTACGCGTCTTCGCTATAACTCTAAGGGCGATAATTTATTAATTTCTCTTTGTTTGTTGTCCCTAGTGTTCCCCTAAACATGACTCTAATGATAAAAGTTTCATATCAGCTGATCACTATCTTCCATAACATATTTTCCTTTAACCACATCATCATAAGGTTTATTTTTATTTGAATGTAACATTAACAAATCATTTAATAAGGTCGTTCACTTACAAGAGTTTTCTAAAAAAATCTTTTCTTCTAGGAATAGTTGTATAATTAATTGCAGGCCTATTTCTCAATCTAATTTATTTGATTCCATTATTGACAGCCGTACAGATGTACTTAGTTTCACTTTACATCCATCACCGGTACGTTCCCATATTTCTCGAACAACGACCACGCAATTTCTTACATAAATCTCATTTTCTTACAAATATAAACAATAGACGTGTTTTCTCCGAATCCCTCCACTGTATATTGGAACTGCTAATTTATTAATTTCGCTATCCATCGTTTGTTCCCTCCCTTATTACAAATGATAAGACTTTTGTTCGTGATCGCACTTTGTTAATCATACTTCCTTAATTAAAGGAAAAGTTGCCAGCTAATTTGGGACGATCGCACGATAACGTCCAGGTTCGATGTTTGGCTGTGCTAATGAGTTCGTAATCTCGATGTTACATTATAAGTTATTTAAAGATTTCCATTAAAAGTTCGCGTGTAAGCTTGTGTCGCTACAGAACGTATTTGTATTTAACCGGAGTTTTGTTACAGGAGCTTATGTAATCTTACGATAAAACAACAGTCCTAATGTAACGGATTTGATCATTGTAATTTGTGCAGTGTGTTTCAAATTGAACCCTACTCCGTACAAGTAAGACCTCCATTCTGTTCGCAAAATGAAGTCTGAATTCAATTTCAAATAAAAAACACAATTTAACCACCAGGAAATTTCTATTTGTTCGACCAATGAACTTTCCTAGAAGCCCACGTAAACACAGTTCGCGCGTATTTTTAATGAATTCATGCAACAACAGTGTACAAGGGCTTGTGTTTCACAATGCCGTCCGAATCCCGCCTAGCCGTGGGGCTATTCTCCTATCAATCTCGCAGATGATAGCCCGCTATCGCTGGCTCGGGAACTCGCGATGCATAATGCTTGCCTCAGATAGCTGTCTCGTGCACGAAGCCTCCAAGCTTCGCAATTTATTGTTTCACGATCTCAAGCTAGCTCATTATTAAAACGGTTTGATACGTTCGGAGGTGTTGCTGATGCCCGAGGCTCGCCCGCGCCAATTACTCCGAGAGAGCCGTGCCCCGACGTACTTGTTTGACTTAAACAACGTTACACTTGACTTTTAGCGGCCCTTTGTCTTCTAACCCATCGATATGCTTTTACTCGCGATATGTTAATATCGCAGAACCAATTTATATTTACTTTGCGTTTCAACTCCATATTCTTACTGCCACTCAAGACAGTAAAATCGAAACAGCAATTTATTATTAATCGAACGTGAATGATACTAACACTTTTTAATGTCAACGATAAAAGGATAAATTATTGTTTTCTAATAAACAATAAAGGGGCACTGAGGTCAATTCTAATGACCGAGAATCCATTAGAAGCATAAAACGACGTCGATTAAACGTCGAACTAAAACAATTTTCTTCAACTTCAACAAACAAAATCGATTGGGCTTAATTGCCGTCTGATCAATAACTAATTGTGTTCCCCACACGTTCGACGATAAAGAATAATTACTGGCTGCCGGCCAAATAAATCGATCCACATCAAAACGCGAGGTTAATCCATCATTTAGATATTACGGCCCGATTGAAGCTTACCGTTTTTAATTTCCAAAATTACACCGCCCGTAAACTCGGACGAAGGCGCCTAAACACGTATACATAATTACCATGTCGTAAATTGTCGAACATGAGTGGGGGTGGGGGGTGATCGGGCTTACCCGCGCACTATCGCCGACCTGTCGTGTTATTTCTGTAATCACTTTCATTTCGTAAAACGCGACATTAATTAAAATTTAGTTTCAGGCCATTAGTCGCCATCGCGTTTCTTCAAGTTTCATTTTTTCCCGGCTGTAATTATAGAGCGCGGGTGCGAGGCTAAATGGGCATGGTAATGATAAATAACATTGTATTGAAGGTAGTCATGAATTTTGTATTCAAATTAGTGCGACTAATAGGTGCGAGGTGTGGATTTAAATGTGCCTTTGGTGCATTGCGCCTTTATTAATGACGTGTAATTATGCGTCATAATTAAGTTGGATACACGTGAAAGCATACGATTACCATTGGCGTGTGATTAGAAAACGGAGGCCGAAACTAGAAACTGGTTTAGCTCAGTTTAGACTCGTGACTTGTGAGATTTTACTGGTAATAAGGCTGTGTATACAGTGTGCGCCGAGTTATTAATTAACAGGTCGACAGCAAACAGAGCGGGGCTACCGGACTGCGCTGAGTACACAAAGGTATTTGCTCGGTGAGACTTCGTCGGAGCGGCGTGTAGAATCTCATTACCGTGATTCTTGGAAAATTGGAAGTGAGAAACGAGCTTAAAAAGATGAAATGCTAGTGTATCGGAGAGGCACTCTTTTTACAATAATTATCACGATACGAGAGCTTTGACATTAGAATATTTGTACGAAATATAAATATTTATATACAAACATCCCATTTTAATGGATGTTATTTCGCCTACTCATTATAAAGTCGTTGTACCATAAATGTGTTGGAATGACTGTGTAAATAGTTTTTTTCAAACTCGAGGTTAGATTTATGTGTACAAAATATGTGAGTAAATTAAATCGTTACAAATTTGTCGAAGGTGTGTGTATTTATGAGTATATCCTGAAATGTTGTCTAGGTCCATGTTTTTATATCTAGTTACACCTGTTAACTTCTAAACGTTTTGAATTTCGAGTCAATCGATCCATATCAAAACCAAGACGAATAATGGAAAAGATATCGGACGGACCACTAGCTTTATTTTTTTCTATTGCTTAGCTAGTAGATATCATACTTGCCTATCCAGAAAAAATAGAGAAAAAATTGGATTTTTACATAAAATTACTGACCATTTTCTATTTATATGAATGTGTGTGAAATGAATGAGTTATATATGCACTTACCATAAGTGCATATATAACTATCTTGTGCACAATAGACCGAATGTTGGCAAAGTTCGTTATCCAGTATTTATTATTAATACGACGTATGATATGATCCATGCATACGTAATTCATAGTAGAATTAGAGGGGGTAACGTAAATCATCTTGCACCTATGTTAGTCAAGGTTTCTTGTCTTGTTATACGTTGTGTAAACGTTTTAATATAGGAGTATTTAATTAGTCCTTATATCAGTTTAATGATATGGTCCTTTGAGCAATTTTGGTCCTCCGGTCTAGTTGGTTAATGCAATGTTTTTATATAAGAACTTATCACCAATTTTTAACGACTTGTGCAATTGTTATATTAATACTTGGAGGAGATCGACACAATTAAAAAAACATATTTTTGTTGAATAACTGACAAATTAAAGGATAGTATTTTGTTCAAACTTTTAACCAATACCAGGAATGATAATCTAGAATTTATATAGATATGTATATTTATTGTGTGCTTACATTAAAGACTCAAGAAAATAATATGAACCCCAAAAGATATTTAATATGTTTTTCTTAATATGTCGATTGACAAAACAGACGGCGTCCCATATACCCATAAAATTAGATGTTTTTTAAAAACTATGTTGTGTTTTAAAACTATATTTATAAATACAAATGCATAAGCCGTGAAATCGAAGTAATATAGAAAACATACTTCAAATATTATAAATTAAGTAATCAAGTTTTTAGGTTAAGTATGACACTTTTGGTAAACAGTGAAAGATTTCATCTGAAATTTGTGAACTCCAGGACCAGTAAGGAAAATACAGATCACGTTAACAGTATATATAAGTACATTAATGACACATTCTATATATGGAAAATAATAAACGAAACTTTTATTATGAAACGTTACAATGACAAATGAAACAGTTTAATTCCATTGTATTAGTGGTACGTAAACCATTGATGGGTAATTATTATCGACGCTTTTAATTTGTCAATGTGGGTTGTGTCCTTAATTGCTTCGTTCCATAAAATTAATAATTATTTTCAATCCATTACACTTCCTTGACGATAGTATTGTTAATAATAATCCATTATTATATGATGATCGTCTAACATGTAAAACAGTGAGTGAAAAACAATACACATTATTTAGAAATGCAATATTCATAATTTTATGGTTATTGCTGATAATTATTGCTAGAACGCTATTAATTGTAAGTGCTGCCATCTATTTTAGTGGCATCTCAATAACCTTGTTTAACTATCATATAATTATCTTGAAAAATTCTAAAGATTTTTTATCTGTAAATTTGTTTAGTTAATTTCGCATCCGCCAAATAACCAATTACTCATAATAATAGTACTCGACTTTCCAAGAACTAATTAAAGAAAAAATCCAAGTTAAAACACATACCTCAATTCCGACGACTCCAACATAAAAACTTCAAAATTACTAAATGAACGTGTCTCACTTATTGACTGCACAAACATTTGTCAAGAGGCTGGCCCCAACACTTACTCAATGTTTACTCACACACTTTTATTTTCGAAGAGAAAATATCAATTACACTGCCACAACACTGCCTTATATTTTGGTCCTTCGGTACTAAAATTTGGTCCTTTTGAAATACTGACTTGTATGTTTCGTTTTGTTAGGAGGAAATAGTTGGTGTATAAAATTCGTTGTTCGTTCTTTCGTGTTTTCGTGTTCGCGTAGGGCGGGCGGCAACGAGGCGTGCGCGGGCGCCGGCAGCGGAACTGTATTGGCGCGCGCCGCCCGAATACTCATAAACTTAGTATACGTGAAATTGTAAGTTTGTTGCAGTTTCAAAGGGCGGAAATATTACAGTTGTTACGTTATTTGGATTGCTGTATCTTTATGAAGAAATTTCTTTGAGAGTGGTTGCATATGATGCAAATTACGAAGTTTTTCTGAATTGTGTTGCGTAACATTTATGCTTCTGTCTGTTATTTCCATAATCAATTATGATTATTATTATTATGAGTAAAAAGTTAATCTTAATTGGCAATTCAATTTATTTCTTCAAATAAATTCTTCCCACAGTTTTTCTAATTCCGATCATGAATGACGACAAGACACATATTCTTACATTTTAATTAGCAAAAAACAGTAAAAAGAATGCGAGGAATCTAGCCGTTAAATAGTCACACGTGATTCAATTGTGTCTATGTAGTTCACACAGTGGTTTTAAAAAACAACGTTAATTTTCTTTCGGCGAAACATAATAACAATTATTATTTGGGTTAAAGGACCACAAATTCTACCTAATAATTTATTTTATATTTTATAAAGATCTACTTTATTAAAGATGAGAAAGAATGTATTTTTTATTAACCTTGAAATGACAATTAGGTCACTGCTACCAGAGCTATAAGTGACTGCACGGTAATAGGTCACCTGTGGAGATGTGCTCAATGTGTCACGAGGAAGATTTTTCTTCTAAGACTTGGGCGCATGTTGCGACATTATGACGTCACAGTGATCAACTTGAATATAGCTACGTGTAGAAAATTCCTTCTTGCTTTCAAATATTTATTCGTTGCTCTGCTCTTGGATTTTCTCCCGTGTCGCAGATGCGTTTACGAGGCAAGAAAATCACATGCACATCACACCCAGACAACACAAAAAATACTTCTGTTTGGAAGTCGATCCTGCGACACGTTGTCTAGCTACTGCGCCATTCGACTTATTTATCCTGACATGGTTGTCAACAGTAAAGAAGATCATAGCCATTGAAATGTTGTTCATCACCATCAGCATGTAAGCGCACAATGCTGAGCAAAGGCCTCTTCACAAACAGTCAAGGTTTGAACATTAATTGCCACCATGTTGGAAAATGTTAGTCCAGATTTTCTCACGACATTTTCCTTAGCCGTTTGGCAGTGGTATCCAAGGTATGAAAATAAAAGCAGAAAAGTAATATGACTCGAAAGTAAGTTGCAATGGTACTTGCCAGGTTTCATACGTCATGCATGAGAACCAAGTGCCTTAATTTCTGGGCTTCAAATCCAATGATGAGATCTAAAATCGTTTGTCTCTTAAAACAGGATAAAGTGTATTCAGTTAAAAACATGGTTTTTATATTACTATAGTATAAATAACGATAGGTATCTACTAACAAGGAGGTATTTGACTGCACGGTTGGCGCGGTGGCTGGGCAACTGGCTGCCGCGCAACGTGTCGCGGGTTCGATTCCCGCACGGAACAACTCTTTGTGTGATTTACAAATTATTGTTCCGGGTCTGGGTGTGATGTGTATGTGGAATTGTATGTTTGTAAACGCACCCACGACACCGGAGAAAATCCTAGTGCGGGGCAACGTCTTTAAAAAAAATAATTATAAAGAAGTTTAATTCCTGAATAGATTGTTTAAAAAAATATCATACCATTCGACATTGCATTGTTTTTGCGTTCTCCAATGGTATACAAGCATGACATAAGCCACGAAATTGCAATTCTTTTTAAAAAAAAGATGTTTATAATATTCAGTTTAAATTAATACGTATCAAACAAAGATGCATTTAGTATGGCTAAACACTTCCTGTCCCAATCGAAGATGTTGGCTCTAGTCTGGAATGTACATAAATACTTAAGATGAAAGCTACAGATCATCATCAATCAGCATTAAGATAAGATGATTCTGATTCAAATTGTACCGATGCTGCATTGGCTTTGTACGATACACACACAGTTATACATGTAGGTACGTTTTAAATTGGTATACTTATGTAATATGGACTAACTGCGAGGTGGTCTAAATGTGTGATTAATTTGCGATTCATTAAATTATTGGTTTTCAGTATACCTACATCGTTTTTGGGTGTAGGTAAACTTAAAAACAAAAGTGGAGGCTCTTCCACGGAGTTTGTTAGTTCTTTTGTTTTTCATTACTATCATACTTTTAGGTCAAGGAATATCTATAATATATACTATCGGCTCGCCCCCGCTTCGCACGGGTCCAACTATCTCGTTAATAATAAAAAGATCACTTTTTACAACCTTCTTCTCTACTTTTCGTATATTTTCTTTGATAAGAACTTTCTCCTGATTAATAATAAATACAACAAAAAAAGAATTGGCACAATCGGACAAGGCGTTATTGAACTATGCGCTTACCAACCCATTTTGCGATCCATTTTTATAAATAAAGATATAGATTAGCCGGGGTTTCGGGACAATATACGGCAGCTTCGACCTGGAGCAGAAGAAGGAATGAGGTGATTTTAGTCAGTAAGAAACTCCTCCTCGCCTACTCCAGGGTGAGATAAGCCATTAGATGATCATTCCCTCTAAAAAAAAAACAAATATGAAAGTATTGTACTTTATTTTAAATGTGTTGCGTGTATGTTCCAATTTTGTGATAAACTTGTAATCGGTTGTATAAATATAAATATAGTATCAGTCATAACATCAATTTTACTTTTTTGTATTTTTACTAATTTAAAATATATACAGTCCAAAAATAACTACAGCTCTAAAACGAGCCACGTAAAATGTCCTGTTATTCAGAAAGCCACTAACATTCAATTAGTGATGCGCGCACGACACAGACCACTCCGGCGCGCATCACTACACTAAATCACTCAATCGCACATTTATAAAAAGACTAACAAAATCTCAGGTCACTTGTAACTATTCCGCGTTACATAATTGTAACAGATGACTACATAACTTTTTTTTCTAAACTTATAATGAATTTAGCTTCTATTTTAACCACAGAAGTCTAAGAATACATCACACAACCGATTTTTACGCGAATCGACCTTCGCAGTTTAATTGAAAGTGTTGACAACTACCCAAGATTTATGTATTTCATAAAATTCGATTTTGAACGACGCAAAATCAAATATTATTATAGTATTTAATGGGTAACCGTGGGTATCTTTGTTTTATTGTGCCAAAAATAAACATTTATGCGTTTTCGACGTGAGAAATGAATTCTAAGTATCTCCTTGTAGATTTGAATGACGTACGGCTATGAATACCTGGCTTTTAATAGTTCTTGTCAATTTGTTTGTTTTCATACCTTTGTTTCGCCTTCGATGAATCGCTTTTAAATCCTATCAATGTTATAAAATGAGAAAGTAAGTTTGTATGTTGTTTGTTCTTCTTCAGTCTTCCCGTGAGCAAGGAGGCACTAAGAGACTTCAAGACTTTTTCCGATGGATCTAAAGAATCTCGACGGATCCTGATCAGAACGTTTTTGAATGAAAACTACTGTGAGACATACTCAACTTATAGAAAACAACAACTTTGGAAGTCGGCTGGGTAACATCGCCGCGTCGCGCAAGCTGCTTACGAATAAGAGTCCCGCTATGATTTGAAACTAGTGAACTACTGAGAAAATCTCTACAGATTTTCTCAGTTAATTCACGTGTTCAAAATGTTTTTAAAATCACAACCACCAGATTATTATGGAGAATAAGGCAAACGGCCTTATTCTCCATAATAAATCTCCATACGGCAAGAGGAAATATCTGAATTTCAGCAATGATCTTTCAGTGGTTATTAATTGCACTTACAAGCCAGGAAACCAGCGGGTAAATACTAGTTTAATATAAATTGATAACGTATTTTTTTACTTACCTAAGCGCTATACCTTAGCTTTCTATAACATATTAAATCTTATGTGATAAATTGGTGATGCCAAATTAATGTAAACCTTTTTGTTTCACGTTGATAGAATTTTAATAGATGTTCCATTTCTTTGTTTGTACTTTGTTTTATTAATTATGTTAATGGTGACCTATTTTTAGATTTAGTATAAGTATATTTAGGTCTAGCTTTTTTATTTAATCTAATTTTTATTTTATTACTAGCTAATCTTGCGCAGTTTTACCCGTTGCTCGACTCCTACAGATCGTAACGTGGTGGTTTTAGCCTTCCTCGACAAATGGACTAATAAGCACAAAAAAACTGTTCCACAATCTCCCCTTCTCTTCATAAGTTCCACCTTCATCGTCATAATAATAATTGAATTAGTCGATCACAACCGTATCGATTGATCGGTGTCGGGCAATCGAGAAGACCTCACCTTCAACTGGAATCGAGTTAATTAGAGCATTCGTTAATAGGTAAAGCTGATCGGTATAATTAACCTAATTACGTCAAGTGCCACGAGGGGTCGACGGCATTAATTACGCCAATTCTTGGTACGCCAAATCTGATGAGCATTAATTAGTTCAATATCGGAACTCACCCATCTTGCGTCATTGTTAATATTTTAATCTCCTTGCTTTTTTTATTGCGATGGTGCTGGGCTTTCAGTGCTAGGGAAGATTGTGGATGTAAGTGTGCATGGCAGGTCATCGATGTATTAAAAAATGCACTTCATGTTCCACTTCACAACGCACAAAAAAGAAAGAAATGATGACCACAGCCACTTCATATGATACTGATAGGATAACGGAGGAGAAGAAGCTTTATTAATCATATTGTTCTTTGGAAGGGGGAATTATGCCATGAATGAGCGGGTTAACGGGAGTGATGCCACGGCATTACGAAGAAAGTTGTGTAACAATGCTTGTGTTGTGTTTTATCATGTGAGTGATGTTACTGGATGCCAACGCATGCTGCTAATCCTCAAATCTCTTGATACCCCTAGGGCAGCAATTCACTTATAACTGATGTGGTGTTGCGGCCGACTATGGACGGCGCGGTTTGCTTACCATCAGGTGACTCGTGTAAACGATTGCCTTCTTTAACCAAAAAAATATAATTTCGAGTCCTAATCTATAGTGAGATCAGAAAATAATGTTTCCTTTTATCAGAGAGAATTGAATCTACGTAAAACCGAAGAATATGCATGTATAATTGCGATTATTACTCTATCCAGAACCGCTTCAAACTGTAGAACATAAAATGTAATTTCTCAATAGTTTAATGATAAATGATCCAAATAAAAGTCCTCCCTAAAGATTCTTCAACACTATCATTCCGTTTCCTCTATCCAAACAACGTTAATAACAAGACAAAGGCAGTCAATTGTGATTTACTATGGGTCAATTAGAGTTTTAATCACGACAATAATGTGCGATACAACGCGTTAAGTACTGACAGCCGCGTCAATGGACCATAGACTTTAGAATATTTAGAAGAGCCCAAGATGTAATGAAAGAATAAAGTAAAATACTGTTGTGTTTGGCTTTTGGAATATTTAAACAATTTGAATTGATTCAATTGAGTTACATTGTTTGTGTTAAATATTTTTTGTGACATTTAATGAGGTGGTGAGCTAAGCTTCGTTAGGAATGGGTCGGTTCAAAAGTCCGGCAACACACTCGTAACTTCTCTGGTGTTGTAGGTATGCATGAGTGAAGCTGATCGCTTACCATCAGGTAATCTGTCTGCTCGTTTGCCAACTTATTTCATAAAAAAAGATGGTTACAAGCTTGGACCGTTTCTTTTTTTAAAGGTATTCTTAGATATTGTTACACTGTCTATTAGGTATATTAACTTTTCTTAATTATGACGAAACACGAATAACAAACGAATATATATAGAATGATTTTTTTGCATTCTGAAAATAAAATATAATATTATTAGATTATGATATAATTCAAGAATAACTTGCGTCACTGTAATTCAATTGCAACAAATGTAAAAATGTAATTTATAGCTTATTTTTAAATCGTAGTCGCGTTTCTGAATTACTCACAGAAATTATAAATTATGTGTTTGTTATTTAGACCGTTCATTATGCAACACTTTAATTTGCGCTTCACCCATTCTTGAATGTATTAAACATGTAATTATAAATTGTTTATTATGTTTTTTTATTTCATTATTTATTTATTTATTTATTTATTTAAAAATCTTACCTTATACTACCATTACAGATTTCTCCAATGCGATAGCTTAGGCCTATATCTAAATCTAAGTACTTATTTACTAATTTAAACCAACATAACACAATCAAAATATCTTTTTGATTCATCATCATCATACAACACCTTAATTATGAACTAAACTTTAGGATTAAAAACATACAAAGGAAAAACATACAAAATTTTATGACGAAACAACAACATAGCCTAAATTTTGTACAACGCCATCTAGATTTTTACACGCAAAACTGCCTCTCAGAGGCTCTTACACCCTCTACAAATTCATAGGTCTACAAATCTTTGAAAATGCGGGCGTCGTCCACCTAATTGTTGTGAATTAATTGTTACATCCATTTAAAAACCACGCGAGCATTGTTCAGAACACAATTGTCGCCTTAGCGGGGATTGGAGCAATAATTTCTCTCAATGAGAAGACCAATGCAGTTAATTGGACATTCTGATTATATGGGCACGAATTGGGACCCACTTACGATGCATAAGTTTTTATGTAAGTGAATGTTTGTTTAGAAAGGGCATAGTTATGGTGGAGACGTTACCATTCAAATAGTGCGACTGAAAAAGAAGCTAAGATAAGATTAGGTAATCCATCCAATAAAACGAAACCCGCACCACAAACACTACAATCTTCTTCTTCTTCATCTTCATCAGCCTATAAGTGCCCACTGCTGAGCAAAGGCCTCTTCTCATACAGAGAAGGTTAGAGCATTAATCACCACGCTTGCTCAATGCGGGTTGGCGTTTTCTAGGTCCCTCAAGTTTCGAAGTCCAGGTTCCCTCACGATGTCTACCTTCACCGTATGTCAGAGGTGTCTAAATAATCATAGAAAGTACAAACAACACGGAAAAAGTACTACATTGCTTCTTGCCAGGTTTCGAACCCACACCCTCATGCATGAGACGCGGGCTCCTTAACCCCTGTACCACTGCGACGGAAAATGTGATAAAATTAATACAAAAAATATGATAAAAATGCAGATCTAACAAACTGATCGTAAGAATAAAACACTGAGCATAACTGACTTGTATTAATTACAGTAATTATTAACGTCTTTGATGTTGAACCCAAAAAAATATAATTAAACGCATATTAAAGTGGTTCTTTTGAAACTTTATTGATCCTTACATTTGCAATCAACACTGACACGTCACTCATTAATCCCTTTCATATAAAATTGTTTCCGCGCCATTTTTCCGCGGTCACCCCATTAAAATAACGATGTATTTTAGCATAATTCTATCGAAAATAGAATATACAAATAAATGAGTGTAATCAACAGTAAAAGAATATATATTCTGGCGAACTATTAACGTGTATTAGAGTGAATAACTCATAAATAAGATTAAAAGACATCTTACGTCCTCAATTTGCGTCTGTATAAGCAATCGTTACATTTTTCAATCCTCGTTTATCATTAAAACATTAACAACAACCTCGTGCTTTTCACCTTTGTTAAAAATAACTAAATCTCATGATAGTTAATTTATATGATTTTCCGTGTAGCTATTAAAGAAATAAGGAGAAAATACCAATAACTCGGTCGCTCGATCAGCATCGCCAGCGAATCAAATTATCAAAATGGTGCACGCTGCTAAAAACAAAGACTTTTTTTTCTTTAATACGAGAAATCCTTTTTTTACTTTTCCTGCACTGGTTGGAGCGACAGCCAGTGTGAGATTCATACTGATTAAAAACTACCGCGTTCGTTATCCTTCTCCGGGGCCATGGTACATTATTGCCTTTGCAGCCGTAACCCTGAAACAGAGACCGAAACGCGCGATTGGTTAGATGTTCCATGGTGGTAGTCATTACCCCTAGCAATGACGAATACAAGTTACAAACCCGTCAAACTTAGAGATTATAGTTTATCTTTCCATGAAGAAGAGGACAACAAACCAGAAGCATACTGCCAAGAGATGTTTATGTTTATATTAATATTTTTTTTTATACCTTTAAGATAATTTTCATGTAGCTAGAAATTGTATTAAGCTATTTTTGCGTTACCTAATAATTACTTAAAAGTGTCCAAAAATAGTTACTTACTCAGGTAAATTAACGAGTAAAGCTCTACAAGTTTCAAATAATAACGGGACTCTCAATCATGAGCAGTGTGTGCGTCGTAGTGGCGTAAGTCGTATTTTCACAAAATTAAATATGAATCACCATTCCTTTTAATATACTATAAATTAAGTATATATCAATGAAAAACTGTATTTTTTTTAATAGTAATATCCTAAAATTTACTTACTCGACATATTGGATGTTATTATTAAAACTTTGTACACTTCAAGCTTAAACACGTTTTTTCAGTGACAGGCCTGCATCTCTCTTCTGAAACTCAATTCAACCTAGATATCGCTATACCTGAACATAAAAAATGATTTGTATAGCATAGAAAAGATATACGTTCTAAAAACGTTATTTTTTATTTTATTTAATGTTGCTTTTTTAATCTTGAATCACGTGAAAACTAATAAATTATCGTTTTTATGGTAATGTATTAATTTATCATACTTTATTTTGAAAACTAAAAACAATATGAGTTTTCTAAGTGTGGTTGGGTTTGATATAAATTAATGGCGAAGGCGAGAGTTTTATTATTTTAATTCATTTGTATTTTGTTTTTTAATATTAGTCACGTATGAGAGAATCTAGCAAATCTAGCAATTGACCAATACCCTTTTTTCACGTACCATATTATCAAATGCCCTTTCACCCTGGATGGGGTGAGACAGTGCCAGACTCTTACTGACTAAAATCAACCATTTCTTGACCTTCTCCAAACCTGTACATTACAGTTTTTGAAACCTCCACCCTAGCTGACAATTCAGTCTTCTGAAGAGGCCAGTTATACTTATCTCTTTAATTTTCAAATATGTAAAATGGCATAATCTGAAATTGACCTGGGTTTTTATACCCATAAGACCTAGCTAGATGCCTTTGCATTCTTTCAAATATCTACAGTTTAAACTTTCATACTTCGCCCCGGAGATCAGGTTAAGTTGGTTACTCACATAAATTGGACAACTAGATACATAATTATAACTTCAGCCGTTGCGTAATTATTTTATATTGCGGGAATAATTTCCTTATTAAATGCTCCCTGGATTGAAAGTCTAATATACTAAAGCTAATACTATACTAACAGCTGGTACTAGTATTTCTAAATAATTTTGTACTTTTCCATGAAAAATTCCAACCACCTGTTCCATACGTACTTATCCTCTTAGACACGAATCGGCCATTAAAAACACTGAAAAACAAAATGCGATGATTTCAACAGAATTCAACACACAAATTACTCATTAAGCCGCTTTAATTGCCGTTGTTCTATTCGAGAATCATATAATTAAACATGGACGGTACATCAAGGAGGATTTTCTGTTCCACCCGTCACGTCGTTCCCATCCTTACGTCACGCGACACGAGTGTGAAAACGCGAAATAAAAGCAATTCTTTCTAATTAACTCCCGAGTCGTGTCTCTCAAAATAGATCCACAAACGAACGCACTGATTTACACACCGCGACTGCTCACAACCAAACCGAATAATTAACGCTACGTGTTTATTCGATTGTTTTGATTCGAAACGATTAATGGCGCGCCAATGGAATGTTCCAAAATTCGAAATCACTACATTTTTAAGGCATTAAAATGCAAATGAATGGACACGCTTGACGCTTCTTTTGTGTTTGACAAATTTATAATCCCTTAAGTAACCCGTTTTATTCCGTCACACTTTACTTATCGATATAAATTATTAAAATTATAATGATATTCATAATCGAATGATGTGTTTTAACCCACATTTAGCAGCACAATAAAAATATTTTAATTTTGTTATGTCCCAATTTGGTTTATTGCCGCACCTTGTTTTAGTAGTCATATTTTAAATGAGCACTAATGTTTGCTTAAGACATCAACATAAATAAAAGTTAATGACCAAAATGTTTGTGTGCGCATATCTAGTAAACGACTGCGCCAAATAACATTATTTTTTCTGTGACGTTTGTAAGCGTTCGCCACGAAAAAATCGTCAAAATCGCCGGTGAAAAGTGTGGATGGCCTGCTCGCAGTTTTTAAGTATCAAATATGGTCGAGCCGCATTCACTGTCCGCTAAAGGCAATATAAACAAAAAGCGAGCAAGCGTAACTAATGAAAGATCGCAGCTTGATTAAGCAGGCGCTGTCATCGACGCTCTGGTCATGCATTCACTGTGCCAATCGTTGCCAACATCATTAATTGCCCGTTTCATTGCAGTTATGTTTCATTAATATTCGAAACTATATTGAGAACTGATTGATTTTTATTTTATTATTTCATTACGAGCTCCTTGCTTGTGTGTTTGTGGATTCTTGATGTTAGTGTTGATTGTTGACGAATTGTACTTAATTGATAAATATGTTGTAATAAAATTAAGTTATAAACTTATAATATAACGCAAAAATCTCGCTTCGATAAAGGAATATTAGGTGCAACTCCTGGATTTTTGAAACTTTTAAAATTGTTTTCTTACCACATGGCAACTAGAGGTATATCGGTATAAAAGGACCACATATAATGTTCTAAATATTAATATTCACGTCAGTTTTTTTCGTCCTCACTCCATAATCTTTTTTCACTAACGATTAAAGTTCTAGGTGGTATAATACTAATTGCAGCGTCACGACTTGCAAGCTATATTTAAGTAGCAAGCTAAAGATCATAAATGTTGCATCGATAATTCTAGAACAATTCTATGGAGAAAAGGAATAGTTTTTATTGCGTTGCCTTTTTTTTGAGCAGATTCTAATTAGGGATTGCATATGATGGGTTTCTGGAGAATTCTCTTTGACGATGACTAGTATAAAGCTACTACCGTGGCCTATGTAAGTCTTTCCACCTGGTGATGATGTTGATGAGAGTTTTAATTAAACATATTTTTGAGCTCTTAAAGTACGGTCAGCATATTGTGTGTGTTATTGTTATAAATCTGTCAGATCGTGTTCTAAATTAACTGTCTATGGCAAATTATATATGTTAATTGTATGGTGGTAAGCAATCTGTGTGCACTCCGAACACTAGAAAAGTAACAAATGCATTGCCTTTTGGGGATAAGGGTGTCGAAAATTTAGGGATTAGGGAGGAATTTGGGAAAGGAAAAAGGGATTGGGTCTATGACAAAAGGAAGTATGATGAGCCTTTTGTGATCAAAGACTGTTCTAAGTTTACAGACTCTATGTCAAATTAAATATGACTTAAATCTCATGTATCGGTTTTGCTTCAAACATCTATGAAGGTAGTTAAGGTAAAGTAAGTTGCAGGATATTACTGGGTAGATAATATACGCAGACAAGCCTGTATAAACATTGTTAGAAAACAAATTTTAAAATAGATTATACCAGTAATTAGTGTAAATGATGAACTAAACATTGTTGTACCACTAAAATAAAAAAATAGCATGCTACACTTATTATAAGATTAAGAAAAAAAAACCATATGTCTAACTCATTGAAAATAAAAACTGGTATAAAGTAATGGTATGATGTAACAACATGGGAAATCCGTGTACATTCTTTAAAATCAGCCTATTTTAAAATATCAGTATTATTCTATATATTTTACATTAATTTGACATTTTATAATATAATATATATATATTTAATAATAAATTGAAGAAAATACTTTGGTTTAACACTATAAAATTTACATAATAATAACGAATATTGCTCCAAATTCCGATCGCCATTAATAATTTTGTATAAATAAATAATTGGTGACATTCTTTGACATAACGCTGTAATATATTTATTTATTGTATAATATAATTTATTATAACGTCTTCTATATACCCTGATTAAATAACATTTTGCTATTGGAACTTCATAGTAGAATGATTTTAAGAGTGGTTTCTTAAATCAGGATGAAACATTAATTAAATATAAAAATACATTGATATATATGACTGTAAAACAATTTTAGAATAATATAACTTCTTTAGACAACTTGGCAGGTTGGCGGTTAGGTGATCAGAGGTTACCTACCCAAAAAATTGATGTTGCTATGAGGCTGGCGACAGTATTAAGATTAAAGACATTATGCATACTCAAAATGAATGCTCTTGATCACTGTTTCATTTCTAGCAGCTACCTGACATCTTAAACACTTTTAGTAATAAGAATTATGCTTTTCTATACAACAACAGGTTCTTTCATAACAAAGAGTCCAAAATAGAAATTGCACTCAAACCTCTTTAGAATTACACGTCAACGTCATCCATTTACCAAAGAGAAAAATTTAGCAAGAGCATTAATATCCTAACAAACATTGTTTAATGCTTTGTAAAAATGAAGAATATGTATCGATATTTTACTTTTCCATTAGCTTTTAGCAGAGGTGGATCTCATCACTACCTACGCCGACACCATTCATTTGTCGACAAAACTAAATCTAGGTAAGTCTAGATTTTTAAGAAAAGAAACACATTTGGATGCCGTAAATTAAATTCAGACGCAAATGAATCATGTTCTTAATACAAAATTAGTTGAAATGTCATATTTCTAATGTCTTAATGTCAATCGACCAATTATGGAAGAAACATGCGGATCTGATTTTTAAATACAGTTTTTAGAGGTGTGTTCCAATTTGGTTATTCATTGGTTTCTAGCGTTTGTACACGGATTCGCTTTTTGAATATTTTCCATCAATAGAAGAAGATTTCTGTTTATATTAAGCAATTTGAGCGATCATTAAACAAAATTAGAAAAAGAAGTCAAGTTTGGTAGTTAATTTCAATGACATATTTTTTACATAAAACGAAAAAGGTTTCTCTTCTGATGAGGCATTTGAAGAGACATAAGAGTAATTTTGATATTTTTTTCCAGATATCAAGTATCAAGGAACTAGTTGGAAAACTCATTACGATACCCTTAAAACGATTTAAAACATTCCACAAACAACAATAAACGACACGAGATAATGTTTTCTTCACACCTACTGTTACATATCGGTTTCATATCGTTCTAGTAACAACATTACCCACATAATGTCACCTCATTTAACAGTAATATATACCTCATCAATGACGCTTTCCAATTTTATCTCCAATCTAAAAAACCCTTTTTTTGTGTGGAACTCGAAATTCTGTCACATCTCGAATTGCTAATCGAATACTAATAGCCTAATATCATCAGTTCATATGACTTTTAAAATCTTTTTGTCGTGTGTGGCATCGATATATTGTATCGATTTGCATATATCTTCTATCTAATTTTGTATTAAGTACAAGTTACATATTAATCAAAAAGCTTTTTCAACCTCGCGCCTGCTTGATCTTTTGACATTGAATGGTTTATGGGGCAACTGAACGACAGTTGTGCGATCAACGCGTTGCAGTTGCTCCTTTTAAATTGTTTTATGATTTATTGCGTCGAAATCAGAATGTTAATCGATTTAGCACTTGAAGTATGTGGTATGTTCTAGCATAATGTTTTTAAAGTAAATTATTGTTGTAGTGTGATCTTTATATTATACCTATTTCTTAGACTTAAATGTAAATGTTGTTTTTATTTTGTAAGTTACTGCCTTGTTTTTTGATAAATATTAGTTTAAGATAAGATGGAACGGATGTGTTATTTTTTCTACCATTACTTACAAGGATTTTGTAATCTTACTAGTTTAAAAATATACTCGAAAATATTAAAGTAGCAACTAGTCGCAGTCGTAAGTTCCAAACTAACACACATCTAAAATTTTATTGACAAAATTTAAAATTGAATTGATTTGATTTGCATAGGATCGTAATTAAAACTGTGTCGAGTATCGATTGCTTTCAAAATTCTATCGATTTAATTATGAATCGATTGGAACGATTTTATTGACGGCACAAGACGTAGATTTTCTTAATTATATTTCCGTTATCTTTATTGTAGTGACCAACGCCCAAATCTTAAGACTGTATACATGGCGGTAAATACCACACAAATTTTGAAGCCAAAGATATTTTTTTTTACATCTAGCTGTTACGTTGTTGTGTTGGTGGCCTGGAGCTTATGGTGCTCTCGTATGCATGAGGGTGCGTTTTTGAAACCTGGCAAGGACCAATGTGTCTTTTCCGAATTATAAGTGCTTTTTGTGATTATTTATACATCTTGAGGAAACCTGGAAAATTTCTAATTAGATTAGATATAACATTTTCATGATTATTGAAATGTGTAAATATTTTTTTAGTATTCGGGAGAAGTCATATGATGATTTTCCCCTCACAAAAAAAAAACGGCTTTATAATATTATAAAGTATAAGTATAAGAGAGGTTAAAATTAAAATATATTTTATTCCAGGTGTATTTTGCATCATTAAAACAAAAACAAAAAACCTTAAATTGCTATACCAACGATTTTAAATGAGTTTAGCAGTATGATAGCGGTGACAAGTGGCGCCACCAAGCGAGTTGAAACGGAACCATCACATCACACGTTAAGCGCTAAGCACTTAACGTGCTTACCCTGATAACTGTCATGGCGCAATTAAGATTCTTCTCCACATTAAACACATTTAATGACAAGATATAAATTTTCATCTAACTCCAAAGTCTAAAGGAAGTACGTAAGTAAAGGAAAACAGAACTAAATAACGCAACATTGTGTTTGTTTTTCATCAAAATTGCTTACACTGTTCTAGGTCTAGGAGACTCGATTTTAATTCGCATTGTATAAGTTGATAAACATGATCTGAACTTTATTATAATAAAGAGAGTCTTCCTCTTATCGTGGAATTAATATTTTTATTAAAATTCACGACACATATCAAATTAATTAGTTCTGTTTAACGGCTTACTCGCATAACTGTTTGACGAGATACCTCGACTAATTTCAGGCCACGCTCGGTGCTTATATTCATGAGCAGCATTGACAGCGTACACGCGCGACGAGCGTTGCGCGGCTAACTGTTGGTATTAAACAAATGATATATTAAAATATTATAACATATCAGTTTTAAAACTGAAGCATCCATCTAATATATCATCAAATAAATGGACTAAGTATTATTATTATTATAATAACCTTTAGTTGTAGAATCGAAGATATTCTTCTTCATCGGAGACCGGAGAAAGGACATCGTGAACGACCACAGCATTGTGTTTCGCCGTGTGAGTAAGATCTATCTATCAGCATCATCTCAAGTACTCATTGTTTAATTAGTCTGTACAAAATAAAACCTATAAATAACACAACTATTAATAACAATTATAAGTACACTCTGATACGAACATCGCTTGATTAGGTTCCAAGAACACAACTCGAAAACAAAACGAGCCCTCAAAAGCCTCACATAGAAACGAACAATAGTCGATTCTATTCGTAATTAGAGAGCAGTACATTCCTAACGATCTTTCGGATCGATTACGTTTGAATAAACAATTCCTTCTTGTTTTTTTCTTATTCAAATAATGTTATAAATCAAATACGCGCCGTTAACGTCCCGCAGGAGAGGTCATTTATCAGAGCGACGCGGGCGCAAGTATCAGACGTCATTGTACGATGCATTAATGTTTCCTTAATTGTTATTTTATCGGATTCCAATATGGCGGACACGCGTCCGTAATTAGTCTCTGTACAGATTGAATGATTTTAGCTGTTCGGATTTTTTAAATAATTAATGATATGGGCACCTTAAGATTTCTTTCGTGCAATCAATAACATCTCGGGTTGTTTCGATCGTATTTTTTGTGTTATTTCGTTCGCGCTTAAAATATTTTTTATCAAAATTATATTTTTAATTTCATTAAGAAGATTACGTAATCTTTTAAAAGCTTCGTGATTGCATGCATATATTTCAAATTTACCATTAAATTCTAATATAAAAATCGTTAATTATTATTTAATGCCATGAATAATCTATTAATATTCAAATAAAATTATTAGCTCATTTTAATATCGAGCGTAACAGAACTATTTAAATATGTTTTTAGTTTGAATGTAAAGACATTATGGCAACACCTACTGTTTTATTACTTTTCGAAGACAGCAATACAATAAACGCTATTTTCGAAAAATGTTGAACCGTATATAATTAATAAAATGTTAATATGTAACGGGTTCCTCGCAGTAGGATTTCCCATTGACCTGATTTATACGGTTTCTCCTAAAAAAATACTAATTTTTTTCATTCATCAAACTCAAAAAGTGGTATGTCATAGATGTTCAGTGGGAACTTACAAGATATCTCTCGCTGGGAGTAGGAATATTGGGATAAACAAATGATGATTGGTACAACAAAAGAAACTTACCTTATTGTATAGATAATAAGTACAAAATGCCACATGTTTCTTAGGTAAGCATAACACAGTAAAATAGTTATAGAAAAGAGGTTTCTTTGTTTACTTTTTTTTCTTTTTTATATTCTGGAGTCAATTTCAGACTAGATATTTTTGAATATGGAATAGCGAGGAAGTGGAATTCCCGACCAATACATGCAACTTCCCAATACCAGAACGCTCATCACATAATTCAATTGCGTAAGAACCTTTTAAAACTAAAAATCGAACAATTCGTCTCACAACAAACGGACGAAACACCCAAACAACATAAATAAAAGCATTCTTGAACAGATAACTTCAATCTTACTTATAACAAGGCTAACAAAGAACCAACCATTTGACCTCACACCATTGAAACAAAATTATGATCCTCACACGGAACTTTCGAAGATTCCATAAAATAAATTAGAATTTAATCTAAATGAAACACGTTAAAGTTAAACCAACAACATAACTGACCATTATTTACGGCCAAAAGCTATAGGGAGGAAAGAAGGCATAAAATACCATATAATGACAAAGAATTAGTGTACGCTATATACATAATATCTGTACGAGAGTAAAAATTAACACCGGCTCATTTAAAATGGAGGGAAATTAAAAGTTTTTATCCTTTTTTTATGTGGCATTTATGTCTACCATAAAGTTCTGCTGCGTTCCTTTTTTAAAATGTCACAGGATTCTTTCGAGTTTAAACTTTGAGGAATTATAATAAGTTTTACTTTGAATATTTTATTTATAGTTTTTGTTATTATTTATGATATAAAAATATTTTCTTGGTCAAGTGTCGTATAGAGTATTAATTGTTGATTTTATTGATGGGCTATCTGTATTTTAATTCCTTAAAGGATTTCAGGTTTGTGTTGATTCCAGAAGTATTATTTAAGTAATTACAATTGATCTAGTTATTTAAAAATAACAAATATGAGTGGTGAAAAGTATAAAAGATATTAAAAAAACGAGGTACAAATTTTTAGGTGTGTAGTATACGCAATAGTCTTCAAGTTAGGACTGCTTTTATGTAAAAAAAAACTAAATACATAAAGTCATTCATACTTTTTGTTTGATTCAACCGTAAATAATAAAAAACTAACATTTTAAGAATAACGAATATTCAAGGATTACTTCACATACATAATGGTACAGGATTGAAGGCAGAGCTTTTAAAGCCTCTTACAATCAAACGAATTTAAACTTTGCCTCTTAGCAAAAAGGGTTGATTATACAGTTATCAAAGACTGGCATACTTATCAAAACCCAAGGCGATATACAAGAGCATTATCTCAATGTTTACGAAATAAATGCCCTAATAAAGATAAACATCCAAACCTTAATTAGTGACAAATTGGACGCTTTTAAGAAAAATATATTAACCAAATGAAATACAACAAAAGTTTAGATATACGAGCAAGTGTTGAGATATACATATTAAAGCCAAAAAGCACACAAGCGCCATCTATGTTAAAAAAAGATTATGGAATTACAAACAAATGTAATGGGATGTTAAAATTATACTTTTAGGAATCAAACAGAGAATTAAAAATATTTTGAAATTAATAATATTTTCTAGGGTTTTAGACACCACTGACACACTGTGAAGGCAAGCAAGTGATCAGCTCAGCAGTGGGCACTTATAGGCCGGTGATGATCATGAAATACCAAGGTGTAATAATATAATATCATGCAATTATATGGAACTCTTAAGCTGTAGACAGATTAGAGAAGAGTGACTTTCTCCATCTACAGGCTGATCTGTTGACCAAATAAATGCCATAGGTCAATACGTCAAAGCAACTGGGCTAGCGCGACCGGACTGATACCACAGCCTTATAAAAAAGGGGTCCGAAAGAACGTTTGTATTGTATTTTGCCACGTGAAAGAGGTAGGAGAGGAGGAACCTATTTGAGCAGACGGATTACCTGATGGTAAGCAATCATCGCCGCCCATGGACACTTGCAACAACAGAAGAGTTACGTGTGCGTTGCCTTTTGGGGATTTGGGAGATTTAGGGATTGGGGAGGGATTTGGGGATGGGAAGGATTGGGCCTCTTTTTTCCTTATTTTCCTTCCTTTCCCTATTTTATTCATATATTCTTACATTTAGTAGAACAAGGTTATTTAGCCTAATGATATTAATTTATAACAGTAATAGAATTTTAGAATTTGCATAGCAATTAACACAGATTACTGTTTAACGGCAAACTAAATATTTTAGTGCTTTAATCTGGTAACATGATATCTAATTTGGTTTATTAGGGTTCTTTAAATTATTTATTGGTTAAATTAGTATTTGAGACGCTAGTAAGTTCTAGTTATCTTTACAATTGTACAATTTGAGTTGATTTGACACTCGTTTTTACAAATGTTTGATACCATTTTGTTCGTCATCGAATTATTCATGGATTTTCATAAAACAGGCAATTTAAATCGATTTTAAACTTCATACACTTAAAAACATTCAACTGCTTTGTATCTACATACCTTATAAATCTAAAACAGTCTATCAAATGTGTAAATATATGTATTGTAAATTGAAAGCCCTCATTCTAACTTGTAAACGATCTTCTTGAGGTCCACAATAATTTTGTTGGTACACAGTCTTAAGGTCTTCATAAAACAATCTTCTAAACAAACATATCAAATATACTCTAATCAAAAAAAGAAAAAAAAAACTTATGAATTGGAAACGGAACCCCTAATCTTTATCTTGTTCACACTCGCCCACTTATCATTCCTTAACGCCCACGCGATGTAATACTTAATCTAAATTATTTAAATTGCATATTTAAACAATTCACATATTTTTTCCTTGTATAAGGAAGGATATTTTTATTATAACATTTTAATTTATTTGGTCAGATATCCGAATGAATTCGATCGAAACATATTTTTAGGTATATGGTTTCATTGATAAAATATGTATGTGTAGGAGAGCCAGCTTCGGCACAAATGCAGTGATACTGCGGCCTTAAAGAAAATTTACGTAAAATCACAGCGCTATGTGCTACGTGAGTAAGGTTGCCAGGAGGCCCAATCCTTCCCATAGCCCCATCCCTCCCCAATCCTTGGATCTCCAAACCCATTTTCCCCATAGTGCCCTTGGAACTCTTCTGTGAGTGTCCATGTCTGGCGCCGGAGGTACTCAACTTTACTGTTGTGTATTAATTACTGGTTCAGTGGTAAGAATTGTCAGCTAATAGCTGTTATTGTTTTTAAATCATCAAATACATTTCTTCACCCTGGGTAGGTAAGTAAAGATCCTAATAGGCTAAAAACCACCTCATTCCTTAACCTGTTCCACCAGGCCTAGACCGCGATGCATTAACCCCAGTTAAAATTAGGTATAATTTGGTTTCGCTTTCCGTCATGTCATTATTTTTTTCTAGTATGTTTTTATAACCTGAAGAATATTGGATGCTTTTTAACTACATGATAATCCAAGTGCACCTACATTTTTGAAGAATTTATATTTCTTTATGAGACCAGTTAATAAATTATTTTTGTTTATATAATATTTTCAATTAAAAAACCTTTTTGGCGAAACCTATATACATAATGATTTGACGAAAATCTTAAAGCATGTCCGGACAGACGGAGTTAAAAGAGCTTACAACAACAATAGCACATTTTAAATTAAAAAGGAACAAAGTCCACATTCGACCTTACTCCAAATGTAATAAAGTTTATCAATATTTCCCACTCTTTTTAATTTACATCCAACATTAATTTATTTACTCACCGCTAGTCTTAAATACATAACATATCGTTCAATACATGAGTACAATCATAATATACAAGTATTTGTATGGACGTCGAGTAAATATTCGTTCCTTTGTGTAAACTTTCACCCTTAATGAGCACAGTCGAGGTGTCACCGGAGTCATCCAATGCCATGTTGTATTACGTATGCGAGCGACGATAGGCGATCGGAATTACTTGCTATTGACGATTGCTTTTTGTAGAATAATCGCCATTGAAGGAAAAATGTCTTTTTTTTACATTATTAAATATAAAAATAAAATATACTCGAACACTGCAAATGTCATACACACAGGTCATAAATTAGACTGACTTTTTTATGACTGACAAATCAAACTTTAAAATTTAATCTAAAATCTTTAGGTGCTTATCTTTTGTCTTCCCACTTCAAAGGGAATTAAGACATTTAATAAATTACCGTCTTCAACAAACCTCACCGCTAAGAAACAACATACCTCACACAACAAAGAATAGTGACTCAGGAATCGAAACAGACATTCTTAATTAATACCACAAAATAACAAAAAAAAAGGGTCGCAACAGCATAGCAATCGTACACGTAACAAGAGCCGGCCGGTCCGCGTTGTGCCCATATATTTATTTTATCTTGTACAATACACTTAAATACAAATTAATACAACCACAAGACCGGACCTTAATGGCAACACCGACTGTTTATTTTACACCTCGCGATGGCCCATGCCAGGTTTATTTTTAATTTTTTTATTGGTCACACTTTGAGCCAACATTCGGCTTTTAGCGCCTTCGGAAATTTTAGTTCTAGGCTTTTTTCTTAGAATCGTTTGTCAATAGATTTTGGTTTAAGTCCGAAGCTTTTCGTTTTACCTAAAATGGTAGTAAGAGTATTTTTTTCTTTTAAGAGTAATTATTATTAATTAGTTCTTCAAAATGGCACATTTTCGATTCATTTTATGAGAGCTTTTACTATCAGTGATCATTACTTATGCCATTATTATTGAGGGTTACTTGAAAGTAAACAAGTCCAAACTTAATGCATGGTGATACTTCACTGAATAATACCTGTATTATATAGAAATACTTAAAAACACCTTTTTTGAATAATAACCACACAAAAAGAAACGTTGACACAAACACATTTACGACATAAATTTACAGTTTTATTAATCGAGCAATTGTTATCGATAAATGCGAGCATACATATTCAATTGGTCGCAATTCCAAAACCCATCTAGCGATATCTCAACTAAAACAAAATAAATACTACATAATATACTGTTAAAATTGCAAATACATGCAACTCAATTAGCTTAAAATGCATATCCGAGATCTCGAGGCCGTTATTTAGACATACCTATTGGTTACAGATACAGAATCGACATTAATATTCAAAAAATATTGTCAAAGCGCCTCACTGGTCGATAAAAATGTCGGGCCACACGCAACAGGTCATTAGACACCTCCCGGAGGAAAATAAATTAAAGAAAACGAGAAATCTCGACCGTCAACCTTATTCACAACGAACAACCTTCAATTTACACTATAATCCCGCTTTTGATATCGTCCAATGCTCTTTTGAAAGGGTTGTGGTAGCGAAGCTTTCGAATGTAAAAAGTAATGTATTTGTTTTTTACGATTCGATCGTATGCTGGTTTTATGAATAGGGATATAAGCTGGGATCAATTAAATGCCATAAGATACAAGCACTATAAGTCAGTTCGAAGCGAAATCCAAGAAGAAATGATTAACACTCTAGTTTATGATGTAAAAAAGTTAGTAAGTATTTCGTTTTAGTTTTATCCAATCTCTTCAACAGTGCTTTAATTTACAGAGACGTGTTCAATGTAATTATATGGTTTTTACCGACTTCCAATTGTCACTTGTTGTTAGAATGTTATTACTCGTGTAACAACTTCGAATTAATCTGATTGCCGTTTTAAATTGGTAGGGAATAGTTAATCTAGTTTCTTTGAATCGAAGACTGATTTTTTATCATTTGATCGTAGGCAAACTAGTGATTAGGATCTTTTTTGCCGTTTGATTCATAGTTTAGATTGTAAAGAAGCTTCTCTTTGATTTCAAAGTTCAAACTGTCGTCGACTCAACATGGTGTTCCCCAAGGTTCTGCATTTCAACGTACACCTAATTTTGGTTGTACGACAATTATTTTTTACTCCTTCTCTCATCTCAATGTCTTCATCAATATTTCCGCTATTAACTCTGAAAGTTATTTGCAAACAAACAAACATTTAATTCTCTCCGCATTCCGCATATCCGAGTCAATCTGAAGCAACATAGTTGATACAAACATCACAATACACAATTCCAATTAATATGTTCACCGTGCGATTCCTAAATTATTCTTTTGTTCTACAATAAAGCAAGCAAGAATCTGTTAACAAGTTACCATTTTACAACCATCACGACGTTTCCAAGAATACCAATTTCCTTTCGTTATTCTAAGCTTGCATGAAACAATTAAAAATCTATTCAGTATGCGCGATGACACGTCTCTATCCGCTTGCTTCAACTTTTGTTGCCAATAAAAACTGTTTATAACAATAAACATACAATTTCAATTCAAGTCAGCTGGTTTAAAATATAAAGAGGAACATCTGGTAATTGTTCGATACTAAAATAAGGTATTTTATTGTTAAAATGTTGCTTAATTAGAGTGAGAACGTGGACGGAAATGTCACTGGGTATTGTGATGTCGATGGCCCAATAAATTCATTGGTGGTTTAGTAAAGTGTTTTTGTAAATGATAAGATCTATCTTTGATTGGAGGGATATTTGTAAGCTTTTGTTCTGGTAAGGTTTGAGTGACGTAGGTACTTTTTTGTGTACGAAAAAGGCGTCTGATCAATTAAGGCAGACTTACGGCACTACGATGATTCATTTTTAAAGTATCTTAAATTTTTGTTTGTTATGTGCTAGTCTTGATCATATGATAGTTGACTGTGCTTTTTGAAAATTTTGGTGTTTACTGACAATTTGAATAAAATGAAAAGACTTTCTGTGACTTTCAGTGGATGGTTACTTGTATGTTGATGAGGTGTATGAGGATGGAGGAGTCTTGTTCATGAGGTAGCGGAATGTAGGAATTTACATTTGGTGCTACAATTATAGTAATTCAACTTGAATACAATTCAAGTCTCGTAATTTCTACCAGATTAGTGAGTATCTTTTATTACAATAATATTATTGCCTTTGTTTTTAATGATACGAAATTTGTCATCCCTACAAACATAAACAAAGAAACTAAATCTCGCCACACCAATTTATTTTTCATTAACAAATGGTTTTGTGTATGTAACAAAACGTATAGTGCTAGCCAAGTTTAGTAGTTAACCCGTTAATTTACGACAGTTGGCGTGCTCTACACGCGATAATAAATCAAGATGAATTACAACAATGATCGAATCTGAAGATCGACGTCTAATCTCGCATTCATTATCTTACAAAGTCACGTTTGGCTCACTCCTGTTAAAAATGTTGACATAGACACATAATATCTGTAATTAATTCGCGAATGTATTTAGAATTCAAGCATTTGAATCTAGAACATTCTTTTGGCTTTAAGGAAAGTTTTTGTCAAGAATGTCTTTGTTGATAATGAATAATTTAGCCACTAAGGATTATGTGAATGTAAAAGTTTTTTATTACACTGTGTATAAATAGAAATTATTGGTAATTGAGAGCCTTGAAACTTGTAAAGTAGGTATTGTGCAGTATTATAATTTAAACTGTACAATATATATACTCTGAAAATTGCCTAAAATATAAACGAATTTGAGAAAAGGAAAGAGTATCTTTTTTAAACCAACTTCAAAAATGTAGAGGCACTGCATTTAGCTTTTAAGTTAAAGTTTGTAAAGTTTAGGTTTATCTGATATTAAGACTTAGGAATATATGAGGTGAATAAAATTACCTTCATAGTAAGTGAATATAATTTAATATAACTCATAGAACAATGTTGCGAGAAACAGAGCCAGTAACAGCCAAAAAAATTGACATACCGCCAATTAATTCAACCATAATACAAATATGGTTTAAGCTAATTCCATAATTACGAACCAAACTTACCACTCGCCAATTATAAATTAAATTATTCTGAAACTAATTAACTTTTAATTTAGCATTATTGAGTCATAAAACATTCCCATATTTACCCTTGTTTTACCTTATAAAGACAATCTTCATTTAATTAGACAACCATTTAGGTAACGATTTGCAAACAAAAGGTCAATAGGCTAAGAATTTCTTCATTAATTAACCTTATGTTTATTTATATCGATAATTCGATTCAATTAATCGATTTTAGATAATCGACTTAAATTAAATAATTTGTAAACAACACGTGTATAATTATTTTAGTAGTTATATGTTTATTTTCAAGTCAAGGATAGTTTATGTCAAGCAGCTTTGTTTAAGATAGACGCAATGTTGTTAAAAGTAGTGACAATATCAGTTATTGTATTAATAACATCGAAAGACATAAATTAGTATTAATATTAGCAGCTATCAATGTAATGTTAATAAATTATGTTAATGTCACAACACTGTAGGTCAGACCGGTAAAGATATGTATTCAGAAAGCCTACAATTACAATTCTGAGACAAGCGTCTTAAACAACAGAGGTTTGATATGAATATGTTTTCACTAATTGTTTGTGGACCTGAAAAGGGACGTAGTATTTCTTCTTCATCATATTGGTCACCAAACATCTTAGTTACGCTAAATATTCTGACTCGCAATTCAGTGTCTCTGTTTTATTCAAATCATCATAAGGTGTTCAACAAATCTCGTATGCCACGGCGATGAACAATATTCCATCACATACGTCCAAGGTTACCCATATCCACGTCGTTTATCTTCATTTATTTTGGATTTGTTTTCGGTTGAGACAAAACCCCCTCCTATTCAAAATAGTTCTACGTCATCAGCTTCGTCAGTTTCATTTGTAATGGAAATAAATATTAATTTTTATTCAATAAAATTAAGTTTGGACACATCATTTCCTACATTAATATTATCTATTACAATGAAATCACGATTCGCAACAACTACTTCACCACCTCGTTGACGCATCATTAATTATTTCGAAGTGTCGTTAACCGAACAGTATGGACTGTTACTCTAAACAACGGTTCTGATATTCTGAGAACAATACAATTGAACACTGCTAATGAATTGCAATAAAGCACAAGGTATATCCTACCCGTCAATACACTACTTGACGATTCGTTAGGCAATGGATACTAGGTACTCATTAGTCTTAGTTAATATATTATTGGTTGATGACCAGAATAGTAAATATACTGCGCCCTATAAAGCAATTCAACAGGTCAAGACCACATAAGGAGACTCGACTGAACAAGAATTGAATATCCATAAAATAGAATACATGAATTCTAAGAATGTCTACAAGTGTAAACTAAGACACCTTTGAAGTAGTCATAGTCAAAATTCGCGGAATCAAGCAAGAATGACGTTTGTAAAATTTAGCAGAATCAACTTAGTTATTTAAATTCTGTTAAGGCGTACCCAAAGGTTTATTTTAGGTTCACAGCAATATTAATCCTATAAAACAACTTAATGAAACCCACCTCAACAGAAAGTATGAGCCAACCCGCACATGCTTGCGGGTTTACGTCATCAGTACGTGTTTTACCGCTAACAAACATACATTAATATGGAAAGCTCGCCTCTGCCAATGTGCCAGCCAACGCTGCCCCCACGAAGATGGCTATTGTCTTTTCAAAACGTGACTCCAAATGTTAATTGGACTATTAAAAGCCGAATGCGGGTCATTTCGACCATTACGTACAGAGCCCTTTTGAATATGTATAATAAAATTATTAGATGAGCTGAGCTCAATTTGTGTGTTAGGTTTCTAATGAGGTTATGCGCTTTCTTGTCACAGATGGCGCTTGCGCGTTGAATGCGCAAACGCACAGCCGGATGCGCGAAATGGATATTGTTGTGTGCGTAACTGCGCGTATCGGATGCAGAATTTTATATTAGCGCCCTTAGTGTGGGAGCTGAGATATTAATCGCTTTTATATTCATATGTAAGCGGTTAAATAGGCTAGTGGTATGTTGTATTTATACGTGATAATAGTCTCAATGGTAAAATGTCGATTATTGACGTTCAGTAAGGAATGGATGATGAGAGTTTAGCTAATTGTGAGCTCCATAGATACGTCAACGTTGTTGCAATACAAAACTGATTCATGATTTTATAAACTCAGACACGTTACGAAGCTGTTAAAGGCTTGCCTTTTAGGACTGAACATAATTTTAGAACCGTGACTGTGTTTTGAATGTAATAATCCATTTCTAGCGTTGTTTAATGCGGATAATTTCATATTTGTAAATCATTTTTGCTTTGTTAATGGTGAACATAATTTTTAATAGACGACAATGAAGTTGGTATTAAGTAAATAACAGCTTACAGTAATTCATGTAATTTCAAAAATAAGCAAACTTGGAAATACAACTAGACACCTCTATTGAAGGAATTCCAATACAAAGAAATTTACACCTTATTGCCTTACCACCTTGCCACCTTATTTATACAATAATACAACCATGTGCAATTACGTGAGTAATTTAATCATCATCAAAAATGTTATTCATTCAACACCAGAGCTTAGTTGCTTCAGCTCTTTATCTTCATAATAACATTTTAATTTGGGAGAGTCATGATTCGGTGCGTATAGGCTAGTTCGACCGGAGTGATACCATGGCCTCAAAGAAAAACGGCGTGGAAAAATCACAGCGTAGTGTTTCGCCATGTGAGTGAGGTTATCGACGCCACAATCCTTCTTCTTCCCTATTGCTTCCCAATCCGTAAACACACAAAATCCCTCAAGGCACGCACTTGTAACCCCACTGGTGTTTCGGGTATCCATGAGCAGCGAGCAGCTGATTGCTTACCATCAGGTATTCCATACGCTCGTTTGCCACTGCCAGCTACTATCCAAGTATCTTTATTCCATCTGCATGTGGGTATGATTAATACTTATTTTTTATACACCGACAAGGGTTGTCCCACACATTACTTCGGTCTGTGTCACAATACTTAACTTTAAATTTATTAGATAAACTACAGTTACTAAGAAATCGTACATTTAATCGTAATTTGTAAAAACCCACTTTACATAGAAAAATAGTCACACAATTACTTTATTAAATGTTCTAAGATACGTGCCCTGCATGGAAATTTTGTAAAAAAATGTTTTCTTGAGTATTACTTTTTGGCTCATTATCCTTTGCTTGGTTTCTTTCTGTAGAAAGCTTTCTTGGTAATGTGCCAGGATTGTGCATATTCTGTATGAATACTTTTAGTTCATACACATATGAAATATTTGTTTTTATTTTAATTACTATTTCAGGTATTGCAATATTGATGCCTACTTTTCTTGAGATGTACATTATGAGTGCATTTGCTCTATCTGTTTCGTAAGTTTTATTTACTTGACAGGAGTATTAACACAAAATTGTACAATCAAAATACGTACTTAATGTTCTACTGCTTATGTGGCTTTTGAAACGATTGACAAGCAAATAATGATGTAGCAGAAAAACCCAATGAGCACACATGATCTTCTTAATTTTCCTCCTAGAGGTAAATAAGGCTCAAAATAACAATACATTGAAATATAGCGTAACCAAAGAGTATTGACCCTTTATATAAAAATACAGATTTTAATCACAGCTTATCGAAGGAAATGAACAATGACTAATTCGAAAAAAATCTTTTCCAAGTAAACTCCGTGATACTGCAAGTAAAATAACAAAATGCGAATTCGTTGTCAGAATTCGCAATTACACGTATAAATTGTAGGAACAGTGCAACGCTTAAAAATTTCGTATATATATAAAAAGAGACAATAGCTTAGCTGTCATATAAATAACACTGTCGGCTGTGAATTAGGTGGTAGAGATGTTTTATAAATGATTTAACAATATTCCCGCATCAAACATAAAGTGTTGAACAAATTATTCGAAGACTGTACGAATTGTTTCTCAACTAAGGAAACAGAAATGAAACGGAGCAGATGCTAAAGCTATTTCACCATCATAGAACACTACTACACACCATAGAGACTAGAGACGGCTACTTGATATTAGGATGCATAATTAAAAAGAAAAGCTAACCAAATCAGTTATTACACCAGATTTTAAATGATTACAGATGACTAATCCCTTTCGTCGAATCCACCAATACAGTGGGCCATCTGTCAGTGCACGGGGCGTAGCATATTTTATAATTATACGAGGACATACATGGAATAGCAATCGTTCTTTGGTCCAGTCGCGCGAATGTCCTGTGCACGATGCGACTCGCATTCTGAACGGGCATCGTCAACAGCCACGATCAAGATTTCTCGGTCGCGATCTACAAACAGGTGCTCGGCTGGTGTCGACGCGTGATTGATATAAGCAATTGAATTTTCATTCTATATTTAGATATTACTTGTACAACATTAATATTTTAATCAGGAGCGTTTGAGAAAGAATATTATAATTGCGTTATGACGTCTACTCAACTTTCGGATTCTTATCATATTCATTATTTAATTAGTAATAAAAGTTTAATTCTCCTTGTTATCATCTGCTTGAAGTTGTTTGAATAAAAAGTGGAAAATTTCAGCGGAATAATAGAAAGTGCACTCAGAT
Source organism: Spodoptera exigua (assembly GCA_902829305.4). Lineage (NCBI taxonomy): Eukaryota > Metazoa > Arthropoda > Insecta > Lepidoptera > Noctuidae > Spodoptera > Spodoptera exigua. Next base: position 8,112,312 of record LR824619.2, on the reverse strand, counting down.
ATTTGTAATAATTGTTATCTTACGATAACCATAACATTAGAATTAAGCTCCTTAATTTGGTTTCACGATCTTCATGAAACCGTTCAATGTTCTGAAACACATTTATGTTAAAGCTTTTCTCCTTACGGTAGATTGTTGTAAAGTTAGGATTAGTAAACTCACCACGACCTTCAACATTCTTTGAAACTAATAAATTAATACACAAATCCGTACAGTAACCTCATTCCAACATCCTTCCAAGTACCAACAATCGACCTGTAGAAATAGCAGAAAATGTAATCTACTTAAGCGATACGATTTACAATTCAACTCAGGGAGACATCGGAGCGCTAATACATGTGCTTAGCGGTAAACTTAAAGAGGGACCCAGTGCCAAATATGTACGCAGTAACGATTTACTGACTATATACGGGACATAAAGTACCGAATGGCCTAGCAAAAAATTCTTGACAACAGTTATGTTGTAGCATTGTTCAGTTAGGCGCGTACGCATATCTAAATCATAACGTTTGCTTTATTAATGTCGTATGATTTGCGATACGCCCACATTAGTAATTTTTCTGCTTTAATCTCGTTAATTAATTACGTGTTATTAAGCATCTGTCCCTTTTTCATGTTCCTATATAAAGCTTTGGATGTTATGTTCAAATTTCATCAGAGATAAAATTAATCTTTATTGTAATCAATGGTGACCGTTTATTTTTTGCAATTAATCTCTAATTCATAATCAAACTCGTCTTCTAAATCTTAATGAAAATTGAAATTTATAGAAACTTCTTTATCAATTTTTATGCCATCATTAGTTTCGCGCTAATCAGTTTCCAGTGTTGATTTTATTTAGTGATTAAATTTTTGTCATTTGATTCCAAACTTGTTTTGTTCATGACGATAGGCGAGGGTGTTGCAAAAATGTTTGGTCCAAGACTCAACTAGTTATAACAATCAGGTTTCTCCCGCGGCATCTTACAGTAAAGCGGTACTTTTATCCTAAGATATACATCATAAACGTGAGTGTCGTCCATAAGTACAATGTGTACATCTATGAATGTCTTTATTACCGTGTTTTAGTCATTTGTAAGATTTTCTCATAATGATTGTCCCCAAAACGAGTGTTTGTGCCGTCAAAAGCTTTTGTCTAATCGTTGTCATGACTCCGGTTCACATTTGCTCCGATATAGTCGTTAAAAATGTCGTTTGTTTTTTTTTTTCTTTTTTGTGTCTCTTAATGTGCCTGCGTTATTGTTGTTATTTCTTGAGTTTTACCAATATTAATTTAACTATTATAGACTGCTGAGTGGATTTCAACTAAGCTAAAGAAGTTGTTTAAATTAGCGGCGCTATTTTCGAACCGATACAACCATCAAACAATCAAGAAACGAGCGTACTCTTCCTTAAATTTGCCGACAACACTCCTGACATTTTTCTGGTATTGCGTACATAGGCGGTGCTGCAAATTTACTATCAGGTTATCCATCTACGCTTCTGCCATAAAATGAAACTTAAAAATATTCAGTCCTCATTAGAAGTTGAACTGAAAACCTTTTGGTAATGTAATGGGTAGGGTTTGCCTCGTTGGTGGTCGCACCTGCGCTTGCAAATGGCATAATCACTATTAATATCAACAATAGGTGTAACTGAACTTTCGAATAGTGAAATCGACTTGTCTATGCATATCTCTATAGACAATATAGCAACAAGAAGGTCCTTTGCATGCTAAGTAGCAGAATTATTAGAACTATGTTGAAATCTTGGCACACTGGGATCCAACAATACCTATTTATCCTTGATTGTTTGGCACTGAGCTGTGAATATATATTCCTTACAAAATACTGCTACTGTTGGTTTTAGACAAATATTCTTAGGTTAGTTGACAAAAGTTTATCTACTAACATTGTCTTGGATGACTTATTTAGTACCAGATTTGAAGCAATTTCTTGTAAGGATGGGGACGAAAGTTCTAAATAAGTCTACCTTGACTAAATTGATGGTAAAGAGAATGTAGGTATATTTTTCAATTTTATTTGAGTTAGTTCAATCTTAAAATTAGTGGAAGAGAGGGTGAAATCAAACAATGCAAACCGCCTTAAGTTGAGGAAGTAAGCTTTCTCGTAGTTTAGCAGTGAACTGTTTATTGGAGTGTCAATATATAATAAGTATATAATAGGTATATAATAGGCCGTAACATACCACTTTTACAAATCGACATTACCCATAGATATGTCGAGATGAAGCCGGAGTTACTTATTTGATTACTCTGAGAATAAATGCCGAAAGAAACTTAGAGCTTAGTAAATTTTGGTTATGAATTTTTAAGTATTGAATAGCTAAAATAGGAATCAAATGCAGTTATCTTTTAATGCATCCATGTTATTGTTATGGCTGTTTGAGGAGAAGCTAATTTTATATCCAGATCTCCTTGTAAATATGTCCAGTTTTAAATTAATGATACCGTGGAAAATTCGTCTAGAAATATGTATAATGAGGTGCGAAATTAACGAAGAATTTTTTGTCATATCAAAAATGTTAAAGGCGACCATTTTACCAATATATTTATCAACGCTCATATATTTAACTGTAGGACAACCAAACTGCGTCATTGGGACACGCTAAATTAATCGGCTAGATAATAATGCTCATAATTTTAAAGTTATGATGAAAATTATTGCATCAACTATGTTTATTTAAAATTTTTCGCAGTTTAAATCACTTTCGAGCATTTTTATGTCATCAGTCGGATAACCTGATGGTAAGCAATCGGCCCCGCCCATGGACATCCGTAATACCAAAGGAGTTACTACAAGTGCGTTACCAGCCTCTTGTTGGTCATTAGGGGTTAAAGGATAGGGGGGATTTGAAGATCGAGGATTGGGAGATGTATGGATTAGGGCATGATCTTCATAAATGCCTTCAGAATAGAATATAAATGAAGTTGATTTTTTATCGAGTGAAATCATTAGAAAAATTAACGTATTTTAACACAAATTTATTTTATTAGGTCTACCAGTGCCGAACTTAATAGTACATTTCTTAATCTGAATTACATATAATACAGTTCTAATTATTTTATGATTTGGAAACTTAGCAATTAATATAAACTTCTGATGGTGGAACTGAAAGGTGGCTTTTGGACCCTTGGATTTTCTCTAGCATGCAACCTGGTAAACATGTCAAGTTTGAAACATGACTAAATGGCTATTTTTAGTTTTTTGTAGCTTTCAATTTATTATATCACATAAATATAAAACAAAAAGAACTTTGACACAATAAAAGAAATAAAACAAAACGTTGACAAAACGATTAAAATCACGTAAAATTACTTCGAGAAACGTCTTGGATTAGCGCCAAAAAGTGGCGGCCATTAAAATGGCGGAGCTATTAAACAGTTCCATAAACAGTGGTAAAACAAATGTTTTATCAGATTCGTTAGTGTTCGTATCAATAATTCATAGCGTTACGATGTTATGCACATCGGCACCCGTTACTTGGAAGTCTTGTACTGTTCATTAGTAATTTTATCGCGACTTGCTTTGGCAAAACCGCTGGGCCACATAGCTGTGTGCGGATTAAAGCGAACTGGATGTGTCATATTCATAATTTATTGTTTAAACCATGATTTGTTTGAACCGTTTTATTTTATGATATTTTTTTACTCATGTAATCTCTCTTCGACTAATTTGTGGGTGATTTTTTTGTATTTAGGGTTTCAGCAAACTAGCATACGGATTACCTGATAGTGAGCATTCAGCGCCGCCCATGGGCGGCGAAATTATTAGACTTCAGAATACCCAACAGGATATCAAAGTCTACAGAATTGAAGGCAGAACTGAAGTCTAACAATACAAGAATAGTGAGTGACTTATTGTCCATGGCCCAGCGAATGTCATCAGTGACTTTAAGCAACGCCGTTACAGTGCTGTGGCCAGGGCGAAAACCTGACTGAAATGAAGAAATGAGGCTGTTGCTGGATAAGTAAGCGGTTAGCTGTTTATGGACAATATGTTCCATGACCTTGGAGAGGAAAGGGAGGATAGAAATTGGTCTGTAATGAGAAACGGAAGAAGGTTTATTAATTTTAGGTAGAGGGATAACGTAAGCCATCTTCCAGATAGAGGGAAAAGAACAAGAGAATAAGGAGAAATTGAAAATATGGGTAAGAATAGGAATGAGGAGATGCAGAATAGGAATAAACATTCGTGAGCACAATTTATCACTACCCACTGCTGATGACTTAACAGCCAACATTGACTTTTTTACCTTTTGGGGATTAGACTGATTCACACGGCGAAACACAACGCTATTGTTGATTCACGCCGGTTTTCTGCATGGCCGTGGTGTCACTCCGGTCTTACCGACACATTCGTGCCGTAATTTAACTAAAAAAAAAAAAAAAAAATACAGAATATATAGAAGTTGAATGCACAATATTTTTTTCATAAAAAAATAATAACAGAATTGAAAAGGAATGGTTTTATTTCACCAAATAGGCTTTAGAAACTAAAAAAAAACATTTAAACTAGGTAACTACACATTTTTGCAATATTAGAAACCATATTCGGAAAAAAAAGAAAATCTAAAGCAAAAGTTTATTGACGATGTCGAAACTGCATTATTATTAATTTAATACTATTCAAAAGCAATTAAATGTCTCCGATAGAAAAACGAAGATAATATTTAATTAAGAATCTCTATAATTTGTTTATGGTTTTTTATGAATATTTAACATGGACCCAGTATTAAAAAAAGATTAGCCAGTTTTCGTGGCACGTGTATAATATTTATGTCATTAGGTATACCTATATCAGCATAACCATAAATTTTTGCATATTTTCTAGCTGTTATGTCAATAATAAAGTTGCTTTAGACATTTATATTATATCTATTGTATTAATCCTTACATATTATTAAAACAAGTTTCATTTCATATCTGTCGCTATGAACGCGATGAACACAGAAACTATAGAATAGACAGACATAATACATAGTGTTATCTGGTAAAGGTACATTATTTTACTACCGACCCGCCCCGGCTTTGCACGGGTGTAATGCTAATACAAAATTTCTCCACTATTTAATGGATGTTACTTTATATTTATACCTTCCTCTTCCTCTTCAATCACCTTATCCACTATAAAAGAAGGCATCAACATCCGTTGATCAGTTTTAAATAATAGATCTTTACCTATGAAATTGCCGTTCTGCAGTACTGGCCATTTCAAATCAAAATAGTTTTTGTTAGGCTAAGACTAATTAATTTTGTTTTAAATACATGGGATTCTTTTTCCAAAAGTAGTCATTTGTTTATTGATAAGTGTTACATTTTCATCGCATTTGAAATAAAAAAATTCGTTTAAATTTTTTCATGCAAAAATACAAAGGGATATAAGGACAGAAAAAGTGAATTCGTTTTATAGCATGTAATAATTACAATTTTAACCCACTTATGAACCAAAGAAAAAAGAAATAATTAAATATGAAAAGATTATCCTGTCACATCTATAATGTGTATATCATTGTAAGTATTGGTACGCCGTTCATATAGTGTTCGTGTATTGACGATTTAATTACATTTTGATCCGGCTACTAGTCGTTATTGCGATGTGGGTGTTCGATATAGGTATGCAAATGACAAGAACCTGGTTCAACATACTTAGATGTCACGTCGGCACTTCTTTGGATTTCCATATCGATAGCATTTTAGTAATGAATAATTAATACAATGTGTTATAATTGTGAATCACTTAAAGGAATCTACGCGTTGAAATGCATTTATAGGTTTTTGATTTTAAGGTATCGTATGATTCATCTTTTTGGTGATACCTAAGCAGTTGTGTATGGTTAAAATTAGAATATAAATTTATTAATATTTTTCCTATTTCAAATGAAGATTCTGTAACAGATTACCGCCTAAATTGCTGAACTGTATTTGACGAACCAAAATTTATAGGGGACAGAAAAAGAGGTGCCCATCGGAACAAAATATGATCCATATCGTTACAGCTTTCGCCAAATTACAAAATATACCTGGAACCGATTAATAAAATATAATCTTTATATAATAAAAAATGACCTTACTATTTTTTGTGTTTAATAAATGGGATAATTTTCAAAAAGTCACCGGGAAAATGAAGGAATGTCACCTGGAAAAGTCAGGAAAGACAACTAGCTTACAAATTAAAGTTTTGCAAAAACATATACCTAAGTCTGTTTTGCACAGGACATTGGACATGATTTTAAATGATATGGGTCTCGGTACGTGCAGATATTCTCGTTCTAATTCAATGGATTCCTACATAATATTATCGTGAGCTCGGTAAGGCTGGGTTTTGCATGATCAGTGCAGAGCAAGATTAAAACTGTACCTTCATTAGTTCAATAAATGTGAAAAAATATTTTGAGCTCTATAAGCTTCTCCTTGAGATTTTTTTTAAATTTGCTAATGGGAAAAATCGTGGAACAGGGAGAGATATCTTGTTACTTCTATTAATTATAAATTTCTGAAACAAACATGACAAGGACAATGACGATTATCTAGATTTAATTTCTACAGAGATAATAATAAAGAAAAGTTTTTGACCATCAGTACCTCATCATCATCAGCCTATAAGTGCCTTCTGGTGGGTATAAGCCTCGTCTTACATGGAAAAGGTTTGAGATTAACAACAACAACAGTACCTAATAAGGATAAAACAACATCAAAATTATAATACACATCGCAAACTTTAAAAACTATTGTGAAATAATCCTACGAATAGTTGAATCACAGTGGAAAACACACCACACAAAACGAACTTTCCGGCAATAATTACAAAACCTACAACGACATTCAGTAGTGAATCCCCTGATTTGAAATTAGTATACCAAACACGAATATCTAATACTGTTTTGGAATTAAACCTTAAATGACTAATGCGCTGTAAACAAATGTTTGTTGAAACATATACTTAGAGCCGCAATGAATAATCCAGCCCCATAATTGTCGGGGCGGCCTCGACATTACGATTTTCGCCATCGAAAATGCATTTTCCGCACTGTTCATGTAACTGAGGTAGATATTAAGCTAATTATAGGATCACAGTGGGTTGCATTTAAAGTGGTATTTTGGTAATATAATAGTCAGATGGCACGCCCGATAAGTGCCAACCCGATACTTGGAAAGCCTTGCTCATTACGAATTCGGGGCGCAGACAAAACGTACTCGGTCGCGAGGAACAAACGAATATAATAATTATGAGGCGAATGGATTAGGCTGAATTAACGGTTGCGTTGTTAGGAGATTATTTTTTCGACACGTAGCCGGTTTAATCAGATTTTTTGATACGAATCTCTGTAATCGTGGCATCGTTTCGGTTAATTTTGTGGCAGATTTAAATGCCTTTGGTTTGTCACGTAGGATTTTTTAAAATATTAATATACACCAATTCATAGTACATTCGTTTTATTTAGATCTAGCTTTTGCCCGCTATTTTGTTCGCGTGGAATATTGACTACTATATCTCTATCAAATTTCACACAAATAGGTTCTGGCGTGAAGAAAAGACAGACAGACAGAGAGACAGACAGACAAAGTTAGTTTCGTATTTATAATATTAGTTTGGATTTGCATAAAATAAAGGAAGTCATTTATTTTCATATGTAGTAAGTATGAAGCTTAAAAATATGTGCACTCATATACACCTCAATCAGCAGATTTCTAAAAAAAAATTCAAAACGTTTGTCATAAATCACATTTAGCCTAATTACAATACATGTATAACTAGAAAGGTGTTGTTGCGCGCTAATGTTAATGTTTATAAAAGTTAAATGGACTAAGAAAGTGACAAACATAACACTGTTTAAAGATATTCCTCTTTTTTAATGAAATGCAGAACACAATCTAAAAAGGTTCTAATAATTATATTAATTAACATTTTTACTACCACGATGTCAATCACTGCGCAAAGTCCCACACTATAATTCGAACCATACATTCGTGAGGTGCACCAAAAATCAACCCCTGAACACGTAAACATAAAACAACATCAAAGGATATTACTCTTTAACAATGAAAACATATAGTTACATTTTATTTGACACATGTCTCCTCAAACGTGCGGTCTTGCATAGATTTTCTGGACTTCAAAAACCTACCGCTAGTAATGTATGTGAGAATTGTGAATCTCAACTTTATTTACATATAAATAACATATTATATTTCCATGTTACTACTGTTTTTTCGAAAACGGTAGCTATTGTCTGAATGCACTTAGGTAGATTGATTATTATTCTGTCATTGTCGTGATCATTATGAAGTTTGAGTCGTAAAGAAGGTACTGAACAGTGTTGTGACTGAACTTCTTTCCACAATGAATAAAGATTCAAAGGTTTACTTGAGAGCGTTCTAATTTTATTTGCCCGCTTCTCATGCTTGCCGGCTCGAAATCTGGCAAGTACCAATGTGACTTTTTTCCGACCTGTATGTACTTTCTATGATTATTTGGACACTACTGACGGTTCGTACGGTGAAGGAAAACATCGTGAGGAAACTTAGATTTAAAATTTCTAGTTATAAGTTTGATTAATGCTCATACCTTCTCCGAGTATGAAGAGGCTTTTGTACAGAACTTATAGGCAGATATTATTCTTCTAATATTTTGATATTTTGGACGACAATGAATATATTTTATGCATTAATAATACTATATTCTAGTATATCAAGCAGTAGTATAGATTAAAAGTAAACTTGATTTGTTAAATTTGCCCAGCGGTGACAAACAATTTAACAGTTTCCCTAAATTAATAGAAATCAATTTACATAAGACATTAAACCCTGATCTTCAACAAATTGATCTTTTAGAATGTTTTGCTCACAGTTCTCTTTTTCACACATTCCTCACAATCTTTTCCTTCACCATTTGTAAGTGATGTATAAATGAACTGTAAAATTTACAATACAGAAAAGTCATATTGGTTGTTTTGAACCTACTCCTTATGCTTGAGAACCGGTTGCGTCAACCTCCTGGCCACCACAATAATACTGATCTTCTTTAAATCGAGTCCAATAACACCTCTCAGGTTAGCAGTTGCAAAACTAAAGGCCAAACAATAAACGACTTTAAACATCGCACGGTAATTAAACAATAAATGAAGGAACATTTGCGTTTATAGTATCAGCAGTAATAACAACTATCGTAAGCTTAGCTTATTATTCGCAAACGATGTATAATTAAAGGTTACCTTACTATAAGTACGATAATTAAATCTCGGATCTGGCTTTTGGTTCCCACACCCTTTGCTTGATTGTGCTAATAAGCGCTTAAGGCGAATTTTGCTAGATAACACTTGAAAAAATGGCACTTAGATAATTCTGGACGAACTGGAACTGGAAGATCTTTTCTGGAGAGAAGACCACTGTCGGACGCAGTATCAACAAACAAAAAATTGACTGGATTTAAATGGAAAAAAGAAGATCAAAAATTAATAAATAAATATTCAAACATTGGGGGGGGGGGGGTTCTTCAAACGACATTTACACGCCCAGGGTTAGGCGACAAGGAGTGTCAGTTCTGCTCCAACTCCAAGAGCTCAAATTGCTCACAGTTACGTGTTTTTGTCTACCTGCAGCAGTGGCCAAGAACTGGCTGACGATTATTATTATTATTTTAATGAATAGATGCAACACATTATTCTTAACATTTCGCTTTATTCTTAGAGATCTCACCGCGCTTCCATAAAGCGCTTTACGCTTAAAGTTTGCGGTATAACGATTATAAATAATTGGCTTGCAATTAGGACAATTCATGTACCAGCACTGCAGCGTATAAGCTAATTATGAGTTCAAGCGATAATTACTTACTGCGTTGCATCGAAATCGTGGCTTGCGAGGAAACGGACGAGCGTCAATCGTTTTGTAGATAATTGGTTTAATATAAGAAACATATTATTCAATAAATAAGAGAATCTCTAATAATATAAAAGACAAGACTTTTAATTTTGAAGTAGAAAATTTTAGGTAAAACAATTGCAACTTTTGTGTAAAAGTAAATCATGTAATATCCCTAATCCTAACATTCTATCGTATTCCATCGCAAATAACTAAGGGAAGCGACATAAAGTCCACATCATCATCATCATCAGCCGTAAAACGTCCACTGCTGGACAAAGGCCTCCACCTCCACCTGTATCAATTAGCTCCCCGCGACTCTGACGATGTCGTCGGTCCGTTCGTTTTCAGTTCCTTGGTCGCCACTCTAGCACTTTTCGGGCCCAGCGGCCGTCCGTCCTTCGAGCGACGTGGCTAGCCCATTGTCACTTTAGCCTGCAGATTTTACGAGCTATGTCAATAACTTTGGTTCTTTGGTGAATTTCCACATTTCGGATTTTGTCACGCAAAGAGACCCCGTGCATAGCCGGTTCCACGCTAAGCGACTCTGAGTTTTTCAAGAAGGCCAGAAGTTGAGGACCACGTCTCAGTACCGTACGTCACCACCGGCAACAAACACTGGTTAAACATCCTGGTCTTTAAGCACTGTGGGATTTCCGATGAGAAGACCTCGTGTAACTTTCCGGATGCCGCCCATCCGAGTTGGATTATTCGGGCAAACTCTTTCTCGAAGTTGAACCTACCTAGCTGAATGATTTCACCCAGGCGTGATTTAAGTTCACAGATAGGTTTTCATTCATCAATTACAATTGAACATTCCATGTCATCGATTATTGCAAGTTTATAAAGTTGTTATACAAATTACCAACAAAAACCAGCACTTTCGATCCAGTAAGTGTCAACGAGGCATATACATAAATATTGTAAGTACCCGCATACATTATGGCATTTAGAAAGGAGTACACAATTAAAATGCGCTTTAAAACACAAACAACTTAACGAACGTACGTACAGAGGACAAATTGTTTTTCCTTATGTTTGGATTAGTATTCCACACGCAAAAGTTTCGGATAAAGAAATTTGTGACCTCTGTGTATAACAGTATGACTCATTTTAACAGCCGTTATTTGGCAATAAAAAAATTCTAACAGGCGTTTCTCGGACTTACTTTGCAAGCAAAATGCTTCATTTGGTCCTTGGGTACGCATTGCTACAGGTACCACAGAAGCTCTTATTTAAAAATATGGAAAATTTTGGTAAGATAACATGAGATAATATCAATGGTGGTCGTTATGGATAATATAATCAGAAGCTCGAAAGTCTGGGAACAAGGGAAACGTTTTGTCTTGGTTAGCATATGAGTAGGAGCTTCGATGATACACGAAACATTACATGTTATAGTTGTATAGACATACAATTTTTTATTAAGCATTCGGACAGCAAAATAAGGTTTAGATTCCACAATATACGAAGACAAAGTTGTTACGTTGATCACATCACATTAACAATTGTATGAAACATTTAATGTTTATGGGCTGATTTTTCAATACTTGGATAAAAGTTACCTGGGGAATAATTATGATTCTGTCGCGTCAGAATGTTGGTATAAGACAGTGACAGTAACAATTTTATTTCTCAGATAACATTTATTTGACTATTGAAAAATCAGCCCTAAAACATACGTAATGGCTCGTATAAGAAATAATCGTCGTTGTCCAAATGAGACGCATTAATGCTTGTTGGTCTTTCTAAATCCCTATTAACCTCAAAAAACTTGGTAAAAGTATCTAATTAAAATAAATCTTAAAGGTCCTTTTGACATGCCAAGCTGTTGGGTAAAATAGCATAAACAAAACGACTTGTGACAGAAATTTCTAGAAAAACACGATAGTTTTCTACGAAATAGACAGTTGAAGTGAATGAGGCACTAAACATTCTGTACAGTCGAATACATTCGGTTTAAAAAATGTTTTTGAGTTTCGGACAGTAAAAGTTGTACAGCTCACAGATAAAGTAAAATAGTATTGGATGACTAAATCTGTGTTAATTAAAAACAAAACTGTTCATTGGCTTTTCGACAGGTTCTTATAAAATACATAGCTATTTCGTATTACTTAGTACTTACTTTACAAGTGCTGAAACAGTAAAATGCAATAGTATGTGTACTGATTCAATATATGGATATCAATATGCATTAATTCCTAATAATAGTAACACATTATACAATTAATTTCGTAGCGTAACCTTTTTAACAGAGAAAATGAAATCAACACGTCATTGTTTTAAGTTGAAGGACCCATGCAAAGGACCCAGACAAACATAACAAAATTAAAATAAACATGAAATTAAAGAACCCCGCACACCGTGACGGCTGACTCATATAATTTCAGAAAATGCTCGTGTTGAACAAAATGTTCCTTACAACGTCCGAGAAGTCGGTAATTACAATAAAACACTTAATGAGATGCAAGTGGGTGGGGTCGTTTAAAAGGTAGTAAACAAAATTACTCCAGCCCACGTTGGCAATTAGTTCAGCTAGTATTAAATCGAAACGTTCCCTCGAAACTTTGAATTAAAACCTTGCACGCCACGTAAATGTGAATAATTACGTATTTAATAATGCTTTTGTTCTCTCCACGAGGAAATTCAAGTAATTCAATTGTTTTTAAGACTGTTTAATTCGGTGTAACAACGCTGTACGCTTTCTAGAACTGCGTTTTTTTATTTAGGGTCCAGTGAGTTACGATACAATTGTATGTCGGGGAAATTTTGCAAAGGAAATGAGGATCTGTGCTTATACTTGCACATAATATAATCTCAAGTAATGTCTATAAAAATATACAAAAATCAGCCGAAATAAATCGTAGAAACAGATAAAAACAAAACATATTTAGACAAAAAAACGAAATTTTATTATTTTTATTATATTGAACCATTTCTTTGACGAAATTTATAAATAATGTTATAATTTTTTTAATATGAAAATACACCTAAAATGTAGTATATGAATACAAGTTAATATGTTACATATACATTCTTTTTTCTCTCATGTACATGATGTTAGGTAGATGTAGATAGACCTACCTAACATAATTTAATGCCCATAACAGCATAATTTAATTATTAATAAAGTCTTGTTATTTGCTTTGCCCGACAGATTGCATACTGTATAATGATACAAAATAATAACACCTAAAGCAATAAACGTTTGAGTTGGAAATTTTAAAAATATGTTTCATATTATGTGCAGACTTAACGCGAAACCTTTTATGAACAAAGGACAGACCTATAGCCCAGTACGAACCTGTCTCATTCACCATCAGCCTATAAGTGCCCACTACTAAGCAAAGGTCTCTTCTCACACGGAAAGGGTTTGAGCATAAATCACCACGCTTGCTTAAGGTGGATTAGCAATTTCAGATTTATAATTAGCAATTATAAGTCCAGGCTTCCGCACGAGGTTTTTCTTCACCGTGTGTCAGTGGTATCTAAATAGTCATAGAAAGTAAATATAACTCGGCAAAAGTCACATTGGTTTCGAACCCATCATGAAAAGCAAGCGCCTTAACCTCCGGGCCACCACTCTTCTCAAGGAAGAATCAAAACATTGTTTCTCACGACCAACCTATTTGTTTAATCATTTTAATTAATTTTGTTTAAACGACAAGTACCTAACTTAATGTTAAGGGTACGCCTACGATAAATCTCTCATATATTTTGATAAGATTCCAATTTGACGTACAAGTACTTGGTTGTCAACTCGCTGGTGGTAAAATAACATCATACATAAACAACAATGCTGGGAAAATATTTATTTTGGAGTCTTTTTTTTGTAGATGACGTAACGTATTATTACGGACACGCCTTTTATTCCCCCCTTTTTAGGGTTCCGTAGCCAAAATGGCAAAAACGGAACCCTTATAGTTTCGTCATGTCCGTCTGTCCGTCTGTCCGTCTGTCCGTCTGTCACAGCCGATTTACTCGAAAACTATAAGTACTACAGTGATGAAATTTGATGGGAATATGTGTTGTATGAACCGCTACAAAATTATGACACTAAATAGTAAAAAAAAGAATTGGGGGTGGGGCCCCCCATACATGTAACTGAGGGATGAAAATTTTTTTTTCGATGTACATACCCGTGTGGGGTATCAATGGAAAGGTCTTTTAAAATGATATAAAGTTTTCTAAAAAACATTTTTCTTAAAGTGAACGGTTTTTGAGATATCAGCTCTCAAAGTCGTAAAAAGTATGTCCCCCCCCCTCTATTTTTATAACTACGGGGTATAAAATTCTAAAAAAAATAGAGGTGATGCATGCTAATTAACTCTTTCAACGATTTTTGATTTGATCAAAGTATCTCTTATAGTTTTTGAGATAGGTTGATTTAACTGTAATTTTGCTTAAGTTATTGTGCTTACACTGAAAACGATGGCTGAACCTTATAAGATAGATCAAAAAATATACTACAGTATTGTACTGTATTGAAGGAGTCTCATTGGAGTATGATAATAAGAGATTATTTGCAATATACAGATCACCTAGGTGCTCCAATAATACCTTAAAAGAATTTATGAACAAATATATATTTAATGAACATTCTATGCCTACACTAATTTTTGGAGATTTTAACGAAGATTTCCTCAAACAAAACTACATACATAAATTTATGCAGAATGCGGGATATACACCTCTTCTCCAAAATTGTATAACCACTAGAGGTGAAACTCACCTGGATAATATATTTGGTAATTTTAATTGTGAAGCTGGTGTATATACTTCTTTATTCAGTTATCACAAGCCGATTTGGGCACGCCTATAGCACGGAATATTTATAAATACATATATAAAATTAATATTCATACATAAAAGTACAAGGCAAAATATCGGGAGAGTTTAGGCTCCATTCACCAGGTGTATAAATTGACATAATAAGTTTATTATATTTGCTGCTACGGAACCCTTTGTGCGCGAGCCCGACTCGCACTTGGCCGGTTTTTAATAATTATTTTGTAACTTCCACATGTTACGTAGTCATATAACGGACACTAATCCAGATTAATTAGCTTATTAATTAGCTGTTCTAGCTGAGGTTGTAGGTGCAAGCAAAATAATGAATCATGGCCCCGGCCTAGTCCATAAGAAAGGCAAGGGATGGTTTTAATTCAGTAAGGGGGTGACACCACCCTGGGCCAGGGGACTCACTTAATAATTTTCCCTACAGCACAAAAAGCTCTATGCTATTATTGAGAAGTCAATACTTAATACATAATTACGTAATACTAGCTTATGCCCGCGACTTTGTTCGCGTGGAATAGTGACTTCCTGCAGATTTTTGGTTTAAAAACTATACTATGTCCTTTTTTGAGTACTAAGCTATGTCTGTACCAAATTTCACATAAATAGGTTTAATGGTTTAGGCGTGAAGAATAGACAGACAGACAGATAGACACAGTTACTTAGTTACTTACTTTCGCGTTTATAATATTAGTTTTTATTAAGAGTCAATTTGTTTGTTTCAATCTCCAAAACTATGTTCGTTGTAAGTTTGATCTGAATAGTATTTTTGTGTAGTCGATTAAATTCAAGGAAGTTTTAAAGCCTTTAAATTATGCTATTACCAATAGGACCCAAGGATGAAACCAGACTAGAGTAGTAGCTCGGTTTTTATTAACCGAAAATCCCCAATTTCTGTCTATAGTCAGAATTTTAATTCGATTCCTGATTTGACATTGACCACTGTCATTTTGTGAAATAATGATACCACATATAAAAGTGTAGTGATGAACACAAAAATCGATAAACAATGAGTGAATCAGTTTCAGGAAGGAATTCAAAAAACTGCGGCTACCGAATGGTCTAAATGTGTATCCCATGTTTTCAAAGAAGAGGACAGAATCAGTAAGCTAGATATCTTAATTGACAATAAATATCACAGACACAATTCATAATAAATGTTACATAAAGTAACAGCGATAGCGATAGCAATGACGGCGACAATTTATAAAATGTCTGTTTTATTTGTCACGTTCCTTCATGATCACATTTTTTATTAATTTAACACACAATTACAAAAGAAAAGTCTCAGATCGTTAAATAATTGTCAAAACTAAACTATCGGTTCAGAAATATTTGATTTCCTGATAAACTTAGTTTACGAGAGAAAATTTATAAACGAGAGGAATCGATTCAGAAATATTCGATTTCCATATCGAATAATTTCGCAACGTCACTATTTATTACGTGTCATAACGCTGCAACACTGAAATTGTCAAATCTGGAATGGAATTAAAATTCCGAGTATAGTTCAGGAATAGATATCATCCTTTACGTGCCGTTATATTTTTAATATAATATAAAAAAAATATTTTATGATAGGTACGGAAAATTTTCTTTAAAACCTAATTCAATTTGTAAGTACCTATCAGTGTGAGGAACCCCGTAATTTTTTTAAGAGATCACGCTTAACTTCTCTAAATTATTTAGTTAAATTGTTAACGCGTGTGTTAACAGAGCGCGAATTGTGGAACAGTTAAACTATTGTATGCTAGCAACGTATCTTTGTGTAACGATGAAAATTAAAAAAATAACTTTTTTCTTGCTTGCCAAACTGTTTTTTTAACTAGTTAAATAAATAACGTACTGCTTCGTTGGGTCTACCGTTGTAAGCGCATCTATACGAAAATTTTCTAATGACCTACAGGATAATAATATGATTCACTTGCTTCGAATGTTTATAAAAAGCAGCCTGTGAATTAATCCAGGGTATCTACTATATACACACCAAATTTCAAACAAATGGGTCTAGCCGTTTTTGCGAGAATTAATAACAAACATACATCCATACATTCTCACAATGTCACACTTATTAGCATATTTTTAAGCACTTCATTAGAAAGCTGGCTTAGCTACACTGTTTGACTGATAAATCTAAAATAACATATACTTTACGATGTTTACGATTTCGACTTCATTTTTCAATTGTCAATACATTGAAAGTTTGTAAGCTTTTTAATTATACTCTAATGTAGCTAGTTGACTTATATTAATTGGTACAACATTTATGCGAATATTGGTAATTAGCTACTTTCGCGCGATTTCACCCGCTGCTTATACGCTTATCTTATATTTGTCATAACGTGGTGTTCTATTGCCCATAACGTTTTTCAGTAATTGGACTATCCATAACAACAATGATTGTTCATATCGAAGCAGTGGTTCAAGAGATTAGCGCATTCAAACAAGAAAACAAGCTCTTTAGATTTCTAATATTAAGTGAAGAGCTTTTGTTTTATTTACGCGTCCAAGGACCACCAAAGACTTCGTATTTCAAATTTTTGGGATAATTGGCACAATTTTCTTCCCAACAAATTTCTATGTGAAGAAACAACAAAATGATCAGACGCAGATGAGTCGATTAAACATAATTGAGAAACATAAATCGTTTTAATCACTGCTTCACCAAAATTCCGAGCGCCATCGAACTTTAAGATTCAAGGGAGAAATTATAAAAACTTCGCCTAATAAATCAGGTTTATTACTAGAGGGGGTATAGTTAATCCGGCCCAGGAAATTAAACCAGGAATTACCATAATTGATACGGTTCAAGTGAATTGGTGCAGAAAACTGATCGTCTCTCAAACGCCCTTTTAGCTCCGAAGGCGTTCGCGAAAATTCCTTTACAATTTTTTAATGAACATCCCGAATGAGATTGGATGATAAAAAAGCCATTACCTAGATTTTTTTCCCATCGAGGATTTAAAAAGTATCGTTTTCCATTACGGATTGGTGTTTTCTTTTTTTTTGTTATTTTTTTTTAATGAAATTTAACCCACCTAAAATTATCAACACGAAAATGTTTCCAATAAAATACATTGGTTATATTTGGATGCTAAAATTAAAAAGATACTGTTGTATTTCTCGTTCGTGTGTATAATTAAGTGGATGTAACAGCGCAGTGCTGACGTTAAGGGTTATTTGAGACCTCTAAACCCAAAATGTGTTGATTTTAAAACATCGAGAAATCACAGTATTGATTTCGTCGATATCGATTCACATGTACGCAATAAGATATTTCATTTATTGACCTTTCATGAATTTTATTACAAATGAAAACTGCTTTGCAACCAAAATCTTATCTTCGTTACAAAATCTTCACATTTAACAATTTTCAACCTCCAACCATCTCAAAGGAATCTTTAACGAAATCTGAAATAATGTTCTTTAGAGAAAACAACAAATTTTCAGATTTAGAATGTGAATGAAACAAAAACACTTTGATTGCATTTATTTTTGTAAGGCCATAAAAAAGCACTTTGACACGTATGTTAAAAAATCTAGATGAAACCGGCATTGACTACTCTAAGAAGAAATGAATGTCGTTTATGAACTTACGAAAACTACTAAACTATACAGCAACACGTTAACTTTAAAAAGCCTATAGGTACATTCAAAAACAGAACAAACTAACAACGAAAAAAAAAAACACCAGCTGTATGCCTGTATTAGCCACTCACCAAAAACAAAATCATTAAAACCTTCATTACGATATTATTAATAAATTAAACGCAAAAGATTTGTATCGCCACGCGTCCATAATAAAAATACTTAGCCCTTACCAAGTTGTATGGTCTCTCGTTCAAATTAATCAAATCATTCTTCGATCCTTATCGGTACGCCTGTGTATCTAGAATTAGAGCAGGAAAGAGTATCAATTGTTTTCTTTCGCCCACGAACGAGGCTTGTTATTTTTTTTTATAGTGTAAAGTATTATAGATAGATATAACGGATTGTAATCATCTCATTGTGTGAGCTAAGATGTATCTGTGTGCGGTATGGGTGCAAGAAAGTATTCTTGGACGTTTGGATTTTTTGGAATATGATTTTTTGATTAGTCATTTGAACAATTACTAGCGATTTGTGTGCGAAATCCTTCCTGTTTATTTTATTTAAAACATATTATTATAAATGATAAATTGTGATTTTAAATACTAAGTATTAACGCGCACGCTGCTCATAATGAAGAATCCCTCTGTGGTTCGAAACTAGTAGAGTACCTGCGATTTTTAGTTAATTTAATAAAATATGTTTACTATTTTATTTATAGATAATCTATCTAAGATGAACTTTCGTAAAAAAATATTTTGTACAAATGACAAAATGATTCAGATATACAACTCAATCTATACTATAGCACCCAGCCAACAATAAAAAGCAATGCATAACATTTCAATCAAATCTCACACCGACGACGTCCGACAGAACTTTCCAACGACCATACCTCGAAAAGATAGTATAAAACAACATGTGTTTCTTCACCTAACGAATCTTCCACAGCATAATGAGTACGACAATGTAGAGTGGAACCGTATTTACATAATGTCAACTAAGTAGGTGTAGGAGTGTCATATAGGTACGTACTCGAATGTCATTAATCGAACGAAGGAATGCTATTGTTCGGACATGTGTATTTTTTAACCGAGACCCGATGAGATAAAATCGAAGATTATAAAAGTTTGACAATGTGTCAATAATTTTCTTATTTAGTTACTGTGTGTTATTGTGGAAGGATATTGGTTTTGTTTGTGGCTGTTGTAGGCCCGCGTGCAAGAATTTATTTTATTGTTTAATACCATTAACTAGTCTCAATGTATATAGTTGCTCAGTATGTGTGAGCCTACATTGTAACTAAAACATGGATTCTTCCATTATCTTTATCAAGCGGTATTTTGCAATAGGCTCTTAACCCCATGCTTTCAGGTGGACTGTTTCCATAACTACATTAAGATTAAAGACGAGACGCTACGTTAAAACACAATAAAATTCAATAACAGTAAACAACATCAACATAAATTAATCCCCACCAAAAAAGGACATTTCAAAAATTACTAAACTAACTTTAAGTTAAATTTATAATTTTGAAAGCGAATGTCAAAGAGTAAGGAGATCGGATTCGAAATTCGAACAACAATGGCGGTGGATCGCCGGCATCGACACCCCGCGGTGCGCCCGCGCATACGCCACAAAATGAGATAAAAACTTTAATAAAATCCTTATGTAAATTAAATTTGTCGGTCCGTGGTCCTGGTTTGAGATATTTATTTGTGATTACAGTCTATTTTGAGGCGGTAGCGAGGTTTTAGCGTTAATTTATTTTTGCTTAGTAAATCAACTTATTGTTCTATAAAAAATATTTTTATGGTTTCGCACCAGAGGTGTGAGCTTGCATTTTGCATGGAGGTTTTATTTAAAATAAATAAATAAATAAAAATAAAAAGCCTTTTATTTCTTGCTACACACAATAAATGTACACTTATAATTAAGAAAAAACAAAAAAAGTATCATAAAAAAATATGGTGAAGGCCTCCTCCAGGGACAACCAGTGCTGTCTATCTTCTGCTGCTATCATCCAGTGGGCACCTACTACTTTTGTGATGTCATCTGTCCAGCGTGTAGCAGCGTGTTTTTCTGTGTGTGGTGGTTAGACAGGGAGGTTTTATTTATAAGTACTTTAAATTTGGTCTATATTTCTAAAAGACAGTGATATACAAATTGTTTGGGTATTTTATTGCGATTATTGCTTCAAATGAGTGGTTTTACAATTAGACTTTGTTTAAAAAAATATTTAATTTTAGTTTAAATTAATTACAGGATACAGGTAAATGTAACAAATGTATATTCGGCTGTGTTTGATAGAGTCCATAATAATCTTAACACGTATGCACACATAACACCTATTGTAACTTTATGGAATCAAATAAAGGTTTGAATTTGAGTTTTGTGGGGCATGCCTAGGATAATACATGAAACAAAATAATAAAAAACTATGACACAATTCAACTGCGAACCAAATTAATCATACCAATACTAAAATAAACGTCTTAACACAAAATATAATAAAACTGTTTTATTACAGACAAACAGACACACACAATAACTTTCAGCAGATGTAAAACGGCCTATAAATTATATTAACATCTAAAGTAATAAAATCGTTATTTTAATATTATTATGAACGAGAACAGCTGTGTGTTATTTCCCTTAAGATGCAATCGATTAATTCGATGAAAATCGATTAATTAAATGGTTTTGTCGCACTTGGACTTGACGGGCGAAAGCCGCAGGCGCAGCCTAAGGGTTTTGACATACCAACGACCAATCACCGATTAGACAGATTTGTCGTGTCGAGCGCTACTGGGTGCTTAAAAATGGTTATATTAAGGGCGTCGGTATATTTATAATCATAACTAGCTGACCCAGCAAACTTCGTTCCGCCTTATATACCTAACTTATATTTCATTTTTTTCCTAACCTTTTTAACCTTGCAGCTATACATAATTATATTCACGAATATTTCAAGACCTAAGCGATCCAGCAGTTTCTGAGTTTTAGCGACACTAACTAAGAGCAAATATTTAATTATATATATGAAGCAGGTTTTTTAACAGGCTTTTTAGCAGGTTTTTAGGGTAGTAATCGAGCACTTGGATTACTGCATGGTAAACAATCAAGCAGGAAAGTAAGCAGTGCAGTTCAAAAACAACGGTGTTACTGTCGTAGCCGTGACAATATCAGAGTACCTACACAGTTACTAATGCGTTGGCAGCCTTTTGGGGTTAGGGGTTTGAGTATTGGGGTATTTTGGGGATTGGGGACGGGACGGCCAGGGATTAGGCCTCCAGTAACGATGAAACACTATACGCTGATTATATGATGATTATAAATAACAATTATTGATCGTTTGTCACAGTGGCTGGGCCTCTGGCGGATGTAACGTGTCGCGGGTGCGACTCCCGGACTAAACAACTGTATAATCCACAAATAATTGTTCCGAGTCTGAATGTGATAAGTATTTGATTTTCTACGATTGTAAGCGCACCTACAATAAAAAATAATCTGGCTGTGTAAACCCTAAAAAATACAATAACGTATAGAACAAAATACTCCCTAAAGTGTTAGTATTATAATGAACTGTCGTCCCTCCGTCATTAAAAGCACGCCTGTCATATTGAGACATAACTATGCAAAGCCGTGAAACACCAAAACCGTACAAGCAATATTATAATTATAACTCGTCACAAATCAACTTGTAATCCTACACTGTTGTATCAACAACAACTCTACAGATTTACTGTCCAATAAACTATTTTAATTTATTGCCAAAATCTTGAGACCGGAATCGTTTATGATAATAAATAATAATGTTGACACTGTCCGTTTCTTCATTGCTGTTAGCTGTCGTGTATGTGTGTTGATTAGAATTCATTAATTTGTACTTAATTAAAATTTTCTTTAATAAAATTCATCTAGATTAAATTGTGTCGGATCTCCAGCCATTTGGTTGGTTTGTAATGGTTTTAATGATATGAAAGTAAGCACTTTGATTTTTATATTTAAGATACTTTTATAGTAAATATGTTATTTCTTAATAAAATAATTTATCAATAAATAATTTTAAAAATTATATTCTATACAGTTTCAATTACGCGGTAACCGAACAAAACGGGTATAAAAGTAGGAACACCATGCTACGGAACAAAAAGGTACGCTTGATCAGAGTGATACCACCGCCTTACAGAAAGCCAGTGTGAACCAACGACAGCGTTGTATTTCGCTGTGCGAGTAAGGTTACCGAAGTCCCAATTTTTCCCACATCACTTCTCAAGCCCTAAATCATTTAAACCCTAATCCCCAAAAGGACGGCAACGCATTTGTTTCTCCTCTGGTATTGGCGGTGCCGATAGCTAAAAGGTTATACGCCTGGACGTATACGATACGACCTATAACATAAAAAACAGGTGCCTCTATGACATCCTCTTACTATTATTAATTCCAAATTAGCTCGTACCACCCGAGACTCCAAGGTTGCGGATGATGTGAGTGCAATAATTTCTCTTCTCCCAAGGATAAGTTTCTGGGTGGTTATTAGTCAGTAGGAATCTGACACTCCCCCTTCTCCCACCCAGGGCAGGTGCAGTCATTCAACGCTTTTCTCCCTTCAAAACCTTTAGAACAGGTGCGCCTGTGACTCCCTACTCACCTTTATTAAGTCATTTGAATATACATACGTACGTGATGTACTTATGTATACATGCATGTGTACATACAATAACAAATTCTAAATTTACTTATCTAATTAACAACTTGTACAACACTAATTAAAGTTATAACGAAGCAAAGAAGTAGAACTATGATTAATTGCAGTTGTCACATAAATCCTTAAAATTATAAACGAAAGAAAAATAAGTAGGTATAAAATTCGAACGAATATTATCAAAAATTAACGTTTATATCATAATAAATTGACATTTTAATGTCACACTGTATCATCATTTAAAATAAACACGATTTGAATTATTAATTGCGTGTAATAATTATAAATAATTCTTGCAACATTATATAATATTTTGACTGGTTTTCCCCGAATATACTAATATTTCTAGTCGACCTAGTTTTTATTCACACTGCTTTAGTATAGACCTAGTTATTCGACAATTGGTAGATACATTATGTTTTTAGTGTCGAAGCCATGCATTGACACAAATAGGTCTTACCTAACCCCTATCTCCAATACCCGAATCTCTAATCCTTAAATCTTTAAGAGCTTTTTAGTAGCAACGATCTTGTAACTCCATTGTTTTTTTGAAAGTACATATATGACTGGCGCCGATTGTTTACCATCAAGTCTTTGAAATCCTAACGCATTTAAGAAACAATTCTACATTTTATTTGGTTAATACTAAGATATTAATTAAACCACGCAGGCCTCGTCCTTGGCTTATATTTGTGCAATTAACTTTTCATCATAGCTTTATTAGCGGCTTCACCCGCAATACCAATCTATCTTTGTGTCAAATTGCATTGAGATCCGTTCAGTAGTTTTTACGTTAAGAAGTGACAAACAACTATTTATTAATCTATACTTTAAAACGTTCGCGTGTATTTTATTCGTAGGAATGACATTAGTATAGGCACAACTATAAAGAACTACAAAAAAATCCAATTGATGCCAATGACGACAGAGTTTCCGACCACCAAACGCAGCAGAAAAAAACTCATTTAAAAATAAACATGATTTGAATTCTTAATTAGGTGTAATAATTATGTTTCCAAGACTACAAATATGTGTAATTATAATTCAGATTTTGAAATATTTGATGACAAGATAAGCTTATTATAAAAATATTTGGCAAGAATATATTATTAATGGGCAGGAGTGTAGGTGTGTACATTCTTATGTAATAGCAATAAATAATTTAAACAAAATATGTTGTTCTGATGTCTTAATTTAAAACAGAATTATTTTATTTTTAAGTAGCTTTGACTGTGACTTTGTACAGATTAGTAGGCGTAGAAAACTGGTAAAGGTCCGTTAATACCGAGTAAATGAGGGTTTTGACTACTTTTTCTGCCACCAGGTGGCGCTTCAGTTGCGTCAGGTCCAAACAGCCGTCAGATAGGACATGATTCTTAAAGAACTATTTTTTTTCTTTGGTGGGATAAGGTGCAAATTGGCATACACAGTGAATTCAAAGATTGAAACTTATTTCGTTTCGTAACGTTTAAGTTGTAATTTGTGATGACATAAAGACAAACAGACAAGAACATTTTAGGTTTTTGGATTGACTTATTAGTTTATAACCAATATAATTATTGGTGACTAAGACTTTTATATTAGTGTTAAAGAAATTTTAATAACTACTTTTGATTAATAAACTTTGTATAAAAATGCGGGAAAAATAAAATTCCAAAAGATAATTTTATGGTGTTCTTTTATTATGTGTTCTCATTTCATTGATGAATGTTATGTATTTTAAAGTCAAGGTTTATAATATATTTAGAATATTAATGGAATACAATAAACTGTTATTTTATTTTTTAATATGTGATTATTTCCTGCACTTAATTTGTTTTTAATTAATATTATTGCCTCGTTTATTTAGAGGTCTTAAAACATGTTTGATGTTCGATTTTTAAATCAGATTAATGACGGTTATAAACAAACCTTTTTGGGGCTTTTGTAAAAATTCTCAAAAATATTAAAAAATGTAATTGAACACGGTAAAACATATGAAAATTCACTTTTCTTCTGTCACATAGAACTTTTCCCATGACTTGTAAAAAGCGGTTGTAACATTGATATGTCCGCTCTCCACCAACCCTTACGGCAAATTATATATGGACGACATTATACCCATAAAAAAACAAAACACATTCTGCAAAATACTCTATAAAATATTTAATAACTCACAGAAAAAAACAGTACAAAACAAAACTCTTTAATAGATTCAAGATCCGAAAAGCCCACTAGGTCATTCGTTATTTTAAAACAAGCATTAGGAATTAATACATAGGTGATGCATTATAAATCGGGACAGTTGGACCGACACCTCTGAATCGGCTCTTATTTATTGTACCGAGCATTTCTTTCATAAGTATTACGGACCACCGACCGAGTATTGAAAGGTTTGTTCCTATTAGCACCTAAGAGATATCTCCAAATGTATGTGAAAATTTTGGAGCACTTGATAGTTGATATTACTTAGGTACCTTTATGTTATTTTAATTTCATAACATAAGCTGTATGTTAAAATAATGAACATTTTCCCCCGCGACTTCATCTGCATGGTATCTGGATAAAAAGCCTATCTGTTGATCCAGGTCATCTCCAAATTTCAACCAAATCTGTCGAGGGGTTTTAGTGTGAAAGAATTACAAACATACATATATGTTAGTAGCATAGTAGCATTAGTAGGACTAGTAGGATACGAATCACTTAATGCTAAGTAATCGGTTTCGATCAAGGACAACATCGGAGGAGGAGACGAGTGCTTTCGAACTTTTTGGCAGTAAACGAGGTTGGGTTATGAAGGATTGGGCCCTCGGCAACTTCACTCACAAGGCGAAACACAAAGCATACGGTGCACATGTAAAAAACTGTAATTTAGGCTAATCTTGATCCAGGGTTACGGGTTAAGTGCAATGAGTCACCGCGGCCTCGGCCCAGAGCAGGAGAAGAAACGGGGGGTTTTTATTCAGTAAGAGTCTGACACTCTCTCTCGCCTTACCCTGGGTCGGAAAGTCATTTGATGATTTTCCCCTGACAAAAAAAGGCTAATTTTGTTAAGATTTTGAGGTTAATTATTCATGATGACATGATAGTAACGTAACACAAAAATAAGTACTTCTACAGTTTTCAAGTACGTTTTAGGTGAGTAATTTCAGTAAATGTTGATATGAATAAATATAACAATTACCTTCATATTTGTACTTGTTTGCCTACACTGTGGGCTTTTAAAATCTGAACAATTAATTAATGATCTTGATTACAATATTACCTAAGTAAAAAAATATAAAAAAACAACTCTATTATAAAATTTAAAGCCACGCCCGCTAGTTTTATAGCTCCAAGTATTTTGTTAATTAAGGAATGATTTTAACGATCAATTATAAAAAGATCGTAAATTATTTGTAAATTTTTTCGTCTTTTTTTGTCTGAAGAATTATTATAGTTGACATTTGAAGTTTACGACAAGGTGATACTAATCAGATGAAGTGTTTGAGCATAAAATTAACAATTATATGAACATAAATTATAGGTATATATAAAAGTTAAATATATTTGTTCGCTTTGCAGACAGTAATATTATTAAGTGATATTAATTTGGGCCTAATATTTTCAGTAACAGCTCTTCAACTACGAGGTGGATTATTCGAACATTATCCCGAAAAACAAATCTGAGGGTTATTTCATAATGAACTGATAGATAGTGGATGTGCCAAAAAATACAGTAAATGATCAAGGTCAATCTGCAAAACGGATAACTTGATAGCAATCGCTGCAAAAATAATATAGGTATATTTAACTTTTAATTTATTAAAATGTAAAAAGTATTAACTAGCCTTATTCGCACATCAACATATTAGAATATGCATTCACATCGATATACATTTAATTCAAACTAAAGTACAGTAATAATCAATTAATAGCAATATTTAAATGAAACCTTGATAAAGAATAAATTTTTACAAGGCACTAAATAGTTATAGCTTATTTATTACAGCAAAATCTATATTATATCTATTGACTATAAAATACATATTTTTGCACAAATAAAACTATTTTTTTAACGTCGAAAATTATTTTCAATTGCAATTCAGATCACATTTCAAGTGATGAGAAACATTGATAAAAATGTGCACATTTGTGTTCCAATGTTTTATTCATACGAGATAAAGACTTAAAATCCAAGAAATAAATGTTTTAATGTTAACTAAATAGGTATATTGTGTTAGCAGTTGTAAGTCCTATCTGGCTGCTCGTTATAATAAATATTTTTTGACATTTATATCTATGTGAATATTGCAAGTCACAAGTAAATAAGTTAAACGAATTTTGGCACGGAAAAAATCACACGGTTCATTTTAAACGTCCTTAGAGATGAACAAGAAGAAATATTTTTAGATTTTTGGATAATTTGTGAATTAAGATTTAAACTAATTTATATTTAACTGCGAGACAGCCTTGCTATGGCACAAACGGGTCGGCTCAACCGGAGTGATACCACGGCCTCATAGAAAACCGGCGTGAAACAACCACAGCATTGAGTTTCGCCGTGTGTTTGAGGTTAACGAAGGCCCAATCTTTACCTCCCTCTCCCCCCAATCCCAAAATCTCCAATCCCTAATCCCCAAAAGGTCAGCAACGCACTCGTAACTCCTTCTTTGTTGCAGGGGTCCGTGGGCGATTGCTTTTCATCGGGTGATACGTCTGCTCGTTTGCCAACCTACCAAATAAAAAAAATGTAGTGAAATTGTATTCCACATAGAGCAAATTTCAAGCAATACTACAACCTTAGTTCGTATGTGTGTGTGGAGAGTTAAGCGTACCGCAGCCGGGGTCTAAGTCCAAATCAAAAAGACCCAAACGGATGAAACCAATATGAATGAGTCGCCCTTGGCGTCCACTTATCGGACGATTGTTTTCGATAGCACACACATTATTACCAACCTCTTGACTTTCGACTACCAACATCTACATGAATAATTAATGTATGTATGATTGACGTAGGTGACCGCACAATAATAAAATTATAGGCAGAAATACCATGGTGTAGGTGGTAAAAAAATTCGAAACATAATCAACACCATTCTATTTTCTGCTGCTGGATGACAACCAAGTTTAATGTCACTGATATACAGTCAAAAGTTGAACAATTGTAGCTCATCACCTGAACTACTTGGCTAATAAGATAAGCCCTTCTGATGGTTTCGTGTACAGAAAAATCGTTCTATGACTCTTAAAATAATTAAAATAATATACTCTCAGATGCTTTTTCATAGAAATACAGTAACCGTGATTATTATTTACATATTTGTTTTAATAAATCTACACTTAAATTTATAAATATTACTAAAAAAATCCGATAAAATAATATTTAAAAAAATAAAAATAGGAGCTAGCCGGTAGCGGGAGCAAGGTCCAAGCTATTGATTATTATTATTATTATTGAACTAACTGAACTTTCTGTCTATTTTCATATTTTTATCACTGCTACTTGAGACATCAATTCGGCGCCTGGCGGCCTACGTTCATTTTCGTTACTCTTAAAGACATAGCCTAACTAAACATCATACTTTGGAACCTCAAAAAGCGCAGTAGTTCAACTTGTGTTCACTAAAGTTCGGTACTCTGTGTGAGAAAATATTAAATGTTTACTTATCATTATTTCGTATTGAGGCGACAGAAGTTATTTTTAGACGGGTACTTGTAATTGTCAACATAGTAATTGAAGCCTCTTACGAATAATTTCTTTTATGGTGGTCAAAATAAATAGGTACCTATTTTCTTTTAAGTTAAGAAGTGTTTTGGTTTATTAACAACATAAAAATAATGGCTGTTTTACTGTTGAGGGTGAAAGGTATCTTATGGATATTCTTACAGTGAAGAATATTCGCCCTGGCTTAAAATAGGCAGGAAAACAGGAATCAAATTTCACAATATAGGTAGTATTTTAGTAAATTAAAAGTATTTACATATTCTTTTCTTGTTTCTTTTTTTGATTCAAAGATACCCATTGCAAATATATTTACAAAATAAAAAAATAAGCCAAACAAATTATCAATAATTAAAATAAGCTTCTCAAACAAACTACACAAAAATAAACCTCTCAATAACAGACAACGCCCTAGGCGATAATTATTCAAGATGCGAAATAAAATAATGGCCACATCACACACGGAACATAATAAAATACCTACTAACATTTATAAATTAACTGTTAAAAATAACAGGTTGTTATTATAAGCATCATTATGTTATGCCAGTGATTACGGTACGGCACGGGCGCATGCGCATCTGCCACCATATTTGCATAGTTGCTGATTGGGAAGCAAGATTAATTCCTATAATATTTTTTGTCTTCATCATTTAGGTGCAATCAGGCGGGCGAAAAAGAATGATCATTATCATACTTCAGCCCTTAAGCTATTTTTTCAGACGGTAAACAATGGGGTGCTTGTTTGTTATTAGGTTAGGGGCGATAATGTAATGCAATTACTTTTTTTTGACCAAAAAAATGGAAATTCATTATTCAAATCCTACAGCTGAACAAACGAGGAATACTGATTAGAGCTCGTGTGTTTTTTGGTTATAACGCACCGATCATTCATTAGCATGTTCGATTCATTATTATTAATAACATTCATCCCGAAATTTTATGTAAAATGGCTATTAAAATGACTTAATTCATCTAACAATCGTGGCTCATTTAAATGTTAGAACGACAATTATTAATTGCGAACATGGTTCCCACAATCCCCAAAGAACAAATAGAAATTCATACATAAACTTATCTTTCCATCTCGAACAGTAACAACCCTAACTCAGGGGCATCATTAGGCAAAATAAGACCATTAGCAGCCGTTTCTCTTAGCACAGTATGAAAGGGTTAAATCGGCCCTTCTGGCACAATAGCTTTATTCTATTACGAGTCGCTTACACGCGCGATGTAATAAATATGAATGTTGAACATCGTGGATTATGCTCCTTTGGCGAGGGTCAAAATATTAGAATATGCGTCGGTACAATTTGCAAAGGGTTAATTGTCAGTTGCGAGTTGCCTTTGTGAAGTTTACGGTTCATTGTTAATGAAGTCATCACGATGTACTTTCGATATATTTACAAAGAAATAAGTTTATACGAGTCTAGACTATCAGAAACCACTTTTAACTCGATTTAACGTTACAAATATTTGCAAATAGACTTAAATGTTAATTTTAAACGTCACTAATCGAGTTAAAATCAATTTTATTTCAATTAAGTATAATTAATATTCGTCTGTATTAATCTTAATGTGCTTATCTGATACAGTTAATGGAAATAAGAAATAATTGATTGAAAAAAACGAAATATGGAGAAAGACACGTGTAAGCGTAGGTGTCAATATTTGATAATTACCATATGAAATTTGGAAGACATTAAAAGTCTATTTTAGAACGATAAATGTGAGTTTATATTATAAATAAATATGACTAAATTAAGCACGAACACATAGAAATTAATGGATGCGTGAATGTTTAATTAGAACACAAAATTTGTAATTAAAATAATAATAACATCAAACAACAAAGACAAGAGTGCTCCAGAGTCCAACCGGTCCATAATTACTTAGAGAATGAACGTCAGCGCGGATGGCTAATTACAAAGAGTGAATGAGTGAGTGAATGGGGAACTAGTGAAAAGGATATAACAAAAAAAAAACAATCGTGAACGATACAGTGGCCGCGTGAGTGGCCCGGTGTGCGATGTCGCATCTGTTCGCCCCACGGATTAAAGTGATAATTATTCTGCAGTCATAATTATTGGATTTTGTTTCGTAATCGTGCTTTTGGTGGCAGATGTCGATTTTAGGATTTACGATCGAGTTGTTTGGTCCCTACCCGTTGGTTAGATATGGCTAATTGCTTTTAAGTATGGATTAGATGATATTATTACGAGCTCTAGGTGTAGAGGTTGGACTAGGTAGAAACATAACGCCTAGCTCTACAGCTATGTTGACTGATAGTATCCGCAAGGGCCACCTTGCAGTGGCCGTGGTTGAAAGAGCAGAGCCGAACATCGAGCTCGATGGCGTGCAATTGGGGAGGCTTACGTTCAGCAGTGGAGAAAATCAGGCTGATGATGATGATGACGATGATAAAGAAAAAGTATAAGACAATACTGTCTAAGAAATTAAACAGGTAAATCACCCAAAATATTGTTTACTTAACCGTTTTTAACAATTGTGCTGTGTTGATGAATATCCCAACAACCCTTACACTTTTTATTGAAACTGCATAGTACATACTGTAACTTATGAATTTGGTAAGTCACTATAAATTCCAACCACACACAATAAGCAAAAAAAAAGTAATAAGGAAATTGATGTAGGTAAATCCACGCAAAATTTTAAAGAACGTCGAAAATGATCACCAAAATTCACTTCACACAGTTACTGTAATAAACTTTACTACCATCGATGTTCACTCAAGAAGTATAAAAGTAAAATCATACGATTTGAATAAAGAATAAAGCAACTACATAAGACCTAACAGAACGATCTCTTCTGCCTTAAAATTCGCGTAAACCGTTTTACTGTTGCCAGATCTGTGCACCCCAAACTTTGGTGGCATATGGCATGCCACGTGACTAAAGGGTTGCCCATTGTTTCTTTTTTGTTCAAATAAAAAGAATTAATGTCTAAATGATGGTATCATTTCCAGTGTAATTACTGTGATTCAGTTAATTGTTAGTTCGAGTGCTTTTGTTTCCCAGCGCGATCTCGCTTTGACCGTGTTTTCGCATGCCATATTGAAATTGAAGTGTTCTTTGTGACGTTTGCTGTACTCAAATATTTTATTGCATCTGATGGATGCTGCTTTTCAATTTTCGACTTTGTGTTATAAAAGTTTAGATCTGGTTTTCGTTTTGGTTGTATTTTTTTGCTTTTTATTTAGCCGGAACATATTTTTAGCGCGAATTCGGGATTCTATGCGAATTAACAGACCATGATTTTTCATCTTGTTGATGAATGCTTTTAAAAAGTTGGCTTTCTCTGTGATGTTAAAATTTTAGGGGTTTTTTTAAATAAATGTATGAAATATTTACGTGTTTGGATGTATTGCAGTTTGAGCATAGATACCTAAAGGTAAATTGGTACGATGTTCGAATATTTTTGAGCTCCTATATTTTTTTATAATTTGATTGTGGATGTTATTTGGCAAGTAATCTGTTACCTTGATATGTTGAGCAGAAGTTCTTTGGAATAATAAAATTTATGATCAACTGAAATAACATTTTTTTGGAAATAATACTATATGTCGTTTAATATTTGTTATTCTTTTTCTAAACCATTCTTATTAACAAATCAAATCCAAAACTTGTTATTGTTAGATACGTTATTATTTACCGCAAATATATTTATTCATCGATTTTTATTACTACATGGTGATAAATGAATACCATCTCAAATACCTATATCTAAAATTTCAATATTATTAACCTCAGTTTAAAGTTTATCGCCATATTGTGTTGTAAACATTTGTACCAATATAACATTTATCAGAAGGGACCCAATCTTTTTTACGACCGATGAACACTGAATATTTGATCATTTTAAATTCTTTTTGCTGAATTAGTATATCAGTGTTGTTATGTACGACCTTGTCAGGTTACCAAGATATTGTGATGCGTATTTAATTCTGTGGTTCGATTATTAAAATGATAAGGATGTTGAAAAGACAGTATCTGTGAGTAAGGGCAGCTCGCCGCCCGACCAGAACCAGAACCGAGCGTATGGCGCGTAGTGTTCCGCGCGCGCCTCAAAGAGCCAATAGACCACCACAGGCGGGGCCCCATAGGGCTGATGTTCAGCCGGGGTTGCGGGGTAAGCGCAATGAGGCACCGCGACCTCGGCCCAGAGCAGGAGAAGGAACAGGGGGGTTTTTAGTCAGTAAGAGTCTGACACTCCCTCCTGCCCGGTCCTGGGCGGGAGAAGTAACTTGATGATATTCCCCTCCCAAAAAAAAGTATCTAAAGGATAAAATATGGACTAGGCTAACAATATTATGTTATAAAGTAAATTTTCTTCTTCACTGTCACCATCAATACTTTGTAATAGTTCTCTACATACTTATTGGCCTTCTCTAGATAAGAAAATTTAGGGAACAGAGGGCAAAGCAAAATAAGGGCATTCTGTAATCTTTCTCGTTTGGTTAGAGAGAGTATGTTACTGTCTTGTCTTGTCAAATGTGTAACTTCTTAGTTAGTTCTTGCATCAGCAGTGGGAAAAGGAAGGGGATTCATTTATTTGTATTTTACCAATACGATAAGCCATATATGCTTGCCTCTTTATAATCTAGCTTCAGGTTAGAGTGTAAGCGCAATAATGTACCGTATATAATGTATCTCCAGTCTTGAGTAGGATAAGGAACGGATTAGTTTTTAGTCAGGACAAGAGTCTGGTCTTTTTCGCTCTGCTTAGGGTAAGAGAAATTGTTTGGTGATTTCCGTCGCTTAAAAAGTCATTACTAAATTTCTATAACATTGAACAAAAAGTTTTTTATCGTATAGTATTAAATCACACAAATGAAAATATACGACGGTTATTAAATTAAATGTTAAGGAGTACGCAGATTTATATTTTTTTATGTGATAGATAGGTTGCTAAGCAATCAGCGCCGCCTATGGACATCCGCAACAACAGAGGAGTTACGAGTGCGTTGCCGACTTTTGGGGATTAGGGATTTGGGAGATTTAGGGATTGAAGAGGGGAAGGATTGGGCCTCCAGTAATCTCACTGACACGGAGAAACACAACACTGTGGTTGTTTTACGCCGGTTTTTTGTGAAGTACTATATATCACTCCGGTCGAACCGACTCATTCGTGCCGAAGCATGGCTCTCCCACACTGGATATATTGATATTTCTATACCAATAGAATAAGAAATTACGCATTAGCAATACTTTATAGCCAACAAACTTTGTAACAATAGTACAAGTTGATAGATAAAAATGCAAATATTTTTCTTGAACAGTCTCTTTAAAATCCAAGTCACAATCCTTTGAAATTTTTGCTCATACATTTGAACCATCGTTTTATTGGTCTGTACGTGCTAATAGGGTATTTGTTGTTATTAAAAGTCCCTTCTTATTAGTCATCGAAGTTTTATGCTTAATCATTAACATATCGACTTAAAAACAAACCTTGTGCACTTAGATTAAGACTCACGTAGCACCTACATTGATTGAATATTAAAATATTTGAGTGATCATAATTAAATTTTATATTTTTTTTTTTTTTAGAAAGGAATTACATTTTTTGTGGATTGTTTTCTTTTGGTTTCGTTTTCTAATATTTTTTTTATTATAATGCTTCATGTATTTTGATTACTACTTATAATATATTAAACTACGGCGCAAGAGTGAGTGTAAAAAATTATTGTCAAAAAAAACATATTTTTTATATAAAAGACAATATTTTCAATAGTAGCATAGATTTTTTCATTCCATCAAACATTTTATTTTTTCGTATAACATAATTATCGATTATTGAGTGTAGGTAGGCACTCAGAATAAAATAGGTAATTAGGATTAGCCAAAACTAAAACATCAACAATCAAAACACTGTTAATTCTTTTAACAGACCAATAATTCAAAAGTAGGTACTCAGATCATTAATTTCTTCATTCAAAAGTCTAACATGTCATAAGTTATGACTAATAATGAACCCTTGAACAAGTTATGAGCCCAAACACAATAGACATAAAGGTCATAATAATCTGCAGATTTAAAATGGATTGGAGTATTTAGCATTCATACCGTAGTTTAATTACACATTCATATGCAAATGAGGAGGGATTGCCGTAAAGATTCGTCCATACATTCGCCGTACATTCACTGGCACTCATTCATGCGTGCTTCTGAACATGTTGGCACTGTAATTAGCACTCATTTCTATACATTTTTTATGACGAGGGACCAAATGTATGATTTTAATAACCCTATTCGCCATTGCTGATTTTTAGCAGTATTTTATAAAGAAGTCCGACTCATTCGTCGTTCGAAATTCGAATGAATTTCTATTGACAGTTGAGTTTATTTAAAAAGAATATTAATAAAAAAAAACGTTCAAAAATTACCCACCTTTTTTTAAAAAACGAATTATTTACCTCTATGGAAATATTTATACGAGCCTAATTTCCGCTTGGTAATTTTACACCGGCATAATTGTTACGAGTTCGATTACATTTTATAAAAAACAAATTTTATGCATCGATGGCGCTATAAATGTAGGCGATTGGTTTTTCATCGTCATGTAGGTACGATCCGAGAAGATCCAAATGCTGTGCTTTGAGCAATAAAATAAATCTTGTTTTAAGAGGTATACCCGATCTGGGTCCCTAAACAAGCCTCGAGCCTTCGTTACGGGCTTAATTAAAAAACAAAATCAATTTTATTAATTGGAAGTGTTAAAAACGGGCGGAAGAGGCGTTCGAGCCTCGTATCTTGCTCGTATCTCCTCTTTAATCCGACAGAGAATGTGTTATTTTTACTCTCCTCAGTGGATTTCGAATAAATTTTATCGCTCGGGACTAATTTGGTTACAAATTTATTTGGTTGTGGGATCGTTAACAAGGGAAGTACATCCACATGGTTATCTGGCCCGCACTCTTTAGTACCCAGGCATCGCCGTTATAACAATATATCGACACTTGGAACTTGATAAAATGAAGACGACACTTCACTTAGGATTAAATAATACGGTTTTTTTAAGAGCATGTGCTGTGACAAATAAAAATTTTATTGTTACGATACGATGCGATTACTTTGGGGTTTTTAAAATAATATAAAATGGTCGACATTGATACCCAATTGTTTATATTGTCGTTCTTTTTAATAACTGTGTCACGGTTGCCTGCTTTTTCGGTAATAAAGTGTAATTTCTACGTTGGAAAAATACGCATTTGGTTAAGACTTTCGTTTGGTTTTGGAAATTAAAACGTTAATCAGTATGAAATATGGTTTTGAATTTATTGCAAAGTTTTTATTCATAACAGCTGCAAAATAAATTCTTTTTTCAAATAAACTTAATTTAAAAGATTAAGAAAACATTTTTATAAGCAAATAAATATGTTGAAGAGAAAAAAATATATAATTTTTGAGACTTTTTCGATGATAACGATTATTTAAACGAAAACCGTTTTAACGCATATTAACCTCAGTGACCTGTCCACATAAAACCGTTTCAAATTTCATTTATAACATTTATATTTTGCTGAATTTCTTAAATGTCTATATGTTATGTTTGTATTGTGTAAAAGGCTATTTAAAATAACCTAGTTGGCATTTTTTTATGTTTGTCAATTTATAAGCACATCTCATAATACTTAAAGAAACACAATTTTACACACTAAAAAATTAGGTAAGTACCGTTTTTTTTAACGAAGAAAATCATCATATATCTTTTCTGGCTCTGGCAAGCGAGTAAGTGTCAGAATTATTTTGACTAAAACCTACTCCATTCTCCTAGTCCATGTCAGGGGTGCGGTAGTTTAAATTATTTTGTTTACACTCCGCAACCGCGACGCTACCTGTAAAAATCTTTCGTAACATTTAGTTGTAACAATATTCCAAAACTCCCAAAACAACCAAGTTTAACTCATGACTGGTACATTAAAAAAGAAAACTACATTCCTAATTCAAATTTGCACAAAAAAAAAAATATAATGCGGTATTAAAACTTTCCACGTACTACGATTGCCATCGCCAAAATGGGTCCCGTCCGTCTAAAGAGATAACAAAATGGTAATTTTTATACATAGCAACAAAACAGGTTCTGAAATAAGAGCGATGTAGACCAAATCTATTGTAAAGGGAACAATAGCTTGGACACCTCGTAAAATGAAACAATGCGGTGATAGTTCATACATTTACTGGATGAGGCTCTTATTTTATTAATATTAAAATAATATAAAATTCTATCACGGTTATTAGGTAATCAAATAACAGTGTAATCAAAATATTTATACTTCTTTACAAAATAGTTATCACAATTTCTTATAGACTAACAATACTGATAGATACTTATTTTCTACACTATATAATGGATGTTATTACACATACCTACATATAAAACTTTCCCTTACATCAAAGAGTGATGAGAGATCTCTAAAAAAAACAGATCAGAAACTGTTGCGTTAAAGTTCTAAGCTTGCATAGGGACAAAGGGACAGAGAAAGTGACTTTGTTTTATAATATGTCTGTAATGATTCCCTACAAACTTAAATGTTTGATTAATAATTATGTGGAATGAAGATGATAAGGACTAAAGAACTGTGTCTTGAGTCACATCACGGATTAATCTTTAAATAACTTCGTCAAAGTCAAACACTATTTGGTTTAAACTAAAAACTGTAGTACCAAATCACCATCACCCCAGTTGTTGAAGAAGGAATGGGAATTCTGTTTTAGGGTCTTTAACTTATCTCTCCGTCTTTAAAGAGAGATCAGCGTTGTGTTTCACCGTGTGATTGAGATTACTGAAGACCCAACCCTTCCTATCCCCCGATTCCTCCTCCAAATCTCAAAATCCCTAAACCCCATAAGTTTGACAATGCACTCGTAACTCCGCTGTTGTTGCGAGTGTCATGGGCGGCGCCAATTGCTTACCATCAGGTAATAATAAAAAAGGACCAGGAAATACTTATAATCTCTTTCAGTCATATAGCTTTAGTTCTTCGTGATCTACAATAAACAGATGACGCGGTATCGAAGTGTGGGCCGCCGGTGAACATGCTGCGGCCGCACCGCCTAACTCTTTGCTCCGGTACATCACGACAGGGACACATTTGGAACAATCCACAGCAATATCTTCCTTAAAAACATTTAGTATATATGCTAAAGTTCTTTGAATCTATGTAGTTTACGAGTACCTATGAGTCACCAAAAAGTGCAATGTGTTTTTGTTTTGTAATTAACTTATTTCTTAAAACATGCCAGTATTAACTTCTATTAAAAGTTATTGTTACTTATTAACGTATTAGTAGCACTTTACGGACACACATAAAGGACTTTTACTTAGAAATTCTTTTAAATTATTTATTTTGAAAATCCTTTTAATCTTGTATGTTCATTGTTATATTTCGCTGATTTGATTTCTTTGAAGACTTCATACCGTCTTCTGTGACTTTGTGATTAGTAGAACAATACAATATTTAATTAAAATTAAAAAAGGTTAAAAAGAAATTATTATTTTAACTTCTTTTTACGCTCGGTTGATCTATGATTTTTTTATTTAGATCATTCATTAATAACTTTATACACATTGATATAAGAGACTATTATAAGGCAAGATAAATAGATAAACATAAAGGTTTATATAACCAAAAACCAAAAAATATACAAAAAAGTTCCAAGTATTGACCACACCTAAAAAATAATATACATATCAAAATAAATATACCCTATAAATATATCATAACAAATAAATATACCGTCAAAATTAAAACCAATAATCCATATCCTTCCAAATCCGTCTCTTGCCTCAGTGAAGTGCAAAACACTGTCGACGCAGGGGCAGTGAAATACTGCGCGGGGGCACCCGCCTTGTGGGCCGATGCATCCAACTATTGTGCAACCACAAATATTTTGTCTGATAGGTTTATACTTGAAGAAATTGTCTACGCACATGTAATATCGGAACATGATAAGTTGTTCGGAGAAAATATTATTTGAGAGCAAGATTTTACTAGGATACGTGGATGTTCGAATCGAATTTTGTTTTTAAGTCTGGATATGAGGAAGAAAATAATACAGGGTTGGAGTTTCATTAATAAAATTTAGTGTATTGTTTAATTAAGGTTATAAGGAGATTGTGTTATAAATATATCTAATAGCAGATCTATGTAATTTTGAAGGATCAATGATACCTGCTTTAATTACTAAAACAAGTGGTGTGAAATCAAAATGTCACTTTTTCATCATCATCAGCCGGATTTCATTCACTGCTGGGCATAGGCCTCCTCAATTGCATGCCAATGAGCTCCATGTTCAGTTTTTTTTTTCATTCAAATACTGCCAGCCATATGGACGACACTTTTTTTGGAATTGACATTTCGATAAGGTAAATTTTAGTCATACAGCAAATTCATATGGCCGTGATAAACAGATAAACCTAGGTATAAGCTTCATGTTACCAGTAACGAAAGAATGTTCCAAAAATTCCAACAATTTACCTTTAAAAAAAAACAAAACTCTAATTATAAAAAACACCCTTGCCCTACACGTTATAATCAAAGACCAATAAAATAAAGAAGCTTATAAAGCAACAATTATCTAATCTCCGTTGTTCATAAATCATTCCAGTGTCATATGTTCGTCTGATGTATAAATTAACAGGCGTGTTAAATCAACTTCGAATCATTACGATGGATTTGAATCTCAAGCCTTCGATCTCGTGACGTCACAAATACAGGTTTTTATCTATGAATTCGTTTGACCCGGGGTCTCCCGCCCACGAAGTTTATAAAGTTTAACATACACGTTGCACAGGTGGGAAAATACCCTGATTGGTATTTGGAAAGGATTGGCGTTATTTTAATGTTATTTAGTAAATCGGAGAACGTATTTGACTGTATTGTTTGATTGTTCTGTTGATTATTTTTCAAACTCTGTCAAAGTCAAAGTTAAGATTTAACAATGTTCTAGGATTTGATCAAAAATACGTACAGTACAAGAACATAACAATGATTAGGATATGGCAACCTTTTGTAAGATGATCAACTAAGTTTTCGATATAAAGGTCAATGAATTATAAAAAAAAACCAAAGTCAATAATATTACTCTCATATTTAATAACAGGGTAAAGGGAAGTGTAACAATAAAATAGGAAAGTTTAAGGTCGTAAGCTAGCTAAGGTATAATCAACGCCAATTCAAAACAATGAAAAATAATCATTCGATTAACATTTCGACAATCGATTCTAACATGCTTTCCCAATCGAAACAGTTTTCTAAATTATAAACAAACATATCGAGATATAATGAGATATAATCGGTATGGTAACGTATATAGACTCAATGACTAGTGTCTGTGCTAATGTGCAACATGTTCGATTGTTTAAAGCCGAGGC
Organism: Spodoptera exigua; assembly: GCA_902829305.4. NCBI lineage: Eukaryota > Metazoa > Arthropoda > Insecta > Lepidoptera > Noctuidae > Spodoptera > Spodoptera exigua. The sequence continues at coordinate 8,072,283 of LR824619.2, read as the reverse complement.
CGAAAATAAGTGGACGAATTGCATTCGTCTTTTACGTTTCATTAATGACAAATTGCTTTTGTATGAATAAACCAATCAGTTCTTGTAAAAATCGGATATTGAAGATCGATTTCTTTTACCAAGATAAGTTACGGTTACTTATGTTATCTTTGGGGCTTTTTATAACTAAATATATGTGTTTGAGTTAAATAATAATCGACGAAAAATAATGTTTTTCTGGTTTTGTGCCATTTTCCTCATCGTTAGCGAACTTTAGTAGATTTTTAATACATTGCCGAAAATTCTCACAATTTGAGCTTCGGACAATTGGACAGCACTATTCGTCATATGTGCCACATTCGGACGTTGTGACCCGGGGTCGGCTCTCGCCCGTCGTATCATAATTACCAGTGAAATAACCTGATTGTGATCACGACACGCACACACGCACGCTTTTGTGTTTGTTAAGGTAGCGGTGCTCAAAGTTTCGCTGGGATTATATTGCTCGTGACGTAGAAACAAGTGATAGAGTTGATAATAGAAGAATTAGTTGAAACCTGCTAGCTATGTATCATTATTATTTTGTCAGATCCTGTGTAACTGACGAAAATTATGCCTTCATCAAAAGGAAATAAACCGATGTACTATTGAGAGTTTTGGAAAGTCTTACCATAAAGAATATAATTTAGTATTTTTAATCATCTTTAGCACATTAAGCTCGAGGGAACATTGAGGTGTAACTGCTTAAATTTTGAGCAGTTACACCTCAATGCTCATCAAAAAGATCAAAAAGACAACAAAATGATATTGACAAGAATAATCATACATAATATAAAAATAATGAAATAAAATAACTTGTTGAATTAATTAGGTAAAACTTTGAACATCACTGGTACATTATACGCTAAAGTACAAGTTGTACTGGTATGGCACCCCGACGTCTCGCATACCTCGATTATTTTATCTAACCGACTGTTAAATAGCCGAGCCGGCCCGTCGATACATCAATCACACAAACAAACACGTATCATTTGAGAATCATTGCTTTTTTTCACTTCAATTAGATCTTTTGTGGCTCAAGCACAAAAAGGAACACACGTTTAGATATGAAATTAAATGCGTCGTTGGACTTTTAAAGTTTGGTGTGCATTGTTGTGACTATTGTCCTATTGTTAAATGATAGTTTGATTTTTTATAGTTTGTTTTTGTTGAATATTTTAGCTGTTTAGAGATTGATAGCAAATTTTATCGATTTGGTATCCTTTTCACGGTATTTTTTTAGCTTTAACTTAAGTAGCTTGTTTTGCTTTAGCAGATTAATGATGAATCCATCTCCTGTGTTAGTATCCGTTTTTAATGTTTTGGTCAAATTGATAGCAGTGCCATATAAATTAATCAATGTAACGTTTGCATTATCATACAATGAAATTATATCTTGGGTCTTCCACCAAATATGAGTATCATTGAGATTACGCCTCCGATGCATATGGTACCCAAATTGCCGCAGCCAAACGTCGATCAACCTAATTGATCATTCAACATGGACTGCGCTAAACGGGAAATATTAAAAAATCAGACACTTAATCAATTTACAGAGATCAGTACCACTACTCAATCATTCCGTTTTGAATTTAAGATTAAAATAGTAACAGAAACGTCGCAACACTTCTGAAAACTTTTATGCCTACGGTCTTCTTATTTGAAGCAAATTCCGAATAAAAAATGCACTTCAATTTCCATTTTCCAATGGAAAATTTATAGAATCAATCTTTAAGAGCGTGACATTTATATCTTCTACTCACGTGTGGCCAATGGTGGCTTTATTGAAATTCGTAAATTTAAGATAAGCATTTCTAAGCTAATGGGTCCATTAGTAAACGTTTAGTGAAATAAATTAATAAGCAATAGGATAAATAAAATTACTAGTATTAGCCATTAATTTGACTGTTTTTATTATTTTATTAAGTTTCTATAAAGACGACCATTTTATTTCTTATAGTACGCAATTTTATATCCCTGGAGTTCATGTTATTGTTTTTTTTTTCCGAAAATATTAAATTTTAAAGTTACGTCAATCTAAATATCAAATTAAAATTTAACATTACCAACCGTCGCATCGTCCTGTCAACTAATCCTTCTACTTTGGCTGACAATTCGTCAGCATTGTAAATTCGGCAAAGGGCAATCTTTAGGCGATTGGGTGCGACCTTATCTGCCTTTATGGTGGGATCTTAAAAAGATTTATGATAACGCACGGTCAGGACGAAGCCCGCAAACACTTTAAAATAAATGACAAGGAGTCACTTCCAATTGTGATGGAAATGCTTTCTGCAGTAAAATTAAACTTTAACCCTGTCGTTTAGAGAGATTTAAATGGCTTAGGGTCTTTTATTGGGTCTGCCTACGTTTAGTTTAGGTGGGTTGTGATCTCGTCCAGTTTTATGTTTCCCACCTGAGTCGCCACTATAATGTTATGTTCATGTTCTTGATAAATGTTTGCTATCTTATTGTGCTGACACTTATTGGATTTTTAATGTTGAGTTTAAATTCTGCATTAATTTGTTATGAAATTGAATCTTTGCTTCGTAAAAAGTTTGTTATGATGAGATCTGGTTACATCGGTATTAGACTTTAATTTCTACTGCTAAGTGTTTTCGATTTAATGACTGTTGCATTCCTTTTAGGATATCTGTTTAAGATATGATTGCTGTGAGTGTTACATTGTAACGTGTAATTTGCATGCTATGATATTTGAAGTTGTCTTAGCGATAGGTTTCCTGAGCAATATTTTTTTATTAACCTGTACTTGTTTCCTTGCTGGTAAATTGAATTTTGTTTATTATAATTCAATAGATGTTTGTAACGCTAATAAAGTATTAATATGGGATTTAATTAGGTCTGACGGTCCGTAGAGGTAAATTTAACGCTTAATCTTGTTAGCCTATCTAAAAACCTCATCAGAATCTATGTTCAAACCAACACTTCTTGATACTCAATCACTCGCTTCAATATGAACCTTTTTAGATATACTTAGTTTAACAATCATTGTGCATACCCACACTATCTTTCCTCAAAGATTATCCAGGCACATTGCTATTGAAATTATTTTATCCGGCATTGAAAAGGCGAAGCTTCGGGTTATCATATGAAATAATAATAACATTACAATATTTTGTACATTAAGTGCATACAGGGTGTGGTGTTTCGGATAAGTGAGAAGACGGCTCATACGACAAGATACAGGGCTATAGTGCTACAAAATTATAGAGGTGACATTTTCTTTAATAGCTTTTAAATACTGCTAGCGTCTCTCGCTTGGTCATCGTAATAATTATAAAATAAATGAACGTCTGTTAAGTATTGTAAGATGTTATTTTTCATCGTCCATTAAATCATTATGCGTTTTAAAAGATAAAAAATGTCATGGGAATAAATATGCTTGCATGTTAAATTTGTTTGTTTGTTGTTACTTTTTATAAATAATTTATGAATATTTATAATACATTTTTAATTTAGACGCGTTTTATAATATAATTTGAAAACGATATATTATTAACATTTTATCTATCAACATTAATTAAGAAATACATAACATAAAAATACTGACTGCCTTTTAGTGTTTTTGTCGAAATCAAAATTAGAATAGTATGATTTCAAAAAATGTGTGAGAAATCAATTCTAAAACTTTTGAAGTACAAATATAATGATTCTTCTGTGGGCGTCGCTAACGATTTTCCAAAACGTAATGTCGCCTAAGCAACTTGCAGCGAGCATGTGAACTTGTTTTTATTTATATCCCTGTCTTCTGAGGATAATCCGTTTTTATTAAACACTCAAACACCACTTATTAAAGCGTAGGCGGGATTTAAATTTGGATTTAAAATGGTTGACCTTCGATTAATATAATAAAATTGAAAATAAAAATATAAGGTGCAAATTGTAGAACCGTTGTTTTGTTTTATTTTATGGTTATATAATAATATTTTTTATTTAGTTAACTAAAGAAAGTGAAATATAATTTACCAAGACGACTCTGTTTAGTTCCTGTGAGTCCCTAATTGTGAGATATGAATAAATAAACAAGTACATATTTATTTTTCGAACAAAATTCAAATTTCGAATTAACTAAAAAAACAATCAGATTTTACATAAAAACAAAAAGTTTGAATACTTTTTTTACTGTAGCCAGTTATTTATTCAAAAATCGTAAGTAATTCTATTTTGTGAATGACACTGACGACATTTCCCAAAGCTTTTTCTTCAAACAGTTAAAAGATTAGGTAATAACGGCAAAAAATGCGAAATAATTTAAACACTTAGATAAGTTAATTACAGAATAACCTTTCACTTGACCAATACTCTGTCTTACTAACGTAACAGAACCAGAGGTTATCTTTTAACAGCAAGAATTTACTAACCGGTAACAATAACCCATTTTACAAAGAACTATAAAACTTTTATTCATAAATTATAGCAATTAAAACGCAGATTTACATAATTAGCATAAACAAAACTCGTGAGTGAACGTTGTATCGATAAAACATCGATTCAAATTAAGCAGAATCGAGTTCTCGATTTGAAATACTAATCACGTCGTTATTTGACCTCTTAATGACACGGGCGCTCCCTGGTCTCATCTTGAAACAATTAAAACAATCTACATCAGTAGACGAAACAAGATCCGCATTCTCGTCGCAGACATCGACCTCACATTGCGTAGGCATCGAGAAAGTGTCTCTTAGTGTTTTATGATTATTTTAATAAGAAACCAACTTACAATGTAAGTGAGGTTAAGTGTGTACGCTCGTAATGTATTAGCTTTCCTGAACAATAATGTTGATAGCCTTCTTAAGAGAGTGAATCGAAGTTCCGTTTATAATTTACTGGTGTATTTACCGAATGTTTTTTTTCTACAGAGTTTATATTGCAGTAAAAACTCATTAGCAAATAGAATACAACGAAAACAAAAAATAAACTGAAAGTTTAAGGATATTTGCTATGTAATAAAATGTTAAATATTTTCTATTGGATTGTTAAATACGTTTGGTCTACGTTTGGTCGTTTGGAAACTTTTATAATAACTTTCATTTACTAACTCATTATATTATTAATTTTAACACTATAAATTTTTATGTAAGTCGATATATTGTGTGTAAATATCAATTTAACCCAGCCTTATAGGCACTATTTTAAATTAACTCTCTTAAGATATAGAATAAGGTACTAATATGCAGTAACTGTAAGATAACACCAATCATAATAATAACGCTTCTCAAGTAAACTTTATATTGTTATACGACACAGATTTAAAAATTTAAGTTTAATAAGTCATGGCTTAATAACCCTTTAACGTTGATGGGATTAAAATAAAATAAAACATTGTTTTTGCCGGAGCCATTTTATGTGCTTGAGTGACTGGCAGATTGGTTATTTAACCTTTTTAAGGCTGGAACAATTTTGATGAAGATTAAAAATGTTATTATAATTGTAAGACAAAATGTCAACATCATGGTTGAAAGTATAATAAAGAAAGAATCCTTTGTTGTTGGACTGTGGGAGAGCCATACTTTTGCACGAACGGATCGGCTCGCCCGGATTATACCACGGTATCACAGAAAACCGGCGTGAAACAACCACAGCGTCTTGTGAGCGAGGATACCGTCCGGAGGCCCAATCATTCCCCTCCCTATCCCTCTTAAATCCCCGAATCTTCAAAACCCTTACCCCGAAAAGGCCGGCAACGCACTCGTAACTCCTTGGTTGTTGCGGTCGTTAATGGTAGGGGCAATGGCTTACCATCAGGTATTCTGTCTGAATGGTTGCCAACCTACATATAATGTAAAAAAAGATGTTACACAAAAAGCGAAACGTTTGAACTTTGGGATACATCTATTTACCTATGACAACACACACACAACCATGATTTGAAAATAAGTAACAATGAGAATGAAGTGGAGAACGCCGGAATATTAAACATCAACTTCTTTCTTCTTATTCTTTGAATAAATCCTTATTTTTGATCTGGATGTATTTTAACTTGACACCCCCTATAACTAGGGGCCGAAAAACTCATCAGATGATTCAACCTACTTAAAAGAAAGCTTTCTATTCTATTACGACTATATTTGAAAGTCTACTGTTTCCAAAAATACCTATAGAACCTACAAGAATACTGAAACAAAACCAAAGTAAAAATTGACCAACATTTAATTGCATTTAAACCTTCCAGATCACGAAACTGACAATCGTATTTCGGCTATCCTGGCTTTCGTAAAAGTGCCGAAACATTTCGAACAATAAGACCAGATGTATTTATTGGACGATTTTATTGGTCACTTGAAAGTATTAAATGCGATCGTATATCAACATGAGTGATGGAAGAATCTTGTACAGTAATTTATTTTTAATTGTGTGATACAATTTCTTTGTTTGCGATTGTGTAATATGTGTGTGTAGTTTGTTTTTTCGATGTTTGATTTTGTTGTATGTCATTATGTGGGTGAACTTATAAGGGCAGCTTAGCTTCACTGTTCGATAAACAAGTTATAAAGAATTTCGATAGCAAGGTAACTGCTAAAATTGCATATTCCAAGTCATTTTGGTGATTGTAAATTTGAAACCACTTTTGTATGTGATAGGTTGGCCAGCAAGCATACGGATTACCTGATGGTAAGCAATTGGCGCCGTCGATGTACCTACAACCGGAATACCAGAGGTTATGAATTTGTTGCAAGCCTTTTGTGGATTAGGGTTTCGGAGATTTAGGGATTGAGGAGGTATGGGAAGAGCGAAAAAATTGGGCCTTCGGTTAACTCACTTACGCATACAAAATTCATAACACTGAGAATTTCTGACATACTTTTATGTCCTAATTTTCGAAATCATTCATAGACACCTATTTCACGGACACGTCACTCAAAATACAGATAAGATAACTGTTTAAATGATATACCAGATTTTTATCAAACCAAAACAAATATATCACACGAAAAATTACCATAACCTAACAATGAACCAATAACCAATAACGAAAAAAGGTTGACACTAATACATATTAATATATTTCAAACTAATTTTAATTCACAAAAACACATCTATGATTTTGAACACAATTATTTTTGCGGCCTAAAAAACTTAAACCTTAAGAATAAGGTTCAAAGTTCCAAAGGTTTCGATTTAAAGAACTGTAAAATTATCTTTGTAAATGAACAACCGGCTTTGGATTTGAGTGCGAGGTGTCAAGTCATCGGTCGTTAATCTATATTAAAATAAACCGCATTGTTTCTCTTTATTACCAAAATTCAATTAGAGGATCCTTTTATGACAATGCAAAGTGCGAGGTCAAGTCTAACCTGTTTGACGTTGTTATGGTTGAGAACAACGATGAAATATAACATTCATGGTAGCCTGGTGGTTAGGGCGCCTGCTTCTCATGCATGAGGGTTCGAAACCTGGCAAGTGCCAATGTGACTTTTTCTGAGTGATATGTACTTTCTATGATCTAAGTAAGAAAACATCATGAGACAACCTGGACTTATAATTTCTAATTAAGTTTGAAATCGCCAATCCGCCTTGAACAAGCGTGGTAATTAACGCTCAAACCTTCTCCGTGTGAGAAGAGGCCTTTGCTTAGCAGTGGGCACTTAGGTATAGGCTGATAATGGGTGTGATGTGATGAAATATAATATACGTAAGCAGATATTATGAATAAATCTCAAGACAGAAACGATGATGAAATGTATTAGCAATTCATTATAAGGCATCGTGTCACAAAATTTAAAGATAGATAGAAATTCCATATTGTTATTATGAGCTCATCAATTAATATTTATACCGAGCGTTCGATGAATGAGATTGAATTATTTATTGAACTTGAAGAGACTGAAAGCTAAATTAGTAAACATAGAGGTTAGCCTGACTAGAGTATTAAAGGTATTGAGCGAGACGTTGAATGAAATGATATCGTTAAATTTTGTGAAGTTATGCCCATTTTAAAATAGGAATTTAAATAAAAAGATACTTCTTGATATGGTTTGTGTTGTATGTAGTTATCTTCCATTGTTTTTACTTTAAGGACAGACGAAAATTCATATTATTTTTAAATGATCCTCATTTTATCGTGAGCGTGTTGTATAGTAAAAACATCTGAAAGAATTGAATTTCTAATGAACCGAAAATTCCTCTCATTGTCCTAAAGAAAACAATGGCGGTAATATACAATTTGTAAAACATTGACTTACAATTTATTAAATGAAAAATATCTATTGCTTTCCTTGAATTGCTTACTCATAGATGCACATAATTCAATATTCTAACGGAGCTGTTTGAAACAATTCACAGCGGTAAAGCTCCCAGTTAATCAGAACGCTAAAGATTGTGTCGGAAGACAAGAAATAAAATAAAAAAACAATCATAAATACAATAGAGCAAGTCATATAGTTTCCAGCGTCGTTTCTCAATAGATGGTTCCGATAGTCCAGACTGGGTGTTTGCCAGTTCAATTATCATTACTAGTCGAGATTCCGTCGAGTCACTGTGTTGTGGGTGACCCGTATTAGATCGGTTAATTCAAACTATTTATCAACTCCATTCGTTATGCATAGGATCAGATTTTGAAATTGTTTGATGATGTTATGGCGTTTGGTCCATTGTGTCACTACCCCGCCTGGCTCAGTACGATGGGTGTGTACTATGTTAATCGTTGTATCACTGATTGAATCTATTGAATCTGTAGTTAAATAATACTCGCGCATTATGAGGCACTCTCGTTAAATGATCCTATACATATTTGGGACAGCGAGACGAGCCGTGCCTTGTCAATTCTATTAAAGACTCTTTAAGTGACCATTGACACTCACAATTTCGCTAAGAAAACAATTTAGCTGTACTACTACAAAACCACCAATTTGCTTTATTGTTGAAGCCAGATGTTGGTTGTGTTTTGCAGACAGGTGTTCGAGAATTTTACTTGAGAATCGAAAGTGATGAAGAACTCGATAATTTACTTAACTGTGCTAAATGGCTGTTAAAAACAGTATCTATATTTCCCCTGCAAGTAAAAATAGGCGTAGCATTTTGTTGCTCTCTGTAAAATAATTTGAATCAGATTATGTTCTTGGAAAATCAAACTCACCAGACCCTTACTTTAAATTTATTTCACATCGAAACTAATTCCACGAAATAAAATGAATAAGCATAAAACACAACGAAACCTGGTGATTTTGAAAACTAATAGGTAAACACATTCACAATGAGTCAATTGTTCGCCGCCAATGAATGGCAACAATGCACGACTGACACAAATGAGCACCTAATTGGAACATTGCGACATCACCAAATCCATGCAATCGTGATGGTTGGAGTTCTCACACTCGGATACGATTTAATTGTGTGCAATCGTTATTACGTATTCACGTTGATTTCGATTATGAATTTCACAAGCAGTAAACTTTAATACTAAGTACAAACTTTAATGGTTGTGTTCTATGACGTCACGTACACAAACAAGGTTGTATTTATTTGTCTAAATTAAAAATATGACTGCTAATTTAAATTGAACTGTAACACCGTTAGGCAAGAGTGCTATTACTATCTATGTTGTGATTATGGGAGTTACATAATCATAACATAGATAGTGATAGCACAGACTGACCAATCTGTCTAATCTATGTCTAGTAATTTGCAATTGAGACCTGCTCTATTATGCATTGGTCCTACCAAAGGGGTCGCCATAATCACCATGGTAAATAGATTTGTAATTGCTATCATGTAGCCAACATAGATTTGGTACGATGAATGGAATTAATTCTGTTAAGCATGTTATAGTTTAATGAAAATTCAAGGTGGGCCGAGTGTACTCCCTTGCGATATGAAGATAGAATCATGTTCTTAAATCCTTTCTTCTATATTCATATAAACGTTGCTTAGAACAACTTCGTCGAAACATTACTTAATGCCTTCAACACGTTTCTCGTTAAGTTTATCTTTTGCATCAGGACCTAATGAGGAATTAGGCGCACAATCCTCGAAACAATGACGGTCAAAAGGGTAGGCTACCGGTAGCGATCACAGATAATCCCAATGATTTGGTGACATTTTGAAGTATGTCAGTCAGTACTCTCGAACCATCTTGTCGTGACGCCCGAAGTGGCGACTTCGTGAACCAAATTAATTAAAACGGAGACACAAAACTAAAGCTATCACGATTGACTTAGACGCCAGGTTAGTGTGGATAAGACTGCAGCAATTTGTGGTTAGGTAGAATATAGACTAGTGCTCCCATATAACTAAGCATGTAAAATAGAACCAACCTGAGAAGGCTAGGTAGATTTTTTTGATGTTGGATTAAACATACTAAGGCCCGTTATTAATATTTACAAAAACAATTATTACCTTTATTAAAATTATTTATAAGTCATTAATCGTCTTTTCATCTCCACAATATTAATGTCGTCACACCGGATTAAACAAACATTCTGAGCACTAACATGCAACCTGTGGAGGTAGGTATTAACAAACTAATTAAAAGCAATAACCACGAGTTTTTTCATGACATGTTGAATCAAGACACGTCCATATATGAACTCATAAAAATCCGGCACTGGCCCACCGCTGAGGGGCATGAAACTCTGCATGCAAACCGTCACATTTCAAAATACAATATGCTAATTAACAACGTTTTTTTTCTACCCTACGAGCTCTCAGAAACGAATGCAAATTCCCTTCGGACCTTTAATTACGTTTCGAACACGACTGACGACGGTGTTAAAGATGCAGTTTTAAGAATTGTCAGTGTTTGCACTGCGCGTGCGCAGAGAGATTTAAATGGTAAGAGGATTTAGTCTGAGTATTGTGAGTGACTATGAAAATGTTTACTGCTGTTTAGGGTTGTCACAAGCTATTCAGTATAGAGCGAGAACTTTTAAATAATTTTATTTACCTAATAGTGATTCCATATTTTTTGTTTGTTTTTAAACTTTCCATAACAACACATTAGAAGTAAAATACCGTTACCAACACTATTAGTCATACACACCTCTGTGAGATATTATTATATTTAATCATACATCACAGTAGCAAAAACAACCATTAGGTCCTTCTCAGAATCCATTTTAGGTATCCAAACCCGAAATCAATGCGACATAATCAAAGTAGACGTCTCCCAAACCATTGAAAGTGTCTCCAATCAACAATGGGAGGCGACATTAATTCTATCCATCATGTCGATCCCAAAAAGGGTGGAAGTTCATTAAGAGATGCATTCCTCAAGTATTATTCTTTGAAAACTGGTAATAAAAATAATAACAAGCCGGCCACCCTGCCAAGTGCTATCAGCTCCATCTGTTGTCGCTGCGGACAAACTCGCCTAATGAACGATGATAAATCATATTCGAGAGGCGGCTCGTAGCCCGTGCCATGCTATTCTTACGACGCGTCAATACACGTCAACTTTCTGTTGTTCGTTGTACATTACTGTATTAGTTCTGTAGAAATTTTTTGTTACTGTACAATACAGGTAATGTTATGTGTGTAAGTTTTGGGTGTTGATGTTAGTAGGATATTTAAGAGCAACTGTGAGGTGTCTCTCGGGCCGTGTCCCTGCCCGCACACCATTGTGCTTACTAATGATTTTATGCAAATGCAGCCTCTTTAGATCGAAGTCTTAGCGCGATCTCAAACCGTCAGGTACCGGGCTCATTATTAACAATTTGAAATATGACTCGGGAATTTTCAACAATATTATCTTAAAATAAATTAGTTTTTATTAGTTTATCGATTGACAAATGAAGGATTCTAACGTTTTGTGTTTTGATTTTAACGTTAGCTTTCAATAGTGTTGATGTACCTCTTTTAAAATCTTAATCGGTAGGTATAATTTAGATTAGAAGTAAACACTATGTTAATTAATTATTTTATTTATTAAAGTTCATGGAAGACTAACAGCTAAAACAACCAACATATTAGCAAGTCTTCGCTTAAAGCGACATTCTGGCTTAACTTGAGTATGAGCGAATGAACATTCTGAATCAGCATGAGTTAAATGTAAATAAGAAAGAAAAAAAATACACGCATAAGTGCCATCCCAGAAGTGGTTACCGTCTAACGGAATGTAGTAAAACAAAATGTGCATGAAATTAAATTTATTTATACTTATTCTTTTTTTTTTTTTGAGGCTAGTCGGAGTGTTAGACTTTAGTAAACTATGAACCACTCCGTTCCTTTTGTCCTGCACCCACAACACCGGCCACTATGCTGGTGGTAGCCCGCTTATCTACCCGCTTTAGTAATAATTACAAAAATAAATCCAAAAAGTATAAATAAATTGTTAGGTTATTTTATGAATACAAAAGTTTACTTTTAAATTTAGACACAGCTTATTATTCATGCCTTTATACATTATAAAATCATATGATACAACGTAGGTTTTATCTAATTTGTTAAACTAACCTCAATCATATTTTCGTGCAGTACTTGTTAGATATATTATGATAAACATATAGCTAGCTATTCAACTTTTATAACTTGATTAAAATGTATTCACGTCTCTTTCTGGCACTATTTTTAATACATATTTTAAAGGCTAAAAATTTAAGGTTATTTTTAAAACATTGACGTTTACGGTTCTATTTTTAAATCTTTACTGTCGTAACTCATGACCTTGTGTTCTCAGAAATGTATTGCAGATTTTTAAGTTACATATTTACATTTTTATGCGTAAATAAAAAATATAGAAGTAATTTTTCGTGTATTTATGTTTATAATATTTATTTATTTATTTTATCATTTGATTTATGCCTTGAAATTGATCAGGTTTGTATCAGGTGAGTATTAATACATAATATTAGTATTATTTACAAACATATTTATGCAAAATAATTACCCTAATTCTTCTTTGTTGAAAAAGGGACCGCTTTTAAAGCAACTGGCGTGGTTCACAAATATTCATCAAAAGACCAATAAATAACACCCAAAAATAAGGAAATTCTATCGCCAAGTTCGTCAGCAAACAAAATCAAACATTGTAGCACCCAGTCACATTTAACTTAAGAGTACAAAGCAAAATTTTTTTGCAACTGACAAAGTACGAATGATTTATCAATTGCTTGTTAGCGATACTGACATTAACGTCTTTTAAAAGTCCGTCTCAAATCTCAAATCTCAGAAACCAAACAAAGTAACAATGGTGATCGGAATTCTTCATTCAGTCTCAAAAATTCCAAGAGCAATGATTCATTTAAACACCTCAGTCCCACATTTCCTTGAAGCGGAGAACAAAGCTAATCGTTGCTTAACCTTAATTGCGATAATTACTGCTCTACCGACAAAATGATTTATTATCTCAAAACGGTAGCTAAATATCTAAATAGAGTAAAATTACATATGAATTGATGATTGCAGAAGTTTAAGTTTTTATTTTTCATTTTGGAGTCATAGGTTGAGTTATTATGAGGTAAAGCTACGTTTATTTTGTTACCAGAACTTTTTTTTTTATTTAAAAATAACGTTGTCTCACTGTAGGATTTTCTCCTGTGTTGTGGGTGCGTTTACAAACATACAATGTCACATACACATGACACCCAGACCCGAAACAACAATTTGTGGATCACGCAAAGTGTTGTTCCGTGCGGGAATCGAACCCGCGACATGTTGCACGGCAGCCAGTTGCCCAGCCACGGCACCAACCGTGCAGTCAACGATGAACAAAAAGAACTATGGAATGGTACGTGAGATAGGTTTGTCGACGGTTTCAGGTTTATCCAAAAGAACAGATGTCCAGATTTTTGCCAAATGTGCAGTCGTTTTTGTTACTTTTAAGAAGAGTATGTGTTATGATAATGTTTTCTAAAGTAATATAACTCTGTGTCACCACAGGGTTCTATCCAAGGTTGCCGATGCAAGCACGATAATTACCCCAACCTTGAGCAGAAGGAACGAAGGAACACTGCCTCTCATTCAACCCTGATGAAAGATTTTTTAATGATTTTCCCCTCTCAAGAAAAATCCATATCGCACAATATTTCTTTATGACAACAGAAAACTATAAATCCGAAAGTACTTGAGCTTCTGAAAAACATTTTCTTTTGACATTTTTCGGCTAATGTTTGGCTTTCATCGTTGACCGTGGGAAATATTTAAAGTTTGCGCTTCCAAAATTAATGAATACAGTCATTTGTGTGGTGTCGGTAATTGAGCATCTAGTGTTAATGAGAAACTAAAATTGGACTCAAAGTTTTACTTATTTAGGTTTAAATTATTCTTTTTTATATTTCTAAGAGGTGATATTCTCACGCCTTTTCAATTAACTTCTTTCGCGTTTGTACTTACAAAGAATCGTTATTTTTATAAAAATGTAGGTGAGGTTCTTTTTTTGAATCGAGTTTGTTATGACGGTATTATATGTATAAAAAATTTTTTCACAAGCTTAAAGGCAAATAAATTAGCAATAGGTACCTGTACTTCTATTTCAGAGAATTTGGAATTTTTTTATTATAACAAGCGTGAGGATAGTCTGTAAGTCATCTGTCATTTAAAAAAGGCAAACCAGTTACTTCTTTTAAAACTACCACCATTGTCACAACTTGCCAGTTTATTCATACTTGAACTAGCCACACACGAGAAAAGCACACAGACACACAAACTCAGACACTATTGTATCTGTGTGTTTGTGTGCGACTCCCAATCAAGATCGCAGTGACTAATTCAGAGAATCTTAATATCAATTTATGATCACGACTTATTAATTGTCCGCAATCGATCGCTTCGACAATTATTTTGGTTCGAGTGAACAGTGTAGTAACATTCTTTGTTGTTATCTTCAGTGTTAATGTTCTGGAAGTTTCGGTATTAGTAATGTTAAATGGAAATTTCTGGAAATGTTGTAAATGAAGACGTCAGAACAAAATCAATTGTTTTTTATTCTTTATTCAATGAATCAGTTTTCTACACAAGTGTGAAATATAGAAATCTTAACTCAACCAAAGTGTGTGTGTGTGTTTTTTTTGAACTTGACTTTACTGTTCCATATATTATGGTCATGAGCAAGAAATATGTCAGATTGACATTCATTAAAAAAAAACCCTTATAGTATGATGTATAGGAAAATCGCTGTTTATCTACTTTTAACAAGTCTTTTTTTTATGTTATAGGTCGGTAAACGAGCAGACGGATTACCTGATGGTAAGCAATCAGCGCCGCCCGTGGACACCCGTTAATCACAGAGATCTTGCTCTAGTTCCTCCTAAAAAGCAACATGTTACTATGTCATTAAGATCTACTTTTCCTACGTTAGATACGTAAACAAATTTATAATTACGGTACATCTTCTTCAATTAATTTTCGATAAAAATAATCAATGAATCACATGACTACGTGATTAATATGTTACCATTCCAAAATGAGCTCATTGAGATCTATTTAGGAATGACAATAAATTTTATTACACAAATATATAAATAACAAATTTCCCTGATCTCATTACACATCTAATTTAAAGAAAAAACAGGATGAAAAGCAACAGCCGTACAATTCCTATATTAATGACCCTGGTCATTCATACGTCAATAGTCATTTGCTTAATAAAAATGAACCTTATGACAATGACGATAAAGATGGTGTGAATTTCGAATTATTTGTGAATCCACACACTAATCACTCGCACTTACATAATGGGCAGGAAGTCAAGAACAACTCTTAATAAATTAATGATTAAGCCAAATAGTGCGGTGGTAATGACCAACGCACACGCAATATTTTTGGCAACAGACGTTTGTAGGTCTGTTGACATTTCGTTATACTTTTCTCAATATAAAAGGAAAATTCACGATAAACGCATAAAAGAAATTTGAGAAAAGTCTTTAAATATTACTATAAGTTCAATTCAATTAATGTCTTTGAAGTGATTAAACATCTTTATTTTACCGTTTCAACTGTAAAACTCAGGTTATTTTTATATCACCTCCAGATGGGTCTCAAATAACGGCAGGAGGGGCTACCATCGGCGTCGAGTCTTCGATGAAATACCTAGGTCTCGTCCTCATCAGCCGGTGGAACTTCACGGAGCATTTTCGACGTTTGGCTGCCAACTTGGAGCGGGATGGGGCCGCGCTCAAGTGGCTCCTTCCCAACCTGGGGGGCCGTGCGGTTCATAGCCTGCTAGACTTGAGGCGGCGGCCGGCCCGTACGCTGGTCGTGTCCCAGAGGGTCATGGTTATTCGGATAATCGTATTAGCAGGAAACCACAGCTGCAGATCACTTCCAATCGATGCCAGCACAAGACGTCTTGTGGCTGATTATGCCATCATAATCAGTCACAAGACGTCTGATGATAAGGATTAAACAAAAGTCACACTGCAATATTATAAAACTATATGTTCTATTTATCTCATTTCCTCTGACATCATGATCCCTCAGCAAACGCTCAAAGCACACAAACAAGTGATTCACTGGATCCACTTTTTCATCCATCTTTACACGACTTGAAGTGTAAATTAATGAACAGACGTATAACTAAGGACAAATATTTAGTATTTCTAATGCAGCTCACCAATTAATCCTTTAGTTCGTGCTTAGAATATTAAGTTTCATTCCATTGTGTGTATCAAATTAATTGCGCGTATCTGGATAACAGATTGATGAACGTGAGAGATGATAAGAATGGATCGTTTTTGTTGTTTTTTGTTTTTATTTCGTCAACAGGAAAATATTTAATTAAATATGTATGTGTCTCTACTATTAGGTTTAGTTTTATCTGTGGAACGTATGGAATTTGAGCATACGTTTGTAACTGCATCGTTATAGAAAAAGGCTCATCTTTAAAAGGTGATGGTTGAAACTAGTTCAGATTACTTAGGATCTTACTTTTTAGTACCATTTTCGTAGAAATTCAAGTATATAACACATTAAAAAATAACGATTAAATGTAAATGTTTATTATTTCGAAGTGTTTTTCTTTTTGTTGAGCTGATATAAAATCTGGAGGTATAAACGGGTGGTGGTGGTGTTCCGGGTCTGGGTGTCATGTGTTTGTGAAATTGAACGTTTGTAACCGCACCCACGACACACGAGAAATTAATAGTATGGGGAAACGTGTTCAATAAAAAAAGGAATCACATAATTTGCAAAAAGTGGATAAAGCGCCGAAAAAAGCCATCATAGCCCGCTATGCGTGTAAGTGTAAACATTCTAATAGACCATAACGAGTAGGTACAAAAGTTCTTTTTTTTACGTCAGTACCGTATTGTGGGTATAAATGCCTATAAGTACGTTCATCACAAAACATAATGTATGAAATACTCATTTGCAAATCGAAGCCGAATCGTTCGAAGCACAAGTTACCACAACATTTGTAGGCAATGGGTTAACGACCTTAGTACTATCAGCTCTGAAGATGGTACATTAGATTTATTTGCCTCTCTATTATTTTTTGTGCAATATTTTTCATTTGAAGTTTGGTTTGACAAGGTTCTAAAAGGTATTGATGTATTATGAGAACGTTAATGAAACAAATTAGAGCTTATCTCGATAGTGTTAGAGTTTGATTCACTAATGTAAGCATCTGTGTAAAGATGTGGTTCTGGTATCCTCAAGACCATATGTAAGGCGGAAACAAAGCATACACTACAATCAATGATAAGTGTTTATCACTGTTTAGTGAATCTAGAATTAAAGGCTGTCACTACAGTATCAGTTTATTTAGTAACAGTTGATAGTGTTGCCACCTTACGTAGATGAAGGGGACTCCGTGTGGACTTTCCATTTACTGATCAACCAGCCAAAACCATTCCATATTTTTTGTAGTAAATATTGGTTGTTTTGAAATTCTCAATTTGAGATAACTTTTAGATTTGTGTAAGACGTTTGATAGAATGAGAACTACGTATTTTATTACCTTGTGTGATCTTTACAGTGATACATTAGTGGTTTTTCTACAGTGGAAAAAATCAACAAATTACTTCCCCCACTAGGGTTGTGGTGGTTTTGCAGTTTTAAAAATTTCAATTTGATTTAACTTTTATATTTTTGGAAGGCGTTTGATATAATCAGAACTACGTACATTATTACCCTGTGTGCTCTTTACAGTGATACATTAGAGGTTTTTCTACAGGAGCAAAAATCATGAAGTTATTTCTCCCACCCAAGTTGGGGTAAGGGAATTGTGTCGGGCTCTTTATAACTAAAAACCGCCCTGCTTCATCTCCAGCTCCGAGCAGGGCCGTACATCGTTGAACTTTTCCTGCTACCCAACTGAGCATCGGTCCTAATGAATCTAAACAATATACAGATAGGCATTGTCGCATTTATTATTCCACAATCTCAGAGGTTAGACAATAGTCACGCTTTTTATACAATAAAAAACGATATGTAAATAGCACACATGTCCGACTAATCACAAGACAAATAAATAATAAAATCAATATCAATAAAAAACACATCCGTCTCATTAGCGACACTTGAACTCGAATTAAAAATCTTATGATCAGTTTGCGTACTATTTAATGCTCAAAACGACGTCTGTCAAACGGGAGTAGGACAAAAAAAGGAATAATTACTAAACAATATACTATGACATTCATGTAGGTGAAAAAACAATTGATGTTCTAGCCAATATGTCTTCTGATTTGAAGTTTGTGTTTTTGAAACGCCATCATATTGGTAATAACTGTATCAATTTCGATGTATATTTTTTGTACGATGATAATAAAATTGGGAAGCCAAAAAGGGTTGATCTTGTGTTGCAGGTGTCCATAGGCGACGCTGATTGCTTAACGTCAGGTGGTCTGGCAGCTCGTATGTCTTGTAATTAAAAGAAGTGTAAATGAGTGCTTAAATTCAATTTGTCTTTTCTTCACGGAATCATAATGTCGGTATTAGAGCCCAAAGAATGGAAGTAGATAACTTAAATCCAAAAGCCTTAATAGTTTAGTAGATTGTGATAAGGTGTAACAATAAAAATGTACCAAATGATGAACGCATAAATCCTACTACAGCTAAAATGTTTGTGTATAGACCTATCCAACAAAAAGTATGCATATAATTTCTATGAGTCACGATTCAAGAGACAAAAAGTCGTTAGCAAAGCTTGTCATACTTCGATATTAATAAGAATCAAACAAAGATTCACAATTCTAAATCTTTTAATTGGCTTTAAGTATGACGATAGACAGTGACTTGCCTAATCTGACATGTAATGATATGCGTATAGAGTTGATAATACCTTAACAAAAGATTATTAATCAGTAATTACTTTTTTACAGTATCATTAGATGGGATTATAAATCATTAATTTTTAAATACTTAGTTGTTTTTTCAACAATATTGAAAAAGTTAATAAATGTAGAATTCGTTAGAAAATAATTTGAGAGTGTGCCAAAAATAAGGCATCCATTCTAAATTTAAAATGACGATATACTTAAAACCCAGATACTGTATTATAACCATTTTTTTGCTGCATCATGCTTTGCTGCATTGCATAGGATGGGATTGCATTCTACAACAAGCCTGGATTTTTGTCGCGGAATAAAAACTAGATATTTTTCATAACATTTAATGACATGGACATCCGCAATTTCTAAACGAACGTTTTCTTACGTCCGTGTCCAATCATAAAGGGTGTTGTATCATCTCTATATACATCTCAGCATGGATTCCGTTCTAATCTGTCACGTTTAAGGTCGAGCGGTGTAAAGTTCATCAGTGCTGAATTCAATTATCGATTACACCATTGTGTTCCGCTCTTTCGATTTATATTTAAATACCAGACATTTACTAGAAATGTATTGTGCAAGACTAGTACGTTGTTATATTTGACGGAAGACCGCCCGTGAGTACTCTCGTTATTAAATATTTGAAAGTTTTGTGTACCTACAATATTTATGAGGTCTATGATCAATGTTTTGACGAATGGGTAAGTTGAACTTGAAAAAGGCGAAAAATCAAATTCGTTTAAGTTACCTAATTCATAAGTAAGTATGAGAATTAGTATAAGGATAGAAAAAAGAAGAAGTATATAACCGTACTTTCTAATTAAAAAATGTAAAACAGAAATGCCAATAAGAATGTTGACGATGATAAAAACTAAGTTTCTTGTCAAACAAAATATCTATAAATTAAAATTTGAACAAGAGAAAGAAAGCAATTATGAAGTTGTATGTAAGTGTTTGGTACTATAGCTCCTGACCAAACCCACAAAAATCTAGGTATATATAGAATACTGGTAGTACTAGTATTCATCGAAGCCACTTTATCAATAGTCAGTGCCATAGCAAATTGTCATAGCTTTGGATATTCATTAATCAATTTGTCCTAGCAAAGTTTTGGTTAGATAGTTTCACACCTCCAAGAATGACTTGGATTTTTAACACTACATTCATTTATCGTTTTGCGGTATGCAGTTAAACGCGCTTACTTACAGCTTCAGTGAAAACCAACGTCATAAAATACTTTGAAATGATTGCAAATTCCAAATCTTGTTGATACTTAAATTTAAAGCTACTGGACTGCATAGAGTTATTCAGATTATTAACATTAATCATACAAGGCAGATCTGACAACGATTATGAAATTACCCATATTGAATCAACAAGCAGTGGTAGAATTTCCGTGGGCGTACCGAGTCATTCATCAATTAACTACTCATGTAGCAGATAAAATCAAGACCTCAGTAATATTGTTATGACTTTTAGTGCTTAGTTTACACAAGATTATGGCAATGAATTGGATATACAGACTAAGACTAATCGGCTCCTCGTTCAATTTTAAGAAGGCCGACCTTGAACAATTCGGGTGTAACAATGTAAATATAATTTCATTGGAATCTGAACAATCGCTGTTCTATGCATGAAAAGATACTATGAACATGCCAATAAGGGGTAAATTAGTTACAACGAATAGAAACATCAACTAAAATAGTAAGGACAGCGAAAGGTGAGATATGTCACCAATAAAACATGGTGCAAAATCATCCATAAAGCATAAAATTACTAACTGTAATAAAAAGCAGTTTATTAAGTCACTAAACCCACATTCCAGACAAAATAGGTAGCAATGGAAGCCCAATTAGAAGGCAGTGTTGTCTCATAAACAAAAGCGATACTTGATGGAGTGAAGCGACAAAACCCTGGTGGTCTCCGAGGCTTGTTGTAATCTGTCATCCGAACTGTCAAATTACTAACGGCCGGGCGACCGATCGGCTACTGAACTTGTTGTAGATAACAGATGCAAGTGGACAGAGATTTTCGTGATAGATACGACACTTGCTTTTACTTGGCTTAAGTTTTTGCCTACTGCTTCTGTGATGAGATTGAGTTGTAGCTTTATTGTTATTTTGTTACTGTAAATTCGAATTGCGCTTATTACTAAAATTGGACATGATAACTATGCAGGGCTACATATAACTATATTATAGTTATTGAATATCTAAATGCGAGACATATGCAAATATAGTTTAAATTTTAAGTAGTGACTACTCTATCATGTGTGTTTTCTGTTATTTTTGAACTAATATTTAATCGTCAAAACATATTATAAAGACATCAGGCATATTATAAAGTCTCCTTGGATTAACCTTACCGATTAATAATAATATAAACAGAACGATCTGCGTAATAATCTATGTTCGTGCACAAAATAAATTGAATGAATGTAGGCGTACCCTCATGGCGACACCTGATTGGACTTTTTGTATTTTTTACATGGAATGTTAATTAATTTTTGCTGTCAACCGTAGTCAAACAAAATATAATGATTAATTATGTTTTTAAATGTGGATACCTGGTATAACTGCAGATGGTAGAATACATCGGCATGACATTGTTGAAGCAAAAAATGAATTTAATGTAGATAAAGATCAGTATTATTATTTACCTCTTTGCCGTTTGTTGCCGAAAAGTTTTTTGTAGGTTAAGTAGTGTAGATGCGGAGATATGAAATACAAATATTAATTCTCTTGCCTCCTCTTAAAATATTTCAAAATAAATCTTGTAATATGTACCTATATAAATAGTCAGGACTATACCAAACGTTTGACAAAAGACGTTGAAGACTAGAAATACTACAATGATGCTTTTCCAGATCAACGAGTTGAACTATATAAATGACTGTAAGACAGAAAAGTCTAAACATAAATAGAATTTAAGAATACTAAAACAAGATCATCCTTACATCAGAAACACTCAATTAATTAGTGATGAGACTACAACCAGACAGTGACAATCGATGATCAATAAAATTAATGAGAGAGACATCAGAACTCGAATGAAGAATAATTTCGAATCCTCGCAATCAAATGGACCGTAATGTTACGAATAATTTAAAATTATTGAAATAAATGACAAGATTTATCTTGAATAACATCAATTAAATGATCGACGAAGAAACATCGAATGATAAGTATGAAATATTTTATTTTTAATTATAAATGTCAATGGTAGGTATGTTAATTGATCAAATGCCGTCGCTATCAAATATTTGCGTGAGAATTTTTAAGGAAAACAGGTCATGTTAGGATTAATTATACGGTTTTTGAATTCCTAATTGATGTAACTACTTTAATATTTTGAAGACTAATAGATATTTTTTATCGTATAGGTAGAATAAATGTTTGGTTTGAATTAAGTTTTTCAACGGATATTGATTTTTAAGTATAAAATGATTGTTGGTTGTGACAAGACACCAGACGTTTCTTCAATTTTCACAACATCATCAGCCTATAACAATATGTGCCCAATGCTGAACAAAGACCTCTTCCCACAAAGATAAGCTTTTAGCATTCATCACCACACTTGCTCAAGGATTGGCGATTTCAAACTTATAATTATAAATTTTAAGTCCAGGTTTCCTCACGATGTTTTCCTTTACCGTTTGTCAGTGGTGTCTGATTAATAAAAGAAAGTACATATAACATACAAAAAGTAACATTAGTACCTGCCCGGTTTCGAACCCGCATCCTCATGCATGAGAAGCGGGCGCATCAAACTGTGGGCCACCATGACAATTCATTAAAAATTTTAACAATTTCTTCCATTATTTTCACATCACAACTTTAACAATTGAAATAGCTTGCACACCAATGAATTTGGACACCACAAACAATGACACACAAACCATAGCGAAGGTACCTTTCATAACTGCCCAGCTAATATTACAGTCTACGGCGCTAATTCATACAATATTACATCAAACTCATAAATAAACTCCTGTCGCAACGATTTTCAACAAGCAAACGTATTAATTTATGTTAAATAATGCAACAATACATCAAAGTTTATAGTTTCTAATTGTGTAATGTTGTAAGCTCCATTAATTATATCTGAACGTGATAAGGAACCAGATTCATGTCCATTGTTCGAGCAAACTTCTAAAATGTCGCTTTAATTGATTTAAACCGTGAAATATTCGTGCTAACTAAATCTCGACGAAGTTTATTGTTTGCTTAAGGGTGTACTTGATCTTTTTGGTCTTTTGCCTATTGTAGAGTTTGATGATATCGTTTTACTGTTTTATGTTGGCTGTTTTTGAATTTCGAACACTTCTTTATACTCTCCTAGTCTTTATTATCATATACAAAACTTTCTTTAATAAGTCGCCTTGCTTTAATAACATTTGGTTTTGTATTTTCAACAATTTCCATTGTATATAAGCATGAGCACAATAAAATTAAAACTTCAAACACAAACCCAATCACGGAGAAATCACACCACCATCAATATACCACTCACTATTTTATCCCTTTTCATTCCCACAGAAACCAAACATTATTAAGATCTACATGAGTCCATTCCTCAAAACGCAAATGTGCAGAACTAGGACCATCCATCACTGAGTATAAGTAAACACAACGAATCGCCATCAGTAAGGTCAAAGGAATGTGCAACCTCATAATTCCAATGATTCTTGTTCATTATTCATCTTCAAATAATAGTTAGCACCCCATAGCTCAAGGTTTTAAGCCTATAAAGGGCAATGTATTAAATGAAGGCAATCGTGAGTTCGCGGATCCAAGATAGTTATTAATTTTAGTAATGAATTGTTTTAATGTTCATGTAAGAGGCAAAGGTAGCGGGTGAACGGATTTATGGGTCTAATGGTCTATCCTTTGTTTGTTGAGCAATCGTTTGAAATTTAAGACTATCAGACTAGGTGTCTGAACTGTTACGAGCTCTGTTATTAGGTAGGTAATGGTCTCCTAATGCCATAATTCTTATAAATGATCGTTTTGCAATTAGAGTATCAGTATATTCTTCTTTACATCTTTGAAGGTTCACAGTAACTTGATTTCGAAGTACCTTCCTCAAGTCGTTTCGATGGATTTGCTCCTTTAAAGTCAGTATTGTTATTTTTGTTTCAAGTTCACCTTATACAAGCGAAAGAGATAAAACATATTATATAGTTAGTCCTCAAACTATAATTGCTTATTAATCATTACAGGACGGTTTCCAAACAATACATTATCATCGTACATTAACCATTAATCCAAATCACCATAATTGTTATCACCAATCAGAAAAACTTCACGTGCCAATAAGTGTATGGTACCTCACAGCGAGTGGTGGTTTCATTAATTATTCTCAGTTAGATAAGACACTGCATTGTTAATGATTGTTCGAAGCGGTCATTGCTCACAGCTCAGAGCAGTATTGAATGCTAGTGTTGTTCGTTTTAAAGTTGATACGGGATACGGTCGGGATTTTGTTGTTGCTTGCTGTTGAGAAATTAAGAGTGTGATGTAAACAAAAGGACTGAATTGGAATGTTAGAAAAAAAATATAAACAATTTAAGAAAGGTACCCACTTCAATTAAGGCTAATTTATAAGAAAATCAATATTTCCAATAACCAAAATAAAACAATTCCTATTCATAACTTTTAAATTGAATTAAAAAAAAACATAATGTTGACATAATATTTACCTGATAAGCCTATGTGGAAGAAAGATCATTCAAATGACGTTCCAAATTTAAACATATCTAGAACATAACGGCTACTCAAATATTGCAAAACAGATCTTAAGTCATGGAAAAAATAATTTAATTTAACTGATTTAAAAAAAAAACTTTTTCTATCATTCCCGTAGAGTTATACGCATCACTAGCGTCTGCACTCTCTTTTATTTGTTGAGTGGAATCATTACGCTTTGTTGTTTAAGTGGGTATAAGCACCCAACACTGAATATTGTATTGACTAGTACTTATAGTACTTACGCTTTAACTGTGCAATCGCTTCTAATTAAAAACTCGGTTTTTAACTTGGGTGTCCAGGTTTCAATTGTTTATTTATATTGTTAATTCAATTTACAATTATGGTTTGGCATCATTTTAAGTGACTGTTCAATTGAGTCGTCACAGGTCCGTTTGCTAGGTTAGAAAATCTTGGAATAGAGTTTTCAACATTCAGTAGGTAATGTCAAATAATTTAATATTTGGACCACTTTGTGGTAATAGAAAATGTAGTAAGTAGTACTTTTATTGACTAAAACCCATCCCGTTCTTTCTCCTGCTTCAGACCGGGTCCACAGTAGATTTTTGAGCACCTGCAACCCCGGCTGAACATCGATTCTGTAGGATCCGTGGTGGTCTTGGAGGCGAGCACAAACTACGCGCGTTTCTGGTTCTGATCGGGCGCGATTCGTGCTTATGATGGGAGAAACTATGGTCCTAACATAAAATGTTGACGAGTTCATCTTGGTTCGTTGTCTAGAAAAAACCAGCACAGCTTGCTATTTGAAGGACATGGTGTTAGTGTAATGACGTTTTATTACAAAATGCAATTTTTAAATAATTAGAATTTCAAATTAAATTTAAGTCTAATTAATTTTCTCTGTGTATTTGTTATAACTTAACTATAAGGCTTGACTTGCACTCAGATTCTATTGGCACACAAAAGTCTATTCTCTCTAGCCTGACTGATTTGTGATTAATTTAATTTAATTGTTTTTTTAATTTTATTTTTGTTTTTGCAAACCGCTTTACCCTTTATATCTTTGTTCACGACTTTTACGCAAATCCTGTAAATTAGTAGTCTCTGTTATTGTGTTATAAGTTTATTTTTTGGTTTATATTCATATCTAAATTATTTTTTTAGAGATATCAAAAATGTGTACTGTTTATTCACATAATATGTCTATGTATTTGAAATGCTGAGTTTACCTATAACTAATTGTTACACTTACGAAGTTATGTATTTTAGTTTGTAAGATCTTGATTCCTGTGGAAACAATTGTTGGTAAACCAAAAAAAAAAAGATAACGGTATAAATATGTAATTAATTTTGATCATCTCATATTTAAAATTATTAAATGAAGTTGAATTATTAGTTAAAAATATTATGTTAGTACTTTAACTATATTTCATTTGCCATGAAGGAGTAAGCACAGCAATATTAAATTTTTCGTTCATTAAACAATAAAGAAATGTATTAATTTCTGGTGTTATCTTATAATATGGGTAGATACTGTATGTACATTTAAGGGCATTAATGAAATTATAAGAATCATGTCTTAAGAATTTTAAGCACGGACGAAGAACCGATCCAATTGACATATGAAATGCTTTCAATAATTTTAGCGACAAAACTTCTTAACAAAAACTACCTACACCGAACTAAGAATACTCCTTATCCGTGCCATCGAAGGATTGGACAAAAAAATAATAACATTAAAAGTAAAATCCTCCAGAGCTTTGATTGACCACAAATCAATATTAATGATCTAAACCAGCGGGTGTTCTTGCGCGATCCTCCGTCCCTTTCTTCCTCAACAAAAGGAAAGGGACGTCCTATGTTTGGACACCTCGCCCTTAAAACGTTTTAAGTGCTAAACGAATAAAACCATTAATTACACGCAATTCAATGTACATATTGAATTTATTCAAATAGTGATAAATGGGTTGTGAGAAACAAGAGGTTAGAAAGGGATGGGTGTATACTTTCTTCTCGTTCTATTGGAATGTTTAAAGGTATGATTCGGTGTCAATGTTCACGATATTGTTGGTGAGATTGGGTAATCGAGTTCCGATTAATTTTTGTTTTGACGTTTTAATGCATTTTATTATAACGTGCAGTTGATGGTTCTGGAAGGGTTATGTGACGTATTCTTTATAAAATTATACAAGTTGCTTATTGCACGTGTTTTCCTCAATACTTCGTAACACTTCGAATATTTACTTAGGTTATCTTTCAGAAATACCTTACATATTTGTGTTTGTTATGTATGTATGTATATATCAATAAATAAATCGTAAAGAAGTTATCCAAGTCACTTATATTTT
Organism: Spodoptera exigua; assembly: GCA_902829305.4. Taxonomy (NCBI): domain Eukaryota; kingdom Metazoa; phylum Arthropoda; class Insecta; order Lepidoptera; family Noctuidae; genus Spodoptera; species Spodoptera exigua. Next base: position 8,045,046 of record LR824619.2, on the reverse strand, counting down.
AGCTAAACATATGATACTTATCAATTTAAATGAACCATTTTCCGCAAATTACTTATAACTAGGAATTAAATTTATCTTCAATTCATTCGATTCATATTTCTTTTGCATTAAATACAAAATTTAGTAAAATCAAAATAAATTTTACTGATCCATATTTTCATTCTTTCTTAAAAAACAGCAATAAAAATAACATATTATAAAATATTTTTCTCTAGTTTAAAATAACCAAAAGTACAATGTACCTATGAAGCGGTTACTACCGCCATCTATTGACATCATGTAGTAAACTAACACCTGTTATGAATGAAGATAGATTATGTTCTAACATCAGAATGTATTCCTAATTCAAATTGGTAGAAATGACTATATCTACTAGTACTTTATTTTTTTTCTTTGCTGTTTTTTTTAATTTTAAAGATATTGAGGCAAACGAGCATAAAATTCACCATCAACGAGGCTTATGAACCCACCCATTCCGCTCCACAAAAACCATAAAATTAAATTAATGCGTTCCTACCACTTCCTCTTGGGGAACTGTTGGCCGTTAAGGGAACTTCAAGATTTTCTCCGTTCGGTTCGCTTTTGTTTTGCTCCTGATGAATTATGGGCGCTTGGTACTTTTCTAGTCACCTGTGTAACTTTAATAGATATTAAATTTTTAAAAATAAAAAAGATTTGGTTTTTTATACCTGATTGTTTATTATATGATATTTTTGGAAATAACAGCTTATTCACGTATTTTTTATTGAGATAGGGTGGCAAACGATTTGATGGATTTCCTGATGATGCAATCGGGCAACACCAAAAGAGTTACGAGTACGTAACGAGGATATATCCTATCCTATAGGAAAGGATTGGGCCTAGGGTAACCTCACTCACAGGGTGAAACACAACGCTGTGGTGTCCGGCAGAGCCGACCCATTCGTGCCGAAGCTTGGCTCTTCCACATTTATGCATTAACTCATATTTATAAGGAACGTGCGCGTCACGGCGACGTTACGCAGCCGTCTCTGATTATTTAAAATTATTATTTTATAATGTCGTCACTGATCTGTTTACATTTTTGACTAGAATAGCATCTAAATTGAAACCTATGTCAAGTGCTTTAATGGATTTTTAATTTTAAAACTGTTTAAAAGCCAATAACAGGTCCTTTTCAATTTTATTTTTGTAAGATTTTCAGAGTTCCAATTGTATTGTAAAGATACACAAATGACTATGTATGTAGTAGGTACATTAAATTTAAACTCATTTAAAATAATAATATCGTAACATATTATTATATTTATAGCCAGTGAATATATCGGCGTCGATCTTTTCTTCAGTAAATACAAAACAAACAATAATGTTGAGAAACAAACAAGTCTGAAGCAACGGATTCAATTAAAGAGCTCGATCGAACTCATTATTCTAGAATCAAGTTCATTCATTGTTATAATATTAAAAAGGCAACTTTGAAATCAATATGAAAAGTTTTAAATGGAAAAGTGCGCGGCACACAACTTTGTTCATTAAACTGAAGAGTTCCCCGCTTGGCGAGAGGAAGAGAAAACAGCATTTTCTTCTATATTTATAAGTGTAATGAGAAAACTGTGAACACTGTTACAAAATTAAATAATTCTATGAAATCGTCGTCGAGAGGCCGCGCAGCGCCATCTAGTAGTGAATAGCGGAAATAAAGGTTGAATGGTTTAATGCAAATTTCATTTTTGGGCGTTTTATGTGATTAGCTTTATTTTAGAGAATTCATTTATTTATTTTTATATAGAAATCACTTCTATGAACTGAGTGTGTAATAGCGGTATTTATAAATACCTATAGTAGGTGAGTATATTATAATACTTAATTGTATAAAATGTATCAGATTGCAAATTTATGTTTTAATTCGATGAAATCTTTAAATTGATATAAACAAAATAACGTATAAAAACAAAAATAAAATAAATTCGTTAATTTCAGCAACTAACGTTCTAAAATTAACTAGTTACCTTCCGAACCTATCCAATATCGCATGCTTATCAAATAGGGCTGGGTAACGATAATGCGATGGCTTCTTTAATTAATTAGTCTAACCTATCCCACACACATTAAACCGTTTACGATCCCTTACCATTCAACTCGATAGCTCGTCCAACGAGGAACTAATGACCATGGAGAATTGAATGAAGAAAAAAAACACTTCTACTCGAAACAAAACGAAAATTCTTCACAATACACTAGTTTCCAACTAGTCAAATTCAATACTTTTATCCAATTGTCAAAAACTATACTTTTCTATGAAATTTGTACTATAAAAAATTGAATTATGACGTCATAGTTTTTTTTGCGCGTCAAATAGCTTACTTATTTCTTAATAATTAGCCAAAAAAATATCTATAATTTATTGTCTCGACATATCGATGAATAAAAGTACCTATAGTTATTTTTCAATATTTTATGTATTGAAACGTCGAATTAATTTATTTTTGAAACTACCCAATTATCTGCCTTTTAATATCAGACATAGAATTACCTAATTAAAATTTGCACACGAGTGAAATATTTTTTTTTAGATTCAATATAAAATGTAGGTAGTAATATTACTTTAAGTTTAATAATAATCTGTTTTTATGTTTTTTTATTACTGTAATACTTGTACTTTCTATGATTAATTAGACATTACTGACAAACGGTGAAGGAAAACATCGTGAGGAAACCTGGAATTTATAATTTCTAATTATAAGTTTGAAATCACCAATCAGCTTCGAGCAAGCGTGGTGATTAATGCTCAAACCTTCTTCTTGTGAGAAGAGGCCTTTGTTCAGCAGTGGGCACATAATTATAGGCTGATGATGTTTGTGTGTGGTGTGATCTCACAGTTAAACTGCGTAAGTAGTTTTGTATTTGTTTGGTTTTTAGTACTTTGAAGAAAAATAAAAGCATTCGTTCATTAATTAATTAATCTCTTATTTAATAACTATATACTATCTACATTGTATGTATACATACCTATACTTACATAAAATACCTGCATATATACATCGACTGGAATCCAGGACAACATTCTAATATGTATCTCTCATTGATTTCATTGGAAAAGATTGCCAAGGGTGAATTTAAAAAATAATTTGAGATTTACACACAAATTATTTTTTATATGGTAGTAGCATGGAGTCTTGTTGCTGGCAATTAACGGTTACTATAAACAAGGAAAATAAAAAAATGAATGGTGAAAGGTAGACTATGTAGACTTCGTTGAAATAACCGATAGCTATGTTAATTTTTGAGATACATTCGACATAGCTTTGATCTCTGGGTAGCTCAAATTATAAGTTAAAGAATTTTAATTGTAAGCGATGTTTGAATATGCAGTAGTATAATATAGCTACTAAAATAACTAACGAAAAATTGATATCTCAACAATAAGAAGGCCTTTGGGGAATAACAAATGTAATGTTATGGTATTACAATTTTGGTAAAGTGACACAGACGTGAAATAAAACTCGTGTGGCTACATGATATCCCACATATATTTAGAGAACATCAAAAACACGAGATCTCCTCCGTTGATAACGTCTCCCGCCCTTTTGTTAGAGAGTCCCTTAAAAGATTCCCTACACCTCTTTACTATGAAGACATATTGCGTTTCGCGTTTTTGAACTCGCGATTCCGACGCGTATTTACGTATTCACACTCGCATTACTCCTAGTTGTATGTCGAGATGAGATGTGAGCGTGTGTGAGATGTATGTGTGTTAGTGTCAGCTTAACGATACCACTATAAGTTGACCCGCCGCACCGCCCCCTCCGCTATGCAAATGAGACGGCTGCGCGGATGACGTATGCAAACAAGGAGATCTAAATCCATTGGTGATATACGACGTAGGCTTTCACATAGGTGTGTGCGTGTGTGTTGGTATGCCAGTCGCCTCTAGGCGCGCAATAGACGGGGGTGGGCAGCCCGAGAGGATGGGGTATAAAGGAAAACCATTTACATTTGAGCGATTCGTCCAATTTAAAATTCCTACAAGATAGCTTAGACACGGGTGCCATTCTTTTGAAGAGGCGATCATCATGCAAAGGACATTCGTACCGAATACGACTTTGAAATAAAGTTTTAGTTTTAATGATGTTTATAACAAGCTGTGTCTATTGAGAGTTGTAAGTTTGATTACTTATTAACGAATCAATTTCATGCGATTCGTCACGTATCGATAGGGTGACCTAGATATGTTTCGGGTCAAATATGTCACTGTTGGCGGAGGTATCGTTATGAATATGAATCTAGGGTATGGGAAATCAGTCGGGGAGCGTTCCATCAAAACGTCATAGGTCGCTCTCAGGACAAATTTGCCCGCTTGCCCACGTCCCGCGTTTTACGAGCCACGCCGACGAAGATTCAGCACCCAAGGGAGACATTCCGCCTCCAAAAACTTTACCCGTTACAAATTTGTTTTTTTTTTCTGCCTTATCTGCTCCCCGCGCTTTTGGCAAACCTAATTCCGTATTCAAAAATATTTCTGCAAGTATTGTGCTCGTACGGAACGAACGTTTTATTGCCGGCCATATAACGTTTTAAAAGTTAGCCAGTTTTACCACGCGGCGTTTCACCTCCATACGAATATCGATGCGGCGACTAGTTCTTGTCGCTTTTCCTTCATAATTATTATTGTAGTTTGATAACTGTCTTTATAATGTTTTTATTGTGCCTTCGGAAGTTTTAAGGAGTGTTTCGTTTAAGTTTTCGAAGGGAGTAAACAATAATAGGTGTGATGTATATCTTCGAGGACAGTTATAAAATGTTTTGTTGTTTTTTGTTTATGCCTTTATGATTATACTGTTATTGTGTCATAAAGATTATTTAATAGGTATTATTTTGAGCGACTTCGAAAGAGTTTGACTTAGAAACACCGGTAGGTAGTGCTTTATACCTACAATGTTTGTAGGTCTATGTATTATCATTATCATAAAGGAAACGAAACTCTAGGTTAGAAGATTTAAAAAAAGAAATTAGAATGGTTAAAGACTTGAATTTTTATCACAAAAATATTGAAATTATGTGTATAAAAAGTCGAAACTTAAAAAATCCCACCAAAAATACAGTCAACATCAAAACCAAATCTCATACCTAGTTCAATAATAAAAAAAATATGACATAATCATAGAAAACACGAACGGAGACAATACATTTTCGTTGTTAGCTGCTTATTTTGCATTCATGGAATATTCTTAAGCATTGTTCAGTTGGTAGGTACAAGCATAAAGCCGACATGTGGGGGCCGCAGTGCCATCCAATTTACCATTCATATTTCCAAGCCAATCGGGAAGGTAATTTCAGAGGTCTACAGTCGATGTGCCGACGATGTATGCACTTATGTTTGGATACGACTGTACCTACCTGAGAGAATGGGCTTAGGTGTAGTCCGTTTCGGTGACAGGAGTTTTTGGCGCGCTTAATATTTTGACATTCATTTTTTATTATATTTCTTCAATATCTTGTACATGGAGGTGCGTAATAGCTAAGCTAGCTAGGTAGGCGATTTTGGCTAAACATTATAATAGCTTATCTCATTTTTGTCTCTTATCAGTCTCAAAGATTGCGTCCGTAATAAGTATGAAATCTTATCAATGTACCTAAAGAACTAGTTATGCAAACGCAGTGTGCTGTATAAGCTGGTTTGTTAAAAATACTTTTCAAAAGTCTGCCCTTAGATTTATAAAAATAATATAAAATGTACTTAATATTTAATCATGATTTTATCAAATGGTCTTCTTCCAATTCTTTATCTTTTACTAAAATACAAACAAAAATCTTCGATTCACGTTATACTTATTTGACTATCGGATTTAATCTAAAATTCTTATCCGTAATAAAAATATGTTGAGAATCGTGATTCGAACGACATTTTCACCAACATATATACAATTTCAATTTGATTTCCTGGAACCGTTCGACATTCTATTTTTAAATAGCAATCACGACACGTGATTCCAATTTCATAGATACGAAACGGTTCCGTATTCAAAATTTTATTTTCTTTTTTTTTGTCGACATTTAAATAATTTTTTAAATTTCGTCAATGTCATCGTTGAATATATCGGACTTTTAAATATAATTATGAACCTCCTTTGTAAAAGAGTTAAGTTATAACCTCAGGTCCAGGTCCCGTGTCAAATATTTCAGTGTTCCCTGGTTCCCTGGTAACCTTACTTGGTTCTTTTGGCAGTTGTGGTAGATAAAACGATATAATGTCCAAAGAATTAAAATTAAAAAAAATCAAAGAACCAAAAGAAAAAATATCGTTTTGTGTCAAGTGCAAAAAAAAAACACAGCAAATAATAAGAATATAGCCGCATAAAAACGAAGTGCGAAAACCGGACTTAATGTATTAAAACCATTACGTCAAAGTATATAGTTACAATATCGTCAGATAACGTAACCTATTCCAACTCAAAATCACTCAGATATTAGACGACGCAATTAGAAATGTTTGCACTTCTGTCTAAAACATTTGGCCTATTAGAATCATGCAAATTGTCCGTGTAATCTTAATGCTTGATTAAATATCAATTGATTTTAATAAGCAACGCATTTGTAGGCTGATTTCTGCGAAGCTTATCAGTGTTATAAGCACTTACTTATAACGAATAGTTATTTATATGTATTGAAGCCATTGGGATGAGCGAGGAATGGTCAAGCAAAAGAAACTCGCTTCTTCAATGTTATGGCTAGTCTTCGGTGTGTAAATAAAACTTAAAGATTATTGTGACTCAAAGTTGAACCATAAAAAAATACATATATGGTTTATTATTCTTATTTCTATATGTTTTACTCACCACAAAAATGTAGTGGTGTGTATTTTTATCGAATACTGAAAATTCGGTAGACTTGAAAATGGAATTCGAAATGTTGGGTTCAGTACTAAAATTATACCTACGCAGTCGTCGATCTTTAGTCGAAACTTAATATCTAAATTAATCGTTATTGTTAATCAAATAGAGTTTAAAATACGTGATTTTATTTCAATTAATTTGTAATGCGAGTGTCGATAACATTATTGTTTATCGCCCTTGAAAAACAGAGTTGTATCCTAAAGGTGTATTAACACCCCTATAACAATACATCATCATCATCATCACTAGCCTATAAGTGCCAACTGCTGAACAAAGACCTTTTCTCACACGGAAAAGGTTTGAGCATTAATCACCATGACTGCTCAATGCGGGTTGGCGATTTCAAACTCATAATTAGAAATTATAAGTACAGGTTTCCTCACGATGTTTACCTTCACCGTATGTCATAGGTCTCTAAATAAGCATAGAAAGTACATGTAACTCGGAAAAAGTCACATTTGTACTTGCCAGGTTTCGAACCCACACTCATGCATGAGAAGCGGGCGCCCTAACCCCGGGGCCACCACGACATAACAATACTTAGAACAGAGAAATAGTGTCGAAAACTCATTTAGTTCAATTCACGATAAGCTATCACTATTATAGGTACTGGTTATAAGCTTGAATTTAATCTAGCTTAGCATTGCCCCCATAAATCCTTTAGTTGAACTAGATTTAGCAATAGCGGCTAGTTTCACATTTACATAGGATGGTGCTTAACACGTTATTTGAGAATAAATAATAATCATTGCTTTGTGCTCGTGAAATTTAATTTAAATAATGATTTTGTTTTTTTTTATTGTATCACGTAGTCGTTTTTATGATAAGAGCAAACGTATTACTTAATTAAATTAAAAATATTTATTTCAGACTATACCTACATTAAACAGGTCCATATTGTGTTAGTGGATATTCTTATTAGTATGTTAGTAAAATATAGGTACTAAGTGATCAACAACGCACTTCATCACAAGTGTAAAAAAAAATACGAAGACAAATTCAAAAATAATTTACCTACTCCAACTAAACAATATACGGGAATATTTGAATTGAAGAAATAGAATAATAGTCCTGCATTCTATTTGTCATTGAAGCCTAGGTTCTCTAAGAAGGATGGTATCAACCATTTTTGAGTTTCTATGTTCACTACACCTCAAGCACACGGCGAAACATAAGCCAAAATTTTTTTCAGGCGAGTAATTAATAATGTAATGAAGACTTCTTGTGATTGAAATAATAACAATCTTAAGGATTAACAAGATAATAGACGTCATGCTCTTGTAAAGCATAAGATGAAAATAACTTTCCAAAAATTTTCAAAGATCAAAACTAGTCGGTTCTGTTAAAAGCTTTCTTGCCCTCAAGCTGATTACATTAATTGTAATTTAAATAGTAATACTGCTTTTAAATATCAATGTCTTCGTACCTACTCAGCAGGATATACTTTTACTGCTACACATAATTTAATAGAATCGTCAATAATATTAGAAAGACATTATTCCTAATACAGGTATATTATTATTTTTTATGTCATCGGCAAGCAAATTGATAATGGATGCATTACCTGATGGTAATCAATCGGTGCGGCCCGCAACACCAGGGGAGTTGCAAGGCCGTTGCCAGCATTTTGGGGATAAGGACTTTTGGAGATTTTGGGACTTGTGAAGAATGGGAAAAGGCTATTTCATCCTTTTTAATTTCTCTATTACGAGACCTAAGACGTTTATGCCTTAATATCCAATAGTTGGGCAGATTCATTGGATCTTCTAACAGTTACCAACTTTTTATCGAAATGGAAAAATTTTCATAATTCATTTCATCTAGAAGAATATGAAAATCGAACAAAATACAGTAGGTACATCACTAACGATGTACCTACTGAGTATTTTGTCAAACATGCTAATTTTAACACAAATTCCAAAACAAAACAAAACACCACCTTTAGTTCTTACGATAACAACTCTCTAGACCGCATAAAGCAGGCCTTATCAAATCAACAATTACAATAAAGTGTAAATTAACAGACAATCGAACATTTCCCAGATAAAAGGCCCTTTTCTCCGTACTTAGAAATTTGCGACTTGCGTCAAATTATCATTTGAATGCCAAATCAATTCTGTTGTATGTCGTTTTGTCGTCGACTACTTGAAGTTGGATTACGGTTTTATTACAAGCAACTGAGTTAACTATGAAATAGTATTAAATGGGCCGTTATGAAAATTGTTATTTACATCTACTTTTATTGCTGGTTAAGTTTAGGTTGTGTTAACTTGGAATGCGTTTGAAAATGTGAATTTTATTGAATGCTAGCTACTCTCGCCCGGTTTCGTCTCCCATAGCGACCATAGCGTAGGTAATGTTTAATAGCCTATAGCCTCCCACGAAAAATCGACTAACAAACACAAAAATAATTGTTCAAATCGAACCAGTAGTTCCGGAGATTAGCGCGTTCGAACAAACAAACCCTTCATCTTTATAAGAATTTAGTTACAAGGGAAATCACAGAAATGGCTTATTTAAAAAAAGGTACGTCCTCACGCTTATTGTTTTCAATTGTCTAGTAAGAAGCTGTTGCAGCATGATGCTCATCGTTTTTGCAAAGGATAGCTCTCCAAAAAGATGTTGGACCATGTTTTAGACATAAACTACTAACATTTATTTTAAGTAGTACAGAATACTTAGAACTAGTATCAATGTTAGCTTGAGAGACGTGCTTTGATTAATTTTGGTATTACACAAATCGTGCATGTTCTGTGTGCATCACAACGAAGTTTCAAAAAAACATAACTCCCATCTAATTTGATCGTATAAAGAACAATAAATGAAAATCAACCCCTCCAATAAAAAGTGAAATGGAAAATGATCGTTCATTCCAATTTTCAACCCTAATGGGTAACTACATGTAAGTAATAATTTAAACAAAATCCATACACTTAGTGGTAGCTCCTGCATGAAAGGCTATTATGTGAAATCGTCCGCAATTTCCTTGGTATCAGTTAAACGATTTGCAAATGCCGATTTCTCATACATCATAATTCTTGTGCACACAATGAAATTGCTAACTCACTGCTTAGCTGGTACAAATTTAACGTCTATTTGTTCTGCTAAACAAGTGCTTCGGTAAATGGATTGGTAGAAATTATTTTGTAGTTCATATTTAAAGTTGGAATGAAGAAAATGAAATGGTTTCTTGAATACGATGTATGCACCAGATAGTGTCGTTAATTTTGTCTGAATGAAATTTGGGCTTCGGAAAGACGTAAGACGATAAATCCTACTCATTATCTTGAAATCTAGGCTCTTTTTAACTGCAGTTGCTAATTGACTTAATAATTCCATCAGTGGAGATAGAGAGTCTGTAGAGAACTTCTGCTCCATCTAGGTGACATGGAACATCGTGAAGTCAATGGTCACAATATTAATACATAGTCAACATAGCCTCCGTCCGCAGCTTCTTTAGCTATCTTAAAAAGTAGCCTGTGTCCTAATCCGGAGTGTATCCTATGCCTATGCCAAATTTCATCCAGATCCGTCTAGCTGTTTTGGTGTGATTGAGTAACAAACATCCAAACATCGTTACTTTCGCATTAATAATATTACTAGCGGCCCGCCTCTGCTTCGCACGGATCTTCAACTATCTCACTAACGCCAAAAGGATTCCTAAAGCCCAGCTCTCTTCTCTACTTTTCTAAAATTTTCTTTCATAAGAACCTTCTCCTGACAGAATCAAACATAACAAAAAGAATTGGTAAAATTTGTCCAGTCGTTGTTAAGTTTTGCGCTTACCAACACATTTTGCGATTCGTTTTTATATATATAGATGGTAAGATAGTTACTAAAACGACTATTTGTAGATCATTTGACTTATGAGTCATAAAATCGATATGAAAATTAAACTTAAATAAATTTATCAAAAACCCACTTAGCGACAGTTTATTTTAAACTTTAATATTACCGATCATCGAACTGAAAGTAGGTTTATTCAAGTTATTACGTGGAAACGGTATCGATCATATTTATTTTAAAAGTAGGTATTATAAGGAAAAGTCAATTTTTATTCAAGGCTAAGCACCGAGCATTTAGTAGGTACTCATTTAGGTACCTTACTACCATTTAATGTTATTTCGTCTTTATTGTTTTTAAATCAGAACTTGTAAGATTTGTCGTCATAAAAATGATTTATAACTGGTACGGTTGAATTTTTGTTATTAAATGAGAGCAACATCAAATTTGGATTTTACTAATAAAATTCCTGTCTGTGATGAAAATTTTCTAGAACTTCATCATCTTTTTCTTTGTCAGTTATTTAGAAGATGATCAAGAAAATATTTTGTATATTTAATCGTTCCATATTCTGTATTTTGAGGACCCTATCATGTTCATTGCTAGATAAGACTAAAATCTCATTACTGCAAGAGCTGAATTTCGCCAACATTGCACCAGAATAGGTGACCCATACCTTATAAATGTTTGTAACTAATTATCAACAAAGCTCATTGAGTTCTCCATAAAATTATCGTTACCATTCCACTTCTTACGACAAAATATTAATAAATCTGTAACTATGTAAGTATCGAAGAGCCACACGAATGGGTCGGCTGGACTGGAGTAATACCACGCCACGTAATGAAACAACAGTGTTGTGTTTCGCCGTGTGAGTGAGGTTACCCCAAGCCTTCCCCTCCCCCAATCCCTCCCCAATCCCCAAAAAGTCAGCAACGCACTTGTAACTCTTCCGTTGCTGCAGGTGTCCATGGGCGGCGCCGATTGCTTACCATCAGGCATTCCGCCAGCTCGTTTGAGATCCTATAACATAAAAAACTTCCATCACATATTTTCTTCTTCAAAACCAAAACAGAAGCACCCCCACTTGGTACCATCATAAAATTAACACAAAACCCCTTTATTTATTTTTCCACTACAATATAAACTGATTAACTGGAAGCACCGTGTCACACGACCTATGTCCGGAGCTTGCCTAATAGGGCACATTAAGTAAGAGACACGAAGCCCAAACTGCTATAAAAAAAAGTTGAAAAAAAAATCTAACGACTCCGAATCACGCATTGGAAAACTTGGCCGAATTAAAAGTTGTCTGTAATAAACAATAAAAAATGCCGAATAGGCTGTTCTTCATTTGATACGAGTTTTTGTAATGATCCAACTATCGTACGGTACGGGAACTTTATTTGTAGGGATAGTAGGTTCGTGTAATGTTTGAATTTGGAAAATTAGTCAGCCAAGAATTAGTATCAATTTAATACTAATATTATAAAGAGGTAAAATTTATAAGTTCGTATGTAGGGGGTAATCTTTGGAACCGCTGGTCAAATTGCAAAGATTCTTTCACTGATAGGTAGCTACAATATTCCTAAGTGCTATAGGCTATAAAACATCACGCTACGATCAAATGGAGCAGAGCAGCGGGTGAAACCGCGCGAGAGTAGCTAGTTTACAATAAGTTTAGAACTTATTATTGTGTTTAATCATACTTAATAAAGTAACTATAGATCGATACGTAAACATATACAGATACGTTATCTGAGAAACGTTCACCTCGACGTGAATGAATATGAGCCCCTAGCATAGCTAGAAATTAATCGAGCTTCACGACAAACAATTTCGCAAGTAGGTAGCCTGCTAAACGTACCTTATAATTAATTAAATACATTAGTATTGGGATACTTCGTAATTAGTAATACGTATGTATTTGTGTATTGATCTTGATGTTTTAGCGTATGGGCCGGCTCGACCGGAGTGATACCACGACCTAACAGAAAGCCGGCGTGAAGCAACACTTACGTTGTGATTCGCCGAGTAAGAGAGGTTAACGGAGGCCCTAAGTATTCTCCTTATCCCCACCCGCCCCATACTCTCTCCCCAAATCCCTAACATTCCACAAAATGCGGACAACGCTCTTGTATTCACTCTTTTGGAATTACTTTGCAGTAACAAAGGGCGGTGCCGATTGCTTGCCATCAGGGAATGCGTTAGCTCGTTTTCTGACCTATCCTATAAAAATAAGAGTACTATAAATTAAAAAACTCACATTTTTTTGTTATTTCGCTTCTATGGTAATCTATTAATCAACAATAAGCCATCCCTTTGCCTTATATCTGGAATCTGGAATTTATTGGGTAGTTGAAGAGTCTAGCTCTAGGTTACTCTGGACAGGCAGATCGAGAGTTGAAGATTCCAGCTCTAGCTGGTTATTCTGGACATTTTTAGTAGTATCAAATTCAAATCAATCAATTTTGCTTGCAATTTTGATTTGCATCTATAGCCAAATCATTGTTGTTGACTGTACATACATAGGTACACACGATCAAAAATCAGTCGTGAGTATGGACTCTGATTGTAACTATACTGAGTTTTGATTGACAAAGTTGTTGCGACAGACATGTCGAAACATAGTTTTTATGTCACCGTTTTTTTTGTGGCACTTTCTGTTAATTCGACGTGAAATTGAACGTTTTTAGTGTAAGTATTTAACTTTTACATTATGTTAGTGGTTGGTTGTTATTTTGTTAAGCAATGATTAAAGGGTTTCGGTTGTGGTTGGTTGAATGTAAAAGAGATACAATAATGTTTACGCCTTGAAGTGAAAGTACGAATTAATATTACTTTCTGATGAAAAAAGTTAATTTGGAAAGAGCTAAAAAATTAAACGATTTATCGAAAGGAAAATAATCAGGTTGTTTGGTTGTATCACAGAAACTTGATGATAATAAACTCGACATATTAATTGTAATCTTCAAAGTTTGTCTACAGAAAAAGCACTTAAAAATACTAACCAAAGTCATTTACAGCAAGCATCCATATCTCACCAAAATTTAAAAACAACATCAAATTTAATGTCGCCAACTTAAAAAAATGTTATTTAGTTTTATAAAAACTAATATTTGCCGGGCGCCTCGATAAGAAAAATGGCTTGCGTGTTACCGTATCATTACGCTATTGTCATAAGGGCTAATAGTTCCACAAGAATCATACAATATGATAATAAAATGGACCTTCAAGTCTTTAAATTGTCATTATGTGTTCAGTACAGCTCGATTTTCCTGACTGCGAGCTAATCAATGTCGTATTAAGAATTATTATTCTTTAAGTCGTTTGTGACTACCTAACTAGGGTCGTTAAGTTCAATTTGTAATTGCTACCTACTTATGGCATTTTTTTTACATGCAGTTAAACGGTTGTTTGTTCGTAAATGTCATTGGGTAGATAGATATAAGGTTAGTTACATTGGCCTGTTATTAATCTATCTATTTATCTTACTAAATAATAGTTTTCGTTCTGACGGTAATTTCTAATGAGTGGAGATTATTTTAGCAGTTTGTTTTCCGAATCATTTTTGAAAACAAAAACGGAATAAGCATTATATATTAAGGGAATTTATACCTAAGTCAATGTCCCAAACGTATTAGTAGAACTTAAAATTGGTCGAGAAGTTTGTGACTGTTTTCTGTCATCAAGTACCTTTACGGTTCAAATCCTGTCTGTGATTGTTCATTGTGTAAAATAATGAATAATCACAGAAAATTCGTTGCTAATGAAGTCACAACATACTAAAGTGTGGTGGAATTTATTATAATGGCTGATAATATTGAAAGGGTGCTAAATGATTGTAGGCGCATTGCTATTGGACAATAAATCTAACATACTTAACGATGACAAGATAACGTAACAACTATGGCTATATACTATATTTGATTTTAACGCTGATCGAAGCTTTACTGTAATACAGTTTAAGGTCCTGATAGAATTTTCTTGCAACTATGATTATCTTTCTAAACACAAAAGCAACTACTTTTTACCCTAAACAAGTATAACCTCAATGTTCTAAAGTTACAAAGCAAGCTTATATTTCTACAATTTGCAGCCATTATTAATCTAAAACAACTTTTAATAGGAACGAAATCTCAAGCATGGGAGAGGTTTCGTACTTTGGCACGAATGGGTCGGCTCCACTGGAGTGTTACTATGGCCGCTTAAAAAACCGGCGTCAAACAATCACAGCGTTATATTTTGCCGTAGGAATGAGGTTATCGGAAGACCAATTCTTCTCCTGCTGTTTCCCTTCCCATTCCCAAAAACCTTATCCTCAAAAGACCGGCGAATTACTTACAACTTTTCCATCATTGGAATCATTCACATTGTCATCATGTGGAAGACGTCCGCTGTGAAACAAGGAGGGGTCTCCTTCTTAATCCTCCACATTGAATTGTTACCTCCTCGTAACTTTGTTGCTGTAGTCTGTCCACATGGCGGGAAGTCAATGACGACTGACATTGTCATAAATTCACAAATAAAAATGTACAGGATTTACTCGGAAACTTTTTGCATTTTGCGATAAAACAACGCAAAAGTCAAGGCTCTTATAATAATATAACGTGATTGTTTCTAATTCATAAGTGGTACATTAGGAGTAATGAGAAAGCGTCCAGGTTATAATGTATGTCAGGTAAGTAACGAGGGAGCAAGGGGGGTCTCACTAATTTATTAAACAAGGCTATCGAAGGCCCACCATACAGAAATTAACCTCTACCGTATTAGCTTCATTGTGCATATTAGTATTATTATGATTTTGATATTTTGAGAAAACAAAATTATTTGCAAGAGATAACTAAGAAAATATTTATAATTTGTCTGCTATTTCAAACCAATACAATGGATTTAAAAAAAAGATGTGTGGAAGAGCCAAGCTTTGGCACGACTGTGTCGGCTCAAGTGCAGTGATATGACGGCCTCATAAAAAATTAAGACACTACATTGTTTCGGTGTGAGTGAGGTTGCCGAAAGCTCAATCTCCAGACCCAAAAGGGTCTCTGAATCTTTGATTCCAAAAAGATCGGCAATGCACTTGAACCTCCTCTGGTTTTGCGGATGTCCACGGGCGGTTCCTAACTGCCATCTGTTCGTTTGTACCCACGGATGATTGTTCCTAACAAAAAAGGCAAAACAGAAACAATAGTAAGAAAATAACTGCACCACAGCTCAAAATGGCCAGGAGTCTACAAACAAGGAGTCTACAAGGTCTACAAAATGATCCGACCTGTGCACAATGGTTCCAGTTAGATAGGAAGAATACTTATTTTAAGGTACTCCCATAAAATTTAATCCAATGCTATTTGGTTAAATTCTGAATACACCTGTCTCTATACCAATGATATTATTGTGCTCCCGGAATTTCCCATCGATATTCCCATGTAATTTATAAATTGACATCGAAGTGCATCGATCATGACATCTCCTTCCTTCATACCTACACATTTTCTTTGAAGCGTAGGTGTACATGCTGTTCCATTATTAACTTTCGTAAGATATTAAACTCTACGTCATAGGACATTTGGCAGTTTTTTGAAAGGTAAAAAAAAATAATTTATTATTAAAAAAGAGCAATAAAATCTATTGGTTTACTTGTTGTTATCTTATTTATATTTTAAACGACAAAATTTGTAAGTGTTGATATTACTCTTTTATGTAAAAAACTACTGAATGAATTTTGGCAAAGAGATAGTATAGTCTATAAAAACATATAGGCTTCCTATTATATTTGTGAATATCATTAAAGGACTTCTCTAGAGGGAGAGTCACACCCGGTTCCCTAAAGGCCGATCAATGTTGAAATCAATTCAATCTCTTGTCAAGTCATCTGATTGGTTGACTGCATTATCAAAAACCAATCAGATGACTTGACAAGAGATTTAACAGGAGATTAATTAATTTTAGCGTTGACAAGCCTTTCAGAAACCGGGTGTCAGACTCTTAGTGACTAAAAACATCCCGTTCCTTCTACTGCTACAAGCGGTAACAGTAAAAATACAAATACCGAATCAAGCACGGAGTAAGATCTTACACTGTGGAATCAAGTATCAAAACATTATGTTTTGGCTAAGACGTCCACGGTAACTCATAATAGGCTTGAAATTGTCTTATAGCTGAACTTTAACATAGATTTCCTTCGTACAGGGGTGGCTACTGCGCTAAGTAACTACGGTAGGCTATTACCTCACTAATCTAAATTGATGGGGCGTCCAGAAACCGGGCATTTTTTCATAACATTAGTAATTTTTCGGCGTAAAATAATATAATAAACATAAGCCCCAATTTCATTACTTAAGGCGTCAGTATTGAATGCCGGACGTAATGGAACGATTATTCGTTTTTATAGCATCATTATAAACGATATTTGAATTTTAGGTTTATGATTTGCGTATTTAAATGTTCGTTTTATTAATACGTAGCATTCCGAAATTGTTTTCTATCGTTTCGTTGGCTGAGCAAAGTCCAGAAGCACAAAGGCAATCGTAAATATTTTTTTACTAGGAGCTGAACGCAACATCGGCCTGAAACAATCTCAGCGTTGGGAGGTAACCGAAGGACCAATCCTTGCCCTGCCACAATCCCTAAATCTCCAAAATCCTAATCTACAAAATGTCAGCAAAGCACTGGTAGCTCCTCCATTGTTGCGATACGCAATCATCATCATCATCAGGTACCTTACCAGGTCCTTTTGACGATCAAAACATAATAATGGATATCGATCTCAAAAGGGAAAAAGTAGGAGTAAATGTTTGTCTTCTAAAAAGTGGTTGGCAAAAGTCAGCACAGACGCTATCTGGGCTTACGTTTCGTTACGATATGAGGTCAATGCCCCAATCCAATTTCTAAACACTAAAAAAACAAAGAGAATAATTTTCTTTGTTAAAACAAAATTAAATCTAGACTAACAATAGAAAATAAGTGCTTCGATTAAACATCTATTCCACTTACGTAGGCATTATAGATATTAAAGAATTAATATTTAATACTATCAGATGTCCCCAGGCTTCACCTGAGTAAAATTTTTCTCAATATTTTTTTCCTTTGGGTTTAGTGTGTTGGATATTTGTACATACACATCACTCGCTTCACCCGGAAAAATATTTGTTACAAACATATCGATACTACAATACCTATTATTTCTTAAAAGGATAGGCACAAGTAAATTGTAGGTATTATATTATTATTAAACATTGAATACTCTGACCCATGCAGTTTTATATTTTATCGTTCGGTTTTAATATAAAAATATCCACCTGCATCTGCGACTCTAACAACGATTCCAGACCTCCTGTTAGGTGGCTAACAGGAGGTCTGGAATAGATAGAGTGGTGACTTGTCGTTCAACGTGGAGAAGTAAAGGGAAAGCCTTAGTATAGCAGTAGACATCTTTAGGCTGATGATGATGATGATGATGATTTGTCCATTAAATGATAAATCATGATTAACTCCTAAGGTAGGGATCCAAAACTTCCTAATGCTAGGCAGGTCATTTGGAGATCTCAGTCACGTCCAAATTTTAAAGAATTTTGTAACCGGTCTGGTTAGTCGATGGATGATTGTACTTTTAGGATAATAACACTTACCTAACTATGTACTTGAAGTCACCAATCACCACAAGAGAGGTGGTACCCATGACGCATAGAATAATCAAACTTAAAGTCATCAGTTTAATTAAACATTTACAATAACACACAGACGAACAAACTATCCACATGTGGGTTAGTACTTATAACATTTGTATGAATGGACTTTGGACATTGAACTTTAATATTTACTCAAAGACATTAATGAACACCAAACTCTACTATTCTAATTTCTAAAATAAACATCGTTGTCAAGTCTAGAACATTTATCGAAGTACCTTGTATAATTTGTTTGTTAAGACATTATACAATACTTGTATAATGTATATACGATTATTTGTAACTTCTGGACAATCTATAACAAACACACGTTTAGGGAAATTGCTTTAAAAACTTAATAGGTTGGTCATTTTACGTCCAAGAAACCATCAACAATAATTATATTATTTAGAAATAAAACCGTAAAGGCCAAATATCCATACGTCAGTATTTTTATAATGACAAGTCTGCAACAACCTTACACAACCAACTCAACTGTAACTCTTTAAGCCAAGATCTACAGTAGGTAGATAGAACCATGAAAACACCGGCACACTGAAGTCCGTCGAGTCCCAGGGACATGACTGTCTTTGATTTCACAACAGACAGAACGAATTAAGCTTTACATGCAAAAATACTGTAATAATAGGAGAAGCCAAGTCAAATAAGTATACATAAATATGTAGAGAATAAATTTCATGTCTGCCGGTATATTATGACACACACAATAAATAGAAAACACATTGTGTCTCGCGTGGATCTGTATTCCAGCATACGACGGGTTGAGTTTGTTGGAAATGTGCATTGGAAGACCAGGGATGTCGGTGCATATGTGTACCGTGTACCGCGGCCCTGGCCTCTGTTCCTTCTCATGCTCTGGGCATGAGAACCATGGCGTGAGAACAGAGTGGTTTTCGTCATTAAGAGGCTTACACCCGGTTTCTGAAAGGCTTGTCAACGCTAAAATTAACTAATCTCCTGTTAAATCTCTTGTCAAGTCATTGACGTTGACTGAATTATCAACAACCAATCAGATGACTTGACAAGGGATTAAATTAATTTTAACATTGATCGGCCTTCCAGAAACCGGGGTTGAGAGCCCCAGAGCGGGATAATTTATAGGATGATTTGCCATCCTAAGAAATATAACCTGTGAAGAGAAAGTATAATATTTGGTAGGTACGCATTTCAAAGGAAACGCGACGCGAAGGGTATCTAAGAAAATGTTTCAACATTCAAAGCCAAAGATGTTTCAACGTTCAGTACCTATAACTAGACAAATATCAATAGAGATGTCACACTTAATTGACAATGTAGACTGTGACGTCAATCTTTCACTGACGTCAATACTTAGAAAGGGCCGCAGTTTTGTATGAATTTAATGAGGTATTTTTTTTATATGCATGTTCTTTATACATAGTTTTTTTTATTTTAATATGTCGGTAAACGAGCAGACGGATAACCTGATGGTAAGCAATCAGCGCCGCCCATCGATACACGTAACGGAGGAGTTACGAGTGCGTTGCCGACCTTTTAGGAATTAGGGATTTGGAGATTTAGGGATTGGGAGAGGGTAAGGATTGGGCCTTTGGTAACCTAACTCACATGGCGAAACACAACGCTGTGGTTGTTTCACGCACGTTTTCTGTGTGGCCGTGGCCGTATCACTTCAGTCGAGCCTGTCCATTCGTGCCGAAGCATAGCTCTCTCACACTTAAAGAAAGAAATAAAAGAAAGACATCGTGGAGGACCTCACATTAAAACTTTAAAATCGTCAATCCACAATCAAGGTTGTTATTGCCTTTAAGAGCCAATAGACTACCACAGATGGAGCCCAACAGGGCCGATGTTTAGTCAGGGTTCCAGGTCAAGCGCAATAAGATACTCGTCCTCGGTCTGGAGCAAAATGAACGGGTTTGGGACCCTTACTAACTGAAAACCCTGTCAAACGACACTAGGCACTTATAGGCTGATGATAATTACAAGTTGTCTTTAAGTCGAGCTAGTTGGGGATCATTACATTATGATAAAATAAACATTCTTCAATCTTGAAATGTGCCTGAAGTTAAGCTAAAAACCCCGTTCACTTGTAAATAACTTATACTGCATTATGTCCACACCGCACTACCGTTGACCAATCGGCCTATAAACCAGTTTTGACACCAATTTCCTTACCCATCCACATTAATTAACACATTACTGCGCAACATAGGTGAATATGAAACAAGAATTCAATTGTCAGATGACATTGTTCATTATTTGCCACAGTCATGTGAGTTAGTGGACTCATTGGCGATCAATTATCCGCAATTTGAATCACTTGTCATCACGACCGAACCGAACAATTTGTAAACGAACACTAATTGCGCACAGTTGTCAAACTTTCACAGCCGCCATATTGGATTTTAGCACGTACAAGATAATTAATGCGATGACATTCTATCTATTTGCTTTTAAAAACTGTTTTCGCATATTTTCAGTTCAGTTAAGCATATTTTTTGTGGTAAATTTAAAGGTGTATAATATTAAAATAAGGTTATTTTTATTATTCTCAGATCTTCCAGTTTTAAGTTTATAGAAGAACAGTTTTTAATGCAGGATGATCACCGTATTTGGTAATAAGTACCAGTTAAGTTTGATAAGTGTCATGGCGGACGTTTATGATAAATGTTCTCGTCAAGTTCTTCGTTTATTTTTAATTTTACTTAAATATTTTAAAAGGTCAAGCATGGAAATAGACTTTACATATCTTGTACGCAGTCTTTAGTCGATATTTATATAATAACCTAAGAAATGATAGTAGGATTATGAGCAATTTTCAACAGCTTTAAAATAAATACCAGCTTCTAAATATTTACTTTATATTGCTAACACAATGTACATAAACCTTATTGGATATATTGCACTTGATTACCCGTCCTCTCTCCTCGCAACACAACTAAGGTGGAAGAAGTAGGTAATCAGATATTTTTTGCTTCAAAAAGCCCGAAAAGGAGTATCAAACTTACTGACTAGAAACCATGTCATTGCGCTGGATGTCATTGCGCTGGACCCACAACCCTGGCCGATTATTTATAATTATGAGCATTAAGTACTTTTTTCTTAGCAAAATACAAAATATGTTTACTAAATTTACAAATAAGCTAAGTGTGGGAGAGCCAAGCTTCGGCATGAATGGGTCGGCTCCGGCCTCACAGAAAACCGGCGTGATGCAACCACAGCGTTGTGTTTCCCCGTGTGAGTGAGGTTACCGGAGGCCTAATCTTTCCCCTCCCCCAATTCCTTAATCTCCAAAACCCTAATCCCTAAAAGGTCGGCAACGCACTCGTAACTCCTCTGTTGCGGGTGTCCATGTGCGGCGCTGATTGCCTACTAAAACGGTACTCATAAAAGTACCCAATCATCCAAAAAACACACACAAAAAATAAAATAGAAAACAATACAAGCGCTGGAAAAAATAATACAAAGCAGGAACTACTCTACACAATTAGCCGAGATTGTCCATTAAAACCAGACCGAGATTCATGCAAATGACCCCAGTTACATACGCACATACGGACGGACAATCAGCACCAATCAATAATCTATTGGCAGTCCTAATGACTAGCCAAGGATGGCTGGCAGTTGTCGCCGATAATAATTGGTATCTACTCATAATAATTGGTATCGGTACCGAGCAATAATTGGAATAATTAAAGCGATCTAGCTATGTTAGTAACAATTGATTGATATATCTTTATTGATAGTTCATTGTTGGATGTGAAGGCATTATTTATTTATAACATTGGTCGGGTGTTGACGTTTAGATAGCTAAGTTTTAAAAAACGTTATTTGTGGCCGTACATTAGACGTTTTGCAAACGTGCTGTCGCAATCTACGCGTGACCCTAAAACGCTCATTGAATGGAGGTTATTATTCTACTAGCGCAGTTTATCGTTGTTTGCATTAAAACACACACAAACACAACATTTGGATAAAAAATACAGCCTGTTTGTTAGTTCTGCGTTTGTATAGGCACACATGCGCATTTATATCTTTCAGACTTCGGTCATCGGCGCATTTAAAAATCGTAGTGTCTACAAGACCTATTAAACAGGTGTGCAAATGTCTTTCGACTGTGTCTGAATACGCATAGATGGTGCGGTAAAAAAGCGGTATCATCACCATCATCAGCCTGATATCGTCCACTGCTGGACATAGGCTACCCCAATTGCACGCCACTGAGCTCGATGTTCAGTTCTTCTCATCCAACCGCTGTCAGCCAACCTGCGGATGTCGTCAGTTTACCTAGCTGAAGGGCGCAGTGATATTCATAGACCCTTAGTGAAATAAAATGTTAATTCGTTTAAGCAAAGTACAGAAAAGAGGTACTACTGTCAATGATTGAAACTTTTTCGTAAAACAAAACGGCCCAAGAAACAACAATCAAAACAAAAAAAATATATGTCACATAAAAAATAACCAAAATTGATTTGTCAAAGTGATCCATAAAACTGAGAAGCGAACGTTATCCTTGAATAGTTTTTCTAGTAATTTACAAGGGGTTAATTAAATATTTTGTTCTTCATTGCTAAAATATGGAGTCCAATATGGCAGCTGAACGTACGAGTACCTCATTTGACTTTCCACCTCCACTTAAACTTGAATCAATGTCATCACCTGATGCAATATCAGTGTGCCAATGCTTATTGAGCGGCGATGACTCCACTAAAGAAATAGAAGTACCACAGCGCAAACAGAGGATATTTTCAGTAGTTTCAAGGACAGAGAATTATTTGCGTGAGCGCCGTATTCCTGAGCTCGTAAGGTTTCTTTTAGCGAAGATCATGTGCAGCAATGCCCGCAATCCGGTTACATATCTCCAAGATCTTCTAGATGATTGTATGATATTCCGTGCCGGAATCGGCCCTGCTCCTGTTTTATTTGAACAGAGGTAATTTGTTATGATTTTTGCAGTTGTTTCTTAGTTTGTGTACATTATGTTGGATAAGTACTGTAGTATACGAATTAGGCGTCCAATCTGTATCAAAAACAACGACGTCTTATAGGAAACTTAGCGCAAATTATTTACACCAATGTAGTAATAAAAATATTTTTTCGTTTCATTCGTTCAAATTTAGTTCATTAAAGTTATCAATGGTTGCCAATTCTTCTTTGCTCGAAGATGATACGAAACTTCGTATTCGAGAATTGTAGTAGACTTCTATGATAATTTCGTGACGTTTGCCATATGTTAACCAATAAAGCAAAACTTTACGGTTACTACTCAAACCCTATTCCTGATCTTTCTTTAAAATTAGTGTTTTTGTAATGATGATTGCATTTACAACTTGACCCTTAAGAACAGACTCCTTTCATAATTTTGTCGTTCATCAATAACCCGAACTATTTCATTTTGCAGACACTTAGAAGCGGTTGTCAAAAGCTTTGATCCCTCCGGTCGTGGCTGGGTAAGTACTGGGCAAGTCCGAAGAGCGTATATTACGCTGGGCCTTCCCCCGCCGGAGCACATTGAAGAAAGGATATCAACTGCTGAACTATTGGAGGGTTTGAAAGAAACTCAAGAGAGAGAACTCCATAGCCTATTGTGTGCTGGAATAGAAGCATATGAACATAAACAAGACAAAAATCGTCAAGAAAGTAAATGCTAGGGTTTCAATCGCCATGATTTCTATTTTTAACATAAAGTAATAAAGTTGTTGCTTAAAATATAATTCAATTTCTATTATTCTTAGTTTATTTTGATATCTGTTAGTTAATAGGTATATTTAAGTTTTATTTTACTTTTTACTCGACTACGGCAAAGCAAAAGGAGGGTTATGATTTTGACAGCCTATGTATGTATGTATGTATGTATAATTTTGTTGTTTTTTGCATCTCAATTTGGATTCTTTGTTTTTGGAGTCAATATTTTAGTAAATTGTTTGGGACTTAAGAACACAGTAATTATTATCCTCTAAGTAGTTAGATATTTTACAATTATTAAGAATCAGTTGACTACTAACTTCTTCGTTGGACCATTGGTTTGGGATCATGCCAGGTCCTCGATTCTGTATGAATAAGGGTAGGTTTTTTCATAACCTGACCTAACATGTCTGATGATTATATGATGGTAAACAATACTAGAAAAGTACTTTGCTGGTTGGGAATAAGGAGTTTTGGGGATTTAAGGTTTGTGTAGAACCCGAGCAAACGGCGCGTAACGTTCCGCGCACGCCTCAAAGAACCAAAAGAACCACCACAGACGGGGCCCTATAGGGCTGAAGTTCAGCTGGGGTTGCGGGGTAAGGGCAATAAGGCATCGCGACCTCGGCCCAGAGCAGGAGAAGGAACGGGGGGGGGGGGGGGGGGGTTTAGTCAGTAGGAGTCTGAGACTCCCTTCTGCCCGACCCTGGGCGGTTTCACGCCGGTTTTGTGTGAAGCCGTGGTATCATTCTGGTTGTGCCGGCACATTAGTGCCGAAGAATGCCCCCCCCCCCCCCACGCTTATATCTCTCATATGAAATGCAATACAGGTGTCATTTTATTGGAACACTATCACCATTCACATGTTTATTTAGCCTTTCGGAAACTTATTGAGTTAATTAATTTTAAGGTCTCTAACGAGTATTGTCGTATAGTAATAGTGGGTGTTATTTATAATAAAATAACAGTTACATAGGTACAAACATACCTACACTAGGAACCACAAAAACTACACCAAAAGAGAATATTAAATATTAAAAATTTTATAATATTAAAGACATAGCAAGAATAGTTCTCAATAACATAAAAATACTTTCCATAATAAAAATGTAAGAAATATCCCATAACTTATGACAGAACTTACCAACTACTGTTCCAGTGTACATGAGTAATAATAATTAGTATGAAAATATTGGACCACCGGAGGACCCAAGCCCACGCGCCGTCTCCCGTCCAATAAACAACAGAAGTAAGGAATCCCACACTTTGCCCAGCAATTGTTGTGTCCGGTGTTAATAAAACGGCGTATATTTTAGCTATTTTGACAGTTCGAAGCTGTTGGTAATATTTGATACATACTGTCGATTTGATTGGTGAACAATATTTGGTTGGTGAAGGAGTTTGAACTTACATAATTTCGTCTAATAGTTTCATCCAGGGTGGTGGGCGCAAGCACAATAATGTTTTCTTACGTCTCATTCAGGGCAGGAGAAGAAATTTGTTGATTTTTAACCGATGAAAAAAAATGGTAATGTTATGATAAATTAAAAAAAAAGAATGTTTAAATTTTGGAAATGGTGTAGTAAATTAAACGCCATTTTGGATTGATTTCCGACTTGGTATGTTGAGGCTGTGTTGTGCCAAGGATATAGAAAAGATTAAAGTCAAGGCTCCTTTGAGGCGGGGCAGATTCATTTTTTTTTTTGTGAGGGGAAAATCCTTAAATGACTTCTCCCACCCAGGGCCGGGCGGAAGGGAGTGTCGGACTCTTACTGACTAAAAACCCCCCTGTTCCTTCTCCTGCTCTGGGCCGAGGTCGTGGTGCCTCATTGCGCTTACCCCGCAACCCCGGCTGGGGGCAGATCCAGTTGAGCTGTGCTTCCAGCAAAACAGCATACTAGAGAAGAGGTCTGGATTTCAAGCCACGTGATTAGGGAATCGCGGCACTGTTTACAGAAACGCAGCTTATTTTTGTAACGTGATACGTATGTTAGACCTGTGCATAAAAAAAGACGTCATATCCATATAATATCTTGACAAAATCGGTATTTATAGAAATGTTTCATTCTTACGACAAATTAAATAAAATTTACAGGCCTTTGTACAATAAACGTGACGGTAAAAATTAACTATTCTGTTAATAGGTGAATATTTATAGTGCTGTTAAAACATCAGACTTGATTGTTATTTATTTTATGAAGGTAATATACAAGGGAAGCAATTGTATCACAAAAACTTACGACACACAATAAGAAGTGCAATCAAAGAAAAATAGAAGATAGGTAGATGTGACTTATGTACATGTCACATTTTTGAATGTCAATGTCTGATAGCAAACGCATTGTGTCTCTCGAAAGGTGAAAAAAGTAAGATGTTTAAATAGAAATTCAGTCTATCCTTATCCTGAGAACATGTTACCGATCCCGTGATCGAGAACACTAGAACAATGAAGCAGCATTACCAAAAGCAGTAGAGTCTATTAGTGTTAGAATGAGACAAAAATCTGATTTAAAAAATCTGATGTGGCTCCTCAATTCTGACTTACAGATTTTTACTGTGTTTTTCATCCGACAAGCAAAAGAGTGACATTAAATAGGTATAAGACAGCAGCAAAGTATTTCCTGTAGACGCCATTTGCCATTTAACCAACGTAATAAAAACCAAAATCGGTTGAATAGACAGTAAAAATAAAATTATAATTTAAGCAGCATTGACAAGTAGAATACCAGCACCAATCTGGCACACGATTATTACGTTTCTCTAACAAACATCATTAATGAAACAATCCTTAACCATGTTTCTATCACCTTGGAAAATTATAAAAGATATCTTTGATAGCTATCGAACATTCGTGACGAATTAGCTTTTCATTCTGCTTATCCGTATGTTGTAAGTAATGGCTGGAAGCGACTGGTGAACCGCCTACGGTGCTCGTGAAAGCGTTCAGCTTACAACTTGATTTGTGATTTCAAAGATTATTGCTTGTACAGTCCATTATTGAGTTTCTGTAATTTAGTTTTGAGGTTTCGTTCCCTAGTAATGTTTGTAGATTGGGTGCAGGCTCGTGTTTAGTGAGCTAAGCGCTCTATGTAGTTATTGTTATTTATGCCTATGCAACATTGTATGCGTTATTAAAAACATTGTATGAAAGTATGGGGATAGGGAGATAGAGGGAGCATTTTGTTTTCCGGCTGATAATGATGATGATGATGATGATGGTGATGAAGAAAGTGAGCATAAGAATAATTTCAGCAGGTGCTAAATAGTATTTGTTTTTAAAATGTATTCGTTTATTTTTGTATTCGGTCAAATGAAACCTTGAATCTAAATTTTCAGGCTATTTAAATATACAGAATAACACATAAACAAATGTCTCAAACAAATGTAAACATTTGACTAAATAAAATAAATCATATCACATCGAGAACATCCTCCAATCTCGCGTCACATCAACACACGAAGCTCCTTATCGCTTGGATCGCGGCGCAAGCGCATCCCCACGAATTATTTCATTATGAGCCGCGTTTGAACAAAGCACGTGACCTCTTGCCCACACCTGCATCTGATTCGAGACCTTTAAAGTCAAATGTTTAAGTACCCGTAGCCATAGCATTGCATTTCATGCCTATTAAATGCTTAACCGCATCTGTCACAATATTTCGTAAGGAAACATCGCTCATTGGATAATACGTTTATGTAATAAAAAGCAGTATTGTTTATAGCAATTTGTCCTTGGAAATAATTCGTGCTCTTTAATGTTTACACTTAATTATTATTGATCTAAATATTATGACAAGATTAGGTTATCTGAGACATATTTCAAATCAAAATGTATTTTTTTATGTAATAAGTCGGCAAACGAGCATACGGATTAGCTGATCGTAAGCAATCAGCGCCGCCCATGGACACCCGAAACGGAGGAGTTACGAGTGCGTTGCCGACTTTTTAGGGATTAAGGATTTGGAGATTTAGGGATTGGGGAATGGTCGGGGGAGAATTGGAATTCTATTCTTTGAAAGTTATTTTTTAACAAAAAAGGTCTATATTACAGTAGCTAACGTAGACAAAGCTAAAATAGACGAAGGTACATTTAAAAAATACGTTTATTAAATCTCTTGATTATGAAACGTTTAATACTACTACGCCTAAATTTTTGTTCTCCAAATTAAAATAATGCGCTGCTAATTCCCTCAAAAACCATTGTTTCGCTAAAAAGCAGCTTTCAACACCTACAACAGTAAAAATAAAACAAAAACACATTTATCTCTGTTACACCAACATCAGATTAACGTGTTTTTTTATTATAAAACCTAATTGTGATTCAGCCCACGCTACCGCGCCTTAACTCCAAGAATGCATTAAAATATAGCTGCATACCTTTTTTTCGCACGGGAAATATTATCGTGTACTTAAATAATTGTTATAAGTACTTTTTATATGATTGTTGGATTGTGATGTCATTTAGTTAAGACATTTCAGCTGGGAGTGGTTAGTAACGCCATCTGTTGGCGAGTAGGTGTAAACTGTTGATAGTTTTAGGAATTTTATTGTGTATTTCTTTTTCGGTTTAAGTAAGTGGATATGAATTGTATGCTCGAAAGCATGGGGAAATGTACTGCAAACAAATGAACTCACATTTTATCGTGTTGAAATGTTACAATCAAATTACTGAACAATTCAAGCCATTCTGATCCAACCACAATGAAACAAATGAAAGCAATTAAACCAATACATTATACAAATAAGTCAATAAGGGCAACTTCAAAAGGCTCTTCACACCCAATACCTTTGGTCGGGTGGCACGCTACAACTTTAAACTTGCGTTTAAATCGAGATTAACGAAACCGCTTGCCTTAATTGAAACTCTAGGAATCCTTTGTAACACACGGCTGAATTATAACGAAGAATGAAAGGGGATTAACTTTTTTAATTAGATAAGGGATAGGAATCATCGGAATTAGATCACATGTGGCGTTAGAAAATATTCGACAAGCAAATTGCTCTAGAATTTTGGTTGCGATGTAAATTAAAACCGATGTTATTTTGGTCCATTTTTGCATACGACATTCTTTCGCAAAAGTTTTAGGAAAATAAAGTTTGAATTTCTTAAATAATGGAAATTTTAGTTTAAGTTTATAAGAATAGAAATGCAAAAAGTATAATTCCACTTGATAATTTAAGTCAATCAAAAATCTAAAGAACGAAACGCCTAAAGCCAAAACGGATATCCTAACAATAAAATGTAACCGCACTACTTAAGGTTCGTGCATCATGGACCAATAAACATAGAAATTAATGATTCATGCCGCCGAAACACCGATTTTAATGCTTCGTGACGACCTGCGACAACCCATCTGTATATTTGTTATTGAAATATGATCGTTCGTGTAACTGTCTCGAAGGTACAGGAAAACGATGCAATGGATGATCTATAATCACCACAAAAGGTTTTTTAGTAGGTGTAGGTACATTTGCGTGATCAGGAAACTTTTTGTACGTAAACTGTTATTTTTATTTGCCACCAGTGTAGGAAAAGCGATGTTGATATTTTACGGGAAATTATTGTAGAAACCAATTGATGTTATTTCGTTAAAAATTGTGTTAAAAAAGACATTTGCTTATTGTAAAATTTTGAGTAAAAGCTTGGATTTTGAGATGTAAGAATACAAAACAGTTGGTTTTCTTTCATTGAGGGAAAAATTATACAAGTTTATAATTTTATTAGAAATAGCTTCTGTCGCGCAGTTTCATTCGCTGCTCGGCTCCTTACAAACCGTAGCGTGATGTTTAATAGCCTAAAGTCTTCATCGATAATTGTACTAAAACACAAAAAGAATTATTCTATTCGACCCAGTAGTTCTGGAGATTAGTGCGTTAAAAGAAACGAAACAAACTCTCCAGCTTCATAATATTAGTATTGATTAATATAATTGACCTATTTTTAGTATTGTATCAGACAATCACTATTTTATTGGTGTTTCTGTTACTTTATAATTTAGGTAACTTTATACAATAAATTTACTATAAATGTGTATTTAGGATCTTAAAGTAATCATTAATGTCAAACAAAACAAATGGAACTAGTGAGTACAGAATACGTTAAAATTTTCCAATCGATTTAAAGTATTCAAAACACATTTTATACTAAATTTAAAATAGGGATTCCGTCTGCGTTTCGTAACCGAATACGTACCTAGTTATAGAGACATTTATATCCATACATAATGATGTACACATCCATAAGTATAAAAGTACCATCTAATTGCTACATAGTAAAAAGCTTAAGGACAATTTAACAATATAATAAACCTCTTAATCAGCTTATTAACGTCGATTTAAGTTCGGTGCCACGCGCCCTATGGTAATATCTCTGGCCAAAGGAATATAAAATACTTGAACTTTTTTTTCTACGAAATTCACCAACTTATTAAGCCTATTTTTACATAAAAGTAGTACATAACACTTAATATTCGCGTCAGCAAGGCGGCACGTATTCGTGCGTCATGGGCTTAAACAACGAATTAGAAATTATGGATGTGATAAATTTGAATCTATTGCTGAGCATATAGAAGTTTTATAGTAGGTATAGTAAAAATAATGAAGTATAGATACTTTTTAAAACAAAACTTTTTGGATTCCTCGTTTGAGAATACGTTATTTATGAATGATGTAGCCAAAGAGATCCCTTATAAAGACGAGCTAAAATGAATAATACTTTTAAATGTTTTATCATCTCACAAACAAATTCAATATCAATTTTATGTAAGAATACGTAGAAACAAAATACATTACCCTAACATCTAGTACAACCGACCTCTTGCTTCGTACCTCCCAGCCCACAACATTATTCATGCGGCTCGCTATTTGTATTAGTTACAAATGAACGGTTACCAAAATAATTTAAATGCTAATTCAATAATTAAGTCGATCCACCCGTAACTGAGCGTGCTTCAAAATGGCTATTGATTCGACAATGCGTTGGTACCGACTATGGTTGGATATACCGCCATTTGCATTTACACAATTGTTGATAGTCGGTATCATGTTAATAGGTAAAGTTATGTGGGAAATTCACATGGATTACAACGGCTGAAGGCTAGCTTTGCGTGAATGGTTATTCTGTCATCGTCAATGTTTATTAAACTATTCTATATTTTGTGTGTGGGATTATTGCTATTAGATTTATCAGTTGTGATCCTAAATGTATGTTTTGTCTATAATATGGTAGTTTATAAGAGTTGTCAAACTTTTTTTTTATCTGCATGTTTGCAACGAATCTGAAAAGTGAGGAAAAAATGTTTGTGCCTACGAATTTGTACTTGTAACTTTAATTTTTGTCACATTATTTTTGTCATTGTTTATTACTTTAAAAAGTAGTTTATGAGTAAGAAGATCATTGAAATAGAAGATAATACAAAATTGGTTGCTTTATTCCATCTAACAGAACTTCATCAAATTAACCAAAGAAAACAAACTTTACCCAAAGCAATTAATCCCACACATGAAGGTAACATTGATGAAACACCTAACATTTCAAACTCCTAAAACAAAACAATGTCCAAATGCCTCGAATTCCTGCTAACAACCCGTAAATAAATTAAGCCTAGTGCGGACGGAGTCGCGGGAGCGAATTAGCCGGCTCTTTGTGCAATCAAGCGAGCCCTTCGCGCCCTAATGAATATGAATACGGGTGAATACGCTTCGAATGGTGGAGCCCGGCCGAGCACGTCGACGCAACTCATTACATTGGACGCTTGTCACACCATTGCGTTGTGTATACATAAATTGCGAACTTATCTGAGCGATGTTCGAATTACCTTATAAGGTGATTCGAACACTCATCAGCATTGCCCTGTTTGTTGACATATACTGTCTTCTCTAATTCTTTTTTTGAGAATGTGAGTCATCATATTACTTCTCCCACCCTGGATAGGACGGATTGAGGAAGAGAAAGACTCGTTCCTCGTTCCTTTTTTGCTCCGAGACGGGGTTGCGTTAGCGGTTGTACCTGAAAACCAGACTGACATGCTCTAGGTATATCCGTTTAACATCGGCATGCAACTAATCTGATGATGATCTGCATCAGACTGATCTGATCATTTTATTTTTCAAGATAATACACTTTTTTTCACTTACCTCACGAACAGAATCGCTATGATAACTGACAATTTAATAGTAGACATTTTTAACAACGTGTTTTGCAGTATTTGGATAACGAAATTATAAACATGCGATTATTAAAAGTTATTTATTTCTACGCCAATGTGAACGTACTAGGAGACTAGTTAAAGATAGATTTTATAGAAATGTAGGATAAGAGCCATCTAGTTTTTTAGATACTAAAAATGATGAAGTTCATTGATTAAGACAAAATTTGGCAGACTCGTGTTCGGTGTAACAAGCGTTCATCTTACAGTTATGAATACGCAAATACGACTTGTTTCGCAGTAGCTTTGTCTATTTCCTTAGTGGCTAACTGAACAAATTTTGACACCTACAATCCTTTATTATTTGCCTTTCCAGGTTCATTATTGTGTTGGAAAATATTTTTGCTATTTAAGATAAACATATAAGCTAAGTATACTTTGGGCATTATTGTTGGCAACATATTTAATTGATAATAACATATCGCGGTCTAAATGGTTAGAATAAGTTAGTGAAAAATATTGCAAAAAAACTGATTCATATTTTATAAAGAACTTCCACAATTTAGTCAAAGGGGATCCGACGAAATCTGTAATTCAACATTTTAACAGAAAACTAACACTTGTAGTTTTTATGAAATTTGATCCCAATTTAGTTCTTCTGAGGTTAAAGAACAGAGATAAACAAAACCAACGAAAACAACAAAGCATTTCTCAAGAAATTACCGTTTTAAGACAATAAACGTCATTAAGGACATTTGTGTTAACATTAAAAATGACAATAAACTACGTAATGACGTAGAAATTGTAAGAAAAACGAGAGGCCTGTGCGTGCTACACATTATCTCATTCATTACTGAGAAAACACGATGAAGCTTCGTATTGTACCGACAAAAGTTGAAAAAAGTCGAAAAATGGCGGAACCGAGTTCCCATGAAGTCTAAGATGATATTCATGATAGCTGAGTCGTAACAATTAAACGAAGAATTAGGGTTGATACGCATTTCATATCAAGGTTTTTGTAGGATTTTTTGACAGTTACGGATTTTTCATACATGTTTTTTTTTTGTTTCCGTATCTATAGCTTGGAGCAGATCTACAATACTGATAAATTTAATTGTAGCAACTATTTTCAGTAAATATTTTATGTTAAAAAGAAATCGTATGTTTAGAAAAATAATTCTAGTTTATCTTCAGACCGAATGACATTTGTAGGTATATTTAGATATGTTTTTATTTATTGTTAATTTTTATGCTATATTATGACAATTTAAACTAATTTAAGTTGAATTTTAATTGCTACGTAAAACAGCTACTATAACACAAATTAAATTTTGTAATCGTGAATCAACTTTGTAACCACCTTTATATGTATTACCCACCAAAACATGTTTATTTTCAAATTTTCCGATTAGTGTGTTTTCTCCAACTGAATTTTCTAAAAAAAGACTCGAGAATTTTCACCACCATCCCTAAAAGTAACAATACTCACACGAGCCAACCCTACAAACTAGGTATGGTTTAGAACAAAAAACGCCAGTATAACCGGTAGCGGGCGTGCCACTAATACTAAAGAGGTCGTTACAACAGTGCTCGGTTAAAGTTAAACAAAGGTTTCATTTCTTGTAAAATTAAAGCGATTCCTATCTATGCAGTAATAAGTCCGTGCTATGAAGAGCACGTGCACTAGTTTTAACGAACGGTTTTTTTGGGTTATGGAGGATGAGATAGATAACAATCGGTTAAGGTGACGGCGTTTTAAAGTTTGTTATGATGGGTCGGGCGGGCCGTTTTAGTTTTATGTTGGTTTTACGAAACATTGTTAATATGCATACTCCTTTTCGTAGAGACTCATTGGTACTCCACTCAACTCGAGTTTCTTTAGACAAAATTGCTAATTTTATTGATACCGTCACAAAACCAAGAGTTATAATTAAACAATTATTATTCTCTATTTTACTAAGAAAAGAAAGACAGCTATCCGTTAGAATGTTGGTGCATGCTTCAAACGGTCAAAGAAGAAGCCTTTTTTAACAGGGTACATTTAAAAGCTGACGATAATTTAAAATAATTAAAAATAAAATTTTAGAGCAGAGATAAGATGCTCTAAAATTTAGCACTTCTCGTCATTCACCATTCACTGTCAAGAGATCAGCACGTCGATTCTATAAAATTTGTTTGATTTTGAATCTTGTTCGAGTGCGAAGTGAGTGTCGAAGTAACGGGGTAATTAAATTTTAGAATGCCACTTTTAACGTCATCTCATACTTTATCTATCAAAATGTTGCTGTCAATTTAGTTCAACTCGCAAGTGTAGCGCTAGTGTACTACTACTCACAGCGGATTCAGATTCGAAGTTTAGAATGAAGTCTTACAGAATCACACCCCAGCACATAATACGAACATACGCAATACTTAGGTAATAGTAACTAGTATTACATTATAAAAACAATCAACTTACGCTCATTCATCAGTAAAATATACAAGTTAAACAAAAAACTATGCTGCTTGTGAGCTTTTCAAATGTTTTTACAGTAATTTCCCCAAAGTTTTGACAAACAAAGTCGTAACGTGGTAATAGCAAAAAAATAGTTGGTTCATAAACTTTATCATCATTATGTGAAGATGTTCCTTGCACAGTTTTATCTTAATTGTCATGTGTGGGACGCATACTGTTTCTTAGTAGTCAGTTCACATGATCTCGTCTTGTCTGCCCACCTTCTAAAATATTATACGTCGACATTTCTATGTCTGTCTACTTTTTCGTAACAGGTCACACTTCCTGTGTCAATGTATTTCCCAGATTTTTTTCTTGATTATATTTTCGGACGAACGCCACTACCGGATCATTTTGAACTAAGTATAACTTTACTGTTAGCCTGTTGAGGTTTTTGCCTCATCATGTATGTCTGTACTGTAAATAAAAAATGTATTCTTTCACTTCGTTAGTTATGTTTTTGATCCCAAATAAAAACAGCCAGGAAAATGGACACATTTCGAGATTCCATTATGTTATCAAAATTATTTGCTATTTTTCAAATTAGGAACGTAAACAAACGGCATAGTTTTTCTCAAAAGAGGTTGTTTTGTTTAGAACAATAATAAGAGAAAAAATAAATGCAATAGAAACTCACACTCATTTGCAATTACTTAATTTGAGCCTCCCTACTTA
This sequence comes from Spodoptera exigua, assembly GCA_902829305.4. NCBI lineage: Eukaryota > Metazoa > Arthropoda > Insecta > Lepidoptera > Noctuidae > Spodoptera > Spodoptera exigua. The sequence goes on along the minus strand of LR824619.2, from coordinate 8,009,723 downwards.
ACCCTAAAAACTTGTACACGATCGAAGCGGTATAGAGTGAAACTTATTATACGAATTGCAAATTCTTTTCCTATATGATGTCGGGTGCGACACGATAGCCGTCGGGACCCCGAATGTTTTTAAGAATATTGCAAATGTCTCCTGAACCGCTGACTGGGAACGATCGATGTTAAAGGATTGCCTACGCTTTTAGATCGTGATGGGCGTGGTGGATTCAATCTTCAATTTATTTGTTTTGGTATAATGTAGGTATTGTGGGTAAAGGGCAAGTGTCAACCGATCGCCACGTGTAAGATTCAACGTAATAGGGTTAATATGGAAAGAGGTGTGTTATGTATGGATGTCGTCGGTTGTGGATCTGGATTAGACATTGGTAACAATTGAAAGGAAAACATGTTTATAATTGTTTAATTTAATTTATTTCATTTCCATATTTTTCAAGGATTTAAAGAATAACCAACAAAAAAGCTGCTCGGACCCATGGATCAAATTTCATAATCTTAATTGATTGGAGTAATCTGAAATGACATAAAAATAAACGTTTCACCGAACAACAAAAATACGTAAAAACTCTAAGTAAAATGTTACGATACCACAGATTACATCAGTCCAATCAACAATTACAAAATTCTTAAATCACAATAAAATCAACCCCATTGTCGGGATCAAAGACAACTAAACTTTGAATTACCATTGTTACGAAACGGCCACCATCCGGAATTGTATCAGAATCGTAATTAATACAGCTAGGCAGTCGGAAATATCTCTCCATCAAACTCGAAGTATCCACAAAGGCAATCAGAAAGCACAAAAGGTACGGTACTGGAAATTAAACTGCGCAAATTTAAACCCTACTCTTGCATACCGGGAATATCTGGTACAAGTGGCAAAATTACGCCCAACCCTTGCCTTTTAACCCTTCTTGTCATTTGCGAAGAACAAATTAATCATCATCATTTATATGCAGCACCAGTAGCCAGATTTGTTTCTCCGATTATGTCACCCTCGCTTGTTAGTATAGGGGCGGGTTAGAACAGATTTTAGAGGACATGTTTTAGTGTTTCACGAGTCTTAATCACTGTTGGGTGTTAAGTTCTTAGTAGGGTTGAATTAATGTTGTCATCTGATTTATGATTTCTGTGTACAAAAATGTCGGTCGTTAAATGTTTTTTATTAAAATCATCTGAACTTGAACGATTTAATTTCCTTTTTAATGTTTGACGAGGTATTGTAAAAAAAAATGAATTTATAATTTGTTAACAGTAATTGGAATGCATGGAAAAAACGTTGTATTTTGAATGATGGCAAGAAGTTTTTAAACAAATATCTATAACAATATCTCTTTTGACCTGTACAAATAGGTAAAATAAACATTACATAATCTTGCTAATAAATATTACAAATAAATCTCGACGCCATTCTATCCTAGCCCATGTCAAACATGCCCAAAGGTCGTCGTTGAGTGGGCAGCGTCAATTATTACGTTCATTTGGATTTAGCACAGCGGGCATTTTCGACCCATTCCCGCAGGGAAAGGGTTGGGGAGCGTGACGAATGTCCATTTGCGATACATTTGTTAGTATTTTTAATGAATTTGTTTTGAATGTCATTATTAGCACATTTTTATTAAGTCGTACTTACATTTAGGTATTTTGTTCTTGAGTGAAACTTCGTGAAATAATTTAATCAGAACATGATATAAAAAAGTAGCTTTCTCTATCCATATTATTGTATCGCTATGTACGCTTAAGTCTTTAAAACTGCGCAGTGGATTTTGATGCGTTTTTTTTTTCATATATAGAGAAAAACGTTAGTAGGGGTAAGTGAAGAGGAAGGTTTATAATGTAGAATAACATCCATTAAATAGGAAATAAATTTAGTATCAGCATTGTAATCGTGCGATGCCTAGGCGAGTTGCTCTAGTAACAGATAATTAATTCTATTTTAATGTGCCAATATTTCTACATATTTATGTAGTTTGTTTGAATTTATGACAAATGCTTCAGAATTATAAATAAAACACGTACGTTATCAATTTTTTTTACAAAAGGATAGTAAGAATTCATTTCAGAATTTTTCGTGTGAATTTCAATTCAAGATTGAAGTGCTCCGCTGCTTAAAGGGTAGATAAGGCTTGACCTTGTACTCTGCAAATGTCAAACAGATATCGTGAATATCTCTAACCAATACATTTTGAGTGAACTAAGAAACTCATATTTGTATTACATGAAGTTTATTTCACTTATTCATCAGAATTTATTGTTCCAAACTAAAGTTCTAATTAATGTACCTATCAATGATTGGAAACGTAATTTGCGGGGCGACCTAATTTGGTGGAGCAAATGTTGATGTGGTTTTAAAACTGACTTTTATAAGTTAGGCCTCATTTTTTTATAAACATGCGATTAGGTTCACTTGAAATGTATTAATTCTATCAAAGCTAGACTTTAACATTTTTTAACCACGACATACTTTTGCTTTGCTCTTAGAGTAACTAATAGCTCTTCACTAAAAGGAAGAACCAAATCAAGTAGATGATCAGTGTTAAGATCCAACGGTGTCATAACATCTAAAGCCAATGTTTTCAACGGTTCATTAACAATCTCTCTTAGAAGTGAAGAGTCGCTTGAGAAGGATCATGATGTTTACAGTGTTCCTAATATCGATGGATTAACGACACCCTCCCAAATTAAAGAGGAAATGAAAAGTTGAAAAGTGTTTGCACTGATGAGAATTTTGATGGCAAGTAATGTAAATGGTACTTCTGAAGTACTAGAGGGTAATGAAGGTGACGAAGAAGATGACTTGGAAGAGGAAATTAAAGTAATTAATATTTTAGAAGTTAATTGTTTGGAGGTAAAGGATTAGCTTTCTGTTTACTGCTTGCTTGTGTTGATTACAGTAGAATTATTGTCGTAAATAAATAATATGCAAAAGTAAATTGATGAGAACAAGATCTCTGTCGGATTTCTTCAAAAACGGTTTCGGATGTAAAAGTGTTTGTTAATATAAAATTTATTGCCGAAAGCAAAAATTATACGTTCCTATTGTTCCTCACTAAAGACATCTGACCCGAACAATACCTTCATAATTTACTTTTCGATGCATCCCTGTTCTATACGGCAGATAAAGTCGTGATAACAAATGGTAACTAAAATAATAAAATAAAGCCACGGTTGTGTGCACCAAGCGACATATTTCATTAATAAAGCCAAAACAAATAACAAAACATCATACGGACTCACTTCGCAGTGTCCATACGTTACTGAGATAAAACAAAAGATTCGAAACCCGTTGAATTTATGCGTTATCGAACTCTGTTTGATGCTAGGGCCCGAACAATGGGCGATCGTGGCGCCCCATGCGGCGAGGGGTGGCACTGTGAGACTGTGAGCGCGCTGCCACCTAGCGGCATCTATTATTGAGTAGTGCGAACTATCGCCTATTGTTAGACAACGTAAACGCGGGGTGAGAAAGGTTACTTGCAAATAAATGGAGGTATTTTATCGTTTTCTTAAGATGACATAAAGATTTAGACATATAAGCGCAAATAGCGAGCTATCTGCTGCACTGGTACACAGTATTACTGTGAGATAAACAATTTTATTGACATTTACAGTTTGTACAAAATTGCATGGCACAATGGGAAAAGTTTAATTTCGAACAAAAAGTTAAACAAGAAAAATAAATTCAATGGAAAAGCGAAGAATTTTGCCAAAAATATTCATAAGCTGTCATCAGACGACTGGACCTACGCCAGATGCGGCAAACCGACGACAAAATATTTCGCTGCAAAATACTTACTCAAGCAAATCACCCCTCCGCTCTTTTTAAAATCACTCCCAAGAAATTGAGCGGCTATTCATAAAAAGTTTGATCTATGATTGACGTTCTTTATGGCCAATTTCATTGAATGTTAGTCTGTTTTGCAAACCAGTAACTTCAGAAGTATTTCGCTTTAATTACTTACGTTTTGTTATCGAAGTACTTCAGGATTTAATAGACTTTATAGAATTATTTTGATTAGATTAACATTCAATTACACTAAAATGTGCATCAAATTTTCGTTATTGCTACATAAGAAATAGTGCTCACTTCCGCATATTTTCCTAAACGCGCCATTACTATGAGTCACTGGCTGGCTGTGCGGTTATTTATGCCTCGCATTAAAAACAAAATGATATGCCTTCGCCGCTGAAAATCTAAAAAGAATAAGCAATAAAACGATAAAACCCAAATCTGATACATACTAGGGCCCAGTCTCCCGCAGGGCGTAAGAAAGAGACGGAATTATACATCGGCGAAATGAATTCGATGCTACTGTTTCATCTCTCACCTCTATCGGTTGGCGATCTCTGAACTGTCCTAACTCATTCGTACAATAAATGCGACATTCAACCTTAACGCCACTGAATAGAGCACCACTATCGAATGCAGATTACAACAAATGGATTTGAGATTAATATAGTACGAGTGCCACCCCCGTCTCATACCACCCCATTCGGCGTTCAGCATTCAAATAGGAATCGAATGGATGACCAAAACATAATATCGTTGGAAGATTCAACCGCCATAAATCAAATGAGAAATAATCTGTTTCGGAACGAGATAGTCGCCGATGGCGTGCCACCATAAAAACGCAAAACCGTTTTGTCTGATTGAAATCGTTACGGCGGCTTTTTTCGTGGTGCTATTTCCTTTTTATTTTCCTTGATGTATAATCAATGTGTTAACGGATGGCCGCCAACTGAGGGCTTCGAGAGTAGATTTGCTACACAAAAGATTCTGATATTGAGTTTGAAAGTAGTTTCTCTTTTCGTTCTTTTATGTTAATGGCACTTTCGGTGGCGCTCGGTAATGGTTTGTGCGAATAAATGTCGCACTTTAGTCGCGGACACATGGGACGCTTTACACATTGCTGTTGTTTATGACGCACGTGTACGTTTTAATGTTTCATAATTCCATAAATAAGGTCGGTTTTATCTTGTTTAAGCCTAAAAAAATTACCTTGCTGTCAATTGTAATGATGCTAAGTGTACATAATGCAATGGCTTTGAGAAATATCTAAACAATACCTTATTGTTTTCATACTACATATTTTTTTTTATTTATCTATATCGATATATATCTATCGATGCAACAGGATACGCTAGCACATTTCAAAAATAAAAACGTATATTTTTTTTGTAAAAAGTCCTATTTATTTATTTAAATTGTATAAAATTAAAGGTATTTTGTTTAAGTAAATGTTATTAAATATTGTCCTAATAAACAAGGTCCACAACCCCTAAACCTATATTCAAAATGATATTTTTACGAACAAACGTGTTTACAGGCCCATTCATAAAAGTTGTTCGATAAAACCTAACAACTTGAACACAGTACAAGTAAATATCAAATTTCATATTTTAAATACATCCGATCTTAAGTTACGCTGCCAGACTTTCCAGTCCAGAAAATCGTATGGCCACAAAACAAATTTCATTAAGTTAAACGATACGCGTCAAATTATAATCTAAAATGTACGATAAAATACTTAGCAGATCGCACCACATGTGGTCAACCTGTCTCATAACACGGCACATGCCATGCTTACCTTCCACAATTATTACTGCGTAAACATAAAAAACACTTTAAAGAATTTTATTCAACAACATTCCAATTCAAACTTTATCCGTAAGCAGGTAGAGTTTGATTTAGATTGGATTCTCACTCTCTGGTTTCTACCATCTGTTCCGGATGATAACTATCAAAAAATTAACAATTTGTTTAATGTAAATGAAGCGAGGTCAAACTGTCGATAAATTATTAGGACGCAGACCGATTCCTTTCAACTTTTATGCTTACCGAATGTCACCTTTCTTGGGCACTATTTGCTTATCGGTACAATCGGGGACGAATTTTAATAGCTTAGCGTTTTATTTTTTAAACACTTCTAACAGCTGTTGTATTTATTTTAAAAGTGAGAGTTATCATTTGCTGAATTTTTAATTTATATATCTTTATTATAAATATCAGTCATTAACGAAATGTAATTCATTTTTCAAATTATTTTATTTGCATTAATACTCTATATTAACAGTATATAGACAACAACTGTAGTTAATGTTGATCATGAAATGTTAATGAAGTTGTTTCAACTGAATAAATGAAACAATAGCATACTCGCAAAGCAAGAAAGATCGAACAGAAGTTATTAAAAACAAACAAAATATATCATAGTGATAAATAAAATAATCCTCAAAACAAATAGAGACTTTTTTGTCCAAACTCGTTAATACAGCTTGTTAAAAAAACTTAATTTTCAAATTTATTACACCAAGTTTGTTAGTAAAATTTGTGGATTGCGTTCGTGATCACTCTTCATTTAGGTGTCATTAACAAAATGATATATTACGGCAAATAAAAAAAGCAAATTAACAGACATCGAGCTCCAAATAGACAATCGCATGTTGACAAGTAATTATTAAAACCGTTTTCTTTCGAACTTTTCTTACAGTTTCGTGACTGCTTAAGTAATAAATCTCTGGCTAATGAGATATTTATGCGAGTCGACTCTTCCTGTCAACTATTAATCCTTCGCTTGTTATAAAAAACTGTGCATTTTCATCAATATCGGCTCTGTTAGGCACTGCCGGTTTGATGACAAATCGTTTTAATAAACCAACGGTCTTTTATTTTTGAAACTAACAATTCGCTGTGACTGTACCTTCACTTTTTCATTCAATATACTTAGTAAAAGGAAAAAAAGTTTAACATATGAGATTTTCCATATTTAAGAGCCCTGGGTTAAGTGTAATAAAATATGAAATAATGTGTCGTGTTTATAATGAGGTTGTGTGTTAAATACGATAAAAGGAACATTAATAAGATAATATTTTTTAAAGAAATTCTACAGCGGACTGCGATGAATTTTAACTTATTATTAAATTAAATACGCATCGATTTATGTAAAAACTCATTATTTAAAACATTAATTATAAAAATAATTATTCAACAAATTGAATATGAAATTATTACGAAATAATTTTAGATGTTTCATAATTAATTAAAAGAAGAAATAATAAATATAGGTATATTGAATATCAAATTAAAAACCTGCTTCTATAAAATATTCATCACACTTTATTTATTCAAGATAAAATATTTATAACTATCAAGTGATAATCATTATTCATTGAATTTAAACGATACTTAATGTTAACAAGAAGGTTTTAAACTATAGTTAACGTAACTGAGGGTGCATTTAATTAACATAAAAGATGGCTGGTTAATTGGCGTGTAATTGCCGTTTAGTTAACTATAACTCAGTTAGATAAACATCAAAATAGATAACCTTCAGCATTGTTGTTAAAACATGCTATACTTTGCATTTTTTATTAGTCGATTGAAGCTGACATTTCATTCGAAAATGGAAATAGATATTATGATAACCTGTTTACTTCTATTTTTATTGAATGCAAAGTGTGAGAGAGTCTAGCTTCGGCACAAATGGGTCTCCTCGACCGGAGTTATACCACGGCCTCACAGAAAACGGCGTGAAACAACCACAGCGTTGTGTTTCGCCGTGTGAGTGATGCTACCCAAGGCCTAATCCCTCCCCCTACCCTATCCTTACCTATGCTTACCATCAGGTAATCCGTCTTATCGTTAGCCGACTTATCCCATGCCGGGGTTGCGGGGTAAGCGCAATGAAGCACAGCGACCTCGGTCCAGAGCAGGAGAAGGAACAGGGAGTTTTAGTCACTAAGAGTCTGACACTCCCTCCTGCTCGGCCCTGGGCGGGAGAAGTCATTTGATGATTTTCTCCTCACAAAAAAAGCTGACTTATCCCATAAAAAAAAACTTCTACCATAAAAACCATCTATAGGTAAATACTGTAATAAAATTACCATTCTATACTCTTTATCGCGCTAAGAGCAGGATACAATTGATGAATTAATTATACCAACAACAAAATTAATAAACAAAAATCGCCAATTTCATCAGCTTTTTAATGTGATAGGGCGAAGAAGGAGCAGAGAGTTTTGATTACCTAATGGTAAGCAATCAGCCTAGTCTGTAGACACCCGTAACTCAAAAAGAGTCGCAGGAGCATTTTTTTTAATTTTAACGGGACAAGCCCGCTGCAACCTACCTAGACCGCAGTAACTCCTGTAAGCCCGGATCTACAGCAGATACAACCATGAAAACACCGGAACACTGAAGTCCGGCGCGGCATAGGGACATGACTGTCTTGGATCCCGCAACGAAATACATCAGAAGATATTATTGGAGGAGAAAAAAAACGAAGGCGCGTTGTTGGGCTTTTGGGGGTAAGGATATGAGGATTGGGGCAAATGAGTATGGGGGGCAGAGGTCCCCACCTCAGTTGAGTGTGACTCTCTTGATCGTAACCACCTAGAAGCTGACGCTGACGGTTCTAATATTACTAGTGTCCATTTTGGTATGGATTGCTTACCTTCAGACGACCCAAAAAGCAAGAAAACGAATAACAACTTTGTATTTAAGTAAATCCATCTTAAATCAAATCAATGTCGTGGTGCCCCGAAGGTTGTTCGCTTCTCAATTATGATGAGGGTGCGAGTTCGAAAACCTAGCAAGTACACCACTGTTATTTTTTCCGAGTTAAGTACTTTCGAATTATTTAGACACCAAATAGAGAAGAAACCTGGACTTACACCTTCTAATATAAATTTGAAATAGACAATCTTTTCGGTTGAAATCGCTCTTTCAATACACTTCTCCATGTGAGAAGAGTCCTTTGCTCAGCAGTAAGAACTTATACGCTGATGATGATGATGATGATAATCAAATCAAATCTTTTATCAAAACAAAATTATATAATTAAATACGTAATTACTTACTCAAATAATTAACAACTCAACCTAACCCACTCATATTTTAAACTCACAGTACAGAAAACGATATTCTGATTCTCAACAAATCGACATTCCGTACCCATTGGACCAAACTTCCTGAAATTAACATAAACGTTTAACATGAACAAATAGATGTACCGATAACAACGATGGTCACGTAATGTAAGCTATTCATTACTGTAATTAACACTTTGACTCATAAATTAAGGACGTAGCCTGCCGTGACGGGCACGCCTTGTATTCTGTCCAACTTTTTATCGTCGCGAGCGGATTTTTCTTTAATATTTTCGCCGCTTTTATTTGCATAATTCTGTTTTTTTGTGTATTAATTATTGGTAATCTTTAAAAGATATTGTTTTATTTAATAACTAAATGAATTATGTTTTCGTTAAAAAAAATAAACTATCTATATTATTTCTTGTTTACATTTCTGAGTGTCTAATTAGTGAAATACCAAAGTTTAATTTAATATAAATAATAAGAAAGCGAAACATGATCAATCATAATAGTCCATAAATATAAAAAAAAGAAATCTTGAATTATATTAACACTATCACCAACCGCTAATTCCCGCGTAAAAAGGGTAGCCCATACCCAATGGCTACCCGAACAATTTAAAAAGCAGCTGACGTCTAAAAAAAAGAAAGTTACCACTGTAGAATTAAATTTATCACAATAATAATTTGTAAAGAATAAATAATGCGTTTAATTTATTCGTCGTTGACAGGAAGCAATAAAATAAAGTTTCCGATCTGACCACATGGCTTTGGCGGCCATTGCTCACATATTTGTCGCTAGCCCGGTAATTAATTAACTTGGTAAATATTTTGAATGTCTTATGTACCTATCTGTCAATGAGATCTATTCCACGGGCAATTGATTATGCCGAGAAACTCGATTGCTTCATATATTTTTTTATTATTACAACAGCGCTTTAAATTATAATGCACGCAATAATGGCCCAAAAGTTTAAGTTTTTAATATGTTTTCAAAATGTTGTCATGAATCATTCTTCTGTTCCAAGGAACATTACCGGTTACCGGAGGTCCAATAGCCACTCTTCCTAAAAACGACCAGCGACGTTCTTGTAACTCTTCCTATGTTTTTTTTATCATAGAACGTCAAACGAGCAGACGGATTACCTGTTGGTAAGCAATCAGCTCCGCCTATAGACACCCTAAACAACGAAGATGTTAGTTTGATTGAGGAGGGATCGGGGGAGGGGAAGGATTTATTTATGGAAGTCCTTTAGTTATTTAAGTCCATTTGTGTCTCTTACTGCATACCACCAGGTGAAAAGCATGTTCGTTAGATATCAGTCGCCATAACGTGTAGGAAAAACCGTGTAAAAGTCCTTTCAATATTACGTTAAAGTAGGTACTGGCTCAATCATACTATCGGATATCGCTTATCAAAATAAGTGTGTATAGACCTATTCTCTGACGGAGAATGTTTGGCCAATTTATCACCACCCTTATTTAAAGTGGATTTAAAACTTATAATTATAAATAATAAGTCCAGATTTCCAAATGATTTTATTCCTTCTAAATAAAGTTAGGACATTATATTGTAAGAAGTTACATTGGTCTTCTATGAATGAGAAACGGGCGCTTTATCTTCCAGACCACCACTATACTTGGAGTTGCTGTGTGGTGAATATTTTGGTTATAATATTCAACGCGAACCTCATAATCAGAGTCTCCAATAACCAGAATGAAATTGCAGTGAAAACAGTTAGATGACCCAGATAGAGAACTTTAATTGCAACGCTCAGTGAGTATTTGATACAAGAAAATAAGCAAAAACGTATAACAGTTGACGTCATTTATTCGCTATACTTATTCATAATGCATTTCCTGGCTACAAAAAACATCACATGCCAAATTATCACATGAACATTAAACTTAGGGTCAATGCTTTCCCAATTCCTCCCCAGATCCTAAATACAAAAAGGTCGGCAACGCACTCGTAACTCCTCCGTTGTCACGGGTGTCCATGGGCGGCTTACCATCAGGTAATTAGTCTGCTCGTTTGCCGCTCTACCACTTAAGAATAAAAAAGGGTATGTTTCAAGCGGCTGTACAGCGCGTAGCGTTCTGGGCGCCCCACAAAGAGCCAATAGATCACCACACATGGGGCAAACAGGGCCGACATTAAGCTGGGGTTCCGGGTAGGTAAGGCTTACCTCACCTGCTCCAGGCCAAGCCCGCGGTACTTATAAGAAGAAGAGAGAAGGTTCAAGACGTTTTTAGTCAGTAAGAGACTGAAACTCCTCCTCTTTTTCCCTCCACAATAAAGGGTATGTTTCAAAATCAAAATTATTTATTTTGAAAATACTAAATATGAAGAATAAAAGTCCGTCAGTATGTTCATTAGTGAAGCTAGGTGTTCCTTCTAAAATGCAGATTCGAAAGGAGAAGAACAAGAAAGAAAATTAATCGCTACTCTTAAAAAAATATGTTTTTCAATTTAATACTAACACAATTTTGTACCCATATAAAGTTTAGAGGTATGAGAGAAAGGTACAAAAGTAATAATGCAAAGAACAAGTTATTAAAGAAATTAAACGAATAGATTAACGCTTTATCACAAAATTTCAAATTTAGCTTTTCAAAACTTTCGTGTAAAACCATAGATAGTTTATACAATATATTAGATTTAGTGATTAGTTGCTATGGAGACATTGTGAACATAGGCCTTTATTAAACGTCACACAGAACGATAATTCAAATAAAACAAAAAAAGCCCATAAATTGAAATCTAATTAACGCAACAAGAACCATCTGCAACCCTCATCAGGTAATTTGAATTTGGAATTACAAAAATGGCAGTTATAAATCCAAAAATAAAATCCTCTTTGGTCCAAACTCAGGTAATTTATTGTGGTACTGCGAATAATCACGGAGGTGTCGTATAAATCGTGGTCCATTTGTAAAATAGGAATTACGATTCGCCTTCGAGACCATTGTCACCCTCGGCTGGCTATAGATAAGTATTTTGGTATACGTTACGGGAAACCGGTAGCTATTACTATGTACATATTGGGGAATATCGTTTGGATAATTTCTTTTCTATGTTTTACGTGCATGAAATTGACTTAAGTCGTATTTGCCTTAGTATTTATATCATTTGCCTAAGATAAAAATGTTTTCTAATACGAAATTATGGTGTAATTTTGAGCGAGCTTGTAGATTAAGATTAGGTATAGCAGATGTGAAATGAATTCCTTCAAGAAACGAGCGTACACCTTCCTTAGTCACCGACAGCGCGCGTAACTCCTCTGTTGTCCATGGGCGGCGCAGATCACTTACCATCAGGTTTAATCGTTTGCCTTCTGCTCGTATTTATAGGATACGAAAATCGATTTTTTATAAATGGCCAGCTTGTTATTTCCTTATACGTAAAATATTAACTTATGGAATTCATTCAGTGAAATGTCGTTAGAAATCACTACAAACTACAAAACAAAGTCGCTTTCTCTGTCTTTACGCTGAAAACTAAGCAAAGGATCTTGATGCGGTTTTTTAATAAATAGATAGCGTGATTAAAGAGTATATACATATACATATTTATCATAATGTCTATTAAATAGTGGAGAAAATTCGTATCAAGATTGCAGCCGTGCGAAGCTTAGGCGGGTCGCTTGTGCCTTACGCATTAAACTTTGTAACTTGATTACTCAATCATATCAATACTTCACATAATTAAAAGAATTTAATCACAACGTTAGAGGCACAACAAAATATATGTATAGCTACTTAAAATCAAAATTTCACTCTCATAAATTTCTAGCTGAACGCAAACACCTTTATATTACTAACTCAAAAGCTTTACGCTGATACCTACTTACATAAAACCTACACAAAATCTTGTCAGGGGAGAGGAAATTTTCTAATAAACGTGTCATGCACTCAGCTCACGAGTTTCGACCGAAAATACACGAAGATGCGACGGTTCTGTGGAATTTTTAATAGTCTCACCCTATCGTTGCGTCACCGCCTAATGTATTTGGAATCTGTCTCGAAGCTTTATCTATTGGAAATGGCTGTTTCGAACTACTGTTGGCCTTACGAACTACTTTTAACTACGAGTAATAAATCCAGTGTAAGGCTGGCTACCAGCTCTGCAACTCTGCATAGCGGGGAGAGCGGTGTGAAATAGCCACTTTGATTTACTGGATATTTTTCTGTTATTGTTGTTTATTGTCGTTGTGTGGATATTCTATGGAAGTGGACTTTGCTTTGCTGACAGCGTAGTTTTCATTCCATTAAAAAGACTTGAAATTATAAGTACTGATTTCCAGTTCGAATTAATTTCAAATCAAGCAATCAACGGTATCAAGGCAGGCAGTCTGTGCTAAGCCAACAACCTTTCACACATGGCTTTAAAAATGTCTGCTAACACAACTAAACTCTTTCTATAAAGCTAATTAAGTTTATATAAAGAGTTAAGTAAACCTAACTCAGACAACAAAGAATCACTACTGAGAGTAATTTGCATGCAAAATGTAATACTCTTACAGACCAGACACATAATTAAAAAAAAGGACGAACTAAAAACATCGTAACAATAAACTTTCCAGCTAATTCTTATTTCAGTCATAAAAGGAAAATTGTTTCCTCCAAGTGCTTGCATAATTAAAATTTAAACGTATTGTCCATTCTAGCCCGACTTCCCCATAGTAGTGTATCGCAGACTGGGGCTTTATACGAATCTCTCCTCTCCACGAAAATGCACATTAATATTAAATGGCTTGGAAATGCTGCGTTGTGGAGGAATAGGGTGGTAGGGGGGGAGAGGTAGCTGCAATAAAAAAGCAAACGGGCGTCGATGATACACCGAAGGTGGTTCGAAACTCACTTGTTTCTTAATGTTGAAGACAATGATGCAGATTTCTTATACTTTAATGGTATTGGAAAATGTAGTTTTTGCTAAGCGTATAGAGTTCAAATAAAAAAATGCTGTAGGCTAGTTAGTTTTATTCTAACATAATGTAGCACTAGATAGGTACATAATGCATTCAAATAAAAACGTTGTTTTTCAAGTACCGGAAAAAACTGATACCGGCATCCATTTATCTTCCATCCCCGTGTTTTATATCGTTATTCTCATGTCACATACCAACAAACGATTTAACTCAGAACCTTGCAACTATCAACTCTGAAAATGTCAACCGAGCCATTTCCCTTACAAAGCTTGCCGTACGTGTTTTCCTTATATTAACTACGTAACACTATTCCCCCTTTCTCCCTACCCCCCACTAGTTACAGCATCCAATAAGAGATGGCGCCTGAACAAAACTAGCGCCAGTGCTCTCTTTCGCTAGCAATTTACTCCTTACACTAATTAAAAGAGCGAGCGAGAGATGCCACGCCCACAGCTGAGAACAAACAGAAGAGGGGATTCTACCCGCCAATAGGAAAGCTTGATTATTTGTAATTAGAACGACCCGCTCTTCCTTTTGCCAAGATGACCAATGGGATTTTGTATTTAGCGGCATTATTCTGTCGTCAAAAGGAATTTCTGTAAATAATTTAATTAAAATTTTCCACGATTGTGAAACGTTCTCATTTGTTGCGAGCAATCAGAGTTGCGAAATGGGCGTTATGTTTTTAGATTCGACCAAATTACTTTTTACGGTCCGTTGCTCCGGCGTTTTCTTTAATTGATGTCGGTCGGTACAGTCATTTGCAGCGGTAATTTAAAATTCCGCTTTTATTACTTTTTCCCAAGATTACTTTTTGTTATTGTGGATGAGTGATTATAGCGGGTATAAATAGCATTTCGATACGTTAAAATGTAAGCTAACAGAAGATTCATTTGAAATTTTACTTAGTAACGAACTTCATCCTTAGCTACATTGTTGAGAATCGTTTTAATATTAAAAACTACCCCGCAATCAAAGCTGAACTTTCCCGAGCTCATAATGAAACAAGAAAATCAAACCTACAAAAGAATTCTGCGGAGCTGTAGCTGAACAAAAACTTTCTCATTCCGCAGACCATTGGAACAGCACAATCATTCAACTAGGAAGAATCAACCGGTCACAATGAACGGACCAACTTTTAGCTGCCAGTTTGCATATAGAGATAAAAGTGGGGAATATTAATGTGAATCGCCCCGGCTCCCTCCCCCCTTTTCTTGGGGAGGTTGTGGGATGGGAGGGAGGCACTTTCTTCCACGGAGGACCACGGGACAGTCGTGATTTTAATTATATTGGGACGTGAGACGAGAGTTATAGCTCCTACAGAACTTAGCAATAATTTTAGATGTTATGTTCTTACTGTTATTTGAGTGGATGGTGAAACTTGTTTTGCTAATATATTAGTATTATCATTAATTTGTGTTCCTTTCTATGTATTGCTTTTAGTAATGTTTTACTTTTAATTAAACAACACCGTTTGTATCATACTGTGTAACAACTTAGTGTCATTTTAGAAATTAAAGTAAATAAAAATCTATTGTCTGGCGTTAATCAAAACCGAAATAATACAAAAGTCCTTTGAAATATTATAATATTTGCTATTGAGGAAAATAGCGATAAATGTAACAACGAAAAAATATACTTTCCTTAATACGCATTTTTTATGACAATGCCTTTATTCTGTACACCATCAATCCTGCAGATTCAATACATCACACGATTTATCTCATAAAATACGTAGATAAGCAACGAAAAAACTAGAAAAGTTACAACAATGGGGCCCCATAAACTTAACCCCTTATTCAACTAAACATTCAACTCACATAAATATCTTTCGACAAACTAATGTCAATGTAAGAACGCCATTACTTGAGTTAAACAAATTCCAAGATCTCTGCACGTATGTGTGCGAATGTGTAGGATTGCGCGTGTGTGCTGTACGGTGCATATACGTCATAGTGGTACACGTAGGGTTGACGGACAAAAGAAAATTGAGTTAAGTATTTTTTTGTTTTTTGCTCTCTGACAGAAATAATTTTAAAGGGAGATAGTAAACAATTTGGGCTAGTTTCACAGCATATAAATAATTTAGATGCTGTGAAACTAGCCCAAATGTGTTACATTTAAATATAGAATGCAATTTGCGTGAATTATGTTTAACATAAGTTTATCGGGAATGTATTTAATGCATGCATGTGGTCATACAGGTACTTAAACCTGTATACATATAGAAAAAACATATAGGTCAAAGTCAATTTAAAGTAACACTGTTTGTTTCGCCAACATTAAAGACTCCAGGGCATTTTCGACAGGACTATGGCCACCTTTTTCCTGTACCGTGCTTTAATTTCTGGGTTTGGGAACACGAAATGTGGTGAAGCGGTGGAATAGATTTCGTAATTTGAAAGGTTCAGGTTTCTTAGAGTATGCTGCCCTCCAGATTTCTCTAACTTGTAGAACCTTGTTTCTTTTGACAGGTGACAGAAAATGCTGAAAGGAGTAAACTTTGGACACGACTGACCTTAAACACAACCACACAAACTCGTACTGACAACCCTAGTTATAGGGTGAATATGCATATGTGGGAGAGTATGTAAATACGTAAACGTTAAATTGTGAGGATGTGTGATGTTGAGGCTCCAGAGCGAGAGGTCTCCCTCATTATCGACCTCGGGTCACGGCGCATGCTCCAACTTTAGTCTCAACCCTGCTAACGAACGCCTTATTGCGACAGCGGTTCATCGGCGTAATTGAGTTACGACTTTTTACGTAGCAATTTCGTTTTTCTCTTAGAACCGGGTCGCACGCTAATTGGGGCAAATTTTTTTCTCTTGCTTTCTTCTTGAACAAATATTGGATTAGGCGCGTAATTCCCTTCAAATAGGTTAGTCTTTGAAGGTACAAGTATTTCATTTATAATGAAAGTTTTTTTTTTATAATACATTTTTTGTTACTACGTTAACTTATTATAATGTAATGAGTTGTTCTAGTCGATTTTTACGTTAATTTTCTTTTAGGTATTTTTTTATGAATGGGAAAGTTAAACAGCTAATTATGTGCCGTTGGTATCGACGTCTGAAGCTCGTTGCGTCTCGTTTTCGTCTCGAGAGGTTTTCTCATTTGCGATCTGCTTTTTAAGCGTTTTTCTTTCTTTGTTGTGTCTCTATAAGGATCGGAGACGAATGCAGACAAGTTTAGAATTGCGGGAAGAACGAAAGAGCATTTTCTTCTTCATGAAATAAATGCGTTTTATTGTTTGTTTGCTGTCTACAAATTTTATTATTTCGACGTTTGCTTCAAGGCGACAATCATTATTGTTTTCATTTGTATTGTCAAGTTACTGTAATATTCTTATGCGTTGACAGTTTAAACTTCTACTTGTATAATTTTTAATTATTTGACAATAATGCATAATAATATCTAATAGTTTAGAAAAAAGAGCTACTTTTTGTTAAAGCGCATTTGTGTTTGGTATTGTGAGTGCCCATAGGTGGCGCTGATCGCTGAGCATCAGGTGATTCATCTCTTTTTTTTCCTCTACGATATGTAAAAAGAAAACATCCAGAAATATTTATTAAAAAAAGGATCCTGATCAGCCGCCATCTTTAATATTCCGTCGGTTTGTTGTTTGAACCGTGTACAATTGATTCGAATGTGTCCAGGCAAGCGACCAGTGCAATAGGGATCAAATATTCATTAAATGGCTACTGTTGGCTGTGCTCCGGGTTCATATTCAGCAGACGTAGTTGTTAATAGTTCGCCCAGCCTGCCTTATCTTCGACACTCAGACTTTAGTCTGATTTAGGAGCTTTGATACTTGTTTTTGTAGTTTTCGTTGTTTAAATATATTTATATTTATAGGTATAGTTATAGATTGTTAAAATAATGTTACTAGTACCTATGTTAACCTATTCTTACGTAATTAACGTAGTAAAACATTTCATTCTACGCTAATTTTTGTTCAAACTATCGAAAACAGACTAATTAAATATATTTTTTTAATATACGACTAATAATAATTTGTAAATTGAAATTTTATTTACACCTTAAAAACCTACTGACCAATATTTAACTAAGAAATCTCTTAAAATTGATTTATTGTTTATGTAGATTTATGGTATACTCTATGTTTAGTATAATTATAGATTATTGGTATACTGTTTGCTTGCTTTTTGCGTCTACCACCGGATTGTCTCTGCATCACCCAAAGTTAGCCTGAGAGAGAATGTCCAATGAATGAATTCCTATGTACAACATTTCGTGCGTGAATTAAAAAGAAATAAATAAAATTAACGATATTTTTGCTAAAGTATCAAGTATTGTCGGTCGTAGTAAATTACTCCGTTCCTTACCTTATATACCTACCAAGACTGCTACAAGGGTAGCGAGGGATGGGGTTGTTCGTTTGTTAACCAACTACGCTAGCATAACATAGATAACCCTATTAAAAATATTTTGTATATATTTTTAATATGTGAAAAAGAGGGAATAGGGAATTACTGTAAGTATTTAATACGACTATAAACAGATCCATCAGGTAAAATTATAGCTCTTTTTATTTGTTTTATGTAAATCATCATAATTCATCACTCATTCTCCTGCTTCGGACAGGGGCATATTATTGCGTTATAAGTACCCATGGATAAAATTATTAAGTTTTTCTCGATTGATTTTATAAATACCAAAGCTTTGTAAATCAGTCTATATTACTTCTTATTTAAGCTTAAACAAAAATATAAAAAGTACCTATCTTTTTACATTTTTGTTCCCATCATCACATAATCAGCCTATAAGTGCCCACTGCTGAACAAAAGCCTCTCTCACATGGAGATGGTTTGAGCATTAATCACCACGCTTGCTCAAGGCGGTTTGGCGATTTCAAACTAATAATATTAACGAAGGAAATGGTTTCTATTTTACAAATATGAACCCTCTTAAGGAAAAAAATCTTACAACAATTTTATCGTTGTGAACAATAATAAATACATAAGTCGTCATACAAATAATGTACGAGGAATATCCTCACAATACTTTCGGCGTGGGAGGCTGTGGCGCGGTCAGTGGGGGCGTCGAGCGCAAATTAATCTCCATACGTTGCGCCCGCGCCGCCGCCCGCTCGTTACTTTTGTATTACAAATACTATTTGAATCATTTTTACAATTCAATTGTTATTTTAAATCTTTGTTTCTCTGCTTTTGATGCGGATTTCTTTTGTTTTTGTGATTTTAACTTGATCTTTGTTTAGTGCATGTTCTTACCTAATCATGTTTTTTACGCTATGTTGTTAGTGGAACTTCTTGGTTTTTACTTGAGTAGCTATTTCAATTTTAATTTCACGCATTTATATAGGCGAGGAACAATAACTAAAGTTTTAGGACTCCATGCAATGTTAGGTAAGGTGTGTGGTAATATAAAAAAACCGTCTCTATTTACATTTGCTCTTCATCAGGGTATCACAATAGCAAAACATAGAACAAAAAAGCACTACACAGTACTTTAGACAGAAACTCTTTAAGATGATATCTTGATGACAGATTTTGTGAAATCATCATAAACACAGCGTCATAAAAAGAAAAAAAGAAAAATTTGTTGTCAACTCTTCTTGTTGTGTTTAATGAACTGTCTTATAATTTTTTGTGCATTTTACCGGAGGCCCAATCCTTCCCCTCCCCCAATCCCTCCTCAATCCCTAAATCTCCAAATCCCTAATCCCTAAAAGGTCGGCAACGCACTCTTAACTCCTCCGTTGCGAGTGTCTATGGGCGGCGCTGATTGCTTACCATCAGGTAATCCGTCTGCTCGTTTGTCGACCTATTACATTAAAAAAAATATATATAAAACACACCAATGAAAAGTTAACATCCTTTCTTATACAATTACATTAAGAAGTCCACAACATACCTAATCCTTTTTGTAAATACTGTCACAACATCAACTGCTTACCCACTATAAAAGAAAAAAAATGATGCGTGCCCTGCTACTACGAAATAAAAAAAAAAACAAAAGCGTAATCGTAATCTCTTGTTGAATAATTTTGTAAAATCAACACGTCCCTAACGTAGGTATAATAGGTAGGTAGGTGGCAACCCTACCGGCTACTGTCAAAACTTAAGTCTCAAGTACCATTTATTTGAACAATATCCACGACCATAATGTATGGAGATTAGGTGGAGGACAGACGCGCTTACCCGTCCGTTGATCCGACATGATACATCAACGTCACACTGGGCAGTGGACACTCCCCCTAACGTACGTGTTGGACTTACAAATAATAGATTTTTTGGATGAGGTATAAAGGTTTCAACAATGTTGTTTCTGGTTTAATGTTATGAAATGATGAAATGACATGCGAAAAAGAAAAATATTTCACCAATCATAAGTGAAATACTATTAATTTTTAAGATAAAGTTTTTTTCTGTTTCCCCGATACCAATAACAATACCTACCAAATAGGAAAATCTATTGTTCTCCCAATAATAAACATTAAAAAGAATCGTAGTCATTTAAAACACTTACACAGACATATTCTCTTAGAATAAACAAAAAGATACACATCTATCACCATTAAATTTACTTACCACATCCATACGTTCAAAGCTCAATGTACAAGACTAATAGCAAAGTAGAGGTTTGTCTGTCAGCTTTGCATACTGACCGGTGCTTGTTAAACGGAGAATTAGCGCTGGTACAATGATTAGTGATGCGCATTACCGGGTTAAACAGAACGTGTTGATCCGTTGACGTGTTAAAAAATAATAGAATTAAAAATATTAATTTTATTTTGAATCCGTAGTGTTATTTTGTTGCATTTTAGACCTTTAAGCAACTACCAAAGAATTTCACTCGAAGTTATGGGTTTTAAGATGGTACACCATCTAACGGTAGTCACTGTAGCGGTAGTCACTGTAACGGTTTACAAAAGTGTTTTTTTTTTTGTGAGGAGAAAAGGGAGGGTGTTCCAAACTCTTACTGGCTAAAATCCCCTCGTGCCTTTTCCTGCTCTGGGCCGAGGCTGTTTCCGGGGTTGCGGGGTAAGCGAAATAAGGCACCGCTTATTTCGCGTACCCCGGCTGAACATCAGTAGGTACTATAAGGCCCCGTCTATGGTCTATGAGGTGCCCGCAGAACGCAACCCGCCGACCTGGAGCAGGAGAATGAACGGTTTGGTTTTTTCAGTAAGAGTCTGGTTCTCCATATCCTCACTCTGGATGAGAAAAGGAATTTTAAGACTTGCCTCTATAAAAACGCACACCAAGGCAGAAAACAATTATAGTAGCCTTTCTTAAGTTAGTTTTTGTTTAGGTAGTTGCAATCTATGAACCCCGGACTTGACAACACCCAGCTTATATCATACTCAAAACGCACCCTCAGACAACGTTTCCACTCGTTGATGGTTTCTTTAAAGAATTTCATCAAATCAATTCACCGAAGAATAATTTACGTTAATTTTCATAAGGGATTATCCGATTGCAAAAATTTCCTCAGACCTTAACTTTTGGAGAACTTACTCTTTACATCCAATTCGTAATCATATTTGCAACAAAATATCCACTACCATATTATATTATTTTCATATGATTTATAGAATTAGTTTTCCTGTTAACCTTCCAGCAAAAAGCGCTTTTTTCTACAAGCAATAATTCCCTTACCTACATTCGTAGCGACATAATATTAACATTTGTTTATCAAAAACACATTGAAAACGTTCGCGGAACGCTGAAGCGCTTAAAAGCTTTCGCTGAAGAGGCGTTCAGTATAAGCTCTTTATTAATAAAAATACACCTCCAGCCTGCATGTTAGAAAATCGTGAGGGACGTGGATGTAAAGGATATGGAAAAGGTTTTGTGTAGGGCAAGGAAAATTGACACTTAGCAACTGTAAAATACTATATAATTTTGATGAAATTAAATAAAAGTTTTGTGGTAGCTTGTGGTAGGAGGCCATTATGCATGTATAGGTATACACCCGGATTTTATAATTTCTAATTATAAGTTTGAAATCACTAATCCGCTCTGAAAAAATCTTTTTCATGTGACAAGGGACCTTTGTACAGCTGTGGGCACTTAGGATGTAAAAAAAATATGAAAACAGTAATTAGGTACAACACTGGTAACCTAAAAGTTATCATTATTTACGTGTTTTTCAGTTCATACAAAACTTCCAATCATTTTAATGAAGACTTACCACTAAGTTTCCAAAATATAAACCTTTATTATCATCTACGTTAGATTTTAATCAAAGATACACTATCAAATGCGCTTACTAAGAACTGGTCTCTTAATTATGTTAAAAGAATTCAAGAAAAATATTGCCCATTAACTACACTAGCGCCTCCATCGAATCCTATTCTAGCAGCACCAAGTCTATTCCAGTACATACACGGTAATGACAAGGGCACACAACAATGTTTTCGTTCGATCAGGAGCTCGTGCCTCTGAAATGAAGTTGGGTATTAGGAACGCTGCTATCTCCCGGACTATTTCCAATTTGTTTGTTAACATTTTCTTCAGTGAACGTCTGAGTATACTACAAGTTTCTACGATAGTTACTGCTAGTTTGTCGTGTGTAGTGAGTTCGTGCGCGAAATTATGACGCTGTTGCAGTTTTATTGTATTGTTATTGTGTAAGGGTTGAAGAGTCTTGGAGTACGTATACAGGGAAGATAGTTTTCCCTAATTAGAAATGACTATAATGGATGTTGTGCTAATTAAGTAATTGAAGAAAGCCAAATAACCAAACCCCTTTTCTCAAACCTTAAACCATACAATTGTAGTGGCAACATGCATACATATTGATATATAAACACATTCACGGCTAACCCGTTGAAAATCGGTATATAGGGACAATATAAAATACATTATATCTTGCGTGGATCCATGGCTAAAAACATGAAAGGTTAATTATCTTTTTAATTCATCAAACTCGAATTTGAACGAACTTCAACGAACGCAGGAATTTGCGCTCCTATTGTTTTTTTAATGCGTCTGGAATTACCACGATTGAAACCTTAATGATCAAAACCTTCGATTTTTACAAGTACGAAGCAATAAACAACAATAACACCCAAACCAAATCCTGACACCTCAATTTCTATCAGACAAACTCATCAACACAAAGTGTCACGAATAATCGAAATTAGAATTTATTAGTGCTGCGTAGGGGTTGAATTTTGGTTCCGTGTGTAGCAATAATGCGTAAAAAACTCATCTCCGTCACCCTACCCCCCCTTTCACTCCCATCCCCACCCCCAGGCCCGGTGAAATATGATGTTTTCCCGTCCCGTGTGGACACGATTAGAAAATTCGTCGCGATGCGTTGTAGGCACTCAACACTACGCTGATAGTTTTCTTATGTATAGTATACATAGAGTTTCATTTGAATATTACTTTCTTCGTGTAGACCTTTTTACCAAATAAGGTTAGGTATAGATAGGTGGAATAGTAGGAGTGGATAGATAACTATCTTTTGTCTGTGCATTAAGACTCACTTTATTTCACTCTGGTTTTTGTATTAATGGCACCTATACAGATAAGTATACATAGGTACATAACTGAAACATAAATATAATGTGTAGAAATAGCCTAAGGTACAACATATGTTGACATTGAAGTGTGGGAGAGCCATGCTTCGGCACGAATGAGTCGGCTGGACCGGAGTGATACCACGGCCTCACAGAAAACTGGCGTGAAATAACCAAAGAGTTGTGTTTCGCCATGTGAGTGAGGTAACCGGGGGCCCAATCTTTCCCCTACCCCAATCCGTTCGCTTTCCCAAAATCTCTAAATCCCTAATCCCCAAAAGGTCGACAACGCACTCGTAACTCCTCCGTCGTTGCGGGTGTCCATGGGCGACGCTGTATGCATACCATCAGGTAATCAGTGTGCTCGTTTGCCGACCTACCAAATGAAAAAGAAATGTATTTTTCAGCAATGTTGTTTAGTTACTAGCTTCAAGTGATTTGCATTATGATAATTAAAACTGTGATATCGATGCTGGTGAAAATATCTAAAATTATTTATTACAATAACATTAAAAAAAAATTGAAATTTAAGAAACAAAGAAACAAAAATAATATCAGCATTTAAAGTATGCATCTATAATGTACATATGTTATCTTAATCACATCTTAATAAAATTTCCATCTCCGAAATAATGTCACGAAAATTCCATTACTTAACATCCTGCCATCCCTACAAGAATAAACACAATATTTCCTAGTAATATGACGTCACCTATTCCTTTGCAATGCGCTAATGTAGGCATAAATCATACAGGGCTGCCCTGAGTCCAAGGAAGGATCAAAGCCTATATATCAAGCTAATGCTGATATGATATGTTAAATAAATATCGACGCCAGGATATTGGGTTTGTGTAACAAATCGAAAATGAATGTGACATGTGTATAAAGTGAAATACGTTGTGGAATGTTTTCTAGTTGCAGAGACAAAGATGATTGGTAATTACTTAATTAATCTTACTACATACATTTGATGTTTGTTTTTTCAATCACGCCAAAATGGCTGGATGGATCTGGATGAAATTTGGCACAGGAATAATATACGCCCCGAATAAGGACATAGGCTACTTTATATCAACATACCACGCAGGCAAAGCCCTGGGCGGAAGCTAGTACAGTCTAAAAGCCGTGTAAGTATGTGCGGATAGATGTTCGTTACTCTTTCACGTAAAAACTACTGGATGGATTTTGATGAAAAATTTAGGGGGATTTATATTATTGTCCTTATAGTTTGATTTGGGTATCGCGGTTGAAGATGATGGCAGAAATTAATTTGTCATAAATAGAAGTCACTGAGAACCTCTATTTGCAGGTCGCTTTCAACTCCTTGACCTACAAATTGATGTTTGGTAGGATGATGATGATGTTGTCTGATGAACTTCCTTGGACATACCTACTTAAATTATTTCTTCAAAAATGGTATAGTAGCTTGTTTGGTTTGAGAGTATTAGAAGATTCTTAAGGAATAGATCAAGCAAAGCAATTAAAGGAATTGGACGGAATATATTATTAAGGAACCTTTCTTTCTTTTATTTTAACTTAATTTGTTTAATATTTGCATGAACACCTTTAAAGCAGAGAACTTAGATAAAAACCTTTAGTAGTTTTTTTTTTGTGAGTATATTAGATCTTTCTGACGAAAATCTGTTTAGGTAATTATTACTGTATTTTTCCCATATAAAGCAGGAATTAATCAATAATTAATTGTCTAACCATCGTAACCCAGAAAACTCCAATACAATTTAAACAATCTCCATACACCAACACACTTTAATAGTATTATTGGAAAATTGGCTACACGTCCCTGTCCTTACTGTTGACGAAATTTTGCTATCACTACACCGCATCACAGCCAATAGGGTGTGTCGGTTCACACTATCTACAAAAGAAATTACATGTTCCTCTCTATCAGGGGGAAGGGGGGTGACGTCAGAGCAACGCCTCGAATAAATGTGATGGAAATTGGAGGATTTGTTTACCCATATTCTCACACTTTTGACACTAAAAGGTGGAGCGAGAGCGTCTCTGTGTGCGAGTGTACCCATTGTTTTTCTTTGCTCGTGTGCGTGATTGTATTCGGTGGAGTGTTTCTGGGGACTTTTATGTTGGTTAGTTAGTAAGATGTTTAGGACTAGTGCATAGTGTCGCATTTTAGAAGAAATTAGATAAAAAAATCTCGATAGTTATATCTCGATAGAGATAGATAGGGGCACGATTCGCCCCTACGCGTTTTTCGTTTCTCATTTGATTTTAATACCTAGGTAAAAATAAAGAACTCTTCAAATTGAAGTTATACTGACAATCTAAGAGAGTAGTCTATCTTGGCTATCAAGTATTCTTAATACTGTTTAAGTCTCAGCAGCATCTCAACTTCAGCAAGAATGGTCAAGAACAAATATTTTAATTACAACTTCATGCTACGTCTGTATTTTTTTTTGCATAAACTTACCGTCTCCTAGACAAAACAAACGACATGGAAACTGCCTTAAGTAAATAGTATTTCTTCCCCATCAACACCAATATATATCTATCAGTGAATAAATAGTTACATTGAACTTGGAAAACATATACGTCATAAGCCTATTGTAAGTTAACACCTCGACACTCGGCACCCGAAGTCGTGCCCAATTCAATTTATTTAGCGATTTTCAGAACAAAAATATTTTTGGCCGAGCTATTTATCAGACTTCGGAGTTGTCGTACTACCAACACATTTATCCGTTACCTCACATACAAAACTAGAGTGCGATTACGTAATATATTCCGGTGTCGTGTGCCTCCAGCCATTTTTCTATTCGTTCCCGACTTTTGAAGGCGTGCAGGAGACGTGGTATTACGATGCCTAATTCAAACGAAATGTGTGGTATGAAAATTGTTATGTGTTCAAGGTAATCGGAGTAGTTTTGCCGTGTACAAGGATAGGAAAACAAAGGCATGCTTGAGGTAGATCGTTTTATCAAAATGCGTGAAATGTGATCGCTGTTGTGAAGCTGACAATTTTAGGAAAATATAATTGTTTATATCTTTGTATATACGAAATTACATTACAACACAAGTTATTATCAACCTATAAATTGATAATATTTTCTTGGAGCAACGGCTATTCCTCAAGGTGTTCTGTTAAGTACGGTCTACGTATGACTATATAGGTATTACTATAACACCAGTTCCACTAATAGTAAAACGATAGCTTATATTATATCATGTTCATAAATTGTCTTTAACTGTTCATTTTAAATTAGACACAACGACGATATAGGTAAAACACACATAACAGTAAAGTTAAAACGTTAAGATACTCTGTGAGAAGTAGATTCTTAACAGGATCAAGCAATCTAGAATAGCAAAAAAAAATATTTTATTGTTATGAGTAATAAAACCGATATATCACACTACTGCCTCATAACATATAATAATATCGCGTAAATCTAGTCGAAAGAAAGGACTTAATAGGGGGCTGGGCAGCAGTCCAAGCTTATCTTGGAACGCGTGAAATTTATGTTAATGACACTCCATAGAAAGGGAAGTGAGGCAAGAAGAAGGCGCGTTGATAACGTGTCCTCTTTAAATGAAGGAAAATGAAGGACGAAATATTTAAGTGTGAGGAAGCCATGCTTCGTAAAGAATGGATACCATGACCTCACAGAAAACCGGCATGAAAGAACAGCAGGGTTATTGTAAGTGAGGTTTTCGCACACCTTTCACTACATCTCTACCAACCCAGCAACATTTGTAACTCCTCTGTGTTACAGGTGTGCGTGGACGACGCCAATCCAATCCTCAATTGATCGTTTGCCGCTGTATGACAAAAATAATGAACTATGATTTAATCAACATTAAATGTCAGGAACATTTGTTTTGTCTAAAGAAAATTATAATAGGTAGCTAAGGTTGACGCAGAGGTCTTTATGTTACAATAAATACCAATTAACAAACTTGTTATCAATTATCATTAATATTCATTATAATTATATTACTTTCTTTTAAGTAAGCTACCATAGATAGATATGTAACATCGCTAAACGCTTAGATATAACTTCCAAATTGTAGATTAAGTTCGCCTACTAAACATAACCATCAGTTGGGACATGATAATCGTCATTCCCGTACATCTCCGCCCCATGCCACTACCACAAAGATGGCTTCCTAAAAACTACAGAAGCACGCAAAAAACGTAGCTGGAAGCGGGCAATTCATTCGTTCATTCCTTCTCATATCCGGTTATCGCCGGTTTATCATACGCCCGGGGCCCAGTGTAACTTCTCCCGAGATTATTTTAAGCTCCAACCCTAAACGTTTGATTAAAGTACTATTCTTTGTTAGAATTGCCTCCAATTCTGATAGTTTGGCAATGGAGTGGATATTGCTAATGCCATTAAATCTGCCAAGGGACTGAAAAAGAAAACAGTTCATAGTGTGTTAATACTGAACTGATATTTATTACATTCGATTTTTAAATTTGAAATGAATACTGGTCGAAACAAAGAGTTCCAAATTTAATTTGGTGTACACATTATTCCATTCGATTTTTAAATTTGAAATGAATACTGGTCGAAACAAGACTGTGACACACTAATCTCTGCAACTTGTTAAAAAACACATATTATATTGAAATAAAAATAAGGAGTCATAGTACCAAAAGCAAAAACAAAGGAAGTACAATATCAAAATATAATCGAAAATATTTATACATAATCTCATGTTAATCATACAAGATCAAAGGACTTAACGAAAAACATGAAGAAAAACTCCATTTTAAAAACAGGTTCGATAAAATTAATAGCTTCACTACGTCTGCCCTTTGGAAAGTGCAATCACGCGTGTGGAGCCTATGTCGCTTTGTCCCATCCTCCCCTTTTCTTTTATAATTTTCTCGCCTTAGGCAAAAACTCGGACCGCGGAAAAAATGCAAAGCCGAGAAAGGTTTTCCTACCCTACTGTTGCAATTCGGCGCCTCGAGATGGATGTACTTACCGCCCCTAAGTTTGAAATACGTGAATAGGGTTTTAAGTGTTTGAAGATGTGGCAATAATGAGTTACTTTGAATATTTTACGGATGACCATAAAAGTAGTTTTTATTGCGTCTGAAAGCTAAACTATTTCACTACTTTCGATTATGTTATTTTGCTTGCTAAGTTTAGTAGAGGCAAAGGATAGAAAACGCTTAATAGAATTTCAAATTTTCAAATATTAGGTAAATCATTGTTTTTCAAGTGTTATCTGTTGACCAAAGGCTTCTCACACGGAAGAAATGAAATTGAATATTAACAAATCATTAATAAAAGCGTATTTAATTCGGATTGGCAATTTCGAAGCGATAGATAGATTTCCTTACGATATTTCCTTTCACTGCATGTCAGTGGTGTCTAATTAAACTAAGAAAGTATATTACTTGATAAAATGTCGCATTAGTGCATTTCCAGGTTCAAGCTTAATAAGCGCAGCCCTGATATCAGTGTGACCACGACAAAATTCTAAACTGCACACGAAGTGGAATTTTACCTCCGTACCATTTTTATAACAGGCTCGATGTGATGACTAAATGTGACTGTAGACTACTTACCTTCAAGTTTGATAAGAATATGAGTATCAGGAATTGTTGATAGATGTTAGTTTTGTCAACTATTTCTCAGAAATAAAATAAATTATTAAAGTTAAAATGAAGACAAAAGTCAAAAGAACTCTTTGTAATTACTAAATAGATCATAAATCCTCACATATATGTTTTTCTCCAAAAGTAAAGTAACAACTGAAGAGATTTATTTACAAAACTAAGGTTTATTAAGGTATAATGATCCCAAACGTCCCATAAAGTAAGGCCATTGATTTACAGCTCCAACACATTTCAACTGAATCCATTTGCAATCCGCTCCCACAACTATTCCAAATAAAAGGAATTCCTCGTACAAAAGGGAAACCTGGGAAAAAGAAATAAAAAATATAATAATTCAAAATGGCGTCTGGCCACTTAATAACTGGCTGACACCATTGGGAAATATAATTTAATTTTTCTTTAGCGCCGTACTGTTCGTTCGTAATTCAAATGTGTATTTCTGTCCTTGTCTTGCGTTTCCTCGGTTGTGTCCCCCTCTAGCGGCCGCCCCCTCAAACTTCCGTTTGTTCGGGCGCCCCGTGTCACCCAGTGTTCTGGACAAGAAATATTTGCGATATTGTGTTTAGATGATTTGTGTATTCGCATGTACGTGGTGGGAATTTATAGAATGTACAGTCATGTACAAATTGTTCGATGGTTACTTATAGTTAATGGTACACTCATCAAAAGTTTTTAACAAGCTCCAGGGCAATGTTGTCTGTTTATTCAGGCTCTGATGTATTCCATATTATTAGTATAAGTTTGAGAGACGTACAAAGAGAATTTATTTTGCTTCTATGCTTGTTTGTGATAAAAAGTCTCACAAAATCATTATAGTCAGCTACTTATAATAATGTTACCATTCATTTTCATTTTCGTTGGCTATGAAATAAAATTATATTAAAAATCATTATTATTAAAAATCAGAGATATTTTGTGATAAGAAAAAGTCAAATTGAAATGATTTATTTTCGTTGTACCATTACCATTATAGCAACTTTTGAACGTTAAACAAAATCAGTCTGACGTGACCGACAGACTTTGACTGATTTTTTAGAACTGACGTTTTCAAGTGTAGCTATCTGCTCGTTCTAAAGTGAAGATTCCTATGGAAAACAACGAGCAAGAAACTCCACGGTTACTCCATTTCAATTATAGTATAATTTCTCTGGAACTTTTTATATAAATTACATACCTTCAAAAGAGCCATAATTTTATTGAATTATTTAGAAAATACCTTATTAGCCGTACAGTGTAATTCCTAAGACAAATACGAGTATCCTGTAATGCATATCCAAAAAGGTTTTTTAAGAATAATTTTCTACATCGCCTATGACGATATTAGGTAATGGGGATATAACTTCAGAATAATATTTAAAGCAGTTTAGTTATTTCTCTGTTGTAATCTACAAAACTCGCCACACTTACCCAACCACATTTCAGTACAAATAAATAATAATAACACATAGCTGACATAATCATAAATTACTATGTAAAATCAGCATGTTAAAGCTCTCTAGTTGCCTATAAAACTATGCAAAAACTGTTGTGACGTCACTAGGGAACAGGTGTGAAGGTAATATTCTAATGTTGGTAAAAGCGTCCCCCCATCCATAATAATATAACCCCTCCCACGCGTTTTTACATAAAACTAGATAATGTAGATGATATGTAAGGCAGAGATAAGTGGGCCGATCTTTAAACCGAGTTAGATAAACGACAAAGGTTGGTACTGGGAACTATTCGTTGTATATGTTACGTTTTTTCTCTCTGAGTAACACTAGGTATAACTTATATGTGTAATTAAGTTAGGTAGGTAAGTAAAAATATATATTTACGTATTGTAGCGACCCAGATTTGGACGGGTCTAATGCTAATACTATACCTAAACTACAGAACATCTATAAAATATATTTAAAAAGTACCTATTAACTGTAGGTAATATGGTATTGTAATTGGATAAGGATTAATGCGGTATTGGCCAAAATCGTTTTGAAAATTATGAGCCATTATTTTACGCAAAAAGTAAATGTCGAAAAATGAAGTTATTTTGATAAACCTCGTAGGGCTCGTATGCAATGCAAAAAGCGGTAAAATGAAATTATTACGATATCACATTAGAAAATTACAGAATTTTATCCACTGTTTAATTCGTCAAACCCAAGCGAAAAAACAAGCAGCATGAAAATCCGTTGCGTAGTTTTGAAGATTTATGCATACATACGGATATAGGGATAGAGTAAGCGTAAAAACATACCATAAAAAATGTGCCAGTGATTTGTTACTCGAATACATGTTTTAATATTTTGTAAGAAAGTATTTACAGTTATTATTATTTAAAATAACAAAATACTCGTTAATATCTTATACCGGTGATTGGTAATAATAATTCCTCTTAAAAATTTACACAACTACCCATCAAACTCGATGTAAAACTGTTAATATTAAAAAGCGCCATCTGGAAAACACCGCTTAAACTATTTGTTCGTAGCGGTCCGTAGGGCTCGTAGTCTGCGACCGTGTAGCTCTGTCGCAGTTTCGTAGTAATACGAAACGATTGTGCAGTTCGGCGCAAACCAGCAACCAACTTTCTGTCTTAGAAACTTCAAACCTTAGTCAATAGATGGCGTTATTACAAAAAAATATATTAATAAAAATTAAACTGCTTTTCTATATTGATTGTGTTCAAAAATAAAAAACTATGAATAAAAATATTATGATAAAAATGGTGGTTACTTTTATGCCTACCTGAACTTCGTATTTTACTAGTTTACAATATAATTTTCTAATGTTTTAACATAAAAAAAATTATAATAGATTACCTACTGAATCTATGAAAGTATTGTTTGGTTTGATATTGACTGATTTCTAGATTGATTACATTTAAATATCAAGCATGATGTAAGGTACACTGAAAAATATGACTTATATCACGAGTTATTGAGCTATTGTTCGCTTACTATTTGTTTAACTTACGGTACTATTTGATCTTCTTATTTACTCAGATAAGATCTGCGGGCAATTGAACATCTGTAGACGCTGTCATTGCGAAGTACGGAGATAGTAATATTATTATTGCTTTGTCAGGTACAATCGACAAAATGTACAGGTGTTTCGGTTTCAGATTGTTTCTATGATAAATTACCGATAGATATGACTGATCATTTTTTTATTTTATAAATTTTATTGGTGCTTTAAGTGCTTGTCGTCACTGCATTATAATGTGTAGAGATAAATAAAAAAAATCTAATAGTAGATTCGAATCTGCTTAGTCCTTCGGCTTATTTAAGTTGTGATACTGAGTACTTAATAATATGAGAAGTAACCGTTCTCTCTTTAATCCAAATTATCAAATGGAATAAAAATCGTTTGATTAGAAGACTACGGTGACTGACATTTTTGGTTTTTTTTCTTAAGCATGTCGTTTGCTATCCCTCTCTTACCTAACTTTACACATAAACTTGCTTAGGATAACCTTAAACTATCTGCAATCTGATTTTTTACGTATGGGAGTACCTGTAATTTGTTCGATTGTACATTGCTAAGATAGCACTGTAATACTGCATAATACCTCGTAATATTTTAATATCAGTGTATTTTTCTTCACTTTGAAAGTGAAATGAAGACTTAAATGTTCACTGACACCTTAGTTACCCTTTTTTATGGACTAGGTTGGGATGAATATCTAGGAAATTGAAGTCCGCTATAAGTTTGTAAGCTCAACAGCATTTAGAAGCTGTCTAGAAGTACATATACATGTATGTACATATAATATAAAAAAATGAAATTATTAAATTCTCTGCGTTTCAGGTATTTGCAAACTGATCCAACAATGAAATAATTCTTAGTAAGTGGACTTTTATAAGTGTATAGGTCCACATTTACGCTAGCCAGCTGCCAGTCTTTTAATATGACAAAGAAAAGACAGGCAGTAAGCCTATAAACATCTAAAACAGTCTTGATCGTTTTAGAATAAGTATACTTAGTTAAGTTTACCTAATAAATTAACCTTGACATTACAAAAAGATAAAAAATGCTAAAACAAACCGATCGGAACAAAACTCATTCTAAAATAGTCCTCCAGACAATTAGCGTTTTAACAGCTCGTCCTAGTATTTGCCAAAAGATTGAATAGAAATCCTGCTTTTATCTTTTATATCTCATATTATTGTTAGAATACACGTTGAGATAGGAACTCTGTTATTTGCGATACGTAATTGAAACTTGAAAGACGTGTACAATGTTAAAAGTTACTACAATACCTCCTGTATCTCCGATTTATTTTAATGTAGCTGAATATTGCTTGTTCGGGATCATATTAGGTGTTATTATAGGAATTATTGTGTATTACAATGTTATTAATAGGAAGTATGTTACGGTGGCCGGGTTCCTGTTCGGAGGGAAGAATATGTCCATTATTCCTATCACTTTAGCTCTTATTGCAAGGTAAGTTTTTTTCTCGTTTCTTTGAATTCAAAATAGTTTGTACTGTATCACTTTTGTTGTTATTCTTTTTTTCCATGATAGCTCACATGACATCCCTATTGTATGGGACTTGTAACTGGTAAAATCTGGATATTACAAGTATGTCTGTAACTGGCTTTATCAATCGCTAACATGCTTACTTGGGCCTTTCAAACTGCAACATTTAACACCTGTTACACTGTTCTCACATTATTGAACTAACTGTTTGTAGAAGGAATCTGTATGTGAAACTGATTTAAAAAGAGTAACCATGGAGTTTTTGCTCGTTCTTCTCCATCAGAACCTACACTTTGGAACAAGCAAATAGCTTCACTAAGAGGACTGACCGACGGACTGACACTATATCTTCAAAATTTTGTTTTACGTTCACAAGTGCCTGTAAGGTTCTTATTGGAATAAATTATTTTTTACTTTTGACTTTTTTGACGTAACCACAAATACATAGATATTAAGGCAAACTCTTGGGTGTGAAGGAAGCATTACAGCCTAGAGTTCGATGAAAGAGCTATTAGATTGTCCAATGACGTGCTGTTATGCTAAAAATATGCATGTTCCAAAATTAATATTTCGAAAGCCATCATTGAAGTAGGCCCTCGCAGCCAACCATGTTTTTTTATAAAAACGTTGCCCCATCTACAATTTTCTCCTGCGTCGTGGGTGCGTTTACAAACATAAAATTTCACATACACATCACACCCAAACTCAGAACAACAATTTGTGGATCACACAAAGAATTGTTCCGGGCGTTAATCGAACCGGCAGCCAGTCCAGTACCAACCGTGCAGTCAATATCAATGCCGTCAGTTATTCACTGTCAAATCATTGGGGTAGGCCCTCGCAGCCCACCATGACTTGGTTTGTATCCTGTATTGTTTTTTTCAATTCAATCGAATATTGTAATTTTCTTCTTCATTATTGTCATCGAAATCCTATTTATTATATATAAAATAAAATGTATCATTAATATAAGCAAGCAAAATTAAATGCTCTGTCTATAGGTTAGTCATGTAAGTGGCACATGATGAATGTCGTCTTTCTGTCTTCACATCATATGTATTTACCATCCATATACTAGATTAGTATGTTACCACTCATTGTATTGCAGTAAACAAATAATGCTGTAATCTTATTATAATCATAAATAATGTTAGATATGATTTCTCATGCGTCTTTTCATTGTTTATTTACTACTGTCGTATCTTTGTTTGTGTTACTATTTTCTAAGCAGTACCGGGTTGAGGATACAAGCACAACCATGTACCGTAGATCCAGCTCGGAGCTGGAAAAAACCAGGTGGATGTTAGATAGTCATCATCATCATCATCAGACCATAAGTGCCCACTGCTGAGCAAAGGCCTCTTCTCGCACGGAGAAGGTTAGAGCATTAACACTACGCTTGCTCAATGCGGGTTGGTAATTTCAAACTTATAATTAGAAATTATAAGTCCGGTTTCCTCACGACGTTTACCTTTACCATATGTCAGTGGTGTCTAAATAATTATAGAAAGTACATATAACTCGGAAAAAGTTACATTGGTACTTGCCAGGTTTCGAAACCACATGCATGAGAAGCGGGCTCCTTAACCTCCAGGCCACCACGACGACACGTTAGTTAAGTAGGTCTGATATTTCTTTCGCCACACTAAGGGCGGGAAAAATATTTGGAGGACTTTACGG
This sequence comes from Spodoptera exigua, assembly GCA_902829305.4. NCBI lineage: Eukaryota > Metazoa > Arthropoda > Insecta > Lepidoptera > Noctuidae > Spodoptera > Spodoptera exigua. The sequence goes on along the minus strand of LR824619.2, from coordinate 7,974,645 downwards.
GTAAAAAACAAAACACCCATACAGTACTGCTTATGTTCTAAGCATGATGTAAAACGTTCGCATATTCTAACACATCCTAAGTAGCTTTGGTGGCAATATTGAGTTAGAGAGAAAACGTATTACTAGATTTTATGCTTTTTGTACTTCGCAGTACAAGATAAGGTGGATGGACCTGTGTAGTGCAGTTGTCTCTGAAATTAATATGTAACTAACTTAACATAAAATATGTAGGTACGGCCTACCTTTATGCGAAATGCGTTGCACAACACTCGACATAGACGGTTAGATATTAGATTATAGGTTCGCACCTCACCTTTAAACAAAATTTGACCTAGAGTAACACAAAAATCTTCTTCTTCATTTCAGCCACTTAACAAGTATCACCCTTCTTGGTGTTCCTGTGGAAATATACTTGAGAGGCACTCAGTATTGGGCGTCAGCACTCTCACTCGTCATCGTCACGTTCCTCACAGCTGTGATTTACTTACCCGGTAAGTTTTGCATTTGAAATATAAGTAAGTATTCCATATCTTGACTTTATAAGTGTGCCCTATATCTATCAAAACGGTTGGCATTTAATGAGTATGCACTGTCAACCCATTCGTAGACAAAAGACATGATTCGTAAACTTAAATATTTAGGTAATAATTACACATTTTGCAAACGAAACCTGGCAAGTACCAATGTGACTTTTTCCAAGTTATAATGTACTTTTTATGATTAATTAGATGGCACTGACAACATCGAGAGGAAACCTGGACTTATAATTTCTAATTATAAGTTTGAAATCGCCAATCCGCCTTGAGCAAGCGTTAATTGAGCAAGTATTAATGCTCAAACATTCTCCTTGTGGGAAGAGGCCTTTGCTCAGCAGTAGGAACATATAGGCTGATGATGGTCTTTCGAAAATCCCTTAATTTGTGATAAGCAGCACTTTAATCAATATCGTTTTCATTCCAGTGTTCCACAAGCTCCAGCTATCGTCAAGTTTCGAATATTTAGAAATAAGGTTCTCAACACACACACGGACGATAGGCGCAGTACTGTTTGTAGTTAGCAAGCTCATGTTACTTCCTATTGTCCCTTATGTACCACTTTTGGCTTTTAGACAAGGTAAGTTGATCTTTTTATGCATCTCTTCATTATATTATATGTTATTCATAATTCTTTCTTACGTTCTCTTTTACCAAGAACATCACATGTACACATTATAGTTCATGTCAATGAAATTTTATGATTTTTTAAATAATATATGTAAAACATTCATAATTTTTGGTTCAATAACATGTTGGTTTTTACTCCTAGTGTTACCTTTTGTATGGATTACATTTATATTTTTTATTCCTCCTAGTCCTTTCCACTACTTGACACTTAGCAAAACGTCATTGCTTCATAGTAAATATCCCACCTACAAGCACGAAGCGGTCCGAAAGAGTCGAATTCTTGGCCGGAGTCTGTGTGTCAATGCCAATGGTGTCATCAAGGTCGAGTGAATAGATTGCTCACGGGTGTTATGTTTAGGCATGTTCCATTCCATCCTAGTTCGCATTATCACTAACCACCAGTCGTGATAGTGGTCAAATGCCTATCCAATGTTACACTACAAAAAAGAATAATATTGTTTCCCCTTATTACAGTGACAAATCAGTTAGCAGGGCGGGTGACAGCAGTACTATGTGTCGCTTGCGCAACATTCAGTGCTGTTGGTGGTTTACGAGCCATAGTAGCTATTGGTGTCATGACAACATTCCTGGCTCTAGCTGGTACTGCATTACCAAGCGGGCTAGCTTTATTACCCGTGGGATTCAAGAGGATGTGGGAAATAGCCCATCATGGCGGACGACTTGTTCTATATGAGTAAGTATCATTATATCACTCTTCGTATCTAAAGGGTAAAGAAGACTTTATAAAAATAATACTTATGTATAAAGGATTTAATAAGTCTTTATTTAAGCCTTTAAATTAAATTAATTCACTAAACTATTGTTTTTTTTTTTTTGTATACATATTAAGGAAAAATCAGTGTCAGAGAGAAGTTAAATAGAAATAAATTATTGTTAAGACCATAATAATAAAAATTGGTGAATTTAAAATTCTTTCAAGATATTAGGATAGGATATATAACCCACCACTAGACCAGAAGAGTCAAAAATTCGTTAGTTCAAGATTAGGGTTTCCGAGATTTAGGGATTAGGAAAGGAACGAAGGACGTGAAGGACTGGACCTCAGGTGACTTCACTCATACGATAAAATTCAACACTTTGGTTGTTTCACGGTTCTCTGTAAGGCCGTGGTACCTCCATTAGTGAAAAAACATGGCATGGCGAAAGAGCCGATTTTGCACGACTAGTCTTGAAAAGTTTGAATTATGCATATACCTATTTTACAAATGGAATAAAAAAATATTTACTTTCCAGTCCAGATCCCGAAATGGCACACCACACATCGTTCTTTGCGGTAACATTGGCCCTATCAACAAATTGGCTATGGAAGATTGCATTGAGCCAAGCAACACTCCAAAAACTATTGGCCGTACCAACAATTAGTCAGGCAAGGATCTGTCTTGCTGTATCGTGTGTTGGTGTCATATTTATGAAGCTGCTGTCCTGTTTCCTTGGATTGGCGCTGTATGCGTGGTTTGCTGGCTGTGATCCCCTACTTACAGGGCAGATAAAGAAACATGAACAGGTAGGTGAACACAGTAACTTATATTTGGAAATTTGGAAAACAAAAATTCTTTTGGAATAAGGGAGACTTAATTGATTTCATTTCATTTTGTCTGAGGGTCTTCGAAGTTTAAATAACATTTGTGGTATGCATAGCCTTATTTTTGATTTTAGTGCAATTATTTAATATTAATATCTTACTCTTATTTTTTCAACAGCTTGTGCCTCTGTTTCTCAACAATCTCTCTCTATTATTCCCGGGTATTTGTGGGATTTTCATCATCTCTATTTTCAGTGCAACTACTGGGTGAGACATTATTTTTTATTTACGCTAACATCGTTTTTATTATAATAGGATTAAAGTTTATATTAATTTACCGATCAGATGTCAATTGTTACAGCTGCATTGCGTCATTGATTAATTCCGTCGCTGGGGTGTTGTTTGAAGAGTTCATTAGGCCATGGATGCCTCAGAGTACCAATGAGAGTGCATGCTGTCGAATAATGAAGGTATCTGCCAAAGAGTTTGCTTAACTAAATCTGTAGTCATCCTCAGTAAACATGGCCTCCTCTCACACGGAAAGGTTAAGGCATAAATTGCTACGTTTGCTTGAGGCGGATTGCTGATTTCAAACTTATGATTAAAACTTTAACATTTTTTCAGTGGTATTTAAATACTCCTAGACAGTATAATATAAATATAACTAAGAAAAAGTGACATTATACGCATAAGAAGTAGAAACCTTAACATCTAGCTAGTATCCTCAGATAAACCTAGTAAGCTGTCGTTATTGAGAATTTGTTTTATACAGTTTTGATTATAAAAATATCTTATATTTATTCAGTGCCATTATTTTATTATTTCGATACCATTAAAAACTTTGTAACGTTTTTTTTGAAGTAAGAAAGTGAAATAATTTTGGTTTTTTTTCTTCAGTTTCTTTGCTTGTTGGTTGGCCTGTACTGCGGGTCAGTAGTATGGTTTGCAAAGGAGCTGGACCGCTTGCAGCACGTCGCTTCTGGAGTAACCGGTGTCACAGCTGGAACACTGCTCGGCTTGTTCACACTGGGCATTGTATGTTCCAGGGCTAATTGTTCTGTAAGTAAAAGATAAATATTAAACATTACAAAAGATTAACAATTTGTGTACCTATGCAAATAAGAAACGCGCACATTATATTATTTTTCACATTGTCTGGACTTGAAAAGAGATGGATCTCTGAGTTTGTTTCGGCATTTCTTCTCAGAGTAGTCGGATAAGAAATGCCGACTTCATCGAAGTTTTTGCATTTAGTTTTGACGTGTAAAAGTGCTGTTTTTTGGCCTATTTACAAAAATAAATTCATTGTTTCATTGAAAAGATAATCATCCCAATCTCTCAATCAAACATGATGGTTGGTTGGTAGTTACTTATCAAAATCATTTATTCCAACTAAACCATAAATAGTATACTTAATAAATTTATTAAATTTATTAGTGTTTAAGGCTTATTTTTACACTTAGGATGACATCAATTTAGATTTTTTATTTGCTTTCGCGGTTTAGTGACATCTATTAGCCACCGCAGGAAACTATTTCATCTGTACCTTCACCCTTATTCTTGGGTTGTCGAACTTTATATGATTAGTTTCTTCTCAATCGTCTAGAGGGCACTAAAAGAAATAGTTCGTGTTCTTGACAGAGATGGCGTTGATTTATGATTAAGAGTTGAAACTAAAAAACTTTATAACTTTTATTTTATATATTGTTTATTTTTATTTTTATTACTTTGCAGGGAGCTCTAAGCGGTTGTTTATTAAGTCTGATATTGTGTGGGTGGTTGCTTATTGGTGCAGAGAATGCTTTAGCAACGGGTGCACTGACCTTTCAGGGAAAACCACTGACCATATCAGGTTGTGGGAAAGCCAATTTCACACATGTACTGGCGAACATAACTACAGTAGTTCCTAACGCTGCGTGAGTATTAAACTTTGACAATTCATATGTATATTTTGTACATAGTTGATTAGTTACTCAAATACTTATTATGTAGGTATTTTAAAGTGATGATTTATTCATAACTGTTTGTTTTTTCATTCCCATTTTAAACAGATTCTTATGGACATAGGTCGGGTGTAGGTATGTACCTACAGTTACACGGTTTGATCTGTTCTATGAGCAAAATTACAAGCAAGATCTCGTACTTTCTGATATACTATTCTCTGTTGCATTCATCAATCCATCTCAAGGATCTTAGCGATTCCTTCTATGGTTCACAGATTAGTACATTACACTGATTGCATGTAAATTAGAAACGTTTCTAAACTGCATTTCAACTAGTGCAGTCTAATACTAGGATTAAATATGCGAAGGTGTAGTAGATACTTAAGAACAATGTAGTTAATACCTACATACTTTTGGTTTAACATAAATTTAAATATAGCTATTTTATCACGTCATAGTGCTCAAACAAGCTTACGGATTACTTGGGTAAGGAATCAGCTCTGCCCAGCGATAACGGAGGCGTTACGAGCGCGTTGCCGATTTTTAGGGGATTAGACATTTGGAGTCTTGGGGATTGGGACTCCGGTAACTTACTCACACGGAAAAACATAACCCTGTTATTGTTTCACGCCGTAGCTCTAACACATTATAAATCTACACAAATTGAGAGATGGAGAAAATCATGAAGATACGCGGTCAAAAAAAAGTTTGAGAATATAAAATAAATTTAAGTATAGAAAATCCAGGCTTTGTCACTAAATTAACCGGGTATGCTTAAGTGGACTAATATGACGGCGACGACCTCACAGAAAACCGTTGCGAAATGTTGACGTTGTAATTCGCCGTGTGAGTGAGGTTACCGGCGACCCAATCCTCCTCTACATCACCCATAGTATGACCCACACTCTATATAACCCCCAAAAGGTCGGCAACGCACTTAAAACTTCACTTGTTTTGCATGGTGACTATTAGCGGCTCTAATGGCCATCAAGTTAGCCATCTGCTCGCTTGCCACCTTATCATACCAGGAGACATATTACACTAAACATACGTTAGAAGTATCGATGGTATAAATACCTTTACCTTAGTTGATATTTTTCTACAGACTTACTTTTTTAATTTTGTACGTAATTCCATAACATTTTTTTTTACTAGCCGGGAATGTCCCTCTGCTGGGCAAAGGCCTCCCCATCTCGCTTCCACACCTCCCGATCCTTAGACGGTGTCCACCAGTCTCGACGATAGGCGTCTAGATCGTCACGCCACCGCGACCTCGGCACAGAGCAGGAGACGGAACAGGGGGGTTTTTAGTCAGTAAGAGTCTGACACTCCCTCCTGCCCGGCCCTGGGCGGGAGAAGTCATTTGATGATTTTCCCCTCACAAGAAAAAAAAACCATCGGTATATATAATACTATATAGCTACTCTCACGCGGTTTCACCCGCTGCTTTGTTCCATTTGATCGTTGCGTGATGTTTTATAGCCTATAGCACTAAGGAACATTGTAGCTATCTGTCAGTGAAATGATTTTGGCAATGAGACCAGCGGTTCCAAATATTACCCCCTACATACAAACTTACAAATTTTATCTCTTATTAGTATAGATAATACATGTATATGTATGATCGTCAAATTTTTTCAATAAATTTTACTATTACGTTTGTTCGTTCATAGCACAGTTCAGAAAACGCTGGTTTATAATTTGCTGAGTCAGAGCTAAAGCCAATTAAGCTTTGAAATAAAGACCGTATCAGCGACTTTATGACATAAGAAAACGTTTTTATTACAACTAACTTCACACCCGGTTTGGTTCCTAAGTCGGAGTTTTAATCTTTATCCGTGGTCGGATGCTGGCTGGCTCACTTTTATTTGCCCCTTATTAAAACTTTATCCATATTACTATTACTCGATTCCTTAGTTTCTTTTATGAGTTTACTCTTATTGTATGCGTTTTTTTCCTTTTTATTAAAGGAGTTGTACTAGAGCTTTAAAACAGTTACTTTCATTTGTTTCTTCAATTATTTAGAATTTTATTGTAATTTTGTATGCAGGTGCAAAAAAAAGATTGTCTCTGCAAAGAAATAGTACCTAAATATGGTTTAGCGATCCAACCAATCGATTTTTTTTCTGGGTGGAATTCCATCTTCCATCAGTTTTCTTCTCTTACCCTAGGGCAGAGAGAGAGAGAGAGAGAGTGGGGCAGAGGATGTGGCAGGCTTTTCCTAACTAAAATTAATTGTCCATGAAGTCGGTTTAAGGACGGTAGTGAGACACGTTACTGAGACATTCTTTATATTCTTACCTGCACACCAAATAATATTTTTTTATTTGATAGAACGACAAACGAACGGCTAACCTGATGGTAAGTAATCAGCGCCGCCCATGGACACCCGCAACAATGGGAGAGTTACGAGTGCCTTGTCAACTGTTTGGTGATAAGGGTTTTGGGAATTGGGGAGAATTGAGGAAGGGGAAGAATAAGGCCTCCGGTAACCTCACTGAAACACAACGTTAGGTTGTTTCGTTGACCCATTCGTGCCGAAGCATGGCTATCACAAACTTTTTTTTATTGCAAATTATTCTTTTGATTTCTTAAGAAAACCTACCGTTTGCAGTAATAATAAAATAGCAATTGTGAATAGTCTTTTAATTGTTACACAATTAACAATGAACGTCCAATATTAACAATTTGTTAGTTGCAATTTTGAATTTAATTTACTTCAATTAATGTATTGTATTGGTTTTTCATAAATCGCTTGTAACTACTATTTTATCGTTTACTAAACGCGCTGTTTAGAATATTCTGATGTTATTATGCTATTAATTATTATTGTTTCTAAATAATTAACATAGCAATTTGATATCAATTATAAAGTTTGTCTATACTATTATTATAAAATTTGTAAGTTTGTATATAAGGGGTAATCTTTGGAACCGCTGGTCGGATTGCCAAAATTCTTTCACTTATAGATAGCTACAATGTTCCTGAGTGCTATAGCCTATAATACATCACGCTAAGATCAAATGGAGCTGGTCTAATATACAATTATGGCGTTTTGTTTCGTAGTGTGAGTGACCAAAGACCCAGCCCTTTTCCTCCATTCCGCAATCCCCAATTCCTTGATCTTCAAATTTCTTATAACCACTAAAAGGAAGGCAACGCACCCTTTAACTCCCTTGGCGTTGCTAATATACAGACTATATGCGGAATCGATTGCTTACCATCAGGTAATCCGTGGATATGCTTATACGCCGCTTAATACTGTACAAAAATAATTTGGAATTATCATTTTATATTATCCATATTCTGTAGTAATGGGCTACTTTGTTAGTTACGTAATCGTAAGTCCAATTTGTCACTGATGCCGTATTTACAATGTCGATTGGGACTAGCTCGGAAACACGTCATGAAGGTACTGCTCGAACTGTAAATACATTATATACCTAACTACGGTATTAACTCCATCTATGTAGGTACATCAATGAGTGCATCAAGTTTAAATAAATTAATTATTTCTAATATAATTTCGACTCTTTAAACTTTAATTTTTGAGAGTATCGCAGCGTGTCGCGCTGTTCGTCATACATTGCTGATATTGTTCATTATGTTTATGTTTGCCCGACTGATGACGGACTCTGTTGCTGTAATGTACGACAAACACACGTCGCATCGCACGACTCCCTGCGTGTACGTAATTGAAGCCTGAAGGCTTATTAACACGATACCATTTTCTTGAACAAACAGGATCAATAATTGAATTTAATCAATTTTAGTCTCGTGTACGGTTTGTTTAGACTACGCAAGTCAATAATTAATTGTATGCAACAGGCAAGAAACGTGTAAATGGGGTTTTAATCTTCAGAGTTGCGTTCCGCGAGCCTCCCCCAAAGAACCAATAGACTACCACAGACTGCGCCATATAGGACTGATGTCCAGTTGAGGTTGCGGGACAAGTGCAATAACACCGCGGCCTTATCCTAGAGCAGGAGAAGGAACGGGGGAAGGGTGGCTTAGTCAGTAAGAGTATGACACTCCCTCTCGCTTCACTCAGGGCGGGCAAAATCATTAAAATTTGATGATTTTCTAAAAACTACATGTTCATCCATAATTCATTCATTCGATTTAATCTCCTTACCTAAACCTTGTCATGTTCTTTTTCGAATTGTTTTTTCAAATAAATAAATTTTTTTATTTCACAGCAACCAGCTACCGAAGAAGCCGCTGCAGTCTCTCTTCCGAATATCCTTCACTTACTGTCCGTTCGCCGGAGCTGTATCAGTACTCTTAATTGGGCTCTTAATGAGTTACCTCACGGGGAAGTCCAAGTCGGAGTCAATGAACCCTGATGTGTTTTGCCCATTAACTCAAAGTATTCTTCATAAATCCGCGATCAGAAGTCCGACAGCATCTTTGGAAACCAGGCCGAATAATACGCAAGAAGTTTACGTGGCGCTGGACGAAGCTCTCAAGCATTTGAAAGAAATTATTGATCGATAAATATATTTTTTATAAACTATTTTATATTTTATTTAATTTTATTTAGCCAAAATAAAATCTTTAACATTTTCTCCAGCCGGTTTCCCAGTGCGTTCACCGTGTCGTCAAAATTATGTGGGTATAGTTTATGTTACCATACTTTTTTTTCATTTGAAAGACACACATCCATGTTTCATCAAAACGAAGAACTAACTTAACCTTAATGCTAACAATAAAATTGATGTCAAAATAGTTGAAATATTTCAAAGATATGTTCGATATAAAAGGACAAATTGCGAATACGATTTCACGTGCCGATGCTCCCGGTAAATTTTCACCATTACCTTTTTATTATTTATTCATGATGTTAAGATAACATACATATACATAATTTAATATTCAATATCATTATTTCAATGAAAATTCTGTGCATAAGTTTTTTATTTGATTTAGACGACGATTATTCAGCGATAATGGGGATGTTTGAAGTTGTTTGCGAATGTCAATTTGTTACTTTCATTTTTTGAATGCAGCACAAATTGTAACATTTTGTTACATAATGAAAAAACATTTCATACATCATGATTCTTAACGATCATTATGTAGACATTGAATAGTGACTTGGCATGGCTTTGCTTAAATATCCAATTGTTTTGTCATTACACAATTATAATTCAACTACAATTCGAATGTTAAAGTGAAGAAAATAGTTTGATGGCATTTGATTCGTCCAATCAATAAAATAGTTACCTTCCATCAATTTCGCTGAATTCAGTATTACAGATAAACCAAACTACTTTGAAGAAACAGCTTTAAAAGATAAGACCAATGTGCCAGTCTTTAGTCCCGAAGCTATTTGCACTGTCATGCACAAAGCAAGTCCCGTCTCTTCACAGCCGCAGACATTGTTTTCTATAAGACAAAGGGAAAACATGCACGGTGGAGGTGCGTGCTACGTTTTAGCCACGCCACATTAATTCCTAGACCGCAACTCAGACTGAGAGCCTACTGTCTCGAGTATCATGCTCAACGTTATAACATCACAACTCCACAAAAGCTTTTAAAGGAGTTTAAAGCTTTGAGTTTTTAAGATAGAGTTTGAAATTCTCTGAACTATAATCAAGGATGTACCTTTATAGGACTCATTTGTTGCTTTTTAGACTAGAAAATTGAGAGTGCCTTCGAGTGACTCCTAAAAGAAAACGTATGTAACTGTAATGAAGCACGATTTTTTCATGTTCAACCCGTGTCCGCGATCTGTTTTCTTTTTTCGCGTTTTGTTAATTAAGTAAACGTCTGTTTTCCCTTTTCCGTTATACTGAATGTAAGTTCCATTATATTAGTGGAAAGATTTCCTCTTTGTTTTTAATTTGTTTCGATTTCATTCGGAGCGAATGTTACTTTGTATGATTGTCTTTTGCAGACAAAGGTTTGTTGCCAATTATAATCTGTATCTGCTATTTTTTGAATATATAGTTTGTGATTTGTTTTAGACACACACATTTTCGGTTGGTTGGCGACCTAAATCGACGCGTAGCATTCCGCGCGCGCCTCATAGATTCAACAGACCATCGAGCCCAATGGGGCTGATGTTCAGCCGGTGTTGTGGGTTAAGCACAAAATGTAGATACCGCAGCCCCGGCCTTCAGGCAGACAGGAGATAGAACGGGGTGGTTTTTAGTCAGTAAGAGTCTGACATTTCTTCTGAGGCAAAGTCGAACGTTCCCTACCCCAAAAATTTGGCACAATATTCTTGTCTCACCTACATCAGATAGAACAAAGCAATAAAATAATATTCATTCTTATGGACGACTGCGACCATTCAACAATGGACCTACACACATAAACTCATCTGCGGTTGACTGTACGAGTGCAAAAATACCGCGGGCAGTATTACGACGGACATGTCGGTGGAAAATCATAACAAAGCTAAATTAAGCCTTATTGACGATGACACCACACTATCACGTTACATTGAAGGATCGAAGCGGCTAGACGCATACGTCACTCTGTTGTACGCAGGAATTAATGTCCCATAGCATTGCAACCCCAATAAAAGGCTTACTGCTGCGCTAATCGGCCATTATTATTTATGAATTATTACGAATGAACAGTGAACACCCCTTTGTTTCACCATGGAACGTGGAGTTATGATCTATGGCGCTTTAGTTAAGCGTTTTAGTGGTGATATTTTGAGCTTAGCTGATGCTTGCTAGACCTTGCATTTTATGATACGAGCCGTCGTTATAATAGAAAGGCTTTATATTTAGTTTCAAAAAGCTTAGAGATACATAACATATTTGCCAGCTTAGCTATAGGTACTATTTGTAGTAACTAGCTACTCTCTCGCGGTTTCACCCTCTGCTCGGCTTCATTTAATCGTAGCGTGATGTTTTATAGCCTATAGCACTCAGGAATATTGTAGCTATCTATCAGTGAAAGTTTTTTTGGCAATCCGACCAGCGGTTCCAAAGATTACCCTCTACATACAAACTTACAAATTTTACCTCTTTATAATATAAGTATAGGTATAAGTACATACGGAGATTCTGATTAGTTTTTGGCCATTCTACCGCCAATAATAAAAATGAGCAAATGAGACAGAGACAAAATAAAATTTTCTAAAACTCTGAACCCGTTCCAAATATTGTATCTATACAATTCACTTAAAGGCCGTCACTAAATTACCGTATTTTTATTCTTATTTCATTTTTATATTGCGTAATAAATGGAAGACTAAGAATTATCATTTCAAAGTCACAGTATTTTTTCTTTTTTTATTGTATCACAATACTCTCCCTTTCCGAGAAGGTGACAAAGAAGGCAATAAAAATATTCATATTTTATGCACAAAGGGAAAAGATGGGAGCCTTTTTAAAATCAGACTTGAAAAAGTTAATAGGAAAATGTACCTTAAACGAGCTGATTGTTAGATATTTGACGCGAAAAATTGAAACACGAGAGACAACGTAAAAGGAAGTCAACAAAATTAGTCTCGAGTCACTTTTGAACACTTCTGTTCTATGAAATCTTCTGTATGGAAAAAAGCCCTTTTAATAAAATAAAGATTAAAAAAAAAACACTTCTGTTCTCGCCTACTTCTAAATTTTGTCTTATTATGACAGCTGAAATGTCACTTTTAAAATAACGTTTTTAAATGGAGATTCCACGGTACTCTGAAGTAACTTAGACAAGCAAATGTGTATATCAACCGTATAAATTTCGCTGAATATTTACATAAAATTTTACTGCGATGAAACCTGTGTTTGGACTATTTCATCTAATATTGTGCTGATAGTAGAAATTGGGCGTTATGCTGAAAGTTTTAGAATATAAAGTTGTTTGAAAGTATCTGGAGTTGTCGTCGCTATTAAAATGTATGAAGCTGGCGTGGTTAACACGAGTTAGACTTGTAAGAAATCAATTTCGGTCTTGATACCGTCTTATATTTTTATGATAGGAGTGCGTTGACTCGAGTCGAGAGTATTGAAATACTTTAATAACTCTTATAATCGTTTAAAAAGCTTAGCCGCAGTAAGTTTAGCGGGATCAGTAACGACTTAAGCAATATTCGCTTGGCTACATACATATATACCTATGTAATATGTACTATATGTATGTACCAGCTGTGAATAGCAAATTGGCTACAAAATTATCATCAAACATGATCAAAAAGGCAAATGAGTTTTTATGGATATGAATAAATTCTGTAAAGCGTAGACTATGTAAGAATCTGAAAGTACACGAGATGAAAGAAGAAAGAGAGAGAAGATGAGAAAGAGAGAGAAAGACACACAAAACACGTAAACGAGATGATCTTAAATGGAATGAATTACAGTTCTAAAGAAAACATATAAGACGGAAACCACTGAGATAAAATCGAGAAGGACATGGCGAACTAAATCAATTATATTACTAGGATCAATTCGATTCCTTTAGTCTCACGAAACGAATCCCATTCGCGAATCGAAGCATTTCCTTGGAAAACTTTTCAAAAGGTTTTCTTTCCTAGAACCAAATAGAATAATCAGTTCGATTCACGAATTTTATTTTTATAAATAAAATTAAGGAATTTTTATTTGGTGATTTTTTGTATGTTTGGCTTTCGCATAACGCTATTCTATGAGAACTTGGTTAAACGAATAACAACATAATACAACAAATAACCAGGTAGCAGACTGATGGAGAATCTTTGCGCAGTAGTGGACAAGATAGTAATGTTTATGATAATGTGGTGCTTACCTTTAAGTAATTGTGACACTAGATTAAGTATCTCATAAGTCATTAACTTGTAAATTATAGTGTTAACAGTTGTTGGTGAGCCAATAAAATAAAATAAATATTTTTTTTTTAATTTCATATTTGGCAGGCATTTGGCCGCAATCAAGTCTGGTGGTAAACAATGATGCGACCTACGATAGAGCAATTTAATAAATCCAACTAAAAATTCTGCACTTAGAACCACACATACCCGTTTTCTAAGTAAAAGCAGAGGCACCAAATTTAAAATTTTTGTAGATAATAGACATTCTTATAAATATTTTTGGTCATACATTTTTATTTTTTCTTGCCTTTTTAGACTTAGGTAATCTAGAGAAACAAATATTATCATTTACAGAAACAGATTTAACCTTTAAAATTATACCTGCGATATTTATTAAGACTCCTCTTTCCTCATTTAGTATTTTATTGTAAAGGTGGTAATAGCAATACAGACTTTCCAATTTATTTTAATCCTCAAGCCTCTAGGGTAATAAATAAAGGTTAATGACAGAAACAATTCAGACGATAACAAGGGTCAGAATTACAAATAAAGTCTTATTAAAAATGAAAATACACAAAAAAAAACTCTGGTCTCTAGTCTGGACTATCAAGTATATAATAAAGTCAAAAAAAAATTAAGTTTAGAACTTTAAATATGTAAATAATCATCTGTTTTCTCCGGAGAAGTCACTATCAAAGTAACTTACTATAACATTTTGATCAATTTTTCTCTCATATTTTATACTTGGTATAGCTAGAAATAGATTCTAACTTTATGTATGTAGATGTAATTAATTCCCTTAGTTCTTCATAACATTTTTTCCACATTCATATCAAAATGTACGTTTTCTAGGCAATTTTCTTGGGGAAATGAAGTGGGCTGACTGTCGTACAGTTAACAAGATTGGTTCGTGTTTAGAATTCAAGATTCGTAGCTCGTTCACCGATGTGTTTCATTAAGTTTACCCGTGACGAGTAGCACAATGGTTTTCAGAGACATTTTATTGCCTTCAAGGTTATATGTTTTAATGTTAACAACCTTTTTTATTCCGTCAGCTAATTTATAAAAGTGGTTCTTTAAAATTTTAGGATGATTATAAAAGTTAGCTGCATTATGTGTGGATACGTCTTTTTTATTACAGCTGACCCGGCCGGCAAATGTCGTTTTGGTGTTTGAGGAGTTTTTTTTTTTTAATTTTATTCTAGCATTGTGTTTTTAATTTATTCATATCCATAAAAGATGATGAGACGAATTTGCCACAGTTTTCTCGACTTTTACGTTAAGCTAAATTTAACCTTATAAATTTAAGTGTGGGAGAGCCATGCTTCGGCACGAATGGGTCGGCTCGACCGGAGTGATACCACGGCCTCACAGAAAACCGGCGTGAAACAACCACAGTGTTATGTTTCGCCGTGTGAGTGAGGTTACCGGAGGCCCAATCCTTCCCCTCCCCAATCCCTCCCCAGTTCCTAAATCTCCAAATCCTTAATCCCTAAAAGGTCGGCAACGCACGGTCGGCGGCGCTGATTGCTTACCATCAGGTAATCCGTCTGCTCGTTTGCCAACCTATTACAAAAAAAAACCTTTATGATTTATTTTGTACTGTTACTATGTCATTGGATACCTACTATCTACCTACAATGAGAGTGTCTGAATCGAAATTTTGAAGTCTTGAATACAAAATTTTAAATATATAATTTCTCAACCTAGAAACTGAAGCTAAAATGCTTAATGAAAGCACAGTTATAAAGTTTCAACCATTTGCAGTCCAGATTAATTCAACTGGAAAAAAAAATCTGACTTCCACGTAAAAGCTACAAAATTAAAGTTAAAAATAAGTTGCAATTTAAATTGTGTGAGCACTTTATAGCCACGATAGCTGTTAGGTCCTGAGAAATTGAATTTCGTTGGCGTGGTCCTGCTGATTGCTTTTCACTGAATCAGCCATATTTCTTGGACCTGACTTGTCATATCAGAGCAGCGGTTCCTTATTTTCTAAAACTTGATTCAATTTGTAGTTTATAGGAAGTAGATTCCTACATAGTGTTGCATTAAAATGTAATATTATGTCATTTCAATCGAGCAATAAACATATTTTGTTTCAAAAAATACATTTAACGTCTTATTAATCATTTAAAATGTTTAAATATATGTAAAAATTATTTAATTCCTGGTTATTTTTATGCTACTAATATAATTGGAGATATGATTTTTTAAACATGTATGACAAAAAGAGAAAAAATTACGAAGGCTGATTTGAAACTGTGATTTTCCTTGGCCTTTTTTGAAAGCCGGAAACATTTTTAATCGACTTCGAAGGTTTCCAATTTACGTGTATTTTCTGAACAAAATCTTAAATCGTACTTATGAAGTCATTATAAAAATTAATAATTTCACGACGAAAGCTGATTATATTTATGAAAGAATAGCCCTCGGTGTTTTTGAATCGAGCTCCTATTTTTACATTTTCTCCTTGATATCTTTGCGTTTGATATTTTCTTTTGTATTTTAGAAAATTAATCGGTCGTGTATTAAATAAGTTGTCAGAAACAGAGATTATGATTAAACGAGACAAAATTTAATTTATTCTAGCTCGCGATAAATTTAGGTATAAAATGAATCTAAATATGTTTTATTATTTTCTGGGGTTGCCTTTAAATAAAATATAAACTAATATTTAAGTTTTAATTATGTCATCTTTTAGAACTTCTTTTTAAATGTAAATTAACTAACGTTTTGCTGTGACTAAAAGTCAAATAATTTTTTTTTGTCGACATTAGTAACGAAAAAGGATTTATTTTATTTTATTATTCAAGTTATTTATCTAGGTCAACAATCATTTTTATTGTTTTAGAAGTTTTTTCTTTATATTTCTTGTTGTACTTGTATATATAAATTATTTTTATTTGACTCACCTTTTTTTAATTGCGTTAAACAAAAATTCAATAAAGTACAAACTAAATACTTCTGTAATAAATATTAGCTATTCGATTAAGGTCATAAAGTCACACTGCACAACAAACCAGTTCATTGACAGTGACGTCCTGCAGCAAGCAGCACACAAACGCAACTGACAATTGTGAGCCATAGATTAGTGCGTTAGTTGATTATGTAGCGTCTGCGCGAGCGCACGTTCTTGTGATTTTGTGACATTTTGAAAGAGTTTTTTTTTGTTTAATTGTGTTGTTTTGAAAATGGAGTGGCTTACCACGGAGGATGGTTAGTATTTTGATCATTATACATATAGTTTTGTAATATACTTACTTAGTGTGCCAGCGATGTTTTGTTCCACAAAGGTTTGTTATCACTAGGAAACCGGTTTTGACAATAATACTTGTCTCGTTTAGAGTTATTCTGTTGACGAGCTGATATCACATGTAAGTGATAGTTAATTCGTTAACAATGCTGTTTAAAAAGATTGCTTGTTTCGTCACCCTCATATTAGTAACTAGTCCTCCCCGCGTTAGTATCTTGTCCGCGGCTTCGCTCGCGTGATGGATGAAAGTAGCCTAATAGGGTAAAATCTACACACCAAATTTCAAATAAATAGGTTAATCAGTTTTTTGGGTGAAAGGATAACAAACATGCATCGTATTTCACATTTATAATATTTGTTGGATAGTAGGATTTTCCAATAGTTCATACAAATTACGTTCTATTTACAAATTTATTTGGTACATAGTAAAAATATACTGACAGTTTCATTTGCTAGGTACCTATTGTAATAAAGGGAATTGTTGTTTTATTTTTATTAATATTTTATGTATAGCTTGCACAAAATTTCAACCAGTACGTTTCAGTTGGCTGTAACTAGAGTTGATGTTGAGGTTCTTTTAGGGTTTTGTTTACCAGGAAGGTGTGAACACTAGTCTAAATATTGACATGATAATAAGGAAATACCGCTTCACTTTATAAAGGGCGTACTTCGTCCATTTTATCAACATTACCTTACCTTACTTGTCTGTTATTGTGCCCTAATTTCTTTAAGTAATTGTCAACTTATTTCTTTTGTAATAGAATTGAAAATCTTTTGTTTCTATCAGCCCGCAGTCGAAGAATTAAATTGAACAAAATTCCTTGCAAATATTTTAAGAGGTTTCCAACTCTTTGCTTTTGTAATAGAATAGGAAATCCATTGTGTCATCAGCTTGAAGTAAGAATTATTTTTTTGTAATAAATTTGCTAAATCCATCGTAAAATTTTATTTTGGTACCTTTTAACACATTTTTTTATTTATCTATATAAACTGTGATAATGAAATGTGCATAATATAAGTAATCCAACCATATTGATAATTTTAATAAGTACTAAATTATCATGTGATAGGCGTACTTGATTGTGCTTATTGTATGGCAACAAGAGTAGCTACTATAATACACACGTGATCCCGTGACGTAAATACATAGTCTGGCCATAAATACTGTTACAATTAAAAATAAACAAAATATTACATTTGAATTTGGAATCTGTCATTTTTATATAATTTTTCATTGTGTTTTATTATTTTGGCGCCAATAAATTGTTCAATATTTTGCGATATTAAAATGGAATGGGGTGATATAGAGAACCGAATCGCTGTGATTGCATTACACAAAGTGGGTATGGAGCCAAATGAAAATTTTAAAACTCTCCACACGCTTGGCATTAGTCAAATGTTTGTGTACCGGGCTATTAATAGGTACAATGAGACCTCCTCTGTTTGTGACAGAAAAAGATCTGGCCGTCCACGTAGTGTTCGTACGAAAAAGGTGGTCAAAGCAGTAAGGGAAAGAATTCGAAGAAATCCTGTCCGAATGGAAAAGATTTTATCTTTTGTTTATTTTTAATTGTAACAGTATTTATGGCCAGACTTTGTATATTTATTTTGTTTGATGTGGAAAAATATCGATGCAATTCCAATTCTTATATTATAACATCACAGTTTATTTTGAGTGTGGAAAATCATCAAATCATGTCATGCATGACCTCCAGGCCACACTCTGAATACAGTAGCAGAATTGATTGTAAAAATAGAGTATCTATTCTTTTTTTTTTTAAAAATTAAAAACACAAATGCTTTGGAAATTCCTATGGTTTTAGAACAAGAAGAATAAAACCTCACAAAGCGCGGATCTCACTTGTTTTTCTCTTTTTGCGGGTACTAAAAACGACAATGTTACAGTTTTTAGATTTGGAAACTATCCGTTCAAAGCGTAGCGAGCCTTTGAGGTATTGTAGGTACCAATATGAATAGCTCGTCCTGTATAGAAGCATTTCGGGGTATTCAGATTTTATGAGAGTTCATTCCATTTTGGACTCATTGGTTATTAATTTAAAAACTCTTTTTTATGGTATATTTCACACCAAAAATTTACTAGTGCGTTGCGTTGCGTTTAGGGTATAAGGGTTTCGGATATTTAAGGATTGGGAAGGTAAGGGTTTAGATTCTCACATAATGGAACTACCTATCTAAATTATGTAACAATGCATTGTAAAAAGTGATTAAAAAGAGTAACCATGGAGTTTCTTGCTCGTTCTTCTCCATAGGAATCTACACTTTGGAACGAGCAAATAGCTTCACTAGAGGACAGACGGACAGACTGACACATATAAAGTTAAACCTTAATCTTTTTTGCTTGACGTTCAAAAGTGCCTTTGAAATAAAGAATTTGATTTGATTTGATTTGAGGTCTTCAGTATCTCACTCACACGGTAAAATACAGTACTGTGGTTGTTTCACGCCGGTTTTCTGTGAGGCCGTGGTATCACTCCGGTTGAGCCGACCCATTCGTGCTGAAAGGGGAATGCCAAGTCCCCATAGTAATTTAGGCCCACTGTGCACACATATAAAAGTTCATGATTATAATAGAGGGTAATTCCAATAATCAATTGGTAAAAGAAATTATATCAAAAATACTTGGCATTTCAAAGTTATTGAAGGTTTTATTATTTCATCAACACTAGTAACATTAAAAAAACAAAATAATAATTATTTTAATTTTATAGTGTGGAAGTGTAAAGCGTAATAACTGGGAGTAAAATAACACAAAACACCTTTAGTTTTACATATTTATTCTTGTTGATCATCACCATATATGAGTAAAACATCAAAAAATTGTGCGGTTGGAAATACATTGTTTTGATGCCTTGTCCAACCTAAATACCATGATATTATTATCATGGTCATGACTTAAGCACAGCATCCTACAGTACGCCAGCCACCAATACAGTTACTGCTGCATGGGCTGTGTCAACAGTGCCAACTAAAACCGATATACAGCTTTTTGCGACGACCATGACAAATAGCGATTCTTGCCCTTACCAGTGAAGTTTTGTGCAAATATAGTGATTGTTTGTTCTATTACTATTATTAGTACATACTTCCATACAGTACGCCCCGGTAAATCTCATGTGCTCGCCATAGTATGAGCGAGCTTGCTTAAGTTGATATAAGTGTCACAAGCAATCAATATTAAATCACTTATTTATATTTATACCAGGGAATTCTCTTATATCTCATTATTAACAGTAATGTTTTGAAAATCTGCCTCAGCCACGGCGATGTGCGTTATAACCACCTGCTCCTCAGCTCGCGGGCCGCCCCGCCCCTCCGCGCCTACGCGAATTTAAAAAACACTCTCGGCACAGTATAAATATCATACAGTATTTTAACTCGGCCGCTTGAAAGAAATAAATACCTACAGCCGCGCGGTACGTAAACATGCGTTAGGGCTGCTCGTCTCCAGTATTTTAATTACCTTTGTCTACTTTCTGTTTCCATTTAGTTTTGTGATTGTAAATATTCTTTTTTTTATATAAACAAATAAAGTGCTTTAAAAATAAACAAACAAAATTTCTTTGGCCACTAATGCCGAACTGAACAGCTGACTACGAATGTTCTAAAATCACAACCCTCAAACATCAAAATATTACATGAGTCTAGCTGTTTTATTGTTGTTATTAAATATTTTCTAGTATTATTCATAAACGCAGATAATAAACAAATATTATTAATAATAAAATACCACACTCTCTACTTTGAATTAAACAAACTAACAAACCATACATGAACCGTTTTAACACAAGCGTAAGTAGGTAGGTAAATAACGTATGACGTCATGATTCATTCAGAACCAGAACCGCCTATAACTACCTATTTCACTCGTCTCAATAACTTTATTTATATTATTTATAAATTCAAACATCTGTTTTCGTGAGGTAACTGGAAATAATGATCCATAAAGACACACATTATGTACCTACCTAGGCTACTAGTAAGTAAAATTATTTTATAGTCTTACCTTTCAGAGTTTCCAGGTAATTTAAAAAAAACTTATGTCTGGATGCGTTATTGACGAATTCATGCAACCAAACATAATAACAGCACAATATTTCCTATTCGTCATATTAAATAATGTACTCGAGCTGATTTCTAAATAAAAGACAACACACCGTCCGTTCGTCACTGCGGTACAGCCGCGTCTGTCTGCGTCCCGAGCGCGTCCCAACATCGGGCGCGTAGGTATAGTTCGCGTTTCGGCCGTTTCTATGAAGTTGAAATACTTGTAGATATTATTACCTTGCTCTCGGGGTAGGGCAGAAAAGAGACCACGTAAAGTCGGTTTCGCAGCAATTCATTTCTGTCACTAACTTTTGTAGCACATTAAAAACATTATGCCAAAAGACAATGTATTAATTATTTCAATATAACCTATATTCAATAGGAATACTCAAAAAAAAAAAGAAGTCAACAACACGCGAAACGTCAAATTTGGCGTGAATTTTTCAATAGACTTTACAATTTTTAAATAATTATATCTCGTAAACCGTGAGTTTCCGCAACATAAAAATTTGTAAAAAGCCTTCTGTTAATTTGTACTATCTACAAAAAAAAAAAAAATGAACGCTCAACTCGACGGTCCATAAAGGAAAGTCTAGCCGTCGTCAAGGATAGGAGAATCCTCAAAGTTAATGAGTGAAAGTAGTCAATTTAAACCACGTTATGTAAGCATAAGTTTCAAGTAAACAAACAAGCAATGATTTTGACATTAACTTTTTCCGGCGGCTTGTCAAAAGTTGACTTGATGTTGCCATAAGAAGAAAAAATCGATAGATCGATTATATCATTTTTTCACAAAACAATTGTTCCATAATGGAAATAATATTAGTTTTCATTACATGATATTCAATAATTCCTAAAATTGGCATTCTCCTTTGGCTCTTTGACACTTATGGTATGTTTCCACACATTTCATAAACTCTTCGAATTCTAATTAATTTATTCCATTGCAAATACAAGTAAAAACAAATGCTATAGGAGTTAATGAAATGTAATGTTTTGCTGACATAAGATCATTGCATTTTGTAATTATTCAATTCTCAAGTTTTAAAATAAAAATGTAAAATCAATCTTAATAAATTACAAAACTGACAGAAGTATGTAAGGGGCAGCCGGGGTTGCTGTCGGTGCGGTAGCGTGGTGTTTAATCGGCAATAGCCTGACACTCCACTCGTCACACTCCGGGCGAACAAGTATATTTGATGATTTTCCAGTCAAAACAATAATCTATACTTACATAAAATATACTATACCTCTTTCTTTTATCTTTTATCTTTTATCTTTTATCTTTTATCTTTTATCTTTTATCTTTTATCTTTTATCTTTTATCTTTTATCTTTTATCTTTTATCTTTTATCTTTTATCTTTTATCTTTTATCTTTTATCTTTTATCTTTTATCTTTTATCTTTTATCTTTTATCTTTTATCTTTTATCTTT